>OY720185.1:4990673-7900132 GCA_963082885.1 Parascotia fuliginaria | reverse complement strand
TGTACTTCGTGGACTCCATGCAACTGAAGACAAAGAGATCATCAAAACAGAAATGCGGGAGCTCGGCCACGATGTCAGAAATATTATTAACGTACGCCATAAAACCACTAAGGAAGACCTACCTCTGTTCTACATTGATCTCGAACCAAAACACAACAACAAAGATATATTTAAGGTAAATAAACTGAATTACATAAAAGTAACAATTGAAGCATACTATAAAAAAGTTGAAGTCCTGCAATGTAAACGATGTCAAAGATTTGGCCATTCTAAGAATCAATGCAATAGACCATATAGATGCGTCAAATGTGGCAAAGATCATCCAACATCAATCTGTGAAAAAACGGCTGACACTGAAGCAACATGCGTAAACTGTCGTGAGAAACATCCCGCCAGCTACAGAGGTTGTATGAAATACAAAGAATACAAAGAAAAAATTCTAAAGCTAAATCCTAAGCACACAAGTAGAGAAACACCGATCCAACATCCAATTAATAATGAGCTCAGCACAACAGAATCGACAAAGGGCACAAACACAAAAAAATCTTTCAAAACCTATGCAGCTGCTGTAAACCATGTCGAGCGGCATAGTGAGCCTAGATTAATTAATGTTAACGAATTAAATAACCTAATGGACAGCATGTTTAACAGATTCCAAACAATCATGAGTAACATGATAGACAACATGATGGATCGCATGATTCAATTAATAACTCAAATGATATCCAAATGATTGCAAATCTTCGAATAGTCACTTGGAACGCCAATGGGTTGACGGAGCGACGTCAAGAATTTGAAATATTTCTAAATACAGAAAAAATTGACGTGGCCTTAATTTCCGAAACTAGATTTACTGATAGAAGTTACATTAGGATAAAAGATTATACTGTGTATACTACTAATCATCCCTCTGGCAACTCACATGGATTCCTCCATGTGAGTTGCCAGCAGTTATTGTCAAAACAAATCTCAAACACTACTTGCTAGAAGAATATAGAACTGAGAAAATTCAGGCAACATCCATCAAAGTGTATACAGAACCAGTAATGACTCTATCTGCTGTATACTGTCCCCCGAGACATACTATTACGCCTGAAGACTTTAGACAGTACTTCTTGAACCTAGGAAACACTTTCGTCTAGGAAACACTACCTCGGGGTAGGCAGCTCAATCAAACAATTGCAGCGCTCTCTCTGCGTAGTTTGTCACATGGTGAACCAACCTACTGGCCAACTGATAGAAATAAAATTCCTGATCTTGTAGATTTTTATATTACTAAGAACGTACCAGAAACATATCTAAGCATCGAATCATGTAATGACCTCTCCTCTGACCATACCCCGGTAATTCTAAATATATACTGTAAAGTTCTATTAACTGAAATTCCACTAAAACTTCATAGCAAACATACAAATTGGGAAACCTACCAAAATTACATAACCAACAACGTTAACCTAAAAATTTAATTGAAAACCGTTGAAGAAGTCGAGAATGCTGTAGAACAGTTGATTAAACTTATCCATAAGGCTCTACACTTGTCATCAGAGGCGACAAAGAGACAATTTTACACACTGCACCAATACCCAAAGCACATCAAAGAAAAAGTGGCTGAAAGACGGAAGCTTCGAAAAACATGGCATAACACTGGCTATCCTACCGACAAGACAGCATTTAATAAGGCGTCTGAAGATTTAAAACATCTAATCAAAAAAATTAAGGATGATGACTTACAGCAATTCTTAAGGGATTTGAGGCCTAGCCCAGACACTAATTACTCTCTATGGAGAGCTACTCGAAAAATTAATAGACCGAAAAACCATATACCACCAATTAGAACACCTGATGGAAACTGGGCTCGATCGAACTCTGAGAAAGCATCAATATTTGCTGAACATCTTCGAACTGTTTTCCAACCTTTCTCAAGTTTAAACTCTGAATTTGATGACGAAGTCTTAACTTACCTGAACAGCCCAATGCAGATGTGTATGCCCTTAAAAAGCACAAGCCCTAAAGAAGTCGCAAGTGAGATTAGGGGTCTCAAAGAAGGAAAATCACCTGGATATGATGCCGTAGATGCCACAATGCTGAAACACCTTCCAAAGAAGGGTATTCTATTTATAGTTGTCATACTAAATGCGTGCCTCAGGCTGGAATGTTTTCCCTTCCAATGGAAAATAGCTCAAGTGGTTATGATACTCAAACCAGGCAAACCACCGCAGGAAGCCAGCTCGTACAGACCAATTAGTCTTCTGCCTGTTATTGGCAAAATCCTGGAAAAAAATATTCTTAATCGAATGAGGCAACACCTAGAGGAAATACTCCCACAACATCAATTTGGGTTTCGTGCAAATCATGGTACCATAGAGCAAGTCCATCGCCTGGTAGATACTATTGGCAGGACACTAGAAAATAAGGAATTTTGCTCAGCTGTATTCCTTGACAAATACAGGACAGGCGTTTGATAAGGTGTGGCATAATGGGCTAAAGTACAAATTGAAAAAGACCCTACCACACAATTTCTGTGGTATCATTTCATCGTACTTGGACGGGCGATGCTTTGAGGTCAGGCACTGCGGAGAAATCTCACAAATGCAAGAAATCAGATCTGGAGTGCCACAAGGCAGCATACTAGGACCTGTGTTATATCTAATTTTCACAGCAGATCTGCCTACGAATAATAGCATTGTCACAGCTACATATGCAGATGACACAGCAATAATGTCTGTTAACTCTGATCCGGTTACTGCTTCAGCTAAATTACAGTCACATCTAACAGACATTGAAAAATGGTTCGACAAATGGCGTATTAAAGTGAACCAAGCTAAGTCAACACATGTAACATTTACCCTCAGACGGCAAACGTGCCCGACAGTCACCCTTTATGGTATGAGTATACCTCAGGCAGATGATGCTAAATACCTTGGCATGCACCTGGATCGACGATTATGTTGGCAAAAACACATTTGGTCTAAACGAAAACAACTAGATACACGGCTTAGAAAAATGTACTGGCTAATAGGACGAAAATCTCAGTTATCGCCAACAAGTAAAATTACCGTCTATAAAACAATTCTAAAACCAATCTGGACATACGGTTCACAGCTCTGGGGAACTGCCAGCAATAGCAATATTGAGATCCTAGAAAGATTTCAAAATAAAACAATAAGAGCTATGCTAAATATCCCACAATTTATAAGCAATAAGTTTATACAAATGGACCTGAATATCACCACAATGAAAAATGAAGTAGCAGCTTACAGCAGGAAGTACCAATATAGGTTGTCAACACATGTCAATGAGCTGGCATTGAATCTAGGGGGCACAGGAGGAGTGCAGTTCACTAGACTGAAGAGACACAGTGTTCCGAATTTAGAGACCAGATTTAGAGTCGGCCAGTAAAAGAAGAAAGTGTCACTGGACACTGGACTCCGACACATGACAAATTTCAGAGTGATCGGGCAAAGGAATGGCTCATTGTTTTAAAGAAACAGATTGCTATGTTACAGTATATACATAAGAGGAAAAAAAAAAAAAAAAAAGTTGTTCGACCGCCGACCCTGAACGAGTAACGAATAAAACTAACAACTACAAACAAGTTGACAAGCAGCGGCAAGCGAGTGTGTAGTTCCGATAGTTTTGTCGCTTGGCTTATGCACTCACTCACTACTCATTACTTTTAAAGCCGCACTGTAGAGAAATTACTGCTAAAATTGGTTTCTAGGCGTGAATTCTGACCGCCAAGCGAGCATCGTCGAGCTAGAATTACCTATCAGTGATAGCTGTTGTCGCTTAGTGACAAACTAGTGGAACGAGTCTTGCGCCGGCAGTTTGAACAGTCAGCGATCAACTATTAATAAATTTATTTTGTTTTCACGGTATTTTATATCTATTGTACGTTTTTTGAACAAGTGTTCGGGTAACTGTAACCGAACACCTTATACTGTATGCATGCGCACATCAGCAATACCTAATGCTAATAAATTAACTAAAATTAATATCTAAATCAGTACTGCTTTTACTCGCGCGTGCACCGGGTGCCTAACGCGGCAAACTGTCGTACTCATCATTAACATTAACATTATTTTGTAACATTCTTTATAACATTTAACTATCCTAATTTATAATGAACATAACTTGTGTGTGAAGTAAATATATTCTTTACATCTATAAAAATAATAAAAATGTAACCGATCGCTGTCTGTACATGGAAGATATATGAGAAAAAAAATTACTGGGGCCTTTATCAACGCAAATAGAACTCAAAACAATGATTATTACAATTTTTGTCTGTTTGTCTGTTTGTCTGTTTGTCTGTGCGTTTGTTCACGCTAATCTCAGAAACGGCTTATCCGATTTAGATATGGTTTTCACTAATACATTGTGGTAAGCTTCACTTAACATTTAGTGTTTGTTTCAAGTCAATCGGTTCATAAATAAAAAAGTTATGCCAATTTAAAGAATCACGTCGAACATTTGTTATTTTACTACGAAACCTGATAGAAACAGAGACTTTAACAGGTTACGGAATAGCTGATAGCGTTTTTATTTTTCGGATTCACAAACAATCTTCCGTTTAGTTTTAAAGAGTCCAGTTTCCAGTGAGCCTATGTTTCGCAATGACAATTAATAAAGCCCAAGGTCAGACACAACTAAAAGTTGTGGGCGTGGATCTAAGTATTAGCTGTGTTTCGCACGGTCAGCTTTATGTGGCTCTATCACGTGTTAGCATTCCTAGCAGCCTGTATGCTTTGATCCCCGGTGGCTATACGTCTAATCCATACATCCATACACCCATACATATTATATAAGGCTTTGTCCTGACTGACTGACTGACTAACAGACAACGCACAGCCTAAACTGCTGGTTGTAGTGACTTGAAATTTGGAGGGTGTGTTGGTCTAAATGTCTAGAGGTTGTACTAAAAAAGGGTTTTTTAAAATTTAATTCCTAAGTGTGTGAAAAGGGATGAAATCGATTGTATGAATCTTCTTCATTTTTTAACTTACCGTTTTGTAATTTTGTTTTGGAATACTTCTATTTACATAAAAAATATCCTTATAATTTTATTTTAACAGGGGTGGATTTAGAAATTTTTGAAATTAAGGATGAAATATTCTATACAAAAATCTTTAGCTTTTGAAGCTAGCGACTTGAAATTTACAGGGAGGGAGAGGGAGGGAAAGGAGGGAAGAAAATGAGGGAGGAAAAGGAGGAATTGAGGAGAAGGAGGAAGGGAGGGGAAAGTGAGAGGGAAGTGATGGGGGAGTGAGAGAAAAGAGATGGGGAAGTGAGGGGGAAGTGAAGAGGAAGTGTGGGGGAAATGCGGGAGAAGTGAGGGGAAAGTCAGGAAGAAGTCAGAGGGAAGTCAGGGGAAAGCCAGGGAGAAGTGAGGGAGAAGTGAGGGGAAAGTGAGGGGAATGTTAGAGGAAAGTAAGAGGAAAGTGAGAGGAAGTGAGGGGAAAGTGACGGAGAAGAAACGAGGAAGTGAGGGGGATGTCAGGGGGAATTGAGGGGCAAGTAAGGTGGATGAGAGGGCAGTGAGGGGAAGTGAGAGGGAAGTGAAGGGGGAGTGAGGGGAAGTGAGGGAGAGTGAGGGTTAAGTGAGGGGTGAATGAGGGGAAAATGAGAGGAAAGTGAGGGGTAAGTGAGGGAGAAGTGAGGGAGACAGTAGAGGAAGGGAGAGGGAAGGGAGGGGGAAGGAACGCGGAAAAAAGGAGTTCTCGAATGGTGGAAAAAGGGAGGGGGAGAGATAAGAAGCGATAGGAAGGGAGAGGAAAGGAGGAAAAGAAAGGAGAAGGAAGGGAGAAGAGAGGGGAAAACGAGGAGGCAAGGTAGAGGGAAGTGGAGGAAAGGGCAAGGGATGCTGGAGGAGGGGCAAGGGATGCTGAAGGAGGTCAAGAGGAGAAGGGGGAGGGGAGGAGAGGAAGGAGGAAACTGTGGAGAATGGAGAAAATGTGCAATAGGGAAGAAGGGGAAGGGGAAAGTTATTGTAGTGAAAATTTGCCTTTGTGTATTGTTTTTACGAGGGATATCTTTAGGTAGGTGAAAGAGGATTTGTATGACTGGGAGATTAAAAATAGTATGAAAAACAGTATTTAAACAACATAAAAATGCTATCTATATACATAAAAGCAAAAGGTCACTCGCTCACTTCACTCACGAAATCTCTGAAACAACAAGTGCTAGGAATCTCAAACTTTGCATAGTCGTTCCTATTAGGATATAGGTGCTCAATTAGACAGAATTTTGCGAAATCCATCCCCTAAGGGGGTATAAAGGGGTGGCAAAGTTTGTATAAAATTTCTATTGTTTTTATAGTAGGATTACCAAATTACTAGAAAATACTCTTTTTTTATTATTCAGCAACCCCCCTTATTAAATGGGCAAATAAGAGTCACAAGTTTGTGTGAAAGTGGTTTGTCAGTTTTAGCGGTAGCGGGTTTAAACTGGATTCGCCATAGAGACGGATAATACTGATACAATGTACGATTGCCATAAAATCAGGCACGCAATATTCTCATAGAGGCACCCATCTGAATTTTCACGCGAACGAAGTCGCGGGCAACAGCTAGTTTCAAATAAACTTATTATCATTTCTCAACCCCACTACACTCCGCCACAACAAGAAAATAGCCGATAGTTAGGTACTCGGTTACTCGCCGACGGTAGGACAACTGCCTAATTTGGCCTAATGCTTGGTACATGGTTTAATGTTTGGAAAATATTCAATGTTGATGCTAAAATTGTGCACAATCTACTTATGTGCATAGAAAGATTGATAAGTGCTGTAATCTATTAGTAACTGATTCATACATTGAACTTGAAGTTCCGAATAAGTCATGTAGTAAGATACGTGTCTAATGTTAGGTCAATGATCAGAGGCACGTGTAACGAAGTATGAGGTTAAACCATCCTTCTTTGTTCTATTATTTATATTTGTTTATGGACTGCATTAGGCCTACAAATAAAAATTACGGATACGTAGGTAGGTATCTAACTATACTTATTAGGAACAATAGTTTGCGGTTTTGCAGTTAAATATATAATCAAACTACGTGCAAATTACATTTCTATAAGTTTGTGTAAATTATTATCAAGAATAGATGTTAAACGTGAAACATTCCATCTAAATAATCCGATTACTTTTGCAATAATAAAGGCAGGTGCAGTGGTATAAATTAAGTGCATAAATTCAAGATAGGTCCTCGCTGGCACAAGACGTGGCAGATTAAGAAAGGTAGACAGATGATATAAATTGAAAAAAAGGTCATAGTTTGACAAGTCAGGTGTAAGTCTTACACCTAATAAGAGGGTTGACGCGTCTTAAGTGGCAACGTCGCAATTTAGTGTCATATTTCGAGGTTTTCAATTTCTAATCAAATGATAAAAACTGACAGAATTAATGAAATTACTAGAATTAGGTGAAAGCTGTATATAAAGTAGTAGTAGTATAAAAATAACGCAACTTAAGTTCCAAATGTAGGTATTATTTGCATATAAAATAGAACTGTAAACGTAATTATTGCCTACTTTTTATACAGCTTTCACCTATTTCCAGCATAAAAACAGAACATATTTTTAAAATATAGCTCCGATTTAATGATAAAAATTGAAAACCACGAATTAAGACACTAAATTGCGACGCGTTGCCACTCATGACGCGTAAACGCTCATAAACTAAATTTCTATTCTGTGAATATATGAATCATCATTACCATCATCCACTAAAGACATCCTCTGCCAGATAGGTTCTCCCCATAGATAGATATATCATATTTGGTTCTACCGAAGTTTCGCTACCTCTCCTCTACAGGCCGTGAGCCACTCTCATCCATCGGTTGCCAGCTGTCATTATTAGGTTGTTTTTCGAACTTGTAGGGGATCTGCTCACGCTGTGTCCTTCGATTCGTGGTTGCCATTCTTAAACTTTTCTGCCTTAACGGCCATCGGATCTGTGAGCTATATGTCCTGCCCATTGCCACTTTAGTAAAGCAACTCTGCGAGCTTTATCAGTAACTTTGGTTCTCCTGCGGGTTTCTTAGTTTTTTATACGACGCCTTACCTCTAGAATCTATGAATATTAGATATGTATTGAAATCTTTGTGACAGGCGGAAGGGCGAATGATGGTATAAATGACCAGTATTTTTATTACAGAATGCTAAAACAGTAGAGACAGAAATTTTATTGCTTACTAGCTGTGCCCGCGACTTCGTCCGCGTGGAATAGTGATTTTGGACAGCATTTTTTGGATATATCTTTTGGTTTGTTTTGAATTATAAACATCTTCGTTTAGGTGAATAAGAAAAATCTTTACAGTAAATGCTTCTATAGAGAAGAATCGTATATAGATACGATTTTAGACGTATAGCCATCGGGGATCAAAGCCATACAGGTTGCTAGGATTACTTACACGTGACAAATCCACATAAAGCTGACCATGCAAAAAACAGCTAATATTTAGATCCACAGTCACAACATTTAGTGTCTGACCTTAGGCTTTATTAATTGTCATCGCGAAACATAGGCTCACTGGAAACTGAACTCGTTTAAAACTAAACGGGAAATAGTTTGGAATGAGAGGAATCCGAGGAATAAATACGCTATAAGATTTTTTAAAATATATTAGCCTGCCAAAGTGACTCCATCCCGCCTGATGGTAAGCAGTCAGTGGAATCCAGAAGTGGTGGCAACCATACAAAAAGCCATCGTTTTAAACTGCTGGTATGGTGACCTCCACTATGGTGGCTGGGAATGGGGTTAGGGGAGTGAGGGAAGTGAGGAAAAAGGAAAGGGGGAAATTGGGCTCCTGGCACTCTCACTCACCGAACGAAACGCAGTAGTACGAATACTGCTACTCTTACGTCGATCTTTTATGAGAGGGTAGTACTTCCCCGGACGATCCGGCCCATTCATGCTGAAACCAGCTTGGATCTACTATCGTAATACTACGGTTAGGTCTAATTGGGCCCCTGTACAATGCCGCGGGCGTCCAGCGGCACCACCATTTATACGGGTCTTACTGGCCGGCGGGTTGACCCACACCACCCACACAATGACTCCACGGATACTCAGCTGGTCCCACACATGCTGCGAGGATTGTCATCTCTGCATCAGTTGGGCCTCCGGCTCTCGCACTTACCGAACGAAACGCAATAATATGGATACCAGTGGCGAAGCGTCCATATAACACGATTCCTGCCAGCTTCCCTTTTAAAATATGCCCTGACCTCCTTATACCTGTCGCTGCTTGAGTGTCTACTCAAAGTCTAACTGGTTTTCCGAAACTCAAAGTATTTTAGTCCCACCGGCTTCCCTCCTCGGAAAAGTGACTCTTCGCTACTGATGGATACTATTACTCTTACAACGATCTTCTATGAGAGGGTAGTACTTCCCTGGTCGATCCGACCCATTCATGCTGAAATCAGCGTAAATCGACTACTACTATTTCGTAATTCACTTTAATTCCACCTATTCCGTAATGAGACGTGTTAACATGTTTTATCATAAAAAATAAAATAAGTCCAAAAAAATATAAATCTAACTTTTATTTACATTTTAACTGATAAAGTATTTACATTTTAATAAAGAAATAAGACGTGTTAACCTAACTTAAAAACACACTAACCTAAGCTAAATACATACCACATGTATGACGTGATTATTTAAATTGGCATAACTTTTTTATTTATGAACCGATTGACATGAAACAAACACTAAATGTTAAGTGAAGCTTGCCACAATGTATCAGTGAAAACCATATTTAAATCGGATCAGCCGTTTTTGAGATTAGCGTGAATTTGAAACTCGATTTCCCCCTGACTTTCCCCTTCCTTTCCCCTGACTTCTCCCTCACTACCCCCGCACTTTCCCCTCACTTCTCCCTTCCGTTCCTCTTCCTCCCCCTCCCTTCCCCCTTCCTCCAAATTTCAAGTCGCCAACTTCAAAAGCAAAGATCTTTCCATACAATATTTCATCCCTTATTTCACACCTATAAATCCACCCCAGTAAAAAAAAAAATATGAGCGTATTTTTTATTTAAATAAAAGTATTTCAAAACAAAATTTCAAAGCTGTAACTTAAAAAATGAAGACGTTTCATACAATCGATTTCATCCCTTTTCGTACACTTATGGGCTCCCACACAAAACTGCGATGCGATGCGATGCGAATTCGCATCGCAGGAACCTGCGATGCGAATTTCTGCGATACGATTTAGTGCGGCAAACCGTTTGGTAGGGCGACCATTCCTTCAAGTGTAGTCAGCCGTACTAGACGTGTTTTTAGGAAGCGTAAGATGGATCGCAAAAAGATTATTGCACTGCTGTTATTGTTAAATAGATATAAAAGAAAAAGAAGATTCTGGGTTCATCCATTTATTACGATTATGAACTCTGATGGGAACTATTTTACTCAAAAGTACTATGCGTTGAGAACTGAAGAAGATAAATTTTTTGATTATTTTAGAATGAGCATATCTTCATTTGAAGAGCTTTTGAGTTTATTATCACCATGCCTTCAAAAACGATCGTACAAGGGAAGAATTCCTGTTATGCCTTTGGAAATGCTGGGACTGACTATCAGGTAAAGTAAAACAAAATTTATTTATTGACATTTTAATTGTTTTTTTTTTTGCGAAAAATCAAATTTGTGATTATCAGCAGTTAATAGTAAATTAATATAATAATATTATGTAAAATCAAACTCTTCTTCCGTCGACAAAGCGCTATAGGTAGAATAATTATCACTAGGTGAATTAATTTGATCTTCCCCTGCGTTTGATGATTGTTCGTGTGATAAATGTAGAATTGGTGTTTGGTCTGCATTTGATGACTGTTCGTGTGATAAATGTGGGCGTGTCAGTGGTGTTTGGTTTGCAAAATGTTGAGTTTGATAGCCTGTGTAGCTCTGGTAGTTGCTAGGCTGATAGGAGGAACTATAAGGTGGGTAGCCTTGATATGCCGGTTGAAGTAAGTCTGTTAAAGTTTGGAGAACACGACTTTGAAAAATAAGTGTTTTGTTCTCATCCAATTTTTCCAGAGACGGTAGAATTCCCTTAAAAAAAGACAAGTGCCTGTTTTCCGGTTCCTTTATAATGTTAATAATTTCATCTTCAAACTCGTTTGCCTTTCTTTTTCGCGGCTTCTGCTGGTATCGTCTTGGAGATTTTTCAGATCTTGCTTGATTCTCTTGTCCAGGTGGTGCTTGCATTTCCGTTTCATTAATGCTATCTGTTGTCTCATTTTGTAAATTTTTTTTAAGAAATAATAACTGCTTGTACAGATGGTATTCTTTGGTAGATTTTGCTCCTGTTCCAGATCGCTTTTCGTCTTTAAGTTTCTTTACGTACTTTTTAAAGGTATCGTTGATCCCTCTCCATTTTTTTAATACTTCATTACCTGTAAATTATACAAAATTAATCATTAATGTAGGGGTATCCCTATGAAATTAAATACAAAGAAACCATTCATATGTTTAAAAATATTTTATGTGTGTATTTAATGTCATATTAGGGTAAATTTTTAATTGTCTCCACTATTTTTTGTTAAATTTTCTATTTTAATTTCAGATTTTTAGCAACCGGAGAAGAATTCAACGATATGCATTTAAACTATTATAGAGGTGCAAGTACAATAGCGAAAACAATACGATTGGTGTGTAACGCAATATGGGATCGCTGTTTACGTCAAAACATGCCTGAAATAACACAACAGCTGTTTGAAGAAATTAGTGCAGATTTTGACAAGAAAGCCAATTTCCCTAACTGTTTAGGAGCCATTGACGGCAAACATATTCGTATCCGTAGTCCCGCAAATAGTGGATCACTGTTTTACAATTACAAAGGTTATAATTCAATTGTTTTGTTGGCTATTACTGACTCTAAATACAGATTCATCTACGTGGATATAGGAGCATATGGAAAGGAAAGCGACTCCACAATTTTCCACAACTCGAAACTTTATGACTCACTGATGAAAGGTAGCTTGCCCATACCAATATCGAAGCCGTTGCCAGGCTTTCAAGAACCGGTCCCGTTTGTTTTCATAGGAGACGAAGCTTTTTCTATTTCAAATAACGTTATGCGCCCTTATTCTGGCAAGCATTTAACCGTTAAACAAAGAATATTTAACTACCGTTTGAGTAGGGCGAGGCGATATGTCGAGTGTGCTTTCGGCATACTAGCCAACAAATGGCGAGTATTTCATCGACCCCTTAACGTCTCAATTGATTTTGCAGTCGATATTGTCAAAGCTTGTTGTATATTACACAACTTTGTACTGAACCGCGATGGATTACAATCCCCCGTAGAAATGATCATAGATGATTCTGAACTACAAAGCCTACAGACGTTGAATGCAAGAATAATGAGTGCAAATATAATAAGAGACAAGTTTTCGAATTATTTTTCTAGTGTCTTTGGAGCCTTGAAGTGGCAATTAAAAAAAATTTGAAATTATAGAAGTACTTGCTTAGTTCTAAATACAGTACGTCCGAAATAACTTGGCAAGCCTGAACATAGGCTCTGCGAACTTTAGCGCATGTACACTCGTAAAAAAACTGTTATTGACATTTATTTTTTTAAACCAAAATACGAATAAAAATGTACTAATACAGGGACCAAGTACCAATAAAATAAATATTTAAACACTTTGAGACAGAAAGCTACAAAAACAACTTCTGAGTTAAAGAAAAAACCTAACACTACACAAAAAACTTAACAATTTAATAATAACAACCACTTTTGTCACCGTCTGTGCTCAAGACAGAGATAGCAACACGAAAATGACACCAATGCTAACATGTGAGTGAGATATATTACCGGGACCCGAACATTGCCGAATAAGCACGAAGCTTTACGAAGTTACTAAAGAGAGATGTCCAATACGCGTGTCTGAGGGTGTTGTTTAATCGATTTTTCTTCAAATCGATTTAAATTAAGTAATAAAAATATATTTATATTCAATTTTTTATGGAGGTTTAAAATATTCTCAAACAGTCGTTATTTGTATAGAAGCTTATAAATAATTGATATTTAACTAAATCATGTTTTTCAACCAAGAAAATAAAATTTTATTACTTTTTTTTTTTATTAAAGTCGAAATCTCGTTTACTAACGATAACATTAACTATGTTTGTAAATCGATTTCGTTCAATATCTCGTATAAACAAAAATTAATAAATTCCAAATCGATTAAAATCGATTGCGATATTTGATTGAATAAAGGGTATGCCACCATTTGGTTCCAAAAAAACGTTCGTGCGCAGCCTTCTGCGCGTGGTTTGGGCTTACCAAGTTATTTCGGACGTACTGTAGATATACAGTAGGTACTTCAAGATAAATAATGGGCATAGGAAAACATCAGAAATAAGTAATAACAATTTTAAAACGTTATTAAAAAAAAAAACATAATTCAACTTTATAAGCAAACAAAATAATTGTCAGTCATTTATAAGAAAATCAAAATAGGTCAGAAACACGACATTAGTCGATGCTCATTATTTACCTTGTCGTACACTTTATTCCACTGAATTACATTTATTCATAGAAGTACGAATAGCGCGCCAGATTCTGGAAGTCCTCTTACACGCGCGCACGCTATTTAATTCATACTTATATGCATTGATTGTATTGTTGTAGAAATAAAAGTACTTACCAAGTTTTGTTTTTTCACTGTTTTCTTTGTCTTGGAAATTTGGAAACAAACTTTCACAGACGCTCTTCCACGCATCTTGCTTAATAAATTTATTTTTATAATGTTCATCACTTGTGTCCCAAAGGACGGGACGCTCCTCAATTAAAGATATTAAAAAATCTATATCATATTCCGCCATTTTTTTATAAACAAAGAAGGCGGCGCAGGCACCGCGCGTCTTTCTCTAAAGCTGTCTCAGAGCGGACTAAAATGGCGTCACCAAGGATGACGTAATATCACAGGAATGTGCGATGCGAAGCAGATCGGAAATTCTTGCGGTGCGTTCGTGCGAATTCGCAGATATTTGCGATGCGATGCGAATTCGCGGTTTTGTGTGGGAGCCCTAAGGGTTGAATTTTTAATAACCCTTCTTTGTACACTTCTAGACATTAAGACAAACACACCCTCCAAATTTCAAGTCGCTACGACCAGCGGTTTAGGCTTTACGTTGTCTGTCAGTCAGTCAGTCAGGACAAAGCCTTTTATAATATGTATGGATGTATGGATTAGACGTATAGCCATCAGGGATCAAAGCATACAGGCTGCTAGTAATGCTAACACGTGATAGAGCCACATAAAGCTGACCGAAAAACAGCTAATACTTAGATCCACACCCACAAATTTTAGTGTCTTACCTTTACTTTAATTACTTAATTAATTAATTACTTTAATTAGTCATCGCAAAACATAGGCTCACTGGAAACTGGACTCGTTTAAAACTAAATGAAAGACTGTTTAGAATGACAGGAATCCGAGGAATAAAAACACTATCAGCTATTCCGCAACCTGTTAAAATATCTGCTTCTTTAAGATTTCGTAGTAAATTAACGAATGTTCGATGTGATTCTTTAAATTGGCATAACTTTTTTATTTATGAACCGATTGACATGAAACAAACACTAAATGTTAAGTGAAGCTTACCACAATATATTAGTGAAAACCATATTTAAATCGGATAAGCCGTTTCTGAGATTAGCGTGCACAAACGCACAGACAAACAGACAAACAGACAAACAGACAAAAATTTTAAAAATCATTGTTTTGGGTTCTATTTGCGTTGATATAGGTCCCAATAGTATTTTTTCTCATATATCTTCCATGTACAGACAGCGATCGGTTACATTTTTATTATATGTATAGATAGTCGCCATCAAAATTTGCAATGAATATAAACGGGTGAGTAGGATGACCTACTGGTTGTACCTAGTTCCTAGTTACACACACCAATTCACCACGACATGAAACTAATGATAAATCGTGACAGTTATTAATAAAAAAGTTTTCATGCATCATGAAACACTGGCTAGTTATAGTTATTATTTTTTTTAACATTTATACGATTGTTTAAAAATTAACAACTGTAACCTTCCAATTTCTGCCGCATTCCTTTCGGTGGTGACCTCAGAAATGTATAAGTTTCTGTGGTGGTGAGCTTGCCAACATAAATATTATAGAGTCATGTACTTATGGCTACTTATCAGTCCTTTACGCCTGAATCCATTTAAGATCCATTAACGTCACAACAAGAGCTTAGAAAGAAAAACGCGGGTACCTACCGAAAGTTATTTTTTAGCGAAAAAGTTATAATATCACTCAAATAGGTCAGAGTAAGGACGACAAAAGGCAAATTTCTACGTTATGTAACTTCAAGTAACTTGAATGTTTTACTGTTTTAGGGTTCTCAAGGCAAAGGTCATAATAAAAATTCTATTCCCTAACCAAACTTAATTTTATTTTTTGTTTTATATTTGCTTACCAAATGACTCCATTCTGCCTGAAATGCTGATATTAAGCAGTAAGAAGGTACTGGCGTGGCGAACACTATCTCAATTGCTGTCATGACAAATTGGTACCCAATGTTACCACTGACAAAAGGTGATAGGTACTTGAGTCCAACAAAAGGTAGGCAGGTATTGTAATCTGTGGTGAAGGCTGGATCGATTCAAGGAGTTCTGCAAAACAATTTGCTTGGTAAAGGACTCACGTCGAAGATATTTCTACACTGGATGACTGATGACTATCTGAACACCGTCTAGACCTTGCCGAAGTGCAGGTATCTCGGTGGGTTACGGGTTTAATCAGTTTATGAACTGACTAATACAAATGAAATGTAATCATGCTGAAAATGAAAAACATCATCGGAATCTTCATGCATCTTCACAATTCACAAATACCTACATAGGCGAATTTACTAGTTTCTACAAAACTAAGGGCGAAAGAGTAGTTAGATTTTGTTGCTATACCTAGGTATTGCCACTGCAAAAGCAGCAATTTTGTTTTTGTTGTCCAAATTTTAACAGCCAAATTGCACAAACTGTAGTTTGTGCAATTTGGCTTTGGCTAAGTACTTATCTTACACGAATACAATACAAAAACGTACGAACAAATTAATGAAAACCTAACCGAGGATTTTATTAAAGTTACTTTCTTTGATCTTTTTACACAAGGCAAAAATCTGTTTACAGAGGCTCATGAAACTGATTAATTATTGTGAAAGTGCCAATGTTTGATTAAAAAGCAGGAATGTGTTTGTAGCCAGTTACACCAAACCGTTCTTAAAATCTGTCAAGGATATAGGGCGGCAAATCAGGGCACCTGCTCTGAGCGCCAAATTCAGGGAGTGCTAAAATCCGAGGCTGACAAACTAATTTTAAACTCAATGAAATCAGACAATTAGTGAATCTAGAAATCTAGATCTAATTGTATAATTTTCATTATTTTATTTTTTATTTACCTATTTTTATGATTTACAAAACAGTGCTTGCGTTTTACGGTTTGCTATTTCACTGAATGTAATGTTTAAAATAATAAAAAGTCATAACATTTATGGTAAAAATAACTTATATTTTTGTTGTAAATGTTCTTTCATTGTTACCTATTACTTTTTATTATGAATTAACAGTAGCGAAAAATTATATAGAGCTGGAGCGCGACAATGATAATATTAATACTAAAAAAAGTAGGTTCACAATACTAAAGTTATTGGCAGCTTTAAGAAAAAACGCTGCTTGTGTAATACCTCTGTCTTACTATCTTTATTCAAATAAACGTACGCTTTTACAGTAGGTACCTGTACCTTCTCATTACATGAAAGTCTTATTAATATTTATCTCGTAAGGCAATCTTATAAAAGGCAGATTTCAAAGAAAAGGCAACACATAATTCATTTATTTGATGAACTAAAGTACCTAACTACCTACCTACTTGGGCTTCGGGCTTCTTAATTTTGACATAATTATATAGTTTTGCTCGCGTTTTAATTTATCCAAAACTGATATTGATTGCCCTTGCCTTTAGCAGTCGGGTAAAGTAGGTAGTGAATGTATGTACCTAGTAATGTGTAACAAAAGAAACAATTCAAGGGCGACAGAGCAAATTCAGTTAGTTTGGGGTTAAGCACCCAATTTGGTACAAATTAAGATTGATGTGCGATCGGGTATTGATCATTTAATTTTCTCCCTATCTATTCACGAAAACAGAGCTGTGAAGTCGATGAACAAATGTATAGTTTATGGTCATTAATGTCGTAAGCGTTAATAAAATTGTTAGTACCTTTTTTAAATAAAGTAATGATTTCAAATGTGGAACAATAATAACACAACAACGCTATAGGAAAGGCACCAGTAATGGACACTTTAAGCTCAAGTATGTAGTATTATTGAAATTTCATCAATAATAGTGATTGTTTCAATACAATACTTACTTATTGAAAATTGAAGGTTCTACATTGTTGCTGTATTTAATATAGGACACTGCAATTGGTTTTAATGTAATTAACAAATAAAATATTTGTTTTCTTTTGCACCAGTGATGGACAGATAGATGAAAGCACACTGTATTGCTACCACAGTGTATTTTTATCTTAATTTCATGTTTAACCCAAGCACAAATTCTCATTCTGGTTTAAACGAAGCTATGATAAATTAAAAGGCAATCTTACCTACCTTACTAATAATTTTCGCTGGTTTCAGCATGAACGGGCCGGATCGTCCAGGTAAGTTCTTCCCTCTCATAGAAGATCGACGTAAGAGTAATAGTATCCGTACTATTGCGTTTTATTCGGTGAGTGAAAGTGCCGGAGGCCCAATTTCCCCAGTTTCCTCTATCCTCACCTCCCTCACTCCCTTCCCCTAACCCCATTCCCAGCCACCATAGTGGGGGCCACCATACCAGCTGTTTAAAACAATGGCTTTTGGTATGGTGGCCACCACTTCTGGATTCTACTGACTGCTTACCATCAGGCGGGGTGGATTCACTTTGGTTGGCTAGTATAAAAAAAAAATTTCAATACCACGACCACTTTTAAATATTATTAAATACAAAACTAAATAAAAAAAAACATTAACTTTTGATAGCTCCATGACTATTATTTATGGTGCAATATTGCTAACTTATAAAAACTCATTCCTGCTCTTAGTTTTCAAGATATGTCCATCTCTGGTTCCGTGTCCATATTGGTAGAATTTTGTTATCTAGACACAAAGTAAGCAAATTGGTTTTACATACGTAACATACTTAAATACCTACATACCTATATAGACACCCAGACTAATGCAAGTATTATGTAGGCATATTCAACAATAATGATCCTTATCAGCTGTAAATAGTGACCATCATACACATTATGTAAGAGTAAGTAGGTCCTTATTGTTTTGGGTGTTAAAATAACACCCATCTCTTCAACTTAAAACAAATTTTATTTTGTATGCTATGTTAATAATTTAACAAAGGTTGCTTTAAATACATCTCCTCCTTGTTATATAAATGATTATATTTTGTACCATTCATTGTACTTATTATGTAAGTACATAATATCTATCACTTTGACTGCACCGTTGGTCTAGTGGTTAGTGTAACTGACTGCGACGCCGGGTGTCGTGGGTTCGATTCCCGCGGAAGGCAAATATTTGTGTGATGAACACTTGTATTTGTCTTCAGTTTGGGTGTTTTCTATGTATATTAAGTAAGTATTTACAAAAAAAAAAGTACGTATATGTATTATATTTCAATTATCTAGTACCCATAACACAAGCTCTGCTTAGCTTGGGACTAGATGACGATGTGTGATAGTGTCCACATATTATTATTATTATTATTATTATACTTTATCACACTCGTCAGCGATGAAATAAATACCTAATCTGCTGTTAAGTGGGCCAACGGGCATAATATTTATATGGTATTAACCGCCTATATTCTTGATGATTAATTAATTACTTTTAGTTACATAACTATCTACCAAACCTTTGCTTTTTTGAGATTTGTTATTATTTATTTTTAACTGACTTCAAAGAAAGGAAAAGGTTACTCAATTCGACCGTATATATATATTTTATTCTGTTACCCGGTATGTGATATGTCTGTTCAAATTTATTCGACGCTACTTAATTCTATTTCTATTTTGAGTTTTTGTTTATATTCTGTTATTGTTTTTAAAACATTTTTCTATATTATTTTAGTGTAATACTGTCATAACATACTATAGCACAACTGGCAGGTGGATATTTGTCAAAGTCAGCAAGTTACGTTTTATTATTAAAATTTATTATTATTTTATACATACCTTTATATATATATTTTAAATATTTTATTTATATTTATTTTATAATGACAAGTAGCGATGATGATTTTGTCTCTATTAGCAGTGATAGTAGCTTTGTTAGCGTACCAACGTTATCTGAAACGTTGGAAGCACAGTTTTCTGATGTATCTAAGAATTTCAATGTTATTCATATCAACGCCCAAAGTATTCCGGCACACTTCTCGGATATGCTGGCAAGCTTCGATAGTAAGAACATACATGCCGTTCTTATATCTGAGACCTGGCTAAAACCATGTCTTCCTACCATTTCCTATTCCCTACCGGGGTTCCACCTTATAAGAAATGATCGTGCTGCTGGTGGTGGCGGCGGTGTTGCCATTTATATTAGAACTTACATATCCTTCAACATTATTAATATGTCTGCACAACCGCCACCATCAAATGCTGGTGAACATCTTTTTATTGAGGTGGAACTTCATCACACCAAAATCCTTCTCGGTGTTTATTATTGTCCCTCATTACGCATAGACTTCTTTTCCTCCTTTGAAACCTTGTTAGAACACCTAATTCCTTCCTACAATCATACTATAATAATGGGTGATTTTAACACGTGTCTACTAAAAAATGATTCCCGCTCCTCATCCTTTTCCGCATTGGTGGAATCTTCTGACTTGCATATCCTTCCTCTTAGTGCAACACATCATTTTCCTAATTCTGTTCCTTCTCTTCTTGATCTTATATTGGTCTCCTCGAGAGAACGCGTTGCTAAGCACGGCCAGTGCGCAGCTGACGCGTTTTCTTATCACGATTTACTCTTCCTTTCTTACAAAATTCGCCCACCGAAGGCTAGATCAAAAATCCTTATGCAGCGTAATTTTGGTGGTATAAACATTGAAGACCTTCGTGGAGATGCCAACAATATTGGCTGGTCACCACTTATCACAGCTACTTCAATTGATGATAAGGTAAACTTTTTCACAGGATCTCTTATTAAGCTGTACGATAAACATGCGCCTGTTAGACCTGTAAAGCTTAAACATGCACCTGCTCCTTGGCTCACAGATGACATTAAGTTGCTCATGGCACGTAAGGCTGCAGCGAAATTTAAGTACAAAACGAGACCTAATGAAAGAACTTTAGAAAAATACATTACACTACGTAATCACTGCAATAAGGTGTGTAGGGACGCACAACGCCGTCATATTCACACTTCGGTCCAGAACGGGGACCCGGCTAAGGTATGGCGATTTCTGAAAACATTAGGAGTTGGAAAGCCACGTTCTAATAATATTCCAAAAACAGTAAATATTGAGCTGCTCAATAAGCATTTTTCTGCGTCGTCCAACTTTGACAGGACAACCAAATTAAATACAATAAACTTTCTTTCATCTCTTCCAACACCTAGTTATCAACCGTTTGTTTTTAATCCTTTTACTAATAGTGATGTTAAGAAGAGTATTATGGCAATCACCTCCAACGCTGTTGGATGTGATTATGTTAGCCGTAATATGATCCTTCCTATCCTTGACGACATCCTTCCTGTTATCTGTCATATCCTAAATTTTTCCTTAACCAATGGCGTCTTTCCAACTCTATGGAAAGATGCTCTAATTATCCCCATCCCTAAACAGACAAATCCTTCATCAAATTCTCATTATCGCCCTATATCCATCTTACCCTTCCTCTCCAAAGTCATTGAACGCCTCGTCCATAACCAGCTCAGTGCATTTCTTTCCAGAAACAACCTCCTTAATCCCTTCCAGTCTGGTTTCCGTCTTGGCCACAGTACAGTTACATCCTTGGTAAATATTACGGACGACATAAGATTTGCCATGGAATGTGGATATCTAACTGTACTTGCACTTCTTGATTTTTCTAACGCTTTCAACACTGTAGATATCGACGTTCTGATTAACAAACTTCGCTCACTTAACATATCTCCTATGGTAATCGATTGGTTTCGTAGTTACCTGTGTGGTCGTCGCCAGCGTATACAGACTGAGGATGCCCTTTCCTCGTGGTGTAATACGTATATTGGTGTGCCCCAGGGCGGCGTACTTTCTCCTCTGCTTTTCGCAATATTTATTAATAGTATCCCAAATCAACTCAGTTCTTCCTACCACCTTTATGCAGATGATTTACAAGTATACTCTTCGGCTCCATTGGACAAGCTGTCTGAAGCAATTATGTCTATAAATAAAGATCTAGCTTCAATAACTAATTGGAGTACATCGCATGGACTTCAACTAAACCCTGTCAAGACTCAAGTTACTATCGTTGGTAGCTCTAGGAGGATCTGTAAGGTGGATTGGGCACGGCTGCCACCGGTTGTGCTTGATGGTACTATTATCCCTTACAGTAAAAAAGTGAAAGATCTAGGCATTTTAATTGATTCCGAACTAACCTGGGTTTCACAATTGCAGGAAGTCAGCCGAAAAGTTTTTGCGGCAGCAGGGTCTTTGAGGCGTTTTCGTAACTTTCTCCCAATTACCACCAAAACTGCGCTTGCAAATTCCCTACTACTTCCCATTTTAGATTATGCGGATGCCAGCTATCCAAATCTTACCGAGAACCAGCTAGACAAACTTGAGCGACTTCAAAATGTTTGCATAAGATTTATATTTGTTCTACGCAAGTATGATCATGTTTCAGAATTTCGCAAAAAACTCAAGTGGTTACCAATAAGACTTCGCCGGAATGCTCATATCCTTTCTTTACTGTACAATATTTTGTTTAACCCTTCAACACCTTCCTATCTTAAGGGACGCTTTGAGTTCCTTCATGAAACACATACGAGATCCTTACGATCATCAGAAAACTTACAGTTAAAAATGCCGTCACATTCTACAAGTTTTTACGACAATTCATTTACAGTTTTGGCTACACGTCTGTGGAATGAACTACCCTTGGATATTAGACGAGCACAAACACTAGCGTCATTTAAATCCATGACTAAAACTTATTATTTGTCATTATAATAACTTAATTGTATTTATTTATTTCTTACTCATTGTAGTAGTAGGTATATATATATATATATATATATATATACTGGGTGGCGCAAAAGTAAAGACCCTATTTGGTTCAGCTATAACATTTTTTCTAAATTAGAAAACTAGATTTAGATTTTTTTAAATGTATATTTGTGCCATTAAATTTCGTACCATTAGGATTTAAAGATGATGTCTTTTAAATGGTGACCTCCAGAGTTGATACACATTTGAGCCCTATTTATGACATTTTGCATAACTTGCCGTAACACTTCCTGCGTTTCCATTTCCATCTCTCAGGGCATGTCAATAAGCAGAATACTCGGTTCTGGGGCACTGATAATCCGCGCATTATTCAAGAAACACCTCTACACCCACTAAAAGTTACTGTATGGTGTGGCATCTGTGTTGACAGAGTGATCGGACCCTATTTTTTCGAAGACGCTGGAGGCAATGCGATTACTGTCACTGGAGAACGCTACAGAACCATGTTACGTGAGTTTTTGATACCCAGTTTGGACGAATTGGGGCTGGAGCACATCTGGTTTCAACAAGACGGCGCTACGGCACACACAGCGCGCGACACTATGGACTTAGTGAGGGACGCTTTTCCAGGCCGAGTTATCTCTCGTTTTGGCGATTTGCCTTGGCCTGCAAGATCACCCGATCTGACCAGTCCAGACTTCTTTCTTTGGGGTTTTTTGAAATCTCGGGTGTATGTGAACAAGCCACAGACTCTCGCAGCTCTAAAAGAAAACATTCGTCAAGAAATAACGAACATATCGCAGGAAGTGTTACGGCAAGTTATGCAAAATGTCATAAATAGGGCTCAAATGTGTATCAACTCTGGAGGTCACCATTTAAAAGATATCATCTTTAAATCCTAATGGTACGAAATTTAATGGCACAAATATACATTTAAAAAAATCTAAATCTAGTTTTCTAATTTAGAAAAAATGTTATAGCTGAACCAAATAGGGTCTTTACTTTTGCGCCACCCGTTATATATATATTTATATTTTAGTATGTATTTTTTATTTTATTTTTGTTTCATATGTATGACTATTATAGCATTTAATATTATCGTATTTATAATACACCAACAACTGCTGTTATCTAAATCATAAAAATCCATCCAAAGGTTGTCTGGAAGAGATCGCTTTAAGCGATAAGACCGCCCATTGTACTTACCTACCTATTTGTATGCTGTCTTCTTTCTTCTTTTACTTGTATTATTATTTGGTGTGTACAATAAAGATTATTATTATTATTATTATTATCTATTTATTTTCAGACAATAACAGACAAATATTTTTAATAATTCTCTGGACACCATATATTTTTTTAATTAACTACTATTCAGGGTCGATTCAATTCGTTATCATCAAAGCGAAGTCTAGAACATGTCAAGGTAAATTTAAATGATAATAGGTACTAATGGACTGAGGCAGTCATAAAATGAGTAGGCACTGTAGGCAGCCAGTAATTATTAAATTAATAATTAGGTATATAATTTTAATTAATTTATGTTGAAATAATAATTTTAATAAATATGTTATTCTTAAAACGCTGATGCATTTTTCCATACTTAATTTGTTTAGCAGTAGGTGTACCCTAAATCGTTTTTATTTTGTGTATTTATCTTATAAACTCATAGGGCTTGGACATAAGATTAAGCACCAGTGATACGGTATGATGGACAAATCTTGTAGAATAAGAGTAGGAATGAGTTTTTATAATTATATCAGTATTTGACCGTAAACAAAAGTCATCGAGCTATTAATGTTAGGCGTTTATTTTTAGATTTAGTATTACGTTTAATTTGGCGGGGGCACAAGGTGCTAATGATATTGAAAAATTATATTTGCGGCCGTGCGTTGTTACAAAAATTATTAGTGAGGTAGGAACCTAGAAGTTTGCCTTTTAATTTATTAAGCATAAATTTATTCAAACCAGCATGATTTTTAATTCTTGGGTGGGCATGAAATTAAACCTATTAAATGAAGTCACACTGTGTTTATTTGTCCATCACAGGTGCAAAAAAAAATAAAGTTGTTATTTTTTAATTAACATTACAAACACAAGCAGTGTTCTACATTAAATAGGTACAACAGAAATATAGAAAAAACACAGGACCTTCAATTTTAAATATGAAACATTTATTGATACAATCACTATTATTAATGAAATTGCAAAAATACTACAAATTTGCGCTTAAAGTGTCAATTACTGGTGCTTTTGTTACAGGCCTCTCACAGGCAACGTCACTTTGACTTAGGTACATTGGTTGTCCACCTCCTTTACCAGTTTCTCGGTTCACTTTGTGAACTGATCCTGCTCGATTTCTTAGCAGTGAGCGTCTTTCCACTGAAATCATAATGATAACATATAGGCACAGTATTGTACGTTTTTAGGTATCTAAATTAACTTATAAAATTACCACAATACCTAGTTACTTAATTTCACGACTTACACTGCAGGATAATAACAAAACATTCTCTATAGAACAGCTTTGGTTTGCGAATGTACGCCCTTGACCAACAATACTTTTAATAACTTATTCTTTATCTACTTTGTGATCCTACTGTCCGCGTAAAATGAGGTAGAAAATAGGTAGGTATAATATCTTTTACCGGGTTTCTATAAGTACACAAAAATAAAGATTTATACCATAACTGACATGTCGACAGCAGCACACCTTTTTATAGGTTTGAATAAACCTATTTTTACCTTATTTTTTTTGTGCTTACAGGTAGGCGTCCTATAGAAGTGAAGACACACAATGGATATGTAAAATATGTATATTAAGGTTTTATACCTACCTATAATGCCTAGGTAGGTGCCTAACCTACAACAATATATTTTTCGTTAGGTAAACACAGGTACTAGTATAACTAGTTTATTAATGACTAAACTAGTTATACATAATTTATTCAGTAAATTTACCCATAATGACGCACATTTTCCTAACATAATTTCCCCATTTTTGGGTAAATTTCCCGAAACTGGCAGCGCGGCGTTGCTCCGCGATCCAATCGCAGCGAGCGGCCGAGAGAGCAGAGCACAGCGAACGAACCAGTCAGCATCACGTGCGCGTACGTGACGGGTGTACTTCGCGTTCTGTTGTCAGATTATTCACGCGCCATTTGACAGTTATGTCGTGTGTATAATGATTTTAGTGCATCTCAGTGTAACGTAGTGGTCGTTGCTGACGGTAAATACTACAGGAATTTGTCACAAAAACATAAAAAGAAAAGCGTATTGTGATAACAGGGAGGCGGGATGCGAGAGGTGAACGCTCGTCACAGCGGCGCCGACTCTCACCGGCTACTATTGTCTAAGTGCCACGGAATCTTAGTCCTTCCCATCGGATTCCATCGATATAGCATCCGCTTTACGACGTGGGCTGCACGCGAAAAACTTGTGCCAATGATTAGTCACAAAACCGATTGTTTACATAGCGAACCAGTGGACACAGATAAGATAAAACTTGTCTTTTTATTTACTTATAAATTATATTTGTCTTATGTACGAAAGAATGTTTGCGATTTGTTATCGACAAAAAATACGTACAAATGTGGCATGCGGTTGCTTGATAAATAATTGTCGATGCTAACTGTAAATAACTTTGACTGTCTAGGTAAATGAGCGGCGGTTGCAAGAGGTAACCAGTGGCCTACTTAAAATTTTAATATTAAAATGAATACTTAAATGCTTAGCAGGCATTTATTTTGTGTTTATAATAAATAATTATGGCTTAATTCATAATTATAACTCACAGTCGTATTATTGTTTAGTAAAGTCGGTAGAGACGTCAACAGTCTTGTCAGTAGGTAGGTGTAGTACTTACCTACCTATTCATTTATCTATTTATTACAGTCACATGTCCTAGGGTATTTCCACAGAAAATATGTGATAGTATTTCCCAATCTCTACATTTGCTGTTTTACACATTAAGGTTCTCGACTGTTTAATTGTTGTGTTAATTAAAACAATAACGCTAAATTAATAATGTAACTAGACAGGCTCGGCACTTTATTATCGTAGGTATATTTCATTAATTTTGAAAATGCTTATTTTATCGTGATCCAAAAAAAATATAGTGATTACAGCACATTAATACCTTATTATTATCAGAATTCATGAAGGTTGATGTTCGCAAAGTAACCTATACACACGTACATAACGCCTGTCTCCCATTAACGGGATCATGTCGGTTATGGGTGCTTGTAATTGTGCGTTTTGTCAACACATCTCCTAGGTACCTACATATTTGTTCCGTGTCCCAGGCATTTCCGCTACATAAATCTCTTTCGTTCGTCCAAACCACTTTAAAACACTCTTTTAATTTTTTGTCACTACAACATCATTCAATCCACATTCTTCTCTTATCTCTTACTCTTATCTGTAAGTTTTATTCTCACTCTCAGTGCTCTTATCTCTACTGCATTTATTCTGCTTTTTCTGCCATACTTACCCAAGATGCACTACCATACATAATTTGTTGGCGCTAGTACTGCCTGCACCTAGTATGGCTAGGCGAGCTTTTTATGAGACGAAGTTTCACCTCTTCGTAGTAACCTACTGATAAAACCATAAGTGTAATTATTTTACAAACTATTAAATTAATAGTTTAGTTATTATTACTTACCTAGATATTTATAAAAATCTTTCATCGCATTGAAATATGGAAGTATAAAATTAAAATGTAACTTAAATTACCTAGGTAGGTAGGTAGGTACGTCAATACTTTACCTGTCACACGCTAGCTAATTACCTAGAAGTAGATAAGAATCGTACTACAGACTAAAATAATCAAAGTACCAACCTATTCATTTCCAACATTTTATTAGTAAACCGGTTCATTCAAATCAATTTCTACAGCGATACTTATCTAATTTTACAGAAGAGACTGGCATTAGTAACATATCAAACAAATTACGTGTTGATATCGACAAAAAGATTCAATGACATCTTTTTGTAAGATTTGATTAATTTTCTACTATTGTTAAATTTATAGTCAATGTACCTACCTATTGGCTCCTATCTTCACCTAAATACCTATTCAAATGACATGTCTACTATCAGTCAAAATTATCATAACATTCCCCAGGCTGTATCAGTTAAGCGTCCTTCAATATTTCGTAATTATTGAAAACGAATATCAATGTGTTGCATTGACAATATTTTCAAATATCGTCACGACAAGATGAAGTGAACATAATTAATTATTATGTCTATGATAATAATAATAACTGTAAACAATACTGTCTATTGCGTTGCAATGAGGTTATCTTCAATAAAACGAATAAATATTTTCTCGACTCGATACAATTGTTAGCAGTTGCTAAAATACATAATAGGTATACGATGAACTGTCCAGATTCCATTTTACAAATTGAATTAAGTACGAAATTCTAATTACTTAATGCGAAATAGCTTTCATTTCCATACACAACAGCTTTTCCTCACCATGAATCCCATTAGCGTAAAATTAAATGAAGCAATGCCTAATATCACTTAGAAGTTGATTTCAAATTCCTTTGTATCACATAACAATGTTTGAACATCCCAATTTTAATTATTGAATACTGTAACACTTCTAAAACGTTATTCGAGCAACGTATTCGTAATGAAAAAAAACCAATCCTCTTTGTATGGTACAGATACAATATGGACTAACACAAAGCGCTGATGCAAACCGCAATTCCATTCTATGTCGCTAACAAAAAACAAACCAGAAACATAACGACGCATGAGGTTATATACTATGTACATTTTTTTATAAAAAGAAGGAAACCCATTCGGAAGTTCGGGCACGCAGAAATGATCCATGTCTTGTTTATCAAAAAAAGTCAAACTTCAGACGTAACAATACTCTCGCAAAGTAGGTTGAAGTATATCGATGAAACGCAGTGTGATTAATGGTGATCCGGTGATACGGTAATAAAGAACGACATAACAGACAATGCTGTAGGGGTCTCCAGTTCTGTCCTTCATGTATATACTTGACCTACTTATTGTGGAAGTATTGCCAAAGGCCGTACACTCGTCCAAGTTTTAATTCGCAGGAAACTAATTTCCGATTGATTGCTAATTTTCTTGCGCGAGCAAATACTCATTTGTTATCAAGACCTTTTTGTAGATCGATTTTATAGAAAGTTATAAATATTAATTGTAGGTAATGATAATGTAGCTCACGTCACGTCTAAAAATAGCCTTTTTTACAGCAACTATATTGATGGGGAAACTGGATTTCAAAAAAAAGCCCTAGGCTTAATTTAGAGTCCAGACCTTCCACCAATTACAGATGGACATAAATAATAATTATATTATTATGTATGAATTGAGTACCTATCTACGTGTACTGACTTCAAAATATGTTATTTTGTGGAGATAATGCGTATTATTTAATTATATTATTAATATAGCCTTTATTATTCTGCGAATTACCTACTGCTACATACTTTTTTCATTTTAGTAAGATAGTCATGTACAAAGATCCATGATAAATAAGCATCAGCATCAACTTCTACGTTACATGGGACGATATTCTTAAGCTCGAGAACAAGAAAACATTTTTTAAATAAGTGTGTGTGCCATGCTGACAAGTACTAGTTGGTGAGTGTGTGTGTGAGTGTGTGCGATGGCTTGCGGTGCCTTGTTGTCGTCGACCATCTTGGTGTCAATTTTATCTTTATTGGAGACTACGTTTGCGCATTATACACCTACATGGGCCGTCCACGTACCAGATGGGAGGGAGGCAGCAGACGCGGTGGCGAGAGACCACGGATTCAACAATCTTGGAGAGGTAAGATTCAAACCTTTCTTAATGATATGCTTCTAAAACCGAATATTTTAATAATCATTTGGCTCCTAATTACACACATAACGTTGTTTCGTGGAATTGAAACATTTCACAGCTCAGTAACTATATATTAATTTCGCTATTTCATCAATAAGTGTAGCACCAATATGGTTTTTCCATTCATTTTCAGCTTTTTACAAATTGAATACTAATGAAAAATACATTGCCATGTACAAACTTTTCGAGTATTCGATAATGTGAATTTTTAATAAAGGTAACCTTTAGTGTCACTAAAGGATTGTCAGAAATATATTGTTTTATGAAACTGCCCATATTTTATGACCAGAATTTCAAACAATACAATTATTTATTTAACATGTTACAAGGCATAATCTGAAAAAATGTAGGTACTGACTTTTGTTATTCTCAGATTATGAAACAAATGTTTAAATATTATCTAGTATTGTGATCGACGAAACCACAAGAACGTCATCTTTCATTATCATCAGCCGGAAGACCGCAAAGGAACAGGTTTGTCGTAGTCACCTCACTTTGACGAGTGAATTGATGACCGAGTAAATTGATATTTGATTTCTCTTAGTCGTCTTTTAAAATACCCTCGAGAAGAAACAAAAGAGTTCTATATTCCAAATCGAAGATCAGAATAACATGCATCATATGAAATACACGTAATACTTGCTACAAAAATCTTTCGTCCGTTCTCACCAACATTAATGGGATTTTAAGCTGTGTGTGGTCCCGGGAATATATACAATTAGCGCTGCATCTTCATGTTTGTTTATATGCACATGCGTTCCTGTACTTTTAAATCCATACATAACTTCACGCCTGTCTCCAATTAATGGAGTAAGCAGAGACTATAGAACTCCATTTGCTGCAATCTAAACATACCTTCTTTGCAAACTGATCTTGGAAGAATCTTTTATTTGTTTGTAAATAGCGACCAGTTCCTGTTTCGCACGGGAGTGCTAATATACTTTTTATGATATAATTAGATAACTTTAAAAATCGCTTCATTTCTTTACTATAACTATAATAAACATATTACCCACCTGGAAGACATTCTCTTAACAATAGTGAAAGCCAATAAAATCCAATGCGTGGTTCAAAAGAAGTTAGACAAACAAAAGATAACAGGAGCTTTGCTATGCTACTTACAAGAGAAAATTATAAAGCCGCAAATACAAGAATGTTTGGCATTTTTCATACAATTGTACCTGATACAATACTATAAGATTTAGTTTTGAGACTATGTCAAACGAAACAACCAGATTCGAGGCTGAACAAGCCACTGTTAGAGGGTCATTGTCAGGTTACGAGTTTACTGATCCAACCTTGAGTTATTCCAATTCAAAATTAATGGCGATTTCCATCATTGTTTTCAATAACAATCAGTAATGCATTCGTGACGCTAATTCCTTAAATAGTTGTTGAAAAATACTGAAGAAATGATTTAAGAAAGAAATTGATTTTAATACTAGTTAGTTTAAATGATTCCGTTACCAAAGACTAGCAAGCTGACAAAGCAGTAAAATTGTTGTATTATTAAGAGACAAGCTCCTAGATTCTTCCGAGATTCTCATTAGAGAGAACGCAATAAAAACTAATATATTTTATTTCGCATATGTTGCACGTCATATTCTGTTGTTTCTCCTGAACTAAACTGATTGGAATTTTCCGATGTTTATAGCAAACAATTTAACTTATTTTGTTTTTTATTGTTTACCAGTGTATCATTGCATTGCATGACCCCAAATGGCAACTTATTTTAAATAAATTATGAGGCTAACTCTATTCATAACTATACCTATCATAATTAATAACAATGAAAAGTGGTACCTATCCTAATGAATAGCCGATTGTACAAAACTAGCTCATAGAAGATAGCGACAGCTGTCAAACCTATCCAATTTTAAAAGAAAAATTGTGTAGTAGAGTAGTACTACTTCAACGAGATAACAATTCTAAATAAATAATTTTTTAACTCGACTAAAAATTCTTCAAAATCTTTACAGTTCTTTGTAAATGTAACGAGTTAGCACAGTCGCAATAGAATAATGCAAAAGGATGATAACCTCTCTTAACCTTCTAGAGAAAATCCAGTTATTGTTTTACACGAAACTAATTTTAACCAGTGAGTCAGTATTAGTACAGTAATCGTAACAAAAGCGCGCAACTTGACGCGACTTGTAAAGATCTTAACCGCATAAGAGTCACTGAGATAAAATTAGTGTGTTATTTCGAGGCAAATACTTTAAACTCATGTTGTAACAATATTTGAGGAAACGTTCCATTTACCGCCACCGCCCACCGTACTCAACATTCACGAGCTTTCAGCGTCTTCATAAACATTGTTTGTACATAGAGATTAATTGTTCAATACCTACGTTGGTGCTTCGAAGCCGAATATTTTGCATTCCACAATAATTAAATTATAAAAATAACTCAAACTAACAAGACTATTTTCAATGCTTGCTTGTTGCTTCTGATTTAAGGATTCACGATGAAAACAATACAGTCATTTGGGAACAATAAATTTAGTGGTAATTAAGTACTCATACGTAGACTTAATTGAGTTTTGAAAGTTTGAAATATATATTAATAATACGTATATTAACTTGAAGAAACTTTATTAATAAATTTACGGCTCTATACGGTACCATTATTACCAAAGTTTAAAAACACGAACATCTGATTGAATATTGAGGTAAAGCTCAATAGATGAAGATTTAAAAAAGATTATCGTTTTCGTTTACTCAATAAAACCTCCCTCACCTAGCAACAAGACTTTAGCCCTGATGAAGCTTGCAAACATGCGTAAAATTAACTGATATACAAAGAGTTTGGGTGAGAATAGAACTCATACGCCGAGCACTTTTAACGCATTTACACGCGCAGTCGTCATGTGACGTAACAATTAAAACACTTGAAAATCATAATGATGAGTAAAATTTGTCTTATAACAAGTGTTTTCTTAAACAAAAGTTCAAAGAGTTTGTGCAATAAATATTGATTCTTAAATCTCTCAAAATTTTCTACTCCACAGTTGGAAAGCACTCGTGTGCGAAGTAGGGGGACAAAAATAAACAGGAAATTTATGTGAGCTCTGTTATTTATTTAAAGCGACAACTTCATTAGGAATTTCTTCTTCTTATACATGTCTATTTATGTGTCGAGGTGTTTAACTGTGTGTGTAAATACGGAGCATTTTAAATCTATACTTAAATCACATTATTAAGTAAATTGGTAAATAATCTAAGGCTTCAGTGGCTCAAACGTCTTTGTCTTGACATTCTTGCTTTATATTATTCTGTGTTGAAATTTCGGTTATGGCACTACAATAGAGCAGGGTTAAACTAGCAGGTTCAGCTTTTATGCTATCAACAATGGCTTCGTAATTTTGTTCTAGAATTATTGTTAAATGAACACAAGTTAGTTTGATGGCGACAGAAGAATAGGTACATGTTTGGTTACTCTAGGTTGCAAAAAAGGGTGCGGTAAACTGTCACGCAGGCATCGCTTTCACGTATCTGATAACGAAATAGCATAAGCTAGAGCTGTATGAAGTCATCGTACATTAAGACTGACGTCAGTTACGTCGCGTCGTGTTTGTTGTGCGTGGTATTGGCTGTTTGGAAGTTGCGCCTGTCGTAGCTACCGAAATTGTTAGTGTCGTTAGGGATTGTCTGTGTGGATCCTGGTCAGCCTTGCTTGAGCAGTCAAGCGAGAAACGTTAGACGGTACTAACATAAGTGCTTATGTGCTTCATGTAGTTTAGTTAAGATGTCCGTCGTTTTTGGATGAGATGCTTGCTATATATATCGTTCGTAAAAGGTTGCCGATTTTTAAGAATACGATTTTATGTCGATGTTTGAACTTAATTACAGTGTCATGTTCGGTGTTAGATATAGAAGCTTTTTGAAGTACGAACGGACAATTAAAGTGTACTAGAAGGTCCATAAAAATGACAGATCATACAAATTTAGTGTTTAAAGATCAAAAGTTGTGACAATATTAATATAAGAAATAACGAAAAGGGGAGTGCGTTGGCTAACTGATAACAACTTCTATAAAGGTGTGCAAAATGTCTACTCTAATCTTATACTATGTAATGTCTCTGCCTGGTTTTGAGAATAATAAATCAAACAATCTTTCCCTATGAGGGAGGACGAATGTCTAGTAGTGAACGTCATCCGAGTGATCATGATGTGAACAGTGAACACTCGTAATAACTAACAGACCTAAATTTATTTCTACACGATTCTTCAATACTTTCTAAGTTTACCTTGGACTTTCCTGATATACGGCCAAGAAAAGCATCGTAAGAAAACCTGAACTTAGTTTTAAATTGCCAATCCGAGTTTAGCAATCGTGCCTTCTGTATAAGATAAGAAGCCTTTGCCTTGCAATTATTAAGTAGGTATGTTATTGTTATTATTTTATTTAAAATGTAAATATCGACATAATTAATGCTATTTTATGACTGTGATTCAAGGAACAGTATATCTTTGGCATAATATGTTTTGTGACGTAAACCTTTCATTAGGTATAAAGTTTTTGCCCATATTAATAGGAGGAAAATGCTACAATAATTCCTTTGGCTGTTATTTACGCTTTAAATTAGTAGGTACCTATCTGGTAAAATGTTTGAGTTTAGGCTTAACATAATGTTCGTGTACTGATAATAGTTTTAGTAGCGCCATATTTGGAAACATTTACAACAGGAATATTCCTAACAATGATCGCTAAAGGTTACTGCGCAAAGTAGTAGAGTAATTCAAGAGGTCTTACAGACGGTCGTATCTAACATAATCTTGCCATCATAGATGGGGCAGTTTGCTTTTGATTATTTTTATAACACTCGGTAGTCGTTTATTGAGATTAGGTCTTTTCACGAGTTTTACTAATCCTATCGCATCTCCAATAGAAAACAAGCACAAGACGCAAATACTCTTTTCCAGAATTGTCTATCTTGTGCCCTTTGCATAAGTTCGCTGTCTACTTTTATATCACTTTACTACTGTGGATAAGATTTTATATCTTCGCAGGCAGTACTAATGGGTATTTTACCAACTATTGTCTACAATTCTACGGACATTAACTTTACGTAGTAGGTGCGGTACGACCATTAATCATGTAACACGAGCTTAACCGGGTATGAACTGCAGATAGCGTGTATTGCTTACGTCATCATATTGCTGTCAGAGCAAAACAATGCAAATTAATCTTGATAATCTAGATCGATGCAAATTATTTTTAAAGTTACTATAGCGTCTTCTGTGGGGAGATACTTTTCCAGCTGACCTGTCTCTCTTCTAGAGTATAGTCACTTATAAGAAATATTGGTATGCTATACCTCTTTTTACGCCGGTCTCTATGCCGAGTTCTGTACTATCTGGTAAAATGTTTGAGTTTAGACTTAACATAATGTTCGTGTACTGATAATAGTTTTAGTTGCGCCATATTTGGAAACATTTACAACAGGAATATTCCTAACAATGATCGCTAAAGGTTACTGCGCAAAGTAGGAGAGTAATTCAAGAGGTCTTACAGACGGTCGTATCTAACATAATCTTGCCATCATAGATGCGGCAGTTTGCTTTGATTATTTTTATAACACTCGGTAGTCGTTTATTGAGATTAGGTCTTTTACGAGTTTCATTAATCCTATCGCATCTCCAATAGAAAACAAGCACAAGACGCAAATACTCTTTTCCAGAATTGTCTATCTTGTGCCCTTTGCATAAGTTCGCTGTCTACTTTTATATCACTTTACTACTGTGGATAAGATTTTATATCTTCGCAGGCAGTACTAATGGCTATTTTACCAACTATTGTCTACAATTCTACGGACATTGACTTTCCGTAGTAGGTGCGGTACGACCATTAATCATGTAACACGAGCTTAACCGGGTATGAACTGCAGATAGCGTGTATTGCTTACGTCATCATATTGCTGTCAGAGCAAAACAATGCAAATTAATCTTGATAATCTAGATCGATGCAAATTATTTTTAAAGTTACTATAGCGTCTTCTGTGGGGAGATACTTTTCCAGCTGACCTGTCTCTCTTCTAGAGTATAGTCACTTATAAGAAATATTGGTATGCTATACCTCTTTTTACGCCGGTCTCTATGCCGAGTTCTGTACTCTGATCATCAATTATGTAAAAGAGGGCATCATACTCGTCATCATAATATTGTGTATGACGTAGGTATCAATACGTATGACAATTTTATAACGTATACTACCTACTTTACCGCTTTAATTACATTACCGCCTTCTTGTTTATGCTGATACTGCATTTTAAATGGCTGTCTCTGTACCCGATTGCCTTTATAATCTGCCTGTTGTGACACTTCTGTTCGCAAACTCCTTAGTATTATTTTTACTCATGACCTGCGCAAACATAGTAACATTGTTGTAAACATCGTAAATGCATTTAAAGCATTTGCCATGTTAAATTGCATCAATATCGGTTTAGTGATTTAACGTAAAAAAATACATTAAATGTCTAAAAAAGTACCTACTTTCGCCATTAAACTCTTTGTAATAGTGAAATAGCTATGGAAGTTTTAACAAAATATAGTTATTTTAATTAATATTGGAATTTCGTTTAAGTGGTTTCGTTTTCAATAAAAGGAATTTCTCATTAATGGAAACGTACTTGATGTTTATGTCTGCAGTCGGGTAGATAAAGCATTATCGATTAAAGTGTCGAGTAACTAGTGAGTTATTTTTGAGTAATCCATGAGTTAGTAGATTGTATTAAGGCGTTTTAGTCTCCCGTGCGGACTGTTTACCTTAATCGCAGTACTTTGTAGTTGTTACGCGTAAGTGCTTCGCGATTTCGAGAAGTTTTTGCCATATGTCACTAAAGACTCTGTGAAAACAAAATATTGTGATGTGAGATGATATTGAATAATTCTCTTACAAGATGTAATACTGATCTGATAAAGGTAAAAATGAGTGGATGAAATTGTTTACAAGGATTTACGTACGGGAAGTAAACATTGTTTATTTGTTACTATAAAGGAGGACCTAATGCCAAAGGCATTATATACCAGTCAACCTATCCTATATGTATAAAATTACAGTGTAGTTCACTCGAAATCTGATTGGCATTGGCAATAAATATAATTTGGTTACAACAAAGCAACATTCTTAATTTCTGAATAAATCACAAATATCGGTGTATAGCAAGTATATATTTTACATGTAAGTATGTCGTTAATTAGTGCTACTGAGATAAAGGATAATGTGCTGTCTGTAGTTTCACATAAATAAGTAAACTAATCAACCATATTACAATTGTAATATCGTCCTCGTTTCTAACTAAGCTGTGAACGACCGCAAAATCTTTATAAAAATTAATGCAGTGTTTTAGTCGTTGCAAAGAAATAGACAGACTTAGTCACTTTTGTATATATAAACATAACATTCGTATGGCCTACGGAATGTGTAGGCGTATACACGATTATGCATTATTATTTATTTGTCATTTGTTTGTGGTCACAAACTTACACAATATGTGACTAGTTTGTAGTTTTATGAAACAGAAAACATCTATTGATGTTAACATTTATTTATAGAATCAATAAAGAATGTTTACAAGTTAAGTTGCAATAGAATATGACAGACAAGTAAATTTCCGTGTCTTCCCTGATTCACTTATTTCTTTATTTTATGTCCTACTAACTTCCGTACAACGTAGACTGACGGACGGAACTTGCACTCATCAAATCTGTCGGCTGTTTGCCAAAATGCTTTGGCGCCGTTCCGAATCCGGAGACACGCAAGCCAAGGAAACACGCCTTTATGCCAGTCATTCACACACATAATAAAAATGAGGTTAAATACTTTTTGGATGCGAGTGACAATGAACTCGAATGTGTTGCCAATTAAAAAAGTTTAATCATAGACAATTGAATGTGTGTTGTCCTGTGCATTGTATCTGTTACACACATTGCACAGGAAATAACTCGACGATGAAAATATATAGCCATTTTTAATTTGTATGTTTATAATACCTACTTATTGTGGACTGTGCGTGTGGTGTTCGGTTTCGCATCTTTTCCCTTAGCAATTGTACGAAGTGCCTAAATAAAGGAACAAAAAAGCCTGCATGCTTTTTGATAACTGGTGCTCATATCTTACTGTGAACACCAATCCTCCACCATCAACTGTGAACGTTTTCAGTCTGATAGATAAATATATCTGCTGACTTATTACTTGTACATAATCTATTGAAACAATCAAAGACACTAAAAACAATTTAAAATTTTATTCTAATAATTAATCTGTTTATAAGGAATGTCTGTCAGACCAATATAGGAAACTTAATCTTTTAGATGGCCAGACATTTGTGTCTCTACTTTTCAGTTGAAGAAGTCACTAAACCAGATTCGAAATTAATTATATCTGTGCATCATACAGCTTTTATGAGAAAGGATCCTGCAACTCACTGTGTACTTTACTTATTAGTTAGTAGTTATGGATTCTATTTACCTATTAGGTACACCAAAACATTACTAAAGTTACTTCAATTCTGTGTAGTCTGAGTTCAAGAAGTCCGAAAAGCGTAAGTTAGAGAAGTACATAGTAAAATATGAAGTTATTATCATTAAATTTCAGGAAAGAACTTTGTCTTCACTTAAAACTGTTATTTATTATGGTGAATAAACAATTAGTTGGTACCTACTAATTATTTTCTAGTTAAATTCTGCACATACCTACTCAGTATTGCATTGATACGTCCTATATTTAACTTCCGATTAAATTCGACTTCTAGGTATCATAGCTCGGTGTTTGCCATGGCTTCATCGATATTAATCCTGGCTTACACGAGCCACAGTGATGAATCTGATCCTTAATTTGTGTTTCATAGTACTACTAGTACAATAGTACTAATTATACCTATGCAATTTATACGAAAATAATAAGCCACTCAATAAGATCATCATCATTGCTAGCTTAATGCAGTTACTTAATTAGCGTTACTACTAATTACTTGGCGTTCACTAGTTAGGATCCCTCATAGCTCTCATAATAAAAATGCCTTGTTATTACCCTAGCAAATATAAAGTTAGTAGGACAAAAGCTCAACCTATAGGTGTCTGGATAGTGCTGCATATATGTATATTTAATAATGTGTCATTAAAGTGCGCAAGCACGCACATCCGTAATATTGATGAGTTGTCTGCAAGTTTAATGGCTAAAGTTCTATCAGTAGAATCAAGACTCGAGTGGTTGATAAATCACAGACAAAACTAGGAATAGTTGAAGAGATTGTAAAACTCAAAAAGCAATTGTGAAAGATTCTCAAACAATGAGCGCCTGTACGGAATGAGATTTGGTTTTCTTTCGAATCTATTCTGCAGTCGAATAAGGGGTGAGGTGGGTGTCTCGATTGCCTTTTGTAAGGGGCAATCGTCGTTGCCTTAAACGCTCTCCCTTGCCAGCGTAGAGGGGGGCCGCAGAGACACAAGGATGGGCAGCTGCTTTTGTATGTCTGCGGCTTTATCTCGGAGCAGCCACAAGCACAGTGTACAATGCTGGGTTGGCCTCCGCTAAACCGATTGCATTAACTCTACTAAGAAATAACCACTCCGCAACGAATGACAAAGGACTTTGGAATTGACTAAAAAGTTTCTTTTAATTTTTCTTGAGAATTCGAATTTATTTAATTCGATTGAATCCATCTTTATAACAAAAGTAAACAATTTTTGGAATTATTATGACTGTTACCTGGTTTTAAAATTTAAACCAAGGAATGTAGCAACTCATTAGTTTCTTCTGACAAGGGCAAGGGTGAGGTAGACATTTGTTTGGTATAGCCCTTTAATCCCTAGTATTTTCTAAGCTCATGTTTTTGTTTTAAATGATCTTTAAAATGGTTTTGTAACGAAATGCGAAAGTGGCCTAACCGTTTGACCGTTCGAATAAATTTAAATCCAGCTCGGAATATTGCGAGTTGAAACAAACCGAAATTACAAAATAATTTTATACTCTCCTTTTTAAATCTAGCGATCGACTTCCCTCAAATTTTAATTCTACGCTGTATTATTGAGTTGTAATCTTGCCTCGAAATGGTTTGAATAATGATAAAAACCTCATCAAAAACCATTGTGAAGTTTTTATAGTCTTATCTAAATGTGCCTAAACAGACATTGAAGTACCGCTAGCGATTCAATTAAAATTAAGAGACGTTGGTAGGGAAGTGTAATTGCATTATAAAGGAACAGTCAAAGATCCCTAATATTTTAAAGCAAATATTCTGGTCAGGCAGCAAAAATAACCCTTCCGATAAATAGATTAAAGCTTACAAAATTTTATTATTGCAGCGTTCGTCTTGGATCTTTGTTAATAACATTAAATGTATTTTCTTTATTGAATTTAAGCTACATATTTTAAGATATACCTAATATTCTACACTCATCTTATAATTACCATTGCCTAAACTTTGTCAAATTCTGTAGGTATGTTATGCGTATCGCTTTACTTACAAAGAACAGTAATATCTAAGTGTAACACATAAAGTACAAACTTTGCGAATAAAGAACAGGATTATAAATTATGTCAGTGCATTAAGCAGCCATGAGATACTTTTTACGTCGAGGCACGATATGAGCTCGATTTACCAAGCGAGTCTTATTCTATCTTTATTTTTCTCACCGAGTAACGCAATGACTGGCTCGGTGGTACGATAGTTTCTCAGAGCCGTAGTAAGAGTAATTCTACTAATATTATAAATGCGAAAGTTTGTGTGTGTGTGTGTGTGTTTACTACCACTTAGTGTCTAAACGGCTGTACCGATTTCGATGAAAATTGGCATATAGATCGATTCGGTGGCGGAGACGGAAATTGATCTGGTTCCCGAGTAATATAAAATATATTTTACGCGTAGACGAAGCAGTGGGACGCAGCTAGTATGTACATAATATATTTTTCTTGAGATAAGCCAAAAATGTGTAAATGAGAAGCCCAGATCTGTGATTCACACTTTGTATAGTTACATTTTGTCACGGTTGTTAAAATACACAAATTAAGTAAAAAGTCAAGCTTCAGTTTCAGTGAATTGGCTGTTTTTATATTAAACTTGCCAAGAAATCTTCAGGTGAAAACTTTAAACATAAAAATACACAATAAACCTTTTCTTACGTACGCCTTCAAGCAACGAAGGTAACTGGGATTGCTTCATTTTAATTTACACTATCTTATCTGTTTTACTCTTTCGTTTATCTCTTAGAACTTACTCGTATCTTGCATTCGTAGAAATATTATCATTAGTTTGACGTCAGTTGTAGGTATAATCTTTTTAGTAAATAGAAATATACATTTTTGGAAAATATATTATTATGGACATCTAAACTAAACCAAAGTCCTTAAAGATAACACAGAGCCCGGAGGTAAACAAAAAGTTCACACACTAATCGAAACGCAAAATTTCTGTCTACTTTTTATTTACCTCAGAGAAACGTTTTTGATATGTCTGAGTGTAGGTACATTATATGTCTATCAGCCATAATCAATTTCAAAATTTCTAAACCTAAAAGTTCGTATCGTACGCAACCTAATATACCTACTAATGTATCTTAGCATAAAGAATTGATAAGTAGGCTTAAAGCTCTTGTCGATACGACGTCTAGGGGTGAAACGCAAACTTAATAAAAGATATCGATTGCTTATCACCCTGCGCAAATCGTATCAGAGCGAATCAGTCGACTGAGAGAAAAGGTTCCAACAAATGAACCCGCAATCTTTGAGAATACAAAAATGTAACATTTTTAATTTAAAATTACAATTCCTAAAACTGCTTAACAAAAAATTTGGTACTTAACTATTATCAGTAACCTACTTTTAAAATATTGCACTAATGACTTTGTTTTAGGTATAACGTTCTAGATTTAAAGTCATAATAACTCATAACGATCATGGTACGACACACTAAGACGATGTCACAATTGTTAACATTAGTTCCTAATCAATACTAAAAACAGGCAAGTGCTCAGGGTTTGGTACCAACCTTCATTCACCGACACTAACCATCATTCATCATGGTAATTGAACCTCGAATATTTTTGACCGCTATTTTCCGATAATTAAAGTAAAAGAAAGCTTGAATTGAAGAACAAATTAAACTTTGCAGTTGATACATTTGCTCCGCAGATATAAGTTTGCAATCAACAAACAGTTTTGTATGTTGATATGATGTTATATGTTAGCGGATTATACCTTTATTTGTGCTGCAAGACATTTCTCCTTCTTGTCAAATGTCAGGGATTTAGGTCAATAGCTGGTATCTGCCATTTATTTATTGATTGTTACTATACATTTTTATTACCTACCAAGAGAGTAAGTTGTTATACCTTTTCGAGAAATATATGTATTAGACTAATTAAAATAGTTTTATTTTTGTAGTATATAATACTTTTATTTTCAGCAAAACAAGATTACGTAGACTACCAGGCTTTGTTACTCCTAAATTCAAAGTTATCTCTTTAGTCTTCTTTGCCTGACCTAAATTTAATGAAATTAATCCAGATTCTTTAAACCTTACTAATGCAGATTTGGCACTCAGTGGAAAAGGCGCAAAAGAAGATAAAACATTTGATATTTTCTTTTAGTGATAATGCCTTTTCTTGATTTATTTAATTCCATTTGCGAGTAGTGGCTGTCACGAGCAAATTCCTATTTCTATGGAGGGTTAGATTGACTATTAGATTTCGAAATACTGCTTTGCGCTATTATATTACTATTATATAAAGCGGAAGAGTTTGTTTGTTTGTTTGAGCGCGCTAATGTCTGTAACTACCAGTCGGATTTAAAAAAATATTATTGCGTATAATAGTCCGATTCTTAAGGAAGATTTTAATCTAACATCACGTTATTTCAGTAAGCAATGGGGTAATACCGCCCCGCGGACAATTAGTTTTAGTATAAAAAATGGGACTACGATTAAAGTCTTTAGTCTCTCGCGAATCTGTCATATTAGTACACATTCTGATCTAAAATTATCTTTACTTCCAAAGATCGATTCAAAAAACGGCTTGTCGAAACGATTTAAAAAATTGGATTTTCAGCAAAAAGCGGATTCATTTTTAATTTAAAATTACAATTCCTAAAACTGCTTAACAAAAAATTTGGTACTTAACTATTATCAGTAACCTACTTTTAAAATATTGCACTAATGACTTTAGGTATAACGTTCTAGATTTAAAGTCATAATAACTCATAACGATCATGGTACGACACACTAAGACGATGTCACAATTGTTAACATTAGTTCCTAATCAATACTAAAAACAGGCAAGTGCTCAGGGTTTGGTACCAACCTTCATTCACCGACACTAACCATCATTCATCATGGTAATTGAACCTCGAATATTTTTGACCGCTATTTTCCGATAATTAAAGTAAAAGAAAGCTTGAATTGAAGAACAAATTAAACTTTGCAGTTGATACATTTGCTCCGCAGATATAAGTTTGTTTGTTTGTTTGAGTGCGCTAATGCCTGTAACTACCAGTCGGATTTAAAAAAATATTATTGCGTATAATAGTCCGATTCTTAAGGAAGATTTTAATCTAACATCACGTTATTTCAGTAAACAATGGGGTAATACCGCTCCGCGGAAAATTAGTTTTAGTATAAAAAATGGAACTACGATTAAAGTCTAGTCTCTCGCGAATCTGTCATATTAGTACAAATTCTGATCTAAAATTATCTTTACTTCCAAAGATCGATTCAAAAAACGGCTTGTCGAAACGATTTAAAAAATTGGATTTTCAGCAAAAAGCGGATTTAATATCAATATAGGAACCGGCCGTTAGATCTAGATAAACATCAGCTGTTTCCTTCAGATTTGTTCAATCGATCTGTGAATTCGAGAATGATTAACAAAGTCGCAACTTCTTACAAATTATTAGCAGGCTTGAAATCATTCTTGATTTTACGTCTAAGGGTATGTAGGTACTTAATTCAAAAATAGTAGGCAAGCGACAGATTTTGTATTCGGTAAGGTCTGGTTTTAAATTTATATTAGCTCCTTTGACCCGATAAATTGTCATCTTAACTTGAGGGAACCATTTATTTGCGTTTAGTCTCGATACTAGGCTTGTCTTATGTAATACTCACGAGTTTTCATTCGGCCCGGGTTTTGGGATAATAATTCAAACCCTTCAGCGGATTTCACAAAAAGTCGAATCAAAGGGTCGAAATAAATTGTCATACCATATTTTTGAGAACTTTTCTGAGGTAAACTGTTGTCACGTATGATTTACTAAATGCTGGTATAATAATAGGTATATATAATTATTTAATGGTAATATTATTCAATAACATGCATGTAAAGATTGTCCAAGCTCGAGTGATCACGCCTTTGTAGATGAGATTCAGTGTTTTCAACAAAGACGAGGTCATATACTCATTGGTTTTCAATAAATCGGACAACTGCTTTTTTAAGCAGATATTTTACGAGTTTAATACAAAACAATATTAATATAGCAAACTTTAGTTTAGAATAATACTGTTTCTGTAAATATTCATTTTATGAAATGTAAATTATTTTCCAATAAAAATTGAATACTGATGAAACTAAAATAAGTTCGAGCTTTAAATACAAGGTTTTTTAAAGTTATACTGTTGTCCTGGAACTTATTTATTGTATTTATTTACATTCAAAGTCTAAAAACATTATATTAATTCACTGGATGCGAATGCTTATGTGTAGTCGTTGGCAAGACACAAAGGATTTAACGAAATTCATAATGTATAACAAAGCTTTGCTACATTTGGATAAAAATATGGCTCATGTTATGAAATTGGTGTGTAAAAACCACAAAAACAATAAATAATTCGTGTTGTCCATATGTTCCGCCTGTGAGGGACAAAGCATTCCGCATGTTTCTTGATTCGAATAAACATTGTTTTTTAATTTCGCCGCGAAACAACTTTGTTTTATTTATTTGTTTTTATAAAGTTTTACAGTTTTAATGCATGATTTACACACTGCTATTAAGCAGTAGATTTTGATTGTATACTATCAAACTTCTTTTGACTCCTGAGACAACCAAATATTCAAAAACATATAATAATATGATTAAAACATTGGTTACCCATAAATTTGAGAATAAAAACAGGTTTTCAAACCCCTTATTCCAGTCAATAGAAACATCATACTTTATTACTAAACAATACAAAACAAAAGCTAACGAATGTAATAAAAAGCTATTCGTGTTGTTAGTATGTTAGGGACGATTACGATTCGATAATAAGGTGGTCGGACACTGGGCCGATGTGAAAAAACGTGTACCTGCCGTTGTCCTAATGAAGGTCGTAGAACACAAATTATTACCCTCGACGGATGTTGAGTCATACATTACAAAGGTAATCAGTAAATGGCAGACCATTTGAGAACTATCCTATTTTTAGGGTTCCGTACCCAAGGGGAAAAACGAGACCCTATTACGAAGACTCCGCTGTCCGTCCGTCCGTCTGTCTGTCTGTTCGTCTGTCTCATAGTACGTGATCGTTAGACAGTTGAAATTTTCACAGATAATGTATTTCTGGTGCCGCTGTAACAACAAATAAAAATAAATATCTGAGAAACATTATAATATAAATATTTAAGGGGGCTCCCATACTACAGACATACCCTTCGTGCGCGAGTCCGACTCGCACTTGGCCAGTTTTTTTTATACGTCTGCAAAACTGATATGCCTAATGGATTTGTAAGAACAATGAAGGATGGCATAAGCTCCGGTATTTTACCTTTTTATTTTTACCTTTATTAATGGGAAAAGAAATCTTATGGCAATCAGTAGTTTAAAACCTGTTTATTTGTTTTATAGTGCTGACACGATGATTTTAAAAGGAGCTCAATATGTATTATGTTATAATATAACATTTTGGTCGAATCTACGTATGTTTTCCTCAATTTAAACTCTTGCATGTTGGGTGAGTATGACTACGTCACTAAAACACATGTTTTAATAAACTATGTAATAAGCATAACTAAGCAATTGCGTAGGTACTTTCAGTATTCAATGACCTTGCAGAAACGAATTGGTTTACTTACGTGAATGCAATTCAAGTAAGTAGTTGCTTGAGTAACTGAATAGATACAAAAATAATCAAAACAATAAGTTAAAAAAAGCAGCAAGTTATAAAAATATATAGGGTAATTAAATCCGTTAGCATTCTTTAAAGCAAGTACTTTAGAACTATCAAATTGTAAATTAATGTTATAAAATTATAATTAAAAATGCTTAAAACATTAGATCTACATCAATAAAGTCTAAAACAAAGAAATAAAAATTCAATAACTGTCACTGTTAACTTGGCGACACGTCCTTCACCTCGTGTATTTCTTATGAAGTTATGAATACATTTCAGAGAAAAGCACAGTCCTCGGCAGAACTTGTAGCCAGAATAATTACAACAAGGTAGGTTAGGTACAGCAAAAGCATCTTTGAAACTCTTATTAAAAATACCACAGTTTGGTAACCTTACAATCTGGGTCTGGGTCTGATTATAAACAAATCAATTATTTACAAGCAGTTATTGTTCTACAAAATAACAAAGACTATTGACTATTCTTTGAATGTACTACGGTCACGGCTGTTTTCAATACGCGTGTCAAATTTTGAAATGACCTAAAATTGTGACCTAAAGTTGAACTAAACGAAGACGTTTAGTTCAAGAAATTAGGACTTTTTTTACTTTTTATGGCTGTTCTTTTAGTTATATAGGTCGAAAGGATGGATCTACTATTAGTATTATATTGACATTCTTGTATAAATTTTTGTATAATGTTATATTCAGACGTGACGTGACGCTGAAGAAATTAACTGTTGTTGCTGAGCAAAGTTTAAAGATTTTACATCATTTCCAGTTAAACCTTGAACACACCTCGCAAGGCACAATTACCTCCATTGTTGATCACAAAATACAATTGAATTACACTGAAATCTTAAAACAAACAAAAACTAACAACAAAGCTGTCGTAACCGCTCAAGCAAAACAAAAGTTGAGTGTTGCCTAATTTTCTCAATAAGTGTACATCTTTATATAAAAATGACTTTAAATTTCACAGTATATCTATTTATTTATAGAGAGTTAGGAAGAAAGAAAGAGATTTCGTTAAAAGTCCGGTCGTAAGCACCGCGTGCGAAATATATAGCTACAGCGTTCATATTGCGAACCAAGTTAGCAGTGTTACCAGACGTATGATGCATTGCCAAGCGTTGTATAAATTTTGCTTTAGTTTACAAAAAATATGTTTTTTTTTTTTTTTTTTTTTTTATATTATAGCCCACCAAAGTGACTCCACCCCGCCTGATGGTAAGCAGTCAGTGGAATCCAGAAGTGGTGGCCACTATACCAGAAGCCATCGTCTTAAACTGCTGGTATGGTGGCCTCCACTATGGCGGCTGGGAATGGGGTTAGAGGAAGGGAATGAGGGAGGTGAGGAAAGAGGAAGGGGGGAAATTGGGCCTCCGGCGCTCTCACTCACCGAACGAAACGCAGTAGTACGGATACTACTACTCTTAAGTCGATCTTCTATGAGAGGGTAGTACTTCCCCGGACGATCCGACCCATTCATGCTGAAATCAGCGTGGATCTACTACCGTGTAAAGTGTGTAGCCTAACTATATAGTGCCATAGTGTAATTCTTGATGAAGTTTTGGACATAAATTCGTTAATATTAAACGTACCGACCAATGTCGAAATCATGAAACGATATCCAATTATTAACATATCTGATAATAGATGTTTATTTCTTTTATTTTACCTAAGTACATATTTACTTATTTTTACAAAAGAAGGTAGTAGGAAGTTTTTATTATGAAGGTACCTACTTGTATCTGCCTGTAGAGTAGAACATGTATATTATGGTTAATTACAAAGCTTTGCGTGTTCGAAAACATAATTAATCGATATAACAATAGTTTTTTATATAAAAAAAGGATTAGCTGGGCGCGAGCTGCTGGCCTCAACGTATTCTTATGTCGTGCGCTCGCGGTAGGTCGCAGCCGACATAATAATAAGTCCATTTGAAACAATCTGCTTCCATCTCTTTTATTTGCCTTCGCTCGTAGCCGCCGTCCCGTTTCGTTTCTTTTCTTTTAGTCCTCTTTGGATCTTATTTTATACGATTTTTATCAGTATAGGTACGTCCTGCGGTTTAATTTGGCTCGACTGCGGCATTTCACAACGTAAAATTTTTCTTAGTTGGCTAGAACGGTTTAATATTCAATTTACTAATAGAGAGTCTATTAAATACACTAGTAAATTTAATAGAAATGTTTTTTATTAAATGGTATGGGACGAGTGTTGTTTACACACTAATATTAATTAACAAAATATGTGATTAAAATTACTGTCTAGCTAAATGTCAAAGCACTTATAAACTGGATGCTCATTATAGACTTTATAACTGTAAAGTTCTAAACGCAAACATTAATTAAAACACATAGTTTGCATATTTTCCGATAGGGAATTAATTAACTTGCGATGAAAGTTACCAGTCGGCTTCATTACAAGGTATTGTTGGCGCATGAATTTAGATAACTATGAATGTTTGTAGCTCAACTACAAAATGTCGTCATATTCTTAACTTTAATGGAAAAAGGTTATTAAGCCTTAAACTTATTATTATATGATTACAATCACTAAATAATCATGTTTTAAATTTATGACATTCTACTAAGCTATAGTTAGTTGATTCTGCGAAGAGATCGATAGGAAATATTGGGAGAGAATAATTATTATATTTTCTTATAAATAGGTATTTATTACAACCTAAGTACCTACCTAATTATAATCAATATTGTTTCATCTATACTATACCTACTTTGTTTGTAATCGATAAACTTCAAATAACAGAACCGATTTTAATCATTATATTTCACTATTTAATTCAGAAGTATCTAACATATTTTTCATTTCGGTAACAATAAAAAAAGAAGTAAAAAAAATAACGGTGAAACCGTTTGTATGAAGAATAAAGTTGAAACAAGTAAGTAGGTAAATCTGCATGCGGAAAGCTAGTACATAACTTAGTAAAAAAGTGAACGTCATGTGTCACGTTGAGTTGATGACGTAAATTTTAGTGTTGCCTGTAACACCAAAACTACCTTCCAATAGAAAAATTTTAAATCGTCGCTTTTGCTGCCGAATCAAATATTTATTATTATTAGATTAGATCAGATATATTATTGCTCTTATTATTGCCGTCGGAAGGAGTGATTGAAATTATAAATTACACCTACATATCGCCGGTTATGACGGTTTTATGGATGTACGGTGCGTACACTTGAACTGCTTGTTAAGCTTGAGGTTGATGGGAGTGTATAGAGAAAAGATAACTTCGTTCACACACACTTTATATTTACGTAAAAACTGTATAGTTACAAAATAAAGGTGAGTTGGCGCTTTCTTTCTCTAATGTTGTTTACTGCGTTGCAGTGATTGCACTGACTATTAAATTGTATTGTAAAGTATTTTATACAAACGTAAAATGACACAGGCGCGGCGCAAGTCGCTACGTCAGCCAAATATGTAGCGTTGAAGACTGTACAATGGAAAAGCATTTTCAAGGAAAATCTCAACAAGTATCACTTTTTGATCTCAGTACCTTTACCGGTACGATCTAGTCACCGTACTATTTACATCAAATTATATTTTACTAGACTTCGCTTCGGTATCAAAAGTTTTGTTCGGTCTCACAACAAACGCCTACGGAAAATATCATAGCAATAGTAAGATTTACACGGGCGCCTGAAATATTGACTGAAAAATATGTTGAACATAATAAAAAATAGCCTATGTTACCCGTCGTAATATTATCTTTTTAAAGGTGAAAAAATATTTTAAATCGGTTACATAGTAAATCTTGAGTTAAATCGGAATAAACAAATACTTAAACATACAAAAATCAAATCTTTTCTCTTCATAATATTAGTTTAAATATTATTAAATAGCTTTACGTCAGTGATATTGAGACTTTTACGTCATCCTATAGTTACTCGATTTCATTACAGACTGAGGCAAAAAATAACCTTCAGGAGTTGTTTGTATATTTTTTTCTACGTTTACATTGTGCTCATAACTTCACCCCAGCAATTTATGCAAAAATAAGTAATTTCATCAAACTTGTTTGCTTTTGTTTTCCAATAACGAAATTTAATATTGTAACCTCTAGAAACAGAAATTTGTATATACGAATAAATAAAATAGCGAGTGTTATTCAAACAATTTACAACATTCGCTTTTATTAGAAGATAATATTGTTAAATTTTCGTTCCGACACGTAAGAAACGCATTTATGAAATATTAAAGTCAAATTGGATTTGTTACAAATTGTGTTTGAAATACAGTCTTCCGAAGCGTTACTCGGTGACCCAATTGTGAGGGATATTATGGGTTTTGCGAGATGTTTCATTTTTAAGTAGTTTCTTCCCGCTTCTCGATCGACCCTGAATCGCAAATAAAGAAAAAATTAGTTTTACCAAAAGGACTAAAATATTCTTGAACAAACATTTTAATTGTAACGTTAATGTCATATGAGACCCTTGTCTCCTTTCCCTCAAGCCAGATTTTCTTTTTACTCAAGTTTGAAATTAAACAAACTAATTTAAACTGCACGAATTAGTTCGCTAATGGAAAACGTGAGGTGAAATCATAAAAAAGCATTTAAAATAGCAATTAAAACAAATAATACCTACCTGTCTCCACAAACTGTTTCAAAAAAAGAACATATCTTACAATTTGAAGCCATTTATTTATATTTTTAGGCGGCGAATCCGTTGTTCGCAACTTGACAGTAAAATAGCAAGGCAAGCCAAACAGCTTTAGGTATGAATGCATTTTCAGCCCCGAATATCATAGGAACCGTTTGTTCAGGCCTTAACTTTAAATCTAGAATTATTCACGAACGAAGATATGAGAGGATGTTAGATTTATCTTTAAAATCATAAGTTTGTTGAAAATTATTATGCTAGTAGAATTTAGCCGTATGAATACGTTCTAAATGCGCTTTTTGCCCGACTGCCGAAGTCAAGGAGGGAAATGTTTTTCGAGCGTATGTATGTATTCACTTTTAAACTTTTGCATTGCGTGATATAATATAAGTATCTAAATATACGGGAATTCACGCAATCCTTTATTAGGTATTTACATACCTTATTTAGCTTGACGTTTCGACCAGGTTACACCGGCCGTGATCACAAGCAGACTGATGAGGCAAAGTCACGGCTCCGTATGCAAAATAGATTCTAGATCTACGCTCACATTGTTGTCTTTCCACGAACCATCACTCCATCATAAAACACACTCACAGTGTCCAAAACGAGGTTGAGTGATTTGCGCAGTCGGTTAACGCTCGGAATACGGATGGCATACAGAATAAGGACACTGTAAGTGTGTTTTGTGATGGTACGTAATAATAATTAATTTTATTATTTTTGCTTTGTTATATTTTTATTAAATTCAAAATTTGAATATTCGATTTTTCGAGCATAATTCCAAACATTTTTTATGAAAAGAACTTCTTGTTACTTGCCACTTTAAACAAGTCAAATTGGATGGTATTGAGATTCTATGGACAGTAGACAGCTGCAACAGACGTGAAATTAAAACTAATGTACATTGCACGAATTACTCTGATAATGGATTACGTGAGGTGAAAACATAAGTCAAAGGGACCTTTCTTAATTTTGGCGATCTTAGAAACTACATGTAGATTGCATAATAACGTAAATGGCAACATTAGGCATTAACATATAGCTAACGTGAATAATTTATAGCCTGGTGGCGATAAGATCCTTTGAATGTAATATTAAAATCGGAAAATTTTAAGTCTTCAAAAAATATTGAAATACAAATATTTGTCGTACCTATCTATTACAAACCTGTGTTTAGAAATTTAGTTAAAAATTATCTATAAAATGAAACTACTAAAATTTTATCTTATTTTGTCTCACTGCTGAACAAAAGTCTTTTACAAGATTACATATCCATCAGTCTCCGACATCAACCCTTTCCAATCTCCTGCAAAATTATCCAGGTAACTAATTTCAATCTCATAATTAAACATCCACTGAATTAAACTGTACCATTGTCCTCTTTTGGATGCATTTTCTTTTACTTCATTTATGTCCATTAAAACTTGGAGGTACACACTCCGTCCTATTGCGGTGAACATTATGCTTTCCCCATAGATCCAGTGACGCGTGCACGAGACGTCTATAAACCGGCAGCGTTAATTAATTATCTGTGGTTCACAAGCACGTGACTTGTGGCTGCATAGTCTAGTCTGGCATGAGTGGTTTAAAGCGGGACGTCCGTAATTACTTCGCGCGGTCTATGTCATCTGATGAATTAAATTGTTTGTGACACTTTTGTAAAGCTTGGATTTTAACTAACTTTTAGGCTTTTATTTTAACGTTTAGCTTGTCATTCTTTCACTGATTGACGATATTATTTCCATAATTTTAATAAACGAGTCAGTACACAAAATTAGAATACATATTACTAAACCGTAAAATCATTGGTCACGACTCGCGAGAAAGCAAATAATATTTTATAAGATTTGGATGTCATTATATTATTATACTCATAGGTCCATATACTTACGAGTATGTAACGGTCTGCAGTCTAGTCTTTAGGGCCACCTCGTTTCTTTTCGTGGGTGTCGGTTCGAGTCTAATAAAATACCTAATTGTAAACGGAAATGTTGCCCCGGGTTCAAAAATATATGAACGAAGCCTGAGAATTTTTACAACAACATAAACTTATGTTATCGGTCGGAACTAATAACACGCATTTACTAGTAATTGGCATACTAATTAGCTAAGTAATACTTCAAGTATATACTCGTAGCTAGGTATATTACATGATTCCGTACATGCTCAATATTGTGTTTACCATGTTAATATTAGACATTCGTGAAAGCTAATTAAATCTGTTGCTAGGCAACCGAATACTCGGGCGTCTCTAATCATGCATGTGAATGGCTAAATTCCATCAATGATGATTAGATGGCTCCGAGTTGCTTCAATATTCCACAGGGAAAAATTGCTTTGTATAACCATGTACACAGATTCATTTGGTTCTTGTTATTTATATTTCAAACAATCTATTGGTAACAAAAACTCGAAGCATAATTCATTAACTCTTTTTTTAAATATGTTAGTAGTCCAAGGCCACATTTCATTAAGTAACTAACTGCCCGCCATATTAGGCATTTTCATTTAAGACTAAAATCATTGTTGAGGTTTCACAAGGAGCTTCCATATTTTTCAGATAATAGTTTATGATCATGTGTAAATGTTATGCTATTTCTTCTCATATTATTTGCGTTAAGGAAGCGTGAAAAGTCTTTTGTAAAACTTGCATATAGGTAATAAAGAATTAATAGAAAATTCTCTCTCTGATACTTAGATTATGTACAATACAAAGAGCGTGGGCGATCTTATTGGTAAAATGGATGTTAAACGATATTAATACAAATAATAGCAGGAGTCTGGTAATTAAATTAACCTTTAATGTTTTATGACATTAAAGGAAATATTTATTTACAATTATATTTATTGACAAACAAAATATCTTTAATGCTATTTATAGCGATATATATTTGCGCAGTAGATCGTAATCTTATTGCAAAAAGATCGCATTTTAAATAATTTAGCTAAATTAACAAAGCAAAAATAATAAAATTAATTATTAGTCAATTCATCCCGCGGGATAAGTTCTAACGGCCTCAGTGGACTAAAGAGTGGTGAGTAAAAAAATTACACATGACCGAAATTTCTTTATGACATGGTCATGTTATAGCTCTCGTACAATAGCTTCTATCCATCATAATAACAAATACCAAGTATACAATAAAAAGTCCGTCTGCCTAAAACAAACTGAAAATAAAGAAATCCATTTTTTTCCTCGTTCTGACGCTACATTGAAATACCCTATGTCACTCCCACAATCAGTGTAAAGACACCTCATGTGTTTAAATCCATTAAGCCATTTAGGCTGTAGAACGTGTCAAAAAAATAGACATACCTACTAACATTCATACATACACTTAATATATAATAGGTACCTACATACATACGCTCGAAAAATATTACCCTTCTTGACTTCGATAGTCGGGCAATGAAACAAGAACTTACACAATAGTGTAGTAATTTGGCTGAAGATTGCTGGTGCAGTGATAAATATAAGCACAGAATAATATTAATTATTATTATTGAATCTGTGGATTTGAGATATATATTTTGCGTGAGAAAGGACTATTCAATATATGATTTTAATACTCTTACATAGTAGACATCAGACAAGGATAAATAAACTGACGGACTCATAAACTGCATCAAAGTTCAGGATTACTTTGAAATGATTTTTTTTAATAAGTATGCAAACTTTTTAGATTAAATTATATAAATATGGAGAGACTGGCTCTTAATCTTAAAAAAAAAAGCAAAATTTAAAAATAGAACTGCAGTAAAACAAATGAATATAGCCGGGAAAAGAAATTTACTCGTAGTATCAGATTTGCCTGTTATTTAAAGCAAAGTTTTAAATTGACTCGCATTGATTTTTTATTCTTTTGTCAATTGAATTATTGTTACCAGAAGAATTGTTGGGTTAGTTTTTTAACTCATCGAGAGTTTTTGAACCATAATATGGATACTTCGTCCGAACAAGCGGCTCAAATTGTAGCACTGGTGCGGGAGGGCTTGGATCAACGAACGATTGGTAGAAATTTAAATTTAAACCAGTCTACGGTTTCTAGAATATACAGAAGGTTTGTGGAGACAGGATCTTACAGAAGGAGACGTGGTACAGGCAGGACTCGAGCAACCACCGGTCGTGATGACCGATTTATTGTTACAACTTCCCTGCGAAATCGTTTCCTCTCGTCAGTTAACATCAAAACGGAGCTTAATGAAGTGCGTGGAGTAAATGTGAGTGCACGAACAATAAGAAGAAGGTTAAAGGAAGCGGATATCACCCCTTTTAGACCAGCAAATAGTCCAAAGTTGTCTGTAGCTCACAGACAAGCTCGCTTAAGATTTGCGCGTGATCACCTAAATTGGACAGAAGAGCTATGAACAGTAGCGTCTGTGAACAATACGGAGGCCCTCCGTATTGTTCACGGACGAGTGTAGGACATATTTATATGGTGCAGATGGTTGCAGAAGAGTCTATCGTCGACGTGGGGAGCGATATACTCAAAGTTGCATTGAGCAGCGTGTTCCTTTTGGAGGCGGTTCGTGTATGGTCTGGGGTGGCATATCGATGAACGGGCGAACAGAACTTGTGTTCGTAGACATGGTCCGTCAAAACGGTAATAGAGGGGTTTGACTGCACATCGCTACATAACAGAGATCTTAGAAGATCACATGGTGCCTTATATGGGATTCATAGGCGAAAATTTTACTTTAATGCATGATAATGCCCGGCCGCACACTGCTGCACAAGTTCGACAATATAGCGAAGAGGTTGGAATACGTACAATGAATTGGCCAGCACGCAGCCCGGATCTTAATCCCATTGAGCATGTTTAAGACAATTTAAAAAGAGCTGTATATGCGAGAAATCCTGTGCCCACGACAGTGGCAGCACTAAGAACAGCACTTTCAGAAGAATGGGACAATATTCCGCAAGATCTTTTAATAACCCTAATAAAATCTATGAGGAACCGATTAGAATCCGTAATAAGGGCACGTGTGTCCGTATTAAAACATAAATAAACCCTTGCATAAAGTTTGTGTCTATTGTTAAAACCATTTTTTTTATTAAACCAATTTTCCATAAATTTGTTTTTTCTTCAAAAAAGTCTTAAGGTACTTTCCAGTACACAAACTTAAACTTAAGGATATGACCCTACGCTGTTTTAAAGTTCACGAACCAATCTAGAGGTTTAAATTTTAATCTGTATAGAAAGTTACATACTTGGTTAAACTATTTATTTCAAAGTCGTCTATTACTTTGATGCAGTTTATGAGTCCGTCAGTGTAGGTTTCAATCGCTCTAATAAAACGGAACTATAATAATATTTATAATTCACAACACGAACTAAACTCTCGAACAACCCACTCATGAACTCAACTTAGAACAAAATGTTGGTTATAAACTTATACTTTAATACTAGTACATGTTAAAGATCCTTCCACGTTCCGTATTACCGTCTATTTTTTTAGATTGTCTAGACTTTAGGCTTTACTTTACTCTCGTAACAGATGGTATGCGACAAAGTAGACGACTTCAATATTGTAAGGTAGACTTTATTTTTGTTGTTGTGTAGAAAAATTTTTCTTACTTCATTTGAATAAAATTTAATAACGTAATATTGATGTTAAGAATATTAAAATAAGATGGCGTAACAGTCACGGCAGAAGTTTCTAGTTTTTAGCGGGGCTTAAAAAAAGCATCTCATAAAGCCAATATGGTTCGGGGCCACCATGAAAGCAGTTTGAAATGATAGCATTTACACTGTTTCCACCGCTTTTTGACCTATTGACTGCTAACCATCAGGCAGAGTTGATTCATCTATATAAAATCAATGTTTGTATTTTTGTCCTCGATGCGTGCCGAAACCTATGATCTACTTATGCTATCTTTGTGCAGCTAGTTTTATAAAAAGAGAGAGTGACAGAAGAGTTATTTACAAGAAAACTAAAAGGAACTCAAATTCCTGTTTTTTATCGCCAGATAGTTATTTGAATTTCGGTAGAAGAATAAGTACCTATGTATTAATAAGTAGAATGGTTTGCTACACTGAATATTATAAAAGTTAGTAGGGACCTACATATTTATATTGTGAGTCTGTGTTGTTAATATTTGCTTACAATAAAAGTATGTCGAATCCACCCGATAACGTAATGTAATATCCTATAATCGTTTAGTTCTATTTAATTAACTAATAATGAGAAATTGTGTTTTATACACCGATGCTAATTATCGAATCTTTAGTTCAATCCGACATTAATTAGCACAAAAACATTATTCGATATATCACGCTAGTTGACTGTACTTACATATCATGTATTGCAAATAGTAGCGATAGGTCCGGAACTTGAAGAAAAATATCTTTGCTACTTTAACATCGACGCACGTGCCGTAAAAATTGGTACTACAAACTGGTTTTGTTCAGAATTATAATGTGTACAACATAAAACAATACGGGGACGCGTAATCAAACAGAAGTCGAATGCGTGTGATGAGCAACGCGAAATCAGATATCTAGTTTACTAGCGAAGGACAACGGTTCATAATTTTATTTATACAAACTTATTACAATCCTCGAGGGTAAAACGCCATAGCCATGGCACAGGGATGTGGTGGAGTTGTTCTTCAAATAATATAAAACGCTTCTGAAGCAATATCCATCTTACACCCACTCCTTTTACGGTCGGCGGCTCGATGCTCGAATTCGTTGACGAATACATGTACTTGGGACAAACAGTCCGATTAGGTAAGTCTGATTTCGAGAAAGAGGTCACTCGTCAAATCCAACTCGGCTGGGCCGCGTTCGGGAAGCTACAACATATCTTCTCGTCCGCAATACCGCACTGGTGTGCGGACTGACCAGTGTGTGTTGCCAGTGATGACATTAGGAGCAGAGACATAGTCTTTAACTATGGGTCTTGTCAGAAGGCTCAAAGACGCTCAGAGAGCGATGGAGCGGGCTATGTTAGCCGTCTCCCTATGTAATAGTTTAGAAAACGAAGAAACCCGCAGGCGAATCGCAGAGTTACTTCTCTGAAGTGGCAATAGACAGGACACATAGCTCGCAGAACCGACGGCCGTTGGGGTAGAAAGGTTCTGGGTGATGATGAATAGTATATAATATATTATTAGTATATTATATATTATATATATATATTATAATATACTAATAATAATATAAATTTGTTGAGGTAAATGAAGAAGTGGGTCGTTTTCATTTACATTTTAATTAGTTATTACTTTATTACATCTGTGGTATTCGCGTTCACAGCCTATACGATGTGTACCTAAATTCAACAAGTTTTCATTTTTAGATATCAAACTATAAAATTTCCAATCCGGTAATAAGAAGGTAGAAAATCTCACCTAGATTTTCTACTTAGTACCGGATTGTGTTTTATTTAATATATTTATTTTTATTTTCTGTTAAACATATTTGCTGAAATATACCTATAAATATATTAGACGGGCCGTAGGTACTCTAGTTTCCTACTTCAGTGATACAAAAAAAGTCTAAAGTTTAACCCTGGGGAAATCAACATCTTGTAAAAACACATTAAAATCAGAACATGCCCACGTCTCCCTCACTTTTTCAACTAACAGTAAAACGTGCCTAAAGAGACCGTATTTATTTATTAAATAAATATTATAAGTATTGAAATTTTCTTTGACTATGAATTAATATTGTAAGTGCTTCGTTTCATACATAATCAAGCTTTTAGTGAATCAAGTTTTCTTGGAAAGTAATAAATACGAACTTAACTCGTAAATAGCGAAACTGCTGGAAGTAATATCTCAGAATACGATCAGATATGAAGTGTTTTGTGAGTTTATTATTGGTTTTCACGACCCGAAAACATTAGATAATACACTGCAGTATCAAGAAGTGAAGACCCTACTGGCCTCTTATTTATATTATGAATTGATAGCAAAGTTTAGATTAAAACTATTTGCCTGTTTTAAAGACGAAATGTATTGGAAGTATAAAAAGACTTTTATAACATATTTCCTACGAATTCATTTGGTTACAGCCTAGCAGTTACACTCTTTCGTGAACGCAATGTGCTTAAAATGAAATACTAGAAGTTTTAAACCACAGAATTAAGTATCTTTTCAGACACAACTTGAGTTAAAGTTCAGCTACTGAAAAGGATCACAAAGGATTGTTTCAAATTTAAATCCGAAACACAAAATTAGATTAACCGTGCAAAGTCTTTTTAGGTTTTGTAAATGGTCGACCCGAGCCTAATCTATCTTTGGGTTTGTTTCTACAAAATTCTATCTGTTTTTGTTTTAATTGTTGTGTATCGTGATTAAACATTTAGCTACACGTACACGTTTTATTTATTTTTGCGTCCCTGGGTAGATTGTCGGTCAGGTAACTAACACTAACTCATCATCGACAACACAAAGTAAAGTATTTTACGCTGTTGTTTAATTCAGTTTTTATCACTGCATTTTCAAGAAGTACAGTGAACATTTAAAGGATTTGTACCTAAACAGTGCTCATACGAATTAATGGGTCGCTCGTAGGGGTCAAGAAGATACCAATGTAGTTGAAAAATCGCGGCGGCCATAAGTAAGGTATTCTCTGTACGTACGTACCTACGCTACAGTATATAATGGAGTACCTAGTGTCAATTGTCGCGTTGTTAAGCCACTAAACGGGGCTTCACAGTATACATTAATTAGGAAATATGGAAAACATAGTACATTCTTAAACAAGGTTACATTGTCACGTGTTAATACACTGATAATTATTAATAATAATGTCCATATCTAAGAGGTCATGATTGTTTATTGTAACCCAGATCTTATATTTACAGAACGCCTTTTAATTACACTTTGTGTAATTAACGGGTGTATGTGTTTATAGTTTTAGTAGGACATTATTATTAGGGTTAACGATTGCCTGGTAATTTTAAAGGTTATAATTTGTTTAAGGGTAATAAATTGTAAATAAGAAATAAGGGAAATTGAAAGTGGAAATTCTCCTAAAAGATTTCTTTCCAAAATCATAACATCTTGCAGAGAATATGTACCTACTCATCAAAAGATCGCAGTTATAGTACTGCGGTCTTGCGGATCGGACTGTGAGTTGTAAGTCGGTAATAATTATATTATTACAATGTGAATCTACCATACCTACGTAAATTGGTGAAATCAGGCACCTTTAACGATATAACTCGCTAAATAACCTCGAAAGCTCAATCCGTAAACCCTAATACTGTTCTCTGATCGACCATTTCTTAGCATAATACAAATATTTGATAAGTAAGATTAATATCTTTGCCCATTTCTGCATATCTAAGTGTGTATTAACATCAAAAAATATTAGTAAATTTACACCATTGTAAATTTACTAATATTTTTATAATCAAATACTTACTACAAATACTCAATTAATTTAAACTTTTTATAACTTTCATTTTCTCTACAAAATCTTATAAACAAGAAACAATACAAATACTAACATTGGTAACATTTGGTGCGAGACTGCCTACGGCAAGAAGCCTTTGTCCTGTATTTAGGACACATTGTATTTCAAAGGCAGATTTAGCGATATTATTTACTGCTTGTCCGTGATAATAGTAATAACGTACCTACTGTTTTTTAAGCTTTCTTGGTATAACAGCTAAAGTAGTTGTGTTGAAATTTGGTATGGTATAATCGCTACTTTAAGCTTACCAATTGAATGAAGCCGACCATCGGGCGTACCTACCTATTACCACCTAGTACCATTAATTATTATGCGATAGTACTATTATTTATTCTGTGCTAATACTTGTATTCTAACATTATCCTTTCAGTAATAAAATGCAGGTACCTACTACTCAAGTTACTGTAAGAATCTTTGAAGGGTCCAGGCGACCCCGAGACGTGTAGGATCATAATACTGTTACCTATTGCGGTGAACTAACGAAGTGCTCTCAAGTGCCGTCAAAGGACGCAAGGTACGGTAACGTGGCCTTTCAGACATAGGAGAGCTCTCCGGGCTTCCATCTCGGAAACGAATGTATACAAGTATCTTATTTGAGCTCGATATTTGTATGGAACAAGCTTGTATACACCGTAACTTTACAAACGTTACATTTATGTTTTAGTATTGTTGTTGCGTATAGGTTATAGAAGCGCGAACTAAATTCTAATTGTAATATTTAGATATCATATAATTATTTCTAGAACAAGCAATAAAAATTAGAACGTGGCTGGTCACACACTTTAGTAGTCTCACCTAGTCCTATTATAATTACAATATTCAATAATATTTTTAATTCAATTCAAACAACATCACGTCTATCTACCGATAAGGTAGAAATTAAAGATGGTGTCTTACAACCACCCCCAACTTATGGTAAGTGTATACTGTCGCCTAAGAATATAGATGGGTTGTCTAAACATTGTTAAAAAGCACATTAAGCACATCACACAATTGTTTGTTATCTCAAATAAAATAAAATAAATGCTGAAAACTCAGTTTTTGACCAAAGGATTAAAGGACTAAGGGAGAAGAAGGCTCTGATTTACGGAACTAAACACAAAACTACTGATTCTATAAAAAGGGAAAGTATTCCCGATTGGTCAGGCTCAGATCATTCGTGCATAATACTGTGAAATGATAAAAGGATGAATATATTCTGTAGTAGGTGGTTTATAATACACCTGCAATGGGCAAAATATACCTACATAGTCAATTCAACTTTCTAAAATGATTTATAAACAAACTTTGTATCATTTATGAGAGAAGAACCTATATTATATGCGATCTCTGAATCATAAATTTAATGGAAAACACCATATTGTCTAGAATGAGGATATTCTCAAAAAATATATTTAAGCAAAAATATACCTTTTACAGTTCAATGAATGTCTGAAATCGCATTAGACCTTTTTACTTAGTCACGTTACGATAATATTACTCTCGCGAATTTAAAATGATTACTAAAATAATGATCCACAGATGATGTAAGGATTGTAAAGAACGTTTTAATTTCTCATTCTAAACATTGATTCCAGCTTTTAAGGTAACGCGTAAATTAAAACCTTTTCATATTAAACAGTTTTGCCTAGTTAGCGCAATCAACTGATGCCGGAAGTAATTCCCAAATGGCGAGAGCCGAGCGTTTGGAAAGACAAAAAATAAAACTGAAAATATTATAACTTTAATTATTCAATCCGTGTTCTATTTTTGTAACGAGGTTTGGGATTACTGAGACTCTGGGCAATTTAGTAAAATGAGGCGGCAAAAGTGAATGCTTAAGTTTATTGTTACGTTAATTTATCTAATAAATTGCCGGCTCTTGTACGCGCAATAGCATCATTTTAACCACAACACTAATTAATGCACGTCGTGCGTCATCAAATTATTTTTTTTTCATAACCAATTAAAGAGTGCTTGTGCATGTGGTCTGACTACACAAAGTTGCATTTATACGACCTCAAATGTAACCTTTTTAGTACCATTGCGTTTTATCTTGACATATTCAGTAAATCTGGACCTTATTTAATTAGAGATTTAAAGATTAAAAATACTCTGCATTCGACCTTAATTTTCGTCGCGCAGAAATATCACTACAATACAAATTATTTTTGTAACAAGAGTGCTAAACATATTACCTAATTACTTCGATAGCATCACAAAATTAATGTAGGTAGGTACTTTGTGTTTATGTACCGAAGTGTTTACTGTGTTGTGCCAATAAATATTAAATCTTATTACTACCTATTTATGCAAAGGACGCCAAAAGACAGCTCAAGGCATATGTGTATTTAGAACTGTTTCTAAATGTGTTGCGTCAAAACACAATACAGTAGATATTATCAATCAAATGTAAACCTTTGCTACTGTCAATTCATTATTATTATTAAAATACAAAAATGTTTAACATCTAAACCTGAGATTCTTCTATAAAGAACATTAACGCAATCTTTTATAAAAAAAATACACTGATAAAAGAAAACCATCTGTTAATTTGCTTACAAAATTGCCACTATTTTACGACTACGTTAAATTTATCTCTAAATGCTTTCTCTACTAATAACATAAATGCAAAAACTGTTTGTTTATTATGCACTCATATGAAATGTTCAGGAAAAGTTAACTTGAAAAGCTATTTTTTATTCCGAATGAAAACATTGTTCTGCAGAGCTAACATTATAAATGCAAAGGTCTGTTTGCTTAGTAGTACTACTCTACCTACCTGGATAACTAGATTTTACCTAAAGCATTTCAAAATATTACTTAAGTGTTTGTTTGGTAGTAGTTTGAAAGCATTACTATACTTCATTGTACTAATTTATTCGTATAGAGGCTTAATCAGGTTCACACCGGTTCTAATCAAGTAGTCATGGTAAATTACAACCATTGTGCTCTTACTATTTTCTGAAACAGTTTCCGACCGCTAATCTCTGCCGCTGTGAGGTCTAAGGTCCCGTAACGAGAGTACAAGTCCAATTAATTTCGATTTACGGACGCCATGCTCGTAATGGACCACCGAAGCTAATAGTGTAATTTAGAGGAAGTAACTACGTATGGTATATCTTAATTTCTCTATCCCAGCCTTTCAAGCTGCTAGTTTACTACGCTTACATGTATTAATTAAACAATATGTAAGTAAAGTAGCTTCATGATATGTTGTGTTGTAGATACGCATTCTTACTGATTAATATTTTTTTTTCCGAAGTAACGTTCGAGTGATGAGTCTTGGTGTTGCAAGCGTCTATAGGCTACAGTAACTGTTTACTATCAGTGGGCCTACCACCATCTCATATAGCAGTAAGTAATTATGTTAATGTTACTGTGTGTTTTGTCTTTTTCTTTTGTAATATTAAAAACAAGAATAGAGACAAAGTAAGGTTATAATAAGATTGCTATAAGAGGTTGTGGTAGGACGTGTGTGGTCGGTATGATTGCTTGCCATCTTAGTTGCATAGAAAAAAGTGGATATCATGTTATTTAATCACCCAAATATTGATATCTATATTTAGGACAATCAGGTATTCTCCTATAGATGTAAAATTACATAATAACGTCCTGATGAAAGATTAGATTTTAATTAAAAAAGTTCAACTGTTGCAAGCACAAAACGCACAATGATGAGATTCGAGCGTTCACAACGGGCTATTCTAAAAGTTACTCATAAAAACCTTTCTGTTTACCAACTGATACTCTTTGTGAGAAGTCCGGTGTTTTACAGGTACGTCAAATATTAGTTCTATTACCGACAACTAATAAAAAGATGTTCAATGTTGTCCTGTTGATGTTATCCTATCTAACTATAATTTATTCAATCGCTCGGCACTAATATTTGAAAATAGTACATAATATATTTACACAGACGTTAATTATTTATTTGTATGTATAAACTGGCGCACGTAATGTTATAGCAGTACAAGTGAATGAATTTGTTGAACATTTCGCTATGCCAACAAAAAAATGTTCGCCGCCGAGGTCGATCGAAAAAACAAATGTTTACCTGTCAGTTCGTCCAAAACGGAACGTGTTTTATATTTAATTTTAAAACACAGCAAAAAAATACTTCGCCACGTTGCTGTGGATTAGTACCCACATGAGAAACATTCAATAATCTTTATTCGCAAAATTATAGTTCGTTGTTTTCTCACTATGGCGGTCTTATTCTCAGTCCTCCGTTTGACACATGAATATGATAATCCCCAACAAACTGAAAATCACAGGTGGTACGAAAACACGATGTCACCGCAAACGCAATATTCTATAACGATTTTCATATGACAGATTTTTCGTGTACCTTGTCATGACACAGCAATGTACGTCGATTATTGAGGATTTACGCAACCACCTGTGAGTTGTAATAGTGAGGGAGAACTGATATGTGAGACAATAGGTAGGGCCCGCATTTGTGTTTTATGTGGTTTTTATCGTTCATCCTTCCGTGAATAGTGGTTGACCGTGCGGGACCAGACACATTCGGAGAGTTATATTAGCCCGTTTAGGAATATTTATTGGTTTCCAAATTGTTTGAGATCACAAGAAGAATAGCATTGTTTCGCAATAATGAATATTCGAAAGCCCAATACAGTTATGTGCTAGATATAAATGTGACGTAGCAATGTACCGCATTTGCACGTTACAAAGTCATATTTTCCATATTTAGCTAATAAAAGTAAACGAGCGTGAGTCTGACTCGGCGATTATATCGAACGAGTATAATTTCAACGGGCCATCTGTGTAAAATGGACATCATTTTCCCCACAAGTAGCTTGTTCCCGGGAAAACGAGGAAAAAGGTTAAGTGCCAACAAAAGCATGTACATTTGCGACACAGGTGTGTTTTAGTGGAAAGTTTGCTTTGCTTATTAATAAGTAGTGAGTGAGATTAAGACGTTATTTTCCGCTTGCTCCACTTGTATCGTAAGGAAATGTTGTTCTTCCTGTTTTTCAATGTTCTATTTTGTGCTTGTGTCGACAATCTCCTCCTATTGTAGACCGATTGTCGGGCTATGATAAATGATGTCCTCACGGGATGTTCCCGAGTACTTTTTTACTCGTTTTGTATAGCGTTCAAGTTGAGGCCACCTTGTTGGATGCCTTGAGCGCCTTTTTATGAGTTGGTAATTTTATTATTGTTATTCAGATCGTTAAGAAAAAGGCTTGTCAGGTTTGTTTATTGAATATTCAAGTTTTGAGAATCATGTTTTCCTTTTTTTTGGTTAGTTTATTTATAATTTATGAAATAAAGACTTGTAAAATGTTGGGCTTTATTAAAATACCTGCTGAGTTTTTAGAGATTTTAATAGATGACGTTGAGGATTGAAAATATGATAATTAACTAGTGAAAAATAATAATAAGTGCCTGTGCATATTCCTACTCGATTTTAGTGCTATAAACTAAACCATTCGTACTCATCCTATTAATATTTATTAATGCAAAAGTTTGTATATGTGTTTGTTATCACTCAGAGCCTAAACAGTTGAACCCATTTCGATGAAAGTTAGTATGTAGATAGATTCGGAGCCGGAGATGGGCATAGGCTACTTTTTATCCTGAAAACACATTTTAGGCGCGGGTGAAGCCGTAGGGCGTAGCTAGTACACAAAACAAGCAAAAATACACGTCGCACCTGACATTGAAGGTCCGTGCTTTATCAGAGTCCTTTTAAGGGAAGGGATGACAAAATACACAATTTTACTTTAGTCTATATACTTTTACATAGCATATTGTATAAAAATTCGTAATTTTCATAAAAATACTTAGTACCAGTATTTTAAAAATAATTATGAAACATGAAATCAGCTTGTCATTAAAATAAGGTAGGTAAACGTTCTAGTAACGTTATTAAATTTTATAAAGACTTTCTGGCGTAATGCTTCCTTTAGTGAAATAATTTCTTCTATCGTTATGGCAGTTGGCTGAAACTATGTGTGCCAATTTGTGTTCGTGCACACACAGATAAAAAAATAAACATTAAAAGCGCTGACTGAAACAGAATGAACTAAAATGTTAGCAGAACATTAATGTCTTGGTGTTTTCTTGCGTGTTGGCTCTTTGTAATAGCATATCATAACGCGGTAGCAAGGGTTTTCCCTATAAAGAGTTACAGTCACAGGTGTATTATATGTGCACTTGCTCCCGAACTATTGTATATTTACCAGGAACTTACATATTAGGTACATGTCTTTAGGTTCATGTGTTGCAATATGTACATAATATAAGTCTAGGCTTCATGTAAGTATAGGGTGTTTGGTGTTTGTAGATAGAACACAGAAAAAAAGTACGCGCACTACGCAGTGCAAACCTTCTTAACAGTCTGTTCTAAAAATTTACTCTGTTCTTTCTATTCTTTGAGCTTCATTTTGTTATAATTTAAGTTTTTCCTAAGATGTTTTTAGTAGTAGGTTAAATATAATTTCTTGTAACCCTAGACAGTTGCCAATACCGCTTGGTTCTTACTAGTTCTATAGATTATTCTCTCTTTTCATATAAAGAAGGTGCGAGCAGTTAAGCATTGGTCACCACGCTAGCTCAAAGCGGCTATTCGTCTTAGTTGTTGTAGTTTGGGTATTGACAAATCATAGCTTAGATATTTTAGTCTAAGCGAGCTGGTTTAAATGTTTAATATTTGCTCACCAAATGATTTAAGGCGTACTTTAATTAACTAATACGTTCCAATTCATATAAATATATATTAAACATGAACGCAAAAGACCCCAGTTTATTAAAAAGAAAATAGTAAAATATCAAAGATGCATATTTCTCTATGAATCATTAATGAAATGATAGGAAGTGAGTCATATCATAAAATCACGTTGCCATCATTGGTTGCAAAAAATGGTCTTTATGTTAAAAGAGATCATTGTCACGACAACCGGCGAACGGAACGCTTTGATATACAAATGGCGCCTCGTCTACTTATAAAACGTTAGTTAGTTAGTAGAAATGGATTGTGAGGCATATAGAATGTAGATATGTTTCGATTTATGACTTTAACCCTATATGTAGCTGTTTTGGTTGCTATGAGTTTAAATTTGACGTAGATTTTGGGATTGAAGTTATAGTGCAACTGGAAACATACGTCCATCTTAGAAGACCACAGCCTTATGACTACTGCCTGAATAGTACTACTATAGCTGCGTCTAAAAACTTTTCGATATATTACAAAGTTCTCGTAAAGCTCTGATAGCTATCAGCAGAGATCAATTAATATTATGTCCGTTATTAAGACAATCATAAAGGTCTATGTTCTATTAAGAATGATACTATATGATACAGATGAATAGATTTTTATATATGTATCTAATTATAAATATATATCTAATTATAAATATATATCTAATTATAAATATAGATCTAATTATAGTGTTTTGATGCGACTTTGCACCATTAGTTTAAAGTACTTAGTTAAAAGAAATGGCGCACACAAAACTTACGAGTTTATTTATACAAGTGTCTCGCGTTTTCTTTTTGTTATTTTTAAAAGACGACACGCGTTCTTAAAAACTAATCTGTGTCACGATCGGCTTTACTGTTTCACTAAATACAATAAACACTCAGATTCTTTAACAACATAATTGAGAATTGCACAAAATATTCTCGACTTTAATCATAGAGTGAAAATATGGGAAAGGTTCAAAAATAAATAAACAAAATAGTAGTACCTATAAATATAATATTACTTATAACTTGTTTTTCTAAAAAATTATATGATAGGAAAACCTACGCGACTTTAATCAATAGGTAAAATTTCAAGGTGTGTTTGTATGAGATAACCGCCGTAACTACTGTTTCGATTTCCAAATGCATTCACTGTTAAAAACTACAAACGAACACAGATGACCGATAAACCGCATAAACGAAACAGCGAGCAAAACAATTAAATCAAGAAGCAAACGAAAAAGAGCTAAATAACACTGCGAAACAATTACCTATTGAATTGCCCGAATACCTTTATTGTATTAATTCGTTTCTTATCTTGCAAATGATAATATTTAGTCAGAGAAACAAATAGTTTTCTAAATGACCATTCAAGATATACTGTCATAATTATTATGATAAGTCATGCCATGGTTTTGAATAATATCAGATTAAAGGTCTAAAATAAGATCATTTACTCTTGAGATTAAGATGATTTGAAATGGTGGCAACTTAGTTGATATATTTTTATCTATTAAGGGGTAATAAGTTTAAATTTATTATATTGTATATTCATTTTAAAGAGATAATAAAGTTGTCTATTGTGTCTCGATTGTCGTACAAGGGCAATCTTTAAGTATTTAAAGATTGCCCTTCTTGTTAGTCTAAGGTGTTTAGGTGTTAGTCTAAAGTCAAATTCTAACTATAATTCTACTTCAGTCATTTGTTTGTGGAGATACCAATTTTGATTTGTTTCTTATAAGAGGGTTTGTGGCTTTACCAGTCTTTTTTATACCGTTCCCACATGAGGCCAACCCATCAAAAGTTGATAGTAAATTACGCCATAAATACCTTTTTTTCCTTCCCTTCATCGCAGTAAATTTATGTATCTGTTGTTTTCGGTATTATGACGTAAAACCCTGCAGTGCTGCAGGGCGTAGGAGAGAGGTTTACTTCCCACAAATAAATCCAAAAATAAGATATTAGGCACAGTAGGTTTTTAAAAACTATTTATTTATGAATGTTTTCGTTTTTTTTCATGTGCAGTTGCTAAAAAACAATAGATGTATGTATGCTATAATTTGGAGAGATGATATAAAGCTACGTTAGCAAACGAACGTACGACTAAAGTAAACGTATCGGTTGTATTAGTTTTAATAAAGGACTATTATTGAGTGTTGACCTTTGTATCAAGAATGGATAGCTTTTCAGAATTATGACGATCGAATATGGGTGTAACGGGTTTCATTGACTATTGTTTTAATAATGCTGAGGTTAAGTTGATGATTATTATAGTTACCTATTATTTGTTTAAATTAAAAATTATATAAGCGAGGACATTCAACAAAGGCACCACTTCACTTATTTGTGCAGTGTAATAACAGAGTTATAAATACGTTGAAGTGCATAATAGAAAAGTTGCATAAAGATATTACACTATTTGAACTAATTATTACATAGTTCCGATAAAAAGTATAATTGAATTATAAAAGAATGACCATCGACAACATATCTTCACGTCCGCACTACCGCAGTGTCTCAAGACTAAGGTCTTTGACCAGTGTGTGTTGCCAGTGATGACATACGGAGCAGAGACGTGGTCGCTAACTATGGGTCTGATCCGAAGGCTCAAAGTCGCTCAGAGGTCGATGGAGCGGGCTATGTTAGGCGTCTCCCTGCGCAATCGTTTGAGAAACGAAGAAACCCGCAGGCGAACCAAAGTAGCCGACGTAGCTCGCAGAATTGCTTCTCTGAAGTGGCAATGGGCAGGACACATAGCTCGCAGAACTGACGGCCGCTGGGGCAGAAAGGTTCTAGAGTGGCGACCACGAACCGGAAGACGCAGCGTGGGCAGACTTCTCACAAGGTGGACCGACGACCTTATAAGAGTGGCGGGCAACCGATGGATGAGGGCGGCGAACGACCGACAACGGTGGCGAAAAATGGGGGAGGCCTATGTCCAGCAGTGGACGACTTATGGCTGATATGATGACCATCGACATAAACAATTAACAAACAAATGCGATATCGTGTTAGAAACAATAAATGCCTCCCGGCCACATACTTATTATGTTCATTCTTTTAAATCATGCTTATAAAGTTAACTAGGTACTAATTAGTTTAAATAGTGTAATATTTTTTAATTAGGATAAGTTTTGTAAGAAACGATAAGAAAATATCCTGATGCTTGTATGCATATAGGCTCACGGCTTAATAACAGCATAAAAGTATTAAGTAGTATATTTTAGTTTTATATTGTTAAGCTCGAAATACATAAGTATTTGTATTTTCATTTAGTTAAATTTTATGCTTAAGTCTTAGTTACTTTTGAGAAATAAGGTAAAACGATAAAATGCAATAATAAATTTTGCAAAAACGGATGCCTCAAAATTCAATTCAGCTAAACTAACAAGTGGCTTAGTAGTTTTAGCTACAATGCACTTAGTGTCCTTGATTGGTTAAAACCACAGGCACACTGCAGCTATAGAGTATACACTGTACCTACAGTACGAAATTAGAGCTGCGCGGTTTGCTTTATAATTGACGCAAAAGACCGACGACGCGACGCACTAAATGCAAAATACTATAATTATATGATTTGGAAACATTTTGGAGAGTCAAATAAGTAGCCTGATGATAAGCTTTTAGTAAGAGCAATTACCTAAAGTTTGCAATGCCATGGGTATCATTTATAGGCTACACAGTAAAGAAGGTAACTACTGCGCTAGCTGCATAGCAAATCATGGCTTCTGCTGTCAGAACAGGGCTCCATGTGATCTGGACAATTCTAATTACTGTTAATCAACTTATCAAATTTGAGCGCATTGAGATACTAAATCCTTAATTTTAATCAAAAATGCTGACGTCATCCTTTCATTGTGGCCTTTCATTTTGTCATTAATCATATACCTACTGTTCGGTAGTAAACTCACATTACTATCCGCTGCCAACAATTTAGAATAGGTTTACATTACACAACCATTATTTAGACGCCCTAGCGCGTGAGCTAACATCGGATTCAATTCTGATAACTCTTCCCGAAGGAACAACAGGCTTTTGCTAGACTTGGCGGGTTTACTGCATAGCAATATGATGCTAATAGCTTCCAGTAGAATGCTCTAGCAGAAGCTAGCGAAGATATTTTCTATTAAATATGTAGGGAGATCTTTAATAGAAAATATCTTCGAAATTCAAACACAGTACTTAGTATACGGCTTTACAAAAATCCTAGGTATTTCATAAACAGATCTTTTAGTTTGGGTGCGAACCCAACAAACCGGGGGAGACACAAAATAAGGTTAGACTGAAGTTTTCAGACAATATTACAATAGAAGCTGATATTGTTTTAAAGATTGTTTTTCTGTATTACATAAAGTAAAATGCATATAAATACAGAACATAAACGATATCATCTTGCTTTTAATTAAAGTTTAGTTTCAGTTTGACGCTAAAATCCTCAAAGCCCTATTTCTATTGGTACGAAAATTCGTCAATCTCAGTTTCAAGACCACATTAATTGTTTAAGAAAATTATCACCGTCTCTGAATTAACGTTGTTCTGAAAGTGACAACAACGTTGAAAATGACGTTTCGCAAGCTGACTGAAAAATTTTATAGTTACGGAACTTCTGTACTCATAAACATTAATTATAAGGCTTTTGTGTGAAGTTTGTGCATAGTGTTTTGTTTACTTCACAATTCTCGCCACGGCTTTGTGCCGAGATTTTTTATGTGACAATTTTATATAATTTGCATGAAACATTGAAAAAGTATTTGAGTCCGCTTTACGCAATAAAATACATTTGGGTAAATTAAAAGGTCTTTATAGAGACTGTATTTTTACGTTAAATATTATATTCTTTTAAGAAAAACTATACCGACTCTTATTATCCGACTACACGGAAAGTCTTCTTCTCATAGAGAAAGCATGCGCTAGGCTTGCTCAAGGCTGATTGTCATCAGATCAGACATTTTTTTTTAGTCCAGAGGCCCTAGACAAGCGTCAAAGAATTCTATTCTATTCATAGAATAGATAAAAAAAAATATGAGATTGACATAAGCGTTGGCGTTAGCTTAAGTCAATCCAATATATTTTAATCTATTCTATGAATAGAATAGAAATCTTTGACACTTGTCTAGGGCCTCAGGGCACACAATGTTTTTCTTCACAAAATACTTAATAACACTCAAATTAATGTTGCTATTTTTTTAAATAAAATAATATTTTAATATAGATAATATAAATTAGCGATGTAACTCTTATTGATGTTTAATGTCAGGGCAAACCTATTACGGATTAGGTTGATATATTTAACAACTGTGTGTACAAATATTTGTGGTTAGTCTTGACGTAACCAATTAGCACTAAATTGTTTTTGACATGACCACTAGTATTTCTGCCGAGTGACCATAAGACTTGCGCTAATTATAGCCATGCTAAATAAAAATAATGGATTATTTATAGAATGTAACTCAGACTAAAGACACAGTCGACACAATCAATAATATATAATATTATTGATTGTGTATATTAAGAATAGGTTTTCTTAATATTAAAGAAGAAAAGCTTAAGAATAAAATTAAAATCCTGTGAGGTTAAGTGTCCGTGGATGGGTGAACGTTTTGATAAATATTGAAATACACCTACTTCAAATCGTCAATAGATCAATCTTGGTTGTCATACGAACAAATGATTTAGCTACGAGTAATTAAATTGAAAAGCTATTGCTCAGAATTTGGATGTTCATACCTAATTGTAAAAAAGTTTGTATTGATTTTACGATTTTATTCTATAATAATTTGTTTTGGATTATATTACAACACAAACAATTGTCTTGCAATTGTTCTCGTCAAACTTTTCTACTTTATATGCCGAGTGAAAGCGAAATGGTATTTTGATATTTTTCCTTATGCAAGGTCGTTTAGTATACAATGTCACTTGTATCTTGTTTGGCATACTTATGTAAATCTTGTATCGTTATGCTACAGTTTTTGGGGCCTAATATATGGCTGTTTTAGATTAATTTTTCTTATAGTGTATACTAAACTTTGAACTTTATTAGTCTAATTCATCATTAAGTGTAAAATAAATTGTACACTGACGCATGTTTTATGTTCTCTTAGTAAGACAAGTAATTACTGAGTTTTTAGTTTAATTACGCAATACTTTTAAAAGACAATGAGAGAGGTATTGAAAATCGATAAAGTGTTTCTAGATTTTCTTTTTATTTCTTTTCCAACATAGAAAACGTTTTAGCATTACGCAGGAAACATTTCAAAAGACATAAAAACTAGCATTGAACTTTGTAATGATTGGGATACTTAGGTGTCGATTCAATTAAAACGAAACGGTAAAGGCGATTTGCATTTGTTCGGATGAACTTTGAAACTGGAAATATCGAATGGATCTTGTACAAAAATAATAATAATAATAATAATAATATGTGGACACTATCACACATCGTCATCTAGTCCCAAGCTAAGCAGAGCTTGTGTTATGGGTACTAGATAATTGAAATATAATACATATACGTACTTTTTTTTTTTTTTTTGTAAATACATACTTATAATATACATAGAAAATGGGCACTGTTCCCCATTATTTACATACTAGTTTCACCCGCGTCTTTGCTTTCTGCTCTGCTCCCGTCGCCAGAAGCGTGATGTTATATAGCCTAAAACTTTCCTCAAGAACTAAGCTATCATACGCAAAATTTTTTTAAATCTGATTGGTAGTTCCAGAGATTAGCGCGTTCAAACAAACAAACTTCCATTTTATTTAATAGTAAAGATAGATTGACTGAACTATTATAGCTCCGAATAGGTCGACACCTGTTCTTTTATGGCAAATAAACGGTGATCAAAATTCAGGTGCAATTAAAAATTACCGGGATGAAAGATTGATGTGATTTCGTGTAACGTTTGAACGTTGCATACGTATAATCTCGCTAGTCGCCTAATAATATACATTAGGCGACTAGTAATGTAATGTTTGATAATATTGATAGAATTGTAGACTTGCTGCATTCCTTTGTATTATAAAATCGACTATGAATGTCATCCTCACGATTCATAAATGTGTTTACAAACAACTACGAGAACACCTACGATTCATTTATAGACAGAAAATTACAGTAAGAATTATATAAACTATGATTTCTTATTTATATTTTATGTTTCTTCGTCTAAAGTCGTATTTAAAAAAAAAAGCTTTTTGGCCGTTTTTCTTATATCTACGTTGCTTTTTAATTACATGGACTAAATTTTAAATAGAATGAATTCTCAGTGAAAGTAATATAAATGACAACAAAATATATAAATTATTTAAGTTCTAAATAATGAAGTAGCAAACTAATGATAGTTTGCGGACCATGCCGTCTGCCTTTATTTTCCCAGAGGTAAGAGGCGAGATACCGGACAACGCCTTCTTTCGGTTCGTTTCGTTTTAATTCGAATATTCATATAGTATTAGCCGTCCTTTGTCGATTAATAATTGAACTTTAATGCGTTTAGAATGCCGTGGCGCTACTATAGGTATTATAGACACTTGTATAGATTTCATTGTGTGATGTATACCATCTGATATGTCGGTGAAGATGGTCACAAGTCGTCCTATAATGTCCTTAACAACATTGTAGGATTTGTATTATTGAGCACGAGCTTGGATGCGGTAATGCTCATATTACGAACCTAAATAGGTATAGCGTTAATGCTAACATATAAATTCTGCTGATATCTAGTAGATGGAGGAAAACGCTTCCACAAATTATAGTTGGTAGTCACTAGTCTTGTAGGGCAAATACGTAAATTCTTAGCTCGCTTTGTTATCATTATTTATTGTCATAATTTGCCTCAGTACTCAGTCATAAAAAGACACGTTTCGTTGCGTTGTTCAGAATATATAATTTAAGAACTTAAGTAACGAAGTTTTCTTGTAATTAACGTTAAGCCCTGAAGCTCTGCCATGAATTATCGTTCGCTCACCGGTCATATCGTACTTTTTTTTTGTAAAAATGAATAGCGAGCGTAAGAACTAAATTTTCTCATACAAATCATTTTATGCGGTTACCCTGGGGCTCTCTAAGCCCTAGGGTGACGAGTATGTAGTGGAAATACGGAGAACTTCTTCGGGAAACTTCTTTAGGCTCACAAATAAATTTCCTAAAGTATTTTTTTTAATTTTTAAAAACATGCTCAATACATCTCTATACAATAAATTTTACCTAGATTAGACTGAATAATATCTTGGGTATGAATGTCAGCCGAGATCGTAACCCCAATATTACATCAAATGCGTCATTAAAACCGCCGCCTGTAAACTTGGAGTCCCGAACAGGGTGAGACGATACTTCACTTCACGTCTTCTTTATAAGGCACAGATTCGTTCTCGCGTGGAGTACTGCTCTCTTTATTGGGATGGCTCCGCACAGTACTTACTGGATGCACTCGATGGGTTGCAGCGACGAGCAGTCCGTATCATCGGAAGCCCAGAGGTCACTAAGAAAGCCTTTACAGCTGCTTTATGGCTGTCCTATATCGCTTTACCACAAAGGGTGTTCTGAAGAGCTCTTTGAATTAATCCCACTCTCTCCCTTTATATCCAGAACGACACGTGCTGTACTGAAGTGCCACCCTTCCACAGTGGAATCTAAAGGGTCTCGAATCAAACGGTTCAGCACTTCATACTTTTGTCGTTCAATTAAAACCTGAAACTCTTTACCAGCGCATGTGTTCCCATCTAACTTTGATCCTGGGTGTTTTAAGCGGGGCGTGAAAAAGCATCTCACTAAGCCGCTATAGTGGAGGCCACCGTACCAGTACTGCTTACCATCAGGCAGAGTGGATTCACTTTGGTAGGCTATTAAATACAAATATATATTTAAAAAAAATCCCACTGAATTCGACAAAGAGGTTTTTTTACATAAAATTTGCTACTTTTTCTGTATTTGCATGCAGCACATTTTTTGTACGCGTCTTAAAAAATACCGTATTGAAGATTTTCCACATTTGAACCATATTTGAACCCAGTGTTTGCACCTACGAGAATAGATTTAATAGCAGTACGGTAAATTCACTCTGTTTATGACTGCCGTAAACTGTACGAAAGAGTTAAACAGCGATTTGCCACTACCACAAATAGGAGTGTTTTATAGCAGTGTCATAGCCCTTACTAATGCATCGATTTTACTTACTATTACTTAAGACGATTAGCAGAGCATCCCAACTGATTTAAAGCGAGGGATTTTCTACAGCGAGTCGTAAAGACAATTTGATTTGATTTGATTTTATTTTCACTAATCACCAATTATCTTGTTCACTGCGGTACATTCTACACTGCGCTTTCGTGAATTCAATTTTAGGACTTTAGGTCATCGGTCATCGGTCATCTCTTCGTCGTAATCTCTTTTTGATAACATAGATTCTAGAAAAAAACACTACAGACATTTTTAACGTTTAATGTTTTAAATTTATGTTTAACATATAAATTAAATATTTATTCAATAGATGTTGGGGACCTCCATTCCTGTAAAAAGACAGTTTTTTAGCAACTTACTATATAACCGAATAAAATAAAGTAAAAGAATTCAAAAATTTTGACGATAAATATTTTCATAACAATGTCATTGGCTATAAAAGATTTTGTAAGTAATAGCAAACTGAAGAAATTTATTTTATAGGTGTTGAATATTTGATCTTCTAGAGATGAAAGTTCTCATCAATTTATCCAACATTTTTATAGTGATACTATTACTATGCGTTACAACTTTTTAAGTTTTATAAAATATGTCCAACTTACATTTGTATGAAGGAGATTAAAAACTGCTGCTGATTTGATATTTAATCCCATAGTTGGTGTTAATATTGTTATTTATTTTGAGTCTAATTTGACGCTAATTTTCAATACCACTTTGTAAAAAAAGTTCTGAATACTCTCTTCGTCATATGCCTAGAATGAAGAAGATTCTCTTCTCTACATCTAAATCTGATGAAGGAGAGGAGGAAAGACACTAAAGCAAAGATAGATGTACCTCTTGCAGGTTGACTTAAAAAAATTAAGTGTCTTCATGCGACGAGACGGCTAATAAAAGAAACCATGCTGAACTCAAGCTACATTAAATGATTCCACAGAGGCAGAAAAAAACCAGGGTATGATAATTTTTATATAGTGTAGGTCATCCATTCTAGTACTAAAACAGGTCACAGTGTTGATCATTCGATTGTATAAACATGTCACCTATATACGGTTACCAAGCGTCCAGATATTTCTTAGATAAAGAGTAGGAGTTAAAAAGCATTAAAACTTCATGATAGGCGTTTATATGCTTTGTTTAATCCTGTAACCGCTGCCTGTACGAGTCTCGTATTTGTGTTTTATGACGTCCCTTGCCGCTACTTGCAAACTTCGAACATGATATAAACTACAGTAAGCTTGATTTTCCATATAACTATACTTACCATGTTATACACATGGTAAGTATAGGTTTATGGGGACATTTTTATTTCCAATTCCTCCTTTTTACTTCTAATTAAATTCGTTGTTAGGTCCAAGACAGTAGTTTAGTAGTCCCCGGGACTCCCGAGTGTCAAAATTCGGTGTTTCGTATCGGTTATCACTGTTAATCCTGGCTTACAGGAGTCAGAGTGATGGGCATGTGGGTGGAATTCTCCCGATTTACCATGATATAGGCGTATTTTAAAACGGAATAAATACTAAAATGGCATTTAACGCTTTACACCATACTTTGGAATTTCTCAGTGTGAAGTGTTTTTCATCTGAAGCTATTACTATAACTTCCGGCGTGCCCCAGGGCTCAATTCTAGGCCCCTTACTATTCGTTCTATATATTAATGATATTGGATTGTGCTTTAAACATTCACGATTTCAGTTGTACGCAGATGACCTCAAGGTCTATCACCGCATTAGAACTATTAATGACTGTATTCAACTACAGTGTGATCTTGCACGACTCCAAAACTACTGCTATCATAATAAGCTTTATTTAAGCCTTCCAAAGTGTAAGGCTATTACTTTCACAAAAAATATTAAAACTATTGATTACACCTACTCACTTTTGAACAAACCCTTGGAGAAGGTACCTGTTATTAAAGATTTAGGAATATTTTTCGATAGTAAGTTACATTTTGATACTCACATAACTCATATTGTTAATAAGTCCTATCAAATGTACGGCTATATAATGCGTACATGCTCACAGTTCAAACGACCATCGTCTTACTTAGCCATTTACCAATCTTTACTTCGATGTCATCTTGAATACGCTACAGTGATTTGGAACCCATTTTTTGCCAAATACAACGATGCTATAGAAATGGTTCAACGAAAATTTTTACGGTCTGTTCATTTCAAATGCTTTCGCTTCTGCCCTACCTATACTGTACTCTTAGAAAAGTTCTCTTTAAGTACTCTCAATGAAAGAAGATTGCTCTTCGATCAAATGTTATTATATAATATTTGTCATAATTACTATGATTGTAACCAACTTGTAAACCAAATTTATGTGCAGATACCTAGTAAATCTCAACGTATCCGTGATGCATATACCCAACGTCTATTTGCACCTAAATCTTGTCGCACCATTGCAGGTGAACGTGCGCCTTTACGCCGCGTTATGAAATCTTACAATGATTTCTTCACTGACATTGACTTATTTTGTTCTACCAAAAATGTCTTTAAAAAAAGAATTTCTACTAAAATTGTTGAACAACGAGACGTTAACACAAAGTAATGTCGACACTTCAAAAATTGTTGTAATTTATTTGTACTTAGCTATTTTCTTCTTTACATATGTACACTAGTTTATACTATAATTTTGTAATATGGGGGTGATGGTGCTGAGTATATAATTACTAATTTTCTTATGTACCTTATTCATCTGTATAATATTATTGTATACTTGTTTGTTACCCTGAATAAAAATAAATAAATAAATAAATAAATAAGTATTTGCTAATGGTTTTTTACTTCCCCTCCACGCTTCCGTGCTTGAGCAGTGGGACGTTGTTTACTGCGAATAAAAATATTAAGACTCGGTTAAAATACGTTTTCCCGGCTCGTGTACTGTTTTGTATTGGTGATTAATTAAGTGTTTAGGTGTATTTTCGTAAGTTTTTAACTACATATAAGTGTATTATAGTTTTAAATTCAACGAAAATCGGTAAGTCATTCTTTGTTATTTTATCACAAAGTGGGTAGATAGGTAACATTCAAACATTAAATTTATATTTGCTTTGTTTTCGTATAGTTTATATATTTTGCGTTTGTAGTAGTATAGGACGCTGATAGGTTTGTTATTTGAACTTATAAATTGTATTAATAGTTTTTATTTAAACGAGATTACTGCATATTTTTCTTTCGAAAGTAGGTAGGTATCGTTTCGACTTTGTTCATATTTTAGTCTGTTTTTGTTGTAGTTTTTATATATTTTGCGTATTTATTAGTAACAGGTCGTTCATAGGTTAGTTAGTTTTGTTAAACAAATATGTCAAAATACATGGGCGAGCCCCCTGACAGTGGGGGGAGGGAGTTTGTAACACCTACGGCGAAACGCTTGTTCAGTGACATTTCACCTACATTTGTTTCTCCCTTAGAAGGAGCCAAGCGAGTGCAAACAATGAACTTAGGCAAGGATAGCTCAATTTTAAACCTAAGCGATAGCAGTTCAGATAGGGACTATTGTTCGTTAGTAGCTCAGGCGACTGATTATTTGTCGAAAATTAATGAATTAGTTAACGATCAGGGATCTCGTATGAATGTAGCAAATAAAACGGCAATAATGGATTTCACTCAGCGCATTACTGGTATAGTTTCTTTGTTAGCGATAAAGTCGTCATGTAATGAAACTAAGTTAGCAAATATCGAGCGTGAATTAGATAATGTAAAAAACACTCAACAAACATTATCGAAACCGAACCTCGAGCATAAACAAACGTATGCGGACAAGTTAAAACTGCGTGTACCACCTAAGTCGGCAGCCACGGTTCAGTCACGACCACCTCTGCCGTGTGTTGTCGCCTATCCGACCACAGAGCGATCAGCTGACTTTGCGTCATCTTCAGCAACCAAACAAGCGCTCATGAAAGCGATTAAACCTAGTGACGACGGTTTTCAAATTGTCGGCGTTAAGAAGACCGCAAAGTCAGGTGTCGTGTTACGTGTCGCTAATGAAAAGCAGCTACAGAAACTGCAGTCCGTAGATGCTATTAAATCTGTAGGGTTACGTTTGGAGAAACCGAAAGGACGTAGGCCTCGTATACTTGTTAAGGATGTCCCAATTACTATGGAGGACTCGGCATTTATAACTGCCTTATATCGTCAAAACATCAAAGACGAAATGGCACTTATGGAAGAGGATTTTGTTAAGAGCACTAGAATCACTCGTAGGCGTAAATTAGATAATGGTCGTAAATGGATAGGCTTAGAAGTAGAACCTGCGGTTAGGAACCATCTGGCCACTACTAAAGATAAGCTTTTTATAGATTGGGCAACTTGTAGGTTTATTGATGACGTTGACATAGTGCGTTGTTTGAAATGCCAGCAGTTTGGCCATATATCTAAATTTTGTACAAGCAAAACACCTGCTTGTGCAAATTGTGCTGGGGAACATGATACTCGAGCTTGTCCCAACAAGAACACCCCAGATTTTAAGTTTAGTTGCATAGCCTGTAAGAGATTTAAAAAACCTAGCGATCATCGTTGCGGCTCTCAACAGTGTCTTACTTATAAGCTTAAGCTAGAACAACTTATTTTAAGCACTACTTACTAATAAACCAGTTAGTCACAACACTCACAACTAATAGTTAGAAATGGCAAATCTTGTTATAGGACAGTTGAATCTACATAACGATAGGGTGGCAACATCAGAGTTAGATCGATTAGTTTTGGAACATAAGCTGGACATTGTTTTAGTACAGGAGCAATATCAACTTTTTAATTTGCGTAGGAAAATTGTGCAGCTAAATGGCAGATCACGAGCTGGGATATACGTATCGAGTTCTAATTTTACTGTAACGTCATTGTCTAATCTTATGACGCCACACTGTGCAGTTGCGGAGGTTACATCCTCGTCCTGCAGGGTTTATGTCGTGAGCTGCTACTTCCAATACTCCCATCCTGTCGCTCCTCTCCTACATCATCTTCGCCACGTTTTGCGGTCTCTTGCAGGCCACAAAATTATCATTGGCGCCGACGTCAATGCGTCATCTACGCTATGGTATGGCAAATATAGGGCAACTGATAGGGATCGACGCAGTGCTGTCGAAGATTTCATTGCAGAAATGAATCTATTCATACACAATACCCCTGATGCACCACCTACTTTCTGGAGCCCAATGGGCGAATCTTCTATTGACGTCACACTTTCTTGTGGAGGCGTTCGTATTGATAGGTGGCGCGTTCTGCCGGACGCGTCGTGTAGTGATCATCGTTTAATCGTGTATGAATTCACTACTAGAGTGGCGCGGGATCCTCAAGATAATGCTGCTAGCTTTAGATATAAAACTAGAGGGGGAAACTGGGAGCTTTTTGGTACTCTTTTTGGTATGCATGCTAAAGACTTCACTCGTAACGAGCTGTCTGCACAAGAAAGTGCTGAGATCTTATCAGATACTTTTACCTATTGCGCTGATGTTGCTTTTGGCCGAAAATCTGTCACAAGCACTCGTAGATGTGATTGGTGGAATGATTATTTAGCTGAACTTCGTAGATGTTTCCGTAGGGCGCGTAGAAAGGTTAATACCATTAAGAAACGTAACATATCGGGCGATACTTATAACAACGCGCTTATTGCTCTTAGGGTTGCCAGGTCACGTTATAGAGCTGCTGTTGAAAAGTCTAAAGGTAACTTGTTGCGTAAAATAGTTGATAGGCTTGATAGAGAGGGTCCATGGTCACCTATATATCATGAATTCAAAGCTAATAGATCTATTGAACTTGCTTACATAGGAAACATAAAAATCAATAATAATATAGGTATAGATGAAACAACTAAATATCTTTTGCATACTCTTATACCTGACGATCGGCCGGAGGACGACACTGAGTATCACCAAGAGATCAGACAATGGGCTGCTGTACCGCCTGTGTCGCCTATGTCAGACCTACCATCAACTGACGAGTTTATTAATATTGTTAGATCTCTGCCACTTAACAAAGCTTCAGGTGATGATAAGATTTCAAATAAAATGATTAAGGAGGCGTGTAGGATCTCTGGGGATGCAATTCTGTGTGTGTTTAGGCGGTGTATTGGGGAGGGTGTATTTCCTAGTATTTGGCGTAGTGGGTATATTAGAATAATACCAAAGAGTGGCAACAAGCCACCAGACGACCCTAAGTCATATAGACCAATTACGTTACTACCATCATTAGGAAAATTGTTAGAACGTCTCGTAGTTCCTAGGCTTATACCGGGAGGGGTAAAATTTAGTGATAACCAATTTGGCTTTACAATAGGTAGATCAACAGTCGATGCAGTTATATCTGTTAGGGAAACTGTTACTAAATCTGTTTGTCAATACGTGATAGGTATTTTCTTAGATATTTCTGGTGCCTTCGATAACGCATGGTGGCCAATATTACTTATGAAATTAAAATCACGAGGTTGTTTTAGTAACATATATTCGCTAATTTATACATATTTTATGCATGGCACAGCTAAGCTAAAACTTGGTCACCATGCTGTGTCGAAGCCACTGACTATGGGATGTCCTCAGGGATCAGTGCTAGGGCCGTATCTTTGGAACTTAGGGTTTGATGATTTCCTTTCATTGCCATTACCAACTGGCTGTACATTAACTGGATATGCTGACGATGGCCTGTTACTTATACAATCTAATACCAGGGCTGGATTAGAGGATTTAGCGAATAAATGTTTACTTCTAGTCTCTGACTGGGGAAAACGTAACCGATTATTGTTCGCTCCTCACAAAACTTTTCAGCTTCTTTTAAAAGGAAATCTGAAAACACCACCTCGAATAAAATTTAATAATATTAGCATTAAAAGTAGGGATTCAGTTTGTTACTTAGGATTCATATTAGAAAGAAACTTTTCATTTGTTAATCACATCACTACAATTGGGGAAAAATCTAAAAATAGTTTTTACGCTTTAACTAGAATATCAACAACAACATGGGGTCTTTCTTTTAATACTCTTAAAACAATTTATAGTGCTACTTATTTAGGAAGTATGTGTTATGGGGCGCCTGTATGGGCTGATAGGGCAACTATAGGTGCTGTAAGGCGCAAATTGCTTCAAAGTCAACGTCTTGCGTTAATATTTCTGTGTAAGGCATATAGGACAGTTAGCACTGAGGCTTTGCCAGTACTGGCAGGTGTTCTTCCGGTTGATCTTGAGGTTCAGAGACGAGCGGCTATGTATTATACAACTCACGAAGGCATGAATAGTGACTTCTTACAATCGCGCGATCGCCAGAAAATCATTAGATTATTTAAAGAAGAAAATGAAGTTTATAGGAGTCTTATAGGCGAATGGCAGCAGCGCTGGGATACTTCAACTAAGGGGCGCCACCTGTACCAGTTTTTTCCATCAGTTGTAAAGCGGTTGGAAGGAACATGGATAGAGGTAGATCACTGTGTCGCCCAATTTCTTACGGGTCATGGTAACTTTAAGAGCAAACTATTTTCGTTTAAGTTAGTTGATTCGCCGAGTTGTCAGTGTTCCAATCAAGAACAGTCTGCTCATCACATTCTTTGGGAGTGTAGTCTTTGGCGTAAAGACCGCGAAATAATGTTAAATAGTTTACAAGTTACATCAGGACCAGTTTATTATGAGGATCTTGTGTCATCTAGGGTGAATTTCCGTGCGTTTAAGCGTTTCTGCCATACATATTACTGGAATCAGATATAGCTCACATAGGTCCCTTAATATTACGTGTCCGTGGTGCTCTCTTTTAATAGGTCATAATCCTATACAGATTAAATTTGTCGCCCGCTTTGCAATGGAGGGAAGTGGACATTTTATTTCCAACTCCTCCTCTTACTTCTGATTAAATTCGTTGCGGGGTCCAAGACAGTAGGTTTAGCAGTCCCCGGGACTCCCGAGTGTCAAAGCTCGGTGTTTTTCTTGGATATCACTGTTAATCCTGGCTTACAGGAGTCACAGTGATGGGCATGTGGGTGGGATTGTCCCGTTAATGGTTTTTTACTGCTTAACTTTAACTGATCTTTAATCAATATTGTAGCGACGATACACAGTAGTTAAAAAGCTTTTTTAGAGTTTGATATTAGATATTTAATATACTTTCGGTTTTCATCATCAGCACGAAAACATACGTCCTTCTTTAAGCAGGTTTTGCTATTGACATGCTTGGCAGACTTGACACTGGTTCCATATGACCACAGCCGCTTTTATTTAAAGTATTAAGTTCAAAGTCCATTCATCATCATCTTGGTATTAACCCAAAAATACATTGTATGGGTTTTAATTATAAAGTTAGAGTCGCTTTAGTATGTGGTTTCATTGCGCGGTATTATACCATTAATAAAATAAAAGCTATCTCCTGATTTATTTATCTCTTTTCTAACTACAAAAGCAAGCATAACAGGGTTGCTACAGAGAGAGAGAGACAAAAATCTTATGTAAATGATTTAATCTATTACTCGTTTCGAATGTGCGAAACATTTTCGACAAGCTTATAGAATACGTCGTTTAATCTAACTAGAGAGCGCAGAAACAATCCGCAATCTGCAAACATCTGTAATCCCGACCAAGTTTCGCAATGAATAAAAACTTTTTATGTACTGTTGTATTTGTGACAACTCTATTAGCGATGAATTATATTGTGTGTTGGCAAGATTTGGTGTGTCTTGTTTGTCCAACAGCAATTTGGCAACAGTTTGTTATAGTGAAAAACATTACCGCCAATGACTTCGGCAGTCGAGCAAAAAGAGTTTCGATCATTTGTGTAAAAATCGTCGTCATCATATATGATATACTCTATACTCTACTTTATACTCTATAAAACAAAGCTACAGATTTTGTGTATTTCAATGTATTAATTTTAGGAACAATTGTTCAGATTTCAAAACATCTTTCATAGCAACCGTGCTGCATAATAGTAACTAAATAAAAATAATGTTGGCGATAGACAAATGGGATCGAATATAATCCACCCTCTTGACATCAGACACGAGCAGATTTAATTGGTTTCCCAGACAAGTCTCATTTGAACTAATCTTCTCATTCTTTAGAACCGAGTAAGATCTAAAACCGGTCATATCTTATCCAAGTACAAGGGTTTTACGGCCGACGACGCAAGTAATAGTCTTGTACTTAATACACTTAATTACTCAGCATAGAGGAAAGGATAATACGAAAACAAAATGAGGTTGTTTCTTGATACGAAACACTAAAAGAAAAATAAAACTAGACACTGATGGAAAAAAAAATACTAACTTTCCATCGTATAGATTACTCGCTATGGTATTAATCAATTCTTTAAAAATTATTGAATAAAATATATACGGTCGAATTAAGAAACCTCCTCCTTTTTTTGAAGTCGGTTAAAAAAGACGTAATATGTACCTACTTACTTATTTGTATTTTTAAGTTGTCGGACGAATTAAAATAATAATCTTTATGAAAATTGATGGAAATTAATATTAGAAGCTATTAGACAAAATCTTTTGTTAAACAAAAGATTTTGTAAAGCAATTTCAGTTTTATAATTTATATTCACTTTATTATTCATTAATAATTTAAAACCAAAACATTTGTGTGTCAAATTTTATTTTTACCCACCTATAATTTTATTATGCTATTGTATGCACAATAATATTTATAATAATTATTATTATAGTCTACAGGAAATTATTGTTTGTTTTGTGGTAACCCTATTCCGTCGTATTTTAAAGTGACTACCGTAGACTGCCTTGCCTAGCTTTTGTATAATTCCCTCGGCTTGCATAAAACATAATTACGTCTGCGTGCTTGTATGAACTAATAACGAAAATTAGGGACTAAATAAAACACGTCAGAATAAAATATTAGTACGTTTTATTTTGCTTGCTTTTACTAAGAACTTCCTTCGGTAAAATGCCGTGAATTATGCCGCGAAAATTAAGTTCTAAGATTATTAGGAAACATTTTGTAAATTTGCTACAAAAGTTTAGACTTCTAAGTATAAATTATTCACAAAACCACAACACTGCTGATCTTGTTCGTTTATGAGTCTCGGAGGCGCTAGGGACAGAAAGTAGACATAACACCCCATTCTGCATTGTAGTCCTATAGGTATCTGTCGTGCTTCCACTATAATTTTATTATTTATATATTAGAGTTCCCAGATAGAACATACTTTTGTACTAGTAATGCATTAGCGAGGGTCGTTAGTTAAACTTTATTTTTGTTTTGTTATTATCATCTGTAACTAAAAAAATCAATCTTTTATTTGGAGACGGAAATCTCTCTACAGATGCAGTAGCCATATCTCTAAATACGATCTATTGTGTTCACCGTAACCTCAAGAGTGAAAGACAAAAAATGAAGATGGAAAATAAATAACGTCCCATCAAAGGTCGCACGTGACAAAGCGGTGATATGGTTAGATATAATACAAAAATAACTTTTGTTTTGTGATCTTATTCGTAGCTTGTTCGATAAAACTGTTTGCTTTAATTTTCTACATGACGCGCTTTGTCTTTCGTACAAACATTCTTGAATAAGATACAGAGATTAATTTTATTATTGTGTGTGCACTAGTTTTTCTAATAACTTAGGGGACAAACAAGCTTACTGCCAGCCATATTATGTGGTTCGTGGGTTAGTGACCATAGTTAGGTGATTTAGCTTTTTAGCCAAATCTGTTCTGAAAATATAAGTATTTAGGCTGATAAGTGCTTTTGTATTTTAAAACGAATAGAATTAATATTTTTTATTATTTTGTTACAGGTATGTTTTGGAGTTAATACATAAACTAAACAAAGAGATTCGGTTTGTACATATACCATAAATACTTATATGTTTTTAGGCGTAAATAGCCTCTGCCCGGATATCGACTATCGATTATCGCTACGAATACAATACATTTTAATACAGTGGCCACGTAAAACAGAATAATTTTATATTTACCAAACTACACATAATTTGTTTTTCAAACGAAAGGACCCCAGCGTAGATTTAAACGATGCACGATGGTCACTCTTACAACCTTCTAACCGACTAACTAAATTTTCAAAGTAGAAAGCAAGTAGCATCTTCTGAAGTATGAATAACTGCTGTCGAAAAAAACTAGAGAAAGTTATTGTCCTAAAAGTACTTAACATTTATTCATGTGAGGATCGTACGTAACGTCAACTTCTAGTAAGTATGCGTATCCCTGTCTACAGAAACTACTTTGTAGCCCAGTTTAGTGATTTATACGGCCATTAATTGTTTCGTTACCGATCCCCTAGTGTGCCAAACATTTTCAACATAAGCTCATAGAATACGTTGTGTAATCTAACTAGATGAAACAATTTGCAACTGTAATTCGGACTATATTTTGCTACGAATTACTTTAACTTTCCTTTATATTGTGTGCTAGAAATCTAGAATTGTGTTTGTATCTTGCTGTAGTTAGTGCCCATACCAATGCTCGACCTTCAGCAATTTGGCAACAACTTTGTGTAATGAAGAAGGATTTGATTGAAGTCATAATTAAACTGTAATTTTGATTTTGACTCCTATATTGTAGAAGGCTACGGAATAACGCTTGAGAAATCGTAAAAGGTATCACGTATCGTCCAAATCTTAAAAGGTATCACAAATTCTTAATTTCAGTCTTGTTTACTAATAAAAGAAATACAATTAAATATTTATTTACTCAGGCACAAAAAATAAGCAGAAGAATATATTAATTAAATTCATTAAGTAATAATATGAACTTGGCCAAGTAATTATGTAAGTAGAACAAAGCCTTTGCGCGACCTTTTACTTTAACAATATTATTAGGTATGGTAGGATAGTAAGATTGGCATATTGTTTTACTAACAATATGGTCTGAAAGCATTTCATAGTAAATAATATATCACGTTAATAAATATGAAGATAATTAAAGTACATTGTCATTGTTTATGTTTACAGAAAGCGCTATGAAGATAATAATAGTACTTACTTTTGTTAGTATACTGATTATAGGGTATTAAATTGAATAATCACGCACGAACAGCAATTTTCTAGAAAATTTATACTTAGTTTACACACAGCACGTCATTACAAGAAATTAATTATGTATTATAAATAGTATTTGTCTGAGCCGTCTGCTACTGGACATAGACCTCCCGGTTAGGGATATTTGTCATAATTGCCACGCTTTACAAGCGCGTAGGTAGTGAACGCTGTTTTCCTTCTTGTGTTGGATGGATTTTTCTTCCACTCTCATGTAATGCTTTGAACGCCATCATTCGGTTGACTGATTGCGCCAGTGAAGTACGTATCTTTTCGTGTATACCTACAACCGTAAGTTGTATATGCTTTACTGTTTATGGATACGTTTCAGTCAATTCCCGACTATACTATAGATCTTAGAAAGCACACCACAATACCACACAATACCATATTGGTTATCATAATGTGCCTTCGTGGGCAGTTTAACACAGCCTTGGATGTAGAGAAAAGGTCACTATCGAATAGACACGTGAACGTTTAAACTGTGGAGTGTGTCGCATGTCATGAAGTCATATACATATGTCGTCGTTCAGCTAATATTATCTGTACAACGCCCAGCACTTTCAGCTTGATTGCTTTTATTATTGAAACGAATGTAACCTTTTACTTTAAATATGACATTTGATGTATTTTACACACGTGAAGGGTGGCCGGCACGTAAATAGACGCAGACCTTTTAGCATTATCGATTCAGCCGCTTGTCAGAGTCCATGTTTATGAACGAGTGTTCGAAATTGTTTTCACATGTTCGCAACAGCAATGAAATTCTTTAACTGTTTTAATTAAATGGTGGATATATGTCTTCTTACTTTGGCAGAGTCGAGATTTGAGGTCGTTAAATAAAAGTGTTTGCATATAAATCTTTTCATTTTCTCCTTTATATACGTAGGGTTTTGCCTTCTATCCAAATTTAGTAATATCAAAATACGTATGGGTACAGCAATGAGTAGATACGCGTTATAATGTTTATGTAGGTACTGTTGACGTGGTGCCAAGTAGGGCCGCCGACTCTGAATTACATTAAATTCTAGACTGCACGTGAAAAGCTAAATTTATCTTTCTTTGTGTGTCATCTTGGTTTCACAATAAGCACTTTGCAACATGTTATGTTTAAAGTGTGGAAACCAGTTTATTAATAAGTCATTTCTTTAGATCAATTCGCTTTTTGACTAATTAGACCATTATTAATGAAATAGGGCAGACGATCACGATGATAGTTAATATATCTTTTATTATAAATTAAATCACATTTCTAGTTGGCGAAAAGGTTAAGGAAAGGATACGGTAGTAGATCCACGCTGATTTCAGCATGAATGGGCCGGATCGTCCGGGGAAGTACTACCCTCTCATAGAAGATCGACTTAAGAGTAGTAGTATCCGTACTACTGCGTTTCGTTCGGTGAGTGAGAGCGCCGGAGGCCCAATTTCCCCCTTTCCTCTTTCCTCACGTCCCTCATTTCCTTCCCCTAACCCCATTCCCAGTCGCCATAGTGGCGGCCACCATACCAGCAGTTTAAAACGATAGCTTTTGGTATAGTGGCCGCCAATTCTGGATTCCACTGACTGCTTACCATCAGGCGGGGTGGAGTCACTTTGGTAGGCTATACTATAAAAAAAAAAAAAAAAAAAGGTTTGACCTGACAGAGCGCTTAATTAAGCCAAAGCTGGAAAAGAGTACTTCATGATAAATCAAAATCTCAGGTCACTTTTACTTATTTTTATGCGGAAATATCATAATAATATAAAGAAAAATAATAATAATGTCAATACTCGTCAAAATATAAATAAAAGGTTCTATAGTTTTGATTGCAAATAAATAACAGCCTACTCAATTTGTACGCTCGAAGTCCACAAGGAAACCTATTATTTTCATCCATCATTCTCTAAATACGTAGCAGCTACAGATTGTCACATAGAAGCTTGGTTTCTCAACAACAAAACAAGGGTCGATGGACAATTATAACGGGTTCGAACACTCACACCCTCAAGACCCTGTTTTTGTCCTCAAAGCAATCTTGAAACAATGTCCTTCGAGTATTGTACAATTGCAATATAACTATGTTAATCGGTGTAAAACAGTATTAGTTTGGGCAGTGTTTTCGTTCGTTAAATTGATTTATAATTTCCAATGTTAGATCTTATAAGTCTATATAATATATATTATATAGACTTATATAATACTAGCTGCGCCCTGCGGCTTCGCCCGCGCGAAAATTGCTATGTGTTTAATTAATGTAACTCGGGGAACAGAGCAATTTTCGGGATAAAAAGTAGCGTATGTCCCGAAACCAAATCTATCTACACACCAATTTTCATCGAAATCGGTTTAACAGTTTTCTTAGTTTTTCTTTCATAATAACCTTCTCCTGACAATAACAAACACAACAAAAAAATAATTAACGAAATTGATCTAGCCGTTCACGCGTGATGCCATGACCAAGGGAAATAGGGATTCATTTTTATATATATAGATATATTATAATATAATACCTATATATTATATAGACTTATAGAATCACTACGCGGCGGCATAATATGAGTCTATAACTTAAGATTCTCCTCTTTGAGACCTAATTAAAACAGAAACACACTTTAAACTCTGTTCTCGTTAGGATATTGGGATAAAATCGCAATGTAGCTTACTACAGGTAAAAATGTTTTTCAAGCTTTCACACATAGGTTGTCTACGTGGCTTTTACGCAGTTACTTTTAATCACATACAAAACATACATAGATACATATACGTAGGACATATTAAACTATTCTATAGCATCCAAATAGTCGTTATAAATTGCCTATGTGTGGTATTAAAGTTGCAGACCACTACAATAGAGCATGTATAATACCCAAGTGGTAGTCATCCCATTGTGGACGCTATACAGGATGCTGTTGGCAATCCTCAAGGCATTATTATAGTTGAAGTATGGCACTTATTTTTGTTGTCCGCTGTTAAGAGCCGAACATAGCATATGTCGTGGGTTAACATATTATTATGTTCTAATTTAGCGAGTGCGAATTTTATTAGAAGTCTCTTCTCTAAATTGTATAAATTCGCCGTTTCCAAAAGTCTGTTTCACTGCTTTTCTATTCTAAACTAGGCAATGGGTTTTGATTAGGTTCTTAATAATGTATTGTATAAACATATTATTATGCATGTTATAGTAGAAAAAAGCTTAGTATTTCAAAGATTTGTAATTATGTCATAAAAGCTTAAGTATTAATTATTTTTTGTTAGTACATTTCCACGAAGTTTATATAAAATATAATTTAGTATACCAATTTACTAAAGCTGTCAGCTCGAGAAAGGGTTCAAAGCATTAGAGATGCTCTCATCCGTAAAGCGTTAGATATACTTATCTGTTTAGTAAATTATATTAAAAATTTTAAACGTATTATTTTAATATATTTAGGGTAGATAATACTGATGACATTAAGTTTAGGTACCATACCTGTTTATATTACATTTAATAGATAGAAAATAAGGTCGTAAATCTTAACTGGTTTCAGAATTTCAGTACAGAATGTTGCGTAAATAAAGTATTTGGTTTATCTCTGATACGTTGCGATTGGTAAATGAGAACTTTTTATTGCAATATTTTCTAATGGTTTTCAGTAAATTATTACTTAACCTGTTATTTTCATTAAGCTGCCATTATTACAATAAAAAGAAAAGCTCATTAACGTTAGCATCTTAATTTAAACATAAACAATACCTGAGGCGTTAAAAAATCTTGTAATTACCTACCGGTGATTTTCATCTACGAGAACAAACTGGAAATAAACAGCGTTATTTTCTTTGGAAATTCAAACGAGTATAAGTTTTATTGAGTACGCCACGGTCTCGCGTCGGTTTATTGCAGTCCACGGTAGAGACATCCTCGACAAGACCACGTGATACCGATACAAATTTAAACTTGCCTTCTTATATTACCTAGTTTGCGAACTTGTCACTTGTTTTCCAAAATTTTTACGTTCATTTTTTTATTAGTCTCGACATCTCGTTTACTTTATTATTGTACGATAAAGATAAAAAACAAGAGTAGGTAATTACGAGAGATATTTTGAGTCAAGTTATAAGTTAAGCATCGTCGGTTAATAAATGTTCATCGCCACAAATATAGAAAAGGAGGAAAACCAAAAATAAATTTATTGGTGCATTATAAGAAAAGATAGCAATGTCAAGGCATAAAAGAAAATAACATTAAATAGAAATGGTAATTAATACACAGACAGGTGTCTTACACTAGATTAATGGTTCGAAGTGAAACAAATTTGAGATGAATGGTGGGTTGCTATCATGCAGCTAACGTGTAAATGTCGAATGATAAATGAAACAGTCAGAATAATTTAATATTTGTCGATATGACGGAGATTTTTAATTTATATTTTATCGGCGAACCGCTCTCTCTTCGCATTGGTATTAAAAGATGCAGTTTTCCAATTGGTTCACTATTATCAGGTGAAGGTATTATATATCAAAACTTTTCATGAGAAACACTCAATATAACAGTAAAATTAATTAGGATCTCGAGATTAGCGGTCTCAAACAGACTGACGCTTTTCGGTGATTTCCTTTTGTGCTATGCAGTCTGATGTAAAAAAAAAACATGTAAAGAAAAGTCTATACAATCTTTTACTTTGATTCATATTGTCGAGTTAATTACGTGTGAGTGAAGATTATTTGTATTGAATGTATAAAGTCATGCGATTCTCAGCTGTTATTAAATGCATATACTTAAATAATACGAGTAATAAAATAAAGTTCTATTTGGTAAAGATAGGATCAATGAAGTACTTACGTACTACGTATTTTCTGCTGCTTAGTTTATATTGATCACTTTTGCCAGTTTTAAGTGTAAATTCTTCATGTTGTTGTAGATTATCTTTTCGGTCCTTTCCTTTTCCTCACCTCCCTCAATCCTTTCACTTACCCATTCCCTTCACGATGGGCAGCGGTTTCGCAGACTCCCTAGCACTGCAGGAGCAATACCATCACGTGGGCTGTTTGCACGTCTGCTACTAGGGGCAACAAAATTAAAATCGGTATCAGAAAAACGAAATTGGGTCCTCGATCGTCGTTTAATACTAGAAAAATTTAAAAAATTAATATCTAGATGAATGTGACTGATATCGAGTATCGATTAGGAGGTTCAATGAAATTAAGCGCAATGGCCGGTTATAATTCAATAGGATCGTTAACGCGCTCAAATAGAAATTCGCGTCGGTCAGGTACCAACGTTTCCAGGATGTGTAGTGAACATGTCGTTATGCTATTCACAGATCACATCGCGATATTAATCGAAATGGCCATTGTACCAGTCCGGATGCAAACCGCACGCTCCAATCTCGCGCTCAGACACAATGCATGCCCGTACTAGCTGTACTACCCGCTAGGGTTACCAACTTCACGGTAATTTACTCTAATGTCATTGTACCAATATTAATTCCAATATCCCTCGTATTTGCTAAGTTCGCCCGCTTAATTACATCCCCGTTTCATAGGTAAGATTTGTAACTTAATCAAGGATCACCAATCAAGTGTTGTCAAACGTTCTACAAATTATAACTAATTAGAGATGGAACGTGTTTGTATTACCTTTATTTATTTTAGCTAAGTTAAATATATCTAAATTATATTTTTAGTTGTTTTTAGGATTCCATACATCAAGAAACAACACGGAACCCTAGGATTACTTTTTTGTCCGTTTGCCTGTCTGTCTGTCGGTTTGTCTTTTCACTCTGCCTGATGGTAAGCATTCAGTGGAATCCCGAAGTGGGGCCCACCATTCCAAAAGCCATCACATCGTCTCAAAATGTTGGTATGGTGGCCTTCCGCTATGGTGGCTGGAGATGAGGTAGTTAAAGACAATAAAGGAGGTGAGGAAAGAGGAAAGGGAGGAAATTACCTTTCGGGCGCCATGGCAACTGCGCCCTGACACCAGCAACCAAAGAAGAAATTGTCAAGACCTTTTTTCAGTAACACGTGCAGTAGGTTTATACCTATATATCGAATACTCTTGTCTGTAACCTCTTATAGCTGTTAAAGTTCTATGTCAACGCAATCAAACGATATTATGTTCATGTTATTTTTCCATACCTAACTACAAGTTGTACGGAATCCTCGATGCGAGTCCGGCTCGCACCTGACCTATAAATGTTCATAAATGTTTCATCTATTTATTTATATATAATAATTATATGAGATCCATTATCATACCTGATATAATTCAAAATTGAGACCGATAAATTCAGCTTGCGTGCGCGACATCCCTATAAATCAAAGCGATATTAATCTGATATTTCAGAGTGAAACCGTTGCATTTATGTGTATGTATAGTAGTATGTATATGCTGTGTACAATAACAGTTTTGCAATTCTTAACGACCGACCTTTGCACATTACGTAGTAATATCCTGCAACATTGTCTACTTTTAAAAAGGATTTAGCATTACAATAATATATAAAAAAAATATATACAAATTTAATGTAGCTACTTAGTTTGCGGATTTCGGTACAGACGATTTATTAGATATTATCTTGCTGGTTTTAGCATAAATGGATGGGTATCGACCAGGGAAATACTATACGGTACATACTAAAGCGACAAAGACACAGTGTCATACTAAAGCGTTTCGTTCGGTGAGTGAGAACACCAGAAACGAAATGGATGTTTTTTGTAATTTTTCGATAACACAGCTATATAGGTACTGTTACCACATATTAAAAGGTGGATCGTATGCTTGTTTGTTACAGTTTAAAATATAATAAATTTCAATAATCCTGCATTCTCATCGTATCTCAAAACATAACAAAGTTTGTAGGCAAAACATGAAAGAATATTCCTAAAGTTCATATACAAATTTATGACGTGAATTTCAAAGCGCATCATGTATTATATAAACAAGACTCTAACATTCACGTTGACTTTGATTGTAATATATTATTCTAGCCACTGGTTACGTTTCAAACTTCCACGTATAACAACTTCTTGCCGTCAAACTTTACTGAGTTATTCTAGAACAGAGCTTTTAGAATATTGTGCTGATAGTTTTAAAGTGGGTGGGTTTTTTCCTAATATAAACTTCGAGAGTGCAGAGTACCTACACTAGGTATTAAACAATGATATTGGTATTAGATAAGACTTTTCATTATTGATGCCTGAACTTCATTAAAATAATGAGGTCTATAAATCAGTTATTGTATATCAGCTTCCCATAAAATTTTATTTTGAGTACCAGCAATATTCACTTTTAAACTAGTGAGCCGTGACATCGCCACATCAGTCTGCTTGTGACCACGGCCGGTGTAACCTGGTCGAAACGTCAAGCAAAATAAGGTATGTAAATACCTAATGCATGATCGCGTGAATTCCCGTATATTTAGTTCAGCAATATTCAGCTTGATTTTTTGACATAAATTAATTACTACATAATATTACTTCGTCATTGTATGTATTATATATTATAAGATAAGCATAAAAATGTAATAGATTAAAACTGTAGAGCATTGAGTATCGTGGTCCATTTTAATTTTACTGTTATCTCAAACATTTCCATTTCTGCCCACCCTTACATTTATTTTTCTACCAGTATATATAAAATCGAACAGTAGTATATTTAACTAAAGCAATTGTGTGAATGACGGCAGTGAAACTATCATAAGAAGGCGACAGGAAAATCATAGACTGGGCAGCACCGTCATTGACAAAGGGGAAAAGTAGATAGACTTCTGCGAACGCCCATACACCTGCCAATCGTAGCGATTATGACAAAACCCCCGAAATGTATGGCATGGTAGAGGCCTTTGTCGCAGTGCAGTCATTTCGGCAGAGATGGATCTAGGTTAGCTGGTTAAAAATTAAAGATTGTCATTATATCGTTGATTTTGTCAAACGTTTGACAAGTTGCTAAACTAGGATTATACAGTATTTTACAAAAAGGCGAATGATTCCTGTAAGGTAATAAATCACTCACATATTTGTTAATCAATAAAATTACAATTCGTATATTTAGTACAAGACGGCCTTTATTTGCTTTTGTGCATCTATACATACGTTGGAGTAGGAGTAATCACGATAGAGTACGGCAAACACGTAAACACATATCAATTATAGTGATTTAAGTAGGTATTGCATATTCAATGCATGCTAATGTACGCTTGATTTAGTGTTTGGCTCCTATCAAAGGTACCTTCAAATTATCTGGAATTAATTACAAATATTTAGAGTAATGAAAGCAGATGTTTTGGAACTAAAATTGGTGTATATTCTTTATTCGTTGTTAGTTGGTGGCCAAAGTGATACTCAGTTTTTCTAACTATCTTTTGGTGGATCGACACTTTCATATAATTATAATCTATACTGTGTAGTTCCGTATACCGTGCTAAAATGTGTTTTGTCTCCTTCGGGAACCAGACCGATTTCCGAGATAAAAGTATGTATATTACTCGATTTGGTATGGTGATAAAATTAAACCAATTTGCAGTTGCACATAGGTATTTCTTTGACACAAAATGGAGCTTCCAATGAACGTTATTTTCGTAAAAGAGATAGAGAAAGCAGTGAAAAGTGCACGCTATATTTTCAACGTACGAACGTGAACGAAGCCGCGGGCAGATAGAAGTAAAACCTAAATGCATGCAAGCTCACATCCCGCCTTCTCTAAGTAAACATTTCCAAAAGCCTAGTATGTTTGGTCGTTTTAAACCTTTTCAAAAGTCAAACGGGATACGTCGTGTTTATACTTTAATTTGGCGGGATTTCGTCGGCGTTGCAACTCGGATATATTTTGCGTCCACGTGCAAAATTAAAATGTAAACACTGTTAACGTTTTTAATCTCCCGAATTAATTACATGGATAAAAAGTAGGCTTCTAAAATTGGTCGGCCGTATTCAGATATCTGCTGAATACTAATGTTGATGTTTGATTTTGCGACTTACATTGCTATAAAAATGTATAACCCACAGTGTAGAATTTATTCATTAGAGTGAATTCGTTGAATTGGACGCAACCTATTTGGAACGTACGCTGTAGGTAATACAGATTACCTGTTCGTGGTCATTGAAGCAGTTTAATTTCATTACAGCGGGATATTTCCACTTTAACTATTTTTTAGATGGAAGGTTAGCGTTTTGTGGTAGATGTTTACGTGATAATTACGTACGATAAAATGTAACCATGAGATAAAAATCCGAAATTAGCCTAGTGGATGCGTATCGTTACATTTTATTTACAATCACCCAGATTATTCATCATTCATCCATACTACATGAATACGATCTCGTCTGGCACGGTTCGTTTCCAGCGTTCATTTCTTCTACATACGTGCAGGTTCTGGAACGAACTACCATCTGCGGTGTTTCCCAAGCGCTATGACATGTCCTTCTTTAAACGAGGATTAAAGAACATTAATAACACGGTAGGCAGCGGCTTCGTAGAGCCCCTGGCATTGCAGAAGTCCATAAGCGACAATTGCCACTTACCATCAGGTGTGCTGTTGGCTCGTCTGACACTAGGCAATAACAAAAACATATTCTTTGCCTCACTTGATGGTAAGTTCTAACATTGTACAGAACATCTGTATTCAAAAGAATTTTAGAAAAAATACTAAATATTACAGACAAATCGTGCCGAACATGAAAAATAAGGAAAAGGAAGAGGCTTGAGGGGTAATCGAGTCTTAATCCGGTGCTCTACTATTACTTTACGTCGATATTTTATGAGAGGGTAGATTCTTCTTAATCTGGCCCATTCATGCTAAAACCAGGAAGGAGCTACTACGAAAAAATCGTGACGTCTTTTCGGGATTCATTTCTACTGCTGTATTGCTCATGTAGATCACGTTACATCTTCGTAGCTGTCATTTATACCTGTATGCCTTCATGCATTGTTTATATCCACATTGTGAAGCATTGATTGGTTAAATTTTATATATATATTATTTTATTTATATCGTTTAATAGTATTCATCTCAACAATATTAACCTCATACTACAATTAAAGAAAGACAGATGAATGTTAATTATTTATAGCATAGTTATCAGTCAACAGTCACCGATTGTTTACTAGTACACGCAGAATTTCAATAAAACTCATTTCAAAGTTAAATAACAAAAAGATATAACTGCACTTTCTGACAACAAGATTAGTTGACTTTGTTGCCATGAGTGCGTTACCTAACTTTGAAAAGTGTAACACCGAATATCACGTTGCCGTAAGTATACTAATACGAATCCCTTAATATTAAAGGAGAGCACACGCACGCAAATCTGAACGTAAATCTTGAATCAAGAACACTTACACTCTCCTAGTACTTATCTTATTGTAATGACATGTCCATCTCACGTTTTCGTTAACCGTCTTATCTCCACACGATAAGAATACTTAAAGTTATTTTTAGATAAGGCACAGGTTTGTTTAACAAAAATACTCAGAGATAGCCAAATTACAAACCACAATCGATTGTTTACGTAATTTACACATCATTCGGACAGAAATGGCGAACAATTGATGCGGGAAAGTGCTTCACCCTAGTCACTATCTTTACCGATGAAGAAACGATGCAAAAAGTTTGTACTGGCGATGAGTAGATACACACAACATTTCATCTACTTAGTACAACTCAATCAGTATTACAGATTAGAAAGGTTAACGTACTATCTATATAGTAATATATAAACCAAAATAGCTGCTCTGCTCCCGTCGCCAGTAGCGTGATGTTACATAGCCTATAACCTTCCTCGAGAACTGTGCAAAAATAATTTTCGAAATCCGACTTGTAGTTTCAGAGATTAGCGCGTTCAAACAAACAAACAAACAAACAAACTCTTCCGCTTTAAATAAATAGTATAGATTGAACGCAGAATTTACTTTTTTTAAAGTCAGATGAATAAATAATTTTTTAACTCATTTGTATTACCAGTAGGTCAAATAAATGTAGATAATAAAGAATTAAACCCTAACCTCCTTTTTCTCGATGTCAACTTTGCAGTTCAAGTTCATTAATTTCACGAACAATATCGGATTTCTGTCCAGTCGTACTCGGCATAGCGTAAATTACAATGATTGAAATTTTTAATACTCAGTCGTCACGAGCACAGAACCAATTTAGATACATTTGTTTGACTTGATATAGTACAAGTGAAATATCTTGCCACAATTGCCATAGTATGACTGGCCGGTAACCAAGATAAGCGGAAATAGTAGACTATTATCGTTTTTAATACGAAAGGTACGCGTAGACCTGAGATCTGTTCATTGCCGACGTTGCTAAAGCTCTCAAGTCTTATATAGAGAGGAACTTCACTAGCTTGAAATAACAGCCTTCTAACGATTTGTGACCTATATAACTACCTACGCAGCTGATGAGTATGATACGGCGACGGTCACGGAGGTTTAGAGGACCGGGCGTTGCAGGAAGAGGCAAGCCATTTGGATGACTGGCCTAAAAGGTTTTACTCGCGGTATTTTATAACTTTTCTCCATCAAAGACCAAAATGCTCGAAGTCATTACCATAAAGGACTTTATTTCATAACGACATCTTTTTTTATTTGTTTCACTAATCGTTAACATTCTGACGCTGTCGTTCATATTCTTTTCGCATTTTATTATTACGATATAAATGGACTTTTTATTTTATTTCTTTTCTCAATTTAATCTCAATTTTCTAGCTTTATATGGTTATAAAGTACATAGTTTTTTTATTATATTAATTTTAACCCAAAAATAAATGTACTTAATTTTTGTTTTGTCAATTTAACATTGTTAACAATTTGCTGTATGTTCAAATTCTCTAGCTTAAATGGTTATGGAGTGAATGGGTTTATTATTTTATTGATTTCACTAATTGGTAACCTTCGTCCGTTGAGATTCTTTAGCCCTTATGGTTATGAAATAAATGGGCTTTTTATTTTATTTATTTTTCTTATTGTTAATCTTCTGTGTCCTTTTACATGTAGTGCCATTATATGATTAAGGAATAAATGGGCTTAACATTCTGTTTATTTAATTAATTATTACCCTTCTGTCCGTTCACATTCCCAAACATTATATTTTCATTCCTGTAATATTTCAGTTGACTAAAGAATAAACACAGTAGGTTGAATTTCTGAGCGATGTTTTAATGTAGTATTATCGTGCACAGTTGAGAAATGTTCTTTAAAATTGGTATAGGGTTCGATTCCTACGAAAATGCATTGGACCACCACAGAACATGAAAAAGTTCTGTGGGGCCACACATCCATAACAATCAGTTCTGAGAAATGCTTGTAAAGTCTCCAGGTGACATGACACACGATTTGGTATCTTTACTGGATCTGGATACCTACTAAGCAGTTATCGTTAAAAGAAAACAATTTTGACTCATTCCTTGTCTACGTATGAATATAGGAGATACTACGTATACATAAGCTTGTATATTATTTACAATAATTAGTGCTCAATAACATTCAAAACATTTACAAACAAGATATGTACGTAATATACTAACGAGCTTTAATATGTTTGTGCGCCGTTGAAACACGTAGACATGTAGTACTCTGTTTGATTGAAATGATTCACAGACACGTCTCAGACAGCCGTCGAGAAACAGAATGTCTTTGTCGGGACGTGTACATTATCTGAATATTTCTGCAGAGATGAAGATGTAATGAAGTAATATAAATATTATGCGTTAAGTATTCATTAAGATATTAGTTTTGTATTGAAAGAAATGTTCTCCGTCATCTACATTAAATTTAACCTCTAGTACTTATTAAGTATCATTGCATGTTTTTGGATTCAATAGTGTAAGCTTGGCATTGTCTATCATTCACCGAGTTTTCGATAGGGAGACTTACGAATTTTCTAGAAATCATGTTTAGTGTTTACTAAACGTAAGTATGTTTACTAGGCTTAAACTGGACTTTGTCCAACAAGTTCGAAGTTTTAGTTTTGATCAGTAGACGATATTGTGAGACTTGTTTATACATAGTGAAGTATTTACTTATTGAAATTAGTATAATTTGTGATGCAAGTAACACAAAATACCTAGTCGATTTGCTACTACGATTATTTTTAAGAGACTTCTTTAAAGAACATCTCTGTTTTATGATAAAGTGACAATGAAAGTATTTTTAAAACATGCATTAATTTACAAACTTTGTCCAGGTGGAATAAGATTCCGATCTAAAATAATATTCGACTATAAAAAAAGCATATATTACAGCAGGCTTTTAGTGACCGATAGGTACTTAACATAACATCTTTTCATTGTTAATTAAACAAGGATTTATAATTACTCACTAAACGATCTTGTGATTAGTTTTAAAGGTAGCGGGTAAAATTGGGTCACAGACTGAGGCGAAATTCGGCAAAATGTTGTAATTTGTATTACACTCGTGTTCATGCCATTATTGTAACCAGGAACTGGTATGAACATTAATAAGTATAATTATACTAATGTTTTCGGAAATTAATAATAATGAAATATCCCTCATGAGAGGGTTACGCGAATTATTTGTGCAAGCGTCTGCACTATAGTTTGACGAAAATCATTACATTAATATTATATTATATTAAAACGGGAAAGTTTTTATTGATGCATGTATGCTTGTCACTCTGAATAACACTTAGGCTATAATTTATAAAGATATTGTGTGTACCTATGATTTTAGTGGGATATAGTTATCCGCACAGGCAAAGCTTCTGGCAACAGCTAGTATATCTAATAATGATGAGTTTTTTGATATAAAGATTTATCGCAAGAAAAATAGAGATAAACTAATATAGGCACAATAACAGCCTATTGTCTCTTGTTGTATATAAAAGGGTAAAAGGGCACGTACGTGTGATGGTAATTTGCACATTTGAAATGGCTTACAAAATGTTTTCTCTAAACAAATAGACGAAAATCCAAATCCTATATTTGTATTGCAATTTTAAGAAGCCTTTGGAATGACATTGGCAATGTTATATTTTAGTGACGTTTAGAAAAAGTGGAATCGTAAAAGGCCTCCTATTGTTAAAGTCATCTAGGAGTGTAATAGTATAGGCTGGTGTTTACTGATGATACAGAATGATTTTGGCAATCGTCGATCCGTCGGCCAAGACTAGCGATTATTAAAACTGCAGAATGCATATCGCAACACAAGCAACATTGATAAAGCGTCTTAATATCTATGCTATTTTATCGCGTTTCCAAAAAAATAATATATGTAGGTACTTGCAATTCATTTTTTAAATTAAATTTTAATTCAGAGTAATTACTACTTCTGTTGCCAAAACAACGTTTCTCCAATGAGCTGACACATTACTTAGATACTTTAATCACTGCATGCTAAGGTAGACATTAACACAAAACGCGAATGAAATTTCTTATTAAAAAGAACACACACATTACCTACGCGAATAAATGATATGACCCTGGCGTCTTATCACATACTATCGCTAGGTATACCTGTAAATGTAATATTATTATACCCACCTTTAGCGGATCCCTTTAGTATTTTCCCGAGATCACGAAAAGGTGTGAGTCGGCATAATAGTCATACTGTAAAATAAATTTTATAAACCGTAGTAAAATCCTGCAGGGGAACGGTTCAATGTCAACTAAGAGTGATAAGGGATTTACGAATCTCTTACGAAGTCCTTTGCTTTGTAATGTTCTTTTAAAACAACATGCGTCATGGTTTTGTCAGCTTTTAAGTATAATAAAACTAAATTGTTTTGTAGGTCAAAATGTAAACGTACGGCCAAGATAGAGATAGGTAGGCTAATATAAAAAAAAAGAGAGGAAAGAAAAATTATCACTATTATTAGCTCGGAGTATGAAATTGTGGCCAGTAAATGGTACTTATGCTTACTCCTTCGGAGAAAAGTCGTAAATAAGCCAAAAAGTAAGACTACTCGTAAGAAAATTATCTCTTGTTAAGAAATCTTAAGCATCCCATCTAGGTAATTTATGGACTTCTGAAAATTATTTTGTTTGTTTTTGTTAATTGTTAAGAATAAAAACTTAAAAAAATAGTCTAATGTTTGCGGTTTCAAACTTTAAAAAAAATTTACTTTCAATTGTAAGAATTCGATAATTATTGAATTATAAGAGCGCTTGTTTAATTTGTCATCAAAAATAAATTACTGGATATTTGTTTCGCAATTGTATTATTTAGTTATTTCGGGCTTGGTAACAATGGATAGAGGAAATAGGTAGGTACATTGACACTAAACAAAGGTAATTCATATTGCAAAATTAATTATAATTTTGTTCATATTTTATAATTACTGCGGCTTGGTCGCCAATCCAAAAACGCAGCGTCGGCCTGCCTCTCATTACGAGGACCGATGACCTGATAAAATTTTACGAGATATCAAGAGATGAGGGTGGTTTAAAACCTTTCAAAAAAGTCTTTCAACTGATGATGATACTTTTTACGAGATTTTGGTACAATTTATTTAAAACAACGCTTACAATATAAATACAAATATGCAGTAGGCACGTTTATTAGTATAATAAAAACTACTAATTTAATATTTATAAGCTAATTTATAATCAATGTAACCCGACACCAGCTGTTAACGCTGTCATAAAATATGTTCATGATTCATATTAAGTTCATTAAATTTATGACGAAACCGCTACTGTGTATGTTTTTGTACGATTCCCATCATTACGTTATCTATTAATTAAAATAAACCGAACGGTAATCGAGTTGAACCGAAAGTAAACACGGCCCGGTCATATCGACTCGTCCGTAAGCTAATCGATCTGTAGAATAAACAGAAATCCAAAATTGTTTTTTTGTATGGATTATATATATGAAACGTAAACTGTGTGGGAAAATTTTCAATTACTATGTAAATCACTATTATATCAGTCAGTGTTTACTTTTAATAATATATCGTGGCAGCGAAGTTTTTCTAACAGATGCAATGTTGTTATATCATTTTAGGGTTTCATATCGAAACAAAGAACCAAAACAAAAGAATGCGTATAGATACGTCGTACGAAGCTACATTAATGTTAACTACTATGGTCTCTTAAAGCTGTAAGAATTATGTTTCTAGGCCAATGCAATAAAACAATACGACTAACTTTGTCGCATTGTTCAACATTCAAAAGCAAATCAGAACCTATAGGGCATTTCCCGTCGACCTAGAATCATGAAATTTGGCAAGAAGCAAACACAAGTAAACGAGCCGAAACCCATGAATTTGTAGAATTATATCATAGAAAGTTATATTACGATGACAAACTTGCATTTGCAGTTATAAAATTGATAGGAGCGTACGTGAAATATTGGGAGAACAAGGGGTATGTAACTTTTTGATTTTGGATAGATATATTTTTATGTACCTACTTACCTACTGCAAAATACAGAGAAGTTCAATTAGTCATACAATCATTTTTGTTTCTTCAGATCAGATATCATAACACGAACGATTTTGTAAAATTATTCAAGAATTTTGAATCTTCCTTTTATTTCGATTCACTGAGTATGTATTCATTCACTCTGAGTTACATTCTAAATAAATGAATTCACTCTGTTTCACCGGTAGATGTTATTATTGTTTAGATAACCCTCTAGCTTAGTACCACCACAAGCAGTCTAAAGTTAATATAAGTTATGAATGTATATAGAGAAACTCCAGGAAACGCAAGACTTGTAGTACGAATCTCCGGAACAGCTATATCTGTTAGCTGAGTCGTTTTAAAGCTCGGTATTAAACAGCGATTGTGAACTGTCCATGGATACCATTATGCGAGACTTAATATTGTTCGGATTGTCTATCTGGACGTAGAGAAATAATACACTTATCACAAGCTACGGCAAAAACGATTAAAACTTTCGAATATTAGGTGTACTTTCGCATAACTTGGGTTATGCAGTTGAGGTGTTTTAAATAATAAATCAGAGTTAAACTCAGATTTATGTGACATCGACTGTTCTATCACCTAAGTTGAAAGATAGATTATTCTATCTCTTATATCCTTTGACACGTTTTGCTTAGTGGCTGCGGTACCTAGTCACATATTTTTCCTTTTGTTGTATTCTTTTCAACTCCTTTGATACAAGTATTAGCTCCATTTTTCATATCGTTTCTTCTGATGTCACAGGATTGTCGATCAAGCTTTATACTACGTGGATTTTTAATCAAAACACATTCGCTCACGGCACGTCTTTACCAAAGCTCTGAGCTTTCTGTGACTGTGTCCTCCCCAGATTTATTATATATCTATTTTTAAGAAGATTTTGGTCCAACAGTTGGCGTTATTTGACTGAAATAACTTAATGGTTTGTTCTTGCTTGTGAATAGTGTTCGAGGATTTGCCTATCTCTACTATTATAGGCACTACAGGCTACCTTTGGTCCGTATTTATCTTCAGGCACACCAATTGCTTGTATGATAGCAAATAGCTATCATAGTCGTTAATTTAAAACAAAAATAATATATTGAAAATATAATTAGAGCTAAATAATGATAATAAACACTAATAAACAATGTTAATTAATGTTAATAAACCAATCAAAATATAAAAAACGGATGGAATAAGCAAATAAAAATAAATTAGCTCATTTAGATAACGTGTGTTCGTCATTATGATATTGTTGACATTATTTTAGTTCGGTATGGCAGCCATACAACTATGTGTCAGTATTATAACATCAAGTATTAGATTAAATCCTACTATAAAATCAGGTACCTATGCTTTATTTAACTAATCATACCATTTTATGTGGGCTTAGTCACAACTAAAAAGCTGCTACAATTTTCTTCACTTTATTATTAAAATTAAAATTTGGTACTTGTATGATTGTATATAAATCATACAAGTACCAAATTTTATTACTTCCCATCTTTTTAGTGCAAACATATTTCGTACTTACATACGTAAAACCATTTTTATACCTACAAAAGGAGAAAAACTTAACCTCCAAAGTCAGAATAATAAAATTATTATATTACATTCCGAAGTACTTTATCACATGAATTTGATAAACTTATTTGGCAATAAACTTATTTGTCTTAGACTTTAATACCTGAACAATAATAAAATCTGTTATATTGTAAAGATAATTAACTTATTCAAAATTTGTTTGAGCGGAATGATTAATGAAAGCAGCTTTATTTCGTTGACTTTTGCCTTTTTCGTTGAACTGTGATGAATTATAAACAATGTATTTTTATATCTCTTGAGATATTAAATCTGAATATTAATTTGTATCTCATTTTCCTTCTAAACAAAAATCATAAGAATTTTGTTACAGCCATAAAAAATCGTACCTAATATTAACTTAAAACAGATAGTGTAGCATTTCTAAACATTGCCTTTTTTATTCAAAATGGTCACAGACGAGCAAGCGTTCTACCTGTGGTAGGTGATTTTCGTCACTCAACGACCTCAGATGTACTAAGAACACAATTGATAAATAGACCTCTGGCACCTCAGGCTGAGGCTACGGTCGGTACAGCGGAATCTCGGTAGTATTGCTATGACTCGAGTTTGTCGGATAAAGGAACTGCGCCCATCTAAAGTCTTTATGTACTAAGTCACTAATATAAATGTCTAATTTCATTCCGAGGACTTTTGATCAAATAATTGAAAATTTTCATAAATTATTTTTATGTTGAGGACATAAATAAACTATTTGCAACTATTGAATAAGCATTTAAATTTAGCAGTCACTTTATGTGTCACCCGGTTCTGATGTCTCTGGTGGGTTTGCTAGACATAATTTTCTCCTCAGTGAATGTACCTACACACACGTATGAAACATTGTTATAGTAAAAAAAACGTGATGAACCAACCAACTAAGTATACTGATAAGGATAATGTGGCATATAATAATGGCCTTCAAATGTTGAGTATGAATAGTACAGCTTGAAATTTAAGTTAGAGATATACCTACCGCCGCGAACATTGATATACAAAAAAGGTTTTTTGTAAAGATAAATGATGTATCTGCATTTTTTTTAAATGCGTCTTAATTTAAATAGGGTAAATGCTTTTCCAAAGCAACATATGTATGTCAAGCACTTATCTCGTTTTTCGTTAGGAAAACAGTATTGATATTTACATACATAATTATATCAAACAGCAGATAATCTGTAGCACCTTTTTTTTACCTGAACATTCGACTATGATACTTTCACCAGAGATTTTTCCATTTGTTTATTTGTAGGTATTTTTTTTTTATTAATGATAATGCTTGTGCCAAGTTTTGGAAAGTTTACTGTATAATCATAGAATAAGTAATTATTATTGAGGACACAACGTACATTGCGTGACTGAGATTTGTATTTATCTAAACCTAGCTCTAATGACATGTAACGCAAAGTAAACAAGTATTGTTTTCTTCTATTTATTAAATGCAATTCGTAGAAACATTCCATGCCTGAAGAAATCGCAAGCCTTAATGTAGAGTGCAGACTAATTTGATTAAGAAGTTGTTAATTGCGTTTGCCATACGAATAAGAACTTTATGGTAAAGTCAGAAAGATGTTTTACTTGGTTGTAGAATCAATTACTATACTTTACTGCTGGATAGAGCCCTGCTAAAGTAATTTTTAGTTTATTGAAGCGTTAAGGATTGTAGGATTCTATCGATATAATACAGTGCTAAAACAGATACCTACTATTTTGTCGTTCACACTTTGTAGGTGTTGTCTTCGAGGAAATTGAGTTTTCAAGAATAAATGTGATCCGAGAACGTCTTGAAAGATATGTAATCAACTCAACATTAAAAGAAAGTCTTAAATGACGTCTATTTGTTTTTAAGATTTTAATTAACATCCATTGAAATGTGTTTGAAATATATTTCAGATGTGTACAGTTTAAAACCTACATATTCTTAATTTATAAAAAGAAGATTTATAATCAAAGAATTTTCCGTTTTCTTTAGGAGATACAAAACCACCAGTGACTAACGAGATAAAACTAGAAAAGAAAACCTTAATCTTGGAATGCCTACTTCTCTCTTCTTCGGCTTGTTCTGGTTTTATACTATTTTGTGTTGTCGCAAAACGTTTTTCTCTTTTATTTTCATCTATCAGTTGTTATCTGAACACATACTTACTTCTTTTTGTGTTCTTCCTTCGTGCAGTCCATTCATCTTTACTTTGGTCTCCTGCCTCTCCATTCCTCTACACTTATATCCATAACTCTTTTAGGAACTTGTGAAATACTTACTTATCTAAAACTAATAATATTGTCGTTAATTAAACATTATTAATCTCAGTTCGTATAAATTAGTTACGTGATTACGTTTGAGAGAACCTTGTAAAACTGTCACTATCAAGTAGCGTGTGTAAAAAAAGTTATAACCTAAGCTTTCGATCATTTTGTATATTCATAAACCAAAATAGATACCACATATTTCGAAAAATGAAGGCATTGGCTATAATATCTAATTCATAAAGATTTAAAAAGTTCAAAATCCTGTCTTGCGTAAGCAAGTAGTCTACCTGATGATAAATAGTAGGTATCTAGTTTTGTTCAAGCCCAAGACGCGCGTAGAATATGTCGGCTGTACCTATCTCTGCACAATACCTAAACTGTCTCTGCAGCTGCCAAAGTAGCGCTGCAACGCTTACTTTAGGACGTCTGAAAGCAGTGGCTACAAACAGTAACAAATTAGTACCTTAGTGAAGTTTTAGAATAGAGGCTCATTAGGCTGCTCGTAATAAGTTATTACTCGCCTGATCTGTGTAAAAATATATACACTGTTCAGGCACAGTATTAATATGCACCTAAAGGCACTTTCAAAGTGGAGCTAACGCAATTTAAAAAAAAAATCTTCAGTGACCTACCTCTCAAAATATTTTATTCTAAAGACCAAAAGTAGGAACATCTTTTATAGTTTAAAGCAATTTTTTTCGGACAAAAATACATTATTTCAATAAAAAGCGTATGTAAATCATAAAACTTCACTGGGTTAGTTTAATATGTATGTAGCGGTACTAGCAAAACCGCGCAATTCTCTGGCAAATTGTCAACACAAGGTGCAACTTTGTTAACTTTTGAGTAGCTCTGACCTACTTTTGACCCGTCAAATAGTACTTTGCCATTTATAATGCATTCGATGAATACAAGATTCTATTAGTAGAATAAAATTAAAGATAGAATAAAACAATGTAGTCATATACAAAGTTTTAAGTATTTAAAATTTATTTAAATTTGTCTTAGCTAGTCTATGCATAAAATTTATTAAAATAAAAATAAAATTAAATGACATCTCATTTTTGGATGATTAATTTATGTAGTTGCACTTGGTGTAGATTAATTGCATGTTTGCAAAGTTTCTGGTAAATGTTTTGGTTGTGATTCACCGTATTATTTAAATAATCTAACAAGGTGATACCTACAAGTAACTTTAGTGCATTCCATTGCTCTCGGAGTGACTTTAAGCCTTTTTTAATAGACAGTCTCTGTGCTTCGTTTTTTTACACATTTTATAGCTCAGTTTAATTATCTAGTTTGTTTTCCACTTTATTTTTAATTTGTACTTTACAAGCTACGCATTGTAATTGTACCGGAAAATTCATTGAATCGACTGTGAATTAGTGTTTACTGTTTAGTGCCGGCCTTTCATTGGACACGCACCATCACAAACAAACAAACATTACAAATTTGAAACATTAAATGAGTCACAATACTCAATATATTTAGAAACTTGCACCTAATATCATCCATATTGAATTCAAAAATCCATTCTAATATTATAAATGCGAGAATAAGTATTGAGAATGTCTAAGTGTTTTGAAAAGGCAAAAACATTCAAGATCCTTTACTGTACGTTTGTTAGAAGTCACCTCGAATACGCTTCGCAAATTTCGAACCCGCGGTATAATATTTACATTGACCGTATTGAAAATATCCAAAAGCGTTTCATGAGATTTATGTGTTTTCGTCTGAAAATACCATAATTATAATCGAAGATATAATCCAAAAAACTACATTAACCTTTGTCAAAAATTTCACATCCAGCCTCTTGTAAATAGACGTCGATTGGCCGACTGTTCCTTTTTGTTAAAAATAATATAAATAATGAAATTGATTGCCTTGACCTTTTGCAAAAACTTCACTTTAAAGTCCCTAGTAGATCTGTTAGACACTACCCACCGATATCTGTGCCTTTTTCATCATCCAATTATAAGCAGAATTCATATATTGTGCGAGCGAGTAGCGATTTTAATAACTTATGTAAGGAATATTCCTTTGACCCTTTCAACACTAAAAGCTCTGTGGTGCGCAATGAGCTAAACCGTAACTTTTTCAAATTATAATTAGTGTAAATTTATTAAATTAATATTTATTTATTTTTAAATTTCGATGTAAATTAGTGTAAGCGTGCTTATTCTATGTCTATACGTGAAAACCTGTAATTGGCTTTATGTTTCCTATCCTATCTATTTATTAAATTTGAACAGCTGTTGGTTTTCCAATAATAAATAAATAAATAAATAAATAACTTGTCTAGCTGTTTATCTGTCTGTCTGTTTGTTTGTCTGTTACTCTTTCACGCCCTAACCATTAAACCGATTTCGATAAAATTTGGTATAGGGATAGTATAGACCTTGGTGAACAACTTAGGTTATATTTTATCGCTAAAAATGGCTTGATCGGGTTGAAATAGGGGATGAAAGTTTTTATGGAAAATGCAACGCATCCGACATTCATGCGGAGCTGCGGGCAACAGCTACTATTAAATAAGTTTATAATACTCGTAAGTGGTAAGTATGATGGATCCATATATCTGTTTGTAATACGAGTATAAATCATTCAAATTGACAGGTTCATCTTTTACCTGAAAGGATTTCTTGTATACGATATAGGTGCTTTTTGAGATTCGATCAAATATTATAGGCTACGGAAATGTGGTTATAAAAGTATCTTGAAAGGATTTATTGAACTGAGTAACACAAATGAGGAATTGTTACCAAGGGTATAGTTAAAATCAATTTATGTACGGTATCTAAAGATAGAATGGAAATTTCTTTACATAGCTATTGAAGGACATTGAAGAAAACTAAATGGTTTTTGTGAGTAATTCGTTCACCCTTATCAAAAAAGATCGTTGAGCGTGATGAGAATAACAATATCGAAATCCTTAAAATACATTATTGGACATGTTTTTCTAAATGCCTTTTAATGTATCCAACTTTAATAAAAGATTCTTATGTTTATATTACAGCAAAATGAAAATTTGAAAAATGTACGTCGTGAATATTTTCAGTGGTTTTTTTTGTGTCACATTGAAAACGAAGAACTATTTGTATTTGTATGTGTCAAAGTTTGCGTTTTCGAGAAATAGATTCTAAATCTAAATCGAAGTTTATTATTGGACATAGGCCTACATGTTATTTTTAGTGAATATAAAATTCTTAAAACAGTTTAGATTAAGATGAATCTTATGTTAGTAAATTAGTAATTAAAAATTATTAGATAATAAAAAAATATTTTGACAGCATTTTATGCAACCGTTTGGCTATAAAAAATTAGTTGGTCATTGTTAGTTATGTTTTTATGTCCACACTTTCTGGAAAATGAAACTGTAATTATTTTTTTGTTTTATTAACTGTTGACAATTTGTATAAGGCCGCATAGCTATTATTAAATTTAATAGAGACGGCTTTCGTAAACTCAAGAAATTATAATACAGGATTCTACAAAGCATTATATTAATGTCTCAAAAATATATATTTGACAAAGCGATACTTAGAATTACCTACCTAAGTATCGCTTTGTCATAAAAAGAAACTTTATTTAAAGTCAAACGGTTCAAAATTTTGAACGACTAATTGAGAGACTAATTACATAGTAATATTAAGTTATATTTTAGCAACAGGCGCGATATAAACTTTTTTAATAAAATGGATTTATGCTTGAGAAATTTTAGTGACTAATTTAATATAATTTCAAATTGATTGAAAGTTTAAAGTTTGTGACAAAAGCATATTAATTTTGGAATAATCGTTAAATTATTTAAATAAAACTAAGTCGACGATTGTCATTATTTTTTTAATTGTCTCTAAAGTAGGGATATCTTTAGTGCTTGAGAATTTCGTTGTTATTGATAGACATCTATGGAGGTACTGATAAGAGTAATTAGTAGAAAGTCTACAAAGAGTAGAAGGATGCTCCGACCCAATAAAGGCGAAAAAAAATTAAACTGATGCAAGATGAAGAAATCGATATAACTATCTCTACTCTTTTTTTAAGTAGTTGTCATAATAAGTAGTTATTACTCTAAAAAGAGCTTTTGCCTAACTATGTATATAATTGGCTTCCACTTTCACTGATTATCGATATTTTGCGTGGAGCGACCGGCATCCGACCTTCGTAACCTAATTATTGGTCACCGATATCCGATAGTAGTCCGGTAACTACCCGTAACGATAAACATAGACGTTTCTATGACAACCAGAAGCCGATTGTCCGTGCTCACTAAGCTAAGGGAGATGCCCCAAAAACGTCATCGGACTGATCTCGATGAATTATAACCACGTGGCTTTTACTTATAAAAATGAAAATGTATTTATTTTAATAAGTTAATAAATTAAACTTATTAAAGTTACACATTACAAAATGACAGCCAATTAAGTAACCTACAGCTTAGCTATTTACGAGTCCCTATTAAGACGACTTATCGATATAATGAGATAAATCGAATTTTGTAAATAGCTTTACGACACACAAGTCAAAAGTCAAAATCATTTATTCACATAGATTAATTAAATTAACACTTATGAATGTTAAAGTTACAAAATGTAATACTAACTACTAACTACTACAGCCAATTCGCTGACGAGGTAGAGCCATGAGAAGAACTGGCAAGAAACTCATGCCACTCTTTTTAATCGCCAGGTTATTACAATTTTGGTGAGTTACAATTTGAAGTAGCTTGCAAAGTGACACAGGCAATACACTTAACTCTATAGGTAATTAATTACAGCTTTCTATGTTGTAAAGTAAAAAATAAAAAGTAAAATGTGTGCTTTGTCAGGCTGTCTCAATTCGCATATTGCTACAAAAAGGTAAAGGCAACATGTGAACTGTGGTAAATGTTTCTATAATCTGATAGTATTTGCTATAAAGTAAGATTAAACTTTACCACAGGAGTTCACAATGTACCTCTATTTCACAAATCATAATGTATAATTTTAACAATATCATACAATTTTAACAAAACAATACAAAATGTGTATTTAACTGTTCAAATAAGGCTCGGGCATCAAGTCATATAAATAATTTGTAAAAAAAATATTTTAAATATGTGAAAGAGACAATACCCTTTTACCCAAGTTAAAAAAAAATAGATTTCTGTTTCCCTTCCACTATTAAACAATGAGACAATACCTATACAAATATTGGCACGAGCCGCCGTAATCGTAAAAATTAACTGCAGCTGCAACACTGGTGTTTTTGATGGCTGTTCAATTTAACTAGATATACTATAACAAAGGAATATTGAAATTTTGTTCCTTATCTGCCAGTTACGTTGTTTACTAAGAAAACAATCAAGTCTCCTAATAAAAGAAGAAGAAGATGATCGAGGGGTATTTAATTGAATTTCTAGCTCTTTCACATCTCGAACGAAACATAAAGCGTATACTTTTACTCTATGGTCGATATTCTATTCTACTAGCAGAATAGTGCCCCAGTTGATCTGCCCCGTTAATGCTGAAACTAGCTAAAAGTATAAAGTCCTTCTATAAATATTTTGTAGCAAGCTCTAGAGACTCTACTATCTACTAGCAGGAAGATAATATATAGGTTATATACCAACTTTTGCTATTAGAGAAACACATAAACAGAAGAAATTTAACTATGTGTTGTTTGCTTATCCTTCTGCCGCCCTTAATAATTGTCTCTCTAAGTAATTTATATTATTTCTCATTTTTGTTTTATTGAGTCCAATTTATATAAAAACCCTACTAGCATGTTTTAATTAATTAATTAAATTAAAGCTTGGCCGGATAAATTGAATCATGGGGTAGTAAACAACGATAATTTATGATTAATTGAGTGTCAATTATTTCACATCGAAGCTCGCGGGCTAAAGAGTCTATTTTATTCAATACCCACTCACATTCCTTACCCAGAAAACTCCAAAAACTAATACCATTCTTTCGGAGTGTAGTTAAAATTGTTTACGATATGAATATAGTAGGTTAAATTTAATAAAACTGCATAGAACAGTGGCAAGTGGCCAAGTCGAGCCCAGCGCACTAATACTCAAGTGAAGATTTTCTCTTTGACGATGCTTTAAGAGGAATAGTAAGATCGTTATCATTTACTTGACTTTACGTTCTGACCGTGATTTCTTAGTAAAATTATTTATAAAACTATCTCACTTAGTAAAGTGTATTAGAAGAATTAATACACTATAAGCATTGATATACCAATGACTTTAAGTGAGAATAGGTTTATAAATAACTGAAATCATCATAAAACTAAAATGAAATAATAATTATTAATTTTTCATTTTAGTTATAAAAGGATTTTAGTTCAATTCAGATTAATAACTTTATAATAACTTACTAACTTTAAGACATCGGTCCGGTGAAACTGAAGAGGTAACGACCGACTTAACATCCATTAATCTATTTTTTAAGATTAAGCTGTATTTTCCCATAGGCCGTTACAGTTTGAAGGATCGATAGCGTTGTTTATTACTTTTTCTTTCAATTTTAAGGAAGCGTGGAATTACATTTCTTAGATAATGATATTCTATACTCGTCGTATATGCTACGTAAGTACGTAGTAGTATGAAACTTTATGACATATTTGTTTAGATTTGAAATGTATTAATTACTAAGAACAGCTTGAACCTTTGCACTTTAATAACAAATGTCTTAGTGGTCGTTAATCATAATCAAAAGAGGACAATTAAAGTAGACGAAATAGATCGGTATGACAATAAAAGTAAAATATTTATTTCATAACTACAAAAAAAAGAACGTTTTTACTATATAAAGTTCGTTTATCTGACTCGTTAATAAAGACACAAAGACAGTTTCAATTTATCTGGTGCAACATAGCAAGTTGGACCTATTCTGCTGAGAATTTTAACGAAGTAATTCCTTCTCCGTCACGCTGCTACGGAGGGGAGCTAAGAAAGGTTAGGCACAAATGTAATTTGGGACCCATAGTACGCCGACGACGGGATTACTCCCTAATATGATTAAAAGCGAACCCATCGCCATTATCGGATACAATAATGGCCTGTAATAAATATTATCGTGATAAGATAGGTTCTTATATCGTTGCTTTAACTTTAACTTGAAGGGGCAAAGGAGATATGTTTAGATTTCAAATATACACCGTAATTACGTGTCATGGTAGAGCTACAGAAAGAATAAGAAGTTGCCAAAGAACCATATATCAGAAAACAAATCTCTCCATAGTAATAACCAGTTGCCTAATTAACTTCCTTATTATTTTATTTGCTATTTGTATATACGACCTATCGTGGTATAATGAACAAGTACCCAACTTGTATGATATTGACATTCAAAATAAAATATTACTTATAAATTTTATGCCGCTCTGAATCTTTTCCGTAAATAACTAGTGCTTTATTTGTTGCAGGTAAGATCGTACGAGAATATACAAAGGGTATCCGAACAATTGTTGGAGTGTTCCGGCCTGTCGTCGCCTGGTATGTGGGAGTAAAAGACGAAGGTAATCCACAATTGAATGTCACTTGGACATGACGAGTTCCGCATGACCTTGTGAAGTTGGATAGCAACTAGTAGGTACCACTTTATTTTGTACTCAGTTTTGTATCATAGCCTAGTGAAAGGTAAAACAAAATATAAGTACGTTAGTCGGTAGACTACATAATATTTTTATTATTAGGAAATGGTTTTAATTTTTGCAAGCGTAATTAATTACGCAATTGCACTTGATGTTCAAGTGCAATTGCGTGTTGAATTCAAATCATGTTATAATTTCACTAGTATTATTATTTTGAGAACGCCGGAGGCCCAATTTTTCGCCTTGCCTCTTTCCTCACTTCCCTCATTCCTTTCCCCTAACCCCATTCCCAGCCGCCATAGTGGAAGCCAGCATACCAGCAGTTTAAGACGATGGCTTTTGGTATGGTGGCCACCACTTCTGGATTCCACTGACTGCTTACTATCAGGCGGGATGCAGTAACTTTGATAGACTAAAATAAAATAAAAAATGTTATTTACATTAATACAATATCGCAGGACACTTTTTAGCAGACATACAGCGACCTAGTACATTTTAACCTAATTGGAAGACGGTCACTGATTGATCGGCTTTGACCAACTTTGTGAAGCCCAGCCTGAACTATAGACTTATTCCCAGTTTTGGGGTTTCAGTAATTTTTTTTCAACAGGTGGTTAGTTAATTTTCTTTGAACAGCCTTTGAGAAACTGGGGGTTAGGAATACAGGAATAGCGATGTTACTGTATACGGGTATCATTATATTATAAGAAACTATTAAAATTATAAAGTCACAGCTTTTATAATAATCCTGTGACATACGAGTGATATAGCCGATGATAAATAACTACTGTTTCGCTCAAATTGTAAATGACGTGTAGTATTATCGACGTCCAATTTTGGGTTAATTTTTTTGATAACCGTTGTGAATGCGGGTTTACTAATTGGTATAATTTCGATGTGTCAAAAGGCAAGAAAAACTCGAAGACACTGTAATGTTTATTGCATTATTTACAAAGAACAACTAATTAAGACATTATTTTAGATTCAACTTGTATTATTTAATTTTAAAAGTTAGTTGTTTGTCCGTCTGCACGAAATTAACTTTGAATGAACAAAGAGGTTTAAAGTTTATACGGTACTTAGTTGTAAGATCTCATACAAAGATACAATGCGGCATTGTATATAAAAGACTATAGAATATAACTTTGCGATTCACGTGTCTTAAACTTACCTCGCAGTAAGTGGTCACCGTTTCTCATGTAGGTTTAATTTGCTCTTTTAAAGTTACCTAAAGAGTTTTAAGAGAAATTACCCATTTTTTTTAGAAATTATCATCATATTAATTAGCTAGGTAAAAAAAACACGTTTTGTTACTTAACTACATAGGTACGCTTTTTAAAAAGAAACTTATACCAAATATTCAATATCAATCCCAATTGTTCTGTTGAACGTTTGTATAGCACAATTTACACCTCCGATTCCCTTTTTTCTTTCTTCTTCCTCATTCAAAATCGGTAACAACGTGGTTATTTTCCTAACCATTGTTAAATAATACAAGTACACAGCCACAAGCTACGGTAATCACATCATATACGTACGTTTGTTTTCCACCTTAATGTTATATATTGTTACGTGTCAGGATGGGGTTCGATGTAAAATGCCAGTTACGCGTTAATGAGTTTATTAGAGACTCGCACAATACACTAACAGTAACAAAATAATGCAACAAACACTTATACTGCACTATCACGCTTCGTATATCGCTCTTCGTAAACTTCCGTATCGCTTCGATGTTCGCTCGAGATCGCTGTATTCACAACTGAACGAAGTGCCGACGTTCGAATCCTTTTTATAGTCCTTCAATAGACTTCTAGAACCTTCCAGTTATTACCACAAAGATGCCGACAATTCTCGAAAACAGAACAATGAGTGTAGGTACTTAGCTGCGACGCGTAGGTATGCCTACCGCCGATGATCTATTGTTATACGTGTAGGTAGGTACATGCAAACGTTCTAGCGTAGGTATTTGTCGTACACGAGTAGGTACGTACTTGCGAACGTTCTAGAGCTTAGGTATTCGTCGTATACGAGTAGGTAAGTACTTGCGAACGTTCTAGCATAGGTAATCGTCGCAACATTGCCCCCCTCTTAATCATGCTCGTCCCGAGCAGCGTTAGAACCGTGATAGGGTGCTAGTCGATCGATGTGGACGATCTTCGGCTTCTTTCTATCGCCCTGTCTTATGCGATAGGTCACGTCATTGATCCTTGTGATCACTTTATAGGGACCCTCCCAGCGGGCCTGTAGCTTCGGTGACTTGCCGATTTTCCTGAGAGGATTATGTAACCACACGAGCGTACCTTCCTCGAAGCCATGAGTACTTGCTTTCCTGTCATAACGAGTTTTCATCTTCTCACTAGCCTTGAGGGTGTTATCTCGCACTAGATCATGTGTCTTATCCAGCTGTGCCTGCAAGTTTGCGACGTATTCTACTGTCGGCTTTGGCGTATCAGGAGGTGTTCCGGTAATCAAGTCTACTGGTAGGCGTATCTCTCTTCCGAAGTTGACTTTGGCCGGCGTAAATCCTGTAGTGTCATGAACCGCGGACCGATATGATAACAGGAAGAGTGGAATGTAACGGTCCCAGTCTCGTTGATGGTCTTCGACAACCTTGGCCAGATGGTTTTCCAATGTCTGGTTGAACCGTTCTACCATGCCGTCAGACTGCGGGTGCGCTGGTGTTGTCCGTGTTTTATGTATGCCGAGTAAATTACACATCTCTTGAAATAGGGCTGACTCGAAATTTCTTCCCTGGTCACTATGCAGTTCCAACGGCACACCAAATCGACACACTACTTCCTGGATCAACTTTTTAGCCACGGTCTGAGCCTCTTGGTTTGGTGTCGCAAACACTTCAGGCCATTTGGTGAAGTAATCTTGGACTACTACTATATAGCGGTTGCCGTCTTCTGTCACGGGAAATGGTCCAGCTACGTCAATGGCAATCCTCTCCCATGGGGCCCCGACACTGTACAGCTGTAGCTTGCCTCTTGATCTAGTACGAGGTCCTTTTACCGAAGCACACGTAGAGCACTTTCTGCACCACTCCTCGATGTCTTCCCGACAGCGTACCCAGTAGAAGCGTTCTCTCACCTTCACCAAAGTCTTCTTTACACCAAGATGCCCACCCGATGCACCGTCATGCACCAAGCGCAGAACAGGTGCAACTTTGTCTCTCGGGATGACCATCTGTAGAACTTGATCCTTCCCGTCAGGTGATTCCCACTTTCTATATAGCACGCCTTGTTCCAAACTCAGACTGTCCCACTGAGCCCAGTAGGCCTTCGTAATTGGGCTTGCGGCTGATACGTCCTGCCATAATGGTTTCCGACCCTGAGCCTTCCAATCCATTATTAGTTAAAGATCTCTGTCTTCTTTCTGTACCTTACTGATTTCCTCTTTGTCCCAGGATTCATCGGTCCCCTGAGTCCTGACAATTTTCACTACCTCCTTGGACTCATGCTTCAAACAGTGTTTACAATCCTGGGAGCATGGACGTCGCGATAAGGCATCAGCGTTGGAGTGAATCCTTCCGCTGCGGTGTTCTATCACAAAGTTGTACTCCTGTAGTTGTTCGATCCATCTCGCGACTTGGCCTTCAGGATTCTTAAACTGGAGTAGCCATTTCAGTGCCGCATGATCTGTTCGTAGTGTGAACTCTCTTCCCAGCAAGTATTTATTAAAATGTTGTAAGGTCTTCACAACTGCTAGTAATTCACGCCGAGTTACACAGTAGTTTCTCTCGGGCTTTGATAGAGACTTGCTGAAGTAGGCGATGACCACTTGCTGTCCATTTTGCTCCTGAGATAACACACCTCCGATTCCAGTATTGCTGGCGTCTGTGTCCACAATAAATCTGCCTTCTCTATTAGGGTAGCACAGGACTGGAGCCGAACACAGTAACTCTTTGAGTCGTGTAAACGCACGTTGACAATCCGAGTCCCAAACGAAGTTCCTCTTTTCTTCTGTAAGGTGGTGTAATGGCTTAGCTATTTCAGAGAAGTTCTTCACAAAACGCCGGTAGTAAGCACTGAGGCCCAGGAAAGCTCTTACTTCGGTTTTAGTTTTTGGTACAGGCCATTCTTGCACCGCTTTTATTTTCTCTGGATCCGTTTGAACACCTCTATCCGAAATAATGTGGCCTAAGAACGAAACTTCTTTCTTGAAAAAGGCGCACTTCTTCGGATTAAGTTTCAGGTTTGATTCACGAAATCTCTTGAACACTTTCTCAAGATTCTTGCGATGTTCCGTGAAACTGCGTCCCATAACTATGACGTCATCCAAGTACACCAGACAGGCATCTCCCAAAAGACCCACTAGTACGCGTTCCATAAGCCTTTCGAACGTAGCTGGTGCATTACACAATCCAAATGGCATTACCCGGAACTGCCACAGGCCTTTGCCAGTACCGGTGGTAAATGCAGTCTTCTCCTTATCTTCTGGTCGGAGTTCCACTTGCCAGTAGCCACTTTTCAGATCTACCGTAGAGAACCACTTCATGCCTCCAAGCATGTCCAAAGTGTCGTCAATACGGGGCAAAGGATAGCTATCTTTCTTGGTCACGTTATTCAGCATCCTGTAGTCTACACAAAACCTGGTACTACCATCTTTCTTCTTCACGAGTACCACCGGTGAAGACCATGGGCTGGATGATGGCTCTATGATCTTGGTTCGTGCCATATTCCCAATCAGCTCGGCTACTTCTTGTTCTTTTGCTAGTGGCACTCGTCTAGGTCTTTGTTTAATAGGCTGTGTAGCACCTGTGTCGATCGGGTGTTTCACTAACCCTGTTCTTCCAATGTCGTTTTCTTCTTTGGTGAAAATGTCCTTGTAGTCCAGCAGCAGCTTTTCTGCTTCCCGATATTCCTTGGGTGACAAATTTTGTTTCGTGGTCTCTAGCAACGGGTCCATATGGTTTGTCGAAGAGGCAGTCTGGACGTTCTCTTGGATCTTCCTCAGACTGCTCACAGCCTCACATCGTCCAACGATCGCGTTCTTCTTTAATAACATCGCCGAATTGCTAAGGTTGGCAATTTTAACTTTTGCCCCACTTCTAGTCATAACCAAGGTTCGGGCTGTAATTCGGCTGGTATGGCGCCCAGGATCTTCCACCATGACGCAACGATCAGCAGTTACACCTTCAGGGAACCTTACGTCGACTAAGGTTTCTGACCTCGGTGCCAAGGTTACCGTTTTGGCACTGTAGACCGCTATTGAAGAACAGCCTTCTAGAAAGACCTCTTGGTCTGGGAAGCTTAAAACACCTTTAGCAATATTGACAACGCACTGCTGCATTCGTAGGAAGTCTAAGCCGATAATGCAGTCATCCGTTATGCTCGCCACCAAAACAGATTGATGATAAATCTTCTCTCCTAGTTTGATCTTCACATCTGTAGCTCCGAGGACGGTCACTGGCTGGCCAGTCGCTGTTTGCAATTTGCAAGATGGTCGTGCGTCTTCCCACTGAATTGTTCGCCGCAGAAGTTCTGGTCGTACGATGGTCTTCGACGCGCCCGTATCTATCGTAAAGCGAACAGGTTTACTATTGATTTCTCCAGCTGTTACCAGGCTATTACCGTCACATGCCTGTGATACTTGCACTGTGGGGGCTTGACGTAACGGATCTTGACTAGCATCAACCTGAGTAGTAGCTGACACCATTCTACTTCTTCTCTGGTCTGGACAGTTGATTCGGATATGGCCCCGCTTGCCGCATCCGTAGCACATAGGCTCACCTCGTGGTCTAGCAGCTGCAACAACTTCCCGTACTTTATGCGACTTGTAGTCGTTTCGCACAGCTTCCACCTCAAGGGCATGTGCTAAGGCCGCTTCTAAAGATGTATGGTGTGCCAACCGAACAGTTGTTCTGACCTTAAACTCTCTTATGCCGTCCACGAAAGCTTGCACAACTATGTGGTCCACAGATGATGTACTGGAGGCATACGCTCGTCGTACCAGACGTTCAATTTCAGCAGCCCATTGTTGAAGTCCCTCACTCGACTTCTGAGTTCGATCCTTCAGCTGAGCTCGATAAACATGCTCCAGGTGCTTATCGCCAAATCGAGCTTCCAATGCCTTAAGGAGTGCGTCTAAGTTTCGTCGGTCAGCAGGTAAGTTCTCTAGGATCAGCAGTGCATCCCCTCTAAGTGCCAAAGTAAGCGCCGTCAGTGCGTGATCATCTTCCCATCCATTTCCTTTGGCAACTACCTCGAACTGGTGTCGAAAGGCCGTCCAGGAAGACGAGCCGTCAAAGGAGGGCAGTTTGAACTTGGGACCTCCGGAAGTGACTGCCGCGGCCATAGGCGTAGTGCTTGAATATAGGACCTTGGTCTTCTGCAGCTCTTTAATCATCTTGTCATGATGGTTCATGGTGGTCTGGACATCTTCGAGTATTTCATCATGTTTGCTGGTGCGTTTTTTTACCACTTCAACGTCTTCTTGAAGAGTACTGATGACGGTGCTGAACCCTTCCAACTTAGAGTCCATCATTTCTCGAAGGTCCTCTCGGATAGCCTGGCGTTGTCTGTCTTCGGCTTGCAGTTGACCTTCCTTAAGGTCTAGAAGAGCTTGGCGTTGGCGCTCTTCAGCTTTGCGTTGGCGCTCTTCAGCTTGGCGTTGACCTTCCTTCAACTCCTCCATGACTTGACGTTGCCGTTCTTCAGCTTGGCGTTGGCGCTCTTCAGCTTGGCGTAGGCCCTCCTGTATAACGGCTAAAAGGGACGACATGTCGAAGCCAGAGCCCATACCCGTCGACGCCGCAGAAGTGCCGGGATCACTAACTACTGCTGCGCTAGACTCTTCAGTATCGGCCATAATCGATGGTTCACGAGTTTCGTCTACCGCCGCCTGTCGTCGAGTGCGTACTCCCTCGTCGCGTGGTGTGACTGGCATTCTCACTTCTGTCACCAATTGTTACGTGTCAGGATGGGGTTCGATGTAAAATGCCAGTTACGCGTTAATGAGTTTATTAGAGACTCGCACAATACACTAACAGTAACAAAATAATGCAACAAACACTTATACTGCACTATCACGCTTCGTATATCGCTCTTCGTAAACTTCCGTATCGCTTCGATGTTCGCTCGAGATCGCTGTATTCACAACTGAACGAAGTGCCGACGTTCGAATCCTTTTTATAGTCTTTCAATAGACTTCTAGAACCTTCCAGTTATTACCACAAAGATGCCGACAATTCTCGAAAACAGAACAATGAGTGTAGGTACTTAGCTGCGACGCGTAGGTATGCCTACCGCCGATGATCTATTGTTATACGTGTAGGTAGGTACATGCAAACGTTCTAGCGTAGGTATTTGTCGTACACGAGTAGGTACGTACTTGCGAACGTTCTAGAGCTTAGGTATTCGTCGTATACGAGTAGGTAAGTACTTGCGAACGTTCTAGCATAGGTAATCGTCGCAACAATATATAAGAATAACACAATATTTATCTCAAGGTCTTCTATTACCTGAGATCAAAAGTCACTGTTTGTCAAAATGTGACTTCATATACAGATGTATTCTTTTCGTTACTACAAAGCGGTTCAGAAATAATATGTCTTTGATGGTCTTTGATCAACTGCCAAGCAATGTCACGTAACTAAGAGGTACCTAGAGTCGAATATTGTAATATTGTTTCTAAGAAATTGCTAGAAGATGATAGTGTTTCAGGATATAAAAACCGCTTTCATTAAGCTTTAGTATGCCGAGAATTCTTGAAACTTTTTTGTAAGAATAATAACATTCTTGTTTTCACTGTAATACGAGTAAAGATAATTGTATTCTTTAAACAAATAGATGTAGGTATCTATGTGTGTGCGATTAACGTTATTGCTAAGTAGTCAGTCACAAACATATTGTATTACGACGATACGCCATAAGATAAACGGATTTAGGCGATTTAAGCGTAAAGCTCTGAGATGACTGCACAATCTGCAAAAACATTTCTTTCATTTTACAACAACGCTCGCGTTAATGACAAAGCTGTATATCACCGAGTAAATTGAGATTATCGTTGTTTGAAAAACTCATAACGCTTGACAATTACTCGGCCTCGACCCCACGAGGCGACAACCTTAACCGCTAGACAACACGTGGTTACAAACATTGACCTTAAAATTAAACATGATTTTAAGAGTTGAACATTTTATGCTACTAAAATGAAATAATATTCTGCTAAAAACGAATTTCAATAAAATACGTCATGCTAACGAAGTCTTCAAAGATGCTTTTATTCTGATTTTTCTAAATGATCTACACATAGATAAAATAGTTAGTTGCACTGAATTCAAAACTGGCTAACAAGTTCGTACAATATGTCAGCTCCAAAGCTGGCTTGATGTTAAAACTAGTGCTTGGAACTTGTTTAAATCGATATATCTTGTGTAAAAGCCGTGTTAAAAGTGCAGAGCTTATAGATAAGTCTGCCATCGTTAAATCACAGACGATTTGAAGGGCACTCAAGACTACCCCCGAATGTAGAACGACCATGACTTTTCGGCTCGCATGGACTTTTCTTTTTTTCAAAGTAACTTAAAGGAAATATATTGGAATAGATAATGAGAATTTCCCGAAAGGAAACTTAATATCAATTTTTGTTTGACTCGTGATCGAAATTTGGGTTCACCGCTCAAGCCAAACGTAGGTACTACCTATGTAGGTACTTATCTTAACCTACTTCTTTCTGTCACCCACGCGATAGCAATTCTTTTGCTACTGTGTTATGATAACGAAATGTGTTATAATTACTGGATTTCAATACGGCTACTATGACTTCCTTCTCATAAATAGGATTTTAATATTTGCGATCGAAAAGTTCGAAATCCTTTGTCCTATTGTGTAAACCACTGTGTTAACTCATGGTAGGAAACCATAACTTCGTTATAGTAGGATAATAAAAACAATAATATGATATGATCTGTTTTACCAATTTTGGCTAAATATGTTCAGTGTTGTAGTATTTCTCTAGATTAGGTAGACAGCAGCTGATATACCTGCTGTGGTCGCCAACCTGCCTGCCTAGAGTGATGACTAAAGCAAATACTGCTTTGAAGGAGGTCTATATCCTACAGTTACATTGGCATCGTCAGGCTCATAACAGCTGATTGTGATTTCGAGATAGTAGGTACATTAAACATTTTTGTGGATGCGACTACACTGTAATGATAAAAATATCGACACCTCTGAGGCCCTAGACAAGTGTCAAAGATTTCTATTCTATTCATAGAATAGATAAAAAAATGTATGAGATTGACATAAGCGTTGGCGTTAGCTTATGTCAATCCAGTACATTTTTCAATCTATTCTATGAATAGAATAGAAATCTTTTACACTTGTCTAGGGCCTCTGATTAGGCGTATTAGCGACGCGTAGTCCAACTATAAAGAATAAACTGACTGTAGAATGGGTACTAATTATTGTTCTACGCGACACGTACGACGATAGTAGTAGTACCTGATAATATATAAATATATATATATATATATATAAATAGTAGTCGTTACTATATATATCAGTAGCTTTCTGCGGCCCGGTTTCACGTGTGTCATTGCTTACTGCTCTGCTCCCGTCGCCAGTAGTGTGATATCTTACATAGCCTATAACCTACTTCGGGAACTTAAATATCATACGCAAAAAGCATTTTTCAAATCCGACTGGTAGTTTGAGAGATTAGAGCGTTCAAAAAAGCTAGTTTGTTTATATGACAACATACCTACATTGTAACTATAAAATGTATATTTAACTCAGTAAGTTCTTCTGCGGTGCAGGCTTGTCAAGAGTGGACGTTATAACGGGTGGCGCAAAAGTAAAGACCCTATTTGGTTCAGCTATAACATTTTTTCTAAATTAGAAAACTAGATTTAGATTTTTTTAAATGTATATTTGTGCCATTAAATTTCGTACCATTAGGATTTAAAGATGATGTCTTTTAAATGGTGACCTCCAGAGTTGATACACATTTGAGCCCTATTTATGAGATTTTCCTTCAAAATTGGTTATGAGTGACGAAGCGCATTTCCATCTCTCAGGGCATGTCAATAAGCAGAATACTCGGTTCTGGGGCACTGATAATCCGCGCATTATTCAAGAAACACCTCTACACCCACTAAAAGTTACTGTATGGTGTGGCATCTGTGTTGACAGAGTGATCGGACCCTATTTTTTCGAAGACGCTGGAGGCAATGCGATTACTGTCACTGGAGAACGCTACAGAACCATGTTACGTGAGTTTTTGATACCCAGTTTGGACGAATTGGGGCTAGAGCACATCTGGTTTCAACAAGACGGCGCTACGGCACACACAGCGCGCGACACTATGGACTTAGTGAGGGACGCTTTTCCAGGCCGAGTTATCTCTCGTTTTGGCGATTTGCCTTGGCCTGCAAGATCACCCGATCTGACCAGTCCAGACTTCTTTCTTTGGGGTTTTTTGAAATCTCGGGTGTATGTGAACAAGCCACAGACTCTCGCAGCTCTAAAAGAAAACATTCGTCAAGAAATAACGAACATATCGCAGGAAGTGTTACGGCAAGTTATGCAAAATGTCATAAATAGGGCTCAAATGTGTATCAACTCTGGAGGTCACCATTTAAAAGACATCATCTTTAAATCCTAATGGTACGAAATTTAATGGCACAAATATACATTTAAAAAAATCTAAATCTAGTTTTCTAATTTAGAAAAAATGTTATAGCTGAACCAAATAGGGTCTTTACTTTTGCGCTTAATTGCTAGATTAATGTAGAAAAAAGGATAAAATATAAAAGAGACATTGGTTACAGTCATAGTTATGCAGTTCTAAACTGCGATAATGCTGAAACAAAATACAGTAGCCGTAATATATTTCTTTCTATATCTAGTATCAACTGCGCATATAAATCCATGTCGTGTGCCAAAGACGTGGCAAACATACTCGAGCCGAGGCCGCTTGTTCTAAGCCTCACTGCAGTATTAGCAGTCCATGAGTGGCTTTATACCTCTTGTCAGATACTTTAGCCACAAGCGTTTCGTTAGCCTTGTGATTGTCTAAAACATAGGCAAGTTATCGCTTATAGCTTAGCTGTAATTACGTCGAGGAAAAGATATTTGTCTCTTCAGTTTCGTAAATATTTATAACCTAATTTCGTTGTTGTTCACAATAAAGCAGGCTTTGTTTTATATTAATGTCATTTATTTTTATTCTTTGTGATCCGATCTGCGAAGGTCGTTTGGTTGACATTTCACGTTAATAACGTCTGCTTCTTTTCTGTAAACAAAAATGTTTTTTTGCGCTTTATGCGCAAGTACATCCGTACATAAAACAATATTAACTAATTGTTTAATGTAAGCTTACAAACATTCTTAGTAACGGCATGTTTCGTTAATATTGATAAAACTTTTCGACCGTGACAGCCAACTTTTATTTTGGTTCATTTGTAATAAATCCACTTGAATGTGATTTAGAAAGAAATACAAATTATTTGTTTCTTTCCCTTCTGACAAGTATGTTGTATTTAGGAGTGTCGGTGGGGACTACTCGTTTGTCTCTCAGAAAAATGTTGTGTTTGAATATTTTTATCAGTATAAATTCTATTTGTTTCCTTTATCTTTGCTGTTGTAGTTCGTAGCTATACTCTTGAGAACGCTTTTTGGAAAAAAGAAAATTTCATACAAAAAAGCTTTTTTTTTTGTTAAACAAAACTATTGAATTGATTGAGGTGCCTACAAAGTGCTATAAGTATTATTTTTAATTTTGTTAAAATCTAGTGACTTGTCTTAGTGTCTTAGTTAGAGCGATGGAAGAAACAACAACTCGTGAGACTATTTCAATTAGGAGCGATACGGTCGGATATCAATTTCTTTGCAATGTATTTCATCCCTACTTTCGTGCATGTATAGCCCTTATACGGTAGATTCATTCAACCGTTTGCCATCAAAATTAATACTACCTACTTATTATGTGTAGTATTTTTTTAATTCAAATATTTCATAACTGCCTAAAGTTGTGTACTTAATGCAATTGTTCAGTGGAAATGCTTAGTACACATCTACTTACGCAATGTAAACGCGTTTATTACACAAAATTTTATATTGCATACATTAATACAAACTTAGAAGCATATTTGTTGACAAAAATTAAAATATTATGTTTTCAGTACAATATTACTGCAAAAATACAAGACGTACTCATAATAAATAGCCATATTACTTACTGTCTACACATGCCAAGCATTGACACAGACACAAATTGGCTAAATTTTACCTCGTCTCAACTAGTTAGCAGTAGGAGCTATTTGGTTGATTGCCGCGCGGGTGGTATATGATATTTCGCACAGCCGGACAAATTGACACAAGCGTTTAGTGCTCCAACACACTAATAAGTTTAATTCACCTATTGTTCTACCCTGACACCGTTGACTAGGATATGTTTAATTGCATATAAGTAGGTACCTATATTAATTGCTTGCGCAGGCACTAATTACCACGCCACAATTGAATAATTGCTATAATGCCTAACAAACAAAGCGCATATAATAAGCTTAGCAGTATGGCAATTTAAACTTTGTAGTGACAAGCACAAAATAAAAAATGACGAAATAACGCGTTTCCTCTTATGCCTCTTTTCTATTGAGGTGCGAAATGATCATAATATAAGTTGGTATAGTTTCGAAATATTAGATACAATATCATTTCAATTTATGTGCCGTAATAATAATATAGGGTTACGCTTAAATTATAATTCGGGACATGATATTAGCGCCAATGGAATTTGAAATTGTACCCGTATTTCATAGAATGCAATTATATTTGTGTGTGCCAAATGTATATTGAATAAAACATAAGGTTCTACGAAATAGTCATGTATTAGGTATATAACATTTAAAATATGGCTGTGAATTATGTTAAACTTGTTTTTTTAGTATAAAAAAGAGAAATAGTGTTTTGTAGTTGCATGGCCCATTGGTCCCCTGAAATTCGTCTCCCGGAGTAAAAGTTGTAGATTCGCCTATAGTCGTAGTATTGATTTATTTGAATTGTATGATTTGTAAGTAAAACTGATTCAATTCATTTCATGATTTTAGATGAAAAACAAAGGAGTTATTTTTATAATTATACGCTAGGCAGGCGAATTAGCGATCGCAATGGCGCCTTGTCTGTCTTTACATTCTTACTAACATCTTTGATAGAAGGAATAATATCACAACAACTACACGCAACATCATATAGTACCAAAGTAAGCTTATTTATATAGCTTGTGTTATGGGTTCTAGAATGCGGATAAACATACTTAAATACTTTTTTTTTGTAAATACATACATATTATACATAGAAACACCCAGACTAATGCAAATAGACATGCACACAAATATTTGCACTGAGCAGGAATCGAACCTGCCACCTCTGCGTGGCAGTCCATACACAGTACCGCCGAACCACAAAATGAATGAATAAATAGGTTTAAAATATGCTAATGTAATAATATTAATATTCTACCACATTAACACAGCGCCATCTAGCCCCAAATTAAGCAATTATATTTGCTTGTGTTATGGGTACTAAACAACTGATATACTACTTATATACATTTTTTTTTTGTAAATACATACATATTATAGGTAAATTACACCCAGACACAGAACAAACAATCATGCTCTTCACACAAAGGTTTGTCCTGGGTGGGAATCGAACTCACGACCTCCGGCTTAGCAGTCAGGGTCACTAACTACTAGACCAACAGGCCAGTCAAATCACATTCTTCGATAACAAAATTATAAATAAAATATTTTAGAATTTTGACATTAAAACTGCATTACTTAATGTAACTCACATAAAACGACTACTTGAACTAGTAACCCCATTTTACCAACTTGATCAATTGAATTCATTTGCATCGATTGCATTTGTCCTATTTACCACACAGCATTTACAGTAAAAAAGCATATTATAATTCTTTTAATTGGCTATTGCAATTTAATAATGAAATTTTTAATTTACGTACTTTATTATACGTATATTACGTTTTTACCCTCTTACTCTGGAGCTTTAAAATTAAAACAAACTTCAGTTTAATTAAATGTTATCTGTCACAACTTCTAAAGTAATAACGGCTAATCTTAGCCATTCGTTTTTAAACAAAATACTTCAACCAGAAAAGACCTTTCGTCGGCAACTGTTACACCCAGGCAGAATAGTTTTATTAATTACCTAGCTATGCAGTGCACATCTTAATAAAAGTAAAACATGAAATGCTCCGTGCCATTTACATTCAAACCACACGTCCAGAAGATTTTCTACAACTAAATATAAATTTGCTCGAAACTGGAGCACAAAGTAATTACAATTTTACAAGTGCGGTATAAAATGACAGATGAAACTGTTGAATTAAAAATACGTGCTCTTTGCTTAACATGTAGTAAACGCTGAAAGTTACAAAGTTCCACGCAACTTGTACAACACGCCACTTGTTTATAATTCCTCCTCTCTTGGTCTGACCTTTGCAACTTTCATTTGTCTTACTTCATCAGACAAGTTCGTTAGTTCTTCTTCGTGATTGTTTCCGAGGAACAATTAATTAGTTACGAGTAAGTACATACGTGATAGTGTGTTTATTAGTGTCTCCATGTTCACGTGTAATGACATTGATCTATTGTGACATGTCATTCATCCAATTTGTTAATGGTACACTCAGTGGTTCGTATTATACGGCAACTAGTTTCGTGTTCGGCGCGAATTAGCGCTCTCAATTAATATTTATGTCAGTGGCTAACTATATTCGAAGTATAATTGCGATTTGTGGGCAATCAATAAAGTCGTGCCTAATTCGTTGTGCCAAAAGGAACTGTGGAATAACTATTTTTAATGAAAACAAATCTCAGTAGAAAATTATTCGCATTTCGGATCCCGTGCAATTTATTCGTTAGTGTCTAGTGTGTATATTGAAAATGTTGAGATTTAACAAATATGGTAATTATTGTTTTCATTTTAAGTGGATAACTGTTTTGCTTATAGCATTCAGAGCAACTTTATATATATAGCATTACAATTATGTTATTACAATCATTCATGCGAAATATTTGTATAAAATATGTACATCAATTAACGTTAACGTTTTGGGGGACTACCAGAACACGTACCTATTCACGGTGAAAACACAAAAAGAGTGCTATATATTTTTTCTCAGTACTTAATATTACGGGCTCATCGTACCTACGTTTAATAGTAATATAGATTAGATTGCAGAAAGAGTCCATATAAATTGTCTTGGTTTCATTATTTCAGTGCAAATATAAGTACAAAATCAACTTAAATGAAGTTATAATATAACTTGGTAGTAAAAGGTAACTAAAACATTTTTAGGTGACCGTAATAATGTCAGATTCCAATAGGTCTCACACATAATCGCACAATATTTTGTAAGAGGGATTTACTTGTTAACTTCACACTGTCGTTAAAAATATTATAACAAAATACAAACATAAGCTAGTTGATTTGCTCTAACACCGAGCCCGCGTTGTTTAAAGCTAAAGGCGGTAATGCCGGTTATTCTCACAAGGGCTCTCCTTTGCACGAGGGTCGTTAGCGACTCCGTCAGAACAGCACGTGATTTTTTAATTTGAAAAGTCGTCGCAGTTTCATTTTCTTGGATTCTTGGCAAATATTCGTGGAGAAAACTTTGTTTTATGTGCAGAAGTAGGCACAATTTTGTATCGTCACGATTTAGATGAAATCAATTTATATTTTGCTAAGCATAATTTAATCTAGTGTTAACAGTAGCAGATAATTTGGTTGATAATCAAATTAATCGATTTGCGATAGATAATTTACTTTGTTTCTTAGATTATAAATTCAAAATTGATTGAGGTCGACAGACAGTTCAAAGTTTGAAATCCTTAAAAGTAGTAAAGGTACCTTTGAAACATTTTATTGCTAATGTTTAGGTAAATGAATAAAATTTATAAACTCGAAACGACGATAGTACAATGAAGCAAATCGAATTTGGGGACCTGACTAGAGACTAGAAGGAGATGGAAATTTTCGATGAAACAAGATGCCTAGAAAGCGAAATTAACCCTATCAATATTGGTGTTCCACAGAGATTGCGGCACAATTTTTTTAATGGGTTTTCAGTTCGGTTAGTCAAATTTGAACGTGCATAAAATTGGTGTCTACATTTGCATCACATTTTCATTAATTTGAGAACGCTGTGGTTAGCGATGTGTGGTGGAATTATTCTGTACTAAATATTGGCTATTTATTAAATTTTCGTGTTTTACAAAGTGGTTGAAGTGGTTGCAATGTAAAATAAAAATATGATTTATAATGTACCTACCGTTTAGATTTTTAAACTTTTTTCAGGGCAGTATCTAAGCTTATAATAATAATCATAAATCACTGATCTGGAAAACGTACAATATTGCAACAACGCTATAAAACCCACAAACGCTATTTATCAGTAGGTGTGATCTGCTAAACATTTAGGTATATTCATGATGAAACGAACGTGATAATCGATGATTTAAATAAGCTCTGTATGCTAAGCGGAACAAACATCATCATAGTTAACTGCATAAATAATAAACAAACTCCTTACAAAACAACATAAGTAGATAAAGGAGTTACTAAAGGAAAACTAAAGACTATATATGGTATTTATACTGATCCGGGTCCATCGTTAAATAGGAAAGTAGTACCTACACTTCGCACACCACTTGCAAACAGCGCTAAAACTGCACTCTCACGCAGTTACGCACCGACGATAACTAAAAAAATAAAAAAGAAATAGTTTTACTACAGTGGAATAAATTGCCATAATAAAATTTATTCCAATTAGTCCATTGGAATACATCTGCTGATAATACTGTCAGGCACAGAAATCAGGTATAATTCAACGAAACAAAAAGACATGTCTGTTTATTGCTCTAGTTTCAGATTGGTACATAATTAGTATTAACGAGTTGAGAGTGTTCGGATCGTAGGTGCTATTAAAGTTTTCATTACCTAGTTACAAATGCAATTTCGAACATCAAGACGGAAGGCGAACTCGTGTAGTTTAAGACAAGGTGAATTATTGCTTTTCTGTAGCATCTAGATCAGGATTTCCTATGCTTTGTGTATGTGTTTAATTCGGAACTGTCGTGCTGAAATGTTGCTATTTGTGGCTACATGCTGAATAATTACAACACTCAACTACATAGTTTAGAAACAGTAGCTGGTTTAACAACTTCAGTAGAATAAAGACATAAGATAAAATTTTGCAGTCTTTATCGTGTTCTAATTTGGTTAAGGTTTCAAATGGCTCGAAGATATTTAAAAAATAAATATATTTTTAAAATATAAATATAATAAATAAATTAAAGTGTGATTCTTCTGTAACAAGCAAGCAACTACGCTAAGATTGAGGCTCTGAAAACGCACAACTGCGATTTTTCAGAATTAATTTATTCCTGGTATATCTGGTCATTACTGACATAAGGTGGAGGCAAATATTGTAAGGAAACTTGAACCTTAACAAAAATAGAGTACAAAAGGGCCTGTCCATTAATCACATGAGGCTCGAAAGGGGGGCAGGGTCCATAAAAAATCACGAAATATCACAAGGGGGGATGGGGGGTGTAGTAATACATCACGTGTTCTTATTTTTTCAGCAAACGCGCGATACTCAACCGAAAAGCGGCGTTACGTGTATTTATTTTTTCGTCAAACGCGTACAAAATCGAAAGCGGCTTGTAGTGTGGCTTGATTCGCCGTTGCCAGGCAACGAACGAAGTGAAGTTCCCGCGAACCGCGACAACCGCCCGCCGGACATATGCGGAGTTCTATACGATCCATTATTTCTGAACGCTTCGTTATACCTCTTTACCCGATTTTGCAGTCGTCCAGTAGCCTATTTATTCTAAAGCCTCAAGAGCATGATGGCAAGACGTTTGCTCCATTTCTTCTGCGTCGGTCTCTTAAAATACTTCAACGTATGAAGGCTTCGGCAAATTGATTTATGAGCTGTATTACTCTAGCCTGCAGAAGAATAGTCAGATACTTTAAGAAAGGACATCACAACGGTGTGCATTGTACTTCTGTACAAAGAAAAAGGCTAAGGCAGATGTGAATTCTTGTCACAAGCAACTGAATCCGAGCAATAATAGTCTAGAGATGCACTATGTTGACGATCAAACGTTTCGTCCGCATCAATCCGTGGTCCGAGGATACTGTACATTAAAGAAACAGTAAACAGTAAAACAGTTTTCGCATTTCTTTTATTATTTTTTATGTCAGTCAATAACAACCTGCAACCTTTCTGGCTACCTCTAAACGTTATAAAATTAAAATTAAATTAAAATTCATTTATTTCGGAATTATTTCCATAGTTATTATTGTCGTCTTTAATTTTTTATAATAAAATTATATATGATACTTATACCTGTATTTTATAAATATTAAAAAAAACGTAGGTACAAAAAATACACGTGATATAAGAAAGGGGGGGGAGGGGAAGTAGCCTTAAACCTCACCATGTATCACTAAGGGGGAGGGTTATCGGCCCCACAGTTTCTTAGAGCCGAAGTGCTCTGACCTTGATAAAAACTAGTCACTATAGCTTACAATCGGTGGTATTAGTAAAACTAAAGTCTGACGTAGGTAGACTAGTGGGTACTGGCCTGTCGTCAATTGAAAAGGGTTAATTAAGGTTTTGAAACAATATCCGAGGGAACTTTTGGTCAACTTGAAATGTGTAAAGTGTAAAATTTGAAAGCCTTTAAAACAAAGCGTTATTAAAACGTCAGTGCATGAGTATATCTTACCTTTGATGAAAGGTTTAAAAAAGGTCCACCACTCCTGGACCCACTGATTACTTTCAATATATAAATTAGGACGTTACATACATTTTGTATACGAGAAAATTTGCAAATGAAAACTAAACTAACGATTAAAATATCTTAGAAATTTTACCTTGGACATTTTAAGTTAAAATATTCTTTTTACTGTTTAAATGCATGAAAGAAAACAAAGGTATCTAACATCTAACAATACTGAACTTTAACAACATAGATTTTTACGCTAAGTAAAATTGTTCCATTAATATGGGTGAACCATTACAAATGTGGATATGGTAAAAACCGTAACAAATACCAGTTTTACAAAAATTATAACAAATCGCCTGGTAAAATTCATACCGTATCGTATCGTAAAAAGTTAAAATATTATTAAGTAATATGTTTTTGCCATAATAACAAACACCTGGTCTAAAATATACATAATTATATCCTACATTATAATGTAAGTGTAAGATGTGATTAAAAAGGGAAAGGGCAATATTATGCCTAAATGTCACCATAATAGGTTCACCAACTTGCAGCCAAGCGTACCTCAAACAGGTCTATGTCCTGCTGCTTATTTGTGTTGATGACTGATTGCGTTAGTGAAGTATATACGACCAGGAGATGATAGTGTTTTAGCCCTCGAAGTGAGTGCCATGTTATTCTCTTGTTGTATTTATGATAGTAGGTAGGTATCCATGATAAATCCGATCGGCATTACTATTTTTGAATCTTGCAATTTTTATTTTATCCATTGAGCTCCTGTTCATCGATTTCAGGTAACTAGATAAATATCGAGAAATCTCGTCTCCTGCCTATTTCCTATCGAAGCAAGTGCAACTGATTGCCGGAAATAAACGTGGCAATCGAAGTTGACGACGCATTTTTCCGTTTCAAGATAGCTTTCACGATTAATCTGAATGAAAATCTTGGCAAGAGGTATTTTCGAGTAGGAGATTTTCGTTCAAAAGCGATTCATTAGAAGGCTAAATTAATATGATAAAAAATGGCGCCATTTTGTCTAAAAGTTAAGATGCATTACAATTAATTAGCTAGGTAGCTAGGTAGTACCTATGTATTATAATTCACAATTTTCTTTAAGAGGATTATGATATGACTTAACGACAAATTAGTTTTCTATCCTACCCATCAATCTGAAAATGTTTCAGAACGTAAGCGTTAGCCTGTCGTTGAGCCGCAATGAGGTAATATTTAGTAGATATGTAGGCAATGTTGCTCGTTACCTAGATACTTAGTATTTATTTAGATGTCAACCGGTAAATAAATTATTCATCTGCTGAATACCAAATACCTGGATATTAATGTTATCTCTTGCATGTATTTTTCTAACTAAAAAAGTCTACTACAAGGTAATGAATAGGGTCGTTTTACTTGCTGGCGCTTCGCCAAAGGAATCAACGCAGTGTAACGAGTATATGGTTTTTGATCTGAATACTTTTTTAACAAGCCATGTGATATTTATTACTACAAATTGTAAAATCTTCAATTTTAGTATTGTAACAAGACCATACCCGTCGTTTACGTGTGCGTCTGTTGCCCCACATACTAACTACTGTAATCTGCCTTGTGAACAATTTTATTACTCTTATTTAATAGCTGAACCATTTCTAAGGCTTCTTGTTCACCGCGGTAGAACTTACTGGTAGCTGTATCAGGTAGATTAAGTTTATTTTTGTAAGGTTCACGTTAAGACAAGAAATAATAACGCTACTTAGTCAGGTGTGTGGCTGTATATATGTATGCGACAGTTAAAATGTTTAAACAATAAACATTTGGTATTTTAATTTTACTTAAAGTAAAGTTTAATTTAATTCTATATAGGTAATGCTGTATTTGTAGATTTTCCCTAGATATATGCATAGCGACATAAAAAAACATATGAAATGAGATTAAGCACCAATAATAACAGCCAAATCTCATTACGTACTTTTCACATCATCTGAAAAATCTCAGATCTCTGCGTGGCAGCTGATACGATAAAATCATCGAGACAATATATACAATTTTATAAAGTGGAAGAGTTTGTTTGTTTGAACGCGCTAATCTCTGAAACTACCGATGCAAATATTACTATACCGATTTCAAAAAATATTTTTGTGTATGATAGCCCAGTTCTCGTGGAAGGTTATAGGCTATATTTCATCACGCTACTGGCGACGGGAGCAGAGGAGTAAGCAAAGACGCGGATGAAAGCTAGTCAAATATACAGAAAGGAACACTAAACATCATTTCAAAAAACATCTTAATCTAAATAAATAATAACGAAGTTTTCCTGATATTTTTAGCCCAGTAGGTACATTTATTTGTATTCTGATCCAGTGGTCAGATCGATTTGTAGGTAGTAACCCAGCAATGGATCAGGGGTTCCTCTTGATAAATGATAGTACTCGATATTCACCTCGAACCACTAGTTTACGTCTAACTGGACAGTTGCAATACATAGTTGATTTAAGTGTATTGAAGAACTTTACAATTTATAGTGTGCATTGGTTTATTCGCTCAATAAGTTAAACATTGCGGTGGTACATAAATTTAAGTTTGTTGTATAAAGTTAGAAGATAAATGCGACATGTTTTCCTGCGGCGCTGCTTATCCAAATCAAACATGATAGTTTTGTTTATAATACAAGAATATGTTAACTAAATGATTTAATTAGATTGTACGACAAGTTATGTAACAAGAAGTTAAAATAACGAAGCATAAATTTACGCTCATATCTCAATTATCTATGCTTTAATTAACACCATATCTAAAGCAATATATACGTCTGAAAATCCTATTTTACTCTTTGATTATCGCAAAAGCCCTCCCGATGTACAATTGCTAACGTCGCCGTCGTTTGATGACTCCCTGTGGAGTTTTTCTTCGCCCGAAAGCAGGGGCATAAAGAAGCCGTATTTAAAAGTGTCAAGTCGTAGAAGAAAAGTAAGTCGTCTTATCTTTTATTGTTATGATGCTATTTGGGCAAAGGGAATTTTAATTATTATAACATTGTTAAGATCTTAATATTTACGAGTAGATACGTCTTAATTCCAGAAAAAAGGTGTTTGAAATAATCGTACATTTCTCATTTACAAATTTCTGGTAAAATCAAATTAAAACTGTATGCATAAACATCAGGAAATGTTATTGTAAATTCTTTAATAATTACTAGTTACCAATAATAATTTAGTTAGTACGTTGATAAAAGTACCTTCGAAAATTCTATTGATGGTTTTGTGACTTGTCCAATAATTTTAACAAAGATAGATTCTCAACAATTTGCATCCTACCATTTTCCATTAGTTTGATTTGATCATCGTTGTTGATCGAAGTAGCCTTACAGGAATAAATAAATCAAAAATAAAATATGTTTATATGGCAGTTCTTATCTTGTTTTAATTGCCTTAAAGCTAAAAATCGCTTAGTAACAATTTCCATATGATTTCTTTTGCTACTATTGACGTGTATCTTACTAAACACATAATATACATTATATATTACTGAACTTGTAAGTCGAACATCGACCTGTGTAAATACATAGAGGTGTGTATTGAATTACCAATTGTGTGTGACAGAGTTCATTGCAATTAGTTAACATAATTTATGAGGTATGTATTGTATTATACGTGTGTTTAATTGCTCCAATTCTATTCAGGACTGATTATTGCTCTGTTATAATATGCGCTTCGTGGCAGATTTTCGGGAAAACGGTGTTGTCGCATAAATTGATAGAGAGATATGTCCGTGGCACTACATCAGACTACTATATTGAAGTCATGTATTTTTATGACTAAGCTGAATAATTAAATCAGTCAAATGTTTAATTTATTGTACAGATAAACATATTTACCTATCTATAGTATTATTTAAAGCGAAAGGGTTTGTTTGTTTGAACGCGTTTATCTCTGAAACTAACAGTCGGGTTTAAAAAATTCTTTCTGCGTATGATAGCCCATTTCTTGAGAAAGGTAAGGCTATGTAATATCACGTTACTGGCGACGGGAGCAGAGCAGTAAGCAAAGATGCAGGTAAAAGCGCGCCGCGGTAAGCTTGTAATAAGTAAAGTAGCTGTCTAACCTGTCTGTTTCTTCCCTAACTTCTTCTGAAGCGGACAATGAATTTTGGTACGGCTTTCACTATTGTTTCGAACATTTGTTTCGGGAGGTTTATAGGTATTATGGTAGCATATTATTGTAAAAAAAACCAAGAGATTTAACGATTTGTTATCATGCCGTGAAACATATTAGTATCTATTTGCAAAGCAGGAGCGAGTCGCTATTAGTTTACTATCCATACCAATAATGTAAATCATTTATAAATGTACGATGTTACAGTCTTAATTTTTGATTTGTCTAGAATCAAAATAATATTATGTGTAAGGGTTATGTTAACAACATTGAAATATAGCGATTAACGTAGTCTGTACACCTAGATGTCTTAATAACCTTTACATCATCAAGTTTAAACTATTATGTAAATTATGAATTAGAACAATAATTAGATAAATTTAAATTATTTTGTTTTTTTCTATAATTAATTTTACACTATTATTTAATTATTCCGCTTTGCATACCTGCGCTGTCCTGGCGGCCAAAGTGGTATAATTCAATTGATGGACTAGATCGTTAGGACAACGGTCCACAGACTAGTTAGCTATGTGTGTTAAATGCAAATAAGAGGTACTCTACATACCTAAATACGGGTACAAACAAATGGTCGACATCACGTCGTTTATCAGAACAAGGTAGGAAGAGGTCTGTTACATATTTTACTACCTATAGGCGTAGGTAATGTGGAAAGAACTTATTACAGTGTACCGAGCATAAATGCAAAGGATTGACTTATTGTTCCTAACATGATTGTTCTTATTCGTCTTTATACCTACCTGAAGACTTACAATCATTCTTCTTGCTTGGTCACAAATAACAATATTTTGACAAAGACGTCATAGCGAAACAATTTATAATTTATTATTGCATGAAAAATACATAAATGATTTTCTTATATCGATTGATTTCGTCCATTCGTCGTGGTTGGTTCATAATGACGATACTAAATAACAAACAGTCCGATCGTAGCTCCACAATAAAAATAATTTAACCTTATTTGAACGTTTAAACGATCAACGAAATATATATCTTTAATGGGCGTGTGTACTGACAACGAAAAATGTGGGCACGAATTCGATAAACGGTTTATTTAGGTTATGGCTTGATGGTATAATTACAGCTGTTTTTATTAGACTGTTGACTATTTAGTGTCATTTTCGATTGTAATAGTAGCATTTCGGCATGTGCATATCTTTCCTTGCTTTCGAGAAAACTTTACCCTAGTTTGATTTAACTGAATAACGGTATTACTACTACAATACAACGCGCCTTTCCTCTAAAATTGCTTAAACTGGCCACTGAAATAACAATCAAAGTTGAACTTTAGACTAAAACTAGTTCAATAGACACTAAACAACAAAAGGAAATCTTACTTAAACTTCATGTTTGATCTAGCGCTCTCGTCGAAGTATCCAATACTAGCAAGTTATGTGTTTTATTGGGATTAGCTCGTAGTTGTACAAAGTTCTTTTATTAGCCAAACTGCTAGATATTATGCTCCTTTGGTTCGCTTCCTTGCTGGGGTTAGAAAATGGATCAGAAATAAACATAGCATTGCGCCAGGCCTTTCTCGCCAAGGCGGTTAGCAATGCATTCGCACTTCGCCAAAAATGGATTCTATAAAACAGCGAGCCTGTTAAAATTTACCGAGTATAACTTCAGACTCAAGCTAATTACTAAGAATTTCAAGACAAAAATACCCAATAAATCTATCCGACCCAAATATCGTCCAGAGATCCGCGTGGCAGTCTTTATTCTAACTGTATATTGCTGCTAAAAGCAAATCAAACTAAAAACGTACTGACTGAAAATTAGTACCTAAGCACATTTAAATTTTAAAGATCAATTTTATTCCATGACATTTAAGTTTAACAAAAAGGTTTTAATGTAACGTTAATGAATTAAACGAGCATAATGCCTTCGTCTGACCTAAAGGGTCATTTACACAAATAGAGCACCTATCACGAGTCTAAGATGTGAATCTGCCTGTCTTGATCCTATATTACTTGAAGTCCTTCACTCACTCATCACTCTTTCATATCATCATTCACGGTAACCATTTGTCTTTTCCTTTCCACTCTATTCCTCTACATTTATAACTATGACTTCTTTACATGTTTATCCTGCCTATTTATATCTCCATGAGACAAACGATTTCTTCACCTTTTCTATTACGAGTAAAAAAAACGCGTGATGCAAACTAACTCCAAATAACTTTATGTAAACTCGTAATGTATTTGCACGTAGTAAATAGACACACACCTTCCCACCAAACGTCGTCGAACGCCTCCATGTAAACAACGTGCCTACTCTGTAATCAAAACTTAATTATAAATTTGAATGTCAAATCGCCCATTCAAAACAGTTTAAACTGTTTGATACGATATTCATCCAAACTTAAAAAAGGTCGTACGAGATCGTGTTCAAAGTAAAGACTTCGTACCCAAGTACACTATTTGTTTTTTTATTCTCTTTATTTAAGGACCTTAGTTTTATAAATATGTCAGTCATAATGTATCAAAAACATAACTCCATCTTAAGTAAAACAATTAAATTAAAATGTATAATACTTATAAAACAAATAAATAAATTACATGTTATAGCAGTTACTTTAAATAACAAATACTACATCATCATCATCTGCAATCCGAACTTAGCCGCCGCTGGACATAAACCTCTCTTTCTTTGTGCCTATCTGTACGTTCTTGTGTCAGTCTTATCCATGTTCTATTCGCGTTGATTTCGATATCAACCGCAAATTTTTATGGACGACATTTCGAAATTGGCGCAATTAATATTTTGATTATCTTGAATGACGGTGGAGAGACAATCTTGTGACTATTATTATTATTTATGCGCCTAGATGACGTTGTGTGTAGTTGTTATGATATATTTATTTATTCTTATGAATTATAGCTTTTGGCATCGATTTCTTGCTCTAAATCGTACGACAGAGTCGCTATTTAGTAATGACACTTAATTATGCAAGTAATTCAATAATTATAATTAATTTTGCCAAAACAACTTGTAAGTTATCTTTAACAAGAATAAAGTTAAATTTAACAACTTTAACAAAGTTTTATTCGTTATTATTGACTTGATGTTTAAACATGAAGAAATATTTTCAAGGGAATTAATTTTCATAAATTATTACAATATATAATTGAATACTTAGCAGGCGTTTTGGGAGTTTAAGTCTGAAAAACAAAACGATTAATATCTGCAAAATAAATTTATATTTCTCGGAAACATTCGTTTGTATGTTTATAGCTTTGCAAGTTTGTATATGTTACTTAAAGACGTTAGAAATCGTACGCTACTTCATCAAACAATAAATGTCAACCATGTTATGTATGTTTACCATAGGCCAGATTTAAAACGATCTAATTCTAAATTAGGTAAGAACCTAATACTGCGATTGTCATCATCATTTCATCCAAAAGACGTCTGAATTGCACAGACTTCCTCCAAGTATCGCCATTTTCTTTGGTCGTGAGCCGCCCTCATCTATCGTTTGTTTGCCATCATTATCAGGTTGTGAAGTACACCTTATGAGAGGCTACTATCTTTCCAACTTCCGATTTGTATTCACTACCACAAAACTGCACTGTCCCAATGACCATCAGTTCTGCGAGCTATGTGTCGTGCCCATTATAAACAGTTCGTTTCTATAAAAATATAATAGGGTAATTTTACTTACTCGTACTACTTAATTAACAAGATCTTGTCTAACATTTTTCATGTTCACACAGAAGTATTATACAAATGTTTCAGAAACATTCTAGTCTACTTATGTTTCTTTACACGAAGATATTTACTATTCAGAAGTGAAGCGTTTGTCGTTCTTGTACCTGAAATTTACATTACACGTTTACACGAAGAAACATTTGTTTATTCCTTCGATATTCGTATTTGAACGTAAATCACTGCATGTAAATCGCTCTTACGCACGTTTGACGAGTATCTTTGGTTTATTTTATTAGTATGACAATGATAGCATGAATGCAATTACGTAAGTGCATGGTAAAGTTTTAAAATGTAATTGCCGTTATACAACGTATGGCAATAGCTTATCATTATGTCATCTTATCAAAAACTTTTCCCAAAGAAAATACTTTCCCATAGTCACCAAATTTGGCAGGAGTTATTGTGACAGGGGGACATTTAATACGCAGTAACGCTAATAACTGTTATCTAGTGCCTATTACCTTAATCCTCTCTTAATATTATTAAGTCGTATCTCTACTCTAACACAGCATGCATTTTCGCAATACGAATAAACATACATTTTAATAGTACAACTTTGTAAACCTTAATTATGAATTAAATAGTTATAGCCTATTTGCCATAAATCTATATAATTATTTCTACCTAGTTGTTTTACATAGTGGTTCTTCATAGCATTTCTCTGTAAGTAATAAGCGAAATTAATTGCGTATGCGTGCCTCGTTAGGCTGTACTGTAAGCTATACGTTATATTTGTTTTATACATTGATAGCTCCGAACCTATAAATAAAGTTACAGGTGGTCGACAGGCAATCTTAAATGCTTACAGACAGGCTTACAATATTATAGCCTCTAGGTACATAAATAAAATGTACACTAAGCACATTGTAATTTGGTTGAATATAGGAATGATCGTGAATCTTCTATGCCGTCTAAAATGTAATTAACTAATGTAACACAACTTATCTGTGATCCATTTTTCAGTGAGCGACAGTACAATAGTCAAGATTTTTTTGTTTTTGCTACTAAATGCATACTCTGTGTTTTTCTTTTAGTGTTAAGTTCACCTTTGTGCGTTTAGCTATGTGCAAAACAGTTTAAAGAAAGAAATGATTGCTTTTAAGCTATTGCATAGCTTTTATCGCAGACTTTGAGCGCGGCGACCGAATCAAGAAATTCCGTAACGAAAATAAAACCTAACACCCCCCACTCCCCCTACCATAAAATTTATTTCTCAGGATAAACACTAGTGGCGCTAATTTTTACCACACATAAACTAAATATTTTGTAACATTTGCGATAAATTTTATTTGGTAGAACTATAGAAATGAAAATAAGATTTTAATAACGTGTAATAATGCATGTAATGTAATGTTCCAGTTTTATTTTTTTTTCGGAGTAAAAATACTTAGTAGGATGATAAAAATTCCTGTATAACCTACATGTATTGTAAGATACTAAAAATATTTTAAACTATATTAACTTCTCATTTATTCGATAAAAGAAAAAAAAAATGTTTTCTTATCGGTCACCACGCTCAAAAAGTGTAACTTGAATTAATATCAAAGAAAAAAAAAACTACATAAATTAAAAATAAATAAATAATTTTAATTGCATAAGTTGATAAAAAATGCTATGCATTAGCTTTAAACACAGGTGTGCGCGTTCTCTGCAAAAAAATCTCCGTTCCTTCCCCTTCCCTCTCTTCAGAACACAGCGTTACAACTACAGGATAGTCTAAGTATCCTGGGTATGGACATCAGCTAGTTCTTGGAGTTGAGAGATCGATCTCAAGTCCAAGAACTACATCGAGTGCGTCATTAAAACCGCCTCCTGTAAATTCGGTGTCCTAAACAGGGTGAGGCGGTGCTTCACGCCCGAGCAACTCTGTCTTCTTTATAAGACACAGGTTCTTTCCTGCGTGGAGTACTGCTCTCATCTTTGGGATGCTTGGGATGGCTCCGCGCATACTTTTGTCGCTCAATTAAAGCCTGGAACTCTTTGCCAGCGCATGTGTTCCCATCTAATTTTGATCCTGGGTCTTTTAAGCGGGGCGTGAAAAAGCATCTCACTAAGCCGCCATAGTGGAGGCCACCATAGTCTGGCTTTTGGCATGGTGTCCGCCACTTCTGGATTCCACTTACTGCTTACTATCAGGCAGAGTGGAGTCACTTTGGTAGGCTAATAAAAAAATAAAAAATATATATACCTCCTACGCTACAAATATGCAGACTAATATGAAAATTTTGTGTTATTTTACTCAAAGCGTTGCTTGTGAAAATGTTATTCGAGTTTAGACGAAATTTAACAATGAGATAAACAATGAATACATTAACATAGGATACTTTTTCCTGCTATAGTACTTCTTTCTATTTTAATTAATGACAATTAGACAGCGTTGAGTGCCAAGCTTAAGTGACCTCTAGCGACTTCACGCCCATTCGTACGCTCCTGCCGTGAAAGTTCTTCTCGAAATTTTAGATTTAGCTGATATGATAGAAACTTTTGCAGAATGGACTAACGGTGGATGTTTAATACAATGTCTTATTAGACACTTATGTGAACTAAAGACTGGTTAATGTGTCAATTTTTGTGTATCGTATTTGAAGAAGCAAGTGTGGTTTCCAGTTAGAATATGTGCCTACTCTATCTCTTCCTGTGGGAGCAACCAGGTAACTAGGTAAAGGGCAATACTATACGGGTAATTTGTGCCGAATATCACATTCAAATACGTTTCGCTTTGGTCTGCCTTCGATGTAAGTAACACTACGTGCAGAGACGCGTTGTCAATTTGTAGCATAATGTCATAGAAGCTTTGTTGCATATAAGCAATGCACAAAACCGCAGTCTCACCACGGCGCTAATATGTGATATCCTCTTTAGTTAGTTTTCTGAAAGCTGAAGATACTTCTCCAGTCGAACTAAATAGTTGTAACAAATAATTTTGCTAAAACTTCCCTTAAAACATTCAGCTACTAACAATATGAATAGTGTCATATCGGCGTTGGTTACCTATTAATCCATCGTAAATCGTGAGTTGCGTGTGAAATCCCAATAAACAGTAACAAAGTGAAACAAAGATAGATTACTGTCGTGTCACCTCGGTACATTATGAAACTTTAGGTCAGCAGATAGCGAACTTTAACGTAATATTGCTTTTATTTATGTAATACCAGCAGAAGATAAAACTATAATTTTGAATGTTAGCATTAGTATGTTGCTCGGTGAATATTGTAAAGTTATCGTACTCGTACATATCCTCGGACAAAACAATTTCTAAATTTTGCGCGCGATAGTCCTGGACAAAATAAATTGTCACCAATTGTTGCATGGGTGCGGCGTTTTAGTTGTTGTGCACCCATAAAACGAAACGAACAAAATCTCTTTAAATAACGTTTCTGAAAAAATAGGCATAGGTATATTTATTTTAGAAACATCGTAGCATAGATTTGAGATTAAACAGATTTTTCTTTCGGAGATAAATCTCTGAATTACAATTAATTCAATTGATCAAGTAATCAAGACATTTGATTAACAAATCTGTTCTCAAACTTACTCAGAATTTTTGAAAAAATCTAACTCTAAGAATTTTTTTAGTTCAATAAATGTGTAATGAATTAAAGATATACTTTAAAAACTAGGATATTTGTTTGATATACTTTGGTTAATTATAAATAATAACCTTTTCTATCAATGATAATCAGGTGCAAATATGGGAAATAATTATTTTAATAATATTAGGTACCCGTAAATTCCTTTAACAATAAAAACCTTTATACTTGCCTCAAACAGTGGTAAATAAAATACGTTTTACATAAATATTTTCCAAATATTTGATGATTACGTAAACAAAATCACACATCATTTTGTGGCGAGGTGACACATGTGCAATGAAGTGTTTGTAGTCTTGTGTGAACTTGAAAGGGTAACCTCTAAATTATTTTTGCTTCAATAACATATACTCTTCACCAGGCATAGATTTTTTTACATTTATACGTATATTCTTGGATTTAATATATTCTACAATATGACTGAACTTATTAAGCTTTTACTTTAAGACCCATTCAATTAATCTAAAGAACTTCTTTGTTAAATACGAAATCGTATTCAGTATTCAATCTTCAATTTTTAAAGAATCTATTTATCTAATTAAGCTTTATATTTATTTTACTGATTCTGAACGTAATGAGATTGGTAGAAATCCTTTGAGTTCTCATTAGATTTATTGGTTAACTTATTCGCTAATGAAAGAAATTTACGGTCCGTTTTATCGATAAACTAATATGTACGATGAAAGGAAAATAGAAATGTCCATGTCATTTAGGAAAGATGGACGAAATGAATAAAAATATGTTGATAATGTTTACATTATATGATTCTTGTTAGACATGTCAGTTCTGTTGTGTATACATAGCATTTCTGTTAACAGAATCGTATCGTATCGTAATCATTTTCACCTTATTTGTTCCCGATTCAAATCCTGTCAGATCTATAATATAGTCATATTTTGGTGAAAGAACATCACGATTGTTGCTTTTTGTTGCACCTAGCGTTAATTCTGTCAGATCTACAATATAAATATAGCCATATTATGGTTGAAATCACTACTGCTGGCTTTTATTGCACGTTTGTGTAACAAAGTATCGACTTTTGAGCCTAGATCAAATGATGTTTGTGATGATAGGCAAGAATATGTCGATGAATCGATGTTGTTTATGACTTTACGCAGAATTGCTGAACACCTAATAGTTCTTCCAGAAATTTTCGACCAATTTTACAAATTTCATGTTACCATTGTTAAATTTTGTGTAAAACAGGTAGGTAACGAGAATAAATTTGCGTAGGCTTATATCAGTGGAAACTATCTTAATTTCTTGGAACCTCAAATTACATCGACCAAGCCCCGGGATACTTCAACGTGTAAATATTAATTACATAGAATAAGGTATACTAGTAACATTAATTTCGACCAGTTTCTTGAAATCGGAAATACAGATTAAGTAGGTATATCAAGTTTTTAGTGAATCTTTACACTAAGAGATTCACCCTTTACGGTTCTTTATTTTGATGTTTAACTTAGTTTGCATGACCATGAGATCAAATTTCCGAGTGTTGATACAAAGTACTGGACGTTAATTGGTAATTTATCTGAAATGATGATAGTAACTAATTGACTGTATATCAAACTCGGTAAACATTGTAAAAAATAGAGATAGAAGGAATCAACGGCGTAAAATAGCTACAAACTTTTTAAGATAAGACTAAAAGAAATAGAGCCAAAAAACGAACAATGCTTTATAAGAAACAAAACACAAGTACATTTAGAATCAGTACTTATATGTATTTATGGGAATCGATCGTTCTTAAATTATATCGCTCCCATATTGCATCATCAGGCACTCGTGTAGTCAATAAAGAAATTTATTCGTGAGTGTTAATATATCCTTTTATTAGAATATAGACAACATATACATCATTGTATTAATTACTATTGGCCATTGTAGCTTTGCCTTTTACATAGCTGTAACGAAGATTTATTTGCACATGGGTTTAAGTGAAATTTAGTAGAACTTTGTGCAAATAGCATGTGCAAATAGAAGCGGATGTCGACACTGTTAGGTCAGACTCATGCATATACATATTATTATGTGCTATGTATACTGACGATTAATCTAGAATGAACTGTATAGTGAACACTATATGTGTTAGTATTGTTTGTTTCACAAAGTGTCACATGTAATTAGTGTTTTGTCAGGTCATGTGTGAGATGCAAGTTACGATGCTTCAGTTATCAATGATATCACTTATCACCGATCCCTAATAAGAAACAATGTTGGGCGAAGTGTATGCGGAGTGTTCAAAGACAATTTTCTATAGGAATTGGTAAAATAGACTAATTACCAAAGAAATAATAGGTATACTCATATGTAATACCATTTAATAAGTTATATGACGTATTACTTGAACTTTAAAGTAAGACGAAATTTATCTCGTATTTATATAATAAATTCGCATAATTTTGGACAATATGTATTAAAATTATATAGCAGAAATTTACTAAGTAAATCAAACAGATGTTTTGAAAGAGTGCGAGTCAGTTAATCAACTGTCTTTTATAGTTTATTAGTTTGTTGTCTTTGCGACTTTTACTTATTTCAAGATAGGCGTTTGAATAATTTGTGCGTAAACACTACGGAGTGTCGTTACTTTATACTTTGTTTTGAGAGATCGTAGATGTCCAGCGGTTTGATACATGATATACCAAGATGTCGCATGGTATAAATAACTGTCCCGGAGCGTTGACCGAACGACTGGGTTGCCATACGTCTTAAAATATTCCGCTAAATATTAATTGAAAATTATTCTCGAGTCGTCTTTCAAAGGATCCAATTTTAAATGTTTTTTTTTAAGTTTTATGTTGAAGCGTTAAATGTTAAATTATTTTCTTTTAAAACTGTGCAGATGTGCTACAAAAAAACTTTTTTTTTTAATTTATTGACCAACATATTTTACATTGTAGGATAGTACCATTAACTATTACAAAGCGTTTTCATATAATTTTATTGCACTGTTAATTTTATTATTGAAATATTATTGTGTTTTTTTTAAAACAGGCCAGAAATAAAGGGAAATAGTATTAAAAAAAAATTCCTGTCTTAGTGTTCTTAATAACTTATAGCAAATAATAATAATTGTTAGTGAACAATTTTGTAATAAACGACATAACACATCGCGATACCTTATGTTGCGATATTTTTCAAATAAACTATGTGCAGGGGGAATATTTTTCTTTATTACGCGAAGCACCCTCGTCTTGTTGCCTTACCGTTCCATTCTTTATAGCCCCAATATTGTTTCGGAAGGTCTTGCCACGACAAACAAATGTTTGTATGGACCCCGCGTTCCAACCGCCGTCTTCACTGATCCGACAATTTAAGCATTATTGCTTTCTGTAGATATTTTACACGCGGCGAACGAATTTTATTGCTCTTTTTGTTATTAATGACGTAAACACACACATATTAAAGTAACATTTGTGGATGTTCTCCCTCTAACGTGTTGCCGGAGGCACGCTCCTCGCGGCGAATAAATTTCTTCATTAATATTGCTTTATTCAACATGAATAATTGAATAAAAGTCATTCTGCTAAACCAAGGAATGTTCGAGATTGGCTTTAATTGGATTATTGCTGAGCAAGTGATCGTTTTCTTTTGATTCATTAAGAATTAATGAATATGGTAAATTACGTGTACCTGGAAGTTTTACATTTTTATAGTTTCGATTAACTTACGGTTAAGTATTTTACTCTGAAAGAAGTTAGGGGTTATAATATTACACCTTAAAAAGTTTCGTAGTGTACTACTAATTACGAAAAATATACCTATTTTCATTGATAGGGGAGGAAGTACTGTTGGAACCGGGTACTGCACCACCTAATAGATCTCGCCTACAATTCAGGTCAAGATTAACAGAACTAGCCTTGAACAGCTGACCGCTGAATACTCATCTATTGTGACTTACATTTGCCTCTACTAACATGATGAATAAACTCAATCTAAACATTCAGTATCAAACGTATAAATGAATTTAAAATCAATCCATTATATTACAGACCTCTGTAATACAATTAGTGTTCATATAAAAGAGAGTTCTAAAAATGTTACTATAAAAATACTTGAACCGTCTTTGTGATTAGTATTAAATAAAATTTTGTTTAAATGAAAAGGGATCGTTTAACCTTAATTTTCGTGTAGACAGATCTTTAGTAAATCTTTTTAATGTTAAACTAACAAAATAACTCCTTTTGCAATAGGGAACAAGTCGAGTTACAAACAAATAACGGACACAGAGTTCAGTATTTGAAACAAATATCCCACTCAGGAGTTGAACTTACAAATTCTTGCACAACAGTCGTACGTAACTGTTTCACCTGCCCCACGATTCACGGATCGAGGCTGTCAAGTAAGTCGATTAAGTCCATGGGTGATAGTCACCATCCAGGTCACTACCACGACGAATTGATACCCTTAGAGTGCACCCCACTTTTATCAAATATGTTCAAGAGCTGTATCTCGCAGAGATCTCACGCTTCACAGCAGTCGAATAACGATAGATTGCAACTGTCTAATAGATTGAAGTATCGAAGTAATATCAGTAGCATCAGATTTATGGTGTAACATGCGGAATACAAGTCAAATGCATAGCTTGAGTTAGTTCTAAATGAAGAGGCTCTAAAATTTGTTTTAAAGCCAAATGACATAAAATGTATTGTGAACATACAATACATACTTCTGATACAAAGAAGGTATGCAGCTTTGATCACTACGCTTGTTCAAGACGGTTTGGCCACTTTTTATACTTTGTTCAGGTTTTCTCATGATGTTTTTTTTTCACCGCGTGTCAGTAGATAATGTTTATATATTATTAGAGCCGTGTATAAACATCTTATTAGAAATTATTAAATTTCTTTATATATTACTAGACCCGTGTATAAAAATCTTATTAGAAATTGTTAAATTTCAAAGCTATAAAACAGCCGGAAATAGAAAGTGATTTACTCATTCCTTTTATATTTTCTCTATATTTCATGGAAAATTCATATTTTAACGAGGTTTTCTCACCAGCTTTCAAAACTGGGATAAACTTCTATACTCACATACTTTCATATAAAACTTTCGCCACGCATACCTACATACATAAGTAAGTATGACATGGACGCGCAATTTTTCCCGCGAGCTTAGGTGAAAGGGAATTTGGGACCCTCGGATTAGACCCTCAATTACGGCCCCACCGACACAGCTCACGACCCCGTGATATAAATCAACTTGAATTAGCACCAACAAAAATTACTACGGTACATTTTAATTCATAAAACTCTACAAACTCGCATGTGTAAATGAGAGGATTCTTCGACGAAATTAATTTGAGGAATAATTATATTGTGCTCCGTGTACCTTGTACAGAATTATTAATAAGATTCAATTTGCTATGGAGATCTCAGTTCGGTAGGAGACTAAGAAATGATTGTACGCCCGATAGGCGACCGTAAATGTGATGATTGTAGTAACCATAGATATCATAGATATTGGGTTGTCCTACAGACGACGCAGAGAAGAAAAAATGTTTCAGTTTTTTTAGTTGAACCAGAATACTACTAAGTACTAATACCTACTGCGTACTTCTTTTTTTTCGACTGCGTACTATTAGACAGAGACAAAACATATCCGATTAAATTAAGATTTTCAGGATACTTGATTAGGTTTATTAAGAAGGTTTAGGTTAATTAAGAATAATAATAAATTATAGATTCTCTTATGTCTCAAACTAAAACATGCTAATGTGCAGAATAAAAGTGAGAATGAAAAATAAGTTAAATATTAAATATGAAAAAAGGAAATAAGAATAGAGCATACTTATTTCCTTTTTTCATTTAATATTCAACTTATTATTTCATTTTGCACATAAGCATATTTTTCAACACACAGTTTCCAAATGTAATAATAATTCAACGTGCAGATGGATACGTAAAAAACTCAATAAAACATAATTCAGAGAATAAATTTTCGCAATATCGGCTGGCTCAACTGACTATCAAGAAATTGTGAAAAGAACCGCTAAACTTTGTCAATAACACCGACAAGGAAATTTTCAATTATTAACTTTATTCGCAAATCGGCACAGACGACTGCATTAAGTTTCATAGAAATCTTTAGTGAATAATATTATTTGAACCAGTGCAGTCAATTTCAACTAGCTCTATTATACTTAATGCCACAAAAGGATTTGTGTTTTTAATCCTATTTTCTACGATCCCTCGAGCAATAGCTTTTATTCTTCGGATAGACTATTACGTACTCAAATAGGATTGTGTAAAAACTCTTAAGATAATACATTATGTAATCCTAAGTAATGCGAACTTAGGACTGTTTGCTGTCCCGCATCTGCTTTGGAAGAATTAGGATTGAAAGGAACTGATCAACACAGGTTGTAAATGTCTTTGTAAGATCTATTTAAGTGAAATGAGGCCTTTTAATAGCCAAATATTCTAAGCTTTCCGTTACTATTGCTACTTCTGTTACTGGAAAACATGTAATTCGGAATTATTTCAAATTTCTTTTATGTAGCGCGATTTTAATTTTTTTATTTGATTATTATTTAATTTTATTATTGTTTATGGTGGTTGGGTTAACTACATCTGTACATAAAAAGCAAATATTATTAAATTTATATATTTTTGAACTCAAATAGTTTAACTTCTAACACTAAATACCTACCTCATTTAAACAATTAATAGAATAAGATACTTATTCTTAAGCTAAATTTAAGGTACTTATTCATATTTATTATACAAACAAAACAGTTGCCTTAAATGTTTACGAATGTTTACGAATTATAGAATTTAGGTAAGAAACATTAATCGCCGTCTTTCATTGCTGCTCAAGTACAACATTTATAATTAAAATTTAATTATCAAAATGAAGATTAAGTAGTACCAGTTATTGTTTTCCAAATGAATACTAAAGAGTTGAGAGACGTCATTAGAACCACTTTATTTTAATATTGCTTGGTTATAATTCTGAAATGAATTGTAGATAATGAATGTTTTTAAAAATAAATTATCTTATAATGGTTTATTTACGTTTAATTTAACTATCGACGTAGGTTTCACCCACGGGTTTCGAGGAATATGAACTGTCAAGTCTATTCTATCTTTCAATTGAATGTTTACTTTATCAGTCTCTTTTTATTATTTATTACTTTTATTCTAATAAGACAAATCTCGCTTTGTGAAACAAAACATAAGTACACCTTCGGAACATATCATAAATCACACGTTTTTCAGCAAACTGTCTGAAATATTTAGTTAAAAATCCCACAATGTGTTTATTACACGTAAAACGAAACCTCATAATGTACCTACTCTTACTACTTACTGGAATCGTAGTCATTCTAAAAAACATGGCTACTAATATAAACAATTTGTATTTTGACATGTTAATCAAAACGCATGTCAAAGAAACATCTGAACAACTTTCGACTTTTAACTAATGTCGTTCTCAGTGTATAATTCTTGAGATAGCATCAACAAACATACGAACACGGTATATTCGTAGATAGATATGATTTGAAGAGCCACTTTGTTAGATAAACATACGCGCTTCGAAGATAATCTCAAAATGTGAATAAATAAATAAACGCTGTTTGAAATGTTAACAGTGTTATTGAAAGGCATAAGCGTGTGCGTATTCAGCCAACAACTTGTGGCAAACTGTATGCATTTTTTTGCATTGGTCTGGGTGTTTCTATGTAGGTACATAATATGTATGTATTTACAAAATTATATAAATAAGTTTATTCACATTTTAGAACCCATTTTCTAAAATGTGAATAAACTTACTTATATACTTTAGTGGTATGGACCACAAGCTATTATATAAATGCTTATTTTGGGTCTAGATAGCGTTGTGTAGTGGTTTTATTTCGCCCGAAGTTGTGCCGACAGAGAGACATCTACAAATACTTTGCTGTGTATTTACTGGCCCAAAAGGACACGTTTTATTTATTTATTACGATTTACATGAAATAAATGCATGTGAATATAAATGGAATAATATGCAGTATTAAAAAAAACATTTTAAGAATATACGTAACCGCGGCGGTAACAGAAATGTATGATATGGTTTAGAAATTTATACAGTGTTGTGTTACGCCTTATTTTTTATGTGTATCTATTTTGTTATTCAGATAATGTATCTGTACACAAATTTATGTTTTCCTTCTACATTTTAATGTTATATTGATAAACGAATTTTTTACTATTTTAAATTTAGTTTTATATTTTCATTTAAATTTTTAAAAGCTTTGGTGTCATAATAATTTTATGATTAAATATATATTTAGCCGCTGTCACGCTTGACTGCTAGCTTTTAGACAATATATATTGATAGTAGTCACGAATCATAATTTGCGGTATTTTAGATTGAGCTATAAACGACCGTAACTAACTTGAGAATAGAGAGAATACTCGAAACAATTACTATTGACAGCAAACCGGGTATTGTTAAGTGAATTGGATTTCACTAGTCTGATAATAATAGAAATTGAAATATTGGTTTTCAACACAAAGATAACAGTAATGTTGTTTCATAAGTACCTAAATTGAATTGTGCAAACGAAGTGTGTGTAAACTGCTCCTGAGAGCATATAAGATATCAACAACTTTTAACAAAACAAAATAACATTGAATAATGCAGACAAAGGATATATAGCAAATAAAAACGTCTAATAGATAGTATAAAGAAAAGTATAAAAATAAATAATAAAGATAAAATCGTTAGATTTGTGCCAAGCGGACATTCTAGCGAAGTTATTGCACAAAATTGTTCCAGCTTAGTGGCGTCTGAAAAACAAATAAACATCGTGCGTTTCATAAACTTAGTTGTATACATGCCCTATTAAGATAAGAGTTTTGTGTGTAATTATATGACATTGAAGGAGTGTACGATCTCGTTTCTTTAGGAATTCAGAATGCTATAACCTGATTTTGTTATTTAGTTTTTAAAGATTGCCTTCCCGGTCTTTTGGCAAAATCTCAAACCTTGCCAAAAGACTAATGAATAGCACGTAGCCACTGAAACAAATCTTTACCGTATTTGAAATACAACGGATAAGTGCCTATTATTAGATCGAGCATAAGACTAAAACACTCAAAGACATCCTTCTGTTCTCAAGATATTGGTCGAACATATCGTGCTATAGAAGTCTGCGAGCTGTTGTTACAAAACAAAGGAATACTAGTTAAAGATATTGCTATAGGTAGGTAACTTATATATTTAAAATGTAAATACATACATAGTACACACACTATGTTATTTTATAATATTACATACAGAACAGCAAATAATAGAGACTTTTATATTTTAAATAAAAATATTTGAGCAGAGTTTGGGTTACATCAGTACTTTTATTTGCGTCAGGGAAGTTAAAGTCACTTAGGCCCTGTTTCACCACTTGCTGATAAAATGCGCGATAGCTTATTCGAAACTTAACTAACAGATAGTACTCAAAAATCAGTTCCAGAAGTACCTGATAACCTTAACTGACAAAAAAATTCTTTAAAAATATAATACAGATATAACTAGTAGATGTTTTATCTGTTACATATTTTAGCAGCTAGTGGTGAAAAGGGCCCTAAATATTTTAAATTTATCTACCTCGTACAATATCCGATAAATTATGAAAAAAGTTGTTATTTGAGTTGCTAAGGAGTTGTTTATATTCTTTCAACAGGTGTAAACAATACATAAATATATGTAGGTACAGAACACTTGGTCTTGAAGTTTTAACCATATGACATCGACAGACGAACACTTTTCTCTTTACGGCAGATCGCAACTAATAAAACTTTACGTTGCATAGGTACAGATAAACAAACTTGCTTTCGTGTTATTACAGGAAGGATAAAAATCCGATAAAATTCTTGGTTACCAGTGAAACTTAGATGAATAAACTTTGCAATACTAGTTGGCTTGAATGGCTACCTGGCGTGAATGACTTGTTTAACTCAATTTAAAGTTCCTATACTCTAACTCAATTGGATATTACACCTACTTGTATATAAAATGAAACTTCTGGTCGTTTATATATTTATGGTAATAAAAATCGCGTAAAGTTTATTATTTTTAATAGGAAGCCTTTTGGCATTGCAGTCCCATTTAGTAATTTTGATTATTTAGGCTTTTTCTGAGTCGACAGCATCCGATACCAGTTAGCTTATGAGGATTCGTTCCACGTTACGTCATCCAGGTCACACAAACTGTTTCGTACCAATCAGTTATAAGAATTTTATTGTTTAAAAGTTTTATTATAAGGGTATGATTTATGCACCAAAAACTGTTTATCCTGCGTCATTTAAAGCCTCAAGTATGTTTGGTTGGCTAGGCGAACTATTGAGGATGCTTATATTATATTATCTTTTTAACAGAGAATGATATAAAATACCAAATCTCTTCTTTCTCTATAGACCTATCGAGACAAGTAAGGCCGTTTTTACTTTTTCTTATCTTCCACTGTTTAGGCTGTTGTGCTACGTCATGGCCAAGATTATATAAAGTTTAGAAAAATTGAAATGGTTAATAAAGATTAATGGGCGAAAACGCATATTGTGCGGACTAGATTGATAAATAACATGGTGTGAGCAGGATAGATGACAATCATTATTCCGTGTGGTCTGTAACTGTTTGTATTATTGTTTAATGTATTTGATACCAAACTTAAATTGGAACTTACATATTTATGCATTTAGATCACATAAGTGACACTTTATTATTACGTCAAAATAACAAAACCTACATACAACCAGTTCGCTGAAGAGGTAGAGCCATGAAAAAAAGTAGCAAGAAACTCTTTTAATCGCCATATTCTCCCAATTTTTTATGAGTTATATTAAAACGCATGCAAAGTAATGCTGGCAACTTATAACTGTTGATGTCGATAAAGTTTATTATATTTTGACCGATTTTTAACCGACTTCAAAAAAGAGGAGGTTATCAATTCGGGTCGTGTTTTTTTTTTTTTTTTTTTTTGTATGTTTGTTACCTCATATCTCGGTCATTTATGAACCGATTTGAAAAATTTTTTTTTATACTCTGAAATTGGTCCCATTTTTTTATTATAAGAAATGGTTCAGTGGTTGTATGTTTGTTACAACAGAACTCGGTCATTTATAAATCAATTTTGAAAATTCTTCTTTTATTTGAAAGGGTATACTCTGAAATGGGGTCCCATGTTTTTTTTATAAAGAATGGTTTAGTGGTTTAGCTCAATTTTATATTTTGTAACAAAACGTATGCCAGAAGTGAAGATGTGTAAAGCAACACGTCGATGTCTTTTGCGACGAATTTTCTGACATTGACATGTCCATGCTACAAGTGTGAAGTGATTTTTTTTCATTTTTTGATAGAAACGAAGTGGCCCTGGATGAGTAACCATTTGTGTTGTTTCATTTTCAGCGTCTTCATTGTTTAGAAGCAGTAGACTATGGTCATCACTATAATTAGGTAGTCGTTAAGCCAAGTTGGAGGTCTTATGGTCGTGAGAAATTACAACAGCAATGGGCGCCCTTAAACCTGCTTTTACAGCACCACTGTTTATTTTTTGCATATCTAAGTATTAAGCGATTGCTCGGTCAGTTAAATTATGATTTTTGATGATTCTTTATTGTTGGTAGATCATCCATTTTTTGTTTTGATTTGTGGTTTCTGGGATTCAGGGTTTAGCGATCGAGAAAGTGTTGACAAGGACTTTATATATCTATTTACAATCTTACCTCTCGTGTCTACTTTCTTTCAAACGGCGCGGCGCTGTCTCATTTGCGCAGCACGTTTAGTAGGTCTACCCATATTGAATATATTTATACACAATTAATTCCCACTAAAAGGCTAAAAATAAAATAATTTTTAGAAAAAAAATAAAAACCGACTTCAAACAACACCTACATGTTCAATCCTTAACTAAAAAGTAGAAAATAATATTTTAATTACTTCATAGCAAAGAACATTAAAGGGGACTCAACGCAATCCTTGATACCTATAATACTTTACTATTTATATTTTTTAATTAGTTATTTTGGAGTCGGTGCCAGCCAAGAAGGATCATAATGGCCTTTATAAAAATAACCTACCTACTAGCAAAAAAAACCTTCTTGATTAATCTATTTAATGAATGAATGAATAATATACATTTAATACAAGAAATCGAACGGAATCAGATAAGTGCGCCTCAAATTTTTTATGTATATCTGAACACAACTATCAATGACGTCTGCCTTCACGAGTATGACCGCGTTCGGGTAGTGCACTCAGGCATATCCCCCACGCGTGCCATTACCGCCCCGTGCATTTCAAAAGTTTGCTGCAAAGGCAGAATTAAAGATCCTTCTTGGCTGGCACCGACTCCAAAATAACTAATTAAAAAATATAAATAGTAAAGTATTATAGGTATCAAGGATTGCGTTGAGTCCCCTTTAATGTTCTTTGCTATGAAGTAATTAAAATATTATTTTCTACTTTTTAGTTAAGGATTGAACATGTAGGTGTTGTTTGAAGTCGGTTTTTATTTTTTTTCTAAAAATTATTTTATTGTGTTACGGTTTACTGGTAAGTGTATTATTCTTAACATTTTGATAGCATGCGAATATTTAGCTCTATAATAAACAATTTTAGAATGTTTTAGTTCACACAGCTTCACGTATTCTTAAAACAATCATAGTTTTGCATAGCGGAATCTTAGTAAATTACTAGGTAATTAATGCTTTCTTTGAGATAATAAAAAAAAAGAGATGCTTTCACATGACCATATTGTAAGAAACTAAATGAAAGTTTCAAGTCGTGTTTTAATTTATTTTATTTGGCATTTTGTTTGCTTATTTCTTATACCAACATTTATAACAAATACCAAATTGTATCTTTTTAGCAAAAACCAGAGCACTCTGAGTTTCTTTTCACTAACTCTAATGACTTTTACCCCATCAATATAATAATATATAATATAATAATAATAATAATAATCTTTATTGAAACCAAGCCTTACATATAAATACAATGGTAACATATTTGGACATGTGCATAGAGGCTTTAGGATAATGGATACAAAACATTGAAACCCTGATCTCTAAACTAGGGTTGTCCCTGTATCTTAGAGATCAGTGCCCCTCCAAACAAAGTACAAAAAAGCCAATGTTTCTAACAAAATACGTTAACACAAAGTATGATAAAGTAAAATAAAAAAAAGAAAAAGAAGAGAAAAATTAATGAATATTCTCATTTGCGGTTTTATACTTTACGACGTTATGAGTGTGTATGTGTGTGTGTGTGTGTGTGTGTGTGTGTGTGTGTGTGTGTGTGTGTGTGTGTGTGTGTGTGTGTGTGTGTGTGTGTGTGTGCGTGCGTGTGTGTGTGTGTGTGTGTGTGTGTGTGTGTGTGTTTGTGTGTGTAATTGTATTGAAATAAAAATTAATTGCTATTTCCTTTTTTAATTTAATTAGATTTAATAATTAAAAGTGAAAGAAGATCCTCAGTATTTTGATGGCTTAAGTTAGATAAGAATTTCTTTATTATGTGTTTACACTCATACTTCGTTTTTGAAAAGATATCTAATTCCTTATTTAATGCATTATATAATTTTGAGCTATTTATGTAATATTGGCGCCTGGCAAACGATGTTCTGTGAGACTCCAGTGGAAAGATCTTGTACCTTTGTGGAGTTCTACAAGTTTGTACTGAGAGGGGGCGGGAAGCGTGTTTACGGACTATCATTTGGAAGACATAAAGTTGCCTGACAGTCAGCACGTCACATTCAGCGTATAGCTGTAAAGTGGGATACCTACGGGGATGAGACAGCATAACTTTCAAGACAGCTCGTTGAGCACGCTCAAGCTTAATGAAGACATTTACAGTTGCTCCCCCCCAAACTGGAATACAGTAAGATAAAACTGAACGACACAGAGCAAAGTAGACAAGCTTCAGGGTGTTGATATCGGCAGATCTACGCAGTTTTTTAAATACATAGATAAGTTTGCGGGTTCTGCCTAAAAGTATATCTATATGCTTATGCCAGTTCAGGTGTTGGTCTATGTGAACTCCAAGATATTTTACACCAGTGGACCTAGATATGCTGAGGCAATCGCATTCGGATGGGGACTCACTAGTACAAGTGTGGGCTTTGAGAGCACGAGACTGTGTTAGACCATAATTTGTCCTAATGGAAAAGGGAACATATACTGTTTTATGAACATTTAGGGTAAGCAAGTTATTTGTTAACCAAGCCATCACATGTTTTAAAGCCTTCTCAGCATTGGAATAGCATTGAGCCCAATTCATTCCATCTATTATCAGAGCTGTGTCATCAGCATAAGTAAATATTTTACAATGTGAAATACGCATTTGACACAGCCCATTTATATAAATAAGAAATAAGGTGGGTCCCAAGATGCTACCTTGAGGCACGCCGTACTTTAGAGGCAATACCCCACTCTCGTATTGATCCATTCTAACATATTCAATGAATGGGCCTTAAGTGTGTCTGATGTATGTTTGACGACTTTGTTAATAAAAAAACGTGCGATTATATCTCCTATTTTGTTTTTATTAACACCACTTCCCACAACATCTATCTTTAGCGACGCAGGATCATGGCTAAAATTAGGATATCAAAAATAACTGATGAAACTTACTCGTTTGAAGCCCACATTTTTTTAGCTATTCCAACTTTGCTTGCGATAGGTAATTTATTCTATTGTGCACACTAATAAATGAATACTACAAAACACGTGAATATTTTGCCAATTAATGAAAATGCATACGAGACCGAAACTAAAATTGAATGTTCAACTTCTGAAACGTTAATTCAGTTTGGGCGCCGTGCTATGGAATTAAGTATTCTCATCTCCAGAGAAAATTTTAACCTAGTTTCTGATCTGACAATGCTGGACATTGCCATCATGGGGAACGGATGTTTGAAATATAGCAAACATGTATTGTTATTGACAGTATTTAATTAGATATGAATTATTTCCTAATTACTAATAGCAATACGGAGGGATTTGCCAACAACGGGAGCAATGACATGCAAACATCTGTCTAGCTTAAATGTAATTGCACAATGGCATGTGCTACAACAGACTGAAACCATCTGTTAGTCTCATTAATTAGTTCTATTCCACTATCTAGGTCGACTGCAATTCTATTGGTATCGTTCAAAATGTCAATGCTTCCTTTCGCGCCAACTACGACATAAAATCATCCCTTTTTCTGTAACGTATGTTTGTGAACTGTATCAATGTTTCTAATACGGACAATTTCATAATAAGCATGAAATATCTGTCTATTAGAAAAAGCCAAACTACTAAGTAGTTGACATGTCAAGACACATCCAGAACTCCAGAATATAGAAACGATTAAAAAAAATTCTATACCTATAAATGGTGAAAATTACTCGAAAACGCAGTGGCCGTTAAGACGGGTTGTTCCTAAAATAACTAAAATAGATATACCTCTGTCTAGTATATTTTGGCATCCAAAAGCAAGAATCAGATTTATTTTAAATAGGTCACTGATTTTAAAAAGGGACTCGTTGTTGAATTCGTCATGCTTTAGAATTTTTAGTTTTAATGACATACCATTGTGGGTGATCGTGAAAGTTTTCTTTTATTTTAGTTCCTCGAATAAAATAAATTACAACTGTACGAAGCTTTCTTCTGTTGACACATTTATTAATTTATGCCATTGAACGATTGTAAGCGATATCTCGACTGTGACCCAATTTAAGACTGCCTCCTGCTAACAGCTGTGATCGCGTCGCTCTCGACTTAACTTGTCTGTACTGCCCTATACCTACGTGTAGTAAACATGAGTATTACATACTCCAATAATATCTATTAATAGTTAACTACGGAGTTACAGACCCGATAACTACGTAACGAAAGGTGATTGTATTAATTTTCATGCATGTTTTCACTATTTTCAGTAGTTTAAAAGTGCCTGTAAACTCTATGTAAAACTATTGTTTTACGTACAGTTTACAGGCACTTTTACAGGTACTATTGCACCTGCGACAAATTTTGCACCAAACATTGTGAGATATTGACTTTCTAATTTTAGCTCTTGACCGTTTTCATCTGATTGCACAGACCTTGATCCGTAAGCGGCCTTCGATTTTGAAGGTCGTATGGACTGAGACTCGTTGTATATTAACTTTTATAAAACAATGCTGAGACATTAATCCTAAGATAATGAAAGCGCTACGTATTTTAATACTTTAATTTATGATAATAAAACGTAAAATGTGTAGCTAAGTATTTTGTAAGTCGTTCGGCATATAAACTGTGCCTGATATAAGTAATAAAGCTTATCATTAATCCCATTAGGACTTAAAACAACTGTGAACTGCAATAAAACATTACAGTGTTTACCCCAAAAATAACCTTCGGGGACAATACGCGTATTGTCTTCATAATTTAAGGAAGTTTATAAACTTGGCAAGCTGCAACCGCGCAACGGTTGATGAAAAGGACTTTGAAATAAATATAGTTAAGAAAGTTGAAAATATACTGTTTATTTAGCTCAAGTAACTAATTTGGCTTCATACTGTTTTAAATTGAATCCAACATATTCAAAGAGATGGGTTCGGTCTTATTTTCAACAATAAACATAGACATTTTGTAGACAGTATACATAACGTAATGTCTGGGATTGAGGTTTCTTGCACCAGAATAATGATATTAATGACAATAAACAGTCTTGGAAATAAGATCAAAAAACGACATTCAATGAAATAATAGAATGATTGACTATTGAAAGTAAACGTGCTTCAATTGAATTTTTGAAATTAATATTTGAAAAGACTATAATCCTGATCTGCTTTTTTTTGAAAAAGTGAATATGAATACTTACTAAATTATTATTTTAATCAAATCCAAATTAATTATTTGATTTAATTAATTATTAATTTAGTTATAAAATAAACGTAGCCAAATGTTGCTTTTAAAATGTTTCACAGCGATCTCACAAATCTATATACCTATAATAAACACTTTGTCAGAGTTTATTGAATGGTATTTCTTTTTTAATTTACATTTTACATAAAGGTTTACCTATTCATTCTGTTCTTTTTGTATATTGCTACTTCCATAATTTTAAAATGACCCGTAGCTGCCAACCTCGTTACATCATTTACATTTAGATTGCTGACGTTTGTATTGTGCGGTAGTAGATCCTTGCTGGTTTTAGTCTGGATGCAATGAGATACCGGGTAAGTACTATCCTCTTAGAATATCGGTGTGTAGTATTAGCTCCCATGCGTTTTGTTCGCCAAATAAGAGCGCCGGACAATTAGTCTCGAGATCAGTCGGAGCACCTGTCCATTAATAATCCGAGCAATAATTGCACACGTGGCTTAGTGGTAATGTCCTTCTTATTTTTCGTTTATATAGGTACAGTTTTAGCCGTAATTCGATCCCTCCAGCATTGTTTCTGTGATTGCCGAAGTTGCGAACTTTGCTGACAAACTTTAAAGAACAAACATAAAAACGGCTTTGTTAGCAGATATTTAGATTCAGAAATCAGTACCAAGTACATTGAGCCGGTGCCCATAATCGTGTTCTATTTAAGTTGGCCCATCCCACGGCTCTGGCATTACAGAGTAACTTACTCATTTCCCAAGTTGGTCCTCCATTTGGCTTAGTTCCGGACATCGCCAATCGCCGCAAGATTGCAAATTTACAACTTGACAACATTTGGTCCCCAATGTGTTAGCACAATTCATTATCGGCAGCTGTTATTGTCACGTTTATGCTCGATGCATATCAAATATGTGGAATATTGCTGTTTGCGATTTTGCGTGCATTTTCATTCTTTTAAGGCGATGGTATTAGTAGTTTTAGATACAATTAAAGTTGATGTATTGAACCATAGGTTTAATGAGATACATTTGCTTCTCCCTCCTATCCTAAAATAATACATAGAAAATCGTATGAATTCCCTTTGAAACATACACAAATAATGCATTTGTCTCAACGGTGCAGCGATGAGAGCGTAAAAAGTTGTATCAGAGTTTACTTCTCAGAATAAATATGATATCATACTCGTATACCATGTTAAGCTGATGAGCTGAATGAATCATAAGACAGATGCTTTTCACTTTTGGTAGAGACACCGTTTTAAGGATACCCATCCTTAAAACGTTGGACTTAGTTTAGTCAAACGCAGGAAATAAGTGTCTCCCATAGTAAGATGTCTGTCGAAGTCACTATATGTGGCAGCCGGAGGTTCTATATCGGTATCGTCTCTCTATGCAAAAATGTAATATAACCACGAAGAGACCGTAAATCTTACAATACATTAAGTACTAAGTAACTCAATAAAATTTTTCGTTCAAACTTTCAATATAAATTTCATCGTTAGATTTAGCTCAATCGTCAGTTTCAAAAGTTTGTAATAGACGGACATTTCGAGGGGCTAGTCATTTCGATCGCCCAATAAGCTGTTGCAAGCTGTTCGCAAGTTTCATGCTCTTCGTGGAGACTTCGTTAATAAACCACAGCCAAGTGAAGTTTTCAAACTAACTCGTAAACTTGCTACAATATAAGAATATTATAGTCATCTGCAATGTTCTACTTACATTTAATGTTGTTTCATTTTTAAGCGGAGCTAAGGCAATGTTAGATTTAGGTTTAAGTATTTTTGTAATTTTAATGGTTTAAGAACTTTATTGTCATTACAATAAACTAAAATCATAATATTATGTAATGAATAATGATAGTAGCACGGAACAAATAAAAGTGTTATATTTGTTCTGTGCTTAGTAGGTCATCATCTTTGGCTAGGTTAGGCTTTTAGGCTAACACATTTTAATTGGATTATTTCACGTAACGTGACTATTATTTAATTAGTTATAGCTGTTTAGTGTAGTACTATTGTATATTTGATGTTTTCTTGTTGGCTTCTGTCTGTATTCCTAACGATTTTCACAGATATTTGCATTAGAACCACGGTCCATAGCACAGCAGTGCGACTTACTGTATCGAAATAATCAGCCTTTATAAAAAATTGTCATGAAAATAATAGTCTCGATCTAAGTTATTTCACACATAGTCGGTTTTACTAATTAGTAGCGATATCAAAACGAGGCATTCAAGAAAGTCTCCTATTCAAGAAATTTCTAGATAGTCTGTTTTTAAGTTACGTGCTATTCAATCAAAGTTCTAGTTACATTGAACGTTGCAGTTGAGTTAACTTGAGTACATTTTAGTTCATAATTGGATTTATTAGCCTGTCTATTAAAACGGGTTGTCTACAACGTCGGGTTGGTTTGTATTAACTTTTGTGTGGCCAGCATTGTTCCCTTAATGTTTAAACTTTGCCAATGTTCCCGACCAAAGACCGATATTTTACACACCATTACGTCGTATACAAGATACACAACAATAATTGACATACAATGCTGCTATTCAAGAGGCCCGTTTGACATGCTACGTAGTGCTTACTTAAGTCCTGTTGCCTACACAGACAAAGGCATACGACTGATCTAAAAATGGTTGGTTTGAGTGTAGCTCTATTTTGATTATTCCTAGTAACGAAATGAGGTTTTTTAACAGAAAAATAGCTTTAAGCAGTCGCTGTTAAAACTGTTGCATTTCAAACATTAAACAAATTTAGCTCAGTAGACATTTACTGCTAAAAACGTGTTTATGCGTGCAAAAGCGCAGTTTACACCGTAGTCTTAAAGTTAGTTTCTTGCATATAATGATATTTTGTATTTTTTAAGTTTACACCAGAAAGTGCTAGTGAGAACCAATGCGTGTGTTTCGACGTCATCTTGAATTTATGACGTCATTTGCCATTACATTACGCATTTGTTTTGTTTGGTATGTGTTCTAAATATTGAACAATATTCTGCCAACGTCATTCGACTTTAATATTGTACTCGCATTTATACAATAGAGCGGTCTCAACAATTTAAAGAAGGGTTCCGCAGGGATAATGGTAAGCTTGTAATGTACTTGAGTTAAGCTAAATAAATTCTCTAAATTCTGTAGTAGACACAATATGCTTTTGTTATTTGGTAGTAAACAAAGAAATTTTACCTGACCCACTTATCATTTGTTTATTGTTCACGGTGGCAAACGAGGCAGTGACCCGTCTGATGGATAAGTGGTAACTGCTGCTTTTAAGTTTATCCTATCATAAATGGCAGACTATGATATCGCAAATTTTATTTAACACTACTGAATTATATTTAAATCTATCATAATAATATTTTTTACAATAGAACAGACACTATAAATATGTGATGAATGGGGGACTACCCTTACCGAATTCTACCTTGATTTATTTTATTATTTGTTGCTTTATTCAGCATAAAATTTTCTACCGCATTAAAAAAGATAAGATAGACACTCGGACCGCTAAAGCCCTTTTTGCATACTTTGACGTAACCCTAACAAAAAAGGAAATATGAAAAAGCGTGCGCACTTTCTCCGATCAGTTGACATAGATTTGGTTATATTTTCGCTTTACCGTTGTCGCAGTCCGTTCATTTGAAGTAAAATATTAATGTTTCCAATATTCCTATAATAGCTTTGAAAGAACGTTTCATTACTTAATGGGCGTCTTCAATAACTGCAAAACATAAAAGCAAAAATATAACAAAACTTTAAATGACACACAAGAAATGTACTTTCTATTGATATAAGCTTTTGACGACATAATTTAATCACAGAATTATGTACTGAAATATGTAATGCTTTATCATCATCATATCAGCCAAAAGACCAGCCAATAGTCCACTGCTGAACATAGACCCAATCCTCCAAAATTTCGCCACTTGGGCCCGTCGTGAGCCGCCGTCATCCGTCGGTTGCTCGCTAACCTTATTGGTGGAATGCTTAATCTACGCAAAAATGTGTCGATAAAATTCAAATTGGATGTTGTGATATTAGTTCCACTTGTTAATTTTTCTTTTATTTGTTTCAGGTAATTTTCGAGAAACGAAGCAATTAAATGAAACTACTCGGCGCTGATTTGAGTAGTAAAGTTTGCAGCGCTGTTGAAGGTTAGAGATATTTTATTACGTGTAACAAAAACTATGTGTCTTTCAAAAGGTTATCTGTATCAATTCCAACATAACCTTTGTTCGTTGTCTTAGTTTATAAGCCACTGGCGCAGTATTATTGCTACTGCTGCGGTATAATCTCCATATTTTTCGGTCAAGCAATATATTGATTTTACTGTTGGTAAATTGCTAAAACATTTTACTGTTGGTAAATTCCTCTTCCCCCGGACCTCGGTATCGAACAGACGTGTGAAAATTCTACTCAGTTTTAAATAATTGATATAAAATATATTTAAAATAAAGCAAAAATCAAAGTAAAATAATAGGAGTGCATAAGTATCGAAGAGTTTCATAAACGGCTGCGCGCTTCAAACATTAAATCAAACCCCACCCGCTACGCCTCAGTGAAGTTCCGCCCACGGGTGAGAGAGACAAATCTATTTACTCTAATCAACTATATTACCTGCACCCAAGTACCAGGACAACATAATTAACAAATGGTCTAATAACATCGAGTGTGAAGCATAATTTTATTAATCTGAGTAATAGCTGCCGTGGAAAGGTGGTCAAGAGACGTGTCTACTAGATTGTGGACTTCGGGTTCGAAACTAAGCCATTGATAATACTTTTTGTGGTTCTATTATACGATTTTATCCATATACCAAAAATTGAGTTAAGTATTTCATGTAAATTTGATAAAACTATTACAGATAATTTTTACTGCGATTTTATTAACTTCAAAAACATGTCTTTACCGCAATTAAATAAATCTCTGTCTGACTCTAATGTCCATGAAATGGCAACTACACCTCCTAACTATGTTTCGATGCGAAACAAAAGAATGAGAGAAGAAGATTTACCCTCAGAGTTTTGCGAGTTTAAGGAATATATTAAGGAAATGTTTTCAACATTTATGACTGCCCAACAGAAAGAACTAAAACAAATTACTACCAATCTGAAAGAGCTCCAGCTTTCTAACAACAATATAGAAGCGTCTATTGTTCACCTAAGCTCTCAGTATGAACAATTCCAAAAAAAGATCGAATCTCTTGAGTTACAAGCAAAAAAAGATAAAGAATATATTGCCATACTTGAAGATAATATAGAAGATTTGCAGAGATGTTCACGGAAAACCTGTATAGAGATAAAAAATGTACCAAAAAAGGCTAATGAAAGTCGAGATGACTTAATTGATATGGTTTTATGTCTCTCATAGCATATAAATCTTGAGCTGGTTCCGAAAGACATAACTGACATTCACCGAATCCAGGGAAGAAAGGTGGGGATTAATAATACCCCTGTTGTTGTAGAACTTGGCTCGTCAATATTGAAATCAGATTTACTACAGAAAACTAAGACATTTAACATAAAAAATAAAATAAAGCTACAGGCCAAACACCTCGGTTTCACTAACAATGAGGAAACCCCCGTGTTCATATCGGAACAACTGACTGCTAAAGGGGCTCGCCTATTCTTTATGGCCAGGGACCTAGCCAAAACGAAACAATACAAATACTGTTGGACCAAACTTGGACGTGTTTTTGTAAAAAAGGATGAAAACTCTCGGGTTATTTTAATCAAGAGTGAAGCCCAAGTTCAACACCTGTTGCAAGAATTGTGACTAGACCCGAGCACCTTATCTGTTACCTTTTTATTTTACAACTTTTATGCATGTAAAAATATTTTAATAAGACTATTTAAGAAAAATACACAAAATCAACACACTGTTATAATACACATCTACAATTACACATACTTACTCACAAAAATTACACTACAAGTTCACACTCAGCGACTACAACTAAACTACACTACAATTATCAAATTACTCATAAAACATAATAATATGTCCCTATTTTATACGGCTCACAGAACTCTAAAACAGTACACCTTATTTACATATCTTTGTTTATACAAAACTAAGTTTCACCACGAAATGTTTCTGGTACCCCCTATAGTATTTACGTTTCTAAATGAATAATAATCTAATTACTATAAAAGAATTGGACAACTTTGAAACCGCAAACTCTGCTATTATTGACATTGAACAATTATCCAATTATGTACGAGACCCTAACTTTATGATCTTGACTCAAAATATTAGGAGTATCTATAGTAATTTTGATGACCTACAACTTAACTTAAATCAGCTGAAACATGAGCCTGATGTGTTGATCTTGACAGAGTGTAGACTTAACTATAACCGGCAACTACCACTGCTTAATAATTACAACTCCTATTATACAACTCACAAGTATAATCAAAATGACGGAGTGGTTGTTTATATTAAAAATAAGTGTTCTTCCCATGTAAAAGAAATCCAACTAATACATGCTTCAGCCATTCAGGTATGCATCGCTGACTACACCATTATAGGCATATACCGTTCCCCATCAAATACCTGTGCTGATAACTTTATAAATTCCTTAAACCTACACCTTGAGGCAATTACAACACATAAAAACATTATGATACTGGGAGACATAAATATTAATTTAATTTATAAGGAATCTGAAACGGCCCAGCAGCGCACCAATAGGTTGAATTATCTAAATATGCTGGCAGGCCACGGCATTCTTACTGGGCATTGTCTACCAACCAGAGAACAAAACTGTCTCGATCACGCACTTATGAAGATCGATATGAGTAGCAACTTAGCCTTTGTGGCGGTTTTAAATACGACTATTACGGATCACGCCATGGTAATACTAAATATAACACATAAAACTAAAGCTAACATCGTAAATAATACTTGTAGAAAGCTTAAACCGGTCATAGACTATGAAAATGCCTTTAAACACCTCATAAACACAGATATGCCGTTTCTGAACACCAATAACGACCCTGACATCCTAGCTCAAAAGCTGATAGAAATAATTAAGACGTCATTACTCTCCAACACTAAATTTAAGCTAGTCTCTGGAACTAAGAAAATTTTGAAGCCATGGATGTCTTTGGGGGCTCTGCGTTGTATTAAACTTCGAAATAGAATGCAACTCCAACTAAGACAAGACCCTTGCAATATAATATTAAAAATTAGCTATAGACGCTACCGTAATTTCTGCTCGAATTTGCTTAAGAAGTTAAAAAGGCAATATCAAAGAACCCAAATAGCTGACGCGGTTAAAGACCCTAAACAACTTTGGCTAAAAATAAATGAAATTACTCGATTTAAAAATCCTAAATCCTCAAATACTAGTCTCTTGCATATAACTCCTAACCCTCTAGATTCGGTAAATCGTGTGAATCAGTTTTTTGTCAGTATTGGTAAAACTTTAGCAGAGGACATTATTTGTAGCTTGAATCGACCCATCAATACCGTTGTCATACAATCCCAAATCTCCTCATTCGTGTTACTTGGGACTGACTCGCAGGAGGTAGACGGAATACTCATGAGTCTCGACTCTGAGAGTTCACCTGGGTGGGATGGCATACCCACCAGGTTTCTGAAAATGGCTAGGGATTTTGTGGTTCCAATAATAAGCCAGTTAGCTAATTTATGTTTCGAAAAAGCAATATTTCCAGCTGTTCTTAAACGTTCTACAGTGACCCCTGTTCATAAGGGTGGAGACTTAAAGGATGTCAATAACTACAGGCCAATTTCCGTCTTGCCATGTATCTCAAGAATACTCGAAAAACTAATAAACAATAGGCTTATAAAGTATTTAAATAAATACAAATTACTGTCAAACTCCCAATATGGATTCCGGAAGGGTATCTCCACACAAGACGCTGTTGCAGCATTGACCACTGAGATAGTCACTAAAGTAGACAAGGGAGAAAAGTGTCTTACGGTATTTTTGGACCTCAAAAAAGCCTTTGACACCGTCTCTGTCCCCATCCTTTTGAATCGCCTAGAGCAGATTGGTGTTAGAAGTAATACACACTCTCTTTTTAAAAGTTATCTGCGGAGTAGGAAGCAGCAAGTAAAAATTGAGAACCTGATAAGCCGGGAGGCAAATGTGGTTTACGGAGTCCCACAAGGAAGCGTGCTCGGCCCGACACTGTTTTTAATATATATAAATGATCTTTGTAATATTAAGTGCAGTGGCGGACGTTTATTTTGCTACGCAGATGACACCGCAGTTGTTTTTTCAGGCAAATCATGGCCCGCTGTACAGGCCGCCGCTGAACGGGGTTTGGCTGTAATAGCTGACTGGCTTAATGCAAATTTGCTGACTCTCAATATTTTGAAGACTAACTTCATTTGTTTTGCTCCCACTTTGAGGACACAGCCGGGTGGAGATTTTGGAGTCGTGATTCATGAGTGTGATGTTTCAGTTAATTCTACCTTCTGTGGTTGTAGAAGTATTAAACGTGTTAATACCACCAAATACTTGGGTATTACAGTAGATCAGAGATTATCGTGGCATCCTCATATTGAAATACTTATGACGAGAGTCCGTAAATTAATGTGGATTTTTAAAAGTTTACGTCATGTAACAACATCACAGCTGCTTAATAAAATATACATTGCTCTCGCACAATCGGTAATAACTTACTGTATTTCGGTATGGGGTGGCGCTGCGAAAACCAAGTTTTTAGAACTTGAAAGAGCTCAAAGGTTTATTGTCAAAGTTATGTACTTTAAGCCATTAAGGTACCCTACAATCTACCTATACAAGATTAGCGATCTACTGTCTGTAAGAAAATTGTATATTTTAAACATAACTTTACGTGTACATAAGACTTTGTATTACAATCCAGAGTATCAGGATAAACGACGAAATCATAATGTGGTCCATTCCTCAAGAGTTCGTACTGTCTTTGCGAGACGTCAATATAAAACACAATCTACGTATATTTACAATAAATTAAATTTGAAATTAAATATATATCCTATGTCACTTCATGAATGCAAACACACTATTACACAATGGTTGAAAACTCTTACATACGAAGAAACAGAAATTATCTTAACCAGACTTAGCTAAATCACACAGACATATATTCATAGGCACACGTGCGCACATACACACACACCACACAAACACACTCACACACACTCACTCACTCTCTCTGTCTTACTCTCTCACTCTCACACACACACACACACACACACACACACACACACACACACACACACACACACTTTTATTTATTTATTTATTTTTAATTGTGTTTTTCATTAGTTTATTTATATGCTAATTTTTATTATTACAAATACCAATTGTTTTGCTCAGTTTTAATAATTGTAACCAGGGAAGAAGCAAGGTAGCCCCAACACAAGTATTTTTTTAACTTACTGGGGCTGCTTTATAATATTGTGAACTAAAACATGTGAGATCAAAATAAACATTTTTATTTTTATTTATTTATTTTATTATTAAACTTCGCCATGACTAAATCCAGACGTAATTCCAACAACCCTATTCACAAATCGAAACAGCTCAATGAATGATATTTGAGTTCCATTTAAATATGAACTTTTATTATTATGAACATGATTCAGGATTCCATTGAAAGTAAAGTATGTCACGTTCACTCACACGAATATATGAATCTTCGAACATGAAATTTGAAAAATCATACACATTTTTCATTTCGATACACTTGAGTGAAAATTGCAAGATAAAAAAATCACATATATTTTACTTAGTACGGAAATATCGAAGCATCGGTGTGTGCCAAATAAAATATTCAACGGGCGTAATTTAAAAGCTTCCGGGTCACTAACTTGGGCTTACCTTGTCATCCTGCTCTTGATTACTCAAAAGTGCACCTTATATCGGCGTAAAAGAATTTAAATTTAATCTGTTCATGATATTGATTGTAATGGTCTCATACCTATTTACAATAATAAATATTTTAATTTGTAGTGCGTTTTGCATGTACAACATCTCTAATTAGTATAAAGCGAAGTCGCTGTTCTCTGCCATTTTCCTCCAAGATTTTCGAAATTACCCATAGTATTTTAAAATACACAATACATTACATTATGTTCAATATTGTACGCGTCCGAAGATCTGGTGGGTTGCTAGTTAATAATATAATAATAATAAATTTATTTTCAAGTAACATGACTCAGCGTGTTAGTAACAATATTTCTTACTCCTATGTTATTATTGCTATTCTAAGCACTTAACCTAATTACAGATATTAATAATTATTTGTATGTGACTCACTGCCACCTGCCCAACAGCTAGGTGGACAGCTTGCAGCAGTGACTCACATACAAACAGTCAAGTCTGCTTGCTATACAGCTCAGAATAATGTTGGGGCTGGCCCGCACTCTGCGCAGCGCACCAGGGAAGTGCATCGTTTTCTCATAGTTGTATAAAAACAGTCAACACGAGCTTCGGCAAACATCCCTGACGCGCTACAGAAACGGGGCAACCCCATTAACATCCTAAACGCGTTGTTATATTGAATGCGAAGGACACTGTACGATTTCTGCGAATAATCTGCCCACAGACTGCACGTGTAAAAAGAAGTGCAGTATGCACGAAATAAGGTTTCTTTTACACCTTGTGAGCAACGTGCAAATCTGCGAGCTATCATATTCGCTCTAATCGACAGTGCCCTCCGCTCTCTCTCAATATCATCATTGTCCTTCATGTCAGCGGTCAAGATATGTCCAAGGTACTTAAATTTATATACTCTCGTGAGGGTTGTTTCATTTAACGTAACCGGAGGTATGGTTTCTGAACACCTTTCACCGCCGCCACCAAAGACCATGACATTACTCTTGCTCACATTGTAGACCAAACCATGACGCTTAGCATAGTCTTCACAGATAGCCACCAGCTTCCTAAGACCACAAACCGAGGCGCTCATTAATGCCATATCGTCGGCGTAACTAATGTTGTTAACACACACCCCGTCAATGTAACAACCGGCTCGCTCTCTACTGAGCGTCTCGATGAGTTCGTTCACGTATAGATTGAAGAGCGTAGGTGAGGTTAACCCCCCCTGCCTCACTCCGCACTCCAATCCATACGGCTCCGACAGGGACCCAGCCCATCGGACCTGATTGATCTGGCCCCCGCACCAGCTCTTCAACATGCTTACAAGTTCAGATGGAACTCCAGCTTTCTCAAGCTTACTCCATAAAACACTGTAGGAGACCAGATCAAAGGCTCTGGATAGATCTAGGAAGCAAGCATAAGTAGGAGTTTTCCGGTCTGTGTAGTACCTGACAGCCCACTTAAGAGACAAAATAGCACTCTCAGTAGACAGCCCGGCTCGAAAGCCGAACTGATTGTCGTGCAAGCGAATGTAGTTATTAAGCTGTTTATTAAGCAGGCTGTCAAGCACTTTCGCTATCACCGTAGCCAAGGAAATAGGCCTATAGTTATTTACATCTGCGATATCGCCTGTTTTATTTTTAACTATAGGCACTACAACTGTTCTAGTCATCTGACTAGGCAAATACGCATGACTCACACAAAAGTTGAACAACATTGCTAACACTCTAGGTAAATGAGGACCCGCAAACTTGAGGTGCTCGATACTCAGACTATCATGACCTGGAGACTTTCCTTTTACCATGCTGTTGATGACACCTTTGACGTCTTTGGCTGTAAATCTAGTTCCAAGATCAAGACAGCCGGTGACATCAGGCATACACAAGCAGGGGTCCAGTGGTGATTTTATTCTAAACTGTTCCTTAAAGAGGTCAGCAATGCCTACAGAATCGCTCACGCCATTAACTGATACATATAAAATGCACATAATATGTAAAGACTACTTACTGTGAAATCAGAAAGCTGTTGCGATTTTGTGAAGTTTGTTCGTATCAAATGATTGCATAGTCTTATTTATCGAAGATAGCTTAGTGCAGTGCATTCTTAGAAATCGGTCTTAAAAGCGCGCGATTTACAATAAGAAATCAAGTTTGTAGAAGTCTTAACGGTTTCTCGGAAGCTCTTACAACACGATATCTACATCTAACACCCAGTTCTTTGTACTCACTCACTCACAGTCTTTGCAATTCAATTGAGTTAATTCTCTTTATCCTAATAAAACATTCGATTTATAATATAGGATGCGTTCACGTAATACTTAGTTATAAAACCATGCCTACGCTAAGAGCATGAGTGTTCATAAAAAAAACGTGAACTTGAAAACAAAATCGAAACGAAACAGAGAATGCTATCGAAAAAATACGAGCATGAAATCACGGTAAACCATAGCAAAGTATGGTTAACCACTAAACTTGCGATAGAAAATAGTTTGTTTAGGGGTTATCAAAATGGTTTTAAGGCTTATCTACTAACCAGCCTGATGACGTCTACAGCTGTTGGACATAAGCTCTATCCAATAGGCATTCAAAGACTTACACGTACATAATTTGTTAAAACTTTATTCAATCGGACTATAGAAACTTTTGTGAAACTTCTAACTCTATAATCGACCTAAATATCAGTATTTTTGGTGGAGCAGCTGTCAAGGATGGTCGATATTCGTAAGCTTGAGTCGGTTAGACCTACCTTTTTATCTTTTGAGTATTGCCAATGTATTATAAAACTCCTTGGTAGCTTAAATTGGCGCATGGCCGTTTAAAATGCTCTTCGATATTCGTAGATATCTCGATATGTAAAAGCGTTCACCAATCAAATCACTCACCATTACAAACGTCTTTTAATTTCATAGATCTATTGTTCGAATCTATATTGATTTTACGTAGTTTTCATTTAACTACGAAGCCTACAACATCCCATACAATCAAACAATTGTTTTATACCGTATACTACTTTACGAAGCGACATACCTATGTGTTTCTTTACCACAGAAATCCACTTTAACATAGTGTGATGCGGTATAAAATGAATTTATACATGCCCTGTCCTATATAGGGCACTTTACGTGAGTGCCACACGGATGGCAACCGCTAACTGGTATAAGTGTCCAGTTAGGTGTGTTGGTAAATTAAAGATGAAAACACTTGTTTTGTTCTTTTTTAGTCATTTATGTTTAAAGTGTTTACGGTACTGTAACTGAAGGATTGCAAAAGTAAACGTCTACTATAAAATGATCTAATACGTATTTGCTTACTCTGTTATATTGTTTTAATTACTACGAATAATATTATAACATCAGATAAATATATGATTTAATTCACATAGTAAGTATTATTCATATCACACTTGAGTCCTTGCAGTAAGTAGGCTTTTAAGGCAGAAATAACCGGCAACAAAGAAGTTCATCATTTTGAACGACTGAAAGCTTTTGTTAGACTGAACGATACTGATCGTTTTTTCGACTATCGATACTGCAAATAATAAAACAGGTAGTGCTGTTATCATTGCAGTTTTCTGAAGAGTAAGTATAGTAGAGATAGGTACTTACTCAATGAAGCTCTCTTGTTTGAGAAAGAGAAATTTAATAAAAATACTTTATTGTACCAAATATAGGTATATACCTACTCATTAAATTTGTTTCCTATCACAATAAATTTAGGTCATAGTCGTACATAATTAACACGCTAGATACTATGGGTATAGGTACTTCTTAGTCAGACGATTTCTATCAAAATTAGGTCAGCTCAAAATTAAGTTACGAGTCACTTATAGCTTTATTTATTACTTGGAAACTTGATACTATATACTACGATAAGATACATGACATAATCGTGTGTGAGTCCATATAAAAGTACCTTACTATCGTTTCATTCAAATAATAAATATATGTATGTAGCTATAGTTTCTTGATAGTGCGCAAGTTTAAACGTGTATGACGTGTACGACGTTGACCCGGACCATTCTGATAACGTTATCACTATTAATTACTCGGAAATAGCACCAAACGCCGAAGTTTCTTCGACTAGATCAATACCGATTGTTTGAATATTCTCTGCGAATTATACAATGACTTTTTGTTGATTGTTATTAATGTTTTGTATTCGATAAACCTATCGCTGAATTTTATAGTATTGCTTGAAATTTAAGTACCTACCTACTTAAACAAAAAATCGTGAATCGTGAAATAGCATCAATTATTCACAGGTATACATGCAATACCGTGCGGTAACTACGAATTGTTGTACACCAACATTCACTGTGCTTTGCACTGCCAAGTCCTCACATGATGTGTGTACTTTTTTAAAGGAAAACTTTATTTACTCCAGATGAAAGCAAAATTTCTACATGCTTCCTTTACAACAACAGCAACAGGCAACTACATACATACATAACTTCACGCCTGTCTCCCATTAATGGGGTAAGCAGAGCAACTACTATTCACCAAGAGGAATACAACAAAAACGATAGAGTTGGTGATTGCAGCCTTTTGTAGAGTCAATGTGTTTATTTACTTGCTTTGTTGAACGATATTTTTCTGAGAGAATCTTGCTGTATCCTACATCTCCAAACTTAACTCTAACTACCGCGAAGTGCGATTATATGATGCATATTTACAATTCTAGGTTTCTTGCTATATTTTACTTCACCGTGACTCAGTATTGTCTATAGTAAACTTGAAAGTACATAATAGGTAACTTTGAAAAAGTCACATTGATACTAGTTAAATATTAAAATGAGTTTAGAGCTTGTTTGGAGTAAATATTTGATGAAACAATAAACAATCTACGCAAAGTTTGAATTGCAAAGTGTAATTCAAGTGTAAAATAAAATTTTAACACATAATTAACATTATAACAGTACATTAATTTGAAACGACAGCGATATTATAATTTAAAATATTATTCAAACAAAAAGTTTAATTTATAATTAATGAGTGTGTTATTAATTATATTGCAAACATTTATATTAAAATGTTATTCAATAAGTATGAAATAATAATTATATTGAACACAGGTTTATTAAAGTTTGTTAGGAGCGAAATTTTGTTGTACTTTAATGAATGTCACTTTTACTATAACGACGTAAAATTTAATTCACCATCCTATGATAAAGTCATCAGTGTATATTGGAGCACTTTATGTTAAGTATATTAAGGATATAAAACAAAGATAACATGAACTGACGGATATTAAACATTGAACCAACACTGCTTTTAGTATCGATGTTAAAATATGGTTCATTGCAGCGGCGTTCTAAACACATATATTGCTTTAATTTGTCGTTAAAGGAAATATAGTAGAGTTTGAAAGCAAATGCATAAATATGCCAAGCACTTATATATTAGTTGCTAGGGCAGTGAATCAAAGTAAGACTAAATCTGATGAAGCGTAGAGAAATAAAGTTGCATTTCGTAGAATACAATACTTTTATGGAATAACCTTGACCTACAAGATCTTTGAGGAATACTTTTTTAGTAAAATGCTCGGAGTAGCTATGTTCGTTTAACCCGCTGCGCTGTAAACATTAACTAAAGCAAGTTTCTATTAATTTCCCCATATTTTTTTTTACACAGCGTCATCTAGTCCCAAATTAAGCAATTATATTTGCTTGTGTTATGGGTACTAAACAACTGATGTACTACTTATATACATTTTTTTTTTCTTTTTGTAAATACATACATATTATAGATAAATTACACCCAGACACAGAACAAACAATCATGTTCATCGCACAAAGATTTGTCCTGGGTGGGAATCGAACCCACGACCTTCGGCTTAGCAGTCAGGGTCACTAACCACTAGGCCAACAGGACAGTCATTCATATTAATATATGCAGGTCATTCTATCTGCCAAAGTGGGACACGCCAAAACTGCCCGTAGGCTTCGAGTGTTTTTCGCCACAATTGCAGTATTGGAATGGCCTATTTTTCACAAGATGTCAGTTCTCAAAGCAAACATTCTGTCGATTGCATTCAGTCAAAATTCATTGCAGTGCTATTATAGGGCAGGGGGACGCGGGTCGATATGTTCTTGGAATGGAGCCAGCAGATTTTGTCGCTGCTTCCACAGAACTTAAGAGGCAAACCAGTTTCTAGCTTACGTGACTAACTTATAATGCGCCGTAATTACTTTTGAACATTACATAAAATTCAAATTTGTTATTCTTTTTGTAGTTTTCTTATCAAGAATGCACTTTCATCAATCTGGGTTTCTATGAAACCGTACTTCATCATATCATCATCATGCCGAAAGTCATTCACTGCTGTACATAGTAGGCCTCCTCCAATTTTCGCCACCATACTTATTATGCTATTTTTTTGTTATTTTGCTGTCCTGATATCTACTTTTAACTATCTTTATTACTTGTTTATCTGCTACCATTAATAAACCTTATTTTTTTATTAAGTTCGGATAACAAACTTCTATCGTTTCTAATTTACCCGATTTTGTCGCCGGCTAATATCGACTGAATTCAATACAGCACGAACGATGTACGGAAACGTCACCTAAATATTAATAGTCGAACTTCCTTACAACGTTTCCTACATAGTTTGTATCTCGTACTAATATTAAAATCCTCATTTTAAGAATAGAAACCATTTCTCTTGTCCAAAGTTCACGCAATTATATGTTTTCAAAAAATAAATTAATGTAATTTATCGTTCATATAAAATAATAAAAAATCACTTTTTTATTACTTTTTTAATGAATGATAACAAAATTATAAATAAAATATTTTAGAATTTTGACATTAAAACTGCATTACTTATTTTCTCATTTGTTAGTATCCAAGTTAATTTTTGTCTCACACTGATACATAACTTGCTGGTATACAAATAAAAAAAACAATTATTATGAAGTGAGATAATATTGTTTCTATAAACCTTTAAATGTGGGTTTTAGGAAAAGTTTCAAACTTACGTAATCCTTAAAAAATGTTAGAATGGCAACGAACGTAGTCATTTAATCGTACAATTCAAGGAATAATGAAGTACCTGAATAAGGCTTTGAATAAAGATTGGGACTTGTAATCGTAAAACAATAGTTAGTAATTCAATTGAAATAACCAATTAAGTGCAATTTCTTATGACAGAATAAAGTAGAGCCCAAGGACTAACATTTCAAATATGTATTTTATAAGAGCAAGCTTAAAAAGTCCATAAATATGCACACATTAAATTACTACAACTAGGAGCTACGAAATGTTAATTCTATAGAATTGAACATTTAAATTCAAAATGGTCTTTCGTACAAAACTGTCCATTCATTATCCTACATGCGGACAGGCGCAGATAACAGTTTGCATTATGTACTCCGTAGCCAGCATAACGTGAGCATTTCCAGCCGTCTGAATCATATTTTATGTAACCTCCTTTGGTCATTAACTAAGCGTTTATAGGTCATACCCTGGCTGGGCCATTTATACGAGGGGCGCAGATAAGGGTTAAGAGGGTGATCTAGATGAGACTCATAATCGACTACGATAAAAATTTACGTCACATAAAACATCGATTTATACTCATTAGAAGCGCAGGTATAGGGGCACCATAATTACACGAGTATTAATAACTGAGGTGAGCCTTTCATTATATACTTAGATAAGTAACACACTGATTAACAGCAGTTATTTAAGCATTTACGAAATAAGTTTGTTTCATATATTCATTGAATAAAAGGAATCATATTTAGTTACCCGGGACGTGCATTTAAGAATGCGATTAATATATTGATAAATTTATCTGATTTTAAAAAGGCCTTACATACAAGTATTCTACGCATACCTATTTCAGAGTTCAACATTTAATAAGTATATTAACGACTACAAAAATAGAAAACTAGAATTATTCTTTAAACATCAGGACAAATATAAAAGTATAAAAATAAAAATATTTATAGATAAGTACCTACTTTATGAAACTATTATATGTAAATGTATACTTACTCAATTCCTTCTAATGTTATTGATAGGTCTTTAGCACGTTATTTCTGATATCTTTATATACCAATGCTAAGAGATTCAGTACAATTCCTAGGTTGAGAGTTAGTTACGTTCGTTCCAATGCCGTCTAATAGCTTCGTGCAATGAAAAGGGCCGTATGTTTTAACCTACATACATTTCCTTACGACTGGAACGTTGTAAATTTCACTAACAGCAAGAACGGACTAACAGATCGAATTTAAACGTTGATACTTTACGACGTTATTTATTTTATGCTATACATTAAGTAGGAATACAAATAATGTTGGCCGTGGATATTTTTTACGATGCTTATGTAAATTAACAAGTGTTCCGAGTATAAAGGCGTGATACATGTAATTTTATTGACATACAAATTTGCTGACTATATAATTATACTAATGGTTTAGTAGTGAAATCATTTAAATTCGCGCATCGGGATTGTTTCAGCTTGGCAAAAAATACTTACAAATATACAAAACGTAAAAGATAAACACAAATTATTGTTACCGACCACACATAACTTGCTAATTAACTTTTTGTTTGTCATTGTTGATATTTAATTATCAAAGTCAAAGTCAAAGTCAAAGTCAAAGTCAAAGTCAAAGTCAAAGTATTTATTTCATTTTGATCACAGAATGATACTTATGAAAAGTCAAATTACATGAAGTCAGCTAATTAACCTACAGCCAGTTCGCTGACGAGGTAGAGCTGTGAGAAGAACTGGCAAGAAACTCACGCCACTCTTTTCAATCGCCAGATAATTACAATTTTTTGTATGAGTTAACAATTTTAACACATCAACGCAACCAAAGAACCATACAAAGTAATTATTACAAAATAACTAATTATTTAATAACATTTTTGAAAAAAGAAAAGATAAGAAACGAAAATAGAGGATTACAATTATTTAGTTTCATCTAGTATGGTAATTTGACTACGTATTTTAATTAAAATTAAAAAATAGTAAATGCATTTCTCAGTCATATTGAACTACAAGGTAATATTGAATTAAGTATTAAATGTATGCCATGCCAAGATTGACCAGTCATCCCAGGTAGCACCCGTTCACGAGCATGACGCACAGACCAGCCATCATCACCCTCGCCATATTAGAGGGAAGGTGATGACCCGGCCAATACGACACCACAAGCCATGACATTTTAGTGAGCATGACAATGCAAGGCATGGGTGGTAAAAAGAACCATAATAAAATGTTATGTCTTATGAGTTCATAATGATCATGATATGCATTCACTTCACATCAAACTTTTACTGCAATAGTCAATAATTTTTTTTTTTAAATTTTCCTATAATTATATAATGTTAATCAAAGTCAATATAACTACAATAATAATAATTAATCAATATAACATTAATCTTGCATTAAACGAGCAACTATACCCATGCTCTTTTATCATTTAAATAATCATTAATATTATAATAACCCTTTTGAATAAGACGGTTTTTAACAGTTTGTTTGAATTTCTCTAAGGGTAGATTCGAAACGTCAATGGGTAGTTTATTATAAAAGCGTACACCAAGACCCGCAAATGTGTTGTTTACTTTATGTAGGCGATGGTATGTACCAACTAACTTATGTTTACCTCGAGTATTCACAGAATGCATGTCACAGTTTCTTGAATACAAGTGAATATTTTTCTTGATAAACATAATGTTAGCAAAGATATATTGAGACGCCACTATCTATTAGTGACCAAGAATCATTATGGTTAGTTTACTTAAATGTGAGCTTAATCTTGAAAATATAGGTATTTGTATCCGTGGACCGCACAAATCGTAAAATTCCGATCACGGTTTACAATCACTGCCTTAGAAGATTTTGTAATGTTACGACCACGAAGAAAAGTAAAATAACAAACATGGTTAATTTTGAGATTAGACCAATAAAACTAAATCTATAAAAACGGGGAAATAAACCCGATAACCATTACAGCGATTCGTTCGCCCTATAAGCTCACTTTTATTGTACATAATGCTGTTTCTAAATTTATTTCACCTCTGTATATCGGAGATAGGGCATTGGCATCGTCGTATCATAAAATGTAGATACAATTCGTGACCGAATAGTTTCAATCCAAGTTTTTTGCCATTTGAATATAAAAAATAGTTGCTACGATGGACATACCTACCAACGCGCAACGGGTACAAAAAATTATATTGGTTGCAAATTCCTAAGACAAATATCTCCGGTTTTTATATCAGCAAGGTCGTATCTATAGCTGCTTCGCAAATAAAAATGTACAAACTTTGTCATCACTAGTCACAATTTAATTTGAAGCTTTTTACTTGTCAAAAAGTTATGGAATTGTTACCATTTAAGTAAAGCCGACTTTATGAATTAATCTTGGCGCAAGACAGCGATATTACAAATTCAAATTGCGACGCAATGAAACTTTGATTACAAAAATACCATCTCATTCTCGACAATTCGTAATTTAGGAGCCACGAGATCTTGCATTTTTTCTGTCCGAGTAAACAAAAATGTGACTCGGAGCTTAATGGTCCGAACTTGTAAATTACTTTATAACTTTAAAACTCTTATCGCAAAATATAATGACGGAGTGGGCGCGATACACGGATAATGGAGCTATCAGTCTTATTCTTACTATGTTTATATTTTGTTTACATAAAGTTATATCTCGGCCTTATTTAAATTTGATAAACATTATCTTCAATCGTGGCGTATTTTTGAAGAGGTTTAGCGTAATTATTTTATAACGTTAAGTGTCAAGTTGTCATCTTAGGATTTTATTTTCGTGTCGTTGAATTCCCTTCGGCCACTTTGAAAACCAAAGTTGGGAAACCAGTTTCGTTAACAGAAGTACATATAGTCGACCACATATTTGCTTTACCACTTCCAACAAAATTTTCATCAAAATCTAAATGTGATTAAACTCATTATGAAAGTGACAACTGTCACTGTACTAATGGTACCTTGCAAGCAAAAATGGTCATTATTGTTTTGTGATATTATACAAACGACATTCATAATTACTGTGTTCTATTTGTTAACAAAAATCTGTTATCTTTCTCTAGAGTTAATTTGGAACCCTTTTTGAGCACCATGTTACATAAAACATATTAAACAATTTCCGGTGTCGCGTCGGCTACTGTTTGGTCTTTAGTTTATTTTCAGTGCAACGCATTATTTTGTATCCCGGGTCCAAAAAATACAAAGGTAGCTTTTAAAAGCTTTTTGACGTACTTTTGTTGCAGGGTGGTGCGAATGATGTGTGATTTTTCGAGCTCGGTACTTTAAAAAATTACTTTTGACAAGCGTTTTCACCAATTTCATTTATTATTTCATCATGCGAGGGCTGAACCAAATTTTGTATAAAACTTGGTCGAAGTGTAGGCACGATTTTTTGATGCTGCGTGTTCATATTTTATTAGCGATCGGGATTCGCTGAATTTTAGACATTTTTATTTTAGGGATTCTATAACTAAATACCCAAACAAACAAATATGTCAACATTATTTTAGGACTTTTTAAATCAAATTTGCAATTACATCAGAGGCTCAGATAAAAAAATATAATTATATAAAAAAGTAACATTATTCGCGATACTTAAGCCCTGCTGATGGTGGCATCAGACGAGCAATATTACTCTAGGTGCAAGTGGCATGCATATTTAATGACGTGCCTCGTGGGCACAACGTATTGGACACTGTTGCGAACTAAAACTTGTAAATCCTATGCGGGAAAAATGTTACGTTGCATATTTTATTTGGTAAATTAATTTTTATATCTGGCAGTTCAAGTTTGTTTTACCTGAACTTTGCGATACTAAATTGTTGGTACTATAATTAGTAATGCAGAGTACTCTATCTTTATACAATATACGTTTTATTTTAAAGTATGATCATATATAATGAAAATATGTGTGATCGTGATTCTTTAAATAGAAGTGACAAAATTTAGGGTATGTGTTCATATCACTAAACATGGATTTTTAGTATGTATTTGTATTTACTAACTACAAATGTACTATTAATTATATGTTGATAATTATGATCGGACAAATTGTTGGTATTATCGACGTTCTTTTATTTAAGTAAATGAGTTGTTATCCGTGAAAATTTGCACTAAACTAAATCCTGTATCACGTTGCTAACACTTTATGAGCTAAATTAATATGATTAAAAATTTATATCCAGGTTTCATCGCTTCCCTACTTGGTGTTAATGACTTGGATTAAAATCGTTTAGCTTGAAAACAGACTTGTAAACTCAGTTTAAACGTATAGTAAAGTTTTACGAGGCGCATATTAATTGTTAACTTTAACGTTCACTTGTACTTTCATTGATATGAAGTTGACATCGCAAACTACTAAAGTTAGTAAGTACATTTACTTAACTCCATAAAGGCGACGAAAGCCTATTATCTAGAACTCGGCATGCAATATTAAAGCTCATTTACATTATGCGCCTAGCTCGTCAAACCACATGCAAAGGTTCTGAATAAGGAGAAACTACGAGCGCTTTGTACTTTGAAACTTGAATGAAAATTCTTTCCAACTCTATTTAGCTGTACACGTAGTTATACACTATAGTATTGCTCGTTCACAAGTCCTATATAAACGATTCCAAATCCCTTTACGTCACATAACATTCAATGAAATTGCCGAAATGTTTTAAAAAGAAATTTGTAAAGAATTTGTGAATGGCGCGTTCAAAAATGCACCTAAACGATTTTATTTAAAAAGCAAAGAAATTTCCCCACGTAAGATAATCCATTAAGCGGACACATATTTTACCTAGAGCAGTTTCTCTCCGGTTTAAATAAAATTTCTATAGATATTCCAGTATTGGCATTCAGTAACGAGTACTGAAAACGTTTTAGTGCGGGAGTATCTTTAAACAAATTCACGGTGAATTTTGTTGTCAACAGTCCTTGGAGATTATAGACATATTCAATTTAAGTTGTCGTTTCATTTTATGTGGTATTCTTAAATTTACATCAATAACAGTAAACATTTGTAAGTGTAAAATATTTTTATAGTGGTGTTCTAGTTGTTTCAAGAATATACAAGTTGTTTGGATCTGAAGTTATTTATGTGAAGCGATATATGTGTTCAATTTGGCGTTGGCTGACGACCCGTGCATTTGCTTTTAGGTGGGTGATCCTGAATCGAGAAAGATAGTATATAATATGCATGCTTCAAATATAAAAAAGTGCTCACGTATTGACACATTTATTAGAATAGTCAATGTAACGTCTTACTTTTGGAAGAAAATGATTATATAAAAATACATGCTTATTATTATTGCCTAGGTATCGAAATACTTTATTTATTACTAGAAACTACCTTCTATTTTGGGTTTTAAACGTATTTTTGTTTTATAATACCATCGATAGTATACATTATATATATGATCAGATTAATGTAGGTATTTACATTATACCCTACGTGATATTGATTGACACTACTAAAATCAGTAATAAATCTATCCAAAGCCTACAATTAGGTTATAGCGTGTTAATAACTCGTAGGGCTTTTATAACTGCTGTATTACACGCAGTATTACCGTTTTTCTACGGCCTCGACCTTCCGTTCTATATTACGAGTAAATTAATCGCTCTGAATTATAGACGTCGTTCTTGTGCTACTTTCATCACACCGTCTTTTAGTATGATATGTATATAATTTAACTTACTCGTATTAACATTTGTAAGGTATATGTCACTAATTCCTATGTATTTTTATATAAGTATATGTATTTGATTATAGTTAGTGACAGTATCTATTAGGGTCAAGAAAAGCGTAATCTTGCATAACCATATAGTTCAATATAAACATATTATATACTATTATTATTATATTATTCTTAAATGTTTATATGTATTGACGACAGAAAAAGACCAAGAATGGATCCTTGAGGCACTTCAATTCTCTCTGCTTTGTATGTTTGTATTGTAAAATATACGAGTAAAACAAATGCTACCATGCCAAGAAATGAAAGACTAATTTTCTATTTAGATAAAACTATATATAAGCTAAATGAACATTGTATACACTATAGCTTTACTGTGGAAAAACGACACCGATGAGTGATGACACAGTGACATTTTAAAGACCGCTCTTAAAACTTCCTAATTGTATTTTTAACCGACTTAAAAAAAGGAGGAGGTTTCTCAATTCTATCGATTCGCAATACTACACAAGCAATACAATACAATACAAGCAGTACTATAAGAAGCTTACTACTACTATAGGTACCTAAATAGTTATTGTTTTACCTGGCACCAACTTCAAAATTATAAAATACTTATTTAATCATTTCTGATCTAAGTAAATTTAGTTTTTACTTTTTAGTTTCCTTCCTGGTTGAAGTCAGTTTTCTTTTTGTTAAAAATTATTTTATTGGTTTATGGGAACCGAAAATTTTATTGAATAAACGCTTATGTTGCCCATTTATTCTAAATACTTTTTTAACCATTTAATGTTATTAGGTAAGTAGACTTCCAATTGATTGATAATTCTTAATTAGATATTAATTCTCATTATTTTAACCGTAACAAATTTTAACAAATTATTTTTACACGCAATTCATCAAAACTTATTATTTCCAGATAAGGGTTTGTTTATAGCTAGGAAATAGTATAGAATTTATTGACAGAACAGTCTTAGTAAGCAAATCGCCATCACAAAGAACAATTTTGTTACCCAAAAGCTTGAAACTATCAAAGGCTGCAGATAAAGCCAGACTTATGCATCGGTTACAGACTTTCGCGCTAATTGAATGTCGTCTATCCTATTACGGACCTTTTCTCCGCCATGCTGTTGGCATGAATTTGTGTTAAAAGATTACTTCTCGTTGTAGCTCATGTTCAACAAATCTGCTATCTTAAAGACAGTATTTGCATAAATTTGATCAATAAATTTAATTCAAAGCCAATATCATGATGTTTTTTTTGTTCAGAGTTTGGGTTTCTGGTCATCCGGAAACATTGTCTTGATTTGTAAATACTAGATTTTTGCGCATCCAAAAATTTCAAACTGCAATTCGAGTACGATTTTCTGCTATAAGAATTCTTAATTTTAAATAAAGTGATATTTTTATGGTGAAATTGTATCTATAAATAGTCAACCTAAAACACGGACGCATATGTAACACAATTCTATCTAGATCTAGTTGATAATGTAAGCACTACATGCGTGAGCGATTTATGTCATTTGCTGCAGAATATATTCGTAGTAAAATCTATGCCAGAGCTGAGCTATATCTAACATTTTCGGCCTTTTAAATATTTATTACTATTTTATTAGAACAGTAATATAAGATCAACAAAAGTCTCAAATTCAGACTGCATTTAATTTCTGTTAACTTGAACATAACTTAAATGATTTTAGCAGTTTTTCATTGATATAATATGAAGTAAACGGTTTTCCAACATAAAACTGCGTATGTCCTATGTGCATTGGCCATAAGTCCTGACACGTCAGCCTTCGATATACGAACCACTATATCACTGAATGCTTTAAACTTATCTTCGATCCATAAACTTTAAGCTCATGTTTTTCTACCGTGAATTTTCGAAACTAAACAGTTTTTTGTTTTGTATCTCATAAATATTAAATCTGCCCTGGAAATCGAGTTCTGAAATTGAGTAGTCAACTATTCATGGTTAGGTTAAATATTTATAATTGTTAGTAGGTGCTTTATTGGTGTTTAGGTGAACACCGCGGTACTATCTAGATTGCTCAAATTGTGTTTATGATATCAAATCAAAACAAATTAAATCAAATCAAATTATTTATTTGCTGGTCAAGGGTATACAGTGGTTAGCAGTACATTGAATATTGTTCTCCTTGATAATGGCATACAAATTTTTTTAATATTCAACTCATAATTTCGTATATATTTAAATAGATACCTATGTACATGCATCAAAATAAATTACCTATCATTTATAACAAATATGTAGTAAGTAGTAAAAATTTAAATAAATATTCTAGGTATAAATTCAAGACGCGGTTTAGTACAATTGCATAATACAAACAAATTAAATCAAACAGTCAAGTATTCTAAGGTGTAAAATAATTAAATTATTTTATTGGGGTTATGTCACATAAGAAATAAAAATGTCAATATGGCAATTATGTGTAAAATAATAAAAAAAAATGAAGAAATAAAATATACGCTTCTAAAAAGAAGTAAACTATTTGACATAATAGTAAGTGGTGACCGTCATACATAGACTTAGTAGGAGCCAATGCACAATGTTGTTCTATGTTTTCGTCGCCTAGCCTATACTGCCTTTAGTAAAAAAATTAAAGCTCTGTACTTGCAGCTCAAGACACTATATATTCTTCTTTCTGCCAGTACAGCACATCTCTTAAAAGTAACAACACTATCTAAGTAATTCTATCTGTATAGTCAACCTCATAATACTAGACAGACTATACTTTTAGCAACTTTAATGTTAAAACAAAAGAAGTAGATAAAATACTGTTTTCAACGTTTATCTTTATTTTTATGTACATTACTTTCAGCTTCTTTTAAATTGAATTTATATGTTATAGTTTATACATGGTTAAAACTTTGGCTGAAGTCTTAACAAACAGATACTACTAGCGGAACTGGATTGACAAATTAACCAGAAACTTGGCATGCTATTGTGACAACAAAGCAGATTTGTCTGCCAAGTCTCGTCTTATTTCCCAGCATCACGAATGTAATCGCAAATGTATGAAGGAATAATAAACATTTTCGCAAATTCATTTAGATTTTCATTAGCCTTGTTAATTTTCAACTCTGCTACGGGGATGAAAATACGAGTATTTTCGCATTAATCTGACATCACTTATCTTTGGGTTTTCACATGAAAAAGTTTTATTCTTTTTTTTAGTTTATTCACTTTGATCCTGAGTTTAATTTCGTATGCTTTTTCGAAATCCAAATGATTTTAAAAATATTACACACCTACGATAAAAGAAAACATGATGAGGAAAATTAAATGATAACATATAAGATTTGAAGGGTCGAAACCGCTTGACCTATATAATAATAATACCAGCCTGTTTGCTGTTCCACTGCAGGGTAAAGGCCTCTTCTTATAAGGCGGATTGCCAATCCGCCTAGAGCGAGCGGACTTTTACTCAGACTTTTAAGTCTAGGTTTCCTCACGATGTTTTCCTTCACCGTCAGTCAAATATGGCTAAGATAAACTTAGAAAGTACAATATATGATTGGAATCACATTAGTACTTTGCCCGGTATAGTACCTTCTCGTGTTTACGAAGCGGGTACCTTATCCACTGGACCAGTTCGACTTTTGATCTATTAAAAACTGCAAATTACAATTATAACAATATAAAAGTGCTATTATCTGAAGTTTGATTTAGATTCATCATCATTAAATTTGCCATCCAGCCATTATAAATTTTATTATAATCTAATTTGCATGTATAAATTACAAATGCATAGCCATTTTGTCAATTTCCGTGACAACCAATATTATATAGGTCCTGTACAATTAGAGTTGAATACTCAGAGAAGTAATAATAATTGTCATTTGAAAATTGATAACACGTTTTCAACGGTCAATGGTCTTTCACCTGTCAAAACGACGCACGTAGAGCCAGCTACGTACTAATTGTCACCTTATTTATTGATGTTGGTTCTGTTAATAAAATATTCTATTGATACATGTCGTTAACAATTATCGCCAGCCAAGCAATACTCGTCATTGTATTAATTTCTTTCGTAAATTCGGTATTTAGCATATCCCTTAAACTGGCTTATTCCATCGGGAGTGTGTGTTAAAGTAACAAATGACGTTGTTTTTTGAAGCAGTTATTTCGCACCAGCGCGTTACTCTGATGTTTTATGTACACATTTAACAGAATGTAGTACTGGAATTTTATTAACTTCTGTACTATTAAATTAATGAACTCTTAATGTCTATTTTCAGTTAAAAATATATATATACCCATTCTGTTTTGGAATATAAATATTATGTACCTATCTATTTATTAATAGGTTCAGGGCTAATAATGAATTTAAAGGTATTTTGTTTTAAAATGGGTTACATATGACTCAGTCCAATGGTTTATTATTTTAATTACATATATATTTACAAGCTTTTGTTAAACTTACTTCTTAGTTTTAAAAAGTAATTTTAAAAGTATTTCTCGAACAAATACCCTGAAAACAGTTTACAGTCTGCAGAATGTTCTTTTACATGTTTTAGATATATATTTTCATATAAAAATGTATTGAACTTGTGTGACAGAGATTGGCTGAATGTTGTTTTCGCATAAGGCGTCGAGATGATGCAATTTTATCGTAACAAAGTGATATTGAGAATCCTAACAATCGTCAGAGATCACAATGACAGCTAACGGTCAACTTACAGATTTCACAGTAATACAGTTACGACGTCTAAATACACTTTGTTACTTGTTTAAATACGTTAAATCATCAAAACACGGGAACTGTTTGTAAGTATAAAATACTATTCTAAAAGAAATATATTGTAACGAGGGTCTACAGTTATAATAGTATTTTTGGTTACGAAGATCACCCCTAAATAATACTGTTGTTGCTCATTGCAGAAGTGTTGTTTTAGTAATTGGATAAATAAAATAAAAGAAAGAAGGGACGTACCTACAGCGAGTCTCTTTGTTTCTAGGTTCTCATTCTATTCTTTACCCTTTAGTTAGGCTCTTAATACGGCCTACTACATAGATTGCGGTAATAGGATACCTATGTATTTCAAATCAAGGACGATAAAGGTAAATGATTAAATGTGCGAAAGATCATATGAATTCAAAGGAATTTATACAGATGTGTCTGATAGTCAAGAGAGGAAAGAGCTATCATACTGTATTGTGTCGGTTCGAAATTATAAGGGTAAGATGATGATTTATTAAAATGAACAGACCTTCATGTTCAAGTTAGTCAGTTACCTATAAAGTAACAGTATATGAAGGAAATTTATTGCATGTTCTAGTCACGTTCCTTTAATTGTATACAAAAGTCGTGTTCATACGAAATTATAGTGGCTGTAGTAGTTCCAGCTTACATAAAATGTAGTTTTCAGTATATTGTATATTTTCACGTTGTACCGTCGTACCGTTGCTCTAACACGTGCGGTGTACTTCTAACAAGCCCACCACGTACAGTGACCGAGATCCTAAACTATAGGCTGCTTGTCGTTAACTAGATGCGACTGGTGACTTTTACGTGTATGTTCGTATAGGTTTAGTTGTTAGCTGCATGTTTAATGATTACGAAAGGGCATGATTGACCCTGGTATTCAATTGTTTTGGCTAGATTGTATATCACAAGAGTCTGTAGAGTATCTGGAGTCTGAATAAACATCATATCATCATCATCATATCAGCCAAAAGACGTCCACTCCTGGACATAGGCCACCCCCAATTTTCGCCACAGTGGCCGGTCGTTCGCCGCTCTCATCCATCGGTTGCCCGCCACCTTTACTGGGTCGTCGGTCCACCTTATGAGAGGTTTGCCCACGCTGCGTCTTCTGGTTCTTGGTCGCCATTCTAGAACTTTTCTGCCCCAACGGCCGTCAGTTCTGCAAGCTATGTGTCCTGCCCATTGCCACTTCAGAGAAGCAACTCTGCGAGCGTTCTAGTTTGAATATTCATATTACTAATAATAACTATAAATTATTTATTTTCACTAACTGAAGTGAAGTATCAATCAGTTCATTTTTTTTCCACTGCAAGTCGTTGTAGTATTCTTCTGACTGACTGAGGACTCGGCATTTCATAGACACCTTTTTATTTTTTATCTAATCGTAGTAAGGATTTGAAATGAAAATTTATACTATATTAAAATATTGAAACAAAAATAAATAAAGAATTGATACCCATCAGTAATTTTATAAATAGTGCCTTTTGTAATACATATTTTAAATGAGGGAATGCAAACAGCTCGGATTTAAGCGCAATTTTATATATATTTATCTTGAAAATATATTAATACCACGTTACAAACAAGCAGTGAAACTTCTAGTGAATAAGTTTATTCTTTGTTATTTAAGGAAAATGCTGTTGCCGGTGTATAGTGTTAATGTAGTTACGAGATACAAAAGTCTGCAGTCTGTTCAATAAGTGAAACGAACTACCAGCTGCGGTGTTACCCGAGTGCTATGACATGTCCTTCTTCTAACGAGTTTTAAAGAGGTTTAAAATTTATCACGGTAGGTAAATGGCTTCAACAGAGTCCCTGGCATTGCAGAAGTCTATGAGCGACAATTACCACTTACTAGATAGGCTGTTGCCACTGTAGGTAATAAAAAAATAAAAATAGTCCGTACTGCCATAGACGCTTCCCTTTAGTGCCGCGTTCCAGTTCGACCCACAAAGGTTATTGAGTGAAGTGCAATTTCAATTAAATTATATCAAAAATTCAATTAAGCAAAGTACGTGTCAAGTATTCTGCTTCACTTTTGAGTGCTGTTTCAAAATGTAGACAGGTACTTGTTTGAGTACTTTATGTTTTGTATATTATAATGAGTAAGAAGTTTTAAATGTTGTATAGTATAGGTATACGTATGAGGTTTTAAGTTTTGTTTATGGTTAATGAATAGTGTTTTTATTAGGATAGTAAATTGATTTCACTACGCAGATAATAGACAGTCAGTTTGTAAGTGAAACCAATATTTTAGTAATTTCACTCTATTTCACTGTTCGATACTTGCAAACCTACTACCGTTATCATATCCGAGGTGAAGTCTAGTAGAAAATATACACAAAACTAAAAAAAAAGCTTAACCAGACAACAATGACAAAAGCCGTCGTTAACTAACAAAATAAGAATATTCTCTTTCGCTTACAAAGTCGTTTTTTATTTCATACTGTAATCAGCCTTGTGGCCTAGTCTTCAAAACGCCGGCTCGAAAAAACACTCGACATTTTTGGCGAGACTTGGTATTCCGGCACAGTTAACAGACGCTAGCGAGGTTAATTGTCACTGCAAACCGCTGCACCTCTTTACTGTTATATGTTTACACGGTCTTAAGTAGACCGTTGCCCTCGCAACTCAGTAAATTTATTACAAGTGTGCAATATTGCTGGTGATAAAAGCAACAGCGCTGTATGTATATTTGTGTGCCTGTATAATATATACCTGTAGTGTATACATATTTAATACTTAAAGGAATATTATTAATATGATTTGTATTGATATGCATACTTATTTGTGTATTTATCTGTCGTCTCGAGTGGCGTACTCTGCTGGGCCTGCGGTGGTGGAGTGAGTAGCACACCGACCAGCGCGGGGTAAAGACGGAGTGCATGCACGGCGAGCCGATACAAATATTATTGTCTAATTTCACAGACATTATAGTGTTCATTACAATACCTATGCTTATTGCAATGACTTAGTTATCGGTTAAGTTGTATTTAAGAGTTTTATTTCTAATAATAAGATGAATCAAAGGTCTACTTGATAGTAAATGAGTACAGACGTTTAGAGCCTTCTTCAAAGTGTTAAATTATCATTTGTCATTATGTTGGATGTATTTTGAGTGAAATCATAATAAAGATACATTATATTATGTTAAGGCAGTCAAAATCAACTGTGAAACCAGCACGTAATTTAACTAAACTAATTGATAAACACTAACTTGTTCAACGTTTGTTTGTGCGTCGGATAAAGTGAAAATCACAGTCACGTGATAATACAATACAGTGACGTATGTCAACACCGATTGTCGTGTGCCTAACCTGCATTACCTTTGTTTTCATTGTATACATACATATCTTGCCCTTATAACATTTTGACTTAAGTACCCCCATGTGCCGCATACAAAAGGTATCTATATGATTGATAAATATATATAATATAATAATAATACATATAATATGATCATAAGGTTGATTTTTGATGCAGAACACTCGAATCTTGACTGACAATTATGTGTGAAGCCGCACTAATTTTAGTAGTAGTTCATATCAATGTTTTAATTAGAACTAAGGCTGAAGTGTTTTCAACGGGTTATTACCGGTTCTCTAAGCCATGCAATTTAACTTCTGTATGGATAGTGATGAAACTATACAAACTTTAAATTAAGGCACTAAATAGTCTCAGAAAGAGCCAAACTTAGCGTCTTAAACAGCAAATTATTGAACCAGAAATAACAAGTAAAGTTTAAAAAAATATGTAATGAATAACAGAAAATACCGCCATAGACATAAACATGGAATCCACTTGAAATATGGTTTATTTTAGTAATATAGTAAAACCATTTAAAGCCATGAAACTTATGCCATTAGAACAAGAAAAATGTAGACACTTTTCCACCTTAATTTTCTCAATATTGATTGAAATTGACAGCCTCCGTGGCGCAGTGGGAGCGCAAGCGACTGCTATACACGGTTTAGTGCACGAGTTCGTGTATAATCCATAAATATTTGTTCCGAGTCTGGGTGTACTTTGTGTCCGTTTAATGTATGTTTGTAAAGTTCCCCGCGACACAGGGCTTGTTCCCTAGCGCGGGTATTGCCTTTTATCAAATTAAACAAAGAACCAAAAAAATTAATACTTAGGTGGGTATATATTTTCAGAGTCGGCCACAGTACCATAATACACAACATGTTCAGATATTTTATCTAATATAAAGCAGTCACTGTTTACTTCTATCTGTTTCTACGCAACAAATTTCTGACACTATACTACCGTTTTGAGAATTTCTTCCAAAAAGTCTATACGTATAATAAATGTACTAGAACTGTTCTGAGAAATTAGCAACAATACCGTAAGGTTGCCAGTGTTATACGGTTTCCTCGAGATAGCCGAGATACAGTTGGTTCTAATAATCCTATTTAGATTATCTGATATACCCGATCTTAACCGAATTTATTTCACCTCAAAATAATGTAATAAAATATTCATACACTAATAACATTTCCGTGGCTTGAGTCAGCGTGACGTGGTTGTAATAGCTAATATATTTGGTGTCACATAGGTCACATAATTGAGATAATCGTGTCAAATAAAATGTACATGATATCCGTCTTATGTTCAATCTGCGGATTAAAGTGACATGGAGAAATTCCATGTCTGAGGGACATTGAGGAACAGGACAATTGAACTGTATTTATTTTTATAACATTAAATTTACAAAAGAAGTGGCTGTGAGCTAAATACCTTCCTCCTGTTTTTATTTGTGGTCAGGTGTGCTGTGTGCTTTGTTGCCAACTTGTTTAAAACAAAAGTAAGTAGTTAGTTAGTCGAACATACTTAAATATTTTCTGTTTCTAGAAAATCTTTTGTACACTGAAACGTGAAAATTATTCGTAAATTATACAGTATGAATAATAATAACCTACCACCAAAACACCTTTAACAAAGTTAAAATACGTCCTTGAAGCTTAAAATGTATGAAAATATTCTAACGAATGGATACCCTATTTATAGCTTATGTATCACATAAGATTGTTATCTTGTTTAAACTGCGCTTAATTAGTGATAACGTTAATGTTAAGTACGTGATCAGATCATACTAAAACAAACAATTTGCAACCAATTGTATGCTAAATGAAGTTGTTCAAGAATACTTTATGAACACATTTAGAGATGTAGATTACTTGCTCTTTGCTTTGATTCTGTAATTTTATCACAACATAAATTAATTTTGTCATGTAACGTTGTAATATGATTTAACTTATCATCCCCAGTCCGAACATGTCCACTGTATGTAGGACTAGGGCATAAGGGTTTTAAGAGAGCGTTTGTCATGGCTGCTAAATCAAATTGGACAATCAATTTGCCATTGTAAAATTTCTAAGTTTGTTGAAAAAAAAACACAAGTTAGTGGATTTTGGCTTTTTGCATAAAATTTTGCTCCTTGCTAAATTTCATAATTTTCGATCAACGGAAAGTAGGTACCCTACAAATGTTGATGTCCTTTCAAATATATGAAATACGTGGTGCAAATGGCTGTATATTTTGATAATGGTAACCTATAAACTTGATTTTTACTACTTCAAGGATCTGTAATGGTACGCTTTAGCTTGATACCGCTGAACGTCCCTGGGTAAAGGAGCCTTGAAAGTTTCTATAGGGTTAATTTTGCAATAATCCTAATAAATGATAAAATTTACTGTTTACCGGTACTACAAAGATAGCTGTAATTTTATTACAAAACTAGCTGTGCTCTGCGCTTGTCCCGCGCGGAAAATGTGTTTAATTAATGTATCTCGGGAACCAGACTGATTTTCGGGATAAAAAATCTATGTTAATATCAATTTTCATCGAAATCGGGTAAGCCGTTTAGGCGCAGAGTGGTAACAAAAACACACACACACTTACTTTCGCATTTATAATATTAGTAGGATAAAATAGTTAATAGAATATATCTTTCTTTCTTTCAGTAATTTAGCCACATTTTGTTGCCTAATATCTTCTCAACTTACCCATCAAATTTCAAGATCATTGACCTTATTATAATAATCTGTCGTGACGGATATCGATAGAACATTGTTAAATAAGGTCTCAAGTATCTTTAAATTGATGTTATAAGAAATCAGATGACGTCATGACGTAGGTAATATATTATGAAGTTGTTCTGAAAAAGGCTGGCAGAAGTGTGAACACCCACGTTTCTCAAGTTATATTGGGTCTTATGTACCTAATAGAAGACGATCTTATTGTCATATTCCGGGTACAATTTTGAAGAGGTGCTATATATTTACTATCTATTAGTATCTTTGGCTACCTTGTATATACGACACCGGTGAAAGGATTGCATAATTAGTGTAATTCTTACCCGACCACCACACGATTTTATTTGTTTAAGTTTTTATTGTAATTATAATTATCAAAGAGACCACATTCTAGTAGTAGCTGATGATTACCCTAGTAACCTAGGTTGTATGTAGGATGCTTTTTCACGTCCGGCTTAACAGATTCAGGGTATAAATTATATGCAGATAAAATGGTTATATTAATTTGTTAATATACTAGTAAATATAAAGTAGCGAACTTTGGTAGCAGAATCATCATCATTTTATATAAAACCTATTTTAGGTTATTTAATCGATAGTGTCGTAACTATCAATAGTATATAGTTGTGATAGTTTCAACACATATAGTGGCCAAAAGCAAGTTCTAATGGACTCACACAAACTCGACCCCTACAATTTGCCGGCTTACGACAATAAACCGCAAACATACGCAGCGTTTCGCCAATAAAAAGTGTTTGCTTATAGCTTCGCTCCCTATCTATTCCCCTTTCTGCCCAGTCGACTCTTTAAAAGACTAGCGTAAAATGATCTTACGGTTAAACCCACTATTTGTGTTTACTTTCAAATCAAAGAGGAAAATTGTTCTATTCTAACAATTTTATCGGTTTTATCCGTTCAATATATACTTAAAGGAATGTTATTATTTATAAAGTTAGAGTTAACCGCATCCGTAAAAGCCTTGGATTCCACAATAGTGCACGTTTTCACTACATTGCGTTTGCCCGGATCTTATTTTCAATGAATTTCAGTTAGCATTGAAATCAGTTCTTGTATCAATGTCGGCTATTGCCGTTCTTGGTAGACGATCCGCCATTTTTATATATTTGCACCTGATTGTAGGTATTTATCTGAAATCGGAATGAGTTTGTAATAATGACTGTTTATTTTGTATGCAAGAAATACATGTTAAGTATAAATATGTAAATATTTAATAGTAGAAAGATCAAAATCATTGTAACTGCATGAAAGATGACTTGACCAAAAAATAAGTTACTAGATACAGGAAATAGCGCTGCTTCCAAAAATGTATAAAAGAGCAAAGGAGAAATAATACATCAAAAATATGTTTTATATTTTTTGATCCTGGAATATAGGTACCTATTAAAAAGAAAATCGATCTTTGCCATGTGGGTATAGTGAAACTGCATCTTATCAAACGTACAAAAGCTTACCTGGATAAAAAATATACGATCCTAAATTTTTTTTAATAAAAATATCTTTGTTGTTAATTTAGATAATGCCTATACGCAATGTGTTAGTGCCAAGTAAATACTAAATAACTAAATACTATAAAAACCATACTACAATAGCAAATTAAGATTGGTAATACCTATAGGTACCTTTTTTTTTTTTACGTGGGAAATGCATTACGCATACGCACCCGCCTGGGCAAGGCGGGGGTTATGTCGGACTCTCCGACCACACTCAAAGCGCGGCCGGCATACCGACTAAAACCCACGGTGTTCCTCCAGACGGCCAGAGTGTCGGGGTCACGGGAAACGCTCGCGCATTCATCCGCGACCCCGACGGGCCATGGCCCGCTCACCACACGCGAGCGGACCCCGTCCGATTTAAGGGGCCTAGCCCCCCCTCCCTTGAGAGGCGCGTGCGGAACACGCACACTGCCGTCTCGTGCCCGTGCTGTTCGGGCGGCGACTGCCCGATCGCCGCCCGCGGGCCACCTCCTAACTCGGCCGCAAAGGATAGGGAGAACCGACAGAGAATACCGACACTCCTCTTCCCCTGCGGCCCCACCGCGTCCGCAATCTGGCGGTTGCGGCCCCGCCGAGGCCGCGGAAGGTAGGGAGAGCGGCGCACCGTTATACCGCCACTCCTCTCCCGCCGCGGCCCCGCCACTCCTTAGCCGTAGTGTCGCCAAAGCAATACCGCAGCCCGACCCAGTTGCGGTGCCGCCCATACAGCACCGCAACCCACCTGAGCCGCTCCATCGTGGGCTTACCACCAAAGCCCAGAGGAGCGGCGCCTCCTTGGGGTTCCTCTTGGTTCGCCGTGGTTCTGCGTAACCACGGTTACTAAGCCCCCCCCCGCCGCGACAAGGCGAGAACCCCGGTTGGGGGAGGCCTATAGGTACCTAGTTATTGTTTTAAATACTATATGAACCTGTTAACCTGAGAAGTCCGACTACTGGTTTGCCGAATATTGGTGTTAATCAATGATTGAGTTACGGAGTCTGGAGGTCATGTAGCAGTTCATATTAAATATTCATATCCAGTTGCAATTGGTGGAACTGGCTCGCTAAATAATGTATCAGAAGATCCATCATTTCATCTATTGAAATATTCAGGCCAATAATTTCTTTACTTGTCTTCACACTATTTATTTATATGGATCATTAGTTGCAATGATTAAAAATAATGTCAATACAAGCGACTCGACCTTTCAGTCAATAAATCTATCGATTTATCCAATCGAGATTAGACACAACAAAACAGTTTAATCAGACTGTCTGCCGAACTCTATATCATCGGTTCCTCGGTCATTATAAAAACACAAAACCAGCAGTCGTGTTCTTTGGTCTGCGAACTAGGTGTATCGTCCTCTGTTTTTATTAACCTCTTTCTATTTAAACCAAAGTCTACTATTATTGCTATTTTATTAATTCCTTGTTCTAAACTCATTTTACTTCTGATTAAATTCGTTGCGGGTTCTAAGACACACAGGTTTAGCAGTTCACTGGACTCCAGAATTTCGTAGAGCTATGATATGATACGATTATTTTGGTAAACGGACAGGATGTGCCGAAAGGGATAAATTTCGTAACGAGGTTAACTCAACTAACTCTGATGTATGGTGCCACTTTCAAAAAGCTTAATTGCAGCTATGGAGTCAGCAATGTAATCGATTGACTCCGAAATATGTAGGTACCTAGGTGCAGTTATAAAAAAAAAACGTTGCAATTATAAGCACGTTCTGATGCTTTTATTCAAGATTATTTTTAATGTAGAAAGCGATTCTAAAGTCCCAAGGATACGGCACCGGTGTTATCACTGATAACCACGTAATACGGTTACTGTTATATTTCTCGCGTAATATCAGTGTAACGAGTCAGGTAGCTTACGTGTGTAACAAGCCGTTTTAGCTTTCGATCCGCGGCATTTACTCGGTTATTCAGTAAATAACTTCGCTTGGTATTTGTGTACAATAATTGTGAATAATAACTTTTCAACCGACCTCAAAGACATAATTATGGTCTGATTTAGAATTGTAATATGGTTAGTCTATAGGGTAATTACGTATGCTAGCGCTAGGTCCTGAACTTTAGAAGTGGATGGTTCAGTTGGCTCGTAGCAAATGGCGTGCTGTAGTCTCTGCTGACCCCATTAATGGGAGACATGCTTGAGGTTATTAGTAAGCTTATGTATACACAGAATTCGACTTCAACTACCTAACTTGAGCTTCATGGATAAAAGCAATTGCAATATCGTCTTTATCAAGTAGAATTCTTGCGAGTAGTGATAATCGACATTTCCTCTTAGATTTCTTTCTTATTTTCAAAGAAAGTGTACAATTGAAGTTTTGCAATAAAATATGTTCGAGTTATTTACTCTCACGGGTGCATTCGACGCGAAGCCGATGCACAATATTGATGATAAAGTGGTGGCCGCTGGGATTTTCAATTGATACGTTAAGTTTAGCTTGTAGGAAAAACTATGATAGTGGGAAATATCCTATTAATATTATAAATGTGAAAGTTTGTATGTGTATGTGTGTGTGTGTGTGTTTGTTACCACTCAGCGCCTTAACGGCTAAACCGATTTCGATAAAAATTTGTATGTAGATAGATTCGGTTCCGAAGACTTTTACTTTTCATCCCGAAAATCGGTCTGGTTCCCGAGGGATAAAACAAACCATATTTTACGCGCGGAAATTTTCGGTACACATAAACCAATAAAATAATTTTTAACAAAAATAAAACCGACTTCAAACAGGAAGGAAACCTAAAAGTAAAAAAATTATTCACATAGAACAAAGTAATTCGTATTTTGATTTAGTTAATCAGAAATAATTAAATAAGTATTTTATAATTTTGAAGTTAGAGCCAAGTAAAACTATAATTAGGTACTTATAGGTATTATCAATCTTAATTTGCTATTATAGTAAGGTTCATATAGTATTTAAAACAATAACTAGGTACCTATAGGCCTCCCCCAACCGGGGTTCTCGCCTTGTCGCGGCGGGGGGGGGCTTAGTAACCGTGGTTACGCAGAACCACGGCGAACCAAGAGGAACCCCAAGGAGGCGCCGCTCCTCTGGGCTTTGGTGGTAAGCCCACGATGGAGCGGCTCAGGTGGGTTGCGGTGCTGTATGGGCGGCACCGCAACTGGGTCGGGCTGCGGTATTGCTTTGGCGACACTACGGCTAAGGAGTGGCGGGGCCGCGGCGGGAGAGGAGTGGCGGTATAACGGTGCGCCGCTCTCCCTACCTTCCGCGGCCTCGGCGGGGCCGCAACCGCCAGATTGCGGACGCGGTGGGGCCGCAGGGGAAGAGGAGTGTCGGTATTCTCTGTCGGTTCTCCCTATCCTTTGCGGCCGAGTTAGGAGGTGGCCCGCGGGCGGCGATCGGGCAGTCGCCGCCCGAACAGCACGGGCACGAGACGGCAGTGTGCGTGTTCCGCACGCGCCTCTCAAGGGAGGGGGGGCTAGGCCCCTTAAATCGGACGGGGTCCGCTCGCGTGTGGTGAGCGGGCCATGGCCCGTCGGGGTCGCGGATGAATGCGCGAGCGTTTCCCGTGACCCCGACACTCTGGCCGTCTGGAGGAACACCGTGGGTTTTAGTCGGTATGCCGGCCGCGCTTTGAGTGTGGTCGGAGAGTCCGACATAACCCCCGCCTTGCCCAGGCGGGTGCGTATGCGTAATGCATTTCCCACGTAAAAAAAAAAAAGGTACCTATAGGTATTACCAATCTTAATTTGCTATTGTAGTATGGTTTTTATAGTATTTAGTTATTTAGTATTTACTTGGCACTAACACATTGCGTATAGGCATTATCTAAATTAACAACAAAGATATTTTTATTAAAAAAAATTTAGGATCGTATATTTTTTATCCAGGTAAGCTTTTGTACGTTTGATAAGATGCAGTTTCACTATACCCACATGGCAAAGATCGATTTTCTTTTTAATAGGTACCTATATTCCAGGATCAAAAAATATAAAACATATTTTTGATGTATTATTTCTCCTTTGCTCTTTTATACATTTTTGGAAGCAGCGCTATTTCCTGTATCTAGTAACTTATTTTTTGGTCAAGTCATCTTTCATGCAGTTACAATGATTTTGATCTTTCTACTATTAAATATTTACATATTTATACTTAACATGTATTTCTTGCATACAAAATAAACAGTCATTATTACAAACTCATTCCGATTTCAGATAAATACCTACAATCAGGTGCAAATATATAAAAATGGCGGATCGTCTACCAAGAACGGCAATAGCCGACATTGATACAAGAACTGATTTCAATGCTAACTGAAATTCATTGAAAATAAGATCCGGGCAAACGCAATGTAGTGAAAACGTGCACTATTGTGGAATCCAAGGCTTTTACGGATGCCCCCCTCCCACCCATTCCTCCCTCTGTTTCACTGCTTCTCCCCTCGGCAGGCCGTCACAGCTGATTCCATTCCACGGTTGGCAGACGGCGTGGCGCTACGTGTCGACATGAACCAAGTTTTACAGCTATGTGTCTGTTTCATTAGCATTTTAATTAACAAATACGATTTTATTGCACGATACTAGTAAATGGTTATTGTATGCAAGAAGACTTGAATGTATTGATGAAGTTTTCTCAAGTAGTAACGGCGATAGCTGACTGCGATATAATGAGGATCACGTACACGCTAGTACATGGTAAGGTAACTTCCACCCATTCAATATTTGTAGAGAGTAGAGGAAAATAACTAACTCATGCATAAATTGACACCGATTCTAGAAGTAAACATTAGTTTAGTTTCATTTTGTTTTTTTTAAAACAACTTGGGTCTTAGGGAGTAAGGCTCGTGTCACGGTCACGGAGGACTTTATAAACATACAATCAGCGCACACAAAGAGCTCCCACTGGGCAACCGAGGCAGTCAGAAATGGTACACAATGACGCCATGCAATCATCTTATCCCACAGCGTATATCTATATAATTTTATTTTCATTTAATCCGATGTTGTATTGATATCGAGGCTACACACAAATGCTACAATGAAATTAAATGAAAAACATCGAAACAGGTGACGACCTTTTTATTAACATTATATATATACAATAAATATATAAAACATTTTCATATTATTAACTAATACTAACTACATTGTAGCGAACTTAGCAGACGATAACGACCCTAAGAATTATCGTCGTATATTCACAGACCATTAAATAAAGCTATAATACTACATAAATAATATACTGCACTGGATTAACTCTAACTTTATAAATAATAACATTCCTTTAAGTATATATTGAACGGATAAAACCGATAAAATTGTTAGAATAGAACAATTTTCCTCTTTGATTTGAAAGTAAACACAAATAGTGGGTTTAACCGTAAGATCATTTTACGCTAGTCTTTTAAAGAGTCGACTGGGCAGAAAGGGGAATAGATAGGGAGCGAAGCTATAAGCAAACACTTTTTATTGGCGAAACGCTGCGTATGTTTGCGGTTTATTGTCGTAAGCCGGCAAATTGTAGGGGTCGAGTTTGTGTGAGTCCATTAGAACTTGCTTTTGGCCACTATATGTGTTGAAACTATCACAACTATATACTATTGATAGTTACGACACTATCGATTAAATAACCTAAAATAGGTTTTATATAAAATGATGATGATTCTGCTACCAAAGTTCGCTACTTTATATTTACTAGTATATTAACAAATTAATATAACCTTTTTATCTGCATATAATTTATACCCTGAATCTGTTAAGCCGGACGTGAAAAAGCATCCTACATACAACCTAGGTTACTAGGGTAATCATCAGCTACTACTAGAATGTGGTCTCTTTGATAATTATAATTACAATAAAAACTTAAACAAATAAAATCGTGTGGTGGTCGGGTAAGAATTACACTAATTATGCAATCCTTTCACCGGTGTCGTATATACAAGGTAGCCAAAGATACTAATAGATAGTAAATATATAGCACCTCTCCAAAATTGTACCCGGAATATGACAATAAGATCGTCTTCTATTAGGTACATAAGACCCAATATAACTTGAGAAACGTGGGTGTTCACACTTCTGCCAGCCTTTTTCAGAACAACGTCATAATATATTACCTACGTCATGACGTCATCTGATTTCTTATAACATCAATTTAAAGATACTTGAGACCTTATTTAACAATGTTCTATCGATATCCGTCACGACAGATTATTATAATAAGGTCAATGATCTTGAAATTTGATGGGTAAGTTGAGAAGATATTAGGCAACAAAATGTGGCTAAATTACTGAAAGAAAGAAAGATATATTCTATTAACTATTTTATCCTACTAATATTATAAATGCGAAAGTAAGTGTGTGTGTGTTTTTGTTACCACTCTGCGCCTAAACGGCTTACCCGATTTCGATGAAAATTGATATTAACATAGATTTTTTATCCCGAAAATCAGTCTGGTTCCCGAGATACATTAATTAAACACATTTTCCGCGCGGGACAAGCGCAGAGCACAGCTAGTTTTGTAATAAAATTACAGCTATCTTTGTAGTACCGGTAAACAGTAAATTTTATCATTTATTAGGATTATTGCAAAATTAACCCTATAGAAACTTTCAAGGCTCCTTTACCCAGGGACGTTCAGCGGTATCAAGCTAAAGCGTACCATTACAGATCCTTGAAGTAGTAAAAATCAAGTTTATAGGTTACCATTATCAAAATATACAGCCATTTGCACCACGTATTTCATATATTTGAAAGGACATCAACATTTGTAGGGTACCTACTTTCCGTTGATCGAAAATTATGAAATTTAGCAAGGAGCAAAATTTTATGCAAAAAGCCAAAATCCACTAACTTGTGTTTTTTTTTCAACAAACTTAGAAATTTTACAATGGCAAATTGATTGTCCAATTTGATTTAGCAGCCATGACAAACGCTCTCTTAAAACCCTTATGCCCTAGTCCTACATACAGTGGACATGTTCGGACTGGGGATGATAAGTTAAATCATATTACAACGTTACATGACAAAATTAATTTATGTTGTGATAAAATTACAGAATCAAAGCAAAGAGCAAGTAATCTACATCTCTAAATGTGTTCATAAAGTATTCTTGAACAACTTCATTTAGCATACAATTGGTTGCAAATTGTTTGTTTTAGTATGATCTGATCACGTACTTAACATTAACGTTATCACTAATTAAGCGCAGTTTAAACAAGATAACAATCTTATGTGATACATAAGCTATAAATAGGGTATCCATTCGTTAGAATATTTTCATACATTTTAAGCTTCAAGGACGTATTTTAACTTTGTTAAAGGTGTTTTGGTGGTAGGTTATTATTATTCATACTGTATAATTTACGAATAATTTTCACGTTTCAGTGTACAAAAGATTTTCTAGAAACAGAAAATATTTAAGTATGTTCGACTAACTAACTACTTACTTTTGTTTTAAACAAGTTGGCAACAAAGCACACAGCACACCTGACCACAAATAAAAACAGGAGGAAGGTATTTAGCTCACAGCCACTTCTTTTGTAAATGTAATGTTATAAAAATAAATACAGTTCAATTGTCCTGTCTCTCAATGTCCCTCAGACATGGAATTTCTCCATGTCACTTTAACCCACAGATTGAACATAAGACGGATATCATGTACATTTTATTTTACACGATTATCTCAATTATGTGACCTATGTGACACCAAATATATTAGCTATTACAACCACGTCACGCTGACTCACGCCACGGAAATGTTATTAGTGTATGAATATTTTATTACATTATTTTGAGGTGAAATAAATTCGGTTAAGATCGGGTATATCAGATACCTAATCTAAATAGGATTATTAGAACCAACTGTATCTCGGATATCTCGAGGAAACCGTATAACACTGGCAACATTACGGTATTGTTGATAATTTCTCAGAACAGTTCTAGTACATGTATTATACGTATAGACTTTTTGGAAGAAATTCTCAAAACGGTAGTATAGTGTCAGAAATTTGTTGCGTAGAAACAGATAGAAGTAAACAGTGACTGCTTTATATTAGAGAAAATATCTGAACATGTTGTGTATTATGGTACTGTGGCCGACTCTGAAAATATATACCTACCTAAGTATTAATTTTTTTGGTTCTTTGTTTAATTTGATAAAAGGCAATACCCGCGCTAGGGAACAAGCCCTGTGTCGCGGGGAACTTTACAAACATACATTAAACGGACACAAAGTACACCAAGACTCGGAACAAATATTTATGGATTATACACGAACTCGTGCACTAAACCGTGTATAGCAGTCGCTTGCGATCCCACTGCGCCACGGAGGCTGTCAATTTCAATCAATATTGAGAAAATTAAGGTGGAAAAGTGTCTACATTTTTCTTGTTCTAATGGCATAAGTTTCATGGCTTTAAATGGTTTTACTATATTACTAAAATAAACCATATTTCAAGTGGATTCCATGTTTATGTCTATGGCGGTATTTTCTGTTATTCATTACATATTTTTTGATCTTTTACTTGTTATTTCTGGTTCAATAATTTGCTGTTTAAGACGCTAAGTTTGGCTCTTTCTGAGACTACTTAGTGCCTTAATTTAAAGTTTGTATAGTTTCATCACTATCCATACAGAAGTTAAATTGCATGGCTTAGAGAACCGGTAATAACCCGTTGAAAACACTTCAGCCTTAGTTCTAATTAAAACATTGATATGAACTACTACTAAAATTAGTGCGGCTTCACACATAATTGTCAGTCAAGATTCGAGTGTTCTGCATCAAAAATCAACCTTATGATCATATTATATGTATTATTATTATATTATATATATTTATCAATCATATAGATACCTTTTGTATGCGGCACATGGGGGTACTTAAGTCAAAATGTTATAAGGGCAAGATATGTATGTATACAATGAAAACAAAGGTAATGCAGGTTAGGCACACGACAATCGGTGTTGACATACGTCACTGTATTGTATTATCACGTGACTGTGATTTTCACTTTATCCGACGCACAAACAAACGTTGAACAAGTTAGTGTTTATCAATTAGTTTAGTTAAATTACGTGCTGGTTTCACAGTTGATTTTGACTGCCTTAACATAATATAATGTATCTTTATTATGATTTCACTCAAAATACATCCAACATAATGACAAATGATAATTTAACACTTTGAAGAAGGCTCTAAACGTCTGTACTCATTTACTATCAAGTAGACCTTTGATTCATCTTATTATTAGAAATAAAACTCTTAAATACAACTTAACCGATAACTAAGTCATTGCAATAAGCATAGGTATTGTAATGAACACGGTTATGACAAAGTAGGCCAAGGTGAAGACGTCGTGAGTGTTGTGTGTCGTAGTACTGACTTTTTACAAAACAGTGTAACAACAGACAAAGTGAGGGTAGTTGCCGAATCCCGAGCTTCAAGGCGAAGACGACGCCTGGCTACATCAGTCAGCCCGTGACCATGGTCGGTGTAATTCGACCGAAACGTCGGGTAAAGAGGTATGACACCTTATAATAATTCTCTAACACGAGTAGACCCGTTTTATAAATATAGTTATAACTAGCTGTGCCCGCGACTTCGTCCGCGTGGAATAGTGATTTTGGGCAGCATTTTTTGGATATATCTTTTGGTTTGTTTTGAATTATAAACATCTTCGTTTAGGTGAATAAGAAAAATCTTTACAGTAAATGCTTTTCTATATACGATATTAGACTATCGATACGATACGATATTAGACTATGGCTATACAGCCATCGGGGATCAAAGCCATACAGGCTGCTAGGATTACTTACACGTGACAAATCCACATAAAGCTGACTATGCGAAAAACAGCTAATATTTAGATCCACACTCACAACAGTTAGTGTCTGACCTTAGGCTTTATTAATTGTCATCGCGAAACATAGGCTCACTGGAAACGGGAAATTGTTTGGAATGAGAGGAATCCGAGGAATAAAACCGCTATAAGATTTTTTTTTATATATTAGCTTGCCAAAGTGACTCTACTCTGCCTGATGGTAAGCAGTCAGTGGAATCCAGAAGTGGTGGACACCATTCCAAAAGAAAAACTACTGGTATGGTGGCCTTCACTATGGCGGCTTAGTGAGATGCTTTTTCACGCCCCGCTTTAAAGACCCAGGATCAAAGTTAGATGGAAACTCATGCGCTGGCAGAGAGTTATAGACTTTAACTGAGCGACAAAGGTATGAAATGCTCTACCGTTTGGTTCGAGACCCTTTAGATTGCACTGTGAAAGAGTAGCACTTCAGTCCCGCACGTGTCGTTCTGGATAAAAAGGGAGGGGGTAGGAGTAATTTAAAGAGCTCTTGAGAAGACTCTCCGTGGTAAAGGCGATAGAAGACGGCCATTGAGGAGGCGATGTCTCTTCGCAGCTTTAAAGGCTCAAGTGGCCTCCGGGCTTCCGATGATACGCACTGCTCGCAAAGAGCCCCCGTACTCTCTCGAAAATGGTCGCCGGGTCCCACTATCCGGTCACCAACCTGCACGACGAACCACTCCGGGATTATGCGCAACCTGGTGGGACAGCATCTTAGGGTGGTAATTTTTTTTTTTTACTACCAATGTGACTCCATCCCGCCTGATGGTAAGCAGTCAGTGGAATCCAGAAGTGGTGGTCACCATACTAAAAGCCATCGTTTTAAACTGCTGGTATGGTGGCCTCCACTATAGCGGCTGGGAATGGGGTTAGGGGAGTGAGGGAAGTGAGGAAAGAGGAAAGGGGGAAATTAGGCCCCCGGCACTCTCACTCACCGAACGAAACGCAGTAGTACGAATACTACTACTCTTACGTCGATCTTCTATGAGAGGGTCGTACTTCCCCGGACGATCCGGCCCATTCATGCTGAAACCAGCTTGGATCTACTACCGTAATACTACGGTTAGGTCTAATTGGGCCCCTGTACAATGCCGTGGGTGGCCAGCGGCACCACCGTTTATACGGGTCTCCCTGGCCGGCGAATTGACCCACACCACCCACACAATGACTCCACGGATACTCAGCTGGTCCTACTCATGCTGCGAGGATTGTCATGTATGCATAAGTTGGGCCTCTGGCTCTCGCACTTACCGAACGAAACGCAATAATATGGATACTATTACTCTTACAACGATCTTCTATGAGAGGGTAGTACTTCCCTGGTCGATCCGACCCATTCATGCTGAAACCAGCGTAAATCAACTACTACTATTTCGTAATTCACTTTAATTCCACCTATTTCGTAATGAGACGTGTTAACAAACATGTTTACATCACCAAAAAATAAAAATAAAATAAGTCCAGAAAAATATAAATCTAACTTTTATTTACCTTTTAACTGATAACATTTTAATAAAGAAATAAGACGTGTTAACCTAACTTAAAAACACACTAACCTAAGCTAAATACATACCACATGTATGACGTGATTATTTAAATTGGCATAACTTTTTTATTTATGAACCGATTGACATGAAACAAACACTAAATGTTAAGTGAAGCTTACCACAATGTATCAGTGAAAACCATATTTAAATCGGATAAGCCGTTTTGGAGATTAGCGTGAACAAACGCACAGACAAACAGAGAAACAGACAAACAGACTCACAGACAAACAGACAAACAGACAAACAGACAAAAATTGTAACAATCATTGTTTTGGGTTCTATTTGCGTTTATAAAGATCCCAATAACATTTTTTCTAAAATATCTTCAATGTACAGACAGCGACCGGTTACATTTTTATTATATGTATAGATACAAACTACCTACTTACAATTTACGTGCAGAATTGACAACGACAATCGTGTTGTATTTTTTTTTTGTTCTTCTTTTACTGTTTTTTTATACTAAGTTGTGTTGTACATTTTATTAATTTATTATGTTGTTGTTATTTACTCAGATCAGTTGGCGGGTGGTGCAGAGATAATTTTTCCACAGTAGTGAAATATTTTCTTATCATATTATTATTGTATTTTATTATTATATACATATATATATTATTTTATGTCATTATCTGATGATTCATCTTTTTACTCCGCTAATGATACTGCTGATTTTGTTTCTGACGACAGCTTCTGCTCGTCCAGTGACACACTTGGTGACAGTTTGCGTCAATGTTTCAATTCGCTTCCCACTCGTTTGTTGAATGCTTGTCACATTAATGCTCAGAGTTTGCCGAGTCATTTTAGTGACCTTTTAGAAGCTTTCACTGACACAAACGTTCATGCCATCCTGGTCTCTGAGAGCTGGCTGAAACCTCATCTTCTTTCTACTACGTATCCACTGCCCGGTTTTGTTCTTATCCGCAATGACCGATTGGACAAGGGAGGAGGCGGAGTTGCCATTTATTTACGTAGTAACTTCGCGTATAAAATTATTGCTTCATCTCCTTCTCATTATTCTGCATCTGCCGAATATCTTTTTCTTGAGGTTTCAGTCAGGGGAACTAAAGCTGTTCTCGGGGTTGTATATTGCCCTCCTTCTGTGGACTATTTCACTGATTTGGAATCGGTATTTGAATCGTTGGGGTCTGAATATGCACATTATATCATTATGGGAGATTTTAATACCAACCTTTTATTCCCTGAATCCTCTCGTACACATAAACTCCTACACATTATTGAATCTGCCAGTCTGCACATTTTACCACTTCAGGCAACACATCACAATGCAAATTGTGAGGACACCTGGCTAGATTTAATAATTACCTCTGATCCTTCCTATGTCCGCTCTCATGGTCAATATCCCGCACCTGGCTTCTCTCACCACGACCTTATTTTCCTTTCATATGTCCTTAAACCTCCTAAAGTCCGGGCCAAAGTACTGCACTTACGCTGTTTTGCACGGATGGACATTAATAGGTTGCGAGATGATGCTTCAGGCATTGATTGGTTGCCTTTGACTGAAGCTACAACTGTGGATGATAAAGTACGCATATTTAATGACGCTGTGTTCGCGTTATACAACGTTCATGCTCCAGTCAGAAGGACTAAATTGAAGCGTCCACCGGCTCTTTGGATGACGGAGGGAGTTCGAATGGCAATGAGGCGCAGGGATCGCGCATTTCGACAATTTCGCAAAGACCGCTGTGATTTGAACTGGACATATTTCAAGACTGCCAGGAATCGATGTAACCAGATGATACGTAATGCTAAACGCCGATATATTCTTGATAATATCACACAATCTTCACCTGCACACCTTTGGAGGTTTCTTGGTACACTCGGTATCGGTAAACCTAGTTATGTGGAGTTTCCCAAGACATTAGCTTTAGATGACATAAATCGACATTTTGCCACCTCAGTTTTACTGGATAGTCACACTCAGACTCAAACGATGAGTCACATACTCGAATTACCAAAGCTCAACATCGAGCAGTTTTATTTTTCTCCAGTCGCCCCAAACGAGATCAAAAAGATTATCCTATCCATAAAATCCAAGGCTGTGGGATGTGACGATGTAAGTCGTCATATGATCACTATTATCCTAGACCAACTTCTTGCTCCTATATCCCACATACTTAACTTTTCCCTTGAATCCGGTCAATTTCCACAACTATGGCGGCGAGCTTATGTGCGCCCACTGGCCAAAGTTGCCAATCCTTCCCTCCCTATTCATTACCGCCCAATATCCATTCTTCCTTTTCTTTCCAAGGTGTAAACAGTTGTCCGGGTTTGTATACAGCAACAATATCCTTTCTCCACTTCAATCTGGTTTCAGACCCGGACACAGCACAATAACTACTCTGCTTAAAGTGACTGGCGATGTTAGGGTGGGCGTGGAGGAAACGAAGACCACTGTTTTGGTTTTAGTGGATTTCTCGAACGCCTTCAACACTGTCAGTCACGACATCCTTTTATGTATCCTGTCCTATCTTATGGTCTCCTCTAAGGCGCTGGAATGGTTCTCATCTTATCTTCGAGGGCGCCAGCAGTCAGTGCGGATCGATGAAACTTTATCGACTTGGTGCGATCTTAACTCTGGCGTTCCTCAAGGCGGTATACTCTCTCCTCTTCTATTTTCACTATTTATTAATCTTCTATCCAACGAACTTCGCAATGCGTATCATCTTTATGCCGATGACCTGCAGCTCTACACCCAGGCAAGGGTTGAGGATCTTAGCGGGGCGATTGAAGGGGTCAACCAAGATCTAAATGTCCTGAGAAAATGGTGCGAAAGGTTTGGTCTAAAGGTGAATCCGTCCAAATGTCAAGCCATTATTATAGGAAGTCCTAGAATGATGGCTAGAGTAAACCTGGGAAACCTGCCACCTGTAATATTCAACAGCTCAGTGATCCCCTTCAGTCAGAGTGTTAAAGACCTTGGACTGTATCTGGACACTACCCTTGATTGGAGAACACAGGTAGCTAATGTCAGCAGCAAGGTAACGTGTACCCTGCGTTCTCTTTATCGCTTAAAGAACTTTCTCTCACCTAAGACAAAAACTATGTTGGTGCAGACTTTGGTGTTTCCCGTCATCGACTATGGTGATGTGTGCTACTTCGACCTGAATGCAGATCTGCTCAATAAACTTGACCGACTTCTCAACAATTGCATTAGATTCATTTTTAACCTTCGTAAGTACGATCATGTATCCACACATCGCTCCCAGCTGCAATGGCTACCTATCCGCCAGCGGCGTAGTTGTCGAGCTTTAAGTACTCTTTACTCCATACTGAACTCCCCTAACGCTCCCACTTATTTAACTTCTCATTTCCAATACCTTTCTAGCACACATGACAAAAATCTTCGTTCATCTAATAATCTTCTTCTTTTTTGCCCTCTTCATGGCTCAAGTCTTATACATTCATCTTTCAACATTCAGTCCATTCTTCTTTGGAATGCGCTCCCTCTCGAGATCAGGATGTCCACTACCCGTGACATCTTTAAGGCAAGAGTTCGTCAGCTTTACAGTAAGTTATTAGCGGAATCATCTTAGCGTTCATTATGTATATATTATATATTTATTGGTATATGTATGTATATATTTGTATACGTATGTATATATTGGTATGATATCTATGTATATATTGAGTATTTAATTTGTTTAATTTTGTATTTTTGTATTCATAAGTAAGTACTTATTCTAACTACTCACTACATAAAGCACCTACCTGGTTTCATCTCTGCATCACCCAAAGGTTGGCTGGTAGAGAATGCCTTTGGCATTAAGCTCACCTTTGTACAGTGTTTTGTGCATAAAGAAATAAAATAAAAAATAAATAAAAAATCGTGCCATCATTTTCAAGTGTAATAATAGGTAAACAAAACTGAAAATTTGCAAAGAACCGGGATTAAAACCTTTGAACGAAAAGTGTACTCAGTTTAATTTATGTTGATTACGCCTGTTCGCCTGTAGGATAAAGTATCTGGCTGTTATTTTTCTTTCAAATCCATTTAAATGTTTGATCTTATTCCGATTTTCATTATTCAAGTTACTTTTGTACAGTGTAAGACTAAGAAGTTATCTTTTGGACAAAAGGCTGTGTGTATACTATTATATAAAGCGGAAGAGTTAGTTAGTTTGTTTGTTTGAACGCGCTCATCTCTAGAACTAGGTACCAGTCGAATTTGAATAATTCCTAAAGAAGGTTTAAGCTACGTAACATCACGCTCATGGCGACGGGAGCAGAGCAATTATAGAGATGCGGGTGAAACTGCGCCGCGGCAATTTAGTCAGTAATAAAACTTAAGGGAGATGAACGCTGGTATTGAATAAAGGCAAAATACAGTCGTCACAGCATGTTGTACCTATCTATACCTTAATATACTATTCAGATCATTCAGATGCAGTGATTCTAAGGTCCCACTTCTCAGTGCTCAGCTTTCTTCTTAATAAAGCTTTTCTGCTTAAAAACGTTTTGTTGAAAAAAAACAATGTACTCCTTTGTTACGCAGGTATTTTAGAACTAAGTACTGCATATTGTTTAAAACTTTCCATCTATGGAGTATTGCAGTCAGGATAATATACACGGCTTCTCGTCAGGAATAAATAAATCAACACGTTTAAAAATTTTCTTCGTGCCAACATTATTAGGTCTTGTTGTCGCAACGTAATCGCTCATTGCTTTATATCGGATAATTTATTGGTAGTATTATCCCAGAATATTAGAACATCGTTTATATTATTTATCCTATGATTATGTGGATACTATATAGTATTTGATTCAATGTCTATTGCCTTTGTTGCTGGTAATGGATGGCTTGTTGACATAATGTTCGTAAGTATCCCAAGTTAAGCCAATGTCTTTTCTTTTATAAGTACGAAAATACTGTATCGATATAACTTGGTTTGTTTAAAGAAAACAAAAGCAGTATTAGGTGGATGTTGAATTATTAATAGAAACTTAGTAAACAAACAGATTAGTTATATGGTAAGCAGTCACCGAATCAAAATCACTCACTTGTTGGCAGAAATATTTCGTTTTCGACCCGATGTAACAGTATCCCCTTAGTCACCTTACGAAACTCATGGGCAGATATAGGTTGGTTCCATTCTCTAGATCAATTGACTACTGATCGGTACACAATCTTTCGTTCTGCCAAAATAAACTCTTAATACTAAGCAATAACTTATTTAATCCACTTAAAATAATAAGTATACCTACTGAACAAATAAAGTAAGATACTATTTTGGTACAGCTTGCAAATAGAACGTGATCATTTTTAAATCGACTCAATGGGCAAGTTGCTGGTTGTTTTGGGACAAAGACTAAATCCTCTTTTTGGTTTATTGCATGCGAAACCTTATCCTAGCAGTCTTAATACGGCAATGATTTCTATATATCTTTTATCTTGGTAAATAACGAAGGATTTCGCCTGTCGCAATTATTTTAAAGTTAGCGTTTGTTTATCCAAACAACTCCCAAGATCCTATATGAGTACCTGCATACTGATAGTGTCTAATCTAGACGCCTGATGCCCAAATTCTCAAACACTATTCAACTTTGACTTAGTCCTTTAAATATATCTGTTTCTAAAATGTTAAAAGTGACCGCTAACATTGTAGAGAGCCACTAAAAATTTAGTTTTGTTCCAGTATTTGCTGTTTAGTGCCTTTTGTGTTCTTTAATGCTATGTTTGTAAAGTTTCTTGCAGTACGAGGCCTTATTCTCTATTGCAGAAGTTGTTATTTGAAAACGAAAAATCTTTTACAATTTTATAATAGATTTTTACAATTTTAAATAAATATTTCATTAATGAAATTGAACATTCTTTTTTAGCCATTCGTGCAAAAACTAATCTACTAGCGGTCATTCATTTAAAAGCCACTGTCACAAGTTAGAAATCTCTAGAACGCATAAATAAAGGAACACACGTTGAACAGTCTATACAGGGAAGTTTTTGCCGTATACCTTTGTCGAACATTAATAACTAACAACGCTTCGCTCACCTTTTATTTTACGTGCACTGGTTCAAAACTTGCAGGAGGGTCGGAATATTTACTGTTACGAGGGAGAAAGGTCCATTTAAGGTGGAGGCAACACAACGTTGCCATGGAAACGAAACGCTATATCTGTAGTGTACTAAAGCGTTATTGTTGGGATAAGTCGCCAGAATGGTCTACTTTTGCACTTCAAAGATATTGTTTCTGTTTACGGAACGATGTATTTTAAAATAGACATTGACGGGAATGCTTTCATATTTTGTCTTTATTTGTTGTGATAAATGATGAGGAATCAACTGTCTTTGTTTAATAGGTCATATCATTACATAGAAAACTTTTACCTGTTTGTATTAAATGCTTGATTTATACATATAGTAAAGTCAAATAAATACGACGAAACTCTTTACAAAACAACATTGAGGGCAAATTAAGTGGAATAGAATAGATAAATTAATAAATTTATCCAATGGGATTGACATACTAACGTCAACATTGTCGTTAGCTTATGTCAATCCCATATAGTTTTTTAAACCTATTTTATGCTATTCTAATACATAGAATTGTCATATAGAAATGAAAGATGTCGATGAAGCAGTATGCCTAAAAATCTGAAATTGACTAAGAATTTTTTTTAGTTTAATTAATTCCTGATATGATTACAGTTCAAAAAAACGTTGTTACAATGGATATTAAGGTATCTATGTACATATACTAATAGGAATAACGTAGATATTCACCAGTTATTAAATTATTAGACAGATTACCTTTACCTACTCATAAAAATGTCATGATGTAGCAAACATTTAGGTACTAACCCAATGTCACCAAAATTATTGATGTGTTTATATGTGTTTTGTATATTAATTATAATATACTAGCTGCACCCCACGGCTTCGCCCACGTCTAAAATGTGTTTTATCGGCCTCGGGAATCAGACCGATTTTTGGAATGAAAAGTAGCCTGTGTCCTTCTCCGGCACCGCATCTATTAACATAACAATTTTCATCGAAATCGGTTCAGCCGTTTAGGCGCTTCGTGGTAACAAACACACACACATGCACACACAAACTTTCGCATTTATAATATTAATTTATGATTAGTATGTTGAATACGAAATCTATATTATTTTATAAAGCGGAAGAGTTTGTTTGTTTGTTTGTACATGCTAATCGCTGGAACTACTAGTCGGATTTAAAAAAAATTTACCCGCGAGTGAAACCGCGCCGCGGCTAGCTTGTCATTAAGAAAATTATTATAACTAGCTGTCTATTTTATAGAATAAGGTAGTAAGAATAAGGTCTTTTTTATAGAAGAAAATATGAATGAAACGCCATTATATCCTTCTCTTTATTCTCATTTGTTCATCAAAGAAAATTAAGAAAAAGAAAAAATAAAAAGGAGGTTTTACTTTATTTCTTGTTTAATTTTGTTTCTTAACTAGTTAAAGTTAACTAAAGTAGTTTAATGAATACCGTAGTTTAGGATCAGAATTAACTTTGCCGAAAGTCACTCTGAAGCTCTGTAAGTTTACTTCCTGTGCGAGCTCTGCAATTTGTTTACTCTCCGAACATTAATTGCTTTGTAGTGCTTGATTACGTGAAACCGCGTGGTTTTACATACATGTGATATATGATTTAAGTAGATTGTGTACTACAAAGAAAATGTGCTTTTTTAAGCTAAAGTTGAAACTTATGTAGATTCATTTGTATGTTGTATTTACAACCAGCTACGGTTTGCTTATAAGCTTGTTTAATTTGTTTACTGACGGATTTGTGGCTTTTGATTATTTAATGCAATGATATTCTACTATTTAACAGATATGTTATACACTCACAAAATAACCGAAAAAAGCGTTCCGCACAGCAACCGTTACACACATACACATTCTTCATTCATTTTACATTTCACTACATGCCAAAATGATAAAAAAGGATGACTTCAGAAAACAAATGGGAAGAAAAGTCACAGCTAGTGTTGTCAATTGCGTATGAATGTAAACAAACATTATAGCTACCAATCACCGCAAGTTGTATCATAGAATACAAATATAACGTGACAGAAGGTACTACATATCGCGTTCACAAAATTTGTACCGCAGTTTAACTAATAAACAAATGCTAAAGGTAGAAATAAAACATTTAAAAAGAAAATAAATATATATAATATTGAAATATACATTTATGTTATTAAATCAAAGTATTTTGCGTTCTTACATATATGGTATGAGAGCCTGTGTTTTATTTACTTTGATATCATAATTCGTAATAATTCTGAACACACAATTCAATAGTGCCATATAGTCGCCATGCGTAACGCAGACTAATAGACAATACGTCTCAATTAGGACGTTTTTGGATCTTCACGATTACGCGTTTATAACATATCTGTTAAATAGATTGAATGATTTTTTTAAATCAATAGTCTTATTATCGAATTGATGTTAAGCGCATTTTTCGGTACATTTTTATAGAAATTCGTGTGTTTATCCAATTTTTTTATTAACGCTACGAAATGTTCAGCGTACTACGTATTTATAAATGCGAACCAATTTAAATTACGAATAGGATTCTCGCACGCATTTGCCTTTGTATTGGAAATGTCCGAAAAATCAAACTAGACGGAGTAGCGGGCTGTGGCTGCATGTTTCCAATCGCAATTGAACAAAAAAGTATGGAAAATATTGGTTGTAAAATGGTTTAATTGAAAAAATGCAGGATAAAATACGAAGAATGTAACTCTGAAAAGCTTTTTTTGACGATAACATACTGCGTGTAGTATTTTACGGCAATTTATAGTTTTAACAGAAACGCGTGTATTTCGTTAGCACAGAATATATATTTTGAAAAATATGTTTTTTTTTTAAACGGCGCGCTAAAATTATAATATGCAAATCATTTTATGATTGAATGTACCCTTATTCATATCTACGTATTGCAAACAATATGAATAATTTAGACAGGCCTTGATATAATTCGAAATATTTAAAGCCCTTTTTAAGCCATTTTTTCGCGATAAAAGATAACCTATGTTGTTCCCAATTAGTATTATCATCTTTATACCAAATTTCATCTAAATCGATTCAGTGATTTCGGTGTAAAAGCGTTAACAGACAGACAAATTACTGTCGCATTGATAATATTAATATTGATTAGTATGGATCTCACAGTACTATGTATATTGTATACCTATGTATAAATAAATTCCAATAGGTTTTATGGGTACAGTTAAGTTCTTTAAAACCTACATTACACAGCGTCCTGTTTAATTGTAAGCTTTTAGCATGTTGGATGAGATTGAAGCCTGAATGTGTTCTAAAGCGTGTATGAGTCATTTCGCCTCCGTTCAGGTCAAGACGTAGCCTCAAGCGAAACTCAGCCTAACAACTGTACCGAGCCTTTTGCCTTACCCATTAAAATCCGAAACAAAAGTGTCACCTTCCATTACTTCAAACAATGAAAGTAAATATTGAAAATCCTTTTTCTTGAGTACGGCTTTAGACAACTCATTTTTAACAATTTGTATATTCAGATGGGAATGTTCGGAAACAGAATAGCTGCCTTAACGTTTTAAAAATATTTCAAAGACATTCGTTTTACGTTTTACCAATTTGATCATTACTCGAATATATTAAAGGTTTATTTATGTATTTCATTTTCTTTGCGGATCGCACACACCACAAGTAAATTATAAACATGTCAACGTGTACAACATAACAGAGTTCGAATCAACTATTCATTTACCGGCAGGTTGGTACAACGTTAGAACACAATAGATTTAATTTGCGCCACAACTACAGCACTGGGTTTTCAAGCAAAACCCTTTGTTACAGCCCTGTCGGCTACCAAATTTTCAAGTAAGACAAGAGCTCGACTCTACATATTGTATCGGCTTGGCTGCATGAAATCCCTTTTTCCACGCGAGTTCATAACGAGGGGAGGCAAGCGGGCCGCGGGCGCCTCTTGCCAGGGATCCCCTGCGCTATTCACCATCTCGTTGACCGTAAACACCGTTTTAAAATGAATCCCTTTGACTTTACAAAAAATTACCAAATAAATTTGGTTTTTGTTTAGCATGTAGATGGCTTGGTAGCGATTTCACACACCATGGACTGTGTGGTGACTGTGTGAATGGTTCAAACTAATGATTCAGAAGTTTCCTTTATTTTATACCTTTACAAATTAGTAAAATTTTATTATAAAGGTATCTTTGTAAAGTTTATGGTCATAGGTATCGTAATCTAAGTAAATAAGTACCTACTAATTTAATTAATAATGTTTAAAAAGTACCACTGTGTCTTCTTCTTTTAGAAAATTATAAGTTTTTATTATTTTAAGAGCAATATATTCTTAAGTCTGATGTTTGACACTGATCGCCACCTCGGTCGGCGACGGTTACCGGTTATTGGACTTACCAAACAATAGATTTCTATTGTTTTCACGTGCATGACGTTAAATATTATAAAGTTTTTTAGCTATTTTAATTTACTACAAGTTTTGGTTCATAATATTTTAATTCCTTCGCGAAAGATATGTGTAACCCGTAGAACCCCGGAACCTACCTACGGAACGAATACGAAGCTACCCGGAGTAGCTGCGTATTAGTTCCGTAGACTAGGAAGTCGGTATAGAAAGTTCCGGAGGCTAAATCTGTTTATGATTGCGGTCTGGCTTGACTGCCGGTACCTATAATAAATCATTGCTATGGTGTAAGCAACAAATATATTATCGGTGAGGTGTGTTTACATTTACAAATATATTCACAACTAATTAATGTACTTATGCTTTGTCGTGTATATCTGCAAAAATAAAATGTATGTTATAATCATATAGCTGAAAGTGGTTATATATCCCGGTTTGGTTTTAGAATGATAGTAAAATTAAGAGGAGAAATTAATGCGAGACTATAAAACATTTACATTTGTACTTAGATGTAATTTCACATAAAATATCTTTGCGCTTTATCCGAAATTATGTAATAAAATTCAAATAACATAATAACGCCTTGACACCGCAATGCGGAGTTGAGTATACATATGAAAATTTCAGTATTCGTCGTACGACGCGACAGCTTTTAGGTACAAATATATGTCGTTTTTATATTTATCGTACGTAAATCTAAGCAGAAAACGTATTAAAAAATTTTCAACAACGTAAATATCGTTTTATCTAAAGCTGTAGAAACTACGAGAAGTTTTAAACTAGACAAATAGTTTTTGGACTCGAGGTTCTTTTTTAATTTAATAGGCCACTCATACTCTAGAGACGCTGAGTCTTTTCATAAATTTTATATGCCAAAGAGAAAACTGATATATGAAAAACGTTTTAAAATGTATAGAGAGCTGTTTTAATTTTTAGTTTAAAAAGTTAATTTGCATTTTGATTGTTATTTAGCTGTATGATGGCAAATATTTTTAACTGAGATACCTATGCAGAAGTTAGAAGCACAATCACAAACATGATTTTATGATTTTCATTTAACTATTGATGGTTTATATTGTTTTAGTTTTTCTATACAATATTATTATATGCAGGCGGGTTTTAGAAGTATATAATATATCTAAAGGAATAATGATTTTCTTCATACGTTAACATTCAAGTTTGTTGATCTGTATCACGCAATAATATAATCACTTACATAGATATCTTCATATTCAAACTCCTATCTTTTATTAAAAAAATATTTCGTTTCAAATCTACGCAATACCGCTACATAAAAGTCACTTTTACGATAAAATTAATTATTTTTATAGTCTGATGTTAGTGAGGTTTCATTACTCATAATATTTTATATCAAATTCTAAGAACCAAATCAAGTCTAATTGTCTTGTAATTGTTATTTCAAAGTACTACTCCATTCTCTTTATTATGATTTTAACTTAATATTTGATGCCATATAATTAATTAAACGGGTGCCTAGACCATTTCGTACTAGGGACACAACTATAATGTCTGCTGTGTAGAAAGCTTGTTCTGATAACCAAACAGTTTACGTACATATATCGACAAACATCTCTACCCAACACTTTATTAGAGTATCTTAGGACGTATGCCATTTTTTTTTGTAAATTTTCATAAATTTAGCCAAGTTATAATTATTTTATTTTATTAAATTACTCTAAAGGAATGCATAATACACTACTAGATAATCGTTTAGTTATAAATAAATGTATGTATAGCCGTAAGTTTTGGAATACATTCAGAGGAATACTCAGTAGAATAGAAACATACCGTAACTACCTAAAGGTGATAAATACGAAGATACATTTATATGTTTATCTAACGATAGCTAAACCCTAGAAACACCCATATAAAATATATCCTTTAAAGTTTTAAGGCACAAAGTTTAATAAATATTGTGCTAGTTCATTTTGTGGCGCTCTATTTTTCTTGTTGATAAACAAAGTTAATTTAAAAGCGGTCACGTACTTGTTCTTCCATCAATTTAGAGCTGCATTATGAATTGAAATTGGGTTATTATTAAAATTAAGCTCCTAATTTAAGTAAAGTGCACGGTCGTGTTTTACGATGTAGATATTTGTTGACGTTACGATTTTAGGAGCAATAAAATCAAAAGTAAAATAAAACAGCTTTATTTTAACGACTTTTGTCAATCTTTGAGTTTATTTTTTATTTACTATATTAATGAGTTTTTCATTTCATCTTCTGTTCTAATTTTTCTGCTTTTTTCTTTGCCCTTTTTGTAATAAGTCAACTTATTGTATCCAATTGTTACATAATGTACACCTACTCGTACATTTAAAACAATCGTTTAGATAAGTTAAAGAAAGTTTTGTCCCTCGTGAGAATATAAGTGCTACGTCGACATACGACATAGTGATCAATTTTTGCACCAAATCACAGTTTATGTAATCGGTTTCAAAGGGTACAATTACTGAAATCAACAAAGATCTCGCAAAAATTAGAAACTGGGCTTAGTCTTTTGGGCTACTCGTTAATCCAGTAAAATCACAAGCTATAATTATTGGTAGCACTTACATGATTAACTCAATAAGTCACCAGTCTCTTCCGTCTATAACTTACAACTCTACCTACTGCCATCTCGCTAGCAAAAAGCGTTAAGAATCTGGGTGTTGTTATGGATCCGTATCTATCATGGGATACCCACATTGCAGAGGTAAGCCGGGGGGTATTCTGCTCGTTTCAGGCACTCAAGCGACTTCAGAAATTCTTACCTTTTCAAACTAAAGTTACTCTTGCACAGTCCCTTCTACTACCACTCTTAGACTATGCGGATGTCTGTTTTCTTGATGCTAAGGAGGAACACCTCAATAAACTCGAACGACTGCAGAATTTGGGTATCCGCTTCATTTTCGGTTTGCGTAAATACGACCACGTTTTGGAATTTCGTAAGAAACTGAAGTGGCTACCTATTAGGCAGCGTCGAGATACGCACATTCTTTCTCTCCTTTATTCTGTCCTTAATAATCCCAGTTCTCGTTCCTACTTAAGTGAATGCTTTGAGTATCTTGTACCTCGTGGTAAACCTTGTCGGTCTTCATCCTCTCTTCTACTTCGTACTCCTCTTCATAGTACTAGCCTTCATACTACTAGGTTAGGTTGTGGAATTCTCTTCCTCACGTCATTCGTGAGAGTACTTCTGTGGATGTGTTCAAGAGAAGAACAAAAGAACATTTCATATCTTTGGTTAAATAATAGGTATATATAAGTAGATATATTTATTATAATTAGGTAAGTTTATGCATTTATATATTTTAATATATTATGTGTGTATTATTAATATGTAAGTATATTTGTTTAAATTATGTATACACTAGGATACAATAAATTAATAGGTATACTATATTTAATTTAATTTCCTTTCTGTCTGTTTGTACACTTCATTTGTTCTCACACTTGATATTTTTCCTCTTCCACTCTGAGGTTTGCTGGAAGAAAACTCACTTTTGAGTTAAGCTCGCCTTTGTACATGATATTTCTTACCAATTATGTAATATGTTCTATGTGTGTGTACAATAAAGAAAGAATAAAGAATAAAGAATACAATTGTAGCATTCAAATTAAATTACTCATATTTAAAATTGAACATACTTTGTAGAGAAACGTTATTTCTAGCTTACTAATGTCCTTCTTGTTCTTTGTCAACAGATATTCGACAATCACTACCACTTCCACCACCATGCGCTCGCGAAAAGATCGCTCAGTCCCGCGCACGAGCATCACGGCAAGCTAAATGCGGATGCGCGCGTGCGCTGGGCGAAGCAGCAACGCGTACTCTCAAGAAAGAAGAGGGATTTTCAAATTATAGAAAACATTTCTTCTACAGGTATGTCACACAATTAGTATAAAGAGATGTAAAATAATTCAAATAAATCATTTAAAATGCAAGTCTGCTAAAAAATTACAGACGTTTTCGTTGAATAAGAAAGATTGTAACAGCGTGTACCCTATTATTATCATTGCCTGTATGCAAATTGATAAAGATACCTGCTATTATGTCTATGGTATACTTTTTTAAACTATAGACACTATCGCGGTGAATCAAATCATTTTTTGTTTTATTAGTCGTAGCATATTTCGTTAGTTCAATGACTTATATTAATCTTGAATCCGATGTGATTGCGAGGTTGTTATGGCAAAAGTCACAGTGCCAGAATGAAAATACGCAAGCGGACATGGTGCTTCGAGTTTTCATTAAAATTTGCGTGCCTTGACCATGTCACAATATCGCAATGGCAGACGAGAGCCGGAGGCAATCGGTCTGTGATGTTTAAATGCTTCGAATATATACCTACGAGTATTGTATCGACAATTCACAATAAATCTGCTGTCATTACCTACCTATGATAATTTGGTTTTGGTGCAATAGATATATATGTTCTTACTTTCTTCTATACATCTCATCATTCCTGATGTAATAATTTCCAGTGCTTTATATGAAAATACAGTAATAGCACCAGAAAAGATTAAGCTTCTGGCTGTAAGTACAATTAGAAAGTAAAGTTTATTTTCCACTTGTTGACAGTGGTAGGGTGTAGTTACTTATTCAACTTCCTTACGTGGGCGGTGGGCTGCTTGTTCGAATACCAGTATTGCCGGTAGAAAAATCTTGCTTTGGTAACAATAGCACCTCTTAAATAAAACAGTAGCAGATAAAGATGGGCTATTATTTATTATGAAACAAAATTATACTACACAATCAAAATTATAATAATACGTTAACTGCGTATTGTTATGTAAATGTGTAATAATAACAATATTTTGTCATCAGCTGAGACGACATCAGATTTCGCAGCATCGTCGAAGCGCGACGCCAACTCGAAGCGCGAGCTCCAACCGTCACGGGTGAAGGGACGGCCACGAGCTGCTGACGCCAAGTTCCAGCTCAACGACCCGAAGTGGCCCCATATGTGGTATTTAGTAAGTATATCTTAATTATACATATGTAGTACTCGATATGGCGCTCAGTATAAGCATTATGTTACACTGAGGTAGATGCAGTCAGCGCGAGACGCTCTGACTACGCGAGGTATATGACAGTTGTTCTGAGTTTCTATTATTCTAGCGCAACATATATTATAAATATAATAGTTCAATGGTATCGAGTTAACACGAGCATGCTTTTAAAAGCAATAGAGGTCCTAGACAAGTGGTATATTTCTATACTATTCATAGAATAGATAAAAAATATAGGATTGACATAGGCTAATGCCAACATTGTTGTTAGCTTATGTCAATCCCATACATTCGGCTTGACACTTAACGCCATGATTATCGTTAGCTTATGTCAATCTCGTATATTTTTAAACTATTCAATGAATAAAATAGAAGTCTATGCCACTTGTCTCGGCCCTCAGGAACCATTAATCGCCTTCTCCAATGAGTGTCATGCTTAATCGTTTGAGAACCAAATCCTCTCGTTTTGTTGCCTTCCATTATTTACTCTCATGATTGAGAAGAGCTTCGTTGTCTTTTCAGAGCATTGATTTTGCATTACTAGCCACTTATTATCATGCGTGCCGTAAAATTGAGCTCCATGTGTCACAAGTTCGTAGCTTGTATGAAATGCATTTTCAAGCGTGTATCACGCTTAACATTTGGTGCAATTGACAATACATTATTTCTTGAATATCAGCTACAGACATAGTAATTTAGTTTAGCTATGAATAGAAATTAATTTTAGACCAAAGCTGCCTTAGATATAGACATCAAATTCAGTCAATTCTTGCCTCAGCTTACAAAAGCTTTGTAATATGATGTTTAAGAGTAAAATTAATTTCGTTTAACAGGTATTTCATAACTAGCTGTTGCCCGCAGCTACACCCGCGTGAAAGTTCCAGTTTCATACAAATTTTTATCCCTTATTTCAACCCCTTCAAGCTATTTTTTCGCAATAAAAGATAAATTGTTCTCCGAGGTCTATTCTATCTCTATACCAAATTTCATAAAATTGGTTTAATGTTATAAGCGTGTAAGCGTTACAGACAGACAGACACACAGATGAGAGTTACCCTCGTATTTAGAATATTAGTATGAATAAATTTAAAGTAATAGCATCACAAAATTTTTGGTTTCATTAGGATATCATGCACAGAATATTGATTTAACTTGATTTTTTTCCATCCATTTAAAAAACTGATACAACTGGTAATAAAAAATATAACTTCATATAATATCGTACCAAGACAGACAAAATCCAGTTTCAGCAAAACGTAGCTCGTAAAAGCAAGTTTATGTAACAATGTTGATGCGACAAAAGTATTAGTTGTATTACTATATTTTGACATTATTGTGGGGACGTAAGTAATGCGTGTACACTTATTACGCTACATAACTTTATTTTTTCTAACGTTAGCGTAGTTATTAGACCTTATTTGTTGCGAGGATTAAAATTTCAACAATAAAATCACAACACAATTTATTCTGACAAATAAGTACAACATCTACTACTATCAACATTACGTGTAAATATTGATTAGCAAGCTTAATCATTATCCCAACATGCAAATAAAAACTTAAACATAAACACCCGTAGAACCTATCAGTAGTGTCTGATGGTACTGCAGAGTGGCCTTATGTTACTAGTTTTAATTTAAAAAATATTTGTCTGTACCAATATTAGAATATAATTAGTTATGAAGCTTGAAAAAATAGTATTTACAGTTTGCCACTTTTTTGATTCAAAATCTACCTGCCACTAGTTTTCATTTTAGGACCATGAGCTTTCTCTCGGGATACCCACAAAGATTTAAGGATGTAGTCTTATTTAAAAAGTAATAAGATTCATCCAAAGATAAAGCTAGCTCAATGTTCAAACGAATTGTGTAATGTTAAAAAAATATATATAAAAAGCTATTATCTTCTTTTTTTTTTGCGCAATTTGTTTAAGCTTTGTTAAGCTTTGAACTCGGTTCTACAATATACTTGTCTAAATATCTGTATGTACAGACATGGATCAAACAATCAAACTTATTTAGTAACGTCACATAATTCTGTAATTGAACTCAATCATATATTGATACCAGATTTTCTGGTTAGAAAAGAGATTGTGTGATTAGAGGATTGCCTTACAATAAAAATTAATGTCTGCGGCAATTTTCATCTTGGGACAATTAGCCTAAAGTTATTTATTACATAATGGTATTTTCCAACTTCCATTTCTTTTAAGGGGGTTGTTAAGTTCTAGTAGATATTAAGTCCAGATTAATTTGTGACTTTTGTTTATACCAAATTCTCGTGCAAAGATATTACATGATCTGTAGTTGTTCTATGTGATAAAAGCATGTGTCTAAACAAGCTGTGAAAAAGTTCAATGTTTCATAGTACCTACGGCTACATGTACTAATACATTACTTTGTGCCAGCCATGTATGTGGTGCGTGAAACTATTGTTGGTTAGGATTCCACAGGAGACTAAAGCTAATTTGGCCCTTACTTCACTTTTCACTGAGGTTATTAATTGTGTTTACTAAAACAATGCCAGCAAATGCCTAAAGTGCCCAACAAAGGAAATATTATTCACTATCTATCGTTAGATTATCGAAATCTATACATATAATAAAAGTGTAACCGGTCTGTACATTGAAATATATAAGAAAAAAAATATTGGGACCTTTATCAACGCAAATAGCATCCAAAACAATGATTTTTAAAATTTTTGTCTGTTTGTCTGTTTGTCTGTGCGTTTGTTCACGCTAATCTCAGAAACGGCTTATCTGATATAGATATGGTTTTTACCACGGATATCGATCGGTTCATAATTAAAAAAGTTATACCAATTTAAAGAAACAAGTCATTCACATTGTATGTAGGTATTTAGTTTAGGTCAGTTTGTTTTCAAGTTAGGTTACCACGACTTATTTCTATATTAGTTAAAATGTAATTACTTTATTAGTTAAAATGTGAATACAAGTTAGATTTATATTTTTCTGGATATATTTTACTTTTTAATTTTTGTGATTTGTTAGCTTACGGTTATGTTAACACGTCACATTACGAAATAGGTGAAATTGAATCGAATTACGAAATATTAGTTTAGAGTTACGCTGGTTTCAGCATGAATCGGTCGGATCGACGGGGAAATTACTAACTTCTCATAGAAGATCGACGTAAGAGTAATAATATCCATACTATTTTCGTTCGGTGAGTGAGAGTGCCGGAGGCCCAACTGATGCAGAGATGATAATCTTCGCAGCATGTGTGGGACCGGCTGAGTATCCGTGGAGTCATTTTGTGGATGTTGTGGCTTGACCCCCACCGGCCAGGGAGACCCGTAGAAACGATGGTGCCGCTGGCCGCCCGCGGCATAGTACAGGGGTCCAACTAGGCCTAACCACCCTAGGAGGCTGCCCCATCAGGTCGCACATAATCCTGGAGCGGTTCGTCGTTTGGTGTCCGGATTGTGAGACACGGCGACCATTTTTGAGAGGGTACGGTGACCCTTTGCGAGCAGTCCGTATCATCGGAAGCCCGATGGCCACTAAGACACTTAAGCTATTACAGCTGCGAAGTGACATCGCCTTAATGGCTGTCTTCTATCGTCTTTACCACGAAGAGTATTCCGAAGAGCTAAGTTTTGAATTAATCCTATCCTCTCCCTTTTTATCCAGAACGACACGCGCGGGACTGTAGTGCTATCCTTTCACAGTGCAATCTAAAGGATCTCGAACCAAACGGTTCATCATTTCACACTTTTGTCGCTCAATTAAAGCCTGGAACTCTTTACCAGCGCATGTGTTCCCATCTAACTTTGATCCTGGGTCTTTTAAATGGGGCGCTAAAAAACATCTCACTAAGCCGCCATAGTGGAGGTCACCATACCAGTAGTTTGGCTTTTGGAATGGTGTCCACCACTTCTGGATTCCACCGACAGCTTACCATCAGGCAGAGTGGAGTCACTTTGGTAGCCTAATATAAAGAAAAAAAACGTGATAGCGTATTTATTCCTCGGATTCCTCTCATTCCGAGATTAAAACGAGTTCAGTTTCCAGTGAGCCTATGTTTCACGGTGACAATTAACAAAGCCCAAGGACAGACACAAAATGTTGTAAGTTTGGATCTAAGTATATATTAGCTGTTTTTCGCACGGTCAGCCTTATGTGGATCTGTCACGCGCAAGCAATCCTAACAGCCTATACGCTTTGATCCCCGATGGTTATACGTCTAATATCGTATAATAATATAGCGAAGCATTACTGTATTTTTTTTAAATACCTAAACGACGATGTTTATAATCCAAAATAAACCAAAAGATATATCCAAAAAATGCTGCCCAAAGTCACTATTCCCCGCGGACGATGTCGCGGGCACAGCTAGTCTGTCAATAAAATAATTGTAGGTACAATCAATACAAAGTCTTGTAAGCACTTGTGTACATCCTTCTGAGGGGTTTTATTTGATTTAAAAACTTATGCGTGGTAAAAAAATAATCGTCTGCAACTTTAAAGTCACCTTAAAGTCCTGAAAACCTTATTTTATTAAAAAAAATGGGATTCTGCGGCGAGGTTTCACCCACGTCTTTGCTTACTGCTCTGCTCCCGTTGCCAGTAGCGTGATGTTACATAGCCTGCAACCTTACTCAGGAACTGGGCTATCCAACGCAAAATAATTATTGAAATGCGATCTGGTAGTTCCAGAGATTAGGGTGTTCAAACAAACAAACAAAAAATAAATTCTTTAATTTCCGAACTAGGTTTTAATCTTAGACAAAAAGACTTTGTTACAGTTGTGTGTCGCCAACAATTCTATTCAGCTTAATCTAGAAGCATTCTTGTTATAGATACGCTCGAGTTCTCCTTTGACCAAAGTTCATTAGGGACTGTTTTGATCTACATCACAGTATGTCTAGTAATTGTTCATTGGAGTTCATATTGATTGCGTCACTTTCATTGGCTGTATGCAGGAATACCTTTCAAAGATTCGGAGTTAGATTTTATATTATCATTTGGCAACAAAATTTTATAGGTTCTAGCACTATTAGCCTTTAGGCACTATTGTCCGATACATAAAATCATCATCATCATATCAGCGAAAAGACGTCCACTGTTGGACATAGGCTTCCCCCAATGTTTGTCAACTTGGCCTACCGTATTTATGGAACATGTAAGTATACCACATACCTAAATGTAGTGGGTGTAATATACGTGGGCAATTTGTTGAAGTTAAAATTACAAACTGTTCAATATGGCTATTCTCGTACAATAATCTCTTGGTGCTTTAGAAATAACTGAAAATAGATTTAAAAGCTATGAAAGGAAAATCGACTAAACATGTTTTTGTTCGATATTTGTAATCCTTTGTTCGAATATCTATTTATACATATTTTTGTATTATTAAATGAATGTTTATACAAAGATATTTTTTTTATAAATAACAATCAATTTAAATGTGACTGGTGTTGTTAAAATCTTGAGGTATATTATATCCTAAATGATATTTTAAACGAGGTATAATATAAAATAGTAAATAAAATGTTGTTATTTAGAAGTAAAACATGATTGTATATAAAAAGTGTAGGTAAATATAGATACAGCTGTAACATATTATATGTATATGTATAAAAATCATAAACTGTATACTTACAACTTTTTGTTCATCACATAAGTAGTCATCTGTAATCAAATCCATCGATTAGGAAACAAAGTAATATTAAATTAGTTAATTTCATATTCACAGTCATTGTATTTCTATTTCATTTAAATATTTGCGGCATAAATCAACAAGCTTGAAAGATACTTATAAAAGCACTCATTTTGTTTCGTTTACTGGGGCTACATAAAGGGAAGTTTAATTTTCTTACGGGCAACTTTATTGCGCGGCTGCTTAAATATTGACGAGGTAGAAGCGAAAAATTTCAGTTTTATTTTACTATAGTACCAACAAATTACTATTCTGTGTTTTTTTAATGAAACTCGGCTCGTAATTGGATTATTGTGGGTTTTAATTACTATTTTCTTTGGAATTGACTTTGTAAATGTTTTTGATGTGCTATGTAAGACTTCTTGTAAAATATTGATACCTAATGTGTTCAAGTAAAGTCTAGAATATGGTAGTTTTGAAGAACGACTTTGACTTTAAAAGTCCACTTCATGCATACGTCGGAGTAATAGGTACGTCATAGCGTTTTTGTGTTACACCCACGTTTCGCCAACTTTATTAAGTCCTGCCTATTGAGAGGTGGAGTATTACTACATATATTTCAGGCAACCGGTCGCCTTGTACACGCCTACACTGAAAAGGTCAACCCTTGAATTGACTCAAGTTAATTCTTAAGCAGTTACGATGCCAGCTACCGTTTTTATCAAAAGTAGTAATATACTGATCCGACTTATTGTAATGGTTACCAATATATACTGGCGTGTTTAATTAAAATATACACATTTATGTAGATAATGTAACAGCATGAAGTAAAATGTATCACTCTTTCAGTCTGTTATGTAAATGGTACCTATAAGATATTTTATTTTTCCTTCATTTAAAATAAATGTCTCTTTAGTTTGATTTGTAATAATATTATATACTAAAACTGTTGAGCAAACATAAGAAAAGTTAGTGTTTTTTTTTGTTAATGCAGTTTTGTAAGGACTTGTCGCTTTGGCAGTAGCTGAGTAATCCCGATGGGTTTGTCTGTAATCTGGAATTTGCCGACGTTATACTTACTAGAAAATAGGCAGTTAAATATATTTAAACAATTTGAATTAAGTACCTAATGAAACATGTTTTATACCGGTATGAAAGGGTATAAAATATTTGTAGGTAATCTACAAATCAAAACCTATATGCCTATATGTTTCATGCAAAAGAAATAAAAATATTTTCACCACACGGTGTATGATATTTATTACAGCAGGGTATCTCATTTTATGATATTAATATTAAAGCATTGACTGACAAAAGACCAGACTGTTATTATATATCTAATAATGTTTCTCCGTATTTCCAAATGAACAATTTACTATTTATTACGTATTCATAAACTTATATTATTTATGAGGTCAATTGAAAATGTCGAACTGAGAAGCTCGATAACAGACTTAAAAAGCCAGAAAAAATTATAGCATTTTGAAATGTTTTATTCAGTGAACCTGATTCATTTTCAATTTAGTTTGCTGTTAGTTTTGTACCAGTTATTTTATCCATAGTTTTATATAGATGTAATAAAAAGCAATTTAGTGCCTCTGCCGAAATTGTTCGTCAATTAATCAGTCAATAGATACATATTTTTATTGGTGGTGCTTTTAAGACAGATAGGAAACGAATGAATGCATGTATTATAAAACTTGTATAGTTTTAAAATATCTGCATACATTTGTTTCCTATAGTTATGTTTACCCAAATAAATGATACTTGTTTTTTTTTTTTAATTTTAACTCTAACTTTACTATTTTTGATTGTTATTTTCATCCTTAGAATCGAGGTGGTGGCTTAGACATGAACGTAATCCCCGCGTGGCGAGAAGGTATCATAGGCCGGGGCGTCGTGGTAACCATCCTTGACGACGGCCTCGAAACAGATCACCCTGATTTAGCTGCCAATTATGTAAGTGTACATCTGATTAACCTTTTTTATCTTTCCAACATTTAGTTTTATGAGACGTATATCTGTCCGATGTCAGCCTTTATTATTGTCAAGATTATGTTTGCTTACACAGAACATATTTTTATTTTGTTCTAAGATTGTCTTCACGTTTATTTTGTCGTATGGGACGCGTAAGTATTTTTTGTATTGCTTCTTGTTGTCATCACTTTTGAATTTTCTTGAAAATAAGCAACAGAAGTTGCCGTGTTTATGTCGAGGCTTGTGTTTGTGAAATGCCGATGAAATCAGAACGGGAACAAGTAATACGCGAGGGATCCGTGCTTTCGCGATAATAGAGCGTGGAGTGACATCTGTGCGCTAAACAAAAGCTTTGGAGTTTCAAATTACACGATTCATCTCGCCAGTGCGACTTTAATTTCACTGTTGGCGTTCGGAAAAAAATGGGTAATTGGGTCGCGGTTATACGCGCGCTGCTTTATGCGCTGCCGAAGTAAAGGCTCTCCTGCGTCTCCGAGGATTACTACCACATACACAACGCATATTATTTCGTACATAATTAAATGATAAAATCGTCGACAAAGACTGACAACTGTATGGGGATAAAGTACTTAATGACACTGGGTACTGTAATGTATTTGTGTTACGTGTTACATGATTAGAGATGTTGCATAATTCATAACACTGTACAGTATTCTGTCTGTTAATTCTCTTATGTTTGCTTAATCATCCCAAACACAGAGTTATTCTCAAGTGCAAGCATTGCATACAAAATAAACAATTGTAATACAATGGAAGGGCATCATCACAGTTTTCTTAGAAAATCAGTGTCATAAATTAAACATTTTGTGCGCTTACCAAATTTAGTAGACATAATATGCCATATTTTATCTAGCTATTTATTTATTTTTTCTCTATTAGGATCCTATGGCATCATACGATGTCAACTCCCACGACTCAGACCCGCAGCCGCGCTACGATATGATCGACTCCAACCGTCATGGGACTCGATGCGCGGGAGAAGTCGCTGCTACGGCTAACAATTCGCTGTGTGCTGTTGGCGTCGCGTATGGTGCTAGTGTTGGAGGTAAGTTCTTACAGGCTTGTATTGAACTTTAAGCACCTATCTAACTATTAAAGTTTTTGATTTATGTATCTATCTGTCTATAGTGGACAAAGCTGTTTATTTTAAATTGGAGTTCTGATTGAATACGTCAGTAGCTCTAATATAATTTCGTTGCTTTTAAATCAAATTAACGTTAACTCATACTACGGCAGTCTACATAACACTTCAGGTTTTTGAATTACTTCACAATATTGAGTGAATTTAGATTACCCAAACTTACAATTGAAAACAGGGCTCAAAACCGAAATCAAACCTCCGGTAGGTGTTGTAATTTGGTGTAATTTTAGTTTCATCATTTTCATCACCATCTCAGCCGAAAGACCTCCACTGTTGGACATAGGCCTCTCCAAATTGTTTCTAACTTGGCCGGTCGTGAGCCGCCATTATCCATCGGTTGCCCGCTATCTTTGTAATTACTTTATTTGACTGTTATTTGAATTTTCAATATTATTATTAGAAACCGACGTCAATTCACGTGTTAAATTCTATGTAACTAATCGAACATCGCCAGCACTGAAATACAAAGCTTTGAAAATTTTGCAGACAGGTGTTTAGGGTTTCATAGCCTAAAGTGACTTTTTCCTTAAAATTAAAAAGTGCTTTGCTAATCTCCTTTTTGTTCAGCCTTTATGGATTATCACCCTAATACGATTTACGTTTTCGCTAAGGAAGAAAGGATTTGCCGGGAATTTACCCATAAAAGGGTGAAATGAGGATCGTGAAGATTATTAAAAAAACTCTTATATATTTTTTAGGGGACGAGGTCAATGGAACAGCTATATAATATAAACGATATATTTACTCGCCGTCATGAAATAGCATTTAACATTTATTGACATACCAGCTGCGCCCCACTGCTTCGCGCGTGCGTTAAATATAGTTTGTTATATACCTCGGAAACCAGACCGGTTTTCGGGATAAAAAGTCTATGTCTGTCTCCGCCACCGAATCTATCTACATACCAATTTTTACTGAAATTGGTTCAGCCGTTTAGGTTCTGAGTGGTAACAAACACACACACAAACTTTCGCATTTATAATATTAATAGGATTTTTAGGATTAGAATTTGTTATAGTACTGCTTAATGTTATAGTTTAGAGTTTGTTATAAACGATTTAATAATAAATTAATTGGATATCATAATTTATTTGCAAATGTGATTTAGCGCGGAAAGTAGTCGCTTCGCCATATGATACGAATCTACCGACTTTCGTGAGTTTGATTTCTTCAACCTGAATAAAAAATTGTTTTGTTTGTCTGGTTGTACTTTGTATAGGTATCTGTTTATTATATGTTAGTAGCAGTATGCCCAAGTAATAAAACTCGATGCATGTCAGACATCTGAGGCCCTAGACAAGTGTTAAACATTTCTATTCTATTCATAGAATTGATAAAATAATGTATGAGATAGACATAAGCGTTGTCGTTAGCCTACGTCAATCCAATACATTTTTTAATCTATTCTATGAAAAGAATAGAAATCTTTGCCCCTTGTCTAGGGCCTCTGAATAGACATGATGTACAAAATAATATATAGTGTAATAATAAATTATTCGACAAACCCAATGACCACATTTACATACATACATAACTTCACGCCTGTCTTCCATAAATAAGGTAAGCAGAGACTGTAGAATTTCATTTGCTGCAATCCAAACATACCTCCTTTGCCTCTTCAACATTTATTAATCTTTGTGACCTCATTTCTCGCAATGAAAACCTAATCTTTTGGAATATTGAACCGTTAATTCTATAAAATATTTTTTAACAAAAAGAAAACCGACTTCAACCAGGAAGGAAACTAAAAAGTAAAAAAAATAATTTACATAGCACATAGTAATTCGTATTTTGATTCAATTAATCAAAAATATTTAAATAAGTATTTTATAATTTTGAAGTTGGTGCCAAGTAAAACAATAACTAGGTACTTATAGGTGTTATCAATCTTAATTTGCTATTGTAGTAAAGTTCATATAGTATTTAAAACAATAACTAGGTACCTGTAGGTATTATCAATCTTAATTTGCTATTGTAGTACGATTTTTATAGTATTTAGTTATTGAGTATTTATTTGGCACCAACTTCAAAATTATAAAATACTTATTTAAATATTTACTATAAAAATAACCTAAAACCGCAGGCTTAGGTGTCAGTCGCGTAATATAGATAGTATACTTCTGTCTCGCCGGTATTGTATTGTTTTTGATGAATAATAAGCAGCCATTTTATATTTTATTTGGTATTTATTTATTCTTTAATCCGTTTTTATTTAAATGTGATGCATCATATTTCCTTATTTCTTATGTTTCTGTCACTTTTAAACATTGTCCTTTCTGTACTATTACGCATTGACATACAACATGTTCTAATGAATCCGTTTCTTCGATGTTTACTCTACAATCAGAATATTGTTATTAGGCAAAAAAGAAGATTGCAGACAAATTAAATAAATTAAATTAAAAAAAATCAATAAATATTTTTAATACTTGTAGCTACTAAAATAACACGGTAGGTTCAAAGATTTCAAACATCTGAAAGATGTTATCTGACGGTTTAGTGTTAACAATAAATTGTTAACACTAAACCTCCCATTTCTTAAATAAAAATAACTAAACATAAACAAATTTGGAATGAAACGCAACTTGCGACTCAAACAGCTGCTCATAAAGAGTAACTTCTATAAGATCTCATATAGGCAAAGCTTATTGCGCTTAAGAAATACAAAGAAAAAAGGAATTTTCAAGTTTATTGTTACTGTGTGAAAGTCTTTATGTTGCATCGTAAGCTTTTATGATTTCTTTTTATAAACAAAACTGTAACGCGGTTAGGAATATGAAATGCCAGTAGAATGTATAATGAAAATTATTTACGTTTAAACTTAACACTACGGGCTTTAGTTATAACTAGCTTTCCGAGGCGCGGTTTAACTCACGTCGTTGCTTACTGCTCTGCTCCCGTCGCCAGTAGCGTGATGTTACATAACCTAAAACCTTCCTCGAGAACTGGGCTATCATACGCAAAAAGAATTTTCAAATCCTACTGGTAGTTCCAGAGATTAGCGCGTTCAAACATACAAACTCTTCCGCTGTATAATAGTTATAGTTATAATTGTAATAATTATACTTACAGGCAGTAACTATTATTTATACCTGTATATATGTGTATTTGAAACGAGTAATTTGTTGTACGTGTTTAAATCAGAAGTTTAGTGCAGATTTTCTGTATTATTTAGCTACTTATCTATCTACACTGTTTATGATCCGTATTAGTCGTAGTATTTTATTTCGTAATAAATAATAAGCTTATCATGACATGAAACATGAAATAAAATTATAGTATCCAATGTTAATGTGGATATAATTAGATGTATTGTACAATAACATAATTCTGAACATTTGTCATGTCTTAACGTATATTTTTCTCCCTTAAGTACATTTATCAGAACATATTAATATTTAATAATAATAATAATTAATATTATTTAGTACAGGATCATATGCATTTCCCATAGCGAATCGTCGATATCACAACTTATTCTCAATTTCGTGTTGTTACTTTGAGCAGTGCAGTAAAATAAAAATCAATGTTTTCTTAATGTTTTTTTATACTTGTTTGTATTCTTAGAAATTATTAACGAACCCAGTGTAGCGATACGAAACCGCCCTCATATATAAAGTTAATAGTGGTTTCGTGGCGGAGCGTATTCGCGTGAACTTGCCTTTTATAATGTTTAACCTGCACAGCTTCGTTTACTATTCAAGTAAGTATATAACTTCTTCACTAAGCTATGACTATCCTTGTTAATGTTGGGTGCTTAGAAACAAGTAAGTATAATAGAATGGGTTTATCAGCGTAGGTATAAGAACGAATAGCCAATGTCAATGCAGATTTTAATACAGCAAGTAAAGATATTCAATGATCCGTTTACAGTAATAGCTGACCATTAGCCACCATGAGTAAATGTGTGTTTATCTTACTGGTGACAGAGTAAATAATTTGTATAAGAAATAACCAGCGCCTCTGTTATTAACTGTGAAAACTCGTATATTTTCACTGTCACGAATCTTGAGACACGCGTTGACAATATGGTAGAGCTATAAGTACTCGTATTATTATTATTCGTTCAATGATGTATGTTTAAAAGAAACAGTACAAGATAAGGTTAAATTTAAATTATAAATTAAAAAGAATTACAACTAGTTATGAAACCATTGATGAAACAAAATACGCTACGTCTTTGTGAGATGCTCTTTTACGAAGACTCGTCATCAAAATAAAAAGGGTGATGTTAGTTTGATGACTATATCGTTCAGCATGATTATGGTCTTTGTGCTCATACAGATTGGCTCTTTCACAATTCTACATGTCACTCTAAAATTAGCACAAAATACTTTAAACACATTACAAAACAACAAAACGGCGAAAGAGGATACATTTTCGTTGGGAGCATTTATCTTTAGTCCGTGAAAACTTCTTATTCACTTTTTATGTTAATTTCTAGCCTCTGTCCCTCGGGATTTGTTCACATACCCTTTGAGAATCTACTCAATATACTACAGGGATGTTCAGGTTTATAGAGTCCTTAAATTCAAAGTACTTTGTGAATTCAAATGGGCAGCATCAGTAATCGGGCAAAACAAAAACTTATACATTGTAATCTATAAATGTGTATTTCAGGTTCTTATTGAACGGTTTTAAAATGAGATCTCTTAAACTATAGCACAGTTATCCTGTAATTTTTTTTTATTGTTAATAGTAACAGACTAGCAAGCGCTCATCTTTAAATATTTGTAACAAGATATATTATCTACTTACAACAATGCTAGTTTTTCATACTTTTTTTTTCATAAGTATATTTGTACCTGATTACGAATAATGATGAACCAAACGAGCGCTTTCCTTAGGAGCACTAAAAATAACTTCGGTTGTAGTACCTAGGTAGGGTTGATATTGCCCGTGTTGAGCTGCTGCCTGTTTGAGCGAAAATCCGTACAAAAATTCACTTCAGCACCTCTCTGAGTATTACAACGAAGGATTTTATTCTAAGCATATTTTAATATACAAATTCTTTACATAAGTCTATTTTTATAACAACAACAAGTTATTACTTTGGTAACTTTTGAGCAGAATAATATTTGTCGGTCACCCGAGTTTTTAAAGGTTTTATAGTGCTGAATTTTTCTTGTGTACATTTTCCTTTGCGGAATAAGTCCGGTCTTTAGTATAGCTTCTGATGGATTTAACGAGAGTATTTGTACAGCTTGCCGGCTCATTATCTACGTCAAAGTACACCCGAGTAAATGATTACTCTTACTTTTTTATTTTGTGGAGAAAACTACTAAGGAAAGTTTTCTATAGGACACTTTTACATTTTGAGTTTTAATATAGATGTTTTATACTGTAAAATGATTTAAGAAAGAGAGTTTTTAAATTTTTGTCGATCAGTGCAAAAGAAGATATCAATGTGTAATTTTGCTTACATGTGAAAATATCAAAGTAATATCTTTACACAACACTGTTGATACTTGTTTTAATTTTCTACTTAACTGTAATAAATAAAATAGATACTAATGAATATAATGCCTTTATTTATTATTTTGTAAATAACCACTCATCCACCGTGTATAAAAGTCTTATATTTTGATTCTTCTTCTTCTTCTCAGTCGTTTACTCTTGACAGAGTAGTCGTGGTCACGCGTGTTTCCCGGTAGCGTCTCACTACCGTTCTCCATCTGTCTCTGGTGGAGGCTTGTCTTGCGCATTCATTGAGAGGTTTTTGGGTTAGCCTTAATTTGATAGGTCCAACGCAAAGGAGATCGTCCTCTGGATCTGCAGCCATCGACTCGGCCCTTATTGGTGTATGTGATTGCCCTGTCTGAGTTACTTGTGGGAGGTATCACACCATATACCTCTAATCAACGGAAAGATCCTCCGACCAGGCTGGGTGAAAGTGCCTGGCGGGCTACTGCCCAACAGTTGGTAGTCGGGACTTGTATAGTATATATATATATATATATATATATATATATATATATATAGTTAGTTGGTGTGAGAATATTGATATCGCGAGTTAGGCCTTCATACATCTTGTGTAAGAGTGAACTGAAATTGTTGATAGCGCCACCTAGGTTTTCGATGCTGTAAACTCGTAGTCGTCGTCTTCACTTGGTTAATTTATGTGCGTCACCATTGACCAGGTAGATGACGCCACAATGTAGTTTAATGGTGTGGTAGGTATCTACGTAGAAGTTATAAGTTCGTACTGTAGTTCGCAGTCATCACAAGCAAAAATTACTACTTTATTACCTTGTATAATATATGAATTACCATTAATTTGTTAGTCTTACTTTTGTAAGTGTGTCCAGCAACGAACTTTCGGCTGAGGCTGATATGATAATGGTAATAAATTTCTGGATACCTACTTACATCTGTTAAAATGAATGTGTTTTATAAATTATTAGACGTATTTCTTAAGCCTCCATTTCTGTTCTCAGGTGTTAGAATGCTGGATGGCGACGTCACAGATGCGGTCGAAGCACGTTCCCTAAGCCTGAATCCTCAACACGTGGATATCTACAGTGCATCCTGGGGGCCTGATGACGATGGCAAGACCGTTGATGGACCGGGTGAACTGGCTACAAGAGCTTTTATTGAAGGAGTTACGAAGGTATGATATTTTTGTTTCAATTTTGGTAAATATACAGTGATATGTAACTTTATTCATTATATTTGATATTTCTAAATTCATATATTTAACCAAGCAGTGCTGGTCTAAGCTATAAAGCTGTTTAAGTTGCTGTTTAGTAATAATAGGTTTGTCTTAGCAGGCATCACGAAAAGTCTAGACATTAGGTAATTTCTAGGGAAATCGCGGAGTGCTTTTATACTCTTAATATTGCCGACAAGTCAGTGATGTAATTTAAAGTTTTCAACAATAAACAATACATGGTCAAATAAAAATACAATTTGGCCAGAAAACCAATTTATTTTCATAACATAAACTCAATTATTTTATATAAAATGTATTATTAATATTATCAATCTTCTCATACGTAATATATTAACCATTATATCATCACTAAGTCTCACACCCTTCGCCTGCCTTGATGGGATAGCCTGGCTTTACCGGAGACCACACGGCAATTTCGCCATGTCGGTTATTTATTACACTCATAGTTGCTGTCTTTGCCTTTCAGCCCGTCCTTATTCACGTTTTACGACACCCGTGGGAATACAAAGAAGGGAACCGTTATCGTAAACATTGACCGAAACCGACTTTCGGAAACTAACTTTGATCGCTATCGCAGAAGGTTTCACAATAGAAATGTAAAACGGGTTTTTTAAATACATATCTAGGTATAAAATAAGTTGGTTTAAAAATCTTACTTCTACAAAGAACATCGCCTTGTTTACCCTAATAATATTGCAGAAGGTTTATCGCCACTGAAATTAAGTATTTTCCTAGACTAAATGATGTTCTTCGATCTTATTTCCTTATATAGACTTCTCAAGCTTCGAACCACTTACTACCCGTATCAGCTGTCATGGATGTTCGTATGACAACTAGGGTCAAGGTATCCGTGGTTTCGAAACACGGATAGGTCTCGGGGTCTAAAAGTGTAAGACAAAGGTTATTCGTTCACGTATATGCGCGTTACTTACAGATGACTCCATTCTCCCTCATGGGAAGCAGTTAGTAGAATTCAAAATTGATGGATGTCATCTCAATGGCTTTTTTAGTAAATTGATACAACGGCGATGATGGGTTTTACATTAAATATTTATATTAAAATGTCAAGGTTATATCGTGGAACTGTCACGTAGATTTTTCATGCATATTGTTACTACCTTGCTGTGTCAAATCTTTGATCTTTATTCTGAAATTGTCATTTCATGCCTTTCTGTGTTAGTATTCTATACTATACATGTAAATCTCAAATTGATTTGACAGTCCAGTATTGATGAGATAACACGACAACAGTTTTGTGAGTTGAATAATAATATGATGATTCTTTCAGAAACTGAACATGTGAGTTGCGACTAAACAATTTTTAACCTCAAGTTAAACTATATAAGGTAAAAAAATTTTTAGGTTGTGATAATAGTGTTTGCTGGTTGCAGTAGTTTTTGTATTGCATATGAATTTTTTTAAATACTGTCGACGGGTTTTATTCTAGAAGCATTGATATACATTAAAGTTAAATATGCATCATTTTGAACATAAAAAAAAACGTATTGTTTCCGTTACGTTTGAACTCGGCTGAAACATGATTTACCGAAATCGAAACTCTTTTTTTTCGTTATCGGTTCAAACGCAACAAAAAGGCGAACTTATTTATTTATAATTCATATTTTATAGTAATTTTCAATTTTATGTAGGCACCAACAATATGCAACAATAAATATTATGATCTTTAATGTACATGAAACAGTAGTCGTTAATCATCTTTAGCACTAAGAGAGCCTAGATAAGTGGCATAAACGCTAATAAAATAAATTAGATTGATTAATCTATTCTAATGTTTGGGATTGACATAAGTTAACGCCAACATTGTCGTTAGCTTATGTCAATTGCATACATTTTTAAATTAAGGTATTTTATTTTATGCTATTAGCATTTATGTCATTTGTCTGGGTCTTCTGAACTAGAGCCTCAAACTATTTACAAATACACAAATAACAAACCATTCCGTTCATCTCAGCCGCATGAAATCTTCTGCTGGACCCAAGGTGTCTATTGATAGCCTAGTTCTTGAGAAAGGTAGGCTATGTAACATCACTCTATTGGCGACGTGAGCAGAACAGTAAGCAAAGACGCGGGCTCAACCGCGCTGCGGGAAGCTAGTATTATATAAATATTTGTCCCTTGTGGTAATCTACACCACAAAGGCCGGCATGGCGTTAGTAGTTTCAATTTCGGAAAGCACTCACGAGGCTTACCATTGTGGTTAGCCAACTATAAATTCACATTATTTTATTCATGAACACATAAATTTTAACATAAATTTCATTTAGCAAATATGAAAGGACGGTGCCTGTTTTAAATTAGTTTAAGTTAAAGTGCTTTGTTGTATTATTTTCTTAATGTTGTTGTGATTGCACAATGTTCAGAAGTAGCGATCTTATTTATTTTGAAACTCTCTCTGTTTATATTAATTAAATGATTCTATTTCTGGCCGTCCAAAAATACCGATGTCAAAGCGTTCTCCAAATATAGAATAGCTTTTATCGGGTAGAAAGATAGTGTGACTGATACAGTATTTTGTAAAGCAATTAAACCAAAATATAATTAACTTTATGGTTCTAATAATGCTGTGAATAATATAGTTAACAATTGTTATATAATATATTATTATCTATGCTTAATTATTGACGGTGAAGGTAGTAAGGATTAGCACAATTCGTAACATAAGAAGAAGGTGTCTGATGCCACAATGATCGTTAGTAGAGTCAAGAGACAATAATATTTCTCTTGCAAAATCAAGAGGAATTTAATTGCAACTAACCTCCACGCCGGAGAAGATTTGAACAATAACAAAACTATCATAATGATCTGATGCCCATTAATCAGTACGAATGCACTGTACCGTTAGCAGGAGACATTTTGTCTTTTGGTGCATGGTAATTACACTTTTTCGCGACAGTCAGAGCGATTCAGTACCATCAAATAAATTAATTTATCATCCGCTATCATTACAACACTGTCATCTACATTAGGACATAACAACACATCCCACTACAGGAAAAGGCCTCTTTGAACAACACAATGCGACTTAATTCTATACACATAAAATAGTTAAGTACCTACAGAAAACTAGACTACAGTTAAAACCAAACAGCAACTAATGAAACAATAAATTAACTTTCAAGTAGTATAGTTGAAAAAAACCGGAAGAAATCATATAATAGCCATAACGAGTTACAACGGTAATGTTCATTTGCGGTGGACACATATTTTCTGTCCGCTAGAGCAACACTTGAAGATTGGAACTAACGAACCACCCTGCTGTACTAATCAAATCAAATTTATTTTCTCTCTGTAGGTACGTACAACATTAAAGTACAGGTAGACGATCAATATTGCGCAGAATACTGTTACATGCTCAATTCTACTGCAGAAACGCACTGATTTTGACAGATGTCATGTACCAGCAAAAAATAGCGTCGCGGAAATTCGCAAGAGCGATTATTTTGAAATGATTTAATAATAATAATATCAGCCTATTTACTGTCCCACTGCAGGGCAAAGGCCTCTTCTCTAGAGAAGGTATGAGCATTAATCACCACGCTTGCTCAAGGCGGATTGGCAATTTCAGACATTTAAGTCCAGATTTCCTGACGATGTTTTCCTTCACCGTCAGTCAGAAATGTCCATGATAAACTTAGAAAGTACATAAATGATTTGAAAAATCACATTGGTACTTGCCCGGATTCGAACCCACTACCTCGTGTTTACGAAGCGGGTGCCTAATCCACTGGACCATTTCGACTTATCGAAATGATTTATTTGTATTGAATTTAATTTGCAATTGGTTAAGGCAATTGAACTGAACGTAGCCAAATTTAATAAAACTAATAGATTAAATATTAAGTATGAAAATACGAGTAATGAGTAAAGTTTTCCGATGAGTATTCATAAAAAACAAGAGAGTTTTGCGGCTGTGAACTTTGCAGTAAAAAAGATTGTTAAGTTGAAGTTTCTTTTACAAAATAAAAACTTTTTAACAAAAAAATTAAACCATCGAAAAAAATGAATAGCAAAAAATAATAAACCTTTATTTTATTAACCATAATAACTTAGATCTTCAACTAATGTAAGTATATCTAAGTAATTTTCAGTCAGCGCATGGTTGTATGATCGTATGAACAGTGCTGTGTAATCTGAAATCCAGGCGCCTGATTACAATTTTTATGCAACGATGTTATATGCATCATTGTACTGCCATGTACCATGACACAATGGGTCCATTGATGCATTTAAATATTGTGCAACTTTACACAGCATTTAGCATATAAAGCGATTCTTTGTTTATTCGTGCCACTATTTTATGAATGAGATTCACTTATTCCGTAACCAAATTTATTATGCATTTTACATGCTTTTTTATTTTACTTTTAATATGTCGTGTATCTATTGCCTTAACGAAAACTCAACAACAGCAGTGTTAAATTCCCAAGTTTAATTTGTCACAGACTGCGAGCAAGTAAAATTAGCATTTATGGAATTAGATATAAGGTTTCATTTTATTTGTTTTTCATTTTACGTCGATTTTGGAACTGAGTTAGTAAGGGTACGCGACCAGTCAAGCGACACTTCGCTAAAGCAATTCCTGTAATGACGCAATTATTTTCTCTCCCTACTTCCTGCACTATATGGTCAAGTATTTACGAAATGTAAAAATTACAAAATGTTTTCCTTTTTCACGCATACGTGAAATTTTAATAATTTTTATAAACTGGCTTAGTTTTCTTGTATAATGCAGTATGAAAATAATATTAATATTTATTTTATAATGTAGTATGAAAAAACCCTAAAGGCAAACAAACATATTACCCGTATTTCCGTACGCGAAATTATTTTTTTTGCATTTAACCGTGTATACCTACTACATTTTACATACATAGCTTCACGCGTTTTATCCCTAAGGGATAGGTAGAGGTGCTTAACCACTTACTTTTCCCCATTTTTTTAAATTTAGATCTCATGTAATGGAAGGCGAGCCTGATGCCATTTATCGTGCACAATTCCATACTCCGGGCTAATATTAAGATTTTTTTGATGAAACCCAATATCACTTTACTCGAACCGGGGATCGAACCCGAGACCTCTGCGTGGTAATCCGTATACAGTACCATCGAACCACAGAGTACTATTTACAGCTTATTTAGTACTTACATTGAATTCACACTGAACAGGTTTCACGTTAGAATATAATAATAGGTATAGGCCGTAGCACATGATAATAATAGGCTTTTAAAATGAACATTAGTATACGATTGTAATAAACGCGTATCATGATACCGGGCTCTGTTAAATCTATCAACGCCCTAACGTTATCATATTATGAGCATAAGAAGAGATTTACATTACGTAATACTAATATTCTCTCATTTCTCTCATGAATGTTTTACTCAAAGAGCTAATTTGATACGATATTCCTTTGTATTACCATATATTATTATTATTATTAATGGAATTATGTTTTAGCTAATTAAAAGAATCGTATTATAAAAAAATATTATATCGTGTTAGAAATAGTTTTAATATGTTATCATCAAATAAACAAACTGGCACTTATCTATGGATGTTAGAGAAATATTAATTTGTAGATTGTTTGTTGTTATTCTATTCTTATTCAAAATAAATTTGTCTACTATCAGTATTTCAGCTTTCACAGAAATACGTTCGTTTTATTTCAAATTAATATATCGTTTGTAATTTCACCTAGTCACTAATTATGTTGCATATTTATGACACATGTCTAAATAGCATGATTATTGCAGAACTAGTCACCTATGATAATGTTAATATATGCATGCAATCTAATCGTCAGGTATTACAATACTCCAATAACAGATCAGCCTGTATAGATGGTGTAATTAGGCGCGTTTGTGCCTCCGCAGCGGTTGGGCCCGACGTCAATGAGAATTTAGCTGCCAATCACGACCTGCTAATTATTGCAACGACAGATACATGAATAAAATCCCTATAGGATTTTGCACGTCTAGTGATAATTGGTAAAAAAATTTTTTAACTAGCTGTACCTGCAGCTCCGTCCGCGTGAATGTCAGTTATCTCATAATATATTTTACTAATCATGAACATGTTTCTGCTTATACGTTGACGGTTTTTCATACAAACTTTCATGTCCTATTTTAACCCCTTCAAGCCAAGTTGGCCTATTGTTCCTCAAGGTCTAATCTATCTCTGTACCAAATTTCATGATAATCGGTTCAGTAGTTTAGGCGTGAAAGAGTAATAGACAGGCAAACAGACAGTTACTTTTGCATTTATAATATAAGTATGGGGTATGGATTAAATACATCGGGAGAAAACATAGGATTTTTAAGTTTGATCATATTATTTACATATATTTTATAGTTAACGCCAATACTGTCGTTAGCTTATGTCAATCCTATACATTTTTTAATCTACACTATTCTATTATTTCCACTTCTCTAGACCCTCTGGCATGAAAAGATGAATAATATAATTGTCTACACTACTCGTTAGTTTAGGTGTAGGATTTGTGTGATCGTCGTTTTTATGTACGACATTTTACTACTTACTACTTATAAAATAGATACAAGACTTGCCTTAGGAACTTCCTCCCAAGAAGTTACACACCACTATTGCCTGTTATAAAGTAAAGGTCCTTGCCCAGTTACGGCGAGAATTTGAGGCAGCTATTTCTCTTGAAAGTGAAAGTATCCATGAGCATTTTTTGCTGCTAAACCAGATTAGTCTGAACCGTTTCAAATATAGACGCGGTTACACATTACAGAAATGAAGTACAATAATTTAAAAGTACATATAGCAGCAAAAGCGAGGCGTGGCGATGATATATGGATGCATGAGCCGCGTCGCCGTCGCCTTCGCTTCACATATTCAAATGTCGTGTCATTTGCCACTCGACGCGCCTCACGCCTGACTATCCTAGTTTTATCACTGGAAATAGCTTGCGTATATTTTATTTTTACGTTTTATTGCGGTCTTATATTCAGTAATGGAATGTTACGGACATTTTGATTGATTGAATAATGAAAGCTTTGAAATATCTTCTACGAAATTACTAACAAGAGATTTTGTGTCGTGATTTTTTTATAACTTGAATTTGATTTTAGTCTTATTGTTTTTAGACAGTGATGAATGGTTTTGATTATTATTTTGCCAGTGGTGCTGAAAAAGATGTAGGTCTGATAGTAAGTGGTTGGCATAGTTCATGATTATTATACCAGAGGAAACAAAGCAAAAGTTTTAAGGTCGACAACACTTGAGGCGTTCACGCGTTACAGACCTTGAATTTGCTTTTAAACCTTATATTAATTTACTGTCTTAAGTTTAAAAGTTAGTAAACAGTTTACATATTAATTAGTTTATATGAAGGCCTAAATTAAATAATATTGCCGCAGCTCTCAAGTATTTGAGGATACATTGTATCCTGCCTTTGTAAAATAGCCCTAATAAGTTTTTAAAGACCTTCTAGCATACAGAGCTGTACCCTAGTGCGAAAACTGCCTTTAATAATAATTAAGTTAATTAAATAAAAGTTATTTTTAAGTTTAAATATTTTATATAAAACAAATTTATGTAATATTATGTATTTCAAATATTAATTATAATGCTATTCATCACGTCAGTTAATCCCACTGTGACGGTCTCCAAAGCTTTCCGAAATAATATATTTATTTCAAAATCCTTTTATAACGAGTTGGCACAAATAAAGGAGATAAGTACGTCAAAACTTTTTCCATTCAACGATTAGTCAGAAATTCAATTTAGATAGATAATTTTGTTTTGCTTCAGTCACATCTAAAATTACTACCTAACAAGTGATTAACAAACTAAATTTAACCCTTACAATATGTACCTGATTCGAGTGATTACTCGGATATATTTAGAAACAAGCTCCAAAACCAAATAGTTTAGCAGAGGTTAAGGTAAAATAGGAGGTGGGCCTTATTTGATCCGTAATGACTTATTTTGGTTCCGTAATGTACGTACCTACATTATATACATTATACAAAGTGTAAGTTGTTACACATTTAGAGAATCCGAATCTATACATATTTTTTTTTACATTTATCTAAAACATCATGAAACAGCAATACAATTCAATAAATAAAATTTCCACGGATTAAGATACAGAATAATAAAGTTGTTACATTACCAACTAAATTCGCAACATTCCTGCAAACAATTGTAATTTCCATTATCCCTACAAAAACACGCACTCAGATATTAATGTCTTAATTTCCGCAGGGTCGCAACGGCAAAGGATCCATATTCGTATGGGCCTCAGGAAATGGTGGTAGGGAACACGATAACTGCAACTGCGATGGATACACGAACTCTATATGGACACTGTCAATATCTTCGGCGACGGAGCGAGGAGAAGTGCCGTGGTACTCAGAAATGTGCAGCTCGACTTTGGCAGCTACTTATAGCAGTGGTGCTATTAATGAGAAGCAGGTAAACTATGTTATTTGTAACAGTGTTTTATAGTTCCATGTACCTATTCCATAATATGTTTTCAAATCATAGATAATATGTTTTTACGTTTCACACTTTCATCTTGCACTGATACCTTACTAATCAAGTCATCTTTCCTTTGATTTTTCGTCCTATTACTTTTTATTCCACAAAATTCTTATGTTTATACTAAAACTTTATTATACTTATACTTGTAGGTTTTCAAAAATGTTGCGCGGCATTTGTCAAAAATCGATTGCCTATGCACGTACAAAATTGCTATGCTTGATGTAAATTTAGTTTAACACCAAATACTGTATCATAAAGACTGTATGTTAAGTGTTCTATATTTGAAATGTTTAACTTTTCATTGATATGACATCTGACAGCCTGTGTTTAACCTTCTTTCATATCCTAAGGGCGCGTTCAATTTAGCGTGCAGGACGGCACACGCACGACAGCACGACCGGTGCGGTCCTGCACGCTTAGTGCATAAATTGTATGGAAAATCGACCGGCCGTGCGCAGTACGACAAACGCACCGCTACGGTGCGGCAGCACTCCGACACGAAACGTCTAAATTGAACGCGCCCTAAGAAAATAAAGTTATTTTTGTCACACCTCTTCTACGATTACAAAGAAGATAACAATATTTTTAATAAGGTGTACCCGAAAAGTATGTTCATTTGTTCGTATAAAATTCGAAAAGAAAGTTTATACTCTTATCCTTTATACTGAGGGTTTATACCTCTTTGCGGATCGGCCCTTGATCCCTCTAGCTAAAGGTAGTAGTGCCTCTTGCATACAAAGCTTTAGATACTGTATATTGTATCCTTTAACATTGCCGTACGTGATAAATACAATATGTCATTTGAATTTAAATTATAAGGTCTTGTTAATCCATAAAGTTAATGCTGAAACTTTTGTACAATAAAGGATCCACTCAATCAAAGTTGTAGAAACTTTTGGGTCTAAATTGTTCCGAATAGGTAAACTATTGGAGAAAATTAACGATTAGATGTCTATTCAAGCGCAAGCTTCACTCGTATAGCCACATCAAATGATTGATCGGGAACTTAGGTTTAATTAGATTAAATGCTATATATAGGAGCGAGTTCAAAACAAATAGTTTTAGCTAGCTTTTCGCCGCAAACTTTTTATATACGATAGCATTATTGTATTCGCAGACATGTATTTTTTTCTACCTTACATCTTTTTTAGCATATTTGTAATCGTTTCAAGAATATTCAGAAATGTCTTCTGCTTTTTTTTCATTAAAGCCAATGATATTAGTCAAGTCATTTGCCCACTTAATCATCAGAACTCACCGGTATCCACGCAACTTAATCTGTGCCTCATCGGACTTTTCAGTTACCACCAATCAAGTTGAAATCCCTATGCTTTCTTCCTAATGCACAATCTCTCTGGTTACGAGTAATCTGTTTCCCTTAGGATCACATAAATTCAAATTCAGACGGGAACGTAGTAATTCTTGGTTTGCACATTGCTGTTAAAAGGCAGAATATATGGTTATTGCGGTGAGGTAGACGGTCCATTCAATAAGGGCAATATCTGCAGTAAGTTTTTAACTCTGTAAAGGTCGGCTATAACATTGGCTGAGTAGATTTTTCATAAATTCATAAGTTTTCGAAGTTAATTATAGATTATCTTGTGTTATGCCCACTATTAATTGCACATTGTAAACCAAAGGGATCAAACTATTCAATACTTTCGCCCGAACAGAGCCTGAATTTCTATAGGTTAATCTTTATTGTATTCCAAACATTGTAACCATACTAAAAAATGGCAGAAGTTCTATTGTAATCACAGCAGTACTTCTGTCGAAGTCGAAGCTGAGTGTTTGTTAGGTATTATATTATATTATGTTACTTATGTCCTTTATAATACCCCGAAACGTAAAAATAACACAAACTTAATGGAAATGAAATCCTAACGTTTTCTATTCGTAGGTGGTAACGACAGACCTGCACCATTCTTGTACAGCTGGACACACAGGCACGTCTGCGTCAGCGCCTTTAGCTGCTGGAATATGTGCACTCGCGTTGCAAGCTAACAGAGATCTCACCTGGAGAGACATGCAGCATATAGGTAAAGTATAAGAAGTTAGATTTGTTAATTTTGCAATGTTTAGAAAACATAGCCATAGGTTACGATTACTACTTATCATCAAGTGGGGCCATATGCTTGTTTGCCAGCCAAGTTGTATAAAAAAAGTAAGAGCAGGTGACTAAAAGTGCCATTCTTTCACAATGAAATCTAAAGGATCTTATACCAAACGTTTGGTAGTTGCTTTATAGTTGTGTCGTTCAATTAAAACCTGGAACTTTATCATGTGATTGCCTCCAATTTTCTTTCGGGACTTTGACGCGTGAAAAAGTATCAAACGTAGCTGCAGCAGGGACTAACATAGCAACAGTTTGACATAATGTCAAGATTGATGAAGGAGTCACTCTCAGGAGTGACTCCTTCATCAATCTTGACATTATGTGGCCCTAGACAAGTGGCAAAGATTTTAATTCAATTCATAGAATAGATAAAAAAATGTAGAGGAGTGACATAAGCTTTGGCGTTAGCTTATGTCAATCCCATATATTTTAAAATCACTTGTCTGGGGCCTCTGGACCTCACTGACTAATAAAACATGTGTGGCTTCGAACGAAGCCAGGGCGAGTTGCTAGTATAAAATAAAATAGTAAGTCTATGGAGCTAATTTATTTACCTATCTACATTAAAAGCGTATAAAGAATGTGTCCGACTGTATAACTAAGTATATATAATTATTTAAAAAAGTAAGTATTTAAGCATGTTTATCCGCATTCTAGAACCCATTCCATTAGGTATAATATAGGTATTCTTACTTTGGGTCTAGATAACGTTTGTACAGTTTTATTATTATCATCTGCGATAGTGCTTTACAATCACACAAATAACGTACACGAATACCAGTCAGACTGAACGTTATCTGCCAGTCTCACAAATATTTGACTCGAGTGGGAATCGAATTAACAACACATCCAGTGTAGCGTTTGCAAAGTTATCACTTTAACGACTACGGGCAATTTCAATAACCTCTGGGTTTGCAGTTTCACAAGCTAGTCCGTGTGCTAGATAAAACGACAATAAGATTTAATCATTGTAATGCTTCTTAGTGTTCTTTTTTTATATTTTTTTGCAACTATAACTGGAAGACTGATTTAGATCAAATTTGATATGTCGATGTCTAGTAAGTAGCCTGAAGCGTCGTTCAAACCAAAAGATTGCCAAGCAAATCTTACGCGATTAAAAAGTTTTGCGAAGTCTTTCTCTAGAACAGTATTAACATTTCACATGTGAGCTAACTTAACTAACTCGTATAATGTTTGTGATAATGTAAACCTAAAGACGTCTACTACAAGACATTGATTTTTTTTAAGGGCATTTGTCATAGTCGCAACTTTTGTCACGCGGATTGGTGACCGCAATAAAGTGATTGTTAAGTACGCAGTTAACGCTGCTGCCCATTACTTGGTAAAACCTTAGTTGTCTGTTACGACTCCCATGAGAAGAGAAGGGGTGAGTCTACACGTCAAACACGTATATATATCATACGTGTTTGCCGTTTGGTTTAACGACTAATAAATAACCATGTCATTCGGGTCATTTAATAGATTTTTATTAGGACACGCAACATGAATAACGCTAGAGTACAAATAATAAAATGAAATGTATGACGACGTAAAAACAATGATCTGTGCGGATTTCCTTCTCGCCCCGACAATAATTCGCGCGATCCTTTAGTTGGCAATTTTCTTTACGGCTTTCATAGCTATTTACGTCGACCCCTCACGATTCGGTTTCCAAGTGAAGCATGTCAAATAGCCGATTCGTGTTATTATTAAGAACTAGAATTTACCCGTTCAAGTGACATTTCACACACCATTACTGGTTGAAGCTAGAGTACACATACAAATGACTTCAAACACCGAGTAATGTACCATCAACAATCTAATTTATTATATGAGCTCGTACTTATCTTGAAAATATCATACTTGGTTACTTTACGACGCATGTTACCTATTAATAACTTGGCGCCGGGTTTTTTTTGTTAACTCTACGCGTCTTCAACTTTATCGTTAATGTAGTAATGACCCTAGTGACTCTGGAATGATTTTAATTCTGCGATATTATCATTATTACATAATTCACCTCGTTAGCACCTACTATTAAATTTAGACTTTTGATAAAGAAGAGTTCTCTTTAACACGTCATACTTGCTAAGTCTCTATTAGTATATTGAGATGACCATGTCTGTTTATGAAATGTTAAAATGATTTTTAAAACTAGTGCCATTTTTAAGTATTCATGTCTTTCTTATGTCGAATTTAAATTAATTTAATTACGTATTATTCCAATTGTAATTTAGGGCGATGTTGATATGGGCTACGGAACACTGACATGTGAACCCGACTCACAGCCGGTTTTTAAAGTTAATTTAAAGTTTATATGAATTTGTTTAACACTGGGTTATCCACATGATCCGGGTTTTACCAACTTACATTGAACTGGAAATTTTAGCAAAATTGTACTGGGAATACAAGTGGTAAGTTCGTAATTGGCACGAACTTTTGTCTCGCGAAGCCTATTGGAGAAGTTCCTAAATGTCCAAATGACTTAAACTAGGATACTATTCTACATAACGAAGTTGTTAAACTACTTTTCTTTTTTATTCGGCCACATTAGGCCTAGAAGCGTGTCTTACAAGTAGGTTTGACTAACTTTTATGACTTTCATATACCTACCTACTTACTTAGTACTTCATCATACCTACCAGTGGCATATTTGTTTTATAGTAAGGCTTTCGAACACTTGTCGCAAAATCTGCACGGTCTGTAATCTATCGAGAGAAAAGAGCCCAGGTGACGAAATCGATGCCATTTTCCAGTCAATCCCTTTTAGTGAATGACGACATAGTGTCGAGAAATGTTCTCTCATTTATTATGCCTGACATCTATCGACTATTCCCTTTATTGTTTTGGATCAAATATTATCCTAGTGAATGATGAAGGCGTTAACATTCAATGTTGACCAGCTAATGAAAAAGAAAAGACGGTCATAACATTACATAAGTGAGCTGTTTTTTCTTATTACCACTATATTTTTCATTCATACTATTACTTTCTCAAAACAAAATACCGCAACTGAAGGCTATCACGTTTGTATTTAGACTTGTATTGCTACCAAAAATACTTTAAATAAACTTTAGTACAAAAGGATTGCGTCTTGAGCACATTTGTCATTACCCTCCACCAGTAATGACTAGGGTAGGTAAACCTAGTCATTACTGGTGGACGGTAATGACAAATGTCCGTCCTCAAAACGCAATCCTTTTTACGCATTTGCTATCTGCACTTCTATTCTAACGATTATGGTGTTCCTTTTACCGTTTAATTCTCATTTGAGACAGATATTCCAGATTCTTTGGGATATAATTTCGTTTGGGAATCACAATGTATTAGCATCTAGTGTCTTAATATTGATGAAGTGAAAATCCTTGAAGCGAGAGAGATTACAAAGTTTAACCACTTGTCTGAGCTTGTTCAAGTACTAACTCTCAAATTGCTACCATTTTGGCTCTCCCGATTGTTCAGTTACAGTAGGTATTCGTGTTCACGCACTCCTATTTATCATAAGCCTTGATAATATCAAATCAATGACAATGATTGTATAACTTACTCTATTACGCTATCAGTTATGTGATATGGTGGAATCTTGAAGTCGTGATTTAATCTTGTTGCTAAGTTGTGTGCATTAACCCTAATGACAAAGGGTGGGTGGCAAGCCCTCGTTATGAATTGTATCGTATACTAGGTATTTTAAAGGAAAATTGTAATTTCATTTTTTAACTATAAGCATCAGCAGTTTGTTTTTAATAGCGTTTATGATCTATTTATTTATTATTATAGATAGTCATTCCTGATTTAGAAACAGACATACGAAATTCCGTCTCTATCTCGTTTTTATTAAAAAACTCATGGCGAATTATTGACGGCAATAAAGAACGCTCACATAATTCAGTAATGGAGATAGAAAATACTAAATGATTTTTTAACTAATAGTTACATTGAGTTACTTATTAAATATTATTATTATTATTATTATTACTTACTGTTACTTGTAGTTCGATTGGCAGAGTATTAATAATATAATAATAATAATAATATTCTACCATTGGCAGAGTATTGTTCGTTAAGTTCATTAATTGCAACGGTTTTGTGAGAGTAGTCCAATTTGAACAGGCAATTACAAACTGTTTTAATTGATTGGTTTAGACGAAAAATAATCTATAAAATTTAAAGTAAAATAGTATTTTTGTCAATGCGATATTGATACAGAAAAAAACACAATTATCTACACTTCGAAGTATGATTGTTACTTTTAGGCCCGGTATCCACCGAAGCGGAGCGGAGTCGATCTGTGAGTGGAGAAATATGCCAATACCAATACCAATACCAATACCAATACCAATACCAATACCAATACCAATACCAATACCAATAGGATGTATAGGATATCCCATTTGTGTAATTTCGACTTATTTGGGAAGGCATAAAATAAATAATAGTTACAATACTGACCACATTTGATACATCCTTATCGATATAATGTATGATATTATCTCGGTTATTGAACCTCATAGTTATTTCTCAGGCACACTGTTTATTTGGTAACTTGGCATAAAAAAATCTAAGATCGTTCGTTATTTTACGGGCTGTTTACAGGCTTTTGATTTTTATTACCCATACTCACAGATCGGTATCTTTGATGAGCATCATTCTGTATCAAGTACTGTACTTCATATTTATTTCTCGTTTCGTACGAAGTAATGTCCAAGTGAATAACGAGATTTATTTGCTTATTTAGTAACGAAAAAAGATCAGAACAATTAAAGGAGCTACAAAAGAACTGATGTAGCTCTGCTTGGAAGTCAAACACACGTATTTATCTTCTTATTAACATAGAATGCTATGTTGTTAAATGTAATTATCATTCTATGTTATAGAATGGGTGATATCTCGGACAAGAAAAATAATCGTACTATTTTTCTTGCAATTTAATTGATGCACGAAACGGGAAATTATTTTTTATAATATCTTTGCTGACTTCTGCTGTAAACAGCAAATGTTTTGATATTTTTTTTTATACAATTTTGGTGAGAAACAGGCAGTTAACCTGATAGTAAGCGGTAACCGAAACCTATGTACATGATGTGTCCCCTAAGGAACGCAGAAACAATGATAAGAAAACACTACCAAGCCGTTATCGACCGTGTAGGAATCTGCTTGAGTAATATTCTAATCTATTACAATTTTTTTAGTGGTACGCACAGCAAGACCAGAACGTCTGAGCATTGGTGGTGAATGGAAAGTGAATGGGGTTGGTCGCAACGTATCCCACTCTTTTGGCTACGGACTCCTAGATGCTGCAGGTATGGTTCGCCTGGCAAAAACATGGCGAACTGTACCAGCGCAACGGCGGTGTGAACTTGCGGCTCCGAGACCTCAAAGAGCTGTGCCACCAAGATCTTCAGTTACATTGCAGGTTGGTATTAGATATTTAGTGTATTTATAATAGAACATTGTAGTTATACTAATGACTTGGGCGATGAGGCAAAGCAAAAACAATGCAGAGGACCTCAGCATTACATAACGTGAAATCATTCATTAGAAACATACCTATATGTTGCAGGCAAATTGAATAAATCCGCCGATTACATACTGCCTCGGCATTTTGTAAACGCTCGTTGTTATCGGCATTATGTAATATATAATATGCCGAAAGCAGATTGGATTAGATTAGGTTAGAACTGTGACCACCTGCGCACGAGCCGAGTGAGCTAAGCAAGCGTGCCGCGGCAGCAGCCGGCGACGGCTTTATACGAATTATATTTTTTGTCAACCTAGTTTATACATCCCAAATTAGGTATACACAATGCTGACCTAACATATCCGGCAATAAGTATATGGAGAGGCAAGTTGTAAACGGCCGATTAATACAATTTGCCTGCGACATATATACTAAGAAGTGAGGATTTTTTCTTAGTCACCTCTTACAACATCCACGTATAAAGATCTATATTCAAAACCTGAAAACGTATGTTCAAATATAAGCTCATTTTGTGTTCTTTCTTGTTTTGTTTATATTAAATTTTGAATATAAAGTTACATCAACTAATAAAACCAAAACAAGAAATTTATACCAACCAATTAGCCATGAAGTACCAGTTCAATTTGTTAGGGTCTCTCTTAACTTTTCTGATACTTCTAAACTGTATATTGCAGACACCGGGTCTGGTAATATCACACGTCTAGACTAGACAAAGGTTGGGTGATAAAGTAGCACGACGTAATGAGTTTGAACACAAGCAGTCTTAGTTGTGCATTTTAAAAATTGTGGTTTAAATGTTTGTAAAATTACAAGAATGGTTTTAGTAACTTAATGGGATGTTTTTACAGGTAAAGGTTTAACGTTTTGTATCGATATGGTATCAGATATCAATTACACTCCAATTTATGTTTTCAATAACTATTAGTTTAACGAGGCGCTCATAGCTCTTTGTGCTCATTGATCGGTAAACGATCAGCGGGTTAAGCTACATAGAGTACGTCTGGCCCATAGATGGGTGACCTCATAGTAGTATTTGATCTGAGCGTCTCCATGCTTCGGAGGGCACGTTAAAAGTCGGTCTCGCCTGTTACCATGATAAAAACAACAAATTGTAGGTAACCTGAACAAATCCTGACTACTAACCACTTTATATGAAGAAGACGTTTATGTACCTTCTACTAATCACGAATATAATTTCAGCTCAATTTGTTTTAAATTTTCATTGATATTTTTCTAATCAATTAAGTTAGCTGTTTAAAATACGGCATCTCGACAATTGCCAAATTTCCTAAAAACTTATTTGTAGAAGTACTTATTCTTAACTTAACAATAACTGATGTACAATAGTTGCGGACAGTGTTATAGTAGGCGCTAAAACATTAAAATCACTTTTACTAAGATTAACATCGGCCATTAGACAAGTAAATTTCTGTTTGATAAATAAATTATAATGTCTTTAAGAGCATATACATAGACTGTAATGGTTAAACAAGATTCAGAAATGTTTACAGTATACTCGTACAGTTTAATCTATACCATTTGCGCAAATGTTGAAAGTTTTCGACTGATTATGTGAACCATTTAAAATGCAATAGAAATATTAAATATTTTATATTCACATAACCAAATTATTATTATTCAGAGCACATTAATAAATAATAATGTAGATAACGATGGATATTTTATTACAAAATATTTAATCAGCATATTGGTTTTACAAGATATTCATGATACCTTTGGGAAATCATTAAATATGTATTAACTTTCAGTGCTATTATATAAATCACGTACTTACTATGACATATTTATGGACGGAAAAACATGTATTTTATGCCTGTATTTACATCCCATGGACAGAAGTACGTATGCAGTGCATGTTAGGAATATATTAGCATTTTATAAGCGTGAGAAAAACTATTTAATCTTTATGATTCAGATATGCGCTATCCAATCCAACGACTATTAAAGCCCAACAACTTTAAAAATATTAATTTTAGTTTATTTTTTTTATATTATGATAGGCAACGATAAAACTATTTGCCATGTAAGTGGGTTCCCAAACGACTTAAAATAATATAATTAATTGATTGTTAATTTATTCTGTAATGCCTGAATTGAGAAAATTATTTTTGTTCATAGTTGGATGTGGTCGCATGTCCCGGTGTGAACTATTTAGAACACGTCCAAGCAAGAGTGTCATTGTCAGCGGCTCGCCGAGGAGATCTCCGCATCACGCTGACCTCGCCTGCGGGTACTAAAGTCACGCTGCTAGCTCCCAGGTATGTGATCGGTAATCTTGACGCTTATTTGTTATTTAGGAAAGATACTGACGTATCTGCAAAATCGGCTGTGATAATCGTATCTTGGACAGGTATAACCTTTCTTTTGTATGTAGATAGTAATAACTATAGATAGAGGCACCAGAAGAATGGATAATTAGAAATAGGGTTCCTGAGAAAAACATGGTTTTGGTAGCAGGAATGTTGTCTCTCAGAACATTATTGCAGCTTTTCAATCCGGTCAATTTTCTTTTCGGTCTCAATACTTCACGTGAAAAAAACGTCATTAAGTTTTGGTCACTGCTTATCATAGTCTGGTTTATTTGCTACTTTAGACCAACATGCATACTGTAAATAAAGTTATACCATTTTTCGTTCCAAAAATCCAATAACATGGAATAAACAGATAAAAAGTAAAATACCTTTACCGCATTGTGACTACTCATTAAACTGTCAATACGCCCAGTCGCACAGAGAATGAATGATAGTATTGTGTGACGCTACCGAACATTAAAAACCCAATATCAATGCACAAAAGAAATAAATTTAATCAATATTATTGCACCTTTAATCAATATTTTATGCTTAGCATGAAATGGTATTGTAAATAAGAGCAAATTCGTTTATTCTAACTATGTATTATTAATTTCCTCTGTGTTGAAACCAAATGAAAACATAGTTAAATTCGTATTAACAATATTCACTACCGACTGTACTAAACGTTGTCTAGAACTATACTATACATTTGTAATAGCAAATGTATTAAGCGAGACACAAGACGGTAACTAGAGAGTCTCTTGAGTACAGTCGGGTGTAATTAAACAGTGAATTTTCCGGCAGGCCGCACGACTCGTCGCGCGCTGGCTTCAACTCTTGGCCTTTCATGTCTGTGCACATGTGGGGAGAGTCGCCGCTCGGCAACTGGCAACTAGAAGTCACTAATGAAGGACGATATATGGGTAAGCAATGTCACGTCATTAATCATAATTGTATTTTACAACCTTATCCTCAAACTTTATGACGTTTTTACGACCTCATTCTTTTATGCAATACCTCGATACAAAATTTGCAGGACAATTTCATGATCTCATCAGGTCTAAACCTTAGAATAAAAATGATTATAATGTTTATTTTTTAACACAAATATAAATGAAAATTGTTTATTCATTTCTACATCTTAGGCCGAGCCACATTACAAGACTGGTCATTAACATTGTACGGCACTAGCGCGCCTGCAGCTAAAAACGACCCGATTCCGTTCCGGAATCCAATTATACGGAAAAATGGCAACGCGACTCGACCTGTCGTAGTTCAGGCGGGGCGCAAAAATAATAGAGGGAAACCTGTGCCCATCGTACCCACTTACACGGTCGGACTGGTAAAGCGGAAAAAGAATAAGAATTCAAAGAATCCGAACAAGAGTTCACAGAAATCTAAACAAAGTAGACCAGCAACGAGGTCTCCTATTGAGAGTACTACGGCGAGATTGACGACATCCACTGCTGCTGATCTTAGTCTAAATCTACGAGGGGACTTAGCTGATCCACTGGCAGCTGCGGACGTTCGAGGGCGTAAAATGTCCAGCCTGTTCGAGCAATATCCTAAAATACAACGAATATACCCTGCGCCGCTGCAAGCCCACGGTACTCATGAGCCTCCAGCACTGCATGTTTCGTGTGCCCTGATCCGTTTTGCCGCGACGTTTCATTTGGCAGCCGCCTAGTTTGAACCCGCACGTCAATTACCTTTTGGTCCAGCTCCTCGGCCGCTCTTTGCATGTCGAATTTTTGCATTGTATCAAATTTATTTTGTTGTGAAACTTGCTTAACGCAAGAGCATCGGTTTGAATTCAATTTTGCTACCAATTTAAGTAATTATCAGTACTCGTAGTAGGAGAGTGGCAGTTAATCTAATTTGTGTGAATTTTCAGTTCATTGTCGTGTTTATTATTGTACATTTGCTTTTGAGTAGACTGAAACTTAAATGTTGAATTTCGAATGTATTTAAAATCGATGTTCACGCATTCCTTTTTTAATTTTCTTGTAGGTTTTGTGGTTTTTAGCTTAAGATATTTCTTATTCTTTTTGTTTGGATTGCACAACATTGGCGCATTTTTATTGAAGCTTTTTAAGTTTATTGCTAGTGCAATATTAAATGTAAAGATGTTGTGTGAACCAATGAGAACCGTCTTTTCATGCCTGTTCTGTTGTTGTTAAGGGTAAGTATATACCTAATTGTCCAGGTAGATAATTCAGTAGATTATATAATATCTATTTATTAGACTTATTGGACCATTTCTATTTCATAATATCGTATAGAAAATTATTTCCCGTTGACAATATAATAAGTCACTTTTATTAAGATAAAAGCTCTTACTTTTATTAGACCAGAACCCAGCGGAAATATCTCAAGGACTACCTTTAAAACATGTGGTATATTGTTTTATCCACATAGATCTAAATTCAAAATTATATTTTGTTCCTACAGCTGGACCTTTAACACAGTGGGAGTTAATCTTTTATGGGACTGAAACTCCACCTCAAGAATATGACGCATCTCCTGAGACGAACTCGCTCGGTACGGGAGCAAACTTAGCCAGTGATGCACATTTGGGTGCGACGATGGGAGCTGCCCCACCTTGGAGTAAACCAAATGAGGAAACCGACTCTGCCGAAGAAATACGCCAGAATGCACTGGCTGACGACATAGCACTCGTATCGTGGCATTCGCATACTGTGAGTTTATAGCATACATTTTCTAACTTATTTATATAGGTGTTCACACAAAGGTTTAGGTATATAAGAACAATGAACACGCAAATAAGTAGAAAGATAATGCAAATAAGTAGAAATTAATAACAAAAATAGAAACATTCGTGTTAGTAAGACGAAGACGACATTAGTTGACTAGTCAGGCACCTACTGAAGCCATGCTACTACGCACACCACTAAAAATGTACAGAAAAGATCTCCCTTAAATTTTGATTGAAAAAAATATATATATATTAAAGCAATTTCTTTACAAAGTATATATATTTTTAGGTCTTGTAAGGTAAATGATATTCTAGCATCAGGAGCGATCGTGTAAGAATAACGACAAAGTCGACGCAGATAATTATATTTCTGACTCGTTCAGCATTTACAATAAAAACAATAAAATTTTTAATTCCATTTACTTTGCTTATTATAATTATAACTAAGGGTCTATGCGCCACAAGTACTATTGTAAGAAGCTATTATAAATATAGTCATGTTGAAAACGCTTAGGTATGTTTATGTCTAGGGCGAAGCCACTTCGCATCAGATTATATTAAACACCTGCGTCCCTTTGGTAATAATAGACATTAGATATACTGGGTTCTATAAATAAATAAAAAATTGTTAAGTATAATAGTTTTCACAAAACTATTATAGAATTTTTTTATTTGTGACTATGATTTACGCAAGACGTGTAAAGCGGTAAACTATTTCAACTCTCATGGTAGAACTCGAAAGTGTACCGGTACTCGGTATTTTGAGAGTGGATCAAGTCCCGCTTCGAGTTTAAAATTTCTACCTTTATTTCATAGGAATTTATTACAGTAGAAGGCATTAGCAATAAAATGTTTTTAATTATTTTTAAAAGTATTGTAAATATTCCGATCCAGTATTAATGTTATAATCTTACTTCTTACAAATTATGGGAAGGAACGAAGTTTTGCGGTTTACGATTAAATATTAAAAGGATAGTCCATGCAAGCTGCTCGGAAACTAAGTTTGTTTTAATGCGGTAATTTTTCATTTTGCATTCAGCATGTTTAATGTTACCACTATTACATAATGAGACTACAAAATATATAAACAACTAAAATCATCCTATTGTTTTTTAAGCTGTGCAGTTACAGTAAAAGTACAAACAGCATGGTTATTAAATTTAACGTGCCGATTAAACTTAACACACAATTATTCTTTATAATAATAAAGGTATAATTCTTTAAGTCGTTTGCTAGGCTGTAAATATTAGTCTAATACTAAAACACCTGCGTTTAATCGTCCGTTGTACTGCCACAAATCGTCTACATTGCGAGTAAAACAAATAAAATTTTACGTTCCTTCCTGAACACACACATTAAATATGAAATTTTACTTCACAAATCAGCCATAATGTACACAGTTTAAAAATATAATGTTAATATTTATTTGCATAAAAATGTTATGATAATGCTAGTAGCATTTCCAGATTTTGTTTTTATTTATGTTACATTTCATAGCGACTATTATTAACTATAAGAATGGTACACAAAAAATAAGGCAAATAAATTTTGAATTTAATTTTATAACATGAGAATAATGTGTGCCACAGAAAAGTAAAAAGTAAGTTGGAATAAAGGTTTTTGATAAATCAGGTTTTCGTTACTTAGATTCCGTTGTTGAAACAAAGGCAAGTTTTAAAACCACTAATTTATTTGTAAACAGATTAATATAATAAATCATAATTTTAATTAACAAGGTAGATTAGGTCCAGTTTAATAGGCATATAATAGAATAACTTCATTGATATATTTTCATTGAAAAATAGATGTTCGATTTTGCTGAAATGGACTGAAGAAGTGGATACTAAGATCGATATGAATATTCAAAATGTTAAGTAAAGTTTTATGGTTGATTTTGACTAAATTAATTATCGTGTTTAATTTGGACTAATATTTTATACTATAAATAGAAATATGTAGTTTGTAATTTTCTGAATTGTATAGTTACCGTATTATCGGGGCAATAATACTTACGCTCCCGATAATATGCTCCAATAATGGAAGGGCATTATATCCTGCTTTTATCGATGCAAAAGCTCATCGACGACGGCAACGCCCGGGACAGTGTGTAGAATTGTAGAGGTTGTATAATTATATTGTTAAACTAAATAAACTAACTTACGTATAGTTTTAACTCTCAATAAAAACATTATGACTGTTGAATTATGTATCTTGGGTCCCCTCGAACCTTTCAAAGATAACTATTTCTTAAGACAAAAATATGGAAGTTTGAAATCATCTTTAACATAGGTACCTACTTTGCTACAATATGGCCGTTAAACCGTATCTCCACCGTTTTGTACCATGAATATAACGATACTTTTGTATGTTAAAGATGATAATAATACCTATGGATTTTTCTATAGCTTAGTATTTAGTATTCTTAGATATCATAACACCCATTACCATGGGTTACGAATTTTAAGTCTTCAAATTTAGCAGTATATTAATATTAATATATATTTTTTGTTATTCTCTATAGATAAGCGAAGATAGCCCACCTGAGGCTGTCGATGCAGGCAGCGCGGGACAATATACAGGCAACACTTCAGGTTGTGCCACTCACGCGCCTGTATCACCACATGCGTGCCTAGGTTTGTGTCTATTCATCCTCCTGTTCATGTCTATGGCCGACGCGTTGCGTCTGCAGCAGTCTTGTCACTCTAGCCAACGCAGAAAGCCCCATAGACTAAGTACTAAGAACGACTGTGCACTAACCCCTAGTGTAAGATTAGAGTTAAGTCGCGCGGAGTCGCGGCCGCCACGAGCGCCTTGCTTGCGCCACCTAACACCGACCTCTACCAACCCGCTGAGACCCTAGTACTCAGCGTGAAGGCAATTGTGATTTTAGTTAAATTTACCGGGTTTATATATAAGTACAAGCTGTTATTATTTATATATTTTAAGTTAGTTATGCTATCCAATCACAAAAATAGTATTGCTGTATGTGTGCTATGATGCGCACAATTATTGTGTAATAATCATATACGTTACAATACGTATAAATGATGAATTCTGCTGTGTTTTATTCGATTGATGTATTAGGATATTTGAAAGGGAAGCTGAGAAAGAAGGTAGGCTTATCTCTACCAGTGATATAAAATATGTATTTTAAGTTGTGTTTACTGTTTAAATAAAAGCGACATAGGTTCACGATACAAGTTTTACAAAACAATTCTATATTCCTTATGAAATTATAAGAAGCCTTTTTAAACTTTTATCGCCACGTAGGTCTAATGGTGACCCTCAAACAATAGATTGTCTGTGGTTTAGTTTATATTTAAAACGCTTTGCAACAATTACTTATACCTAATGATGCAGCTAAGCCAACAGTCCATAATTTAGTACTGTGCAAGTTTTTATACAACCAAAGTTTTCCACTTGGCAATTTTAACTTTTTAAACGATATTGCATTGAACGGTGTGGAAGGTAATTTTGTTATTTTTCGCTATTTTCGTCTTGCAAGTTTCATAGTATCATTGTATGAATATCACATTTCCTCCAAAACTTGTATGATTTTATGATATACGCAATGATATTTTTAGTAGCTATAAAAAATCTTTACAAAAGCCAGTGAGTATCAATGAATATTAATTATTATTTTTTTATAAATACTTTGAAAACCAGCAGAACTAGGCATACATGCGGCAAAACTTAGAGAATTATATTTATCAACTTATAGGGAATGTATCTCGTGCATAGCCTTCTACTTAAAATTTACGTACAACAAAGGTATGTACCGTAGTAAAGTTAAGTTTAATAGAATACCTAACTTGTAAATGAGATAATAATTTGTTATATTACTCCTATCTTGTTTCATGTTTTAGCTTTACAGTTTATTACTTCATTACATTATTTTAGTTAAAGCCACATTATTCGTAAAATAATAGAATGAAATTTCAAATGGAGTTTAGATATGATGATAATTTGTATATATCATCAGTTTATTGGCAAAATTATATGAAGAGCTAGTGAACAAGTGCAATTACGTATAATATGTAATGTATATACGATATCAAATCGGTAACGTCCATTTTTCACGAGTAATTGCAATGTGTAAGAGACGAGAATGTGTGTGAACAAATATTTAGTGTTCTCTTGAAATCAATATATTTTATTATCTTTGACTTATTTATACGAGTGTACGTGCTTAACATTGATTTCGTGATTAGTTTTTATTGTGACACAAAGTACTCATTTCATACTGCTATATCAAAGAAAATGAAATAGCTTTCAAAATATGCACAGCTTGTTTTGAAATTAATAAGTATGATACTGAATTCGGCTAAGTATACTAGAAACGTACTGACTACGTTGAAAACATCGATACCAAATGTTAACGCATTTATTGTACCCCTTCGTGTTTTGTAAGCTAAATAATTTGTTAATGAAGTAGACATAAGAAATAGAATAATTTATTTTAGGCAGAATAATTTGATTTGTTTACGACATCGTCCTTGATATTTTAATAGTTGAATGCTTGTCAATATCTTGTGCAGCTATCTATATATTTGTAAAAAGTAATCGCCTTTACGTACCATTGAACATATCTGTTACAATAAGTTTCACGGTTAAACTGTCTTTATTCTGTGATGAGTTTATCATAGCATGATTGAATACCTGTCACGGATTCACATTTACCAGCTATGAACACGGTTTTGAGCTATATTAGTACCTATAGGTTTGAAATTAATTACACATATTATGTACTTATATCACGTTGTACTTACAAATGCTTCGATCAATGTTGATTTGACGCTTTCATGGATGAATCTGTTTTGATTGTTTTTGAGCTTGTAATATTAGTCAGTTACTTAAATAAATTTGTAAATCACTCCTTAATTTTTGAGCTATCACGATATTTTTGCGTAGGTACTTATTAAACTTTTTAAGAATCGAATTGTAAAACAGTAAATTACCATAGAATCACTATTCATTACAGTCAGATTCCTAGGATATGATTTCTCTCTCAACTGTCTGTAAAGAATACATATATCTTTGAAGTTCGTTTTACTTGTTCAGAAGCTGCGTATGCTGAAACATGTTTATTGATTAATTGCGAAGTACTACGAAAACTTTGTCCCATTTTAGTGTTAGCACCGACAAGAACTAATGGCTCCGTGACAGAAATTATGTTAAGATAAACGATACGAATTTAGTTCTCATGTATTTGGATTTAACTATAGGTTAACTGCATATTGTGGTTGTGATCATAGCGAAGATTGCCAATCCATTCAGCATAGATTTATGTAATCATAATTGTAAATAATAAGTAGGTACGTATTGATATTAATAAATTTGGAGACTTGTACAAATTTGCTCACAAACCTGTAAATTGAAAACGACTGAACATTCATGATTTCTCATCGACTGGTAGCTAAATTATTGTAATTTTAATGTAAAAGTAATTTCTGAGAATTCTAATATGTATTTCTCGGATTCCGTTGCTAAACACCATGTTGAGTCTCGATCTTAGTTTAATCTATACTATTTGTTAACTATCGCTCGATGTTTTAGAAGTCAACGCGCTCATTTTTGTAATAGTTCTCTTGTGTAAAATTGTTCACCAATCTCGAAGATAAGTAGCAACCCAATGAACTGTATCTATTAATGTAAATGTTGAAGCATAATTTGTATATATTGAATCTAATGTGAATGGGAATAAAAACAATCTTTTATTACAAAATTCTTACAGGTTTTTATTTAGACTACAATTGTATACGGGTCTTGTCTCTATCTCTTAGTTTAGTATAGTTACTAGTGACATTTTGTGTTGTTTTAAGAAAACAAACTGTGTTCCGTTAGTTTTAGTTTTTGTTCTAATTTTGTTACGTTTAATTTGCACGTTTCGCTTCGCTTACAAGCTTACATAATCTATAAATCACTGCTCCACGCTTCACTAGTAAAGTTTACAAGTCTAATCACTGCACTCGCACTTTACCTTGTCTTATCTCATCTTTCATTACGTCACTTGTGTTTATTTCTGTTTCTGTCTGATTTCATATAATTTTGTGCACGTCTTATTTGCATGTGTAGTCGTAACATTTGTTTGTTTTCGTAAATTATGTGTATAAATAAAAACGAAATTATTTGAGATCAGCGACAAGATTCTATGTTACCTATTCTAAATTTCCCAACCTCGCTTTCCTATAACTGTGAACTGACATCGACTCGGACGCGCATCGCATCATTTCGCAAGAGGCCGCAGGCTGCATGGACGCTGGACAAAGGTGCTGGGTGGTGAAGGATTGTTGCTCTATTATCTCATGTAATTAAATATCTTTGTTCTCTTTCTTTCACTAGAATGCGCGAAGGGCTTACATTTGTACTCCGGTCGGTGCTACGAGCGTTGTCCGGACGGTACGTACGCCAGTGAAATCCTAAGAGAAAGGAGCTCAAGAAGACGTAACTTGACCTATTTTTCTGAAGGTGCTGTCAGTAAAAGACAGGAAAGTAACTTTGCTAGACAAACTGCATCGGAAGCGTTAGATATGGAACCTTCGGTTAATGATACTAAAACTCCTCGCACGTGTCTTCCATGTCACTACACATGCGCCACGTGCATAGGTCCACATAACAATCAATGTTTGTCTTGTTTAGACGACGCGCGTCTCTTCAACCAAACTGACATAGAACCGAAGTTCTACTGCTACCCAAACATTGTCGTTTCACAAATACAGGACGCTAATTGGCATTATAAGATCAACATTGTTCTCTCTATAGCCTTGTTTGTAGTTATATCTATTTCGCTGTACTTCATCTTGTCTTGTGTTATCAAAAGATGGTGTTGCAGCGGCCATTACCATTCAAACGTAGCTTATAATAAGTTAGCTGTCGATGAGAAACAACAAAGCGCGATGGAGGTTGAAGAAGAAATACACAACGCTTTGAAGTCTTTCAGTGAAACTGAATCCGATGATGATTTGGATTTATAGCGTTTGTTGAGCTTCGAACCCAAGTATTATGAATTAATCGATCAAGTAAACGTGAGAACGTAGTGATTAAAATAATTTAAATTAATGCAGGGCTAGTGTTGTGATAATACATACTCGTTTGTCACAATTTTGATAAACTTCGTAGGTAAATGATTGTTAGTGATAGTTATATGAGATTTTAAACATTCGTACTCGTACAATATTTTCTTAGTAATTCGAAAAAGAAATGATCCAAAGAGCTGTAACAAACTCTTTAAACACTTTCAATATCTTCGGGCTGTTTCTGATGCTTTACCTTTTATATTTTATTAATTATTTTGCTATGCAAATTATTTCTTAGTTCTACTTTAGTTTTAAGGTCTTTTTTAGTTCATATAATAAATTGAGTATTATTCCACATTCCATTTAAGATTAAATGATTCTGATTTTCCATTACTTCTTGAGAGTCCATAGGAGTTATTACAGAGTAGTAAGAATCCAAAATTGTTTGGAGCCCCATAGCGCTCTGACTCGGTCAGTGAGGGGCGCCGTTTAGAGGGGTTGCAATTTACACCCCACCAAGACGTAGCAAGATTCCAAATTGAAATAAATTAATCGGCTCAAAATCTTACTTGTTTCTTAATATTTTCTTTATTTTTCGTCTAAAAATGTAGGTTGTTATTAATACTCGATACTCAGAGATTCAAAGTAAGTTAGCGTCTATTTTAAGATTTATTTTTTTATTTTGCGTATAAGCTTTCATCATAATAATCGCATAATATCTACTTAGGTGTATTTGCTCAAGATGCCATTTCTATTTGTTTTATGTACGTAAGTACTGAGACCGTTTCGGTACAATGTAAATATTTTATATGTAAATAAATGAGTTCCTATTTCCAAGTGCTGTTTTATTGCATTATTTTGCATGGGGTCTGGTGTTTTTAAATCCATTTAAGTAACTAAAAAATTTACATTCTTTCTAGTCATTTGCTGCAAGGAATCTTTTATGGACTTATTGTAATTATACATTTTCTATTTATTTTTATACAAATTAGATGGTAATCAAGTTTATTGTACCCTGATGATATGTGGTTATAATCTATGAACATGGCTGCGGATTAGGAGTAGGCACCTATTGCATAAACAATCAAATATAATTAAAACTACGCCGACCGTGAATAGAATGAGGCAGGAGAAGGAAAAACCGGAATAACTCAAGTAAGAGACTAAGAGGGTAATTGAACTTTCGTTCCAGCGCAAGCGCGCCGTTGGGTAAGATCTCACTGAGCAAATTCAATAATTAGTAGAAATACTATCTACTATTTTAAATTGATATTTTATGAATAGGCAACAATAGCTACTCAACATAATGTAACTGTCACTGTTCTTTTCGAGAAATATTTACATCCTTGAGTAACAAATAAAAAATCAAAATGCCACAGCTATTGAAACAGAGAAGGTAAGTTAATTAAGTAACAATGATAATTATAAAATTATGAAACACGGCAAGTTGTAGAAAGAGTGACAATGATATCAATTTATGAAATAGATCGTTTACGCATGTGGCATCAAAAGCAATAAATAATAAACATATTGTTACAAGTCTAAGATGTTTATAATAATTAAAAAAAAAACCGATACATTACAATATACGAAATAACAAAAAAATGTAATTCGCCGTTTTGTATTGTACTAATCAAGCCCTTTCATTTGATACCCATATTGAAGGAGTTATGAAAAAATATGTAATCCGCTCCTTTGTGGCGGCGGCCATCTTGGACCGATTTTCATCCAACATAGCTAAGAACACTCCCAACTAAATCACCTTTAAAACAAAAAAAAAAACAATCAAAATCGGTTGATCCGTTTAGAAGCTACGATGCCTCAGACACACACAAACACACACACAGAACGTCAAACTTATAACACCTCGTCGTTTTTACGTGGGGGATTAAAAAGAAACTAAGGCCAGTATTTATAAACGCATCTCAGGTATTGAGTTGAGTACGCGCACTTGAATCATACCCCTGTCTCTATCTAACTAGGGCTCCGAGACCGTAGTTAGAAAGAGACGGTATTAAGTACGCGTACTCAATACCTGAACTTCGTTTATAAATACTACCCTAAGATTGTGATGTGATATTTACTTTTCTCTTGGTTTGAAAAAAAAACTGTAGTGACAGCAAAGTAAAACCATTTGAAATAGAAACTAACACACAATTCTATCACCAAAACCGTCACGTTGAAAACAAAATAAAAAACACTCGATGAGGCGTTCTGAACATCAGCTGCTACTGCTATGGTTGAAAAGATCCCTCGAAATATTCGGTAGCGATCAATAAAGCTAATGTATCGAGTAATATAAGCCCCACATACGGCGAGGTGCGAGTATCGAATAGTGGCGAAGTACCCTCCAGAGGGTCACGTATTACACAGATGATGGAATCCTTGAAATTATAACAATTATATTTTTTATAGATAAGTATGTTTGACAAAAATCAAATTATATCGCATAAAACATAGACGAGATCGACACTAACTACGAGATGCTAGAGCAGTAGGTAAATGCAGGCTATTGCACTGATGATGAGTAAAATTAAAGATTCATATTGTTTTTGCAACTTAATTGTTGGTAGCCAAATCTTGCGCCTATGCAGGCATTCCTATCCCTTAATGTATGGACTGTAGGAGGTAGATATTACTCACAACTAGTGTCTCACAGACTGCAATGGACGACGTTTTCATTGCAATCTCTCAATATGAATAATAATAATGTTAAATAAACATGAGCGACAGTTGTCACTTACCTACCATCAGGTGTACTCTTGACTCGTTTGCCACTATTGGCAATAAAAAACAAATACGAGTCGGAATCGCGCACGAAAGGTTCCGTACTATTATCTATAAAAACGGCAAAAAGCTCATATTTGTTGCATGTGAGCCCTCCTTAAATATTTGTTATATTTTAATTTAGTTATTCATCTAAATAGTCTGTGAATATTTCAGGCGTCTACCTGTTGATGATATCAATATCGAGCAAATACGAGGAAAAAATATCACGTTTGTTGTATGGGAGCCCCTTAAATATTTATTTTATTCTATTTTTGTAGTAGGTATTTGTTGTTATAGCGGCAACAGAAATACATCATCTGTGAAAATTTCAACTGCCTATCACAGTTTATGAGATACGGGCTGGTGACAGACGGACAGACAAAGAAGTCTCAGTAATAGGCTCAGTAATAGGGTCCCGTATTACCCTTTGGGTACGGAACCCTAAAAATAAAAATATCTTATTTAAAAACTATAACTTATTTTTAAACATTATTATCATTATTTATTGACACAAGAAGTCCTCACACAAAGAAAAATAGACAGAGTACCTAATATTACACGGGATAGATTTGTTTGGAATACTAAAGTAATGATAGTTTATTTAAACTTGTACAAGCTTATTATGTCTAGACAAGTTCGCAAGTACGGCGAAAACTATATTTTGTTTATCGTTACCTACTCGTACCTACATTATATAGTCGCAAAACAAAGCTCTTCTAGCAGACAAATAAGTTTAATTCATTGTTGTAACCCCTGTATTCCCGAGGTGCCTCAAGATGTATCCCAAAATACCAATAATTACATAGAGGGGACAAAATAATATTCTTTTCCCCTAACAAATCGCTTATATAACGCCCCCATCTTCAAACTACCGTATTAAACTTACTGCAGACGTCTTTCAATATGCCGCTCAAATAAATCAAGTTATTAGTTTAAATAAGTCTGTAATTTGTCTACATTCCCATTCCTTTCCTTAGATTCTTCTGTTGTTGTAAAGTTCCTACAAGTTAAATTTTCTCAAGCGTCGAACTTAATTTTGATTTAACGAGCATTCATTTTTCTCTTAAGAAGTTTTTAACTTATTTTTGGTTTAAAAAGTACGCTAATTAGAAAGTTGCTATTTCTTATGGACGTCGTACTCTGTGAATGAAATTTGTCAAATAATAAAATCAAATGTCGGCATAATTTAGTGAGATCTCTTCTTGTCTTTCGTGTCATTAAATGACATTAATCGAATGAAGATTGGTTTCAAAGGCTCTTCATTTTGAAACGTGGCAACCACGTGACCTATTTCTTTTTCCTCAAAGCCGAGCAAATTCAGAGTAAGTTACCAATACAGATTGGTATCACTAGTGGAACTCACTCGATGATAACATTAACAGATCGTAAATGGTGTTTGTTCACTATGTTAGGTCGAGGTTGAGTAGTTATAAAACAAGCCATGTAACTCTATCTTATAGGCTTTTTATGTATCCGGAGGCTTTTATAACTTTTATAGACTTTGACTGGCCGACGCGAAAAAATAAGGGATAGACGCAATCTCTCTTATTATAAAGATTCTTTAACATTCGACTGAAGTTTCAAAATCAAAAGTAGGTATAAGAGTTGAAGGAAATAAATGAACTAGGGTTCAGCGTCTATACGTCAATGTTTTGATCAGATTAGACTACGTTTAAATACAAGGTATTAATTACGTATAGTCCGTACTGGTGGTGTAGGTGCGGAATACAACTATAATATATTATGTAGTAAGTAACTGTTCTACGGATAAATAATACTTTAATTTACACCGGTGTAAATATGTGAATATTTATTCAAGTTCAACACACTAATTACTTAGAGGCCTTATATTCAGCTGTGAAATACTACTCATACTGCGACTAATTGATTGCCATTTACCTACCTATTACCTATGTTACAGTTATAAAACTTAATTTATATTTAGAGAGAACATTTATCTTATAGGTTTTATGTTACGTTATAATAACCCAAAAAGTAAAACTATGTTGTAAATTTATACAAATAACTCGATGAGATGAGGTGGTTTTGACTATAAATATCATTAAATAAGATGTAAGTTTTATAACACATGCTTTCATTGTGATTTACGAAAATAAACAAAGAGCCATAAGTTAAAATTATACTTAATATTCAAGTTATTTTGGTAGTTTTCCCATCACATCGTCTTCTTGTCTGTTGGCTTAGTGCCAACCAAACTGAACTCGAGTTTGATACGGTTAATTACCAATATAACATACCAACTACAACAGAGCTAGACAACAAACTAAGGGGTGTATTTTAAGATTAAGAAGACAAAAATGATGTTTATTCTGTGGGAGTGACAAAAATCAAACACTACAAGGTCAGGCAGCAATGTCCTGTGTTAAAACCGAGCAGTGTCATTAATGTTATTTTGTAAAGCGACATTAAATTGAAAAACAGTGGGTAAAATAACATTTAACATTTTGTTCGGAAACCTTTGGGTTACAGTCTACTTGCAAGTTAAACTCAACGATTTACACGTCGCTAAAGCTTTCACATAAAAATATGAATAAACTTTAGGCCAACGGATACAATTTTATTCAAAAATAATCACATTTAGGCACAATGAACAGAACACAATAGTTCGTAAAACCTTTCCGTAAAATTAATAATATTCTTTAAAACAAAAGTTTTTGTCTGTATTGTATTCAGCCTTTACATTAATTCGTATTGCAGTTTCATTACTTAGAATTAAGGAAAGTTCACCGATATCTGTTACATATGTATGTAAAAGATGTTCTTGATACATATGTATTTGTATGGATTAGTTGGTTGAGACTAGCTGAGTGCCCAGTTGAATATGCGTGTGTATTTCATCTAAATAAGGCGGCAGTAAATTTGAATTAGGTTAGAGACCGTAGATATCCGGTTACAAATGTATCGTAATAAAGAAACTACATAATAGATGAAGACCACTTTTAGTCAGGAAGTTCTATAAATATTTTTTCCTACAAAGGAGTAAGCAGACGCGTATACATAATATGTACACCTACGATTTGCCAGTTATGGTGGGTTACCAGTTAACGTAAGCGGGAGAGCCTGTGGTCATGTATCGGACACAAAGTCAGACTACGCGCTAATATTTAAAGTTTTCAGACCCAATATCACTGCATCATACCCGTGGGTAGTATCCGTGGCTGTAGGGAGTACCACCAAGACAGAGTTGTAGTTTACATTAGTACCTATGTATTCAATTTATTTGTCCGTTGCTAAGATAGGCAGAACATAGTTAAGTGTAGTAAACTCATTTTACCCTATCATTATTAATAACTGCGAGTATGTTAACATAAACGCCTTCACATCGATTACGCTGCAGGCTACCAAACAACGATTCACTCTAATGACTTCCACGTTGTATTTGAGTGACGCCTCGCTCGGTTTGTTTCCACTTACATATCCTTGGGACAATATTTGGATGAGAGTAAGTCCACAATATTTATTAGAATCCCTACGTATATTCAGCATGCAAAGAATAAGCAACGTGTTTTAATGTCTCGATTTCCTTCTCGCTTATAAAAGTAAGAAAAGCAAATATGTAATAGGAATCAAGTACAAGATAAATTACGTGACATCTGTCTGATGTTATTTTGCAATAATATTAAGGTATTGGTCAGCAGCTGAGGTCGGATTCTATTATGATCGAAATAAATATCAGCCAAAGCGAACAAAGCATCTTCATGTAGATTATTATATTAAAAAAATAACTGTGTGGAATAAGTTTACAAGCATACGGTAAGATTATTATTTACTTTTTAGCTTTTTATCAATCAGTAGGTATCTTTAAACGATCACCCTTTTAATTTTACAACGTCTAAACTTAGTACCTACTTTCTTTCTGGATAGAAGAGGATGCACCAAAGAATGGAACTGAATATTTACAATAAAATTAAGTTTTCTATTAGACTTCTTGGATTCAGTACATCTACAAGAGGGTTGGCTCATATAAGAGCAACATTGTCTAAATACATTCAGCTTTTATTAAAGCCTAGCGACATACTGAGCACTAAGGTCGTGTGTTACAATGCTGTGTACAATACAACTAAAGTGAGAGATTACGGGATCGCATCGTTTCACCATACAGTGTAAACGATGCTCTAATATAGCTCTTATCTTAAACTGCTAGTTTTCACGTCACTTAGCGGGCATTCCGTTAAGACTTATCTAGCTAGGTTAATGGATGTGTCAACACTATGATGCAGTAAACACTTATCAGATTAAAAAAGACAAGACATTATTATTCTCTTGAAGTGCATGCAATTAAATGGTTTTTAACTATTGTCGATTTTTAAATCACTTGCGATGAGCTACGATATCAGATACACAAATGAATGTAAATTTATATAACTTGATCGATGCTACTATTGTAAATTTGACTGGCCTGTTGGTCTAGTGGTTAGTGACCCTGACTGCTAAGCCGGAGGTCGTGAGTTCGATTCCCACCCAGGACAAACCTTTGTGTGATGAGCATGATTGTTTGTTCTGTGTCTGGGTGTAATTTATCTATAATATTAATATGTATGTATTTACAAAAAAAAAAATGTATATAAGTAGTACATCAGTTGTTTAGTACCCATAACACAAGCAAATATAATTGCTTAATTTGGGGCTAGATGGCGCTGTGTGAATGTGGTAGAATATTATATTATTATTATTATTATAAACCATAAAATTTGTCTGAAAATAAAGAGATACATATTAAGTAGCGCTAGAGAAATACTACAAAATGTCTATCTTGTGAGAGAAATTTCCTAGTTCATATAATATTCAGGTAATAAGAAGAACTTTGGTGCAGTATCGAGTGGTGTGATGTTAGAAAGGGTAACCTTAAATTTTTTTTTTTGCCCTTTGACGATGGTAAGCAGAAGACAAAAAATTCCTCATGGAACAGAACAGACAATAAAATTAGACAACGTCTCGTAACTGCTACGACGTTTTGTGTTTGATGAACGAAACTTACCTACCTAAGAATATTTTGTGATAAACCAGCGAACCACCCCTGATTCGCTCGTGGATACTTTTATGTTTTGCGACATACTCGGCTTTTTTTATATATTATGCATGTATAATTAAGAATAAAGCAAGCAGAAATGCTTTCATAAGAAGCCGTATTAAAATACGTTGTTTAGAAAAAGTTAGCGAAAAATTTACATGAAAACACAGCGACGTGACTTTATATCTACTATTTAGAGATTTAGAATCGATATCATAAAAATAGTCTTTAAAAGTAATAGGTATACTTATTTTGATACCATAAAATTTAAATTATAGGAGTCAATATAAAATAAACTTAAATATATTAAAATAGCAGCTTACCACCAAGAAAGTCGGACGTACCTACCTACAAGGTACCTAAAGTAAAATTCGCGTTTTGATTTCGCTTTTTCTTTAAAGAAAACTTGTTTATTCAAATTTCGTATAATACATCAAGTTTTATGTCCCCTTTAAATTATTGCATTAAAGACTACGTTATTCTTGGCACTGCATTGCACTGGCAAAGCGTTATCTGTGCACTTTCCTTCTCGCTTCGTTCAACAGAATCGCAGTGAATCGAGCGTTAAGAAGATACTGACTACGCTTCACAGAAATATGTCCGTACTTTATATTATTTAGAATCGAATACCTCTTTACTCTAATGCTTTTTTGTAGTACCTGATTTGATAAAATAGTAACAATCAATCAAATGAAGTGGTAACCAATTTTGCTCTAGCTAGTTTGTTGACCAGATAAAGACGTGAAGTAAACTAGCAAAAAAGTTAGGTCACTTTTTTAATAGATTATTACTATACCTATTTTGTGACTAACAATTTTAATTAGCACTGAATTAGTAGAATATGTGTTCGTCGCGGCAGTCCATAATTTACACCTTTTTGTACGAAAATGACATTAAAAGGCAAACTTGAATTGACGTAATATAGTGATACAGGACTAAAGCTGACTTATAGTATTCATTTTTACACACAAGCCTTATTAAGTCTTATCTTATAGCACAATATAGCAACACAATCGACTAGTTCCAAGACATTAGACATACTTAAGCGAGTCACAGAGAGTCACTTTAAGTCTAGTTATCAACTTATAAATTAGCACATGACACAGAAATTCTCGTGAAAAATAATATTAATAAGTAGTAAGTAATGGTAGCCTTGGAAATAGCATCTTATTTGACTTAGCATAAACTTTGACGAATCCACACACACTGCTACACACCTGCTACACCTGCGTTATTGTGCTGCTGTCATCTTTCTTGGTGTCAAACAGCATTTCGGAGGTAACAGGCAAAATCCGCCGATCAGACAAAATGATCTGATAGTGCATGACGGACCACTGCCCAACGATGTGAGATTTTCGATAATAATTCAGTATAGGACAATAATAACTATGTTGACATAATTCTGAGACTGCCTCTGCGGCTCGGTGGTAATGTGTACGGACTGACACGCAGAGGTCGCGGAGTTGATTCCCGCCCAGTGCAAATATTTTTGTTCATGAACATGTCTATTGGCATTGGTGTGGGTGTTTCTATGTATAATATTTACAAAAAAAAAAGTAGTATGTATATCTACATTCTAAAATCCTTAACACAAGCTATAATATATATATGCTTACTTTGGGTCTAGATAGCGTTGTGTGTAGTTGTTGGGATAATTATTTATTTATTTATTATTCTGTATTTGTTGTCTTCGCTCTGTTATTATTGTGTAAGGAGATCACTATTGACAGATAATACGACACCGTATTCACTAGACCCGAAATTCATTCCAGTTCCAATTTCAATAAGAAATCTCTTAAGAGCAACATCGCTGTCACCTCATAAATAAGACAATAGACACAAACTTGTTTAAATCAAACTAGTTTCAGATAACAAATGATATTATGATCTCCTTTAGTTATTGTTCAACACCATTCAAGGCTTAGATTAAATTTAATGCGAGTAATTTTCCAGCGAGTTAGTTAACTAGGAACTATTGGAGTCTTGTGAAACTCCATTTGAATTGATTTCAAACTCCTGAGAACAGGTTTAGTCAGTAACAGTTGATATCTAAACTATTATAATAAAGAGAAAAGATTTGATTTTTTATATGTTTGCTTGTTTGTAACGATTTAACTAAAAATCTTCGTTACCGATTTGAAAAATTCTTTTATCTTTAAAAATCAATAAATAAATCGGTTGACATAGACTATATTTTATTATGTTCAACATATTTTTTAGCAATTTTCTGAATTTCAATATTTGTAAATTTGCAATACAGAAGACAGCAAAAGTAAATATTCAGTAGGTTTAGCAATAATATTTCGCAGACGTAATATGGTAATCTTATTTTATGTAGGCGCTTGTTATGAGACTGAATGAAACTTTTGAGAATGAAGCGAAGCGCGGACGGGAGTCTTGTAACTAATAACTATATACTGCTTTATAGGTTCTTTATAATGTCTCGGCGCTAAATTGGTACCTAGTGTCAATTGTACTACTACTGCTGAGTAAAGTTTTTGGGTTCCATCTAAAGGTTGTCGGGCCGCGCCGGCAGCGTTTGTACCCTCCCTGACGAGAAAATAATATATAGAAAAGGCTATTCATTTTTATTAAGTTAACATTTTAATTGAAGCGTCTTTAAATTGCTGTCCAAATTTGTTCAGAAGTCCCCTTCTGAAAGTCAAATTCATGCCTTTAAAAGTCAGATGCACAGCCTTGAAAGTAAGCCTGGTGGCGCCCATTCCAGGTTGTATACAAAGTGATATTGGATTCCTCATCATCGTTTCAGACAAAAGACACACATTTCTGAACATAGTTTACGACTCACGATAAGCTTAGAACCAAATATTTCCTGACGTCTTATTTTTAATACATAAAATTATTTGAGTCAGACATTTTTAATTTTGCGTAAGTATAAGTACATTATTGCATGGTAAGACCAATAAAAGTTAATATAAAAGAAAGGAAAGCTCTTTATTTAAACCCAGATAATAAATAGACTCGTAAAATTTTAATAATCTTGAGAGATATTGTGAAATTGGGGTTGAAAAGATATTTTCATTTAGCCGAGATAGGAAATATAATTCTATACTGGGACAAACGTGAATATAAATTAGGTACCTAAATCGTAAAAACTAGCTATACTATTTTGTTTAGGTAACATTTATTGTGATGTCTAATATTTTTTTGGTCATTTCAGGCAACAGTAAAATAAAATAAGTAGTATATGAATCCATAAATTACAATTTTTTTAAACCGTTAAAGAAATTTATAAACTCTAATTTATAAAACTTATAAACTCTTATTTAGTATGTAAAGGTAAAATTTGCATTAGATGCTTATTTAGCAATAATATATTATAAAACGCCGTAAATGAAGAACAAACAATCATCACGATCATTTTAGCATTCATCATTTTTACAGTTATATATCTTGGTATCCCCGAAGTACCTACCTATCGCCACTTTGAAGGGCCGTGAATCAAAAAAACATAAATCTAAATGTTTTCTAAATTTACAATCCGACAATTTTTTCGAACTTCACATATTGTCAAAATTGGCAGATTGTCAATTTTATTTAATAGGGCCCAGAGGCCCTAGACAAGTGTCAAACATTTCTATTCTATTCATAGAATGGATAAAAAAATGTATGAGATTGACATAAGCGCTGGCGTTAGCTTATGTCAATCCAATACATTTTTGAATCTATTCTATGAATAGAATAGAAACCTTTGCCACTTGTCTAGGGCCTCAGGTCTTTGTCTACTTTGTAAAGTGGTCGTCCTTCACAAAACAAGGAATGCCCAAATATAATATGAAATAACATTCAAACTGTGAGTTTTCAAACTTAAAGTTAAAATACCTCGGTACGGTTTTGCAAAGCGATTACAGCACAGTAACTGCATAATAAGTTCATTTCACCATTAAGTTAGCAAAGCTATAAGAGCAGTTAATTCTTACTGAAATCGATTGCTAATGCTAACATTGGCAAGGAAATGCTAAGTGTAATTGAATTCCCGACTAACGATTACCTCTCGCAAGCCATTCTCGATCCTATTATTACAGCCCAAGCTATTTATTATTAGCAGTAAAGTAACATGAAGCTAAGTACTCAGGTGATATTTAAAAACGATTTGTAGCAACCTGCCAGTGCTTAGTACAGAGTTATTTAAAATATGACATTGTCCAAAAGCAAACCATGATGAGGCGTTGATGACGACCAAGTCTCGAAAACATTTTAACGTTAAGTACAGAGCATTTCTTTAAATGTGTAGCAAAAAGTTATGATTGAGCAAGTTAAATCTGTCAAATGAAAATAAAAATGACGCAAAGATAAAATATTCGGAAATTGCAAAAAAAAATACGAATTTTAAGTCGACCTTTTACGTACGCAAAACTAATTTCGTTTCACCATAGTCCGCAGAAGTTGGCAGCAATTACGAAGCACCTATATTTTTTTTCGAAAATAAACTTTGCCCGAAACAAGTGACGCTAATAAACCCGCACTCAGAACTCTCATCATTTATTAAAACAATATGCCTATCTTAAAAAAGGATGGACATAAAAATGAAGACCATTAATACTGACTTAAGGGCCTATTTATAACAGTAATGCTCCTAATTAAGCCAGCTTGTTTCATTTCTTAGAAGATTCATTTGATCATTGACTAAACACAAAAATAAAACTTTCCGTCTGCAAAGTTTGCTACTATAATAAATGTAGGTATTAGAGTTATAAAGATTTATGTTTGTTTTGTTTTTCATAGCGAATTTTCGTCAGACTTTTTTATTGTAATTTGAAATTTTACGTAGAGCAAATTTTTAAGCACTTAAGGCATATGTGTATTACCTCTAAGCTTGACTGACTCCTTGTGGTCAATCTACGGGAAACATGAAGTCTCGGATTGGAACTCCTGAGACTTTTATTTGTGATGTATGAACAGGAATGTTGATTTCACTCTATAAAGTTATATTAAAGAGTGAGAAAGGAATAATAATAAAATATTTTGAAATTTGCCACCAGCGGTCTCTATCTGTCGTAAATAGGAATCGCGGAGGCCATTCATTTTTGTTTGCTTGTATTGAGCCCCAATAATACGTAATCAATACTGCTAGTGGGATCTTGTTCGTAAAAGCACTTTGTTTTGGTTTTTTATTGTTTATGATTACTTATACCATTCATTGAACTACACAATTTGTTGCCAAACATGGAATTCAATTTTGTTTAGCCACCTGATAGTTATGAGATACAGGAATATTTGTTTTAGTAGTTTGTTTTTTCTTGTGTTCTATTGCACATTTATTTCCTGAGACACCGAATCTCTGGTAAATATTGCATAGCTTTTTTATTATTAGTAGTACAACAATAATTTATTTTTATTTCGCAATATTGTTCTTAACTACTTTTTGTCAACAGTTGGTTGGTTTTTAGAGATCCTTCTGTATCTCATTAACTCTTGAAATTAGTATTGGCGATTGCAACCATAAAAGTGTAGGTACGAACGAAATTAAAAATGTTCATGGTTGCCGATATTGTGAGTAAGTACCGCGGCGTTAACTTTATTTGAGTCGGTAACTATTTCACTTTATTTATTCAGTATTGTTGGCTGGCACTGAAATTACCAGATATTTGTTGTTTGTTTATCTAATTACTGTAACGTTAACGTCCATTTAACTTACTGGCTAACCTAAAATGTCCTTGTAAGAAAATTTGCTGAAAAGAAACTAGAAATGAATTGCGCCTCTGGTATTTAGTCTGAGAACTAAATTTAGACAATAATTATACGTATGATCATAGGAAGCCACTGATACAGACACATACATATTATCTACCTTAAAATATGTACACATTGTTATACTTCGATCTATAAAAATATTTTTCTTATTCGAGTGGCAGTTTGTCAAGTACTAAGGTCTACACCAATAAGACCACCCAAAATTAAATATGTTATTTCAAATTAGCGTCTCTCGAAAAAGAAAACCTTGAAAGCTTTGTACCTCATTAAACGCACGAAGTTGGGGCTTCAATTTACCTAAAACAGAATTTTCACTGTTAAAGAAGAGATAGAAATGCTTGCATTATGTAAATAAGATTGCCATCTTATTAGCAACAATTTAAATATTCACGCCTTTATTGGTTACATTTCAAGGCTCAAATAATCCAGTGGAAAATATACATGAATCTTGTTTTAGAAAATGAATACAATTTAAAATATAGCTAGAAATTAGAATGGATAAACTAGTAGTAGTACTGATAAACTTGAGAAATTCGAGTTCAAGTTTTATGTTTCCGATTAACGGTTCATTGAATGTGTCGAAATATTATTTGAAGCTCAATAACTGTTACGTGTGTTACGACAAACGTTAATGTTGAGAAACTTAGAAATGTATTAGGAGAATTTGCAGCTATTTACAGTTAATACCGTGACGGTTAACTCTATCGGGATCCCTATTGGACATTCTGTACAAAGACCAATAAATGGCCGTCCTATAACAGCTACATTCAAAAGTCACACTTTAACGCAATTGGTGTTTCTCAACTCAATTAAAAAGTTAACACCAACTGTCGGAAGTTGAGCTGCGAAATAAAACGAGAAGGTAATGTTAAAATTGTAATGTAACCTGAAAAGTGAACTGGAAGTATCAAATGCAGTAATTGTGTTTCTGCCAACTTTTGTTTTACCTTTCTTTTTATTTTTCAATGTGATGCATGGAATTATACTTAGATGGAGTATGCTATTGTTTATTTATTACGTTGCCACCTAAAGTTGGCGTCCAAATATTGCGGAATATTACAATAACCACCACAGTTGGTACTCCTATATCGGAATATTGTAGTCTGTTCAGTATTTTTTGCCGTCATCTTCAGACATACTTAGCTTTGACGACCCCTATCTAGTTAACTGACTGCGCTAGTGAAACATATTCCTGAGTTATATAAAAAACTATGCAATATTTACCAGAGATTCGGTGTCTCCTGCACTAGGAAATAAATGTGCAATAGAACACAAGAAAAAACAAACTACTAAAACAAATATTCCTGTATAACTATTTGGTGGCTAAACAAAATTGAATTCTATGTTTAGCAACAAATTGTGTAGTTCAATGAATGGTGTAAGTAATCATAAACAATAAAAAACCAAAACAAAGTGCTTTTACAAACGAGATCCCACTAGCAGTATTGATTACGTATTATTGGGGCTCAATACAAGCAAAAAGAAATGAATGGCCTTCGCGATTCCTATTTACGACAGATAGAGACCGCTGGTGGCAAATTTCAAAATATTTTATTATTATTCCTTTAATTTTGTTTGTTCTTGTTCTCTAGTAGGTATTCTAAAAATATGTGTGTTTATTCAATATAATATTTAAAGATGATATAGAATGGTATATATAATCACTGTAAGTTATTTATTACTCTTTTCACGGTAGAAAAACTGAGTGCAACAAAAGTGCGACCCTCAACAATTTCCTTTCATAGCCAAGATTTATTTACACGATTTCTTTGAATAGGACTCTAAGGTGCTATTCTAGTGCGGTTATTGTGTCCCCGAGTAATATTATATATGAGCGCGATTGTGTAAATTGTTGAGACGGATATTAAAAATACTGTTAAACTTTGTATAAAAAATGTTTAACTTGTTGTGAGAATTCAGACCACGGATGTTCACTACTGATCATGGCATTACATTAATAGGAAGGTTTGCCATAATTGCCACGGTTGGTTGGCCGTTACCCGGACCAATGTGCTGCGTATGACAATATATCTCTTTTGAGCCTGATTCCAGTAAAAATATGTATTTTATACAGTTGAAAGTTTTGGAATTATCTTTCTGTCCAGGTTCTGTGTTGTGTGCAGAGAAAGAAGTAGCTTGGAAAAGAAAAAGTTATACAGAAAAATAATACTCTTCTATTCCTAACACCATGTTGAACATCATAGGACGTATGAATGAATTATGGTTTATTATCATCACTATCATATCAGCCAAAAGAAGTCCACTGCTGGACATAGCCCCCCTCAATTTTCAATTAAATAGGCAAATTAATTAATCTATCTATACTATTATATAAAGCGGAAGAGTTTGTTTGTTTGAAAGCGCTAATTTCAGGAACTTTCAGTCTTTTTTGAATAATTCTTTTGGCGTCTCAGATCTTGAGGAAGGTTATAGGCTATGTACCTAACATCACGGTACCGACTTGCTATTTTTAGAAATTTTCTTTTGGTTTTATGTTGTTTGTTGACTAATTAGCAGGTACTTATTATCCCTTGGTTATACTCCAACGGGAACACGTGTCAAATTACAAATTTTTCAGGAACTTAGTACATTTTGACGAAATTTTTGCAGTTTTTAATTTTTCTATAGCACTAGACCTATTCCAAATTCCTGTGTATCATTTGTTTTGGCTTGAGGACGGTGAGACCTATCTAGGGATACCTCTGGATCGCTTCTGCACCCTCTGAAACACACAAAAATAGTTAAAACAGTGGTATAACCCATACATTTTGGTAAATTTTTTGCACATATTCGCTAATAACTTTTGACCGTGAACCCTGGTGGTGTCCGGGACACCCCTCGCGTCCAGATCGGGCGAAGGGAACCTAAAAAATCGCCCGCCCAAACCCACCCTTTATTGATTTCCTTTTACGACAGTAAAGCTTTTAAGCTATACACTAGGCATAGGGGGCAGAATACAAATCAACAAGAAAAATAAAAATTTTACTTATTTTATTTGTTCTTATTTGACTCCATTATTTTATTGACTATCGTATTCGACTATCGTATCGACTATTGTCCGTACAATTTTTTATATTTTATCCATTTATTTTACATTGACAAATTTTATTATCATAAAAATTTTATATTGACCATTTTATTATTTATAAAGATTATACAATTATTACATTTAAATTAATCTATTTGTTAACTTGTGGTTTATTGACCACAAGTTACTTAGGTTAATTGTGTTGTCCTTTGCTATTGCATTTTAATTGTTTATTCCTAAATTCTAATTATTACTATTAATTATTAAATTATTAATTATATAACTTTTACAAACTTTTATTTTAATTTTGATTGTTATCACAAAAAGTTAGGCTCACCATGTTCGTCTTCCGTACGCCCACAAAAGAGCCCATCACGTCGCAGAAGGCGGCTCCTGTGGCGACCGGTTCCGGGGTAGCGCAGGTCAGGCGTAGCATAGGGGAGATCGAGTCGAAGCTGAGGTCTTCGACGTCGCCTCCCCTAAAAACCGCTGCGCCGAAAAACAAGGCTGCCCCGGCTCCGGTCGTCAAGGAGCCGAAACTGAAATACACCAGCCGTCTTGCGGAGGCCAAAGCGTTGTTGATAAGGGCTAAAACCCAAATCAACAACAGCCGCAACCTCCGCACAGACATCAAAAATGACGTGCTGGAGGCCGTTGATCGGCTCTACCAGATTGTAAAGGAGCAGGCGGCCGAACGTGGTGAGAAGGTGGAGTTGGCGGCCAAGGATCCTGTGATTAAGGACCAACAAGTGGAGAGGCCTAACGAAACAGCACTAATTATAAAGCTTGAAGAACATGGCAAGTTGCTAGAAGAAAACAAAAAGGAAATGGCGGGCCTCAGAGAGGAGTTGCGCAAGGCACCGGTGTCCTATGCGAGTGCAGTGGCCGGACCCCCGAAGCCCCAAGCTTGGGGAGCGTCGGCCATGCACTCGATAATTATTAAATCAAACGACGAGATGGACACCGGTGACCAGGTCGTACAAAAAATCAGATGCGCAGCGGAGGCCATCAAAGAGGGCGTGCAGGTGGACAGGATTAGAAAGGTGAAAGACCAGAGAGTAATCCTGGTTTGTGCATCGGCAGAAGAGCTTGAGCGCGTGAAGGCCAAGCTCCGGGCAAATAGCAACCTACACATCGAGAGCATTGCAGGCAGGGACCCGCTGATTGTCCTTAAAGACATAATGTCTTACAACACCGACGAGGAGGTGCTGAGGGCGCTTAGAGCGCAGAACAAGCACCTCCTCAAGGACATCAGCTGCGACGATGACCGGATGGAGGTCCAGTATCGTAAAAAGACGAGGAACCCGCTGGTGGCTCACATCGTGGTGAAAGTTTCGCCACGATTGTGGGGTTGCCTGACGGGGGCCGGGGCCGTCCATATCGACCTCCAACGGGTCAGAGTCGAGGACCAGTCCCCCCTGGTGTAATGCTCTCGATGCCTGGGTTATGGGCACACAAGGCGGCTGTGTCAGGACGCCGAGGACGCGTGCAGCCATTGTGGAGGGCCGCATCGCAAAGATGCTTGCAAGGAGAAGCTTGCGGAGCGACCCTCCTGCTGCAACTGCGCAAAGGCTGGGTGTCCTGACACAGCACACAACGCCTTTGATACTCAGTGCCCAGTCCGGAGAAAGTGGGACACCTTGGCAAGGTCACCAGTGGCCTATTGCTAAGGTGCCCCACTGGAGCGAGGCTGCCGGTGCGCAATCCATGAATACTAGCAAGCCGTGTGTTGTCCATTTGTGCATACTGTACAGACCGCACTCTACATCCACCAGCACCGCACCACAGCGCAGTCCAGGACCTGCACGGCTCTGTCTCTTGGACAGCATTGTAAGAAATGCATGCCAGAGAAGAGTACCGGTAGCAGTCTCCCTCCGTTTTGAGGGAGAAGTTGGCAAAGCGCTGTGGTCGGCTTCCAGTGTCGGCCTGCGCAGTGTGCACAATGGAGGGTTAGTTGTTGTTTTATTTCATTATGTGTTGGCCTCTTCTTTTTGTTGTATTTTCGTTGTGTGCTCCGTATCTTTGTCTTTAAGTAGGGAACTTTCAAACTCTGCACTACAGTGCAGAGGCGGCTTCTGAAATTGCAAACTAAGCTTGCACTTTTGCAAACACGCCCTGCACTGTGGTGCAGACTTATAGTGGGACTTGTTTTATGTATTATATTAAGTATTTGCTGTATTTATTTATTAAGTTATTTCGTGGAGTATGTTCTGTATATGATTTGATTTGATGTTTTGTCCGTAAAATAGAATATTGTGAAGGTAAAATTTTGTAAAATAAAAGTAAACTAAAAGTAGAAACTTGGCAAACTGTAAAAATATAATAAATGCAAAGAAATCAAGCACATTCCCAAACCCAAACTTAATATAAAATTTAATGAAGCATTTAAAATCAACTAGCAAACCAGGTCTCTAATAATGTTAAAGGATCCTTTGGCCGGCCGCACTTTAAGTGCGGTAACTTATAAAAAAAAAAAAAATCACGGTACTGGCAACGGGAGCAGAGCAGTAACCAAAGATGTAACTTCGCGCGGGTGAAACCGCGCTGTAGGAAGCTAGTTAATTTAGATTTACGGTTGAGGTCGAGAAATACAATGTACGAAATTCCTTCTTGTTGGCACACGATTCTTACAGTTCCTATTGATATCTTATCTTAAACGTTTTTCTGATTGTTCGAGCGTCTTAGAGCGGTATTACATTATCATATAAATACGATTTCATATCTGCCAAACTCTATGATCATAGTTCGACGACTCTCAAACTATGATCATAGATGATCACAATATGTAGTTATTATACCGTCTTAAGTTCTTCATTTAAAAATGACTCACACATCTACGGTCATATTTCTATGATAGTGTAATAGCGGCCTTTTTCCTCAGATGAATTACATCTGTAAGTAAATTATACGTGTTCATACTTGATATAGTAAATACGTACGATAACAAATATAACACAGAAGGAAATAAGAGTCAGAATTGCGTGAATTCATTGTCTTACTCATCAATTTTATCAGTTATGTACTGTACCATGTTATTACGATATTTCCTGGACAGAATGTGCTCTCAGCTGTGAAATATATTTTTGTACATATTTTTATCCAATTTGTTTAGACAAGTGGAGGGACAATTGGATAACAAATGGTGAATTCGAGATTGTATTTTCAACATACATTCATACATATACACGCCTTTGTTTTTTCTAAAATACAGGCAGAAATATAGTAATGATAAGTTAATTTTTTTAGCTTGTTAAAATATTTTTAGCTTAAGGCGTAGTGATTATATAATTCCAAACTTGGTACCTAGATCAAAACTCTTAAAATTTAATGTTATTAAAATTTTGTTGTGCACTTATTAATACCAGGATAATTTATATTGAAATTTAAAAATAGGAACTGGATTGTAGCTTAAAAGTAAAGCAATAAATTAAATTTATATGGCTTCATGTAGTCGTGATCGATAGGTAAAAGTTGTCAGACTTATCAAGGTTCTCACTAGAAAATTAACTAACAATTCTAAAAATCGGCAGTGACTTAGAATATGGATAAAACAAAAGGTTTGCAGTATTAATTTAGTAGAGTGTTCGCTGTTTCTTCTTATCTTCACCTAATGCAACGTGCCAATATCAATGTTTGCTTAGATGTCAAAACACAAAAGTATGATTGCCCAACTTGGGAACATGGATTTGCCTTCAATGTAATCTGATATGGCTAACTGCCGCATTGGCTGCGACCCAACTAGTAGCAAAACTGATTACTTCGACCACGTTTCCACCAAAATATTAATAGTCATGTCTTTTATATTTGTAGGTATAACTTGTTTATTGGGTCTTTGTTAAAGAGTAGCATTTTTATTCTAATCTTGTTTTCTGTTGCCTTTGATTGTATATGTGTTAAAACTTTACAATTTGAAGGGTCATCAATCATGTAAATTGTACATTATATCGAAACTAGCTCGTTTTTTTTAAATAACGGGTGGCGCAAAAGTAAAGACCCTATTTGGTTCAGCTATAACATTTTTTCTAAATTAGAAAACTAGATTTAGATTTTTTTAAATGTATATTTGTGCCATTAAATTTCGTACCATTAGGATTTAAAGATGATGTCTTTTAAATGGTGACCTCCAGAGTTGATACACATTTGAGCCCTATTTATGACATTTTGCATAACTTGCCGTAACACTTCCTGCGTTTCCATTTCCATCTCTCAGGGCATGTCAATAAGCAGAATACTCGGTTCTGGGGCACTGATAATCCGCGCATTATTCAAGAAACACCTCTACACCCACTAAAAGTTACTGTATGGTGTGGCATCTGTGTTGACAGAGTGATCGGACCCTATTTTTTCGAAGACGCTGGAGGCAATGCGATTACTGTCACTGGAGAACGCTACAGAATCATGTTACGTGAGTTTTTGATACCCAGTTTGGACGAATTGGGGCTGGAGCACATCTGGTTTCAACAAGACGGCGCTACGGCACACACAGCGCGCGACACTATGGACTTAGTGAGGGACGCTTTTCCAGGCCGAGTTATCTCTCGTTTTGGCGATTTGCCTTGGCCTGCAAGATCACCCGATCTGACCAGTCCAGACTTCTTTCTTTGGGGTTTTTTGAAATCTCGGGTGATTTTGAAAAGATTATGAAATACAAAGAGAGTGATGCCTGCTGTAATCTACGGGCTAACCCACTAGAGATTTGATGTCAAAATAAGGCTACTTAATTGTTCTTATAAGTTCGCTTTTGTTGAGCAAAATGAAAACTGACTTTTCTTACATCATCATTCTGTTTAATTCCCTTGATAAAATTTGTTCAAGGGTCTTTGAAATTTACGTCGTTAAGATATTTTGTATATATATTTGAATGTTTATCGTGATTGTTGTGTAAAACAGAACACAAAATAATTCGATATTTTTAGCGTTTTAATTTAGATTTCTTCGTTTTTTAATAGTCTACATTATTCCCATTTTTAACCTTTAAAAATGATGATGATGATGTTTCTAGCAAAAGAAATGTAATATTTTTAATATGTTTAGCATATTTAATATCTTCGTGTTGAGGTATATCTTACCTACCGTGTATATTTACGCATTCATTTACAATGATGATTTGAATCTTGTAACATAACTTAAGAACTCAGACCAAAACAAATTAAGTACCTATTCAGTTTTAGCAAACTAATTATTTTATTCAGAATACTCCCAATTTTTCTAAAAAAATTCCTAAAAATGCTAGTGGGCACGTACATATTATGTCAATATAACGGAATGGCCTAATGATTGTAGTACGTGCACCTTATGTATGAATTATCTCCTTTGAAGTTTGACGGTTAGATATCGGAAAGTAGAAATATGACTTTGCAAAATTATACGTAACTAAGTACTTTCATAGTATAACTTGAGCTTTACTCACATTATCATGATCATCAGCCGAAAGACGTCGACTGCTAAACATATATAATATGAAATTAATAATACATAATAGAGATTATTATTATTTTAAAGATTTAGATTATTTAGAGATTATTATTATTATTTTTTTTCTAAGAATTATGCATTATTATTATTTATTTATATATTATAATAAAGAGTACATAATAAACTTATATGATAATACAAAGTCCTACAAAACTGTATAAACAGTTCGACTGTAGGATCAACTTATGTAAGTAGGTATATGTAGGTTGTACTAAAATCTATTTAAAATGTATATAAAGTAAGTGCTGTTTTATATATATAGTAACTAATAAAGGTTCTTTATGGTAACGTGCTGAGGTATTTCTTTAATTTAGATTTCAATTTATTTTTGAAATTTTCGTCTGTGATGACCACTGGTAAACTGTTATATAAATAAGGTATACGTTTATCTAGTGTCCTATCTCCGTACACATTAGTCACTCTAGGTACAACTAATTTACCAGAGGTCATCGCTCTAGTATTATAATTATTATTTAGATTTATTAACAAGGAATTATGCTCTCGATTGCCATGGTTGTTAGTTGCAAGAAGATATTTGTGTTTTAAACTGACCGGTAATATTTTACAAATTTTTAACAGCTTGTTGTAATCGCAATTTTGCATTTGCTTTTAGTTTTCTTATCCACTAGTAATTTTAGGAATCTAATTTGAATATTTTCCCGCTTATCAATATAGGTTTTAAATGTAAGTCCTTTTTTTATATTATAGCCTACCAAAGTGACTTTACCCCGCCTGATGGTAAGCAGTCAGTGGAATCCAGAAGTGCCGGCCACTATACTAAAAGCCATCGTCTTAAACTGCTGGTATGGTGGGCTCCACTATGGCGGCTGGGAATGGGGTTAAAGGAAGGGAATGAGGGAGGTGAGGAAAAAGGAAAGAGGGAAATTAGGCCTCCGGCGCTCTCACTCACCGAACGAAACGCAGTAGTACGGATACTACTACTTTTAAGTCTATCTTCTATGAGAGGGTAGTACTTCCCCGGACGATCCGGCCCGTTTATGCTGAAATCAGCGTGGATCTACTACCGTAAATAGCAATCTAGAGCATAGTCCAAAATAGACTCAACCAAACAGTTGTACAAGAGTTTCAAGGTACTAAGTGGGAACTCGATAACTAAGATGATAGAATTTACTAAGTATTACTCTAAATATTGTTATATTATTATAATGTATATAAGCTGATTTCAGTTGCATGTGACCACGGCCTCTGTTGCGGTTGAAACGTCAAGCTATCTAAGTGTAAATATGTATTACTTATCGTGTTAATAGCTGTTTTATATATTACCTATTAGTAACATTATATGCTTTTCTGTGTGGCCTCGGGTTTATTATTATGCAGTCTTTCTGTTTGTTTCTATGAATAACGTTTAACACAAGACATACTTAGGTCTGTCCCAAAAAAAAAGAGTTTACTATACCTACCATAGTTTACGCTTGGCAGTTGGTTTGTTGACCGTGCTTGCTATCTGGTATTACCTTAGTCGACTCTTATGAGACCTACGATAGTAGAAAAGGTGATTCTATAATCTAAATTGGTAGCAAATTTACTAACGGATATCTCAATAAAGTAAAGAAAGCGTCGTAACATTTTATAAAGAAAATTTACATAATCAAGTAAAACCAAGTATAATCCATCTAAAAGTATTAAAGCTGTTTCGATACCTTTCTGAAGATATCGCGGTAATTGGCTACAGTTCACTGAGCGTTAATTAATTAATATCTAATTTCTCGACGTCCGACGTTTTCAGTGTAATATTAATTTGTAACACATCTGAGTATCAGGTGATTTCATTGTTGTGTTGCTTATGAAGCTTAAACTGTTATTGGTGAGGAAATGTCCTGCTGCTGAGTCTAAGATATATATGTGGTTGCTGTCGATGCAAGGCAATAATACTGATCCTTTTACAATTTTCTTTACTAAGGTAGCAGATTATCTGCAGTTCGGTCGCACACTTGTGTTCTACAAATTATTTTATGGATATTTTTTTACCGATTTTCCACTTTGAAAAGTTAATGCTTATGCAAAATACTTAGAAAAAGGTGTCACTATGACAAAAACGCACGTTATAGGTACAATTACGGGTGCACTTGATGGTAAGTACGGATGCCCGTAACCTATCGAATGTGAACATAAATGTTACTGTTTTATGTTCAAATGTTTTATTGATTAGGTATGCCAACAGTCGCTAAAATATATAGCGTGTACTAACTTTTAAAAAAAACATTAAAAGTATACTTTATAGACCAAGTTTCCTTCAAAGTCGGCTTCAAAGATATAATTTGCAATATTCAATAATCTTGGAAATCTAAAACAAACAATTATCAACTGCGATATGGTTGATATAAGTTTATTTGTGAGAGTACTTGTGTTTGAGAGCCTACTATCGGTTATAACACAGTCAAGTAATTAATACCCTGCCTAATGGCATTGCAATACTGTATGGACAGCAAAACAAATATTGAGCAATATTCAATAAATTTCATTTACAACATATAGTTAGTATTCTCGCTGGCTGACTGACTCTGTGTAGTCACGTATAATAAGTAAATAATAATTATTATTTATTTATTTTTCTCAATTTGATATATATACAGATGTATAGCAATTTTAGTTATATACAATAATTAGTTGACCACTGGTACCCAAAGTAAGATATAACTTGTAGTATGGGTACCAGGGCTCTCACTTATTTGTTGCTGGTAAAAAGTTTGAAAGTGTAGGTAGTGTATCAAATGTAATTATAGATAAAAATAACCTGTTTATACATATTAATATTATAAATATATATTGAATTATAAATGTATATATATTTTATATATTTAAATTTATACCTATGCACGAGATGTGTATGAATACCATTCCCACATAAGACAAAAATTTGTACCTACCTATGTTATTTGTTTCCGTTAATTTTTATTTTGTATGCTAGAACGATTTGTAAACATAAGTCTATGGATTACTATTTATATCGCTTAGTTCCAAACCAAGCTTCCAATCAAGACAATTGGACAATTTTTCGATAGTAGGAGAGTTGAACATTACTATTAAATAAAGCGGTATAAATAAAATTTTGAGGGTAGTAGATCCACGCTGGTTTCAGCATGAATGGGCCGGATCGTCCGGGGAAGTACTACCCTCTCATAGAAGATCGACCTAAGAGTAGTAGTAACCTTACTACTGCGTTTCGTTCGGTGAGTGAGAGTGCCAGAGGCCCAATTTCTCCCCTTTTCTCTTTCCTCACCTCTCTCATTCCTTTCCCTTAACCCCATTCCCAGCCGCCATTTATTTATTTATTTTATTTACTTTAATTAAAACGGTACATAAGTCCAATTACATTTATTAAAGAATATATAGTATACACATTTTATACAGCGAAAAAGAAAGTATAATAGTGACACATTACAACATAAAATATAATACAAAATAATTCAATGTAACTCATCCATCTTTCTCACAAAACCTCAAACAATCCAACAATATATCAGGTCATCCATCCAAACAAATCACAGTCAGGATTGGCACGCAGGAGAGCGTTGAGAGCTGAGAGAGAGCGGGGAACAGGTGCTTTTGCGCGCGCCACAGTACGACACGGTGGAACGGAAACAATACGTGTCTACGGCTGCGAAGGTAGTTGTCTGGGGTAAACAGTCGACACAATACATCATGCAGGTCTGGCGCATCTAATTTACCCCTGAGGCTTTTACAAGTTTCATCGAGTTGACAGGCGTCTCGTCTGACTTCTAACGAGTTGTATCCCAGACAGCCCAAAAGAAATTTTGTGGGACACATGTACGGATAGTATCCATAAATATGTTTATACAGGTACCTAAGAAAGACTCTTTGAACCTTTTCGAGCAGCAGAGCATATGTGCTCTCGTGCGGATTCCACACACACAGTGGAGGCCACCATACCAGCAGTTTAAGACGATAGCTTTTGGTATGGTGGCCACCACTTCTGGTTCCACTGACTGCTTACCATCAGGCGGGATGGAGTCACTTTGGTAGGCTAATATATATAAAATCAAAAAAAAAAGTAGAAAAGTTTGTTTGTTTGTTTGAATGCTCTAATATCTGGAACTACCCGCCGGATTTGATTAATTTTTTTTGCGTATGATGTTAAAGGCTATGTAACTTCACGCTACTGGCGACGGGAGCAGAGCAGTGAGCAAAGACGCAGGTGAAACCGCGCCGCGGAAAGCTAGTACTTATATAATATAAAGCCGACAATTTCGTTAATTATTTGTGAAAATCAAAAAAAAAATTATTGCAATCCGATAATAAAACTTTTGGCTAATCACCGGGATTATTCGTATTTAAAATATTTATTGAAAGAAATTCTTTCAGCCTATCGCTACTTGAAATTGAACAGAAATAAGGTTATCCACGACTTTATTTCTACGTCTTAAATTACGTTCAGAAGCGACATTGTTCTATGAATCGTTACATAAATTACTTTCGGTTTAAAATTGAGTTTGAAGTTCTATTACCTTAAATAGAAGGAAAACTAATCTTCCTTGAATAAACACAATTTGTATTTTGATTGAATGAATAAATTGTGTCTCGGTCTAGAATATAGAAGTACTCTATTTCTTCCCGTGGGCGTCGTAACGACTAAGGGAACACTATCAAACGGGTAGCAGCGTTATCTGACTACTGAATACCGTCTTATTCTGTTTACTAACCCGATAACTAAGCATGCTGGCTTCGAAAAGTAGGCATATCTTTTTGAGAGGCCCTAGCAGTGTTAAATAATTTTCGGTCTTGTTAACTATACTCTTTGCTTTTCAATTTAACTGAAAAAAAGGTTGATTTTCTTTTGTAGTAGTAATAAATTAAAAGACATATTAGGTGTACCAGTAAAACCCGCAACTCGATGAATGACTTTTTATGTGAATTTAAGAACTACACGTGATAAAGCATACGTTTCATTTTCTTTCTACCATACATATATTACGTTAACGGTTCACAGTATTACGATCATTAGAAAAGGTTCTACACCTGCAAAGTCGTAAAGAAAAATCACGTCAATAACTTACACAAGTAAAATGGTTTCTAAACGACATTTTAATGTGATCTCACCCCATGTGTTACTATAATTTACACCTTAGCGTCAATATTACAACAACATGATACATACAAAATACATCAGGCGAAATGAGTAACTTCAGCAAGAAAATAAAAAAATATCCTTGTGGGAAATGGTTTTGTATAATTCGAAAGGCGAAATATAGATAGGGATAATGTTGAGAAAGTAAGATATAAACTACGAGTTTGGTTTAATGGGTTAATTCTAACGTGAATTTTATTTTGTTCTTACGTGCCTTCTAAAACCGTTCCGTCATCATCATTCAGCATCAAATCAGTGTATGGCGTAAAATAAAAAAAAATCTAGTTGTTACTGGGCACATAGCTCAAGCTACTAGAACTCAAGCTCTAGAAAGTTATTTTATTAGACAATTAAAGTTATTACAAAAATATATCCTTTTATCCGTTGGTATTTCCAATAATCGGACATTGTAAGCCACGCTACCTCGTACAAAGTTTGCTAACATATTATAGCACTCACAGGTCTACGTGTAAGTTGAAACTTGTAGAAATATGGAAAATTATTCGAAAAAGTTGTAAAAAGGCAAAAGTTCACGTTACCCTTGGGGAAGATTGCAACTCCTCCGATTTGAAAATGCGATGTAGACTTAATAGGATATCTTCTGTATGTTTACTTTTGCAACATCTGGTACGCAATTTTGAAATATTATTTAATCATTCACGTCAATAGAGGGATTTTAAGTTAAAAACCTTAATACGTATGTAGTATAGCCACGACGTAAGTTTAATTTATAATACTCCTAATACTTGACAGGCCGCGGATATGCATCAGCTAAAATTATGATGATGAAAGGTTTTTGAAGATGTTTTGTTCAAATGTGAGTTGCCTTATGAAGAAAGTACTACTTGGACGATGTTTGGTTTCTGCTAACCAGTAACGATTTATTATCTCAAGGGAAGAGTGATTCAAGCAGCAAGATTTGTATCATGGTACGTTAAGAGTCACTAAAACCGCGGTTACTGCTCATTGAACTATATGTTACACTAGAATAGCAACTCAGACCAACTGTCATGTTCCATGCGTAATCGGAGCACCACGCGCTAATTTCACTAAACGTCAAAGTGCATCTATGCAAGCTAGGGGCGGTTACCGAACCGCACCTCAGTAAACATAATAAATGTACTGAGCACTATATCTAGTAGTACATAGATATTGTTGTTACTGCATATATATTTTTGAGTATAATTAGTAGGCCTCTTGATTGTCTGTTACCATTCACAACTAAAATAAACACATTTATCTCGAATCTTTCGGGACACCAGTGCTGCAATCCATTTCTATAACTTTATGGCGACAGACAATACTTATCTATTACCTACTGTCGTTCCAATATTCTAGAACCCTGCCTGCAACAATACAATACAATACAATACAATAGTTTCAAAGCTACGAAGTTGAACTATATTTAAGCAACAATGAACAGTAATTAATTATTATAATTAACTTCACCTTATTTGCTGAGTCTTAATAAACCCGAGCGTACATATTTCACTTAGAGCAATAAAATCTAAGTTCGCGACATTAACTCGGAAACATGATAACCACTTAATCTTGTCACACAATGGAAACTATGTCAAAGAGCCGGGACTCGTTGATCGAGCTCATTTCCTCGAGAATGTCATAAATTTCTGTTGCAATAGAAGGGCGATCTGAGTTGACACCTTATAGTGCTTTGTTGTAAACGTTGAGAAAAGCATTGACGTCTGGTTGAAAATACTTTTATTTATAATTAATATACTTACAAAGATTTTATATCGTATAGATACTTTCGGAGTCACGGAGTAAGAAACCTGTCAAGAGAAATCGGTGTAATAAAATACTTTCTAACTAACAAGGTCCATTTTCTATGAGCTGAACGCTGAAAGACAAGCACTACCACAAACTACAAAGGCTTCGAGCTTTGACAACAAATTGTTTTTCTTGGTCATATTTTTAGCCGATCAAGGATGAAGATTCTTCGTGGAGGAAATGTATGTTTCGAGTTTCAAATCGATAAAGATATTTTTATAAATTCCTTAGAGACTAAAGTTAAGAATTTTGGTGTGTTCTACAACAACATTTGTTCATTCATTTTGTACAGAGTACCTATCATACGAGTAGCTACTGCGAAAGTTGTGGAATGCTCAATCGTTATTATTTATTTTTAATCTTGTTAATTATATTGTTTGAAATCAAGTTCATTTTGAATTTTGACGAAAATAGAGTTTAGCGATGTGTATGTCAGGCAGTATATTCGGGCACTTTTTGATATTTCATGTGACAACCTTTGCGTCACATTGTATAAATAAGACTTAAACCACTTTGCATGCACTATAATATGTAGTACCTACTACATGCTGCCTAAGCGATGTATTAGTAGATGCATAATGTCAATAGGTAAATAGAAGCTGACACCGAGCCGTGCAAATGAGTTGTCAGCGTTTGTTGTTTATGTTTGTTTCTAGTATTTACGGAATGTATGTCACTAGCTTTACTATGTAAGTGTTTAGTCCTCGTTTTGATTTATTATTAGTCTTTCCCTACAACACTATACTGTACGATATAGATAACGCTATTAAAAAACCATATTAAATTTGGATGTATCCTACGAAAAAAAAATCCTTAGATTTCTTACTGCAAAAGTCGCAAAACTAACTTTTATGTACCTATGTTTCAACAAAACTTAAGCTGTATTTTACTGGAATATATACTTATACCAGTATACCTTCATAGCTCTTGTGTTACTATATTATTAAGTGCCAATTTTGCAGCACTCATTTTACAAATTAGACTGGAGAACTGGAGTACGGTTGTTGAAAATGTTCAGGCTCTAATCTCACAAAAAATACTTATAATATTTCATACAAAATACAGACAAAATAATTAATTAAAAAGTTTACTATTCTTAGTGCTTGTAAACAAAAACAATTAGAACTGAGTGCACCTACCAAATTTTGTGTCTGCATCACCCAAAGGTTGACCTGGAATGCCTTTGGTATTAAGTCCGCCTTTGTACATCAAATTGTTTTGTTCAACAAGTTTATAAATAAATAAATAATTATAAAAAGGTGATAAAATAAGTTGTTGCAGGAATATAGTGTGTCATCATCTATCTGACCAATAGTCGCACACTTATAAATTAACACAAGTGAAGGCGACGACTTCAAGTTTACAGCATAGAAATATAGATGGCGACGGATTAGCAACTTCTATACAAATACGCCAAAATGTATGGAAACATGACTCGCGATATCAAAATGTTCACACCAACTACTATATTAGAAACAAGTCCCGATTACCAGCTGTTGGGCAGTAACCCGCCTACGATCACCAACCCTGATCGGAGGATCCTATGGTTGGAAGTACATTGTGTGATAACTTCAAATTAGTGACCCCGACTTGATCAATCTGCAAGCAGGTAGGTTTTAACAGGTAGTAGATCCACGCTGATTTCAGCATGAATGGGCCGGATCGTCCGGGGAAGTACTACCCTCTCATAGAAGATCGACTTAAGAGTAGTAGTATCCGTACTACTGCGTTTCGTTCGGTGAGTGAGAGTGCCGGAGGCCCAATTTCCCCCTTTCCTCTTTCCTCACCTCCTTCATTCCCTTCCCCTAAGCCCATTCCCAGCCGCCATAGTGGAGGCCACCATACCAGCAGTTTAAGACGATGACTTTTGGTATAGTGGCCGCCACTTCTGGATTCCACTGACTGCTTACCATCAGGCGGGGTGGAGTCACTTTGGTAGGCTATAATGTAAAAAAAAAAAAAAAAAAAAAGCAACCTTCACGAAGCAGATCTGCAGCGGCAGCATCATCGTCACTTCCTACTTCGCCTCACCCCTCTAGCTGCAGCTGATTATCCGGTTCTGATGTTTAATTGTTATAGTGGTGGTATTATACTAACATCGAAGTATAAGCACTTAACTTGTAACCGTACTGTAAGTCAGTAGTGTCCAAACCGCTTTGAGCTAGCGTGGCAATGAATGGTCATGATTTTTTCTGTATGAGAACCGTGGGCTGGTATGATGATGATGATGGATATCACATTCATGCTTTGTGTTTAAGATGTTAGGTCTCGGTATGTGACAAACTGGATAACTTGAGAAGTGAGTTCTGTGATGATGCATTCAACTGCCCATAATATCTCTTGATATCATATAATATCAAACATTAAAAATCTTTCACTTGCTTAGTTAGTCACTTTTTGTTTAAAAAAACATTACCACCCTTTACTTTGGCAGTCGGCTAATAAAGATGGAATAGGCATAATATAATTTTCATCTGTTATGTTGTTGGTGAAAATGAACTGTTCGCTCGTTTAGAACCAGGTCACGAGAAAACAGTTTGCATAATACACTGCGTGGGTTACGAGTGGTGGGAACAACAAAAATACTGTGAATAAATGTAAATGACGGTGCTACACAGAGCCTGGAGGTAAACTACAGTGTGCTATTTAAACTGTTATCTGTAATAATCATCTTAATCATATTAGCCGAAAGACGTTTACTGCTGGACACAGGTCTCCCGCAACTTTCATCGTCTTCAGTCGTGAGCCGCCTTTATCCGTCGGTTGCCTATTACCCTTATCAGGTCGTCAGTCCAGCTCGTGAGTGATCTGGCTACGCTGTGTCTTCTGGTATACAATATCTGCTGCTTATGCATAACAATATTTTATTTATTTACTTAATCATAATTACAATAATATTAAAGTTACAAAAGCCTATCTATGTTATAACTATGTTACTACCATCATTAGGAAAATTGTTATAGCGTCTCGTACTTCCCCGACCTCTGCCGAGAAGAGCAAAATTTAATGATAACCAATTTGGTTTTACAATAGATAGATCAACTGTGAATGCGGTTATGTCTGTTAGATAAAGTAAATCAGCTTTAAATGAAAGCGTATGTCTGTTTTAGTGTTAGTAATATATTGTACTGTAACTTATTCATTTTTTTTATATTAGCCTTCCAGACTCCACTCTGTCTGGTGTAGTGTGGTGTGGTGTTAAGCACTGAGTAAGGTCTAGCAGTGGTGAATACGGTGGCTTTATGAGAATTTTTTTCGCAAATCACTTAAAATACTTGGGATCCGATATCAAAGAACCATGAAATTAGACAAACAAGTATATTAATATTGAATTGTATTACATTTACGAAAACAACCATTATACTTTTACTACTTAATTTGTAATAATACAAACAATAGATCTTCAACTTTATGAAACCTACTTGAGAATAAAGGAGGATTTGGCACGAGATCCTTTACACAAGAGCATTTCTAAGTTGAAGCAATTAGGACAGAAACGAACGCCCACGCGAGAACTGCTGACGTCATCTGGACGTGATTTTGGTAATATCTTTCAAACCTAAAAAGATATTATAAAATTGCCTCCGTGGTTTACCTACTTGTATCACTGCCATTCAGAAGTCTCGAGTTCTATCCCCGCCCGGGTTAGTTAAGATGATATTGGGTTTTCAGTAAAATTGCCCTACTCACAGCAGATTCGGTCTCATGTTTTATAAATTTTTATCACATTTTATTAACGTTCACTTCATTTAGACCTTGTCTTGCCTAAATTTCTTCGGATATCAAATACATAACAAAACCAAAATGGTCGAATCGAGTGACAACAACATTATGACTCAAAGTACACATTCGAAGTGTTAATTCAAGAACCAGTATTAGATTTCGATTACCCTTCGAATAACCTTCTTTTGTCAAATCTAAGACGATAGTAAAAGGCTTACTTTAGTACTTGCATAAACTTGTTACATGACAAATAGTCTTTTATGAAGGCATTTTTCAAATAAAACGTATTAAGTCTCTGACAAAGTACGTAGTCAACAAACTTCCCAGCGTTAAGTATTGTTTGTTGGATGGATCAGTCTAGTTTTGCAAAGACTTATAACGAAGTTCGTAAAGTATATTGTTTTGATCACCGATATTGCGGTTACGTTATCGATACTTATTGATATAAGTAATACTCGATTATATGTCTGCTGTACCAGTCTATCCATTGCCGCCTTAATGCTTCAGTTATCTATAAACTGCTATATTCTTTATAACATTTCTACCGTCAAATCGAAATATGAACGGTAGATCTGTAATGATCACCGTCGAATGAAGCATAACAAAATATGACATATAAAGCGTTGGACTATTTCAAGCTTCGAGGTAGAAAATTTGGACCGGTGGAATCTCGTCAGGCGCGAGTCTTACCTTTATTTCTAAGTTATGTGTCAAAATTGTGTGAGTCGTTCTCATTAGACCTTGTTCTTCTTCTTCTCCTTTTTTTTGCCAACAGAGCCGACGATTGTGTCAGCTATTTCTGCCAGCGTCAAGTTTAGAATAATATTCTTGTTGATGATATTAATGGTATATTACAATGATAAAAAATAGAAAAATGTGGATGAAATTAAATGACAACCATCTTCATTTGACATTCGGGATCTAACTAGTGACAAATGTAAGTAGAAGAGGTTCTTATCAAAATGTATGTCAACTCAAAGAGTACGATCTTTGAGATCAAGTTGCTTGTATATGTTATTGGATTCTAAATAAAAAACACTCTTGAATTTAAGTGCTTAGAGCGTTTACGCGTTATGAGTGTCAACGTCGCAATTTAGTGTTTATATGAATAATATATCTTTTTGTACAATTTTCACCAAATCTAGAATTTAAACAGAACATAGTTATAAAATATAGCTCTGATTAAATGATAAAAAATATGACACTAAATTGCAACGTTGTCACTCAGACACGTAAGTCTTCATAACTAAGATGTTATTTACATTAGGCACCTTTGTACTTTCATAGCTCTCAGTTATCATTCATCTTGATTCGTTTAAGCTGTCTAAAATTTATTTTAAGAAATTACGTTTAATTTATGTTAAAAGATAAAATCAATTACTCTTAAATTGAAATCAATTGTATCTGTTAATTCTGTTTTTGACATTAAAGCGGTAAAGTGAATTCTATTACAAGAAAACCATGTTTTGTTCTGTAAATTGACTTTATTTAGTTTATTTTGACTATTAATTATAAGGCAATACTTTAATGTATTATAATATTGTTAGTCACTATTTTAAAGTCGTTTTTAAAATAAAATATTTATGGCTTACAACGCACATTAATCAGAAATTTTTTGAATAATATGTAGCACGTAATTATTTAAAACCATTTCTTAAATTTGAATTTAGACTATTCGCATTGTAATAAAGGATCAAAATGTCCTCACCCAATAGTCTAGACTAGTATATGAGTGCACGCTGACTGCGGTCTGTGCGGTCGTCGTAGTGTCTCGGTCTAATTATCTGAGTAATATTTGTGCCACAAAAGGTTGCGACGTGCCTTTGTAATTTGTACATTTATATGGCTACTATTTCTTAAACTAAGAAATGTGTTTGGCATTAAACTCTAAAAGCTTTTATTTAGCTAGCTTACAACTTAATTAAAAAACAGTTCTTCTCAACCCATTGAGTCGAAATTTTGCAACACATTTTACATTTTACGACATTTTACGGTAGTAGATCCACGCTGATTTCAGCATGAATGGGCCGAATCGTCCGGGGAAGTACTACCTTCTCATAGAAGATCGACTTAAGAGTAGTAGTATCCTTACTACTACGTTTCGTTCGGTGAGTGAGAGCGTCGGAGGCCCAATTTCCCCCCTTTCCTCTTTCCTCACCTCCCTCAGTCCCTTCCCCTAACCCCATTTCCAGCCGCCATAGTGGAGGCCACCATACCAGCAGTTTAAGACGATGGCTTTTGGTATGGTGGCTGCCACTTCTGTATTCCACTGACTGCTTACCATCAGGCGGAGTGGAGTCACTTTGGTGTCCTATAATATAAAAAAATAAAAAAAAACACGAGTTTGGGTGACAATGCATGGTTAGCTAAGTGACGTCATACTAAATTCAATATGGCGTACTTCCAATATGGTGGACCAGTTATTTTTTATGAACTCTCATCACATGGGTATCAAATGAAAAGGCAAAATGGAGAGGCAAAGTAAAATACGAAACAAAATTAGATGTCACACTAAATTTAAGCTTGTTTTTTATTTTTCTTTTAATTAGTACCGGTACCTAATGTTTGTTACACAATACAACAAACACGCTTTTATATTGTATTAGTTTCTAACGGCAGCTATAAAAGTTAATCCTGTAAATTATTGAGGGATATTTTCAACTGTTTTGTAGAAAACGTGCGAGATTACATGTTAAAGCCTCAATTAAAGCAATAAAGCAGTATTTTTCACATTAATTTCGTGTTTAAAGACACAAAATGTTTATCGAGGACATGTAATAAGGTATAATGACGACATTGTGCAGATAGGATGTTTTCAAATAAGCTGAAACGCTGATTATTAAGCATATTATAAACCGATCGGTTATATTTTGTTCTCGGAATATAATTATGGCATGGTTCTCATTATACCAATGTTATCGATAAAACTGATTAGTTTTTATAAGAAGTAAATAAGTAGGGTTTTGGTTATGGTATTCGTTTTATGCAAGAGGTTTTAATATATAAGGTTCAGTCAGTGTTCAAAAACTAGCAGGTATTTTCAAGGTCGTTTGTGTATTCACAATATTACTGACATACATTGAAGAAATACACAATAAATGCCTTAAAATCTAAAAATTTCCGCTTGATTATACAAATTATATTACCTCTTTGAACAAATAAACTTTGGTTTTGGTTATGTATTAGTTCGATACTTCGTCATTGTTTTAGTGGCGAAGTTGTCAATCGGCTTGATCACCAAAGTTATTATGTAATTTGTAATTTTATGTTGGATATTATTGTTTACACTGCGATAGGCCCCAACCCTCCTAATGAAATGTTAAATAATAAGTGCGTTATTTGAGAACAGCTAAACAGATTATTCTTAAAGCTCTACCATTATTTTTGTCGAATCTATGAAAAATCAGAGTGTTCTTTTTAACTGATTTCAATAAAAGGAAGGAGGTTATTCTATATTTTACTTTAAAATTAAGAGCTATCTCACGATTCAAGCGATGGTGCAATAATTTCTATGATTTTAAAAGTATTAAAAAAGGGAAAATAGAGAATAAGGGACAGCACAACGATAGTATAATTTTGAGTATATAAGTAAAAATTAAGGTAGGTGAACGTATAATAAAGGAAATTTTGACCATAACATAAATATGAGACAAATTCTGTTACTTGGAAACAAAGTGCTTTGGTCTATAAAGAACAGCTTCAACTAAATGATACTTAATCATAACTTATTTCATGTCTATCAAAGACGTGAAACCTATCGACCGGAATCTTATATTAAGTGGCCTCTCGTGCTGTTTTAGCATATTATGAACGAGCAAAATCCCTTAACGGTGCGATATCAGCAGTTTTAAGTGACAATTAACCTAGTAATTTATTATTATTTCATGCCCTGTTGTTCCCATATATAATAGTATCTTAAGACCTTCATGAGTTTCTCGTACACAGTTTGTACCCACATTTATTTATAGTCTACTATCCTTCCGCGACGCGATTTCACCCGCAGGTAAAATATGGTTTGTTGTATCCCTCGGGAACCAGACCGATTTTCGGGATAAAAAGTAACCTATGTTCGTCTCAGGCACCGAATCTATCCACATACCAATTTTCATCGAAATCGTTTCAGCCGTTTAGGCGCTTAGTGGTAACAACGAACACATACACACACAGACACACATACAAACATACACACATACAAACGTTCGCATTTATAATATTAATAGTATATACCTACGACTACGTGTCAGGCTATTATGCTTTTTAGTTAATTTAGCAAAGCCGAAATAATTACTTCTACGGTCAGATAGAAAGGATTATTAACAATTTAATTTGTATTTAATAGCTTATAAGGCAAAGGTTTTTGTTTACTTTTTGATGTAAAATTTAAGAAAAATACGGAATAAGCGAAATTCAAATGAACCATCTACCCGTCTGTTTGCAATACTCTTAATTACGGTAAAACAGAAAATGGCGGCACCGCGGCATCTACTCCTTCAGAATTAAAAATATCATGATAGCTCATTCCGCTTATTCTTAGATTTTTGTATTATATAAATCCACGTCGTTGATAGCTGTGGCGTGAAAAATTTACATTTCTTTTGTAGCGTTCAGAGAAAAGTGTAAACCTTTATTGCTGTACTTTAAGTTTATTTAAATTGCTATTAGTATAAATATCCCGGATAAAACATTACCTTCTTTGACTGCGCCAGTCGGGCAAAAAAAGGTTTATAGAAATGCATTTGTTCACTGTAGAAAAAATATGAAAACATGTACTACAACGACTTACAAAGTCGATCTAATCGATATTAAATCACACTATCAGAAAATGCCTAAACATAGTTTAAATTAGCATAAGTCCAATTGTAACAATAAATTATAGTAGTTGCAATATGTGATCATAATTGCAACCAATAAAGAACTAAGCCGTTGTCCATTTACAAACAAGGTCTCATATGCAATATTGTTTACATAATTATTGAGGTTCCAATAATACAGCTAACACAAATGAATGGTCGACGCGAATCCTATTTACGACAGATACCGCTGGCCGCATATTCCAACGTATTTATATGTATGTATATTGTGTGTACTTTCTCTATTGTATTATATCTTGAAATCAACACCCCTATTCGATTTAATGGAACTATTCTTCGCCTATACTGTTATACAAACGGTTTCTTGTATTGCCGTTTGGAAATTCTCTTGTTAAATTCTATGTAAGATGTACATTGGGTGGGTATTTTTATGGCAATAAGGTAAGAATATTTGGACATATTTTGGTTTTAAACTTGTGAATCATATTGTTAGATTTTTCTTCGTGTGGAATACAGACATTAAGCATCTAAGGCTTACTGCAGAAAATACTCGGAGCAAATATTAAACACAAAGTTTTAACCCGTGTAAGACTAAACTGACAAGTAGTAGTTACATTAATTATTTTTGTTTATAAACTTTATCATCAAAATATTAAATGTGCAACCTATCTCGGGTGTCGCAAATTAGGCTATGATAAATAAATTTGTAACAGTGTGCTTGCCTAGTGCGAGTTTGTTTTACGTTTACGCGATCGATACGTTTATGCCGTTCGGTGCTCCGATTGGCCCGCTCCAAGCTCTTAACCAATCAAAGAGCCAAACGCCGTAAACGTTTCAATCGCGTTCACCTAAAAACAACTCGCACTAAGCCTCCTGGCGTAAAATTTTCTCAGGTTTAGTTCAGTCTCACAGCCTACGCAAACTAAATTTGTCCTACGATTACCGTAGTAAATGTAATGAGATACTCGTAGCTGCATTTCGTAGCACGTAGCTAAGGACTACGACGTAGATCGACCAATGTACGGTGTGAACTAGATCCGAAAGTAACGAGAGGCCTGAACTACAAATTTACAATGTTCTCCATGTTAAAGCAGATTGCCTAATTACTACATAAGTTTTATTATGTATTACTTATTTTGTGATGTGCCTGTTTTGCCTTTATAGATTTATCTTTTGAACCTTAAAACGAACCTATGTCAGAATAAGTCAATATTGAAAATATTATAACCCACTAAAAAGTCAATTAACTTATTTAATTACGAGAGTTGTCTTTAAAAAAGAGAAACGAATGATGGAAAGATGTTAACGGTACACTAGTAGAAAATAGATGTACTTAGTTAGTAAAATATTATTTAAACACACATACACGCGCGCACGCACGCACGCACACACACACACACATTATCGTCTGCGCTCCGTCTCGTAAAGGCTTTATATACTTGTATAAATAAAAATGTATGAGACATCATTAGTCAGGCAAATTCTTTCATTGCAGAGAGTTTCCATTGATTAATTATTTCTTAGTGGGCGAACAAACAATTAAAATTTTTAATTTTAACTTACGTACGTAGTACTTGTAATAGTTTTACCTGCTAATGATTTTAATTTCGTCGTTTTTTAAAACAAAAATTGCAATGTAAAATGTGTTTTACGATGATGTTTATTTAATACACAAAGTATTGTATCACAGATAAGTAAGTAATCTTAAGTAAATGCAATTAAATTCTTTTGTTTTAAATCAGTTATATTAGGAAGACCTACATAAATCTAAAATCATTTCATCAAAAACGCTCAGTACGAAATGGAGAGTATATAACATACGCACCAACTACCTAACCTTTTTATCGTAAAAGTAATTGTATCACTGCGTACCCGAAAAGTAGTGGCAAGTAAAAATATATAGGGTATAATAATATCTGATACTTTGAGGTCTTTATTTGTAACTAGCGACCCGCTCTGCTTCGCACACGGTTAATTTTATGTTTTTACGACATGATTACAAATCGTTGACATTTTCGGATATTACTTCTACAATATATTATAGTTACAAACCTACCAGACAAAATACTCTAAACATCAGTGAAAACCGAATAAAAATTCGTTGTGTGGTGTAGAATAAGTTAGCGGCGAAACAGACAAGTAAAACAGCAACCTACTTTGTTATATACTATTTAGAGATATAAAAATAAAATTATCTGTGATACTATGAAGTTATTATGTTGACGACGCACAACATTACATGTTGGTAATGTCTCCATTTCTGTCCATTTGTAGTAGTTAGCTAGCTGAATGCGATCATAATTTAGAATGGTATACTAAGGTTTTAGACAAAATAAATGTGTCCGCTTTTCCAAATAACAAAATTTAACGTTTAGAATAAAATATTCTTATCCTAACAAAACAGTTTGAAATTAGATTATAAATGTTATTGATGTTGTGCATAATTTTAAGATACTTATAAAAATAAAATGAATGTTTTGTAGCAAAATACATAATTTTTTTTTTACAATTTTAGTATTCATATTGTATTATTTATATATATTTTTTCTTTAAATATCTCAGAGATTTTTATTAATCTAACTTGATCGATTGTTAGGGTGATGTATTTGTTTTAATTAAGTAGTACATTATGTAAAATAATAGCTGATTGATCAATTTTACTGAGGGTTTGTGTATTTTAAGCGACCATGTTTCATACCATTTAATTTTAACCAGTTCTCGAGTGGACAAAAATAAATCGTACTGTTTACCTATTACAATGTATCTATTAATTTTTTTTTTGTATACCTACTTGTAAATGGAAATTATGTGCCATATTGATGTCTTTTTATAAATTAAAACTTTCTTAACTAAAGAGTCTTAAATTATGTATAAATGGTCAGTTTAAAATAAATACTGTGACGTGCTTTACTTCAAAACTAAAACACGACTAATTTTATAGCAACATTATCCATAAATTATTACGAAGTGAAAGTGATTTCATAAATGTACAAGAAATAAATTCAATATTCTGTCCCAAATTGAAAATTATTCAAGTATTAGCAGGACAAAATAAACAAAGCAACCAATTCAATCAAGCAAATTATTACAGGCGAACGCATTTCTAAGTCAAGAGACAGAATGGATATTAATTAATGAATATTAAATTAGTTCTCGTCCGGCAGTTGATGGCGCTTAGATATTTCAATTGATCACCGGCATTAATGAAAAGGTGACATCTAGATGCTTCCTCATTTATCATTGTCATGTTTATAATTCATCTTCATCGTACCTTTCCTCAATTAATTGTTCTCGGCTTTTTTAGGAGACGAGGAAATACCTTCGCTTATTGCTCACTCCAAGGAACAATGGACCATTTTAACTGGTTAAATAAGTATGTGGAAAAAGGTTGAGGGTCTAAAGATAATGTTTAAGTTTAATCAAATAATGACGTTTTAAATTAATTTAATTGAAAAGTAGGTAATGTAAATAGGTATAAAAGTATCTATACTAACATTTTACCAACTCAAAAATTTCCTTCCTTATAGAACTAAGGTAATGCTTGTGCAGTCTTTGATCTTTCCACAAGTCGACTATGGTGATGAGTGTTATTTTGACCTGAATGCAGATCTTCTCAACAAATTAGACCGTCTTAATAACTGCATTCGATTCGTTTTTAATCTTCGTAAGTATGATCATGTATCTACTTATCGTTCTCAACTAAAATGGCTACCTATTGTCCAACGCCGTAGATTGCGTGCTCTCACTACCCTCTATTCCATCCTGACTTCGCCTACTTCTCCTCCCTACTTAACGCCTTACTTTCAGTACTTACTTTCAGTATCTTAACTCTGTTCATGAACGAAACCTTCGTTCTGCCAATAATCTCCTCCTTTTATGTCCTTCACACACGTCTAACTTTATTCACTCCTCTTTCCCTATTCAATCCATTCTTCTTTGGAACGCCCTAAAATAAAAGTTCGGAACTTGCTTCTGAGCAACTAAAATGGCAGTTTCGTCACAGCTCTGGTATTGTCACATCTCCTCTATATATTTGTATGTTAATTTTATTAATATGTATATAAATTGTGTGTATTATTATATATTTAATGTATATATTTATATATGTAGGTATATATATTATTATGTAGTTATGTGTAGTATATGTTTATATATTATGCAAATAATGTACTTTTTACTCAACTCAAAATTTATTTATTTGTGCACCTGCTTCGAAATATCTCTGCATCACCCTATGGTAGACTGGTAGAGAATGCCTCAGGCATTAAGTCCGCCATTACATATTGTATGTATAAAGTTGATAAATAAATAAATAAAAACATTTTGAGCTACGTTAGCCAATGTAGAGCAGAGGCATGGACAGATATAATGTTGTTCTCGTCCGTTTTTTTATAAATACTGAAACAACAGTCAATTATGTCGCATGCTATTTATCTCTAAGACCTGTTTCGTCCAGTGCTTTTTTTCATGACGAAACGATACATCATTATGTCAGCAAGCGAATGACAATCGCATATTACATTTCATTTCGTATTATTAATTTATTCTTGGTGCCATATAGGAATTCATTTGTACATGCATTTATCATTTCATTGTATCCTTATATATAATTCGCCAGATATAATTAATGGGGCATAATTATTTGTTTGCATACTTAATACTTTGTGCGATGATAAATTGCATGCTCTGTCTACAAATGTGGAGGTTTATTTTGTATGTTGTATTGTGTATAGGTAAACAAACATACGAGTTGCTAAATATTGATTAGCTATGTACTGCGTGCTCGGAGAGTAATTTGTTGTATATAGTTAAGATTGTTTCATCGGCCATTTTCTATATTCGATCATCGATCTAAAATCCAATTTTATGCAATAGATCGTTCAGAGTTAATCGCTTTGCCAAATACACGTTTCCAGCTGAGAAGATTTAATTTTACCGGAAATAACTTTCATTAGGTACAAATAGGCTAATATCCTTAATTCAAAACTGTTGTATGTAACAAAACAATCTTCTTGAGAAGCAAGCATAATTTTACATGTTGTAATGTTGCGCTATTTACCGAGTATTTGCATGTAGCGACTATAAAGTTGACGCCATCTGCTGCAGCTACGATCCTGACAATTGGTAATGACATTGCTGTGTGTGTGTTGAAAATTTACGATACATAGCTACAGTCTACAGATTAGTGGAATGTAAATACAACTTTCAGAGTCAGACTTTTAAAACCAATATTTGTAAATCACATGAGCATTTGTTTTAGTTGAGTCAATTATCATTTTAACTGCTATAAGATTTGGAGTATTTAAGAGTAGAAATTCAGTGGCGTGCACTACATATAGGCAGAAAGGCACTGCCTACCTTAATAATTGCTTGAAACCACAATTTTAGCAACATAATTAAATAATGCCTACCCTGTTAAAAATCTTTAATGCCTACCCTGCCAAAAATCTCTGTGCACGCCACTGAGTAGAATAACCTTTAGGTGTAAGTTGACTCTAAATACTTCGTCGTTTCAATGTACGAGCATCAATAAATTATTGAGTTATGTGCTGCATAGCTTTATATATTTTCTTTGTGTATGGAAATTAAACATACATAAATAATGAGTAATTATGAACACAGATGCCTTACACTGGAAACAGCCCCTGTTCATAAATGTAAATGTACGCATGTTTTAAAAATTATTTGAAGAAGGTGAGTGTCGAAAAGACAGCTTTTCTCTTGCAGTGGGTTAAAAAAGGTATGAAAGATAATGGTTTATTCAGAGCTACAGAGCCAGACCATTTTCATTGTTTGATAAATAAGTATTAAATAAAACTCCTCTTATCATTCCTCGTCTACTTTTTGAAGAATGTATAATTATATACATGGTTCGTTCTGAGGTTCGTACAATAAAACAGAATATTCAAACACAATTATATACAATGTAGGTATATGCTGACCTGCATTCTAAAATAGTTTCTACCCTAAAACTTTTGACCAATCCCTTATTTGTATCAGTAGTAATGTTTAAGTTTCCAGGGATTAACCACTAACTAGGCATTTATTACGAAAAGGTCGTATATGAACCGAATAGTAACATTTTGAACCTTCGTGAACGTGCTTAGATTAGTTCTTTTAAATATTCTGTGTGACCCACATACTGGAATAACCAAGTTGATTTGTGGGCTCAGCTAAATGTGGTTATTGAATAACGTGCATCTACTGGATGAAAAAGAACAAAGGGAACAACTTTCAAAGGCAACATCTGGTAGTAATGGACTTTATATCCACTTTTTGTAAAATTCGGAGGAGAGATTATTAGGCCGAAACTATAACAACAAAGAGAGAACAGCTTTGAGCAACAAGTCAGCAGTCAATGCCTTTAAAACATAATCATCAACTAAATTACAATATTTGCAGCAACAGTTGGAAGCAAATAAAGAATTTATAATCGTGTTACATAATCGCCCGTACCACTGAAGAGTATTTATCAAACAATTTTACTAATTAGCAATTCCCTGGTTGTTTTCACCTGCCGTTCGTTACCATGGGGAAAAGTACTTATAACCCAAAACACAATCTCTCCGGTTGCCTTCCCTTAGGAGCCCACAGAATTAGTTAGTGTAGGTTCTAATATATAATGTGAAAACAACAACAATAACGCTCACTAAAGGGACTACTAACTATATGACCCGTTCATAACCTCTTGTCCCTCTATAAAATATCATACACTAATAAAAAAATAATTATATTTTAACGTTTATTTGTTAATTACTAAGTTGAACTGATTTATATTTATAAACTAGCTGACCCGGCGAACTTCGTGCCGCCTAACAGTCGATCAACATTACTTTATTTTTCTAAAATAAACATAGCCTAAGTTACTCCTTATTACATCAGCCAATAAAAGTCCTGTCAAAATCGGTCCAGCCATTTCAGAGATTAGCCGGAACAGACAGACAGACAGACAAGTATGGTAAAAATGTTATTTTGGTGTATGTACCGTATATATATACATGTAGTAAAAAAGGGTTATTTCAATATTATAAGCAAACACGCCAATTTTATTATATGTATAAATGATTAATGTTTGTTTGCTTAGGAAAATTTTCGCCACCAGTTGGCGCCATTTTGGTAAAAGGTCTTCCATTTTGACAGTGCTATCAAAACAAATATTTTTCAGTGTATATTTCGAAAATTTTAATGTTTAATTTACAAAATGGATCATTCAGTGTTAATGGACGAAAGAAAATTGCTGAGTGGGTTTTCTAAAATGGCGCCCAGGGGGTGGCAGCACCGACGCGTTAAGTCTAGCTGTCAAGCGCATTTTGAAAATTAACCTCTGATTGGTCCAGTGCGAAAGTGAAAGTGAGGCGAACTGAAAATTTTTGAATATTTTGAAAATTTTCCTCAACACTCTTATTCCGATTAATTTCAGTGACAATTATTTCGTCAAAATGGAGATATGGTGACGTATAGACCTGTGTGATAAAATAATGATAAAACCTTCAGTGATAAAACTGCCATCCATCACTACAATCGCCAATACATATGCCAAGCGTGGTGAATATTTATAATATGGAAAATAAGCATCGAAGCATCTACTGGGATTAGAGATGCGATAATAGCCTATAAATAAATAGATAATCTTGAAACTATTCTATTTTTAAACTTAATTCAATACATTAACGTATATTTCTGTTTTGTATTAGCCACCATTTTGTTCTATTGATTGCTACGCTCTAAGTATGTACCTACTCCGTCCGGCCTCTATGCTAATTGGCTAAAGTTTAGCACAAAGGGTCACTGGCAGTTGATGCCACTTGTTTGTGTTTCCAGACGCCCTCGTCACTTGCCATCGTTTAGGCACTGAAACCAGTTGGAAACTTCTGGATTAAATTTTTTGTGTTTGATTGAATGATTGAGTGTCCCAAGGCACCATTGTAGTGTGTAGTAGAATAAGAATTGTATTAAGAGCTTATGAATTCGATTGGCAACGTAACTCGTATTGAATGTATGATTGTGAATGAAGGAAGAACTAAATCATTATTTAGATTCACTATGTTTACATTTTTGTATGTATAGTTTTAATATAGTTTAACTTAGATACTTTATTAACTGAAAGTAGTAAGAAAGTAAGTTCGGATTTTGTTTTTATATTACAGCTTTACTTACATAAATAGAAACAGATTGGAAGTTACGTCTCAATTATTTAAATAGTAAAATAAATATTTTTTGTGTATTTAAATATTATTTTTAAATTACATTATTAGAAGCTTAATTCTGTTCAAAATTTTACTTTGGCTTCTTATAATCCGTCCAGCATGTTGCCAGAACGTTTTGGTCGCGACGAAACTGCTTGCTAATAGTCACACCATTAGAAGATGCTTCGCTTAGTACCACAGGCTCCTGTCTTACACACATTCTGAGTATGTTCAACGCATTTTGTAATTTTCGAACTATTAAGTATAATTATTTTAAGATTTTTTGTACCGACTGTTATTTGTGCCCTAGGACTAGACAAAGTGTAGATGCTTGGACGACCAAACCCAAACTTATATAAAAGACTAGCTTCTCGCAGCACGATTTCACCCGTATCTTTAGTTAAGTACTGCTCTGCTTCCGTCGCTAGAAGCGTGATGTTACATAGCCTTCCTCAAGAACTAGGCTATCAGACGCAAAGAATTACTCAAATCCGAAACGTAGTTCCAGAGATTAGCGAGTTCAAACAAACTAACAAACTCTTCCGCTTTATATAATAGTATAGATTATTCGCCGTTTTGTAAAGTTTTGGGGAAACAAAAAAAACATTAACAATATAAAAATGCGTCTTAAGTAGAAATACGTCAGGTGAATGTAGAGACATAATTGTACTTAAGTATTTTAAAGCTACTAACCCATGGAGTACGAACTTAGGTAATAAAACGTAGCACTTTGGTTTAGTCGTAAAGATTTTAACATCGTTTGCGACATTAGAACTTGTGTTATCTCACACATAAACATTACTTCAGAATTGACAGTGAAACGACCTGCAATAATAATTGTAAATGTATGTATGTCTTTTCTTTATAAAACTTTTGTGGCAAACAAACATAAGGCTTCCCTGTCGTTGCTGACTACGGAGAAGGAAGGAAAAGAGAAAAAAAAAAGAACCAAAGGAGTATTTGGGCTGCCGCCGCTCTCACTCACTGAGCATCGTCGATCTTCTATGAAAGGGTAGTACTTCTCCGGTCGATCCGACCTATTATGCTGAAACCAGCGTGGATTAATATCTCAAAATTTGAAATGAGGCGATTACAGGTACACTAGCTGTTCCCCGAGACTTCGTTCGCGTGAAAATTCAGATGTGTGCCTGTATGAGAATATTGCATGCCTGATATTGCGGCAATCAAAAATTGTATCAGTAATAACCAATATTATCCGTCTCTATGGCGAATCGATCCAAGAATTCATTGCACACAGAAAGAAAGATACGTAGAAATAAAATATACCTATAAATAGGAATTATAACTATCTAGCTTTCCGCAGCGCGGTTTCACCCGCGTCTTTGGTTACTGCTCTGCTCCTATCACCAGTAGCGTGAGAGAAGAATTATTCAAATCCCTCTGGTAGTTCCAGAAATAATCGCGTTCAAACAAACATACTCCTACGCTTTGTATATTATTATAGATTACTAGCTGACCCGGCGAACTTTTTACTGCCTAACAGTCAGTAACAGTGTAGCTAAACTTATAGTAAAGGTAGCAAATAGTAGATTAATGGTATTAATCTTTTGTATATGTACGACAGACATCCAAGACTTGGTCCCTTCATCTTGACGCACACAAACTTTGCGAGCCCTTTTTACACTCTTAGCACTTGTAGGTACTTTCTGAGATTTCGTGATCAATGAGTGAGTGAGTGACCTTTCGCTTTTATATAATTATATAGAAGATATAGATTACTTGTATTAATTTTGATTTAATATTTAATTTATCATTAATATATATTTTATATCATATATATTAATTTATCATTGAACAAAAAGCAAGAAGGATCCTATAATAGAACTGCCAAAACAGACAGATGAAACCAGCGATTTTGTTTTAAACTGGTTTGTGTTTCCTTTTGTTTACCTATGTATGCAACACTCCTATATTAAATTCTTTGCAAAACTAACTCAGATAAAACGAAATTGAATTTCATGGCACTTACACAGAATAATAGAAACATAGGATTAACGTCGCATAATCTCTTTTTTCCTTGAAAAGGTAGACAGAGGTGTATAAAAATTCAAGTTTTGCTTCAATGTTAAGTCCTATGTAACATCATGCCATTTATTGTACACAATGCTAGACTCCGTGCCAACACTGAAAATTTCTCGATTGAAGAAACCTAATGTGACACTTTAATTAATCCAGACCTCTGCGTGGGAGTTCTTACACAGAATTACAGATAGTCATTTTTATATCTTTGACGAACAATAATTCGTATAAATATTAAACAATAAATTGTACATCGATATAATCCTTAAAGCTAAAAGATTTCACCTCTAATGTTTACGTTTTATTTACTTTCCTGAGGGTAAATATGAACGTGATTTTTCTAAGAGGCTTAACCGCCCATGTTTCTCTGCTTAACCCCTAAGCTTTGCGAGACACATATCCCAGATTACAGTTACGATTATTAAGCTGATGACTAATGGTATCACATATTTTTTGTTAGAAAATATATGAATCGTAAAAAAATACCTAATAAATAACTTTATAAATATATTTATAATAAATATATTTAGGAAAATGTGTTTGTTGCATATGAAGATGGCGATATGCAGGCAAAGTGTGGACGTCTGCGTAGTAAAATATTGTAATTTAATCAAGGTAACATGAAAGTAACAGTAAATAATTCAAACTTTGTTCCCACTTCACCACAATTCCATTTCCTCTACAAGTTAAACTCATTGAATAAGTGGGATCTTTTTCCTCAGAAAAGTTTTTATTTTAGGTGAAGATTATTCCGGAGAAAGATGTGTGAAAATCTCGTATTTATGACAGTTAGGGTATTAATGCGCCATAAAACATTTCATCATTTATTTTTGTAGACCATTATAGAGATTTCTTCAGAGAGTGGCGGATATGAATGACGATGGTATTGAGTTTTTCCGCTAATTGTTGTAAAAGCTAAGTCTAAAACTTCATGATCAAACATGGTATGGTAAAGCGCTCTAAGTTGTGTATTTAGTATATAGTCATATCCTTTCGATTGCAGTGAACCTAATGTTCCTGTCGATTAGGAGAAATTCCTTTCTATCTATAAATGTTTTCTAAATTCGCATCATTTTCCTATATGTTGGTAATCTAGTTTATAAAGTGCGAGTAAATAAGTAACTTAGGTACAGATAAATACTGATTTTCGAGTTCCTACTATATAATAGAGCAGATGGGTAGTTTCTTCAATCCTGAGAAATTCCAATAACGACCCTAATGCTGATTGGAATTGGGACGCCAATGGAATATGTGAACTGCGTAGTGTAGTTAGAATTTGTATGGGCTCAATTAATTATAGGATTCCCCTAGCCATATCTTTGGTTTCGATGACCTTGTCATACAACCAAAGATATGGCATTCTATGTCTGTGATTTATTTAGGCATATACTTGTTTTATATTCTATTTCTGAGCACCTTTGATATGAGTGACCCTATTATCTGATCCCTCTTTCATAAGTATTTTCTATGTAATAACAAATAAATGAATACCTAGATCATTATTGTACAACTGCTGGGCATAGGCCTCTTCTCTTACATAGAAGGTATTAGCTTAAACCACGCTTGCTCATGAATGAAATGGTAATTTCGCACTTCTCTTTATCAATCTAAATCATTACAAATATGATTAACTTTTTTTTAATTGCACTGAGAAATATGAATGTAAGAAAAAAAAAAACGAAAGTACAAGTATTTTCCGTACAAAACACATGACTCTGTTAACGATTCGTGCAAGTAGTGCATTTTATGCGGTGGATCGCGTGGTTATCATTATGGACGCGATCGCGGCGTCGCCGTCGTGAACTGTGAGCTACATACCGATCATGGCTGCATAGCGCGCGTTTTAAAAGGGACTGTGCTCACAATAGGTCTTGTTGTAATTTACACGTTGAAAAAACAGTAAGCACAGTATTTTGGAATGACTATGACCTACATCGGATTTAATTTATGGTCACAGTCACATTAACAGCCTGAAAAGGAACTGCAGGACATAGGCCCGTTCCAGGGTTGTTGCTATAATTAAGTATAATATAACAATTTTTTATGAAAATAGTTTAGAATTAACTAATACGAATTTACACTTTTTTACTTTAGAAGTTTAGTACGTGCGATAAGGAAAACATCGTGAGGGTTAAAACAAAAACAGCAAATAAATTTTAATGCTACTGGAAAATAGCTCTTGTACGTAAAATAGTTATTGTTAGTGCAGCGGAACCGCATAACATGATGGTGAGGTGACACGATAAAAAGTTACGGCACGCGCGGGTTCGCTGCGCTTAGTGAAGTGCGTTTAAACCTTTAAAACAACTTATTTATCTGTGTAATCAACACTTCCACATTAAATTCTTTGCAAAACTAACGCTCCAAACAAACACGTATGTATAATTTCGTAGAATATAATGCCATTTGTTTCCAAAACCGTAATTCGATTTATGCTACGAGTAGATGATGTTGACTTGGGGGTTAAAATCTTCTACTAAATCTTGCCTTTTTTATTTGCTTGAGGGTAAATATAATCGTAATTTAGCCTAGCCTAACACCTCATGTTTCTAAGTGTAACTCCACGTGTCCCAGAAGTCCTAGTTATAATTATTGGCTTTGTTAACCTAATTCACCTGAGATAATTCACCTAGGTGCATTAAATACACTTTAAGTAAACTTTAAGCTGATGACAAATCTCCCCGTATAGTGTTGTTAGCAATACATGAGAACTGGAATATTCTTAATTAGTATTTCCTGTTTTCTTTATTTCAGTTGAAAATTGGTGCCTAGCTTGAAAATTGAATTTGTCTTGAGGGAGTAGCAGTTTCATTTTTTGTGTTTGCTCTCTTTGCTAAAATAAATTCAGAGGATGTTTTTCTAGAGAAATATTATAGGGAAGCGTGTTTTTGTACACAAATTAGGAATGTTTATCAAGATTACGTTGGCATGAAAAATGTAGATGTGCGTACATATGTACACGGCTTAATTGGATCAGGGTAGGAAGAAACAAATGTTGATTTCAAAATTCGTTCCTGAGGTCGTTGGTTTAACCCGGTGTTCGACGAGTACGGTGAAATTTTCCTTCTTAGAAAAAAATCTTTATGTGTGAACATTATGCCGGTGGCCGAGAGATAACATTTTAGCGACAGTGAAGATAATATTGCGTCTTTATTTTATGAAGAACTTTATAGAGACGTGTTTTATGACGTATGGTGGATCAAGTCTTAATTAGATAAAGTAAGTACGGATAGTATTAAGTTTTCTTTTTCCAGATAATGTTGTCATCTTGCTTATAAAGACTAGTAAAAACACAAAACTTCAGTCCAAATGTAGTAAAGTGCACATAATATGATATCCGCACAAAATTATATCAAAATAATCATATCAAAATTATTCAATGTAGTAAATATTGCTTGACCTAAAACCACAACGGACTTGTGTCCCTTTAGTGTTGAAGTTGTTAAACAGCAAATGATAAACAGTCAGCAGGAAGTAGCAGTAGTAGTAGACCACATCCCAATTGCTATTACTGCAAATTGGCAGCTTGAATGCCTCTAATGGGACAACTTTGTGAGATGCTTTTTATTTCCTTGTTAAATCAGACGTTAAAAGACTCGGAATCAAAATTAAAGAATACACATAAGCTAGTAAATATAGAAGAGTGCCAAGTTACACAAAGAAACATAAAACCGAGCAATAAAGAGAAAAACCACAGTCTCGTTAGACACTCACGTTGTGGCAATTAAACCTGAACTAAAATTGGCCCGAGTATGTTCGTTAGAAACCAGAAAGTACGTGTTCGATTACTGCAGGAAAAGTTTTACTGAAAAATGAGAAAAGGGTAATGAAATTCCAACGTCAGACAGTTAAGTCGCAGGCAAATAAAATCATGCAAAATTCCCGGAAGTGTAAAGTTAGACAGACATATTACTAATTTTACCTGTTTTTGGTAACTATTTAGTAATTAGAAGCTAGCATATTGCTATTACTAGCTTTCCGCGGTGCGGTTTCACCCACGTCTTTCCGTATTACTCTGCTCCCGCCGCCAGTAGCGTGATGTTATATAGCCTATAACTTTTCTCGAGAACTGGGCTATCATAAAAAATATTTTTTGAAATCCAACTGGTAGTTCCAGTGATTAGCGCGTTCAAACAAACAAACGCTGCCCCTTTATATAATAAGTATAGATAACAAGCATAACGCAGACTAAGACTTATACATACGTATGTAGTGGACAACCGGCCGATTAACAGTTGCTTTCTATTTACAATTTTTAATCCAAGATTCTTTAAATACCCGATTTGTCGTTCAGCGATTCAGCGCTGTATAACCCATTGTATAAAACGATCGTATATAGAAATCCACTGTTAAACGACCGGTCTAATTGAAGAAGCTTGGGGGAGCCTCATGTCCTGCAGTGGACATCTTTCGGATGAAACCTTGTGAAGCGTCTGCCAATGTACTGTTCTTTGGTTCGTGTTTGCCACTCCAGAACTTTTGGTCTAACGGTTATCAGTTCTACGTAGTTACGTCAGGAAAAACTTCGAATACCAAACTGTTACATTTCTTAATACAATAAATGCTATGCCTACATACATAAATGAATGTTAGGTATGAAATTTCGATAAATATTTTCAGTGAAATATGAACCTGTGTAATCGTAACCTCATCTCAGTTTGGCAAATGAGACGTTAATAAAATCCCTCACTGAAAATAACATAAGCAAAAAGATATGTTTTCCTCTGGCACACGTATTTTTAGTGCCCAGTTTTACGATTAATAAAACAAAACTTATGCTTTCTACTCACTTTATTTCTTTGTTTAGCAGTCTTTTTGTGTGCACGTTCAAATGAATTGCGTACCTGTATATTTATCTGTGTATATTCGTAAGAAATATTAAAGGCAAAAAATATTGACATATTTTAAAGTAAATTACACTTCGCGTGGCGTCATGTTTGTAGGCAAATAAAAATGATGTTCTATCTACTACAACCTGTAGGACAACCTATGATAGAGCTTATTAATGTCTTTCTGATTCTAAGATATTGCTTAATAATAATGCCGTAATAGTAGCATAAGTTATTAATTAACTTTTCTGTAAGTAAACAAAATGAATTATTTTATAACATTCTGTATAAGATAATTAAATATTTATAATATTACAAAGCCTCAGAAAAATCGATGCAGTCCAGAAAGCCAATGGCATTATCTTGCCCTTATTTGTATGTAAAAGATAAATATTAATTTTTGCTGTACTCGTAAGTAGCTACTGAATATATTTGAAATGTATACCGTGTACCTTACTTACTAGCGACCCGGGCTTTGTATAAGTATACTAAATGTTTTCACGTCGTTACAAATCGTTTAAATTCTCGGCTTTTCTACTTTTTTATAATGTGCGTATTGCTTGTGTGTTGTAATTATCCCTTCCAGCAGAAATTCTCTCAACGATATTAGAAACCGTATTAAAATTAGTTGGGTGGTTAGCGGAGAAAAAGATAAGTAAACTGCGATTTCATTTGGAAATATACCTAGTATAACATAGCTTCCCGCGGTGCTGTTTCACCTGCGTCTTTGCTTAATGTTCTGCTCCCGTCGCCAGTAGCATGATGTTACATAGCCTTCCTCAAGAACTGGGCTATCATACGCAAAAATATTTTTCTTTTTTTATAATTCCAGAGATTAGCGCATTCAAACAAACAAACCCTTTATATAACAGTATAGATTAGCTTTACCTATACTATTGTAAAGTAGGTATAATAGGTACAATAACAACAGACCAATGTTCCTTCTGTATTGACATTAAATACGTTTGAATGTTCGTCAGTCGTGGGTAACAATAACTGTTCACATTCAGCTTTCACTGAGGTTCTGACATGCAAGATAGTAGCAACGCCATACAATTTCAATACAATGTACCCTCACTCGAGGCTTTGACAGATGACCTCGGTGAAGTACCTTTATAGCAGTGTTATTATGCATTCAGGGATCGCCTATGAAAGACTACGTCAATATTTAGATATAATAATAATAATAAAAGCCTGTTTACTGTCTTACTGCAGAACAAAGACCTCTTCTGCAATTTCAGACTCTTAAGTCCAAGTTTCCGATGTTTTCCTTCACCGTCAATCAAAAATGTCCAAGATAAATTTAAAAGTACTTAAATGATTTGAAAAATCACAGTGGTACTTGCCCGGATTTGAACCCTAGTGTTTACCAAGCGGGTGCCTTATCCACTGCGTCATTTTGACTTAATTATAAGAAATAGCACCAGGAGTTACTTTGTAACATTACATTACAATATAATTTAAATCGCCTTAGCTTTCTAGCGACTAAAAATTTTCTAGAAAAGCCCAGTGAGTATATACCCCAATACCTACAAAGAAATACTCAAACACTGGTAAAAATGTACTGTTAGACAAATGTGCCTTCTAAACCTTACGTTTGAGGAATTTTTGTCATAGTCACCACACTGGGCGAATTAGCTATAATAGAAAGAAAAGAAAGAAAGAAAAGAAAGAAAAACAGTTTATTTTTCACATGAAGGTGACACACACAAGAAGTAAAAATAAATGTTTAGCCACAGTCAAAAAACATAAAACTGGCATAAAAAAAACAGAGTACCATGGCACTGGACTTCACACAAGCTCGCGTGCAGATGTGCGCCACGTCCACGCGAAAAACTGGCCGTCACTCAGCTTAATGCTGAGGCGCTTCAAAGCGCAACAGCGCTGGTTTTCAGCGACAGCCCCGTGTGACTAGTGACGCCAAGCATTACAGTTGAATAAAAATTAAAATTAAATGAATATATATAATATAAGTAAATATTACATCAGCTACATATATAAGTTAAATAAATACGATACAATTATGTATATTTTATAGATAAATAAGAATACAATTTAATACTTATTTTATAGAAATATTTTATTTATTTATAATATGGCAACACATTACCGTCTCCGCTCTGGAACTGTCCGGTTTTCAGTCTTCACTCTTCAGTGAAAACCCCGGCAATGGCGTCAGCGCAGCGTCGGTCGTTAATGGCTGCCGTTTTCAAAACTTTCCAAAATTTCATTTTTCCAATCGTATTACAGGACACTGCTTTGCTTATCCTGTGGTGTACTCGTATAATTTTCCTGCCACTTTCTGTAATTGTTTGATTGACATTCTGCAGTTGATTGATTGCAGTAGTGGTCGGTTGTTGTCACTCCTAAAATCCCAAAAGCCATTGCAACTTAAATATTACAATTAAATTAAATTGACCTATATACTTACTGTAAACGTCTTTCGGCTAAATTGATGATTATGTAGCGACCAAAGTAAGAGTTTTCTGAATCAAATTAACAAGATTTCAAAAGTTCACAAAGAATCAAATATTTATTGGTCAATAGCCATGCCAATACTCGTGAGTTCACAGTAAATCGAAGCTATATCGAGTGACCACAATTTCAATTACACGATACATTAGCTTTATTGGACAATACTGTGCCAATGTTTATTTTGACAACAAACACTACAATTGGAGTGTATTTGATCCGATATGTTTTTAATATTCTCTATAGCTATTAAGTGATGAGATCAACCATTTAAAAAAAAACAGAAATCGCTTTATTGGTTCGAAATAAATAATATTTTATGGATATAAATTAATTTAACGTTTGTGCTTGTGTATGAAATGGCTTTAAAATATTCTTCTTAATTAAGAATTAATTTGATACTGCTTTTTCAATAACAGTCTGTTGTTTAAGAATGTATTATTATAATTTGTACTTATTATAGATTATTTTTCAGTGATGTATAAAAATTTATAAAAGCTCTCTTTGAGACAGGCTAGCTGTATTGGCTGCTGATGTAGTATCAAGTTCGGGTGGCCCATCCGTTAAGGGAGAAAGGGAGGTTTTAGCCTATCATCTCAGGCCAGCGAGCCTGAAATAACCACCTCGTTTCCTTGGACGGGCCTGTATACGTAAATGCTTTTCTCTCTACAAAAAAAGCGACAACAAATTATTATATTATATGTGTGTCTAATTACTATATTCGTGTTCAGATATTTATCCGTTTTCTATATATTGTTTATTCATGAGGCAATTAAGGAAAATATTTTTTGTGCTAAAAGTAAATTAAAAGTTAAATGGGATTAGCCATAGAGACGAGTTATACTGATTATAACTGTTACAATGTACGATTGCCGTAAGATCAAGCCGGCAATATTTTCATGCAGGCTCAACACCTGAATTTTCACGCAAACGAAGTCGCGGGTAACAGCTAGCTTATACTTATAAATATAAAAAAGTATGTCCAACTAAAATAAAAGATTTGATAGGTACTAAATAATAATTCCAGAAAAAATTGTCATATTGTAGGCGTCAATTGACTTTCGTCTCATACGTGACTATGCACAATGTAGAAAGAAAATGGACTTTCCTGTCAGGAATTTTATTAGAATTAATTTTTATTGTCATTAGAATTTTTATCTTTATCAACGAGAGTTTAGTTGATTATACGAGTACAGTCAGAGGATTCAATTAACTGTTAAGCGATTAGTAGTGGTAACCGCTTAAAAATAAACAAATTATTTACTCATAACAAATTCACATTTTCGTAATAATAATTAAGATAATCCTCTAGAGAATTTGAATATTGCTAACAAAAATAAAACACATTTGTAATGGCGTGCTTATTAGGTTATAAAAGGTCTATAAACGTTAAAATACACAGAATTTCAAAGATAACACACATTAAAAATAACATAAATAGCAAGTCATTACCATCCAACCGTGTGGAATTAATTTTTCCACTTAATTTAAACGTGGATCTCTTTTGTAGCTGAAAATGCTACTAATTATACGTTTGAGAGACATTAAGTACTCATAACCTTTACACATCAACAATTTTTAATTTGCTAATTATATCCTAAAGGTACTTAAATACCTAAATTAGTTGGTCTCAACTTTGATAGTCGACTGATATTGATCGTTCCTATAGTTGACAAGCTGTAAAATATATGCTGACACTCTCACAAGACGTGACAAAAATTATGTAATCAAAATCAAATTAATTTATACATTTAGATGAAGAATATCATCTATGAACTGAACATCAAGATTACTAAACGAAGATGCCAACTAATTTGCCTACAGCCAATTCGCCGACAATAGTAATAATGTCTGATGTTTCAGTAAGCGTAATGTAAATTGTGAATATTCTGTTATGTCAGCCAATATGTTTTAACTTGTCGTCAGTATGTTAATTAAGTTAATTAAACAAATAATTATAGACACTTGAAGCATATTTGTATCGATTACAATAATTGATTTGTAAACACTGTGAGGCTGATGTTTTTATTGTGCAAAAGAAATGAAAATACGAAGTACAACAGAAAATACGGCATCAGTGTTGCTATCTTAAGCGAAAGTATTCTATGATTTTACGAACATACTAATAATAATCTAGATGAATTATTTTTTTAAACCCAAAGTTGATTAAGCACTTGTGAAGTATAGTCCTCCTCATCGATTTTTGTGACGGCGACCCCAAAAAATTACTACGGGCTATGTCTTGATTATTGTCATGAGCCCTGATGTGGCTCTCGATTTTTGTGACGGCGACCCCAAAAAATTACTACGGGCTATGTCTTGATTATTGTCATGAGCCCTGATGTGGCTCTCTAGACTAAACTTGGTTTTAAACACCCTTCGACACTTGTGAAGTACGTAGATGGTGGAGGGTAACAGTTTTTCTGCCAGAGTGCTATACGTTCTACTTGTTGACCAGACTTGAGACATTTGCTTGTACATCTCACACGCAGACAAATTTTTACTAGCTTACAGTATTTCTTGAAACTGAAACGAGTAACGTTTACAAATAGCTTAATAGTATTTAATACTGTTAATAACAGAAATGTAGTAATAACAGAAATGTAAACAACTCTGTTTTGTATTGTATTTCTGTATGCCATCTGAATTAGTTCATTGATATCATTATATTCTCTTCATAGACGCAACAAAAACACCTCACAATACTCACGGAACATAACCAAACACCTTTTGTCCCCACTCATTTCAATTCCGCTCTCATTTTGACCTAAGAATTTGTACAATACGTAACAAACTTCATTGTAATTCAAATCAGTGTCCGATACGGTCATGTTAGTGTCATTCAAACTGAATTAGGTTGGGTACGTAAGTATAGTTCTGGCGAACTTCCAAAGTAGGAAGTTCATACGAGTTTTGGTCACTAGTGGATTATTTACGCAGTGCCGAAAAAAACCATCACATAACATATTGATGTAGCGCAATCAGTCATTCTAAGAATATCTAATAAAATTTAAATTTGACGAAGAATCCGCAAACGTTTTCTTCAACAATAGAAAAAAGTCTATTTTTGTCACCTTTCTTATCAATGAATATTAAAATTGCTTTTATTTGCTTTTATCCTCTTGCCTATTGTGACACAAAAATGCAGAGTCACGCTCCCTTTTGAAGCGATTATTTTATACATTTTATTTATTGTTAACATCGCTGCTCACATACGGTTTTCCGTTTCTTTAAATGTAGGATAATATAATACAAAAAAAAAAAAAATTACTGTAATGATGTGTTATGACAATAACTTTATGTAAAAATACAACTCGATTGTTATTAGTTGTTTTGTGAGTGCGTTTATTGTGAGGTACACGAGAATTTCACCTAAGTAGTGCATTACAGAAGAAGCCTTGGTAAGCTACGACTTCTAAACGAATAATTTTAGACATTTTCGAGATTTAGCTTTCAAAACGGACATATTAATTGTTAATCATTATACGAAAGAACTGTCATTGTGTTCAGAACCCTAATGATTTGATATTGGAAAATGCGTAAAAGCTTGTTTTTCATTCGACGATTCTCTATAAATTTAATTTTTTCAAATTTTCATCTCAACGGTTCTTAACCACAACTAGAAATATTTTTTATATTTACGACAAATCATGATTAATTTGACAGATTAAACTGATAGATCAGATACCGACAAGATCTTACAAAGCTGAATTCCGATTTAAATAAAAAAGGAATATATTATCTTTTTGCTGGCGTTCTTTGTAGCATAGAAGTACCAGACTTCTATGCTACAAAGAACGCCAACCAATTCATTCGCTTATCACAGCCCATTACACGCCTGATTGAAATATGGTACAAATTACAATCGCCATCATCAGTTGAACTACATAAACTATCAACTATTAGCCATGTACATTATGTAGATAATATATCAAATGTTATAGCATACGTCACGTGGTGAACATTATTCAGTCTACCGTTTCTCTATTACCCTAATTGGCCATTAGTCAAAATGTTCATTACTTCGAATCGGAGCTACGTATACTGTATGGAGTTTCATGTTCGAGTTGTTTATTTAATGGAATAGAAATGTAGTTTTATATATTAGGTATATGTTAGAGTAATTCAAATATCAATGATTTTGTAATTAAAATTCCATAAAATTAAAAAACTAAATAATTAAATTTAATAACATTTTTTAATATTTATAATTTGCATTGCATGGCTAGTTCAGGCAACGTATGCCAGTGCTGAGAAATTGTGTATGTTTTCCAGTTTTTTGCTCTCAGTAACAAGTCCAATGAATTAATAATAATAATTATAATATTCTACCACATTCACACAGCGCCATTTAGCTCCAAATTAAGCAATTATATTTGCTTGTTTTATGGGTACTAAACAACGGATTTTTCCGCTACGTATTTTTACGTCTGGCAATTTATGTTTCTATTTACGACGAAGCTATTGGAAACCACGTGCTATCACAGTGGAAAAATACCTTTTATATACATACTCTACGAAACTTGAGGTCTAATCGATTGAGAAATTAATTAAAAATTTGAAGTGTACAAAGAGTCTTTTAATTTCTTAGAGCAAAAAAAACCTTCAAAAAGCGGTTCAACGATAAGTGAAGTTTAAATATTCTGCTTGTTGTTGGCCTAATTATTATAATAAGATCGCCTACACAAAATAGTCTAAATATCTTTTTTTAAGATACCTATTTTTGTAGAAATGTGGAAATTTAATTTAACGTCTAATTTTTAACATATGAAATAATTAATATTAATTTGTTCTGTGTCTGGGTGTAATTTATCTATAATATGTATGTATTTACAAAAAAAATAGATTTTTTAAGAAAGCGAGATTTCTTAAAAACTATAGATATTTTCTTAAATCTAATTTTGCACAAATAGGCACAAACGAAGGGCTACTCGATGTGCGTTTATTTTACAGTCGCACATATAATGGTTTTCGAGATACGCGATTCTGCAAAACATTACTCCAGCAGGAAGTGGAATATCTCGAAAACCAAAAAAAGACGCACAAATTATATTTTCGGCGCACATTTAAGCACAAATGTAAGCTCTCTGGCGAAGTAAAACTTTTCTCTCTCCGATCATTCGTTTAGAATTTTCCTGCTAGAAAAACATTACCCTAGCAGGAATCGTTTTTTGCGTATTATATCAAAACAACAACACGCACAAACTTTTTAATGCGACGCACATTTACAGCAATTTAGGCACTAAGTATTCGTGCTACTCATATCACTCTAGGAGACACTTTCCTGCTAGGGTAATGCACACAAATTATATTTAGATATTTCTTGTTTTTAAACGACTTCAAAAAAAGGAGGAGGTTTCTCAATTCGACCGTATATATTACTATATATTTTTTTTAATGTGTGTATGCGGATAACTTCGTCGTTTATGAAACGATTTCGATGATTCTTTTTTTGTTGGAAAGAAGATATTCCAAGTATAGTACCATGATAAGGAAACCAGGATCTGATAATGACATCCCAGGGAAATCGAGGGGAACTTTCGAAAATCGTGTTGACGACTAGTGCATTTGTTATTTTTTTCATTATGTATTTCAAGTCACTACTATTAAGTGAAGATTTGGAGTCGATCTGATGAAGGAGCCGAAAGACAGTTGAGGGAACTACAACGATTTACAGCAATTACTTGGTGTTTGGACTTAATTAATTTGCAATGATGAGCAAATACTATAAGAACCTTACTACAATAGTAAATTAGGATTGATAACACTTATAGGTACCTAGTTATTGTTTTACTTGGCACCTTGGCATTTCTGATTAACTAAATCAAAATACGAATTACTTTCTGCTAAGTAAATTTATTTTAACTTTTTAGTTTCCTTCCCGTTCGAAGTCGGTTTTATTTGTTTAAATGAATATTTTATTCTTTAGCTGGGCATAAGCAAAAATAATTATAAAACTGTAGGTAGATCCAGAGATTAGCGCGGACAAACAAACAAACAAACTCTTCCGCTTTATATAATAGTATAGATTAGATTGTATGGAGCAGCAGTGTACGACGTGTACATAAAGCGACAATAAAACAAATACAAATTAACAAACATATATCTATTTTGTCTAGCGTTAGAAAGCTTTTAATAATTTAATTGGAATTGATGAAAAGTAACAAAAAACTAAAAACATCCAATTTGCCTAATGTATTGTGTTTTGACTGCAGTGTAGGTACTTCGATTTCCATTTGTTTTACTGAATTGACCATTCATGCACTTTCTTATGCGGTTTGGTTCGGTTAATTTTAATATTCATAAAATGTAACAATGGTCTTTTTTATATTAGCCTACGCAATTGATTCCACTCTGTCTGATGGTAAGCCGTCAGTGGGATCCAGAAGTGGTTAACATCATCCGAAAAATCACCGTGTCATACGGTAGTATGGCGGTCTCTACTGGTGGTTTTGTTAAATGCTTGTCACGCCCCATTTTAAAGGGCCAAAATCTAAATTAAAAGGAAACATGCACTGGTAAAGAGTTCCAGGTTTCTGAAGTTGAATATTGTGAAAGAAAACAATTTTACTCACACGCAAAATAAAATTTAAGTAGATATTTCTTGTTTTTCTGTTGAATTTTCATAAATATTTTATTACATTGACTTTTGCGTTTCGTTATTGTGTAACTAACTTATATGCTTTGAAAACAAGATAATATAATGCTTTTTATTCTTGTTTATTATTTTCGAAGGCATCGAATTTATTTCTATCTTGATTCTGAGTATACTCGTAGATAAGTATAAAACGTTTAAAAACTTAATCCATTCTAATAATATAAACGCGAATGTAATTCTGTTCGCCTCTGTCTGTTACGCTTTCAAGGTTAAACTTGTATTGCAAAAAAATAGCTTGAAGGGATTGAAATAGGGGATGAAATTTTGTATGAAAAATGCGATAAACGAATGTCGTTTATCGCATTTTTCACACGGGCGGAGCTGCGGACAACAGCTAGTATTTCATAATTCGATAATTCACTTAAGTATGTATCACCCGTGAGGTAGGTATTGAGGTAAAATTACAAATTAAAAGAAGACGAAGATTTTTGGGTCGGCAACGCGCTAGTAATGGTCCTGGTGTTGCAAGCGTCCATAGGCTACGGTAACTGGTTACCATCAGGAAGGCCGTATGCTTGTTTGTCACCTTAGTCGTATAAAAAAAAATAAAAATTAAACATACCATAAACAATTTTAGACAATTACAGTTCTAACATAAATCATGAAATGGTAAATCATCAATAAAAATAGTAATAATATCTTCTACGATATTATTACCACATATAACAAAAACTATACTGACATATAAACATCGAAGGTGTCTGTAATGTAATAATATCTCATATTTAGTTCATTCCAAGCCTTGCTAGATGGGAATTAAAGCATCGGCAGCGACGGAAAGTGGCACATCGACGTCTTCATCATATTACATAATCTTATCATTTTTTTAGTATTTGAGATCATTTGGATTCATTTTGTTGCGTATTTCTTCTAGCCTTCTGGCATGTTTATTTAAAGTTGCCGACAAAATAATTATACTTTTTGAATTTGTCATAAGTATCAAAATTGTTACTAAGCAAAAATACTTTTTTTAAATCTTTATTTATTTACATATACTTCTTAAACAGAATAAATGTATACAGGTGGACTTAATGCCTTAGACATTCTCTACTCATACAATCTAGTTTAATATGTCTACAAATTTTACACTGGAGTCGCTAAACGGTAAGTTTACATGGCAAATCCTACTAATATTATAAATGCGAAAGATTGTGTGTATGTATGTTTGTTACCACTCAGCGCCTAAATGGCTGAACCAATTTTGATGAAAATCGTTCTGGTTCCTGAGGAAGACTAAACACATTTTAGCACCTAAAATGTGTTTAGTCTTCCGGTTTGTTCTTTTAGTGCGGGCGAAGCCAGAGGCGCAGCTAGTGAAAAATATCCATGTAGCATGCATACTTAAAATAAAGTATTTAAAACACAATTATCTTGTCAATTATGATAATCATGTCCTAAACTTAATAAATTTAACGTAAGAGAATAAAAATAAAATAAACATAACAACACAGCCATAATGTTTGCTTATTTATTTAGACGTGCTTACCTATCTGTCATATTTACGCGCGGCATAAAAGAACCCAGCGAGCTAAAGTGGCTAAATTATCTAGTTACATAAAAGTGAAATACGGTCTTTGCTAGGATCACGAGTAGAACGACGGTATATAATATTTCTCTACACTCATCTAAATAGTATAAGGTCGCTGTTTTTCCTGTCTGTTGCTCTGCAAACTTCAACGGATTTATATACGGTTTTAATTATCATTTAGAGCATTTCTTTCGAAAACTTCATAAGTATCGTCATATCAGCCGGCAAACGTTCGCTGGCGGACATAGGCCTCCTCTAAGTTGTGTAGCTCTGACCGTTCGTGAGCCACTCTCACCCTTATTACGGTAGTAGATCCACGCTGATTTCAGCATGAATGGGCCGGATCGTCCGGGAAAGTACTACCCTCTCATAGAAGATCGACTTAAGAGTAGTAGTATCCGTACTACTGCGTTTTGTTTGGTGAGTGAGAGCGCCGGAGGTCCAATTTCCCATCTTTCCTCTTTCCTCACGTCCCTCCTTTCCTTCCCCTAACCCCATTCCCAGCCGCCATAGTGGAGGTCACCATACCAGCAGTTTAAAACGTTGCTTTTGGTATAGTGGCTGCCACTTCTGGATTCCACTGACTACTTACCATCAGGCGGGGTGGAGTCACTTTGGTAGGCTATACTATAAAAAAAAAAAATACATGCATATACAGAAAACCTGATAATATCAACTACTTGTAATCATGTCATAAAAAGTATAAATGTTCATGTGTGAAGCAGGGGCGGTTCGCTAGTATAATATAAACGAGTTTTACCCATCCCAGTTCATTTGTCCACGTAATTGCAAGCGCTTTACCTCATCTCTGTGAGGCGACAGACGGCTTGTTTTAAAAAGGAACTTATTTTATCCGTCTCCGGTACTAAACGCGAATCGAGTAGCTGTTTATAGAACAAATGTGTCATTTTAATTATAATTAATATATTATAAATATAAAGTTAATTTTCTCATCTAAATTAAGGTAAGCAGTCAGTGGAATCTAGAAGTGGTGGCCACCATACCATCTTCTTAAACTGCTGGTATGGTGGCCTCCACTTTGGCGGCTGGGAAAGGGGTAAGGGGAAAGGAATGAGGGAGGTGAGGAAAGAGGAAAGGGGGGAAATTGGGCCTTCAGCGCTCTCACTCACCGAGCGAAACGCAGTAGTAGTACGGATACTACTACTGCGTTTCGCTCTAATCGAGCTCGCGTACACTCTTATCGATCGTCGATCGATCGACGTCGATCTTCTATGAGAGGGTAGTACTCCCCCGGACGATCCGGCCCATTCATGCTGAAACCAGCGTGGATCTACTACCGTCTAATTAGTATTGACAACAACAAAGATTTTGCGTTGGTTCTCGGGCGTAGCATTTTTATTCTTGTCTTACATAGTGACAGAAAGAGATAGAAGTGCTAAAGACACTGGCAACTGTTTCTTAGGCGATCCACAAACTGCCCAGTCTGTTAAGGCAGTCGGCAGGGGGCTTCTGCGTGATGAAAGGCAGTATGTCAACTGCCTTACATATTCGATATTCATGAGCGGTGGTTGTGACTCGTCATTATTGGGTCCTTGAATTCTGCTATAATTTGCAATAAGTTAATTCAACTCTGGTATTTTGTAAAAGAGAAGTTTAATGTACTTTCATATATCCCTAAAATTTGAATGAAGCACTCACTAAATTACTGACAGCTATTCAGTAGCCAAACATAAGGTACAATAGTCCATTCTTAGATACGCGTCTTAGAAATACCATTGTATATTATTTGTTATCTTATTATTGTATTTATTTATTTACTTTCATGACTTTGTAAAGACTGTGTTTGAGAAATCTTATTTATTACAAACGTTTAGCTGAATAAGTTTAATTTATTTTTCCTCCCCTTTGTACCTTATTGTACTCAGATATATCTCGTACAAGATTGTTATTACTTTACTCAGATATTTACGTAAATGTTAACAATGTACGCACTTCGATAATGACAGTTTGCAGAGTAATAATTTTTAATAACTTATACATGATTGAATATCAATTGCAAGTAATTGCAAAAAAAATTACAAATAGAAGAGAGACTTAGTTTTGACATTCTTTTTCGCAAACAAATAAATAATAACTTTACTCAAATATCAAATACTAACAAATTAGATATTATCTATATAAAGAATGAGATATCGCCTAGTCAAACCACAGTTATCAACAATACTTGATTTAAACAAGTACATGATCCGAAGCTTGACCTCGCCTATGACGCGGGACAACCAAAACAATCCTAACAAAACTGATCTGAACTTAAGAACGAAGCTAATCTCTTATTAGAAAAGGGTTATCCCAACTTTTCCCTGAACCTATATTACGTACAGATAATATTGATATCACAAAGCCACAAAGTCGACATAGGTATTGTGTTTACGACTCTTCAGATATGTCTCTAGAGACGAAAGGAGGCAATCTTACGCAACGTCGACCATAGTTCGACAATTCCCAGTAGGTTGACAGATGTTTGCCATCTACACAGATGATTGGCACTTCATGTACGTTCGTTACTGTTGATATCTACAATTTCGTTAGGCCAAACATGTATTTTATGAGGTTTTGAAATGATGGTTTCACTAAGAGAGATTTTTAAAGAAATAAGTATTCTGACGGTAGCGTCTCAGTATATCTTCGCCAATATTATGTTTATCAAGAAAAATATAGACTTGTATTCCAGAAACTGTGACATGCACTCTGTGAATACTCGAGGTAAACATAAATTAGTTGGTACATATTATCGCCTACATAAAGTAAACAACTCATTTGCGGGTCTAGGTGTACGTTTCTATAACAAATTACCCATTGACATTATGAATCTACCCCTACAAAAATTTAAACAAGCTGTTAAAAACCGCCTTATTCTAAAGGGTTATTATACTATTAATAATTATTTAAATGATAAAGCAGCATGGGTATAGTTGCTCGTTTAATGCAAGATTAATGTTATATTGATTATTATTGTTGTAGCTATATTGACTATTATTATCATTAAGTATATTGATATTTTTATTATTGTACTTATATTGACTATTATTATCATTCAGTATATTGATTATTATTATAGTAATTATATTGACTATTATTGTAATTATGTTGACTATTGTAGTAAAAGTTTAATGTGAAGTGGATGCATATCATGATCATTACGAGTTCGTAAGGCATAATACATTTTATTAGGGTTCTTTTACCACCCATGCCCTGCATTGTCATGCTCACTAAAATGTCATTGCTTGTGATGTCGTATTGGCCGGGTCATCACCTTCCCTCTAATATGGCGAGGGTGATGATGGCTGGCCCGTGCGTCATGCTCGTGAACGGGTGCTACTTGGGATGACTGGTCAATCTTGGCATGGCTTACATTTAATATTCAATCCCGTATTACCTTGTCGTTCAATGTGACCAGGGGGTGCATTTACCAGTTTAATTAAAATACGTAGTCAAATTACCATACTAGTTGAAACTAAATAATTGAATTCCTTGTTTTCTTTCTTTAATCTTAGTATTATATTAATTAGTTAATTTGTAATAATTACTTTGTATGGTTCTTTGGTTGCGTTGAGTGTTTAAATTGTAACTCATTCAAATAACTGTAATTATCTGGCGATTGAAAAGAGTGGCGTGAGTTTCTTGCCAGTTCTTCTCACAGCTCTACCTCGTCAGCGAACTGGCTGTAGGTCAATTGGCTGACAAAATGTAATGTTGACTTTTCATAAGCATCATACTTTATGATCTAAATGAAATAAATGCTTTGACTTTGACTTTGACTTTGACTTTGATGTTGTTCGTTAAAACAACTCCTGTGTAGGAGTAACTTTATAAATATAAAAGTAACGAAGTAGTGTCCATTAAGTACTCTCGGTCTCAAACAGCCCAACACACGGTGCTTGTAAATATGTAAGCTGCAAGAAAAATGGAACGCCTAAAACTCTTATATCCGACAAAGGAATACTTTAAGCACATTTCCAATAAGCCCATCAAGAAAAAAGAACTTAACAGAAAAACGCAATACCATATAACTAAAGCTTAAGTTCGAGTGATCGGCGATTTAAAGACGCCTATTCCCATGTAGGGTAAAAATAATCCGATCACAGTCACGTTGTGAATATTAAAACACATAAAAAGTAACAGCAAAATAATATTGAACGTATCTGCATCTACATCTGAAGCTTTTATGTAGATACCGACAAAAGTTTTACCTACTCTACGAAACATGAAGGGACCATTTACACATACATAAAACTAAGGGTGCTAACAAAAATTTTCAAACGAATCTATTAAACATTAATTTCTCCTCTTCATACATATAGATCAATGGAACAAGTAGTAATGGCCAGACAGGCTTCACTGGGTGTCCTTCGGCTAAAATGATCTTTATGAATAGCGATTATCTTTGCAAATACGAATATTGTTCTATATATCAAATCAATTAAAGGAGATTATTACAAGATTACGTACCTCAACATCACGTTCTTGATCTAACTTTGATTTTCGATAATATATACCTATTTCTGACCCAGTTAGTATCATGGAAATGTCTGAATGCTACCTTCTACATTTATACACGTCCCGAACCTCAATTTCGACCTGAAGCATAGCCACTATTAGCACGAAAGCCTTTTCAGTACTGGGCACTAGATGCCTTACATAAGATTGCAATTTACGTCGAATATCTAACGTGCAGAATGTTATATTCAGACTGCGTACTGGAATGTTGTAATGAATGTTGTGAGGCTCGTTCTTTGTATTCCAGCTTAATGTGAATTTACAACTCGAAATTTGTATCTATAGTGTTGTAATAGATACTTAATTATAACTTATGGGGTATTTCAGTCAAGCTAATCAATAATATAATATTTAGTATAGCTCCACATCTTGCTACCATATTTAATAGATGTGTGGATACAGGCGTGTTTCCTGATCTGATGAAACACAGTAAAGTGATTCCTTTATTTAAAAATGGATCAAAAAGTGACACAAGTAACTTTAGGCCTATTTCCATATTGCCAGCTATAAGCAAAGTGTTTGAGAAAATAATATTGCAACAATTAGAAAGTCACTTTATCTCAAATAACTTATTACACAATGAGCAATATGGCTTTACGAAAGGTCGTTCTACAATAGATGCAGGTGTTACATTAATTAGGCATATTCATAGTGCCTGGGAAAATTCGATGGATGCTATTGGTGTCTTCTGCGACCTCTCAAAAGCCTTTGACTGCGTCGAACACAATACGCTTCTACGAAAACTCAGTCATTATGGTATCAGGGATGCTGCACTCAATCTAGTTGCCTCTTACTTAAGCGATAGAGTACAATATGTTGATATAAACGGAAGTAGGTCTACCGGATTACCTGTAGCTATTGGCGTGCCACAAGGTTCCATTTTAGGCCCTTTTCTTTTTCTGGTTTATATTAATGATTTGCCATTCCATGTTCAGAATTTTTGCGATATTGTACTATTTGCTGATGATACGTCACTTTTATTTAAAGTTGATCGTAAGAATCCGAATATTGACAACGTGAATAATTCACTAGTGAAGGTTCTGGACTGGTTTAGTGCGAATAACCTATTGCTTAATTCCAAAAAAACAAAATGCGTTAAGTTTACTATGCCCAATACTAAAAGTCTAGCTATAAGCATAAGTTTAAATAATGAAACTTTAAGCTTTGTTCAATCTACAGTATTTTTGGGTTTAACTTTAGATAACAAGCTTCAGTGGGGTACCCAAATATCGTGTCTTGCTGGTAAACTTAGTTCAGCAGCCTTTGCAATACGAAAAGTAAGACAGTTTACCGACATTGAAACAGCCAGACTTGTTTATTTTAGCTATTTCCATAGCGTGATGTCATACGGTATACTGCTGTGGGGCAGGGCTGCGGATATTGAGACAATTTTTATACTTCAAAAACGAGCGGTGCGATCTATTTACAATTTGGGCCCTAGAGTTTCATTAAGAGATAAGTTTAAAGAGATAGGTATTTTGACAGTGGCGTCTCAATATATCTTTGCTAACATTATGTTTATCAAGAAAAATATTCACTTGTATTCAAGAAACTGTGACATGCATTCTGTGAATACTCGAGGTAAACATAAGTTAGTTGGTACATACCATCGCCTACATAAAGTAAACAACACATTTGCGGGTCTTGGTGTACGCTTTTATAATAAACTACCCATTGACGTTTCGAATCTACCCTTAGAGAAATTCAAACAAACTGTTAAAAACCGTCTTATTCAAAAGGGTTATTATAATATTAATGATTATTTAAATGATAAAAGAGCATGGGTATAGTTGCTCGTTTAATACAAGAATAATGTTATATTGATTAATTATTATTATTGTAGTTATATTGACTTTGATTAACATTATATAATTATGGGAAAATTTAAAAATAAAAATTATTGACTATTGCAGTAAAAGTTTGATGTGAAGTGAATGCATATCATGATCATTATGAACTCGTAAGACATAACATTTTATTATGGTTCTTTTTACCACCCATGCCTTGCATTGTCATGCTCACTAAAATGTCATGGCTTGTGGTGTCGTATTGGCCGGGTCATCACCTTCCCTCTAATATGGCGAAGGTGATGATGGCTGGTCTGTGCGTCATGCTCGTGAACGGGTGCTACCTGGGATGACTGGTCAATCTTGGCATGGCATACATTTAATACTTAATTCAATATTACCTTGTAGTTCAATATGACTGAGAAATGCATTTACTATTTTTTAATTTTAATTAAAATACGTAGTCAAATTACCATACTAGATGAAACTAAATAATTGTAATCCTCTATTTTCGTTACTTTTCTTTTTTCAAAAATGTTATTAAATAATTAGTTATTTTGTAATAATTACTTTGTATGGTTCTTTGGTTGCGTTGATGTGTTAAAATTGTTAACTCATACAAAAAATTGTAATTATCTGGCGATTGAAAAGAGTGGCGTGAGTTTCTTGCCAGTTCTTCTCACAGCTCTACCTCGTCAGCGAACTGGCTGTAGGTTAATTAGCTGACTTCATGTAATTTGACTTTTCATAAGTATCATTCTGTGATCAAAATGAAATAAATACTTTGACTTTGACTTTGACTTTGACTTAATTATCTTTCTTACTTCTCTTTTTTAAATATAAGAAATACAGTTAATTTTTATACAAATATATTAATGGCACATGAAATGCACGTTATTTTTTTAAACAACTTCTATTTGGCAATTAATGTTTGTACACTTATTGGCCACCTCCCAATAAGTGTTCAGGTATTGATTATACTGACTAGAATATTGTTGGCTACAGCACTAAAACTGAACAAAAAAAGGAAGGGTACGTTCACATAGCGGATGGAACGGCCATTGAAAATAAACCACCCTCATCCATCCATTTGCAATATTCTGTTTCTGTACATCACGTAGAGAACGTTTACACGTTTGTCGTTTGTATTAAATAAAAAATATACAAATGGAAAGTAATTTCCAAAAAATATACCACTTTTTATTTGTTACTACCTGACCCGGTGAACTTCGTTCCGCCTAACAGTCGATCAAAATAAAAGAATTTTTCTAAAATAAAAGAATTTTTCTAAAATAAACGTAGCCTAAGATACTCCTTATTACATCAACTACTTACCAATAAATGTCTCGTCAAAATAGGTCCAGCTATTTGAGAGATTAACCGGAACAAACAGACAGACAGACAGGCAGACAAAAATTGTAAAAAATGTTATTTTGGTGTATGTACCGTATATATATTCATATACATGTAGTAAAAAACGATTATTTCAATATTACAAACAGACACTCCAATTTTATTATACGTATAGATGGGCACATGCAGTTTTGGCGTACTACCAAGTTATCGCCCATACAGTTTATTGTACCTGTATTGTTTTTATATTTTAAGTGTACTTTAACAAAATAAGACACTGAATGCAGGCTCCTTCCAATAGACCCCTTTGAAAATTGATGGGGGAGGCGCGTGTCCCACAGTGGAGGTTTTCAGATCTATAGTGATTATTATAGTAAATAACAATTAACTAACTTATCATTTTACAAAGATTCACACACACTTTCTTGTTATTTTATTTATACCTAGACTTTGAATAATAAGACGAATCAAACGATATCAATTTTTGTCAGAGTCCAATCATAGAAACGAAATGAAGCGGTGTGATTGAAGTCGACGACATAAAAAAGTCCAGGATAAAATTACACTATAAGCTAAGACGTGTTTGTCTACCTACGTCAGCGTCATCTTACTAATATTATAAATGAGATAGTTTGTGTGTGTGTATGTTTGTGTCCAATCAGCGCCTAAACGGCTGAACCGATCAGATAGATTCTGTGCCAGAAACGGAAATAGGTTACTTTAATCCCAAAAATTTGTTTTATTCCCGAGGGATGCAAAACTCATTCTGTTACTTTGTTACTTAAAAACGGGCAAACCTATTTTGATGAAATTCATAACAAGACTAACACACCAATTTGGCCCATCACAGGAATATAAATTGAGAAAACTCATGTTGTGAAGTTTAAAGCTTTAGAGCTTTCACTTTTTTTTTTTATATTATAGCCTACCAAAGTGACTCCACCGCGCCTGATGGTAAGCAGTCAGTGGAATCCAGAAGTGGCGGCCACTATACCAAAAGCTATCGACTTAAACTGCTGGTATAGTGGCCTCCACTATGGCGGCTGGGAATGGGGTTAGGGGAATGGAATGAGGGAGGTGAGGAAAGAGGATAGGGGGCAATTGGGCCTCCTTTGGACTCCTAAGTAAAATACGTACTGTGAATAGATAAATGTTTGTATTCGTCAGTCTGAAAATCGAAACGGATTATCGCACTGTTAATTCTGCCCCTCCGTCAAGTACAACTTTTAATTAAGGTTTATAAGATACGATTATATTTTTATAATACGAATAAAACTTCACCCGTTCGGAATCTTGTCGATATTACTGCAATACTTATCATTAAGCTCTTAGGTTTCTCCTGAGTAGTTGAGTGAAAAAAGTAGCCTATGTACGGGTACAATAATTAAACACATACCATTTTCAGCGCGGGCGAAGCTGCGAGGCGCAGCTAGTATTTGTATTTTCTCTAAAAACTAAATTTAATTTACGCTGTCACCGCCCGCCGCGTCGATGAGAAAAGCGCGTTACTTTACCGTGTAAAGATACTAAATTAAACAAAATCATGCATAACTCATTTATTCTCATAAAGGCCTACCTATGTATTTCAAAAACATCAAAAGCTTAACAGATTTTTATTAAATTTAGTCGGTCAAGCTATTTTAGCCATAGTTAAACATATCTATCAGAATTTAATATAAGTTACAGATAATTGAGAAAATTTTAAGTCAGTCATGTCAATAAAGCTTTTCAAAAAAAAATACTACTTTATTTATTAACGTAAGATAAAAATAAGTCAACTTCGTTGTTGTTACATAAAACGGTACTTAAGACAGGCGAACAAGATTACAGACGGACTTGTCTCGACTATACTTACAAAAAAGTTCCGGACATTTCATTAGCTAACTTTTGTGGGAAGTAAGTTTAAGTATTTAGCGAACCACCAATGGCCGGCCATAATCTTAAATCAAACGGGCTAAACAAACTTTTTATGCCTTCTTATACTTTAGTGCGGAAATATTCACCATAAATATAAAATAAGGCTTATTTTTGAAAATGCCAAGATGCGATGAAATAAACTTGGGTTTCATATACTAATTACGATACAACCCGTTATCTTCGCCAAGTCTTGAGCATTACTTATACAGCAACTTCTTCGTATTCTATAAGGTAACAAACCTTTTTTTATGTTGATTTATTTACAAGAAACCGTTTTTTTACAATAAAGAGACCTGAAATGTTCATTAGCAAAATAATATAAAATGTGGCATAATTAATGTGCTTGGTAAAGAGGACCATAGCCTTCTTATTTTACAAGAGATGTTGCTCATTAGAGACTATTCATGAGATCACATATACACATGAGAACAGGATATTTTGTCACATACCTATGAAGGCATGTAACCTCTGGTCCTTCTCTATCGTTTTTATTTAAATGCGTCACCGCCATGATCATTTTAGCTGATACACAGACATCCACTGCTCGATCAAAATATGTTTTCAGTGTTTGTTTTAGTAGTTTCGTTGGCTACACGATGGAATTATAAAATATACGTAACACGCCTTGTGTAGATACTCATGTAATATGCACAGACTTCACAACAGACAACCACTTAAGCATCAGGTGCGCATCTTGCCACTTTATGTCCTCTACCATATAATAGAAAAGTAACACTTTTTGAATTTCATGAAGAGATCTTTCGAGTGTACAATTAAGTTTATATTTACCTTCATATTATGTGTATTTAAATGTTTAAAAGACTTTAAAATGTTCATGAAATACTTATTGAACTTTTGGAGCTAAATAAAAAGAATAAAAAATGTGACTGCCGATCGCTCTACCACTCTAGGCACTCTAGGCCACAGAGGTCGCCAAGGATATGATTGTGATATTACGTAATATCAAACGTTATACTTAACATTAAAATATATAGGTAATATATATTATAGAACCAATTCGTTATACATCTACAGATTCAATAAATCAGATGTACTTAACTGTTAAAGTAACAAACTTCGAAGTTTATTTGGACTTCGAGAATTTGCTTACCTATCAGTTATACAAGTGATAAAAACATATTTCCAGTAAACAACCCTTACTCGTACAAATAAATGTATCGTTCGTATTTCATAATTTTGACTTTGGGCAAAGCCATATTACCTAGTCTAATCCTTTTAAAACTAAACGTTAAAAGAGAACGTTAATATTACTAATTGCTGAAATTGTACCTACATACATTTATGGCGTTTTCCTCAAGCGCTAACAGAGGTCTATTACACCCATATTTTGTTAGTTATAATAAGTCCAATGTATAGCGGACGACCCTCTTGACTTATACCAGACATATTTCCAAATGATTGATAATATTTTCCTTTTATTATACGATGCCTATTGATATAAAGGGAACTATTTTTGTAGGGAGTAAATCTTGCTAGGCCGTCTCCACCACACGGCCACACAGGCTGGAAATTGTATATTGTAATAATGCGATAATAGCCTGCGGCCATCCATTGTTTCCATGCGGCGCAGATCACAGTGTATAGCCCAATTAAGCCTTAAACACGCTGTTTCATCGGCAGCCAATGCAGGTCAATGCGTAAATGCATGAAAAGATAAGTACGAATATTTAACGTGAATTCATTAATTATGCAGAATTTAACAAGGCTTTTGGTGGAATATTGAGTTGTTCTGATATTGCAAGTAATGATCACGAAATCATGAGATTAATTTTGCTAAAACGCCAGAAGAGAAGTAGTAAACACTCTATACTTTTATATTAAGCGGAAGAGTTTGTTTGTTTGTTTGTTTGAACACGCTGGAACTACCAGTCGGATTCGAAAATTCTTATTGTGTATATTACATCACGCTACTGTTGACGGGAACGGAGTAGTCAGCTTAGACAAACGCGGGTAAAACCGCGCCGCGGCAAACTAGTAAATTATAATGCTTATTTCATACCACAATCATTCCTTATGATTTGTTTTTATTGTTATTTAACTAAATAAAAAACTGTTGTCATTCTCTGGAATGACAACAGTTTGAGACGATGGCCTTTGGAATGGTGGCCACCAGTTCTGGATTCCATTGACCGTTTATCAAGCAGAGTCCAGTCTCTTTGGTAGGCTAATATAAAAAAACACCTGTAATGCCTGTACTAGAATAGCAAAACACTTACCTAAGTATCTATAGCCAGATCGAATACGAATCCATTAGCGAATCACATGATTCGTATTGATGAGGCACTTATAATAATTAGCGTGGTTTAAATGACGAGATGAAAATTTAAACACAACACTCGTTAGTCAATATTTTTAATTTTTACTTCAATTAAATGTAAACTATTTGGTACATTGAATAATTAGGCCACTAATCCAAGAGCCCAAACTTCATACCATTCGTTTATTTAAGAAGGTACAATGTTTTAATAGGAGCTCTATTGAATTTCAAATTTTAACAATGCTAATGTATGCTTACATTATGCAGTAATGAAATGGATCCCAGGTGATTGCAATCATTAGTACCTACAAATTTTGGAGTACTTGCAGTACGAAATGATACGAACTATTTTCATAATTACTTGCATTTATGTAAATAGGTACGTAAATAGGTATTGCTAGTTGGTATTGTGTTATTATGTATATGTGTAAAATATTTTCATTTATCTGGACTTTCTAATATATTCTTCTTGTGTTCTTGTCTTTATTTTGGTATATTTCAACGCGCTAATCTAAAAATTATCGTTTAAGAATTATTTTGCTTTTTATCATCTTTTACCATTCCTAACAAAACATAATGCAGTGATGTCATATAATATATTGTAACTGTTCTACAATGTAATATATAATTTTATGATAACTTCAAAATCCGGACTCCTTATTTTATATAGAAACCTTTATTATTTAGTGTAAGCATGACTTACATAAACACCGAAACTCGGTTACGGTCTGTAAATTAAATTCATAAAATATTTTAATTAAATTCATTGAATTCTTACGGCTACCCGCGAATAATATTACGAAATTTTGAAAATCTGTAGAGAAAATAACGTGTTTCAAACTTAACCAGACTTGATTTATTTCTCAAATTTATTCTATATTGTATCTTCAATGCGGGAAATTTAAATAACTTGAGTTTATTAAATTTAAATGTTAGTATGCCCGAGTCAATGATATACTGGTGGTAATTCTCTTCTTCTCACATTTTCATGTATTGTTTGAAAAATATACAATAATAAATAACTGCATAAAGTTTAGGTTTACGTCAGAATAAAAGGCAGCTTAGCAATAAAGCTTTTAAGCCAACTGACATCGTCTCAACGCGATGCTCAGCAGTCATCATACCTATTGTATATGAGTTGCATACATTTATAAAAACCACCACAGTACGTGTCAATAAAGTACCTGTCTACTATGGTCCCTCTGTAAAGCAAAAGACCGCTCGTAGAAAAGGCGTGATAAATATTGATAGCAATGAGTTCAGTGAGCAATTATTAAGTGTATGAGTTAGAAGTTAGAAGATACTTGTCCGCATTACGGTTGTATAAGCACAATTTGATTAAATAATATCTAATTTGATTTGATCAAAAATGTAAAACAATTTCGCTGCTTTCTATCTCTGTCTAAATGTAATATGTTCTACTACAGCTATCAGTTCATACATTCTTAACAATATATATAAGTGTAATACTATTCTTACTCCTTACGCGCTCACTTCTCCAGATATATTTCAGTACCTTAACACGAGTAATAAGTTTAAAATACGTTATTAGCGAACTTATTAGAACTCGTTCCTTCTTTGATCTCGTTCTCAGTAATTACTTCAATACTTGCGAAGCTACATGTGGCTAATTATAACGTATTTTAGAGCTTTTAGCTATCATTAGCTGTACTCACGTACGTGAACGTGAGGTATGACATCTGTGGGATAAAAGATAATAGCAGTGGCTGCGATACTCGGATTAAAATTGTTTGTACAATAACCGAATTTTGGAATAATTGCGCAACGGTTCACGGTTTATGCGTGGCAACAAAATATCAAAATAACTTCACAAACTTTGACAATGCATGGACATGAACGTCACGTGGTGGCACGTCAAATTTGACAGGTTTATGTCAAAAGTTACTTTATATTTTATTGTTTATTCATATATCGAACCCTTGTCTTTTGAGCTTATTAAAATTTGGAAGTGTAATTTATTATGTACAATGTTTTGTGATATAAATAGTATTCCTTTGTTTTTATATTCGTATTAGTGTTGCATTTTTAGGCTAATAAAATTATTGTAGAGAACTATCAATGTCTGCTGCAGTGATTTTAAAGTGACTTGTTGCGATCGTGGCATCCGAGTATCGTGCATTTGATATTCATGTGTATCAAATTTATGTTTATAATATATCCGGCGGCATTAATTCTCAATTTTATAGCATGTTTATAATATTAGCAGTGCAACTGCTATTTTAAAGCTATATAATGCTACTAGATGTTCTCCGCAGCTTCGCTCTCGTGAATGTGGGTTATATCGCATTTTCCATACAAACTTTCATCCCCTATTTCAACCTCTTCAAGCCATTTTTTCTTAATGATAGATAGACTATGTTATTCCCCAAGGTCTACTCTACAACTATACAAAATTTCTTAAAAACCGGTTCAATGGTTTCGACGTCAAAGCGTAACAGACTGACAGACAGACAGAGTTACTTTTGCAATTATAATATTAATATGGATATTTAAATTATTACTTTACGTACAATCAATTACTGATTACTATATATTATTAGTTGTATTAAAATCTATCGAAAATTTACTTTTGTTTCGAACTTAATGTCATAAAATAAGTTTTCTATCTTATCTTAGATTGAACAATGAAACTTCGCCACGCCAATTTAGATGTTAAACAAACCAAGTCAAATCACTTTTATCTTTCACTTGGATGGTGTTCACTGATTACTTCACAATAACAATAAATTTAGAACCAACAAATAGAAAATTGTATTAAACTGCTCTGTCAAGAAAGTACCGAAAAACGATCAATAATACACAAAATATTAGTTACTTATCCAAATTTATTTTATTGCCTTCAAAGTATGCTCCTTCAGAAACGATACATTTACGCCAACGAATAATCCAATCATCAAAACATTTTTAAATGCTTTTTCCGGAATTCAGTGGTCATTTGACTTGAAATTCCACGAAGTGGTAATTTGAGTTTAGGAAATATCCATATCTGGTGAATACCATGAATACGGTGGTAGTTCGATGGTATTTGGTGAGTTTTTGATCAAAAATTTGTTCACAATGACGGCCTTGTGCGAAGGCGCATTATGATGGCACAAAATCTAAAAAAAAATGTTTTAAAATCTGGTCATTTTCGGCGAATTTGGTCTTTTAAACGCCGCATAATGCTGAAATAATATTCGATCTTCCGGCAAGAACTCCAAGTGCACAACACCGCGATAGTCAAGGAAAACAGTTAACATGACTTTGACTTTTGATCGACTTTAGCGCGGTTTTTCCGGTTTCGGTTTAGTTGTAAGGCGCCACTCCGAATCTTGATGACTACTTTGCATGGCAAACTCGTAAACCCACGTCTCGTCACCGGTAACAATATTTTTCATGAATGTTGGGCCTTAATTGACTAGTTCTAGCATGTTCAGCGACTCTTATGCGATTGAGTTTTTGGAAAAATTAAGGTCTTTTGGGACTAGCTGCATGGCAACATGTTTCATGCACAAAACAGACAAATTTTATATAAATACAATACACACTATAATATTATATGTTGTAACTAAAAACAACACTGTATTTAATGTAAATAATAGATGCAACTCAAACTCAGCGCCAAAATGGAAAACAATCTAACAACAAAAAAAAAACAAAATCTGAATTTGGAACCATAAACAAAATCTCAAAAAAAAACTATTTTCGATATTTTTCTGACAGAATGTACAAGTACGTAGTCCTTGATCTGAGGAGTACGTCTACCACCGAGTTTAAATTTTCAAATTTAAGACACAAGAACAAGATCAAATCCTCTGTTATAACAACGAGATAACAGCTAACCTTTTTTTATAGTTTCTATACGAGCAAATAAAAAAAATAATTGTAGATTATTTAGGTAAATTTAGTTCTGTGTAAATTTATTGAACCATAGAATTTTGGAGATTTCAGAAGTTTGTGACTCATACGTTTTAGACATACCTAACTACGTTTTACCTTACCTTACCAAATATGTTTTTACATAATTATTACAAATCATTAAAAGTCTCGGCTCTTCTCTGCTATAATAAATAAACCACCCAAAAGAAATTCCCCGGTATGCCGGCCGCGTTTTGAGTGCGGTCGGAGATTCCGAGAGTCCGCTGGTCAGCGAGTCTGCCTTGCCCGGGCGGGTGCTTATGCGTAATGCATTTCCCACGAGAAAAACAACAACAAACATAAGAAAACAGCGACTTTACTTTATACTATTTAGAGATTTTAAAAGTAAATTGTTTTGTACAGCGTTTGACTGAAACACTCAATCTTTTGTATTAGTAAGCATAATAGGCAAAAAGCCTTTTGTGGTAGCAAATGTTTGCATGTTACACACTCATTAAATAGCCTTTGTTTATTTTGAATTGTTGAATAAACACTGTCAAGAGCACACACTTCTTGTTTAATGTACAAATAGGTACGTTAATTTTACTATTATTTTGTACTAATATTTAAGCATGTTTATAGGCTTTGTGACATCAAATTAGGATTCAGATTAGTCCTTTGAACATACCTTAGTTTGTTGTTATTTTAAAATGTGATTGAAAGTACAGCTTAGGTGAATAATGGATAGTTTTAGTACCCTGTGTCTCTTTTTAGATACTTTGGTATTAGAATATTCAGATAGTTTTATAGTTATTGAGCAGTAAGAGTAATATATGCAAAACAAAATTTTCAACAATATTGCTAAAACATTTGAAATGCTTTTGCGTTCCCTTTCAAAAATTGCTACTTCAAACTTAGTTTATATTTCGTATATTTGAATATTTATTTATGTGCAATATATTTTATTTGAAATCTTATATAATATCTAGAAAAAAGGTCTTATGAAAATGATATCTCAAATAGGTTTAATGTTTATATGTTTCCTTTGAGTCTTTGTTGAGATAAAATAAGTATTAAGACATACTCGTTTGCAGAAATCTTGAAAAGACAAACAAGCAACTGAACACGGACATGGAACTGAATACTACGAAACAAATGACTAAAAATTTACTTACTGCTTATAATTTTTATAACTAAAATATTTAGGTATAATGTAACAGTGTTATACTAAGCATGCGGCTTTCTTTATTTTTTTTAGGATCATTTAGTCAGGTGCTTTATTTTATTTGATGTTATTTTCTTTACTATGTTAATTTTTTTTAGAATAAATGAGTAGGTACATAAATTTTTCTTCTACTTATTACTTAATATAATACGTATTTATGTGCTATTTTAAAATGACAAGACAGATATGGGCCACTAAAATCTGCTGCGAGAACAGGAGTTTATTGTTCACTTTATTTATTATACGCTTTTAAGTTGTTAGTACTGCCTAAGACACTGGACATATACATTTCATGATTTTACAGTCTCTGTAACCTTATATTCAACCAATTCAGTTATGATCTTCCATATTAGTGAAAAACCATGTGGGTTAACTTAGTGGCTTAACGTAGAGTATACCAATAAGATTTGATGAAGGCCTTATCCTTTGAATACGATTAAATGGATATTAGGGTTTTGGAACTCTGAGTTAAATTCTCTAACATTAATGTAGGTTCTAAGTCACATATAAGGCTTAGGGGTTTTAAAGGCCTGTTAGTTTCATGACCTAAAAGCCATGGTATTCTGATTTATTTCTTTTAGTATCAACCGCGGTATAACTAGTAACTTTATTTTCAGAATGCATTTACAGACGGACATTCCTTTCATTCTTTACTCAACTTTTACTTTTCTTTACTACCTATTACTTGAACCTACTGCTATTGAACTTAAAACGAAAGTTGGTAAACAAAGTGACGTGATTTTGACGTTTTTGTTCAAATTTAATAAGTTAATACGAAACCCTTTGTGTTCGTCTCACATTTTTTAATACAGACATAGAACAATAAGCTAACGCGTGTGTTTGAATTAAGAAAACGTTCTCGACACTATGCAAAGTGGGTGTCTTTATCACACTTATAAGGAGTTTGTTCCACGCACTGATCACACGGTTAGACGAGAAATGTTTCTGAGGTTTTCCTTTGTATGTTACAAAGTTTTGTAACCTCCAGTCGTAGGTAACATTTTGATCTAATTGGTTAAATGAGTTTGACTTTGAAATTACAAATATGAACATCATAGTCTTCAGAATAATTCAAATTACATCAACAGCATACGTTCTAAGTTCTAACTTATTAAACATCGCTTTCATTACTTTATAACGAACGTCTAACGTCTAGTTCATTACTTATTACTTGTTTAACATACTAAGTTTAAGCTGTAGTCAGACTTTAGGTAACAACAAAATAACATTTTATTAGATGAAATGAGAAGTAAAATACTAATTGCGTGTTGACCCTTGCGGTTCGCAGACCTTGCTTTGGCTCCGTATTACGCGGTGACATTGAGTAAAAGATATACTTTTCGGAAACGGTATGTTTTTCTTACGTTCTTTTTTCACAAAAGATGAAAAATATCTTAAGTTTGATCTATTTCAAGTAGAATAGTACTTTCGCTGAATAACATAAATGAAAAATCAGTGCTTCAAGGCACTAAGACATAATATCATCTTATGTTGTTTTCATTGGCACTCGTATGCACATGTAATTCCAGAATAGCGAGATCATAAAAGAAACTAAGACAGTGTATGCTATAGCTCACACAGTTTTACTGAAATGTGGGTGTAATTTATCTATAATATGTAGGTATTTACAAAAAAAAAAGAAGTATTTAAGTATGTATATCCGTATTCTAGTACCCATAATACAAGCATATAATATGCTTACTTTGGGTCTAGTTGGCGTTGTGTGTAGTTGTTGAAATATCATTATTATTATTATTATTATTATAGATGTCAAACACATAATTTACAGAATTTATGACCATTACCCTAGAAAACTTGTGGAGTGAGGCGAGACTCCTAGCCGTCAAGCTTTCCACTAGATTGACCGAAGAAGATCGGTTAGTTTTCGGGTAGCCCTGTGTTCAACACTAGACGTGTAAGTGGAGCACAATATAGTAAAATTGGAGCATCACTCAGCTAATAAAAGTGTAAATTGGTTATATTGTATAGTGAAATTAAAATTTTAAATTTAGTTTTATAAGCATAAACCTCGTTTCAAGAAATTTATTTGCTCTCATTGTTAGCACGAAAGTCTGGAACCTGCTTTAGGCAAACGAGCTTTACAAATTCTGCTGTTATTTCTGAAACACAACTTTGTGAACATGTTACGTGTATTTATCACTCTTGTTTGGCTATTCACAATAAAATTCTCTGTTGCATACTTTAGACATTTCAGTACAAGCTTTATGCTAAGTTTTTGTTTTTATGTCGACGAATCCAACACGAAGTTTATTTGAATAAACTGGTTGTGGGCCGCTAATTTTAAATGCTTTGTAATTTTCTAAAAGTATCAATTTAGTAACTGAGTGTTTACTCCGTTAGTTTGGTGTACATTTCAAACGTCAATAGTCGTTGACTATTAGGTTAATGATTCAATATTCGAAGTAGAGTGGTGCTTCTAAATATGGCAATATTTTACGGTTTTAGTATGTTTTGCATTCCTTTATAATTTGAAAACGCTTCCTTGATTTGTGGCTAAAGCTCAAGTACGTAAATAGAAGCATTTTTAGCAGAGTAATAATAACATTTCATGTTGATTCAGAGATTGAAATTTAAAAATTGAAGGCATGAAAAGGATTTGATAAATTTAAATTGTTAGTTCTATTTGTTCATTGTAAGGCAACAAGTTGGTACAAAACTACTATAGTCAGCATGTAATTTTGAATATTTTTCTGTCGGAATACCATTACAGTAGCCCGAATGAAAGTCTTATTAAAAGAAACTTAAAGCTGTTAAAAATAATTGAAAATTTAGTTTCTTGCTCATACGTGCATAGCTGAATTAAATTGCAAAGGCATCTTTGTTAAACCAACAAACGCCTGTCTTTAATTTAAGTGATAGTGACATTATTGTATTCTACATCGTTGCAATCTACTTAATATCTTTTATTATTTTTAGCACAAAATTTGCCCATTTAGGTAGGGATGCTTGACAAATCAACACTATTACTATAGTCAACTTTCATAAAAGTCGATTACATTCACATAATCATTTATGTAGGTTAATTAATAAATCTAGTATGAGGGGTGATCAAAAAGTAATGATAAACGGATATTTCTAGCAATAACAAAATTCTGACAAAATGTTTTTCTACTCCCCAATCCTTCACAATTTTCCTGACAAAAAATGTTATAAATTAGACGTCATTTTTAAAATATACATTCATTTGAATCCTAGCAGTCGGAGTGATAACATCAAAATGGAGAAAAATAAAGTGCGAAGCGTCATCAAATACCTGCGCTTGAAAAAAGTGTCCACCAAAGACATACATACTGACTTGGCAGAAACATTGGGGGACTCTGCTCCTCCATATTCTACAACTGCACGCTGGTGCAAGGTATTTAAGATGGGAAGAACATCCACGGAAGACAAACACCGCGAAGGCCGCCCATCCTCCTCACTCACTGAAGAAAACATCAAAAAAGTTCAAGATCTGGTCGTGGCAGACCAAAGAGTGACCATTCGTCATTTAGCTGAGAACACAGGCATTTCATTTGGTAGCATTCAAAGAAGTTAGGTAGTTAAGACTACCGAGATGATCATGAGAAAGGTCTCTTCACGTTTGGTCCCGAGAATGTTAACCAATGAACAGAAGAAGAAACGATTTGACATTTCAAGGACTAATCTTGAAATGTTCCAGGCGGATCAAGATAATTTTTCCTGGCTTCCAGCTGCTTGAACACCCACCCTATTCTCCAGATCTAGCCCCCAGCGACTTTTATTTGTTACCACGGCTCAAGGAACACCTCCGGGGCAAAAAATTTGAGGATAATGGCGAAGTGATGGCCCCTGTAGAGGCATTTTGGGAGAGTCAAGATAAAGATTTTTGGAGGGTTTCGTTGGCTTACAAAAGAGATGGACTAAATGTATTGACCTATTAGGAGACTATGTAGAAAATAAATTTTATTATTAAGTATATAGTTATTTTTATATACCCATTCTCATTACTTTTTGATCACCCCTCGTGCTATGGTATTCTTACTTGCATTTCTTCAGCCTGCTCAAGACCTATTCGGTAGGTACTTAAAGTCGGTGTTTTCCTCTTTAATTCTCTTCTATCCGCAGTCATCTGAACATAAATGGTCCCTTTCGTCATGCCTATACAATCCATCCACCTTTTCTTTGGTATCCTTCCCCCTCTCCATTCTACACTTTTACATGGTATGGACATGTTATGAGACGAGCTGACACGCGTGTAACTAAGGGATTCATGGCTTTCTTATAACGTTTGTGTTATTTTTCTGCATGTCCATACTAAGGCATATTTCCTTTCAAGTTTTCTGCCACTGTTTTTATTAAATACTAAATTAAATTAAATTACTCGTTATAAATTAGTTTTGAGAGTTTATAATTTGATTAGTAACCCGATATGATTTTTCCCAACTTTACTATTAGATTAAAAGCGCTACGTATTATTAGTATTGCGTACCTGCGATCAGAACGTATCTAATAATTTATAAGTTTTTGGTGCATACAATGTAATGTTACCGTAATTAATTGTTTAATATTAGCATGAAGAGCGACAGTACCTAATGCTCTAAAGCTAGGATATTAGTGGGTTCGAGAATATTCGTCTTTCTGCGGTTCGGGTTAAGTAATGTACGGATAATTGAATTCTGTTGTTGTAAGTCTCTCAGGTTACCGGAGTATTTCAGGAGTACGCTTTATAGAATAAGAATTTAGATAAAAGCGATCGTAAATTAGTTTACTACAACTATTAATTGAAAAAATTAATGCAAAGTAAATAAAATTTTAAAACAAATATTTATTTATTATTTTAACTTAATTAGACAGTGATGACAAATTCTTTATACTTTGTTGTTGCTGAATGCCAGTGAAGTTTCAGAAATGTTTATTGTCAAAACAAAGAAAATTTAAATTGGTCTTTAGGACATCAAAGATGCCTTCATTTGCTTAAGAAAATAGTGACCCATGCGTCCAGTTCATTATAACAAGGCAGATTTAGCTTAACCTCGTAGACGTTTGTTAAACTTTATCAAATAAATTTCGAAAATTGAAATATGACACCCGCGTACTGATTTAAACTTTACTCCATTTTTCATTCTGTACATTAACAAACAATTCAATTATTATCTACTTCCAAAACTGTCCAATGAGAGTTGGTGTCGTGATATAAATACCGAGAACAAACTTCATAAACTTTGTCCATCACAATTTTATTATCAGTACAGATTACGGTGTATATTTACTGAAACGTTTCTATATTCCGAGGGCCAAACTTTTGATCCATTCTAAATATTGCTTCGGAGAAAGGATTGTGAATTCAATCTTTGCGAAATAGGCGAACACTCTGGACTGAAGTACTTTCTGCTTTTGTTCCAATCTAAAGTTGGTTGACACGACTCAAATTATGGATTGGCTCTGGTTTTTTGGTTCAAACTAAAAGCGTTTTCAGGGTAATTTTGTTATCTTTTTCGATCATGTTGTGTGTGGTGCTTTTGTCATCAGGACAGACAGACATTGCATCTTTATCTTATTATTCGGATTGATTTTAATAATAATATTTATTACTGTGGGCAAAGTGAAGGTCTACTACTTCGGCTCTTAGTCTGCTACATAGTAAAGCACACACAGCAAGCGGTGTTATAACATATACGCTCTGCTAACTGTTCACTTTCTGGCCTACCTAAGTATTTTTGTTATCCATTTTGGAAGCATATATAAAAAAATTAACAGCAGAAAATTCGTGACAGTCTCAAAACAGACATGTAACTTAGTAATTTCAATCTTACGTGCTTAAGCTATAGACGAAAATGGTAAAGCAGTATGTTTTTTGTCTTCTTTACTGTATATGTAGCGGGTAAAAAGTAAGTGAATTTGAGTGAATTAATTAGAGAACGAGTGGCAAACCGAGCTGCGTCGTTGGATTTTTTTTCAAATAGATAATTTAAGGAATATTTGCTTTTGTTTGTCGATACAAAAAAAATAAATTAAATCCGCAAAACGAAGTTAGTCTCTTATATAATGGAATACGAACTGTCTTTCTAATGAAGTTTCTTTTTATTTTCTTTACAGAGTAATCCGGAGTTTATCGCATGTTGAGATGGGACTAATCATACTTAACTCGTAACAAACTACTTACGTATATCCCTCTACTTGTCTACTTTATGTCTAATATTAATAGAAAAGTAATAAATTTATAGAGAAAATTTTGATAATACTTTGACTTGTTCTTGATAAAAAAAAATATATTTTGTTTTCTAGTAATTTAGGTTTGTTATCCTAAAGAATCCTTCACTTATTTGTACCAATTGATTGTATTCAGTCTACACCGGCCAAAATCACTCCTATTTTTACTAAATTTGTTGCCTGACAGATTTGGGTTCTACCTTCGAATAATCACGATGAAATCTAAATTCAAATCAATGGCGGGGCTGAAGAACGATTAACCTGCTTTTATTTTAAATTATATTCTATGTTTACAAGTGGTGTGCGTATTAAATCAATCTACTTCCATTTCTCTTTTATTTGTTTTACTATGTTTCCTACAGTATTGCCTGTCTCATTCAAATCATTAACCGTATATTCTCTATAAAATTTGTAATTTTCCATCATTAGTTTTCTACCTAAATGATCTTCTTTATGATAACATTACAAGCCTTACACTTGGTCCATTTTTATAGTCTAATGTTTCGCGCTCTTTAAGTTATAATCCAGACATTTAAATGGGTCGTTTTTTTTTTTGTTGTAAGTGTAAATAGATGTGTCTTACTTTATTCTGTTTAAACTTAAAATCGATAGTAAGTCATGGTATTAAAATAAGTAAGTTAAGTATTAAACTTCTGGAGAAGCACCGTATTTTTGTTTGGTGGTGGTCAGCTTTTCTTTAGGTGCATTTCTTACGATGTCTATGAGTGGCGGTTACCATAATCCTACAATTTTATATAGTAAGTTTAAACAATATTTTATAGTATATAACATTTTCAACGGTTAATAAGCTGATAATTAATCGCCACGTATCGCAATATGTTATAGGTCGATATAATTATTTAATTATTTTATTTGTATTTTTATTGTATTGAGTTGAAACAGTAAGTCTACTGTTTCAACTCGCGTAGTATAATAAAAATAAACCGATCCCCTAGGGTATCTGATACAGGGGATCCTACCGGAATAACTCTTAATTTTTATTCTTACTAACAACTTTGTTATTTTTTTCATTTGCCGATTATTGATAAAACGATATATATATGTGTTAAATCGCTCATCCCTTGCGGCTCACAAATGCTAAGGGTGAAATATGAATCCCCGTCGGACGTGCTCTCGAATCATCCTGAATATTGGGTCTCAGCAGACTGCCTTCATACATCACACCCATTATTCATGTGCGGCTTAACAGCTTTGAAACATTACCGGCGGAGCTTAGTTTTTTTGCATCAATATTGAATTTATTCTCATATGCACGCTTCCAACTTTAGAACAAAATGCTTTAGAGCGGGGCGGAGCTAAAGCGATTTTAATAAAGCAAAAACGTAAAAATGAAAAGACCGGATAATAGGAATTTACGGTGTCGATTTCGTTGGACATTTCGCCAACGCTTTTTGTTGTATTACTACTACTAATAAGCTGATTTATGGACAAAAATTCTTCTCGCATTTTTAAACATTTGTTATTTGTTAGAATTATTATTATTGTCACTTTCAGGTTGAAGGAACAAAGGGTTATAAATTATACTTATACAATTAATTTATGTATAATGAAGAAATATTTAAATTACGAATTTCATTTTAAGAGATTGTCATTGCTACTCTAAAAGCCCACTAAATATCTTTACTTTGAACTGGTCTTTCAATGACTTTTGTACTTTTCTGTTGCATCGGTTCGGTAAGCTAAATATTCCGTCCTTAAAACAAATATGTTTTAATATAAAGTGTGATTTCATGAGAAACCTAGAGTTGTGGTTTATTTATTTATTATTTAGGAAAACCAGTGGTTGTAACATTGCAATTCACATAAGTATAAAATACATTTATAATAATACTATAATACACAACATTTAAAGGAAAACATTAACATTTTAGTTCAGTCGTATGAAAATTTCAGAGAAACCTAACTGAATAGATAAAAAATTTGTTAGATTTGATACAAACTGTTTACAAAAAGTTCGAGTGTCCTCTAGAATCGTCAACGTATATACGATTTACCACGAACAAATAAGATAGTAATCGAGAAAACACGGTAATCTAAAAACACTCGACAAATAATAATCTGTCAATTTCAATCCGTTTTCTAAGTACCAACTGAAGAGTTATTGTGGTCTATTTAAAACGAAATTTCACGTCTTCTCGTTCTTTGAAAACGTAAGTAGATTGGATAAATGTAACATTCGCTTATCGCGTAAATTAAATTGTCGAATAGACTTACGCAAAGTCCTATGAGGTTTTAGTCTATAGAATTTTCTTAATTGATTCTGTGTAGTCTATCTAGGTAGGTACTTGGATCAAATAACATACCTACCAAGCCACTTGCCAAGCATTACAAATATGTAATGCTTGGCAAAAGCAAGTCAAGTTGATATCAGCTATTTTTGCAAATATAAGCTTTTATTAAAAACTCAAGTTGTCGACCTTCGCAGGGAAGGATCTTGAATTATTTTATTTATTTATTTTATTATTTATCTCTTGCACACGTTTTACAATATTACTCAATTATTTGAGACGGCGGCTTACATTTGATTTATATAGGACGAGCTATGACAAACCAAAGTTTTAAGCTATTGCATAGCTATTATCGCGTGCTTTGAGCGCGGCGACCGAATCAAAAACCTAACACCTCCACACTAGTGGCGCTAATTTTTACCACACATAAACCAATTATTTTGTCACATTTGCGATAAATTTTAACTGGTTTTATTAACGTGTACCTAATAATGCATTGCATCACTGTAATGTAATGTCCCAGTTTTATTCTTTTTCGGAGTAAAAATACTTAGTAGGATGATAAAAATTCCTGTATAACCTACATGTATTGTAAGATAATAAAAATATTTAAAACGATATTAACTTCTCATTTATTCAATAAAAGAAAAAAAAATGTTTTCTTATCGGTCACCACGCTCAAAAAGTGTAACTGAATTAATATCAAAGAAAAAAATACTGCATACATAAAAAATAAATAAATAATTCTAATTGCATAAGTTGATAAGAAATGCTATGCAATAGCTTTACCGCGGCAGTCCCCAAGTGCCACATATTTTTTTTATTTAGGATATTATCCTGGGCTATTTCGAAACATTATTTTTATGTAATACACATATTTAGGTAATACGCAAATAATAATTCAAATAAAGTGACAATGGTTCATAAATACAGACCCATTTAATTAGACATTGCAGCTATTGTCATTTAGCCGCAATGTTATGAAATATTAATAATATCGCGCCTTATTTATGGAGTTCCAGTGGACTGACTTTGCTTCTAATAATAACTTTACCGAGATGTTATAAAGGGCAGTCGAGAACTAAATTCATGTAGCTAAGCAATAAGAGGTGAAATACCAAGGAGGCTAAATTACGACTGCAGTAACGAGTTCTTTGGTATAATACACCTGGACGATTCTTACAATCACAATAACATTTTAATGTCCAGCTGCGAAATTTAATTACTAGTGAAACATTTCTGTGAATATTAATAAAATTGTGTTAAATTTATGAGACAAGCAAAAAAACAGCCATTTCACAAAATATTTGGAATATTCTGATAATATTACAAATAGTAATTATAATCGCACTAACAAAGCTTCCTTCAAGCATCTTCATTCATCATCCTACAGCTCGCCAACTTTGTGATATGCGACATAATTAATTACATATTCGCTTTAAAAAAAAAACACCCTCATATCAGTTTTCTCATATATCAATGAGTTTTTTTAGAAAAAAAAAGTATCAATAATAAAATGTCAACTAAAAGAAATCGACTTCGCTGCTAAAAAAACTGCAAAACAAATGCTTTGTTTGTGTAACTTAACAGTTCATGAAATTGAATTGCCTTTATTCGTAAAAATCACAGAAGAATACTAAGTACTCCTCTGAGACTTTAAGTTTGTATAATAAAGAATTTTAATTATATTTTCAAAAGTATATAGTTGTTGTATGTAGAATTTATAGCAATAGGTTTTGCCAAAATAATAATACTCTTTTTTACTTTTATATTACTCTTCATCTTAGACGTCGAGACTTTTTTAATAAAAGTGTAATTTGGTGGCAAAAATGAAAAATATGACAATATTTTAAAATTCAGAACATTAAAAAGTTATGTGCTTAGGTGATAAATTGTTATACAGACGTAATTTCGAGCCTTCATTAACATATTGCAAACTCACGACGGTCTTGCTTTCAATGTATTTGAACTTTAAAATAACTTTTTTGCAAGCCTGTTTATTCTCTGTTAATTATTCTATACCTACAGACTATGAACAATGATTTACGTATATAATTTTTTATTTTCATAGTAAGGTAATAATTTAGTATGAAGTATTATCAAACAGTCTGTAATTTCTAATTCCATCAAACTATCGGACTAAACTTTATTTGTGTAGTAAGATACGTGAGACATTTTATTATACCTAGTTGTTGAGCTCATATGGCCGAGTAATAATTACACCCTTACAAAACGTACACGCGGACGAAGTCATGGGCACGGTTAGCAATAAATATTATTACAATACAAAGAAGAATATAATTTAAAACACATTGTTTTTAATGACCTCATTACTAACAGTTGTTTTTTAAAAGCGACAACTATAAATATTACACAAACTCTTAGTTTGCCAAAAGCTATAAAATTAAAGGCTAAATAAAATCACTCACAGACTTTATTATTTCTGATTTCGTTTAAAACTCACAGGACAGTTCACGTCAGCCAAATTTTACAAAGGCAAAGGGCCCTGAGGTCCTATACGATATGATCAAAAGACAGAACTCAAAATTTATTTTGTTTATTATTCATAAGCTTACTAATAACAGTTCTATTACATTTTCCATCCTTAGACAACTTTATTACACGCTTTTCCATAACGAGGTGTATTGCATTCTCTCAGAATATATTATTTGTGTTGTATACCTGTTTTTGAGATCGTTACTTTATATCAGCTTAATGGCTTAACGACGGCTTTTGCGGTAAATTGATTGGCTCATACGTTTTATTGATACAATTTATGGTTTGCTTTTTTTATTACCAATAGCGGCAGATACGGAACACCACATAATGGTGATTCATAATCGCCGCTCGTAGATTGCAAAAGCGCCAGGTGCAAATTTTGATCGTACCTATACCGTTCACTTACCACTAAGTAAATAAAAGACATACTTGCAGCAAAAGTTATTAGGTAAAAGAACAACTCAAAATGGCACAGTGGTTAAGAGACCCGCTTCGTAAACACGAGGTACTGGGTTCGAATCCGGGTAAGTATCAAAAACCTTACCAGTACTACAGTATTCAACACGTATTTATGACACTTATTTTCTAACTCCAATAACTGCTGGGCATTTTATCATTGTTCATTTACAAGATTCACGTTAAACGAGACAGTGGCAGCTATTAAATAACAAAAGAACGCAGGCATACCGAACGATGTCGAGCTCCGACAAACTTATGAAGCTGAATAGGCTTTGCAGATAAAGCTGACGAGATATCTAGACTAAAGGTTAAAAATAAAAGCGTTCTTATTCTATTGAAGGCCCGGGTAAATGAAATGAAATGAAATGAAAATATGTTTATTCATATAGGTCAATTAAATTAACACATATGAACGTCAAAGTTTACAAAATGTCAGCAAATTAACCTACAGCCAGTTCGCTGACGAAGTAGAGCCATGAGAAGAACTAGCAAGAAACTCAGGCCACTCTTTTTAATCGCCAGGTTATTAAAATTTTTGTAAGTTTTTGAAAGTTACAGTTTCAAGTAGCATGCAAAGTGACACAGGCAATACACTTAACTCTTTAGATAATTAATTACAGGTAAGTTAGTTTAGTTCAGAAATGTACATATTCGTTTAAGAATCAGAAAAACACCTCTTGGAATACAGAAAACTTTGATTAATCACCATGCACGCTTAAGCCAGATTGGCAATTTCAGATTGCGCATTGTTTTTATCTTTGCTGTAAGTCAGTTATGAGCTAAATTAGGAAAGTAGGTCTTAATATCAATATTTTTAAAAGTCACATTGGTACTTGGCTAATTTTGAATCTCGTGTATAGGCAGCGGTTATCTACTTAACCCTTTCATGAACACTACTGTAGACACAATAGATGTTTTATTGTCATCACGGCCATTTACGTTTACAGTCCCGGAAAGTTTTAACACTTTTTGAACCTGGTGGCCATTATGCCATTTTATTTGCATTACATGTTTTGTGGTTCTACCCGTAGAAATAGCAACGTAAGTATATTGTATGTATCCTATATTGTAGCCTTGTCAGATTACCATCACTCCTTAACATTTGTTTATAGTAACATTGAACGCCGGTCGCTCCTCACTAGACGTCTAGATTTGCATGTTTAAGTAGAGTGCAGCTTCTAAGTGTACCCCGGGGATTAGGTTAAATGGTACCGCACGTCACGTTCGGTCTGGTTAGTCTATTTCTCTTTGTTTGTAGTTTGATAAATATTTAATAAACTATTCACTAAACGAAAACTTCAAAACAATAAGATTTACAAGTGAAAATTATGCTTAGCCCTGTAAAGTAAACTTAATCATTAATTTTATTTTATACTGCACTAGCGACCCACCCCAGCTTCGCACGGGTGCAATGCTGATACTATATTTAGTATCAGCATTGCCCGTGCGAAGAAAAACAAATGCTGTGAACGTTGTATTTACACATTCTGTAATATTAAGTTAATTTTACTACTGAATGCCGCCCCCCTGCCGCTATATCCCTCCCTGCACTACTGTAATATCTTTGAAAATATTAATTTAAATTACATTATTTTAAATTTCATTTATATTAATTGCTGCAAAGGGTATTATTGATTTATATTAAATGCACAATGTATTTAAGGTTTTTAATTTGATAAGGATTAATGCTGTATTGCTTAAAATCGCTTCGAAAAGAGGCAATTATTTCTCATAAAAAGTAAATGATAAAAAATGGTTATTGTGGGTTATCCTTATAGACATATACTGTTGCGGACTTTTTTTGTAGACCTTTTTAAGGTGTACAATACTGTTGTACATTATTTTGATCTATCTTGTAGGGTTTAGCCAGTGTTGCAATGTAAGCGCAAAAAATTTGTTTATTTACGACAAACATCTAAATTTATCAGTGTTTCTCTGCTATATTATGCATGTTATATACATATAAACCTTAAAAAATTTTAATCTATTAAAAAAACCCGCATCAAAATCCGTTGCGTAGTTTTAAAGATCTAAGCATACATAGGGACAGACAGCGGGAAGCGACTTTGTTTTATACTACGTAGCGATTACAATATCGGATTTTAAAATAAAACAAACTAATGTTGCCCAAAAGACCTAGGTCTGTATTTTGGGCACATTTTACAAAAAAATATATTTACACACATATTTACTCTAACAACTGTCATCGAAGGCTCAAAGTAAATACAATGGCAATGTTGTGGAGACGCTGTGTTTGTGGCGCTTATGGTTATCAACATTGCGACAATATTGCTTAATAAAGAAAATGCTACCTTGCTATTTGCTTTTTTCAAGGCAAGCTACGTAGTTACATACACCAATGAATGACTTACGACTGACGTAAAATGGTTGTTCGAAACTGGGTGTCTCTTGTGATTTCAATACTTTTTCATTATCTGACAGATTTCCTTTTCCCTAAAGTGCTTCAGTATTTTTATATAATAAAAACCCAGTAAAATCCTGCAAAATAACTTAAATGTTGTTAGTAAAAGTGAGTGCTTTCATGAATTTCAGTCTGTATAACGGATGTTTGTTCCGTGGGCCCAATATCACGTAGTCTGTACCTAGGGGGATTTCAATTTCCTGTGCAGAAACGCTACGTCCCTGGTGACTAGACTACTAAAACACACCAATGTACACAATAAGCAAATACGTATACTTCAGTGCATGTGCTTCAAATTTCATTTAAATTATGCAGGCAAACATAATACTATTTTATTATTTTTCTCTTCGCTCTATTTCAAAACTTTTTACTATACTTTACCTTCTTTATACTGTCAAAGTTGGACAAAAAGCATACGATCTATATAATTAATTTGTCAACTTTGATTATATTTGTTCAGCCTTACAGTTTCTTAAACTAATTAATAAACCATTAGGCGCAAAGCACACTGCTGCATACAACACAGCAAAGCGCGGTTTTTGTCGTTTTTTGTACACACTAGCTTGAAGTCCAATTTCTGCAACGCTTATTCCCACATTAACTGAATTAACTATTTTAACTTGTGGTTATTTAGTATGTTTAAAATTTATTGTTTTCGTTATGTGTGGTGTGTGTCACAGTGTGCATAACGCATGACTAATATTAACCCCCAGTTTTTAAAAGGCTAGTCAAATAAAAATTAATTAGTCACAATACATAATAACAGGTGATTAGTAAATTTTTCGTTAATCAGCCTTTCAGAAACTGGGGGTCTATAATCATTTGTTTTTTTTTATTTATTCTAAAAGCAATGCAACTTGTATTGATGCTGTTATTGGCATCCATAACAAGTTTCAGTAGAGACAATTGCAATTTTCAGGAGAGCAAAATTTTAAATACCGGTCTAGAAAATCAATCTACCTTATCTCTTTCTGTGGATATCGTAAGTGACAAGGCGAATACAAGGTAACCGACAGCAGCTTTGCTTGTGTACTAAAATATTTTTTTACCATTTCATATGCAAAGCGTGATGGCTATGACAAACACCTACCATTGGGAAAAGCACCTTCAGACGACTTCTGAAGGTTAATGATTTAATGAGGTAGGTCGTTCTATATTCCAGCTAGCGTAATCATTTCTTAGATATATTAGTGATATCACAAATCTACAAGCTTATTACTGGTCATTAATTCAACTTGCTCATTCATTGCTAATAATGATCGAAGATGTCTTAAATATGTTTGATGGCATTCCGTTTTATCTTTCACGGGTGATTTCACAGAGAATCTGTTGCAGAGCTTACGTCACCGTGTTATGACGTAACAGATTGGGGTAATTATCGTATCAGCTAGAAAGCGATGTTTATTTTTCTTCATTATGCGGTAATATAAAAGTTGTATTGACACGCAAAAGTACCCCACAGAAACTATGATGTGTGAAAAGAGAGAGCTTACATTGATTTTCACTACTTATATTTTGTTCAAGGCAGACATGTTATCCAAAATGCTATGCTGAAACAAACCTCTGGTAATATAGAACTAGACGTATGCTTATTTATTTTTCACGTATCAAGTACATAGTGTTTCGCCGCTTTTTATACAGTGTAAAAAAGAGACTTATGAGACTATTTAAAGCTGCTTTAATTCAAGCGAATAATCGCAAAAGTAGTTATTCACAACTTCTTATAAATTACAATAATATTAAATTAAGTCGTTAAATACAACAAGTATTTCATTTTACATTGCTAAAATATCCAGTAAGTAGCAACCTTTTGGTTGCCAGTGGAGAGTAGACGCAGTCATTAGTGGGATGTGGTTCTACGATAGAGGTACACCACCGCACCGGTGCGGCGTGGTTACTCTCAGGAGACAATGAACGTGAACCGAACATATGAGTATGAATATATTAAACCGATACCTTCGTGTTAACGGTAACAAGCCTATTATGAATTCAGAGTTGTTGCAATATGGAGTTATAAAATTGTACAGATCGATTGATTATTGAGAAGTTTAAATAACATTAAGCTGAGAATAAAATAAGGATGTAATTTAACCAATTACAAAAAAAACACATTTCAATATTAAAAGGAACAACGTCAGGATATTATACAACTATATACCTAAGTAAATTAGAGGTATGCTGATGCTGGTAGACTAGTCATCGTGAAGGCCTTCTAGTTAAAGTTTGCTACTTGTTCTCATTTTAAACCTATGCTGATTAGTACAAGCTTAAGAAAATGGGTTTGTCTTAAAAAGCATAAATCTTGTTTTACGCTTTCATCGTTTAAGCTTCCTAAATATATTTCTGGTCTAAATTTTAAGCCTATCGCAACGCCTAATGGCGTTAATTATCGCGTTAATGGATACTAAATATTGTTGTAGCTAACTTAACTCTCTATTTTGTTTAATAAATGCGGTAATTAGCTCCAGCTGGTAGCATTGTGGTCTAGCAGTACAGCAGCATACATAACCTAGTACTATTAGGTTAGGTATATAATAATATTAGATTCTTGCAAAATTACTCGTCTATGAGCAGTTAATATAGATTAAAAACGCATCTAGCAACACACGCATCACACAATCATAATTCATAATGGTGTCAATCACTCCTGGATTTGGAACGGAATTAGGTTTAAAACCGACCAAATTTTACATCAATAAGATTTCTATAGTCTCTGCTTACTCCATTAATAAGAGACAGGCGTTATTTATGTATGTATGATTTCTATTAAGAGTTTTCTAACTATCAAATATACTGGGTATGATGGTTTTACGGTAAAGAATACCATCGAAAGAATCTAGATTTATAATAAACTTTGCCCGGATTATATAACCCTAGGGTGGCGATTAACGCTCATACTATATTTACCTACTAGTACCATAATAATGAGCCTGTATTTTACCTGAATTCGACATTTTTTGTTTAAATGACGTTATTTTGTTTTACTTTCATTTCAGCCTGTTTTCAAACTTTTATATTCCAACAAAGTGAGATTGTTTAAAACTGTATTTTTAAGAAAATTTTATGTAAATAATAATATAATATATAATAATATTTCAACAACTACACACAACGCCATCTAGGCCCAAAGTAAGTATATACTTAGCTTGTGTTATGGGTTCTAGAATGCGGCTATACATACTTAAATACTTTTTTTTTTGTAAATACATACACATTATACATAGAAACACCCAGGCCAATGCAAATAGACATGTTCATGCACACAAATATTTCCACTGAGCGGGAATCGAACCCGCGACCTCTGCGTGGTAGTCCATACACAGTACCACCGAACCACAGAGGCAGTCTTCTGTTTATGCAGGTAAGTGCTCTGGCGACCATCTAAGAAGTTCATACTACAACTTCTATACAATTTGAATTGTATAACTATTTAGACTCCGTCTGATTATGTAGAACTGATGTAAGTAATAATATAAGTACCTAAAGTTTAGTACACGGGCACAGTAGATAGAAAGGTAAGTATCGCATTAACAGATTGAGTTTATATCGCACAACAGCAACCTAATACCAAAATATTAAAAAAAAGTACAGTCTTTTGGTTGTTGGGTTAAATTTCACACCAAATTGCCAAATATATCGTCATACTTAAGGATAGTTAAAATTAAGCGACATTTCAGTATTTAGTTTTAGTGTACACATTTGAAAACCATCAAACGCAAATGAAATAGGGATAATCTCAAAGAAAAATATTCACAAAATCTTTTATAATTTTCTCAAAATGCGTGTCATTCAAAGCAATTTAGAACATCTGTTATCCATAAACAAAAAAGGTATAAGAAAAATCTTACCCATTACGAACATCAAGCAAGCTTATACAAACAGGAATCTATATATATTGGTCTATAAAAACCCCTATTCGTCGAGTCATGTAGATTCGGTCACTTGATAAATGATATGTCCAAGACACAGACGTTTATGACTGATGGCTTGCACTTCTTGCTGCCAGTCAACTTTTTACCTGATTCTACAAAAGGAGGGTGATGATTTTGCATGTATGAAATATGGTTGACCCACTTTTGTAAATGGGATCAATAATAATTTTGTAGTCATTTTACTAATAGGGAATTTACCAAATAATGGGTAAATTAGTGGTAATATAAACTAGCATGGCAGAATACTGAAGCTGACATTATTGATTTTCGTAACTTGATTCAGCATATAATCAATGGATTCAATTGCCAGAAATATTTAGAACGACAAAAAATACAAAAATATAGCGCTACACGAATTTAGATACCACTATAGCTCTCGTATTACTTTAACTACAATAGACATTGTTAAAACAAATACAAATTATACACCTATCATACTAAATGTAACACGAATTACCGAAATTCCCGATTTGATTACCGCAGCTTCACAATGCCTGAAGCCAATTATTGCTCACTAGGATAATAGCCGTATTGTATCTTCTCAATCGAGAGAGACTGAAGTATCGGATGAGCCGTCATTCTAGTCATAGCGTACGCTATGCTAATTGAGGCTAATTATGATAAAGCAAATTTTGAAATGTCTATGAACGGAATATCGCATTCAAAGTGGTTGCAGACAGGCTTATGAATGCAGTAAACATAGATAAATAGAAGTTGTTCTGTATCTAGCTGTTGAGGTCTAAGCACCTGGACCCGTTGAAATTGTAAAGCTTCGATTTACCTTCGATGGGAGATAGAAAAGCTTATGTATGTTTATATGGTGTATGTGTATAGATAAACCAAATATGTTTTAAAGTAAAATTTTAAAACATCTTTGAAAGACATGATGACACAATATCAGTCTAAGACGTTCATTGCTAAACATAGGCTTCTCCGAAAGCGAGATTTTTACTATAGCCACGATTGTTATTCAGATTGGTAACCACAATAAGGTATTCGTACCAAGCTTTATTTTATTGTGGTTTCTTTGTACGTGTAAAATAAAGTGTTACGTTACAAGTCTTTGAAGTTAAAAGATCAACTTGTCTTTATAAAGGGCATGCTCTAAGTTATTACTCTCGTGACAATTATATTATCTCTTACAAAGTAAACACGCCCTCTGTTTCAAATAGGATTCTCAATAAGGCAAGATTGAGCGCTAAACTAGTAGATATGCAAGCTAATCTGCTAAGATTAGTTTGTACTTTAGTATCATTTTTTATTATTCTACTCTCATCTTTGCCAGTACAAATTTATAAACGAAATAAATGTGAAAATTTGAATATTTCTAAGAAAAGTGAATATTTCTATAACAAACAAAATAACCGTATACAATTTTTTTGTCAGTTACACAAAAATGGTGCAAAACATAGTGCGTCTATTCACTCCGAATTAATACAAAGAGTTACTCAAAATATTACTAGGAAAATACTCTATGAGACATGGTAACTACAGTATGTGCAATAAACAAGACCTTTTACATTCTGTCGCGAAATTTGCAAAAAATATTACGCATACTAAAACTACACATCCACTTTACACAGACCACAAACGAATAACTATCTGAATGGATACAAAGGTCATAGTAGACTGGATGTTATAAGACTCGTGTAGTAAATATTTACACAAAATGTAATACTATCCTTAGGCCCGTATTACGTAAAGTCAATTTATGCAAATACAAAAGTTTGTGGGAGATACATCGTATAGTATATGAGCTAGAAAATTGACAGATACTGTTATATGTTTAGTAAAAAAGAGTATTTCTCCATTATTAGTTCCAGTTATTTTTATCGTATCAAAACACGCCAGAGGCTGTATGGTTGGCTACAAATATAAATATTGCTAAGCCTTTATTTATTACAAAAACTGAGAAAAAAATACTTAGTGAGAATGGCACACTTTTATCTTTTTTATTCTAAAAGGATTATTTATTTGGTGGGTTATCTAAACCAATATAATTATACTTGTGTGTCAATTTCTGTGGTCGAACTAAACGGTAAACGTAGCCATAGAATTCTTAATAATTCTAACTCTCCTCTCTATCATATTTACGTCAAAGATTGTAAGTGTTTTGTTTCTCGTAGTAAGCTCACGGTCATTCAATTTACTACTACAACTTTAAAATCCATTCCTTATTAATGATTAATTTTAATATTGGTACCTAAAATTAGCGTTTTTGCAGAAATGACCGTAAGTTTTATTCATAATGTCTATTCTGTTTCTCTCAAAATTATACCTTATTTATTATTCTATAGTCTTTGGACAAGACACATGGACGTCACTTAGAGAGGGCTCCGCAAAAAACTTGAAATTCTTGAAGTAGAGCTGGACCCATGTTGGGTGCCAAACTATCGTACATTATTATTAGTATTATGTCAGTTTTATCGTTCTTCCATCACAGATAAAGTTTGAACGATAACACTACACTACAAATAAGTGATTGATACAATTTGATGCAAGAAATTTCATCTTCAACCTAAATAACAAATGTTTTCAGTAGGTATGTACTTACCTTTACTTATTTCGAACTCAATTTCTGAAGCAAAAAAATGGAAGACATGTTGGTTTGATTTCCACCCTACGTATTAATTGGTGTTATATTACACACAGCAATATCGACTCAATATCCGAGATCTATAGCTTGTCTATACTCTGTATACGTACACAACGAAGTAGTCAATAAAGCCATTAACTAGATTAATCGCATCAATACATATCGCTAGTTGAAATATCGATGCGATCATATCGGTAGTGTGAGATCAATCGTTCCATGAATTATAGCGATAGATTGCTATCGGTTTATATACATGTGTAAATTGCGTGTAACAAAATATCGATACACAGTCAGTCAACATGCCAGTTATAAATGTTGCCTTTAATAAATATACATGTTCGTTAACTGGCGTATACATTTAGGGTTCCGTACATAAAAAGTGCCAACCTAAACCTAAGCGCTTATTATTTAGACTCCACTATTTTGGAGTTCTTATTACAAGAATGTGAAGTTTCTGACGTTTTAACTATAACCATATCGATAAACTAACAGCCACTGGCAGTTTTCACCGAATTTGAACGACTACTGTCGAAAATAAAACAACGGTGATACCAGGTGATACGTACCCTTCTCGTGCGAGTCTAACAGCACTTAGCCGCTTTTTTTCTGTGTCTATAGATTTGCAAACATACATATTACAAATTTGAATATGTCCATGCCTTTGCCCATATTACGATATAAGATTTACCAGGACGTTCTAGTACGATCTAACAGTGATTGGCTCTAACCTGGCCAATACGTCCTGTCTCTGGTATCTAAACTAAATTATCACCAGCTGACCATGTTGTTATTATCTACTTAGTTTGCTCACAAGCAATAGCATATTAAAATTAATTAAAAACATTTTATTGCAAATGCCTTGCATTGCAAACTTATGAAATAAAGCTGAAATTTTTTTACCGTGAATTGGCACTCGAACCCTTATAATGTGTAACTGCTTTTATTAGACAGTGCTCTGAAGAATGGCTTAGGTACTAACGGTCACGATTCAAAGAGGTCTTATTGTGGGGTTTCAAAGAAATTTCCTCTCACGCACGATAAGTTTATGAAATGAACTTCAAGCCTGGGTTTCCCCAAGAGATTACAACATGGAGTTCTTCCTGAATATTAGATACTTTCATAATTTCACTATGATTTCAACGTATATCGTAACGTAGCGGCTTTGTTAGAATACACATTTAATATGATATCTGTGAATAAAGCAATACACTCAATGTGATAATACATTTTTATTTATTTATTTATCTACTACTGGTTATTTAATTTCGATGCAGGATTATCAAAATATAATCACATAATATTCCAATTAGTTGATTTTTGAACACAATTAACTATTCATTATTTTACTGTTTCAACATTGTATCTGATATTTTGTATTATTTTCTCAAACTGAACTGAACGAAAAATAATAAAATTTGTAAATAAGATAATTTTACGATATTCACGCACCATTGTTAAGGTAGAATGTGATGAACTATTTTATTTTATTTTACCGTCCCTATGTACCACATTTCTTGTAAATAAATAAATTTGAATTTAAAAATAAACCGACATACAGTTCAATAATATTGTCAATCAAAATTATCTATATAAATATAAATAATATAAAGTCACTTTATTTCTTTATGAGTACCCCGATGAGTTATAACTTCTTAAGTCAATTTTCGAAAGGCACGAACATTTAACAAAATCGTTTGTATTAATGAGGAATAAACCCTAATTATTTCTGTTCATTTCTTTACTATCTTCTTCTAAACTACGCAACATATTTTAATACAGTTTTCATTACCGTTTACAGCGTTTATTATGAAGGTTCATAGTAAGAAGCTTGGTATTTCAACGTTTGTTATCATGGCGTAAAGTAAAAAGCCAAAAACGACCCACATGCGAAGCAAGTGTGTGTATTACTAAACCAATCGTCCTACAATATTAAATTCAACTAAAAATGTGACCAACTTTTATATAAAGGATAAAATTCTATGATATTGCCTTCGATTTGCGACCGTATCGATAATACGGTAATACATATATTCAACATCTTTATTGACAAATTATTCTGGGATGATATGAAATAGCGGCTATCGCGAGATTTTTCGTGAAAAAATGACATGAAATTGTCCTTAATGTGTCATTTATATACCTTCCAAGTTTCACGCCGTTTTCGCCGATGACGAAGGCAGAGGTATGTTACACTTACATTTTACTACCTACATAGGTACATATATATTAAATATCATATTATTACGGGCGAGCCTATTATCATATTCGAATCACAATTTTAAATACCATCCTTTGGAGAAATACATCCTTAAGTGATTACTGCAACAAAATACCTTTCTTGACATTACCATCTTGTAAGGGTGGCGGGCAACCGATGGATGAGGGCAGCTCACGATCGGCCAAGGTGCCGAAAATTTTAAGCCAGTCGAGCAGTGGACGTCTTAAAAACGACGTCTCGAAGAAGGCTATATAAGGATACTACTTACCCAGTGGCGAAGCGTTCATTTAACACGAAATTCTGCCGGCTTCCCTTTTAAAATATGTCCTGACCACCTTATACCTACATTGCTTGCGTGTCTACTCAAAGACTAACTAGCCTCCCGAAACTCAAAATATTTTAGTCCCATCGGCTTCCCTCCTCGGAAAAGTGACTCTTCGCTACTGCTACTACCTAATGATTGAGATGTATTAGTATACTGATCAGTTAACCAGCATTTATTTATGAGATTATTCTACATGTTAAAACAATATTGCTTAAAAATATAATTATTGTAGAACTTAGGCTCGTGGCTGATTTAATAATAAAATCTAATAATTACTTAATTAATGGATATCAAGTGAATGAATTACGAGCAACATGATAAACACAAAAGCACGTTTTAATCTAGGTGGTGAAAATTAAAGGATCCTTTTGTTAAAAGTTAAATAATACGATTTTACCTTCAGCTCTTCACTTTCAAGTTTTATGAACTGGGTTTAAGTGCTTTGGAGTGAGTGAAATAATTCAATTTATATTTATTACAAAATTAAATTCTGTTTTTTATTATGCATAAATCATGTACAAAATTTAAGTAAAGTATTTTTTATTAAAACTGGCTAGCTTTTACTTGAATGAACGAATCATCATGTAAATATAGTTGTAAGTCAATATACATTATTTAATATTTGATTGTATTACGAACAGACTTTTTGTTTAATTTTCTAAACTTATTATGGAAAATTTAGCTTCATTACATTCGATTATGTTTTAATTTAATTAAGATAAATGTTAAGTTTTTTTTTTAAATATTCGTTCTTATACTTAGTAACAAACAATGAGTCACTGTAACGATGAAGGGATTAATGTGTGTAGGTACTTGCATGACTGGTAGTTTCCAATAATGATCTCGATACGCACAGTTTAACATCACCCACTTTACGACTAGTATAGCTTATTCATATACTGATGCAAAGACATTAAGATCACACAATAGGCACTCGCTTAGAAGACACAATAACAAGGCGACTTGAGGACCGTATTCGTAATGAAAACACGCCAAGTAAATAATATATACTAATCTATAGATACTATTATTTAAAGCGAATGAGTTTGTACAGTCGGTACTGATGCAATGTTTATTGAAACATCGTTAGAAAATCTCATTAATGTAATGAAAGTTCATTAACTCCTTGAAAGAGATATCTACAAAATTACGCGCTGAACGCGCACTGTTTGTTTTATTAATAATAATATCTATACTATTAAATAAAGCGGAAGAGTTTGTTTGTTCGTTTGAACGCGCTTATCTTTGGAACTACCAGTCAGATTTCTAAAATAATTTTGCCTATATTTGTATATGTATTTATTTTTATATAGTTTTTTTATTATATTATATAGTTCTCCAAGAAGGTTATATAATAAACTATGTAACATCTTGCTACTGGCGACGGGAGCAGAGCAGTAATCAAAGACGCGGGAGAAACCGCGGTGCGGGAAGCTAGTATATTATAAAGCAGAAGAATTTATTAGTTTGTTTAAACGAGCTAATCCTTAGAACTACCAGTCGGATTTAAATATTTCTTTTTACGTTTAATAGCTCAATTTTTAAACAAGGGTTACGTAACATCACGCAACTGGCGACGGGAGCAAAGCAGCAACCAAAGATGTAACTTATCGCGGGTGAAATATAATTGCTAGCTGCCTTAAGGCCATTATAAACTTATGTGACAGTTTTTTATAATATCGTTTCATACAAAATGTACTTATATAAAAGAGCATAATGACACAAAGGCACGGACAGGACCGACATCCCGTTTACGTCCGGTTCGAGGTATTATCTCGTTAGGTATGCTGCAACCTTTAATGTTTTACAAAGAGTGCATAGTCGTTGGGACGTGTATGTTGGTATTAGCAGGCGGCAAAGCCACCTGCCTACTAAAAACCACCATACCTCGGTCACGAATCCTCCTGCCAAGCGTGTGGCTAAGGCACACACCTTCTTTTGGGAGAGACCTATTCTTTGCAGTGGACGTCGCCAGGCATTTGATGCTTTTTAGAGCCGTAATAGCCTAGTAATTAAGGTGTCAAATTCGTATTTGTACGATTATGAACTCGCAATAGAACAAAGTACAAACGTGACTTTCTTAACATGCAAGCACAAGGTGCAAAAAATAATGAGAGAAAATCTTAACCTATGTCAGATACAAGACTGAAATTACTAATCTATTTTTCGTATATATGAAAAAAAGAATATAGTAAAGGATACCTACTTTACATGTTTTTCCTTAAGAAAGGTTGATTATTTCTTGGTGGAAAGGCAACTTTTCCAATATCAAAAACGAATGATACTATTAGAATTACCGATATAAAGCGTGGAGTTCCGAATAGCGTTTGTATGTGTAGTTATTTAGTAGGACATTACCCTCAGTCAACGACCCGCGAATTGATCGTTAAGCCAGACATTCAAATTATTTATATTAACATAGTAACATAAATCTGAATATTCAAATGAAATTATATTCTATGCTTCATTTATGAGCATATTGAAAGGAAATTTACACGTTTGCCGACCGCTATGACATATCCTTCTTGGAACAAAAGGTTTATAATTTGCTAAGCTCTTAGCATGGCAAGTCCTTAAGCTATCACGCAGGCTATCACTTAGGACTATTATTAGATGGGCAGTTGGCTATGCAAGTGTTAATGAAACTTCCTAAACTAAGATAAAAACGTGAATGTCTATAATCAGTATTTTTTTAGACTGCATTGCAGGCAGACTCGACTGTGTGTATGTGACTCTTTGCTGCAAGCCTTTTACCTCAGCGATACATTTTAGCAGAGACTTAAATACCACAAACAGTATAGATTCAGTTTTATTTTGTACACCTACTTAAAATTAAATGAAATTGTTACTAAAACCATCAGTAAGATACCAAATCAAAAGATTCTTGTTGTAACAACACTAGATTGTAAGAAATTTTGCTTTGAAGTAAACTTTAAATTCGAAACCAAACATTTTCAACAATTCTCACAACTCCAGTAATCCGATTAAGTTGGGCCTAAGATCAGAGACCAGACAGAGATTTAGCCTTAGAAATAAATTTATATCAAATCGTGATTCTTTTTAAAATTGTAAATAACTGATTATTATAAACAGTGTTCTAAATTTGAGTGACTTTGTCCGCTGTCTGCCTAATTTGCTGGAACCTTATTCTAATATTTATAACGTGTATAATGTATTAACTATTCATAGACTTACAAAAAAGAAAACAATATTATTTGGCGTTTAAGGTCAAGGTGAAAAACTCCTCTTACGTGGGCTGGCTGTATGTAATAAATGACATCATTGTGATGAGTCATCAGTGATGACTCATCACAATGATGTCATTTATTACATTATGATATGTTTATGTATGATTGTTTATGTATGTAAGTTTATGTTTTTATTGTATGTGTTCTATATATTTAAGTAAGTATTAGTCATCTCTAGTCTACTGTTCTTCAACTGCACCTACTTTGTTTCTCTCTGGTTGGCTGGTAGATAATACCTCAGGTATTAAGTTCGCCAATATGCTCTTTATATATATATATATATATATATATATATATATATATATATATATATATATATGTGTTACATATGTTATGATAAATTAATAAATAAATTATCATCATTCCAACCTACTGACTTTTAGTGCTGGACATGATATCTTCCAAATTTCGCTACCTCGACTAGTTGTAAGCCGTCTCTACGCATGAAATTATATTGCTTTATTTCTGTACACCAAGAACAATACATTTCATTGATTTAGTCTTAATGTAACGGATCGTACACTCCAATACATTTGCCTTTATACTAGCAATTAATAAAACTAAAATATTGCAAGTCGAAACAATACAGCCTATTCTGCGCAGTAACCAAACCATTCTAGTGTTATATTGTCCAAATTACTACGAGATAAACCTCGTGGCATCTGTCCAACACTTGCAGGCTGTATGTCAACGTACGCAGAATAGTGCAACGTGCTCTATCACCCTGAACGATCTCGGCTATAGCCTCCGTCTTAAATCCGATAGGCCTACTTAATCTGCATAAGGGCTATGAATACTTGCTTTTTGTAAGGGACTTCGAATTCTACCGACGGACATTTTAAAGAACACCTGAGTGTACTATAGGTATATGCTTTTGTAAAAATATTTGTAACAGGTAAGAATATTTTCATATTTTCGTTTTATCGTAAGTTGATACTGCAAAACTTACACATGAGTGCACTTTTGTATTTTATTTGTCGTTTTCTATATCTAGTTTCTATTATGTACATACACACTCGTAGCAAAATGTTTTACCAAGTCTACTAAGTGTCCTGTGTTTTCATTTGAAACATATCAACAAACGCCTATTAACGAGTTGAGACTACGAGTTTGATAAAATATAATTTAATGACGTGTTTTTTAAAACCTTGTTTTATGCGTTTACGATGATCTTGATGAGTACGCCAGTATTGCGTACTTATAGGTAAATATTCATGTAATTTGGTATATCTAATAACATAATAACTATCTTCCTATAAGAATTCTAGTAAATAGAACTGTTGTAAGGAAAATGTTGACAAAATATTTACCGGTTTTATAAAACTGTCAAGTGCTACAAAGCTTTGCTAAAATTGATTTTAGAGATTGTTAAAATTATTCTCCAGTCTTTTAACATGTTAAATTAAAGCCAATCTAAATTCCTCATAATAATATCTTTTCACACAACTCTATCAAATAAAGTAACACTTTTGACACACAAGTGTCACACACAATTTTCAATATGTCTTGAAGAGAAAACGTAAGCACTGAGTTAGTATTACAACTGGGGTAAAGATGAAAGGCTTCTCCACTCATTCGTAAAATAGGTCAAGTGACGGATGAACAGTTTGGTACCCACCGATTTATCATTGTCGCCGACCGAGAACCATAAAAAAGAGCAATTGCAAACCCTGAAAGGCCACTGGTCGCGTCCCGCTCCCAACTGTTTCTGAAATAAGTGTACGCTTGTCATTGACCAAACACTAGTCAATACAAACAGTAAGATCCTTTTGAGCGAGTTCATAAAAGTTCTCTGAGCAAAATAACGTTTTATTTACCGTATTTTGTGATAAAATGTTGCTTCTAAGGCAGTGGTTTGTATGAATTGGATTTTGTATTTGATCTTTGCGCTACTTTGAGCAGTTTAGTAGAAGGAACTTAAATGTTGCCGTATGTTTAATAAGAACTTTTTCCGAGACGTTATGACAAAAATGTGGTAGGTTGGTAGGAAAAATATTTCATTTATAAAAACCTATAAATACATACAGGATAGTAAGTCATGTGGATTCATCACATTTTGTGAAATGTGAATCGAATCTACATAACGTTTTTGACTCTTCAAAGGCGGTGAGCACCGTAAGGTATAATGGCAATTATTGAATTTTTAGAACAATAATTTTAATTAATTACCTAAATCACAAAACATTCAAGTATGAAGATCATCGACCTTAGCCAATCTTAGCAACTGTATTCTGTAATCATTTCAAATGATTTGTTGTCACATTATTAGTTAAATATTTTAATGATATTGGATTTAAAATAACACTGTTTTATTTTGTGTAAATTAAATGTTTGTTTTAATTAAATTTATCTAAATATTATTTAACAATAGAAAATAAATGCACCAACAATTTGGTACGACATTTAAAGTCATAATAATGAATGAAATAGATGATACGCATTGTAGGTACATGACATATTTTATGACAAAACAAAGAGATCTACGGAAACAGTCTTCAAAATTTGCTTACTGTGAGAAAGGTAGGTACGCCAGATAATTACAATTATTGGTATAAAATTTAATTAATTTCATTGAATATTTAACCTGACGCGACAGTTTAAATTCAATAAAATTAATCTTTAGTAATACTTTCCGGGACAGAAAACGTATAGGGCTTTAATAACAATAAAACATCTATTGTGTCTACAGTAGTTTCCATGAAAGGGCTATTATATAAAACGGAAGAATTTGTTAGTTTGCACGCGATAATTTCCGGAACTACCAGTCAAGTATGAAAATTCTTTTTACGTATGATAGCCCAGTTAAGCAAAGACGCGGGTGAAACCACGCCGCGGAAAGCGAGTGTTTTATTAAGTCTACACATACCGTTATACGTAAATACCTATTCGTATTGGTATAGCATGAATTTGATACATCCATCTCATGCCATTTTAAATTACAATTCTCGAAAAGCCACAGCATGTTTAAACTAGGCCTATGCATCTTATAGGCATATGATATTATGACTTATCGACTGTTAACTGCACATTATATACTAAATTACTATGCAAATATAAAAATTGTTACACAAATAATTTACTACACTAGGTCACCATATCTACTTGTCCTTATATAAATATTAAAGCTAAAAGCATGCAAATGAAAATATTACTAATGAAAGTGACCCAGCATGACACAACACATGCTGGCACAATATTTGCATTCCTTTATGGTCTGCGGTTAAAAACCCAACTATTCATTCGTTGTTGGAATATCTATGCAAATCTTTACGGATAGTCAGATATCCCAGAAGACTTTAGTTCTGCACTGATATTTAGTCCCAACCGGTTGGACTGAAACCCAAGCTTTGTATAGTTAGCAATAAGTGGAGGTTGATAATTTGGATTTAATTATGCTACATCCACAATAATAATAATAATAATAATAATATAATATTCTACCACATTCACACAGCGCCATCTAGCCCCAAATTAAGCAATTCATCATTCATCATTGTCATGCCGTTGTTGTTGGAACGTCATGCCGTGGATATCATGGCAATAAATGAAACATGGCTTAGGCCAGGCGAAACAGGAAGAGCACCTTGTTTACATGAGTATAAGTTAAGGCACATTCCTCGTCCTAACTCTATTCGTGGGGGCCGTGGTGGGGGTGTTGCCTTTTATATTAAGTCTGGCATCAGTACACAAACTAGAACACACCCTGTACATCCTAATATAGAAGAGCTTTGGATGAGTACTACTATACAGGGAAAAAAATTGCTTGTGGGTACAGGTTATCGGCCACCATGGCTTGATATGGACCAGTTTTTACAAGCAGTGACAGACAGCATTTCTGCCTTGGCTGCCTTTGATCATATCATTTTTTTAGGTGATCTCAATGCTAACATGCTAGACACTGCTAACATGAATACAAAAAAAGTAAACGAATTTTTAGAATGCTTAAATCTATTACAGGTGATTATGACTCCAACGCATTTTGTAGGGGACAGCCAAACCCTCATAGATGTTATTTTTACTGATACTAGAGTCAGTAACGTTGTTGTGGACCATATTAGTGAACTTGGTCATCATTCATTCATTACATGTCAAATAATATTTAGAAAGATTAGGGAGAGACCTAGGAGGGTCACATTCCGTTGCATTAAGGATATTTTGGGAGATTACTTTGCAATGGATATGGAGTCTATCCCATGGGCATCCATCACCCACATGCAGGATGTAAATGTGATGACACAATTTTTAAGTTCAGCCATTACACAATTAAACTCATAGCAAATAAGTTGCTGGCCTTCCTGCAGTGTCAGCTGGATGTGACGGACGAGGTCAGCGTCACGCAGATCTGCACCTCGAACTTCACAGAAGATGAGATCCGCAGCGCCAAGGAGCTGCTGTATACGTCGTTCAACATGAGCGACCGAATGCCATCTCGTCGGAGAGATGAAAAAGGGGCGCGGAGTCTTCAGGACATAATCAACGTGCTGAAGGTGACCGACCCCGATGACGTGCCGACTTTCGTGGCTAAGGAGCAGAGGAGACTGCCCTCTGCCACGTTCGACCACGTCGATGTCACCAGACTCTTAAAGGACATAACATCGCTGAAAGCAAGTCTGGCCGATGTGATGCTGAAGTTTGAAGCCTCACAGACAACCATCGCTGACCTACGTAACGAAGTAAAAGAGTTACGAAATACTACATCGGTATTTAGGTCAGCTGAGGCTTCAAACGTAAATACGAAACGCGGAGCATTCGTGTGTTCACCGGCAGCAAAATTTCGCATCAGCGATATCTGAAACGTCGCCGTCCGTCATCGCGACTACGCACAGTGACCCTGTTGTCCCCGCGCGCCCCGTCGTTGCCGCGCGCTTCTCCATCCCCTCTGCGCCTGCGCCCGCGTTCGCTGCACGTGTCACCGTTACGTCATCTTCTCGACGTGACTTTGATCGCGCCGTGAGTACACTCGCCGCAGTACAACATCAGGGTGCCAAAACGGGGAACAATAAAGAAGAGGACGTCACACCCATCTCCACTCGAAGCTGTGTTCCGGATGATGATGGATTTGTGAAAGTCCAAAAGAAACGTAGGAGTCAAACCTGCCGAAATAAGTGTGGTACAGCACCCACAGGGCCCAACTTCCTGTTGAAACCTGCCGTACCCACTACGCTACTGTATGTCTCGCGCCTGCATCACTCCACAACGACTCAGGACCTCGTGGAGTACATCAAGGTCAAGGCCACTTACATCGTGAGGGTAGAGCCTTTGGAGTCACGTCACAGCGTGAACTTCAAGTCGTTCGTAGCGCGTGTGCCGACAAAGGCTCTTGAAACCTTCACCAAAGAAGAATTCTGGCCGAAGGGCGTGATGTTCCGGCGGTTCCGGGGCAGGCTGCGAGACAACGGAACTAACACCGACCGACAGGCACAACGAGAAGTGTCATCATAGATTTAAGTTATTTTTAATATATATTTTAGGTTACGGTATTTATTGATTAACTTTTATTTAAATAGTGTGTAGTATACTTTTAATATAATGTATGTATGATAGTCTGTAAGATATATTTATATTGAAAATTGTAATCCCGATGGTACCCAAGATACAAGCACTAGCTTAGTTTGGGACCAAAGGGAAACTACTTATTTGTAATAAAATGTAATTCATATTTATGAAATAAATTGAATTGAATTGAATTGAATTATTTGACCTACATGCGCCCATAAAAAGTAAAACCTTTAAAGGCAAACCTACACCGTGGATAACTGATAACGTGCGTCTGATATTTAAACTGCGTGACGAAGCTAGAAATAGGTACCACAATACGAAATTGGATCAACATAAAACATACTATCTTGACCTAAAACGTCAGGCAAGCATAGCAATAAATGAAGAAAAGCGAGCATATTTCACACTATATATTAATAACAACATAAAAAATCCCAAGTTGTTATGGCGGCACCTTAAGACAGACGTACTACCAAGTCACAACGATCGCCAACTGCCAGCGCAATTTGATGACCTTGACGCTGTTAACATATCATTTCTGACAGTCCCGGGTGAGTGCAATGTTACTATCTCACAGTTAACGTATTTTGAGTATCACAGACATGGCCCACATTATTGAAAGTTTTGAGTCAAATGCACAAGGATCAGATGGTATTAGCCTTGACATGATACTACTTTGCCTTCCAATCTGCAAGTCATCACAGATATAATAAATAGGTTTTTAGTTTCTGGTGCATTTCCTGAGGCTTAGAAATGTGATATTGTTCGTCCAATTCCAAAGAATAATAATCCTACCAACATAAGTGATCTTAGACCTATAAGTATACTCCCCTGCCCGTCAAAAGTACTGGAACATGTGGTGTACATACAGGTTATAGAATATTTGGAACAAAACGGAATTCTTCCAGAGTATCAGTCAGGTTTCAGAAAGACAAGAGATACGAGAGGTCAGATGTCAGATGTAGTGGGGAATATACTTGAGGCGCGTGACAGGGGAGAGGGCACAATTCTAACTTTGTTGGGCTATAGCCGCGCTTTTGATGCTATTAATACCGCTCTGCTGCTCTCAAAGTTAACCTATTATGTGTTTTCAATGGAAGCGGTGCAGTGGTTTAGTAGCTATCTGACAAATCGATCCCAGTGTGTGGAGTTGCGTAGAGAGGATGGCTCATCAATTTTCCACCGCCCCGTAACTAGGGGTGTGCCCCAAGGATCTATTTTGGGTCCGTTGCTTTTTATTCTATATGATGCCGATATCACACATTCTTTTGTACATTGTAAATATCAAATGTACGCTGATGATATCCAGCTGTATATATCGTTTAAGGTGGCGGACGCAATGAGGGCAGTTCAAAACATGAATGAAGATTTGCAGCGGGTAGTCCAATGGTCAAAACAAAACTCATTGGTGTTAAATCCAAACAAGTCAAAATTTATGGTCTTGGGAAGTAAACACCAGATTAACAGAATACTGTTAACAAATCCTGAACACACAATAATGGGTAATAAAATTGTTAGAGTAGATGTGGCTACAAACCTAGGACTAATAATGGATCCAGAACTGAGATTTGAAACTCACATTAGTAAGGTGCTCAGTAATTGCTTTTACAGACTGAAAGTACTGTACAATATTCGTAAACTTTTAAGTATACCAATACGCATACAACTTATGGATAGTTTAATACTATCTAAACTAAATTACTGTGACACTGTTTATGGTCCATGTCTGCTGTCCAGAACAATAAATCTTATACAACGTATACAAAATGCTTGTGCCCGCTTTTGTGTTAGTGTTCCTAGGTATAGTCATGTTACTCCTTACCTAAACAGTAACAACATATTAAAAATGGCTGCCAGACGGAAGTTACACCTAGCCAGTCTACTTTTTGGAGTAGTGCACACACATAAACCTGACTATTTATACAATAAACTACAATGGAAACAAGATAATACTAAATATAACATACGAACCGCAGTCAATCCACTAGTCATCCCAAAGTACAAGACCACAGCATTCAGAGGTAGTTTTAGATATGCTGCCACACACTGCTGGAATGATCTGCCGCCTCCGCTCCGAACCCTGAAATCAAAAAGCAGCAAATTAAAAATTATCTGTATGGCACAACAAAATAGAAGTTTTTTGTGTACACCACTATATTAAATTATAATTATTATATATAATATATTAATATTGTTTTTATTTATTTATTTTTTCCTTTTCTATTATAATATTTATCATTATTACCTCTCAGTTTATGGGCAATTTGTGGCTGAGGTGCAGTGTCCCACTGTGTGTGGCAGTGCATGTCCTCTTACCCGGTCTCCACATTGAGTGCCAAGCACAGACTTGTTTAGTCATAAATGAATCTGGTTTCTGAAATGAGAAGTTTAAATGAACAATAATAAAGACGTACCTACTGATGGTTTATAAATATATTTTAATGTTAATTTTCTTACATCAATTAATAATTTTCAATTTATTGTCCAATTTCATTTTAACATAATATTCATTTTTTCTAATTATTGTGTATTTAATTGTGTTCAAAATGAAGATAATTTTAAGGTTTGGAGTAGTGAAACTGAGCTGTAAATGTGAGTTTCTGTCTGCTTTCATTAATACATAGTGTTCTCACTATAGTAACCTAAAAGAGTGGCTATGGTATGGATACCTACGCTAAATATTGTCAGATAAAATTTGCAACCTAAAATTGTAGTTATGTAGGTACATTCTACCTTGCAAGAATAAATAAGTTGATAGTACTTACCAAATTGTAACAGCTACACATATGTCTTTTTATCAGCAAAATTTTCAAGACTGCCCATGCATCTGTGGTTTTCTCGAGTGTTTACTTTCTCTTCGACATGTCTTTCATATTCTGTGTATTTGCTTATTAACGCTTACGTTTTCATATACACAAAACTCACTACACTTACACTATACACAACACTTTGACACATAATTTCAAACTGCACTTACTACAAATTTGGAAAGTTTTGAAAACGGCAGCCATTAACGACCGACGCTGCGCGGACGCCGGGGTTTTCACTGAAGAAGAGTGAAGACAGAAAACCAGACAGTTCCGGAGCGGAGACGGTAATGTGCATATTATAAATAAATATAATATTTCTATAAAATAAGTATTAAATTGTATTCTTATTTATCTATAAAATATACATAATTGTATCGTATTTATTTGTATATGTAGCTGATGTAATATTTACTTAAATTATTTATATTTTAATTTTTAATCAACTGTAATGCTTGGCCTCACTAGTCACACGGGGCTGTCGCTGAAAACCAGCGCTGTTGCGCTTTGAAGCGCCTCAGCATTTAAGCTGAGTGACGGCCAGTTTTTCTCGTGGACGTGGCGCACGTCTGCACGCGAGCTTGTGTGAAGTCCAGTGCCATGGTACTCTGTTTTTTTATGTCAGTTTTATGTTTTTGTGTTTTTTGACTGTGGCTAAACATTTATTTTTACTTAATCTTGTGTGTGTCACCTCATGTGAAAAATAAACTGTTTTTCTTTCTTTCTTTCTTTTCTTTCAATTATATTTGCTTGTGTTATGGGTACTAAACAACTGATATACTACTTATATACATTTTTTTTTTGTAAATACATACATATTAAAGATAAATTACACTCAGACACAGGACAGACAATCATGCTCATCACACAAAGATTTGTCCTGGAATCGAACCCACGACCTTCGGCTTAGCAGTCAGGGTCACTAACCACTAGACCAACAGGCCAGTCAAGTCAACAATTAACTTGTAGTTTTCTAGTTTTATACATTATCTAACTCGTAGTTTTCGTTCTGTATGTTTCTGTTAGGTATAAACCTTGCTTAACGCTTTGGCGAGATACAACATGACGCGCTTTTAGAACATTTGATTGAAGTGTATATAAATCATCTGGACTTATGTTTTTACTACAGATTTAACTGTTTTCATCAAAAGTGTATAAGCGACACTGGTATCTATGTCCTACAAATGCAGTTAGGTTAATAGAAGACAGCTTAATACTATTAATATCATCATCGGTTTCCTTGATCAAGATCGCCGGTCTTTCTTCTTTACTTTCTGCTCCACTAGTTCTGTGAGCAATGTGTCCTAGCAATCGCCAATTTATTATAGGGAGCAGCCAAGTACACCAAGAGATTTATTATAAAGGGAAATTAGCCACCCAATTTAACTCATTATTCACTTTATGATTTTCAATACGATAATTTACAACCTATAATAGGAAAACCTGCCTCAAAATAATCAAAAAATGTACGGTAGTAGATCCACGCTGGTTTCAGCATGGATGGGTCGCATCGTCCGGGTAAGTACTACCCTCTCATAGAAGCGATCTTCAAGCGAGTATCCGTACTACTGCCTTTCGTTCGGTGAGTGAGAGCGCCGGAGGCCCTTCCTCTAATCCCATTCCCAGCCGCTAGTGGAGGCCATCATACCACCAGTTTAAGACGATAGCTTTTGGTATGGTGTCTACCACTTCTGGATTCCAGTGACTGCTTACCATCAGGCGGGGTGGAGTCACTTTGGTAGGCTAATATAAACAAAAGCTTATTAAATCTCCACAGCAACGAACATAAAGATTCAAGTGTAGAAACAATATGTCATTCAACAAATTTTCATCATACCACAACAAAATTTTAAAATTTAAAGCTACATTAATTTTATTCAGCATTTAACAATAAATGATTCGAACTGAATGTGATCCAATTTGCTTTCATATTCATGTTACATATTTAAATGTGGTGTAACAAACTGACATTGTAGGACCACAGAACCCAGACCACAATACGGTATGACCAAAGAATACATTTCACTGACTGTAAAATCATGCTGCAATTTTACACGCACCAACGCGCAAATGTAAAGTGTGGTCAATGTTTTACAATAAAAATAAACTGCATTATGTGTCATGTGTGCAAACTTAATAACAAATATTTTTGATATAAACCCTATTCAAACAAGTTCTAACTGAGAGCATTGACTTAATACTTGTAGAGGTAAAGTGGAGGTTGATGGGTGTTAATAATTCTTGTGGAGAAAACAACTGTTCATTTGCTAGTAAAGGTAGATTATTATATCAGTTTAAAGGGCAGTAAAGGTGTTTCGTTGTTTTGAGCTGGTCACGGTCTTTTTTACGATTTTTTTTACGACTAAGCTGACAAACAAGCAAACTTGCCTGATGGTAAGCAGTAACCGTTTTTAATGTGACGATGAGACGTATGTTTTTTCATCGTCTTTCCGTTGGTAACATATTCAATTTTTTGAACGTTTAAGTAAGGATCTTTCCTACTATATCTAGATACTTCCAAGTTACTTTGAATACCTTCACTTAAAAACAAATGAATATTGTAAGGCGGAGAATTTAAACACCGTGTTTAATTATGATATTATATGATACATTATAAACTTTTTAATTATTATGTTTCCTTCGGGAACTTTACAATTTATGACAATAAAGTTACCTATTTCATAAGTCTATACAAAGTAATAAAATGTTCTAAAACACTGTGTTCGAGTATATGATTAATTACTTTTAATGTTATTAAATTTAAAACTTCCTTTTTTTAAGAGAGGCTCTCTATATAACACTAACATTAGCCTAATTTTCTCTATATAATTAATAAATATATAAGAAAGTTATCTTAAAAATAGTATTAATTCAACAATGTTAGCCCATTCTTCGAAAAAAATTAACTCGAGTCTGTAATTAGAGCTTTTTACCTACAGTTCTAATTAGAGCAAATAAATCACTCCATTTTTTGTTCATTATCCACTATGAAGAAGTCCTACCTAATTTTATTATCTCAATTCCAACTTAGATGTTGGAATTGAAAGTTGCCACCTTCAAACCTTTTCGTTACCCAACCAAACTACTATACGAGTACTGTGAGGTCCTTACTGTACGACAACTTTTTCTCCTTAATATCATCATCAAACAGCACTCTAAACTGGAGTATACTGCTGAAATATTCAATAAACGAAGGGGTCGCTCAGTATGTGAGCGGGCCATACAACCTAAAACCTCATTCATACGCAGGTTTTATCCCTTTTTAGGTTCTTATATCTATAATAAAATAAATCAAATTATTGGTATTTACACTCTAAATTTACTAATGGTCAAAAGAACTGTTACCCAGTGGATAAGCAATCTATCGTACCATGAAACCGAATCTCTAATTACCGTTTTGTGATGATCAACTTGGTTTGAAAATTTCTCGACTTACATCAAATTCTAAGCTCTTACTTAATTTACAACTAATTTCTACACACCCTCTGACACACACACACTCATCCATTCACTAAACACATGCAGAGGACCACTACACTACACTACACTACACTATTAGTTTATTTTTACATTATTTGCTTTTGTTTATAAAAAACTTATCTATATTCACATAAAGCTTACTAACACTAATTGTATCTCTGTGATGTGGGCCAAAATAAAATAATGTAACCTAAACCGAGGATTAGAGGCGCCGTATGCTGAAGCACAGGTTTCACACCTAGTTCGGCTGCGGAGGCAAATGATAGACACAATTTGTACATTGTTGAGCTCATAATTGTAAAATACCTACTTACCTTAAGTTAAAAATTGTGAATGTAAAAGTTTTTGAACCAATAAATTTATTATTATTATTATATTATAGATACATTAACATTGGGAATTATTAAGGTTACATTGAAAGTTACCATCATTGATTTTGTTTGTGTCTTATAATTATTTTTACAGTAAGTATGTTTTGATATTATACTCTGTCGTGGCAAAAACACAAGCCAGATAAAAATTCTATTGTGTGCTGTATTATATAGAAGTTATAATAAACCGCAACGTGAACGTACACGAGAATGCAATAACTATTTAATGTAATGTCGAGTTGCTACTAGCCCCCGACTATTACTCCAATATTGCATATCATCCAGTGTATGTCACAGTATACTCCCTAAACTGCTGAGTTCTCAATCTAAAGTTACAAACTGCTGTACTAATATTTTAACATGTTTCGCGTCATTTTGCATTGTATAAAGGATGTTAAACTTTGCAATAAATAAATCTAACTAACGTTAACTGTACTCTTAATTGAATTAAAAAAGTTTATTCAGGCTTGGATTTAGACAGCTCAAGATTCAGCGTTGTGGAGACATGGGGATAAATTATTATGTTGAGCACATTATTGAGGCTAGTCCTTCGTCAAAGTTTTGAGAATGACTGAAATATGTGTATTACGATATACGGGCAACTTTGTGCAAAAATTGTGATAAATATTGATGGTAAGATTAGTAATAGTAAGAGTAGTATTAGACTACAGCGTTTTACTCGCCATACAATGTGGATCGTATATCGTATCAGAGGCCCTAGACAAGTGTCAAATATTTCTATTCTATTCATAGAATAGATTAAAAAATGTATGGGATTGACATAAGCGTTGGCGTTAGCTTATGTCAATCCCATACATTTTTTAATCTATTCTATGAATAGAATAGAAATCTTTGCCACTTGTCTAGGGCCTCTGATCATCTTCTTTGCACTATTTTCCATATCATACCTATAGGTACTTAAAGGGGTATAGGCTGGATTACATCTCATGGATAAAAGAAGGTTATATAAAACATCTGAGACAGACAGAATCAACTCGTTTTTTACCTGTATCCTATGTTTTGTGTTGCGAAATAAAATCACAAATTGATGTGTTAGTTCAAAATATTTTTTTCACAAAAATCTATTCTATGTAGGTATAAATACAGATTCACACATCTAAGGTGATTTAAAACACTATAATACAGAAAATGTAAAAACTTTTTTACTTAAAATATATCAACTGTAAAAAGTTTAAAGCAAATCCACTGCTTTTTTCTGTTTCTCTGCTAACTTCTTCTAAATGAGTTATTCTCGTCTAATCCCCATATCTGATTCCCTCGGGTTATTATTATTTTTAATTCAATTCTGAACCTCTGCAAATTTAGTCATGCTACGGAATTTTATTCGGTTTTCACCATCACTCGGAGATGTTCTCCCTAAAAGTTTATGAGTATAAAAATACTAATGTATGTTTATACATATAAACAATGTATGTAATCATACATTGACACATAATACATACTCGTGCAAAGCAATGTCGCAAGTACAAAAATATTTTGGCAGGCAACGAAAATTTTATCAACGAAACTCAATCTATATAGAAATTGCTTATTTACGTATGATTTAATACCACTTTGCGAATACACCATACGATTTTATCTACAAGAATGGGCAATATTGGTAACACTTTTTCGGCCTTTCTTTAACTATAATTTATTGCCAATAAAAGTTTGACAATATTTCTTTGGTAATCGGATGTAACCACGTAGGCTATAACGTGGTAATAAATATGAAGAGGTTATACTTAGTCTAGTGATGCGTGTTTTATGTTTCAATTGAGAATATTATATCTGTACCACATAATATCATCACGCCTATTTTCTTTAAAGGTACGCAGAGTTCATTTGCATTTACCAGATTTATTTGTTCTATATAAGGCAAGTCTATCTTTAAATATTTTTGTTACACGGTAAAAAAACTGTCTTTAGGCAATCTAAAATTGATGAAATAAACAAAAAAAAAACTTCAGAAGCCATAACCTTATTGTAGCAGTGTACGCACTCCTACAGTGACATCGGGGCAGTCAATTATATAACAAATAATATGTATATTCTATATTTTAAGACAAAAAACAATACATAATCTCCTTACTGAACGTATTTCCATGTTTATATAAGTCATAAAGCTGAAAAATACATGGTGTGCCTGTATATTTACCTACAAGATATGCGAACGGCTTACACATTCGTGAAATATAGCCGAATAAATGTCGTAATATTCTAAATAAAACAAATATTAAAACAGTGAATAAAACATACGTACTGTGTAGGTATACCTTTATGTGATATATGCTAGGCTACGACTAAAATTTCCAGACAAAATCTGTAAAGTTTTTTTGACTCATTATTTTTTCAACCTTTTTGAAGCCAGCTTCTAATATTAAACAGTTACGACTGAATAGCAGTATTTTATATGACGCAAAATAATATTTAGCCCAATACATATGTTGCGATCTCCGAGTTCTGAATACTCCTAATAATAATAGGAGAAATATGACACCCAGAATAAGAAAATAATTTATTTTCTTATAAAAACTGTTATTAAATGTAGATAATAATAACAATATTTCAACAACTACACACAACACCATCTAGACACAAAGTAAGCATATTATATGTTTGTGTTATGGGTTCCAGAATGCGGATATACGTACTTAAATATTTTTTTTTTATAAATACATATTCAATATACATATACCCAGATCAATGCAAATAGTCATGTTCATGCACACAAATATTTGCACTGAGCGGGAATCGAACCCGCGACCTCTGCGTGGCAGTCCATACACAGTACCACCGAACCACAGAGGAATCTTAAGCTAAGTGTCACAAATGCCATATCGAATGTCAATTTCAAACTGAAATGTGGGTACCTAAGGCCGGGCGCACATTAGCAGACCCAACAATCCGCAGACGACCTGTCGTGTTTTTTTTACACTAGGGCCAAGCAGTTTTCGTACCCCGTAATGTGCATCCTTTCATACATTGTAATGCCATGGAATAATAAGAAAAAACTGCCCGCAGACAAAAATATTCTAATGTCCGCTCTAAGTGTAACTGTATTAATATCTAAAGCTTAACACGCGCTGTGATGCACAGGAAATAAAAAAGCTGTTAAACCGTTATGGAACTTGGCTAAGTCAAATTCATTTATTCATTAAAATCTTGTAAAATCCAATCATAGACGGTTAAGATAGTCAAAACGTGCCAAACAATTTATCTACGAACAATGTTTACAAGGCTCGAACATGAGAGGAATTTGCAACGAATCTAGGACATATTTCTGTCATTTGACTGCATTTCTTTGTTTTGAATAAAAGGTAATTTGTTTTGTTCGTGTACACAAAAGAATTGTTATACAGAATACGTTTTTTTATATTAAATAGAAAAACACATACGGGAGCTTATGTAGGTGAAACCGAGCTCCAATATCCATTACTCTGAATGACGAAGCATAATATTGCAAAGGAATAATTTTCACTTTAAAATAGAAAGTAAAATATGTTCTACAAAATTGGCCACTTGCGAATGGATATAAAAATTCTTTATTGTATATAGGTACCTATATTTATAGTATTATTTAATGTATACCTATAAATAATAACGAATATTGGCTGATTAGAGATGACTACTCTCTAATACTCGTAAGAAGAACTACCAGTGAAACAGAATGACATAGATTGCTAAATTGCTCTTCGTCAATACCTACCTACATTTGGAAAGGCAGTCTATGTATATATAATTAGCACAAGCACAACTCTAAAGTAATCCTTACATTCTCACAACAAACTTTTAAGTCTATTGTATAAATCCCTATAGGAAAATACGGTCCTAAAAATATCGATTAATTAGCAAACTTCTAGCAAGCGTCCATCCCATCAAATTCATGTTGTAAGAGTCGCCAAACAGCTTAAATGGATAAATGCAAATATTCACTTTGTTTACCAACTAGCATATTAATGTGCCGGCTAATCCTTTCAGTACAGGGATTATATCGGTAGGAGTATACCGGAGATTGGTAATTATAAAGTTATAAATAAAATTTAAAATATACAGCTTAGTGAAAGAGAATCAGAGATTAGAGCAGCTACCTGTTGTGTTCTTGCTAAAGGCTATGGAGTAACTCTGTACGAGTACTCTACAGTACTTTAAAAAGTGATTGTAGATTTTTATGGTTACAATTAATAATAAATTTATTATGCGTAGTCGTTAATAAATAACCGAATTAGAAAATACAATACATCACATCTGTCTATAAAATATGTGTTATAACGCAATGTAATTCGAAATAAAGGTTAGCTTATTTTGTGGCATAGACATAAGCTACTATCATTATTGTCTTGAAATAATTAGAGGACCTTTGTGTATCGTAATCTCTCTGTTTATCTTGTTCTGCCTTAGATAAAATGTTTATTTTAGAAATTAGTTCAGTTAATAAGTTCTCACTATTTTTCTAAGTAACACGAGAATAATATAAGTCCTATGGCGTTTACACAAGGTCACAGTCGTAATAATTTCTCATTCTATGGATATTGCTGCAACCACTAAGCCGAGGGCAGTTATTTACATCGTCACGCATGCCGTTGCATACCAATGATAGGAAGTTCACACATGTTAGCATCGCAGTGGGTTTGGCAACATAAAATATTATGCTACAGACGTACTTGAGTAAATTGTAGTAACTATTATTATTTTAATACGTTATAAGAGTGGCAGCAACCGATGTATAAGGGCGGCTCGCGACCGTTCAAGGCGTCCAATGTGTGTACATACGCTACTTACAACACTATTAAGTACTTAGATAAAATCATCCAACAAACCAAATTAATATAATTGTTACTGAATGTTAGATTTGACCATCAAATTAATAAATAAATTTTCCGAAGATAACTTTTCAACGAAAAAACGTAACAATTTTCACCGATCTAGGATACGAATATCCAGGGACGGCATGATCAGACGACGAATACAAACCGGCACACAGCTACACGCTGCATTTTATATTTGAAGTAAGATTCTTTAGAAATTCTCCACAAAGGTTTTGAATTGCAAAGCTTTTACGGCAATTTTGGTATCGATACTTGCAAACAAAGATATTGTATACTGCCAAATAGTATCAATCTGATAGATTAGTAGCCAAAGTAACTTGATTATTAAGTTTATACAAGTTTGTTCTTTCTAAAACACTATTCGTTTTTATTACAATCGTCTCCGGTCTATATCTTCTTGAACAGTTCGTACGAGATGACTAAGGGAATAGTAGGTACTGGGCAGGAGTGTTCGTTGTGAACTAAATGCCTTGCCTTCAGTTCACCTACCTCGTGGTGACTATATCTCATCTCTTCTCCCCCACACCTTCCTTTAGAGGAAACTTACGTGCAACAGTAGATACCTCAAGCTTGAAAGAGTTTTATAAATGTACCATTAGTAACACAGTAGTACGATCAATACAAGCCAATTTGGAAACGTCCCTAGAATATTTTAATTAAGCTACTTACTTATTAAAAATTATACGAGTGCCTTTAGCCCTGACTTGAAAACAAAATGAAATTATTATGTCAATTAAGTATCAACAAGATCAAACACAACCTTCAGTTCTCAATTAAATATGGATTCTTTATAATTAATTGAAGAAAATGAAATCACATTAAATACATTAGATTTGTCTTGAAAACTATTTCAGTACAAAAGTACCTCTATTTCTAAGCTAAAAGCTCGGTGTATAGTATCCCACCAAAAATATTTTCATGTAAAATGTTATCAAGACGAGAGCGTATGACTTGCACTATCGAAAAGTTATTAGATGCCCTAGACAAATAGCATAGATTTCTATTCTATTTATAGAATAGATTAAAAATGTATGGGATTGACATAAGCCAACGACAATGTCGGCGTTAGCTTATATAAATCCCGTACATTTTTCTCTGCCTCTGATCTCATGTAGAGCCAAGCTTCTAATTCGGCAAACCCAGGCTTCACAAATTCCACACCACAGTCAAATGGCTTGGCCATGGTACAAACAATTTATTTCTTAATTATTGTCTTCATAAAAACTTAAGTACCAACAGTGTTAAATGTAAAGACGCAAGTAAATGTTTAAAATTCATAAAAAAAACCGATCAGTCTAATGAAGTGCCGCTAAATGACTGTTACATGTGAATATTGAGCATTTTATATATATTTTATGTACGTTAGATATTATTGCAGTCGAAGAATGCAATTAAACTGCATAAATACAGCATTCCAAATCACGTTTTCTCACATAAAAAATTGACGTTGTTACCTAGAAAGAAACCCATTAACGTATTGGATCTTATCTTGTTATTTCACCCGGGTGTTATTTCACGTTAAAGTTGAAAAGTAAATTAGATTTCTCGGCACAGCTGCATGCACTGTGATTAAAATGACGACTTAGGAGCAGTGTAGGCAGCGATTTAAAGTCATATGATTATTAAATTTCAGAGGTATTTGACTTTTTTTGTATGAAATTAAAATGCAATAACTTTATTTTTTAAATATTGGATTAATAATGGTTCATGTCTGGTTTAGGATATACGACAGCAACACTTTTGCCATTGTGTTTTGTAAGCAGATATCACGCAATGGACGGCGACGTTAGGTGCAATATCGCCTGACTACAACGTGGCGACCATATCAAATACCTTCCTATTCAAAAGCACTTCTAAATGTGCATTTCACAAATTTTTCTTAGGTTTGATTATACCTGGTATAGAGACAATTCCATATCATTGTCGTATTTATGAAATAAAATAAAAGGAAATTGGAGCATGTGAACTTAGTACTACTATAGTAGGTACTTCCTCGCCAACAATAACAGTAAACATTTCTACGCTTACCAGTTGTTAGTACTGACTTCAATGAAATATTATTTGATACGTGGCTCACAAACCTTTATACGGAACACACGTGCTTCTAACGTTCGTTCCTCAGATGCAGTACAGTGTGTTTTATTGCATCGTTTGTATGACTTGTATGTGTATTTTGTATCATACATCCTGTGTTTATACGGTTGCCTTTTTGTGTTGTAAGGCTACTTAAGTTTTATTGCTTTTTAGTAAATAGAACTTGTTTATTTGTATTGTTCTTTTCCTGTTGGTAAGCAGTCAGTGCAATCCAGAAGTGGAGGCAACTATTCTAAAAGCCATCGTTTCAAACTGCTGGTATGGTAGCCTCCACTGTAACGGCTGGGAATAGAATAGGTGAAGGGAATGAGGGAGTTGAGGAAAGAAGAAAGGAAATTGGAACTCCGGCTCTCTCACTCACCGAACGAGACGAAAGTATGGATACTACTATTCTTACGTCAATCTTTTAAGTCTTACAGAGTAGTACTTTTCCGGTCGATCCAGGCCCATTCATGCTGAAATCAGCGAGCATCTACTACCTGTAATTATTAATTGTTTTCAAAACAGTTCTTTTGTGGATTTGATTATCTTAGTAGCACAGTTTTTGGTTCCCGAGAAAAGAATGTCTCTATGCCCGTTTTAATCCTAAAAATATATCATAAATGCATTTTACCCACCCATACAGAACGTAATAGGTGTACGAGTAATGAAATGTTCTCGGTGGCACTCAATAAGTACATGCTACTATGCACGCGGTGTGAGGAATCAGGGTGTACTTTGTGGCCATTAATTATATGCAAAAACCCTCGCGACACAGCATATTCTTAATGCGGTAAACTCAAAAAAATATAAAGAAGTGTGGACAGTTTTAAGCGTCTGCAGACTGCCTAAACCTGAATGTTGTAAAACTAGTACCTACATGAGCTTTCAAACATAGAAGGTTATTGCCATAGAGATGTAGCTCCCAAAACAAATAGACATTATAATATTAGTATTTGTTATATCCAATAGGAAGTTATAACCCGCAAAGTAAACTGGTATTGACTTTTGAAGTAACAATTTTGTGTATAATTTAATACATTAAAGTTATGACTTATTGGAATTGATGAGGCGCTTGACGTAAATTCAAAATTGTTTTTTAAGGGAATCAATAATCACAAGTATTAGGGATATTGTGTAACCAGTTACATTGTATTCTATTGAAATGTGTAGGTAATAACCAAACATATTTAAATATTGTTTATAGAAATATTGTTGTGCTTGTTTTGTTTTGTTTTGTTAAAATTTTATACTTAGTATTGTTCAAATTATACATTGTGATTTGTGAAATAGAGGTACATTGTGCACTCCTGTGGTAAATTAAGTTCATCTTACTTTATACTTATAGCAAATATTAAGTACAGTTTATATAATACCTACATAGAAACATTTACCACAGTTCACATGTTGCCTTTACCTTTTGTAGCAATATGCAAATTGAGGCAGCCTGTAAAGCACACATTTTACTTTTTATTTTTTCTTTACAACATAGAAAGCTGTAAGTAATTAATTACATATAGAGTTAAGTTTATTGCCTGTGTCACTTCGCATGCTACTTGAAACTGTAACTTACAAAAATTGTAACAACCTGGCGATTAAAAAGAGTGGCCTGAGTTTCTTGCCAGTTCTTCTCATGGCTCTACTTCGTCAGCGAACTGGCTGTAGGTTAATTTGCTGACATTTTGTAAACTTTGACGTTCATAAGTGTTAATTTAATTAACCTATATGAATAAACATATTTTCATTTCATTTCATTTTATTATATAAATGTTTGCCTTGTATAAATCTCTAGTCTAAAATAAGTAACTGCTCTAATTCTTCCAATGGTTAAACAAATAACATAGTGAAGTATTGCATTACATTTTGAGTATACCGGACACATTTCTTCCGGGAGCGGCGTATAACTTGATTTATTACAAGGGATATTATCCTTGATAAATTGTTTGACTATAGACATACAATACTTTAGCTGGTTATAAAACTGTTTATTGGCATTCGAAATATAATTTAACCCTTTCATGGATACTACTGTAGACACACTAGATGTTTTATTGTCATCACGGCCATTTACGTTTACTGTCCCGGCAAGTGTTGAAAATGAAGATCAGACAGATTCTATAGACAAAGTCATAATCAAACTTATTTAGATCATAATAATATAAACGACACAAACACAATAACTTCAAATATTTCCGGGCTTATTGATTGTAGGTCTGGGTGTTTCTATGTATAATATGTATGTATTTACAAAAAAAAAAGTATTTAAGTATGTATATCCGCATTCTAGAACCCATAACACAAGCATATAATATGCTTACTTTGGGTCTAGATGGCGTTGTGTGTAGTTGTTGAAATATTATTATTATTATTATTATTATAATCAATAACCCGAAAAGGCGTTCATTGACTAAAGTTAAGGCATAAGAAAGCAAAATCAAAAGTTCAGGTAATTGTAACAATAGGACTAAGCAGGGAACTATAAATAACAAGGGCGCTACAAAATATCAATACTGGTCGAGGTAGCAAAGAGGCCGCTGACGGCTTCTAGCCCAACTATAATAATAATAATTGTAACAACATCGAAAAATGAAGCGAATAATACTTTTTTAATGTATTATAGTGTGACCATCAGTCAAGAGAACGCAAGACGGTCGCGTTGTAATTTATCTATGTTAAAACTAGAAGTTTGTTGCCGCGTCGTCTCCGAGCTTCCCTTTTTCAAATTCCAATAAGCGCTTAACTCATATATTAATCTTCATCACAGCGGTATGAAGTTGTTAAAATTATAAATCACGGCTGTGGCTGTTTTATTAGACATTTATATTAGTATTTGTTAATACACATTTTACAGGGTCGTATTATAAATTACCTGTAAATTTTATATACAAGATTTTTTCATAATGTATTAAAATTTTTGTTTATTTACCAAGCAAAGATCTTTCAGTCGTCCTTCCAAACCTAATTTACCGCCATTTGGGTTCTATCGTTATAAATACTGTCCAGTTTTCTCCGCTCTCGTCACCTCCGTTGTTTCATATGCATGCTTTGCCGCGTCGTCATGTATCAGAGTTCTACGACGCAAGACATTGATGCGTTTAGAACATAAATGTACTCAGTCGAGATTTGCGATAATTTTTCTTTGTTTATTTTATTCAAAATCAGGTTATTGGTTTTAATTTTAACTTTTATTTTAATATACGACTTTATCGCAACATTAAACGAAGAACTAAATTGGGTAATTCTCGCCGACCTATCCATTATCGGTCCAGAAAGCAAACGTTGCCAGAGAACAAATTACGTAAAATAAATCTTAAGTTTTTTCTAAAGACGGTAATTTATTCTTACCAGTTATCTTTGAGCAATTAACAGATTTTCTCAAAGAACATCTGAGTCTCAGGACGAAGATACGGTTGATTGTTAATCTAGCTTTGTCAGCATTCCGTCAATTTTCATTAAAGCGTATTTTTATCGTAAATTCAGATTGAGAATTCATTTTAGCTGCTTCAGCAGTATACAAATCACTTTGGGGTTCTGATATTTGTATAGTGATTTTTGCATACTAAATTAGCTTTATTGAAATCCCACCGTCATCAATAACATCATTTATTTGAAAAAAAATAATATTTGTCAGTTCGAAAATAACTAAGCGTAGGTATTGATTTTTATGACATAACCGCGGAGTACCTAGACGTCTAATTAATTATAATACTATTTAAAATTTCATAAATTGGTCACAGCTTTGAAAGTTCTCTTTGTCGAAGATGTGTAGAGTCTGTCAAATACAAGGCTTGTTTAAGAAAAACCACTGCTTTATAGTTTTTGACATTCTATAGTATCACTTAGTTTCGGACACTCTCTCCCTCTTAACTCGGAGACTTGATGGCACTTTTTATCATTTTGCAGTTTAGCGATTTCAGTATAAAATCATTGATAAACAAACCTAAGTAAACAAATTTGGCATGTTTAATAGTACCTGGAATATAAAAAGCGCACAAAAACTCAGGCCAACGTATAGTAACAAAAATCCTTTGAATTTTACGCTACGAAAAACAAGTTAAACCATTGCAACCAACTCATTAGAGCTGTGGTTGACGTCCAACGTGACTTGTACCTAAGCGCCTACACTATGTGTTCCTAGTGCATTAACACTAACTGTACATCTCGCTTCAATGGCATGAAGTTTGGATTGCATACAGAGTATTACGATAACATTGGTAACAGCCTTTGGTTTGCAATATTTGCTTTCTAGATTGTCTTACAGAAGACTAAAGTAAATAACACTGGTTGTGTTTGTGTTTCTACTAATAAATTTATTACCCATAGCAACGAGGAGAAATGATTTCTGGTAACAAGGAAGGAGGTGTTTCTCTGTTATTTAGTGCAGTGTTATGAACGTCAAAGTTTACAAAATGTCAGCAAATTAACCTACAGCCAGTTCGCTGTCACAGAGCCATGAGAAGAACTGGCAAGAAACTCAGGCCACTCTTTTTAATCGCCGGGTTATTACAATTTTTGTAAGTTACAGTTTCAAGTAGTATGCAAAGTGACGCAGGCAATACACTTAACTCTATAGATACTTAATTACTTACAGGTGGTTAATTACTTACAGGTGGACCGTATTCTTATTGAATAAACCGAATAAATAAAAAATAATGAAGAATTAATTAAAATTTATCAGAAGCTTACAGAGTTAGAAAATTTTACGCAAGAAACTACAGTAATATAATCAGTGGAAAATAAAATTAATGAATAGAAATTAAACACCCTTTTGTACGCTTGGCTGCCTTCATTCAGACTTCAGACAATAATGTTAATTATACGCTTACATGTATATAAATAGTTCTGTAATACATATAATTAATGTCGACGTAATGTTATGTACATGAGTAATATGTTATAGTAAATCAAGTAGACATTAAATAGTTTGGTCTTTACAATAATTAGTATTCTGGCAATTATTAATATCATTTTAGATGAGTGACGTTTACTGCCGCTTTCATCTATCGGTTTCCTGCCATCCTTATCCAGCCGCGATCTAGTTTCAGAAAGGCCTATTCACGCAGCGTAAATAGCAAAAATTTTAGCAATAAACAGCAATAATTTTATGTTCAAATACATTTTCTTTTTTGGTTTTTTCTTTGTTATATTTTATGGAAAACTCATAACTAACTGACCAAATTAAAATTAATAATTACGTAGTGACGGCCTAGTTCAAATCTCTATATAACTAATACAAACTAATCTTACAAACCAATCTCTTCTTTTTGTGTAAAACTAAACTAACTTAGTTTATTGTTTGCTTTTGAAACGTAGGTTTTGATTGAAGTATTTTTTATAAAGCATTTTTTTTACAAGATATTAAATGAGTAAAAAAAAGCTACCTCTGTTTACTAATCTATTTAAAATAAAGCTATATTGCTTGTTGTTTGTTAGAAACAACTAAGAACTAAATATATTGTTACTAACTCAATAAAAGAGACCTCAGTAATATTTGATTAGTACAACAACACAAAAACAGTTTGTCCCATTAAATTGTACTACAAAAAGGGACAATAGTTCTAACACGATTTTAACGCCCTTTGAAATCGAATTTCCTACAGACCTTCTGTTAAATATGCGTAAAATATTGAAATTTATTACGGCTCAATAAACCTACAAATCGTTATCTATTTAAAAACTTAGACATGGTAATGTGTAGGCGGACTTGTGCCTAGGGCATTCCCTAGCAATTCGTATAATTTCATAGTGACAGAATTTACACCAAATATTAAAAGCGGAATTCATCATCATCATCATCATCATATCAGCCAAAAGACGTCCACTGCTGGACATAGGCCTTCCCCAATTTTCGCCTTCGTAGCCGGTCGTTCGCCGCCCTCATCCATCGGTTGCCCGCCACCCTTATAAGGTCGTCGGTCCACCTTGTGAGGGGTCTGCCCACGCTGCGTCTTCCGGTTCGTGGTCGCTACTCTAGAACCTTTCTGCCCCAGCGGCCGTCAGTTTTGCGAGCTATGTGTCCTGCCCATTGCCACTTCAGAGAAGCAACTCTGCGAGCCACGTCAGTCACTTTGGTTCGCCTGCGGATTACTTCGTTTCTCAAACGATCGCGCGGAATTCGTACAATACTATTTGGTCAGTTTATCAGAGTAACTCTATATTATGATTAGGTAATGTACGTTTTTCTCACCAGTGTGCGAGGTGGCTTATAAAATATTTTATAATTATGTTTTTTTTTTATTATTCATACAAATACTCACTTCTGGAATTTGTTTTGGGTATTAAACTATTAAATCATATTTTTCGTTGTATCTAAATGCGAAAACTGAAACTCATAAAATCGAAAGACCTATTTTATGTTTATACTTTCAAAACTTGATTCCTGCTTACGAAAACAAAAATTTATAAATAATTAAATTATTATGATTGATTGAAAAAAAGTATTTAAAGTATGATCCTATATCCGCATTCTAGAACCATTGGCGTTGTGTGTAGTTGTTGGAATATACTTATCTATTGTTTTATACAGAAGTGTATATGATATTTCTTATTTTTACCTACCAATGTGACTTCACTCTGCATGATGATAGTCAATAGATGCAGTCAGTGGAATTCAGAAGTGGTGGCCACCATTCTAAAACTCATTATTACAAACTTCCACTATGGCGGCTTTATGAGATGTTTTTTACACCCTACTTAAAAGACACAGAGTTAAAATATGATTGGAACACATACGCTGGTAAGTAATTTCAGCCTTTACCACAGCGAAGATTTTGAGCGATAAAAGTTTTAGGTACTGAACCGTTTGGTTCGAGAAACTTTAGATCCCACTGTCAAAGAGTTGCACTTCAGTTCCGCACGTTTCGTTATCTCAATCTTTGAATTGCTCAATTTCACAAAAGTCTTTATAAAAAAGTGATAATTTAATGAGTGAAAACTTGCAGCTGAGGATTATCAACCTGAGATGAAAAACCGGAGTCATAGCAATGCTTACTATCTCGGTAGTAATGTTGTGACCTGAAATAAAACTTTTTCTGCTATGCAATAGAAGCTGTGCAATGCAGTATTAAAGTTCTTCATAATCATTAAGTAGAATTGTCGTAAAAATTTCATGAACTAATAAAAGGGGCACACCTGCCATCCAACAGCTCCCCTGACACAGATAACAACACCGAAAATACTAAAATTATATATTTATTAATTTAAAGACAAACTCGGTAGCTCGGTAAAGTCGGTAATTAACTTAGAAACTTCAAACTTGGCGGTAATGAAGTCAGGCGAGAGGCTTGATACGAATACCGAAGGCATGCAGAACTTTCGCTCCTTTCGTTCTAAAGTGTCATTTAATCACCAAGTATTGTAAAGTAGAAAACTCTTTCATGGATGTTTACGTCTCCCTAATAAATTTGTAAGTAACTGATCACGCCTTTAAGTATAACTCATGGTGTAATATCCTTTAAGTTTCCTTAACTGTGTATTAAGCTCAGTAGTAGGTTTAAATACTTTCACTGGTTGTTTACCTCGACTATAGCATTATGCCGATTGTCATAATTTCAAGTTTCATACTAAATAAATAATTCCAAAATAAACAAATCATCAAGACAAATACAGTGGTCAGGATTCTATTGTATCATTGTAAAACCATTAGATGGTATTTCATAATTCTCGTTTATGCAAAAAAATAAGGAAAACTGGGTCGTCAACATAATATCAAAATTAGATTATTGGCGTAGTAACGTCACAACACGTCAACACGAATTACGTATCCCTCCTTATATTTTAGAAATCACGTCGTATCCAAAAAGGCTAATTTCCAACGACTTGTGGAAGGAAAAATCATATCCCCAGTGACACAAAACAAAGAAACTGTGCACTGCTATCCGGTGACTAAAGCTATAGACGATTTTTTTAGCCCACATGTATTCCACAACCTATTAATCTCAAAAGCTCTAAAAGCATAATTGGCGCTGCTACCTGCCACTACTACCAAATAATAAGGAAAACTACACTAACAACCATTGTCTTTATTTAAAAACACATCCAGTTTCAGCGCTTTTCAAGCGTTTTTCAACTGCGAATTTAAATCCAATAACGATCAAATCTCTCCCACAGGGCATTAGTATGAAAGAACGAAAGTTTCCTTATTTAAATATATACGAAAATAAAAGGCTCAAATGTAATCACTTAAGGAAAATCGCGTCAGCAGTTTCTCCGTCAAAGTAACAACATGCATATAACCTGAAGTTCGATAGGATTACTGCGTATTTGGTACTAACATCAACAGGGTTCGAAACAGTCTTAGGAAAACCGCCAAAATTCTATTTGTGTAATGTCTTACTTTCTCATATTGTATAGAACGTATACCTTATATGGTGATTGTATTGTAATAGGCTTGTTTTCTACATTTTTCATTCCATTTCTAGTGAAATCTTCATCATCATTCGCTGTATTTATTTATATAAAATTATTTTTAGAAAAAAAAATGAAAACCGACTTCAAACAACACCTACATGTTTAATCCTTAACTAAAAAGTAGAAAATAATATTTTAATTACTTCATAGCAAAGAACATTAAAGGGGACTCAACGCAATCCTTGATACCTATAATACTTTACTATTTATAGTTTTTAATTAGTTATTTTGGAGTCGGTGCCAGCCAAGAAGGATCTTTAATTCTGCCGTTGCAACAAACTTTTAAAATGCACGGGGCGGTAGTGGCACGCGTGGGGGATATGCCTGAGTGCACTACCCGAACGCGGTCATACTCGTGAAGGCAGACGTCATTGATAGTTGTGTTCAGATAAAGATAAAAAATTTGAGGCGCACTTATCTGATTCCGTTCGATTTCTTGTATTAAATCTATATTTTTCATTCATATATTAATAGATTAATCAAGAAGGTTTTTTTTGCTAGTAGGAAGGTTATTTTTATGGAGGTCATTATGATCCTTCTTGGCTGGCACCGACTCCAAAATAACTAATTATAAACTATAAATAGTAAAGTATTATAGGTATCAAGGATTGCGTTGAGTCCCCTTTAATGTTCTTTGCTATGAAGTAATTAAAATATTATTTTCTACTTTTTAGTTAAGGATTGAACATGTAGGTGTTGTTTGAAGTCGGTTTTCATTTTTTTTTCTAAAAATAATTTTATTTTTAAACTTTTAGTGGGAATTAATTGTGTATAAATAAATTCAATATGGGTAGACCTACTAAACGTGCTACGCAAATGAGACAGCGCCGCGCCGTTTGAAAGAAAGTAGAGACGAGAGGTAAGATTGTAAATAGATATATAAGGTCCTTGTCAACACTTTCTCGATCGCTAAACCCTGAATCCCAGAAACCACAAATCAAAACAAAAAAGTGATGATCTACCAACAACAAAGAATCATCAAAAATCATAATTTAATTGACCGAGCAATCGCTTAACAGATATACAAAAAATAAACAGTGGTGCTGTAAAAGCAGGTTTAAGGTCGCCCGTTGCTGTTGTAATTTCTCACGAGCATAAGACCTCCAACTTGGCTTAACGACTACCTAATTATAGTGATAACCATAGTCTACTGCTTCTTAAGAATGAGGACGCTGAAAATGAAACGACACAAATAGTCACTCATCCAGGGCCACTTCGTTTCTAACAAAAAAAAAAAAAATCACTTCGCACTTGTAGCATGGACATGTCAATGTCAGAAAATTCGTCGCAAAAGACATCGACGTGTTGCTTTACACATCTTCACTTCTTGCATACGTTTTGTTACAAAATATAAAATTGAAGCCAAACCACTTAACTATTCTTTATAAAAAAAACATGGGACCCCATTTCAGAGTATACCCTTTCAAATAAAAGAAGAATTTTCAAAATTGGTTTATAAATGACCGAGTTCTGTTGTAATAAACATACAACCACTGAACCATTTCTTATAATAAAAAAATGGGACCAATTTCAGAGTATACCCTATCAAATAAAAAAAAAATTTTTCAAATTGGTTCATAAATGACCGAGATATGAGGTAACAAACATACAAAAAAAAAAAAAAAAAAACATACGACCCGAATTGATAACCTCCTCCTTTTTGAAGTCGGTTAAAAATATGGTTTGTGGCCGTACACAAAAACCTCTATGAACTTAACTGTGTCACGGCGAGCCGTTTATATAAAAATTAATAGCATCAATAATATCGACTGCACCGTTGGTCTAGTGGTTAGTGTAACTGACTGCGACGCCGGGTGTCGTGGGTTCGATTCCCGCGGAAGGCAAATATTTGTGTGATGAACATTTGTATTTGTCTTCAGTGTGGGTGTTTCCTATGTATTCTAAGTATGTATTTACAAAAAAAAAAGTATGTATATGTATTATATTTCAGTTATCTAGTACCCATAACACAAGCTCTGCTTAGCTTGGGACTAGATGACGGTGTGTGATAGTGTCCACATATTATTATTATTATTATTATTATTTAAATGAAATAAAATATGAAATGAAATATATGTTTATTCAAATAGGTTAATTAAATTAACACTTATGAACGTCAAAGTTTACAAAATGTCAGCATATTAACCTACAGCCGTAAAGACGTTGAAATATACATACCTATTGTTTAATATCGAAACACCATTTGTTATTAAAAATGTTTGAGGTCATACTCGATAGAGGGCGTTGTACCATGCGTCTGAATCGCGATATGGTTTGGTTACCGAGCGTCCTATAAAAGCTAGAAATATTTTTGCAATAAATGGAACCAGCAGTACATTCAGTTCAGAATACAGTTGTTTTATTTATTTACACCTAGTATTCACAAACAGTTGAGTTCACAAAGGTCAAATACTGTAGTGGTATTTAACATTGGTCCTACCGACCCGGATTGGACTACCGAATCAGTCCTTTTTTTGAGCATCGGAGCCCGAGTGTGGCAACACCTTGTACGCAGTGGATCGCTGCAGTAAAAGTACAAGGCCTTTTACCCTCGCGGTGGATTAAGGTTTGTGTACAAGCACACGGCGGAGTAAAGCGGCAAGACGGCATCGAAGTAGCCGCTGCATTAATTCAACGTCACGATATAGATGATGCTACTAGTCGGATACACGCAAGTAATGGTGACACCAGTAAATCTGTGAGTACAATAATAATTGTGATTAATTATTTGAAAAACAAACTTTAAAAGTAAAATAGTGCCAAGCAATTTCGTACCTTATTTACAAGAGAATTTTAACTTTGAAGTTTCACGAAGAATAGTGGGCTTAGATTATTTTAGTGATATGTTTGCTATGTAAACGTATTTTATTTTGACTTAGAAAATTATTGCATGTTTTGTTTTTAGTTTAAAAAAATATTGATAATTTTGTTAGTTAAGAGCGTGCATGTTAGTTACGTTAGTTTTAACTTATAATAGTTTTAGAAAAACGGGGGATCGGGGAATCTATGCCCGATTTTTAATTTTTTTTGTAAGTCTCAAACCCTTAGCCAATTTTACAAATTGGACTAAGATAACATAGTAATAGAGAGAGATAACAGGTAGCTTGTCAGCTAAGATATTTATTTTATTAGTAATTTTAGAACTACTTGTTTGGTAAACATAGTTATCCATTTTAGCTAGTTTAAAGTAAAATATTTAGATACCTAGTTGTTTTAATACAAGTTTATTCATTTTTATAAGTACATTTTGTTAGTTTAAATAAAAGATGGAAGGATTAATTAACGTTTTAAAGGATTTACAAAAAGTGATTAATAAAGGCTTAACTAATTTTAAAAAGAGTCCAAAAGACAAGCTCACCGTAGTATATATTGAGACTAGATTGGAGTTATTAGAAAAAGATTGGGCTACTTTTAAAGATACAAAGACAAAATTATATGAACAATTTGAATTAGAAGAAATAGATAACGATGCGGAAGACGTTTATGATAGCACGGAGGATACCTATATAACATATAAATGTGCCTTGAAAACTATGTTAGGACAATTACAAGTTAGCCGCGAAACTGCAAAACTGATAGGTAGTAGCAGTAAATCTAATAATTGTGTGAAACTACCAAAAATATCGATACCTAAGTTTTTCGGCAGATATGATGAATGGACAACTGTTCATGATTTGTTTGTGTCCCTTGTCCATAACAACAATACGCTAGATAATGTACAAAAATTGCATTACCTTAAAAGTCATCTAACTGGTGAAGCTGAACAACTTGTAAGGCATACACCTATCACTGACGCCAATTACAAACAATGTTGGGATCTCTTAGTTAAACGATATAACAACAAAAACTACTTAGCTAATTGTATTTTAAATCGTTTGTTTGCTCAAAAACACGTGCACGTTGAATCGGCAACTACTTTAAAGGCACTGTTGGACACAACAACAGATTGCTTGAATGCGCTTACCAATTTAAATATAGACGTGTCTACCTAGGATATTATTGTCATCCACATAGTAACATTTAAATTAGATGAAACTCGAAAACAATGGGAGTTAAATAATAACAATGACTCTAATAACGAGTTGCCTACTTTAAACCAATTTAAAACCTTTATTGAAAATCGTTTCCGCGCCTTGGAAAGCATACAATCTAAAAGAACTCATCATCCAGGCACTAAAGCTCACCAAATTCCACAAACAAAGGCATTGGTCGCCACTGGTTCATCCCATACGGTACGTTGCGAGTTCTGTTCGGAACAACATGATGTGTTTTTGCAAGAAATTTGCAAATCAATCTATTTTAGCTCAGACGCGATTTTGTGGCGAAAAACAAGATATGCTTCAATTGTCTTGGTAGCAATCACACTGCTCATGACTGCAAAAAGCAAACAACTTGTCGAGTGTGCCATAAGCGACATCACTCCTTACTCACTCTAGTGGAGATCTTGAGAATAAATCGGAGCATACAGTAGCGAAAACCACTATCGACCCCACTGGTACCTCTGCTAGTGTCGATCAGATAGTGTCGTGTTTATCGACAGACAATGTTATCAAACCTGGACAGGTTTTATTAGCAACTGCACTAATAAAGGCCGAGTCTAGGAATGGAGGAACCCAAGTCGTCCGAGCTTTGCTCGATCAAGGCTCACAAGCATTCTTCATAACAGAATCTACGGTGCAATTATTAAGTTTAAAAAAGATTCCTGTATGCGGACTGATTACATGCATAGGTGAAAATAAGTCAACGCCTGCCAAGCACAAGGTACAGCTAACTGTAAAGTCTAGAGCTGACCCAGATTTTAAATTAGTTATTAATGCTTATGTCTTGCGAAAAATAACTTCATACTTACCAGAACGCAGCATAAATATTGAGGGTTTCGATTGGATACATAGTAAAAACTTAGACTTAGCAGATCCAAACTTTAATCTATCCAGTAAGATCGATGTATTGCTAGGCGGAGATGCTTATAGTTATATTTTAAAGAACGGTATAGTGAAGAGCCCTTCTGGAACACTTATTGCTCAGAACACTTCACTAGGATGGGTTCTGTCAGGGGTACTTAGTTCATATAATGATACAAATAAAGAAAACAACTATAGAGTAAATATTAATGTAATGCATACACATGTAGAAGAAGAAGACAGTTTAAAGAAATTCTGGGAAATAGAGGAAATAGGTCAAAGGAAATTCTTAACGCCGGAAGAAATGATGTGTGAAGAATTTTACAAGACGACTACGAAGCGAGAAGACGACGGAACGAGGTACGTTGTAAAATTGCCGTTCCGAGATCAATCTCCTACTTGTACATCAGGAAACTCTCGGGCCATAGCTGAAAAGAGATTAAAGGCATTAGAGAAAATATTAGAAAGAAATCCAGATTTAAAAATCAAGTACACAGATGTTATAAATGAATATTTAAGTTTAGGACACATGAAAATGGTACCAGTAAATGATAACAAAAAGAACACAGCAGTGTATCTACCTCATCATGCAGTCGTGAGAGAGGATAAGTCCACCACCAAGGTGCGCGTTGTTTTTAACGCATCGGAGAAAAACAGTAACGGCATATCGCTCAATGATACGTTAATGATCGGATCGACACTGCAAGCCGACTTAAGGCATACGGTTAAAAAGTGGAGAGTTCATTCTATTGCATTAGTGGCAGACATAATTAAAATGTATAGACAGATAAGGCATTAAATTGCTTCTACATGGATGACTTGATGACTGGATACAGCAACGTTCAAAAGGGAATAGAAATTTATAAAGAATTAACAAGTTTACTAACTAGGGGTGGTTTTACTCTACAAAAGTGGAATAAAAATACCGAAGAGCTATTACAACAGATAAATTTAATGGAAGATATTCAAAGACAAACAACTGAAACAGGAACAAAAGAAAAGGACACAAAGGTAAAGGACAATATGACAACAAACATAGTTCAAACAGTGGATAAAGAAGTAAATCTTAAACTGGACAGTACAATAAAGATCTTAGGACTTGCCTGAAAGCGCAGCGAAGACACGTTCCAATACTCGGTTAATCTTCCCACGCGCACTGCAGCACCTGTAACAAAAAGATCTATAATATCAGACATAGCAAGATTGTTCGATCCATTAGGTTGGTTGGCACCCAGTATAATTTTAGCCAAAATATTTATTCAAAGGTTATGGCTCGCAGGAGTTAATTGGGATGAAGATTTGAGCAACGATTTAATTGAAGAATGGAACAATTATCGTAAAGAGCTAAGTCTTCTTACCTTGGTTCGAATCCCACGTTGGCTGGGCACTATTTCGGATAGCGAGTTAGAACTACACGGGTTTTGTGACGCCTCAAAAGCTGCTTATTCTGCCGTAGTATATTTACGCATAATAGACACTAAAGGTATTCACGTTTCTTTGTTAGTTGCCAAGACCCGAGTAGCCCCAATTAAACAAATAAGCATCCCACGTTTAGAATTGTGTGGCGCAGTACTGTTGTCGAAGCTGTTGACTGAAACAGCGGAAGTTATGAACATTAGTAATGATAAAATTACAGCATGGACCGATTCTACCATAGTCCTAGCTTGGTTAAATAACCACCCAAGCCGTTGGAAAAGATTTGTTGCCAATCGCACTGCCGAAATATTGACAACGATGAAAGCTACTCAATGGTACCACGTATCTACGAAAAACAATCCAGCTGACTGTGCCTCAAGAGGTTTAATGCCTAGTTTATTTCTACAAAACTCATTCTGGTTTTCTGGACCCACGTTTTTAAAGGAAAGGTTTATAGAATATAATAGGTCAATTAATATTAGTACCAAGTTAGAACAGTCCGTGAAAACACATTTATCAGTAGCAGTAGAACAGTCCTTCTTCGATAGATTCTCTAATCTTCAGAGACTACTAAGAGTCATTGCATACTGTCGACGGTTTCTTAAGAGAGGAAAAGAAAGGGGTTACTTAAAAAAGCCAGAAATAGATGAAGCACTGTATATATGTATTAGGAAAACACAACAGGAAGTATTACAATAGAATATCAACAGCTAAAGAGCAAGGGCTATATACAATCGAAGAAAAGCAAATTGAAATCACTCTCTGTTTACCTAGACGACCAGGACATAATAAGGGCTCGAGGTAGACTTGAGAAATCACAACTGCACGACGACGATAAACATTCTATAGTTCTTCCACATTCTGGTCATTTTACACAGCTTATTGTAGCTGATGCCCATCTCAAAACACTGCATGGTGGACTTCAGCCAATGACTAATTATATCAGATCAGTCTTTTGGATGTTAGGAGTTAGACGACTAGTAAAACAGCATATTAACAAATGTGTCATATGTGCTAAACAAAAGGCACTTACCAGCAATCAGCTCATGGGTTCTCTTCCGTCTGTACGGTGCACTCCAGCCAGGCCATTTAGTAATAGCGGTGTGGATTATGCTGGTCCTATAAATATCAGGACTACGAAAGGACGCGGGCATCGCTCCTATAAAGGGTACATTTGTTTGTTCGTATGTATAGCTACTCGTGCGCTCCACTTAGAGGTAGTAAGCGACATGAGCACTCAAGGGTTATTGGCCGCATTTCGACGCTTTGTATCTAGGCGTGGTCATTGTGCGAAAATTTGGAGCGATAATGGCACCACATTCGTGGGGGTGTCTAGACAACTAAAACAGTTAGCCAGCATACAAGGTTCAATTGCAGAACATTTAGAAACGCAAGGCACCGAATGGCATTTTATTCCTCCTCACAGTCCCAACTTTGGTGGACTTTGGGAAGCAGGAGTAAAATCAACAAAATATCACCTCAAGCGCGTAATTGGCGATGCAACGCTAACTTACGAAGAAATAAGTACACTATTAAGTCAAGTTGAAGCTTGCTTAAACTCTAGGCCAATGAGTATTATCAACGTTATGGACCCGGGTGAGCCTCTCCCATTAACTCCTGGTCATTTTTTAATAGGAGAACCAATAGTAAGTGTACCAGATAATAACTATGAGAGTGCAAATATTAGTTATCTTTCACGTTGGCAAATGGTTCAAAGAATGCTGCAGACGTTTTGGAGTCGTTGGTCACGCGAGTACTTATCGAACTTAATGAATCGCTACAAATGGGCATTCCAAGTACCGGAACCAGACATAGGTGACATAGTATTGATCAAGGAAGACGATTTACTGATTTACTGGGTCGTATTATTGAAAAACATCCTGGGGATGATAATATTACACGGGTAGTCACGGTGCGCACAAAGTCTTCAGTAATTAAGCGTCCAACATCCAAATTATGTGTATTGCCAATTACCGAAAAATGAATTATTGTAGTTTAATTTTTTTATACTTTTACTTAAGCTTTTGTGTTTTTCATTATGTACTATTATTTTAAATCAAATTATACAACTAAGATCAAATTATAAAGCTAAGATCAAATTATACAACTGTTACCTTTTACATTGATGTATAAGTAGTTTTAGTCTTGTTTTATATATATATTATCAAAATTTACTAGTTTTATTATATACATTTGTTATTTTGTTCACAAACTTGTGTCTTAGTCTTAAGGATATTTTCAAAAGAAAAATCATGTCTTTTCTATTTTTATTGTGTAAAGGGATGTATTATGCTGTAAGTAATTTTATGTGCATCTACTTACCGTCTACATGATCGCTATAAATATGTAATTTAGATCAAATAACCCGCAGAATCAAGTTTTTGAAGGACATTTTGTCAATAATGTCCTTGGCGGGCGGTATGTTTAATATCGAAACACCATTTGTTATTAAAAATGTTTGAGGTCATACTCGATAGAGGGCGTTGTACCATGCGTCTGAATCGCGATATGGTTTGGTTACCGAGCGTCCTATATAAGCTAGAAATATTTTTGCAATAAATGGAACCAGCAGTACATTCAGTTCAAAATACAGTTGTTTTATTTATTTACACCTAGTATTCTCAAACAGTTGAGTTCACAAAGGTCAAATACTGTAGTGGTATTTAACACCTATAAATTCTCGAACTTGTTTTATATAAAATTATTTTTAGAAAATAAATGAAAACCGACTTCAAACAACACCTACATGTTCAATCCTTATCTAAAAAGTAGAAAATAATATTTTAATTACTTCTTAGCAAAGAACATTAAAGGGGAATCAACGCAATCCTTGATACCTATAATACTTTACTATTTATAGTTTTTAATCAGTTATTTTGGAGTCGGTGCCAGCCAAGAAGGATCTTTAATTCTGTCTTTGCAACCAACTTTTGTAATGCACGGGGCGGTAATTGCACGCGTGGGGGATATGCCTGAGTGCACTACCCGAACGCGGTCATACTCGTGAACGCAGACGTCATTGATAGTTGTGTTCAGATATACATAAAAAATTTGACGCGCACTTATCAGATTCCGTTCGATTTCTTGTATTAAATCTATATTTTTCATTCAGATATTAATAGATTAATCAAGAAGGTTTTTTTTGCTAGTAGGTAGGTTATTTTTATTAAGGTCATTATGATCCTTCTTGGCTGGCACCGACTCCAAAATAACTGATTAAAAACTATAAATAGTAAAGTATTATAGGTATCAAGGATTGCGTTGATTCCCCTTTAATGTTCTTTGCTATGAAGTAATTAAATTATTATTTTCTACTTTTTAGTTAAGGATTGAACATGTAGGTGTTGTTTGAAGTCGGTTTTCATTTTTTTTCTAAAAATAATTTTATTTTTAAACTTTTAGTGGGAATTAATTGTGTATAAATATATTCAATATGGGTAGACCTACTAAACGTGCTGCGCAAATGAGACAGCGCCGCGCCGTTTGAAAGAAAGTAGAGACTAGAGGTAAGATTGTAAATAGAGATATAAGGTCCTTGTCAACACTTCCTCGATCGCTAAACCCTGAATCCCAGAAACCACAAATCAAAACAAAAAAGTGATGATCTATCAACAATAAAGAATCATCAAAAATCATAATTTAACTGACCGAGCAATCGCTTAACAGATATACAAAAAACAAACAGTGGTGCTGCAAAGGCAGGTTTAAGGCCGCCCGTTGCTGTTGTGATTTCTCACGACCATAAGACCTCCAACTTGGCTTAACGACTACCAAATTATAGTGATAATCATAGTCTACTGCTTCTAAAGAATGAAGACGCTGAAAATGAAATGACGCAAATGGTCGGTCACTCATCCAGGGCCACTTCGTTTCTAACAAAAAATGAATTTTGAAAATCACTTCGCACTTGTGGCATGGGCATGTCAATGTCAGATAACTCGTCGCAAAAGACATCGAAGTGTTGCTTTACACGTCTTCACTTCTTGCAAACGTTTTGTTACAAAATATTAAATTGAAGCCAAACTACTAAATCATTCTTTATAAAAAAAACATAGGACCCCATTTCGGAGTATACCCTTTCAAATAAAAGAAGAATTTTCCAAATTGGTTTATAAATGACGGAGTTAAGTTGTAACAAACATACAACCACTGAACCATTTCTTATAATAAAAAAATGGGACCAATTTCAGAGTACACCCTCTCAAATAAAAAAAAAATTTTCAAATCGGTTCATAAATGACCGAGATATGAGGTAACAAACATACAAAAAAAAAAACATACGACCCGAATAGATAACCTCCTTCTTTTTGAAGTCGGTTAAAAAGGTTTGCAAATTCTCCACTATACTGTTTACATAATAAGGAACAAAATAGTTTACCACTCTTTTCCCATGTTACATTAGTAATATTTAATTCAATTCAATTCAAACCATTTATTTCGGATTATTTTTTTTTACAATCCATATTTATATATACCTTTTAAACTAACATACAAACAATAATATAAACCTAAAAACTAATACGAGTGCATCAGCTTACGACGGCGTCATATTACGCGGCTCAGTATTGTGTAACCCCCACGATAGCGCCGATACACAATACCTTTCGGCCAAAACTCTGTCTTGAGGTAAATTTCAAGATGATGAGTCGGTACTCGCACCACGAATTATTTAAAATTCGTGCTATATATGTATATAATCGTTGCGGGACATATCAGCATGTTCGGTCCTGCTAACCCTGTACCGCACTGATGCCGACAAGTGGACTTCCTCTTTTTCTACTTCACTGTGATAAAGCCATCCTTGTCCCACATAGTATTAAATTAAAAAAAAAAAACAAATTTTCGTTTAAGACAGCATAGAACTAGAATATGGGAATGTAATGATATTTTTAGATACTTTAAATTGTGTGTCGACCGCAACATCACGCGGTCTGACGTTCGAACGTCGTACTAAGACAGAATACAAAAAATATCCTACGTGGGACGAATCTCAAGCAATTCGTCTATTAATATTCATTTTATATAAATCATAAAAAAAAACAATTTTCGTGTCAATACAAACCCTGCATATTGAAATCGTAGAATTGAAGTAATGTTAAATTATTCGTAATGTTAATACAATTTAATGAAGTAGTTTATATTGTCTAAGCGATTTCTTTAACGAAAAATATGTATAATACATAAATGTTGTAAATAGTGTATTTAAAAAGAACCCCCTTTGTATGTTTGGTAACAAATTGTACTCTACTCGATTTGACTCAGAAATACCTACCTACTTGTGTTTCTCAAACTTGATGACATATTCTAATTCAAACGAAGTTTAAAGATAGCGCTAACTTTAGGGTCGATAGCAGTTTGGTGTAATCCAAGGCAAAATTTTATAAGTTTGAAATATTACTAAAGATCACTGATTCGTTTTCACTATAAGTATGCAAGTGCGTTCAAAGCATCGACACCCAATGGCAAAATATCTTTGTGTGAAAATTTAAAAAGAATCAATTCTACTTTCTTCCTATTCTATACTAATTCGATTTTGATTCACAATAACAAATAGCAATTAATATTTGCCAACTCCTTGAATTTATTCTTCCAGAATATCTCACTCGGTAACTTGAGTCAGTTCCACATTTATCTGATTTTCACTCCATCGCCTCGGAACGTTTCATTATAATGTAATATTTGTGCGTAGGATGTTTAATCAAAAATCAAATTACATTTTTGATTTGAGATAAATAAAAATGTTGTATAATATACAGGAAATAGCATTGGCTCATTAGCGACAAAACATAAACTTTCTTTTAAGTTTTTATATAAGTTTATCCATCTGTGATATTGCCGATTTGGAAAAGTATCGATGATATTTTGTCATTGAATCTCCACAACGAATAGGGGTTTATTCCGCTCTGTGCCACTGGATTTGCCACTGGGATCATACAACGGCAAAAATCTTCCGTCTTGTGCCACTGTTTCTATAAACATCCTCCTGTTATTCCTGGATTTGCAACTTTTGTAACATTCAATACAGGCGAATGGGAATCATCAAACCAAAGATACGTCGTGCGTGTATTTGAGATAGCGTCGTTGATGTGATAAGAAAAAAAATGCGATTGAATTGAAGCACCTCCTCCTTTTTTGAAGTCGGTTAATCGTTATTAACCGACAATACCGTTGAATGAACATGGTCAGTGATCACAGATTCAACTACATCAAAAAATTAACGTTTGATAATATCATAAACGAACTTCATTCTAAACTTGATTAGAATACTAACAACAATAAATATCGATATTCATATCGCTCAGTAACAAATAACGGCAATGTCATAAGTAGCCTAATAAATGCTTACCAGGATCAAGTGAGTTAAGGCTTTATTTTAGTACATGATAGACATACTAATAACGTTGCAGCAGAAATTATGTAAATATATATCTTCCGAGAATGTAAAAAAAAATATGAAAACAGCAATTTTTATACAAGTAACACGCTACAATTTATAGACTGCAGAAATTTAAGTGCCAAGCCAATATTGCTGATGTTGAGGACGTCATGCACTTTCCCCCAGTTTCTGAAAGGCTGATCAACGAAAATCTAACCAACTGTTAAATCTTATGAAGTACCTAAAGCCCACATTGTCTCACAGTGGTAACAGTTATTAACAGGTATAGATGTTTGGGTTAGTTCGAGTCTATGTATGCTCTGTGTTTGGGTTTTCTCCAACGATCTTTGACAATTCAAACGGTCTCTTTGTTAATCAATGTTAGAATGTGTTCATTATAAGGACGTCCTGCGGCTAAAATGATAATAATGAAACTGAGATACTGTTCTATCACATTGTTATTTCGATTTCTACAGTACCTACTAACTTGCCCTTTCAAGTTTGTAACTATACAACATGTTAGCAAACACCACGTTTGTACCTATAAACCTAACACGAACTATCTCACCCTAGTATATTTACGGAGCTTTATTCAACCATGTTTCCGTTATATAATATAGAACTTCCAGTAGCTTAACCGCATGAAAACCTATAAACTTTGAGCACGAGGATTCTTTTAATATCCCAGCTTTTATACTAAGTCTTAATTTTGTTGTTTTGCTTTTCTGACAGAGTTTTACGGCCTTGTTATGTTGACGACGATGTTTTATTATCCTATATTTTAAGATAAATACATTAGGAAATATAATATAGTAGTTTATTTTTTAGACCTAAACGTATATGACTTACCTATATAGTATAGTATCTCTACAAAACAAGCTCTGTGTCGCAGGGTACTTTGCATATAGCTAACAAACACGAGATTCATCCAAACATGCCATTAAAATCAACCATCCAGTCTACTACCAATAACATTATTCTAACCATTGGTCATGGTATGGTCAAATCTTGGTTTAACTTACAATGACATGCTAAAATACCACCTTTTTATAGTCGACTCTTTTCATAATGAAAAATCTTTGCACGTCAAACGACCTTAAGTAGTTGTCAGCCAACAGTTTTCATCTGCTTTATTTAAGGCTTGTGCTAGGACATCAATAATCACGTCATGCGTGATGGTTTAAAGCCGTACAACGCAGAAGCGCTTTTTGTGCCTCTGACGCCGACGCAAGTTTATACAAGATCTAAGTGCACAACTAAAGCAGTCGACCAAATTTCCACAATAACCTCACTCAATTTAAGAATCTATGAAAATCAATCCTTTGTCCAAAGTCCGAAAAGTAGACTTTGTATACTACACACAAAGCAGTAGAGGTGAGATAACTTTTAGCCTTACCAAGAGTAAACCTTAATCTAAACCGAGTTTTATGTAGGGTCGCTCGTAGACACGAGCTACGTGCTACGTGCATCGTAGCAGGAGTGCTACGAGAGCTGTCAATAAACAATGTATCAGATTTAATGGCTAAGCAGGTTTAGCTACAAAGTACTTGTTTCACAACTCTGTGGTATTAAACTTATATTGAGTTTTATTCGTGAAGACACTGTATATAGCTTTATAGATGTAACATAGAAGGAGACTTTGGTGACGTAGAAATATATGTAAAATACATTAAAATGTTGAAAAAGATTTGATCAAATCTATGTTCTTATACATACGTTTTAATATATTGTTAATAAAACTTAAATACAACACGAATAAAACATAATTATACCAATAAACTAAATGAAACATATTTGCATACAATAATAACTCTGAAATGAAAGGCGTATTTCAATCATAACGAAGTCAATGACACAATGTAAATATTAAAAAAATAACATAAAGGAATTCTGTAGTTCACAGCAAACAGTACTTTTGAACTCAATAGTAATAAATTTCATTTACATATTTCTTAAAAATACTTGTGCAAGTTCAAAAGTTTCCAAATTGCAACATGTTTCGAAACAGATTGGTAAGTTTGTGATCTAGACATTATATTTGTCTACTTTTAATGCAGCGGTGTTATGTCTTTGTAATTGAAGAAATGTGCGGTTAGTTCAACAGCCGGGCATCCGATGAATGAGGACTTCTCACTAACGACCACGGTGGCGAAAATTGGGGAAAGCCTTAGCTTAGATGATGATGATTGCGCCTCTTCGAATCTTCTGTGCTTAATACTGGTTGCGGTTACAAGGTATACTTAATGGCTGTTAGTTTTATGAATGTGAACTCTTCGCGATACATCGATTAAAAGATCTATGTGATGGCATGCTGTTATGATAATATAAGTCTCAAATGTAGGTCATTAAACGCAATATATTCATGTATTCATAGAGCTGGATTAAAAAATATCTACTGGCATGTATACCAATCGGAATTGTTTATCAGTTATGAATTTTATTGAATATATGTGACTGAATATATTAGAATTTGTTTTAAATATCTTATTGTCTAACATTATACATATAAGAGCTGTTTTTAATTACAATATTTACTGTAATTTTTGTTATTTAACCGCCGATAAGTTATTGATATTTCCTTCCACGAGTTAAGTACGTTATATAGATAGTACAAGTTGACACACATCTAAACTAACCCTAACCTAACTAATACTCGCAAGTCTTAAAAACGAGATTACAGAAAGTGTATTTCTTCAAGAACCCATCGGTACTTAATATTCTGTATGGAGCGCTCAAGTCAACTGAGGAAAGCCTTAGAATGGAAGCTCGACGATCGATGAACTATCCACCTATCACTCTTTATTTATAGAGAACTTTTTAAACTGAACAAGGTCTAATTGAATAAGAAATACTTCTTGATTGGTATGTTCCAATTCAGTTACGTAATTATAAAGTTTGATACATTTCTAACAGAATACGAAATTCCTCATTGGGACATTCCACTCGTGTACAGGGTAGGCGTGTTCTTACTGAGTTTTCTCGCTCTAATTGAGGCAACTCAAATAAGGAAATACTTTTACTTAAACCATGTAGATAGAGCCGTGCTGAGATTATGTTTACAAAATCACGTTAACGTCCACAGCTCTACCACAGACAAACATTTACACATACGCACATACATCGATTTGCTCTCTCTACTCGGATCTCTTTCTCGCACATTGACACAAAATAATAATTTGGTGTAGATACGATCATGTACGATAGAGTTTTTTTACTTATTTATTGATTTAAGCAAAGACATCATATTTTAGTAAGTTTGTAGTAAAAGTAATGATGTCCTTGATTTCGCAAGAATCTCTGTAAGGTATTTGGTATAAAAAGATTATTTTTCTTAATGTAAGAGCGTTAGTAATTTGCATTCTTATTTTTGTTGATTTATCTTCTAACTTTATCTTACCGATTACTTAATAAACAAAATAAGTAATGCATGCATTCTTCAATCATAAACTAATATTATATTATTCACTAAACTCTGAACCATAATATCAGAAATCTGTTTTCCTGTTACAAAGTGATAGTATTATTTAGTCTCAACGACACAGCGGTGTTTGCAAAGCTTCAGCTCTTAAAACTAAGTTAAAACTTAGTGTGAGCTTAAACTTTAAACGGCGAAGATTAGCAGGACATTTTATTGTTTTAATCATCGAAGTTTATAATAGTTTTATGGCTTGGATGAAGTTGTTTATAGCAGCTATCTTTATGTAAAGTTTTCACATATTTTATATGCCATAAAGCGTTGGTGTCGTATGGTGAATATCGAATAAAGTAAAATTGCTGTCGATTTATAAGGTCGGATTACGCGGTTCATCTAAAGGGAATCATTTTTAGTAGAAAAGATGAATAACGAATTGCAAAGGCTCTGCTTGATGTTTATATATAGGAGCGGTTTCCGTGACTACATTCACGTGAAATCTTTGACGTTTCCCTCGAGAATATTATTTGTAAACGAACGCTTGGAACTTGCCTGAGAATTTAGGTTCCCTAGCTTTAATAGTTTTGCATACGACAATCAAGTCAGTTTATATAAATCAACTATCTAGTCACTCAAGGTGACTATCCTTCTATTAAAAACACAAATGTTTAATTTCATAGAAATAAAAAGGACGGTAAGCGGATGAAATTATAGGTTCGCATTTCTTAATTTTAATTAATAATAAACTCTCTGAATCACTGAAGATATGTGTCTAAAAAATAAATAACAATATATCATCATTATTAAACATCAAAAATAAAAAATAATATTCATAAAAATATTCTGACTGCTAATCTCAAGAGACAAGAATAAGATACCTCTTAAAATCATTTTGGACTCGGAATCTTTTGATTTTAAATAAAAAGGCAATAGGCAGCGACTGGTTTCTTTCTTGACAATAACTATCGAGATCTTTGATTAAAGTACTTTTATTATCTAGGGTAATCAATAACCAACCTGAAATTATTTTATATCATACGCGTAATGTTTATTAGATTTTTTAAAGAATGTGTGATCATTCTCTTTTATTTTGTAGTATCATCTCCTTTTATTAGGGTACCTACATACGTCTAGTGTATAGTTTATTCTTCAACATAGAATTGTACGCCTAACCCTTGCTTTATGTAGTTCATAACTCTCATAAAATATTAGGATATTCTTATTTTTCTTATAAGTGTTCTTGTTGCTTTGTTGCCCCATATTTTATCTTTTGTAAAATGTTTATTGGATTCTGTCTTTGTATGTCGTACATCAAACCAGGCAATCAAGTAAGTATTGATATTGCCGTATCTTGGTTACTCGTACCCGTGAATGGTAACAAAGGATTTCGAATACAATCCCAGAAGATGGGTCGACGTAACCTAAAATATTTTTTTTTGTTGCTTGATACCGTGATCAATACTATTTGTGATTCTTATCTTGTGTTGTGAAAGGATTTGTTCTAGTTTCATACTCCAGACATATTGTATCAGTATAAAGTCTTGACTGTTCGTTCATTCATGATTGTTGGGAGAAACTTCATCTTCACGACAAATATTTATTACTGGCTAAATACATGAACATACTTACACTGATACTGAGTAGTGTTTTGTAACTAACTCGATTCTATCAAGATTATAATAATAATTTAGAATATTATTATATAAAGCGTAAGAGTTTGTTTGTTTGTTTGTTTGAACGCGCTAATCTCTAGAACCACCAGTCAGATTTGAAAAAATATTTTTGCGTATGATAACTCAGGTCTCAAGTAAGGTTATAGGTTATGTAACATCACGCTACTGGCGACGGGTGCAGAGCAGTAAGCAAAGACGCGGGTGAAACTGCGCCGCGGCAAGCTAGTGTAGAATATAATGAAGGTGGATCTTACAAATATTTGTCACAATACTATACTACTTCAATCAGAATTCTGCCATATTCTTTTAGTTACACAATTTAATGCAGACAAGGACTGATAAGCTAATAGCTTAAAACTTTTTTGTATTTTATTTCTTCTCTATTTGGAGGTTCGACTAATAAATATAATGTTTCACAGTTTACAATTAGTGCGATGCTTAAGAATTTGAGATTTTTTATTTTAATGCCTTAAAATATCTATATAAATTTCTGATTTATGGCTGCATCAATATTATTAAAAATATTAATTAATTAATGAAACTAATTAAATAAGCTACCAGTCAGAGACTCAAACTGAATAGACATAACAGTTGGCAACTATCACCGAATTGGCCCTACATTTTTACAGAATTTGCCTTTGTTGTAGAATATTTATTTGTTAGAATTGGAGTAAACGAGGAATTTTATATCAATACTAACTGATATACCCGACTGTAAGTACTTCTATTCATACTATGCTATTTTGATACTATTTTTAAAAAGCCTCTTTAAAGTCAATTATAAATAAATTATTACCTATTAAGTTTGTAAAACGTAAATCTATTGCAAGTTCTTAAGAAACAACTTTAACTAACGCACGCTGAAAATAATATCAAACGGAAAAATAAATAAAACACAAAATCACGTCTCTTGTTAAGTAATTATTTATCAACGTCATTTACATAAAATTCTGTAAGCCGTATAAAGATCTCGTCCTTGACAATAATGAAACAAAAATGTTTATTCAAATTATTTTACAGAGAGGACGACTCAGTGTCAAGAGACGAATTGCGAGTGAAAACGGCATTTTCTAAATGAGAAATGCTCTATTAGACTTAAACTTTAGCAAAGATATTCAAACAAAAAGTGCCATCGCACAATCTTCTTTATTTTATAAAATCCTTTTAAACTTAAGAAGGATTCTTTATACCATTGCACCATTTTCATTAGGTAACCCCGAAACTGCCGGTCGTAAATTATTTCATATTCTTTTATCTGTTCTATAAATTGCGAAAGAAACCTAGTATCAATTGATCCTTTTATTACAATAGAATAAGGCGTCACACAATAAAATGTTATAATATCGACAAAAATACATACTAGGAATCTAGATTTTCATCTGTGTGACAATCGTTCGAATGTATTGAAAGCGTACGCTAGCGTACAATAATTTTGTGAGGAATTTTCCAATAACGGGGCAGATGAAGACGTTCGTCGCGTGAGGGAATGTGAGGCGCCTAGCTATGTAACTATCGATTGAGATCTGCTTGATTACTATCAGGTTGTAGGAAATTAAAACCGCCACAATAAATAGCATCGCTCGTTCTGAGCTCAGTCCAATGTTTACTAATTTAATATACTGATTGAATTTCTAACATAATCTGGTATAAGCCTTAGTGGATTGATCAAAGAAGGTTGGCTTATAATAATGTATTAAGTTATTTCGTCAACCAGTAATATTTTGATTTTATAAGTTCGTTTAGAAAAATGTTCCTTTTTTTAGATTACCTACAATAAAAGAAAGCAGTTTAAAAACGATAAATTAAAAGTTTAGGATCTCAACTCACGCTTAACAACTTTTATGTTTCTATATTTAGGTAATGTATTTTACAAATAATATGTATATGAAAGACCATCACCATGACTATCGCGACGCAGTATTTGACATTCATTTGCCAAATTTAGAAATTTAGATAAAATCTTTGTCTGCAAAGCAACGATTTTTTACATTTTCTAGAAATGGCAGTTGATAATGTCACTTGCAATATTAAATACCTACAAAAGATTTTACTTTTAGGTTTAATTTATACTAATGTATAAAAATTGAGAAGTATGTATGTTTAAAGAAGCAAAACTAAATTTTTCTCTTATGCTCAATCGGATTAAGAAAATTGATTAAGTGTCCAATAGCCCAATTTTTGAGTAGGCTATGAACCCATTAATGAGGGTGCGAAAATTAAGGAAAGTCTATGTCCAGCAGTGGACGTATTTCGGATGATATTATTATGATGTTGATGATAGGTCATGTAACATAACGCTAAGTTTCACGGGTGCGGAGCAGTGATTAAAAACGTTAACCACGCTGCGTCCAGCATATATATGTATATATACTAAAATCTACTCCTTTTAAATATACGAGCAAGTTATTATATACCATTAGTATTGGTGAGATACAGCTTTAGAATAATTAAACGTTAAAAAAATTTAAAAACCAAAAAACAATACCAGTAAGGAATGTGCTCTTAAAAGTACAAAACAGAAAAATATTGTTCTTTAACATTCAAAAATGGCTTTCCTCTGACCACCACGAGTATATTTATGTTAGAGAAGAATATTTTCTTGTTTTGTACTTTTAAGAGCACATTGCTTGCCGGAGTTGGGTTATAGGTTTTAATTTTTTTTAATTACTTTGGAGTGCTAATTTCACAAGAAAATATGAAAAATGCAAACAAAATAGTAAGTGAAAGCTAATAATGTACATATATTAAAATCACTGAACTAAAACCTTTATTTGATACCCATCACGATATTTTAAGCTTATTTTTTTAATTAAGTGCTTTATTTTTTATTTGAATATATCGAGACGCAACTTAGCCTAACCAGCGAACTGTTGAATCTTTCTTTCTTCGTTTCTAATGATACCTCATTTGCCAAATATGATGGATACGAGATACGAGGGAACAGATGAACATACATACATACATACATACTTACATACATACTCCGTCAAATTTATAACCCTACGTTTGTCTTCGCCGAAGTCGAGTAAAATCAGCTCTATCATTAGACGAGTCACAACTTAGACGATAGGTGCTTCGTATAAATCCTAATCACTGGCATGAGATCATACTTTGGTAAAATTAAAATATATTATATTTTCTTGTTGCTCAAAATATCAAATCAAAACAAGTGAAAAAGAAATTTATAAAAACTTATGTTTGGAGCATAGCACTGTATGGGTGTGAAACGTGGACAATGACACAAAGAGAAAGGGATATGTTGGAGGCATTTGAGATGTGGTGCTGGAGGAGGATGGAGAAAATAAGTTGGACAGAGAGGATCACAAACGAAGATGTGTTGAGAAGAGTGAAAGAAAAGCGGACCTTGCTCAGGACAATAGAAAGTAGAAGAGGAAAGATGATTGGCCACATTATACGACATGACAGCTTTATAAGAAACATCATTGAAGGGAAAATAGAAGGAAAGCGAGGTAGGGGAAGACCACGGATAAACTATATGAGTCAAATAAAGAAAAGTGCTGGTGCCATGTCGTATAAGGAGGTTAAAGAGATGGCTCTGGACAGGGAGAAGTGGCAGGAATTGCATCAGTTCCACCGACAAGAGTCTAACTCTTAAATTATGGATGGCTCAAAATATATTCATTAAGTGGTGTATAGTACGCACACAGCTATGGTAGGTTCTGGATTAGGGAACCTAACTTAAATAACTAAAATAAATAATATCATATTATCTGGGTTTAATTAAATAAGATTTTGCAAAAGCTAATTCTATTTTAGCCTGTATTGTGTTTATCAGGTCTATTAGTATTAGGTAGGTAGTCTCTTAATATACACTTATTTAATGTAGGCCAGTATAAACGTCTGCTGGAAACAAGGGTGTGTGCTTGAAATGTACGAAAAGCGTAATGGTAAATGATTTATTATTAATAACGATGGTGAATGATAATACTACGTTATGTGTACTCTGTGCATTTTCAAATGACATTTTAATGAATTATACGTACCGACTAAAAGCCAAAAAGCCTTTTAATAATAATAATTAATAGTTTCAATTGTATCCCTTAATATAAGTGGGTATTATCTACAAATGCTAGATACGTAAAATATGTAATTTCTCGATTTTTGTTTTTAGAATGCAGTCTGGACTACTGGACTACGTCAGACTTACGAGGTTGTAGAGGTTATGTTATTACCATTTACTATTGCTTGTATTTTATTAGTATTGTTAAATCCTAGCTATCAAACAGAGTTTCTTATCAACGCGCTAATGAGAACTAACTTTCTTTGAAATAACATACCTACGTATATCTATGGCTGAAGATTGAACATTGTATTCGATTTTTGATTTTATGCTTATTCACCCTTATTAAGCAAACAAAAATCTGTGTGTTTTAATATTCGGATGGCTATGTTGAGTTCATAAAAGTTCTGATTACGTTTGCCGCATTGGTCGGACACAGGGGAGGCAGCCAAACCGTGTCCCATACCCAATTTACTTCAAAGGAAGCCTGAGTAGGTATTTCATGCTGAACATGCCGATGTTTATCATTACTCGTATAGCTTGACCTACACAACAATGATCCTGATAATTTAGTAGCAGAATGTTTAGTTCGAAATACTTCCTCCCCCCCTCCCTCCGCCTCCTGCCCTTAAATTTACTTAACCCTTTCATGAACACTACTGTAGACACAATAGGTGTTTTATTGTTATCACGACCATATCCGTTTACTGTCCCAGAAAGTGTTAAAACGAAGCTAATGAAATACCAACATATTTTAAAATTAGACATTTTATTTGTCAAGTGGATAGTAATTTTAATGTAATACATATCTAAATAGTTTCACGCCTTTAATCCCCGAAGAGGTAGGCAGAGGTGTTTAACCGCCTACGTTTCGCCATTTTAATTATGCCATATTAAGGTAATAACTTTTTAATTTTCGCATTGCATAGTTTGAAGTACATGCAACTGCTAAGTTGAATCCGGTCACAAGCTGACTTTATCATATTTCGATCTGAGTGACATGAAAGTTTAGAGTATCAGCTGTGTCTGCAAATGCATGCTGAGGATTTAATCTTAATACACAATATAAATGTACCCAACAGTAGCTCATCTTACGTTTATTTTATACTAAGGCTGATATGATAATATAAAATATATTGCACCGTAAAACAAGCTCCCAAAATCTTTAAGAACCTTGCAGAATGTATACCAGATCCGGTCAAAATAAATAGACTATAAAATAAATTGTTAGAAGAATTTTACCGCTTTCATTTCCGCCGCCGAGGCCTTAATAGAGTACCCGTAATAAACGATGAATCAAACTATAAATTTATAAAGCTTAACGTCAGTGAAAAATTGCGATTCCACAACCGAAAAATATTATTTATTTTTAGGAATCAGTCGGCCGAAAACATTCGCTACTTAAGTTAAAATCCCTCAAATGATACTGAGATGTAAATATTAAAATTTCCATTTAATGCTACGTTACTTGGCATAATCTTTTTGTTGAAGCTATAAGAATCCCCACGAAAGTATTTATTAACATTCTTTGACTAAGCTTTGCACAAAAAATTTGCTTTCTTCAAAGGTTTTTGTTCTCATTTTACCCTGAGATTTCAAAAACTCTGACACAAACTGTGTCTGTGGTGTAACTGAGATTTACAAATTATAAAATACTAAGAATTTGTTGTTTAGAACTTTTTGCGGTTTAGTTAGTTAGGTATATTAAAATTGCCGATCGAATAATAATGCCGGAATCACATTCTAATAATAGCCATTCATAAAATCTTTATGGTCTTTCCATCTTTACCGACAACTCAGATTTGAAAAAGTCGAAATATTGGCACGTTTTCCTTATTTAAATTTACGAAAACAATACAGTCATTACAGTCTTTTGAATTAATTTTTTAATATTTAGATTTTTACTAATCAAAATATTAGTGAGGTAAATTATTTGATTTTAACAATTTAGTGGATACCTAAAATGTCATAGGATAAAAGAAGCTACTTTAAAAAGCATTTTTCTTGTACAAAACGTAATAAGTTACATTTCATTTTATTATTTTCTAACTAAATAACGAATTAAAAATGTAAGTTTTAACTATTTTACAACAATTTAGGCTAATGAAAACCCGTGATATTACTGTACTTATGTATGTTAAGGACAACTAAACACTTTGACTAAAGAAAATTTGAATATTCTGCGTCTAACCGTTTGCGCTACCTTAATTAGGGCCTCCGATCATTTTGTTAAAAACCGTTTTAAAAGTCTGTCTTTATTATTGTAAATAAATACAGAACTACATGTGGATACCTAATATAGTAAGTATAACCTTCTCTCATATTTTCAATTATCATTATTATCATTTTTGCATAGGCTTTTTCAAAGCATTGTTTTTTTGACCGGTCGTAACTGATGAGTTTTCAATCATTTCAAATTATTTTAGCAACAATAACTTTCAATTATTGTCAATAAACAAGACGGAAGAGCTATACTAATCATAGAAGTACTTCACCGAAGATTGCTTAACTTCGCGCGTCGTTCACAACTGGGTTAAAGGATTTCAATTATATCATTCTTGATGAGTTAGAAATTGGAATATAAATGTATAGCCGTATTTGTCGCAAGCCTACAAAATACTTCATATAAACATATTTTAAATATGCTTATTTCAGAGAGCGATAGATCACATGCTAAAAGTCTACTTCTTTCTGATTCTTAAAAAATTTAGAGTAAGATTAACGTGAAATTTAAATGGCAATTTAGATAAAAACACGAACAACCTGCAAAAAATATAAAAGGGGTTAAAAATAACAATTATTTTGTATTTATATGGTTCAAAGTTATATAATTTATTTGCACTAAACTTTGCTTTTTTTGTCATGAGTTTAAATATTGTAGATCATGTTTCTTCATTCGGCATGATCAAAACCTGTATTTATACAAATACTAAAAAAAACTTATCAAAAAATATCAAAAAACAAGTACCTCCCAAAATAACAGGTGAACTCAAATACGTACTATGTAGAAGTCATACAGTTTTATAAAAACACTCTGGCCGTCAATCATTTGATAACAAAAAACTTGGCATACTAGCATCGAAAGCAATAACCATTTAAATAAGTAACTAAAAACGGAACGTTGTGGGCAAACATTATAAATCTAAACCTATCTAATGTTATAAAAGAGAAAAGATTTAATTTATGCATGTTTGTTTGTTTGCAACGATATAAAAAAATTCTACGTTACCGATTTAAAAAAAAAAATCACCTTTGGATATCATTAAATGAAGCGGGTAACATAGGGTATATTTTATTATGTGGTTCGGTGATACTATGTAAGGGCTGCCACGCAGAGGTAGTGGGTTCGATTCCCGCTCAGTGAAAATATTTGTGTGCATGAACATGACTATTGGCTTGGTCTGGGTGTTTCTATATATATTATGTAAGTATTTACAAAACAAGTATTTAAGTATGTATAACCGCATTCTAGAACCCATAACACAAGCTATAATATACGCAGACTTTGGGTCTAGATGGCGTTGTGTGTAGTTGTAGTGATATTATTATTTTTATTCTTTAGCAATTTTCAGAATTTTAATATTTGTAAATTTGCAATACAGCAAAAGTAAATTTGTAGATTAGCAATAATATTTTGCAGTCGTAGATAATTGTTCAATCACATTTTATGTTGGCGTTTGTCGTGAAACAGAATGAAACTTTTGATAGCGAAGCGAGGGTGGACGTAGTAGAAAATAAAATATAAGGTAGTACGTAGTCACACAATCAGGGTATGTCAAGACTAAACTGAATGCAAACACGAGGCGTACGTTCACACGGAATAACGTTGTCGGGACTTGTGACGTGAATGTACTATATTTCTTTATTTGTAAGACATTTGCAATATTTGAAATAACATTTTTCTAGCTTGTTCAAAGACTATCAAAGTTATTTCAGCTGTTATGACAGTGTTGCTCTTTAATAGTATTAATAATGTACAATTGTAAACTTTATAGTCATAGTTTTAAAGTGATTTTTAGTGGTTTTGTGAGATCGTCTATAATGAGTTCTTGACTTCTGAAACTGACACCTTTACGTGACTTTGGCAGACGGCTCTCTATTAATTATGCACACACAAAACCTAGCATCTTAACTAAAGGCATTCATTTATATTTTACTGCATTGATAAAACTTATAAATTATTAACGAATTCAAACTACAATATACAACGAAATCTGAATAGTTATTTGTATAAAGTGACTGTGCTACGACTGCGTAGCAACCGTAGCACATTGTGTAGCAACGTTATCTTTACGACTAAGCATTACTCGTTCAAAAGGATTGACACAAATAGATAATAATTCAAAAGAAAGAAAGATATACTTCAAAAACTTAGTCGTTATTTGTTTTCAGCGATATTGAAAAATTTATGAGGTTGAATTTAAACTTAAACAAAATATTAAACAATAGCTCTTTTTAAACCGAAATTTCTACAAAAAAAGCAATTCTAACAAACTGCTTACGTCGAAATCTAATCTTCTTTTTCTTTTTCTTGAGTGGTGAAATCTAATAAAAGCGAATTACTGTTTAAAGGTTCACTAACCATAAAATTTATGCGATAAAATCTAGATTTATGTAATATGTTAAAGTAGCAAGGGTATTACTTTTGCTAATATATTTATATAAGAAAACGAATTTTGAACTTTCTTTAAAAAATGTAACAGACCTGCCTCATTGTGTAACTGCGTTCTTAGCACTCTATAAAACTGAAAAGATATTGATCAGTAACCTAATAGTTATTTACTAATTGCTCAGATTTTTACTGGCTAAAGAAACCAGTTCCCAAATCGTATCTAGCTCACGTTTCTGACATTTCGGACGCTGTTCACGGGTGGAATGAGTCCACGTTCGTACTTCACCTAGATTTCAACCGTTCACTGTGGACAGATCCGTACGTGACAAATCTAAATAAAAAGCAATGTTTACGCTAGCCGGCCAACACTAACCCGCGCCGGAAGCGTTGACGACGGGCGCTGACATCCGGAAATAGCGTCACCACCGATGGACGTGACGTCATACCGAAGGCCGTTCCGCATCAGCCTATTTTATTATAATATATTAATCAGGACGTGAGTGAGACGACTCCATATCGAAATTCACTTTTACTATATTTTGGACAGCCTAAAATTAAAATGAGTTGAAAATATTTCAGATTATTTATACATTATCATCATTTAAACAAAATCTTTAGACTGGTATAGAGTAGCGCCCTTGTATAAAATAGTGATTAGCAGTCAGTTATCGCAGTAGCAACAATTTTAAGACCTTATTTTGATACATTTGAACATACTCGTATAGCCAGTAGCAATACAAAAACCATTCTTTATTAATACTAATGCTTTTTTGTTAATAATATACTTTACCGACTTTAATATTCCACTTCGGAATTCAGATACGTAACCTTACGAATAGCACTAGTATGAAAATAGGATTTTCCTCAATTACTCGGCAGCTTCGACTGGCATGAAGGTTGTCCATGTGAACTTAATAACGACAGATTTATGCGATATCACCTACTATTTAGTTCATATTTTCATGTGATAATTACACTGAAGATATTCTATATTTTATTGATAAATCTTTGGTCAGACAACAAGCGGAACGGCGACGCGACCTGAGCGATTGTAAATGTACCTACTACTAAGTTGATATTGAAGACGTTACGCTGTGTAACGTATTATATATTAGCTAGTACATTACAATATGCTAATACATTCACGATGCCGCCCCTTACCGCCCGCAGTATGATCAGAGCTTTAGTTGACTCTAATATTTAAATTGGTTAATACAAATGTCAGTCGCACAATAGACATCGCTGTAAAGATGAAGTAACAATTTCAAAATATAAGACCCAATCTCAGCAAATAATTCGAGTATAAATAATTGAATTTGATGATTAAATTTGTCTCAATTTGAATACAATTTCTTTGTCGAATGAATAAACTTCTTTAGAAACATTTTATTTAATTAAACGGTAACTAAAAGTAGATGAAAGGGGAAAGGAACTTGTCATCTATTTCTAGTTACCGATATCTGATGACAATGTACAAACTTTCGTTTGCAATACTTACTGAGCACGAAATCGTTAAATATATATTTTATTACTATATTTTATTTATTTAAACTTCATATACATGTATAAAGGCGGTCTTAATGCCTAAGGCATTCTCTACCAGTTAACCTATTGGGTGATGCAGAGATGAAGCGAGGTAGATGTATAAATTAAGACTTAAAAATGATAAAATGTGTAATAATATAAATATACAAATATGCAATACGTATGATTCATAATATTACTTATATAGATAATACATATTATTATAATTATATATAAAGATATATAAATATATACATATATAATTGTCTTATTAATGTGACGATTCTGCTAATTTGCTTAGAAGTAGTGACTTAACTTTTGCCTTATACACAATTCGACTGGTGCACATCCCGATTTCTGGGGTCAGAGCATTCCTACTAATAAGCATTCAGTTTCAAAGCAAAATGAATTATTATTATTTTTTTATATTTGCCTACCAAAGTGACTCCACCCGCCTAATGATAAACAGTCAGTGGAAACCATATAACCAAAAGCCATCGTCTTAAACTGCTGGTATAAGGGCCTTCACTATGGCGGCTTGGGGTTAGGGGAAGGGAATGAGGTAGGTGAGGAAAGAGGAAAGGGTAGAAATTGGGCCACCGGCGCTCGCACTTACCCAACGAAACGCAGTAGTACAGATACTATTACTCTTACATCGATCTTCTATAAGAGGGGAGTACTTCGATCCGGCCCATTCATGCTGAAACCAGCATGGATCTACTACCGTACAGTATTTCCATCCATCCAATTTATTCCTAGACAAGCAATTCTAGCGTATAGGCTGAAACTGACCTAAAATTGGCCTAGACGATTGAGGAATAGCTATGTCAGTCGAGAACCCCTAACCGTTACCTAACCACTGCGTATAAAAATATTTCTTTTTTCAGTAAACCTGTCTACTAACCATCAATATCCTCAACTTAATTTTCCTACATGCTCACCCAAAAACACGTACTCTAAAATGTATTAGAAATGTCGCACTGTGGCGTAATAAATAAAACCACGGCCAGATGCCGAGGTTTAATTTTAGTATGGTGATTTGATTTTACTTCGAAATATTTTCGTGAAACCATAATTCTCACTTGTACCTACTTATATGTTTTTTATACATACTAAATACTCTGGTTCATTCTAGTCTATGCTCATTGCTGAATATAGACCGCTTCTAAGTATTTGGATTTTATTGGGTAAATTCTTATAAATAACATCAAATTATTAGTATTTTCCAAAAATAAATATTAATATTAACTATTTCATCAACATATCTTCTTAAAATAAAGTTTATTATAATTAATTTGCAACAAATTTGTACAAACACTGTATGATACACATTCAGTTGTTTAAATTAAATTATAATAATTTGTATGTTAATTAATACAGAATATAACATATGCTAGAATTCACATACGGCTAAATATTCATACGAATCGTGGTTCGTAAGTTTCATATACAAACTCTCGACATTATTGAAAACTCATTAAAATTTTTGCAATTTAGCTTATAACTCATTATTAGAATTGAGAAGTTTTCACATATACATATCGACATCGTCTTAGCTGTTAGACGTTCTCTACTGAACAGACACATTCCTAATTATATCTCTAAAGAGGCCGACTAAATGTAGCCTGAATCTAGCCTCATCTTATACTTGAAAACACATATTGAGCACAAAATCACGAATGTTAACATTGCAAATAAATCATTTATTGAATTTCATAAACAAGGTTAAGTTACTCACTAATAATAAGCAAAATGCTCATAAAATACGAGTTAACTCCGTTCTAGGAAGTCGGACGGACACAATCAAGGAGGGTAATGTTTTTCGAACGTATGTATGTATGTATATGAGTATGTATGTCTATATCTTTGGCACGCTCTACAACATAAATGACTTAATGGATTTTAACAAATGAGGTGTCATTAGATTCGAATTGATAGTGGGAGTGAGATAGGGTATAAAAATTTCATTGTAGCGTCAGCACGAGCAAAAAAATTGGGTTTCTTTCTTATCACTTTGTTTTAGACAGGCGGACATTTTGTTTTTTAATAATATATATTGCTTGTTTTACTCATCTAAGCGAACAATGTCGTCCATGCCCACTGTAGGGTGAAGTACCACGTTTGCTATTTCAGACTTTAGGTTTCCTCATAATGACATGCTTTACCCTAGATTAAACTATAAAATATCTAAAATAAACTTAAAATACACTAACAAGGAATGGAGAACAACGTATTGTCTTAACCTATCCTTTATCGACTCACGACTGCATTGTATATGCATGTAATAGCACGATATTAAGACTTCACGACACGATGCAATTTTACAAGCAGACTATCTCAACACCGCAGCGTCTAAACTGAGGAGGTCAGGGCTAAGTGTTCACAATTCGATAACGTTTAATACCTACGTAGACGGTACCGGCTACCCGGCGGAAATGTGCGGCTTCTACGTATCCGATCCACCTCAAATTAAGCCACTACACTGAACCCAACTGAATTATACATTATATACCACCCGAGCATGGATTTAATGTGGCATATAATATATGCCATATGCCACATAATATGTACCGTATACCACTTATGTAATAGAAATTATGTAATTTACCATAATATGATAAATTACATAATTTCTATTTAATATACTTAGTTATTAGTGAGCAGACTCTTCACAAGGCGACCTTATAAGGGTGGCGGGCAACCGATGGATGTGGGCGGCGAACGACCAACAACGATGGCGAAAATTGGGGGAGGCCTACGTCCAGCAGTGGGACGTCCACTGCTGGACGTAGGCCTCCCCCAATTTATGGCTGATATGATAATGATGATACTTAGTTATCTTAACGAACTTATTTTAGTAGTTTTCTGATGGTTTTCACAATTTAAATAGAACTGTCGAATGTCGGCAAAAATAAGGCTGAACTAAAATTTATAAGAATTTGCTGCATGATTAAATGAGTAAATATGTTTGTAAGTAGCCATAGCTTCTCTATAAAAAGTTGGTTTATGAACTTAGTCATCGTACTGACGGTCGGCATATTGAAAATACCTCAAAACAATGGATTCGATATTGACATTGACTAATTAATTAAGATTCAAAAGACTTTTATCACAATTAGGTAATTGTTGAAGAAATTGAGCTAATTTACACACAATTACACAAAATCTTGACAATATATGTATTTACGTAACTACAGATGATAAACTTTAATAAGTGTTATCAATTTTACATTTAGTTGTACGAAAATTCTCGCCCATAGGAGCAATGGTCAATCGATTTATCCCGAAGAAGCTAACAAAATCAAGCTCACGCTAACTTCATCTAAACCTGAGTAGGAATTGCAGAAACATTGATAGATCCTAAGTTTGCTGGCTTTTACCGTGCTCAAAATAAGTAAGTAGTTAGTTTCTCGATTCTACTAATCACGCATAGATTCAATTTAATCGAAAATATCTTCAAATAATATTTACGTCTATACTTAAGTAACAAGGACTCAATTTGTGTTATCTTTGTTTTAAAATATTTGCGCTAGAAAAAGGTGAAGAGAGAAGTAATCGCTGTTCGCATTGCCAATTGTTCTCGCAAAACGGCTACACTGTTTATTTCTACAACACTTCATAACGCATGATTTAGTTAAAAGATAATTCATGTTTTGTCTCGGAACTAACGTAGATCGTACTAGGTTGTCAAATAAAACTACGATAAACACGCGTTTTTTTTTTTGTTGTTAATCGACAGCTTTAAGTAACTTTTGCATTGATATCGGATTTATTGGAAAAACCTCTAACTTTAGAGAGTTAGAGGTATTTTAAAATCTCTCTCTCTCTTCCTGGATTTAGGGTGCACTTTATCTACCTTAATTGTAAGTTCTCTTAATTGTATTAAATCAAGGAAATCTTTCTTTTTTTAAAAGGAAAATCATTATCTTGTCGCTTACAAGTATTTGTCAAGTACTTGTAAGTAAAAAGGAAAACTTACTAAGATATTTTCTTTGTCCATTTACGACGATACACGACTAATTAAGATTATCTTCGCTCCGGGAAACAAAGAAAACACAACACGTCTAAAATTCCTTAAATTATTAGTACGAATGGAGCAATTATCTTTGCTTTAATGGACAACGTAATAAAACTGTTGGCACTAATATATTACATTAAGGAAAGTTTTATTTTTTCATTATTGAAATCGCAAGACTTCTTCTGAAGGACTTGGGTCAAGGATTTTCCCTTACGTTACGAGGTTTTCTTACTTCAATGGCCACGCCACTCCTCAGATACCCACTGTGTGTCGACGTCTGAGCCCTTATATATATATTAATACGCCTCTTACCCATTCACATTTCATTATAAAACAGTACTTTATTACGAATATTTAGTTCATTCTCTATACAATTTGTTCAAAAGTTAAATAATTTTTAAACATCCAACACTAAGAAAAATAATCGAAATTAACTGTTTCAATTTTTCCCAGAAATTTCATTTCAGTGTTGACTGATAAAATTGAAAGGCTTTAATGTATCTATTATTTAAAACATATATATTCAATCTATACATTATAATAAAAATGTAACCGATCGCTGTCTGTACATGGAAGATATATGAGAAAAAATACTATTAGGACCTATATTAACGCAAATAGAACCCAAAACAATGATTGTTACAATTTTTGTCTGTTTGTCTGTTTGTCTGTTAGTCTGTTTGTCTGTTTGTCTGTTTGTCTGTTTGTCTGTGCGTTTGTTCACGCTAATCTCAGAAACGGCTTATCCGATTTAGATATGGTTTTCACTAATACATTGTGGTAAGCTTCACTTAACATTTAGTGTTTGTTTCATGTCAATCGGTTCATAAATAAAAAAGTTATGCCAATTTAAAGAATCACATCGAACATTCGTTAATTTACTACGAAATCTTATAGAAGCAGATATTTTAACAGGTTGCGGAATAGCTGATAGTGTTTTTATTCCTCCAGTATGTTTATCCGTATTCTAGAACCCATAATACAAGCATATAATATGCTTACTTTGGGTCTAGATGGCGTTGTGTAAAAATAAAAAAGGAAGAGGGAACTTAAGGGGTGTGAGGAGGCAGTGAAGGGCAAGTGAGGGGCAAGTGAAGGGCAAGTTAAGGGGACGTAAGGGAAAGTGAGGGAAGTGAGGGAAAGTGAGGAGTCAGAAGTGGTGGTGAGTGAGTGGGAAGTGAGGGAAAGTGAGGGAGATGGGAGGGGAAGGAAGGGGAGGGGAGGGGAAGGGAGGGGAAGGGGAAAGTTATTATTAATCTAATATCGTAGATAGAGAAGCATTTACTGTAAAGATTTTTCTTATTCACCTAAACGAAGATGTTTATACTTCAAAACAAACCAAAAGATATATCCAAAAAATGCTGCCCAAAATCACTATTCCACGCGGACGAAGTCGCGGGCACAGCTAGTATAATATATATATAATATATAACTTGGGACAAACGATCCGATCCATAGATTCAATATAGGGACTTCTATTTTGCTAAAACTATCTATCTTCGTACTCAGATTTTAAGTACTACTAATTGTGTAATCGGTCCCGGCTATTACCATGCATAGAACAGTCGGTAGGTCAAGTCGGATGCTTGGATAAATTATTATAGGTAGGCGACCTGAACAAAACCTGACACTAGGTTGACTACTAACCACTCGATATGAACAAGATTAATGTTAATTATCAAATACATAGCTGATAAACCTGCTACATAAAGATATGGTATAACCTAATATATGCGTACAAAATAGAATAATTGTTCACAAACAAACAGCAGCCATATATCACGTTAACTGCCTACTCTATTGTCCTGAGCTGGACGGTATCCAAACTTTAATGAGAGCCTTTAGACCATTGACCTTCATGCCTGAGATTAGGCTGTCAACCCATATAGGTACACATCTATATCTCAGAGTATGTTAAGGTTGGAACAGACAGCACAGCACCTATTTGATTGTCTCTGCATCACCCAATGGTAGACTGATATATAATGCCTCAGGCATTAAGTCTTCCTTTACATGTATGTGGCGGGAAGGCGACCCATCGCTATTGTACTGGCTAATATAGAAAACGTCACACAGCGCCATCGTAATCATGTGTCATCTTCTATGTCAACAGTGTTTTTACGGTAGTAGATCCACGCTGGTTTCAGCATGAACAGTCCGAGGCAGTACTACCCTCTCATAGAAGATCGACTTATAAGTAGTAGTATCCGGTTTCGTTCGGTGAGTGAGAGCGCCGGAGGCCCAACTTATCTTCCCTTCCCCTAATCCCATTCCCAGCCGCCATAGTAGAGGCCACCATACCAGCAGTTTAAGACGATGACTTTTGGTATAGTGGCCACCATTTCTGGATTCCACTGACTGCTTACTATCAGGCGGGGTGGAGTCAATTTAGTAGACGAATATAAAAATAAAAGGTATCTAGTACATTTACAATCGCTTACGTCACGTCGCCGCGTGCCACATCCGCTGTCTGTGAAGAGCTTTAACGTCTATAATATCTGGGCTTATCCTCGCATTTTGTTGTGATTAAGGAAATTGTACAGAAAAGATACATTGTAAAATACAGACGAACCAAGTTAACGTTATCCTGAATACAAATTACTTTAAATTATCACTGTTTACACCTATCTACTGAGAACGCTTGAGCTATCATAATTCCTTAATTTGCTTCTAAAAATTTACCTAGCATATATACATTAATGTTACATTTTTCTTTTTTCAGTTTGCCAGCTCGTGTATAGACAGGTTAAAATTGTCCCAATCCATTCAGTCATGTGTGGATGCTATTTATACAAGTTGACTATAAATCCGAGAACAAAAGATTTGTTGATGACAATAGTCTCACGCTCTATTATCTTTAGGCGCCGTTATCCATCGGTTGCTTGCTACCTTTCCAAAGCCGTTGGTCTCTTTTTGAGTCTGCCCACGCTGTAACTGCCGGCAACTTCTGAAGTTTTTCTGTCCCAACCTCTCAGTAAGGCAGTATTTATTGTTATAATAGCATCGAGACATTTTTCAAAATAAAATATTTTAATACATTTTATCTAGGTATAAAGTATGTACAATTTTTGTATTGCATCCATATTATAAAAGTCCTATTTAAGTTCGTAAATCGAGCATCATTTCACGTACGCAAGCACGTTTGAACTTGCACATCTGCATTGAATGTTCAATGCAATTGAAGCAAGTAAACATAGGTGCACTTTACCACCTCAGGCGCTATGCATACCAAACCGGCTAGGTGTGGACTTGACACAAACGTAAACCGTACGTGACATGGCCGTAAATATACCTACGTAGGTCAATGGTACGGACAGCAAAGTGAAGATAGTATATTTAAATACTACGCAGTATGAGTGGTGGGTTGCCGCGTGGATTGCGACGGGACAGTACTCTTTACAGAGGCCCGAGACAAGTGTCAAAGATTTCTATTCTATTCATAGAATAGATAATAAAATGTATGAGATTGACATAAGCGCTGGCGTTAGCTTATGTCAATCCAATACATTTTGTAATCTATTCTATGAATAGAATAGAAATCTTTGACACTTGTCTCGGGCCTCTGGTGTATTCAGAACATATTGATTTAACTTTTTTCAATCTTTGAGATTTAAGAATTCATTTTAAATAATCCTTAGTCTGATAGAAAATCAAGATAAGCCTGTTTATTACAATTACAATTATTGTCAATTATTTGTGATTCGTGTATTACAAAAATTAAAAAGGAAAAATCAAGCACCTCTAGCATTTATTCTGTGTACAAAATTTTTCTAATACTAAAAAAAATTTTACACCGTTACTGGTGCAGATTAACGAACGTGTAATAAATAGAAACTAACTTTGCCAAGAGATAACTCATGCTAGAACTACAGTTTCTAAAACTTGTCGAAGTCTCGCATTATGGATAAGTTGGCTGTAATAGGTTCCTATGATGCTTATTCGCTTACCTGAAACTTTACACCGAGAGCAATGCAGCCATTTAGCCCCTTAATGGAAACTTTGACTAAGTATCAAGAATACTAATAACCTGTATACCTTAGTAACTAATGTTTATACTAAATATTGAATACGAGGTGAATGTATTTTAATTTAACCACTTCAGATGTTAAATGATGAGACGTATCTGAATCTCAACTTGATCTTAACTGATAACAGAGTATCCGCAGTGGCGAGATAATTATCTATTGAATATCTTCGGTTCGATTTCAACCTGAGATAAATTTGATTTCAGCAGCCAAATACAAAGTACACCAAATTTTTGTGTCTGATAATGGTATGTTTAAACAAGTCTCCCACGACTCAAAACTTGTTCCCTATAGAGGTAGTTGTATTTTAATAAATAACTAAAATCATCTTTATTAGGTATATCAATCGAAATACATCTTTTTTTTTATATTATAGCCTACCAAAGTGACTCCACCCCGCCTGATGTTAAGCAGTCAGTGGAATCCAGAAGTGGCGGCCACTATACCAAAAGCCATCGTCTTAAACTGCTGGTATGGTGGCCTCCACTATGGCGCCTGGGAATGGGGTTAGTGGAAGGGAATGAGGGAGGTGAGGAAAGAGGAAAGGGGGAAATTGGGCCTCCGGCGCTCTCACTCACCGAACGAAACGCAGTAGTACGGATACTATTACTCTTACGTCGACCTTCTATGAGAAGGTAGTACTTCCCTGGACGATCCGGCCCATTCATGCTGAAATCAGCGTGGATCAACTACCGTACTATACTACATCTATATCAGTATAGGCCTATAGGCCGTATAGGCCTTCCTAAGCATATCCACTTTAACCGGTCCTGATCCGCGAATATTAACCATCCCCGTTATCTTTCGCAATTCTTCATCCTTGTCTTAATACCTGCCTACGTCACGTCGTCACATCTTATTGAAGACATTCTTTAGCAGTCGGGTAAAAATATCATTCACTTTTAACCTATTAGGTACCTATATATTACTTACTTTAAACAGATCAGAAAAATCCAACCTATATTTTATGAGAAACACCAAAATATTATACGCTTAACTGAATCCTACGCAATCATACACCTCCTTTGTGATCCAGAACCTTTTCTTTAGTTTTGAAGTAATTGAAAGTTATTTAATCATTTTGTTCACAAAGTAAACTCGAATAAGACGCATAGCATTATTAAACTAATGAAAGTAAAGAAACCTAAAACATTATAAAGAATTTTCTAAGTTCGGGAAAATTACTTTTCTTAGGTGGGAACTTTATATACTACGGCTACTATTTATATATTTTTTTATATTTAGTAACTTATAATAATTTTCATATATGATAAGTTACTTGGTTTTTAAAGTTATACTTCTTTTCGCGCGATTGGGAAAAATGATGAGAGTGAATTTTTACGATGCGCGCGCACACCGACAGAAAAAAGCAACACCCTGAAGTTAGTTGCGAACCTTTTACACCCTGAAGTTAGTTGCGAACCTTTGTGTGTCGTATCAGTACAAATAATCAGTGTAAATAAATAAAAAATATATTGGCGTTTATATTAATTCAATTATATTTATGATGGTGATAGATATTTTTTATTGATCATTTATCAGTAATAATATTTATTTTGAGTGGTAAAAGTGGTTTTAATATACTGTTTAAGTGCAATTATAGATTTGAGGTTAACTGTTATGTATGTAAGCGTTGTGTTATTATTTTGTTTATTTTCAATAAATGTAGACGGCCTGCCAAACTGAGGTTACTTTCAGTTTTACTACTTACGTCATTTGTCTATAAGTAGCTCAACAGTGCTATACTTGACCTGCCTCCTTAAGGAAAACGCTTTACTACTTGCATATTGAGGTATTGTTTAGGAAAATTTTCGCCACCAGTTGGCGCCACTTTAACTGTCATATTGAGCCTATCAGGGGATAACTTACAAAAAGCGCTTGACAGCTGCTAGACCTGACGCATCGGTGCTGCCCTTTCTTAGGCGCCATTTTAGAAAACCCTGTCAGCAATCCATTTTGTAAATTAAACATTAAAATTGCCGAAGTGAATACTGAAAAATATTTGTTTTAATAGTGCTGTCAAAATGGAAGAGCTTTTACCAAAGTGGCGCCAACTGGTGGCGAAATTTTTCCTTAAAACCCTCATTGCTAGCGTTCATATGCTATGATAACCGCATACCATCAGACCGACTGTATGCTTGTTTGTCGTCCTAACAGCTTAAGACACTATAAGCACTAAAGCCGCAAAATCAGTACTACGTAGCTAGTACAGCTATTACTACAGTATATTGTAAGCTTTAATAGTTACCTATTCAAATTTGAGTAATAAATCTTTTAAATATAATGCCACAGCGGCCTATCATAGATACATATTATAATGAAATGCATAATATAAAGGTATTTATATTTTGCCCTATTGTCCTCTAAGCCCATTGTTGTAAACGCATTGCCGCAAGGAGTGGTTATGCTTTATATAAATTCACGTCCATGAAATTGTTTCGTAACTAGCTTCTGTACGCTGTTTTACTCGCATGAATAAAGCAGTTAAGTTCTTTACCCTGTTTATTGAAATATTATGCATACGGTTTGAACCTAGTATAATAGAATACGCACTCCTATCATCTCTTTTTAACACTGTCAATTGTTTTTACAGGATTGTAAAGTGTTCTGAATTTACAATTTATTTTTATTTGTAATTTCGAATTTTAATTTTTATGTTTTAATTTCGAATTTTTATTTTTATTGTTAATTTCTATGTATTTTTTTTAATGTGTGATGTTCAATTTTGCTTAATAATTATGTGTATTAACTATGTGACAAATGCTTAAAAATATTTTTTTTATTTGATTTGATTATGATTTCGTTTTCCGCCACGTGAGGTTTTACGTGACGACAGATGGTGTGTCCAGCTTGATGTCAGTTGTTCCTGTCTGATACCACTGTATTTGATTCCTCGGATGTTAAGTGGTAATTTTGAATCTTGGAATTCAGAAGCTAATTTCTAAACAATGTACCTAAATATCCTCTGAATTACGTAGTGTGTTATCTATCTGTCAAAGTTTTTTTAAGTTGATATGGATACGAAAGTCTGTAGGGATATAATTTAGGCGCTAGTGACCTGTAAAAATACATCCAAAATACATTAGAACTTTTAATGAAGAAAACATAATATATGTATTATTAACGTTACACTCCGATGAACAATTTTGTTCTCATAATCTGTTTTCTATATTTGTGCATTATGTTAAACAGACACTCAGAAAGGGCTAAAGGTATATTACGTTTTCTCTTTAACATCTGTTTTAGTTCATCAAATAAAGTGTGGGTCTATACCTATATTCAATCAATCGTTGTAAATTGTAATGCAATTCACCATGTATTCAGAGGATCTGCCTAACTCACACCACGACACTCGATGGCCCTTACGCATTTACACTACCTTTTTCTTGTCATCGTTTTAGCTGATAGGATTTAGTATACGTTGACTACTGGGTATTGTTATCCTTGTACAGCAAACTTGTATAAAAAATTATTATAATATTTATTACAATTTCATTTGATAAGTACAAAATCGCAATGATATCATTGATTTTTGACGCCATTTGACGCTAACCCAGCATCCAGTAGAACGTGATTCACTCACGTTTATGTAACAATCCAACCACGCGATACTATCACGCCCCGAGTCCAACTTTACAGTTCGAAACATCTAACTGCCAGTGTGAATTTATAGAATTGTTCGTCGCAAGTGAAATTGCACCATATATTTCAAACAATGATATCCTGAAAGCTTCTAGTGTACACTGTAAATTTAGACCTTAACTTGCTGTTAGTTGACAGTTTTATTCTTTTTAGAAGGACTTTATACAACAGTATGCGTTTTTAACCTCTCGACTGTACTGCGAATAGCCAACTGACAGTTCTATATTTTTGTGTTCACAATAAGATTGCAGAAATAAAATCTTTTACTGAAAAGTGTCATAGGAATAGAGGATTCGTAAGAGAAACTCGTTATGCTTGCTCCAATCTTTCCAATAATGACATCTAAATAGAAAACGATTTTTATTAATGGCAGCATGCAGGAGATCCGACAAATCTGTCGGTATTTGTAGGTATTGCAGAAGTTTATAACCAGTCCATGGGTCCACCTAAAGTTACACCGATTAGAGTGGAGACGCTTGTAGGGAGTCAACAGAGGAGATCGTTCGAATGAAACTATGTGGGTCACAAGCAAAGCACATAAAATAAAAATCTATTTAAAATAAAATGGTTAATTTAAATAAGTAAGTTCTACTTACGCTACTAAACAACATCTTCTCAAGTAGACATTCAAATGTTTACTTATTATTGTAAATATTCGATAGAGCTACAACTTTCTGCAAACAACCTATAAAATCAACCACTGCTTCCCTAGAGTATTTTATATAACCTTAAAGTGCTGAAGATACAAGAAACGTCATCGCTAAAAGAAAATCTAAATCTTAACATTTATACGAAAGGATTTTATACATTTCAGAACAAAGTAGACATAAAAAATATCAGAGATAAGAGATTAGGGATTACGAGAAATGTCTACGAAATGTAATTTTCAAATAAAAATTAAAGCTATTTTTCAAGTAAAAAGAAATGTAATTTTACAAGTTTCTGTAAAATGGTCTCCTAAACCACTGATCTGTATTTGAAAATTAATTTATAGCTGAAAAGATACCTCTTTAACTGTCAAACAACTTCAACAATATCTTAACTAAATTTAACTCAAAAATTAAGGGTCTGCATAGAGTATTCTAAGAAAGACCCGTATATACAGAGTAACAAATTCTTATGAAATGAGATAATATTTAGATTTGATGATATTTTATTTTTTTAAGCTGTAAACGGAGCCAGGCATTATCCTGTGTTTGCGTTCGAGGGATAACCTTCAACGCTATACTGAAAAGTGATAAGCTGAACTTTTTCATTGTATGATAGGTACTGTCATTATACCTACATGATAAAATGTAAGACAACACGGAGTGCAGGAATTCTTTGTTTTATTTCTAGTTTAAGTAATATAAGCGTATTTGGCTTTGCTGTCCTTAATCTAAATAAATAAATGACATCATGTGAAATAGTTTCTCAAATCGAAAATCCTAGCAGTAAACTAAAAACTCCAGTCTGTTCTACTTTCCGTCAAGACTTCTGCACCTACTTTCCATTCCGTAAAATCATTCACTCTGACCAAACAAAAGTATATGAACTAAATTCTCTTATAAATTTCCCTCGAAAGCTATTCTTAAGCTTTTTTATCTGCAATAATTATTAAATTAATTAATTAATGATGGCCAATAAATCCGCTATTATAATTATAGTAAAATTATTATACCTTTCTAAAGGTATAATAATTTTAAAACAGTAAAATTTTCCTTCAAGCTTCATTATTAAATATTATTGTTAATAAAACAAACAGTGCGCGTTCAGCTCGTAATTTTGTAAATATCTCTTTCAAGGAATTAATGAACTTTCATTATATTAATGAGATTTCTTAACGGTGTTTCAATAAACATTGCATCAGTACAGAAAAAGTAATAGATAACTAACTTACACTCATATAAATTTGCTGAGATATACCGTATTTTATAGAGCATAGAACTGAATTTTGTCTAATTTCTTTGATTATTTAGTTTAAGCAAATAACAAGCAAGATAGTAGTAGTTTTTAGTAATAAATATAAAAAAATATTAAGCAATAAATATGGAATGAGTCGTTTTTGGAGCTGGAGTTCAACCTCTCGGGACTACCAACTACCTACATTGCTTTTGAAGGTTTGGTCAATAGTAGGGGTGACTTACTCTTCGATGTTCAAAGGACTCCATGTGTATTTTCAAAAACGGTGCCTCATCTATGCACTTACCGCGATCAGCGTACTTAACCTCACCCGTCTATCGGTCCTATCAATAAATATTGCCATATCAAAGTACCATTATAATGTAATCGCTTCAATGAATCAAAATACCCTTAATAAATAACGAAGTTATAATGAAATTGAATGCTTAAACACCATGTAATTCGACTATTATAGTAACTTTATTACAGTCATCAATTCTACTTAAAACATGCGTCACCCGACATGACAAAGAGAGAAATATTACTTTAGGTATCTGGTAGTTAGCGAGTGAAGTTGGTTATATTAATGAGGTCATGTCACTTACGGAAATAAATAGGAATTTTTGGGTTTATTATGTAACAAAAACGTATGGTCAAATATACAATATTATCAACTTTTGCCACTACTGCAAAGGATTATCAGAATTTGTTTCTTTTTTTAAAAAAAGAGTCATCTCCTACACTAAGGCCTTATTTATGAATGGATTAATGGGGTGACACAAATATTTGTCCCGTGTAAAAATCAAACCCACAATCTTGCACGCCCTCCTACTACGCCATCGAATCACGACAATATAAGGTCTCAAGTTACAAATACAAGCCATACCTAAGTTTATACCTGGGTTCATAAAGCGTAAGATCCTAGCTCCATTTCTCGGTATAAAATTTACTCTTTGCTCCCGCTCCCTCTATACATGGACTCGACACAAGCGAAGCGTCTCTGTCATCCATTCTCACCAAGGAACTCGGACTCGATCATAAGAGTAGATAATGTGGTCATTATCAACACTCCTGTCGCTTAGGTCCAGCATACAAACACATTTTCGTGCCTATCAACCACGTACGAGAGACAAACCAAAACATCTTTTTATCCAACAGAATACAATAATACTGAACCCCAAAAGCCAAACTAATCACAATTACAACTAAATGAACACAAACAGGCAATTCCTATGCAAGCCTCGCTATATTGAAGACAATAAAGAGTAATTATTGCTATTAATTGGCAAATAATGTCTTCGTAGACAACTACTATTATTGTATTTTAGCTAAAAACGGTGCTAGGAATTTATTATTTACGAACCAATCTGAACAGAGTACCTACTATGGTTGAGACTATTCCAAATTAGCTCTTAATGACGAACGCGTCACAACATTATAAGTATTCATTGCTTGTACTAGATATATTGCTGTTATATTACTGTGTTTATTATATTTAATACAATATATCTACGTGGCTAATAAGATATGTAATTACATACGTTGTAAAAAGGTCTTTAACTTTGAGACTACCTCTCTATGCAGTATTTTTTTAATAAGTATAACATAAGTATTGTATATTATTTAAATTGACTTACTGAATATACAATTGTGATAAATTAGTTTTAAGAAAATGAGATTTTAGTGGTTGATCGCCAATGAAGCCACTATAACATTACCGTCCTACAAATTTGCATATCTTATTTAGTACTAATATAATAGCAAATCATATAGTAAATTATTAAGTCAAAGTTTGTGCAAATGATTTAATTAATAAGTTTAACGCCTAAGATCAACTCCATAAATACGAATGAAGTTTTAGTTAATCCCGGGTCCGATTCTCGAATTAAACCTGAAATAGTTATTAGGTTTTACTGCCAAGACATTCCTAATAGCCAATTGAATTGTCCCTAAAGTATTAATGGAGATTTGCAGCCATTGCTGAGACTCGGTCAAGAGAACATTAACTGTATTACTGTGAATTATTATTATTATACATTTATTTCGTAGGAAATAATTACTTACAGCGTTTTTGCAAGATTTTACGTTTTGCTATTAATCAATCAATGTAGATCTACTTCTTAATTGCAGAATAATTATTTAGCAATCATTACGTCGCAAACATCCTCACTTTGACTTCTTCTATTCATACTGCATAATGTAATACATATCACGACTTTTTTCGAAGGATATAGGCATAGATATAGAATATACACGTTTCGCTAGCTATTTTAAGTATCATTTAACAGAAGGCGAGCTTCATGGAGTAAGGAGTATTCGTGAAACAACTTCTGTTTGAAATAAAAATCGGTCGAAAAGGACATTAACCTCAGCAAAATCACGGCTGTGATTGATCGGTTTCAAACGCGTAATCTTTAAAACTATCGAAATAAGTGCGAACGTTTGAAACCAACCAATAACAGCCGCGCTTTGGCTGCGCATAAAACACTGGCGAGCGACAACGTATTATACCTCATGCGCAGTCAAGTTGTTTATTCGTCTGTGGCGAGCATGTTATTGGCCGGCAATAGACTACATAATAAACGCTTTTTAGGCTTTTTATATAGTTTTTAATTTTTAACTTCAAGAAACAAACAGCCCATAAACTATCAATTAAATTAATACGCTAGTATGCCAGAAAATAACGATCTCTGGTATTGGATTTCTATGGTTTCCAAAGGGTTATTGGATACGAAGGTTACCTACTAAATTTCGGGGTTTTAATTACGTGAAGTTAAAATAGTTGCTTTAATACAGATAATTGTATATAACTTTGTTAAAGTTTATTGATGTTTTTGATATAGATACAATGATTACTAAATATTATTTTAATAGATTAGACAGGTTACTTAGTGATGTTAACTATCGTCCACGATCGTAACCGAACTATAAAAATTTGGTTAAGTAAAAATAAGAAATATTACAATAACGTTACTACTAAAACCCGTTTAGCAATAATTCCTAAGTTTTTATAAAATAGGTAAATTTGTAAAGAAAACTAATAAATTGCTGATACATAAATAAAAAATTTAAACATAAAAAAGTAACAAACTCCGCTATCAGTATTTTATGGCTACGTTACGTTTCCAAGGAACAAGTAAGTTCCTAAACTTATATTTTATTACAAGGAATTGAACCTTGGGTGTTATTTGCTGATCATTAAATGTTACGTAAGTTGAAACGTGACTCTGAACCTAACGATCCTTTAAGTACGTCTTACAACACTTCAGATGTAATCCGAGCAAGCCGAGTATCTAGCCGCAAACCTTTGTTATTTCTGTCTGTTTAATTATATATTTTATATCTGTTATTATGCAGATTGATATAAGTATAAATATTTTTATTCAATACTGTTCAAAAGTTTGCCTAAACCTACTAAATCTAGAATATTATTATGCACAAATTTTAAAAGTTTATTTTGATTCATAATAGCCAGGCAATATACTTTTTTTTGGTAGACACAATCAATTAATAATATATTATATATGTCCTAGATTTTCTTTTCTATTCTATATACACCCGAATAATACATTCACCTAACTTAGTAATGACATTCTTATGGCCCTCGAATTAAAAGTATCCTTATATCACACTTTTGCCAGCACTTGACTAACTATTTACATTATTTATATCATTTCCTCCAAGTAGTATATAATGAAGGATTTATATGACACACCTACTAACTTACATATACAGGTTATAATTTCGGACTATGGTCCGAGACAAAGCATTTAAATCATCATTCATTGTTTCAGCTGAAATTAGACGTCCATGTATAGATATCAGCCTCCCTAAGTCTCGCTAGCCGTGAGCCGCCTCTTCGTCGTCTTCGTCAACTATCGTTTGCCCACTTTTATCAATTCGTCAGTCCAACATGTGAGGGGACTTCCCACAGTGCGTCTTGCAACCAGGTTCACCCACGTATCATTGCGAACTGTATATAATAATCTTATAATTAAATTAAATAATAATTGCTTTTCATATTATTTTATCGCGTAAAGCCATTGACACATACTTCCTTAATTTTATTGGCATTAAGATTTCTTGGACGAAATTGCGTGTGCACGGTATAAAACGGACAATACATGTCAATGGTGTAAATAAAATAGAGGTTATTTATCGAACTCCCGTCATATAAAAGGTTGTTTATTTGTTTCCTTCGTCGAAAATGGATGATCAGTTTATACTGTTTAAAGATTCATAAGTATTCTGGTTGAAAAATATCGCACCTTCAGCGAATGAAAAATGATATAGGCAATTTAAAACTTTGTGACAACGAGCATAAGATAAACATTTTCTAAAAAGTTTATTTCTACCATTGATGATACAATAAATGATGAATATTCGCCATGACACGTTTGTCTCTCACACTACCGTAACTAATCAACAGAATGATGGCTGTTAAAATATCTTATCTAAGTAAACAGTGGCAGAAAAATCATTCAACACAGGAACAACAGTGATCTCTGCCTTTAGATAAATACCAACTCAGTGTTAGCCTGTAATGAGACAATAAACCCACACAAAACACGAAACTTTTGTATACTCTACCAAAGCTTACTACGCCACATAAAAAGCGTGTTACGTTATGTTCATGTATAAAATATAGAAACGGGACAACCCCAACCGCACACCCATCACTATGACCCCTATAAACCAGGATTAACAGCGATAAACTTCTTACTATGACACGCGGAAGTCCCGTAAGCTGGACCAACTATCCTGGGACTCATAGCGAATTTAATTATAAATAAGATAGAAAAGTTGTGAAGAAAATTATTTTACATTTTCCATAACAAAGCAAAAGATAAAATAAATCTGTATAGAGTACATAAATTTAAAATTGTTTCGCGGGTTTAAATATTACATAACACAAGACCAAGGCTGCTTTACAAGCTGCAATGGCTTATTTCGTTTTGGTTTTCGTTCGGCTTTTAGCATGAAACGTTCAAACCATCAAATTGAGATTGAACCAGCAAATTATCCAACACAGACTGGGTAGCCTCGTCTTTTGATAATATTGCCATCACCGAGATTGCCGAAATTCCCTAAACATATTACTTGAGAGAAGGTTTTATCTAGTCGCAGTACCCATTTCTTCTAAAATAAGACGGTTTATTTTGGTAAATTTCGGAATACATTTCAAATTTTTTTAATAAATACATACGATTTTGACCATTTATTTGATCAAATAAAAGCACGTACTAGAATAAACACACAAATCTTGAAATACAAGACTTACTTATAAATATTTAGGGAAAATTGCATCCCTAACCTTCTACGTTATGAGTAGAGAAACACATTCACTACAGATTCTATTACCAACTTAGCACAATTTTGAAAAGTGTTTTGATAAAACGAAAAGTGTATTAACGTCGCCTACCTTAACAGCACTTTTAACAATATTATAACAATATTCACTAGGCTATCAACGTTTTAAACTAGCTGAAGTGCACCTTTGCATTTTTAATAATCTTTTATTGCTATAAAATGTCTCATAGGATTTCTTTCTTCGCAACAACTTGGAAGTATTCTAAGAGGAAGCTTCTCTTGAGAATATTGTGGCATAGGAAATAGACACATATGTGTCGTATGACGTTCGTAATCTTAGAGATTTGAAAAAAAGTGAGCTACAGTATTGCATTAGGTATTAACCTGACGTAACTTCATCAAATAATGTTAATTGACAAACACTTTCTTTCTACGTCTATAGTGACGTCTGTTCTACTAAGTTACATTGTAGTTACGGTAATGTAACGAACTATTAGAACAAGTTGCCAAACTTAATATGCGTATATGTATTCTTTAAGTTCTGTAAGTCGTCTTTTAGACATGCGTTCTATTGGCTTCGTCTTATGAATGCCGTAAGACGTCCATGCCGTGGTCATCATCGGCTTCATCCATCGATTTCTAATGGAGCCGATTGCAAGTATTCTTTATCTAGCGTCATACATACAATGCTATTATCTCAATCAGTACTTATACATTACAAAAAGATTTGCTATATATGCGAAACAAAGAAAAAGAGTAGGTACTTCAACGTATTTGTTACAAGACCAAAATCAACAATCTTAATTCAGGTTCTTAATTTAAATTAACCAAGTGGATGACGTCATGCTACGCGTCATGACTCTTAACTAATGGGCGGGGTTGTGTGGCGTAAATAAAATAAACAGCCATCACCGCTACGAACAAACTGAATATTTTCTCCGAGGAAACGACAGAATCTGCTTTAATTAATTGCTGTTTAATTTGCAACTGAAAGTTGTAGGTAACAACTTTAATAAGACTACTATTATTTTTCATAGAGTATGTTTTTGCATTTTAACAGAATGTAATAAGAACTATCTAAGTGATAATTTTTCACTTTTTGCCAAATAAATAATTGCCAACGTTCTCAATCAAATAAATACGGTCAATACTTTTCGTCCGATAGAGCTTTAATAAATTACGTGCGTTTAGTCACAGTGACGACGTACCGGCAACGTATTAGACACGGAACAGAAAAACGTGGCAACGCGCTAGTGATGCTCCTGGTGTTGCAAGCGTCCATAGGCTACGGTAACTGCATACCATCAGGCGGGCCGTATGCTTGTTTGTCACCTTAGTCCTTAGTCGTATAAAAAAAAAAGTTTTGTGTTTAGTATAAAAAAAATGTTCTCAGAATAATTACTAGGGGCGCTAACCCGAACGTGTATCACAAATAATGCGCGTTTGGGTTAGGGACTCTAGTAATTATTGTGCAAACACTAAGTCATAAAAGAAGTTTCATGCATTGTAATTAGATTGTTTTGTGTTAATAAAACATTATTTATTACACTTTGTTAGATAAGTTGCGCACTGTAATGCTCGGGTCGCCTCCTTCACCAATCAATGTACCTTATGCTCGAATTGTATCATTACAGGTTGCGCGCAGAAGAACCTCACTTTATTATATGAACTGGGCAAAATTACCTGTAATACAGATAATATGTTCGAGCTGTTATTATGGTTTCCAAAAATAATTTTATGAAAACAACAGTATGCTGTTAAAATATAATTAAATTCCCTACTCACCTTAAATCACGAATATTACGGACACTTACACACAGTAACCCTTTGCCTTTAAATGTACCTACTTACTTTGTTCTTCCAGCAAATATTTCACATCCAAATATTCAGATAACCCTTCAAATTATTGAACCGATTCACGCAAATAACTGTTACCGATAACGTCAATATTGTACGAGTATTAACAAATTTCTAGTTCTATATTAAGTTAAATCGACTTCAGATTCGACATTTCTAGTCTTTAAAGAGTAGGTAGGATAGCAAAATTGCTGTTTTTGTGTCCTTGTCTGTTTCAACGCCCTCCTCTTCTAAACCACGCAACGAATTTTGATGCGGTTTTCACTATCATTTAGAGCATTTCTTTTGAAAGGTTCGTATGTATAGCGAAAAGCCGAGAATATCAACGATTTGTACTCACGTCGTATAACAATATTAGTACGTGCGATAGGGGCGGATCGCTAATCCTACCTACATAGTTAAATCGGCTGTCGACATAAAATATGAATGTCGCTATGACTCTAAATTAATTGCATTTGGAAAGTAATTAAATAGAAGCTATATCATTAGTCCCCTTATTGAATACGGACAAGGATTTCATTAATTCTCTTTATGACATACCCCAGGTAGGGACCATCTAATAAAATACAGCCCTTAAGGTTAAACGATGCCACTTGGCGGGAATTTTAGGTATGTCTCTTTAGCTAATTTGATCGGCCAAGTTGCATGTTTTTGCCGAAGTTTCGTTAATATTGGTAAAATATTTGGCCTGCTGTTTTCTTTGTAAGGTTTTGGTTAGAAAATTAAAAGATAACAGTGTAAAGTTACAAAGTGAATTTTCAAAATATTTAAGTTGTTGATTTCCAATATGTTTTTATGTTTGTTTCCGTTTCAATAACTTGAAATTCACAATGAGTTTAGTGTTATTATGATATTTGGTCTCATTTTCTTTTATTTTTTATTTTCCTTTTGTTTTTAAAATAAACTTGTCACTAGGAATCAAGCCTTGTATCGTGGTGGACTATAGGTACATATAGAACAAAGTACACATGTCATGTAACTGATGCAGTGATCTTGCGTCCAAGTGTGGCAATTGAGGATAAATAGGTATCTAAGAGTGCTCTATGTCCAGCCAGTCCATTTTACTGACTAAATGATTTAATATTAATATTCGATTTGTATTCTAATCCCATGAATGAAAAGCAATTGTTTATGCTAGTAAAGAGAACTTAATGAATTTATTGCTTTAATATTCAATTTGATACAATGCAATATTAACACTTTAAATGAAATGCCCATCTATTATAGCAGGTGGTTTTCTTACCACTGTCGTATGCATTCAATACCAACAAGTAACAAATATTTTTAAGAACAAGAGTTTTGAGTATACTCATGTACTATATAATATGTCCATTATTTATCTGTTATGTGCCCTAATTCAGGATTATTTATAAAATTTAATCAGCTGAGTGGCAGGTCGTGTCTCTAAACACCGAGGTCGGTAATATGATATACTGTATTAAATAACGTTACCAATATAATCCGCGTTTCAAGTAATATTATTGAACGCTGAACTAGTAACGTAGCCTAGTTAAAACACTATTTAAATATAAATTCACAAGCTATAAATTAAATGCGAATGCTTCGATATTGGGATTGCCTGTTTAATTTCGTACAGAACTGGCCTCCGTACCATGACCGCAGACTTTACACTGTCAGGTACGAAACTATTAACCATTTATTTGTTAGTCCATTTTCAAACAAGCTACTAGCTAAAATTATTTCGGGACCTAGTATCTACTTTTAATGAAAAGCTCTACCTGGATCAACACGTAAACAACACTGTTTTGAAAAGTAGAAATTGGAATGTGACGCGCTAAACCAGAAGTATAACTGAACGAAGATACCCACTACTAAAATCCATGAACAACAGTACTAAACGAGATTAAAAAAATATAAGAAAACCACTCACTCCAGACACTCTCAGAGCTGCTTCTTACCAGAAATTTTAAATTTTACTAAATTTATATAATCTAAGTAAACTCATTTAAAGCAAAATAGTTATAAGTAGGTACATACATATAAAATACATTCATCATACCAGCCCGTTATTATCCCATTGCAAAGAAAGCCTTATTTCTTAGAGAAGGCATTAGCATTGATTCACGCTTGTTTTGCGGATTATCAATTATATAAATACATTATCAACTAGAAGTACCTAGCATGTTTTCCATGAAAAAGTAAACTTCAATATTATAAATAAAAGCAATACTACTCACATGATAATTTAAAGTCAGTACGGATTTATAAAAATAATTATAGTCAAATCGCTTTTTTTTTTTTTTATATATTATAGCCTACCAAAGTGACTCCACCCCGCCTGATGGTAAGCAGTCAGTGGAATCCAGAAGTGGCGGCCACTATACCAAAAGCCGTCTTAATTTGCTGGTATGGAGGCCTCCACTATGGCGGCTGGGAATGGGGTTATGTTATAAAGGGAATGAGAGAGGTGAGGAAAGAGGAAAGAGGGGAAAATTGGCCACCGGCGTTCTCACTCACCGAACGAAACGCAGTGGTACGGATACTACTACTCTTAAGTCGATCTTCTATGAAAGGGTAGTACTTCCCCGGACGATCCGGCCCATTCATGCTGAAATCAGCGTGGATCTACTACCGTAACACAGGATAGTAAGACAGGGGAGACGGGTCACTGTCAATCAACCAGCCATGTTCTTAAAGCACCAACATGATAGCGTCGGCTTTCGAACACCTCAACTTCAGCTAAACATTTTAGAGTTTGATAATACTGTTGCTTCTGTAAATAATAATAACTACACAACGCTATAGCCAAAGTGAGCATATGTGAATAGTGTTATTGGTTCTAGAATGCGGATAAACATACTTAGATAATTATTTTTGTAAAAGTGTTTATGAGTCGCCTGCAAAAGATACAAGATAAAATACATAATGTAAATAAATAAGAAGAATCTGTTTTCGCGGGTTTAAATATTACATAACACAAGACCAAGGCTGCTTTACAAGCTGCAATGGCTTATTTCGTTTTGGTTTTCGTTCGGCTTTTAGCATGAAACGTTCAAACCATCAAATTGAGATTGAACCAGCAAATTATCCAACACAGACTGGGTAGCCTCGTCTTTTGATAATATTGCCATCACCGAGATTGCCGAAATTCCCTAAACATATTACTTGAGAGAAGGTTTTATCTAGTCGCAGTACCCATTTCTTCTAAAATAAGACGGTTTATTTTGGTAAATTTCGGAATACATTTCAAATTTTTTTAATAAATACATACGATTTTGACCATTTATTTGATCAAATAAAAGCACGTACTAGAATAAACACACAAATCTTGAAATACAAGACTTACTTATAAATATTTAGGGAAAATTGCATCCCTAACCTTCTACGTTATGAGTAGAGAAACACATTCACTACAGATTCTATTACCAACTTAGCACAATTTTGAAAAGTGTTTTGATAAAACGAAAAGTGTATTAACGTCGCCTACCTTAACAGCACTTTTAACAATATTATAACAATATTCACTAGGCTATCAACGTTTTAAACTAGCTGAAGTGCACCTTTGCATTTTTAATAATCTTTTATTGCTATAAAATGTCTCATAGGATTTCTTTCTTCGCAACAACTTGGAAGTATTCTAAGAGGAAGCTTCTCTTGAGAATATTGTGGCATAGGAAATAGACACATATGTGTCGTATGACGTTCGTAATCTTAGAGATTTGAAAAAAAGTGAGCTACAGTATTGCATTAGGTATTAACCTGACGTAACTTCATCAAATAATGTTAATTGACAAACACTTTCTTTCTACGTCTATAGTGACGTCTGTTCTACTAAGTTACATTGTAGTTACGGTAATGTAACGAACTATTAGAACAAGTTGCCAAACTTAATATGCGTATATGTATTCTTTAAGTTCTGTAAGTCGTCTTTTAGACATGCGTTCTATTGGCTTCGTCTTATGAATGCCGTAAGACGTCCATGCCGTGGTCATCATCGGCTTCATCCATCGATTTCTAATGGAGCCGATTGCAAGTATTCTTTATCTAGCGTCATACATACAATGCTATTATCTCAATCAGTACTTATACATTACAAAAAGATTTGCTATATATGCGAAACAAAGAAAAAGAGTAGGTACTTCAACGTATTTGTTACAAGACCAAAATCAACAATCTTAATTCAGGTTCTTAATTTAAATTAACCAAGTGGATGACGTCATGCTACGCGTCATGACTCTTAACTAATGGGCGGGGTTGTGTGGCGTAAATAAAATAAACAGCCATCACCGCTACGAACAAACTGAATATTTTCTCCGAGGAAACGACAGAATCTGCTTTAATTAATTGCTGTTTAATTTGCAACTGAAAGTTGTAGGTAACAACTTTAATAAGACTACTATTATTTTTCATAGAGTATGTTTTTGCATTTTAACAGAATGTAATAAGAACTATCTAAGTGATAATTTTTCACTTTTTGCCAAATAAATAATTGCCAACGTTCTCAATCAAATAAATACGGTCAATACTTTTCGTCCGATAGAGCTTTAATAAATTACGTGCGTTTAGTCACAGTGACGACGTACCGGCAACGTATTAGACACGGAACAGAAAAACGTGGCAACGCGCTAGTGATGCTCCTGGTGTTGCAAGCGTCCATAGGCTACGGTAACTGCATACCATCAGGCGGGCCGTATGCTTGTTTGTCACCTTAGTCCTTAGTCGTATAAAAAAAAAAGTTTTGTGTTTAGTATAAAAAAAATGTTCTCAGAATAATTACTAGGGGCGCTAACCCGAACGTGTATCACAAATAATGCGCGTTTGGGTTAGGGACTCTAGTAATTATTGTGCAAACACTAAGTCATAAAAGAAGTTTCATGCATTGTAATTAGATTGTTTTGTGTTAATAAAACATTATTTATTACACTTTGTTAGATAAGTTGCGCACTGTAATGCTCGGGTCGCCTCCTTCACCAATCAATGTACCTTATGCTCGAATTGTATCATTACAGGTTGCGCGCAGAAGAACCTCACTTTATTATATGAACTGGGCAAAATTACCTGTAATACAGATAATATGTTCGAGCTGTTATTATGGTTTCCAAAAATAATTTTATGAAAACAACAGTATGCTGTTAAAATATAATTAAATTCCCTACTCACCTTAAATCACGAATATTACGGACACTTACACACAGTAACCCTTTGCCTTTAAATGTACCTACTTACTTTGTTCTTCCAGCAAATATTTCACATCCAAATATTCAGATAACCCTTCAAATTATTGAACCGATTCACGCAAATAACTGTTACCGATAACGTCAATATTGTACGAGTATTAACAAATTTCTAGTTCTATATTAAGTTAAATCGACTTCAGATTCGACATTTCTAGTCTTTAAAGAGTAGGTAGGATAGCAAAATTGCTGTTTTTGTGTCCTTGTCTGTTTCAACGCCCTCCTCTTCTAAACCACGCAACGAATTTTGATGCGGTTTTCACTATCATTTAGAGCATTTCTTTTGAAAGGTTCGTATGTATAGCGAAAAGCCGAGAATATCAACGATTTGTACTCACGTCGTATAACAATATTAGTACGTGCGATAGGGGCGGATCGCTAATCCTACCTACATAGTTAAATCGGCTGTCGACATAAAATATGAATGTCGCTATGACTCTAAATTAATTGCATTTGGAAAGTAATTAAATAGAAGCTATATCATTAGTCCCCTTATTGAATACGGACAAGGATTTCATTAATTCTCTTTATGACATACCCCAGGTAGGGACCATCTAATAAAATACAGCCCTTAAGGTTAAACGATGCCACTTGGCGGGAATTTTAGGTATGTCTCTTTAGCTAATTTGATCGGCCAAGTTGCATGTTTTTGCCGAAGTTTCGTTAATATTGGTAAAATATTTGGCCTGCTGTTTTCTTTGTAAGGTTTTGGTTAGAAAATTAAAAGATAACAGTGTAAAGTTACAAAGTGAATTTTCAAAATATTTAAGTTGTTGATTTCCAATATGTTTTTATGTTTGTTTCCGTTTCAATAACTTGAAATTCACAATGAGTTTAGTGTTATTATGATATTTGGTCTCATTTTCTTTTATTTTTTATTTTCCTTTTGTTTTTAAAATAAACTTGTCACTAGGAATCAAGCCTTGTATCGTGGTGGACTATAGGTACATATAGAACAAAGTACACATGTCATGTAACTGATGCAGTGATCTTGCGTCCAAGTGTGGCAATTGAGGATAAATAGGTATCTAAGAGTGCTCTATGTCCAGCCAGTCCATTTTACTGACTAAATGATTTAATATTAATATTCGATTTGTATTCTAATCCCATGAATGAAAAGCAATTGTTTATGCTAGTAAAGAGAACTTAATGAATTTATTGCTTTAATATTCAATTTGATACAATGCAATATTAACACTTTAAATGAAATGCCCATCTATTATAGCAGGTGGTTTTCTTACCACTGTCGTATGCATTCAATACCAACAAGTAACAAATATTTTTAAGAACAAGAGTTTTGAGTATACTCATGTACTATATAATATGTCCATTATTTATCTGTTATGTGCCCTAATTCAGGATTATTTATAAAATTTAATCAGCTGAGTGGCAGGTCGTGTCTCTAAACACCGAGGTCGGTAATATGATATACTGTATTAAATAACGTTACCAATATAATCCGCGTTTCAAGTAATATTATTGAACGCTGAACTAGTAACGTAGCCTAGTTAAAACACTATTTAAATATAAATTCACAAGCTATAAATTAAATGCGAATGCTTCGATATTGGGATTGCCTGTTTAATTTCGTACAGAACTGGCCTCCGTACCATGACCGCAGACTTTACACTGTCAGGTACGAAACTATTAACCATTTATTTGTTAGTCCATTTTCAAACAAGCTACTAGCTAAAATTATTTCGGGACCTAGTATCTACTTTTAATGAAAAGCTCTACCTGGATCAACACGTAAACAACACTGTTTTGAAAAGTAGAAATTGGAATGTGACGCGCTAAACCAGAAGTATAACTGAACGAAGATACCCACTACTAAAATCCATGAACAACAGTACTAAACGAGATTAAAAAAATATAAGAAAACCACTCACTCCAGACACTCTCAGAGCTGCTTCTTACCAGAAATTTTAAATTTTACTAAATTTATATAATCTAAGTAAACTCATTTAAAGCAAAATAGTTATAAGTAGGTACATACATATAAAATACATTCATCATACCAGCCCGTTATTATCCCATTGCAAAGAAAGCCTTATTTCTTAGAGAAGGCATTAGCATTGATTCACGCTTGTTTTGCGGATTATCAATTATATAAATACATTATCAACTAGAAGTACCTAGCATGTTTTCCATGAAAAAGTAAACTTCAATATTATAAATAAAAGCAATACTACTCACATGATAATTTAAAGTCAGTACGGATTTATAAAAATAATTATAGTCAAATCGCTTTTTTTTTTTTTATATATTATAGCCTACCAAAGTGACTCCACCCCGCCTGATGGTAAGCAGTCAGTGGAATCCAGAAGTGGCGGCCACTATACCAAAAGCCGTCTTAATTTGCTGGTATGGAGGCCTCCACTATGGCGGCTGGGAATGGGGTTATGTTATAAAGGGAATGAGAGAGGTGAGGAAAGAGGAAAGAGGGGAAAATTGGCCACCGGCGTTCTCACTCACCGAACGAAACGCAGTGGTACGGATACTACTACTCTTAAGTCGATCTTCTATGAAAGGGTAGTACTTCCCCGGACGATCCGGCCCATTCATGCTGAAATCAGCGTGGATCTACTACCGTAACACAGGATAGTAAGACAGGGGAGACGGGTCACTGTCAATCAACCAGCCATGTTCTTAAAGCACCAACATGATAGCGTCGGCTTTCGAACACCTCAACTTCAGCTAAACATTTTAGAGTTTGATAATACTGTTGCTTCTGTAAATAATAATAACTACACAACGCTATAGCCAAAGTGAGCATATGTGAATAGTGTTATTGGTTCTAGAATGCGGATAAACATACTTAGATAATTATTTTTGTAAAAGTGTTTATGAGTCGCCTGCAAAAGATACAAGATAAAATACATAATGTAAATAAATAAGAAGAATCTGTTTTGAAACAATCTTACGTGAAGTCAAAATAATTTTACTCTGATCTTCCTCGTAAGTATTCCTGACACATTTTTATTTTCATGGCTACATACTAAATTTAATTATGTAAGTCGCTTAGCTTTTAGAGCGAAAAGCCGTTTTATGCTCCCGTTTACTTTTGAAATATTAACGTATTTTATGATCGCGTTTTGGCTTCAGAGATTAATAAACAAGCCATTCATCTTGTCCAAATATAATTTAAATTTTACGATGCTTTACTTAACAAAAATTTTACGCCAATAGGCTTCTAATCATATTTAAATTTTATGTTTTCCACTTCAATTCTGGATAAAGCGTTCTCGACATAGTTTTGTAATTGAATAATACAGAGTCTTATATTTTAAGAAACTAACTTTAATTTTAGTACAATATATTAAAATATTGTTTCTATAAATTTACAATAATTAGACGCTATTACTGTGGTTAGCTACTGCAACTATAACTTAAGCTGTGTAGCTAGCCTCGGCAATAGCGTTTAAATAAGCAAATACACATCAATTTCATCATTTAAGAATCGAAAGTGAAGGATATTATAAACAACTGTTGTATATATTTTTAACGGTTTAAAGGTATAAGGCTCTTTGTTTTAAAGTTAAATAATAACGAACAAAAAATGTACAGCACGTCAGTGAATTTGAGTCAAAAAAGTTTTGGTAATCGAGGAGACTTCTGACAGTACTTTGTGTTGTCAATCAGATATTACGCGGAAATCTGTCTGTTTTATCTTTAACCTCAACATACACTAAAAACGAAAGTAATATCTATAAATAAAATTTTATTTAAAAGAGATAAGTACTTACCTGAGTTTCTTGCCAGTTCTTCTCACGGCTCTTTATCATCGTTTTGGCCGTAGTAAAATGGTGACTCACTTTAGTTATATCATTCGTATAGTATAAGTAGGTACTCTAAACGAATAAATGAGTTTAACTTCGACATTGACATTATTGATTTTAGCCTTTATAAATGCACTGACAAATTTGCATTTTCGAATGTGAGCTTAACTTTTTAATAACTCAAGCTTGTCCAGTACGCCATTATTTTGCGTAATCCTCAAATAACGAGCAATCTTAAATTTATACATTCATCCTGTTCTAGTTTGGTTGTTTTTTAACTATTTCGTATACAATTTTTATAACGCTGTCTTGTTCCTACATTAATCTTATAGATCCAATGTCCAAATATCTTCAAAACTAAATGCAAGTTTCACATCTGCTTTAACAAAAATCTAGCAAAAAGGGCTAGCAGAAAAAAAACTCGAAATTCGAAAATGAGACTATGTATAACTTTGACCACTGTAACATTAGGCTACTTTGACATTAGGCCACTATGACATACAGCCCTAATTAGGGCTCTACATACAAGCGACTTTGATTTAAGTATAATACTTATTTAAGTAGTATACTTAAATCAAAGTCGCTTTTTCTCTGCTAACTTCGTCGTAACCACGCAACACATTTTTAATGCGGTTTTCACTTGTAAAGCAAGCAGGTTGCTAGTAGGCACACACTAAACGGTAAAATCAAAGAAAATAATATTTCTACCTTATAAAGATATTTTATTGTTTAACTTATACGATTAAATTCAAAAAGATATCTTTAATGTTGAACACCTTATTGCTTTCCAGGCACTTTGACACTTTCTTCTTAATTTATGAAGTCAAGACCCCTGCAGCAAATTATTAGGAAGCTATAGTCGCTATTTATCAGTATAAATTTACTTTTGAAGTTAATTAAGGTGATGTTCATAGCAATTAAGACTTCGTTGTAAGTTTTGTTTAAGTGTACTTAAATGTTATTTGTTTAATTTGTGTTTACAGTCTGCCTTCCTTCAGTGTTTACGGTCGCGGATCGTTAGATCTGCCAAGTACAACCGTACAATCAAGTACTTAAGTTCATAGATGGGTACTCGTTTTGTAAAATCTAAATAATCTAAGACTCCTTTGTGTCTCGGATCATCAGATTGTTATTCCAGAAAGATTACAAATAATTAGTGTACCTACAATTAAGAATGTTCTATTCTATTCAACTTTATTTTATTTTACTAAATGTGTAGGTACATATTTTAGTTCTAGTGTTCAGTCAGACAGATGATCCGATCACGTAAAATTAATACTCATCCTACCATACTTATCAAATTTGCAGACATCCGCTTGTAAAGAGAGCTAGACATAAGCTTTCTCCAAAAAAAAAAGGAAGTAGGTACTTACAAACCCTTTGTTGTGAAGGACAAACATATATTTAAAGTTCACTAAGGCTCAAACATTAAAGAAAAAATTTTTGGATTTCGCACAAATATCCAAACATATCTTGTACTCGTCTTAGCATACATGCACACCATTTAATTTTACCGCCCTTTTACCAATTAGGGCGTCTTCTAACGTTGAAAATCTTTAGAATCCATTATTCAAATTTTAATTTTGTAAGAGCTTCGAATCCTTTACAATTCCATCTACTTTGAGCTCTCATGGTGAAAGGTGCAAGTGAACCACAAATTAATAACGGTAAAAGAATATTTTTACTCATAAAGCGGTAGAAAGCAAGAATTAAAGCAGAAATTGTTATTATTTCCAACGTTATAAAACAAAACAAAAAGAATATTAGTGGTGTTTTGCCTGTTTTCGTAATAAAACCATTGCTTACATAAGCCTTTTGAAATCATTTTAATCCTAGCCTGCGTACCGGATTGTCAAAGACCGTTCTTCCATCCAATCTCCTTCAATATATTTGGTCTTTTGACGTCAACCCCCTGTTTTATAAACTTAGGTGTCTCGTTCCTGCAGCTCGGCGAATAACTTCATGAAATACTAGATGTCCGCCCTCGCTCCACTTTGGCATCAAAATTTTATTTGGTCACAACAAACGCCTACGCAAAATATCATCGCAATAGTTTTGTATTGCATCATTCAGATTTACAAAGGCGCTTAATATTTTGAAATTCTGAAATGACTAAAAAAATATGTTAAACATAATAAAATATACCCATTATATTTGTAGCTTTCTAAAGATGAAAGATTTTTTTAAATCGTTTATATAGATTTTGAGTAAAATCCTAACATAGAAACAAACAATCGAAAAACCGAATCTTTTCTTTATAATATTAGTTTAGATTATACGTACTAAAGATATTAAACAGTAATAAATTTTATATAGAGAAATACATTAACCACTTAAGAAGAAGACATTTCTTGTCCGGTGATTTTGTAAAAATGAAGGTACAATCTTTTATGTTCCGTTGAACTAAGCAAAAAGCTTTCTAAGAAATCTGTTGAAATGGCGGATTTGTGGACGTTTTTATATAACCTTTTTAACGTATTAGTTTAGTTACAAAATGAAAAAATAAAATAAAACTCTTATTAGTATTTTTTTATTCTAAGTTACTTATTATAGACTCACGCGCTCACTTAAGGCCTTAGAAATTACGAAGTTTTTAACTCTAATAGAGGACAGTATAATAATTACAATTACGTTTCTCTCAATTCAGGCAGATTTCCTTATTTGTAGTATTTTCAAAGAAAATAAGCAGCTAATAAATAAAATTTGTTATATTTTATCTCTGTGACAGTAATTTTTATAAAGAATTATGACAATTGGTTCAATTACAAGCGTCCTTTTTAGTGCCTCTTATACTAAGTACCCATTTGTCTTAATTTTATCTGCCCACTGCCTACATATATACTATTATTTAAAGCAGAAGAGTTTGTTTGTTTGTTTGAATGCGCTAAGCTCTGGAACTACCAATCGTATTCGAATTTTTTTTTGCGTGTGCTAGCCTAGTTTTTGAGAAAGGTAAATGTCGAATGTTAATTTTCTACTAACCATTAATTTGTAAGATTCTACTAACAATTTATGGATTTTATTATCTGAAATAAATAATTTTAATAGAATTGAATAGGCTATGTAACATCACGCTACTGGCGACGGGAGCAGAGCAGTAAGCAAAGACGCGGGTGAAACCGCGCCGCGACAAGCTAGTAATATTATAATTATTTATAAAAATATTAGAAGAAGTCAGATAGTTGATCACGGGTAAATCAATTTGGGCGATACCAATACTTATACCAAACGTTTCAAACAAATAAATATACTTAATCATTATCCTATCTTTTTTTATTAGCCTGCTGGTATGGTGGCCTACACTATGGCAGCTAGGAATGGGGTTAGGGGAAGGGAATGAGGGAGGTGAGGCAAGAGCAAAGGGGGGAAATTGGGTCTCCGGCGCTCTCACTCACCGAACGAAACGCAGTAGTACGGATACTACTACTCTTACGTCAATCTTCTATGAGAAGGTAGTACTTTTCCGGACGATCCGACTCATTCATGCTGAAACCAGCGTGGATCTACTACCGTACTAATTCTTTATCTCGATACTTACTGTACCCCATATCTAGATTAAGATTTGGGTACCTACCCAATATTTAGAAGAAGTTTTATTATATGCAACGAACCTGATGCCCTCAGCTTTACTAGGATCTTCGCCATCGACTGAATAAAACCAGCAACGTTTTCTCCATTTAAGCAGATTCGACCTCGATTTAAGACATTCTGACCTATCGTATTTGATTGGCTAAACACACCCAAAGTAACTAAGAGCCTTGGGGCGTATACAAAATTTAGCAGTGAGAACGGGGAAGTAGTTGTACCAAACTTATCCTATCTACCTATGCGACAAATCTTACAGTGCCAGCCTCACACCTAATCCTACATGCGACTATACCTACGTCTAAAATACATTGTCGATATCAAATGTTGACCTAATTACCAAATACACCATGAGACATTGATCCAATGATGACAAAATATAGTGGTTAGTTTGACATGGTCACACTAAGCAAAGATAGAATGCGAGCAAAACCGATAATTGGTACCTATTGATGTATATTCGTGCTGCAAAAAGTACGCAAACATTCATATTATGGATACTAATTAGACTCGTATAATATTTCAGCAATAACGTACCTACATAGCGTTTGAAGAATTAAAATTCTAAATGCCTTATTATGATCAAAATGAGGTTTTTTAAACTCTCCGGGGTTAAATCTGTACCAAGGGACCCATTGGGACAGATTTAACCTATTTTATTTATTTATTTATTGCGTCTCATTGGTACTTAAACTTACCTACATTGTCTATATTTTACTATGTTATATACTACATAGCACAAAATACAAGCTGAACATTACTACATCGTTAACCTAGTATAGTAGATACTGTACTTATCAAATAGAAATAAGAATAAAGTTAGCAGTCTAATTTCAGCAACTCATAAATAAACACTTCAGATTGTCTTATCTATACCCATGTTAATCGAGAAACTATCTATCTTAATTTATAAAAAGAAACCAAACATTTATATTACACATATATTTGCAGTTCGTAAAATAACGTTGCAAACAGCGGTAATCAGAATTTATATCCTCGGCCCGAGTTTTCCCTAAAGAGCATTTAGCAGAAAGAATTCTAATAGTTGCATCGCATTTATCTTTGCTAAGATAATGTTTCCTCTGTTGTCCTTTCCAAGAATAGCGTAATCCATCACCTCTCTTGGGTATCATAAAAAGCAACAACAATAATTATACTTCGCGAACATACAGTAACAACCATATTTTATTAGTTTCATTTAATAGAAGATGCATGGCTTTATTTTCATTTAAAATGCACTTTTATCAGACTGTGTTTAAAAGAAAAAAAAATACTGTCGAATTGAGAAACCCTCTCCTTTTTTGAAGTCGGTTAAAAAAATAACTTTACAATGAATTTTGGTGCTTAATTTATTCAAAGAGGTCTGAAACCTGTATCTCTGGTAAGAGAGAGGTAAGCATTCTCGTTTACGAAGATTGTTTGTAGTTGCTAAGAATTACCGAGATAATGCAGGTAGATAACGGCCCAAATACGTAGCTGGCAGTCCGCACTCTCCGCAGTCAATGAAGGAAAATTATACTATTTATAATTAAAAAAAAAAAAACAAAAAAATATATATTTGTAGATGGCTATATTAGTGGCTATAATGCTGTATTAAGATCTCCTCCTAAATTAGTTTATATTATGTTCGAGAAGGAAGGCGTGATCTTATATATTACGTAGCACAATTCACTCTTATTACATTTCTTTTTAGTAACAAATCGCTATTGCATACCATCATATCATATCATTAGTAATGGGAACAGTTTTGGGATTCACATAAAAGTAAAATAACATTTGATTCGCAAAGTTAGCGATAGAAACATTCTATTTATAGCCAATATTTGCAAAGATTTACGAAAACGATCTACTAAAACGACAATTTGCTTCGAGAAATAAGCCGAAATTTCCCTATCATACAGTGTACCTACCGTTCTACATAGTACAATATGTTTGATGATACCTCTTAAATGTACACAGACCATGATATATCCGTGGCAGTAACTTCATTACGCTCCCATAGACATAGTCTGCGGTCATGGGATAGAGCCTCCACCCTTTGTAATGGGAGGGACAGAGCCCGTCACATGTGTCATACTTCGGTACATTTAGACATTATATTTGGTCTTGTGGGTGAATTTGGCTACAATTGTCTAATAAGTGATATTTGTCTAGTTGATTTAAGTGTTTTTAAAATATTTTGACATTATATTTTGTTTGGAGACCATGACTTGGCAAAATTAAAAGTGGAACGACCACATACGAAGAGAGAGATAAAGGAGAGAGTAAGGTTTCCGACCAGCTGAATCGACAATTTGAAGAAGGTCTCTGGTAATGAATTTGTGTTAACATAATCAGAAAATCTGCGTACCTACAGATTAAATGCCTACGAATCATCATCTGATAAAAACATTATCAAAATCCAAATTTTTAACAACTAGTCAAAGTAAATTGCTCACGTTTTACATAGTACCATCCATGCGAGCCATTTATCAAGTTTATATCTGGTACTCAGTATTGCCGTAAACCACGAACGGAGTCATAAACCACACATATCTATGTCAACCGAAAGCCTTAGCAAATAACTTCCAGGTGATTTTCCCTTATATAGGTGAGTAATATTTATACAAAATCTTATCAGGCATGCCCTCGAGAGCAATACACACCGCAGCCGCGCCCGGGGAAATAACAATGAAGAGAGTAAACTCAACTCTCACTATGAATGATCCACTCGTATTTTATTGTGACTTTTTAGTATAATATTCAAGGCACAATGTGACTGCTTTCTACCGTACCTCGAGGGTATTATTGATATTTTTTATATTGTGTAAGGGAAAAAGGTTGTCAAAAATATATTATCACCAAAATACAATAGAGGGTGGACTTACAACTATTTTTATATCCATTTGCAACACCATAATAATATGCTAAAAAAATACTTTTATGTAGTTGATAACTAGTTGCCAGACTCTCAGAGTCAACGTAAACGTCACATTTCAGTTTTAACCCGCACATTATGCCAGGAATCACTAAACATCACCATCATCATTCATTATCAAGATTTAAAAAGTGATCTGTTATTTTATTGCAGTTCCATTTCAATAGAAGGATGCATGAAGACGACCTCAAGACTTAATCTCATCAATATAAAAACGAAACGAATATGTCCTAAATAATATAGAAGTAGCTGTTTTTAACGTCAATACATATCGTTTGGGAAAAATGGGCTCTACCTCATAAGTTTTAGTCAACAAAGTATGTATATTTCCCCGTCTCCGATGTCTGTGTCATTAGAAAAAGTGAATAACGACCCAAAAGCGTGTGGCATAAAAACCGTCTGCCTGACAAAAATCTTTTGTATTCACCACGTCACTTGTAAAAAAAGCTTTTTCATATTCAGCGCCGCTCTGGTTAAAATCGGTTAAGTAAGTTATGAAATAATCGGGATCGTATCCACGCACCAAGCGTTTTTCTCTTAAAAATCATTACTTTCTTATTTACGTACTTTTTATGTCAAGGAAAAGTGGATATTAAGCTTATCAAATTGATTATGACCTACTCAGCTTTCTGAAATAAAAATATTTATTAAAGTCACAATAATTATAAAGGAAAAAAAAAACGTAACGTTAATGGAAACCGAATAACTTCAATCGGAACACCCGATCTAAATAAGGACACATTCTAATGCATTTTTGCTCTTGGCAAACACTTAAAAAGTTACCTACTGCTAAGTTACTGAGTCTGTAATTATAACGAATTCAATTATAAATCACATACTATTTTCCATTAAATACAACATAAAAATAAAATTTAACAGAAATAGGTAGATAGGTACTATTTTAAAGATGAAAACTTGATTTTCACGTAAGCATCTCCTTCTGTTGCTATTAACAAGATCCAAGGTAAAGCTTCAACAGATCAAAGCTTTTCGTCGACTACCAAAAAAGAAAAAGTCGTCCAGATTACCTCGCATGCGGACGTCGGATAGACGAATAGATAGCTGTTCTCTTTATCCCGAAAAGCCTCTTTTTCGCCATCCAACCGTCCTCGGATTTCCACAGATCGGCTCCCTAATCCAGGCCTAATTTACTTTTAAGGTGTTTCCCTTATAGAACGTCGATAATTTATTCAGGATAACGCCAGCTAAAGAAACAACCCGTTATAGTTACGAACATCGCATTGAATACATAACAAAATAATGTTTTGTGGTTTGGATATCTTGATGGATCTTTTTTAAGGTCTGAAATAGGTTCTTACGTAACTTAAGGTTTCTTTTATATAAATTGAGTGTTCTTTGGTAGTATGATAAATTTTCAATATAAATAAATTTACATTGTTATCTTCTTTTTACATTATATATAAATAGAATCTGTACTATACAATATGGTGCAACCGAAAAAACAGTAGGTACTTATAGGCCACTGCCTATTATTTCGCCCACGATTCGTTAGATATTAAACAGTTATCTACTGGTGCCTAATTTTAGAATCTACAATATCCTTGAAACTAAACTAATCTAGTTAATCCATGATTTACACAAATTTAAAAGTAGGCAGGTTAGCCTAATACATACAGACCTATCTGTTAACACAGTTTCCATGAGAAGTTTAAGAACCTATAAGTTTTATTACAAAATGGAAGAAACAAAGCAAATGGTTATAGCTAATAACATAAAGATTTAGTATTCCATTAATATTGATGATGTATTTTATTGCCTGCGATACAATAATTATTTTATTATTATTATCATAGCGGACACTTTGTTGGAAAAGTCACTAGGTACTTTCAACGAAGTTTACCCTAATAAGGATTTCTTTTGTTTGCAAAAACTTCGGTTAGAAAATTGATTTAACATTATTTCAGTAACAAGACTTACTACTCTTCTTTTAATTTGTTTATAGGTTTACCTACGTAAGTAGTAGTAAGTACCTACGTATGGTACTTACCTATCTAGATACCTATTTACAACAACTATAAAGTAATTACCTAACAGTTTTTTGGAGTTTGGCCTAGGCTTAGCCTATTTGTCCTTTTTATTTTAATAAGTCTACAATAGTGAGCGATAGGACCGTTTGTTGTCACTACATAATATTCATATTATTTGTTTTTCTTTGCTATTATACAAATATTTGGTGTGCATAAAGAATATTTATTTTTATCTATCTACGATCAGCGGGCTGCCCTTCGGTACTCTATTGGCATTATTAGGACATACCTTACAATGAAGTATAATGTAATGGAACACTATAGATATGGTTAACGAAGGCATGATATCCAATTGGTATACCTATTATACCTATTGCAGGCATGTGTTGTATCTAATAGAAGCTCATTAAATTGCAGTGACGCTGACGTGTTGATTAAAAAAATATATAGAAATAAATAATGTGTGCGGATAGAGTTTAAAGAATTATGTGCCAACTTTCGTTATGTGCCACTGCATGTTACAGATATGGTATTACATTAGGAATAATAATAATAATATGTATGATTTAGAAATAAATTTTTGATTGCAATTGGCTGATTGATTGATTGTGGAATAAACTTTTACTTTGAATTTAGAGTAAGCCATATACCTACCCGATTTCCTTACCTTTTGTTTTCGATAGTGAGACGATGATGATTACTGAGAATAGGTACCTACATTCATAAACCATATAATTTAGGTCTCTCAAGTATCCTAATTAAAATGCAAAGCAAAATTGTCTTTTTTCAAATTAAGCAGCAGCGACCCAATGTAAACTAATTCATCAAAGTTTCATGAATAAGTACCTATTGACAGACAGGGCGATATAAAACTTGTGATTATATTGTTATTATATCTAATCACAGCCCCAAGAAGTATGGTATATCGATTGACCTACTTATAAGCCAGTTGCTACGTGTCAAGCGATCCCTAAACGTGCTCCCGGTGACAACAGAACATTTTTTTATACACCAACCAATGAGGGTGATGGAAAATTTTGGTTAGCCAGCGTTACTTTGGTAAAAGATCTTCCATTTTGACAGCGCTATCAAAACAAGTATTTTTAGTGTTCATTTCGGAAATTTTAATTTACAAAATGGATAATTTCACGTGCTTACGCAAAATAAAATTGCTGGGAGGGTTTTCTAAAATGGCGCCTACGAGGTGGCGGCACCGACAAATCAGGTCTAGCTGTCAAGCGGTTTTTGAAAGGTAACCCCTGATTGGCCCAATGTGACAGTTGAAGTGGCGCCAACTGGTGGCGAAATTTTGCTAAACGACCTCATTGTTATCGTTGTTTTACTTCGCATAAATAAGTAACTAAGTGTCTACAGTATAATTTTGATTACCTAATTAATAAAATTGTAAGTATCTACAAAATTGCCATTTTCTTGTTGCGATTCGCTCTAGAATAAGCGGGGCCGCTTACAGCCTCATAGAAAAATAGGTATGGTTACCTACATCGATCGTCATGTTCAATAGGTAAACGTCGTTTGGGGCAGGAAGCTCAATGAAACGCGTGCCCCATTTTATATCACCGTGTATTTGCTAACAAAGATTACGTTACAATCAACAGTTGGTGTTAGAAACCAATAAACATATATTAACTAAATAATGGCGGCGGACGCGCAGGACGCCAAGAGAACCGAGAGAGCATGTAAGGCAGTGTTGCCAACTTCTATTCTACGAAAACTTAATACTAACTATATACTAGTGTTGTTACATCTAAAACACTAAAGTAGTGTTGTGAAACGCCACAGTGGCTAACGATTTCTTTCGCTTTATTTCATTCACAATTTGTAAGTAGATACCCATGTGTATGTTTGCGTGCATCAAATATCTAATGCTGATTAATGTTTTTTCTGTCTTTCTTTTCCTTATTTTGTTGGATTTTCTTTGAGTAACACCCAATATATTTTGCTGGTCATTCATCAAATGGTAAACAATGGGCTTCAAAACAGCAACAGACAGATAGATTAAAGCATTGGAAACAAGCACAAAAGAGGTTCCAAAGAGCTAACAAAACTATTAAATAAACGTTCATACCATACGCGAACTTTGATAGCCCATTTAAAACTTCACCTATTGTGGGTGTTCCAAAGAAGAAACCGTAGTTAAAAATAATGACAGCACTATTCTCAGTTAAACTAAGCCGAAGGTCTTTTAAACTGTAAGGCATGCCATTGAAGGGTAATATCATTGTTAATGAACCTCGTTTAAGTTGTTTTAGTGGGTGTTTAATGTTAAAAGTTGGGCTATATCTACAGCAAGGCAGACGACCGTGTTGCAAAATAGGATATACAGAGAATTCTCTCACAAACTGATTATGTAATTGGACTGGTTTGTACCTCAATTACTGCACAAAAGGCCAGTTTATTAAGCAGTCTGGCCATAAATAGGTACCTACCTACTTTTGTATTTTTAAAAGATTTACTCTTTTGTTATTTTTTTAATTTGGAATGCTTTTCATGAGTTAAAAACTTCAATTCGATCACTTCCCGCTGATCTACTTCTTTTCCGAGGTTACTTAATAAGTATCAAATTACATTAGGATATGGTTTGAGGTGATAAAAGAGTAGTTACTGTCTTATAAAGGTACCTTAAATAACATAACACGCGGTTAGTAGCTGAACCTGTGGGTAAGTTCCATGTAACTTTTTCAAAATCCATATAATGTTAGGTGTGTATCTACTTTTTAAGCTGCGGTTAAGCAGTTGTGTGGAAACCTGAACTTTGTAGTTACTAACCTAACTCTGAAATTGCCAAACCGCTTTGAACAAGCGTGGTAATCTAATTTCCTTACTGAACAGTGGCGGATTTACCAGCAGGCTAAGTAGGCTGGAGCCTAGGGCGGTAGATTTTACGTATATTTCGATACTCTCAAGGGAATCAAAATTTATAGGGTATTTTACGTTGACCCAAAACTATGAAATTTGGCAATTAATACAGTCTTATACTACAAGTATAGGTACAAATCTGAAAACTATACATTTGTAAATAAATCTTTAAAACAGGGTCTTTATGGCGGTTCAAATTTTTAATTGAGCAACCGTGACATGTTAATATAGTACCTAACAGTTTGCACTGTAATATGCAGCTACAAATTTGTACGGAACCCTCTGTGGGCGAGTCTGACTCGCACTTTTCCAGTTTTTTTACCTCTTATCTCGAAATTTAAATAGTCTGCCACTGTCACTAAATAGTATAGAGCAAAGACGCTGTCCGCTGTCTGCCTGTCTGTACCTATGTATACTTAGATCTTTAAAACTAAACAACTAATTTTGAAAGGGGGTTTTTTAATAGGTAGAGTGATTCAAGAGGAAGGTTTATATGTATATAACATGCATAATATAGTAGAGAAACACTGATAATTAAATAAAAAATAAAAAAATAAACACATTTTTTGCGCTTACATTGCAAACGCTGGCCGAACCCTACAAGATAGATCAAAATAATGTACTACTATATTGTACACCTTAAAAAGGTCTACAAAAAAATTCCGCAATGTATGTGTCTATCTCTTAGTCTTATCTCCCTCTCTCTACCCACAATAACCATTTTCTTACCCTTTACTTTGTACGCAAAATAATGGCTTATTTACAAAGCGATTTTATAGGGAGGGGGGCAGCATTCTGTAGTAAATAAACTACAAAATGTCTTTAAACAACGTTCACATCACAGCTTGAAGCAAAAGCTAAATGCTGCAAAATATAGTATCAGCATTGCAATCTGTGAATTTCAACAGTCTAAGTATCACGGTTCATGAGATATAGCCTGGTGACAGACGGACAGACAGACGGACGGACAGCAGTCTTAGTAATAGAATCCCGTTTACCCTTTGGATACAGAAACCTAAAAAAAGCATGAGTACAAACACTCACGTTTAAAAAAAAAAAAAAAAACTAGCTACGTCTGCTAGATGAAACTATTGCCTTATTGACATTTATTTCATATTTCTAATATATTTTTCTGCAAAATCTAAACTAAGAGTGCCCGCACATTATGGCCACGAGTCGCGGCCACTAGTGGCTCAGTCAAGGCACTAGACGCAGCCACCAATCGCAGCCGCTAGTGACTTAGTGGCTGCGTGCCTGCAGCAAGACCACGGTAATACTATGTATAATTACCGTGGCAAGACTGACGTGCGGTGGGGGCGCGGGCGTAGGCAGCAGCTCCGGAAAGAAGCCGGCTACTGTGACCGAATGTGCGTGCAATGCGAGCGACAAAACGCGGTCGCAGCTTGTGGCTCGAACGCTCGGTTTGCGTCGATCTTATATATTAAAATGTACTTCTATGGTCGATACTATATAAAATGTAGAAAAAACTCATCGGCAGTTTGTGGTCGCGTTTAGAGGCCGCGACTAGACGCTCAATGTGCGGGCGTTCTATAGCACTTACTGGTTAATTTTGTTAACTTACTGGTTAATTTAGTTTTTATGATAGGTACCTTTTGGAAATGGGACTTTGTTTATAGATATGTTTATTACCTACACTTATATTATTTTACTTGACCTTTAGTTACCTACCTCTCACATTAAAATTAAAGAATTCAAAAACAATATTTTTCTGGCATTTAAACGAAAAGTCACAGCGTGGATGAATTCGAAGGCGTAATGGGTTCTTAATGAGCCTTGACAAAAGCCTCTCCGCAGGAACAATATTCACGCACATTTATAATGAGGGGCAAAGTAGTCGCTATGCAACCTCTTTACGATTAAACTTCGCATATTTCATTTTAATGTTAGGGGTCGGTATTTTTGTCGTGATTCCACTCGGTAATTACAATTTATGCTGTTCAATTTTTCGCAGTTAACTATGAGTTGACTATAATTGAGGAATTAAGTCGAAACAGCGAGCGGGACGGCGACGCGACGGCGACGTGATGTAACGTAAATGTACTAATTGTATGACGTCTTATATTAGCCATATACTTAATTTAGCTAGTACATTACAACTACTTCACGACGCCGTCTCGCCTCGTGCGCTATCTGTGGCAACCATTAAGGAATTAATTAAAACGCTTGCTGGCTTTCATTAACATTTATTTGTACACAAGTACCTAACTACCATAATTATAATATCTAGCGAAGAAGTTTAAATATAATAACCAGAGTTATCAAGTGACACAGTATGAAAGTTCTAGTTGAGGCGAAAAAATATTATTACTGAATATTTTTTTTATATCTCAACCAGACCTTAGTCATAATATAACATAATTTTAAATGTTCGAAAATAATGAACAGTCACTTTAACATAATTCTAGTCAATAATAATACATGAACAAATACACACACAAATACATGACTTTTCTGGCAATTTAGACGCTAAAACATCACTTACAAGATAATTGATTGGTGTTCTATTCAGTTTTTAAAATATAATAAGTAAAATAAATTTAGCTAATTCTTACAATTCATAAAGACACAGCACGCAATAACGAAACATTTATATGCGTAAGTTACATTTTAACACAAGTGTCAATAATAAATGTATTATAAACATAACGATACAAATTGAAGAGATAAGAATAACTGTAATATTTTAGTATTCGTCATAGATGCGGCCACTATACCAAAAGCCATCGTCTTTTATTAAACTGCTGGGAACGAGGTTAGGGGAAGGAAATAAGAGAGGTGAGGAAAGAGGAAAGGGGGGAAATTGGGCCTCCGGCGCTCTCACTCACCGAACGAAACGCAGTAGTATGGATACTACTACTGTTAAGTCGATCTTCTATGAGAGGGTAGTACTTCCCCGGACGATTGGGCCCATTCATGCTGAAATCAGCTTGGATCTACTACCGTACTTCTTTAATATGGCAACTTGTATTTAATACGCAAAGGTTTAATATTGAAAAATTGGTTTTTATTTATATGTGATGTGCTTATGAATTGTAATACAATATTTAAAATAGACTGAGATTTTTTTTTATTTTTATTTTTTATGTTAGCCTACCAAAGTGACTCCACCCCGCCTGATGGTAAGCAGTCAGTGGAATCCAGAAGTGGTGGCCACCATACCAAAAGCTATCGTCTTAAACTGCTGGTATAGTGGCCTCCACTATGGCGGCTGGGAATGGGGTTAAAGAAGGGAATGAGGGAGGTGAGGAAAGAGGATAGGGGGGAAATTGGGCCTCCAGCACTCTCACTCACCGAACGAAACGCAGTAGTACGGATACTACTACTCTTAAGTCGATCTTCTATGAGAGGGTAGTACTTCTCCGGACGATCCGGCCCATTCATGCTGAAACCAGCGTGGATCTACTACCGTCTAAATATATATATATAGATATATATACATAGATATATATAGATAGAGATATCTAGAGTTTGAATGTCAGTTATTTTGTTCATAGTTTTAAAGGATAGGTTCAGCTGGGACGGATGCCACAGAATATAAAGATTAAGTAGGTATTGTAACAAATATTGCTGTACGTATATTGACAATAATGATTGATACAGAACACTTGCGTCAAAATGTCGGTCACGAGACAATACAATAATTTGGCAATCAAATGTGTTTAATAAAATTGAGGTTGCCAATTTATAAAAATATTTCAAATTGTGGGAAATATATTTGCAATTACTGCTATTAGATTTGGATAAAAGTATGAAGGTACTTTTATACAAAAAAAAAAAAAATGTCACGGAAATTTTACAATGACAATATTACCTAATTTTTTTCTTCAAAATACAAGTAATTCACAATAGAACAATTAAACATTGAATAAAATACTGATACAATTTTATAAGAGAAACCTCAGTCCTAAATAAACTTAAATATAAACTTAAATCAACGAACTGTACTGTGATACTAATTTAATATCATACTACATATTCCTATACAAAATAATCACACAATAGGGCTCGAGAGTTTAGAGTCGGTATTATCAAAAGCAGAAAACTAGCAGGTTAATTTAGAAATTTAATTCCAGTATTTTAAACATTGCGACAATAAACACAAGGTTCATTTTCCAAAAGACGTATTTTGCCATCATATTAAAGTTGATATTAAAACAATAAGTAATAATATCACCAAAAATCCTAACTTACACGAGCGTTTGGATACTATAATTATTAATAATCAAAATAGTCACAACTTAAGATTATACTACAGGCGAAAAACAATCTAATAGCTTTGCAAAAGAACACATTTTTAGTCATTCCAAATATCTCACTAAATCTCGATTACCTTAGCGCTAATTTACACTCTAGCTCACTACATCAGCCAATTTTCGTTTTAGAACGAGTAACCGTACAGTTGGTTTAACTACAATAATAAACATGAAATAAGGTAAATGGTAATAATAAAGCTACCTACATAATTAAAATTTATCCATTTTATCCATTTTAAAGTAAATATAATTGACTGAATTTAAGAATGAGGTCTCACTTCTTTAATTGTTCACGGCATGATAGAACGACATTTTTCTACAATTCACGCAGAATGCTTTAATCCTTGCATTGTGATAATTATAACTTCGTCTAGCTGTAACTATTATGGTTACAGTAAATCAATTAGCAATTTCGAATGACTATTTGTGTTACATTATGTCACTAAAATACTCAATAGCAAATTATTTCGAAGCTTTCGTAAATTGCAAAAATCTCAGACTATAACATTGATAACATAATTTTAAAGTACAATACCTATATAATACAATTAACTTAACCTATCACGATGACTACATACGATTACCAAAGAGAAATATACTATAATCACGATAAAACCTGAAAGACCATTTATACAAAAAAACTTTTTTTTCTTTTTTTCTTTCATTATAATCATTTACATCAGATAACGTAAAAGCACCGTAAATTAACTACTAATAATAAAAAACATTAAATGCTGGGTATAAAAGGCAAAACACTTCACAAAACCCTTGGAACACGATACATGTATAAAATTATATAAATGTCTAATACTACAGGAAGACCAGGCAAATAATAGCGATCACAAGCGTAGACATGCTGTGTATACACGAGGAATAAAGTGACTCAGTATTAAGTAGTGCGCCCGAATGAAGAACATCTATAAGCTCGAATTCAGATAGTGTGAGCAGAACTCACAGCTAAATGAATCCAAACTTAATCAGAATAAACATCCACTCATACGTTTAAAATAGCAAACACATTACATCAGTGAAGCTTCAAATGTTTACCATCTACTCATAGTGCACAGGACAGGGCGGATAAATAAAGGCGGACATACTAAAACGAAGCAAATAACACAACAAACCAAACGGGAAAAGTGCATCACGTCAATAATAGGAAAACATACCTACAATTTTTTATATATTTTTTTTTATATTTTTGGTGTAGTCCCTAAAATGCATTCTATTTTACACATTACAAGAGGATATTAATTGAGTTTTGGAACGCTCTTACGGCTGCGCGCAGTCGCGGTCGTTGGAGTATTCCAATGCTCCGGACTTATCAGAAAGACTCGTCCGAATTCTATTCAAATAACAGGTACCAGCTGACATGAATTACGCACTTTCAGCAAAGAAAAATATGTCAAAACACTACTAACATTTTTTCGACTTGCGACTAGTTAAATCAACTCTACCTGACCATTTATCGATTAGTTGTCGTTTTTGTCGTTATAAAACCTCGATTAGTTCGTCCACGAATGCAATATGTTTTCATATTATACCATATCTATCTCAGACACCGTGCTATTGATTACTGTCCTACCGTTTAAACCTTTGTATACTTTCTCGTAATCATATAGCGAGTATATGAGAAGGAAAGTCGATTAGAGTGTAGCCGGCGATACAGGTGCAACTTTGTCTATCATTCTATTGATATTCTGTTTAATTTCCAGTTAATTTCAAAGTTGAATGAGGAAGGTTGGCCGTGTCGTCGACTACTCCAACTTCAAAGCATTTTAAAGTGTAGCATAACACATTGTTTCTAATAATTCCTACAAATTCTTTACATTAAATTTTAGCCAATTCTATAAATCATAATTTTTAATTTTGAGTCTCGATTCGATGACAGATGTAGCCCGAAAAAATCTAATGTAATTTTTATGAAATTTTTAATATGAGACGTGATAACCTTGATGTATACGCTGATCTACTAAGAACCACTAATTATAATACTAAATGTAATGTGAGCTCCCGAGTACAAAGGTTGCGTTAACCACCAACGAACGAGTATGTGATTAAATTAGCTATGTTTTTTATTTTATTCAAGGGCATTATTACACAATTTAAAGACGGAATCTCGGTGGATGTTACTAAGATTTGTTAAAAACATCGGCTAAAACAAATATTGACTTTTCGACCGAAATATCGGTAGATATTTACACCGAACCGTATGAAATCGACCGAAAATTAGACTAACATCAAATTTTCGACCATTTTATTTGACACTACTGAATTTACCAAAGAAATTTATCTGAAATTTCGTCTTTAAAAGATGTACCCCTACATTAAACACTATAACTTGCTACATGAGGCTCAAGGATATACGATCACGTCTCTACACGAGTGTTTGGTACTGGACAATGGTATCTAGAGTTGACATACTTGTGTACTGTCATCGCGTGGTATTGGGCAGCTATTCTTCTGCGCCTGCGTCCTCACTGATTGTGTCGCCCGCTTTCTCTTGGGAAATGTTTTGACCTATGAAAAATAAAACACAGAAACCATGAGTATTACGTGAAAAGAAATGTACAGGAAAAAGAGGGCAAAATATTTTATAAACTCTAAAAAAATACATTTCAACGCCATGGGTTTTTATGACACTTTTAAGAGTATTGCAAGCAGAACAATTCAAATACAAAAAAAAAATCTTAAAATAAAATTAAAATGGATAAATATTTTAGGTGTAAAATTGTTTGTTGTGAAGTTTGTAGAACCGCCATTCTAACCACATATCTTTAGTTTATGAGTATTCAATATTTTGCAGATATGTTTGGCTTTATGCAAAACTTCATTTTGTTTTTAGAACGTCGTTTTGTTACTTCTACTGATATCATAAATAAATAATAAAAATGCAAGAATTAAACAATACAATTTATTAACAAAATAAGTAATGTTGAGTACCCTTTTTCGCTGATGAAAGTATGCACTTCTTGCAGCTTATGAAGAAAAAGGAGACACGTTAGAATTGGGCGTGGAAGGCATGAGGTCCATTGTTTTGCATACCCAACCCGCTATATCCACTTTCTCCGCGTCCGCCTTTCTGATCCATTCGTGATTCTGAAAAGTTTAAAAAATATATAGATAGCATGAATACTATTTTGTTTCACCCGGCGAGATAGAGCGACAGAGATCTAATTACTTCTTGCCTTCTTCGTTTTCCTTCCAGTCCAAAACAGAATAATATAATAGTAATATCACAACAACAATATACAACGCCATAGACCCAAAGTAAGCATAATATGTTATGGGTTCTAGAATGCGGACATACGTAAATACTTTTTTTGTAAATTCTTACATATTATACATAGATATTATTTATACACCCAGACCAATGTGAATAGACATGTTCATGCACACAAACATTTGCACTGAGCGGGAATTGAACCCGCGACCATTGTGTGGAAGTCCGTACACAGTACCATAGAACCACAGAGGAAGTCAAAATGAAGAATGAGTCCAGCAGAGAATGAAGACATTCTCTTCTGGACTCCACTAACTGCTTACCATTAGGCAAGTTGAAATCATTTTGGTCATTATCGATTATATGTGAAATGTATCATTTGTGCTCCACTATAGTAATAGTTAAATTACCAGTGGCAATCATCAAAGACAAAAGACCTGGTTTAAAGCTGAACTTTTATTTATTTATTTTTACTTCACATACAAAACATGTCCCGACTGGCCTGTTGGCCTAGAGTGGTCAGTGACCGTGACTGCTAAAACGGAGGTTGTGGGTTCGATTCCCACCAGGACAAATCTTTGTGTGACGAGCATGATTGTTTGTTCTGGGTCTGGGTGTAATTTATCTATAATATGTATGAATTTACAAAAAAAAATGTATTTAAGTTGTTTTGTACCCATAACACAAGCAAATAAAATTGCTTAATTTGGGGCTAGATGGCGCTGTGTGAATGTCGTAGAATATTATATTATATTAAGTAAAAAGGCGGACTTAATGCTGCCTAAAGCATTACCTCACTTACCAATAGAAACAATAAAAATTGAAAATTGTAACATAATTTTTTTGAACTTTTATGTTTTATGAATTACCATAAGTGTCTTCAAATCAGCCCGCTCGTCAGGGTTCTTCTTGAGACATCGGTCGACAAAGTCTTTAAACTCGTCGGAGAATATGCCCGCGGGGAGCTTCGGAGGCGGCTCGTTCACTATGTAGTCTAGCAGCTCGAATATTGCCATTGGACGAGGCGAATTCGGTGCCTGTAATGTGTACGTAAACTTAGAGGTTTTGTATTTGTATGTATATGGCAACAGTGTATAGTAATGGTATTATTCAGTTCCTCAAATTAACTCCCAAGACAGTCAGGTTTATCATCATCATCACCCACAGCCTAAATTCACTCACTGCTGGCATAGGCCTTTCATGGTTAAATAGGCACAGTTCCAATAATTTTTTTACATTTGTTTGACAAACAAAAGAAAATTAGTTAACATTATTTATAGTCCCAGGAGTATGGCCTTAACGAAGGTAGGCCATTGCCCCACAAACAAAATAATGCTGGTAAGATCGATCAGTAACAGTAGTAAGAATAAATCATTAAAAAAAACTCCTATATCTTGTAGAACCTGCTGTCTTAGTCGTATGAACATATTTTTTCTATTATAAAGATAGAACAAAATTGTACAAAATATGAGGACATAATGAAACTTTATAACTCAATACGAAATCATAAACACGATAGTCCAATTGACCAGATATCTAATTGCACTGAGTAATAAGTGCCTTGTAGGCGTTCACTACTGGAAAGGCCATTATTCCACTATCTACATGCTAACCTGTCCCGGAGAATGATCTTCGTTCTGTCCTCCGAATATACCCGCTAAAGTCTTAGCATCGGGCGGCGGTATAGGATACATGCCTATTGCCATCTCTACCAGCGATAGGCCAAGTGACCAGATGTCCGATTGCACTGAGTAATGCGTGCCTTGTAGACGTTCAGGCTGAAATATTAAACGGGAAGATTTAAATAATCTGGTAATTTAATTAGTTCTTTCTCAAACTGAGTCCCTACCGACCTTAAAGTTTGAACAATTTAAGTATTGTATGAAAAGAAAATGTCGTAGCTTTTTCGAATCACTACAGCAAGCAGAGCCTATAATATATGTAAGTAGGTTATTTCAAACACATATGTACAGGTACGAGATGAGGACTGCGGTCCGAAATGTAGGTGAATAGAAAGCCTACATCAAAAGTAAATACAAATATGATAATTTATAAAATATTAATTACATATTTCTGGTTTTTCTTTTTTATAGGTTCCATTAAGATTTGATAACTTGAAAGATAAACTAGGGAGTACATCTTACAAACTGTGAGAAAGTCTCCAGGTGTAGTCTCAGCTTCAATACAATTTGAACCCATAACTGTCAAAACTATTAAAAATTATAAAATAGGTGCGGTACTCACAGACATATAGCTCCTAGTGCCTACAAAAGAATTGGCCATAGAATCGATCAGCTGCCCCGACACGCCGAAGTCACAGATCTTGATCTCTCCATTGCTGTTCACAAGAATATTGGACGGCTTGACGTCGCGATGCATAATAGCATGCTTGTCGCGAAGGTAGCTCAAACCTTTAAGGACCGCTGAAGTAATTGTTCCTGAAATATTATGAAATAGAATATTTATGCTTTATTATGTGCAGAATTGCTTCAATGAAGTGACAATCGGCAGGACAAACAGTTCACAGAACTGGCACATCAATCAGTGGGCAGACCCTCACAAGGTGGCCCGACCATCTGATAAGGGTATCTAGCAACCGATATATGAGGGCGAAGGAAGGGGAAAGTAGGGGAGGCCTATGTACAGCAGTCGTCGGCTGATATAATGATGTGGACATGCAGTATTGTTTTGTTTGTGTTAATAAATTGGTTAGGTTTAGTATGTAGGTCAGTATGTTTGTTATATAGACATAACCATATATAATAAACCTACCTACAGTTTTCATGCAGAATATCTGCATGCGAAAACTGTTGCATTAAAATCGAGCAGTAAATAATAGAAACGTCATATAAACGTTGTCTTGTCACACAAACCTTGTGTTGTAAAGAAAAAACAAACAACGTCTAATTAGCAGGATCTAGGCATCTTTATATAAATAGATAAAGGTTCCTGGTATATGCTCGGCCATAGCAAACCGTTTTGCAAGTGTTATACTACTGTGAATAACCTAGGTAACAGTCTTAAAGCAATATAATTTGACTTTTCATAAGTATCATTCTGTGATCAAAATGAAATAAATACTTTGACTTTGACTTTGACTTTGACTTTGACTAATATATGCTGTAAGTCAAAGGGTCGTAAAAAAGACGAATAAATGCTACCCACGTACGAACTATAAAATTGTAGGGAAGTACCTACCTATTAAAGAGGAGTGCGAGTGTGCAGGATCGATATTAGCGACCCAACTTAACAGATATTTGAAGCTAGAAAAATTATATACTCTGAACTAAAACAGAATTAAATAAAATTGTACTTATGCCATCTATAGGTACGTTAAAAATAAAAAGATTTCGAAGCCCTGGTAAACGATAAAACAAAAAAATATCCTCCAAAATAATAAATGTGCCAGTAGCTTCATCACAATATGACTATTATGCTATGCCAAGCCATTATGCAAAAATTAGGCGCAAATTTGTATGCAGAACATTATAACTCCTAAACGAAATGCAAAGATAATAAAACCAGTTTGTATAAAATGCATAGATATTACGCAATATTAAAATTTTCTTTGTCCATACTAACTACAATATTAAGTTTCGTAAACAATGGAAACTATAGACTAAAAGTAATACATAACTTGATGCAAGTGACAAATCTACAATGTTAAATATTTAATGTTAGTTTAATAATTAATGATTCATTCCGACTACAAAGTTTGGTTTGAGTTACTTTTGTAACATGAATTTGTTGCCTGTATGTTTAGTAAAAAAAAACTTTTTGTAGGATATTCTCGATTTTGCCTTAAACAGATACCTATATTCTTTTTATTAATAGAAAGACCTACAGATTAGATTGACTTTACTGGGCTAGAATTTTATTATTTGTCTCTTATGCAAATATTTGACATGATGCTTGGTAAAAAAACAAAAAAAAACCACCTTGGCAGTTAGACCTTTTCACTTTGTCTTATACAAATGCACAAACAATAATAAAAAAAAGCTTCTCAATTTTGATGTATCTGCATTGCAATATGTTAACTTTTTGATATTCTTGCATGGCAAGGTGTCAACATCACATCAACAACAATATTCACCTATGTAAATTCTGTTGGTTATTTATGATTCACACTCTGTTTAACATACAACACCATCATTTAATTTTACAATAGTATCCTTTAAGACTTACCTAAAATGGATTCAGGAATACGGCCAGCCTTTTTCAAAATAAGGTCCAAAGATCCACCATCCATATATTCCATGCAGATAGAAATTTCACCATCACTGTAAAATGCTCCATAGAAACCTACTATATGAGCAAAGTTGCACTCATGTAGGACTTTGAGCTCTCTTATGATCTGCTTTTTGATGGCAGGCTTGACCTCTAGATGGATAAGCTTTCGAGCCATTATAAGACCAGTTGACTTGTGGCGAACTTTCATTACTACACCACCATTACCTTGGCCTGAAAGGGCATAATAATATGATTAACAATATTCTACCACATTCACACAACGCCATCTAGCCCCAAATTAGGCAATTATATTTGCTTGTGTTATGGGTACTAAACAACTAATATACTACTTATATTCATTTTTTTTAATATGTACATTTTAGATAGATAAATTACACCCAGACACAGAACAAATAATCATGCTCATTACACAAAGATTTATCCTGGGTGGGCATCAAACCCACAACCTCCAGCTTAGCAGTCAGGGTCACTAACTACTAGGCCAACAGGCCAGTTAAATATATAATTATTGTCAGAACATTGTAAAATATATTTTACTAGCAACCCTGCATTCATGTAGGTACTAATTTGTTTGTATGACATTATTACACATCCCTGAAATTATCAGTTTTCTTTCTATAATATATTATTATGCATGTAGGTATTAAACACAAACCTGGCAGAAATTCTCTAAATGATAACATATTGAAATCTTGTCCATCTTGGAAAATAGCAGAGAAACAGATAAAATGTCACTTACCAAGTTCTCCAAGCTTTTCAAAATCGTCATCACTTAGCTCTCCAATCTTCTCTTTTTGGCAAAGAAACACCTCTATTCGACGCCGTTGAGTGTCATCCATTTCTATCTGCTCTAACCTTTCAGTCAGAGCTTCAATACTTGTCTTTGACTTGCCAGCCAAACCCTGCCTCCTACACCAAAAGAAGAAAGGTACTTTGAAATGTTCTGTTCTGATTTCACAGGTATATTTTTATCAGTATTTCAACCATCACAATCAACAATGCTTAGAGTTATTTGTTGAGTTTGTTTGAGTTTGAGTTGTTATTATATTTATCATGATTATATTATAAGGCTTGATATTAGCAATATGTCTTGCTATTGCATAACTTCAAGCTTTCCTAAAATAAATAAATAAAATGCTTGTTCATGGGTTCATTGTCCTCGCCCAGAACACACACCCAAAACTAATGTTAAAAGCACTTCAACATAATAAAATGTTTTTTTTACTTTATTTCTGTTATAATCCAGATTACTTTTCAGTGTGTTGCTTTACCATATTATATTAGTAAAATCTAAGATAAACTTTAAAGCATACTTACTCAGTAGCAGTGGCAGATTTTAGCTGGGGAGTCATGTTAGACGGTGTGACCGCTGGCACCGTGTCTATTGACCCCGGTGGCAGGGTCAAGTTCAACTTGTTCTTAGACATCTTACTCATCTTGGCTGGTAGTCACCTCTAACCCATTAAGTGTTCTTTCATCACTCAGTTTTCTTAAAATTAACAATAATTTTGTTTAGTGTAATTAGTGAATTTTTAAATTGTAAGTAATTGTAACATTACAAATTGTGCAAATGTATAAATGTTTCAAATTGAAAGCGTACTTATAATATGCTTTTGAATCGCATAAAAAATGCACTAAGTTTTCTAGAATTTCTGTAGTAACATTTATCTTATTTGCCACCATTATTAGCAAGTAGGTACTTACCTACTTACCACAATACTTATCAATTTAAGTAAATATGTTGATAAATATTGCAATGCTAATACTAGGAACAACATGGTAAGTATATTAAATGACAGATATTTACTCATTTCGGAATAGTAAATGTATAAACAAAGAATCTGATAATTTAATCAAACTAGGAAAGTATCTGCAATAAAGGGAAAAGATACCGTAAACAAGAATATTGTTATTGGACAAGGAAAACTTTAATTAGACAAAATCAATACAATATTTACTACGAAGCATTGAAACAGCGACTCGAAAACTGATTTAAACTGACTCAAGATGAGTAATTTATCAAAGAGGGTGTAGGCAAATGAAAAATTCAATGAACACTTACAGGAACTGTGTCCTTCCGATATCTTAGAACATCCGAAGTGTTGGATAAATACGTGTGATACGACGACACTTGACTCTACAAAATATAACACGAACACAAATATGTATAAATTATCGAAAACGCCGCAGTTGTAAAAGACGAACTAAAATTTGTCAATGATCGTTGGATCGTACAATTCAATGATCTTTCTTCGTTTTGTTTGACAGTAAGGACTAGGGATGTCGATTTGACAACGATTTTTTATAACTAAAAATTGATTTTTAATCGATACTCAGTTCTGACAATCCAATTCAATCCAACAAATATTTTACCCTTGAAAAATAGACATTCGATTTTATTATTTTTGGTAGACTGGAAAACTTATTTTTAAACAGTTGAGATTTTATGACGCATTGGGAATTTAAAATTTTTCATAAAACAAGTACATATTTTGAAAATAAACATCTTCTTTCATAACTGCTGTGACTTTGATTTGGTAATAAAAATAATAATAATAATTGTCATTATCGAATTTCCTAAACTACAAAAAAAAGTATTTTACCGCTAAGAGATCATTTATTATGGTACCTGTTTCTTATTTTTCATAAAATGGATTTAAATTTACAATATAAATGCGAACTTTGCAAAAGAATCGTAATCTTAAAAATCCATTTTTCGTAAATCGATTAATCAGCTTACAATTCAAATCAATGTATAAATCAGTTTTTTGGAAAGAATCTTATTCTTAAAAATCCATTTTTTGTAAATCGATTCATCGGCTTACAATTCAAATTGATAAATAAATCATTTTTTTTGGAAAGAATCGCCAACCGTCATCCCTATTTGACAGCTCATCAGTGATGAGTGAATGATTTCTGAAATGTCACTCCAGGTCTATATTTTCATTCTGACATTACATTCTTTAATTTCCAGCTGCACAACGACAATGTGCACAATGTCATGCACACAGTTCGACAGCTAGTGACATAAAATGTTCTTGGACATGACAATCACCATTAACAGAGGCCCTAGACAAGTGTCAAAGATTTCTATTCTATTCATAGAATAGATTAAAAAATGTATTGGATTGACATAAGCTAACGCCAACGCTTATGTCAATCTCATACATTTTTGTAGCTATTCTATGAATAGAATAGATATTTTTGACACTTGTCTAGGGCCTCTGATTACTTTCAAATAACAATCGCGCCTGCTCGTGCTATCTTGTACGAACAAGCGTGCACTTGGATTAAATTGGGATTTTAGTGTAGAAATTTTAACACATTCATTATATTTTATTCGTTTTATTGAATAATCTCTTTAATTGTAGATATTATGCCCTATTCAACATATTTACAGCTATGTATGTCTATAAAATAACATTTGTAATTGATGTAATTAACTAACACACAATAAAAACATTTATTAAAACATATTTCTTATTTACTAAATAGGTCTATGATTTGTTTAAAAACCGTAGAAAAGACAACTAAGGCATGGATTAGGAAAAGGAAAATTTGCCATTATTAGTCATAAATAAAATTCAATAATCTAAGTTGTTTAAAAAATGGAACTAACATAGAGATGAGTGGTTCAATGGGTTAGGGTGCGTTTCCACTGTCGTCGAGCAGGGCGGAGTGGAGAAGAGCGGACCGTGAAGTGACCCATCACCAATCACAGTGGTCTAAACCTCAACTGCACGTCAGTGGCAATCTGCTTCTATCACTCCGCACAGCTCCGCGGATCGCACCCTTAAACAAAGTGAGGCTTTTTGCAGTACCTAATACAAACGAGGGTGAGGGTGCACTTAGATCGTTTAAGTGCAGAATGACCAAGTTGCTAAATGACCAATGGTTGCAAAATGTCCAGGTCCCAAAATAGTAATAATAGGAACTTCTGGATCTAAAGAAAACTTTTGCTATCGAAACGAAATACACAAAAAATCCAAATAAAAATTTCTTAACTCACCTCAAAAATATTACTGATTCAAAAATTGTTAAGTAATTTTTATTTGATTTGTGTGTAATTCGTTTCGGTAGCATATGGTTACTTCCTTTAGTTCCAGAAGTTCCTTTTATTACTATTTTGCGACCTGGACATTCTACGACCTGGACATTCTGCAACCTAGACCTTTGGCAACCTGGACCTTTTGCAACCTGGACATTTTGCAACCTGGACATTTTGCAACCACTGGACATTTTGCAACTTGGACATTCTGCACCTAAACGACTTAGATGTACTTATATTATGACGACTTGACTTTCGTCAAGAACATGTTAATACCGGGTTGATTTTTCTTTGCTTCTACAGCATTCTTTTTTGTTTCTGATTTAGGTGTTTTAGGCTCTTTATCATCAATTTTTTGTTTTCTCTTTTTCTCGTTTTTAGGACTTTTTTGTTTTTGTTCATCTGCCTGAGTTGCTTGTTTCTTCTTTTTAACTTTTTTTTTCTCGCTTTCTTCGGGGTCGCTTGATGGTTTAAGTAATGGAGTGGGATCATTCATAATCATAGCCATCTTTCCGAAGTAATTCCATAAGGCGTCAACACATTTCTCCGGTTTGCCTCCATCGGCAGTCTCCCAGAGCAAGCCATACATTCTCGGTTTGAGTTTCTCTGTAGGTTTCTTCATTTCGGTCTCGAATTCATCCTCTAAATGCTTCAGTCTTGCTTGTTGTGTTTCTGGAGAGAGTGATAGTACATCATCTTCATCCATTGTTGCTTCCTGTTAACAAAAACGAAAGATAATAAGTAAGGCAGTCACTTTTATTAAACTAGGTTATGTAAAGAACTAATAATTTTTGTATTCATGTCTTTTACTATTTCAATAACTTAAAAATATGAAATTTATTAACTCGGCTGGTGTCTGATATGGATTTTAATAAGTTATAGAATTCAATATAAGTTAATTCCCTGTCTGTTCTATCATGTCCTGATGAAAGTCAAGAACGCTCATGTCTTTCACAGTAATTAATGATACCTAATAAAATTATGAACCATAATAGCACCATTGATTCGTAAAAATGATCCGTTTTAGTAAATTTGGTAAAGCTATTATATTTGTAATCACCTCATCACTCAAATACCCATGCGGCACAAACACAACATTATCCACTTCGTATTCATCGCCGTCCTGCTCGTCGTCACTACCGGCTGCGCTACCATCGATGCTTTCTCCTTCTTGTTCTTCTTCCCAATCATCGTCACTGTCTATTTCATAGTCCAGTTGTTTCTGTAAGATAATGTTGATTTAAATATCTTGGATAAAATATCTGTTGTATGAAATGCAAGACTCTAAGAAAATCTAACTGTGTAAGAGAAAGCAATGAGACAGCAGAAAAAAAAGGAATTGGGTCTCTGGTGTCCACTGGTCGAAATGCAATAATATGTATACTTTTTGTATATCATACAAGCACATGGCACACCTGATGGGACATATCTGTGTTCTTTAGGTATTTGCTAAGACAATGCTAAGAAAATGGTACAGAGAAGGGAATGAGGAAGGAAAATAAAAAAAGAACTGAAGGGGCAATAAGGCCACCAGTGCTCTGAGACAATGTTTGCATTACTTTAATATTCTTTATGAGTGAAGATACTTTCCTAATCAATTACTAGTTTCCTTTTGTAACCATAATTTAATTTATTAAAATTGGTATTAAGTAATATAATATATTTCCTGAATTAATAGTAGATTTAATTTAAATAACACACTAACCTGATCCTGACCAAAAGGATTCCTAGGTTTGATAGCGGTACTTTTCTTGCGCCATGTACCCCAATATGGTGGACGACGGTTCTCGTGGAAACTTAATAGTTTAGGCCTTAGTTTCTCTTGTTGAGCTAAATCACATGAAAGTATTTCACCTGCGCCGTCGATCGGAGGCAGTTCTGCATCTTCTGTAAATATATTTTAACAGTTTTAAATAACTTATACTATAGATGAGTAATTCCCGATGGATACAACTAAACATAATATTAATTATCATAGAGTTATTTAATTATTGGATTATAGTTGTTTAATTGAATGAACTGTTTACTTATGGGCAATATATTATGTTTTGACATGTAAATTTGCATGTTGCAATAGCAACAAAATATATCTGGCACTGTTTAATACATATTCTTAACTTATGTACCTAAATTTTATGTGTATAAATTTATATTTTTATTTCTAATATTTTATGCGTGGACGAAGCGGTGGAGCGCAGCTAGATTTCATATTCATCTACCAAAATGACTGCATATCGCCTGATGGCTAGGTAGCTAGTCGGATTTAGGAGTGGTGGAGACCATCTCAATTGCACGACATAGTGGCCTACTATATTAGTTAGTAGGTATGCCACCTATGTTTCGTCAAACAGCTTTTCTAACATACAAATACAGGACACAAACTTAAGGAAAGCAAATAAAAAATATATTTACCAACTATCATAACATCGTCGTCATCATCTTTATCACTTAACGGCCAAGTCTTCCCACTAGACGACGGCCTTACTCCATTCTTTAGAGATTTCAAATACAAACAATTGTCTTCTTGTTTCTCTAACATATTATCTAAATGTTGTTTCTTATCATCAGTTAAATTAACTCTCACTAAAGGTGCCAGTCTCATATCATTCTTTATAGTAAAGTTTGTAAGCATACTATTGCTCACAGAACAAATAGTTGGTTGGTCTTTCTCTGATTTTTGCTTAGGAACAAAGAAATTCACAAATGCCTCTGCAGCCTTTTTCTTTTTGAGCTCTTGTTCCTGTTTTTCTAACTCTAAAGCCTCTTGTTTCTTCCTTTTTTCTTCTTCCCTTGACTCTTTTTCTTTTTTCTTCTGTTCTTCCTTCTCCTCCCTCTCTTTACGCTTTAATTCTTCTTTCTCTTCTCTTTGCTCTGTAATAAAAGATAACAATATTAAATTAATATGTATACAAATATCTAAGTAATTAAACTTTTATATTAATCATGAATCATATTTACTTTTTTCTAACTCTTTTTGCTTTTCCTTTTCTTCCTTCTCTTTTCTTTTTTGTTCTTCCTTTTCCTCCTTCTCTTTCTTTTTAGCTTCTTCCTTTTCTTCCCTTTCTCGCTTTTTCTGTTCATCCTTCTCTTGTTTTAACTTGGCTCTGTCTTCTTTTTCTTGTTGTCTCTTTTTCTCTCTCTCCTGTTTTTCCTTCTCCCTTTCTTCTTTCTTTTTAGCAGATTCAAGTTTTTTCTGCATCTATAAGTAATTATTGAAGTTTTATTTAAATAATATAAAAGTGATTCTATCATAAAGACAAAATCTGCCCTGCCTCTTCCTGTCTCCTCTGTTTAAGCGCATCAAGAAGTTTGATCAATAAATAATTAAATAAATCAAAGATTTCATTATAACTTTTATGATAAAATCTATGAATTAAAATTAAGCTTATGCCAATGATTGTTTATTTTGGGCATATTAAACGGCATTGATTATTTATAATATCACTAGCTATCCGCGGTGCGGTTTCACCTGCACGTAAAATATGGTTTGTTGTATCCCTCGGGAACCAGACCGATTTTCGGGATAAAGTAGTTTATGTCTGTGTGTGTGAAATAGGTTCAGTCGTTTAGGCACTGAGTGGTAACAAACACGCACACACACACACAAACAAACTTTCACATTTATAATATTAATAGGATTTAATATGCACAAAAACTTAAATCAATAAAGGCTACAATTATATTGTTTCGAATTTCACTGATAAGTGCCTGAAATTGTAAACATCAAAAAAAGTGGAGTCACATGTGGAGTGACGTATTATGACTCTTTGTCGTTTTAAAATTTTTAAATAGATTATTTCTTACATAGGGATAACCTGGGCAATGAAATGGGAGGAAACAACAGATTATTATTTTATAAAGGTTTACTTTGGTCTTAAAAGGGCAAGTCTACTCAAGGCAAGTATTAATATTTATTATTATTTTAGATGTACTATAGGTACTCTGACATTAAAATATTGTTTTTTCTATTAGCACATTTTAAATTATTTTCAGGTTCTGTTACTATATATCTTTCAATTGTTGTTCTATTAGCACCTCACATTTGTATTAGTTTTTTTCCTGATAGGGACTTTTATTAGACAGTAAATTTGCAAATTTACAACTTCACAGCAAATATTGCATACAGCTTCTATACATACATAATTCTATAATAATTATTACTATCATGTATAGAGTAATATTGAATATTAATACTACTACTGATAAGTCTTTTTATTCCATTTTTTTGACTTTACAACTAGTTCTTAAGAATGGTACTTTTTATATTACATATGCACCTTTTGTCAAGGATGTTGGTATTGCAGTCTAACTGGTTAGACCAGTGGGCTGACTTCTTAAGCTTCTTACTCATCATAACATGTCTGTGTTTATATAATAAACTACACTTACCGCTTAACATACTGTTCGAGTTATGAAGAGATTCCAATTTGCTTTGGAAAGCAATCACAGATAGTTACCTACTATTTTACTAACTGTGATATGACAAGATTATCGTATAAATATTTTTTTAATGTCTTCTATTGATACAAGCTAGTTTCAGTGATATTCTTTATGTAAACTTGTACAGATAAACATTATGACCTACAATGTCTGTCAATAGTGGCTATTATGGTCAAAACCACCAAATGTTAATGTGCAGAAATGACTTTACTCCTGTAGTAAACATCAATAGGCTAAAATAAAAGTATGATTGTAATATTTACCTGCTTTGGAGTCAAGTTTGCTGCCGCAGTAGATTCATCCAAAGACACATCTCCTTGACTGTTAGTGACTGATGAACTTCGACTATTCTTAGGAGTACAAGGTGCAGAACAAATAGAATCATTTAGTTTAGAACTGGGCGATGATTTAGACTCATTTAACTTTGTACTGGTAGACTGTTCTGAGTTGTTATTTGGTACTTTAGTTCTATTTCTCATACTCCGCTTTGGAGTCTGTTGATTTTCCTCTTTTTTAGAATCGTTAACATTAGCAGAGTCTGATTTAGAAATATTTTCTTTATTTATTTTTGACTCCTCGTTTTCTATAATGTTATCACCCTTTATTGACACCTTCACCTCGCACTTCTGGTCCTCCATATCCAGTGTTTCATCCACTTCCATCTGTTCACTTTCAAGTTCATTCTTTTCACTGTCAACAGTTACTTTACAAGAACTATTCAGAACTTTAGAACTTTTTTTATTATCGGTTTTCTTCTTTTTGGTTTTCTGCAGTTTCTTTTTACGTGCGGCATCCACTAATTTGACGTAAGGATTAGGTATTTTCTCATCTTTGTCCAACTTTACAGTATCTTTGCTGTCCTCATCACTAATTAGCACAGGCTCTTCAAGTAAATCATTTTCTTTACAAATTTTCCCAACTTTAGTCACAGATTCCGCCTCCGGGGCAGAAAGCTTTCTTTTTCTTGTTTGAGGAGTATCAGGCTTCGGAGAAACATCACTCAAAAGTTTGAATGGAAGTCGAGCTTGCGTTAGCTTCTTCTTTGATGGTGTCACTTCTGCATTCTCAGGTGACTTGCTAGTCTTCATTGTTATATTAGCAAAAACAACTAAAATGTAACATTAAAGTAACTTTTACAAAGCACAATCCTGGAAACAAATTATGTAAAATTTATAGACCACACTCAACAATAATCACGATGAACTTTTTGACAGCTGTGAGAAAACGCGGGAGTTTGGGTCACGTTCGAAAACCACCTGACGAATGAACACTTCTCAAATCGCAAAGAATTAAAATAACATCAGACAGTATTTTGTTAGTTGTTAGAATTTTAGAATAGTAAAGAAGTCATCGTCCGGAATGGAATTCATAATTTGTTATCATGCGTCGTCAAATTTCCCTCATCCTATTATTGTACCATAATGCATTAAAAAAATCTAAGACTTAAATAACTTAATATCTTGACTCTAATTTGTTATTCAAAATTATTAACTTTGAACGCACCAAGCGCCACAAAATAAAACTATTGCAATTAACATTTTAAAATTGTCTTGTCTGCAATATGTATGTAGGTAGGTACTTTATGTATAGCATTTTTTACCATTATTAAAAGAGTTTGTACATCAAAAATTTGTAAATATTACGTAGGTAAATGATTTTATGTTTGTACAATAAAGAATTAAAGAGTTTTATTGACTACTGGGTCCACAGGTTTTTGCATCACAAGGCGATTTCATTTTAGTAGCACATGAGTATACGTAGTTATTAAGTAAGTAAGTACCCAAGGTAAAGTATAATTTTCTGTAAGATTGGAACGTTTTGGTTGTCGTTACACTTTGTTTGCCTACATGCCCCTTCTGAAGGCCGTTCTACACATTGAGCCAATGTGCTAGGCCAGCATGACGTCCAACGTGTACAGCTTTACTTAACGGTATGCTGGTAGTTGGCGTCAATCAACGCTAGTGAGCCAACCGAATAGTGTCGGTTCTTCGTGCACATATCAAAGGATCTTGGATCTTAGTGCGCTGCGCCAACAGATTTCACGCGTTGGCGTCTTATTCAGTTTGTTGTTATTTGTCAGCAAAGAAAGTAGCGTTGCATGTGGGTGAAATTTAAGTTCCTGACAATATAATTAAACGTACTGTATAAATAAATTGCCGCGGCTGCATGAGATTCCACGACCATTTTTATCGAAGCAGATGCAGAATGATCAGTACGCCAACGTGTAAACAGCGGCCTTGGGTTCTTTGAAAATCAATAATTGACTATTGATATTAAGGTCATACCTCATACGGTCATACCTAACACATGCATGCAATAAGTCATTGTACTTTAAGGTCTATGGTTGTATTTAGATAAAGTCGCAAGCGCAAAATCATGCAACTTGCTTATCGTATTTATTTAGGCGTTTAAGTTTTTAGGTAGACCTGGGTAAGTATTTGATATTTTAGTATTTTATATAAACATGTAGGTAATACTTAAACTAATACAATAATAAGCTAATAAGAGAACAAATAGAGAAAAGTGGATCTCGATTGCACTTAAACCAACATGCGTATATGAAAGGCAAGTCAACCGAGATGGCCCTACATAATTTGGTCATTAGAGTGCAAAGATCAATAACCAATCAAGAATACGCACTAGGCTGCTTCTTTGACGTTGAGGGTGCATTCGACAAAGCAACCCCCGAATCAATAGAGAACACCCTAAATCGCGAAGGCATTGACAAAGACTTATCAGGCTGGGTGAAAAATATGCTAAAACACCGGAAGATACAAGCAGACCTAGCAGGAATAATCCACAAAGTGGTGGCAAAAAGAGGTTTTCCACAGGAGGGATGTCTATCTCTAGTTTCATTCACCAACAAGCGAAAAATAGGACGAGCTGGACCAGTGCGACTAGACAACCAAGACTTAGAAAAAGTCAAGGAGGTCAAATATTTAGGATTAATACTGGACAGTAAGCTAACGTTCAAGACTCACATTAGTAACACATGCGCAAAAGCCAAAATGGCAATGATGCAGTGCAAAAGGATAATAGGAAGAACCTGGGGAATTAAACCAGCAATAGTAACATGGATATACAAGGCAATAATTCTGGCAAGAATCCTACATGGTGGCACAAGGCTGCCCTAGGGAGAAATAAATAAGAACAAGACAAAGTACAAAGCCCTCATGATCACGGGCGCGATGAGGACTACACGAATAGCCGCACTCGAGATCATATTAGGGCTAAACCCCTTAGACTTAGAAATTAAAAGAAAAGCAACCGAACAATGGTTCAAACTCAGAAGCACTGACCTATGGACCGGAAACTACATGGACGTAGTGTTAGCGTGCTTCCCAGGCTATCGAAGTAATACACACTATTGACTTCCGGTTCACAAGTCTATGGTTGTTTAAAATGACCGTTAACAATATAATATAGAATGTGGGTAGGATAGGTTATAAAAGGCGTAGACTCGGAGGCACGACGACACTTTTAATTCGACTGTCGACTAGTGCGGTTGTGTTTAAAAGAATATAGAATATTACCAATAATAAATATTATACATTGTGTTGTATTGTGTTCAAGTGATATGTGTTGAAAGATTGTGAACATTTTAATACAAAAGTAATTAACTGTGATCTGGAGTTTAAGTTATTTCAATCTATACCTCTACAGTTATTGGATCCGGGACGTATTTGCTGATACGTTCTACAGTAGGTCATGCACGTATAAGCAAAAATTACAAAGAAAGATTGTCAATGATCCTATCCAACAACGACCTTATCAGGAAGGAGAAAATCTTTGACAAGAAATATAGAATACACATAGGCACACGAGATGAGTGGCGGATAGACTCCAGTGGCACTATCTGCTACACAGACGGCTCAAGAAAGGAACTGACGAAGCTATCTGGTTCCGGAGTGCACATAAGAAGTTTAGACGGGACAGAATTAAACAAGTCGATACCTCTAGGAAAATTTGCAAGTGTCTTTCAAGCAGAGATATATGCGATAAAGGAATGCGCGGAAATAGTGGAACACCTGACCAGTACGAGAAAGGTAACCATCTACAGCGACAGCCAGACCGCGCTCAGAGCACTTGACAAAGTGGAGACAACATCAGCAATAGTCAAGGAATGCAAAAAGTCATTAGACAGGCTGGCCCAGAAAACCGACCTGACGATTGCCTGGGTCCCCGGACACGAGGGAAATATGAAAAACGAGCAGGCGGACGAACTAGCCAGAGAAGACGCTGATGAAAACATGGTGGGACCGGAACCCCGGCTGCCTATAGCGCACATAATCACCATAGGAGTAATCAGCCATAGCATTAAAACAGAAACCAACCGCAGATGGAGATCTTCGACTGGAATGAGACAGTCGAAAAACTTCATCAAAGGCATGGACAAGAAAAGGACGAGTCACATCATGAAACTCCCAAGGGGAAATATGAGGCTCGCCATAGAGGTTATAACGGGACACTGTCGACTAAACATACATCTGACAGTGATAGGAGTAAAAACCGATCCCAAATGCCCGGAGTGCATGGAAAACGAAGAAACAAGTTTCCACCTGCTGGCAGAATGCCCCATGTACTCACTGATCAGATGGGAACTCCTGGGATCGGACAGACTGGACGAGGAAGACATAAGAAATCTGAAGGTGGAACAGATGATCAGATTTATTAAGGATACAAGAAGGTTTGATGGGGTGCCGTGAAAAAGCTACTCTCCCCAAGGGGAGAACTGGGGAAATGGACGAAGTGGCACGCAAGTATTGCGGGTGGATCGTCCGTCCGGCTGCCGGCGTCCCCGCTGGAAATAATAATAATAAACTAATACAAATTTACAAATAAACTTGTGAAAAAGAAATTTTTAAATATTTACTACTACTACTAGGTACCTACGTAAGTAATTTAAATTAGATAATAAACGTACCTACCTCCTATCTAATATTTAGCTAAGAAAGTACCTACCTAAGCATACTTTAAAAATACTAGTATTTTAGGTTACTTAAAATTTGTATTTTATGGTACCTACTTACTTATGAAAATTGCAAACCTTCGTGAAAGGAAACGTAAGTAGGTACTTACCTAGTTTCGAATACTCGAATAGTTTATTAGCTAAGTTGATATTATTTATGCGTCGTCGAGGATAAAGGGCGGGAATATTTGCATAAAAGCTTCTTGGCTTTGCCCGTGCCACTTAGACGCTTTTATTTTCATCCTTGCATTCCTATAGGCAAGGTCCGATTGCCGGTTTTGCACTTTTTGCAGCCCCCACGTCCGCGTTCCATCTCTTTTATTGCATGCTAGGTAGGTCTAGGTATATCACTAAACCAATGATGCCTGATACAGGCATGCATGACTAGTTAGTGTGATATCTAGGTGTACACATGGCACGTGCAAGTAACTTATAATTATGCACGTTTACCAGCTAAATCTATGTCTATTTCCGGCGCGTCCTAAATACCTACTCATAGCTTGTACCTAAACGTATCCATATTGCCTATTGTTAGTTAAATTCATAGATTAACTGATACAGGAGTTATCTGTGATTAAAATGATTTATACATTTAAGTACTTACATTATTTTTATTTGTTTCATTAAAACTTCTAAAAGGAAAATGTTCTCCGTCTATAACTACATAATCTATAGTGATTCGTTTAAAGAATAGGCTATCTCAAGGATATTCCCAATTCAATTTGAAAAAGAATTCATCGCTAACGGTGACAATTAGAGAATGAAATGAAACCCGTTTTATTGAATTTCGTTCCTTGTTCCCTGATGAAATTTGAAAAAGAATCGGTATTAAATTTTTTAGGGCAGCGCACATTTTTGCAGCCGATTTATTACAGGTTATATTTCTATCTAAGCACCAACCTAGGTAGGTGTCTATACCTACCTAGGTAGGTTTGGTAGGTAAGTACTTAGGTTTTATTCAAACAGATTGCGTTAATATTATATTTATTATTATAATTAATAATAAATAACACAATTAATTGTCCATACTACATAATATGATAAATGCGACAGTAACTCGTGTCTGTCTGTTTGTGTGTTACGCTTTTACGCCTAAACCACTGAACTGATTTTGATGAATTTGGTATGGAGATTGATACTCGGGGAACAACATAAGCTATCTTTTATCCCGAAAAAATAGTTTATTTATAGGATGATAGATTGTAAAATCGTCAATGTATATAAAGAGATATAACCGACATTGACGCGGGCGGAACTGCGGGCAAAAGCAAGTGATTAATAAATATTAAAGCAGATTTAGCTTTTTAATTATATCGTAATTTCTACAGAAAGAATAGTTAAGTAGGTACCTATCTATAAAGAAATTACATAATAATCTCTATGTAAAGGTTTAGCGCCACGTGCTTACGTTGCAATTCAGTGCGGTAACGTTTGCACAACCGCAGAGGTTGATAGTCAGTCGTCGCTTCCTATTCATAGATCAATTGTTGTATTAAGCATTTTATTATTATTATCATCATGAAGTACTTAATTTATTCAATTAATCTCTCCAATATAGGTATCTTTCTTACACTGGTGAAGCAACTAATACCTGCTGTAGAAGAAATAAGTGACCGAAAGTTCTTATTGGAGTCACCTTTACCAAAAAGACTTTGCGAAATATACCTACGTTGATACAATACCACGTAGTAGGGCCCTTTGTGACGCGTTCATTTGGTTGCCATTGTGAAGTCCCGTGTATTTATTTCAGTTTAACCCTACGAGACCCAACTGACCCAACGTCACAGTTACACTCTTCAATGTCAAGTACGCGCAAATTGCTTACGTATTACGAAAAAATATTACGTAATTACAGCCATCGAGGCTAGTCCTTTAAAGGTTTACTGGCTTTTCTGCTAAGTTCAAAAGGTGAATTCATAATATCTGAACCACTTTAAAGATTAAAGGTCAAAACGCGCTTGTCATCCTTCCAACCAAATAACTTCGTATTACTATGGTCTGTGACCTTACTCAATATATTTTTAGGTAGGTACCACAAGGCACTATCAGGTAGGTATCTGGTACTTACCTATCTACACAGCAAATAATCTTGTCCAAAATACATTGTAGTTAGCTACATGATGTTTTGCTTGAGCACCTGAGACTAAGTTTATCTAGTGTTTACCACCTGACCTTTATTTTACTTTTTGTTGTTTGATATTAATAAAAACTGGTAATTTCAAAATAACGGTAAGTAATTTAATTGTTTATGTTTCGTCAGATATGCTAAATCCTAGTATAATGTCAATGGCATGTCGTATTTAACGGTCAAAATGCCAGAATCTGGGTTATTACTGATATTTCTCGACAGGACAACTCAATATCAATTTGCTCGAACCCGACGATCTCTGCGTGGCAATCCGTAAACAATAGGTATCCCCCTGTACGACCGTACCTCTGACCCACTGAGGTAGTCAAACTAAACAAACTAGATAAAAAAATATCAGCATTGTTTAATAATGTTACAATTGATTTATAAGCTGCATAATAAAACTTCCTATGTTTCGTGATTTCGTCTGGTAAACTTCCAAATGGAACATGGTAATTTACGTAACAACAAAGCTCGGGTATAAACGGTTCTTGTTGCCAATTTTTCGCTGCTGAAATAAGCGACCGAAAGTTACGCCTTTATTAATACTGTGGTTACGCCCTCGTCTGAGACTGATAAATAAGTATAGCTCAAATTTTTAGGATATCTTTTTGTTACATTATAGTAGGTACTTACATAATCCTTTGTTTGAACGAAGAAAATTTATGAACATTTTATAAAGAAAAGAGAGGTATAGAGAGCAGAGCATTTAATTCTCATAAAAAATGTTTTAGCACATTGCCAGTAATTGCTCCCAGATAGTGTTGCGTTCTGCTGTTAGTGCGTACAGTTTTAGTACTGCTACATAACGCATTAAGCTTAGCAGAATAAATTGTGTCAAAAAGTTTCAGCGTTTTTCATTTAGGATACCTAGAATAATTTATTAATTTGGCACAAAAATACATAAACATCGTCACAAACATCTTAATTAATATTTATGATAAACTCTAGTACCCAGGATATGATTTAACTTGTGTTTCTTCATCAGGAGGCAATTCAGCTAACTTTTGACGTCTTTAGATACCCGTACCTGACTCTGCTAAAAATCATAAGTCTCGATAAATGATATCAGGTGAGCCGTTAGCCCGTTTGTGATAATTGGCAATTAATAAACATAAGATACCATTCTACATGAAAAGAATATCAGACGTTGAGAAGCAAAAATATTATCCAGTAAATTGGTATGGTTTGAGTTCCTTACTATGCTAACTTATAAACAAGATATCGAGCAATGATGTCTTTTGAATAATATGAAGTAACAACATGGCGAACAATGAATGCTAAGCAGATTCTAGAAGTACGAGAATAATATATTTCGATTTCGTTAGCAAGTGATAAAGTTAGCACAGAGCATTTGGTCTACGGCAATGTTCGTAGTCTACCCAGGTTTATCAGGATGTCCGTCAGTGTCAGGTGGAGTATGACTGCAGGTCGACAACCTTGATTTTTTGTTTTCCCAGCTTTCCACATGTGCTGTCGCGTTGACAAATAAGTCGTTACTCTTAAAAATAACAAGAAAGATTTTTTGGTTTCCGATGATACGGACTGCTCACCGCTGCAACCTATCGAGTGTATCCAGTAAAAAGTACTGTGCAGAGCCATCCCAGAGATAAGAGCAATACCTACTTCACGCAGGAATGAAACTGTGTCTTTTATAGAAGACACAGCTGCTCAGCGTTTAGTACTATCAGTTGTATGATTATGAAAGAACTGATCATTTATAAAATTAGTATCTACCTACCTATCAAAAGTGCATAATAGAGCACTAATATGTTATTGCCATTATAATATAGGTAGGTACCTACCTCCTTATCTACTGGATGGAATAGAAGTTGTCTTGAAAAAATATTTGCTTCATGATAATATCAGTGCGCTCAGTACGTCTAGAAACAAACATTACTTGTGTTAAGATTATAAATGGTTAGGAGTAACATAGCGTCAGTCTAATTAGATATTTTAGGTATGTAATAAGGTATTTTACGTAGGTTTATGCATTGTTCATATATAATTTGTCAAATTACAATTGTCAAAAGATAATAGTGTTAGTGTATGTTGATTTTATTATTATTTATTTTTATTATTATTATCTTGTATATAGGTACAATGAGTGAGTTGAGAGTACGAAAGAAGCGATCACGAACCAGCAGAAGCTGCGTGGGCCAGACTACGGCTAAAAGTCATATTATGTCTGTGGTCGCGAGTAATCTTAGGATAAGAACAGTTAAAGAGCGGTCGAATTGGAGATGCTTGGGAGGGCTTATGACTAGATGTAGATATCCATCTTCAGCTTATATTCCTTTATCAGCATACATTACGATTAGGTAGTAACAGCACAAAATGTACCCTGAATAGCTTCTCAGTCTTGAGTACTCTTGAGTTACAATTACCTACCTAATTTAAAAAGGTCAAAAGTATCATGCACAAAATATTTGTTTTGCTGAGTAAAGCGCCATTGGCAACTTAGTAAAAAGAAAACAATTATTCGACATCGATTTTTGTTGCAGCGCACTTTAGATTTTTCCAACATGCATTTCATAAAACCTTAGCCTCCAAATAAAGAAATCTTTGAAGCAATTTCACGCAAACTCAGTTCATTTGTCGATACAGGTTCGTGAAAGGCCAATGTTATCATGTTGTACACCCAGGCAGTAGTTGATATTTGATATTTGAAAAGCGGGGGAAGTCCCTAAGTCCCTGTCATCGAAAATGTTATATCAGATTGATCATAAACCCAAACTAGTTCAGGTTTTTGATACAAAATCTGGATTGTTACAGGTTTATGATGAAATTGAGTTTAAAATGCCATATATATGCCGATTTTTCATCAAAAACCTAGGGTTTTGATCAAAAACCTAATTTTATGAAAAACCTGTGACATATATATAGGTACTTACTTACATATTTAGAGATACCTTTCACTACTAAACTTTATTTTAATCTTATGTCCTCTAGGAATTTCTGTAAAGTTATAAGGTAAGTTAAGTAATAATAATATAATATAATAATATTTAATATTTTTCTATGTGTTATATTGGTAAATGCTTTTATTTAAAGATAAAAGAACTAGAAAACTGTTATGGCATGGTGTTTGAGAAATTGCGTAGTTACCTAGTATGTAATAATATTGTAGGTATTATAATTAATTTCTTCAGGACTGTTATTAGCAGAATGATGAATATTAGCATTGTAGACAAACCTGTGTGGTTTATAGCAATGCTATTAGTACAATTATTTAGTTAAAGTTGGTTATGTAAAATGATAATAAAGGAAAAAAAAAAAAAAGTACGTGTTGAAAGTTTTAGTCGCAGGAACACATTTTTGATGCCCAACCACCGTAACCACTTGTTTCTGAGAAAGTTTCACATACATAACACACACAACACTATCTTAGATCCAGGCTAATACCTACTAAAAAAAATCTTGAATCTCAATAGAGCTTTATTTTCAAATCAAATCATTTGACAGGTTTATAATTTGGATCTATTAATTATAAGCGTTAATTAAGCTTACCTACTGAGACGATCGACGAGGAGAATTCAATTTAAATCTATTTAGCAGAATACCTACCTACCGAACTGTCGAAACCTTTGGTTAATCAGACTCATTTATCAATCTAAAGTCTTTAGAATTGTACCTATACCTCTACCTATAATGTTTAAAATCAATAAATTTCGATTGTCAATAAATTATTAATTTCATCCAGTCTAATCAGATTTGCATCTAATTCATTTTCATATTTTATGCTCACCTATTTCATTGAGGGTTGTCAGTTCATTTCATCTATATTTTCTTCAGCTAGATACATAAATAATGTACTTAGGTAACTATAATTCTAATAGCTTTAAAAAATCATTAGTAGAAATAATAATTTACACGCGTAATTGGCAAATAAATCATACTTTGTATGTAGGTACCCATCCATGTAGAGCTATTGTATTTTATTTAACATAGCGTGCTTTGTTTGATGTTACAAACAGCAATATATTTAAGGGCAACTATATCTCTTGAGATCATTTAATGATAAGAGCCAACAATTAACCTAAACGATACCTAAGGATCTGTCATAGGTTGCGTTTATGATTAGTGGTAATCTGTCGAGCGCAGTCCGTATGGCTGTGCGGCCCGTCCGTCGGCGCATGATCGGGGTTCGCCCGGCGCCAGTACCTCCGCCGTCCTCGCGCCCAGCACACGTTTCTCACTTTTCAATCAGACCTCTCTACAGCTCTATAATAATGATTGACATTGCCCCCAAAAATAAACGCGGGACCCCCGAAAATAAGTGAAGGGTGACAACCCTCCGTACAAAAGTTATGGCCGATGTACTTGCGACTAAAGTTTTGAAATAAAAATAGTGCTACCGTTTGTTTGAGTTTCGTGAAGACGTTTTACAACAGTGATTAAAAACACCTGAGGGATATAACTTCGTTTAATAAGGAAAACAAAATTTTTTTCACAATGAGAGATGAGGCGGAAGGATCACTGGAAGAGCGTGTGGCCGCCTATAAGAGTGACCCGGCGAAACTTCGCCAAGCTAATGAATTTGTAGACCAACTCATACAGCAGGCAAAGAAAGAGGCAGAACTAAAACAAAAAGAGAATGAGAGAAGTAAATTCGTAAGTATCAATGTATATTTATCCCCGTAAGGAAAAGAAATAAATGGAATTGATAGGGCGGTAAGTGTTTAAAGTGGTGTAGTGCAACACTGGCTTCCAAAATAGCAATGCTGTTTCATCATATCTAAAGTATCTCTTAATACACATCACTTATTAACCCATATGTTTTCGCATGCATTTAGTTGTATTATTTTAATGAAAATAGACAGCCTTTCGTGCTTTACTTAACAAAGGCTTTTAGCAATAATTAAACTACTTAATAGGATGTAACTTTTCTATTGAAAGGACCCAATCTAAAAATGGTTTAAGGTGACCTTATTATGTTCAGTCCATATTTTTAAATATCAAAAATTACAACAATCTCTGATACACTATATAAAAATTAGTGCAAATATTTTTCATGAAACTTCAGTTTGAGATTTTTATCTCATAAAGCCTTATCATTGTTTGGTCTGTGTACGAAGATAATGACGTTTTGGTTAAACTATTGATGTTCATGAGATTATAGTGAGCAATCAGCTTATGTTTTATCTGATAGAGAGTAATATGAAGTAGCTGTATAGCAGCGAATTGATGTTTGATCGATTGAAGCTGTATAACATTATATTTCACACGTTTAACTTCTAGACGAATTTGAGTAGGTATTTATTGAATGGATTCGCTAAAGATTTTTGTGAAAAATCCAAATATAAATTAAACATGTTTTTGCAGCACTGTCTAGGTAGGTTTTAATAGAAGGTAGAATTTTTAATGTACTTACTTAGATGTTTATCATTAGGCGTGGAGCCGTATATCTGAAAGGGTAAGAGAAATTGACATGTGTGATAATAAACACCTTTTACCGTAAATATTACGTAAGTCTGACACCAGAGAAAAATTCTCGAAAACAAAATGATTTTGGATTCATCAATTCACTAAGGCAACGGTGGTACTTTGCGAAGTGAGCACGCACACACCCGTTGACCGTCATCCTGATTTCCTATTAATATTTGGAAAAAGAACCTTTTTGGTTTGATTTTAGTCGCTCATAAAGGAAAATTAATGAAATAGGAATTAATAAGAAGAATAATTAATATTTTTAAAGACTTTATTTTGGGTTATTCCGAAATCACTAGATCCTAATTCTATCACAAGTTTTCATTTATAATATTTCCCTTTCTCTCGGTAAAGCTTGTACCTACTATTTCAGATTTTTTGGGAACTCTAAATGCTCTAAATGTGTCTTGAGTGATAATGAGTTAAGCCCATACAGTTACCCCAGAATAAAGGTAATATTAAAATAATATCACAACAACTACGCACAACGCCATCTAGACCCAAAGTAAGCATAAATTTTATAGCTTGTGTTATGGGTTCTACGATGTAGATATACAATACACACATGAATACTTTTTTTGTAAATATATATATATTATCCATAGAAACACCCAGACCAACGCGAATAGACATGTTCATGCACACAAATATTTGCAGCGAGTGTCAGACCCGCGAACTCTGCGCGGCAGTCCGTACACAGTACCTACACCGAACCACAGAGGCAGTCAAAGTGCCTTGCCTACCATGCTTGCCTAGTTAGAATTGTCTAGTAATTCAATTTTATTATGGTTTAAGTAGGTAGGAACTATAGCAGGAATTATTTCACCAGTAACACATTTTCCACATTGCAATTTAGAGCTTGAAACATCAACAATCATTATTTCATTGATTAGACAATGAAAATTAATGGTTTGTATAAAAACATTTTTAGTAGTCACTAGATTTTTTTATGAATTGCAAGCTTGTGCATTTATTGCAGATTTTACACGTGTACTATAATTCATAATATATATTTTATCTAACTCATTGTTACAGGAAACACAAGACTCTGGATCAGGTAAGTCATAAGCCTCTTTTAATTTTTTAACACTTTTACAGCACTTTGTCGAAATTCACTTAGGAATTTTGTCTACTTTTCAAACTCCACTTATTCGAAAAATAATTCTAATTTAATTATAATATACAACTGACGCAATGTTTTTGTATAATGTAAGTACATGTACTTATGTTTATGTAACGTTACCCTGACTGGCAGTTTAAAGGCAAATGTATGTTACCTTCGCATAATAATAAGTCACGCGATGCAGTATCGTAGATTCAAGACATGGTCGAGACAGTCCTGCTGGTTTAATATTCAGATTGCGTCTATAAATAGCAAGCGAAAAATGTCAGGGATTTAAAATAATAACATCGAATAAACACAAACAAAAATAGAAAATGGTTAACTTATTAATCAATGAAAATGTTTCTTAGAATTTTTTTTTCAGTAAAACAATATTTTGGATCCTTTAACAAATGGTTTTACATTTACATACCTTCGGTTTGTTTTCTTGAACATTTTTAACATTATGTTTATCACTGTTTAAAGTAAATATTTATGTTTCGTTTGCAATAAGACAACCAATTGCAGGGTAAGTAACCTTAGGGACCTTGGACGATTAAGAACCAAGAAGAAAGAAAAATCTAATATTGACCAAATCTCTATCTTTTGAATGAGGATAACCTTTATCCCAATAATAGTCGATAAAATTCTTATGGAAAGAAAGTGATACTAGGCTTTCCCATTATGGAAAAACACACAATGTATTACCGAACTAGCTCACCGTGAACAACACGAGAGAACTATGAACAAATTAAAAACAAGAGCTCTCATATAATGCAACCATTGTCAACATAATATTAGAATCAGTTTAGATTTTATTATTATATCAGTTTAGAGTTTAGATTTAGTTTAGATTAGATTTATCCTTTAAGATAATTCCATATCGAAATGTGTGGTCAAAGGACGTATGAACCGGATGACCGTAAGATTAATCGTAATCAGTCTATTAAAGTTGATAAATTGATTGACTTTAATGCCAATGCTCAGTTCTTGTCAATTTCAAATTGGTTAGTGTTATAATTTTAACACAGAATTTGTTGTCCTAATTTTTCATGGAACTAAAAAAATATTTTTGTGCACTCATACACAATACATGTGCTATTTAAAAATCGTTTTATTTGTAAATTTGTATTTTTTTACAAATCATTAAGTTATTTTCGAATAAATACTGAAAGTAGATGACACACAATTGCCAAAGTGAGCTTGTCAAACCTGTAACAATTGACTAGGTCTAATAAATTCGGTTTACTAAGTATTAAGTGACATTTCAGTAATGAGAATAAGAATAGCGGAGGGAATAGCTATCAAAACGAGGGAAGGAAAATAGACCTTAAAGTATACTGTAGCGAAGTCACTTTATAATTAATCATCGCTTAGACGGTGTTTCCCGACCTACATTAAATTTATCTAATGATGTCATCTGAATGATGTGTATATGTTCTTTAAGCTCGGTTGTTCATGCTAAACGAACATATAATGTAAATATTTTAAAGTATGATATACTTAGAGAATTAGATAACAAATATAACGATTGGCATAAGTTGTATACAGACGGTTCCAAAGATAAGGACAGTTTAGGTGCTGCTTTCTATGATCCCAATAGAAAAGTTAAAAGATGTTTTAAAATTAATAACTCTGTGTGTGTTATGTCGTTGGAACTCATTGCAATTTCAGAGGCATTATCATATATTGAACAAATTTTATCACCAAAAGTTGTCATTTTTACTGACTGTAAAAGTGCCTTACTTCACTTAGTTAAATGTTCAACACTACAAAGAGGTTTACCCATAGCTTGTGAAGTGTTAGAAAAAATTAATAATTTAGTTCAGAAAAACATTTCTCTGAAATTACAATGGGTTCCTTCGCATGTTGGATTAAGCGGCAACGAGGAAGCTGACAAACTAGCAAAGTTAGGGTTAGACAGGGTGTTTTAATTCAAATTTTACCATATTATTCGGAAATTTTAAACGTATACAAAAATTATTGTTATAACATTTGGAAAGAATATTTCGATAAAAAATCAAAAGAAAAAGGCATTTGGTATAAAGTTTTACAAAATCGACCTCCTAGATGTCCTTGGTTTACTGAGTCTAAACTAAATAGGAGTGTTGTTGTCACAGCGTTGAGGTTGCGTTCCGGTCATATTCTATCAAGAAAGTTTGGACATATGATGAAGAAGTTTGATTCGCCCAATTGTTTAACTTGTGGTACAATCGACGATGTCCATCATCTCTTGTTAGAGTGTGATCGGAATCGCAGAACCAGAGATAAACTGTTTTCGGATTTTAATATTGTTAAGGCGAACTTGGGATCAGTTAATAGTATATTAGCTGAACCTAGTTCTGACGCAGCAAGAAGAGTTTATGAAATGGTCGTGTGAAACGTGAAGTACGTTTCATATACTATTTTATAAAATCTTCTATGTTTATTTTTATTAGAATTATAGTTATATTTTGAAGATAGTTATGTTTTTGATACTATAGGACTGACATGTTTTTTAACAAAAGTCCTTAAATAAAGAGAAAAAAAAAAAAAAAAAAATGATGTCATCGATGACATAACATACATTATCGTATACAAATTTCGATACGACGATACATTTTTTTCATATGTAAACAATTGCCTTGGTTTAAAATTTGACAATCAATCCTCAAAAGATATTTGTGCACAGTATGAACGCGCAAAATAAATTATTTTCTTTTTTTAGTGCTTATGCACTAGCTGAAAGACTAAAGTAGAGAGAGAATGAGCATTCGTCATAACATTTGCTCCAGGCGAATTAGCGATTTCAATTTTATTCATAAGTTTAATCTTTCTTACAATGTCTTTCTTCACCGTAAGTCAGTAATGTCTATGATGAATTAAATGTATCTAGAATAGATAAGGTGTTATTTCACATTTTTCAAAGAACGTAGCGTATAAAACGAAAGAAAATAAACTAGGTATTTATCCACTTAATGTTTATATTGTATCTCGCAATTTGACCGTACATTCTGCTGTCTGAAACTCAAAACGAAAAATGTAATTTTATTAACAGTATAATTTCAGTTCGAGTCACAATTTTGTAGACACGTTTACTCTGCAGGGGATGGAATAAAATAACCATGTTATATTTATAATATCGTACATCTATCTAGGATATTACTGATATGTATTCATTATAATAAAATTTGCACGAGATTAAAATGACATCACCGGTATTTTTAGCTAAAAGACGTCCATCCAAGGTATATTATACAAGATAATATATAATAGTCAGTGTAGATAATTTAATAAAATATACGGCCTCGACTCGCATCAAAGACCTCAAGAAGATAGCTAGCATGGACCGCGTAGTTTGACGTAAATTGGGAGAGAACAATTACCCAACCTGTGCTCTTTATCAGCCATGATGTCACACGAGTAATTATTCTATTACTAGCTGACCCGAAACGTTGTTGAGCATATTTATACAAACTTCACTGGTGCAACAAGTACCAATTCAGTCTCAGTGATAGCTTATAATGCACATTATACGTAGGAAATGCGACTAAACAAGTTTTATGCTGTGTCTATAATATGACAGAAGAATACCTACACCTATGAATAGCTTTTAAATGTAAAATTGTAACCCTCTTAATGGTTATTTTCAAAATATTATAAGGGCTGGTGAAGTCAACCTTATTTCCCAAAGCTTACGCAAACTAGGTCACTAAAAAAATTTTTTGTTTATTTAGGAAAACCAAGTAAACCATCTATACTATTATAAAAAGCGGAAGAGTTTGTTTGTTTGTTTCTTTGAACGCGCTAATCTCTGGAATTACCAGTCGGATTGCTGAATGCAACAAGTAGCTGGAATAGATAGAAATTTAATAATGGTTCATTCACAGATCACATTCTGTGGGTTCATATTTTAGCATTTATTTACTTAAAAAAGTTTTGCAACGCAAATTTTAAGCTCACTTTAGAACTTGTAATAGTCGATTGTATTTAACTAAAACTTTGTCTGTTCCGGGCATTTTAAATTATTACGGGCATTGAAACGTAGCTGTAGTAGTGGTATAGATAGCTATTGTATAGAAAAGTAATTCGTTCTTCACTTCAGTCCGTACACACACATCTTCAAGCTATTTGTTCTCGTGACATTAGTGTGATAAACGATATCTTGAACACATTTGACGTGCGAGACATTGATATAATGTGATTACTGATTACTTACCAAGTAAAGTAAGTAAGGTAATAGCTTTATAAAAGGTAGGCTATACATAAGTATAGCCTACCTTTTATAAAGCTATGTGACACTTCTTGATCAAATAGACATCAAATTAGATTGTTCGACAGATGCTCTATAATAATGAACATGATTTTGAAACGGTGTTATGTGTCGTATAACTGAGATCTTCCATATTCCTATTTCATTAAACAGTGTTTCTGGACTCTGTATTGATCGCGTTTGTAGGGGAACCTTTGATATAATACCAATAGAATCAAAAATAACGTTTGACCACGAACATAATTTAATAGTAGGTATGCGTGACGTACCTACTACTTCGTTATCAAACAAATTAATCCCTTTGATATATGTATATTTATTTCATTTAGTACCTATAATCACAAAAGGCTTGCGTATAGTGACTGCAGGCAATTAATGTTAATGAGATTCATTAATTTTACTACTTACTATTATTTATGAAATAATTCAACTTTTGTTGGTGACTACGATGGGTTAAGGTTTGCATTACCTCGTTGACGCTGCCTTGACTAAGTTGATTTTTGAGATGATCTACATCTACACGAACACAATGAAGGTATTAATTATTTATCTTTCCTCGTGACCAAAGGTAACATACATTGGTACTTAGTTCAACCATAAAATTGCTTTACCACCCTTAAAGAAAATTTCGTTTGCACATCACAAAACAATAATGTCTATTTTTGCTTGCAAGTTACTTCAGTACAGTGACAGTTGTCACTGCCATGATGAGTGTTATTGAATTTTAATTTTGATGGAAATATTTGTCAAAAGTGGTGAAGCAAATATGTGAACTCAAACTCAAAGCATTTATTTTATTTTGATCATAAAGTATGATGCTTAGGAAAAGTCAACATTACATGACTTCAGCCAATTGATCTACAGCCAGTTCGCTGACGAAGTAGAGCTGTGAGAAGAACTGGCAAGAAACTCCCGCCACTCTTATCAATCGCCAGATATTTAAAGTTTTTTGTATGAGTTACAATTTAAACACTTAAGGCAACCAAAGAACCATACATGGTAATTATTACAAATTAACCAATTAATATAACTACTAAGATTAAAGAAAGAAAAGAGAGGATTTAAATTATTTAGTTTCATCTAGTATAGTAATTTGCCTACGTATTTTAATTAAAATGGTATATGGCACCTCCTGGTCACATTGAACGACAAGGTAATACTGAATTAAATATTAAATGTATGCCATGCCAAGATTGACCAGTCATCCCAAGTAGCACCCGTTCACGAGCATTACGCACGGACCAGCCATCATCACCCTCGCCATAATGTGGTCGGCTATACCTACTTACCAGTAAGGAATATCGGCGTGTAACACTTTAATGTTGTAGTAGGTAGTTAAATTATACGTATTTAAATAAATGAATGCTTCTAAAAATCTAATCACAAATTTATTCGAGTTGACACCACCCATATTTTTTTTTATTTTTTCGTGTTATGAGAATCTCTTACATCTATCTATATAAAAACTAAAAAAACTGTTTGTTTGTCTCGCTAAAACTCTGGCTCTGATTTAGTTAATTTTGATGTTGAAATATTTGTTCTGGAAGTTCTGGAAGGTTTAAACGGTGAGAAAAATTGGAAAAATTCAGGAAAAATACTAAAAACTACAATAACCTGGTAGGCGGTACGAAGTTCGCCGGGTCAGCTAGCTATGTATGAACCTCCTGTGTTTTAATAAACAATTCTTGTAATGTAAAACATAATAGTACCATTAGTGAAAAATGAAAATGCGTGTAATTTTATACTTTCTGGCAATAAGCAGGTACTTGGGAATACGATAACAATTCACTACTGATGAAGTCATAAAAGGTGAGTAAAGCAGTATCCGTTTTACGCAAGAAAAACTGGTATCCTCTTAGAATAACACTCACGTAGCTCTAATATAATATCCATTTTCCTTCTTTGCGCGACTTGAAGAGCATAATAATGCATATTTTCCATTGAACAGATACGTAAACGTACATTTCAAATAATATTTTGTTAAGCAGGCAGAGTAGTTTAATACTCTTAGTAGTTTTTCACGAAAAATGAAACTAAATTTAAGTGGCCTTTTACAAAAAGTTAACAAAAAAAATTGTAGATTGTCCCTAACAAGCTCAGGTAGATGGTTCGTCAACGATAACAAATTTGATAAATTGATGTTATAACGAATTGAAGACATTGAGAAATTTAACTACTGTACTGTGGTAGTGCAGTTTTTCTTATTTCCGACCCGTAGGTATCCATAAAATAGAACTCTACCTTTTTTTTTTTTTTTTTTTTTTTAAGAGGGGAAATGCATTTACATATACCTCCTCGTCCGGGGAAACGAGGCGGCTATGTCGGACTCGCTGGCCTAAGATGGTAGGTGGCCGAAATACCGACTAAAACCCCCCTGTGCTTTCGGATAGGCCGCCGGAACTTGATACTACATCAGCGGCCTACCCAGCGCCAGCCCGCACCGTGCGGGCACCAACACCTGTGACAGCGTCCGGGTGCACCAGGAACGCTGTCCCTACATGGAAGGTTGCGGATAGGGGTGATAGGCCCCGCTCCCCCACCGGCAACCCCACTAAGGCGGCATCGCGTGCGCGTATGCGCGCCGACGGCGCCCCGTTCGCCGGCGGCGGATCGGATCAGCGAGAAGACTTTCCTCCCTGAGCCGCTCCGCCGCCTCCTTCTGCGAGATGACGTCCTCACAGAAGGATGCGATCGCACTCCAACATCTATCGCTACCGGCCATGGAGCGAAGCACGGCCGGCAGCGACAGAATCGGCTGGAGCGCTTCCACGGTCCTAAAACCGGCGCGCGGTGTCTCCAGCCGAGTGGACCACCTGGCCATCATGGCCACGCGGGCGGCCTCGCGCCACTCGCGAATTTGTTCGGGCAGAGGAGACCGCCTTTCTGCCCGAACTTGAACTGCACGCCTATACACATCGGCGAGCACTTCCGCCTCCAAATCCCACGGGGGTGTTCCGGCTAATGCACACGCCGCGTCTGCCGACACGGTGCGGTAGCCGCGTATGGCCCTGACCGCCATGACACGCTGCGGTCTGCACAGCGGTCGCAGCCTATTCTGGGTGGTCAGAGACTCTGCCCACACCGGTGCGCCGTAAAGCGCCATCGACCGGACCACCCCCGCGTAAAGCCGACGACAGGTGACGCTGGGACCGCCCAGGTTTGGCAACAGCCGTGCCAAGGCGGACGCAGCTCCCTCCAGCCTCGGCGCTAGTTGGCCGAAGTGCTCGTCGAAGAGCCATCGCCCATCCAACACTAAGCCCAGATACTTTATCTGGGCTTGCATCCGTACGAGGACCGAACCAACTACTATCGAGGCGCCAGCGGGTGGACCGCGGCGGGGCCCATGGAACAGAAAGGCCTCGGTCTTATTAAGGGCCACCCTAAGCCCTAGCGCCTCAATACGCTCGACCACCTGAGAGACACCAATGGTGGCCAGGCGGGCCGCCTCTTGAAAGTTACCACCCCGGGCTGCGACAAGTGTATCGTCAGCGTAATATAGAACTCTACCTTACGTCAACGTGTCTTTTTGTTCAGTTTCTTTTTTTGACAGTAGAAAATATAGGTTCAATTATTTATTTCTTTCGAATCTACAAATTCTCAATAATGCCAATAATAAATCAAGGTAGGGTTAGGTCAATGATTAGGAGTTCAAACCTCGGAGCGCTAAATGATTGACGCGACGACCTATACTTCAAAATCATCACAGTTCGAAAAATTAAGGAATAATAAATAAAATTTAATACCGGTAGATGAAAAGTAACAAATGACTTGATTTTCTGTAACAAAAAGGTTAACAAACATAACACTGACATTGACAAAGGTTCAGTCGTCGAGAGGTTGTATTGTTCCTGCAATCTTTGTTAAGTAAGAATAATTAATATTGTTGTGATAGATCGTTATTATGAATGGCTTAGTGTTTGTGCACTCTCAAGGAAGTTGAAACAATCTATGTCATTCATACAATCTTTGTTCTGTAATCCTTTAGGGAAAAGTGTCTGTCAAGACAAATCAAAACCTAACCTAACCTAGTGCTACTTTTTTTGAAGCAGTAGATGGGTTGTCATGATCTAGACATTAAGGCCTCTTAAACATGGGCTTGCCGATTCCTGTCATGATAATAATGTGGCAAATCATCTTGAGCAAGCGTGGTAATTAATGCTCGTACTTTTTCTTGTACTGTATAAAAGAGAGACCTACTCTGCAGTGGCAGAACTGTGTCTAGTACTTTAACACAGTATGTGAAACCTTCATCTACTGTGTGCTACTGTGTTACTACTCCAAATAGGTAAAAGTAGGTCTTATCTTAAATCGTAGTCTTTGCAGGAAAAGTAAATCTTGTCTTATATTTTACTACTACTTTTTAAAATTTACTTATAAGTAATAAACCCAAGTTATAAGTATAAATACTTTCATTATGTTGAGTTTGTACTATTATAAAAAAATTAATTACCTACTGATAAAATTTGTGTGAAGTAAGTCTTCATATAGCTAACCTACAAGTTAATTTTAGAGCCTTTGTTTTCATGTGGAGGCTATAAATATAAAAAGGGTTGAGGTAACATGTCTGTTTAAACCACTCGCAAGCAATTTAAGATGAAAACTAGTACATAGGTAATATTATTAGCGTCTAATCGAAGTCGAATCTTGAAAGTATTATTTGGTTTAAATTGTTTTGTTTATCTCGTATTTTTTCCATTGCCAATCCAAAAGATTTGAAAACCCAGATCCTATCGGCATCTCACAAGGTCTTCCAAAATATATAGCACTGCCAAAAGTTTTAGGTTTTAATTTAATTATGATGGATGGAACGAATTTGGGTGGACGGTATAAAACCGTTTTAAAAAACCATAAAGATCATGTCATGATCATGTCTTCGAGAGCATGTGACATGATCCGTATAAATCTTGTGTGTTACATTTCTCCGAAAGACTTTTGTATTCGTTCAGTAAAAAGTACTTATTTCTCTAAACATAATAAAGTAGATTTCTCGACGGATGTGCTTCATCTCCGCCCTCGCAATTGTTTCCTGCGTTCGACAATCACATTACATCGTCCTGCAGTCATTTTATTGTCCCATCTATATTATATCTGTATTTTATTCGCGATTAATCTCACCTTTTTGTTTTGGGTCTCAAAATATTATTTATGTGCGAAGGTATTTCAAATTTTGGTTTAATGTTGGAAGTAGGGTGCCCAAGTAATATATCCAGCAGTACCTACGTCCTTTTCACACGTGCAATGAATATGTATTGTAGATATACTTCTAAAGGCAAGTAATTGGATTTAATTGGTTGGAGTGCTACTATTGTTATCCAGGCGAAAACAGTGCATCATTACCTATGTTGAATTACGACACAGAGATAATAGAACCTCTATTAACGTTTAGCCTTTGACCTTTTGACCCTGTATGTGACATACCTGCCTGGGTAATATTATTAATTATTCTGTTGAGACGCTTAGATAATTTATGACAAAAAGAAGTTCGTAGGTTAATACTTTTAGCAAACGGACTTAGCGCGATTAAAATAGCCTCAATGGCCGTCTTCTATCGCCTTTACCATGGAGAGTGTTCTGAAGAGCTCTTTGAATTAATCCCACCCTCTCCCTTTTTATCCAGAACGACACGTGCGGGACTAAAGTGCCACCCTTTCACAGTGGAATCTAAAGGGTCTCGAACCAAACGGTTCAGCACTTCATACTTTTGTCGCTCAATTAAAGCCTGGAACTCTTTGCCAGCGCATGTGTTCCCATCTAATTTTGATCCTGGGTCTTTTAAGCGGGGCGTGAAAAAGCATCTCACTAAGCCGCCATAGTGGAGGCCACCATACCAGTAGTTTGGCTTTTGGAATGGTGTCCGCCACTTCTGGATTCCACTTACTGCTTACCATCAGGCAAAGTGGAGTCACTTTGGTAGGCTAATATAAAAAAAAAAAAAAAAAAAAAAAAAAAAAACATAGTTTATTGGGTCTGTATAGGTTATAACTGGATATAACATGTAGTCCACAAGTTTTAGAATAATACTCACTCTTACTTACTTCCTCATCTCACACATAAGCCTGTCTCTATCTTACTAATGGAAATAAGTAGACGTTTCAGTTTCCACATCCCGTATTTTAACCGTAAAATAGTACGAGTATGTATCTATGATTTAGCCACCTATAAATAAATAACCAAGAAATTTTGTTTCCCACACTCATCCTATTTGTTCTATAATACTCAACTTGTCCTACGTTGAATGTGTCAGACTTCAGGTCAATTATATAAGTAATTCGGTGGGATTAGCTTAAGCCTCGATTTAATGCCGACCCTAATTTGAGATAAATAGCTATCTAGATTAAACACTATTCGCTAGATTTAGTTCATGCGATTAGGCCTTTAATGCCAGCCAATTTATTCAATTACTTCTGTATTTATTGAGGATTAGTTTTATTTGTTCAGTGCATTTCTTATTATCGTACTTACTTACCAACTGTGTGTGAATGATGAAACAATAATGACTGAAACTTTGTCGCCTCGCCAGTAGCTCTTTCTTAGCTCTCTCTCTCTCTCTCTCTCTCTCTCTCTCTCTCTCTCTCTCTCTCTCTCTCTCTTTCACCAGACCAAACACTATAAAAGACATGATAATATAATATAGTATAGTATAATAGTGATGGAGACTATTACTTTGTTCGGGACGAGTCTTCCCGAAGCGTCGAATGGTTCGTGGGGTAAAGAAGAGACTTTACAACTGTTTGGCAAACAAGTCTATTCCAGAGACAATAAGTACATACAACGTACCAACTATAACAATGCTATCAACTATACTATAAGATGTCGGAGACGAGATGTGCTCGTGCTCTGGCTATGCGTAGTCAAGACTGTCTTGGATAGCCCAAGACTCGATTTTATAAGGGTCTCGGCTCCGACATGGGAGGGGTGTAGTTTTTCTTAACACAACTAAGGTACCTAATAGGGTAACGGTTATACGTTAAACAATACAAAACATAAGGTAACAGTACATGTTGTAACACTCTAACATTAAAGAACACTTTATAGTGTCATAAACCCTAGCGCAAAAGGCGGTGTTATAGAATTGTTTATAGCTTTGAAAATCTATACAAATAACAAAAATGGTTAACACTATTGTCTACAAAACTTAATGATTACCTAACGGAACAAGACGTGGGAACAGGGATTCGCAGGTACTGCATTACGCTAAACTGTAAAACATCTGTTCCTTATTTCTATTAACTAACAATACAGAAAATATACTGAATATAAGAAACTAAAACTAACGTTACTTCGTGCCGTCCGGAACATACTTTCTTATATTCTCTAAGACGGTAGATGAGTGATCCTGAGTCGATTCGACCCACCGATGGTCAAGCAAGCAACTACTACCGTAAACACTTTTTTTATAATATCTGCGTAAAAACTTTCGACAACCGGCTCTAACATTTTTGTAAATTACAATAGTTTACATAACTAGGTACTTGTATGTCCGCCAGCTGTAGCTATTTTATATAATAAACAACTTATTTTTTCGAGAGTTTGTAAAGGTATGGGTTTGACCGATATTAAGTATGTTGTTCGGAAACATTAAAACTGTCGATTAAAATCTTGGCAGTTGGCACATTGCATTGCGAAGAATATATCAGCTATTTTGATTTTATGCAATTAAAACCAAAATAACAGATAAATTGAGCTGAGGTGTCTTCCAAATTAAGCAATGTTACAAACAAATTACTAATCATAAAGAAGATATATTTGCCACAGTTTATAACGAATTGATACCAAGACTTTTATGACCTGACAAGCTGAGCAATTGTATGTTTAAATATTAAATGTAATTTTGATCAAAAAATATTTTTCGTCCTTTTCGCTGTAACTTTTTATTTTACTTTAAATATATGTATATCTATAGCCTTTAGGTAATTTAAGATGCTACACCTATATAATTTGCTATTAATAATTAATCAGACATTTTGCGCAAAAATCTTTTCGGCCCCAGGACGCGTGCAGCGCTAAACACCTACCGTATCCTCCGCCACCGATTTCACATTTCGATTTCCAAAAGAGTCAGGAAAGTGACACGTTTTAGAAAATGACGAAGTCGTCCGGAGAGTGGACGAATTAGAAAAGAGCCAAGTTTAGAAAAGAGACCAAGTAAGAAAATGGCAAATTAAAAAAGAGACGAGATAAAGGAGAGTGCCAAGTAAATGATGAAGTCATCCGGAGTGGATAGGAAACAGCCTGTCTGCATTTTCCGACTGCAGTTATCAGGTTGCCAGTCCATCTAGTTATCATGATCTTCATTTAAGATTTTTTCGATCTTGTCGGTAATTTGTTCGTCTTGTGCACTAATATTTTAAAATTTGTTTCAACCCGTTTTTTAAAATGCGAAAGTTTTAAGAGAGCATACCTCTAATCCATCGTTGCAATGGAATCACTTCGCACTCAAAATGCTTAATATTAATTGTGTTATTAATGGACAGACTCCACAAATTCATCATAATTTCCAGTTTTGTAAATAACTTATATTCACCTAGTTTTAAGTATAACACTTTTTAGGAGAAATATTTCGCACTCTTATGAAAATCAGACAAAAATGCTAAACAGTTAGGTGAAAATGTCAAATAAACACGGTCCTCCTCAAAGGTGTTACATTTCAGAGTGTTTACCTATAACAAAACTGAATCGGAAATACCTAAACATATAAAATGATATTCAAATTGTAAATGGCGGCTCACGCGATCATGAAAATGGCGATTAAAATTACTAACGTCTTTTAATCTAATATAAGGCTTTTATGTGACGGCATCGTGCAATTTACGGCCTTTTCATGACTCTACCAAACATAATAGAACAATATCGTTACTTCATTCTTTCTTTTATGTTGGCTGTAAATCTACTTTTTCAGCCGTTGTGTCATGATTTTATACTGTTTTCCTTTACATTTTTTATTTATCTTTGATTATTATATCACAGTATATTTGAATCTTAATGAATTGCTCATTGAATTTCATACATAAAACATTTATTCTGACGAAGTCACTTAAGTATGAGGAAGCCTCAATGTGCTCGTAGTTGCAGGATTCGTGTTTCAGTCTTTAGGTGCATATTATTTTCATGTTATGATCGTCAATGTAATAGGGTAGGTAGGTAGGTTTTGTAAGTCCAATTACGTGTGCGACAATCGACCATCACAAATATTTTTTATTATGATAAAGTCATGTTTTTTTTGTAAATCTCTATGACAAAAATAAAGCTATTGTTTTTACTATTACTTAACTTATAATTGAATTTTTCACAGGCTTTTTTCCAGCATTCTACAAAGAATTTAAAAAACACGTTTACAAAGTTTTCTAAAAATACATTATTTCTATTTGTTTCGCCTTGAGATGTGTTTCTTTCGTTTTGCTGTCATGTAATATTATTTTTTTACATTCGAATAATAATTTTATAAAACGTCAGAAAGTAATCTGTCAAATAGTAAGTAACACATACTTTTTAATGCTGGACTCACATCGAGCGTGGCAAGTACCACTTGGTGCATCCAGCTTCAGCTTGCATCCCGAGGTTTAATTTTTGCATCAGTTGGACTTGTGTGATACCAAATCCAAGTAACACATGCAAGCCTATTATTATTAAAACATTGCTTAATTATTAACGACTTCCAATGCAAGTATTAGGTAAACTTAGGTTTGTAAATTCACGAGCTGTCAAGCAAGGTGCAAGGTGCATTTTTTTGATGGATACATTGTACCCATCACAAAAAATATATAAGTCAAAATGGTCCAGTGGATAAGGCACCCGCTTCGTAAACACGAGGTAGTGGGTTCGAATCCGGGCAAGTACCAATGTGATTTTCCAAATCATATGTACTTTTTAAGTTTATCTTGGACATTTCTGACTTACGGTGAAGGAAAACATCGTGAGGAAACCTGGACTTAAATGTCTGAAATTGCCAATCCGGCTCGAGCATGCGTGGTGATTAATGCTCATACTTTTTCTATATGAGAAGAGGCCCTTGCCCTGCAGAGGGACAGTAAATAGGCTGGTATTATTATATTATTATTTTACATTGTATCACCCGTATTTTTATACATAGTGAGCTACTTTTAATAATCGATAAAAACAACGTATTGTACAGAGCAGTGTGTTTTCCACTTTACTGAATCAAAGATACCAATTTGAACACGTCCATAGCGTTCATTGAATACAAATTCAGCGATACATTCGGTAGATACGAACAAATTACCTCGAGCTTTTCACATGAAATCAATTAGGTACCTGCCTGCATTATTTCATTTATTTCGATACACGTGTAGGTCTGTATTTTTAGTAGCTAAGTCTTTTAATTCCTAGACTTATTTGGAGTCGGAATGCTTTTAGGAGAACCGGTCCCGCGGTACCGAAAGCCGTCTAAAATATTGTGTAGAATTGAGTAGAACAACTATTTTTCTTACTTTAACAGTATGCTTTCTAATTAGTAAGATTACTCGTGGTTTTACATCAATGAAAGTCAAGTAGAAAAACAGTAAGTTGTAATGAAAGAAGCACAAAGTAACAATTCTCTAAACTACTCTACAGTGTCAGATTTGGAAGGACACTTTATGTCCGCTTTGAACTACGCTTGTTTTTGAAGGCTTAAAGGTATTCTGTAAAAAGAAATATAGAAATAAAAATGTCGGATTCAGGGTAATTGCAATCGGTAGATATGTGAATTATAGAATTGTCTTCTCAATCTTTACTTTGTTATTTTTAATACCTTGGAGTTTGGTTTTCTAAGCATGTTGATAGAAACAACAGAAAAGGTCGTTAATATAGTAGTCGCTTTTCTTTTGTTTTCTACCTGTTTTTGCGAAATATTTTTCTATTATGTTTCTTTTATTCATTTTTATTTCTTTAAATAAACTAATCTACTTGACCTGCGCATTTTCTTACCTACCTAAGAATAAAATATGCCCTTGTGCTATAAAAAGCAATTTATTTATACGTGAGCTAAAGGATTACAAGACCTTTTCTTATAAAATGTTTTCATTATTAATATATTTTTATATCAATATCTTGTTAGGTAGGTACCTAGTGTACCTACTACCTACATAAATAATACCCTAGGGAGTTACCCACCGCCCACGTGGGTATTATTGAGAAATGATTTTAATTGGTTCTTCAAATCAAAAGTCGGCTTATTTATCGTTATTGATTTTAGATTAAAACAAAACAAAATATGTTTTTTTTAAATAGCATCTGTTTTTAACTGTTTCGATAGTTTACCGCTACCTATGCTGGCTTTAAGGTTGTAAGCGTTCCAAACGATATCTTAAGGGTTAATAATAATAATAAAACCATTTAACCGGGTCTTCCTAATTCTTGACTACCAACCAACGCTCAACTAACCAGTCAGAACTTTCGCTTAGAGCATCTTCAAGACTCCCACTCGATCGAGGATTTGCAAAGTATCTATTAATGGCGATATAAAAGTGTCTCACTCCGGACGTAGAGGAAAAAGAAATACAGACTTTAATCATCTTGCGGGTAGTGAGATTATGAGGCCTCAAATAACCGGCCAGGTTACAAATTAGAATAATTTCTCTCTGGCTTTTGCTCTGCACATTAATTGCAATTATTGAAGGAAAAAATTGTGTGGAAACGTGGACTTACGGACATAATAAATATGAGTCTGAAAATACTAATACTCCTTTTATTTATTTATTTAAGACATTTAAAATTACAATCCTTTAACATTAATTTCTTGTACGACGTAAACCTTATGGTTAATTTGCGTACAGGGTTCTCGCTCGCAGCGTGTACTTTATGTGTACCTTTTATAAGCATGTTGATTAATGCATTCTCTGTAAGAAGAAAGGTTTGCCGTGCAGTGGATAAATAATGGACTTGTATTATGTAATAAAACTACGTTATACCGTAATCAGAATTAGTAAAGATTGTGGCGACGTCACCATTGCACCTCAATGCTAGTGTTAGGTACACATTATCCTAAAACAAAACGATTCTAAAACAAACGGTACGGTATGGACCGTACGGATATGCCGTTTTGTTTTAGAATCGTTTTTAAATATTTGACACTCCTGTTTTTCTATGTGAATTAAGTAAAACTAAAATCTATTTTAACATATTTTTAACCGCTAAATTGAACACTCGAATAGTAACCTATGTCAAACGTTTAGAAGTTCGTTTTAATGTCTTTAAAGTCTAGAGCTCTTCGTTAAGACTTAAGACGCTACTTGAGGTTAAGGAGCCCTGTTGAGAACGTAATTACAAAGTAATTTGAGTTGTGGATTTGTTGTACTTATGTATGTTTGAAAGTAGAGTGTACCTACTTAGGTATTTACATTTCTCTTAGACAAGAAATTAATGTGTTATTAGGTTGAAGACAGAATCTACGAGTTTCGCACGCGCCAGTTGACGAATAAAGTCTCTTCTTTAACATAACAGTATGCTTTTCTCACCCGAAAGGGTAGGCAGATGTGTATACGTTCACGTTTCATCAGCTATGTTAAGGTACTATGTAACAGGAGATGAGTCCGTTCGTTGTCTTCAACCGGGCAAATATTTTTCAAAACCAGTACTCAATTTTTACTTTTAAACTTTAAAATTAGATCATTAAAAAGTTAATAAATTGGGTACTGATATAAATTTATAAACAAACGGGAATTAACGCGATCATGAATTAGGTATTTACATACCTTATTTTGCTTGACGTTTCGACCAGGTTACACCGGCCGTGGTCACAAGCATACCATACCAGACATATGTTTATAAATTTATATCAGTACCCAATTTATTAACTTTTTAATGATCTCCCGGAGATGACAGATTCAATTACACAAAAATCGAGATAATATGCAACATGTAAACAAAACAAAGTAAGTTGTAGGTACTCATTTATATTACGCGAGTACGACAATAAAAGAAGGTACCTATAATATATGAAACTTATCCTCAAATTTGACGTTCCTGAAGCTATAAAGCATTTGCGGTTCAGTAGTATCCCAATCCTAGGCACAATAGCTTTTATTCCTTTGCCAATACGGCAAAAATCCCCATAACATTGATTATTATCCCTGCAAAATAATGAAAACATTTTTTGCTATTACATTACATACACCGCACACGGGTTGAGAGCTGATTAATCCAGTTATTGATTTTCTCGAAAAATTCAATGAAAGACCTCTTTTATTAAAAATAAATCAGTATTATAGAATTCCATTTTAAGGAACATAGTAGATAGATAAAATAATATCATTGAACTATCACAACAACTACACAGTGCTATCTAGACCCAAATTAAGTATATAATAACTATAACTCAATTATAAGCACCTATCGACGAGTATTCTATGGAGAGCTTTTGGCTGAAGTCATGAAGATGATGATTTATTACGATTGCTATGTATAATTATAAATAACTTCCCCCAGTGCGGTTTCACCCGCGTCTTTGCTTACTGCTCTACTCCCGTCGCCAGTAACGTGATGTCAAATAGTCTATAACCTTCCTCAGAAACTAGGCTATCATACGCAAAATATTTTTTCAAATCCAACTGGTAGTTCAAGAGAATAACGCGTTCAAACAAACCAACTTTTCCGCTTTATAAAATAGGTATAGATAGATACAATAAAAGTACATAGGTATGAATCGGCTAAAAGATCTCCTATTATATTTGAAATCTTCTGAAAGATCTATCAATAAACAGCTTAGTGTATCGATACTAAAGTGGGCACCCACACGCCGTAGTTAAAAGACTGAGAGTTTACTGCTCACAATATTATCTACAGTCACGCCCACGATAAATAACCTTTCTGAGATCATACTATGATGCAATAACGGTGAATACAGCTGGTCGACTCATTTTCACACAAACTGAAGGCAGCTTTCGTTGTTTCTAAAATGTACTGTATTCATTCCTTCAAAGAAAAGGCATGACGTGGTGTTATAAGTTTGAATTATTTGAATCGGTGTGTGATGTCGTTCCAAATGAATATAGAATGTAGAAGATGGATAGAAAAAACAAAAGAAACTTTTAATTTACCTGTTCTTCTTGGCTATCCCCTTGCGTAATAAGTATATCTACCTGTCTTACCTTGCCCTTCGCGAAGTGAAATACTTAGTTAAACTAACTGCACTTGCTATGTCCATTCGCCTTCAAAAGCTACATATTGTTTCTTTGTTTAACAGCTCTATCTAAATATTTTTTTAAAGTTTTAGGACATACAAAATACTTGGTAGTCTGTAATCGGTAACCTAGTTTACTTAGAAACGTAACAGCCAGACGGAAATTTAAATGTCCTAGTTTTTACTTTTGAACGCAAACAGTTGGTACCTAAGTTTGAAGTAACACTGAATAGGCATGTTTTTAGGTATATATCAAGTGGTAACGGTAACTAATGCTGGAGTTAATGCGTGTTACCTGCTTCCTGCGTTCATTTGGATTACCCAGAATTTAAAAAGCCAACAGTAAAATACAATTTCCTCTAATAATGTTACAATTTAGTATCTTGGGATAGCGGAAACAGATGTTTAGTATCGTATTACGACTTTTCAATTGAAATGGCTTAGACGCGATGACGTAAAACTCTCACGTCCTTCACCAACGATTTTCCTGTTTCAGCGTAATGGAAACTCGAGTTTTAAAATAAAAGTCTATTGTGTTTAACAATAAGTAGTTTTTAACCTGCATTGTATACGTCTAGAACTATTATTATTGGTTTTTGTATGTTGTGAACCTGATGATTATGATGAGATGATTACGTGAGCTTAAAAAAATCATTTCCGTAACGGTGACATCTTTTAAACATTGACAAAATGTTCAACCTCTCAGAAATTCCTTCTAAAAATCGCTTACCCTTTCAACTTTTACTCCTTGAATGCAATTTTACTACATGATATGTGCTATCTTTTTTTGGTGAAAAAGTAAGTAGGTACTTAATTGTAAAAATGATCGAAGATGTCTCACTTAATTTGGAGCAGTCAAGTTAATCATAACCCACGTTTTTAATATTGTAGAGCAACTCAGATGGATTTCATATACTCAAATTACCATGACAGAGCATCATAGAAGTTCATGACTTAACATAAAAAAGTATAGTTATCAATGTTTTGCCAGCATAATAAGTAACAATAAACAGATTTAAAGTCCACCCCAAACCGGCAAAACAATTTGTCTGAATAAATAACGACAAAGTTCTCGTAACTACGTAATGTAAATTACTAACTCGTTAAAATTATGATAATGGGTAACTTTGTCGAATTGAGTCGTCAGCGATAATTACTCTATTTTTAACTGTCATTATAACAACAGCGAGTTCATTTTGTATAATGGACGGCGACCAATGAATGTTTTACAAATTATTGCGTATTATAGCGTGTTTTGAAATAAACATTGTATCGGTTTAGGAATATTGCTGCCGCCTTTTCATAGATGGTTGACAGTTTTCTATGGATTAACATAGAAACAATGTTAAATAAAATGTGTAAAATTTGAAAACAACGTGCAACACGAATACTAATTGTATCTGAATTATCAGCTATAGAATACAGAATTTATTATATACCTACCGCAGTATTTTCTCGTAATAACAACAATTTTTATGCAAATAGTGCACTAATCAATCACTGTCCTGTTAAAAAAGGACGTAGTTACGAACTTTTCTCAAAACGTGTTAAGTATATGTAGATACAGCATTCTTCTTCACAAGAGCATAGCAATACTTTTTACACTTTGTACCTACTTAAAACGTCAATTCAACAATCTGACGAAGCTGGAAATGAAGTTAAGGCGAGAGTTTCCCTGTAGAAATAGGAGCACCTTCCTGTGCACTACAGTTGCCTAGACGGTTCTAAAACTAATTACGTATATAGGTCACAGCAGACCCAATTTGAAAGTGAATCTAAATAATAATAATAATAATATGTGGACACTATCACACACCGTCATCTCTTCCCAAGCTACATAGGAAACACTGAAGACAAATACAAATGTTCATCACATAAATATTTGCCTTCCGCGGGAGTCGAACCCACGACACCCGGGATCGCAGTCAGTTACACTAACCACTAGACCAACAGTGCAGTCATGGAGTAACCTAGTAGTATTTTGGATGCATTATCGTACACTTGAGAGTGGTGTGTCTATAAAAAATATGATATTTAGTATGCATGTAAAAAGGTTGGCTTGTATTTCTTTAGTTGTTCATAACGAAATCCTTGGAAAATTGGGTAACTAGTTCTACTCTAGCCCCAACTTCCAATTATCAACAAAGTAAATAAAATTGTATACCAGCAAACTAGAGCGTATTATTTCAATGATGGAGATAAGGACCGTGTACTCGATCAATAATACCTCGGTTAAGTTATTTTATGAAGTAAATTGGTTCCGACTTTGAAATGAAGGCGATCCAGCTTCTTATTGCTTTTGAATTGCTCCCACAGCATATTGTCAAACTAGCCTTTAGAAGTTTCGATTTTATAGTATAGTTTATTTGTTCTTACCTAACACTACCTCGTGTGTATAACTGTTACGTTCTATGGATAACCTAATGAATAAAAATATGAAAATTAAATATTTAGAAGTGACTAGCCACCAAGATTTTTAAATATTACGAACTATTGCCATTAGCTACCTACCGTGTTTTTATTGCTGTTTGGTGACAACATTCAAGATAATATTACCTAATTATGTGTATGATAGACAAAAAAATGTTATGCGTAAACATGCCAGTTTTGCTACGAACCTGCGGTAACAAAAATGAAAATATGAAAAATTTACAACGCCTCTAGTATTTACTCTGAGAACAAAATTAACTTAATATTTTGAGCTGTCATAGATGAAACCGCTACCGGTACCGTAAGTGTATTTAACAAAACGTGAAAACAAAAAATATATACAGTCGAATTGGAAAACCTCCTCCTTTTTTTGAAGTCGGTTAAAATGAGCTTGTACTCTTGTACGCTTGTACTAGCGTGCTATTACTTACGAGCTGAAGTCACGCGATGTCAATTATAGCTGAGTGGATAATATTAGCAAATTATTGCTATGTCAATACTAACAATTTTTCGCACTCTTAGATAAGGGAAAGTAGATTTATTAATTCTAAGCTTTATAACAATTAATCAAAATAGAAATTGGCGCAGTCGTATTCCGTCTTGTGTCCCTTTTCCACTAAAGAAGGTGTTGTGTTTGGCTCTTTGTGTAAAATGTAAATTACGCTAGAAAACACACGTGCAAGCATTAATTAAAAATATTCTTCTAATAGTACACAATAGTACACAGTCATTGTTTTTTCATCTCTGTTTTTCCTCTGAAATTGTCGTTTTCACTATCGTTTAGACTTTTGAATTTTTTTCTTAAAAATGATAAATGTAGCCATGTCCAAAGCAAGGGTAGGTAGGTAGTCTCAAATAAATTTAATGGTAACTACCCTTTCTTTGAGAAGAAAACCTGCGTAGATAAATGATGTCATCTTATTATATTTACTAAATAGAAGCTGTTATCGTTACCTTCTTATCAAAACGTTGGCAACGTGATAATGATCTTTGTTTATGGTTCATAATATTACACTGTCTGCTCACTGAATAAATAAGCAATCTTTCATACGAAGATATTATCTTTATTTACGACTAAGTTTCATAAAATGATAGTTAACAATTTTGTAAGTGGTAACTGTCGCTCATGGACGACTCAGAGTCTACCCACCGAGAAGGGAGTGGGGTAGGTGAAGAGTTTGAGGGAGGTGAGTAAAAAGGAAAGCGGGGAAATTGGACCTCCGGCACTCTTACCATATAAGTAGATAAACCGTACTTACTCACCGAACAAAACGCCAACAGTACGGATAGGTACTATTACTCTTACGTCGATCTTCTATAAGTAGTATTTTACCGGTCGATCCGGCCCATTCATGCTGAAACCAGCGTGGATCTACTAACGTGAACTGTGATTTAGTTTATATAAATAATTCAAAAACTTAGGTAGGTTCTGCTGTTAGAACACATATAAAGGATAACTACAAGTTTTCATAATGCGTGTAAACCTACAAAAAACATTTGTAAAATTTGACTTTGGTCCATATTTGGTCTTCTACCTTTATAATATAATTAGGTTTCACCTAATATTTTTGCCACATATTAGAAGAACACACTATTCATCTGATAGATACTTTTATATCAAATACTAATTAATTGTGTACTATTTCAAAAAAAACACCAATATACTATCAGTATAGAAAAATTGCTGAGCCGTTTGCGTTTTATTTCTAGCGAAATACAGACTGTTTATGAGCTCAGAGTTGTTTCATTGTATTGTTTGGTTTATCTACCTTGCTACTAGCACGAGTATGCGTGGGTCGTCAACGTATTGTGTTCTATTCTAGTAGCTACTGTATTAAAATGGTAAACCATAACTCGAACAATGTAAATGTGGGTACAAGAAAGTACCAACTGACTCTCTCAATACAGTTGTTTGCCGATTTATCAAAGTGTAACTTTAAATGTGACGGATTTTGGATTATGTTCTACAAAAACTAATGAAATTGTAATTTTATATTTAACTAGCTGTTGCCCGCAGCTCCGCCCGCGTGAATGAACGCGCATAATATATTTTTACTAAGCATGAACATGTTTATACATTGACGATTTTTCATACATACGTTCATCCCCATTTTAACCCCTTTAAGTCATTTTTTCGCGATAAAAGATGGCCCTTGTTTTTTCCGAAGATCTAGTATATCTCTATACTTACCAAATTTCATCAAAATCGTTTCAGTGGTTTAGGCGTGTAAGCGTAACAGACAGATAGACAGAAAGACAGACAGAGTTACTTTCGCATTTATAATATTAGTATCTATAGAGTAAAAAAATATTTGAATTTAAACTTATAGCTCTAGAAGTTAAATTACCAAATCTTACTTTGTGTTGGCTAAACAGATCATAAAAATAAACTGCTGACCACTAACCTTTTTTTTCTGATCTTTGCAATTTTAAACTTAGGGACGCATTCATGCAATATAATTATGTGTCATTTATTCAAAATTGTTCTTTATAATGTGTGTCCATGTCCTAGAAGTATTTCTATGAAAATTATTATCCTTTATTCACGTAATGGTTCCCACGAGTTATAATTTCATACCATTGATTCCGTTATATTAGCTGTAGCTTAATTGCTTAATTAACCCAGAGTAAAATACATCTATCTAATCTTCTCAATACGCATCTACATAATCACGTTCACAAATAGACATAATTACAGAGCTGTCAAGTTCATAACGCATTGATTCACGACGAAGGAGTCTAGAGCGAGGATGTGAAGATCAATATCCGCCGACGCAGTTACAAAGAGTTGTAGTATTGTTGGTACGTCTAGGAATGTTTAGGGTACTTTCAGATTAGCTCGGTATTATGAAAAAGATAATGCTCAAGTTTCTTCTAAACTTCAGTTAAGTAGAAATTATAACCGTGATTAGGATCACCTAGAGATAGATGATGCTCTCTACGTTTTACGATAGTAGTCTCTTTAATGTAGGTAAGTAGTTTGTTATTTATACCTCTATCATACAGTTTTATCTATTCGTACCTGATGTAATTTTCTTTTATTGCTCCTATTTCATTTATGTTTGTATTACCGTTTTCAGGAACTTCTATAGCAGTAAAGCTAGCAATACTTATGTGCATTAAATTTTATTAATACAGACTGTTATCGCAACACAGACAACATAAAATTGCTTATGAATAGACTACCGTATGACATATTGAAGCAAAAGCTGAAAGAACGTATTATTTTCATTCAAGACAGCTAAGCTTTAAAGTAAATTAGTTGCTTCAGTTGCTTGGAGACAAACAAAGGCATTAAATGTTTAACATTTACTCTTTATATGTTTGGTATTTATTGTTTGTAAACAAAAGGAAGACTTGTTGCCCCAAGGGCCGCCTTACCATCTAAGTGTCAACGCAGTGTTGCATTCTTATGATTAGCATTAGTTATTGTTTATGTTGAGGCTTTTAGAAACTTTTTTACAAAAATTTTCGCATTGCACAATTATTTGATCACCTAGAGTGATCAAATAATTGTGCAATGCGAAAATTTTTATTCTTCTGCAATATTTTTTAATTTATTTAGGTATTTATCAAAAACTTACAACTATCCTTACAAGCCAACCTAATGCAGAAAATAAATCAACATGAAAATATTATTATTAAGTAGAACATTTTCAGTGAAACTTGACAATTACTCTGCGTGCGAATGCATTCTCAAAGTAAAATCGTCTGTTCACTTAATAGTTGTCTAACGATGACAAACGCAAAAATTTAACTCAATACTATTCGCGTGATCAAAGTGGACATTCTTTGTCCACTTTAATCACATATTTATAATGGATGAACTAGGTGTTGTGTATACAATAGTTATAATGCTATTCACTAATACACTTCGTAGTAATTTGCTAGTAAATTTCAGTCGATCGTAAAATGTTAGGATTTCAGGCCTCGTTAAATGGAGCAATGTATTAGAACCTTTACTAGTGTTTGGAGTCTGGTATCGTAAGTCTATATTGCGCTTAAACACGCTAAGCCACCCTTCAACAGTTTTTTTTTATTTGGCGCAGTTCGCGCATATCTTGGCGTGCTTTACTGTGGAATTTCTTCGATGTAAAATTGCAAATTTGCCATGCAAAATAAAGTTAATTGTAGCTTTCACTTAAATTATACTTAGTAGTGTTTTTACCTACTGTTAATTTTTATTTTAACTTTCGGTATTGACTAAGTGAAAAGAATATCACTTTTATCGAAAATATGCAATATTTCGTTGTACCTTCATATGCTGATAAATAAATCTATAAATTACCTACGAAATAAACAGCTTTAATAAGTAATGTCCTCTGAGGTTACGGTCGATAGCCCCCAGCTGTGTATTTCGGGGCATTGCTACTTACTTACCTGCACACCACGGCTGTCGTTGACCTTAAGCAGTATATTCAGGGATCATTAGCACCACTATCATTTACTTTTGTCTGCATCGACGACTTTTTCCATCCATTATTTAAATGTTTGACTTTTTCTCAACCCTATTTTATAAAGATTTTTATCGTTTGCAGATTTGATTATGAACACAATTAAATAAGTATTTATTTTTTATTGACTATAAGTTCTTAGATGGTTAAACAACGTACACTAATGAGTTTTTTATTGCCTAAAATTATATTTTCACAGTTAATCCTTTGTATTTTTATTTACTTACTAGCGAGCGACCTGCCCCGGCTACGCAGTGGATAGTTCGTAATAAGGATTACTAATCGTTGAAAGTATCGTCCCTTTTTGGTTATAATTTGCATATATTAAAACTACTTATAGTGAAAACCGTATCGCGGTCTGTGGAAAACAGATAGAAGAAAACACAAACATTGCTTATTTAGAGAATCTAAAAAATAATTTCTTGTACCTACACGCAAACGTGTTTGCTTCATTAGAAAAGACAACTTAACTAACAAAACGTGGTCTACCTTTTCGAGCAATATTATTGCTCGAAAAGGTAGACCACGTTTGTCATGTCAATGCCATCAAAAACAAATTGTAAAAAAAAATCAAGTCTCGCAACTCATTTCTTCTACCCTAAAAAGTTGTGAGATCCATGTAATACCAAGTCAGTAAATTTATTTAGCTCCTACTTAAGGGACCTTCTGTCTTAAGTCATTACCTACGTAATTAGCTAACTTAACAACATGTTAAAGTGACCAAATCAATATTAAAAATCTTTATGTTCTAAATAAATAGATTGACTTGGCCATCGCATGAAAACACAATGTATCTCACAATTAATACATATTATATAAAATTAGATGGTTTAGTGCGATTGCCAAGTCGTGTCTATAAAATGCCTGCTTGGGTACTAGCTTCTACTGTTATTCACAACGAAAGTATATAGGGGGTTGAAAATGGCCCGAACTGCTTCGAGAAAACGATGGTACGGCCGTGCCGCCTTTTTTTGCTCAACTGCTGTGCCCTCAGATTTTTAGACAAATAACAAAAACCAACTTTAATACTATCTCGTCACAAAAGACATAGTTTCTACAAAACATAAAACTAAAATCAAACTACTCAACCATTTTTAATAATATAAAAAAATGGAGCAAATTTTTACCCTTTCGAATAAGAAAAGCATTTTCCAAATCGGTTTATAAATGAACGAGGTCTGCGCTAAAAACGCGCTAACACACATACAAAAAAAAAATACAACACGGATTGAGAAACTCGTCCTTTTTGAAGTTGGTTAAAAAGGATATTGCTTCATGCTTTATTACTTATTTAAAGCTTAAAAGGAAAGTTATCGATTCTAAGAGTAAATATTAACAAACAAGACAGACTGGTTGCAAAGCATTACACTTTACATCGATTTGTTTAGCAAATACCTATAAGATGGTGGCAGATAATATAATTAACAAAAATATGTAGAGTTAGTAGATACCTAAAATAAGTATATTTATTAAAAGCAAATATAAATGATTCATAAAGAGCGAGATCCATGAATTTTCTGTGTCAATATTCCTGGTATTGTCACGTTACCCATTCTTTTATTTAAGTTAGGTTAGGAAAGGTTTACTTTATGAATAAACATAGAGTCAACTTTGGCAGCCGCTTTAAATTTTAAGCGATCACGTATTTTGTGTTTAAAAATAGGTAGGAATATGAGAATATACGAGCCGGATAGATTCGGGCAATAGTACCCTCTCATAAAGTATTTTAAGCATTAGTTGCTATCTTAATTAGTTAGGTGAGTGAGAGCGGGTGGTCCAATTAAACCTTCGCACCTCTTCCTTTTTCTCTCCCATCACTTTCTCGAGAAATGGTTCCTGAATACGGTCAATACAACCAATCCGTTACTGCAATGTGTAGAAAATAACCACGTTCGTGGGTTTTGGTTATCACTTACCATTATTTAGACCATTTTTACTTACACCGATGTCATGCCTTAATAACGTTAGCATTAATCATCTTATATCTTAAAAGTAAAGTAACAAAATATGCGTGACAATCAAATTTATATACGTGCATGAAGTTAACTTTACCGACAAGCGTAACCGTTATGTTCGTCTACACCACAACCGTTATAACTTACTTTTGACTGACATTGCGTGTGGAAATACGTAACTTAGGTAAATACGTATAACGCTTGCAATATTTTGCGTGTTAAACATCAACAACAGTTTAAAATTAAAAGCTTAAACATTTTACAAATAAGTTTTATTGTTAGAAACATTATAGACATTATCTTTAAACACAAGATTAGGCGTCAACAATTGCGCATTAAATTTAATAACAAATAAATCAAATAAATTTCTTAAATTCATAATCTTCCTCTCTCCTCCTTCGTTCTAGAAGATACTTAAATAATACAATCAAAACACCAATAACAATAATTGCTGTAGCTATCAGCTCGATGTATAGTGACTGGTACCAGGGTTTCAGAGGAGATGAAGAGCGTAAATGAAGTGCTCCTTTAGTACGTATAACATGCTCTATCAAGAAGATTAATTCTTGTTTTGGAGGGAGGATTCTATCGCGGTATATTGAAGAGAGTTCCTCGGCTTTTTCTTTGTATCTGGAATTTAAAAGAAGATGTTATGTGTTATCTATCACCGCTGTCAGTCATTGATATAAACATTACATGGTATACTTTGGCACTATACGGCTAATATACGTTAATTGCTATATTATAAGGGAAGGAAAAAACCTATATTTTCAGTCTTATTCCTATGACATGTCATATCATAATATAGGCATACCTACTTGATACTGTTAATTATCCATTGACCCCACACTGCGAACTAATAGAACAAATAAATTATTTATAGAAAGTCCTTGACCTTGAAGCTCAATTTTCGCAAAGGTTTAGGTACCACAACAAGACGAAGACATTATTTACTTACAAGTTCCTAACTTCTTAGGTCGAGCCACTGAACATTCATTTACTGAGATCGGTCGATTAGTTTTGAAACTAGTTTAACAATGATAGTAAACACATACATAGGTACACAGGTATAACAACAAAACACGTGTAAAGTACAAAAAATATCTGTTCTTTATTTTAACTTAAAATTCCTACCTATCTACTAAGTATTCAGGTTTTTATCTAAATGTAAGAATGTTTTATACTAAGGAGATGAAAACAAAGTTGAAGTAAGTACTCAAAGCTCTAAAAATATTGATACGGGCTGTCCTTGAGGTCGGTCCTGAAGCACCCTTTCCATTACGATCTTTGTCTTCTTATCACAATGTGTAGACTCAGCCCATCCTAATATTATGATAAGACTACGAACCCACAGCCAAAACATGGGATGGTTTTAAATAAAATTATGTAAGTAAGTAGGAAAACTAAAAAAAAAGAGTGTGTGTACTCATGTACGCACGTAAGAAGTTTTACTTTTTTGGCGTAACAATCCAAAAATACCAAATAATAACACAACGCATACATACATAAATATACCTAAATAGCATGCAACAATAAAATATTAAAATATAATTAATTTTTTTTTTTAATTATGGCGCAAAAATAAATTTTATTTTAATTATATTTTATGATTTTTCATTATTGTTGCATGCTATTTATGTATATTTATAATTACTAACTTCAAGGTGTAAAAGGTTCGCAACTAACTTCAGGGTGTTGCTTTATTCTGTCGGTGTGCGCGCGCATCGAAAAAATTCACTCTCATCATTTTTCCCAATCGCGCCAAAAGAAGTATAACTTCAATAAAACTAGTACTTAATATTTTCGTTTTTATTATAGTTTTTAAATTGTAAAGTTCTACTAAAGCACAATAAATTATTTCCTATTGTTGTAACTTATTGTGCTTATGCAGAACTTTACAATTTAAACGAAAAGTCAGTATTTTGACTGGCCTGTTGGTCTAGTGGTTAGTGACCCTGACTGCTGAGCCGGAGGTCGTGGGTTCGATTCCCACCCAGGACAAACCTTTGTGTGATGAGCATGATTGTTTGTTCTGTGTCTGGGTGTAATTTATCTATACATATAATAAAAATGTAACCGATCGCTGTCTGTACATGGAAGATATATGAGAAAAAATACTATTGGGACCTATAACAACGCAAATAGAACCCAAAACAATGATTTTTAAAATTTTTGTCTGTTTGTCTGTTTGTCTGTGCGTTTGTGCACGCTAATCTCAGAAACTGCTTATCCGATTTAAATATGGTTTTCACTAATATATTGTGGTAAGCTTTACTTAACATTTTAGTGTTTGTTTCATGTCAATCGGTTCATAAATAAAAAAGTTATGCCAATTTAAATAATCACGTCATAAATGTGGTATGTATTTAGCTTAGCTTAGTTTGTTTTTAAGTTAGGTTAACACATCTTATTTCTTTATTAAAATGTAAATACTTTATTAGTTAAAATGTAAATACAAGTTAGATTTATATTTTCTGGATTTATTTTATTTTTTGTGATAAAAACATGTTTGTTAACACCGAAATAGTAGTAGTCGATTTACGCTAGTTTCAACATGAATGGGTCGGATCGACCAGGGATGTACTACCCTCTCATAGTTTTCGACGTAAGAGTAATAGTATCCATATTATTGCGTTTCGTTCGGTAAGCGCGAGAGCCGAAGGCCCAACTGATGCAGAGATGACAATCCTCGCAGCATGTGTGGGACCAGCTGAGTATCCGCGGAGTCATTGTGTGGGTGGTGTGGGTCAACCCGCCTGCCAGGGAGACCCGTATAAACGGTGGTGCCGCTGGCCGCCCGCGGCATTGTACAGGGGCCCAATTAGACCTAACGAAAAAAAAAGAGGCTGCTCCACCAGGTTGCGAATAATCTCGGAGTGGTTCGTCGTGCAGGTTGGTAACCGGATAGTGGGATCCGGCGACCATTTTCGAGACGGTACGGGGGCCTTTTGCGGGCAGTCCGTATCATGGAAGCCCGGAGGCCTAAGACCCTTGAGCCTTTACAGCTGCGAAGAGACATCGCCTCCTCAACGGCCGTCTTCTATCGCCTTTACCACGGAGAGTCTTCTCAACAGCTCTTTAAATTAATTCTACCCTCTCCCTTTTTATCCAGAACGACACGTGCGGGACTGAAGTGCTACCCTTTCACAGTGCAATCTAAAGGGTCTCGAACCAAACGGTTCAGCACTTTATACTTTTGTCGCTCAATTAAAGCCTGGAACTCTTTACCAGCGCATGTGTTCCCACCTAACTTTCATCCTGGGTCTTTTAAGCGAGGCGTGAAGAAGCATCTCACTAAGCCGCCATAGTGGAGGCCACCATACCAGTAGTTTGGCTTTTGGAATGGTGTCCACTACTTCTGAATTCCACTGACTGCTTACCATCAGCCAGAGTAGAGGCACTTTGGCAGGCTAATATAAAAATAAAAACTTATAGCGTTTTTATTCCTCGGATTCCTTTCATTCCAAACAATTTCCCGTTTAGTTTTAAACGAGTTTCCAGTTTCCAGTGAGCCTATGTTTCGCGATGACAATTAATGAGTGTGGATCTAAATATTAACTGTTTTTCGGATGGTCAGCATTATGTGGATTTGCCACGTGTAAGTAATCCTAGCAGCCTGTATGGCTTTGATCCGCGATGGCTATACGTCTAATATCGTAGATAGAGAAGCATTTACTGTAAAGATTTTTCTTATTCACCTAAACGAAGATGTTTATAATTCAAAACAAACCAAAAGATATATCTAAAAAATGCTGCCCAAAATCACTATTCCACGCGGACGAAGTCGCGGGCACAGCTAGTCTATAATATGTATGTATTTACAAAAAAAAAAAAAAGTGAATAGGTAGTATATCAGTTGTTTAGTACCCATAACACAAGCAAATATAATTGCTTAATTTGGGGCTAAATGGCGCTGTCTGCATGTGGTAGAGTATTATTATATTATTTTTTTTTTCATTTTATTATGATCATTAGCAACAGTCGTATTTATCTAGTTAGTTATTATAACTGTGGCCCGATTCTACAATAACAGCAACCATGACAAACTGTTTGATGTTCAAATATAAGTACCATCAAGCCTACATACTCGTAGTTCATTACAGTGCCAGACAACAAAGGAATTATTCGCTAGTAACATCGACTCTATTTATTATACCTCTCCTATTCCCGCGTTTGTGTCAGATACATTGCAAATAATATTTTGAATTTAATAGGTATCGCCGGCTCATATATATTGTTCTATACGAGCTAGGTTTCTACAGCAGTTGATGATCATGAAATAATCGCTACACCAAACAGTAATCTAACTTAAGCACACGATACTCTTACAAGTTTCCTATTTCACAAGTACTACACGACTTACACACACATTGTTGGCATCACTGAACATTTTTATGAATAGGGTAAACTAGTGAGGGGAAACAGTTTCATTAAATATTTGCTTCGTGAAATCCCAACACGATTTTATTCGCAGCAATGCCAAATAATAAACCTTATAAGAGAATACATTCTTTATTTGATATTAAGGGGAAATGTTTGTATATTTATGAAGATAAAATCTGTTCGTGAATAAATGTGGCTCTTCTTACTAAGCACAAAATAAGGACATGGAATTTAAGATTTGAGTACGATAGAAGAAACGTTTTAAAATAATGCAATGTAATAGGATGCTAATGCTGTTTAATAATGTATTATTCAGATTTGAGTATGTGTTTTAGTTGTAGATCTTGAACCATATTGTGATAAAGTTGCATTTTAAACTGTAAGATTTCGGGAATACATTTATTACATTCTCGATAATATAATAAGCGTTGAAATAGCTAATTTGTTTACAGCTTAATTCAGTATCATACTAAATGGAGATAACTATCTTTGTAATGAAGACAAACTTAAGAGTAAAGCCTATAACAAAATTAAAGAAAAATGAAGATTTAGAACCATAGTTATTTTATTTATTTTTACACTTTATATGCAAACATTTTAAATACGTAGCTATTTATAAAGCAAATTATAACATCTATTTCTCTCTAACTCATAAAAGTAAGTTATAACTCTTAATTACTATAAAATCCTCCATTTAATTTTAGATTCAATATTTTTAATCAACATAAATAAGGTAAAAAGGTCATTTATTTTACCGGATAATTAAGAGCTATTTTTGTCTAAAGTGATTATAAAACCACCAAAGAACTTTCTCAATGTTATAATGTACAAATATCTTTAATACTGACTTACGTTGAATTATTCAGTATTTCATCGATAGCCGCTTTCAAATTTGATGAAATTTTGTAATTCAGTTCGACTTTCTTCGCAAAACCTTTACTGACGGCCCTCTCGATATTATTCATTTGATCTCTGAACATAGGTATACCTATGATAGGAATACTGAAATGAATCGCTTCGTTTATTGATAGTAGACCTCCCGTTGTGATCATTAACACGCAGTTCGGATGAGCTGAAAGAAATGAATAAAGAATTTAAAAAAGCAATTGCGTAAAAGACACCTAGATTCCTCGTAATTGCCGTATTTAAATACAAATGAAATGTAACAGAAATTCTTTTTTATTTGAGCCTACTTCACACTTTTCGGTTCATCTATTTGAGTGCTACAATCCCTCTTCTCGTTGGAAGCTTTAAAAACGTAATAAAGGCGACACATATAAACTCAGAGTTCATACATAACTATGTTGCCGTTTGCCATATACAGGCTATCTAGTTAAGGGATTCAATTATATGATATAAACGTTTAGTATCTATATTACTTATTACGGCAATTACAATATTATGTAAGTAATTTATCAATTAATATTGGGAGAACTATGAGTTAATTGATTCAATCGTATCTACATTTATTGGTAGACGTCGCCATCGCTCTCGAGGGGACAGTGTGGCTGTAATGCGTTTAATTATAAAGTATATCTAGGTATTCTGAAGGTATTACTAGGAAGATTTCACACAACATTTATGCGTCTATGTAAATATCCACGTGTAAATACTTAAGCTTTGGTCCGGCAAGGATTGGAGAATAAGTAATTGCTTAAACTTATAATGCGAACACGGTCAAAATAGGCACAAAATTATATTATTTTAATAGATAATTTTTAATTTGAATGATTTTAATAGATTATGAGGAAATCACGAGAAAGCGTAGCGGAGTTAGCAACTTACTAAATGAACAATTTCATAAAGAATTATAGATTTCTGTAGATCAAAAAGTAAGATAAGCCTGATTTACATTAATCCAGAAGCTGGCGCCAGCATTACTGGATTAAAAACGTATTTCAAATTTCGAACGAGGATTGAAAACGTTTACATTGATACAGTGTTGATACAGTGCTGGAACCCAGTGGTGCTGGGGCCAGCAACTGAATCAATGTAAATCAGCTTTTAAGAAATCAGAGTGAAAGAGAGAGGAAGACACAGTTTTGTTGATTAGTAAGCTATAAAAATATAACATAATTAAAATACCTATTGAACCATGTACGTCAGTGTATGTAAATACAGCTAGTGCATTACGTATACGGTTACCGGTCGATACGGAGAGTACAGGGGTTAATACCTAGCGGTGCGTTCACAACGAGGGGTGACAAGCCAATTTCAAAGTACACACACAGGTTTATTATTTACATGACGTAATTGATTACACGGCGTGGTAAGGGTAAACGTATTCATATTTACTGCCTTTACACTTGGATAAACAAAAGCTGGTTTTTGGGGATGATTTGTCTCTTAGGCTATAAAACTAAATCTTTCTCCTACCTACAAACTATTTAAGTATCAGAGTTTGTATTTAGGCTTTGAGTTAGTTTTAGTTTATACATGTTACGAGGACTACTAGACAGATCGCGCTTTATAGAAATTAAGCTTATGAATTTAAACTTTAAACAATAAATATTTGTATATAAATAAAATTTACTTAATACCTACAACTTATTCGTCAATCCGAAATTCAAATCTGGGATCTCACTTCAGTTACACACATCAACACTGTACTATTTGGCCATTCACCATCATCAGTCAAAACACGTCCACAGTTGAACTTACTCCCAGAACATTTCATCATCATCATCATATCAGCCAAAAGACGTCCACTGCTGGACATAGGCCTCCCCCAATGTTCGCTACCGTGACCGGTCGTTCGCCGCTCTCATCCATCGGTTGCCCGCCACCCTTATAAGGTCGTCGGTCCACTTTGTGAGGGGTCTGCCCACGCTGCGTCTTCCGGTTCGTGGTCGCCACTCTACCCCAGCGGCCGTCAGTTCTGCGAGCTATGTGTCCTGCCCATTGCCATTTCAGAGAAGCAACTCTGCGAGCTACATCAGTTATTTCAGTTCGCCTGTGGATTTTTTCTTTTCTCAAACGATCGCGCAGGGAGACACCTAACATAGGCCGCTCCATCGCCCTCTGAGCGACTTTGAGCCTTCGGATAAAACCCATAGTTAGCGACCACGTCTCTGCTCCGTATGTCATCACTGGCAACACATACTGGTCAAAGACCTTGGTCTTGAGACACTGCGGTAGTGCGGACAAGAAGATATGTTGTAGCTTCCCGAACGCTGCCCAGCCGAGTTGGATTCGACGAGTGACCTCTTTCCCGAAACCGGACTTAACTAATCGTACTGTTTGTCCCAGGTATATGTACACGTCAACGAATTCGAGCATCGAGCCTCCGACCGTAATAGGAGTGGGTGTAACATGGACATTGGTCATGACTTTAGTCTTGTCCATATTCATTTTTAGGCCCACTTGTCGAGAGACTCTACTGAGGTCATCGAGCATAGCACATTCTTTAACACGTTGTGTGTTAAATTGGCGAAGGTCGCGAGTCAAAGACTTGGGATCCGTCTGTTGAGCCGCCGATAGTCGCTAGCTTCCTCTGGGGACCGCAGTACCATACTGCGCCTTCCATCCATAAGTTTGAAGATCTGGTCGGTGATCTTTCTCGGTCCTTTACTGCGGTGGGCTTTAAAGATGTTAGACCCTACCGAACGGACAGTTTTCACGAACCTGTTGCTGTATTCGTTAACGTCTACGCAATCGCCGAGGCTTTCGAAGCGGTTAAGAAGTTTGAGTTAGAAGCTCTCGCAGCTTTGAATTTGTATCGGTGCAGGTCGGAGCGCAGACTTCATCAGTCGAGACCGGTCCAGCTTAGGGTTGATATTTAATGTGCCTCTTAACATCCGGTGATCGCTTCCGGTTTTCACCACATTGATTACTGAGACATCATTGAATATTTGCCGCCTGGTCGACATAATGAAGTCAATCTAATTTTTTGTGGCACCATTAGGACTAATCCAGGTCTGTTTGCGGCTATCGCGCTTCTTGATAAAGGAGTTCATCATAAAGAGGCCATCAGATATTAACTAATCACTAATCACCATATCTCATGCGAAGTACCAATGGGTTTTAGCATGCTTTTGGGTACTTTATATGAGATTTGATTTGCCGATTAGTTAAATTTTTGTTGATCAGCCTTTCAGAAAATGGGGGTTAGTATAACCATTAAAGCTAAACACAGGTTTAACGGTTGAACTTGCACAAAGACCTCCATTACCATTGCAAATTACTCATCGCCATATGTCTCTATTCATATTAGATTAATATTCCCAACAGTTTATACAGTTTAGTTTGTAATTACTCCCGTCAATAGCAGTGTCAGTCTATTGTTACTACTCTACATAATGTACATGCATAGGTACCTATGTGTAGACAATATGAGTGTGGCTGGCGTGTAGACAGCAAGATGCCTGCGTATTTAAAAACATTAGTGGTATTAGATGAAATTAAAATTACGGAAATTGCATTCCACCTAATTTCACGACGCGACGTTATGTTATAACTTATAAGCTTTCATATTGACCAGTTTTTTTTATAGATATTAGTATTTAATTCTTTCATCTTGGTGGTGAGCAGTTACAATAGAAATGATATTCGAATAAAGACTATAGAGTATAGTGAAAATAAAAAGAGAAAATAATGAAAATTGAAATTGGCCAAAATCAAAATATAAGATGAAACATTGACCCCATATCACTTAATGTGCGATATATAGCTATTTTCTAAGTTATTTAACGTTTATAAATTGCGATGAATAAAAACTGCAAAGATCGCACGCACTACTCTTTTTTCGCTGTCGACAACTTTCTGGATGTGTTTTTTTAGCATTCACGGGAAAAATCCCTAGGTTATGTTTACATTATCTACAAACTTCTACCACTCACCTAATACACTTTGCTGCGGCACCCATTTAACAGTATGTATATTAACAGCAGCGTCCAGACTCGTCTCATATTTCCATATGACAGTTCTGTTAATATTCTTGAAGACTTCCAGTATAGCTGTCATTAAACCTTTTGGTAGACTGTTACCATATAAAATTGATCCCATAGTGAAAAGTATAGCCCCATCATTCGCGTTGTCCATAATTGTTTTGAGATTCTGAAAAACAGTATTTTGTACTAAAAATAAAAAATAAAATATATATATTTTATTTTTTATTTTTAGTATATATATAGTATTTTTATATATTTTTTACGGTAGTAGATCCACGCTGATTTCAGCATGAATGGGCCGGACCGTCCGGGGAAGTACTACCCTCTCATAGAAGATCGACTTAAGAGTAGTAGTATCCGTACTACTGCGTTTCGTTCGGTGAGTGAGAGCGCCGGAGGCCCAATTTCCCCCCTTTCCTCTTTCCTCACGTCCCTCATTTCCTTCCCCTAACCCCATTCCCAGCCGCCATAGTGGAGGCCACTATACCAGCAGTTTAAAACGATAGCTTTTGGTATAGTGGCCGCCACTTCTGGATTCCACTGACTGCTTACCATCAGGCGGGGTGGAGTCACTTTGGTAGGCTATACTATAAAAAAAAAAAAAAAAAAAAAAAATATATATATACAGTGTTCTGGGTGGATCGACGAGATCAACCCAATAAGTAACCGATTATTATTAACTGCAAGGTCGATAGTTTTTAAGGCTGAATGTGACGTCACAGCGGGCTTGAAATCTCAGAGAGTGCCTCAGGGTCTTGTTACTTATTTGCCTTTATTAGACTGGAGATAAAAGCCAAGAATTCCGCAGAACAACATCCTGAGAGACAAAGATTATTACTTTGCAGCCCTTAACTTCCTTTTAGTATAAAAAAATATCATGTAGTCCTATTTTCATTATTTATTTATTAACCAGAACAGAAGAATGTTAATAAATAAGTCACTAATACGGAGGTATAGAGTATCAAAATAAACAATCTAAGACATCAATAATGTCGTCCATTAGACGTACAAAAATTACGTCATTCATATGAATAAACGAAGTTTTCTCTCTATAAAGGAATTTCCTTAGAAAAATATTTAATATATTTTTGTAATATCAGAATGTTATTTTGGTAAAGTTAGATACAGAATTGTTTACCTTCTTGTTTTTGGTGAAAACAAAATAATACAATGTAAGGGTAGTTTGGTCTACGGCCACGTTCAACAATGGGCCTACAGCTTGTTGATGATGATAAGATTTACTTTAGTATAATATTATTGTAATATGAAGATACATGTATAATAAGTACCACCTTATTCTGCTTCTGCGATCTAACTGCTTACAAAAACACACTTCATTATGATCAGGAAATCAAACCGTTAGTATCCCACAGTAGGGAAAGGCCTCTTCTTTCAGAAAAGACTACACTAAACACACCTAATCAGACGTTATTATTATAAGTCGTTTCTAACAAGGCACTAATCTTGTTTTCTTGGCTTTCCCCAGTATTGTATCCTTATAAGTTTTCCAATACGAAATTATCGAAATCAGTAGTATCGTATTAAGTACTTTGATAACTTTTCGTGTGTAGGTACTTACCCACTGCAAATCGGTTGTTCTTATAACGTCATATAACAGTTACTATTGTTAATCTTATTAGCTAGTACGATTAGTCATTTGTGATTTTACTGCATTATTATAATGTAAATTTACATATAATTGTACCTATTTAGTAAAGCCCGAAAAGAACGAACCCCTGAATAATTTGCAATTTACCTGTAAGTTGATATTTTATTTCAGTGGTCTCTTCGAAACGAAGCCCTCCACAATGTTCTCGCAAATCGAAACTCTATATAAAATAAAATCGTGAAATTTTTCGTACCTAATCATAAAAACCATCATCATCATCTCACCTTAGACAACGTCTTCTCTTCGATATAATATCCAGCAACAGGCACATAATTCCGTGGTAAACCATACGTGCTATCGATCGCAGCATGTGAGTTACCCAACACAAGCGAGGCATTGTGTTTGACATCGTCGTATGAAGGCAGAATACGATTTCGTTTAACCACTGCTAAACCAAAAGCTTTATTGAACAAGGCATTTTCTTTACCCTTATTTGACCTGTAAATTAAATTGTTAATGTTTAATTAAGATCTTACAAAGATATTGTTTTATTTGTGAGTACCGAATATTAGTATTAAATTTGTTTGTGTCTGTTATTTAGTAATTTCTTAATTGGTCTTGACGTAATGAGTTGTAAGTCAACTAAAGTTTTTCAAGTGAATATGCCTAAACTAGACTGAAGAGTAGGTACCGTACCTGCCTATTTCTTAATATTTCTAAGTAGGTAAGTAATGAGTATTGGAACAACGCGTGTGAAGTTATTCATTGGGAACACGTGGAACAAAATATGTAGACCATAACATTGCACGTGTCACAGCGTGTAGGTTACATACAACAACCACCGATAATGAACTGGACCTGACATATTAAATCTATACATATATCTATGTAGTACTACACACTGTAGACTGACGAAAATTATTTATGATTAGTCAGCGGAGTAGCTATTTGATGTGACATACCTAGTACCTATACGGCAAATTTACGATAAACACATTAAGAACGATACGATAGTTTTCATTGTAACCTAGCTGTAACTGTGTTTTCGAAGCAAACTGAGAATACTCAACCAAGCCTTACATTACGTCGTTATCGAGGGTTAGATTCTTACCCTATCGATCCGGCGTCTTCATGCTGAAAACAGCGAGGATCTGCCCTAGGTATTAATGTACTTTTGCTCATTAAGTAAGTCATTCATAACTCATAGTAAAGCATTATCAATCAGCTAATTACACGCCATATACTTTGTCAATCTAATTAACCCTTTCATGGACACTACTGTAGACACAATATATGTTTTATTGTCATCACGGCCATAAACCTACGATTTCTGTCGCGGAAAGTGTTAACAGAATTAAAAACTACTAAAGAGAAATGATAAAATAAATATTTGTAATGTAATGACACTAAAATTCTTGATCATAGGTTAAGATAAATAACTCGTAGGTATAAAATACTTACATTTATAATTATGTAGATACCTAAATTAATAAAAGTAATAAAAGTAGTACTTAAATGAGGAAATCTGTACCTATATAAAAGTCTGAAATTGCCAATCTGCCTTGAACGAGCGTGCTAATGCTCATACCATTTTTGTATAAGGAGAAACCTTCGCACTGCAGTGGAATAGTAACAGGCTGGTATTGTTATAATTAAACAAGCAATATATATCATATATATCACTAAAAAATAAAAACCCTCCCTGCCTAAAACAAAGTGAAAAGAAAGAAATCCATTTCTTTTCTCATGCATACATTGATATTTTACATACCCTATGTCACCACAGGTCCAATGGTCCAACCCCCTCCCCCCCCTCCAAGTCGAAATGGTCTAGTGGGTTCGAATCCGGGCAAGTACCAATGTGATTTTCAAATCATAAGTACTTTCTAAGTTTATCTTGGACATTCCTGACTGACGGTGAAGGAAAACATCTTGAGGAAACCTGGACTTAAAACTCTGAAATTGCCAATCCGCCTTGAACAAGCGTGGTGATTAATGCTCATACCTTCTCTATATGAGAAGAGGCCTTTGCTCTGCAGTGGTACAGTAAACAGGCTGGTATTATTATATCACCCTACAATCAATACGAATCTAATGACATCTAATACGTTAAAATCCATCAAGCCATTTAGATTGCAGAGCGTGCCAAAGAAATAGACATACATACAATACATACATACATACATCGTACGCTCGAAAAACATTACCCTCCTTTGCTACGGCAGTAAGCCAAAAAGTAATGTTATATATCTTTTTGTTTGCGTTTGTTTTATAAAAAATATGAATATTACACCCAGCGGCATTTTATTTCTAAGGAAAACTGAACCGATACTCATTTCTCCCAGAAATTCTTTTATATTTGTCGGTTTACTAAGTGTCTTTTTTAATTGAATAAAGCACATTGTCTTTTAGGTTTCGGTCCGTAACTTTTTCATTAACTTTATAATACTTTTTAACAAAGATAATTGAATAATTAAAATATTTAATATTAAAAAGAAACAACAATACAAGTAACTCTCAGGACTTTCAATATTGTATTATTATCCATTGAAAACTTTTACGGTCTTATTAAAACTTTGTAACGGACAAAGTTTGAGAGTCCCACGTTTTCTTTGAAAGAAGGAATAAACGGTAACAGCTAGATTATTGAGCGTGCAAATTACAGATATTAGGAAACTTTCTCATTCATTATTATCTTACTTATTATGGATATCTATTTAAAATATTAATTAGATCAGAGGGCATGGCAGTGCCTCCGCTAAGTCGAGCAAAAAAGCACGGCCGTACCATCCTTTTTCGAAACAGTTCAGGTCATTTTAGACCTCCTGTATCTTCGTTGTGGATGAAACTAAAAGCCCAAATTTAAATTGTAACTGCATTGTATAATTTTGTTCAATTTGAACTAGTAGTTTAAGAATTCTAACTAGTCAAAGTTTCTTAATCTTGTCACTCACTGACTGACCGATCATCGAAACTCTAAGGCACTTTATAGCAGCCATAGAAGCTTTAAATTTAGTTGGCAATAGCACTAAACAATCAAATAATTTAATATGATATGTATTACTTGTGAGATACATTGTGTTTTCATGCGATGGCCAAGTCAATCTATTTATTTAAAACATAAAAAAAATTCAATACTGATATGATCACTATAAGATGTTGTTAGGTTAGCTAATTAGGTAATAGGTAATAACTTAAGACAGAAGGTAGAGACTGAATAAATTAACCAACTTGGTATTATATGGATCTCACAACTTTTACGGTAAAAGAACTGGAGCTGCGAGACTTAGTTTTATTACAAATTGTTTTGGATGGCATACATATTATCTCTCTCTCATTCTTAAGTATGTCTCATAAATTATTTGGAAGGTTTACAGTGGGATATAAAATAAGGGGTTTTTCGATAAAGATTAACTGAAAGAAACTACATACTTATTATCATCCAGTCAATTTGAAGAGTTGAAATAAAGTCGACTTAGTCTCTATCCAGAGGGCCTAGACAAGTGGCAGAAATGCTAAGAATAGAATAGAATAGATTATTTAAAATGTATGTAATCGACATAAGCTAACGACAATGTTGGCGTTAGCTTAAGTCAATCCCATACATTTTTTAATCTTTTCTATTATATTTTAATTAGCATTGTCTAGGCCCTTACTAATACCTATGTAGTATAAGAATTTCACATGATTGATAAAATTATGAATGAGCTCATAAAGCTCAGGAATATTTTTTGCACTGTCAACAGCACGTGTCAACTGTAATAGTAAACCTGATGATGATATTACTCATCGTCATAGCTGAGCTGAAGTGTAAAGTCGTGTTATCGAGTCACGTAAATTTTAATGATGTTGGCTTAGCATTTATGACCGCCATTATCCACTTTTACTACGTCCTTCGTTAACACATGACTTGATTTACATCGATTAAAAAGATTGTTGTGAAGTTGGATACATTTCTACCCGTTTTTACTCTAATGAAGAACCATTTAAGGCAAGATAATCTTAAATAGCTCTATCTCTCTGCTTCGTTTCCTTATTACTGAGAATAATGACCTACTTGAAATAAGTTTATCTTTCACTTTGTTACGATGCCATTGATGCATGCGTGACATTATGGATGCCAGAGTCGAATAAAATGCGGATTTGATAGAGCCAACCCAAGATACTTCTCTAGAACTAGAAATTTGCCGTGTCGTATCGCAAATGTCTACAAAAAAAATTACTCGATTATCGATCGTTTTAGTTAAAACATTTTATTTAACAGTAATAATACCAACTCTCTACAAACAACATGCAGGTGCAGCCCCAAATTCCTCAATGCCTCGTAAATCTTTCATTATGACATTATTTTTTTTTTAAGATTTCCACTCTAACATTGTTGGTTTCTACGACTATAAAATACAAATCGAACGAATTTTCCCTTATAAATAATTCAAAGTTTTATGTTAAACTCTGTCGTTTTATCGATGTGGCTATTTTAATGCACTTGACATCGATATTGTAATATTTCTAGAATTGCCGATGTATGCTGTTAGTTCTACTACCTTAATATCCCAATAGTCTAGATGAATTAAAATAACAGTAGTGGATAGATCACATAAGACAACATTGGAACTATCTCGTAATGCTCAAAATTCTGTAAATATTAAAACGCATGCTTATTTGGCAATGCTTTAGTGAAAGGTAATAATAGATGTTACAAACATACACGTTATTCTAAAAAAATAATTTAGCTCTCTCAAGGTCTTTTCCCGCTCTTGTTTGTATACTTACCATCTACTAAACTTCATACGAAACAATCGCCATTGCTCTATTCCCCATTGCCACAACGAACTACTTTGAGTAGAAGACAGTTCGAAAGTCAGGTTTTCATTTAATAATCTCAAGGTGGAAGCATCAGGCTCCGTCGAAGTAGACCATATTAGTGGACAATTGAAAACTGCAGCGAACCTGAAACGAATAGCATTTTAGTATTAGCTAATTTATTATGAGGGCTTGACACTACTTTAAATAAAGGATTAGAATTAATAAAGTTAAAGAGATAGACCTAATATACTAAAGCTTTTACAGCTACATTTTTTATTTTCTTAACATTTGAATTACGAATGCTTGCAAATAAGGTGATGAATTGTCAGAAAAGCAAGTCTTGATCACTGATCACCCAATGTAAAACCGACAGATATACATTTTTGTAATATATTTGCTTACGCGTCTACAGAGACATTGAATAAATTTGTGTACCATGTAAAACGTTAAATTTCAGAGAAATGTCATTTACATTTCTCTTCGCAATCTCTTAGTTTTTCTTTAGGAAAACTTAAAACTAATATTCAAGGTTTTCTGTTGACTTAAGTTGTTTTTGCAGTGGTTTCCATATTTTAAAATTAGCAATGTTTTGCACAGACAAGATCTAAAAAACTTATTAATGATATCGAAAAATTATGTTTTTGACAAGGTAAAAACATTTTTGTTCCTATCATATTTGGCGTCAGACTGCCACCGAATTCACTGTTAAATTCTATATTACAATAATTTAATTTAATTAAGTTAACTTTGGCTGCCTTGACAAGGTCAAATCGAAATATTTGGATATAGGTGTCGATGCTTTCATAATGACGAAGATGTGTATGGTAGTCTGTCTTTTCCCTTTAGTCACTAATAGTAAGTGTCACGTACTGTACATCTAAATTAGAAAACGTAGTTACTCACCCAGAATAAATTTTATTATACGTCCAATCTATAATGACTACATCAAAATTTTCAATTGGATTCTGTATTAATTTCTGCACATTAGGATTTAAAACTACAGTTTTAGATATTTTAAATGCTATATTCCAATCTCTTCTTACATCATTAAGATCTATATTTTTGTTTAGGACTTTTGTTACGTTTGTTATTTCATCTGTAATAACATAATCGCCGTTAAGTTTATATTATTATCTTATCTTAACATGATGACAATGAATGTTATTTTTTTCTAAATGAAAAGTATAAAGTTGCTGTTTTATTCAGTTGTTGACGTTTGATCTAGAAGGCAAGGAAATACTTCTTAGTAGTTTCTGTCGTAAAATCATTGTATACCTAGTTGTTAAATAAAATCAGTACTAGTAATTTTTAGAGGGTTTAAATCAGTATCTGTAAATGATTAGGGTATTAATGAATTCCTTGTTATCTTGATAAAGTACGCAGACACTTACCTGGTAACATTTTGTTAAGATTACCTACTATAATCTGACGTAATGTGTTCGTATCATCTTTCATCGAATACGGTGATATGTATGTTACCTGAAACATACAGTCCCTATTAGAGGTTCTTCTTATCAACTACATATTGCTACTTTTTATAAGCTTCTAGTAATGTGAACATCCAGTTTTAGTATCGATAAATTCCAAAAGTTATTCAAACGCTCTTCAAAACGCTTATCAATATCATAATCTTTTGGTTTTTTGCTTGTTCTAAAGCAATTACAAATATTAGTACACAATAGCACCATCTAAATTATCTAATATAACTTTATAATAACTTTTAACTTTAAAATTATTAATAGGATAACAATTGTTACACGTCCTTAACTGTTTAAATATTAACCTTTTAAGTCATAGATGAACCACTGTCGACTCAAGACACAGGTACCCACCTAGTTTGAGAGTCAGAGGCAAATCAACTGATGTCTACCCTTCGCTAATATAGTTCTACAACTATAGATTATACCAGGCCAAATAGTTAGTATAATAAAAACAATGTACAATATAAAAGATACCTATTCTTACTTTGTTTACATATTTATCTTATTGATTAAGTCTATCTTTTGTTATTAGTATTTACCTTTACCTTGTATTACTTGAGCGAAATAAAATATATTATTATTAAAAAAAAATATATTATTAATTTTAAACTGCCATTACCGGTTTCTTCAGTACTAGGGTCTGAGAAAAGGTCTGAAAAATTGCTATGTGTTTAATTAATGTAACTCGGGAATCAGAGCGATTTTCCAGATAAAAAGTAGCCTATGTCCCGAAACCAAATCTATATAGATACCAATTTTCACTGAAATCGGTTTAGGATGACGATGACGCGAAGTACATCTCTTAAAAGGCCCAATAAATAATATTATATTATATTAAACAGAATAGTAAATTGTTGTAAAATACGCTCTATTTTTTATTTCTTTTTTTTATTTTTAAAATATTTAATATAAAAATAATGTACAGACCTATAACATAACCATAATTCTAATAATAATTTATAATTTGATATTTTAATGCAAGGCGGCTTCACTCCTCTCTCCTACGTTTGCCGTACCCGACAGGGTCCATAACATGTACTAATACTATTTATAACATCTTTTGACTTTATGGTGTGCAATTAACGTATTGAGTATTGAGTATTGAGTATTAATTTACTATTCTGTATATATATAATACAACAATTTACATTTAAAAAAATCATTTTGTTTCTACAATTCGCAACGCAATTTAATTGAGTACCTACAATAAATACATTACAATATTTGTAGTGAGGCATTTATTTCCAATTATCCCTGTTTCCAATCGTGTAGTACTATGCGAAATTAATTGCCAGGTAGCACACCTTTTTAATTTGTAAATTAATTTGGACGCAAAGATATGTTAAACCTAATTGTATGTCAACGTAGGAGCACAAATATTACATAATCAATGCGTCAAGCCTATGAAGTATTGAAAATAAATCTCATTATTGGATCACGTTTGCATAGTGAAGTTTTACATTTTGTGTGTATGTCAGAGACGCCATAGTAGGTATATGATGTTACGAATGAGAAGTAAGTAATAAGAATAGTTTAGGTTATGACAGTATCTTGTTTTTATTCAACGTTTCGATGGGATACGAAATTTATATTGTGCTGGCCCAGAACACAGCTATAGCGACTGCATTTTTAGAAGCAGCTATCAAGTCCTCTTGTATGCAAATGATAGGCACTCAGAACACGATGTATGGTGGGATTTCGTTTTGTCTCTGAGGCATATGCAGAAATGTAGTTTTATTCTTACAAACTCAGGACTGTAATCGAAAATTCCTACGCTATAGATAAAACTAGGAAGCCTCAGAGCTAAAGCCTCAGAGCTAGGTGAATCGACGGTTTAAAACAGGCGGCTGGCAAAACAGCTGGCGAATAGCCGATACATCAGAAAAGATGACGCGTTTCGGTGGAGGTCAATGTCCTGTCGTGGACTGATGATAATGACTTGAAATCTTTATTTTTTTATTTTACCGAACCAACACGCCTATAAATTACACTAGAATATCATAATACTCGTTTCCCACTTACCTCATGTCCTGCTTTCATGAGAATTTTAACATAAGCCTCACCAAGTAACGCGTTACTATTACTTGGATATGGAAATACCAACAACACTTTGTACCCACTACATATCGCACACAAAGTAAAGAATATCATACAAGAAAGTATCTTACACATCATGAAATAATAATGTTACAAAATAGTCTTCACTGAAGGAGACACGGTAGGACAATATAATTATGTAAAGACATGAGTCACGATTAACAGATAAACTTAGTAATTAGAATTTACATTACTAACAGTAATTCTAATTTTAATGCATAGAATGTTACATAAATAACTTATTACTTTAAAATTGATACCATTTAGGTAGTTGTAGGTAGATACTTGTATAAAATTTGTAAAAATGGCATTTTAAGTATGTGTCTGAATAATCATACTAATAGAAATGCAAAGGTTTGTGTGTGTGTACTCAGCGCCTAAACGGCCGAACCGGTTTCAATGAAAATTGTTACCTATGTACTTAGATTAGGTAGGATTTTTTTATCCCGAATATTGGTCTGGTTCCTGAGTTACTTTAATTAAACACATAACAATTGCGGGCGAAGCCGCAAATGTTAAGTCATATTCGTCAAACTTTTAATACCTCTAACATTTCAACGCATGCCATTATTTTATATTGTTAAGGTGTGTTTAGGGAGCAATTCATCTATACATATAATAAAAATGTAACCGATCGCTGTCTGTACATGGAAGATATATGAGAAAAAAAATTATTGGGGCCTTTATCAATGCAAATAGAACCCAAAACACTGATTGTTACAATTTTTGTCTGTTTGTCTGTTTGTCTGTTTGTCTGTTAGTCTGTTAGTCTGTTTGTCTGTTTGTCTGTTTGTCTGTGCGTTTGTTTACGCTAATCTCAGAAACGGCTTATTCGATTTAGATATGGTTTTTACTAATACATTGTGGTAAGCTTCACTTAACATTTATTGTTTCATGTCAATCGGTTCATAAATAAAAAAGTTATGCCAATTTAAAGAATCACGTCGAACATTTGTTAATTTACTACAAAATCTGATAGAAACAGAGACTTTAACAGGTTACGGAATTAGCTGATAGCGTTTTTATTTTTCGGATTCCTCTCATTCTAAACAATCTTCCGTTTAGTTTTAAATGAGTCCAGTTTCCAGTGAGCCTATGTTTCGCGATGACAATTAATAAAGCCCAAGGTCAGACACAACTAAAAGTTGTGGGCGTGGATCTAAGTATTAGCTGTTTTTCGCACGGTCAGCTTTATGTGGCTCTATCACGTGTTAGCATTCCTAGCAGGCTGTATGCTTTGATCCCCGATGGCTATACGTCTAATCCATACATCCATACACCCATACATATTATATAAGGCTTTGTCCTGACTGACTGACTGACTAACAGACAACGCACAGCCTAAACTGCTGGTCGTAGCGACTTGAAATTTGGAGGGTGTGTTTGTCTAAATGTCTAGAGGTTGTACTAAAAAAGGGTTTTTTAAAATTTAATTCCTAAATGTGTGAAAAGGGATGAGATCGATTATATGAATCTTCTTCATTTTTTAACTTACAGTTTTGAAATTTTATTTTGGAATACTTCTATTTAAATAATAATAATTATAATTATAATTTTATTTTAACAGGGGTGGATTTAGAGGGGTGAAATTAGGGATGAAATATTCTATACAAAGATCTTTAGCTTCTGAAGCTAGCGACTCGAAATTTACAGGGAGGGGGAGGGAGGGAAAGGAGGGAGCAAAAGGAGAAACTGATGAGAAGGAGGAAGGGAGGGGAAAGTGAGAGGGAAGTGATGGGGAAGTGAGAGGAAAGTGATGGGGAAGTGAGGGGGAAGTGAGAGGAAGTGAAGAGGAAATGCGGGAGAAGTGAAGGGAAAGTCAGGGAGAAGTCAGAGGGAAGTAAGGGGAAAGTCAGGGAGAAGTGAGGGAGAAGTGAGGGGAAAGTGAGGGGAAGTGAGAGGAAAGTGACGAAGAAGTAACGGGGAAGTGAGGGGAAGTGAGGGGGAAGTGAGAGGGAAGTGAGGGGAAAATAAAAAATAGTATGAAAAACAGTATTTAAACAATATAAAAATGTCTATTGGAAAAAACGACATTCACGCAAGCGAAGCCCAAAAGGTCACTCACTTATCACTAAATCTCAGAAACAACAAGTGCTAGGAATCTCAAACTTTCCATTGTCATTCCTATTAGAGTATAGGTGCTCACTTAGACGGAACTTTGCGAAATCCATCCCCTAAGGGGGTTTAAAGGGGTGGCAAAGTTTGTATGAAACTTCTATAGTTTTTATAGTAGGATTACCAAATTACTAGAAAATACTCTTTTTTTAATATTCAGAAACCACCCTTATTAAATGGGCAAATAAGAGTCGCAAGTTTGTGTGAAAGTGGTTTGTCAGTTTTAGCGGTAGCGGGTTTAAACTGGATTCGCCATAGAGACGGATAATACTGATACAATGTACGATTGCCATAAAATCAGGCACGCAATATTCTCATAGAGGCACCCATATGAATTTTCACGCGAACGAAGTCGCGGGCAACAGCTAGTTCTACGTATAAAATGGCAAAAATCCTCAAAATTGATGTAGAATAAGCATTGAATTTTCAACGACAGTCAACAAAAAACCTCAATACAATACTATTATTAAACAGCGAGCGTGAAGATATTTGATGTTTAATTTTGCGTCAAAATTCAAGCGCTCTCGTGAGTTTCTCCGATGTCAAACAATGAAATGTTGACGGTGAGACGCAACTGACAGCTCTCGTTTCATCGCTTCTCTGTAAATACTGAAGCGATGAAGAGGAGTCTTGTTTACGTTTTGGTTTCTACTAACCGTAGCTGTGTAATGTTAATGTAGTCTCTGGTTTGTACCGTATTAAGTACTAATGTTGTGAGGACGTAGTGTTTACGAAACGTAACCCGTACAGCCTATTTCAGGACCACGTTATAAATTTAGCAGGGTGGTAAATAATTTAGCTCTATCTCGAGTGAACACATTGTTCCGAAGTGTTTGACTACTAAATTATTAATTCTAGTCCGTACTAAGCTTAAGTACACCTATAACGTAGGTGTGACCTATAATGATGATGAAGGTTGCCAAAAGGGTTTTTATTATTTTACACCACTAAAGTTGAACTGCTGTAATAGGAATTTTTGAGAAATAGACTTTATTAATTTTTGATATTTGATTAATTTTCCATTTAAACTCATTTTCTCTACTTTGACGATGTAAGAACGTATAACAGGTTTCCTGTTCTATGTATCATTATATGATTCATAACAATTGAATTTCTATTGTGTCTCTTATTGGACAGCGAATGGGTTAATATTATTCTAAACCTACATAATTGCGCTGGTAAAACAATTTATTTAACGTTGTTGTTAATATACAACGTTTTCCCTTTATACTTGAGACAGCAATTAAAATTGATAGACAACCCTATTAACATGGCTCCTACTATTTGTTCCAGGTAATCTGAAAAGGCGATTGGGGCGGGCGCGTGGCTTCGTCCTACGCATGTTTGATGCTCTATGCAACTGCACGCAGACAGCCGCAGCAGCCGCCGCCCGCACCACTCGCAACAACCCGTTCACGAAGCGTTAATTCGATCACATCTCACTTCTAATGAGAACTCTTAGTTGATACCTACCTTGTTTTGTCTTTAGTTAAATTTATATTTTGGTGTAAATTACGAAATAGGAGTTTGGTTTTGAGAGTATTATAATTTTAATAGAAACAAAATTAATTGACATACGGAGATCTTAGAATGATTAACTACTAAACATTTACATTAAGTATAACTGAGTCTTGAAAACAACTCTTAGGCATAATTAAGTCAAGTGTGAGCAAAAAGCTAAATATTGTCCGATGTATAATTTATAAGTGTTAATTTTGTAATTATTTTCCAGAATATTTCCAAAGTAAATAAAATGAAAACACCATCATTGTCTTCAACTTTTGTAGTAAAAACATCCCGATAAACAAATATTTTATGAAAAATATCTTCCAAACGTAACAAAATTTTGCAACAATAATTTGCTAAAAAACCATATTTGCTAGGTACATTATCACAGTTTATCAAGCTACAATACCTTATTACAGTAAGTAATTTAATGAAATTACTAAAATATATATCTACCCACACTTTTAGTCCTTGTCCGTTAATTTCAAACTTGACGAGTAGGTAAGTACACCAATATGAAAAATATAGGAAGAAAATACTTATATCTAACGTGAAAACGAAAATGTCGTGTTCAAAGTTTATAACAAGATACTACGCTAAACTTTTAGTGCAATGACTCGTTTGTGAGTTACGGACGGCTGAGATTGATATATCAATAAAAGGGGATTTTAAAACTTAAACCCAATTATATTATAAATAGGTTGCATTTTGGTGTCTGCGTTCTGTAACTCGTCCATCTAGGCTTGTCAGGTGACTGCGTTTTGTGGAACACGTGTGAATTTCCCTACTATCTGAGTTGAGATAATAATTGAAACCTACCGTATTATATCGTAGTTTCAATAAAATAAGTGTTACCAACCCAATACTATAGAAGTTAATGTGATAACCGTTATACTTTCATTTACACATAAATAGTGGGCATATCTAATAGGTACTATTTAACAATTCTACAGAATATTATTATGTTCCGTATATCTAATGTGATACCAAAGATCATAAGCGAGAGCAAAATTGGTATTAAGATGAATGTTTTAGATAATGTAGAGCGAAACTTTATTCTCAGTCAGAGTTAGATCGCGGTAGAACTATCTTCATTCTAAGACCAAATCTTTGTAAGAAACCGTTATTTATGATTTTGTATTAGAGTTGTAAATAAATAAAAGATCAAAATGAAAGAATCATGCAAACGCATGCATGTGTAGGTAGTCTCTAATGTGCAAAACATTCATCTTAAACTTAATTAAGTCACTGTCTTGAAAGTTCTATAATTATATAGAAAATCAACTTGTAATCTTTCTGGCGTAGGGCGTAGTAGACCATTCGTTTCTTCACCCTAGTCTTCCTAGAATCCTGAAATGTTACATGGTGTTATGTGATCGGTGTGATTACGCTTATAGTATGTAAGAATGTATTTAATTAAGTAGTGTATGTATTAAAATCTGAAGACATTGTGACATATTCTAACTTGACGCATTTGTAATGGTTCTTGAAAATTGCGAGGACGTTTAAATCTATTTTATGATTAGGTACTAAATTTATGCTGAAAATGGTATATCACTAGTGGGATTTCAGAGATCAAATGATATGAAAGTCATTACAAGTAAGTACGTAGTCTGAAGGGCATTATCCAATAGCTTAGGGCTTACATTCCACTTGACAAATGTAATGCTTTAATGCGAATACGAGAAAACAGAGTGCATATCATAGGTTTTATCTATTGTTGTGTTCTTCAAAGCCAAGTAGCTCCCTAACGTTTAATTTGAATTTTGAAACAACTAAAAGAAAGTCATTGAAAGAGATAAATTATTTAGATGGACTTTGTTTTAAATATAACTGTAGGTTTACTAATTAAGTATCAGAATGAGTGTCAATGAGTGATGTATGTAGTCTTGTCAAAAAATTCTGCTATGATTGGCTAAAAAAAAAAAAGAAAACTTGGAAAAGAGTGACAAAGAAGAAATTTTTACAGGGCGTCAATACGTAATAAATCCAAAGGCCAACAAGAAGTGGGCATATCTATCAACAGTTAAGGGATTTTACCGTTGATTACGAGGTATAGGACAATAAATTGACCGTAGTCGTTCTCTCGAGGGCAGACGTTCCAAACACGCACGGAATATTTATGTCATATCATCACGAAACAAATATATAGGTACCTACGCGTTCGTAATTTACAAGAACTATATATTCTTATCTAGCTATATGAAATATAGATATTATTTATACGTATACTAAAAACTTCTATGAATTTTGTTTTGTACCTAATATTGTAGGTACTATTTATAAACGATGTGTAGAATAAAAATATTTTCCACTGTCGCGTCTAATTTGGTAAATGTGTAGTAAAAATATGAAATAATTATGTAGCAGACAACGTGAAACAGATGGGTGTTGTTATAATTAGGTAGATACCTACTCTAATCAATAGACGGTAATTAAGTAGATTAGCCAAAAAAAGACAGAAGAACTGTTAAAAATAATTGGATAGTCTATATATCTACTTACCTAATTATAAATAGCATGGGAAAAACCTTCATATCCAAATGTGACTAGACCTGTTTGGACTAAAATAATAATTACATATTTAAATTATTATATTGTAAGTAGGTACCTACTACATACATACCTAGTAGGTACAGATTTGTGTCTACACAACCTAGACGATTGAAAAGTCAAAACCTGCAAATGTGGTCAAATGTGTCTAAAAGTTTATTTAAAATCTACCTAAGTAACTATCATAATATAAGATCTTATATAACACATCCTTCTGTTTTATATCGTATATTGTAATAAAAATAAGTATAACTTAACACATTACCTACTAAGAATTTTATACTTATCTACTACGAAATGTAATTTTTACAATAACCAACGGCGTGAATTGATTTCATCTTTTGACCAATTAATATTGTACCTACTTTATATGAAATAGGGTTACCTAAGTATTTGATTTATTTTATTATTGAAATGTATACCTACTTGTACTTCTTTAATAAAACTAATTATTAATTTTAAGCACAAACTACGAGATACCCGCGCAAATTTATAAAACAATATTTTACAACGCATAAGTAATTTTGAGAGTTCATTTAAAAAATATTATATTTCATATTGCTGAATATATTAGTAAAAGCTATAAATTTAAGTTAGATGCTTTATTATTAAATATACTGTCTACATTGAGAGAGAATACTAAAATACTTCAAAACGAGACTTTAATGTCATACAGTAAAGACGTCTATTGGAATATACTAATAAGAAAATAATAAGATACATAAGTAGGTACCTACTTATATATTTTCAGTGTAACTTTCTGTAGGTAAATGTTCACAAGTAACTTGAATAAGTGTTTAAAAGATAAATGTTCAATGTGATATCCTGCCTGTAAACCTTTTCCAGTGTGATTCTACAGCAAACTTCTAAAAAATAAAGTGATTTTATAAATGACAATATTTTGTTTCATTATATGATTTAGGTATTAGCATCTATCTACATAATTATTTATTTTCTGCTAAGTTGTGAATGTGTTAATTTCGATAAATATACAAGTCTCCACAGATCACTATCTACTAACAACTTTATGCAGTCGTAAATCACACATGCTGTAAGTCATTTACGACTGCATAGGCAGCTTGCAGAACAGAAGTGGCGACCACAAACCGAAAGACGCAGCGTGGGCAGACCAATCAGTTTCAGCTGAAATAATGAAAGAAAAACTAACGTGGAAGCAAGCTGTTTAGCAGTTCTAACAATTATTATTCTTTTGAAATGATCTATTCAGCCTTAAAGAAATCGGAAATCAAAATATTTTAATTAAAACACTAGGGTGTCACTACATGTATAGTACTATGAACAATTGGAAGAGGATTTGCTGATTGTGAAATACTCTCTCCTAGAACATGTACGAGCGATACGAGGTCGGAGCTTAATATTACCTATCTAAATAGGTAATATTAAGCTCCGACCGAAAAATTAAATTTTGTAAGTTACTCATTTCAAAACAAAAAAAACAGAATTGAAAATTATAAAAGTTTGATGATGGTTCGACGCAAAGTTTGGGTAGACACGCTCACATCTTAACGATATAAGTTTGCCAATTTTAAATCACTTTGAACTTCAAAGTACACCTGAGCATATGAATGATGACATAAAAGCGTTTTACTTAGAACTTGTCTTAAAGGAGGATGTGTGTTTGCTGAGTTGGGGTCTTGCTAATATTAGCCACGAAGGACCTCGATAATCTTTTTAGTATTTCAATTATAGCATAGGTACAGTTTACAGACATCAAAATATAAAACCCAAGGATATTCAGGTTTGTCCAAAGTAAACTTTGCGCGCAGTTTGATGAAGGAGGCCTGTGCTAAATAAATAAAATAAATAAATTAAATACCTACCTATTTAGTATGTTTCTCTATTGATCTTTTAATAAGCAAATTTTCATAATACCTACCTATCCACATTAAAGTCAAAAGTCCATTTTTGAGGGAGGTAACAGAAAGTAGGTACCTACCTACAGTTGGACGACGGTTCATTTTTTAAATAACTTAATTAGGTATTTGAAAATGAACCATCGTAAGAAAATAGTGTTTGCTTGATAGAATCTTAACTGCGGATTATTTAATTTGTTTTTTGCTATCAGCAAAAGCTACGAAGTAGATGTGTGCCTACTTGCCTAGCTATCTACACCCTTGGTCAATATGTTTTTTTAAATATCCGCCCGCCAACAGCCCACCTGATAAGTGGCAACTGTCGCTTAAGGACTTTTTCAATGCCAGAGGCTCTGCGAAGCCGCTGTCTATAGATAAATATATACTATGTAGGGTACCTACCTCTGTCTACCAGGAAGGGGGTGGAGTGGGTGAAGGGAGTGGAGCAAGTAAGGATATGAGGAAGTTGAGGAAAAAGAAAAGGGGACACATTGGGCCTCCGACGCTCTCACTCACCGAACGAAACACAATACTCGTAGTATGAAAGTAACACTACAACCCTTACGTCGATCTTCTAGGAGAGGGTAAGTATAATACTTCCCGGTCGATCCGGCTCATTCATACTGAAACCACCAAGGATCTTACTACCGTTAAACTGTTAAGTAAGTACTATTATTCCAAGAAGTCCGTATGTTATACAAAAATCAACAAAACAATCTTAAATGAAGTTGAAAGAAACCCACTTACCTACCTTTAGTGTTATTAAAAATTCACTCATATACCTATCACTATGTTACAAGAGTTTAAAATCGATGCAGGTTACATGTAAATTTTACTAGGTCAAGTCCAGAACTATCAAATAGGTCAAGCGATACAACCAAAGGTTTATTTTACCTCGCCTTCATCGACAAGCGGGCTGGCTAATTGCGTTTTTTCGCTTGAATAAAACCTAACATTGTGTGCTGTGGGTTGGCGTTTTACTAGTAGAAACTATTTTTTTATACATGTTAGGAATTTTTTTTTACTTTTCCGTGAATTAAACGCATTTAGGTACTTAATTATACCTATCTACGTTTAAAGGATACGCTTAATAAGTAGGTAGGTACACGGAACAGAAGAAAATTTTTGATCCGGGGTTTCAAAAAGTAAAAAATTACCTGTCTATACTTTTGTACCTATTACCTATCTATATTTTATTGCCAAAAGTGATTATGTACTCAAAAATAGTTTGGTTAAGATAATTTTCTTTCAATAAACTTTACAAATATAGTAAGGTACCTACAATTAAATGACACAAATATTCTACATAAGTACCTACCTTAAACTCTTGAAAGAAATATTTGCGGCAAGACCTGAATACGGCTAAAAAGAGTGGTAAGTACCTATCTACCAATATCGAGGCATTAAATTCTATAGGTATAGGCTAGCACTATCTGGGTAACGCAAATAAATGAACAGGTTAGATACCTCTATTTAGTTACAATTAAAATTAATTGCGGAAACCAAAATTAATAGGTACTTACTTGTCTTATTCTATCATCTCAAATTTCTTCTAATCAAAATGCCTACGTAAATTAGGTACTATTACTTAGGTAGGTACCTATATTTTTTGGGCTTAGGGGGCTATTCACATACTAAGAATCTCACACATTGGTGAGTGGACAACGGCCTGCATTCATAATGGTAATTTCACTCACTTGCTGAGCCGGAGTATGTGAGAAAACTACTCACACATTTTTGATGTGGTTAATTCACACAGATAAATAAAAATTATAGAAACAGATCCAAAGTATTTTTTAATGTGCTAATTGTTTTTTCAGTGATTGACAATGGTACCTACCTTAATAATTCACACCGATTACAATATACAATCAATCAATATTTAAATCAAGTCTATTAAAAATATTTTATCCTTTCAGTTTTTCTAAACAGTGTCCCAAAGAAATTTCGCCATCAACTAATTCTCGAATTGCGTTTTCAATAACTTTCTGTTGTCTTATCGCCTCATTTGTTCGCTTTGTGATATACTTATTCTTTTCCCCCAGGCAAGAGAAAAAAGAAAATCTGTGGCACTCGGAGACTGCCGCGGTAAAGCTATTGCATAGCATTTTTTATCAACTTGCAATTATAATTATTAATTTATTTTTATTTATGCAGTATTTTTTTTCTTTGATATTAATTCAAGTTTTTCTTTGATATTAATTCAAGTTACACTTTTTGAGCGTGGTTACCGATAAGGAAACATTTTTTTTTCTTTTATTGAATAAATGAGATAACTTCTCATTATCATATTGTTTAAAATATTTTTATTATCTATACATGTAGGTTATACAGGAATTTGTATTATCCTACTAAGTATTTTTACTCCGAAAAAGAATAAAACTTGGACATTACATTACATTGATGCGTTATTACACGTTATTAAAATCTTAGTTTTATTTGTATAGTTCTACCAGATAAAAATAAATAAATTTTTCATGGTAGGCGGAGAGGGGAGTGTTAGGTTTTATTTTCGTTACGGAATTTCTTGATTCGGTCGCCGCGCTCAAAGCCATGCAATAGCAAAATAAGTTTCTATTTTTTTTACTTTGTTTTAGGCCTGCTTAAGGGACTTTTTGTTTTTTAATATTATATATTGCTTGTTATTGATTGATCCTTTCCTGTAGGTAAGGATCTAAGGGTGTAATTGTGTAACTCGATCGTACCAGGGTATACGAATAGAGGTACTATCAAATAAGTAGCCCTTTCAACTTATGTTTGAAATCAGAGCTCGCCGCGTACCTATTACATAGAACCTATTTACAAATCTGTTGACCCTATCGTAAAATGACTGTATTAAGCTATATAGGTAGTTCATGTTTTCTATAAATGTTAGTGGGTTTTCTCTTTTTAGTCATTGCTTCGAGAAGTTCGAGAGAACAACTTTAACAAATTAGGGCAGCCGATGTCAACCAAGCTACATCTAGCGAGCTGAAAGTTGTTTGCTTACATTCTGACTCATTATCAAATGCTGGTGTTACTTATTAGTTGTCATAGATGGCGCTTAGCACATTCAACATATTAGAGGTCAATGGTGTACGGGCTGTGTATCGATGTCTTTAACAGTTTCAGAGCAATTTCTAAAGCGTAGGAATATTCAAGAGTAAATTTTTAAAAGAATCTCAAGAAAAGAATTCGTTAAGTTTTGCGTTTATTTTTTTTATAAAATTTGCTCATGTGAACTGAATGAATAAAGATGAATAACACTGTGCCACATTTCCTCTAGTTCTGCTTTAGTTATTGCGTTCAGTCTCTAATACAATAATAATTGAAACAAAGATGACATAAAATAAATTTATTTTCAAAAATCGTATTTTACAATGAGAACTGTTTTATTTCACTTAGTTCTTACTTTCTATGTTTCTTGTAATTAGGTGATCGGTCTCTGTCTCTCTTCTTCTTTTTACCTTTGCGTTTCTTATCTATGTCTCTTTTGCCCTCTGGAGTAGCGCTTCTTTTACGTGAGCCTGATATCGATCTACTCTTTCGTCTCCTACTTTTGTGTTTACTATGCTTATGTTTTGTATCGTCTTCTGAAAGCTCACTCAGAGAATCACTACTACTATGTCTCCTTCTTTCTTTTTTCTTTTTCCTGCTTGATCTCTCATCACTGCTAGAAGAATCTCGTTTTTGTCTGCTCCTACTTTTTCCATTTGCGGAATCGTTATCTCTTTGTCTTCTATAGTCATTGTTCTCTGTATCTCTTTGTGTCACCGTTTCTCTGTATCTCTCTTTTCGATCCTTTTCTTTATCGTCTCGTCTTTGACTGGAAGAACTGTTTTCTTCACGTCTCAACGATTTATGCGATACTTCTTTCTTTTTATATTCTTCATACGAGCCAGCATCTAAAATTGTATGAAATATGATTATGTATACATGTTTCGAAGGTATCCAAGCATTGTATCTTAGTTTCTTTTACAAGTAGAGTATGTATGAAAATATTGTTTGAAGTTATTAGTTATATCTTCGATCGCATCTGTGGAAGAAAATGAATTTTATAGAGTTATATTCATTTTGCTAGTAGTACAATGCTTGGACACTTGATCTTAGTATGCTGAGAAAAAGCTTGAAGTTCTATGGCTTGACCACAAGACATGATAACTTTAACTTCTGAGTTAAAATATCAAATAAATTTGGATGTGAATTGATAGTTTACATCATTTATTTATACTATTATATAAAGCGGAACAGTTTGTTTGTTTAAACGCGCTAATTTCTAGAACTACCAGCCCGATTTGAAAAATTATTTTTGGGCTATGTAACATCACGCTACTGGCGACAACAGCAGAGCAGTAAGCAAAGACGCGGGTAAAACCGCGCCACGAAAAGCTAATTAACCTATACGTATGCAACTTCACATACAAGTCAAGTATATAACTTACTTATAACTTTGGACTCCTTATCGTACTCCGATTTCGTAACAGCTAACATCATGAATTCACTTAGACTGACAGTTTCTTTCTTCACTGTAATGTCTACCATAACACGGCCATTATCTTCATCTAAACTTACTACCTGCAATTTGAACATAGATTTATTTAAAAAGACATAAGTGCTGTAGAACATAGATAACAACTAAAGGAAGATATTATGTGTTATAGTAATCACATTCGACATCCAGTTTGGTGGCCGCAGTAAGATCTGGTAATGTAGCTGCTTATGACCTACTATTCCTAGCGGCTGTCATCAGTGAGAAAAGATGGCATTGTTCGACAGATTCCTACAAATAGATTCCGTATACATGGCAAACATGGGCGCCGGCAGTATGGAGGGGGTGCACTTGCACTGCACTCCTCTGTAGAGTAAAAAAATTTAGAAGATTAGATTTTTTTATTAAGTTCAATTGAAGCGTTTATAGGTTGATATTTATATTTTTTCAGATGTATACCCCTCCCCGAAAGTGAAATGCGCCTCCCTGAATGTAATCTTTGTGGCGGCGTCCATGATGGCAACAGACACGCGCAATGTACCGTCAGCACGAGAAAAATAAAGGGCTTCTATAAATTAAGTTTGTTTTAGGCAGATGCGCTTTTTTTATATTTTGCTTGTTGTAACTCAGTGTGGTCTGTGGTATCTATTACACAGAAATATATGGATTGTTACATATTCTAGAGCCGTTTGTAGCTATAATAACTTTAGGGCTTTAGTTATAGTTTTAAAAATCACCTTGCCATAGTAGCCGCTGTACTTCCCAGCAGTTATTTTCACGAAAGAGTTCTTCACAATCACTAACTCCTCAGCTTTGCTGTCTTTTGCTGCTTGCTTCTTTTTGTTCTCTTTGATTACATTATCCGCTCCAAGACCAAGGCCTTTAGGTCGGAGTTCAGGTTGCTTGTATTTAGTACTGGAAAAACAATGTTATTACAATTAAAAATAATTACATATTTACATGACTTTTTTGCAAGAAAGGGTCGAAGGTGTGTAATACCCATGTTTATACCAGTTGCCATTCGCGAAAATTTTCGACAGAAAAAACTAATGTTACTTTACCTGACCCAGACATCGAAGCCGGGACCTTTGCGTGGTAGGCCATACGCAGTACGTCTTAACCACAGATGCAGCCAAAAATAAATTAGTAATTTTAATAATTTAAATTTTATCGATTTTTTTCATACAACTTTAGTGAACTCTAGAAAGGTGGTTTTATATTCTAGATCAGATAATAGAACCTAAATATCTTGAAAGAGTGTAGAGTGGCGACCACGAAATGGAAGACGCAGCGTGGGCAGACCCACCACAAGGTGGACCGACCTTATAAGGGTGGCGAGCAACCAATGGATGACGGTGGCGAACGGTCGGCCACGGTAGCGAAAATTGGGAGAGGCCTATGTCCAGCAGTGGACGTCTTTTGGCTGATATGATAATGATGCTGATCTAGAAAATATGAAGTCATCGAAAATCGAGGTAAAGTATAAAATAATAAACAATTAAACATACCCATCCTTGCTAGGTGTCCATCCCATGCCCCTCAACATGGCCATGCCGAACTCTTGAATAGGCACCGCTTCATATTCATCCAAGGTAGACTAGAAATAATAAAGAAATTGTGTAATATTAAATACTAAAATTATAATTAACTTGCTGCGTCGCATGGCTTCGCCCGCGTCTAAAACGTGTTTTGTTTCTCTCGGATTTTCGGGATAAAATTTAGCCTGTGTCCGTCTGTGGCACCAAATCTACCTACATACTTACCAATTTTCATCTAAATCGGTTCAGCCGTTTAGGCGCTGAATGGTAAGAAATCATATCCATACTAAATATATACATATGACAATTAATATACACATATTGCTTAAAACAACTATAGGACGCAACGTCCAAAATTAATAATCCCTTCAGTGTCGTTATATCCGTTTTCGACTGTATATAAATATATCAATCAATAAACTATTTTATTTTTAGTTTTGCAACAAAGTATGCTGGTGTTATATGTAGCAATTATAAAAATATATAAAAATGAGAAAAGATTACCAACTATTTTAATAGAAAAATATCATTCTCTAAATGTACAGTTGCAACTAACTAGGTATACAGCAGGTACATTTTTTTTTATATTAGCCTACCAAAGTGACGCCACCCCGCCTGATGGTAAGCGTACAGTGGAATCCAGAAGTGGTGGCCACCATAACAAAAACCATCGTTTTAAACTGCTGGTATGGTGGCTTCCACTATGGCGGCTGGGAATGGGGTTAGGGGAAGGGAATGAGGGAGGTGAGGAAGGAGGAAAGGGGGCAATTGGGCCTCCGGCACTCTCACTCACCGAACGTACGGATACTATCTACTACTCTTACGTCGATCTTCTATAAGAGGGTAGTACTTCCCCGGACGATCCGACCCATTCATGCTGAAACCAGCGTGGATTTACTACCGTACACTAAATAATATAATAATATATAATATGCATTACATTGTAGGTAGATGTTTAATTACTATGCATACAAATGGTTAGTATTAAAACTATGTTATTACTTTTTCTGTGGTGGCCTAGTGGTTGTTTAGTCGCATGCTACTGCTGAACATGAATTGAACCCACAACGGGTTCAATTCTCTCCCAGGGCAATTCTTTGTGCAATCCACATATTGTTGTTCTGAGTCCGGATGTACTTGGTGTCTTTTTTTAGGGTTCCGTACCTTTATAGTTTTGCCATGTCCGTCCGTCTGTCAGTCCGTCCGGTCTAACTCAGAAACTCTTGGTACAAGGTAGTAAGCGGAAAATTAGCTTGGATATACCTACATACAAATCACGCCGACAAGTAGTACAATAAAAACTAAAAAAAATCCTGTACCTACACCTAAGATTGGGATGTTTCTTTTTTGTCGGTTACCCATCAAGGCGGATTGGCAATTTCAGACTTTTAGGTCCAGGTTTCCTCACGATGTTTTCCTTCACCGTTCAGTCAGGAATGTCCAAGATAAACTTAGAAAGCGTAATTAATGCTCATGCCTTCTCTATATGAGAATAGGCCTTTGTCCTGCAGTGTCCATCATTATGTCGTTGGATAGGTTTTTGAAAAATATTGAGGGTTTGTAAACACCGTTTTGCGATTCAGTGATCCGTTTGAAAAATATTCATCTTTTTGACTTAATTAATTAATTAATTTGACTGGCCTGTTGATCTAGTGTTTTGTGACCCTGACTGCCGAGCCGCAGGTTGTGGGTTCGATTCCCACCCAGGACAAATCTTTGTGTGATGAGCATGATTGTTTGTTCTGTGTCTGGGTGTAATTTATCTATCAAAAAAAAAAAGTATTTATAAGTGTATATCATTGTTTAGTACCCATAACACAAGCAAAATATAATTGCTTAATTTGGGGCCAGATGGCGCTGTGTGAATGTGGTAGAATATTATTATTATTTCCTTTATTTATCTTTAAGATGCTCGTTTTTATTAGAGCGAAGTGTCCGCCCCTCGCAGCGCAGCGCAACCGTTGTATTTGGAAATGTGAAAAAAATGTAATAATAGCCTATATCAATAATTTTAAAGGATAACTATCACGTTTAATAGCTTTATAGGTTAACGAGTTATACTCAATTAACATATAAAATGAACTTCTAGATCAGTCCAATAAGAATTTAGTTCCGACCGCACCAAGAAATGGCGTTGATCGATTTTATAATTTTCTGATTCGCGGTAGGTATTTAGATTTTCCTACGATAGTGTAAGTACTCGGAAATATTTTAAACATATTTTTTTTATTAATAAATCAGCTATAAGGTATCTTTAATCTTTATAGTAGAAGTACAAGGTGAGCGGTATGTTATGTGGTATGTAAGGCGGCATCCTATTAGCAGCGATCGTACGATGACACGATGCATTTTCGTCGTGCGATGAGTTCAAATATACAGATTTCTTTAGAAGTGTTCCAATTGCCGTCGTACGAACACAGGCATTTTTGCAGGAATATTTACATCGCAAGACGAGATAGTATTGCGCCATCGTATGATCGCTGCCAATAAAGGTGCCGCTTAAGCCTGTTTAATTATTTTAATTAATTTTAGGAAACTCACATCTTAGTTCTTATTATAGTCTACGCATAATATTACTACGGAACCCTACACTGCGCGTGGCCCGCACTTAACCGGTTTTTTATGTTTGTAAGGTACACTATTCAGTAGGGCTTAAACCCTAATGCGGGCGATGTCTTTTAAAAGAAAAAAAGTAATTGAGAGTCTTCATATTTATCTTCTTTGGAATAAATTTTATTAATAGTATGTTTTTATTCTAGATCTCAACTAGACTAACATAATGAGGGTTCTTAGGAAAATTTTCTCCGCCAGTTGGCGCCAGTTAGGTGAAAGGTCCATATATAAAAAAAGGTCATAAAGGTCCATTCACAAAAATTCAAAATTCATTCACAGTTTGAAATCAATAGAATCGTTCACGGTTATCTATCAAAGATTGAAAGAGCGTTGGCAGGTGCCTGGACCTGCCTCAGTGACGCCTCGTGGGCGTCATTTTAGTAGATCCTCATTAAGCTAAAGTTAAAAAAATATATTCATTACTATTAATAGATAATACTTATGAACATTAAGAACAATAAAAATTAAAAATGTCATAATTTTTTTCCTGCAATCAAGGTAGGGCCTTGAGAATTGACAAGAAACTCAAGCTACTCATTTTAATCGCCAGGTTATTACGGATTATTAGTTCGGATAACAATCGCTCACATAGTCGCAAATAATGTACCTACTAGATTAAGTTTCTTTGTGTTTATATTTGTGAATTTTCTATGGAGTGTGAGAGGGAAACAATAAACCATTATTGTTATAAAAAAAATTGTAAGTTACAATTTCAAGTAGCATGCAGTGACACAGACAATACACTTAACTCTATAGGTAATTAATTACAGCTTTATATGTTGTAAAGAAAAAATAAAGAGTACAATGTGTGCTTTACAGGCTGCCTCAATTTGCATATTGCTACAAAAAAGTAAAGGCAACATGTGAACTGTAGTAAATGTTTCTATGTAGGTATTATATAAACTGTTAATATTTGCTATAATATAACTTAATTTTCCACAGGATTTCACAATGTACTTCTATTTCACAAATCCCAATTTATAATTTTAACAATACTAAGTATACAATTTTAACAAAACAATACAAAATGTGTACTTAACTGTTAAAATAAGGCTCGGGCATCATGTCATTATTTATAATTAATACAAAAAAGATTATAAATTTTTTATAAGTCATAATGTATCAAAAAATTATTTGTTATAAGTATAACACATTGAAAAACTAGCATTTGAGCGCTTAAATGTAACTACATAGTGTCTTGTGCGACAAATTATATTATCTAATCAGGTAAGCAGTACAGTGGGAACTTTTGTAATAATATGATCGAAATACTGTGATATTTTTCACAAAATGGGGTGATTTGCAACAACTATCTAAGTAGCTACTGGGTTGATTAACAACAACGTTATGCGATAAGGGATAAATGTCAACAACCTGAGTATTAGTTTTAGTACATTGTGATGACAAATAAATAATTGTAGGTATATAAAATATGGTTTGTTGTATCCCTCGGGAACCAGACCGATTTTCAGGATAAAATATCAGATAAAGGAATAGCCTATGTCCGTCTCTGGCACCGAATCTATCTACATACCAATTTTCATCGAAATCGGTTATGTTCGCCTAAACAACTGAACCGAATTTGATGAATTTTGGTATAGAGATAGACTAGACCTTGAGGAACAACATAGAGTATCTATTTATTGCGAAAAAATGACTCGAAGGGTTTGAAATATGGGATGACAGTTTTTATGAAAATCGTCAATGCATAAACATATTGTGATAACCGACATTACGACAGCTGTATTTAATAAATGTGCGTTTTAAGCAATGACCTTTATTGATTAAATTAAAATTCTACAACCTCTTCAAGATAGTTGTCCAAAGTGTTGTTATTCACACCTAAGTTGGTGTAACTTGCAACATGACATATTTGTTTCATTATAATATAAAGTTTTTATTTTATTTTTTTCTGAGGTATCTACCAAAAAATAGGAACTTATGACACATGTATTTGAAGCATTAGTTTATTAAAATTAAAAACTAAGAAATAAAAATAATGTGGCTCTTGGAATACCGAAAGGTGTTGTTATTCACCCCATATTACGGTATAATAAATATAATATAAACATAATATTTTATCTGTTCCAAGTTCTCAGCTCATTTACAATTTCTTGAAAATGAGTTTGCACAACCGTGCACAGTTCTTGTAGGGTTGCCCGAATACGAGACAACTCTTCTGCTTGTTGGGCCTCTGCAGCGACTCTCCGTTCCTCCATCGCAAACAAGCGCTGGCGCAAACTTGGCTCATGTCTCCTCGTGTCAAGCAGCCGTTGCCTTCTGCGCTCTGCAATGGAAGAACTAAAAAAAATTGTCTTTGTAAATAATATTTATTATTTTAATTCTTAATTATATATTAATATTATTATATATTTTTATTTGTGTAATTTACCTTCGTCGTGGTGCAGGATTCTCTCTAGCCCCTTGCTGTTGCTGCTGTTGCTGCTGCTGCTTCTGCGGAAGCTTATCTTGTTGGGCGAGGCTAACCACCTCAATGTTCTGAAGCCCCACAAGTGGGGGAGCAGAGATCTACAAAAAACAAATTAAAATGTTTTAGTGAATATTATTTGAGTTACATTTGATTTGATTTGATTTGAAAATAAACACTAACCCCCAGTTTTTAAAAGGCTAATCAACGAAAAATTAACTAATCACCTTTTAAATCTCAGGTGAAATACCTAAAAGCATGGATAATTAGTTTAATTTGATCTAGTTAGTTACAAATTAGATCAAATTAAACTGAATATTGATGCTTGTAGTAACCCAATTGGTACTTCACATGAGGTTTAACAGGTGATTGATTAGTTAATTTTTCACTTATCAGCCTTTCAGAAACTGGAGGTTAGATTCATATTAACATTAAAAATAGTTGCACTAATCAGAAGTAGACCTGTGGGAAAGCAGGTACTCGAGCATCAGACTCTGGTTTTCTATAGCCTGCTCCGATCATTGATGTGATTCGAAGCTCCTGTGCTGATAGCTCCCCAGCAGTAGAAGGCCCACCTCCACCTCCTGCCAAGGCAGACCGTTGAGCAGCTTTTTTCGCAAAGTACTTTTTATCTGCCCAAACCTAAAATTAAATATAAATATTAGATAACTACTTACAAGGTACTTATTATTAACACCGTTTTCTCGTGGTCCTACTAATTTGTCCTACTGGTAGGGCCATGAGGGAGACCTATTTCTGATTGTCCTTGCCGCTACATAGACACTTAGTAAGACAGACAGAAATAAGTCTCCCTCGTAGTCCTACTAATAGCACACAGTAGGACAGACAGAACTAATTCTCCCTTGTGGTCCTACTAGTAGGACAAATTAGTAGGACCACGAGAAAACGGTGATTATTAATAGAAACTAGTGAACTGCAAAAAATATGCTCACTTTCTGCCACTGTCGAGTGGTTTTTATGCACCCGCCTAGCGCATTCAGCTCGTCGGTGAGCCGAGACCACAAGTGCCTAGAGCGGATGCGCCCTTGTGCAGTCCTCAGATGCCCTCGAGCTAACTCTTGGTGCTCTTCCAGGAACGTCAGGAGGGCATCTACTTGGTTTGCAGAAGGATTTGTACTCATCTAAAATATTAAAAATGTTTGTTAGTTACTTTAAATATGTACTATTTAATTATATTAAAGTACAAATTACTTACCATAAAATATAGATAAATTCTCAACAACTTATAAAAATGATGAATTTAAAATAAAACAACACTTGAGATCAACACTGATTGCGAATTTTCTGAAGTACTTATATTTTCGCGCCTTTTATTTTTTTCGAAATGCGGTGCCGCCGCGCCGCGCCGGTGTAATTTTATTTATACGTCTACATATTTTCTGTAGTTAAAAATATATAATAGATGCAATACAAAAGAATGTACTTTTTAAAATGTTCGATTTTTAACACTTCATTTTTATACAGTGATTTATTGTAGGCGAGAACATACTGCTGATCTTTCATTCAATCACGAACATACGTCTTCGGTTCTCCGAAAGACCGGAAAGAAAGAAAGGAATCCGAAGTAACTTCATGGTAGCTAAATCTGCGTATTTCATTCGTGCTTCGTGCGGCCCCAAAGTTTCAGGTAGTCTTTTTCATGGTAGGCTCACTGGTCTTTTCAGAGGTCTTGGATATTTCACTAATGCCCGGTATTGTTCAGACAACTTGCGTTTTTCACTTGGCCAGGTCTTTTACTGTCCTTATCTACATCTGCTGTTGCCTATGGGTAGATAAGTGACCAATAGGTGCTTTGGCTACAATTCTTATCCTTCTCCATGCCGTTTTTAATTCATCATCTGACCTATTCTTTCCCGTGAGTTCATTAAATCTAAAAGATATTGGTATAGTTAAATAACAAATAATGGTTGCCATCCCTTTTTTTATACAACTTTGGTGCATATGACTTACCTAATGGATAGTGATAATCGTAACCTATGGACATGCCTATGTTTTCTAAGTATGGTAATAGTACGGCTGCCGGCAATCTCACTCACCGAGCTAAACACATTAGCATGGAACCAAATATTCTTATGTCAATATTCTATGAGAAGATAGTACTTCCCTGGCCGATCAGGCCCATTTATGCTATAGCCAGCCATGCCAGCAAGGATATACTACCGTAATGTAAAAATATTTAAATGCAAATGAAAAAACTTAATATTTCTTTGTTATGTTTTCCATTCTTTAGCATTTTCATTATTAACTTCAGATGTGGTGCATTTGTTCTCTATGATGTTTCAAGATGGTTTAATGAGCTTGAGTAGTATTGCCTATAACAGTTATAAGTAGGGTTAAAACTTGTAAGACAAAAATATTATGATATCTTTTTTATTGTCTTTGATAGACTTTATTATAAAATAAATGATATTTACTTACTTTTTCTTCAGAAATCCAATTTTGTACTCTTATTTTCCTTTGTCACGCACACATTTTCTAACACAATTAGATTTAAACCTATAGTCTTCCTCAAGAACTAGGCTATTATATGAAAAATGAATTTTTCAAATCCGACTGGTTCCAGAGATTAGCGCGTTCAAACAATCTCTTCCGCTTTATATAATAGCACAGATTAAAAAGTTTCGTTTAGGTGCCAGAACTTAGTATTTAATGATTAGTTAATATTACATATTATTATTTTAATAAACCTATTTATCTTGTGGACACAGCCTCACTTTCAATCGCACACACAAGTAGCCTATCCTAATCTGAACAATCACATTATTGATATAGGGAACAAGCTCCCAGAAAATGTAGTGTCTGCTAAATCAGTAAATAGTTTTAAGTGTTGTTTGGATAAGTAGCTTAAAACGAAACAAACTTTTGACTGAGAACTCCTTATTTGAATTACAATTGTTGAAAAACAATCACTGTATCTAAACTAATATTATAAAGAGAAAAGATTCGATTTTTACTAAGTTTGTAATGGATAAACTCAAAATCTACCAATTTAAAAATTCTTTCATTTATAGAAAGCTATAGTATCAGCAAGTAAATTTTTTTGTGGTATGCCTACCCACGCGGGCGAAGCCACTGGCAACAGCTAGTTTTGTAATAAAACTGTAAGAGTCAAGATAATAATAATTTCATTTGCAGATATGGTTAGATCTTTATCATAACAGTTAACTAAACAATAAATGACTGTTTTAAATTAAAAATGAAGTGGTGAACAAAATTATTATGTGAATTTGTAAACTATGATTATTGTTGTTTAAGTAGTTTTTAAGTTATCATAAAACCAACCTCTTTTTGACCTTCTGGAACAGTTTTAGCAGGTGCTGGTATTGCCAAATTCGATGCATCAGTTTTGACCTCATTTTTAGCTTGTTGCATCAGTTCTCTGACAGCCATTTGATCTAAAGTTTCATTTTCAGCTAATGGATCCTGTACATTGGCATCAAGCATTGGTTCTTGTTTTATTTCGGGCTCTTCAAGAGCACTTTCAACTTTTTCTGCAATTTCTTTCAATCTATCAGCCGTTATGAGTGTGTTTGGCTTCAAAGGTATTACCAATGGCGCGTTAGTTTTCACTTCCTCTCCACTGTAAATATTTAAGAAGGTTACCAAGTTAGTTATAATTGGAAACGCACCTTGTTTGTTGATAAAAACAATAACAAACTAGGTTATAAAATAAACATAAATTTTACTCACCCAACCACTTTGATGGATTTTTCTTCAACACATTCTATGTACTCCTTTTCCTCGTCATTAGAAACAATTAGAGGTTTGTCGGCTTTCTTAGTTTTAAAGAAACCGAACGATATTTTTTTGCCTTCCATGATGTTTTTTCATAGTACAATCTTAGGTTGAAATAGGTGTCATTACCACACTACACATATAAATAGATTGATTACAGGTATACGATAATGTTCACGTTATTTCAATACAAATTAAAATAAATCAAAACATTTGATTTGCTGCATGTTGCTAGTTTTAGTTAGTTTAGAGTTTTGACTTTTTGTCGGATGAATGAAATGAATGTAACTGAACGAATGAGATGTGAAGATGACAGTTTTGACACCGGTTAACTAGAGGTCACATATACTACAAAATGTTAAACATTGCATATTATTGGAGGTCAGTAAAATAGTGTGATTTCAAGAATGAGTTACTTGAGAAAGTAATTGATGATTAAATAACGTAGACGGAGTATATGTACAAGTACAATAGACAGGGCACTAAAATGTAACAGTAATGAGAGTAGGACACACTTATATTAGACCAGTAGTAGGTACCGTGAGACAGATGTACTTATATTTTATCTCTTCCGCAAATGCGTTTTTTTACTCACTGGGCTCCAACAAATATTATAAACAAAAATAAATTAAAATAAATAAAACATTTATTTAATATCAAAAATAGCCACTAAAATACAATTTTAATCAAATAACCCGCCTCTGGTTGCTCCCGGCGCAAAGGTGCCCATAACACTTGCCGCGTTCCCGCGCTGAATGGCAATAATAGCCGGGTCCACACCGGACGATCCATCGCGCTCCGATCGCGCGCGGCAGCAGCGCGATCCAAAGATGCAGGCGGTGTGGACGTGCCGCGCGCGATCCATGCGCACGTATTGGAGCGCGCGCTCCCTACCTCGCGCGATCCGTGTGCGGTCGGTTTTTGTGCCAGCCTCAAAGGTGCCTCAGTTGCGTGATGCGCGCGGTGTGGACGGTTGTGTTGGTTCGCGCGATCCACCTCGCCATGGACATCTCAGAAAGTCGCCGTTTGATATCGCTTTATAAAGAATTTAAATGTTTATGGGATTCCAAAGATTCTAATTACACCAATAGAGGTGTTAGAGATGATGCTTGGCGTCAGATTTCTCGTGAAATGGGGAATAAGTCGATCGAGAACCTAAAGAAAAAAATGCGATCTCTGGCGGGAGGCTACAGAAGGGAGAAACACAGAGAGAAGCAAAGCCGTATACCTGGATCCGGTAAGAAAACAAAGCTACTTTTTATCTGTAGGTATTAAAATTATATATTTTATTATAAGTAATTACATCATAATATTTACTGTGGATTTCACGTGATTTCGCTTTTTACATTTAAGCTGTTAGAAATACACGTGGTTATTTTAATGAGTAACTTGTTTATTTCAGGTGCTCAAGATACATATAAATCAAAGTGGTTTGCGTATGATGACTTCGACTTTATGGCGGATAAAAATGAACCCGGAACCACACGCGATACATTGGAACATGTGAGCTATTAGTTTACTGATATTCATTTTGCCAAACTATTGTATGGTTTGTAACAAAGTGTCTTGCTAAGTGGGACCGTATTGTAGTGGCATTTTCTGTTGCTCTTCTTGGTACGACGGCCATCGGTTGTAGCGATTGTGATGGCGGTTTATTTCGCCAGCTTCCAGGTATTACATCTCCATTCTCCTGTACTGTATCAAACGTTCCTGGCGATATAAAGTTAGGATTACTGCGTAAGTAGTTATATAGATGAACCGTTGCCAGCACGACTTTAGTCGCAGTTTCTGGTTCCAAAAGCATAGGTTTACGCAGGACTCTGTAGACAGAACTAAGTACTCCAAACGCGTTTTCAACTACTCTACGTGCTCTTGACAGTCGGTAGTTGAAAATTCTTTCACAAGAACCCCTTTCCCGTGTACCATCGTATGGTTTCATAGTATAATCATTAAGCTGAAAAGCTTTATCACCTAGTATATAATAGGGTACCTCAATTTTATAGGGAACTTGCAATATCTCCGGTGGAGGAATATTTAGCTCTTTTTTTTTCAAGTTTTTTATATAAATTTGTGCTTTTGAACACGCCTCCATCTGATATTCTGCCTTTAGTCCCAACATTCACATACAGGAACCTATAATTTGCATCTACTAATGCAAAAAGAACAATACTAGGAAATAATTTGTAATTATCAAAGTCGTTGCCACTATTAAAAGGCGATTGTATAGCGACGTGTTTGCCGTCCATCGCTCCTATCACGTGTGGGAAATTCCACTTATTCTCGAATTGCTGAGAAACTGTACGCCATTCTTCTTTAGTTGACGGCACCTGAAAATAAAGGAGATCTTAATTATAATATAAAGCTGAAAATAAGAATAAGCAGTAAATAGTAATAATAATTGTTGTTACAGGTAGATCTGATACGACTGAAGGGGAACTTGAAGTTAATACTACAGTGAGCGAAAACGAGAACAGTAACATTACTAGTGACACACAACCGGAGAGAGCCAACCACCACACAGATCAGAGTAGAGAGCAGAATGATCAGAATGCACAATCCAGTGTCCAAACAACAAACAAAAGAACAAAAAAAAGAAAGAAAACTACTTCTAATAATGCAGATGACATATCAGATGAAACTCTTTCAGAGGCTTTCCAACTTCTGCAACAATGTGCTCAGCCACCACAACCGGAAACTGATTCTTACATTGCTTTCGGGCAGTATATATCTACTGAATTGCGGAAATATGATGCAGTAACATTAGTTAATGTCAAAAATGCTATATGCCAAGTTATTTTTCAAGCTGACACAGGAAGATATGGGGATAGCAATTATGGATATTACACTAATTCATATCCTGGCACACCAATAGCATCCACTTCATCACAGTCCCAGTCTCTACAACCTCAAAATTATCCAGCTCCAATTCCACAGACATCACCGTCTGCTCATCTAGCCTCCAATTCATCGCAGTCCCAGTTTCTGAAACCTCAGGATTATTCACTTCCACAGTCACCACCGAATTAAATTTAATAATTGTAAACATGTTACTTCTTTAAATTATGATTGTAATACACTACTTTTTTATTGAGTAATAAAGTATGGTTTTACTTACCTTTACATAATCATTTAACAGGTCAATGATGGCTTCACAAACTTCAGGAATAATTATCGATATAGACTGTTTGGAAATGCGGAACAGATACTGCAAACTGACGTACGAATCTCCAGTTGCTAAAAATCTCAATGTTAGTAATAATCTTTCCTTCACAGTAATGGCATCTCTATAATTTGTATCATTCTTTCTTAGCTTGTTATTTAATAATGAACACAATATCTCAAATTGATTAGCATTCATTCTTGCAAAATTGTGTTCAACTTTATCTGACACTAACTCTGCGTACAGCTGAGTCCCAGATTCCAAGCGATTTTTGTAAATTAGTTTCACCCAAAACCGTCGTTTTCTTTTTTGTGATTTTTTGCGCAAGCATTTAAGCAAAATAAAAGTTACTGCTGCAACGGCAAGACGCCGCCGTTGTACGTGTGACTCCATATCGTACAAGAGTTAGACTGGCTGAATCACGGATCGCCTTAGGATCGCTTGGAGCGCATATTTGGGATCGCAAGTTTCCAAGAGTGGATCGGCCTAACACGATCCACGATCCACGCTCCGCGATCCTGGATCGCGGATCGCGGGATCGATGGATCGTCCGGTGTGGACCCGGCTAATGGCCAACCTTTGCACCAGGAACGACCCAGAGCGGGAGTTACCACATACATCCTTGAGTCTGCGCCCTAATTCGCGAATGAAGTTCTTTGCGAATTACACTAACTTACAATTTTCTTTTTCTCTCCTACTTTCTACATTACACTTACATGTCAGAACATTAACCATCATTATGGGTGAAATTTGCCGACTAGTAATTTTTACGACGATAGGTTCGGTATCATAGCTTGATATTGACCGATAAGAAATAAGAATAATGAATGATTATTGCTGTCTCGACAGGGTGGGCGTCTCAGGACTTCATCCTAGTTCTGAGGTAGGAGTTTAAGTTAAGTTAAATAATATTTATTTGAATCAAATTTTTAATATTTTATTTAGAGGTTCTGAATTCTGAAAAAATAAACCCCGCCCTTATTTAGCCTCAGCCAATCAAAATATTTCTTATACGAGCGCTCGCGCCGGGAGAGAATATTACTCAGTTGCAATTTGGTTTTTGCCAAAGTCAACGCGTGTTCGTTTTTTTATTGTGTGCTCTACGACGAGTGACGACCATTATTTTCTGTACGGACTCCAATTAATCCTGCTTGAAGTTTGACAGTGCTTGCTTACCAGACTCTCATTTGTGTAAATGATTACTTGGCTTGTTAAATGGACTTGAAATATGCCTAGAATAGTGACAGACGAGAGGAACTAAACTTTGGTTTTACACGGCGAAACATATCACAGGAAATTAGGTAAATATTCCGGTAAGTAGAAATATTTTTTATTCTAAGGATTTTATTTTTTATTTTATTTTTTAGATTAAACTAAAATTCGTGTTTGCTCTTCTACTACTTCAATTTATATTTAAAATTCCCCTTAGTTTACTAGAATTGTATGCAATCTCTGAAGACTATTAATTACATTACATATTATATGCACAAAATTGCATGGAGGTATTAGATTCAAACCAAAACATGAAAATAAATAGTACCTACTTATTTTGTCTGAAGTCCAGGCAGACCGTGAAGTGCTATTAATTTGTGAATTGTGATTATAACGGGTGGCGCAAAAGTAAAGACCCTATTTGGTTCAGCTATAACATTTTTTCTAAATTAGAAAACTAGATTTAGATTTTTTTAAATGTATATTTGTGCCATTAAATTTCGTACCATTAGGATTTAAAGATGATGTCTTTTAAATGGTGACCTCCAGGGTTGATACACATTTGAGCCCTATTTATGACATTTTGCATAACTTGCCGTAACACTTCCTGCGATATGTTCGTTATTTCTTGACGAATGTTTTCTTTTAGAGCTGCGAGAGTCTGTGGCTTGTTCACATACACCCGAGATTTCAAAAAACCCCAAAGAAAGAAGTCTGGACTGGTCAGATCGGGTGATCTTGCAGGCCAAGGCAAATCGCCAAAACGAGAGATAACTCGGCCTGGAAAAGCGTCCCTCACTAAGTCCATAGTGTCGCGCGCTGTGTGTGCCGTAGCGCCGTCTTGTTGAAACCAGATGTGCTCCAGCCCCAATTCGTCCAAACTGGGTATCAAAAACTCACGTAACATGGTTCTGTAGCGTTCTCCAGTGACAGTAATCGCATTGCCTCCAGCGTCTTCGAAAAAATAGGGTCCGATCACTCTGTCAACACAGATGCCACACCATACAGTAACTTTTAGTGGGTGTAGAGGTGTTTCTTGAATAATGCGCGGATTATCAGTGCCCCAGAACCGAGTATTCTGCTTATTGACATGCCCTGAGAGATGGAAATGGAAACGCAGGAAGTGTTACGGCAAGTTATGCAAAATGTCATAAATAGGGCTCAAATGTGTATCAACTCTGGAGGTCACCATTTAAAAGACATCATCTTTAAATCCTAATGGTACGAAATTTAATGGCACAAATATACATTTAAAAAAATCTAAATCTAGTTTTCTAATTTAGAAAAAATGTTATAGCTGAACCAAATAGGGTCTTTACTTTTGCGCCACCCGTTATGACAGTATGATGGTGATGTTAATATGATTATTATAATTTAATTTATGAAAAACTTACTCTCATAACATGTCATATCAAAGCATTATTAGATTATTAAATTAGTCAATCATTTATCTACTATGTCTACATGCCCTTTATTATCGTATATTATTAACCCATACTAATATTATAATGCGAAACTCTATCTGTTACGCTTTCACGCCTAAGCCACTGAACCGATTTTAATGAAATTTGTTATAGAGATAGATTATACCTCGAGGAATAACATCTTTTATCGCGAAAAAATGGCTTAAATGGGTTGAATACTTGATGGAACGACGTGATTATATTGATGAGGTCAAAGGAGTAATAGCGAGCCGAAGAACAAACGAAAGCATTGGAAATTAAAAAAGGAAACAACTTGACGATTTTTATCTTTATTAATTTGCGCGTTGTAGTCAATACTAGTTGAAACTCCGAAAATCATAGTAGTGTGGAACACACTACTTTAAAAAAATGTTAACCATACCTAATAATTAGTAACAAGAAAGTAACAGCATTGTTGGGGCATCATTAATTCATTACTAATGTCGCCATTCCGAATTTGCAGAAACATTTTAGAACAAAAGAGTCATAAATGTAGGAATTTGTAGGAACACAATGACGGCTCCCGTTCGCATACCTTGTCTAGGATTATAAAAACAATACTTAATTGACAAAGAAAATTTACAAACAATACCTACCATAAAGCATGTGCGTAGGTACTTCAAATCAAAAAAGCGTATAAAAAAGCTACTCTAAAACCTCTAATGAACGCCGCTCGTGTGACGCCGAACTATTTTAGGTTTAGTTAAAGTTTAGGTATGTATATTAAGTTTGAACAAAAGGGCCATAAATATAGACATTAGTTGAAACGCAACGACGGCTCTACTTTCCAAATTATATCTACTGATTAGAAAAACATGTCGTTTTGCCTTTAAAAGATACCTTTTTGGATAGGTACAATGGAAAAATAAACAATCCTTACCAAAAGTAATAGTAACTAATACCTAATTATAAAAAAGTTTAAGTATATTTTATACTTAATAATAATAATAATAATAATAATAATAATAATAATAATATTCTACCACATTCACACAGCGCCATCTAGCCCCAAATTAAGCAATTATATTTGCTTGTGTTATGGGTACTAAACAACTGATATACTACTTATATACATTTTTTTTAATGTAAATACATACATATTATAGATAAATTACTTTGTTTATAGAGAGCTACTGTGCACCGCTGGGTGCAAAGGGATGCTGCTGAACCCTCTATTGCGGACCGACCTCGAGCTCATCCTCGCATTCTGACTGGAATGGAGCACCCATTTACCAGGATGTAGATGTCTTAACCTATCGATGTTGAAATAATTAGTTTCAGCGACCCATCGATGCAGCGTTTTCTATGTAGCGATAAATAATCGATCTAGTGACTTTCCTTAAGACGTAGGAGACGCAAAAAATCCTAAATAGTATTTTTATATTATTGTATTGATTTAATTGGAATTGTAATATTTAGAATTCAATTGTATTTCTACTTTAATAATAATAGATAGTACGTTATAGATTTGGGCTTGTAAGTGCTTAGGATAAATTCTGTTAGCATAAAGGTATAATAATAATAATAATAATAATATTCTACCACATGCACACAGCGCCATTTAGCCCCAAATTAAGCAATTATATTTGCTTGTGTTATGGGTACTAAACAACTGATATACTACATATATACTTTTTTTTTTTGTAAATACATACTTATTATAGATAAATAACACCCAGACACAGAACAAATAATCATGCTCATCACACAAAGATTTGTCCTGGGTGGGAATCGAACCCACGACCTCCGGCTTAGCAGTCAGGGTCACTAACCACTAGACCAACAGGCCAGTCAGGTCAGTATATTTACTAAATAAATAAATAAAGCTAACTCTAATAGTTTGATTATTTTGATTTGGTAGGTATATTATTTTATAATTTAGATTTTAAATTTTACATTGATTTATTTACATTTGTTGATTTTTATTAAGTTATTAACTGTTGTAATATTTGCCTTGCAATATTATTATCGAATAAAAATATTTACCTAGGTATAAATTGTTTGTTGGTTCATAAAAACATTTTTTATAATTTTATTAATAAAGCGTACTAAATATTATACAATATTATATAGTCCAGTAGTAACACTACATGAGACAAAGATAACTATAATAATTACGGTTTTAAAACCAAATTGATCTGTGGCAAATTGAAATGTGAAATTTTTATTTTACTAGCTAAAGCGAAATGTGATGTTTTGATTGCATAATATTAAGACTTAAATATATTTTATTTTGATTTTTTTACCTAAGTTGATTTTTTAAATTGATAAATTTAAACTATTTATAATAAAAATTGTGATATTGTTGTGTATTAACCTAGATTAATGTTTATACAAATCCTATTTGTCTGTAGATTCCTACCCATTTTCAAAAATAGTTTTATATAAATACTTGTTTGTTGTAAGCTATTCCTTAGTGTACTAAGGAGCAGCTTAAAGTTTATGATCTATTATGATGATTTATAAAGAAAACACATCAATAAAAATATTGAAAGGCAAATTTGATGTTTCTTTGAATTTTTTATTTCCAACTTGAAGCCTTTTCTAATGCTTCTAATTGATCCTATCTACTTTGATAGCAATCTTCTTTAATAAAATAATGACCAATCTGAATACTTTTGGTGATCGTCAAGTTTTCAAGTGCCCAAATGACGATTAAGTTCGGTTGTTCGGTGGTTCAGTTGTGACACGCATGAGGTTCCGGGTTCGATTCCTGGGTCGGATAAAAGTGATATTGGGTATTTCTATTGTGTTTTTATATTTTTCGGAATTGTGCCCAGTAAATGACAACAAACTCGCTCCTTGATACATGCGGCCCAACATAGCTAACCATGTGTATTTATACACCTTTGCCTACCTCTTCTGGGTAATTAGGCAAGAGCTATAAATGTTTGTTCATTGGCTGTTAGCGAACGCAAATAATATAATATTTGTATTTGTTAAATTTCAAAGTAATAAAATATAGACCTAAAAATTTTATGTTTGTTTTTCATCCACGCAAATACTCTCAATGCATTAGTATACTTTTTATCGACAACCAGGCGGAAAAAGCCGCGCAGATGCTAGTAATCACTAGAATAAAACTTTTATTGATATATCTTATTGGCTATTTTAGACGAAAATTGTTTTATTTTTTAACATCTTTATTTATAAATAAGTAGGAATAAATAGATTTTTAACTAGAGGTAAGTTGTATGAACTAGGGGATAATATTTTTTATCAAAATGATTTGATGCAATAAATAATGATAGTAACTCAGTTTATTTGTTATGCTATCATGGCTAAATCACTCAAACAATTAACTATGTCTTTTAAAATAAGATACAGATTAATTATATCATTTTGATCCTGGAGAACTGGGAACATAGATAAATTTTTACCGACTTAGTTGGTTTATAAAATCGATTAAACAGAGCGATACAAAGTAGATGTAAAAATCAAAATCTAATGAATCTTTTTGCAAATATTATAGAGGTAGGTAGATAACTATCAACCTCTAAATCTCTAAAAAACAGAACATTACAGATTAATAAGCATTTATTTATTATTTCAAATTTCCCACAGTCAAAGCAATGACATTATTATATTTCATTTAGAGTCGACGCTACGCCTTCGTTATATTCACGTGGAATCATGCTAACAACGAAAATATGCATAATTATAGAGAAACGATTACACTTAGCTATGGTTATGTGTTGTTATATGTGAGAAGAGTGCGATATCGCTGCTCTACTCTAGGGCGGAGCTTGCTGAGCCCATGCGCAACGCGTGCAAGCGATTCACTACCGACGAGTGGTAAACCGGACCTTTTGCCGATAGTACCATCATCGTTCGAACTGCGGTTTTCCCTCCATTTTTTTTAAAGAAGTGTTAATTTTTCGGGGTATGATTTTTAACGATTTAAAAATAATTATGTGATCCAAAACCGGACGAGTCGTTTCATCGACTTTAAAATAGTAGCGAATAAAAAAGATTTTTCTACCGTTGGCGTAAGGAATGTCACAAGTCGCGTGGTCATCTAACTTTTGAGGCAGGTACTTACCTATAAAAAAGGTGGTATTTTTTTCGGTGGCTGTTGCCAAAAAAAGGTGCGAGTAAGCTTCTATTCGGTAAAAGAACATTTTTCTCTAGAACGAACTGTTTTTGAAATATTAGCGAAAAACCTAGAAATGGCTACTTTAAACTCCTCCTCCCCCTTCAGCTCACCTCCTAGTAGAGGAGACTTTTGGTATGTTTACTCTTAGCTCATATTTACATTATGATATCTGGAATTTTTGGAACAAGTGAAAGTCCAGACTCTTGAAGGTGGTAAATACCTACCTACCTAAGTTAAATACAGCAGGTAAGTAGGGGAGCCGGGTTGGAATGAGAGTCAGTGGGTAATTCGGGTCAGTTCAAAATTCATGAAATCTATTGCGTTACAAAAAACGGCACGATCGCGCGGGGTACAGCTTTGCATCCCTCCTCCATTGGCCCGGCTGCCGACTTGCCAGTTACACTCGTGTCGTCGGAAGCGATACACGTGGTTTCAATCGTAAACGTGAGTATCTATATTTTTTATTTTTGTGTTTGAAATACTCTTGCAGTATAATACTTGAACTAAACTTATGTGTTTTATTGCAATATATTTGAATTTGTCATGTTTTTGTGTAATATTTCAATTCTAACAAAAAAACCGTCTTTGGGGTACCTAATGAAAGTAAGTAGACCCCCATTATGTACCTTAAGGAGAAAACTTTTTATTATTTTTAGATGCCAAGAAATTGGAAAAGGAAGACGACTAAAGCGAATTAGACTGCGAATGACCTGCAGGCAACTGCTGTATAAAAAAGATTAGGTATTATTTTTTCGTTTAACTCAATAGAAATACTGTTTTTTTGCTACTCATTGTTTTAGGTAGTGCGCTTACTAAGTAACTTTTAATTTTGTTAATTGCTAATTATTTTATAAAGAAGATGCTATTTTGTTACATTTTTTAGTTTTACTTTTTTCAATAATAATTAGTCGTGGGGTGCAGCTAGTATTAAATATTAAAGTAAAAGTAGATCATTGGTAAGTATTCGTAATGCCTCTCCTGCCTGTTTCATGGTACACCTTACCGTATCCAGGATCATAGCATAATGTTTCTACACTACAGGTACAGGCTCGATCTAAGGAAAAAGGAGGGAGTCTCGAAAATACCCAGAGCGACAAAAATATTATAGCTTCAAATATTTAAAGCACGTCAAATATAATCTTTGCCGGAGCAGCTAAATAGTCGCATAAAATCTGTCCGTAGCTACTACTCATTAACAGTTATAGGTAAGTAGGTACCTACAACTTCATGGCAACTACTAAAGTAAAGATTAGATATTATTATATTGACATTATAATTATTCAGTTGATCTTTCATCATGTTATAATGAAAGGACAACTTAATAATACTCATACTCTTAATACTTACGTAGGTAGCTTTTGCTTCACGCATTCATGAAGGATAAAAGCATTGCAATGCACGAAGTAATGATGTGAAATGTTCATTGCCCTCCCGTCGCGTCGTTATTTATAGGTATTTGTTTGGGTTACCTAATTTGCTACGTGTAGAAAATATGTCTCTATTAAAAATAATCCCTGTGTTACAAGGTATTTACATTATTTCTGCGATATCCTGCAAAATATGCCATAACCAAAACCTAGAGATTTAGATCCAAAACCTATTAGACACTTTTATAATAAATCATGGACGTAATAGGTATATTAAACTAGCTAATGATAAGAGTTCTAAAATGGGGATATACATACCTACTTATATACTTATTTTGTAAATAAATAGTTGCATTATATTATACCTACATAGAAACACCCAGCTCAATGCAAATATAAAATATATCTACACATGCACACAATTATAGGTAAAATTTCTCTTTGTTAATTTTTTGTTAATTCTGATATTGAACACAAAATAAATGCAGTGCATCCTAAAATTTAAAACACGTAGGTACCTACTTCGTCTTGTAAGTCACAAAATCTTTTATTTTAATTCGTGCAGTATTATTTTCTTTTAATCTAAAGTAATAAAAACCCATCCGTCTGATGATCGTACGGTATCATAAAGGCACATCTGGCAAGCAATTGAGTAGAGATACGCAGGATAGATAAAATAGGATGGGGCGATATAAAGGAGGTTTGTAGCCATTATCCCAACAAATAACCTTACAGATGACGTAAGTGGTCATCATCTAGGTGCGCTGCAAATTTAACTGAGTGGTTCTTAGATGGTTATTGAAAGTTCTGCTTGTGATTGCTATGTTTGTAAAGTTCATCTACAGATTCATCCATGTCCTTCTTTGTGACTAAGACTAAGGCCATTACATTGCCCCGCATGATGCACCGTGGTGCAGGAGTGCGTGTTCTTTCGTTGCTTGTAAGTATCTCCGTTTGTATAGAAAACACACAAGGTCCAACACACCAAAAATACATCCACGCGCGTTCATGCAGATCACGGGCCTACATGCGGCGAAACACGCAACCAAGTGCGTGAGTGCGGGGCGAGGCGCAAGGCACACTGAGTCACGCAGTGTCGTGCGTGGTTTTGGAAGGGCTTGACGTGTGTTTAAAAATGGATCTCAATATCGATCAGTTAGTACGAGTATAGCTGCAGCATCCTGAATGAGTTCCACACTAATAAAAATTTGAATATCAAAACTGACGCCACGCTCTGCACTGCACTATCCTCACAGCTTATGCTTTGAATGAAAAGCGTGCGTGAATCCACGACACGCAACTACGCGCGTGATTGCGTGAAAAACGCACGATGTTGCAGATCTGCACTCCCGCAAGTACGCGCGTAGGTGCGTCGACACGCAACATGCAGCGTGGTGCGTGGCAGTGTGTGATCCGCCTAAGACTTCTTATAATTGAGTCTCTTTCGACTTGCGCATTTTCTTCCTTAATTCTCACAGGCAGCCAAGTTTCCTTTAAAAGTTTGCGGCCGTGTTTAGTGCATTGCTACTTGAGTAGGTACTAGACAAGTATTCCAAGGTTTGTGACTTCGTCGCACTATATCACTACATTATATAAATGCGACATTTTAATGTCGTTGTGTAAAGACATCATCATTCTTGACTTTGGATTCGATCTGTTTGTTCCAGTCTTGTTTAAGGCATCAATTGAAGAGGTCGTAAAAAAATGCGGCTCCAGTGACAGGTTCATACTGATCAGTTTTCTTTTTAGCATACGGTACTGTTAGTTTTAAACAAAGAGAGAGAGAGACAAAGAGACTTCCTAATAATTTTATGGAACTTTTTGTTTGTTATGACGATTTGAATAGATATCTACGTGTGAAGTTTACGATAATCTTGTTTTATTAGAAGTAGTGTAGGATTGACTGCAAGGCCGTATTTATCACATCATACTACCAACTATTAGATATCTCCGACTTCAGCATTCAGCTATTTAATTTCTTACGAGCTTCGTCTCCCATGCGGTCGTAAAAAGTTTTCTTTTTATAGGAGGACGCCTGTTGTCACGGAAATTTGATTTTACGAATGAGCGGTTTTTATATTATTACCTGCTTTTTATCACAATAACTTGTGTAAAAATGATTTTAGAAGTCTTTATAAAAAAATTACAACATAGATATATTGGGAAAAGATTTAAAAGGATCCTGTCGCTACGAAAATGTCTTCGTATAAATTAAAAGCAAATGTTGTTTTTAGTAGGTATTAGTTATTGTCTTTATTTTGTTTCTTATTTTTTCTTATTGCGTATCAAAGTGAATGATGACTAAGTATGACTTAAAATCATCAAGAGATTTGGCTGCTTATTAGTTGATTAATGATCTATGATTATTTTAAGATACTTTTGATTATGCATTAAAACGCGTTAAAGGATCCTTATTTGATGAAGTTGAGGCAAATTTTGATAGCCACTTTAATATTAGTTAGACATACCAGTGGGTCAGCTCCCGTCTTGTCCCGAGTTGATTAGAATTTTGTCTCCCAAGAGTTTGACATTAATCGAATTAGTAGTTTCGGAGATTACGCTCTACATCTAAGCTTACAAACAAACTTTACTTACTTTTACTCTCTGTGGAACAGCTCTACCAGGTAAATGAGATAATGTAAATTTGTCTAATCAATGACAGCGTAAACCGTTGCCGATCGTGACGGTCGAAGGGAATAGAGGAGGGAGGACAAGGACAAAGAAAGAAACCGATATCGTAATTGACTCCAGCACTAATAAACAAAATGATAAACAAAATTTTTGTACTCTGGGAACTAAATTTTCTGTGAGAAAATAGTGGTGAGATATATACCTACACGTTAACTCATCTTAAAGCTATTGCCGTATGTGAAATGTAGCCTGGCATGATCAGGCATTTCTATTGAAAGATAGTCTATGTTAACGTTATAATGGAGTGCCTGCTTAATTAATTTAAGTACTTCATTTAATAATAATAATAAAAATAATATTTCTACAACTACACACAACGCCATCTAGACCCAAAGTAGGGATATTATAAGCTTGTGTTATGGGTTCTAGAATGCGCATATACATACAAAATAATGAAAAATATTAATCCAAAATTTATACGGTAGTAGATCCACGCTGGTTTCAGCATGAATGGGCCGGATCGTCCGGGGAAGTACTACCCTCTCATAGAAAATCGACGTAAGAGTAGTAGTATCCGTAATACTGCGTTTCGCTTGGTGAGTGAGAGCGCCGGAGGCCCAACTTCCTCCCTTTCCTCTTTCCTTACCTCCCTCATTCCCTTCCCCTAACCCCCTTTCCCAGCCGTCATAGTGGAGGCCACCATACCAGCAGTTTAAGACTATGGCTTTTGGTATGGTGACCACCACTTCTGGATTCCACAGACTGCTTGCCATCAGGCAGGGTGGAGTCACTTTGGTAGGCTAATATAAAAAAAAAAAATACTTTTACAAACTACTGCAGATAACTGATACTATTCAGGAGTGGGTACGATCGTCTTAGAATATATCGTTAACTTGAAACAGTTTATTTAATTTGTTTTACTGACTTGAATTTGAATGTTTGGAAATGCATGACACGGCACTTTATTGAAGTTTAGAATTTTTCTACATCTCCGCACCTGGACACTGGACACAGACTGTATGTCCGCAGTACTTTTTTAAAGAAAATTACAAACGAAGTACATAATATGATAACTAGACTCAAACATCTGTAAAAAGAATAAAGAGAGCGAACTCCATCACCAGACGGGACAAACGTTAGAAAGATGATAACAAATAAAACAACTACTCAGTACTTATCAAAAGGACTTCTAACTTACGCACACGACGACGTGAAGTGAAGGTAACATCGATTTGACTTACTTATTTATTTTTAATTTTATGGCGAGTGTAATCAAATACCTAGAGCATGAAGGCATAAAGGCAATATAAAAAAGCTTCGGAAATATTCTCTATTTCAAATTGAATCGAATTGTGAGTAAAAGAGTAATTTGGTCATACAGTTAATGGATATAAAAACGCAGTTGACAAAATAAAATTCGTATAAAATAAATATTTATTAGGTCGTACCCTCGTATGCAAAAGCAGTCCCCTTAAATAAAGCTCACCCCTCTCATCGAATAGATATCATTCGAAGCGTATAGGTTCTCGTTTTAAATTAGGGTTTCGATGTCCTTTGATTTTTCATTACACAAAGGGAAAAATGAACACATAGGTAAAGAACATGTCTACCCTAAGTATTATGTTATTGTTTTAGAAAAAGGTCGGAAAATTTATGATGCAAATACTGTAAATGTGAAAGAAAAATGTTTTTTGGTAAAATAAACGAGGATCTAATTTTTTTGCAACTCAAGCTTTTGTGTTAAGAGCTTATTGCGCAATACATCGAGTTCGTACATATTTATTAGACACGTAATGTATTACGTCATTTCCTTATGACCATATGGTCTAGAATATGAGATTAACTCATACTGTAGGAGTCATACAGGTTATTACCTGGGTTTCCCTTCGCCTGTTATAAACGTTTTGAGTTGAGTTATTGCCAATTGGCAGTAGCATTAACTGCTTATGCCATCGGCCAGCGCTCTAATCTACTCATCAATCCACCTAAACAAAACTCGGGGTAATTGTTATATCGGGGCGTGAATCAGACTATTAGTTTCAGAGATTAGGGCGTTCATGCTCACTAAATATTTAGCTCACTATTCGCTCGTAATCAATACTATTTAATATCATTTACTGACTAAGACCTAGATGCTTAACTGATAAACTTTGACATTGTTAATTCAGCACAATTAAATTAATAGTGTAACGTTTAGTAGAAGTTTAAGGCAATTAAGAGGATCTTGGTTAGATAGGATCACTGAGCCTGCCTAAGGGAAATCGCCGCAGTAAATATTGTAACAGTTATGAATATTCACGGTAACGCTATGGACTTGTGAGGAATAAGCACCTAAGTTTCAAACTTTAACATCCGTGATTGTAATTAGTTGTAACTTTGAATTTGGGATTGATACTGTTCGCTGCTACTATTCTGTGGGTTTCGGATAAAGTGACTTAGATGCTTGATGTGTCCTTAATGACTATTTGTATTTGATTTCTGAACGATTTGGCGATTTATTCATATGTGTCGCCAGATGTCGGTAAAACATTTTTCATATTTAAATTTTACTCATACAGTGAAATGTATACAGAATGTTAATGCTATAAAATTTTGTAGAATGTACGAGTAATATCATAATTATTAATATTTATACTATCTATTGTAGTTTGTTACACGTAGCGCTTCTACGTAACAACGTAGAAGCGCTACGTGTGACCAAATAATGTGGCGCTACGTACGCATGTTGATAACCGTATGTAATGTTGAAGAAACCTTCATAGAATGTTGTTAAATTCTACGAAGGTTCGTTCAACATACCATACGTCTGCCTTATAATAACAATTATAAAGTACAGGAATTATTTTCAGTGAAGGTTTAAATACGAAAGTCCTATTCTACGTGTATAGTCATTTGTTACCACTTACTTTTTATTTGATTCAAAAAACGTTTTTAAGCGTCTAGTAAAGACTTGTTTCAGCTAATAAAATAAATGTAGCGTCTTATTGCAATGTTACCAGATAAATTGCAATGAACATTCTCAGAACTCCAATACTTACCAAAACTTCTGTTTGTTTTTACTATAGTGGTACACGTGAAAGATATATAGTGAATTGTGACAAATATAATAAGTTTGGTATTACATATTCAAACAGATAATACTAATACAAATAAACAGTATACCGTAAATAACAACGTATTAAATTTTTTTGATTATATTTAATCTGTGATTATTTATATTTAAAAGTATTTCAAATTTGTTTATTATCGCTGTTTGAATAAATTGTATAGTAAATACAATTGTATAGTGTTATATATTTGATCTTCAATTCCATAAACAAATATAGAAATAAAAGCGCGTAATCCTTTAATTTAAATGTAAAATAAGTTACAGTTGAGAGACAAATATGTGATATAAATATTAGGTAAACAATATTTACTACCAATAACGGGTATAGAGACTTGACTGTCATGATAGTTCAGTGGTAATGTCACGGAGAGGTCTTGGGTTCTATCTCCGAGTCGGGTAAAGTGATATACTGAGGATTTCTAAAAACTTATTTCAGAAATCTTGAGTATTATTTTAAATCCCTCTCAGTCAATATCTGATTTAATCTAAGTAAGTTCAGTTCGATGACCTTTTGTGTCATTTTACTTAAACTTATTAAAAAAGAATTTTTTTTGTGGATTGTCTTGTTAATTTTTGGTTGTTTTTTGTTCAAATCAAACGATGTCCAGCGGAATCAGAATATAATTAATCTAAAACCCACAATACCTCGTTTCGCTTTTGTTTTTCAGCTTTTTATTTCAGCGAAATAATCCCTGGGTATAATCCATTACCATAATCCTGGTTTGTAATAGAAGGAATGCTATGTGATTGGCTGAGACATCACAGATGAGAGGGTACAAAACAAAAACAGTCGGTATTCTGTGTGCGTTAAAAGTTACTGATTTTTAACCTCTCCTACGATGATCAGAATAAGAGTTTACTTTAATTACTACTCACACGCGGGTTATAAAATTAGTGTATTAAATACTGTTTGACACCATTGTATTCCCTTGTTGATACTTTGATTGAATTTAAATTTTAAGAATTTAATTTCATATCAAAATAATAGCTCTTTGAACTCCTTTGAGCCTTATGAAACTCTTCATTTCAGAATTTTAATATAATTTGAAATGGGTTCATTCATCGCTACGGATTCTTAGCATTCTATTTCCAACTTAAATAGAAGTGAAGAATTCAATGAAACGGTCGTTTTCACTGGTCCGTGGTCATCCTATTGAATTGGAAAGGTAAGAGATATTAGTCCGTAGAAAACTTCAAGTCTGATTAAAATTAAATTCTTTATAGCTTGGTGGTTAGATGAGAGTAATCCTTTGCACATTATTATCTTAAACTCTTAAACACATAAAATAAGATCTGTTTGTTATGGATGAATTGCGTAAATGTCAATCACCCAAAGGTTCAAGTGAAAATAATAGGCACTGTCTCAATGTCACTTCTCATTACAGTCTGTTTTCTCTAGTATCTTCTATTAAATTATTTATTAAGTATCATCATGTTGTCTACAACATTCGAGAAAGGTTAACAACCTGTACAACTTGATGCGTCCAAAAAGTTTTATTCGGCGTTCAGACTATTTCATTCAGAATTTGCAACAAATTTAAATTCTAAAGCCGTACAATTTGAGAATTTAAAAGTTTGATTATGGAGAGTCAAGTTTTAAGGACATGTATTGAAGTAAACGGACTAAGTTTGTTTGAATTTTTTATACAAAGCCATCTACTTAACTTGTATGAGCTTAGAGATAAAACGTATGAGGTTCTGTTGCTAGCTATGTTTATTATATATAACTCTAAAAGAAAAATAGGAATGAAATCTTATTCTTTTGTATAGTTTAACTGGTATTATGCAACTACTACGTAGTAATATAATTCATGCTATATGGTAATGACCACAACATAGTATCTGACCTTTTTAACCAAAAGAGTAGGTAGAAGGGTTTTGCTGGTGTTTTCAATATTCTTTATTCTACTTTACTTTAGCATGGAAATCAAGGGAAAAGACCTTTGCCCAGAAGTGGGAAGGAATAGGCTAGCAGTAACAGTAACTTTAATTTAAACAAATTTAAATATTACTTTTGCGTAGAAGAAAGAAAAGTAATATACATAAGTACTCATGCCTTGCTTGCTTCGTTAAGTTTAATGTTCAGATTTTCTTCATATTTAATAAAATATAAGGCAAACCTGTCAGTTTACTGACATTATTGAGAAAAGAACACTTTTTGGCCGATCCGGGATACACATGAAGGATCTCAGTGCTGTGGCTTACAAGCTAACATTACTTACCAATTGCTTTTTACACATAGTTTCCTTATGGTTTGTTTATTTATTTTAAATCATAAGTTTTGATTATCTAAACTTAATATTATAAAGAGAAGTTTTTTTTTTGTATAATTGTTTGTTTGTAAAAATTTAACTAAAAATCTATGATACCTACCGATTTGAAATTCTTTCATCTCTAGAAATCAATAAACGATAAGGATAACATAGACTATATTTTATTATGTTTAATATTTTTTCAGAATTTTCTGAATTTTAATATTTGTAAATTTGCAATACAGAAGACAGCAAATGTAAATTTGCAGTATAGCATTTATGTAGGTATTATTTATTATAAAATATATTATTTTGTTTTCATATTTAATGTAGGCGTTTGTTGTGAGACCGAATGAAACTTTAGATGCCGAAGCGAAGCTAGGGCGGACGTCTAGTATGTATTATATAAGCAAGATTTTTACTTTTAAATTTCTTGAAGAATATTTATTTAACAACACCTTTTGGTATTGTGATAAAAATATGATTGTAATTTCACGTGCGTGCGTAACCTCCTCTACGTCCGAGTATGAGAGAGTATCCCAATATTGATATAATAAAATAACTCAATCTGTTAAGATTTTACACAGGATTATTTATATATTTTTGTGAATCTGGTTCGCTTTAAATAAATAAGAACGGTTCAGTAGCTCCACCATATATTTTTCTTTCATCCCTGACAACATAAAATATACAACAAAATGTAACAAAACATAATAGTGCCCCTGGTATTTATACCGAAAACTAAATTTCCTCGTATAAAATATTTAACTGTCATCGGTGAGACAACGTACATTGGTTTTTAGCTACTATTTTTAAAATGTTTAGCAAACTCTTAAAATATTAGGGTATGGTTTTAATATACATAGATATACTGTCAAAAATCAACGTAAGAAATACAAAACACTTTTTTTTCGCGACTGACAAAAATAAATATCGATTATTTCTTTTATATTAATTTAGGAGTGGCAGAATGATGAAAACCAAATAGCGTCCTTGGTTCTCAATCATTTTTAAATTCAATATTCTTTTAGATTAAGTTTTTGTTGGACGGATTTTTTCCTTTATTTAAAGTATCTGAACAAATGAAATGAAAACAATGTGTTCTGTGCCGTAAAATCGACAAAAGGAAATAGGTCAGTGAGGACTTTGGCGTCGGGTCTTCACTATATGCACCATATAAATCTATGGCTAGCCGAGAGTACACTAGGTACGCAATACAATTTCCTCTTACAAAACTTTTCAGTCCAAAAAGCAATATTTTAAAAGAAATAAAATATATTTTGTGCGGTGTTTCGTCACTGTGGTGTCGTCATGGCGCGTCTACTAGAGCGAAGCAATCTCATTAAACGGGAAGGGAATTAACAAGATTATTCGCAGGGCAAGTCTCGTCTGCGACAAGATTAAGGTCTCGTAGTTTTTTTAAGTCAATTCTTTTCATAAAGCCTTAAAATATATTATTTTGTTTATGAGCCAGTTTTGGACATGCTCGCTTTTACAAACTACAAGTTAAAAAAAATACCGAGTTGTTTGATTTTGGTTGTGACTTCGGCCGCCAAAGAGAGAAAAGTTTTAATGGCTCAGTACACCCGAGATAATGCTCCTTGCATTATTATCTTCGCTGTCCGTAGAAAAAAGTGGGTGACCTATTTTTACATTAAAAGTTCTTTGAATCATGTGCACTTTTGAAGTCATGAAACATTGAGTTTGTAGAATCCACTGAAATGTTTACAAGTCTTATAAGTTTCTTTACTTAAGACACTGAAGACAATAAAATTCAAAAATTTTTAATTAGAATTTGATTTGAAATTAAAAAAGGAATAAAGTGCATCTTACGACGTTGTAAACTTGGAATTTATGAATTACTAGCTGCGACCCACGGCTTCGCCCGTGCATAAAATTTGTTTTCTTGTGTCCTTTGGGAATCAGACCTATTTTTGAGATAAAAGTAGCCTATGTCCGGCACCGAATCTATGTACATACCAATTTTCATCGAAACCGGTTCAACCATTTAAGCGATAAGTGGTAACAAACATACACACACATACATACACAACTTTCGCATTTTTTATATTAGTAGGATTCACAAGCTGAAACACTAAGTTAGAGCTAAGCTTACTGCCTCGGTAGTTCGGTGATAAGTACTGTGTATGGTCTGCCACTCGGTCTGGGTTTCGATCTGCGGGTAAAACGATATTGTGTTTTTCTGTCGAAACCTTCTCAGGATTGACATGGCTCTCTACAGTTCCATGAGTCCCAACATAGTCAGCGAAACGTGAGACTTGTGAAAACTCTACCTACCCCTTCGGAATAAATAGCCATGATGCTATGTTATTTATTAAAGCTTACTCAAAGGCAGTGCCGTAAATAGGGAGGTGCCACCGGTGCCCAGGCACAGGGCGTAGACTCTGGGGGGCGCAAGAATGGCCAGACCAGGCAGGACTATTATTTTTTCGGTTTGCTCCTGATAAGTTCCCGCTGCGCCCCTAGTGCTCGATTCCAACACATACGTACCTACATGCCAGTATCATCAAAAACGTCTATTAAATTAGACAAAACATCGCGCTCATTTTTTTGGCAGCGTACGAGCGTATTTGTGTTTAGTGTTTATCGGAGTTAAGCCGCCGGCCGGTTACACGGTGGTCGGTCGGAGACTAAGCGGCGGGCGGGTACGGGCGGGCGCTATAAAGATTTTTTTAACAATGCCAGTGACTGTAGCTTCCTGCGAAAGATCATTCAGTAAGCTAAAATTAATGAAAACTTACTTGCGCTCGACGATTGGCCTAGAAAGGTTGACGGGCTTAGCGATTTTGTCGATTGAACGCGACATAGGACGGTGTCTGTCGTATGAAAAGGTTATCAACGATTTCGCAATGAAGAAAGCGCGAAAAGTAAATCTTTAAAAAAGTTTATGGCTTGCTTTAATAAATCTTTACTATCTGAACTCATTCATTTGTGGTCTCATTTATTTGTGTATTGTGTAGTTGTGAATAATCTTGCAAATATTTTCGAATAAACGTTTTTTCACTAATTCATAGTTAAACGCAATTTATATTATGCTACCTTCCTTATTCAAAACTCTACCATACCATGTACTTAAAATTAAATTAATTTACAGTTTACTGAAACTTTGCAGGATGTTATTTTATTATAGAAGTATGAAACCATAGTGGCCCAAAAATTAAATCTTAAGCATCAGGGTGGGCAACGCATTTGCACTAGTGAACTTGCGATTGAGTTTTAGTGAGTGAGACACAGTGGGTGGTATAATAGGCGAAGGGTCCACTTAACATCAGATGGCTCGTCTGCTTGTTTGCCCACATCAGTTCTTTAAAAAAATAGATTTTTCTTCCAAAATATTAGATAATTGGTCCACCAACACCAAGTTCCTTGTGCTTTATTTTATCACCCTGAATGAAATAAAGTAGGGCCTGTACATAGCATTGCTCTAGGGTACCTATAATATCTAAAAAAACAAGGGCGCAATTATAGAAGCTCGCACAGGGCGCAAAAAAGGCTATTTACGGCACTGCTCAAAGGTATAACTTTAAATAAAAAGTTAAGATTGCGCTGTAACTTTTTCTTTGAATGAATCTTACAAATTGCACTGGATAAGAAACAACTAATGCAATCGTCGGTGTTTCACGGTTAGTTTGCTCGTGTTGCAGCTTTTCGTTTCAAACGGCAAGCTATTTGTTGACTTTTTAACTTGAGACGGCTCCACAAGTTATAGAGAAGATATTTTTTTACAAGTTATAAAGAATCTAAGTTTATAACAATCCAATTTATGTTAGACATGTAAAAGTGTATTTATGTTTTATATTAGCTTTATACGTTTTTATAACTATATTTATGAAACGGGTCTACTCGTGTCATAAAATTATTATAAGGTGTCATACCTCTTTACCCGTAGACCCGTTTCATAAATATAGTTATGTGTACAAATCGTGTGAGTTTAAAATATTTAATCATACGTTTTTGTTATAAAATCCATTTAATTATGTCTAACTCAAAAAAAAACTGATAATATTATAAATTCACAAACTAGACTTTATAATAGTGTTCAGATTTCACTTTAGTTCACTGGAAACATGCCCGAAAAGAATATTGCAGCGTTTTAGGTCAAAAAACAAATACGAATTGACGAGATTAATAGCGCTGCGATAGTGGGAGGCGGTTGCCGAATACTGGATTAATTAATGTTATCTAAGAATAATGTTAAACCACTTTTTATTTTGTTCCTCTCTTTTCAATTTCATTTCGTCACGGAGTAAAATGTGAAAAAGTGGTTGGTATTTACACTTTAAACGTGTTTTATTTGGTTATTTTTTTGTTAAGTGAATACCTTTCTATTAACATTTCTATCATCAAAACGATTAATGCGATTCACACTAATAATTATTTTTAGGTTGTAGAACGATATTTTGCCTTTAACTGATGCACTGCACACGAAGAACATAGCCAAGTACTTGTCTATAGAATCTGAACGTTCATTATGGGCAAAGAAATGGAACAAGGAAGTAAAATTAAAAATTCTTTCACTCGCCAATCGAAATACAATAATACGGGTGTTACTGTTTCACATCGATGTCATATTAAAGTAGAAACTTCTTTGTTCGCTTCCGCTTATTCATGTTTAAATCGACAAAGATTCACAATCGTAAAAATGACTTCTCAAAAAGAAAGTTATACCTCAATTTTGTTGCACAAATAAAGTCCATAGACGCGTCTTAAACCTCTGTTTAAGTAAACACTGGTTGCAACATAAAAATGGTTAATTAAAACTTTTATTTGGACGGCTAAGTTTTTAATGGTCCCAGGGATGCGGTGTCGACTTTATGTTACTTTTTTGTACTACTTATAAGAGTAACTTACGACGTACTTTAAACTGCACAACATTTTAAAACCAGCTGCTCTGATGGCTGTAAAAAGAGCTAAATAGCAGACTGTTTTGGAAGCTACACTGTAGCTACATCATATTAGTGTTGATTTATGTTAACAACGTTGGTTTATTTTCTACTAGCGACTCGCACAAGCGTACTAATATGTTTTATGACATCAGTACAAATCTTTAAAATTCTTGGCTTCTTACTACTATAATATGAATGTTATAGGTAAACAGCTTTTGAAAACCGTATCAAACAATAGTGGTTGACAATTCTTCTTCTTTCAATTCAATTTATTCATCTACGAGTATAGGTATAGTTTTGGACCGAAATTTAGCAATTTCCAATGCAGAGTTTAGATCCATATTGTAAGTAGTGGGCACGATGGACATGACAGTAGATGTACCATATTTTGTTCAGGAGCAAAACATTCAAACTAAATGTTTCAGTCATCGGTAAATCCACAGCGGGTCATATTGTACTTGCATCGGGTGCGTAATCGGTTTAAAGCTTACCAAGTTGACCATATCTGTTAGTGGACGGGTGACAGGTGTTCAGATGGTTGGAAACGAACTTATTTTTCCACAACCTATCTGTATGGTGATATTTTTTATGTTATGTAGCATCTGTTTGTTTCCCAAAGAATAATAAATAAAAAAAATAAATAATAATAAAAAATGACTCAAGTCTTTCTTGTCTTGGACTGTTTAGCCTGTTGTTGTTTTTATAAAGCTTTTGCTTATGAAGAATTAAAATAATACTCGTTTTTTAAATTAAATTATATTTTATATTATATATTATTATAATATAATATTTTACTTACCTCTTTTTGTCCAGTGGTTTAAGAGCAAAGCTTTTGAAATTGGAAAATTGACTACTTATCAGCAAGTGCATGCGCGTAACTGACACGCAGCCTTTTTAGTAGACCTAGCAGACTAAATGCAATATTTTATGCCAAAACGATGCTTGAAACTTCAAAAAATTCTACTTAAATATTTTTATTTTATATTGAGTTTAGGCAATGAGTTTTCGTTTTAGGTAGATTTTACTTTCAAGTAATATTTTTTTAGAAAGAAAATGGCAATTTAAAATAAGAAGACCTCGTGGGTCGCTGTCATCCATTGGCTGCCACCTAAGTATAACAGGTTGTCAGTTTGAATGTCTGCGCACGCTGCGTCTATCGATTCGTGATCTTTTCAGCCTCAACGGCCATTCATTCTAGGAGCTAAGTAAAGGTAATTGTGTAAGCTATAGTAGCTACATTTGTTCTCCAAAAGTTATAGTATTAAAAAAGTTAGTAAATCTAGTAACCCAGACAGTGAGTCTATATACACTTACCTATGTAAACCTAAAGCACCTGAAGTGCTAACTGAATCAATAAAGTTTCAAGTGTCTATTATTTCGAACATTAGCATGAAGACCGATTATATTAGACAATTTAAACATTAAAGAAAGGTGTCTATTAATACTTACGATAAAATTATTCAATTAAATACCTTCATAAACCGTCTAAATACAGACCTTTTTGCTTTTTATGGCATATTATGACCTACCATTTGATATCTGAATAATATAGATTTTATTGTACTCTAGGGGCCAGAGGTCTTTAAAGAAACATAAAAATATATGGATAAAGTGGGGCATAGGATATGGTCATAGAATATACGTTGTTTAAATATTTACTGTTACCTATTTGCTGTTACCGCAAATATATTAATATTAAATAAATAAAGAAAAGTGACTCGAATAATCAGCAAAAATAGTTGAAAGTAGAATAAAGTAACAAAATGTATGTAACCGATATTAAATTGAAACATTATATAGACACCTGAGATTTTGTTTATTGTTACATTTTGTAGTTTCCTTTTGTATGTTTTAGCAGTGAAAAGAAAACTTTAAGAAAGCAATTTAAACAACCTCTAACATAATGAAATATCCAAAATGCATCAAAAGAATATTCAGTTTCTTACTTTGAAATAAAATACTTTTAAATTTAAAGTTAAAAAGTGAAAACGCTTTTGAAACAATAGGCTCTAGATTAGTCTAGACCACGCTTAGTGGAAATCTTAGAACAACGAAGCTGTTATAATAAATTGTTCTTACGGTAAATTAATCTTAAGAGGTGGACAATAGTCTTTAATTGAATTCTATCAGTTTGAATTTTAATAATAATTACTTCGCAATGTAATCAGTCACGTAGAATGGCTTTACAAAACGACCACGTTTTGTTCAAGTTTTAAAATGTAGCCCCGGGGCCAAACTAAAGATTTACTTCAAATAGTATATTTGTTCATAACAATACTTTGAAAATTTTATATCAACAACGCTTAAAATAATAGTTTCAAAACAACATAATCGATTTTATAATTATTTGCAAACTTAGAGTTAAAAATGAAAATAGGTAAGTACCTAAATTATGGAGCAAGACAGCTTTTCTCAGCAGTGGCAAAAAAAATTAAATAGCTTTTTATTTCACCCAGTGAGTCTCTTTACTAGTTTAAGGTTTATACTGGTAAGTTTTTTAGCTTTGTCCTTAATAAAATCTTATCTTAAAGGGACTGTGTTTTAGTGCGAAATAAAATGCTAGTATGCAGTTTACGATACGCATTCAAAGAGATAGATATTTGGATAGAATGTGAAATGTATGCAAAACGTAGACGGGATGAAGAGATCTACTGCATGTTAAAAACACCTAGTTGTAGGTGTAAAAGATTTTCTTTTTGAGTAAAAATAGACGTCTATAGCTATAATTCTTTTTAAAGTTTCTGCCAGTTCAGAGCACTATGAACCTCTAAAAACTTTTGTGCTACATCTACTAGTTTTACACATCCCCTTAACATGTGAATCTGACCGACCGACACTTAAATCAGCTGACTGATGCACGTCGGCGAATTCCAGTATTGCCTTGGGTACTGGGAATGTGCCTGAGTCTTCCGCTTTCGAATATGGTACTTCATTTTTCTTAGAAGCTCATTCTTCTTAACTGCAAGCATAGATAGATCTTCCAGAGTGGTACTTTGTAGACGATCATTAAAATTGACTGACACTGATTTACCTATGTTAGAACTACGGGTTAACCGGAACTGAATATCAAACAAAGTTTTTAAGCTTGATACGGATGAAGCAGCTGGTTTAAATGGCCATTTTGCCACTAGCAAAGCGTTACATGAGAGGAATCGGGTTATTTTTTGTATAAAATAAGAATGAAAAGTAAATACATAAGTGCTTTGTACTCGCAGATTTTGCCTATGCACTGGCACACACTTGCAAGAATATCGCTAATGATGTTTACTCTAAACTTATTTAATTTTGGGTTTAGATATTCTACAACTCCACTTTAGGTAAAGGTACGTAGGTACACATTACGAAGAACTTTTTGAACGAAAAGTCAGTCTATTGTATAAAATATCTTGGCATAAGTGTCAAATTATAAGAAATGAAACAGAATGTCAGTGACTAAACTAAGAAAGTTGATTTTCTATGAATTCATAATTTGATAAATACATGCAGGTGTGTTAAGTACAGATATAACAGTAATATATGCTTACTAATTTGAATTTTGTTTTATTTTTATAAATTTACGTGAATCATACTCAACACGCACTTAGATATAGCACAAGTTACAGTTTTTGTTTGATAATATCATTTAAAGAACTAATATTTGTAAGAGGTCCAAGGACCATGAAAATGAAAATGAAAATATATTTATTCATATAGGTTAATTAAATTAACACTTATGAACGTAAGTTTACAATAAGTAAAGTTTACAAAATGTCAGCAAATTAAGCTACAGCCAGTTCGCAGACGAAGTAGAGCCATGAGAAGAACTGGCAAGAAACTCAGGCCACTCTTTTTAATCGCCAGGTTATTACAATTTTTGAAGTTACAATTTCAAGTAGTATGCAAAGTTACACAGGCAATACACTTAACTCTATAGGTAATTAATTACAGCTTTGTATGTTGTAAAGAAAAAATAAAAAGTAAAATGGTGATTCTCGTATACGCTTCAGACAGTCAGACGATATATTATGCTACGGACTACTCGGCCAGGCCTATAAACCTGAACAGGATGATGCTATTTGCTGTGCCAAAGAGAATTTTGCTATTCTTTAGTTTCATGTCTATCATTTATTTATCTTATCCTAGTCAAAATATGTAATCTTCATTATCACCCATCATTAGTAATTATTTAGTTAGGTAGGTACTTTTCCCTAGACCGACTGGACATGTAATTTCTATTCATCTCTACAACATTTTTTTTTTTTATATATATTAGCTTACCAAAGTGACTCCTCCCCGCCTGATGGTAAGCAGTCAGTGGAATCCAGAAGTGGTGGCCACCATACCAAAAGCTATCGTCTTAAACTGCTGGTATGGTGGCCTCCACTATGGCAGCTGGGAATGGGGTTAGGAAAAAGGAATGAGGGAGGAGAGGAAAGAGGAAAGGGGGGAAATTGGGCCTCCGGCACTCTTCTTTCTCTTAAGTCGATCTTCTATGAGAGGGTAGTACTTCCCCGGACGATCCGGCCCATTCATGCTGAAACCAGCGTGGATCTACTACCGCCTCATATACTACTACTACATATACTACTATTATCAACATACCTAATGTTGTGAACCTTGAATGTAGCCAAGTCACATGATGGGAAATTTGCGTAGCAGAAGAAAGACAAGAGGGCCTAGACAAGTGGCTTAAACGCAAATTATAATAGAATATTATAATAATGTATGGGATTGACATAACTAACGCCAACATTGTCGTTAGCATATTATGTCAATCCCGTATATTTTTTTATCAAATCTATTATATTCTAAGGAATGTGATGAGATTTTTAATATATAGATACATAGATAATAGGTACTTTGTATTGTTGTTCTCAGTCCAGTTGTGTTTAAATATGGATTATTGTAATTGTTCAAGTTAGACAAACTTTCCCTTCCGAAATATTAATATTATCGTTATATTAAAATGTTTTGTTTTGGAAATAATAATTTTCAATTGTTGTGTTAAGTTGTTGTCTGAAGTAAATGCTTACTGAATTTCCTGACGCGTTTGATTTAATTAAATTGCTTTGATGTTGAGTTTGAAAAGGAAGAAGACGTAAATATAGAAAAGCTAGGTCAGTATGCTATATATGCTTACTATAGTTACGTAGGTAAGTAGTGTGTACTAGATAATACGGACTTGCATTGACTGCTTTTGTGGTTCGGTGGTACTGTGTACGGACGTACCACGCAGAGATTGCGGGTTCGATCCTCGCTCAGGGCAAAAATTTATGTGCATGAACACGATATTCGAGCACTTAAAGTTTACGTAGGTATGTAGTAGTATGATGTCATATTATTGATATTTATTTTAGAACTAAATAACTAGTAATAGCAAACGCTGTGATACGTTACAAAGAGTACTCGTTTAATGAGATCATTACTTTTGCTATTATAATAATCATCCTGAGTAAATATTGTCACAGCTTCCAATATAACGAACTACCCCTATTTTTTAATGAGTGTCGTAAGTCTTTAACAAATAAAACCTTAATATTAGTTTTCTTTTGTAGTAAGCAAGCAGTTTAGGTGAAGCCATATTTGTGAAAATGCTGTATGTCAGTGAGTAACAATGTATGTACTTATAAGGTAATAAAAACCCTCTATTTTTGTTGTCATTAACAGTAGGTACGTAATTAGAGATATATATTTAAGTAAAAGATGTCGTCAGTGTCGTCTCAGTCACTACAGGGTAAAACTGATCCTCGGAGAAATTTTTATTAAATATTATTAACTTATAATTGATTAAAAAAAGCTCTTTCCTGTGTCGAAAGTTAGCTCTCCTTTTGTTACTTACGTCTACTATTGGCTCACAGTAATAAGCAGTAGTAACCAAATAACAAAAAAAGCAGTTACAATGCTACGAAACTCATAATTCGAGAGGTCCATTACTTTATTAGTAGGTATTATATCGGGATTAAAATTGCAGGTAATTTTCGCAGAAGAGTTTCATTCAACTCCTTATTACCACAACGAGTAAAAGTATGAGCAAAATGAATAATTAAGTCAAAATGAGTCTGTTAAACGTTATGTATCAAGTTATACTCGTTACATTTCTTCTCTGCACAAAACCCTTCAAACTTTACACCGAAGCCAAACAAAAGAAAATTAACGTTCTGCTTCAAAAAATTCAAAATTGAAATGAGATTTTTTTACCTGGCATTTCGCCGGTCAAATTGTAAAATAAGTCAAAACTTTTAAGATTCCATTAGTATTCATTAATTTCATTATGCAATTTGCTCTTAATGGAAGTTTTTCGCATCTTAATACTTAATAAAGATACATAGACGTTCTTTTAAAAGGTTTTTAGTAATATTTTTTTCTCATATTGTGACGATTGAATTTTCAAATTGGATACTACACAATTACAAATTATATTTTTTGATAATCTATTTATTAAATAAAGCGGAACAGTTTTTTTGTTTGTTTGCACGCGCTAATCTCTACGGTCGAGACGGTCGTGTCTGCTTACGTAAACTACGAAATATGAGTTTTGGTAGCTAGAATTGAAAATATAAAAGAAAAATAAATACCTAACATTAATAGGCTGTATTCGGTAGGAATTTACATTATATTTTAGTAGTTAGGATAGAAACATTTTCCGACAATTTTATAATATTGCTGACTGTGGATAAATAACTAGGTAAATAAATAACTTTGATTTGTTGATGTTGTTTTTGATGTTGAGTCCAACTTTTACTTTTACCTTTTATTTCATGACTAAAAAAATATATTTTACTTAGGTATATTCTTTTAATAGTCACTCCACAATTCATATAATCTATGTTACTACCTTTATCCACATAAAGTAATTTCACAATGATATTAATAACAATTGCTGCTTAATACCTGCACTGCATATTACATGACAACACGACTAGCAAAGTAAAATAAACCATAACATTATTTTGATAAAATATTTCGTTAATATTAGAGGTAAATATCGTCACTCATTATAGTGTCCAAATATCTGATAGTTAGTAATAATGGTAATCGGTATAAAGGCAACACATATCAATATTATTACGATATTAATACTATAGAATTATCTGGTTCCGTTGTCGTCAATACGTCTGGAGGCAATAAATGGGCTCCATATTTCTTGAGTCTGGCAATGAATCCAATTATCGAGCTCTGCGGAGGCGACATGTTAAATGTTCCCCATTGCTCCGCGTCGTTTCTCTATCCTTCTCACCTCAATAATGCGCCGATCATTATATACCTTTTGTAGAGTATCCACCATTTTTTAATGATATTAAAAGCCTCAGCCTAACAATGTTATGCGATATTGTCGTATTTTTCTTCAATAATTTTAAATTAACTGTCACGGTTCTCTTTATGATGTGAGCTAACGGTCTTGTCGTTGGCGTTCACTACGATAAATGATAGTTTTCTTTGTTGTTTACAAAATTTAAAAATACTTATTACATAAAGTTCCTTCTGTAAAGATAAAGTTACTTGTAGTCCTTTTCTCTAGAGGCATCAAGTATTTTAGTTAGTGTAAATATGTTAGTGAGTGTATCAAATCAAAATTTTAAACTGCTTAACTAACACATAACATAGCTTCATGTTTTTTAATGTGTGATCTCAACGAACTTAAGCCAACGGTTTTGAAAATAGCTATTAGATTTTGAATCTAAAGTCATATTAGTCAATCTCTTTAGACGAATTTAATTAGGTATTTAGAAAACATGACGCTGCTGTCCGTTCAGCGTTAAACGTTTCACCATGTGTCGATTTGACCGCCATCATTAGGTTGATTGAATGCGCTAGTATAGTGTATACGAATAACACACAAGCACTACGTCCAGGCACTACGTGCAGGAATTGTTCGACGCTACAGATAACGCAATATCTGTAGCTGAGTTCTGGTCTGACAAAATCTAATTGCCATCGACACGCTAAGAAGAAGACTACGTCCGACCATAACTTACTTGGAGCTGGTGTGTTTGGTGAAGGCCTTGGTGCCCTCGCTGACGGCGTGCTTGGCGAGCTTATCGGGCAGACGAACAAGTGCAGGAGCGAATGAAATATATATTTTAGCTCCCGCCCAAAAATCCCATTGTTTCATTGATCCTGAATAATAGTTATAATCTTTTAGTGCCCAAAGGTTGTCTGAAACATATTTTTTTCACACGACCTTTGGATGGACAGTAATAGAAACCATATCTGATAATTGTCAATTGTACTTATCTGAGTCTATTAATAGTGTAAAATATATTATATTTAGTGTTAGATTTATATCTATATATGATCCTTATAATCGTTAGGTTTATACACGCAAACATGCCGTACATAAATGAGATATTAAAAATCTACTTTATAAAACTGATTTTTAAAAGGAGATTTTTGTTCAACTCATCATTTTTTTAAAGATAATTTATTACTTAAATTAAAGTAAGTATATAAAATTGAGATAGGGTTACATTAATGCAGATTGTCTAATTAAGACTGATTTACATTATAGATCAGGACTTCAAACATTTTTAGGTACCAGGTAGGCAGGTAGGTACCCATTATCTTTATTTTTGTTACCTTGTATAAACGGCAATATGTGATTGTATTACTTATTATTATTAGTAAGTAGATAATTTGGTAACGATATATTACCTATAGGTAGATATCCAACCATTATTTAAATATATGTCAGAAAGGGTATTCGTTATCAAAATATCAATATAAAAAGGTAGGTATATTCGTTGAATGAATTGTGCAAAAGAACCGAAAACAAGCTGCCCTACCTTAAACAAAAACTGCCCTATCTTAAACTCCCTGCATTAAAAAAGTTTCGAGAAAGCTGTCTCTAAAGTTTGACACCTTCGATGCAGTTTTCTTTAGCTTGAATCATGCAGTTGAGTACTTTTAAAAATAAAATACTACAAATAAATATTTTATTGTAAAAATTTATTTCAGTAATTTGTTTGTTTTCGTCACAGTATCAATACTATCTCGATAGATTACATGTAAGTAAATGATACGCATCGGATTGATTTATAATATTTTTAAGTACCTATGTTGTAGTGGAATTAAAGCCGCTGCAGGACAAAACGACTAGTTGATTCACAAAGCGTCTTTATTTCGTGAAATAGTTAGCTAAAGTTTAGGCAGATTGGTTGTAGTAATGTGTCCAATATCACGGTGGAAGTTTATTCCTTGCGCTGTTCTATTGACAGAATAAAATATTTACGGAATTGAATGTATTATTATTAAAGTCATAAATTTTTAAATGCTATCTATGTATCATTACCTTTTTTTCATTTAAGTGTAAAGCCGCTCGTTTAAAAATATTTACGAAAATGTTGTCGCACTTATGGCGCGATGTTGACAAGATGTAAGTACTTATGTTTGAGCTTCCAGGGTAAAGAAGATAATTAGTATACGTCTACACAAAAAATAGTGTAGATTGAAAATAAACAATGAAATACAATAATCGAACAGAATATAAAAAAATCTTAAATGACAACATCAATAATTAAATAAAATGTTTGAAATTTCGTAATAATCAACGACAGTGATATGATTTTTTTTGCAAAATAGATAACTTATATATTGTTCTAACACGATAACCGGTTAGATATTTAATTAGTCGTACAGTAAAACAAAAATCAAGTAAAATGTATGTAATATAGTAATGATTTCGCATTCGTCAACTTGCTAATATCAACCTTAATAATAGACGTGCAAGCGTTACAATCCCGTGATGTAGTATATTTTGTGAACTGGCCTTGCAAATAGATTACTGTGATGACATCTTTTTGCCATATTCATAAGATTTGATCGCTAAAATTAAGTTGCTACACTTTGTGTTACAATACCTAAAATATTACAAAAAATCGAAATGTTGTCAGTAGGTATCCATCAAACTAGATGAAAGGTTGGAGCATAAAAAGAGAACAAATCAAAGAAATAATATTTGTATTCATACTCAATATTAAATGTGTATGAAAAATGTGTCGCCATTGATAAAAAAATATAGGTATAAAAGTGTAAAGCCAAATTTAAAAAAACCTTAATAGAAAGAATATCAAGATCAACAGAAAATCTATATCTATACATATAATAAAAATGTAACCGATCGCTGTCTGTACATGGAAGATATATGAGAAAAAAAATTATTGGGGCCTTTATCAACGCAAATAGAACCCAAAACAATGATTGTTACAATTTTTGTCTGTTTGTCTGTTAGTCTGTTTGTCTGTTTGTCTGTTTGTCTGTGCGTTTGTTCACGCTAATCTCAGAAACGGCTTATCCGATTTAAGTATCGTTTTCACTAATGCATTGTGGTAAGCTTTACTTAACATTTAGTGTTTATTTCATGTCAATCGGTTCATAAATAAAAAAGTTATGCCAATTTAAAGAATCACGTCGAACATTTTCTGATATAAACAGAGACTTTAATAGGTTACGGAATAGCTGATAGCGTTTTTATTTTTCGGATTCCTCTCATTCTAAACAATCTTCCGTTTAGTTTTAAATGAGTCCAGTTTCCAGTGAGCCTATGTTTCGCGATGACAATTAATAAAGCCCAAGGTCAGACACTAAAAGTTGTGGGCGTGGATCTAAGTATTAGCTGTTTTTCGCACGGTCAGTTTTATGTGACTCTATCACGTGTTAGCATTCCTAGCAGCCTGAGCTTTGATTCCCGATGGCTATACGTCTAATCCATACATCCATATACCCATACATATTATATAAGGCTTTGTCCTGACTGACTGACTGACTAACAGACAACGCACAGCCTAAACTGCTGGTCGTAGTGACTTGAAATTTGGAGGGTGTGTTTGTTTAAATGTCTAGAGGTTATACTAAAAAGGGATTTTTAAAATTTAATTCCTAAGTGTGTGTAAAGGGATGAAATCAATTGTATGAATCTTCTTCATTTTTTAACTTACACTTTTGAAATTTTGTTTTGGAATACTTCTATTTAAATAAAAAATATCCTTATAATTTTATTTTAACAGGGGTGGATTTAGAGGGGGGAAATTAAGGATGAAATATTCTATACAAAGATCTTTAGCTTTTGAAACTAGCGACTTGAAATTTACAGGGAGGGGGAGGGAGGAAAGGAGGAATTGAGGAGAAGGAGGAAGGGAGGGGAAAGTGAGAGGGAAGTCATGGGGAGTGAGAGGAAAGTGATGAGAAAGTGAGGGGGAAGTGAAGAGGAAGTGTGGGGGAAATGCGGGAGAAGTGAGGGGAAAGTCAGGAAGAAGTCAGAGGGAAGTCAGGGGAAAGCCAGGGAGAAGTGAGGGAGAAGTGAGGGAAAAGTGGGAGAATGTTATAGGAAAGTAAGAGGAAAGTGAGGAGAAAGTGAGGGGTAAGTGACGGAGAAGTAACGGGAAAGTGAGGGGGACGTGAGAGGGAAGTGAGGGAGGAGTGAGGGGAAGTGAGAGGGAGTGAGGGTTAAGTGAGGGGTGAATGAGGGGAAAATGAGAGGAAAGTGAGGGGGAAGTGAGGGGGAAGTGAGGGGGAAGTGAGGGAGACAGTAGAGGAAGGGAGGGAGAAGGAACGCGGAAAAAAAGGAGTTCTCGAATGGTGGAAAAAGGGAGGGGAAGGGATAGGAAGCGATAGGAAGGGAGAGGAAAGGAGGAAAAGAAAGGAGAAGGAAGGGGGAAGAGAGGGGAAAACGAGGAGGCAAGCTGGAGGAAGTGGAGGAAAGGGCAAGAGATGCTGGAGGTGGGGCAAGGGATGCTGAAGGAGGTGAAGAGGAGAAGGGGGAGGGGAGGAGAGTAAGGAGGAAACTGTGGAGAGTGGAGAAAAAGTGCAATAGGGAAGAAGGGGAAAGTTATTGTAGTGAAAATTTGCCTTTGTGTATTGTATATTGTTTTTACGCGGGATATCTTTAGGTAGGTGAAAGAGGATTTGTATGAATGGGAGATTAAAAATAGTATGAAAAACAGTATTTAAACAATAAAAAAATGTCTATTAAAAAAAACGACATTCAAGCGAGCGAAGCCGCGAGCAAAAGCTATCTATATACATAAAAGCAAAAGGTCACTCACTCACTTATCACGAAATCTCAGAAACAACAAGTGCTAGGAATCTCAAACTTTGCATTGTCGTTCCTATTAGGTGTAGGTGTATATAGGTGCTCACTTACACGGAATTTTGCGAAATCCATCCCCTAATATAAATATGACGGGTATAAAGGGGTGGCAAAGTTTGTATGAAATTTCTATAGTTTTTATAGTAGTATTACCAAATTTCTAGAAAATACTCTTTTTTAATATTCAGAAACAACCCTTATTAAATGGGCAAATAAGAGTCGCAAGTTTGTGTGAAAGTGGTTTGTCAGTTTTAGCGGTAGCGGGTTTAAACTGGATTCGCCATAGAGACGGATAATACAATAATAATAATAATAATAATAGTCATTTATTTCGAACCACTACAGGAACATACACATATCATACAAACATTACTACACCAACATTTAAATGGACACCAATCTGGCAACTGGCTTATGGACACCTAACCAGTGCGACCATACACTACTACCAATGTCCTCAGCTACAACAGCCAGCAGACTGTTGGAACTACCCCGCACCCGACGCATCAAGGATGCGATTCTTTTTCGCATGATGGCATGAAAGTCATCAACATGCGCATCTGCAAACATCCCCGATGCGCTACAGAAGCGGGGCAGTCCCAGCAATACCCTGAATCCCTTATTGTATTGGACACGTAGGGCATTATAGGCCTTCTGCGTATACTTAACCCACAGGCTGCACGAGTAAAAGGTCTGGCAATATGACCGAAATAAGGTAACTTTCACTGGAAATGTACATCGTGCAAACCTGCGAGCCACCATATTGCTTCTAACCGACAATGCCCTACGTTCCCTTTCAATGTCTACATCATCACACAAGTTATCTGCAACCCAGTGACCCAGGTATTTAAATTTTTTGACCCATACAAGTGGAGTTCCACCCATTTTGACTGGTGGAACTGTGTACGTTTTGTTACCTGCCTTAAAAAACATTAACTTACTTTTGTTGACATTATACCTGAGTCCATGAGTTGCAGCATAAGACTCACATATTTTAAGTAATTTATTCAGAGCACTGATCGAAGGGCTCAGTAAGACCATGTCGTCCGCATAACAATGTACGATTGCCATAAAATCAGGCACGCAATATTCTCATAGAGGCACCCATCTGAATTTTCACGCGAACGAAGTCGCGGGCAACAGCTAGTATTCAATAAAAACGTTTGATGTAAACATCTTCAGAGATTTTATAGCAATAAGGAAATTAGGTTACAAGTAATGATGTCAATCAGTTGTCGCTTGCAAAGTAAAATAAATCTAACATACTTATTACTTATCATAAAACACTCTTATGAATGTCAGTTCTAGATAAAATTAGGTATGCTGGTACTGTATGTGATAAATAATATGTTTTATAACTCAGAAATTACATAAACATATAACTTTATGAATACATATTCGTAGGTACTTAGTCCGTTTCCAAACCACCATCTCGTCTTAGAGCAACACGACATTGGATACCAAGTAACTGATTAACGCTGAATAAAAATTATCGTGAGGACAAGTATCGCCAGCCTTTTCTTTATGAGAAGAGGTTTTCACTCTGCAGTGAGAACATAATGGGCTGAGACGAGGAAATAATAACGTATTTTATTCATGGGTAAAGTACCTACCCACTATAAATGGTATAGAAGATAATAGCCAATTAATATTATCGCCTCTTTGCATTGATAATGAATCGATTTCAAAGCATCTTAAATTCTATTATTATTAATTTAGAACAAAGTTTATACTGTATAAGTTTTTGTATTTCTGGTATCCGAGGCGATCATCGACTCGCATCTTAAAGTTGAATGGTGGGCTGTCACATAATATTTGTTGTAGATATTTTCGACCTCTTCGGAACGTTTTTTAGCTAAACCCTTTAATAAAAAATACTTGTTGCTTTAATAATATTCGTTTTTATATTTAAATAACCTATACAATTTCTTCTAATATAATTTAACGTACCTACATACGTTCTTTCAGAGTTTTTTTGAACCCACACTGTAACCTAACCTAACTTCTGTAATTTTGCTGATAGAATCATACGTTTCTACATGCCTACCAAGTCACTGCTTCAGTTTTAAGTGTACCTACTATCTAAGTTTTGGACAAAATTAATAATTTTGAATTTTAAAACTAAGTTACTATCGCTGTCATTGTACACTAATTGTAATTTGATATTTCTTTAATATGTCCATCTCATTAAATATTCTACAAATTTTGCTTCATAAACTTGTTTGGAAAATATTTTAGTTGGGAATACCCCCTTTGTGCACACTAACGAGTCTGTCGCTATTCATTATTACAACGTGATCACTTCATATTTTATATTTTCTACAAAAACAATCTCTATTTTATCTATTCTGTCTTATTAAGGAAAATCGCAGTAAATAAATGTTTTGAAAAGATTTTATTCGATAATAATCTTTTAAAGTAGGTAGGTATTGAATCTTCGAAAACTGTTCACCCATGTCTTGTTATGTAAATATACGAAACAAGCTGCAAATAAAAAACTTTTAACTTCTTTAACTTAAGATTATTCTGTCCAAAATACGTGTTACGTGCCAAGTGGCTTGCCTAATTAAAGAACACCGTAATTGTATACAATTATTGTAAAATACTTTTTAATGGTGCAAAATAAAGAACCACTATCTGTTTGTAATGAAATTATCATATATTTTGATTTAATGTTTCCGTTAGACGGCACATGTTATATGAAAATGCTACTCAACCTGAATATTGAGCACTCTGAAGATTTACACTTGACATAAATCAACCTTAACAGCGTGACGGACCACTGCGGCATTTAATCAAGTAGTTTGTTACAAAACACAGGTGGCTTTAAACGTGTATCATGGCCGTATACGTGCCAATGTCTGTCTGTTCTCTTGTATTGTTCTTGGAACTTGCATAGTTTTGTTAAAGGTCTCAAATTTTATTTAGGAGAAAACTATCAAAGCATCGAAGAATAATAAACAAACAGCTGCCAAATTGTTCAAAATATTAATTTTAATTAGTATAATAGTATTATTAACCTTGGTCCCATATTCTTTAATATGTACATAGATGACATTACATCTTGTTTTAAACACTCTAAAGTGTACATGTACGCTGACGATCTGAAAATACTAAAACCTATACACTCAACTGCTGATCCTCCTCTCTTACAAGCGGACTTAAACAGGCTTGCGAGCTGGTGCACACTTAATAAAATGGACTTGAATATAAATAAATGCAGTTACATTCAATACACGAGGAATTTGAAAGTCACTGAAAACATATACACAATTAATAACATACGTCTCAAGGAAGTCAGCGAAGTTCGCGACCTAGGAGTCACTTTAGACAAGCAATTACGATTTATTACACATATTAACAAAATCACTACAAAAAGTTTTAGGATTTTGGGGTTTCTGCTTAGAAACTGTAAACATTTTAAGAAGGCTTCAACAAAAATAATTTTATTTAAAACGCTAGTTAGACCTAGTCTTGAATATTGCAGCCAGGTCTGGTCCCCACACTATAACGTTCACATCAACACTATTGAAAGGACACAAGAAAGATTTATACACCACTTATCATACCATTATGGTAACTCAGAAACACTTACTTCTTACAATCATCGCTTGAAATTTTTCAAACTTCATAGTCTTAATAACCGTAGGCAATTACTAGATCATTCTTTTCTGCATAACTTGGCGAACGGAGTCCTTGATTGTCCTCTGCTCCTACAACAGCTGACCTTTAGCACGCCGAAAAAATTGCCGCGTAAAACCAGATTCTCACTGTTTATACCAAGAAAGGTAAGAAGTAATCTGGGACTCCATTCCCCCATGAACAGGCTTCAATATCAATACAACAACTTGTCAAAAAAACATAACGCAGACATATTCGGACAGAGCTTAACTAAATTCAAATCTATTGTTCTCAACACATTTGATAATTAGGCAGAGGTTATCTGACATAATTCTTGGCATTTTGTTAACGCTAATTTATATGTAACATTTCTTATTAAATATATTTTTGTTAACCTAGCTTTTAGAATACCTTTAAGTCGGTATTATATATTAATATTTTAGTACACTTTCTATTTTTTTATATTTAACATGCCGTGGCAGCCTGTAAGTAAGGTAACATCACACTAATGTATAACTTATCTTAAGTCTATAACATGTAAAAGGTGTATATCTTGTTGGTTGTTCTAAAAAATTAAAATAAAAAAAAAATAAAAAAAAAAACGTTAATAATGTATCTTCATTTTTAATGTGACAAACAAGCAAATCAGAAAATAAGATAATCAAAGTTTACGATTATGACGTTTTCTAATAAATTAATTGTCAAATAAACTAAACACTATCCAAAATCAATTCATTTTTTTTTAAATAAGTTGTACTTATAAGTCTTTATTAAATATATGTGTCTTTATACACATTGATCTTCTCTAATCAGCTTCCACGATATAAAAGAAGAAAAACGCTGTACTCAATACCCAAAAAATTACGCAATTTATGCTGTCTGTACAAAGTTTTCCTAAAACGCTATGGCACTTAGTGTTATTAAGAAGCCGATCTTCTGTAGAAAGGTTGCAAAACTGAACGTAAAATTCCTTAAGATGAATTTTCCCTTACATCACTTTTAAGTCAATGTGGATGCTATTTCATAACAACTAATGATTATCTATGAGCATTAGTTTATTTATCTAATAAGAGGGATTATCGTGCTATGGGTACACTCGAAAATATAACCGACATTGCTATTTGAACTAGATATTCTCGTATCTATATATTTTAGTTTGTTGAAGTACACATCTTTCTAAATACCAGCACAGTTCACAATTAAAAAGTTTCAGTACAATGAACTGTTATTTGCGTCTTATGAATAACGTTTTATATCAAAGAATTAATTGAACTAGCTCAAGTTTTGTAATTAGTTAATTCAGATGAAGTTAATTTTCATAGCTTTTGAAACTTTTTCGTAGATATAATAATAATTATATTTGTATAATTTGTAATGAGTTGGTGGACAGATACTGTGTCCTCTTAAGTTAGTACCACATAATAGTATGATACTATGTCCAAGCTCATTGTATACTCCCAGGCACTATTCTAGACTATGAACAGACACAGAGTACCTACTTGATTTTCAGGAGAATGAGATTATAAAGTATACCTATAAGCGTTACCGCAACTTCTGCAACAATATAATCAAAAAAGCTAAAAGAAGTTATGAGAGACAGGAGATTGAGAATGCCAAACACAATAAACGGCAACTATGGGATGCCATTAAAAGGATTAGTGGTACCAACAAGCCTTCAGATTATTCCAGCTGTCTTTTGGAAGATAGCAACCCGCAAGACGACATCAATAGGGTTAATGCCTACTTTACAAACATTGGTAAGAACATAGCCGAACAACCTTTATTATCAACAGCTTACAAGACTGATCCGAATTTTCCCGTGTTACAACTTCACTCAACTCAATGGCTATGCTCGCCACAGACGAAAGGGAAGTGTTCACCCTTAATCAGGACCTAAAGGATCAGTGCGCAGTGGGTTTTGATCACATTTTCACCAAAATTATAAAGAAATACGCTTATGTTCTCACTGCACCAATTACGCATATCTGCAACCTGGCTCTCAAGACTGGTATCTTTCCTAGGTGTTTCAAAGTTGCTGTTACTAAACCAATACACAAGGGAGAAGAAAAGAACTGTGTCGATAATATTCATCCCATTTCGATTCTACCAGCCCTGTCCAAGATTTTAGAGCGCATTATAAATACTCGGCTTGTCAACTACCTGGAGAATAACAACCTTCTAGCATCTTCACAGTACGGCTTTAGGCGAGGCAAATCTACCAGTGATGCTGTCCATGAACGCCTAAGTCACGCTGTAAATAACCTGGACAGTGGTTGCTGCACACACACTGGTATATTGGTATATCTTGTAAATACTCTATTAATAACACTATTTTGCTTTTATGCATATTTGTTAATAGCTTATGCAAGATACAATAATTACAACTTAACAAAAACTGTCCTACCCAATTTGTTAACACGATACAAACCGCGAGAGGAGCCTGGTGACATGACACATAGATTTAGCGATAAATCTACAACTTTGTTTTGTTAGTAAGTACTTATTTTAAGTTATTGTACAGAACTTTGTATAGAGAAAATACTTGATCTTTTAGTTTTAAGCTTTAACAATGTGGGCGGCTGTCTACCGTTCAGTGGAGTTTTTATATATGATGACGATGATGAATAATTAGAATAGAATAGAATAAAATATTCTTTATTGTACACCAATATAAAGTTTACAAACATGTTAACTAACAATACATCTTAAACTTAGGTATGTAGCTGTACAATGGGTGGTCTTATCGCTACAAGTTGGGTTGGAAAAACGGTAGATCATGGTGTAGGTATTGTAGTTATGAAAAAATAAAAAATAAAAATAATATTACAGCAACACTTACATTTACTTACACATCACTTATATAAATATATTATACACTTTGTATCCAGAAAAGAGAAAACATAATATATTATAATGTCAAATAATATTTTATTAACATATTTTTAAATATGTTCAGCAATTTAGCTTGTCTCACTTCCAGCGGCAATACATTCTATATGCGAACATCCACAACGGTGAACGAATGGTCTAAAAATAGCGTAGAATGTATTGTCATTTTTAACTTTAGGTTCTCTGATGATCGTAAGGTTTACGCATGTGTGTCACACAGGAACTTCAAACGTCCTTTATGATAGGACAGAGTTGAAAAATTAAACAAAACATTGTGCAACATTGAAAGGATATGAGTATTCCGGCGAAGTCGTATTGGTAACCACTTGAGTTTTCTACGAAACTCAGAGATATTATCATACCTTCGTAAACCAAATATAAATTTTATACAGACATTTTGAAGTCGCTCAAGTTTGTTTAATTGGTCCTTGGTAAGATCTGAATAGCTGGCGTCCGCATAGTCAAGGATGGGAAGTAGGTGGGAATTCGCTTGCGCAGTTTTAGTGGCAGTAGGAAGGAAGCTCCGCAATCTCCTTACCTAATCTGCTGCAGCAAATATTTTGCGGCTTATTTTTCGCAGCTGTGTGTTTCAAGATAAGTCCGAATCAATAAGTAAGCCTAAGTCTTTGACCTTGATACTGAAAGGAATGACATAGTTAATCTTAGAGAGCTTCCTGGAGCTGCCAACAATAATGACTTTAATTTTTAACAATAAAGAATTAGCTACATTATTTATCAATATTTGTGAGTATCAATGTGGCGTGAGTATCAACTATAAAGATATGAGTATTTTACTCAAGGTCGCTAGGACTTATCATCGGCTAAAATACATTATTACTGCGCCAACCAGACTTAGTCACAACTTTATAAATAAACGAAGCATCATTTTTAAAATATAATAATGTATTGTATACATATCAGAGCTATGCACCGCGATGACATATAAATCTCTTAGCTTTACCGGGCTTGCATAATTAACATTTGTGGAACAGAGAAAATTAATCCCCCAATGTTCCACCAACAAGGGTATAACATCAAAGAAACTTTTGATGAGGGTCAATGTTAATGGTGTCAGAAACATAATCCTGATCATAGAAACACGAGAGATATGTTATTATGTTATTACGACGATAAAGTTGTCACAGGGTGGATAGTTTGGCACTTGAGAAAGATAGTTTGTAATGTTCCAACAGCTGATTAATGCTATCTACGCAGAATTGTTACACTTGCGATAAATACATTTCTTTAGTAATAAATAGAAAAGTAAGGTTTGGCTTAATAGTTCGAAAGTAGAGATAAATGTTAAATGTTTGACTGAGGTGATTGTGACGTTATATTTGTTTTTGTGACTGCGGGTTTGTCTAACTCATCGCGTATCCGATTTTATTGTTTAGATAACAGTAGATTAATCTATGTTACAAGGGTTATGTATATTTTTAATGCGTATTGTAAAACGCTCTCGGTCTGCTTAGTCATCACGGGAGGATTTATTTTTATAAATTTTGGTAGTTGGGAATTCAGAAAGATTAATGATACACCACAAGGGCAAAGCCACAAAATGTAGAAATACTATGGTTTGTCATAACTTTATTCATCGTACCTAAATATTTAAAATACAACCTACTTGAGGTATTATTTGGGAATTTTCGCTATGATGTTATGAACAAGTCCTAGATTGCTCCGTCAACTGTACGGTATCATAATAATGTGGGTTCACTATAACGGTATAACCTTAAGGTGCCTTAATGGATGCCACATACATTTTTATTTCAATATTCCATGGTTTAAACAGCATGAGTAATGAAAATCCCACCCGAGTCACCATGACTGACCTCCATATCCATACTTGGACTTTATGTCCCATAATTATATTTACATGATGATGTACAATTATTTACAGCAGAAAAACAATGGTTTTGAAAGATATTAGTAACTAAATAAATTAAATGTTTGCGAAAATTAATGTAATGTTAAATTAGTTAAAAGTCTTTTTTCTGTGGCTTGTGTCTTTTATAGCCAAGTCCAACAGTGGACGTCTTTCGGCTGACAAATGGCTTCCGCTACGCAGGTCTTGTTTACTGATGCAGGTTATCATTAAAAGATAAAACAGAAAACATAACATTTTCATATCTGCGCAAAAAAAATATTTTTCTCATCTATTGGTAATAAAATAAAGTAATCTTATCAACGTTCTGGTTAGACGTTCCTTCAAAGCTGTAATAAAATACTATCAATTGAATGCAATATAGTTTAAACTGATGTGACTTTATTGAAAAGTGTTGAAATGGGTATTATCCGGGTGTCCAGCAGCTTATTGTAATATGAGTGCCTAATTAGTGGACTGCTAGTGTTTTTTTTTTATTTATAAATTCTCCTCTAACTCTTGACAAAATTTATTGTAAAACGAGTGTTAAAGTTCGGTGTTGGTAAGGGTTCTTCTCTACTAATCTTTTCTTATAGCAGTCACAGTGATGAACATGTGAGTGGTATTGTACAAAGGCAAGCTTAATGCCACTTGTATTCTCTAACAATTTTTTTTGGGGGACACAAAGCCAACTCGAGATAAAGCTTTTAGTATAACATTATTAGGATAAATGTTAATCGTAATATCGTGACTTACTCATTAACGCCCAAACCAATTATGATAGTGTATATATTGGTATTGTAGATATTGTTTATGTTGGGAGATAAATAATACTGAGTTATTACTGAAAACCGTATATTAACGATATAATATAATAACAAAACTGCTAATATGCTAATAATGCTAAGGTAAGCGAGAGAGCACGCGCGACGATACTTGATGCGATCGATTTACGTACTGATTTACTTTATGCCGTTTTGTGTGAACGGTGTAAATTTGATGATTAAGCTATTTAGTAATAATATAATAAATTGATGTATGGTACGTCGTACAGGTATAATTTCGAAATTTATCCCAAAAGTGAATACCACTGACTATGATGGTTAGGCAGAGTGAAAAAGTGAGTGTAAAAATCATAAACAAAAGACATTTCTAAAATAATAAATAAAATTTTATCATTAAAATAGACACAAAAAACGACAACTAAGGATGACGAAATTTATTGTTTTTATAAAATCACAGTGTTAACACTATTAAGTAGATATATAATGTTATTTTTCTTTCTCGAATATAATATCATCATCTTCTTTCTTTGCTTCACCCATAGCCTCCCAATATGTTGGAGGTGCATCATCGTACGTTGTTCCTTCAGCCCTGTCAAGAAGCATATGTTCGGGCGGGTTACTATGAACAATTTCTATCTGTATAGGTATGTCTAGTACAGTATTTCTATGAGGAATAGGCAATGCTGCTTCTATTCTGACCAGGTATTCTCTTGAGACGATATCGGAATTCTCCAAAGAATGTCTATCTGAAGGTACACTCATTTCTAAGGCCATATTTTGAGTTTTCCCATAACCGACAGATGAAGTTTTTGCATCAGTACCTGGCACAGCTTTATCCTTTTTTACTTGAGGGTGTCCTTTAGCTTTGAACCTGTACCGCTCTATTAGTTTAGATTCGACACTGTTGATTACAACATTACTATTGTTTTGTACGTCATAATTTATATTTATTTTACCTCCAATCGGTATTACTGAGTTAAATATAGTCGCTTTTATATTTACAATATTTGGTGTACTTGAAAAAAATTGCATCAAATTCTTTGTCTCTCCATAAATCACAGGTTCTCGTAACAGTTTTGGTGTCGCTCCTGCTATAACAGTGATTTCTTTCTTAAAATGTTTATTGAATGCAAACATGCCAGGTCGTTCAAATTTTATACGAATATAGTACTTTATGCTACACTTTAGAGAACCTTCTGACAAATGCTTGCGATAGTGTATGGATGAAGGAATGTTAGGAGGCAAAATAAAGCCAAATTTTATATCGTATGAACCAATGGGAATCACAACTTTTGTTTCTTGAATAACGTTATCTATATCAACGTAAATTTGAGTAGATCTGTAAGTATATGTTTGCCTATAGTGTCTCACTTCTAATAACACAAGGCCAGCACCTTTCAGTGATGTAGTGATCTTCTCAACCTCCAAAGGTTCGTCCACTGCGTATTTAATGAGTCCAGTTACAAGTTGGCCTGGTTGATAAGCTCCGTCTGATGGCTTGAATAGATTAATTTGGCAGAAAATTCCCATTCTCACCACACTATGAAAATAGAAAATATTTCTATCACTGTTCTGTTAACCGCGTGACAGCTGTCAATATAATAACAAAGTTAGAATTTTTATTGTTATCTTATATACATATATTTAGCCATTATCTGTAAACTTAATTGATAAGATAATACTGTGAGTGTGATGTATACAATAAAATGTGGTCTCTCGCGGTCTCTCTCAGTGATGGCAACTTAGGGAAATTTTTAGGGTATTTATTTATTTATTTCTTGAAAAAGTATTTACAATATCATTACAGATAAAAAACCCAATTCGATACGGTATGGATTTACCTAGGGTATTTTTAGGGTAAGAGTCTGAAGGCTATGACACCCTGAAATAAAAAAGGAGAATGCTGTACCAGGCACCGATTCAAAAACTTCATCTGTCAGTTATGGAAATACTCAAAGTATGGCCTTAGAAATTATTGTACCGTCAGATAGACATTCTTTGGAGAATTCCGATATTGTTTCAAGAGAATATCTGGTCAGAATAGAAGCTGAATTGCCTATTCGTTACAGAAATACTGTACTAGACATACCTATACAGATATAAATTGTTAATAGTAACCCACGCGAATTTTATGCACCTAGATAGAGCTGAAGGAACAACTAACGACCTCCAACATATTGGTAAGCTATGGGTGAAGCGAAGAAAGAAGATGACGATATGTTCGAGAAAGAAAAATAACGTTATATAATACGCATTTTTTCCCTTTGATCGAGTTACCTTAAACGCAAGATGACAAGAAACGCGTTATACCTAAATATGAAATTTCTTCAACTATAAATTTCATTAACCATTATTGCCGTTGGTTGCGACTATTTTAATAATAACATTTATTATTTTATAAATGCCTTTTATTTTTGCATTTTTTACTCCTTTATTGAACAACCTCTAATGGTTCGTCCACTGCATATTTAATGAGTCCTGTTACAAGTTGACCAGGTTGATAAGCTCCGTCTGATGGCTTGCATAGATTTATTTGGCAGAAAATACCCATTTTCACTACACTATGAAATAGAAAATGTTAATAACTATGTTAACCGCGTGACAGCTATCAATATAATGACAAAGTTGAAATTTCTAATATTATCATAAACATACATTTCGTCATTATCTGTAACCTTATTCGATAAGATAATCCGTAATAACGTGAACTGAAGTACCTATACAACACATGTGGTGTACAGATTTTACCAGTGGCGTCTCGCTCCTAAACTCTCTATCTCTTTGGTAAAGCACATATCCGCCTAAGGATTATTTAACACTATTTGGTTTAGAATACAACAACTAGTATTCTAAACCAAATAGTGTATATCGCAGTAAGGAAAAGCACAAATAGCATAATATAGACAGATGGGCTGGTCTATGCAACCGACTCTATCCACTGGATATGTCTTTACAAAGTATGACACAAGCATTTATATTTTATGAATCATATAAAATTTAATTTCAACTATTTGCAATCAATATTTCAATTGGAAACCATCCGCTGTTGGTTAACAACCTATTCTAAAACTTTTCCTATAGATACTTGAGTCACTCTCATCATTGGTAGGTACTTAACTTCAAAAATGAAAGCCTTTAAATAACATGCAATTTCTATCATTATATTATTTATTTTAATTATTGTTATTAGCCTCGTCAGCGAACTGGCTGTAGCTTAATTAGCTGACTTCATTTAATTTTGACTTTTCATAAGCATCATATTTTATATCAAAATGAAATAAGTAAATGCTTTGAGTTTAAGTTTGAGTTTATTAGTCTATTTTGTCCCACTCCTAACCCTTCCTCCATCCCTTTGATTTATTGCAGTCACACGCCTTTTCCTTCCAAGTCTTTTATAATTATTCCTTAAACATAAGTACGTACCCTCCTGCCGAATCAACAAACCTATAGTTATTGAAAAACACCTTTGAATTATATGCGAATAAATATATCTACTTATATATTCTTATATGTAAATTTAGGAAATTATCTAGTATTTATACCTTTACGGGTGATGGAAATTTGCGGGGAATATTGAAACTAAATTTAATTTCGTTGGCCCAACAGAGATCGAACAGAGGTCGAAAATTTCGCTAAGCCACAGAAAACATCTTTGCTTGGCCATAGTGTTTACACTACGACTGTACTTAAGTACCTATATCTTTTACATTTTTACCACAAGGTGACGTGATGTTTTCAAATTGAATAGATTCATTGACTGCATATTTTGTAAGCGCTGATAATATTTTACCAAGTAAGATAATATATAGTAATTGAATTATAATCAGTTTTGTAATTTTATATTTTGACTGCCTTATGTGCGCGCAACTGCTGTGCAATATATTGCGAGTTCAAATACCTAGCCGTTGAAAAGCGTTGCCCCCGTAATGTCTAGTTTGTCCAGGTAGGATATTTAAATTGCCTTCACTATAAGTACCCTAGGTGTTGAATAAACCTTTTTTTATTTCTATTCGCAACGAGTGAGTGGCGTAGTGAGGTCTCTAAACTACACCTACTGCAGTAATCCAGGATGCAGTTCATTTATTTTCTTCCGCCACCAAGAATAGAAAACCATCTCGGTACAGGAGTTATCAGTAAAAGAGAAAACAAAACAGTATTTTCATATCTACGCCAGAAAATATTGTGGTATCTGTTTCTAATAAAATAAATTAATCTTATCAAAGCTGTAATAAAATACTGTCATTTGAATGCTACAATATAGTTCAAAATGATGCAACTTTATTGAAAACTAGCTTTGCGAGGCGCGGTTTTACCCTCGTCTTTGCTTACTGCTTTGCTCCCGCCGCCAGTAGCCTGATATTATAGCCTATAACCGTCGTCGATAACTGTGCTATTATGCGCAAAAAGATTTTTTTAAATCCGGCTGGTAGTTCCAGAAATTAGAACGTTCAAACAAACAAACAAACTAACTTTTCCACTTTATAAAATAGTATTGAAACGGCGAGAATTTGTTTGTGACATGAGTAATTGTTTGATTAAAAGAATATTGAAAAAAACGTCATGTCATGGGATGCTCGCTTGACGAAGGAGTAAATTAATTTTACTCTTAATTTTAATGACATTAAGGACATATTTTATTATTATTTAAGGACATATTTTTGTTAATTATTGTATGAATGAAATTTGTTGAAAATGAGATAAAATAGGCAATAGAAGTCGTGGGTGGAAAGTCAGTAACGTGCTCGTTTATGTATAAGCATGTGACTGACAAAACGTGTCTTCAGCGTGTGAGATAACAACCTTGCTAGCTCAAAGTGAAGAACATTTTCTATATGAAGGCAAAATTTGTCACAACAAAAGTACGTTTTAAAACTAGTAATTTTAATACTAGTAATTACTAAAACAACAGCAACAGACTGACAAACATATTTAGGGATTAAACTATAATACGATCTACAAAGATTATCTAAAGTGAAGCTAAGAAGCTATAATTTCTAAAACCAGTTTAATTTTCAAGTAAGTAGGTACATAATGAAGTGAATTCAGCAACATCATTATTCTATGATATTCAATAAAAATAGTGACGTTAGGCATTATAATGAATAAATAAAAAAATTCTATTATAAATATTACGTACTTAATGGTTTATTCTTAAAAAGTCACATCAAACTTAATTTAACTTATGATAGTATCAGCTGTGTTAAAAATTAAACTATTTCACATAAAACTTTACGTCATTTTTCTTTCTCAAACATATCATCATCCCTCTTCTTCCCTTCATCCATGGCCTCCCAATATGTTGGAGGTTTATAATTCGTTCCACCTTCAGCCGTGTCTAGGAGCATATATACAGGTGCGCTACTCTGATTAATTTCTATCTGTATAGGTATATCCAGTACAGTATTTCTATGAGGCATAGGCAATGCTGCGTCTATTCTAACCAGGTATTCTCTTGAGACAATATTGGAATTCTCCAAAGAATGCCTATTTAAAGGTACAATAATTTCTAAAGCAATACTTTGAGTATTTCCATAACTGACAGATGAAGTTTTCGAATCGATGCCTGGTACAGCTTTTTCCTTTATTATTTGGGGATGTCCTTTAGCTTTAAACCTGTATCTCTCTATTAGTCTAGATTCCACGCTTTTGAGCACAACATTGCTTTTATTTTATACGTCATAATGTATATTTATTTTACCTCCAATCGGTATCACAGAGTTACATATAGTCGCTTTTATGTTTATGATATTTGGTGTACTTGAAAAGAATTGCATCAAATTCTTTGTCTTTCCATACATCACAGGTTTCCGTAACAATTTAGGTGTCGCTCCTGCTATAACAGTAATTTCTTTTTTGAAATGTTTATTGAATGAAAACATGCCCGGCCGCTCAAATTTTATACGAATATAGTACTTTATGCTACATTTTACAGTGCCTTGTGGCAAGTGTTTGTGGTAGTGTATAGATGAAGGAATATTATGAGGTAAAATAAAGCTAAATTTGATATCGTATGAACCAATGGGAATTACGACTTTCTTTTCTTGAATAACGTTATCCATGTCAACGTAAACTTGACTAGATCTATAATTATATGCTTGGCTATGTCTAACCTGTAACAACATATGACCGACACCTTTCAGTGACGTTGTGATCTTCTCAACCTCCAATGGTTCGTCCACCGTATATTTTATGAGTCCTATTACAAGTTGACCAGGCTGATAAGCTCCGTCTGATGGCTTCAATAGATTAATTTGGCAGAAAACTCCCATTTTGACTACACTATGAAATATTAATATCACTGTGCTGTTAACAGCGTGACGGCTGTCATTATAATAACAAAGTTAGACTTTGTAATTTCATCTAAACATATATTTAGCCATTATCTGTAAACTTATTTGATAAGATAATACGTAATAACGTGAGTGTGATGTACCTATAAAATACATGTGTGTGGTGTACATATTTTACCAGTGACGTCTCGCTCTCTCACTTTTTCTCTCTCTTCTGTAAAGCGTATATACGCCTAAGGCTTATTTAGTTGCACTCTTAACCAAATAGTGGTAATCGCAGTATAGAAAAAGCACAAATCATTATCATCATCATCATTCAGCCGAAGGATGTCCACTGCTGGTCATAGGCCTTCCCAATTTTCCCCACCTTGGCCGGTCGCCGCCCACATCCATCGGTTGCCCACCACCCTCATAAGGTCTTCTGACCACCTTGTGAGAGATCTGCCTACGCTGCGTCTTCCGGCTCGTGGTCACCTTTCTGCCCAACGGCTGTCAGTTCTACGAGCTATGTGTTCTGCCCACTGCCACTTCAAAGAAGCAAGTCTGCGAGCCTCATCGATCTCATTTCTTAAACGATCGCGCACGTCCACTGTCTCAGCCATGACTACGATATCGTCAGCGAATCGAAGGTGAGTGATGTTCTCGCCGTTTATGTTGATGCTAAGTCCATTACAGGTCAGAAGTATGAACACGTCCTCCAGTGCAGCGGTGAACAGTTTCGGTGATATAACATCTTCCTGTCGTACTCCTCGCTGCAACTGGATAGGCCTTGAGCTCTGACCATTAATTCGTACTGACATGGTGGCGTTTTCATACAAACACTTCAGCACTTCGCTAAATCGATAGTCAATATGGCGTTGGAGAGACTGGAGCACTGTCCAGGTCTTGAGCGAATCAAAGGTTTCCTAATAGTCCACAAACGCTAAGCGTAGGGGTCGGTTATACTCTGCGGACTTATGTGGTCTATCGTACTATATATAACCTTTTCGAAAACCGGCTTGTTGTCTGGCTGGAAGTCTTCAAACCTGTTTGCGAGACGCTTAGTTATGATTCTCGAGAACAGCTTGTAGACGTGACTCAAGAGTGTGATAGGTCTGTTGTTCTTCAGAAGGGTTTTGTCGCCTTTCTTGAAGAACAGCTCCACCACACACCTGTGCCATACCAGGATTTGCACCTGCCTTCAGTAGTTTTGCTGTGATTCCGTTGTCAACCGGCGCCTTATTGTGTTTGAGCTGTCTGAGTGCGTTACCAATCTCGCATAGACGTCCGCGATGTAATGTCAAATTAACCTAGCTCTTGGATCTGATGCTAGGGAGCTAACAGGTTCCAATTTTCAAATCCAACTGGTAATTCCAGAGATAAGCGCGTTCTAACAAACAAACTAACAGGGTGGACCAAAAGTCCGTTTACTTTTGAATCGGTAACTGCGACGAACAGCGATGGCAGGGTAGTGCGCGGGGGATACGAAATCCAAGAGCGGCCAATGGAAATTTAGTGCCATGTGCATTCTGCGTACGCGAATACTATAGAAACAACAATTCTTCGACTATAGCGCAACGAACATTTTCGCTCATTACAATCTACGCCATAAAAATAAAGCTACATCGATTTAATTGATTAAAAAATAGATGCAGAAGTTTGAGGAGATAGGCTCAACAATGAATCAACTACGACGCGACCGACCTAGACCTTCGAGGGATGCCGAAAACATAAAGCGTGTACGATCGTCTGTTCGTGAACAACCTGATCTTTCTACTCGAAAGCGCGTTATATTGTCATGTTACAAAACTTTTTTGCTCTAGTCCTACGGCATTTCGAGGATTTTAATCAACGGCCGTGGTTTTAGCAAGAAGGGGCAATATATCACACCGCTAATGACTCCTTGAGTGCAGTTCAAGTCAAAAGGTGATATCTAAAAGAGGTGGCATTAATTGGCCACTTCGAGCCCAGATTTATCTCCAATGGATTTTTATTTGTGGATACCTTAAAAGTAAAGATTTTAACAGCAGCCCGGTGTCTCTTGAAGAATAAGAGGAATTTATTCGCGAGGGAAGGTATAACATTTCAAAAAACACATGTAAAGCCGTCATCGAAAATTGCCGCTCCAGGTCACAGCAGTGACAAAATAATCAAGGATGACCTATGGATGATGTAATTTGTGGAGTTTTCTTAATAAATAAACAGATTTTATCCAATTTATCTAGTTTCAATCACTGTTTGAAAAGTAAAAAGACTTTTGGTCTACCCTGTATGTATAGATGTTGAAACAGCATTTGTTTGAGACATGAAGTCATTATTTGATTGAAAGAATATTAAGAAAAACGTCTGAAAGCAAAAATTATTTATTTAACACTTCCTACACCGAGTCGCTGTACTAATATGTACAGGTAACAATAGTAGTACCTAGACTTTGGGTAATGAAAATACAAAACACGGTAAGTCACTGTTAATGTGATAAAAGACACTGACGACTGACTCATCAACGCCAAGCCCAATCCGCTGATGATGGAACTTTATAAAGGATATGATTGTAAGTTATAATATATTTGTTTTTTATTTATAATCCATCATGGAGTTAAAATAGGAAATAGAAGTCGTAGGCGGAAATTTAGTAACGTACTCGTTTATATATATGCATGTGATTGACAATCCGTGCCTTCAGTGTGCGTGATAACAACCTTGCTAGCTCAAGGTAAAGACCTTTCTCTATAAGAGGGCAAAAGTAGTCCCAATAAAGGTACGTTTTGAAACTTTAATGTTAGTTATTACTGAAATAACAACAATCGGCTGACAAACATGCTTAGAGATCTGGGGGCAGTGCCCCCGCCAAGTCGAGCAAAAAAAGCGGCACGGCGGCCGGGACGGGCGTACCATACTTTTCTCGAAGTAGTTCGGGCCATTTTTGACCGTCGTGGATAAAAGTAGAAGCCTGAAATTTGCAGCAAGCATTGTATAAACACGGTATTTTTTAAATTCCATTCAATTTAAACGAGTAGTTTCTGAATTATAACTAGCCAAAATTCGTAATTTTGTCACTCACTGACTGACCGATCATCAAAACTCTAAGGCACTTCTAGCCAACATAGAAGCTTCGAATTTAGAATTTATTTAGTGTTTAGTGTATAGATTAAAATATTGTGCAATTTCGGTCCAGTTTTCTAGATACATCAACTGCATAAATAACTTTGTAGTCCCATATAAATTTAAAGGATTACAAAGTTAAATTTGTAGCCGCAATAAGAAATGAGATCCCATCAAAAACATCTTGTAATAAAATAATTTTTAACAGAAAGAAAAAGTAAATCAAGTAAGTCAATAACTAAATACTATAAAAATCTTACTACAATAGCTAATTAAGATTGATAATACCTACAGGTACCTAGTTATTGTTTTAAATACTATATGAACTTTACTACAATAGCAAATTAAGATTGATAATACCTTTAAGTACCTAGTTATTGTTTTACTTGGCACCAACTTCAAAATTATAAAATACTAATTTAAATATTTTTGATTAATTGAATCGAAATACGAATTACTATGTGCTATGTAAATTTATTTTTTACTTTTCAGCTTCTTTCCCGGTTGAAGTCGGTTTTCTTTTTGTTAAAAATTATTTTATTTTACAATTTTTAGTGATGGGTAGACCTAAATCTTACTTAGGTATTATTTTTGTAAACACTAAACATTTTGGCATATTGAACCGTATGAAGTAAGCCCGACATGACTGTTGTTGAGGAATTCCCTCGACTGTCTATGGTCACCTGTAATGGCACTTATAACCCATATGGGAGCAAAGTTCTCATCATTAGAAATTAATTAAGTCCAAACACCAAGTAATTGCTTTAAATTGTTGAGGAGTTCCCTCGACTGCCTTTATGGTCCATCATCAGATCGACTCCAAACCTTCTCTAAATAGTAGTGCCTTAAAATACATAATGAAAAACATAACAAATGCACTAGGCGTCAGTACGATTTTCGAAAGTCCCCCTCGATTTCTCTGGGATGCCATCATCAAATCCTGGTTTCCTTATCATGGTACCACCCTTAAGATATCTCCTTTCCAACAGAAAAATAATCATCAAAATCGGTTCATAAATGACGGATATATTCGCGAACAGACATAAAAATAAAATATATACAGTTGAATTGAGAAACCTCCTCCTTTTTTTGAAGTCGGTTAAAAAGAAACCAGAGGCCATAGACAAGTGACATAGATTTCTATTCTATTCATAGAATAGATTAATAAAATATTTTTTTACGAAAAGAAAACCGACTTCAAACAGAAAGGAAACTAAAAAGTAAAAAATAAATTTACGTAGCACAAAGTAATTCGTATTTTGATTTAGTTAATCAGAAATGATTAAATAAGTATTTTATAATTTTAAAGTTATAATAATAATAATAATACCAGCCTATTTACTGTCCCACTGCAGGGCAAAGGCCTCTTCTCATAAAGAGAAGGTATGAGCATTAATCACCACGCTCGCTCAAGGCGGATTGGCAATTTCAGACATTTAAGTCCAGGTTTCCTCACGATGTTTTTCCTTCACCGTCAGTCAGAAATGTCCAAGATAAACTTAGAAAGTACATATGATTTGAAAAATCACATTGGTACTTGCCCGGATTCGAACCCATTACCTCGTGTTTACGAAGCGGGTGCCGTATCCACTGGGCCATTTCGACTGAATTTTGAAGTTGGTGCCAAGTAAATACTATAAGAACTTTACTAGGTAGGTAGACTAGCAAATTAAGATTGATAATACCTAAAGGTACCTAGTTATTGTTTTACTTGGCACCAACATCAAAATTATAAAATATTTATTTAATCATTTCTGATTAAGTACCTAAATCAAAATACGAATTACTTTGTGCTATGTAAATTTATTTTTTACTTTTTAGTTTCCTTTCTGTTTGAAGTCGGTTTTCTTTTTGTAAAAAAATATTTTATATTTTACCATTTTTAGTGATGGGTAGACCAAAATCTTACTTAGGTATTATTTTTGTACATACTAAACATTTTGGCATATGGAACCGTATGAAGTAAGCCCGACATGACTGCTGTTGAGGAATTCCGTCGACTGTCTATGGTCACATGTAATGGCACTTATAACCCATATGGGAGCAAAGTTCTCATCATTAGAAACGAATTAAGTCCAAACACCAAGTAATTGCTGTAAATCGTTGAGGAGTTGCCTCGACTATCTTTGTGCTCCGTCATCAAATCGACTCCAAACCTTCACTAAACAGTAGTGGCTTAAAATACTTAATGAAAATCATAACAAATGCACTAGTCGCCAGTAAGATTTTCGAAAGTTCCCCTCGATTTCTCTAGGATTCCATCATCAGATCCTGGTTTCCTTATCATGGTACCACCCTTGAGAAATCTACTTTCCAACAAAAAAAGAATTATCAAAATCGGGTTATAAACGACGGAGTTATCTGCGAACACATAAAAAAGAAAAATATATATACGGTCGAATTGAGAAACCTCCTCCTTTTTTTGAAGTCGGTTAAAAATGTACGGGATTGGCATAAGCTAACGCCACCATTGTAGTTGACTTATGTCAATCCCATACATTTTTTATTCTATTCATAAATAGAATATAAGTCTATGCCACTTGTCTAGGCCCTCTGTACCCAGACCCACCCGAACGGTGGGTTAGTACAGTATTTCTATGAGGCATAGGAAATTTAGCTTCCATTCTGACCAGGTATTCTCTTAAGACAATATCGGAATTCTTCAAAGAATGTATGTCTGTAGACTGCCTCTGTGGTTCGGCGATACTTTATACGGACTGCCACGCAGAGCTCGCAGGTTCGATTCCCGCTCACATACATTGGTCTGGGTGTTTCTATGTATAATATGTATGTATTTACAAAAAAAGTATTTAAGTATAATATATAATATATGCTTACTTTGGGTCTAGATGGCGTTGTGTGTAGTTGTTGGTGTGATATTATTGTGACTGTGATCTCACTACGGACACTACAATTGGTGCAATTTCTGTCCATTTGCATGAAAGACCCTAAAACAGCCAATCTGAAAGTACAATAATTTCTAGGACCATACTTTGAGTGTTTCCATAACTGAGAGAATATGACGTTTTTGTATCGGTGCCTGGCACAGCATTCTCCTTGTTTATGTCAGGGTGTCCTTTAGTTTTGAACCCGTATCTCTCTATTAGTTTAGATTCAACGCTTTTATATAACATTGCTTTTATTTTCTACGTCATAATCTATATTTATTTTACCTCCAATCGGTATAACAGAGTTAAAAATAGTCGGCTTTATATTTACGATATTGGGTTTAATTAAATAGAATTGCATCAAGTTTTTTGTCTTTTCATAAATTACAGGTTCTCGTAACAATGTAGGTATAGCTCCTGCTATAACAGTGATTCTTTTTTTAAATGTTTATGGAATACAAACATACCAGAGGCCCTAGACAAGTGTCAAAGATTTCTATTCTATTCATAGAATAGATAAAAAAATGTATGAGATTGACATAAGCGTTGGCGTTAGCTTAGGTCAATCCAATACATTTTTTAATCTGTTCTATGAATAGAATAGAAATCTTTGAAACTTGTCTAGGGCCTCAGATCGTATGTTGCATTTTATAGAACCTTCTAGCAAATGCTTGCGATAGTATATGGATGAAAGAATGGTAGGAGGTAAAATACAGCCAAATTTGATATCGTATGAACCAATAGGATCAACATTCTTCTTCTTAAATAACGTTATCCATGTAAGCATACAATAGAAATCTATGCCACTTGTCTAGGCCCTCTGGCGATTTACTAGTTTATTATAAAATGTACGTAGAATTTATGGAATTGACTTATGCTAACGACAATGTTAACGTTAGCTTATGTCAATCCCATACATTTTTAATTTATTCTATGAATAGAAGAGAAATCTATGCCACTTGTCTATCCTTCTGGTATTTATAGACTAGCTTCCACGGCGCGATTTCACCCGCATCAAATTACTTCTTTGGTTACTGCTCCGCTCCCGTCACCATTACTGTGATATCACATAGAATTAACATGTGATAACGTTCCTCAAGAACTGAGCTATCAAATGCAAAAAGAATTATTCAAATTAGAATGGTAGTTCCAGATTAGCGCGTTCAAACAAACAAACTCTTCCGCTTTTTATAATAGTATAGAGTATAGATATTTACGGGTGATGCAAATTTGCGGCGAATATTGAAACTAAATTTAATTTCGTAGGCCCAACGGAGATCGTAATTTTGGCAATTTGAAAGTAAGGTCGTTCATACCATCATGTCATAAAATTTCCCTAACCAGAAAACGTCAATCTGTACTTTATTGTAGAGTTCAAACTCATAAGAATAATTTCTAGCTATGTAGCTATCATCGTCAAACTACGTACGGGACCCGTCACCTAATGGTAGTAGTAGCATAGTTAATAATATGGTCTAATAAAATAAGCTATAATTATGTGTGTTAAATGAATTACAGCCACACTCAGAGTCATCTAATGGTTACATAAATCGCTCATAAGTAGAAATTTAAAAAATTTGACTGTCAGATTCGGTTTACTGTTCAATATCGTAATGATACTAAGTAAGGGCGGTGGCGTGGCACCGGAACGTTGTCGCTGCGTCGGGATTGATACATAGAAATATCTGTGGCATGTCACACGATGCGTTGCGGTGGCGCACCGGACTTGCAAACAACGAGGTGGAGAAGGGTGACGTCGGAGCGGCACCGCTCAGTCGTAGACAAAACGTTGCGGCGGCGGCGCCGCACTGCTCGTGTGCCTGCCGGTACGGCGAAATCTTTCCGGTGCGGCGCCGCAACACTCTGACCGTTAGGTATAACAAATACTACACAGTATATAGTGTATGATCTATGTACTACACTTAAATTCATAATAAACGATTTTGACAGTTATTTTATTATGTCAAATATCAATAAGAATGTTCAAATATGAAAAGAAATGTACTGCTTGTGCTGGTAAAATTTTAATCCACAATTTTAAAGATTATTGCTGGGCGAAAGTATAATTATTTAAAAAACTACACTGCGGGACAGCTACATCCCGTCTGGGCAATATCTCATTTCGTATCCCAAACAAAATACTTACGCAAAGACGCGTTTGTTTTTTTTTATTTGTCATACATTTTGTATCTTTTAGTCGACTATCATTTTAATAATATTATTTTATAAGGTATATAGTTTAAGCATACGAAAAGCATGGATAGTTAGTTTAATTTGATCTAATTAGTTACAAATTAGATCAAATTAAACTAATTATTGATGTTTTTAGCAATCAGCCTTTAGAAACTGGGTTATAGTCACATTAAAATATTTTATTTTAGTTTACCAAAAGCGACTTTGCAATTTTGTTTGGGTTAAAAAACGAGATATTGTCCAAACGGCACGACGACTGACGACATTGACAGCAGTGTTAATAGCACAACAGTAAGTTATACCATAGAATAAAAAGCGTAACTTTTTTTCAATATTTTTTAATCTCGTCTCGTTATTTACACTACAGATTTGGTTAAAAAATAACACTACTAATAGATAACAATGACTTAATTGAATTCAAGTTTATTATTTCACTAGCTTTTGCCCGCGACTTCGTCCGCGTAGAATTCGAAAATGATTCTAATAGGTTTTTTAATTGTTTTACTACGATATTATTTTTTGTTAAAACATATAAATTATTATGTTTCAACGTTTGAATACATATTACATAACATTCTTTACTATAGTGTTGAGATTTAAAGGTTAAATATCGCTATATTAATCCACCCTTAGCACAGTAAGACCACGGGTACATAGTGGCATACCCTAGTGCCACCAAACAAATTACCTGAAGAATAAATTGGTAGGACCACGGGCCCTTACCCAATTTGGGTATTTTGTTTTTCCGTCGGGTGCTACAATTACCAGACTACTCTGTGTGCTTACTCTGAGCATGCCATATTTAACGGGCCGTGGGAGAAGCAGCTTTCTCTCAAGTTTTTGCCCTTACCTTATGAGTTTGACCTTGAGGTTTGTTTATGGTCATTGCGAAGCAGACTTTGATAGGAAACTGCACTCTCTTGAATTCGAAGGGGTATTCGATCCTATGAATATCCACAGATTCTCGTGGAGAACAACCGGTCAGTATAGTTGCCTCGATTATCTACATTTGTTTTCACTTGCAATCTGGTTCCATTGCATAACTTTGGTGGATTTACTTATATTGCGCAGCAACATACCTAATAAGCGCGCCGTAGGTACCTTCCTAACAAACACTGTAGATAAGTATTTAAGTATGTATATCCGCATTTCTAGAATCCATAACACGAACTATGATATATGTTTATATATATCATATTATACTACTGTTATTTATCATATAGCGTGCCCCCCCCCCGCCTCCCATAGGCAGCACCACCTAAAATAGGCAGGTAACCTTGCAAGTCTATTCAAAACTGTTCGCTCTAAGCTGCGCCTGATTGTTCCTAATATAACAAACTCGATCCGTCTCCGTCTCGATTTCTTTTCGCAAACACGTCGACTAAAAACTGGCTAAACAACAAATGAAAATATAGCAAATGATATTATAGGTAACGGTAAGAATAAAACTTGCGGCAGAAACCATTTTTGAAGCGGTTGTTTGGTGTTATGATCGCAATGAAGTGTTGAAATGAAGTAATGGATACTTCATTTCTACCTCGTCGTGGCAAAACAAAAGTGGATACTGTAATGCACCATATGAGTGATGCATTTCACTTATTCGATACAATGATTGTGCTATCAAAACTCAATTGACAATATCCCGCTTAAAAAAAATGCTGTCCAACAATAACTACAGCAACATAATTTGACGTAAGCTGATTGAGTTTTCAAACATGCCGTGTATCAGGTGTCAAAATATTTTTTTAATCACAAGCACTAAGGAGTATTAATATCAACTTCAAAGTAAATCATCCCCAAAATAACTTTAATGAATTTTGATAAAATACGAAACACATCTATTAATTCTATTAAAGAATGTATATGCAAAATTTGAAATAGATTGCACCAAGGAATCACATTGTCCCATACAAACTTTGCTCCCCTTTTTCACCCCCTTAGAGGTTGAATTTCGGAAAATTCTTTCTCGGTTGCCTACGTCTACGTCTCCATCGTCTAATCTCGGTTTATCTGTATAGTATATTACTTGAATAAATCGTACTGTATATTGCATAGCCAGCAAACATTTCACGGAAGTAGATTTTTTTAATACGGGACGGATTGACTGGATATGTACATTATTTCGACGTAAAGTGTTAGTTTTGTCCGAAAATCAGTGCTTCGAAGGCATAATTACCTCCTCGGTCCTCTTTATTTTCTTTTTTCTCCCAAAGTATCTTTACCCAATATGTTCAGTATAATAATTTATGCCACCACAGAAATGAATTTGAAATAGCACAATACACCAGCAAAACTGATTTCAAATGACGGAGTCGATATGAATTTTCAGTTATACATGTTTCAAACAAAGCGTCATCATTCCTATGTTGATTATCTTCTAGTAAATATGGTATGTAAGGTAGATATCATCTATCCTTAAGAAAATAAGCAACATGAACAGTTTACAAAAGTAGGCGCATTGTACCAACATTTTCAGTGATTTCGATGAAACGTGAAAATTATTTCATTAAGTTGTTTAAAAACATCTAACTGGTTCACCATTCACAGCTGATCCACGTGTTTTACGATTATAACTACCCTATTGTTTAATAATGAGATAATTAAAACTGTTTTACAAATGCATCTGTTTCACAAAGTTGAAAGAATACAGAGTAAGTACTAAGTACCTAGTTTGTCTTAGATTTTCTGAACATTCCGTCATGTTGTCAGGGTTGTAGTACAGCCTTGATTCACCTTCAAGGTGTAAGTACATCCAGATGTACTTATTATCAGTACTATGGTCCATAATTAATATATGGTCTACCATATTGATGAGAGTTCAAATTAAATTGGACATATTTATGTATCGAAAACTATACATTACCTATTTTAAAATGTTGTGCTTAAATTCATATAAACGCATCATTATAAAAATCTAATAGTAGTTTTACAAACTAAATTAATAAAAATTTCACCGCATTCACTAAATCGCATTTATTAGTTTCTGAATATAGATTAAATTGACCTTACTTTTTTGTTTATGAACCAATTTTAATTAAACATACATTAAATGTTACACGAAGCTAGCTTCGATACATAAATAAGTGCAAACCGCCATCGAACTGCACCGGCGCGGTCGCTACGCGCGTCGTTTATATAGCACTTTCATTTTCAAAAATTTCTAGTATTTATGGACGGATTTAAAAAATTCTTTTTTTATTCTATAGGTGTTTCTGTCCGCTATGTATAGTGTCACTTGCAGATATTCACCGTGTAACACATATTAATAAATAATTTTGTAACATTTTTAAGGATATCCGGGATACCCGGTTTTTTTTCGGGACAAAAGGTAGCCTATAACCTGGCCAGGAGTATGACCTATAAATGTAGCGAGTTTGATAAAAATCCGTTCAGTGGTTTTTTGATTCATGCCTGCACATACAGACAGACAGACAGACAGACAGACAGACAAAAATTTTCTAAATTACATTTTTGGCATCAGTATCGAATAAATATTAGCCCCAATAGTATTTTTTTAAATATATTCAATGTACAGATTTTATCTCGCTAGAGATTTATTATAAGTATAGATTGTTTTAATGAGTTTGGATTATTTTGTCTCTGGGATGAAGCGATAATTAACTTACATACTGCTTACCTTAACTTAGATACCCATTAGACCTAATTTAATTATTGTTTTTGAGTGTGGCTGTTCATCTCACAATTTTCAACCCCGGTCGCCTGTTTTATTTTCACTTTCTTTTCTAAAAAGACTAGGACGTAGGGACGTTTGCAAACATACATTTAACGGAAACAAAGTACACCCAGACAGACATACATTTTTGATCACACCAAGTTTTGTATCTTGCTGGGATCGAACTAACAACGTCTTGAACAGCAGTTTCTTGCACTCCCACTGCGCTACGAGGAAAAAAAAGAGTCAATTATGACAAAGATTAGTGTGATTCATAATTGTTTTTGTTAATTGTCTTCCTTTACGTAGACGCTCGTTTCCTTATCTAGAAGTTAATAAAGTAACATTATCAATATTCCGTGTGGTCGTTTTAACCCTTAACCACTTAATGTCGGTCACAGTGACTCCCATGATTTTGTTTTTTGAATTGAGACGTGATCTTGAGCTATAAGCGTGTGAGCTCATGTACCTTACCAGCAACGACCCTCAGCACGTGCAGTGCTTTCGGAGACATTGTAAACATTTAATTGGTTAAAAATAAAAAAATATTTTATTTATCTATCTAACCTCAAAAAGCGTGCTTAGACTGTCGTCAAAAAATGTAATTGTTTCTAAGTTGTAATTTTTCAAAAAAAATATAGTTTATGTACATAAAAAGTTACTAATCTAACTATATATAATAATATGTTCGCAAGCAAATTGTATTAATCGGCCATTTACAATCTGTCTCGTCATATTACATAACGCCATAGCAAGTGTATACCTAATTTAAAACTAGTACGACAACAAATATAATTCGTTTATAGCACTCGCCGGCCGCTGCCGCAGCACGCTCGCTCGGCTCATGCGCAGGGGGTCACAGTTCTAACCTAACCTACCCCAATTTGCCTTCGCCATATTACGTAACGCCGTGGACAGCGAGCGTTTACAAAATACCGAGGCAGTATGTAAACGGCGAATTAATTTAATTTGCCTGCGACATATGTGACTATGACCTATAACTGCCTAATAAAATATGTTTTTACTGTTGAAAATAAAAATATTACTGTTGTAATTAAAAATATGTTTTGGGAAGTTTTTCTGTTGAAGTATTTAAATGACTATTATTATAATATTATTGTATTTCGTTTGATCTTACATTTTTGATGGTTGGTAGCTTTTAGTCAAAAATGTGTTAGTTGATTCAAAACGTTGATTATGAGTACGATAACTTATATATTATTTTTCATAGTATAATAAATATTTTGCACGTTTCTATAATAAAAACGTATTCAAGATCATAATTTGTCTTGCATTTCGATCATTATAATATTTTTTTATTATAAAAATACATAATCAAATCATGGAAGCGGTCACCAATGATCGACGTTCGATAGTAGTGTGACTTAAATACACGTTACGTGGTTAAGGGTTAATTTAATTCTTATCTACATATGCTTTAATGTTTCTGTATTGACTCATTACCAGTGACTCACTGATAAACTGAACTGACCTGGGGCGTCGAACACAAGTGCGTAGTGGAATGGGTACCTAAGCCACAACAAACCTTCTATAAAGCCTAGTAAATTTAAGAAACGGATTATTAAAATTGGACCTCCAAGGTAAAATAATTTTTTTTTTTTAATGAAATTGACATAAGTTTCATATGAAATGCAAGTAGTATTCCATTTCAAAAATTAAGACAAACGGATTTTTTTAAATCCACCACTTGAAGTGGTAAAATAAGTCCTTTTACTAGTATTTATGGGATACAGTAAAAAAAATAAAAATATGCAGTCTACGTAAGCTACTGAAACTGTGGAAGAGTAGCTAATAACTTATTATTAAAATCTGTAACTGCTAATCTAAGAATGTGTGGTGTCAACCACGCTAGCTCAAGGCGAAAAGGTTTCAGGGTTAAATCCAAGGCTAGTAGGATAATAAAAAATGTAGTGGTTTAAATATTTTTATAAAATGAGTAGTTACTGAAACAACAAGCAGACTGATAGATATATTATTTAAACGGATTAAATCAAATGATCAATCTGACAAGAGGCCGTCACAACGGTCACAACTGACAAAACCAGTATTTTTTTTTGTATTAGTACATTTAGTGGATCATTAAAATAGTTACACTATGTATTATCAATATAATACAAATAAAAACTATTTTTATTAAAAAAATAATAGTTTTATTTCAAAAATAATAATCATTAAAAAATTGTATTATTATAAATTAATGAAATTAACCGACTGTTGCATATTAAACAAAATGTCATTTTTCTTTCTGATACATATCAACATCGTCTTTTTTCGATTCACACATAGCCTCCCAATATGTAGGAGGTCCATCATCGTACGTTGTTCCTTCAGCTCTGTCTAGGAGCATATATTCGGGTGGGTTACTATTAACGATTTCTATCTGTATAGGTATGTCTAGTACAGTATTTCTATGAGGAATGGGCAATGCTGCTTCTATTCTGACCAGGTATTCTCTTGAGACAATATCAGAATTCTCCAAAGAATGTCTTTCTGAAGGTACATTCATTTCTAAGGCTATACTTTGAGTGTTTCCACAACTAACTATGGAAGTTTTAGCATCAGTGTCTGGTACAGCTTTCTCCTCTTTTATTTCACGGTGTCCTTTAGCTTTGAACCTGTATCTTTCAATTAATTTAGATTCAACGCTTTTGATAACAACATTACTATTATTTTCTACGTCATAGTGTATATTTACTTTACCTCCAATCGGTATTATAGAGTTAAAAATAGTCGCTTTTATATTTACGATATTCGGTTTACTTGAAAATAATTTTATCAAATTCTTTGTCTCTCCGTAAATCACAGGTTCTCGTAACAATTTAGGTGTCGCTCCTGCTATAACAGTGATTTCTTTCTTAAATTGTTTATCGAATGCAAACATGCCCGGTCGTTCAAATTTTATACGAATATAGTACTTTATGCTACATTTTATAGTACCATCTGACAAACGCTTGCGGTAGTATATAGTTGAAGGAATATTAGTAGGTAAAATAAAGCAAAATTTTATATCGTATGAACCAATGGGAATCACAACTTTTTTTTCTTGAATAACGTTATCCATGTAAGCATAAATTCGAGCAGATTTGTAAGTAGATTCATATATATCGTCATCCTCTAATAGCACAAGACCAGCACCTTTTAGCGATGTTGTGATCTTCTCAACCTCCATTGGTTCGTCTACTGCATATTTAATGAGTCCTGTTACAAGTTGACCTGGTTGATAAGCTTCGTTTGATGGCTTGAATAGATTAATTTGGCAGAAAATGCCCATTTTCACTACACTATCTAAATAAAAAATATTTATAATCACTGTTCAGTTAACCGCGTAACAACTCTATATATAATAACATAGTTTCAATTTATAATGTTATCATTTACATATTATCATATTTAGCTATTATCTGTAGACTTATCGATCGATAAGTTGATCGGATAAAAGAGGTTTATCAGATAGTAGTGATATGTCATTCACTGTATATTTTCAGTGTAAAAGTACATAATGAGTAATTTCTTATTCATTTATTTTATATTCGATATTACACAAATTTAAAATATGATAGGTAGGTATGGGCTTCTATCGCATTTTTTTTCTTTTTTTAGATTAATCGATTAATCAATTAATCAATTTATTTCATGAATATAAATTACATTTTATTACAAATAAGTAGTTTCCTTTTGGTCTCAAACTAAGCTAGTGCATGTATCTTGGGTACCATCGGGATTACAATTTTTCAATATATATCTTTCAGACTATCATACATACATTATAATATAAGTATACTACACACTATTTAAATAAAAGTTAATTAGTAAATACCTTAACCTAAAATATATGTATTGAATATAACTTAAATCTATTATGACATTTCTTGTTGTGCCTATCGGTCGGTTTTGGTTCCGTTGTCTCACAGCCTGCCGGAACCGCCAGAACACCACGCCCTTCGACCAAAAATCTTCTTTGGTGAAGGTTTCAAGGGCGGCACGCGCCACGAACGACTTGAAGTTCACGCTGTGACGTGACAGCAGTCTCCTCAGCTGCTTAGCCACGAAAGTCGACAAGTCATCGGAGTCGGTCACCTTCAGCACTTTGATTATGTCCTGAAGACTCCGCACCCCTTTTTCATCTCCAACGAGATGGCATTCGGTCGCTCATGTTGAACGATGTATACAGCAGCTCCTTGGCGCTACGGATGTCATCTTCTGTGAAGTTTGAGGTGCAGATCTGCGTGACGTTGACCTTCTCCATCACATCCAGCTGACACTGCAGGAAGGCCAGCAACTTATTCGGTATGAGTTTATCGCTCATAGTAAATGTAGGTCGGCGTGGCGATTGCCACACATATTGCTTGAACTATAATAATTCACGACGTAGTCATAACACGTCCGCACTATAGCGCACATAATGCAAGACTGAAGTTACAGAAGTCCAGAATATTATAAGGACGTGTTTTAATAACATAGTAATATATAACTATAATATAATAGTTATTTACGCAATTTAATGCTAAATAATAAATGCTGCCGTTTGAAGTAGTTATCTGAGAAATGTCAATGGCAAAATGTATTTGGGAACTTTGGGATAATGAATTCAAAGTCATTGTCATAAAGTGATTGATGGCATTTATTTATATAAAAATTTTCCACTTTAAAACTATCATTTAACTTTGTCTTCATTCTCATATTGAACATCATTGTTTTCACCGTCGCTTTTGTCATCATCTTCTTTATTTGTTTCACCCATCACTTCCCAATATGTTGGAGGTGGATCATTATATTTTAGGTCTTCAACACCTTCTCCCAGATTATGTTCTGCTATATTTTCATCTGTCACGCCTGTCTGTACAGGTATATCTAAAATCATATTTCGATGTGGAAATGGTAAAGCAACTTCTATTCTGACAACATATTTTCTCGAAACTATTGTAGAATTGTCTAAAGTATGCAAATCAGAGGGTATATTAATTGTCACTGGCATACTTTGTGTATCACCAAAGTTAATAGCCGTGGTTTTGGCATCAGTATCTGGTACAGATTTTTCATTTGTTACCTCGTGTCCTGAAGCATTAAAGTAATATACTTCCACTAACTGAGTTTCAACGCTATTAACCAAAACACTGCAATTATTTTCCACTTCGTAGTGTATTTCTATTTTACCGCCAATTGTTATTACAGAGTTATAAATAGTTGCTGTTATGTTTACAGTATTTGGTTTACTTGAAAACAATTGTGTTAGTTTTTTTGTTTCGCCGTAAATTACAGGTTTGCTTGTCAGTGTTGGTGTTACATTACAAATTACAGTAATTTCTTTCTTAAAATGTTTATTGAAAGCAAATAAACCTGGTCTTTCAAATTTTATTCGAATGTAATAATTTATTTTACATTTCGCTGTTCCTCTTGGCATTCTTTGCAATATTTTAAAAGACGAAGGCAGTTTCGGAGGTAAAACAAAGCTAAATTTAGTTTCAAAGGAACCGACGGACAAGGTTGTTCTTTCGTCTTGTACAATATTATCTATATCAACGTAAACCTCCTTTCCAGTATAGGTACGATTTTTGTTATTCCTTTTTCGCCTTATAGTAACAACACCACTACCTTTTAGTGATGTTATGATCTTCTCTACCTCCATAGGTTCATCAACAGCATATTTTATTAGCCCTGATACAACTTGACCTGGTATATAAGCTCCAGTTGATGGTTTAAATAGATTAATTTCACAAAATATACCCATTGTTGTTACGTGGACGACGAAATTTAACTTCACTCACACAAACAATGAATCACCTTTAATTTTGTAATGATTAAAGTAACCAAATCAAAATGACAATGTTTACTTTATTTACATTTCCATTTTATCGTTTTCTGTGCAGTTGACTGGTCAGATATAATACTAATAGAGAAAGAAGATATTTTATGATTGGATTGCGCCAAGTCGACGTCATATCTTGTAAACATGTTTGTTGTATGATATCATTCATTGAAATGTTTCACTGATAACGTGCAATACGCGACATATTTTTTTAAAGAATTTTTACTTTCTATATTATGCTTAAAAATCTAATATTTATTATCCATACTAATATTATAAATATGAAATTAAGTCTGTCTGTCTGTTTGTCTGTTACGCTTTGATGCCTAAACCACCCAACCGATTTTGATGAAATTTAGACCACGGGGAACAACATAGGCTATCTTTTATCGCGAAAAATGGCTTATAGGTGTTGAAATAGGGGATGAAAGTTTGTATGAAAAATCGTCAATGTATAAACAGAGATATAACCGACATTCACGCGGGAGGAGCAACGAAAAACAGTTAGTATTAAATAATAATAACTATGTTACACTTTGTTTACAAATAGTAGAAGTGTGATTATTTTTATGTGAGTTAATCCATTTCATATTTAGGTGAGTTAATAGGTTTTTATCGGTGCACGCACTGTAACTCATGTCAACGGTCATAAAAGCAGATCCTTTTAAAGAATTACGATGTCGCTCCATTTGAACACACATGATCAGCGTTGTACTTGAAAAGATGTATCACTTAAGAGATAGGTAGAGAAGTTTACAATCCACATTTTTCTAGCTATCTTGAATTACCTTTAACAGAGGATAATAAATCTCTGTTAAAATCTTCACTGAAAAATATTGACTGGGCTTTTACCCAAGTACAGTTCAAACACATTACATTAACACAAGACAAGAGGTATTCGACCGTATATAGTGTGCGACTCGTATGCTACGTCACGTACAAAGATACTTGGAGCTAGAACGTGATATAGTTGTAGTAGCCCCGGGTGCTTTACCGTTGTGTTAAGAACAGGTGCCTCGGACTTATCAAAGGAAGGTATAAGAAGTTTACCGGTCAATGGATGTTACCAGCGCATTTAAGATAACTGGGTATTTGATTGCGAAATAACAAATGAAACTATATTAGAATTCTGCTTAGAAGAAAGGAACGATTTATACGAATATATTATGTTAGTTTAAGAGGTAGGTACAGTGACATATAGGTATGAAAACAACCGTAAAAAATATACCTAAAATTTATTTTTATGATACGTATTTGACCCCGTAAGTTTCACCATAGCAGCAGTTTGAAACGATGGCTTTTGGTATGGTCGCCAGCACTTTTGGATTCCACTGACTGCTTACGATCAGGCGGGGTGGAGTCACTTTATGGGTTGATTACATTAATTAAGCATATAACTATGCCCACTAGGTTATGTACGTATAAACTTAAAAGCATTTATTTGTGAAAAAAAACACGACGTACATAGACAATAAAAGACAATTTAAAAAAAAAGAAAATGCATAAATATCTGTTTTCAAAATAATAATTATGACAAAGGTAATGAAGATAATTAATTTTAAAGGAATTTGTCCCAAGTCCTAGTTGAAGAAGTGTTAAAAAATTATCATCAATTCAAATGCTTCTTGCTGCACGCACTGCGCTCGGATACGCGTAGCACTGATTCGCAAATTTGTGTAGATGTGGCAACTATTTTTTGTTGTGTAATTTTATTGTTTTTATTTTCTGTTACTTATTTTAATTTGTTATTAGTTTATTACTTATTATTATTTATTAACTGATTATCTTATTATTTAATTTTATTCTAAAACACATAATTATAATTATTTTAAACATTTAATTTTACTTTTATCTAATTTTTCAAACTTGTATGCTATTTTTTTTTTTTTATTTATCTTGCTTTGTTTTATTTACAATTTAATTTTATTTATAATTCGATTATTCAGTCCGTGAAATCACACAAGACGCTTTCGGAAGATCAGCGTTTAAGTCAGTTTACTGACCTAAGCACATAGCTGAGAAAGGGGCCCTTTTTGTTTGTTAATGCATGTTTCAATTATATCATATTATTTATAAAAAAAAATTAATTACTCATTCATCATTTGCAAAATAAATTTATTTCTTTCTTCTTCTTCTTTCTTTCTTTCATCAAAAAACACGGTTTACAAAAAGGAATATATAATAATAATTATGGTTACATTTTTTGACGTTCAAACTAAAAGTTACCTTGAATTTATTATTTTCTGTTATGTACGTAATGATAATATCATGCAATGACATAAAACAGGATATATTACGGTTGCAGAAAGCGTACCGCTTTACACTCTACATCAACTGAGTTTTGTCAAAGATGATCAAGATATTTTATTTACTACAACATAAATCAAAATAAAAATATACATATGATTTATATACATTTAAGTATATGATTACTGATTTTTTTTATTGAACAATTCAAACTACAACAATATTACAAACGAGCTGTAAAATTTTACTCTTTTTTACATCTGTAGTCGACAGTCGACCGAACGACCGACCGCATTACAAATGCATCAAAGAAAATATTAACACACTAGCAAAAATGGTTCAGTTGCCAATAAGATAAAGAGAATAATACATTATACTTATAGAAAATATATTATAGATATTATAGATGAACGAAGTCGCAGCATAAAGCAAATATTATATACTGTATTGCTGTAATTATTTAGATAACGTATATATTCATGCCGCCAAGTGTAAACCAAAACTGCTCGAGGGTTAAACTTCACGCCCCGTCTGATAGTTTGGCTAAGAAAACAGAAAACTTTCTTTTAACAACATATATTTTCATTTAGCTAGTGATGTTTTTGCTTCGAAAGTAAATTAAGTCTGGAGTTACTCTCACTTTTATCTTTATGATACGTATTTGACCCTCGTGTTAGTTTCAGCAGACCCCAATAAAGGACTCACAAAAGCTTCTTATACACATAATATATATTCTTTATCAGAAAATAGAAGTAAATTAACGGATGCTTCGAAACAAATTGACTTTTAGCACGAACTAATTAAGGAAATATTTCCTTATTGCTGTTTTTCTTTATTTAAGATTCGCCTCGCATTTGCCGCTATACCTCTATTTCATTCGCCCTGTTGGCCTAGATCGGCTTAATGACGGCTTGTGGTGTGGCGGGCCTACCTCTCTTAATGCTTTTGAAGGCATGCGTTTAATGAAATATGCAATCAGAATAATATTATGCTACATTCAACTGTGCGATCAACTGAGGTCTGTTGTCATTTTTATGCATTTATTTTCTTTGTTTAGTAGATAATTGTTCGAGGTATTAATTATTATTTTAGTTAGATAGATACTTATTTATGATGTAAATTATGATATGTAGGTACATAACTAAAACAGACATTGTAATGTCATACAGATGTTTACATAGCGGTATTATAATTTATTTTTTTTAATTAAAACATTTCATAAATTATTACATTTTAAAATATGAGTATATAAAAAAATATTTTCTTACATATAAAATAATATGCAGAATTTTATTAATTATTATTTTTGTTTATTTTCAATGTAGTGTTTATTATTTTAATTGAGTGACGCACTTAAAAACTGATGTTTTCTTTATATTATTTACTAACTGAATAAAAACTCGTTTTCTCGATTTAAGTTTTATAGAGTAAATTCTTCTTTTTTGTTAAATTCGTCGACTGTCGACGAATTTTAAATACTTAAAATTTGTAAAATACCTAAAACATTGTTTTAGGTGAGTCTCAACTATTATTTAATACAAGTAGATTCCTTGAGTGGACAAGGTATTTCAGCTAAAAGAAGTCCACTGCTAGTTACTAGCTAAGTTTACGGTAGTAGATCCACGCTGATTTCAGCATGAATGGGCCGGATCGTCCGGGGAAGTACTACCCTCTCATAGAAGATCGACTTAAGAGTAGTAGTATCCGTACTACTGCGTTTCGTTCGGTGAGTGAGAGCGCCGGAGGCCCAACTTCCCCCCTTTCCTCTTTCCTCACCTCCCTCATTCCCTTCCCCTAACCCCATTCCCAGCCGCCATAGTGGAGACCACCATACCAGCAGTTTAAGACGATGGCTTTGGTGTGGTGGCCGCCACTTCTGGATTCCACTGACTGCTTACCATCAGGCGGGGTGGAGTCACTTTGGTAGGCTATAATATAAAAAAAAAAAAAAAAAAAAAAAAAAAAAAAAAAAAAGGCCTCCCCCAAGCATTTGTACGTTGACTGATCCTGAGATCTGTGCTCATCCAACAGCTGCCCGCGCTGCGTCATTCACGTTTGCGTTCGTGGCTGTCATTCCAGAACCTTTCTGCCTCAATCATCATCAGTGGGCGAATATAATCAAGAGATAAGTAATCTTAAGATCGATCTATGCTTCTGAGGTATACCTCAGTATACTATGTTAATTTTAATTAGTAATTACCCTAATCCAAACACATAGGATTTGTCTCGTTGGTACACATATAACGCTTTTATGTCGTTTAATTGAATCACTAACTATGTTGAATGTTAATAGACTACATTGAATACTAATAAGAAGACTTGATTTGCTATTTAGAAATGCTCAAATAATACGTAGATAATACATGAAGACACTTGTGTCTAGATTATAGGCATTTTGTTTATTCCGTAAGAGGCGACTAAGGAAATACTAGGTAACGGCCAGAAGTATTGCTTCGTACTATTAGCAAACGTCTATGTCTGAGCTGTGACTACAGCAAGCCACATCTGCGGACTTCTTTCACCAAATGATGTGTAGAGACGTTACTTTCACATTAATGTCTATTAAATTCATTATAATATGCTTCATCAAAATAATTTTTCGGTGTACTAAGTTGAAGTGTCGTCTATATTTTTGAATTGACGAAGTGAAAGTGATATGTTCGTAATACAAACTAAATATGATCTTATTCCAATAATAGGAAGACGCAGCGTGGGCAGTCTTCTCAAAAAGTTGGACGAAAGACCTGTCGTGGCTAGAGCGCAAACAATGAATGAGAGCAGGTCAAAATCGGTCAGAGTGGTCTATATCTTCTATTCTATTGTTTCGCATATACCTATTACTAATGTATTCAATATTATAAAGAGAAAACTTTTGTATGTTAGTTTCGCCGAAGTAAGCAAAGAAGGGCACGTCCGCCAGTTTTGAAACTTTATCCCGAAACTAAATGAAACAATATTATTGTATGTTAAAACTTTGGGTAGTTTTGTTTGTTTAGATGTCATATATTATGACAATATGAATATTACTAGCTGTCCTAAAAAGGAAACACTATACTTTATTTAAAATACAACCGTTGCTTTCCGTACCTATACGAAAGTTGGCCAGTGGATATTGTCCATATGTAAGTTTCGTATGCTTTAGGTCAGTGAAGAGACAGCAACAAAGTGTTGTGTAAAGTGTAGTGTTAGACATCACGATATACATCGACAGTAATATTGGCACAAATATATATGTGTCACATATATATATTTGCCTCCGGTAGTTATTATTGGCCATATTAACAGCACTCGCCAAAATGGCGGCCAAAATCAATCGTCTCTCACTCACGGCTCATTCACATCTCGATACAGCATACATAAAAATATCACGTCTATTTTTATTGCCAATTTTAACAAGAGCTTTCACACGTAGGTATAACAAATCTTAAAATAATTCATTGTATAAATATCAGTAAATCTTAGAACACCTAACGAGAATCGCTTGTACAACTTGAACAAATAACTTTCTATTGAACACGCCGTCGTGACGTGTGAAAGAATCCAAGAATTTCTCCGGAGACTAGCTATCGGTTTTTATAGCATATCCTATATCCAAGACTTCACGTCTTGGACCAACGACAGAGAGGTGGAAATATGTTTTTCGTCCCTTCTATTCCCGAGTGTGCCTTTTGAACGCATAACAGATTGCGGAAAATAATATTTGCTTTGGAAAAATGCGGTAACGACATCGATAGTCATGTGTCATGTACTGTTTGAAAAACTGTTTGGTTTTATTATATAAGTGTGATCTTAGTGGTTTTTTCTGGTTGATACACTAGTTCTGGTACGATATACGATTAATAAGTGCACAGTATTTTGTTAAGCCGTCAATTTATGCATTTAAATGAGTAATATCTAGTTGCTTAAAACTAATTTCGTGGTAAGCAAATTAGTATTAAAACTGTTGGCAGTTGCAGGTTTTTAAGGAATAATTAGATCAAAACAGATTTCCTTGCGTGTTGAACAGCATACCACAATGAAACTCTAATAAAAGCTATAAGGCTTATAAATATTACATTAATAATGATACACATTTTATGATATTATTGTTCCCGAGGTCTATTTAGAGGATTTCCATTGCCGTCTATTCCACTTAGGCTTGTATTCCGAACTCATGTATAATTCATTAACCTTACCTTCTTTCCTAGCTTCCCATTGTTTTGTACGTTTCTGTCTAGTCCGGTTAGAAATGAAATGAATGAATGGTGATTGAATGTGAAAGAAAGTCATGCCCCGCCAATACTAACAAAATTTAAAAAGAAAAATTTTCATTTTTATATTCACAACGTTTTTAGGTATGCACCAGCAACATACTTGTACGAACTTACAACGTACTTGTTTACTGCTTTTACCTTGACACAAAAAAAGAAACAATAGTAGAATATAAATAATTGTTCCACAATATACAAAAAGACAAAGATCATATTATTTCAGGCAAGTCCGTGGAACGAATGGCGGTCGTAAATAATATTACAGCCGTTACAAATGATAGGAATGGGGGTCAGGAGTTTTACAAACTTTAAATCTTTCTTTTACAACAACGATAAGATACGCAACTGCGTTGATACAAAGTTTACCTAAAGCTTACTCTATATATTCAAAAAGTTTAAATATATCTGTAAAAATACGTAAGTATTTGAATTACGAAACTAAATTTCAATAGCACCGTTAGTAAATAAAAATAATATAATCATTTATTTCAGAATTTATATCAGTATTCCAAATTATAGTAAAGAGAGTGTAAATAATTTATACTGCCATGGGGCTTTTTACTTCTGCAAGTTACAAATCGTTTTTATACATATCTATAGATACTATATAAGAGAAATCAAGATTTATGTTATGGTAACTTTGTAACTATTACTAATACCAAGTTAGTATTAGCAAAAATATGCTAAACACGTGTACTTATTGATGTAACTATATTTATAATCGTGTGAGTTTAAAATATTTAATTACTTATTGATGAACAAAATGAACCACCTAAATATTTTTACAATAAACTCTGTTGTAGGTATCACCTTTTAGTCTATTCGATATCTACATACGACAGATATAATAAAAGTTCGTCCTATCAGATAAACTAATTAATCACCACTAATTAATTAAATTACACTAGAGTTGTTGTGTGCGATAATATTCATCGAAATCTGTAATGCTCGATGAAACTTTACTCACTGGTTGATCATGATTACCGAAGCTAAAATTATTACTTAAAGCGAGTAAACATTTACTTGCAAAAGGTTTTCCGGAAACATAAGGTAAAATGGGAATTGTGAGGTTGTCGTATGCAAGAATTGTTCACTCTCAACTACAAGACACATCTACAAAGATTAAACCATCAGGAATAGTTAGTAATAAGAAACAAAAATCACAAAAAAGGAAAAGGCAAAGGGTGTATAAAGGGGTGACACAGTTTGTATGAAACTCTTATAGTTTTTATAGTAGCAGAATTTTCAAATTACTAAAGAAAATACTCATTTTTTAATATTTAGGTACTATCCTTATTTTTGGTATAAATTTCGTGTAAGATTTAAATTTGATTCGCCATATATTTATTACTGCTACATTTACATTTACAGGCATTTATCTCATACATTCATACATACCTCTAAATTTTCACGCGTACGAAGTCGCGGATAACAGCTTGTTTAAAATAAAATAAACTTACCAATATGATTAAACTGTAACTACTTACAGTTTAATCATATTGGTAAGTTTATTTTATTTTACCTTCGTATCTGATGGTAAGAAGACATAGAGAAATAGATGTGATGAACACCACTTCTTAATAAAATGTACCTAATATTTAAATTCGAAGATTTATATAACAAATTTGCCAATACAAACAATTGATATTGATCAGTTTGTAGCTTTGATAATCAAAATTTGTAATACGCAAAGCAAAATAGTTAAAGCTTTTGATAAGTTTGTTATATGTATCAAAGAGCTATATGTTGAAGCGTTAACTCTAATATTACAGCAAATTATGAAAGTTCGATTGGAGTTTTTGTTCCATGACGTAGATGTTCTTAAGTATAACCCCGTTATGACATCCCTTGGGCGTTGTGGAATTGTTCTGTCTTAAGAGAACTATGTAAAGTTAGGTAATTATACGACGGGGATGAGTACACTGAAATGATGATCATTATAACAATTTAGGTAGGTATAGATTCCTTCAGTTATATTATTTAACAATTTTGTTATAATATGTAATCAGCAAATACTCGCAAGGTGAACTTAATAAACTGTACTCTCTTAAATAAATTTGATGAGTAATCTCTGTAAAATTTAAAATAAAATATCTTAAATTTTAATTTTAATCTACCTTGCACAGTACGTTACTCTTCCATCTCTTCTATAATTCTATAATTAGCCATCATCCGAACATACACTTCTTTTTTTATGTCATTACGCACGCAATCCATAACATGTTCATATCAAGAAAAAATTAGCCTTAAACTTTTTAAAAAATAATTTTTAATGTTAATGAAAATAATGTTAAGTCCAAGGTATCTGTCTAGTATGTTATTACATTGCATATTTCTGTCTATATAATATAGTACACGGTAATGCACTCAAACAATAATGTTTTCACACACAATGTTAAAGTAAATAATAGCATAGTGGGCAATATGTTTTAATTTTCCCACGAGTGCAATGATGTCTACAAGCCTATAAATTCTAAGATCATCATATTTCATAGATAGCGTTAGGCGCTTAAGTATAAAAATGGTTGTTTAGGAAGGAAAATGAGATAAAAAATACCCTGTTTATTACCCAAAGGAATTATTTTTATTGTTTATACATTTTTGCTATACTTCTGAAACGAGAGTATTGGGATAAGGAAACCTTAGAACTTTTTTATATTAGAGTATAAAATATAATTTATACTAGTACTAAACAAACTCTTTTATTTTGGAACTTACGTCTTTTTTTTACATTTTACAGTTCTGTACACCCAAATACAAAAATACCATAGATTCCTTTATTTAATTGACATTGACACATCATTAAAAATGCTAAAATATGTTTTCTATCTTGTTTTTACTTCGTAGTTCACCTTTATTTAGTAGTTGGTAGTCCTGTGTTATCTACAGCTCACAGTTTTTATTCTTTAGTTTTTTGGGAGAAGAAGGTACCTATATTAAAATGTTACGTATACGAAATAAAATATTTTGTACCAACACAGTTAACAATGCTGCAAGTGTCCGCCTTTTCAAGTGACAAGTCTTCAAAATGTTTAACAAAAATATCTTTTAAAGCTCAAGCTCGACTACCTACGCGCCCCTCACGAATCAAGCCACTTTTTGTACCCCCGAGACTTTGTAAAACTTACACTCGTAACTCATTCATATACCGTTCCACTAACAATTATAACAAAGACTTCACAGACAGATCTTTTTGATAGCTCACTCAAAAATATAAAATCTAAATTAAAACAAAAATTTAATGTAATTTAAGATAATATATATTATATTATCTTATTTATTCTATTTCTTGCTTTGTACCCTTTATGCTACGTACCCTTGCTATGTATTGTAACCTTTATGTACTAAATCTTGTTACACGCGTCTTTCCAAATTGATTAAGAGTTAATATTGTTACTGTTCCTTTAATTTTCTTTTCGGCACTGTAGGTTTTTTGTAAAGAACCACATATTATCTTTTAAGCATTATATCTGTATATAACTGTTTGTTGCCAAAAAAAAAAATGTAAATGGTTATATGAAGGATTATTAACTCTCTTTTCCTGGTTTCGTATTGTACTAAAATTTAACAAAGAGGAGAATAATTTATTGTACATATATATAATTATATATACATAAGAATTTAAAGTTACTGGCCTTTTTAAACAAACGCTGTTGTTATTGTAATATTGCAAAACTCTGTTGTTATTTTTGTAAGTATGTGAAACACGAAATAATTTTTGAAGTTAAGTGTGGCATTTTTAAGTATGTAAAACCATGGAAGGAAAATGAGATAAAAAATACCCTGTTTATTACCCAAAGGAATTATTTTTATTGTTTATACATTTTTGCTATACTTCTGAAACGAGAGTATTGGGATAAGGAAACCTTAGAACTTTTTTATATTAGAGTATAAAATATAATTTATACTAGTACTAAACAAACTCTTTTATTTTGGAACTTACGTCTTTTTTTTACATTTTACAGTTCTGTACACCCAAATACAAAAATACCATAGATTCCTTTATTTAATTGACATTGACACATCATTAAAAATGCTAAAATATGTTTTCTATCTTGTTTTTACTTCGTAGTTCACCTTTATTTAGTAGTTGGTAGTCCTGTGTTATCTACAGCTCACAGTTTTTATTCTTTAGTTTTTTGGGAGAAGAAGGTACCTATATTAAAATGTTACGTATACGAAATAAAATATTTTGTACCAACACAGTTAACAATGCTGCAAGTGTCCGCCTTTTCAAGTGACAAGTCTTCAAAATGTTTAACAAAAATATCTTTTAAAGCTCAAGCTCGACTACCTACGCGCCCCTCACGAATCAAGCCACTTTATGTACCCCCGAGACTTTGTAAAACTTACACTCGTAACTCATTCATATACCGTTCCACTAACAATTATAACAAAGACTTCACAGACAGATCTTTTTGATAGCTCACTCAAAAATATAAAATCTAAATTAAAACAAAAATTTAATGTAATTTAAGATAATATATATTATATTATCTTATTTATTCTATTTCTTGCTTTGTACCCTTTATGCTACGTACCCTTGCTATGTATTGTAACCTTTATGTACTTAATCTTGTTACACGCGTCTTTCCAAATTAATTAAGAGTTAATATTGTGACTGTTCCTTTAATTTTCTTTTCGGCACTGTAGGTTTTTTGTAAAGAACCACATATTATCTTTTAAGCATTATATCTGTATATAACTGTTTGTTGCCAAAAAAAAAAATGTAAATGGTTATATGAAGGATTATTAACTCTCTTTTCCTGGTTTCGTATTGTACTAAAATTTAACAAAGAGGAGAATAATTTATTGTACATATATATAATTATATATACATAAGAATTTAAAGTTACTGGCCTTTTTAAACAAACGCTGTTGTTATTGTAATATTGCAAAACTCTGTTGTTATTTTTGTAAGTATGTGAAACACGAAATAATTTTTGAAGTTAAGTGTGGCATTTTTAAGTATGTAAAACCATCACCTAAATTGTCTAGTGTACACTATTATAAATATGGTTACTGTAAAGAGGAATATGTACCTAAATTTTAATCAAAGGTCGACTAGTGAAAAGTTTTAGCTTAATTACAACATGCAACCTAGCGCTTCAGCCCACACGATTCTTAAGCGGAACGTGGAATAATAACATAAATCATAACGCTAGAGGCACTAAAGGTGAAGTAATGAAGTTAAATGTATCCGTAATCCTTGTTAAATAAAATAACAGCACACAAGTTTTGAAATGTATTGTAAAAATATTACTCGCTACTCTTTATAAACTAGAAGAGATTGTTGTAAATATAAATTAAGAAAATTTATACATAAGTCTTAGCATTAACAATTATTATGATTTCGTCTTTTTTTTTAAATATGGTTGTAATCTAATTTCATCCATTTTCCATACAAATAAATCATCGTTTTAAAATTATGGCGAGCTCTTCTCACAAATGCTCAAAAACAGGCTTATACTTTCGTATTTTATTCTTATAAGAGATGGCGCTACAATCTACGTTTATCAAACACTTTATTGTAAATTCGACAATATTACCCTACTAATATTTGTGTACAAAATTTTGTGTTATGTGTGTATGTTTGATACCAGTCAGCGCCTAAACGGCTAAACCGATTATCATGAAAATTGGTATGTAGATAAATTTAGTGCTAGAGATGGACATGGGCAATTTTTTATTCAAAAATCGGTCTAGTCCCCAAAGGATACGAAACAAAGTATACGCGCGGGAGAAGACGTGGGGGCAGCTAGTAAAATATAAATTTAGTAAATTAAACTCTTTATGCCTTCGTTTTAGGTTTAATAAACGTACGTTAAATTGCACAAAACACTTTAGCAAAATATTATTATTTTTATAAACTCATGTTCACTCTGTTGTGGTGCGGTACGAGCTTGGAGCTTGCGTAGCGCAAAACTATCAACGCGTGACATCGCACCGGACCGGCTGCTGTCATCGTATGATGATCGTAGATTAATACGTCGTATTAAATATATTGGCGAAGGCTGGGCTAGCGTTTATACGACCTCCGAGGGTCTATCTTCAGGAAATCGCCTCAAGTTTTATATTAACAAAAAGGCTAATTATTACACTCGATACTAAACAAAATAACAATCATCAATTAAAACATAAGAGGATAAGAAGTAACAATTATTGAAACGATTGTACTACTTAATGCTATGATCATAGATCAAATATTAAATTATAAAGTCGAATATTTCGATAAAGTATCTACTTATTTTAACATTTTGATAATAATTTTAAAGCGGCATATCGGGTAACTAAAGAAATCATAGTTTAAGTAAGTATTAGCAAAATAAAAGTCTAATCAATTTAATAAAGTGTGTAAAATAAATAAATCTGGATTTAATCATAATTTTGCGTAAGTAACTTAAGGGATAAAAATACTATAATTAATAACAATATTCAATAAACAAAAAAAATCATGTTAAACACATCTTTGAACATTTAATACGATGTTCAAAAATACAACAAAAATCTGTATCAATCCTTAACAATGTGTAAAATATCTAGTTTAAATTTTTCTCATTCATAAATATGGAGAAGCCTCACTCTATTTAAAAAATATGAAAAAAAAAGAAATATACTTATATATAAAATTATAAAGAGGCATAGTTTGTCGAATACAAACAGAACTATAGTGGGTTGTCCATACGAGTTATTCTCTATACGGTCTGATCCCCTGAATCTGATACCCTGAGGGACGTAGGATTCATGGTTCAACTGTTATACCTACCGATTATTGTATTATGTCCACATATTCAATATGTAGGTAACATAACATCACATTGTGAGGCGATATAGCTACGTTTTTTCAGTAATAATAATAAAGCCCAGGTAAAACAAACACAATTTTAATAATTTTACTAATTTGTACATAAATTCGTTTATCGTCTTGTACGACACCCACATGTAGAAACAGTTCGAACAATTTTAGTCCTGTCACAACATAGGCTTTTTTTTTTTTTCTTACGTGGAAAATGCATTACGTATACGCACCCGCCCGGGCAATGTCGGACTCTCCGACCGCACTTAAAGCGCGGCCAGCATACCGACTAAAACCCAAGGTGTTCCTCCAGACGGCCAGAGTGTCGGGGTCACGGGAGTCGCTTGCGCATTCATCCGCGACCCCGACGGGCCCCGTCCGATTTAGGGGCCTAGCCCCTCCTCCTTCGAGAGGCGCGTGCGGAACACGCGCACTGCCGTCTCGGGCCCGTGCTGTTCGGGCGGCGACTCGCCGCTCGCAGGCCAACTCGGCCGCAGAGGATAGGGAGAACGGCGCATCGCAATACCGACACTCCTCTTCCCCTGCGGACCCACCGCGTCCGCAATCTGGCGGTTGCGGCCCCGCCGCGGAAGGTAGGGAGAGCGGCGCACCGTTATACCGGCACTCCTCTCCGCCGTGTCGCCGAAGCAACACTGCAGCCCGACCCAGTTGCGGTGCCGCCCAAACAGCACCGCAACCCACCAGAGCCGCTCCATCGTGGGCTTACCGGCAAAGCCCAGAGGAGCGGCGCCTCCTTGGGGTTCCTTTTGGTTCACCGTGGTCCTTGGTAACCACGGCTACTAAGCCCCCCCGCCGCGACAAGGCGTTGGGGGGAAACATAGGCTTACCTTTAACTACCTTTAACTCAGTTATGAGTATAAAAATAAAACTTGAGTAATTATGGTAAAAAGTAGACACAGTAGAGTATTTTTGGTTAACAAAAAGCAAATGTTTTACTCGTAAATAAACATTTTGCTTGCATGCTTGCTTTGTTTTACAACCTTCTATTAGCAAAATAAAAATATTTAAGTAGTGCCTAAAGCTTTTTTAAGTGATACTGCAGTGCGAATTCTTATATTATTTTATTAGGCACGAGTAGAATGTTACAAGACAAGTAAAACCTTAATTTACACCATTTTAGATACACTAATAAATAATTCGACGCAAGTAATTTTTTAAAGAAAAATATTTTGTATGAACAAAATGTCGGACTCATTTTGTTCTGTCTCGGGTTTTACTCGTAGTAACTAGTCAACATTTTATATATATATATATTTTTATATTAGCCTACCAAAGTGACTCCACCCCGCCTGATGGTAAGCAGACAGTGGAATCCAGAAGTGGTGGCCACTATACCAAAAGCCGTCGTCTTAAACTGCTGGAGTGGTGGCCTCCACTATGGCGGCTGGGAATGGGGATAGAGGAAAGGAATGAGGGAGGTGAGGAAAGAGGAAAGGGAGAAAATTGGGCCTCTTGCGCTCTTACTCACCGAAAGAAACACAGTAGTACGGATACTACTACTCTTACGTCGATCTTCTATGAGAGGGTAGTACTTCCCTGGAGGATCCGGTTTATGATCCGATTATTTATGCTCAAAACCAGCGTGGATCTACCGTATATATTATATAACGAATATGTGCAAATGCAAATATAATTATTCTGGGCTTGTTATTATAGTAGTTGGATATGTCAAAAATATGTTACATTAGAAATGAAATCTAACTGTTACTAACATTATAATTATCCAATTAATATATTAAATAAGTATTTGTACAGTATTTCAATGTTAATTCAGGTTAATCTTGCTCATAATATTTTACTTATTACACTTACAATTTACTAAAGAATTTTTTCATCAGTTGGTTAAATATTACTTTACCTTTTATTAATATCTCCTCAAAATTGCCTGTTATTATACAACTACAATGAAAAAAACAAATAATTCGTAGCTGTAATATGAAAGTAACTTAGAAAAATACGCGTATAATAAAAATATGTTGCGAAAATATCTTTTACATTGTTCTACAAAATAATAAACTTAATAATATATATTTATTTAGTTTATTTAATTTTGTTTTACTACTTTTAAATGCGACTTGCGAATAAGAGGTTCAAATTCTGCGAAACGGACGTTTTGCTACGGCCATCACCAGTATCTGAGTGGAGACTAGCCTGGTGATCTGTCATATAGGTAATATCTTACAGACTTCATACACAAACGATTCACAATCGAATATTGTAAATACCTTAGCTCACTAAATACCTAAGGCTATAACTTTGTATTAATTAACAATTTTATTATTATTATCAAACTATCCTATACAATGCGCCTACAATGTGCATATGTTGACCAGTTTCATTATCCCTTAGCAACCACACTGTAATAAAATTAAGCCAATCAATTACTTTGCCAACTCGCCACTATTAATCTGATATACAATTTGAGATAAATTGCTTGATCAGGAATCCAATTCGAATATAATCGCCATTATTAGGTCCGATGATTTAAATTTCAACTGTTCCTCGGAATTTTATGATTCCAATTGGCGTAATCGATTCTGAAGAGAAGCACCGTAAGGTTACGTGCAAATGGATATTGAGACTCAAATATTAATCAATATCTAAATTCCTTTGATTTTTTATTGCTTACTTTATTATGTTCAATGTCGTTCTCTTGTTTGGATGGTATTACATTATATTCTTTGATTTACAACTCAAACGAATCGTATCACATTTCCATATTGATGTTTGTGTCCAATTTAAATAAATAGGTACCTAATTGCTTTTTGTTTTATCTTAATTTTACTTTATACTATTGGTATTCCCAAGTGATAATTATGACTAAAAGTCAATGTTTCTCCACGGTTACAATCACATATTTCAAAAAATTTATCACAATTCAATCGTCATTACGCAGAGCATTGTTTGCGTACTATATAAGTCACTTAGGTTTCCTACGTATTTTCTAGGTATTATCAGATATTACAGTGAGACATCTAACATAGCCCGCTCCTTTGCACTTTGAGTGACTGAGCATTCGATGATTTTATTTGTGTTACCCTACATTGTGGATACGACCGAAATGGAAAGTTTTATAAAACTAAACAGATCCCAAGGATATCAAGTACGGGGTATTACTATAATTATTGTGATCAACACACACTGGTCTAAGAACTTTGTCTTGAAACAGAATTTATTCACTACTAATTTTCAATATACATAAATGCGACCTAAATAAGCCCGCACAGTATTACTCTTCCAGAACTGGCAATTGTTTACGGATGTAACAGATGTTGATCTAAACGTATTCAAATGAATCCGTATGCCGTTTGTAGTATACCGTTGCGCTTAACTCTCGTCTTGTGTATTTGTAAAACAAAGCGCAAGGCTAAAGTGGCCAGCTTGCAGTCATGAATAAATGTACGAATTCGTATTTTGTACGCTCGCCTCGAAATATCAACTGTTATGAAACCCGGCGAAGTAATGTAAAAAATAAAATGGACGTCACGACCTGGATATTGTTGCTTTTCCAACAAGAGGTGCAACTTAAGTGAACACATAATATATGTTGTATTGTTAGTAGGTATAAATGCATTTGCAATAATATAATAAATTTTTCTTATTTGGTATTTAATGGTTATAGATCTCTTTGTTTTAGTGTATTTTTATTTATTACATACTGCTTTACTTCTTTCATATACACGAGTTTATAACTGAAAATTGAATCATGACATTGTTGGCTTTCAATTTATTGTTTAAAAATTAGACGTTATGTAAAGGTATGTATACATTACGTAAACTTAATTCGCCAACCTAGACTTAATATAAATAGTCTTGGATGTCTTATAAAATGATCGTAGGTACTTAGGTAGTAAAAAATTACAAACATAACATTATTCAGTCCGAACAGTTTGTATTTTAATGATGAAACAATATTTATACGAACAACAGTCATGTTTAAATTAGTTAAAGGTTATTATTTTTCAAATAAAGTTTAAAATAACATTAACATTTCTTTATGCAATGTTAAAATGATGTCCGCTTTAAAATAATTTTGACCAAAACATTGAAACCACTGGCACACTTATGGATATAATTTGACACCTTTTTTACTTTTATATAAAAACCAAGCTAATTCTGTGTCAGGTTCGATTTCTTTTTAAGAGTCACGATCAGAATCAAAACTTTTTTGCATTTAAATAGGTATACACTTTATTCATAAACTGGAAAAGAGGTACTCGGATATAAATTAATCTTAGGTAGTTACATCTTTTGATGACTAAATTCAACCTACGTCCAATAAAAGCCTTTGCAATTACCTTTTAACAGGCTGAAGAACCACGAACAGTTTTGAAATATATACCGTACCTCTAACTTTATTGCTCTTAAAATAGAAACAAAGTAATTGCAAAATAATATAAAGGCCCATCAAGTTATAAAATTAATTATATCGCAATTTCACTTTAGCTCGTTCTAATTAGACAAGGTGAATATTAAATGAGTGATAATTAGAATAACTGGCTGAACAAATAAAGGGGAAGAATTACTGACTTGCCTGGTCGGCAATTAACAACATCGGATCGAAATTATAAATATTCCAAAATGTTTTTCACGGGAAGACCAATTAGTGAGGACGCTCCGTTTCGTTGATTGCCAACGCAGTTGTTGACGAACTGCCAACTTGACAACCCTGAATTTTAAACCCGTCGTCAATGTTTTTAAGTTTTATTAACCTGTTTTGGCAATGCTTCACTTAGAAAATATTTGTTCATATTTAGGATAGCTTCATTTTAAATTAGAGTAGCAGCTCTATCCTAAGTTAGCGTCGTGCATTTGTTTTACTGGTGACAACCTGAAGTATTTGCAAAGCGATTTGTAATGTGAATTTTCCAGCAAGACCTTTCAAAGTGACGTGGACTTTATCAAAGCTAAAATAACTAGTTAAAATATAAACATTTACTTTACGTTCTTTGACAAGTTACTGATACCCACTATATTTTACTCTCATAAACGACACACCAACAATATTTTTTCACAGAAATAATCCAACGTCCGCGAACTTTATACCCAGTCCTAAAGGGCACAATATATGTGTTGGTAGCAAGATATCGTCATACGTGCTTGAAACGGCACTCGTGTGATATAAAAGCGAAAATATCTTTAAGAGTTTGTTACGCCATAAATATGAAGTGTGTTGTCTGTTTTGTTTTTTTATATAAATAAACTGGGTTTAAGAAAACTTGAAATATTTAAAAATATTAAAGTAGGTGTTTGCTTTTGGTTTTTACAGCCATTTTTATTTTTGTTCAATTTTATCTTTTCATCATTCAAAACTTGTCTTTCAATAGGTACTTAGATATTAGGTTGGTTTTGCGCCGTATATTTACAAAAAAAAGAATAAATACTGTTCTTTATTACAGTTTTCTGTCGAAAAGATGAATTGGAATTTGCCGTCCAAAATAAATAACTCAATACCACGATCGGGATACGAGTTTAGTAAGACGGTCACACAATTGGCAACTATTGACAAACACAAATTAAACTGGTACCTAAGGTACATAAGGTTTTCTTTAGTTTAGTAGCAGTGATTTCAGTTTTTACTAATCTTGCCATAGATCAAATTTTAGGCAGTACTTACTAATAATTCAAGACGAAATAGTTTTAATATACCAAATTTTGACGACATACTCAAAGAAAGACTTATCATGCATACTAACTGATTCCATTAGCGTCAATAAATACTAAACGTTTCAAAACGAACCTCAAGCAAATTAAAACATCATTATTTTCCACTTGTATTCATTTTCGACCCTTTCCGGTCTTATCTGTGATCTTGGTGGTGCATGGAATGCTACTCAGTGGTACTTAACAAGGGTTTTGCGGTCTTTACAGCCGCAGACCGCTTCTTATAAAGGCTAAAGATATGTAGGTACATTGTTGTAATAAAATGCTTTGACAACTTAGTTTAAATTTTTTAGTAGAGATTTCTCGAAAGAGGGTTATAAAAGTATACGAGTATTACCTACTTTTCCGGGTGAATTGATTCGTCGAATACTGATTACGTCACTACAATTTTTACGTTTGCGTTTAGTTTGTTTTATTATTTACCAACAGTATTGTAGGTTTTAAGCGCGTACTCAAGGACATTACCGGTTCTCGTAAATGCAAACAAAGTAACCATATTTTGTTCCGTATACTTAAATACTCTCATAACAAAAATGTTAAAAATTTTGCCAAGCTTTCTTCGGTGTGCACATAAAGTTATGTGAAACTAGCGGCCCGCCCCGGTTTCGCACGGGTGGACATTTTTTAAACATTTTGGGATAAACAAAGATACTTTTGTATGGGAATATAGAAGTGTTTTTTTTAGGCAATATTTAAAATTTTAAGAACCATTCTCGTACTATACCATGAGGTATATTATAAAAAAAGAATTAGCGAAATCGGTTCAGCACATTCTGCGATTCATTTTTATATTATAGATGTTTATGCCTTTCCCTAAGAATTAACTAAAGTGGTATCATACTTATAGAAATAAATAGTAATTAGTTACATTATTTGAATTTGTTTTACTAGTAAATAGTGGGTATTAGTAGTACGTATGGTTTTGAATATAACAGTAGCTAACCTATGTTTTAGGAGGGACTGAAGTTTTTTTTTTGAATTGGAAGAAGATTAGACAATGCTCCATGCTTTGTGGATGCAAAGCGTTGTCTGCAGAAAAATGAATTTTCTGAGACTACTTTAGTATCTACAATAAGATCATAAAGTCATTCTTAGATGTGGTACCTACTAAAATGCTTAATAGAATGAGTAGAAGGGGGTAAGCGCAAAATATCTAAAATGGTTCAAGAGTTCTGACCTAAGCTTAGATGACACCTACAGTACCTCTTAAGATAATATGCATATTACAATTTTTGCGCATTACAAAAATGTTTCTTTTGGTATTAAGCTTGATAATATTTTAGTAAAATGTTTCTGAAAAACCAATGTTCATTTGTATACTTTTATAGCTGCTACATTCTGACGATTAGGTCATAATTGCTAAAAGCTTCATATTTAAATATTATAAATTGCAAGCTGTGATAGCTTGTGGTTTTGTGGCGTGGCACTGAAATGCAACATCAAATAGCGAATTTGCATATTTTACTAAATTTAACAGCGAATTAGCTTGTACATGTCCTTTGTAGAACACGTATGATATATGGAAGTAGTTTTGTATATTTAGATTAATATGAATTGGGGTTAAATATACAATAAACTGATGCCATTATTTTATGCTTTGTTTATTTAGGAAGGAAATACCGACCCGCCTCTGCTTTGCACGTGGGTACTTTTATGCTTTTACGACATGATTACAAATCGTAGAAATTCTTTGCTATATTATGCATGTATTATATTTATAAAAATTATGGATGGTAGCAAAAAACAATATCAGAATCTGTTGAGAGGTATAGAAGTAAACGGAGAAACACTTTATTTTATACTATTTACAGATTTTACTCTATTATCACGGTTTTTACAATAAAATCACATCACCATATTCAAGCTTATTTAGACGGTAGTAGATCCACGCTGGTTTTAACATGAATGGGCCGGATCGTTCGGGGAAGTACTACCCTCTCATAGAATATCGACGTAAGAGTAATAGTATCCGTACTACTGCGTTTCGCTCAGTGAGTAAGAGCGCCGGAGGCGCAATTTTCCCCTTTTCCTCTTTCCTCACCTCCCTCATTCCCTTCCCCTAACCCCATTCCCAGCCGCCATAGTGGAGGCCACCATACCAGCAGTTTAAGAAGATGGTATGGTGGCCACCACTTCTAGACTCCACTGACTGCTTACCATCAGGCGGGGTGTAGTCACTTTGGTAGGCTAATATAAAAAAAAAGCTGTTGTAGGTAGGCTGATGTAGGCATTTCAGTATTAACTAGGTAAATAATATCAATTTAAAAAAGGAAATTACATATCGTGGTCGCTTGAGTGAACCTTGATACGACCTTGGCTCCGATAATAGGTGAACTAAAATAACAACATCAATTTGACTATTTACTATTTGCTACTCTCCAACGAATCGGAAAAGTCTCGTTCAGTAAATTGTTTTGTTTATTACTATTTAAGGAAAATCTATAGGGTGGAAAAGAAAAACCGTCAAAGAAACGATGGTTTGGTACATTTGAATAGGAAATGTTTTAGTATACGAATAATAATAATTTCAGTAAAATCGAATCATACTTTATTTTCACTGATACCTGTTCTCAGATATTTATAATCTAGAATAGTTTCCAGTAAACGTAGAACGAAATTGAATAATGACCTTAGAAGTATATTGTTTACAAACTATACTGATCAGCATTCTAATCATCAATTAGTTACGATAATTTTTCAAAGTTGTAACAATGATTCTCTGCTGAATATACCTACATTTGTGTCATCTGATTATAATTATACTCTATTCTGATTTATGGAATTCTATAACACTATATAAAATTACTAGACATCCGCCCTTGCGTCGCTTTGGTATCAGAAGTTTCATTCATTCTCACAACAAACGCCCACATAAAATATGAGAACAATGTCTACCTCTGCGAGATATTGTTGCTATATTGCAAACTTACTTTTGCTGTCTTCTTTAATGCAAAATAACAAATATTGAAATTTTGAAAATTGCAGAAAAATATATAGGTACGTTATCCGCTTCATTTATTGAATTCTAAAGGTGAAAGATTTTTTCAAATCGGTAACGTAGATTTACATAAATCGTTGTACACAAACAATCAAACATACAAAAAATCTAATCTTTTATCTATGAAATACTTATATTATAAAGAGAAAAGATTTGATTTTTAACCGACTTCAAAAAAAGAAGGAGGTTTCTCAATTCGACCGTATATATATTTTTTTAACCGACTTTAAAAAAAGGAGGATGTTTCTCAATTCGACCGTATATATATATTTTTTTTTATGTGTGTTCGCGGATAACTTCGTTGTTTATGAACTGATTTCGATGTTTCTTTTTTTATTGGAAAGGAGGTATCCCGAGGGTGGTACCATGATAAGGAAACCAGGATCTGATGATGACATCCCAAAGAAATCGAGGAGAACTTTTGAAACTAGTGCATTTGTTATTTTTTTCATTAAGTATTTTAAAGCACTACTATTAAGTAAAGGTTTGGATTCGATCTGATGATGAAGCACAAAGACAGTCGAGGGAACTCTTTAACGATTAACAGCAATTACTTGGTGTTTGGACTTAATGCATTTCTAATGATGAGAACTTTGCACCCATATGGGTTATAAAAGCCATTACAGGTGACCATAGACAGTCGATGCAATCCCTCAACGGCAGTCATGTTGGGCTTACTTCATACGGTTCAATATGCCAAAATGTTTAGTGTGTACAAAAATAACACCTAAGTAAGATTTAGGTCTACCCATCACTCAAAATTGTAAAATAAAATATTTTTTAACAAAAAGAAAACCGACTTCAAACAGGAAATAAACTAAAAAGTAAAAAATAAAGTTACATAGTACAAAGTAATTCATATTTTGATTTATTTAATCAAAATATTAAATAAGTATTTTATAATTTTGAAGTTGGTGCCAAGTGAATACTATAAGAGCCTAATTAAAATAGCAAATTAAGTTTGATAATACCTATAGGTATCTATTTATCGTTTTGAATACTATATGAACCTTATTACAATAGCAAATTAAGATTGATAATACCTATAGGTACCTAGTTATTGTTTTATCAAAATACGAATTACTTTGTGCTATGTAAATTTATTTTTTACTTTTTAGTTTACCTAGTTATTGTTTTATCAAAATACGAATTACTTTGTGCTATGTAAATTTATTTTTTACTTTTTAGTTTCCTTCCTGTTTAAAGTCGGTTTTCTTTTTGTTAAAAATTATTTTATTTGTTTTCTTATTGGAGTTCAAAATTATCGAAATGAGAAGTGATATGCATTTAGATAAACACTGCAAACCCCTTATTTAAATTATTCATATAGATTTTACTATGCACTAAAAAATAATGCGTCACTTTAAAATTATTTTTATTCATTTCGTTGCAACCTCGAAGGACATTCTGAGAGTATTTATGTGAATTAAATTCATTTTACATTTTCTGCTCGTAGGCAGTGGCGCAGGTGTTTCCGAGTACAGCTATTTTATTAAACGTTTAATTATTTCGACTACATATTTTGTTATATAGTTACATCTCTGCATTACGACATTAATTTAATTATACAGCATCGTGTTTTCTATTTGAAAGGGTAGAGTAAAGTTGTTCCCGAGAGACTACAACATGTTTTCAAGAAAGAAGTTAAAAAGTTTTTACAGGGTCGGCAACCTGTTTGTGTTACCCCTGATGTTGCAAGCTTCCTTAGGCTAACTATTTACCATCAAACAGGCCGCATCTTTGATTGTCATCTTAGTTAGGTATATGAAAAGAGAAAGGCAGATGTGTATTTTCCCGTATTGATTTACGTAAACAAGATGCAAAGCTATTTTCATTTACCAGATGCACAATCCCAGACTTCGTGCTATTATTATGCTTTCGCCATGATATAATGCCGTGTTCCAAGCGCGTTAAGTTTAATTTATGATTTCTTTGTTTCTGACAGGTTTTAAGATGGGCTACACATAAATAAATAGGATTCAGTACGAAAGTGAAATAGGTGTGGCATCTTTTTTTTTCTGAGGCGTGTGCGTAACACGCGCACTGCCGTCTCGGGCCCGTGTGTTCGGGTGGAGACTGCCCGATCGCCGCCCGCAGGCCACCTCCTAACTCGGCCGCAGAGGATAGAGAGAACGGCGCGTCGCAATACCGGCACTCCTCTTCCCCTGCGGCCCCACCGCATCCGCAATCTGGCGGGTTGCGGCGTGGTTCTGCGCTAACCACGGCTACTAAGCCCTCCCGCCGCGACATGGCGAGAACCCCGGTTGGGGGAGAGGTACGGCATCTATCTTAACCCTAATAACCTCAAAATAACACTAATTGGGTAGGCTAGTATTGTAGTTAACTTTTCAAGAGATGGGGTGGTGGTTTTACATTCTAACACTAATTACGTGTCTACCACGCACGGTGTAGTGATTAGATAGATTTTCTTATAAATAGGCTATATTTCGCTATAAATGTAAAGACGACACACATTACAACTCATACTACAGCTACAGTACATTATTTTATTTCCTAAGAGCTATTACTTTATATTCAACTTCAAAACTAATTTGACGTGGCATTAATATTTTCAACATAAAAATATTTCAATAACATTTTCGCATAATTCGACAATTCATTCAACGAGAAAATTGTGGAGTGTCTACGTAAATATTACAAAGATTTCTTTCAATATGGTACCTATTACTTTTGAACAAAAACAACGACTATTCAAACAAACAGTTGACTGATCCTATTAAGTACGACTTTGAAATATGAAATACTAAAAACAGTATAAGTACCTAACTGTCTTATGATTGTTATTTTTCATAAAGAGATTAGTCAATATTTATGTTCAATCTTTATTTTATTTTGTTTAATTAATAGCATCTTGCATAGATTTGATTAGGTATATTGATATGGAACAATAATTGTAAGACTTTGAACACATAGCTCAAGGTCTCGAGGAATATTTGAAATTTCACACGGTCGAATCCCTTCGAAGTACGACCATCCTACCAGATTCACCACAAGTGTGGTCAATTTTTGTTTTGCGTAATTGTACTTGTATGTAATTCACTTTACTTGTTATTGCAGAGGAACTCCTTGACATTTCTAAAGATCTAGTAGTAGCTTCCAATTAGTGAAATGATTTGCAAAATTGTTGCAGTATTTTCAGAGATTTTTCTCTATTTATTCCTGTTTTTAGTATTATATTATAGGATAAGTACTATAATAATCAAATCAGAGTTACTTATATTGCTTGATTTTTCTTATTATTGGTGAGTTAATCGGGAGTGTTCTTAGCTATGTTTGATGACAATTGGTCCAAGGTGGTCGGCGCCGCAAAATGGCGGATTACATATTTTTCACAACCCCCTTAGTATGTATCAAATGAAAGGGCTTGGCTAGTAGAATTTTATTATAAAAACTACAATAAATTTCAAATTTCCGCCATCATAAAATGGCGAAATACGTTAAGTATATTTTTCACAACTCCCTTAATAAGGGTAACAAATGTGTCGGGGGTTTTTAAATTTTTGATTTAATTTTTATTGCTAACTAGCTGCGCCCTGCGGCTTTGCCCGCGTGAATATTGCTATGTGTTTAATTAATGTAACTCGGGAATCAGAGCGATTTTTGGGATAAAAAGTAGTCCATGTCCCGAAACCAAATCTATCTACATACCAATTATCATCTAAATCGGTTTAGCGGTTTAAATTTAATATGGTGGTTAAGTATTCTTAAACTTTCTAAATCACCGCGCAATTTCTTAGTTTTCTTTCATAAGAACTGACAATAACAAACACAACAAAAAAATAATTAGCGAAATTGATCTAGCCGATTACGCGTGATGCCACGACCAAGAAAAATAGGGATTCATTTTTATATATATATATAGATAGATAAGAACGAACAACCAAATAAGTTAAAACAAAGCAATCTAGTAAGAGCTGATCGGAAGCGGTCAAAATTGAGATGATCTTCTAATGAGTCTTCTAACTGAAATATAAAACTAAGTGAATTAAATACATAATAAATAAGTAGGCTGATATGCCAAGAAAATGTCCATTACAGTTAAATCCTGTAATTAAAACTTTAACAGAAATAAAGTGTAAATTTATTAATACCTATTACAGACATTTAAAATTTCAGAGGCATTTAAAATCCAAGGATAAATATAAGTATTTGAATTTTATATAATTCATAATAAGACAGTTAGAGCCATAATATTTTATGAAAAACCCAAAGCCCTTGAGTTCATATAGTTTAATTTCCGCCAACATTTGCCTTTTTGGGTTCTCGTGAAATATTTACTTAAAAATATTACATACATACGTAGGTAAAATAACTGTGATAAATGGACATATACGATAGCAAGTAGGTTGGTTTACTTCAACCTGTCGGTGAAAAATTCGAGTGTATTTTGTAACGGTAGAAAATTGAAGAAAATATTAATATTGCAAAGAAAAATGAAACGTTATCGCGGATATTTTATTAAAATTTTGGTATGATGCTCAATGATTTCGAAAAATTTTTCTTCCTTCCATTTGAATAAACTTATCTTTTGACGAGTATTAATTAAAGCTTTGAAAGAATAACTTCGAACATATTCTTAAAATAAGACACGGACGATAGTTTCTTCATGATTGTAGATCATGAAGAAAAATGATGGAAAGGTAATTATACGCTATTTAATATTAAGGCCGACCGTTAATTTGAAGAGCTCTTCTGAGCTCTAACATTTTCTGCATTACTGTAAAATATTTATACAAGCAAAACTTAAATACAAACATGAAAATAATCTTTCTTATGTCTTATATAAAATATGTCAAAGATTTAGTTGCTGCCCATGTTTTTGCATGTTTTCATAGATTGACATGTTAGTAACATAAAAATAATTTTAGTGAATACCAAAACTCTAGTGAGCGCTATAAATACCTACACGACATAAAGGTATTTGGGGCGCTTGATAGAACCGATGATTGCTATTACTTAGTAGGTACCTACGTAAATCTTTACAAGTGTCCGTAAAGTATCTTTAAGCCTTTATTGGGACGCTTACTTTGCTTGTGCCACCTTTCACCTAAGTGGCGCCACCAAATTTTCCTAAACACCTTCATTAAATACTTTCGACTAACAAATATTAAATTCATAATTCTGTGCACATTACGAGTATTGAAAAACATAAAAGCTAAACATTTTAACAATGTAGATAGTAAAAACTAAACAATTTTATATGTAGAAGCAAGTGTACACTTTACTCGAGAGACATGGTAGCAAAGAGGTATTTACTTAGTAAGGTTACCTGAGAGGTTTATCAGGTAGAGGCGATAGAGGTTATATCTAAGTTAATATTATTATGAAGAGAAAGGAAAAGATTATTTTTCGACAACGAAGTTGTATAAAAAATATCTTTGTTAAATTGCACTGTTGAAAAATACAGAAAAATCAACCAATCAAATTTGAATCATCTTTTAATGATATATAGCCTAGCCAATTGATTGAGCCATATTGGAAATGTCAATAGCTGAATAACAGTGTAAAAACATGCTAAATTGCAGAGACAGCAGCTGACACTGCTTGATTCAAGACTGCAAGTTGAATAGATTGAAGTGATAAGAAAACAGTAAAATTATATGAGAGAGGCATGCTGAGATTTTGTTTCAAAGATTTAGTAAAGAGAAACCTTTTAAATAAAGAAAACAAAAAGAACGAAAAAAGTACTAAAGAAATCTTACCCCCAGTTTCTGAAAGGCTGATCAACGAAAATTTAAATAATCACCTGTTAAATCTCACATGAAGTATCAGTTAGATTGCTCAAAGCATGAATATTTAGTTTATTATTATTAATTATCCATGCTTTTAGCATGCTTTTAGGTTATTCACATTGGTACTTCACATGAGATTTTGAAATAAAAAAAATCCGTGGTGCGGTTATACGGTGCTATAAAATTATATAATTATAGTAAACAATTTGAAAAACTATGATACTCTTGATGCGTTGGCAATTAAAAATTGTTTATTTTGTGTTATTCAGACAAATATAGCTAAACATTTTATGAAAGTAGAAATTGAACGCTATTCCGGCGTTTGTAGTTTTTTTAGAGCCACCCATACTCATTCAAAATACGTTAGCCTAAACCAGTTTCACTTGAAGTACCCTAGATTATACGGTGCTTTATGTTCCATGAAAAAGTGGTCTTAACCAAAGAGGCCTCGCTGGCTACAAATGATAAAATGATTACGTTAAAAACTACAAGTTCCATGTATGAAGATATGGGCTAATTGCTAAAGTGGCATGTGGTTATAATAGGACTTTTTAAAGTACACATAGCATGGTACAATTATCGTTCATAATTGAACCCGTTGAATGATTTACTGCGTCGTAAATGAAGTCTAAGCTGGTACTGGAAACATTATGTGCACTTATATAGCTTGATGATAAGGTGTTCGTTCTTTTAGAGTATATTGTTAGATTGGTTACAGTTGGAGTTGCAATGTGAGGATTTACACAAATTGACTGTAAAATACTGCAAATTTAAGAAAACATTTTTGATTTTGCTAAATTCTAAATGGTATTATGGATCGTTTTATTTTTTGTATTTGTGTTAGTTAGTTTGTGTAGGTTGTGTTTCAGATGTGGTCTTATATAAATTTGATGGCAACTGGTTCAGCGCTTTGTGAAAAAAATTACAATAACAAAATATACGTAGATGATGTGATGTTCAAGTTATATTAAGGAATTCTACTTTTAGTTTTTGTACATATAGGTATAGTTTTGAAGTCGGTATTTGTTATTTTCTTAAAATTATGTATAACACGATATATATTTATATACTTACAACAATAACTACCGCTAAATTCCTAATAAGGTTTGATGTCCATTCAAAGGTTGCCTGGCAGAAATTGCTTTTAGCTATAACCCCATTCCACTTGTTTACTGTAAATTTGTTTTTAACAATATGTACTATAAATGGTGTACGATAAAGTATATCATAAATAAAATAATTCTTAATTATAATAAGGGCAACAACAGATCGAAAGATATAGGGTAACACTGATTATGTCGTTGTGTATTTAGGACCGAATCTTTTTGCCGCCGGCCAAGCTTACGTAAGTTTCAGCAGAAATCGTTTCTAAGATAGTCTTATTAAATTAGATCTCAGTAATAAGCTATTAGAAAAACATTTTATGTATTAGTGGAAATCAATAAAACGATATATCTTATGATAATTATTACTTTGTAATTTAATCATATTTTATTTCAATTAAGTGAGAATTAAATTATCAATATTACGGCAAACTTGTGTGCCCTAAATTTTTATGTTAAATGGTCAAACAATGGTTATGATGTGTCTTATAAGTACATTGCATTGTGAAACTCATGCCTAATCCAAAATGTTAAGGAAAAGCAATTTTTTGCTATGCGACTCAACGCGGCTTTGTACATTGGCTCAAACAAAATGTACGAAACAATGCAGGCGAGTTTTTGCAAAAAGTTTTCGGTTTCTGTAACATGCTGATAGTAGCTAACGTTACCTGTGTCTATTGAAATATGGGCAGTCACACCTTTTATAGTTCAGATAGGAAGTAGTCACTTAATCCACATTAGAGTTCAATATAATTAAGTATGTGGTTATTTTTTCTATTTACAAAGGGACTTGTATAAATTTTCATCACATGAACAGTAGCCCCCTGCCCCATTTATCCGCTTATATAAACCGTACTTCACATTCAGATTTCAGCTTTGAGCTGCTTTGTAAATAACGTGTTGACGTGGGATTCTTTTTACTTGAATCGTAAGTGCGAGAATAAGCCATTCAGTTCTTAATTGATTACTAAAAACTTACTAATAGATCTTTCATTCTTATATCTTTAAGAATAATCATATAGAAATTAGTTTAAATAATAGGTAGGTGCTCGTTATTTTAAAGCATTAAAATATCTTTCTTTTTTAATGAATTCAACAGGACTCCTAATTTTTAATCTTATGATATCATCGCACACATTTTTTTACTGTCCGCTGCTATACGTATCCAAACCCCTTCACAAAAATGTCCTCAAGATAAACAGCTTCACGTTTCTGTCACTTGCCTCTTTCAAGTTTATTCTAATAGTGCCATTTCTTACATTTTTGTCACGTCACATGTCTTCATATTTCAACATTCTCTCGCTATAAGAAATGAAAATTGATGATACTTATCTTGCGTTTCATTGTAACCGTAGTTAGTTTGATAGTAACAGTAACAGTAGATTCCTTTTCATTTGCATAATATTTAACGTATTATTCATATAATTCGAATTCGTCTATATTATTATGATTTAAAGAATTGTACAAATTACGTGACTCCTGAATTGTCCCGTTATAAATTTTCCGTGTATCAATTCAAAACTTTTTCGGTGAGCAGAAAAACACATAAGTAAGTGTAATCAGATGTATGGAAAAAGTTTTTCAATACACTCTCCGTGGGACTAAAGCATTCTTTCAAATTATTTCAAAGAAACAAGTAACATATTCAAATATCACATACTTGAGATTACAAAGGTTCAAGATCTTGACATAGAGAAGGTAAAGAAAATACTTGTTAAATACAAACGATATTGTTGATATCCGTGCCGTTTGGGTTGAAATGTTCTGGAAGAAAACGTGATTGACGACCTAAAAAAGGTGGTGAAATAACGATGAGAGATGCTTGGGTGAACCTTACCCGAATTAGTGGTAGTTTGATAATATAGGTACGCAAATAATTCTAAAATCTTAGTATTACGATGTCTATATTACAAGAGCGTAACCATTTTCAAGTTCTCGAATTTGTAGTAATTGTTCCCGGAATAATTACTCGCCAAGCAAACAGATGATCAAAGCTTTGGTCGTACAATATTCAATAATAATATGATACTTGATTGTCGATTGTTAGGCGAGGTTCACGCTCAGTAATGGACAATTACGACTGTTTGGATTGATTCATGTTAATCACTGCAATGCGTGATTAACAAATGCTTCAGTGTATTGAAAATATGAATATATTCTGTATTATTTGCCTACTTGTTTGTATGCAGGTACAGTGGCTATTTACTTAGTTACAGTACAATATAATTGGATATGATCTGGTATGATTTTATCTATTTCGATGTTACTACACTTCAGTTGATATTTAGTTGCAAATATTTGAGTTATTATATTCGTTAGTTTGTTCGGTAGATAGTTTTCACTGTTTATTGGTATTAATAGTACTGAACCGCATATAGATAATCTATATGCGAACTATTACTCCATTAGAAGTCATATAACTAAATCCAAATAAAACGATGTATTTAAGGCATACTATTCAAGGACCTACAGCCAGAAATATTTATTAGCAAAATATAAATAAAACTAGATGGGCTAACTATGAAAAAGAATATAAATGTATCTAAGTGTTCATAAGTCACTGTATCGTGGACATACGCAGAAAGGATCTATGAAACAGACATTTAAAGACTTGCGGGAAGGATGTAAAGGCAATCTAAGCTGCTGCCTACTGAGAAGGGAGTAGGGCAGGTTATACTAGTTAGTTTACAAAGTTAAACGGATAAGTACAGAAAATCCCAAACGGTTGGTATGTTTTAATTTATTGAGGGCAGTCCCAATCGTCCAGTTAAGCATCAAGATACACAACAGATGAGAAAAAACAAATATCAAATAAATTTTGGATAGTTAGTAATCCAATAATACTGCTATCAATGTAATAACTTAAACCTACTTAAGACTACGTACCTAGGCGAAATACTGCGAACTGTGTTGTTAAAGAGATTTCTGAAAAAAACAATAGGTACTTTTTAATTTATGGGTTTTTATTAAATACGCTATTTAAATTAAAATATAAACACATAAACTTTTATTTCAATTTACTTGTACAAAAAATATAGGAAATAACAATAAGCATAAAGCTAAATTAAGTACATAATAATTATGGCGCTCACATTTCAATTTGCATTTGCGTTTTCCTTTCGCAATGATTTTAAAACCATTCTTTTGAACAGTACAAATAATTAGCTTTCTTTTCTATCACGGCTGTAAGTATGCCTCCGTTAAGTTTTTAATGATTTTACTATTGATTAAGTTTGGATTAAGTTTTGTGATCAAAATACCGCAAAATCAGCCACAGTGAGTGATTTAGTTTGTCTAATTTTACGATCTCAAAGTTTAGTGACACTTTAGTTTATGACAATGTCATCATAATGACTGCATTTAGTTAATGAAACTCTAAAACCATTGACTTAAAAAAAATATTGTTATCACAAAAACATAACACTACAATTTTGCCTGTACTTCGGATAATAATAATAATAATAATAATAATAATAATAATAAATATATTTAAAAATGTAATTTTGTGTGTATATAGTTAAATAAAGAGAATAATAATAATAATAATCATTTATTTCAGGCATCTAGGGCCCATAACATAAGAATACATAAATATAATTTATCTAGGTATAAACTAATACATATTATATAAATTCTAATTTAAAAACTACTATACACGAAGTGTCGGCGTCGTGTTACATTGCCAGGTATCTAGTAGCCGACCGCGGAAACGGCGATATATGACACCCTTCGGCCAGAATTCTTCCTTGAGGAAGGTCTTTAACTGGAGAGTTAAAGATATGTTCCTCAAGATAAGATTTTCTTTAAATAAGTTCTCTATAAACCTACATTATATTTTTTTTAATATTGGTAATATGAACAGTTTTTATACCCAGGTGTTTGTTTGTATTTAAGCCACTTAAATAGCGATTGTCTATTCAACAACAAACTAGTGAAATTGTTATGTTCATCAGGATATAAAACGTTGTAAATAAATTTCCAACAATATTTTATCTGTTAATCTGATATTTGACCGAGTTATTTTATCGATGGCCAAAACAAACAACGATGAAAGATTAATTTATACATGATCATAAATGTAAACTGCTGAATAAAGGATGGCACTAACGACCATTATTGCCATTGCCAGACCACGGAATAAAAGATTACACAACAGAAGTATTGGTTTATTGTAAAAGAAATTTATTGCTCGTTTAATTGTAAAAAGATATGTACGTAGATTATAGTTTTTTTTTGAGTAATTTTTGAAAAATAGTCTTCATAGTTAACAGCAAAAGATGTGAACTGTCATAATAGACAGGTGAAGTGCTTACGTAAACGGAATGCTTGGCAGATAAATTGGTGACCGCAGATAGGTACTAATTTTTAGCCTCGCCTTAATCAGCTAAATGGCTATTGAAAGAAACGTCAGAAAATAATGATGATGTGTCGGATTCGTACTCATATTTTAACAATTCACTCTTAAACCCTTTACAAATAAAAAACTTCATGATTAGGTTTTACGGTATTTTCTAGTACAACTTCAACACGTGTATGTTGCATAAGTAGTAGAAAAATTCGCGTTGCATGATAATTATAATTTATAAACATACGGAAACTCGGCCGTGACATCGCCTCACCAGTCAGCTTGTGACCACGGCCGGTGTAACCTAGTCGAAACGTCAAGCAAAGTAAGGTATGTAGTAAGTTCCTAATGCATAATCGCGTAAATTCCCGTACGTTTACAAATTATACTTTATATTAAATTAAAGTTAGTGTCCTCGACGTCACTTACTGTTTATTTTTCTTTCAAGGAGGTCCTTGCAGATTGTCGAAGGTGAATAAAACAAAAATAATTATTTCTAAATTTTATTGCAAGTCACGCTGCGTTGTCTCGATAGCTCTAGAACTGGGACAAACTACACGACGTCTTGTATACCCGGACAATGTACCGGATACTTGACCACTTCGACAGACAATAACCTAGAACACTTAGGTTTTCTTACAAAATAATATATAATGCATTAACTTCGTGTTATTCGACGAGAAACGTATTTAAGAGTTATCGTCGAATCTAATATTAAAAAGAGAAAAGGTTGTATTTTTCTTTGTCATGCATAAAATCAAAATCGATGTAACCAATTTGAAAAATTCTTACATATAGAACTATAGCTACAGTATCAGCGAATAATATAGGCTATATTTTTGTGGTATAACCATGCGGAAGAAACTGTTGGCAACAGCTAGTCTTCAGAAAGGAATCAATTTTCTAAAATTTCAACTGAAGACATGTTAAACACAATTTTGCACGGTGTTATTAGCTACTGCTAAATTTTAATTGGAGTGGCTCGCTGTCTAAAGTATGCAACATTCCAGTTTTGAATAGTTGGAAAATTGTAATTTCTTCTCTTGTGGGTGACTAAGGTGACGAGGTGATACTAGGTAAACTATCTATGTATTAGTATTGTGTTCATGTGATGTATACTCTAGTATTGTTATTTTGTTTTCCAATTTGTATTTCAATTCGAAACTTTAATTTATATTTTACTGCACCTACTTTGATTAATTCTGCTTTAGCTAAGGTTAAACGGTCAGTAGTATTACCTATGTGCTAAATATAATCTGACTACGGTCACTAATTCGCCTGCAAGGCTCGGTGGCTATAGCAAAAGCAAAAGTTTGTATGTTAACAAACTCAGAAATATGAAATTTGATATTCAGTAAGTGCATTTACGTTGTTTAGAATATCAGTATCAACTAGAGATGACTAGTAAAGAATTCTAATAGCATTAATACGTGGCTATTACCTGTGTGCATGAAAAAAGCGCGGAAGGTCAAGGACCAAATTTTAATAATACTCGTTCCGGCCATCTTCCTCATCCTTCTTCTCAATACACTGTTGGCCGTTGCCGATCAAGTCGTTACTTGGTTGTGTTTTCTAAGCTTTGTTTCTGCAACACTTGAGAACAAAGCTATGTTCAGAGGTTACGGTTACCGTTTACCATTAGGTGGAGTATCCTTAAAATAATATATTATTAACAAACAATCACAAAACAGGCAATTCTATTAAAAAAGAGCCGTTTAAATAAATGTAACCCATCGCAATGGGTGCTTTAAATTAATTAAAAACAAAGAGATACATAGGCCGAGGTATTAAACCTATAGGTACTAAACATTTTTGTGTTGTCAAACATTTAAAAAAAGGCTGAAATTGACCACTTTCAAGACTGTTGTTTTTCTAAACTCGGTCAACCCATTCGATACACGTTAACCTAAGCCTATTTTACTTAAAACTATAGACTAATTTGTAATTTGTCCTTATACTGTAGGTACTTACTTCGGTTTCTATGAAAAAATATTCTGTACAAAGTACCCAATAAGGGTTTGCTAAGCTACCAAAAAATTAGGTTCGAATCCGGGCAAGTATCAATGTGATTTTTCAAATCACATGTACTTTCTAAGTTTATCTTGGACATTTCTGACTGACGGTGAAGGAAAACATCGTGAGGAAACCTGGACTTAAAAGTCTGAAATTGCCAATCCGCCTTGAGCAAGTGTGGTGATTAATGCTCATACCTTCTCTATATGAGAAGAGGCCTTTGCTCTGCAGTGGGACAGTGAACAGGCTGGTATTATTATTGTTATTATTATGTCACCATCACTTTTAAGAATGGTGGTTCCCTTGGTTTAATATTTTTATCATTTCATTAGCCATAAGTCGTTTACTGTGAGACATATCGACAAGAGAAGAGTTTGACACAGACACTACACTTGACACCATTGTTCACCGCAGTAAGGTGATATTTAGCACATGTACCTAACGTTGCTCTCCGTAATCCTGTATTCCCTAGTCGCTGTTATGATAAGTACGGATTGATCCCATTTTCCAAGACCGAAGATCACGTGGCCAGTAACTTTTCCTACTGCAAATAAACTAGCATCGAAAACTTTACTAGCTCACTGAAGACCTATAAGTAGTTTACAATATGATTGCTATACAATTACTAGCATATGCAAATTTGCTGTTAAAAATCCATAATCATATTTCTAACTTCATGGCACACATTTTAGGGATAATAGAGCTGCGGCAAAAACATTTAGCTAGAAGTTAGGGTCCGATTTCGTATAACGTGTTGGGACCTCAAAGGACTCTTGGGACTAATGTCTTGTCATTATTATTACGATATGTAGATGTTTTATTTACTTAATAGAAAAACTGTGGCCTAACATTATAAGGGAAATGAGGCCTATTTTGCGATCCCTAAGCTGTTTCATTTATATGTAAATTTATTGTTAAAGTTTGTGTTATCTCTTGGCACTGTTGATTCTGCCCTGGTGACTTAGGTTGTCGCTGCTACAGTGTAGGAATAACAAAAACACTTTGTAGCTGAACGCATAATCTTTGCTACTGCCATTACAGTGATTTTTCGAGAAGCAGTGGCAACCATCACACATTATTAGCTGGAAGACTAAACCCTAGTTTCTGAAAGGCTGATCAACGAAAAATTTACTAATCGAATTTTTATAATTTAACAGGTGATTAGTTAATTTTTCGTTGATCAGCCTTTCAGAAACTAGGGCTAAGGCTATAAACTATAAGGCTATAAAATACTTATTTTAACCTCTTGATCATATTAATTTTATCACTAATTCTGTATTTTTAAAACAGCGCCAAAAATATTGTTGCCCGACCGCTGCTGTAGGCCCAAAGGCTTGTAGTGTTCGTTTATAATACAGTAATATCCCTGTAGGCATGTCGTCGTCATAAAAGCAGTAATATTTTGTTTCACTGCTCAACAGTTTAATCGCTACAATTTGCATACGACGAAAGCGAATTGTCCAGTAACTGTTTTAAATGATGTTGGAGTTCGTACTTTTTGTTTATTTATTTTTTGGAAAATTTGTATTTGTTTTAAACAATTTAGTTTAAATATAATAATTATTATGAGTTATTATTTTACGCATTTTTCTTTTTTTTTTTGTGCCATTTGCGAGAAAACTTTTTTTTGTTTTTTTTTTATTTATTTACTTTAAACTGACTTTAAAATGACACCTAAGTTCTCGTAACTCGTAGAATTTTCTGCACTTAACTTGTAGAATCAGTTTTGCAATGTTTCTGTGCAAAACGGTGCCTAGAATTTAGTATAATACTGTTATTTATGAGGCGTAAAGTGCAACACTTCCCTATTCACTTATTTTTAGGGTTACTCTAAAAACAGATATTGTAAGACCACTTAATTTTACGGCGTCGGGCTGTCTGTCTGTCAAAATATTTTTTGTCAGGAACGGATAGAAGGTGAAATTATATCAAACTGACGTTTGCCATCGCTTGGATTCCAATTGCAAACCTTCAATCCGACACATTTTTCATTAGAAAATTTGTACTCGGAAAAATTCAACCGGGCAAAAATCTTCCATGCTCGATTTCTACGAACGTCCGTCATGGAAATCCAGCAATGAATTTTTTTGAGAATGAACTGTCGGAATGTCAAAACGAACTATCGGACAATCTATGTACAAGTTTGTACGACAGCTTCAGTGTGGATGACTCGTACTTTTCGGGTGAAACTAAACCCGGTTTCTTGATCGTCTCACACATTATAATATATTATATCACAGGTCTATATAATACTGTTATAATATTTGAAGGATAAATAGGCATCATGATCGACTTTGTTCTCAAAGTGAAAGAATATTTTATAAGATTTATCTATAAAGAAGTTAAAAGCCGTCTGGGTATCAAATACGTCTTTATTGGTTTTAAATAACTTGAAAGAGTCTTTGAAATGCTTATTGATGTATTACACACATTGATAGATGTATCTTTAATGTATATAAAATGTGCTAAGCTTTTTCTGTGAAAGCAAAATCTTTATATAAAGCAGTTTGAAAACTAATTTTCTTGTTCTTTTAAAAACCTTAAGAATAGATGTCATCTGCTACACATGTCCCTTAGCCGTTAAGGTTAAAATCTTGCTAAGATAGTACTGAGAGCTCCTCGAATGATCCAGTCTTTATCCAATGATAGCAGTCTAAAGTCTAGATGTACTTTGTGGTAGGTACTTCTTATTTCGTTTCGTTATTACCATAAATAGTTAATGACCAAAAATGGGCAACTTCTAACACAAAGTGCGATGCAGTTTAAAAAAAAATTTAGTGTAGCTTAGGACACGAATCGAAACGAATAGACATGACAGTAAATCCATACTAATACACGTCTGTCTGTTACACCTTTACGCTTACCCTACTGAACCGACTTTGATAAAATTTGTTATAGAGATAGAATAGACCTTGTTAGAAAAGGGTCATTCGTTTTTATTTATCCCAGGAAAAACCTGCTGTGTGGTCGCCCCGATGCTAGATTTCTTAGCAGGAATTTGATTGTTGTTTAAAGCAAAATTTGTAGGTTTTTTTGATATTGTTTGGTAATGTAATCGTTAGTAAAAAACATTTACTAAAGGATAGGCAGTAGCAATGGGCTATTTGACTTCCGAATGCTACGTAAATTGATCGTTTCTTATGGGAAGCGTTTCGACTGAGGGACCACCTTTCCCCTGTTGTAACTTTTTAAGGGCTTCTTTTACAAACTAGAGATTGAGTTTACAGCCGTTTAAATACTTTTACTAACGCTAGAGCCATACGAAATTTCCAAATTCCACTGTGGTCTCCACTTAAGTGAACTTATGGTGATCGATTGAGGGACCACCTTCTGCATGCTAGTTCTCTTTATATAATGAACCAGCAAGGCTGATATTTAATAAAGTAGTATAACAAATCTTTTACTAAGAGTAGTCATTAATAGCAGTTGTCCATTTCAACAAGGTTTTGAGATATGGTTGCCTGTCAGTCACGATTGAGGGACCACCTTTCACCTGTTGTAACTTTTAAAGAGCTTCTTTTACAAACTAGAGATTGAGTTTACAGCCGTTTAAATACTTTTACTAACGCTAGAGACATACGAAATTTTCAAATTCCACTGTGGTCTCCACTTATGTGAACTTATGGTGATCGATTGAGGGACCACCTTCTGTATGCTAGTTCTTTTTATATAATGAACCGACAAGGCTGTTATTTAATAAAGTAGTGTAACAAATCTTTTACTAAGAGTAGTCATTAATAGCAGTTCTAAATTTCAACAAGGTTTTGAGATATGGATGCCTGTCAGCCACGATTGAGGGACCACCTTTGACCGCTTGTAACTTTTGAGTGCCTACTTTTACAAATGAAGGACTGAATTTACAATCGTTTGAGAACTTTTACTAAAGGCTTACGCATTTAAAAGCTTAAAATTCAGATGTGGTCCCTCAATGGGAACGCACACATCGGTGAGTCTCCAACAGGCCATTGTAAATCTAAATAAAAGTACTCGTTATTTAGCTACATCCACTTAGACTAATAATTAACCGGCTAAATGGAGTGGATGATAATGATATGGAACTCTACAAATAAATCGATCGACTACTATCTAACTGCATTCTTATTAAATTGTAAAACATGTACAATTTCTTATTACAGTGTTGGTACACCTAAAGTTTCTCGCGTGTAGTACATGATGAAGCGATGTAAGGTTAGTATAAAGTGAAGCGAAATGAACACCACCAAGTAATAAAGCTAACTTAAGCGCGGAAAGTTTTACACGATTAAGGATTTGCTTTCAGCTTAAGTTATTAGACCTGTTTTTACTAACTTATATTTTTATTGATTCCTTATTGAATTGAATGAATACTGTAGAGAGTTTAACAGCAGATAAAAAATTATCATCAATTCAACCTGGAATGATATTACTAAGGTAGACGTAAAGTACCTAAAGGACATAATGAAGTGAAAAAACAAAAACAACTTATGTCATAATTTATAACTGTAGGTCAAAAATCTTATTTTAAGATGATTGTGAGTGCATTAGTCTTAAATCAGATTATTTTATTGTTTAACACATTCGTTTTCTGCGTATCTAATTCTAAAGGAAATATCGAGCTTCGAAAGATTTAAAGTTTCAAAACACTACTTACTTACGTAAATTTTACTTAAAGTATTATTTTTGTGTTTAATTAAACGTTAATATACCGCAAACTCAAACATTAATGCTTCAATAAGCAAAAACAACAACATACAAATCTAGTTTTCTGAAAGTTGGTAATTACTGTTATGTTGGCTCCATTGTCATTCCAACGTTGTCTCACTGCAGTTTTTTATTGTGTCACGCGTTGCTCAGGATTGGCAAAGCTATCTGTATTCTAGAATGTCGTAAATAACCTTAATGTATGTCAAGTAGGGTTTCAGGGATTGCTTGCGGGTTGTCTTTTTGTTGTATTGTTAAATGTACAAGATGTTTTGTATAAAACTTTTAAGCTTCTTCGTAGTTTTGCTCTTATAGTAAGTCAAAAAGATAATAGGTAAACCTTTTTATAATACCTATCTATTGACCTACGTCCGCTGTCCCTAGACGAGGATGTGGGTTCAATACTCACACGAGATTAAAATTTGTGTACTTTGTGTCCGGTATTTTATGATTGTAATTTGTAAAGTTGTTTTATTTTTATTGTAAAAATGCTATTTTCAGACCATGATTATTATATTATTACAAAAAACTACAAACGTTATAAACTTAGATGTTATCTGAACCGAATGTCCGTTGATAAAAACCTCATATATATATTAATAATATCGTTGGTCTTATAGCGCATTTGTTATGGCATTATCCCCGCGATCATTACAAGGGTATATAGGGAGACCGGCGGTCATATACGGGTTTAAATGATACGGCCAACTGCGATAGAGGCTTTTTATAAAGTACACGAGCACCCCTTATATTGAATTTCAACGAACAAGAAAATATTGTGAACAACTTATTACAAGGGCGAAAGCAAAAAAAGAGTAATTTTACATAAAGTCCGAAGGATCCTAAATTAGACAATAATATCACGACAAGAATAATATATATCTGATTGCAATCTCCCGGTATGGTAATGTTGTCAGATTAAAAAATCCTCTCTCCCGTTTTTCGAGCTGGGCGTTTCAATTAACTTTTTCCTGCTGTCATAAGAAATAATATAATGGATCAGTTGGTACCTTTTCTTTTTATACGTAAAATCCTGAAAGATTTTAAAAGCTTGGTTCGTAGACGTTTGATGGATGAGAAAGGTGTTTTACATTCCTTTTAAGCTTGCCTTTTTATCGAATCATGTCAATTCGTGAATGTCCTCTGGATTGTAATAAATGCGTAGTCGTAGGAATAGAATAGAATACATGTTGGTGGTACTTTGGCATATTTTTTGCTCAAAATATTATATTTTTTAACAAAGCCTTATTGATGACAAATATTATGATAAAAATAGTATTTTGCAAAGATATACATAGATACAAAATAACACTATATACTTACGACTTTTGGTTGTTAAGATGTTCGGTGTTAAGTACCTAATTAATTCAACAATCTGTGTTCGTTGAATTCGTTTCCATGTTTTAGCATAAAACATTCACGCACCATTGCGTTTCTTACTTAACATCGTTACTGTCTTGTTTATATAATTATAATTGAGTACGTAGATCTTTTATTTTTTAATATTTAGATGTATTGTATTTTACGTCCCTCCATTTTGGAACCAGAGCCACGATTAGTAAATCCCGCAAAGGTTGCCCGGAAAGACTACGAGTCATAACGCAGTATGTTTGTGATACTACAGTGAATATTAGATATCAATAAACACCTTAATTTAATGTATGTGTAATTGTTTAAATTGCCTCGACGCAATAATTAAATGACTTCAAGAATGAAGAAGTAACTGCTCAACAAAATCACAGCGTATCAACTTTATATTTTGCTAAAATGGCTGTCCTACTGTTTATCAGCCAGAACCAGATAGATCCATGTATCTGGGTCTACATCTAAATGGTTATCTAATTTGGAATCAACATAAAAAATGAAAAACTCCTTCTTGTTTGAAGTACTAGTGCACAAGCTTCCACTATGCATTAGTTTTACTTAAATCTTTACTCCAATCTGACGACTCTAATTTCAATTTTAGTATTTGATATACAAAAAAATCTGATCTATAAGGAATGTATGATTTTCAACTTCCATTGTCATCAGTCGGTTAGTCTAGTTCACAGGGTTCATTATACCGAATAAATTACCGAGAGCTCACTAAATTTAATATGTATGTAGTAAAACTTTCTTTTTTATTGTGTCGTGCGGTTTTGCCTACAAATATTACCTTCCCTGGGGAGTCATAGTAAGCGTGATTATGTCGCCCGTAATTGTAGGCTAGTGCAACATTTATAAAACTCCTTTTTGTGCTGTCTTGGGTAAGACTTATTCACGCTAGAAAAAATAATGTTTCGATGTAGTTATTACTAAGAATATGATGTTCATGATAAAATTGGAGCATAGTAACAGAACTTACAAAGGTTTTATAAATATCCGTCAGTCTAGGAGTCTAGACGCTTTCATTTAGATGCTTATCTACCCAATAAAAAAGTAGTTCATTTTCCAAAAAAAAATTTTGTAGGTTATCTTTGTGATTTCAAAAGTTTACAGTGAATTTTTTTTCTTTTTTATGATATTTTTACGAACCATTATTTTTAACACCAACGCAGATATTATGTTTTGAAAGGTTTTCATTATTATCCTTAGGCGCTGCTATGTTTATTTAGCTGCTCTGACTACAATAAATTATTCTACAATATACAAATAATAATAATTTACTGTACGATTTTAACTGACAAAAACCGCGGTGTCCATTTAGCATTCACTATTTACGAGGTGAAAAAAATAAACAATTTTTCAATCTTTTCGGTAATCTTTTATATAAAATCAAACGGTGTTGACTTAAGCTTTCATAGTGAGTCCCTAAATGTGTTAACTTAAAACGTAGCAGTAAACGAGTGATAGTGACATTAAGGTACGATGGGTAAGAGCATTATAAGAAAGTAGCCCTTTTCCGCCAGTCCATTTTTATGGTTCGTCCGAAGATAAGCAGCCGATACTTTTTATGTGCTCCCTTCATTTTGAGCCTCGATCGATATAAAAATTTGCTTTCTTTATAGAACATCTGATAAAATATTTTATCACCACCGACACATAAAAAGAGTTCACAATATATTTGTTATTCACAGCTTTTGTAAACGAGCTCGAAAGCTCCACTACTTACGTATCAATTTCTTTATCTAAGCGCTAAACGAAGTTGAAAGCAGATAAGGGCTAATGCGCTTTTAGTTATAAACTTTTATACGTGACGTATCGAAAATGCATCGGATGGTAAGAAGGCTTATACGAGCTGACTTTAAAGTAGTTTCAAGCGCTAAGCGCGAATCGCATTTGCCCCTCCCACTACATTATTCAGAGGGTGATCCACCCTGCATGAAGCAGTAAACTTTAAGGCTAACAAAATGAATACGCTAAAAAGCCACGTTGATAATTTAATAAATTCCCCACAGCCAACAGTGTTTCCTACATTTCTTTAATTTCGTAGTATTTTTCAATGCAGAACTTTCAAGAATTTCTTTTTGAACTTAAAAGTGTAATGCTAAACTTCTTTGCAGTATTTAATATATATTTGTTGATAAGAATAGTTTTACTTGATGCGTTATCGTGATAATTTAAACTTCTTACGATAGACTCCGTCTCAGGATTATCGTTAGAAGAGGCAAGTAGATATTGCAATTCATTGTACGGCTATTTCTTGGCAGTCATTCGTCATAAGTTTGCACAAAACTAAAATATTCTGATCTTTATAATTTCAAAGTTACAGCCTGATCTTTCAACATAAACGGTCACATAACCTTGTTATTTTTTTCAATCATCAATGTTACTATATTTATACAATTTCGGTCTAAAACTGTTTGGATTGACAGAGTATTTTTGTAACTGTTTTTGCAAACATTTGAAATATCTGCAGCAATATCTATTAGCAGAATGTAGTTATCACCGAAGCCTAAATAAAACAAGTTACTGCAGAGTACAGAATCGTATTTGGTTTCATTACCCTGTATCAACATTACGCCATCGGAGCTCTGACAAACATGCACTGGGGTGGCCTTACGTACAAATTGTTTAGTTTATGCTAATATTTACCGAGGTTTTTGGTATGTAGTTTGTCGTCGTGAGCTATTATGGCTGGAAAGAATAGATAACATTTAAGAGGATTGTAAGACCCTGGCAATTGGTTGTACCGATGACGTTTGACTGGATTTCGATATCAATAAATAATTTTCATGTATTTGTTTAGTTTTAAGTATGTTTACTTATGTTATTCATTATACGTAAGTATTACTTTTATTTATTACATCTACATAATATAATGTAGGTAGGTATTTATATCCAGCGCAACCCTGTCAAATGCAATTGAATTTTGTCTTAAGAAGTAGGAGTCCACATGTTGTTGTTTTAAGAAATAAAAGTTAGCGCGGTAGACTGTGTCTAACCCTTATCACTCTGATAGCTCTCCAACAATAAGCCAAATTACTTTATTGTTGTTGAAGAGTAATTTTCTTATATTTACAAAGCCAGTTATACAGTCGTTAGTTACAACGATTTTAGTAAAGTTTTCGACTCAGTTGCCCGACCATTACTGATTGGCAATCATTCTGCTAGTCAATATACACTATGCAAATTTGCAAAATAATCAGTTCTTATGTCTGTAGTCGGTCTGTAACTCGCAACATTAAAGAAAGATTACAGACAAGAGTCTGTAATCTTTCTTTGATGTTGCGAGTAAACGCAGGTCTGATTTCCCCAAAAAAAAATCAGGTTTACCTCAAGGATTCTACGTAAGGCCTGAGGTGATAGGTACCTATATTTATTTGTCTGTATATTTTTCTATACAGCTTCTATTGTTAAAACCATGATTGTATTTCTTTTGTTATATTCATGTGTCTTATCAGATTTCCGCGGCGGAAACAAAAGCATGATAATCTTTTAATCTCTGTCTCATGGGTGCTTAAATATGTACTGGGTCGGCAGATTATTTGGGTCAATTTGTTAGTTTGGACCCACTTACTCCTATTTTATGTGGTTTGGCGCGAAAATGTTTTTTTGGGTGTTAACTAGTAAGTTAACACTCAAAAAAACATATACTGACAATCAATATTATACACGTACATAGTAATGTACGAGTATAATATTGATTGTAAGTAGATGTTGTCAGACTAGGCGTTAATAAGCGTGGCAGAAAAGTTGAGAATTACCAGAGAATATGTGACGCTCGGTAAAAGAGCTAATATATGAGGAAAAATAAAATTGGGTCACAAACGCCAATTTGATTCTCTGCCAAGGCGTAATAATGTCACAGATGTAATCTCGATTTGATAGTAACCTCGATCATGATTCAGAATTTTGAACTCGGTAATTCGAAACCGTAGCGCACTAAGGTAGTTTTATTAGTCGTTGTGAAAAGTCCCATTCATTACAGACTTACTGACTAAATTATCTAAGAGCTTAAAAAAAAAAATTTAGATTCAAAACTACTAGGGTTGGCTACGGCTTTTTATAAATAATTTAATGTTGCCTTGTCTTTTACATTTGTTTATTAGAGATGTTTGTTTACCGCTGAGTATCTTCTGAGACTGACAGACTAATGCAAATTAATTTGAAGAAACTCAGTTATTTTATTGGTATGTATCCAGACACATTTATAACGCCTTTTATAAAAACACACTTTAAATTTATAATATGAAGTTTAAAAAAAGCACCAATACTTCTTTTAGCCGGACGTTTCGCATCCCTAACAAGAAAACAAATGTCAAAACACAAGTCGACCTAAATTTAATTTTACTACGTTGCTACCTAATTGCTACAAAACAAGAACCTATTCCAACGGCCGTACTAATTAAAAATTATGCAGAGGATTGTAATATTATTTCAAATAAAATTATAAATATTAATTTGTTATGTTATGTTATTATTTGGTTAGCGTATCATCATTCAGGACTCATAACTTAAAGTGGATCCCAAATAGTTACCATATAGAAAGATCATACAAAACGTATTGTTTTTTGTAAATCTAGTATAATCTATATTTCAAAAATCATATTACGTATGCTAATACATAATTATGATTTTTTACTACTCATTAAACTAATATTGTACTTAAATTTCCAATCACAATTTCATGCATGCCGTGGCAACCTTTAAGTAAGGTAGCACCAAACACTAGCAATAAGCAATAATGTTAATTATGTAACTGTAACGGTGTATACTTTGTTGGTTGTCCTAAATAAATAAATAAAAATAAAATAAAAATAAATAATCATGGTCATGTTTGTGTAGGTATTTACATAATTTAAATACCATTTATTTTCCTAAAAATAATTCCAAAGTTGTTGTAAAGTAATAATGTATGAATAGAACAGATGTGCAATAAACGCAGAAACCACCAACTAACGAACTAACCGTATGTATTTAAGTATAGTATATGAGGGTAGAAAGGGGTCTAGCGATCACGGTTGATCAGTTCTTTACGAGATATAAAGAAAGGCTCGTTTAACCTCGAGTGTGTTGCGTATTATCGTTACCTTACGTTATATATTACTTGTATGTGCTTTCATTCATGAACATAATAAAGTGTGTTGGTTATTGAAATTGGTTCAAGTAAATATTTCTTTAATATACTTACCTATAATTTTCTATTAAATATGTGCTGTGAAGAGTTCACTCAACCAACTTTAGTTACCAATATTGATGGAGAGTTACTAGAATTTAATATTCTCAAAGAGCAGAGAATCGAAGATAAAAAACAAAAGTAGGAATTAGCAAAGCCTTCAAAATAGAATACCTTACTATTGCGAATCCTTAATGAATGTTAGGCTAAAGTTTGAGAATTCTGCATCTATCCCAGATACAGTCTAACATTTTGTGGATCACGTTTTCGCTTAATAATAATGGAACTAAAACTGACCACATAAATATTAATTTATTATATTTACACAACTAATATTATAAAGAGAAAAGATTTGATTTTTTGTATGTTTGTATGTTCCGATTTAGCTCAAGATCTACGTAACCGTAAAAATTTATTCACCTTTAAAAAGCTACAAATATAACATATTTTTTTAATCTTTTTCAAAATTTTAATATTTTAAGCGCCTTTGTAAATCTGAACGATTCAATGATATTTTCCGTACGCGTTTGTTGTAATACCGAATGAAACTTTGATACCACAGCGAAGAGAGCGGACGTCTAGTACAAAATAAAAAGATAATATCTACATTGTGGCAAGATAGTGTTGATACTTTATCTAAACATTTGGCCTCCCGTTCCGTAAATGTGTCCCTCTGGACTTACATTGCTAATCTGCAAATCTTTAAACGGATTTAGACCGATCTAAATCCGTTTAAAGATTTGCAGATTAGCAATGTAAGTCCGAATACTAGGTCCGAACCTAGTATTGGAAATCAAGAATCAATAGAAAAATATGTTTACTCTTTTTATACAAGTGGTAGGCTGCATGCAGAAGATGGAGTCGGCTTGGGACCGTTCAAACTGGAGATGTTGTTGTAGGCCTAACCACTAGTAGGTAGTAGTCATCTTTTGAATAAAATGTTGACGATGACGCTGATCTCTTTGACACTAAATATATTTATCTCAGTTATCTTCGTCGATTAGTCTTTTGCAGTCTGTCTTACCTTTGATAGGACAGCAAAAAGCATTGTCGTAATCAGCAACGGGGTTTTGCCAGTTTTGTTCTACTGAAGTGGGAATATTTTCACAGCACCTCAGGATAAGGACCTCGCCGTTTAGATTCTGTACCTATCTCACAATCTTGGTCGCATAATATGTAAATACGCGCCTGCAATCAACAAAGGAATCGACAGCAAAGCCGTGTTTTTGATTATATCTAATTCATAAATAACTGTCGCTCTACAATGTTTCACATTGGGACATAGCAAAATGACAAACTTCACATACGTCCTAAGCTGAGTCTGCTAAATTCATGAAGTGTGTCAGCATTGCATGCGAATAATACATCACAGAACTGTTCCAGCAGCATCGTTGCAGCACTAAACGTTGCGACGTGTCCGAAATAATGTGTGAGAAGCCTTCTCTCTACAAAATATACGACAAAGATTTTTATTTAAAAGCAGTGCTGGTACTGGTCTTTTAATTATAATACTACTAATAAATACATCTTGAAAATCTTGAATAATAATCTCACCAACACCGCGATGGGTGCCAAATATTTCTTAGTCCGTACAACTACTGCGGGTGCATAATAAAAAAATAACTGTTTTTATAACGATCAGATTTCGCAAACTTACGTAAGCTTTCATTTAGAAATATTAAAATATTAGTATGGTTACCACCATAATGAGCAAGTATTAAAAACTCCGTTTTCTTAGAAATTATCTAATTAATCCTCTAGAATAATGTAATAATATACTTTCAAGATCTTAACACAGGATCTTCACGTTTTTTCGTTAAAAATCTTATTAACTCAAGATTGGAAATCGGGAATATTGCCATAGGCGCGCTATGGAGTAAGATATCCGATCGTTACTGAGCCTGTACTTAGACTTCGCCGAAATTATGCGCTACAAATTAGACTCAAAATCAATAATCGTTTTAATGGTTTTCTTGATAACTTTGAGAGAAAGAAATAGGTCTTATCTAGATTTTAGAATTTTCATATAATTTATTTTATTTATTTTATTTGGCTCACAAAACATTATTAACAAAATAAAGGTACATTATAAAGCTAGATTGTAACTCTAAATATGTGTGCACAGAATGTTCCAAGTAAATTGAGGGTTAGTTGTTATATTTTATAAATTAAATAAAGCCTAAAACTAATGTGTGAGCATGTTAGTACTAAATCATGCAAAGAAAATAAAGACAAAGAGGCTTTTTTATTCATTTATCTAGAACTAAAGCCACGGCAACATGAAATGCATCGAATTTGAGACTTAAAATTAGTGAGACTACTTGTAAAATGTCAAATGTCGAATGCTTGGATACCACATCATAGTACGATCGACACTTTTATAATAAATTTGTTTACTAAAGTACTTAGTAGTAGATAAATAATAAGTAGAGATAATAGGTAAAAATAGGTTCTGAAGGTGACTTCTTTTCGTTTTCATACCAATGGTTTGTTTTAAATGAAAGCGACTTAGGACCAGTAAACGTAGACGTAAGTTTTTTGTAAATAGCGGCTTTGTTGAACAATTACTACATCATGGCCTATTGACTTGTCTTGCTCGTAGGTAATTAAATTGTACATACGAAGTGGCAGATTTGCAGCAATTTAGATTTAGATAATTTAAAAAAATTTAGATAATCACAGTTTTGGAAATATCCAAAACTTTGATTAAGAAAACTATAACCAGTACTTGTTTCAAAACTACACGAAAACTGTTGTCAAATGTGTAGCTCTATTTTCAAAACTTATAATGGGGTACATGAAAGTGCATTACAATGACAGAACCACAAAAGTTTTGATTAAGACACTTAAGTAGCGAACATTCATTTAATTAGTAGGAATAGTAAAATGTTTTAATAAGGTCTTTACATGTAATGTGGTTAAACCTTTGAGTTAGCCCAGAAATTGCAATATATGAGTTTTAAAAGATGCATTGGTAATTAAATTGATGCTAGTCTGTTGGTTCCATTGGAAAGTTCCATTGATGGGTCCAGGATTTGCGAATCTGTTTGTCTCCACTACTTAGGGTGAGTGGGTCCAACAGGATTTTGATGGTACTCATGTCTCCATGTGGGTCCAACAGGATTTTGACGGTACTCATGTTTCCATTGTTTGAAATAGGTGGAGCTATTAGGATTTATTCAGTACGGTTGTTCCCACCCATTTGCACTGCCTTAACTCTTATAAATTAACTTATAACAAACAAAATATCTTCTAATAAATCTCTTCACCTATGTAAACTACACTGTGACTGTGAGCTACACTCATCTCATTTACACAACTAACTCACTTAAAATTTGTCCGTACCGGCACATGCAACTGTGAGAGACTGCTTTAACATAACTACGTTACGTAACGTGCCTTATAGCTGTCGTCATTGATTTTGTGGATAGTTAGATGTTACACACATGATAGAAGTTACTTATAATATTGGGCATTATTGGGTAGGTATAACTTTACTGCTATTGCACTGAATGTATTCAAATAAATGCCAATTCGCTTTGATTTTTCGTATTACGAGTAGTTAAATTTACCTAGATATGCAAAGTATCTCGTAGGAATTTAGAATGTTTCAGGCAAAATATCGAACCTGTGAACGTTTTTATGCTGAAATCATAAGTTAGTATCAACGAAGTAGATCCACGGTGGTTTCAGCATGAATGGGCTCAATCAGGGAACTACTACCCTCTCATAGAAGATCGATTTAAGAGTAATAGTACCCGTACTATTGCGTTTCGTTCGGTGAGTGAGAATGCCGCAGGCCCAATTCCTCTCTTTCTTTTTTCCACACCTTTCTCGATCCTTTTACCTATCCCACTCCCTACACAGCATTGCAGGAGCCAAACCAGAGACTCTGAGTCGTCCATGAGCGGCAGTTATCACTTAGTAACACGTGGGCCGTTTGCCCGTTTGCCATTGTCAGCAATGAAAAAAAAATAGTCTTACACTAGCTCAACATATATAGGTATTTTTCGCTAATATAAGAATGAGCAGAAAAGCTATAAACATAATATACACTCCATTTCAAAGCGTCCGATCCTTTGAAGGCTACATTTGACCTTACATAGCCAGAGGGAATCAATTTGTGACTATCCATTGACCCCTGTTGAAACTGTGAGCCCGGAACAGCCAAATTGGAAGCCGGATTCAATCAGAAGAAAAATACGACGTTGTACATAAAGTATCCAACTTTACTTTGCTCTTCTTATTTCTGTGTTAAATTTCGACACGGTGCGTACTTAGTTGTGTCATCCAATTAGTTTTCGAGTGGCTGTGATACTGTTGGTCTTTTATTTTGTATTCTTGTAAAGGGAAATGTTAATTTAGGGAACATTTTTATTCAAGAAACGTTACGGACATAGCTTTACGTTATTATGATACTACGACGCTTTGTGTCTTGAAGGTTAGGCAGATATATTACACTTTTGTTTTATCATTTAGTTTGTTAGGTCTAGTGTATTGTATGTATGTAGTGGTCTAGTTCTAAATTTTCCGTCAAAATGGGTTTTAGAAGACAAAAAGATCATCAAGTATTTTTTTCCGATGCAGAGATTGAACCTAGAGCGTCCTCACAGCGGTTATGTAATAAATAACAATTTATGTTTTGCTATGTTATATGCAAGAATGATGCTTCCCCTGCTTGCTGACTCATTGGTATATTACACTAAAGCTCAACTCCTGAACATGACATGCTGGGTTTGATTCGAGTCAAAGTTGGTTTTCTGTCAAAAACTTTCAATAGCAGCTCGAAATTTGATCATTTATGTGTTAGTGAAATGCACGCCCAGCTACTGTTAATTGCGCCTAATCTTTGATCACGTCATTCAAATCGTAGAGAAAATAGGTACTGTATAGCAGTGGCTGTCTTAGAGTCAGCCTTGAGACTTTCATTTTTAGACGTTCATTTTTTAACCGACTTCAAAAAAAGGAGGAGGTTTCTCAATTCGACCGTATATATATATTTTTTTTATGTGTGTACGTCGATAACGTCTTCGTTTATGAACCGATTTCGATGATTTTTTTTTGTTGGAAAGTAGATATCCTAAGTGTGGTACCATGATAAGGAAACCAGGATCTGATGATGGCATCCCAGGGAAATCGAGGGGAACTTTCGAAAATCGTACTGAAGACTAGTGCATTTGTTACTTTTTTCATTAAGTATTTTAAGTCACTACTATTTAGTAAAGGTTTGGAGTCGATCTGTTGATGGAGCCGAAAGACAGTCGAGGGAACTCGACAACGATTTCCAGCAATTACTTGGTGTTTGAAATTTTAAATAATTTCTAGTGATGAGAACTTTGCACCCATATGGGCTTAAAGTGCCATTACAGGTGACCAGAGACAGTCGAGGGAATTCCTTAACAGGAGTCATGTCGGGCTTACTTCATACGGTTCAATATTCTAAAATGTTTAGTTCGCACAAAAATAAAACCTAAGCAAGATTTAGGTCTACCCATCACTGAAAATCGTAAAATAAAATAATTTTAAACAAAAAAAAACCGACTTCAAACGGGAAGGAAACTAAAAAGTTAAAAATAAGTTTACTTAGCAGAAAGTAATTCGTATTTTGATTTAGTTGATCAGAATTTTGAAGTTGGTGCCTATTATTATATTTGCCTATATTGTATGATGAACGATATACTGGTCTACATATTTGTCAGCATACATTACAGAAAACAAAGAGCAGTGAATATATTATAACTTCTCATATTATGAGCTCTGCATGAATAAGATACATTTTATTTTGTGATCTATAAAGAACTCACTGCAGCTTCACAACAGTTCATCCATTATTTACATAGAAAGTTTGGAACAGTTGCAACGAACTCGTTATACGCTGGTTGTTAACCTAACAAAGCGAGTACCTAAAATAGTATATTCAGCAAACAAACATATACAGTAACTGTCCGCCTCCAGATTGATTTAAACTACTACCTATTCTTTAAGCAAACAAATTTTATTTCCTTCCTAGTTCTAAATCGTGAAAAACCAATTTCCTGGAGCAACATTGATTTTCTCGCAAGACTGCTTTACTAATCAAAGACTCATAAGTTTCCCTGTGGAATCAAACTCGATAAATTACGCCTATACTGACTTACAAAACCTTTTAGGATCGCAGATTATACTAAAAAATATAGTAGGGAGAAAAGTGATTCAGAAAAACTGCCTGGAAATGCAAAACTAAATTGGAATGTAAATCAAGTCCGCCCGTTCTGTGTTCGTCTCGATTCCCAATACACCTGATTACTGAAACGAACTTCACAGCAAGCAAACAATACAAAACCAATATTTTTAGTTTGCAGCCAAATTTTGTGCTCAACGTTTCAGCGAATCGATAAGTAGGAGAGAGAAATAGAGCTTTTATTTATTTTATTTGACTATGTTATTTGGTTTTATTGTTGCTCTTAAAGCAAACGTGGTAGCTCAGGTGAAACCAAATAACCAAGAAAGTATTACATTTTTAGTTAAAATACTTTAGTTAGACGGTGGTACGCAACTTATAGATGAAGGCGTCTCATTGCGGGTCAAAGCGGTTGAAGGAGGCTTATGTCTAGTAGTGAATTTTGGTCTTTTGATTAAAATGACGATAATGACGACACTCATTAACAATTAACAACAATCTATACTATTATACAAAGCAAAAGAGTTTGTTTGTTTGTTTGATCGCCTTAATCTCTACTAGAGTCGGATTCGAAACATTATTTTGGTGTATGATAGCCCAGATCTCGATGAAAGTTATGACTATGTAACATCATGCTACTGGCGATGGGAGTAGAGAATTAAGCAAAGATGCGGGTGAAACCGCACCGCGGAATGCCCGTTAACAATAAAAGTGCATCAACATATTGACTAACATTGAGAGTATTGAAGTAGGTAAGTTTGGCAAATTTCATTGGTACGCTTGTTGATTTAATCACAGTTGTTTTACAACAATGCAGTGAAACTCACCAACAAAAAGTTTTTGGGTAGAGTTCTGTTGTGCTGTTTAATGTTGATACCAACTATAATACACGTAATTTCTGCAGTGAAATATTAATCACCTTTTATAAAAGTTACTACAATTATTCTAACGAGATATTTGATAAAATAATTAACTACATCAAATATCACAGGTTTATTGAGTACGAATATCTCTTATTGACTGCTTAACTAGCTTAATTAAAAAAATCTAAATAGCTCTAATAGAGTGAGCTACCTCTTTGAGATACTGTTAGTTATAGTGAGTGAATCTTGCAAGGATTACTAAGCTATAAATTTTTTAACTCTTCTATCTCAATATCTTTTGTAAGTAGTAGATCCACGCTGTTAGTAGTAGATCCACGCTGGTTTCAGCATGAATGGGCTGGATCGTCCGGGGAAGTACTACCCTCTCATAGAAGATCGACGTAAGAGTAGTAGTATCCGTACTACTGCGTTTCGTTTGGTGAGTGAGAGCGCTGGAGGCCCAATTTTCCCCCTTTTCTCTTTCCTCACCTCCCTCATTCCCTTCTCCTAACCCCATTCCCAGCCGCCATAGTGGAGGCCACCATACCAGCAGTTTAAGACGATGGCTTTTGGTATGGTGGCCACCACTTATGGATTCCACTGACTGCTTACCATCAGGCAGGGTGGAGTCACTTTAGTAGTCTAATATAAAAAAAAATCTAAGGAAGTCTTGACTAGCAGTTACGTTTACCTTTAACCAATTATTGTTGCTGTTTGAAATTTATTCGATAGAAATTGTCACTCAATCGTTAAAACCTCAATCCACTTGTCGTTAGTTTGGAGTTAAACAAAATTTGCTGTCAAAAACATGTAGAGTAAGAGAGCCGTAAATTTTTCAACAGTGGCTATTTCGTTTTCATGATTTTCAATGTTTCTTGTATTCTGAAATAGTCGATCATCCTAATCTTTACGTTAGTCACTCAAATCCTGTTCTATCACAACAATTCACCATATTATTATTAGTATATTGCGGCACTAAACTTATATAAAAAATAAGAAAGAATGTATGTGTGCATTTTTCCAATTATATTTTACTAGAAGTAGTAGTTACTAGAAGCCATAAGGTGTTCAATTATAAGAACCTGCAATCATAAATCTCACGATATACGGTCGTAGTTCTCAGAACCTTACGTTGCATTCCGAAGACAGTGCATTATTTTTTAAAGAAATAATATTGCGATTTTATTATTTTTTCTTTGAAATTGACGTATTTATAGAGTAACTAGACGTCCGCCATCGCTTCGCTATTAAAAGTTTCATTTGGTCTCACAACGCCTACTTAAAATATGATTGCACAATTACTTACGTCTGTGAAATATTATTGCTAAACTGCAAATTTACTTTAGCTGTCTCCAGTATTGCAAATTCACAAATATGGAAATTCTAAAAACTGCAAAAAGACATTTAAACATAATAAAATATAGCCTATGTTATCCACTTCGTTTATTGATTTTTAAAGGTGAAAGAATTGTTCAAATCGGTAGTTAACGTAGTTTTTTAGTAAAGTCGTTGCAAACAAACAAAGAAATATACAAAAAAATCAAACCTTTTCTCTTTATAATACTAGTTTAGATAAATAGTACAATACTTCAAAACGTCTTGAAGATTATTTCGATTTGTTTAAATCATGACTATAATTTTTTTTTATTTTGAGATGTTTGCTATTTATTGTTGCATCATCTATTCTCGTTTATCATAAACGTTTCTAAAAATATAAACTATAACTATAATAAAAATTCAATACAACCAACATACAAAAATATAAAGGATAGAAGTGGTCAGTCCTAATAAAGAAAGCCATAACCGTTATAGCCATAACTAGAATTTAATGGCAGGTATATATACAACATGCAAAACGGTAACTATGCAAATGCAATTAAATCGTGCCAATCAAATAAACCGATTAATTTTTGAACCTACATCTTCTTTGTAAAATAGGAAATGTAATAGAGTAGGTATGTTTAAAAAGGCAAAAGAAAACATTTGAAAGTAATTTCGCATATTTTTCAATCCCACAGAGCTTTGCTTGAGTTTTATAAAAACGTTAGTTTATTCTCTACAACACACGGTAAAAGTTTTCCACTTACGTTCGGGAAATAATACTTAGTTATAATAGCTATTGTTTGCGAATTATTTGTCTTACTGAGCGATTCAATAATATATTGTGATAGCTTTGGTTCTACTTATTATAGATTACTGAGAGTCTTTCATGGGTTATGAGTATAAGAAAGTATGAGTATGAGTATAAGTGAAGATACAAATACGAGTACAATACGTGTAATACGAGTGTAATCAGGTTTAATGCTATTCTACAAAATATAATTTGCTGTTGTGTTCTTCGTATTCCTCAACTTGCACTAAGAACGATTTAAATGTTGTAAATATTGAGTCTCATGTTGAAAATTGTTTTTTTTATTTATCTAGAGGTAAAAGTTGAAATTAAAAAGATCAAATTTATTTATATCCTATTTCATATAAAAAGGGTTTTAGACAACACCAGGCTCCAATTTGCTAGGAGCAAAAGAGTCTAAAAGAGCATCCGTTGTCGTAAGCAAATAATCCTTAGTGAGAACCGTATACAGAAAAATGTTCTCCGACACGACGTAGTTTAAAACGTACTGTAAAAAAATAAAAATCGTCTAGTCAGTGATTCCGTACAAATTAAAACTCTAGACTAGTCAGTCTTACTAGTTGCGACTGCATTTTACAAGGAATGTTGCCAGACGTCTAAAATCTAATTACTGAATGATATTTTTAGAAGGTTAAACTAGTAGTAAGATTTCTCTTTTTGCCCGACTGACGCAGTGAAGGAGGGTAATGTTTTTTAAGCGTATGTATGTATGCATGTATGTATATTTCTTTGGCACGCTCTACAGCCTAGATGGCTTGATGGATTTTAACGTATGTGGTGTCATTAGATTCGTATTGATTGTGGGAGTGACATAGGGTATATAAAATTTCAATGTAGCATCAGCACGAAAAAAAAATGGGTTACTTTCTTTTCATTTTGTTTTGGGCAGGCGGGCTTTTTGATTTTTTAATAATATGCTTGTTGATTTTTACTGTCTGTGACAGACGAGCCAGCTGCAGTCAACCTGATGACAAGTGGTAACTGTCGGTTGTGGACCTTCTATTGCTAGGAACTCTGCAAAGCCGCTGCCTACCGTGAAATTAATGTTCTCTTTAACACTTTCCGGGACAGTAAACGTATATGACCGTGATGACAATCAAACATCTATCGTGTCTACAGTAGTGTTCATGAAAGGGGTAAGCCTCAATTCAAAAAGGAGATGACTTCTGACTAATCGCAACGATTATCGTATAGCATTATTATATTATCCGAAACTAAAGGCATTTTTTCCAAAGTCTAGATGAATGACTTTTGATGTGTTTTATTCGAAAAAGTGTTAGCGTTCCACGTATTCTTATTAATTTCGCAGATCTATTAGCAGTTATTTAGTTACAAGACTCTCACTTTATTCTTAGGTGTACCACGAGAATACTCGATCACAATAAAAAACAACATTATTTTACAATGAGTTATTTTTCGCCGTCAAAACACGTATTTTGCATGCGAGCTCGATACCACAAGAGTGTCTGCTATTGTGTTTCTACGCATTGTCGCGAATCAATGAAATTCTACTGTTATCCAATTTCTTGTAATTTTCTACGGCCCCCGTGTGACCTGATTATATAATTATGTACATGTTAACAATACACGATATTTAATATACTGTTTCTAATTATATATATCTATACTATTATATAAAGTGGAAGAGTTTGTTTGTTTGTTTGAAGGCGCTAATCTTTGGAATTATCAGCCGAAGCCGTTTCAGCGAATCGATAAGTAGGAGAGAGAAATAGAGCTTTTATTTATTTTATTTGACTATGTTATTTGGTTTTATTGTTGCTCTTAAAGCAAACGTGGTAGCTCAGGTGAAACCAAATAACCAAGAAAGTATTACATTTTTAGTTAAAATACTTTAGTTAGACGGTGGTACGCAACTTATAGATGAAGGCGTCTCATTGCGGGTCAAAGCGGTTGAAGGAGGCTTATGTCTAGTAGTGAATTTTGGTCTTTTGATTAAAATGACGATAATGACGACACTCATTAACAATTAACAACAATCTATACTATTATACAAAGCAAAAGAGTTTGTTTGTTTGTTTGATCGCCTTAATCTCTACTAGAGTCGGATTCGAAACATTATTTTGGTGTATGATAGCCCAGATCTCGATGAAAGTTATGACTATGTAACATCATGCTACTGGCGATGGGAGTAGAGAATTAAGCAAAGATGCGGGTGAAACCGCACCGCGGAATGCCCGTTAACAATAAAAGTGCATCAACATATTGACTAACATTGAGAGTATTGAAGTAGGTAAGTTTGGCAAATTTCATTGGTACGCTTGTTGATTTAATCACAGTTGTTTTACAACAATGCAGTGAAACTCACCAACAAAAAGTTTTTGGGTAGAGTTCTGTTGTGCTGTTTAATGTTGATACCAACTATAATACACGTAATTTCTGCAGTGAAATATTAATCACCTTTTATAAAAGTTACTACAATTATTCTAACGAGATATTTGATAAAATAATTAACTACATCAAATATCACAGGTTTATTGAGTACGAATATCTCTTATTGACTGCTTAACTAGCTTAATTAAAAAAATCTAAATAGCTCTAATAGAGTGAGCTACCTCTTTGAGATACTGTTAGTTATAGTGAGTGAATCTTGCAAGGATTACTAAGCTATAAATTTTTTAACTCTTCTATCTCAATATCTTTTGTAAGTAGTAGATCCACGCTGTTAGTAGTAGATCCACGCTGGTTTCAGCATGAATGGGCTGGATCGTCCGGGGAAGTACTACCCTCTCATAGAAGATCGACGTAAGAGTAGTAGTATCCGTACTACTGCGTTTCGTTTGGTGAGTGAGAGCGCTGGAGGCCCAATTTTCCCCCTTTTCTCTTTCCTCACCTCCCTCATTCCCTTCTCCTAACCCCATTCCCAGCCGCCATAGTGGAGGCCACCATACCAGCAGTTTAAGACGATGGCTTTTGGTATGGTGGCCACCACTTATGGATTCCACTGACTGCTTACCATCAGGCAGGGTGGAGTCACTTTAGTAGTCTAATATAAAAAAAAATCTAAGGAAGTCTTGACTAGCAGTTACGTTTACCTTTAACCAATTATTGTTGCTGTTTGAAATTTATTCGATAGAAATTGTCACTCAATCGTTAAAACCTCAATCCACTTGTCGTTAGTTTGGAGTTAAACAAAATTTGCTGTCAAAAACATGTAGAGTAAGAGAGCCGTAAATTTTTCAACAGTGGCTATTTCGTTTTCATGATTTTCAATGTTTCTTGTATTCTGAAATAGTCGATCATCCTAATCTTTACGTTAGTCACTCAAATCCTGTTCTATCACAACAATTCACCATATTATTATTAGTATATTGCGGCACTAAACTTATATAAAAAATAAGAAAGAATGTATGTGTGCATTTTTCCAATTATATTTTACTAGAAGTAGTAGTTACTAGAAGCCATAAGGTGTTCAATTATAAGAACCTGCAATCATAAATCTCACGATATACGGTCGTAGTTCTCAGAACCTTACGTTGCATTCCGAAGACAGTGCATTATTTTTTAAAGAAATAATATTGCGATTTTATTATTTTTTCTTTGAAATTGACGTATTTATAGAGTAACTAGACGTCCGCCATCGCTTCGCTATTAAAAGTTTCATTTGGTCTCACAACGCCTACTTAAAATATGATTGCACAATTACTTACGTCTGTGAAATATTATTGCTAAACTGCAAATTTACTTTAGCTGTCTCCAGTATTGCAAATTCACAAATATGGAAATTCTAAAAGCTGCAAAAAGACATTTAAACATAATAAAATATAGCCTATGTTATCCACTTCGTTTATTGATTTTTAAAGGTGAAAGAATTGTTCAAATCGGTAGTTAACGTAGTTTTTTAGTAAAGTCGTTGCAAACAAACAAAGAAATATACAAAAAAATCAAACCTTTTCTCTTTATAATACTAGTTTAGATAAATAGTACAATACTTCAAAACGTCTTGAAGATTATTTCGATTTGTTTAAATCATGACTATAATTTTTTTTTATTTTGAGATGTTTGCTATTTATTGTTGCATCATCTATTCTCGTTTATCATAAACGTTTCTAAAAATATAAACTATAACTATAATAAAAATTCAATACAACCAACATACAAAAATATAAAGGATAGAAGTGGTCAGTCCTAATAAAGAAAGCCATAACCGTTATAGCCATAACTAGAATTTAATGGCAGGTATATATACAACATGCAAAACGGTAACTATGCAAATGCAATTAAATCGTGCCAATCAAATAAACCGATTAATTTTTGAACCTACATCTTCTTTGTAAAATAGGAAATGTAATAGAGTAGGTATGTTTAAAAAGGCAAAAGAAAACATTTGAAAGTAATTTCGCATATTTTTCAATCCCACAGAGCTTTGCTTGAGTTTTATAAAAACGTTAGTTTATTCTCTACAACACACGGTAAAAGTTTTCCACTTACGTTCGGGAAATAATACTTAGTTATAATAGCTATTGTTTGCGAATTATTTGTCTTACTGAGCGATTCAATAATATATTGTGATAGCTTTGGTTCTACTTATTATAGATTACTGAGAGTCTTTCATGGGTTATGAGTATAAGAAAGTATGAGTATGAGTATAAGTGAAGATACAAATACGAGTACAATACGTGTAATACGAGTGTAATCAGGTTTAATGCTATTCTACAAAATATAATTTGCTGTTGTGTTCTTCGTATTCCTCAACTTGCACTAAGAACGATTTAAATGTTGTAAATATTGAGTCTCATGTTGAAAATTGTTTTTTTTATTTATCTAGAGGTAAAAGTTGAAATTAAAAAGATCAAATTTATTTATATCCTATTTCATATAAAAAGGGTTTTAGACAACACCAGGCTCCAATTTGCTAGGAGCAAAAGAGTCTAAAAGAGCATCCGTTGTCGTAAGCAAATAATCCTTAGTGAGAACCGTATACAGAAAAATGTTCTCCGACACGACGTAGTTTAAAACGTACTGTAAAAAAATAAAAATCGTCTAGTCAGTGATTCCGTACAAATTAAAACTCTAGACTAGTCAGTCTTACTAGTTGCGACTGCATTTTACAAGGAATGTTGCCAGACGTCTAAAATCTAATTACTGAATGATATTTTTAGAAGGTTAAACTAGTAGTAAGATTTCTCTTTTTGCCCGACTGACGCAGTGAAGGAGGGTAATGTTTTTTAAGCGTATGTATTTATGCATGTATGTATATTTCTTTGGCACGCTCTACAGCCTAGATGGCTTGATGGATTTTAACGTATGTGGTGTCATTAGATTCGTATTGATTGTGGAAGTGACATAGGGTATATAAAATTTCAATGTAGCGTCAGCACGAAAAAAAAATGGGTTACTTTCTTTTCATTTTGTTTTGGGCAGGCGGGCTTTTTGATTTTTTAATAATATGCTTGTTGATTTTTACTGTCTGTGACAGACGAGCCAGCTGCAGTCAACCTGATGACAAGTGGTAACTGTCGGTTGTGGACCTTCTATTGCTAGGAACTCTGCAAAGCCGCTGCCTACAGTGAAATTAATGTTCTCTTTAACACTTTCCGGGACAGTACACGTATATGACCGTGATGACAATCAAACATCTATCGTGTCTACAGTAGTGTTCATGAAAGGGGTAAGCCTCAATTCAAACTGAACGGAGATGACTTCTGACTAATCGCAACGATTATCGTATAGCATTATTATGTTATCCGAAACTAAAAACATTTTTCCAAAGTCTAGATGAATGACTTTTGATGTATTTTATTTGAAAAAGTGTTAGCGTTCCACGTATTCTTATTAATTTCGCAGATCTATTAGCAGTTATTTAGTTACAAGACTCTCACTTTATTCTTATGTGTACCACGAGAATATTCGATCACAATAAAAAACAACATTATTTTACAATGAGTTATTTTTCGCCGTCAAAACACGTATTTTGCATGCGAGCTCGATACCACAAGAGTGTCTGCTATTGTGTTTCTACGCATTGTCGCGAATCAATGAAATTCTACTGTTATCCAATTTCTTGTAATTTTCTACGGCCCCCGTGTGACCTGATTATATAATTATGTACATGTTAACAATACACGATATTTAATATACTGTTTCTAATTATATATATCTATACTATTATATAAAGCGGAAGAGTTTGTTTGTTTGTTTGAAGGCGCTAATCTCTGGAATTATTAGTTGGATTTAAATTTTTTTTTTTGCGTATTATAGCTCAGGTCTCAAGCAAGGTTAAAAGCTATGTAACATTACGCTACTAGCGACGGAAGCAGGGCAGTAAGCAAAGACGCGCTTGAAACCGCGGCGCGGAAAGCTAGTACTTATATAAACCGGAAGAGTTTATTTATTTGTTTGTTTGAACGCGCTAATCTCAATCACTACCAGTGCTACCAGAGGCAGTGGATTTGAAAATATTTTTGCGTATGATAGCCCAGGTCTCAAAGAAGGTTAAAGGCTAAGTAACATCACGCTACTGGCGGCGGGAGCAGAGCAGTAAGCAAAGGCGTGGGAGAAGCTGCGCTGCGGAAATTTAGTATATTATACACACAAACATTTTTACATTAACTATCGAATCTTCTAGAAGAGCATAGATATTCACAATACTAGTAAATTGTTGTACCAGAAATCCTGACGTAACAGAAATGTATTGTTTTCTGCGGTAAGAGATAAGAACGACTGAAGGAGGTGAAGGAAAAGAAAGGATTCTGACTCTCATCTTTTCCTCCTTATCTGTACGACTGACAACGGTTTAGTAGTACTATCAGGCAAAATAGCTATTTCCAACATGGTAATCAATTACGATCAGGTCTGCCGTCAGCTTATTGCCACTTAAATTGTATAAAAAACCTTGCACAAACATACACACACCTAAAATACATTATTCACCTGTTTTTGGCAAAGAGGTTGATTTATTGTATGTTGCTATGTAAACTGGTACGTTGTACTTAACGCAGCTGCAACCGCTCTTACGTAAAGTGTTCACACGTTCCTTTTGAAATCGCTCTAAAGTAACTTCTACGATTCCAAAGGGATATAAAATCTTTGTAAGAATAAAATGGGTATTTTTCTGCAAGTTGATCATATTTAAAGCTATATTAAACTACCTCGTTGGATTAATGAGAGTGTGACTGCTGTGTGGTTAAAGTTTGATTCCCACACGAAACAAAATTCTGTTTGTGTCGAGTTTGGGTGTAGGTACTATCCATTATCCATTAATAAAAAGATGTTTACTAAAAATGCGAATTTTGGTTTTTATTGTTATGTTTTTGCCCGACTGCCGAAGTTAAGGAGGGTAATGTTTTTCGAGCGTACCTATGTATGTATGTATGTATGTATGTACCTATGTATATAATGTATGTTTGTCTATTTCTTTGGCACGCTCTACACCTATAGCTGAGATGGACAAATGGATTTTTTAAATTTTTTTTTACTTAGGGTATTTAATATTGCAAGCACGAAAAAAATGGGTCGATTACTTTTCAGTTTTGCTTTAAGCAGTCTGGCTTTTTGTTTTTTATTACCTAAATATATTTTGCTTGTTATAGTACGGATAAAACATTGAAGTACTTGTACATTTCAACCCACACACATACTGGTCTTCCGAGGCAGTCCACAATTTGCTGGCTTTGTTGTTATAAAAAAGATTCTTTGCAAGTCTTCATTCAATTTTTTTAAATTTACTTACCTTGCAAATATTAGTTCATAGAGAGGGAATTACTGCATCGTCTTGGTGCAATATTTACACATAAAAGCCTGCAGTTGCTTTATGGCCATTGTGCAACTTGTATTAGCATGAATATTAAAATTTCGCATAAGATGTTCTGGCGTTATTAAGGCTATATACAATGTCAATGTCCAACGTTGTAGCTTGTAGCTGGTCATAAAATGTTAGACATTTTGTGCCTTTCTTAATAATAATATAAATTTTCGTTTTGGCTCATTATTAGCATTTGAGACAGATTATAATTACTTTAACCAAATAAATGGAAATAATATATTTTGTAGATGTATTTCGATAAATAATGATGATTATTAAAAGAAAGGTTAACATATAAGCGATTTGGTGTAATAGTGGAAGCTTGTAATGTTGATAAAAAAATAAAAATAAGTAATTTTTAAATATTTGGCCTCAAATTCTTTCCAGGATTTACTGAATGGGCTATTTAACATTGTAAGTATATAGAAGATCGCTTAAATACCCCCCAAACGGGGTTCTCGCCTTGTCGCGGCGGGGGGCTTAGTAGCCGTGGTTGCCCGGAACCACGGTGAACCAAGAGGAACCCCAAGGAGGCGCCGCTCCTCTGGGCTTTGGTGGTAAGCCCACGATGGAGCAGCTCAGGTGGGTTGTGGTGCTGTATTGGCGGCACCGCAACTGGGTCAGGCTGCGGTGTTGCTACGGCGACACTGCGGCTGAGGAGTGGTGGGGCCGCGGCGGGAGAGGAGGGGCTAGGCACCCCAAATCGGACGGGACCCGCTCGCGTGTGGTGAGCGGGTCGTGGCCCGTCAGGGTCACGGATGAATGCGCGAGCGTCTCCCGTGACCCCGACACTCTGGCCGTCTGGAGGAACACCGTGGGTTTTAGTCGGTATGCCGGCCGCGCTTTGAGTGTGGTCGGAGAGTCCGACATAACCCCCCGCCTTGCCCAGGCGGGAGCGTATGAGTTATGCATTTCCCACAAAAAAAAAACCGGTTTATAACTTAATATGAATGCGATAAAAAATCTACAGTTAACAATATAGTTCGAAATGGAAAAAACTTGTGCAAATACATGTAAGCATACAGAAATGACAGTAATATTGTTAATTATTTGATCTCATTTGTAATTTTAAACTTTTCTAACAACTTTGGTGGCAAACAAGCACCCACCCGATTCTTAGTATTGCAGATATACTCGTAACTGAGTTACTGTAAAGGAAAATAACTTGAGGAAAATTGGACTGATATAAAGTATAAATCTGAAATTGCCATTTCGTCTGGAGCAATTGTGGCGATACATATTGTAGGTATGAAGCCGATACCTACTAATTTTATATCAATACTTAGTAAACACCGTCTTGAATTTGCACAGTACAGTATTGTAGTAAGCAATGGGAGAGAAAGAAAACCAATGAAAAGATGTAAAGATTACGTGAAGAAAGGCATAAAAAGGTAGCCCATTTTCAAACGACGGCAGATAGAATATAATGGAAGTAAAAACGCCGCCGACTACAAGTAATATAGGACCTAGACAGACTAAAGAAGATTAGAAATAAATAACGTGCTTCATAAAATTTCAAGACAATTAAAAAGTTACACCAAATTACACCACCGTTAGAGAATCCTATTTACCATTAATTTTTATTAACAGAACTTAGATAAGGGGCTTTAATTGCCCGCTCTAAACCTGTGAGTAATTGCATTCATTGGTTCGCTGAATTTTTCTTTATATAGCACTTTATAGCCCATAAAATGGAGTACGTAAAGCCTGAAGGAATCTATTGGAACTGTTTACAAACTTAACTGTTTTGATAGAGGCTTTTAATACTAATTCGATGTTTATTACGGTAGTGATTGAAGTAATAGGAGAACGTTATAAACGGTCAATTAATTTTGTTGGTTCCTTGAAAAATCGGGCTTTATTAGCTCCCAATATTTATGAAGGTTCTGTTTAATCTCGGATTAAACAAACAGTCTGTTAACGTCAGGTATTTCAAAAGTATTGATTTTATTAATTGCTAGTAAAATGAGGGTTAGGAATAAAAAGGCGGGTCCAATTAATTTTAACTGAAAAATAATATTTAACGTTGCTCTCACTAGAAAATTATTTCTCTCTCGCGGTGAAATTCACAAATATATATGTGTTTGGTATAGAAATTTAAACCCTGAGACTATGGTCAGTACCTACCTATGTATTAATCTATATATATTACTAGCTTTTCGCGGCGCGGTTTCTGCTTACTGCTCTGCTCCCGTCGCCAGTAGCGAGATGTTACATAGCCTATAACCTTCCTCGTACTGGGCTATGATACGCAAAAATCATTTTCAAATCCGACTGGTAGTTCCTGAGATTAGATTATTTTTGAAGTTATCGTCGTGCATATTAGTATCAGGAAACTTATATAAAATGCTGTTTTTTTATATGGGTAACCCACCCATTGGGTGTGAAATGTATTTTCGAAGGTAAAGTTGAGAAAAGATATATTTTATGAGGACCAAAATAAAAATTTTTTTTGTTATATCCGGCTATACCGTTACATGGGGATGAAACGTTACTCACGCGCAGTTACCAAATGGATCGCACACCATTCGCGAGTGGTCCACGCGGTCTTAATTTTTTTATATATATTTTTATACGTAAATATTGTTCATTAATTTTTGAAAACAGTCAATTTTGAGTCCTAAAAGATAAAACAGTACACTTAACAAGATACTAGCCTTCTCAGTTCTACTACTTACTATGTTAAAAACTGCATTTAAATAGATAAAATATTATCGCATGTATGTAACATGCGATAATGTAACATAATAATATCTGTATACTAATAAATAAATTGAATCGTTGACTAAACTAATAAAAGTGGGTAGGTGCTCAAAAAGTGTAGACGTTTTTCAAAAACTTAAAATTTTTAATTAATTAATAATTTGATAAATTGGAATATTTTGAACAAAATTTTACATAATAATATACTTAAACAAACGACTTACATTAGTAACACAATTAATGTGATTACATCCTAATTTGGACACCACCTGCCAGCACATCAGCACATCACACTTGTTGCAAAATTCAAGACATCACTACAGTACAACTCTAAAGTCAAAGTCAAAGTCAAAGTCAAAGCATTTATTTCATTTAGATCATAAAGTATGATGCTTATGAAAAGTCAACATTACATTTTGTCAGCCAATTGACCTACAGCCAGTTCGCTGACGAGGTAGAGCTGTGAGAAGAACTGGCAAGAAACTCACGCCACTCTTTTCAATCGCCAGATAATTACAGTTATTTGAATGAGTTACAATTTAAACACTCAACGCAACCAAAGAACCATACAAAGTAATTATTACAAATTAACTAATTAATATAATACTAAGATTAAAGAAAGAAAACAAGGAATTCAATTATTTAGTTTCAACTAGTATGGTAATTTGACTACGTATTTTAATTAAACTGGTAAATGCACCCCCTGGTCACATTGAACGACAAGGTAATACTGGATTGAATATTAAATGTAAGCCATGCCAAGATTGACCAGTCATCCCAAATAGCACCCGTTCACGAGCATGACGCACGGGCCAGCCATCATCACCCTCGCCATATTAGAGGGAAGGTGATGACCCGGCCAATACGACACCACAAGCAATGACATTTTAGTGAGCATGACAATGCAGGGCATGGGTGGTAAAAGAACCCTAATAAAATGTATTATGCCTTACGAACTCGTAATGATCATGATATGCATCCACTTCACATTAAACTTTTACTACAATAGTCAACATAATTACAATAATAGTCAATATAATTACTATAATAATAATCAATATACTGAATGATAATAATAGTCAATATAAGTACAATAATAAAAATATCAATATACTTAATGATAATAATAGTCAATAAAGCTACAACAATAATAATCAATATAACATTAATCTTGCATTAAACGAGCAACTATACCCATGCTGCTTTATCATTTAAATAATCATTAATAGTATAATAACCCTTTAGAATAAGGCGGTTTTTAACAGTTTGTTTGAATTTTTGTAGGGGTAGATTCATAATGTCAATGGGTAATTTGTTATAGAAACGTACACCTAGACCCGCAAATGAGTTGTTTACTTTATGTAGGCGATAATATGTACCAACTAATTTATGTTTACCTCGAGTATTCACAGAGTGCATGTCAAAGTTTCTGGAATACAAGTCTATATTTTTCTTGATAAACATAATATTGGCGAAGATATACTGAGACGCCACCGTCAGAATACCTATTTCTTTAAAAATCTCTCTTAGTGAAACCCTAGGGCCCAAATTGTAAATAGATCGCACTGCTCGTTTTTGAATTATAAAAATTGACTCAATATCCGCAGACTTGCCCCAGAGCAGTATACCGTATGACATCACGCTATGGAAATAGCTGAAATAGACAAGTCTAGCTGTTTCTATGTCGGTAAACTGTCTTACCTTTCTTATCGCAAAGGCTGCGGAACTGAGTTTACCAGCAAGACACGATATTTGGGTACCCCATTGAAGCTTGTTATCTAAAGTTAAACCCAAAAAAACTGTAGACTCAACAAAGCTCAAAGTTTCATTATTTAAACTTATATTAATAGCTAGGCTTTTAGTATTGGGCATAGTAAATTTAACACATTTAGTTTTCTTTGAATTAAGCAGTAGGTTATTCGCACTAAACCAGTCCAGAACTTTCACTAGTGAGCTATTCACTTTATCAATGTTAGTTTCCTTACGATCCACTTTAAATAAAAGTGATGTGTCATCAGCGAACAGTACAATGTCGCAAAAATTCTGAATATGGAATGGCAAATCATTGATATAAATCAGAAAAAGAAAAGGGCCTAAAATGGAACCCTGTGGCACGCCCATAGCTACAGGTAATCCGGTAGACCTACTTCCGTTTATATCAACATATTGTATTCTATTGCTTAAGTAAGTGGCAACTAGATTGAGTGCAGCATCCCTAATACCATAATGACTGAGTTTTCGTAGAAGCGTATTGTGTTCGACGCAATCAAAGGCTTTTGAAAGGTCACAGAAGACACCAATAGCATCCATCGAATTTTCCCAGGCACTATAAATATGCTTAATCAATGTAATACCTGCATCTATTGTAGAACGACCTTTAGTAAAGCCATATTGCTCTTTGTCTAAAACACCAAGTAACTATGTCACAACTTGCTGATATCCAGACGACACAAACAAAGCTAGAGGAGTCCTTCAATAAGCGGATGGCTGAACTCGAGTCTCAGCTGCAGACAGGAGGTCCCGCCAAGGATACCGTAGCAAAAGTAGCAGAGGAGTTCCGGACGTTTCGGGAGCTTATGTTCAACGTACTGCGGCTGCTCCGGCAACAGATCTCTGAGTGTTCCAATATGCTGGACGTCGTGGAGACAAGACATCGGCGGAAAGCACTCATTTTTCTTGGTGTTCCAGAGAATGAAAAGGAGGACTGCTCTACAGTCATTCAAGACATACTCGACAAGAAGCTCTCTCTTCAAAACATGCATTCCTCTGTTCGTCCTTGCCACAGACTTGGCACTACAACTAAGGAGCATCATCGGCCAGTCCCTGTGTGGTTTAGTTCAGTTGAGTCAAGGTCAGTGGTTTGGAAGACTAAATCGAAGCTCAAAGGAACTTCCATAACTATGAAGGAGTTCTTGACCAAAAACCGACAGGCCATTTTCGCTAAGGCTAGGTTACACTTTGGCATGCGCGAATGTTGGTCACAAGACGGCAATATTGTAGTAAAGGTTGCTAATGGAAGCCGAAAGAAGGTTAACAGCATGAACGAGTTGATCTCCCTAATGGAAAAGTATCCCAAAGCGCCAGCTGTATCATCATCTGCGCCTAAAAGTATTGAGGGAGCGCTTAGTACACACTCGAAGGCGCGTAAAAACTAATCCCATCTGTATGGTGCCTAGATTTTGTTTTTGTCTCACTTTATTTTGTTTTTGTCTCCTCTTTTGTAACTATGTTTTCACTCTTACTACTTTTTTACCCTCCTATTTTATTTTATTTACAAGAAAGTGTGAACTGAACATGAAGTGAAATGACAATGACAGATGACATTTTGTTTTTTTTCTGTAGATCAGCCGAATGATGCGTTCTGAAACGTTTAACTTGCTGTCACGTTTAGTTACTGCCAAAGAAATACGTTTTGTTATTGTCAAGTTCCTGTTTTAGTGTCTTATTAAAATTTTGTGTTATGTTCTTTTGTCTGTATAAAATTGTACATGTTTGCTGGCGGGTGGTGCAGAGAAGAACGTACGTGTTCTATAATAATTCGTTTTTGCATACTTATATATATATATATATATATATATATATATATATATATATATTGTAGTTAATTACTTTGCTTTATATATAATAATTATTAGTATTTTTTTTTTAATTAAGCCATGAACTATGATGATGATTGTTTTCTTTCTGCCACGGATTCTGCCTCCACGTCTGGTGACGATAGTTTCTGTTCAGTGACTGGCACGCTCGGTGATATGCTACAACAATCGTTTAGTGGACAATCTCGCAACTTCTTTAATGTATGTCATATCAATGCGCAGAGTGTGCCCAGTCACTACAGTGAGCTGTCTACTACCTTCACGGATGCAAACGCTCATGCCATAATGATCTCGGAGAGTTGGCTCAAACCTCATCTTCCTTCGACTTCTTACCCTCTCCCTGGCTACATTCTGATCCGAAATGATAGAGTTGATAGGAGAGGGGGTGGGGTTGCTATTTATCTTCGGTCAAACTTCCCATTTAAAATTTTGGCTACGTCTTCTGGTGACTATACTGCCTCTGTCGAATTTTTATTTCTTGAGGTTAGTGTTACAGGTGTCAAGTGTTTACTTGGTGTCGTTTACTGTCCTCCTTCTGTCGATTACTTCTCCAGTCTCGAATCGATTCTGGAATCTTTAGGGTCAGATTACGCACATCACGTCATCATGGGTGATTTCAATACCGATCTCCTATCCCACAACACACCTCGTTCCCGGAAACTCCTTGATATCATTAGGTCTACCAGCTTGCACTTGCTACCATTACAGGCCACTCATCATAATACTGATGGGCATGACACCTGGCTAGACCTAATCCTCACCTCGACTCCATCCCTTGTTGCCGGTCATGGTCAACATCCAGCGCCTGCCTTTTCCCATCATGACCTTTTATTTATGTCCTATGTCCTAAAATCGCCCAAATCCTCGCCTAAAGTTTTGTATAAGCGTTGCTTTGGACGCATAGACTTGGCTAAATTACATAGTGATGCAGCAGCTATTGATTGGGAAAACCTGGAATCAGCCTCTACCCTTGATGAGAAACTGCATACATTCAATGAAACCATTATTTGTTTATATGATGTTCATGCGCCTGTTAAGAAGATAAAGATTAAGAGATTGCCTGCACCTTGGATGACAAGGGGCGTTCAAATGGCGATGAGGCGAAGGGACCGGATGTTTCGTAAATATAAGAAAGACCGTACTGAAGACAATTGGAACCTCTTTAAAGCTGCAAGGAACCGGTGTAATCAGATGATTCGCAATGCAAAACGCCGCCATATTCTCGATAACATTACTACCTCGTCCCCTGCCAGCATTTGGAAGTTTCTTGGAACCATAGGCATAGGCAGGCAGCGTCACTTGGACCTGGGTGAGACGATTGGTTTGGATGATATCAACTGTCACTTCACTTCTACAACTTTGATTAATCTCCAAACCAAGCGTCACACTCTGGAATACGTTGCTAGTTTGCCTCGCTCTAGCATAGATCCCTTTTATTTTTCTCCAGTTGCTTCAGGAGAGATCAAGAAAATCATCCTATCCATTAAATCAAATGCAATCGGCTGTGATAATATCAGTCGCCGCATGATAGTCCTCATCCTTGAACACCTTCTTCCTGCTATCACCCACATTATTAACTTTTCTTTCCTTACAGGTAGTTTTCCATCCTTGTGGCGAAGAGCCTATGTTATTCCCTTACCCAAGATACACAATCCTACACAACCCAATCATTTCCGTCCCATATCCATTCTACCATTCCTCTCCAAGGTACTGGAGGCCTGTGCCCACAAACAGTTGACAAACTTTGTAAACCAGCATAACCTTTTAAGTCCTTTACAATCTGGTTTCAGGCCAGGCCACAGTACTGTCTCTGCTCTCCTAAAAGTGACCGGCGATGTGAGGGAGGCCATGGAGGACACTAAAGTTACTGTTCTTGTTTTAATTGACTTTACAAATGCCTTCAACACCGTCGGTTACGATATCCTACTGTCCGTCCTTTCCTATTTTATGATCTCGACTGAAGCACTGGAATGGTTCTCAAATTATCTTCAGGGACGCCAGCAGTCTGTTCACCTTGGTGAATCTTCATCGAACTGGCGAAATCTCAGCGCAGGCGTTCCTCAAGGCGGTATTCTCTCTCCTTTATTATTTTCAATATTTATAAATCTTGTAACCCTAAACCTTCAGTGCTCGTATCATTTGTACGCCGATGACTTGCAGCTTTATGCACAAGAGAGTGTTGATAGAGTACATCTGGCTGTTAACAAAATAAACAGTGACCTAGATATCATCAAAGCCTGGTCGGATAGGTTTGGCTTGGTGGTTAATCCTAACAAATGTCAGGCTATCATTGTTGGCAGCCAACGCATGATTAATAAACTAGATTTTTCTGCGATTCCACCAGTAGTATTTGACAGTTCAGTAATAGCACTGAGTCCAGCAGTCAAAAACCTTGGCTTGTACATTGACTCGACACTGAACTGGCAAGCTCAAATAACAAATGTTAGCCAACGAGTCACCAATACTCTTCGTGCTCTCTATCGCTTGAAAAATTTTCTTTCAATCAAAATCAAGGTTATGCTTGTACAAACTTTAGTGCTTCCAATAATTGACTATGGTGACGTGTGCTATCTTGACCTGAATGCAGATCTCATCAATAAGCTAGATCGTCTTCTTAATAACTGCATTCGATTCATTTTTAACCTTCGCAAGTACGACCATGTGTCTTCATTTCGCTCACAACTAAATTGGTTGCCTATACGTCAGCGTCGATGTTTACGTACTCTTACTACTCTCTTTTCATTTCTAAAGTCTTCTTATACTCCTTCATACTTAATAAACTATTTTGAGTATTTACATATGACCCATGATCGCAATCTTCGCTCTTCAAATAATCAAATACTCCTATGCCCTTCACATAATTCTAATTTCGTTGGCTCCTCTTTCCGTGTTCAATCTGTTCTTCTATGGAATGCGCTCCCTCCCGAGATCAGGATGTCCACAAACCGTTTGACATTCAAGATGAGGGTGAAACAGCTCCTTGCAAAAAATTTGGCAGAATCATCACAATAGCTTAGTATTTATTTATGTATGTATATATTGATAGATATTTATTTGTTGTTAGGGTTATGTATTTATATACTTTCTTTATATATTATGTATATCTTATACTTATATGTATCAAGTATTAATTTTTTCAGTTTGATTGCTACTTCAAATGCACCTACTTTGTTTTATCTCTGCATCACCCTGTGAGGTTGACTGGTAGAGAATGCCTTTGGCATTAAGTCCGCCTATATACTCTGTATATGAAGTAATAAATAAATAAATAAATAAATAAATAAATAATCCTGCAGTGCTGGGTCTACAAAGTTAGGTTGGCTTTTTTACAATTAACATTGATGCCAATTTATAGCTGGCATATTTTGTTTCATTACTTGTATTGACTATCTTGCTGGTATGAATAGGCGAACCTATTTCTATAGTGAAAAATTTAAGTGTACAAATCACTGCCCACCCTATATGGCAAAAGTGTGATACATTATATATTTTATTACTATACAAATAGGCTATTAATTGCGGTTTATGTGGACATGGCTTACATACTTTTAATAAATATTCATCGCTTGGTAAACATTTTATCAGTCGGTAAACCGTGGTGTTGTTTTACCAGCCTGATTAATCTGATATATTATTTAAGTAAATATTGTTAGGTCAAAGAGGAAGTGTAAACTGTTATGATATCAATTAATTAATGTATGCTTTTCATGTTTTAATAAAATTTATTTTACTATAGTTTTTTTCTACAAAAATAGACAACATTTAATTTTATGGAAAGTCTATTCATACGAGGATTCATAAGTAAAAATGGCCAGGAATGTAGGGTACTAAGATGTAGGATAAGTGAGTAAGTGTGATAACCTTTATTCTTTTATTCAACCTTTTATGAGTTGATTGCATAATGCTAAAATTAATGCTGTATTCTTAATTAAGTTCGAAGCTGACAACATATAAATCATTAATTTGAGAAGAAAAAAGTATTACACAGCAAAGAAAAAGAAAACAGTGCAAAGGTTAGTCATTATAGCCAGATAGGTATGTTTATAAACAAACCGCCACTAACATTGGCACATATAAATAATAATTGAACATTGTAAGGGAACATAGACCTGAAAGTGATTGATAGTTAGCCACCAATAAAGTAACATATTATTTCCTTTGTCGAATAATGGGGTCTGAAACTAACTAGGGAGTTCCTCAATTGTACCTTTTAAGTCGACAGGTCGTTTGACCGACTTATAAGGGTTGGTTGGATTTTCATGAGTAATGCTGCGAATATCATTCGTAATTATGATAGTTAAGAACAATATTGAGGTCGTATAGAAATAATATAGTACAATATATCAGTGGGTGTCTTAAAATGAAAGCCGACGACTTAATATAATAATAATAATAATAATAATAATAATAATTTATTTCACCACAGATACAATATTGGTAGTACATAATAGTTACACGTTTATAAACTTACTAAAAATAAAGATTTACAAAGATTTTCACTGTCATACAGTAAGTGGTGACCAGCACCTTAGCTAAGTTGTGTAAAACAACTTGTATTAAAGGCGCCAGGCCTGTAACCCTGGTTAAGAAGTACCAACATATTAGTGACATAGATAAGCTATTTATTTTTATATCTTTTTATAATACAATATTTTTAACTATAAATAATTTCAATAGATGTGTTTAATAGTGAAATAAAATAGAATAATAGCCAATAATAGGTAGGAGTAATTATAACAAACAATAAAACAATTATGTGTCTCTCTCTCTCTCTCTCTCTCTCTCTCTCTCTCTCTCTCTCTCTCTCTCTCTCTCTCTCTCTCTCTCTCTCTCTCTCTCTGTGTGTGTGTGTGTGTGTGTGTGTGTGTGTGTGTGTGTGTGTGTGTGTGTGTGTGTGTGTGTGTGTGTGTGTGTGTGTGTGTGTGTGTGTGTGTGTGTGTGTGTGTGTGTGTGTGTGTGTGTGTGTGTGTGTGTGTGTGTGTGTGTGTGTGTGTGTGTGTGTGTGTGTGTGTGTGTGTGTGTGTGTGTGTGTGTGTGTGTGTGTGTGTGTGTGTGTGTGTGTGTGTGTGTGTGTGTGTGTGTGTGTGTGTGTGTGTGTGTGTGTGTGTGTGTGTGTGTGTGTGTGTGTGTGTGTGTGTGTGTGTGTGTGTGTGTGTGTGTGTGTGTGTGTGTGTGTGTGTGTGTGTGTGTGTGTGTGTGTGTGTGTGTGTGTGTGTGTGTGTGTGTGTGTGTGTGTGTGTGTGTGTGTGTGTGTGTGTGTGTGTGTGTGTGTGTGTGTGTGTGTGTGTGTGTGTGTGTGTGTGTGTGTGTGTGTGTGTGTGTGTGTGTGTGTGTGTGTGTGTGTGTGTGTGTGTGTGTGTGTGTGTGTGTGTGTGTGTGTGTGTGTGTGTGTGTGTGTGTGTGTGTGTGTGTGTGTGTGTGTGTGTGTGTGTGTGTGTGTGTGTGTGTGTGTGTGTGTGTGTGTGTGTGTGTGTGTGTGTGTGTGTGTGTGTGTGTGTGTGTGTGTGTGTGTGTGTGTGTGTGTGTGTGTGTGTGTGTGTGTGTGTGTGTGTGTGTGTGTGTGTGTGTGTGTGTGTGTGTGTGTGTGTGTGTGTGTGTGTGTGTGTGTGTGTGTGTGTGTGTGTGTGTGTGTGTGTGTGTGTGTGTGTGTGTGTGTGTGTGTGTGTGTGTGTGTGTGTGTGTGTGTGTGTGTGTGTGTGTGTGTGTGTGTGTGTGTGTGTGTGTGTGTGTGTGTGTGTGTGTGTGTGTGTGTGTGTGTGTGTGTGTGTGTGTGTGTGTGTGTGTGTGTGTGTGTGTGTGTGTGTGTGTGTGTGTGTGTGTGTGTGTGTGTGTGTGTGTGTGTGTGTGTGTGTGTGTGTGTGTGTGTGTGTGTGTGTGTGTGTGTGTGTGTGTGTGTGTGTGTGTGTGTGTGTGTGTGTGTGTGTGTGTGTGTGTGTGTGTGTGTGTGTGTGTGTGTGTGTGTGTGTGTGTGTGTGTGTGTGTGTGTGTGTGTGTGTGTGTGTGCGTGCGTGTGTATGTGTGTGTATGTCTACGTTTTTATAATATAAATAAGTTATTTGGCGGGGTAACTCTGATTCCAATAAGGTGTAATTTATTTATGTTTAGCAGATAAGTGGTGATCTTCTGTTTGCATGCATATTTTGGAAGTGGATATATTTGTAGGATCCTATTCAGCGTATTGTACAGCTGAGGCCCTAAATAACAGGAGAAACGTTGGGTAAATGAAAGGCTGCATTTGTAAGGGTGGGATACTTTATCATTACGTCGCTGTGTAATTTCTTTGTATGGAGTATGTTGGTGTTGATGTGAGACGGTGGCGAGAATAAAAAGTTGTCTGACAGTCAGTACCTCGCAGGCTTTATATAGTGTTTCAGTTGGGAAGAGAATCGGGCGGAAAGTACTGATTTTTAGTACGGATCTTTGAGCTCTTTCCAACTTTAGCATTAGAGTCTTCGGTGCACCCCCCCACACAGATATGCAATACGCCAGTATAGACTGGCACAGAGCAAGGTAAACTCTCTTAACAGTCTGAGCTTCAGCGACATGACGAAGATTCTTAAATATAAAAATCATTTTTCTGACACGTGAGGTCAGGGCTTCTATATGTGTACTGAAGCTCAGTTTATCGTCGAGAGTGACTCCTAAGTATTTGATGGTGCGGGAGCGCTCCAATTTGAGACAAGAGCATGGAGACATGCCAGGGAGTGAACATGAATGAGCGATTAGTGCGAGTGAGTCTTGTGGCTTTGATGTGTCGCGAAGACTAAATGTGAGAACCTTTGTTTTCTCAACATTTAGTGTAAGCACATGATTGGTTAACCATCTTGTGACTTTATTTAGTCCCTTTTGAGCTTTTTCAAAAGTCTCGTTCCATGTGTCACCTGTGAACGTGAGAACTGTGTCATCAGCAAAAGTTGTAATTTTACCTCTTTCGAGATCAATATTGCAAAGCTGGTTAACGTAAATCAAGAAGAGAGTCGGCCCGATGACACTCCCCTGCGGCACACCAAACGAGACTGTAAGTTCGCTACTAATATGGTTTTCTATCATTACACGCTGGGTTCTGTTATTCAAATAATCTATAAACATATTTAAAGTATGATCACGAATGCCTAACTCTTCCAATTTCAGTATTAGGTTCGGAATACAGACGGTGTCAAAAGCCTTTTTTAGGTCTAGAAATATTGAGAGTACTTTTTTCTTATTATCTATTTTTTTCACCACATAATCTGTTAATTCTGAAATTGCATTGTTCGTGGATTTACCACGTCTAAAGCCGAATTGATTTTCAGAAAGCATTTCCTTATCTTCAAGATATGTTATAAGTCTTTTGTTAATGATCCGTTCTAGTATTTTTGAAATAGAAGGTAGTACAGTGATAGGGCGATAGTTATTGACATTGTTCCTATTTCCGTCCTTGTAAATTGGATGAATTATGGCTTTTTTTAGGTATATTGGAAACGTGCTTGTACTAAGAGAAAGGTTAAAAATGTAAGTTAATGGTGGGATAAGCAGGTATTTGTAGCGTTTGAGGAAGGTGGTGGATATATTGTCCCAGCCGGGTGCAGACTCAGTTTTTAAGGACATGATTATAGTCTCTACCTCTTCTTCGTCGGTGCCGAACATCACAAATGAGTGAAGTGGGGGAGATGTAACGGTTTCACTCACTGTTCTTTGGCCATTTTGTAAAGGGCTAATTTGTTCTGCAAGGTTCTTTCCTATAGAGTTAAAGAAGTTATTCACAAAGTTGACAGATTGAGCCGGTGTGCCTAAAGAAGTGAGTAAATTAGTAGATGATACTTTAGATTTTGTAGTATTTGTGACTCTCTTTACTATCTTCCAAATCTTTTTGGTGTCATTGGCTGCTAGTCTAAGTTCACTTTTATCGTGCGCTCTCTTAAGTTTTTTAATTATTTTTGTACAGAAATTTCTATATCTGCGGTAAGTTGTGTTCAGAATTGCGTCATTAGGGTTTATTTTAAGCTTTCTATGCATCGCATCTCTATTTCGCATACAACGAAGAATACCTATGGTCATCCATGATTTGAGTAAGCGCTTATGGTTTGGGAGCTTGATTATGGAAGTGTGTAAATTTATGATATTTATGAGAGAGTTTATAAATAATTCTGTTGCTTTATTGGGATCTGTAATTTCGAAGATTGGCTTAAAATTGTGCTTTTGCATATCTAAATCTAAAGAGGTGTAATTGATCTTTGAAATGGTTATATTATTTCGTTTAACCGGTAATTTGTGTTTAAAGCAGAGGATGACAGCGTTATGGTCAGTCACAGTAGAGTCGACAACCAGTGTCAGCGCTTTAAACCGGGAGTTAATTTTCAGCATCACGTGGTCCAGGCATGCATTTTCACGAGTGGGTAACGTATGCGCTGGAAGAAGACCATAGAATGCTGTACGTTCTAGATAATCAGCTATGTTGTTAGGGTAAGATGAGCCACTAATGTCAAGATTTATGTCGCCAATAATAACTACGTTTCTGAAAGAAGTGAGATCGTCCAGTAGGGTGCCTAGAGAGTCTAGAAAGTTAAAAATATTCGAGAAAGAAGGTGACCTATAAATACAAATGATAGCTTTTTCAGTTCCATCCTTAATAACGAGACAACTTGCATCCACAAAATGAGGTTCTTCAACCAGAAAGTTATGAAGTTTTCTAATGTACAGAACGACACCATCATTTTGGTTAACATGCTGAGTTGTGTGATAGTATGTGTAATTGTCAATAGTTGGAACTAAAGAGTTGCATTTCATCCAGCATTCTGTCAAGATACAAATATCGAAGTCTAGATTAATTCTAAATAAGAGAGTAAGGAAATTGTCGAAGTTCGCATTAATTGATCGAATATTCTGTGTTATAATTTTAAATTGTTCGTCTGGATGGGTAACATGAGAAGAACATTCGTCAGCAGTACATATTAAGGATTTTGAAACTGACAGTCGGTCGATATCATCATTAAGTTGCCATAGGTTATCCACTATTAATGTAGGTATAAGTGTATCTCACCATGTTGGGTATAATAAGGGTATATAATGGAGTTGCTAGTATATTTACAGTCTCAATGAGGAATTTAGCAGGAGTAAGTATTGGATGATAACAATTAAAGGATATGTGCCATTTTGCTAGACAGTTGAGAGACAGAAAAGTAGGTATCTGTATGTTTGTGTATGTATTTTGAGTGTTAGTATGGTAAGGTTTGTATGTAATTATATGTGTGTATATGATGTTTGTAAATGTGGTTTGTGTGTAGGTCTGATAAGGTGTGTATGTAATTGATATCAAAACAACTACCCAAAATTTCATTTTAAAGACATAAATAAGTATAAAACTAAAAAACATGCAAATATGAATATAAATAGGGTATAGTCATTTCTCCGATAATGCTTCAAGTTGTGCTTCGGTCTTAATGTAGATGGTTTGAGCCCCATCTGTTTGTTTAACCAGTACCTTGCCGTCACTGATCAATATACAGAAATGTGGTCTCGAAATATTAGTCTCATGAACAAACTTAAAATCTTAGGGTTGTTTTGCATTATAAAGTCAGTCAAATAGTAAGTTCAAGATAAACCCCATCGCTTGTTAAATCGATAGCCAATAAAGACGGAGAGAGGAATATTTTCACAGAAGACAGATGATTTGTTTAGACCATTACATGTAGATACTTGAGTTCAGACTGCAAGCATTGCAAGCTATTCATATCAATAAGTTTTTAATAACAATAACACACAAATATAAAGCGCTGTTTGTACCAAAAGTAAGCACACTTATAATATTATTATGTCTCCATTTTTACTTTCTCGCGGTTGCTGCTTTCAAAAAGTAAAAATAAAACCTGCTTATATTTTACGTTTAAATAAAATAAATTAGTGAATGTTTTAAAAAGCTGACCTGAGAATGTTTTAAATTACCTACAGATCGTAGACTATTTTCTCTTCCTTTGCCGACGGAAAGCACAAAGAATAACAATTCATTTACTTAACTTTAGCGTTTCTGCACATATAATGTTTCAGTGCCTTTTATATGAATATAATAAACCTACTTGATAATTAATTATGTAAGCATTTAGAGTGGATTAAAATACTTTTTTGATATAGCGTTTAGGTGGCAAACAAGCACATGGCCCTTCTGATGTTAAGTGGTTACCGTAGCTTATGGACATGGCTGTATTCTAAAAACATATATACATACATAGCTTCACGCCTTTTATCCCCGAAGAGGTAGGCAGAGGACTTTAACCACCTACTTTTCGCCATTTTTTATTTTAGGTCCCATGAAACAGGGAGCGAGCCTGATGCTCAATTCCAGACTAATACTTAGAATAATATATCTAAACAAATATTATAAAGAGAAAAGATTAGATTGATTGTTTGTTTGTTTGTGTGTAACGATTTTACTAAAAATCTACATTACTGATTTCAAATATCCTTTCACCTTTAAAAATCAATTAATGAAGCGATAACATAGACTATTTTTTTTATGTTAAACTTATTTTTGTAGCAATTTTCAGAATTTCATTATTTGTGAATTTGCAATACAGAAGACAGCAAAAGTAAATTTGCAGTATAGCAATAATATTTCACTGATGTAGATAATATTATTGCAATCATATTTAACGTAGGCGTTTGTTGTGAGACCAAATGAAACTTTTGATACCAAAGCAAAGCGAGAGCGGACGTCTATGTATATTTTTACCCAGTCGATTCGACCCATTCATGTTAAAGTCAGCATATAGGTACTGCTTTACTATCGTATAAAAATGTAGGTACCTACTCACTTTATTTGAGCTTTTTACGAGTATGATAGTAGATCGTTGCAGGTTCAGCACAATTGAACTGGATCAAGCGGGTAAGTATTCTATAGAATATCGACGTAAAATTGTTTTTTTACGGTAGTAGATCCAAATAGTTTTTTTACGGTAGTAAATCCACGCTGAATTCAGCATAAATGGGCCGGATCGTCCGGGGAAGTACTACCCTCTCATAGAAGATCGACTTAAGAGTAGTAGTATCCGCACTACTGCGTTTCGTTCGGTGAGTAAGAGCGCCGGAGGCCCAATTTCCCCCCTTTCCTCTTTCCTCACCTCCCTCATTCCCTTCCCCTAACCCCATTCCCAGCCGCCACAGTGGAGGCCACCATACCAGCAGTTTAAGACGATGGCTTTTGGTATAGTGGCCGCCACTTCTGGATTCCACTGACTGCTTACCATCAGGCGGGGTGGAGTCACTTTGGTAGGCTATAATATAAAAAAAAAAAATATTGAGTTTACTAAAACAAAAATCTTTGTATTTGAATATATTACATTGTATATTATAAACATTTTTACCTAATATGTAAGTATGTAGGTGATACGTATTTCAAAGTTTTAAATGAGTATCGTATTAAACGTACAATAATACAAAAGTAAGCAACGTACACGTTGTAAAAGAATAACAGAATTGCCTTTGTCTCCTTTGTAAGTAAACATAGGTAGTTGTTTTAAGAACGGCATTTAGAAAATAGATACAAGGAAATCTAGTTCGGAACATTAATATTGTCTGAAATAAGGATGTAGTAAGTATATTTTAATTGACTGAACTATTCAATTGTAGTATCCATGAGTAGATATATATATAGGACGATTTAAAAATTGAACTTGGCAGTGTTAAGATAGAAGACTGGTAAAGTACGTTTTTTTGCCTACAGTGGCAGACGAGCAAGCAGTCCACGTGGTGGTAAGTGTTAACTGTCAATCATGAACGACTCGAGAGTCTCGATATGGGCTATTTTAGAAAATAAGAAAAAATAAACTATGGCAATTTGTTTTTTATAAAGAGAGACTACATGAGTATTGTAGAAGTTTGAAAGTGTATCCGTAACAGAAAATGAAACATGCCTACTTAACAAAGAGAATCATGGGTAAAAAAGAAAAAATAACGTTAAGTATAAAAAGAAAGATAGAGAGTCCAAATAATAGGTGGATAAATTTGAGAGAAGAGAACGGAAAAGAAAAATATTTAGCGCCAACCCAGAGTAACACACAATAAGATATAAGGCAAAAGAAGAAGAAGAAAGAATGTCAGCATAATTGTCTCTAGCGTTTGAAATAACTATTTTTAACGACCAGACTCCTTACGGACTATTCCACCGTCTATCACCTGGGTGATCTTAGTGAAATAGACCACCCTTAATATCCTAACAAAGTTCATATAATATTATCTACTTTGTTATAAATAAAAATTATCGGTCGTTTAATTTTAGTTTTTAACTTACTTATTAAGTAAATATTAAAGATTGTTCTGCAAAGAGCCATTCAAGCAGCGACAAAAAATAAATAAATTGACAACGTAATAGAAAAATAGCACAACTAAAGTTAAAAGAAAAATAGAAATTAAAAATCATAAAATTATCGCGCAATGTAATGTTTAATATGCGATGACTTTTTCATAGCACGTACAGTCTGTTGTTTTTTTAATCAGTTAAAAGATGTCTCCTCTCGTTAAAATATTATTTGGTCAGAAATTCGTATTCAAATTTAGAATGTGTCTAATTTCTCTTGGTCAAATTTAAGTTATAATAAAACAGGTTAAATAAAACAACGGTGGCCTTGCACTAGGAGGACATGGCAAAAGCCTGATATCAGGCATGTGTAGGTATATGGTACTATCGACACTTCCTTTGACCGTAATAGATTAGGGCGGCTGCGTGCTCATACTTATAAGGGATGATAATGCTGTTGAAGCTAGAATGAATACTCTAAACTAAAAAGTAACAAAAAAATTCAGTTTCAAAAGAGATGCAAGTCATGCAACACGTTGCTATTATAATATTTCCATGAAAATAGTAACTACACATATCCTTAGATTCGTCTATCAGGCCATTTTACTACAAATGAATAAAAAAATAAAAAAATGTATGTAGATAATAATAAAATACTTTTTTAATAAAACCAGTTGTATTTTCTCTTATTATGATGAAACATTTTAACAGATATAAAATATTCTAAGATGTTACTAGTTTCGAAATAAACACAATGGCAAAATGTTGGCCTTGAACGACAATATCTGTGAACAAACTAATGCGAGTTAAATCATTCGCATTTAGAAACAACGACCAGAATAATATTACTATCCATTATTTATGAATCGTATTAACTATTGGTAATTGCTCTTAAAGTTCAACGGTATCTTCGTAACTTTAGATTTAATATTGGTAACAAATATTCTAGAAGTGTTAAAAATTGGTGACCTAAAAATCAGTCGACGCTGTTAGACATCAGAATACTTTGCCAAAATAAAATGAAAATAGTCCGTATTATGTAGTTACCGAATAAGAAACACTCCAATAGCACCCTTCAGTAGAAATCGTAAAAAGTAGCGCTTAGCAATATCGTACTCAAGACCGCTTTTATAGTGATCTACCCTTACCTTATTAAGTCAGCATCCTACCCTTTTTGCCTTAGCGACTCTCCAAATGTTTATGAAAGTGAAAATTGTCTTTAAATGCACCTGTTTATCCCTTTTTGCCGATTTTTCTAAATTGAATAAAGTTGTAAAAAACGGTCGAAAAATTAATAGTTTGGTTCCTCTTAAATTGTTATTAATTACAATGGCCGTCCGTTTTATGTCTGTATTTTTTATTTCTACACTCCATTGTTTGATGTGTCAAGCGATTTGTTTTAGTTCAGTTCATTTTTATTTTTTGGCTTAACATATTTTGTTGTTCTTATCAAGTTTACCACTTGACATGTTTAATGACCTGTGAATTAAAAACATTTCATAGATTTTATTTTTTTACGATTATTTAAAATACAAACATTGAAAATTTCAATTACCAATAAGCTTAGGTATCTAGAATTGAATATTTGTTTATCTCACCCGTCGAAATGAATAAGTGTGATTCAAAGTAAGTTTCTTAAGTCGTATTAGGTATTCTATTTGTCACTATGTGACGTGTATTTTAAAGTTTTTTAAGAGGCAAGTTCGTTCAACTAAGTTGGTGTTTATGTCTAGTCCCAACTTGGCAAGTTGGCACTCTTTCTGCAAATAGCAATGTGGTATGGTGAAAATGACGTCATTCCGGTATAATATTAAATGTTTTATTAGCTTTGGAAACTTTCAACAAACATGGTGGTAATAAAAAAAATTGCCACTTCTCCGACGACACAACGTATATATTATGCGCACTCTCGCTCACATATAGCGTCAATTTATGGCCATGTAATATCGGGACAATTGCCATGTGAAGTAAACGACACTGAGGGAATGTTACTGCTCGTCTCTCTAATTTATTAGATGTAATATTTGGGCAGGACCGACGCCGCCGACTACTAATTCTCACCTGTACTCTTTCAGTACACACCGCTTTAAGACCATAATCTTTATGCCTTCAGTACTACTTACAAAGACTTCCTTTATTTTATTCTCGGTCGCGGTGTACGTAATATAATATTTCAGATTAGGTGTTGCTATAAAATATGCAGAACGTTTGAGTGGAGAGGACGAAGGACGAATGTATGATGTTTTTTTATGCAACGACAGCGTTGTGAACTTCAAATCACGTTGCGATTTTTTTTTATTTTACTTTAAATATACAGAATTTTATACCGGTGCCGGCTCTATCATTAGGTGATGCTGGAATTATTGATTGTGACATTTGGGGTTCTGCATTGGCTATGAATAATTAAAAGAAGTTGTGGCTGCATTCCCAAATAACTCATATGTTGCGATGTCGTTTAATATTTATTTAAACCACTGCCCGTGACTTGCAAATAAAATAAATGTTTTCTTTTCTGAGTACAATTTAATGTGTTTCGTGACGTGTTCATTAGTCGGATGACTTGCAAGAAACTTGCTGGCTCATCGAGGTTTTTCAAATTACACGTCTTTGTCACAGAAATTGGCCGCTGTACCTTCATGGCCATTCAAAGCTTTTGTTATTGGAACAGCTTAAAGGCTTCTTAAGGTTCAATAAGACGTGACGTTGAATAAAATATAACGTTGAAGCATATATTATTAATTAAACAACATGTTGTAATGATTACTGTATGTATAAAATATGGGCTGATGAATGTAGCTTCATTACTAGTTAAATTTACTAAATAAACGAACGAGCAGTACGTATAATACGTCAACATTAATGAGGCCGACATTTAATAAGTTGCTTCAATGAAACAGAAACATGGCATGGAACGTGTCAGATTGTCATCCCGCGGCAGTTGTAAAATTCAACTGAGAGAAATGAGTCGTACTTTTGTGTAATAATATTTCTGAATGATGTTTTCTACGTTAATATTGTTCCTGCCGTTTCTGGTATGTTCAGAAAACACAGGCATGTCCAGGATACAGTTACACTTAACACCAGGTTTTCCACTAAAGTTATATAAAAAAAAAAACTTATTTGAGTTGGACATACCTAAGTATGATGATTAAGTTTCGAATCCAAATTAAGTCAGACTAACTGATATTGTTTCTTCAAGCGAAAGTAATATTATGTTTCAAAAATTTTTATTTGGTCATCTTCACGAAAGAAATTCAAACAAGTAATCGCTTCGCTTGATAAAAAAAAACAACATCAAATCGAAATGAATTTCATAATTTTTATTGATTGAGCTTACTGATGTCGGTAAGTTAGATAGATACCTAGCAGTCTTATGTATGGTAAAGATACTTGCTCAATATCGAACATCTGCTTCAATAACAGCAAGATCGATTCTAATAAAAATAACAAATAATACGCAGTATCTACTTCTGTTCAATCAGCTTATCTTTTATCCTCGCGACGATCGTCATGGCTGTTTAATATGTACCTTGTATACTTTCCCGGCACGTAAGCTCCTCAATATGCAAATGTTTAGAAGGAGATTAGCTTAAGCTTTTCACATTAACAAAAGCGCATCGGCTCTCATAGCTTTGAGCCGTATAGGCTCGAGATCTTAATACTACTTTTAATGATGCGCCTATTAGTTACGTAAGGGTTTTAATTCTTAATACTTATTAAGGAAACAGTTTATTAAACTTTCTTTACATATTTGTCTACCAAAATAATTTCATTCAGCCTGATTATAAGCAGTTAGTAGGATTCAGTAGACATGGAAAACGTCTCATTTGCTTACATGATAAATTGGTAGTTTTGAAAGAAATGAAGAGCGCTCTTTATAGTTGTGCTGAGAACTAAATTTTATCAAAATAAATTTACCATCCTATACTAATAATAAAGCGGAAGAGTTTGTTTATTTGTTTGAACGCGCTAATCTCTAGAACTACTACATATACATACTAAAATATATTCTTTTGCCTATGATAGCCTATTTTTATAGGAAGGTTATAGGCTACAAAACATCACGCTTCTGGCGATGGGAGCAAGAGCAGTAAGCAAAAACGCGGGTGAAACCATGCCGCGGAAAGCTAATAGTAACTATAGCTATTAATTAAGCATAAAAACTTATAAATTAATGCTTAATTTGCTTTATAACCATCATTTCATACACAAAACATCGTCTGCTGGAGGTAGACTTCCAAACATCTCAGAATTGAGCGGTTCTGTTGCGTTCTCATTCATCGATTGCTCACCTTTACCTTACATCTGTCTTTCACATTTCTAATTCATACATCTGAGTTTGTATTTCGCGTATACAATACTACCTTTTATTCACGATTACACCACTCTCACTAATAAATAAACATTATTTACACAAATTAGGTCGAGAATACTTCGCAGTTCCGCAGTAGTTTGTACAAGGATTTCCCTTGTCGAGATAATTTACGCCGATTTGTTTTAACTTCGACAAGCGTAAACAATAGTTGTACTATCATTACCATATCAAAAGAAGAGCATTTAAGTTTGTTTGATATTCCTATCAACTATTATTGTGGTAACCCATTTAGGAACTGTTGTAGTTATCGAACTAAACTGTTTAAAACATTTATTAGGTATGAATACTTTATGCTACTGACTTGTTACAACTTTTATTAGTTATGCCATCTACATAAGATTTAAATTACTTTGTATTCTAAAATTGTTGATGATATGCTTACATTATGTTTAATAAAGTCTATTGGCGATTAAAATATCAGAATAAATCGTATTTTCGCAACAAATTCTCAAGCTTGACTAAGTGCTAATTTGCTTCTAGTACTACAAAGGCCAATAGGCTGCGTGTGGTAGACAAATCATAGATGCCGTCTAATAATGTCAGTGTCAGTTTAGTTTATTTGTTGAATTTAGAAAGAGTGCTCCCGTTATTGTGTTGTAAACGACGACATATCGGTTGGACATAATCATATTTATTGTATGATCATGCTAACTTCTACAGTATGTATCTATCATCACTCTCGTAACAAGCTTCAGCGTCGTAAGAAACTATTCGTATGTATATTGGTTCATGAAACTGACGCGAAGTGTGTTACTGACTTCAATATGGCGAGATCGCCAATCTAAGTTAGCACTACATATTAATAAGGCGGATACATATTGGTTATTTTAATACTCTATGTATAGTTTTATATAGAGTTTCAAATGCTACACTCATCTAAGTGAATAGTAAGTGGATACTATTATTTTTATTTATTTTTACTGTAACATGTTATGTTGACCGCTAAATGGTATTTTATATTATGATGGATTTTGTCCTACTAACATAATATACTTACATATATCACGCCTGCACAATTTTCGATAAACATATAAGTAATTGTAATAACTCATTAACCTTAAGACATCCACTAAAATACATTAACCTCCATAAAAAGGGTATTCTTCACAATCACCACGCTTTGCCAGCTAATTTGCAGTCGGCACTTCCTGGTCATAACCTAGTATTTCGTAAGTCGCTTCTTACATCTCATTTTTTTATATTAGACTACAAAAGTGACTCCACTCTGCCTGATGGTAAGCAATCAGTGGAATTCAGAACTCTAATAAAAAAACAAGTTAATTACATGTTCTAGACTGTCAGAAACTACATAGTTATTAAAATTAATACACCGAAGACACCTAACTATATCGAGAAGTGAATAAACAGATATTCTGTTTAACTAAGCACGTCTACTTTAAATTCTCGATATAAAGGATTTCGGGTACTTTATAGTCACCAAGCTGCTTAAGCTGGATAAAATACAGATAGTATTTTAAGAAGCTTTTAGTTAAACTCCGCAACTGTATACACAAACAAAAAGAATAAGTTTATCAAGGATCAATACAGTCGAGTTTTTGTTGTTTAACTTTTTAGAAAGCCATATAGTATTAGTATATATTTGATTTTTTTGTAATATGTGATATTTCATTAGACATAAACATATATGATTTTTCTTTTAGCTTCTACGAGGTGTAAAAAAGCAACTCATAATACCACAATAGTAGAGACCACCATTAAAGGAGTTTGCTACGATTACACTGCACTAACTGATTGCTTACCATCAGGTAAAGTGTATTTCTAATATATAAAGAAAACTATGCCATTTTCTTTTCTTAAATCACTACGCAGATATAGGATATACAGATAATACGTCATTAAATATGATATAGGTCAATAAACCTGCCTTGAAATACCTAACAAGCAGTGGATTTATTCGAATTTTGGGTAAAATAGTAAGTAAAAGGCATTGTCCTGGATCCGTACATAAAGGATTGACTTTTCCACCTTATTAAACAATTACGTATACAATCGGAGACTTTGTACGCGTGATTTGATATGTCAAATTTAGTTTTTGGCTAGTGAACAGTTCAATATTTTCCGCCTTGCCTTACCGTTAATGTACTAATGATAAAAATAATTTGATTTTTTACATCATCATCCCAAAGGTGTTTACTGCCACTTCCAAAGCGAGGCCATAATCACCTCGCTTCGTAGGCATACTGCAGGTGACATATAATACGCAAATAACTTTGTTGCTTTTTTTACAATGTTACAATCGTTGAAATTCGCGTCTTTTCTATACTACAATATATGCGTGATACGATAAACCAGCGACTTCTTAACAGCTCTAGAGCCAACTGAATTATACTATTAAGAGGTTCTCAGTTAGTAATTTGTAGTAAAGAAACAATATGCCATTAAACTTCACATGTGAAGCATAACTTGCCATTCCATAGTTAAGCGCCAGTAATAACATAAGTGCTTCACTCCAGCATAACGTGAAGTTACAATCCGAAAGCTGGGCTTCTCGAACTTATGCTTGACTTTGAATTATAAGGCTTGTTAGTGAATAGCTTAATAGCAGTGGTTTTGTTAGTTATTGTTTAATCGCATCATGCGCTTAGATGCACATACATGTGTATATTACAGAGTACAAGAAAGGCCGTCTATTTGATTAGTCAGACATGTTTCCGTGAATAATTAATCATGAGACATTTGTGCGCGGTTTAATACCTCTGGTTGGTAAGGTAGGTTGTTTTCAATGTCACTGCCTTCTTTAGGCTGTTACCTTTGTGTACCAACAACTTATTATCAGGTGAACTCATGCACAATGTAACGAACTATCTATAGTTATGATAGCAGATTATATTTAACATTCGTAAAAGCTTCTTTTTTTTTTGCTGCGGTGTCCCCAAACCATGAAATATTTCGAATATGTAATCAAATTTGCATGCTCCATGGCAGATGCATAAAGTTTATCCGATTTCTTTACATACATGGTTTACAAATTTTCATATATCTTTAAGAAACAAGGAATAATAACAAAACAAACAAAATTTGTAAGCAGGACCGGTGCCAAGGATTTTATTACAAACACATGAAATATAAAATTCCTTGATCAACATCACAGCAGCTATAAAATTTTACATAAAGCAAACAGGGCAGATACTGAAAATGATTATTGAACGAAAACATGAGATACTACACGGAAATTTTCTACCAGTTAAATACCGTCATTCCCGAGATGAGAATTCTAAGAAATGGTGTTATTTTAGATGAAAATTAAAGAAATGTTTTTTTTCATTACCAATATCACATTTAAGCGCGGGCATCTTTGGCGGTAGTAGATAGATTCATTTTATTATTGATAAACCTACCATAAAATACTTATAATAGGTACACAATGATAGGGTCGAAATACTTCTTTTGGTCTTAAACTAGCCCTCCACTACTTCGAAAAACCATTTTGTTCTATTAAATGTTTCCATAAACAAAATTTGGGCAGCATTATTTTACAACAATAGTTTATAACAATAGTACTAATCTGATAAGAGCTATACAAACAAAATTAATTAATAAGTATCGCAGGCGGCGCGGTGGCACATCTGCACTTGTTTGTAGATCTGATTGCAAAGCCATCGCACTCTAGCTCTATTTGATCACGATCTTGGTAATCGAATAGTCTACACGCGACGTCTCGACCGATTGTTCTCTCTATATGTAGGTAGTACAATAGCACTTCAACTGAAAAGGATATTTGGTTTCTAATCTCTCGTTCTGTGATTTACGACTCCTGTTGGAGAACTGGATCTATAGTTCTTTAGTACACTGTATTGGTTTTGTAAGAATTGTTCGAATGATCTGGTTAGTTGACTTAATCATATTTTGAGAAACATTCAGATTGTGATATTTACATGGATTATTTCTCGGCAGTTGTTTAAAATTGCGATGAACTAAATACATAAAACTGAACTATATTACTAGCACGTAAATAAACAAATAATAAAAAAATGTTTTTAATTAGGAATTTCTTTAAATCGTGATAAAGTGCCAATTTTGGTCATATTAATACTATGCTTTGTATGTCCTGTAAATACGTTCTAACAGTACTTATAGAAAAACAAAGGAAAACATCGAAAGCAACTCCGTTCTATAATAAATAAATCTCAAATTGCCAATCCATCTTGGAAGCGTAAATTCAAGCCTTAAGATCAATGTTCGTGCGTCTCTGTATAAGAATAGCCCTTTGCGATGTAGTAAGGCAATAATGGGTTAATGCCACCATTAACCATTTGCTATTTACCTTTTAGATTGGAACTATTCCAAGAAGCGACTGATAACACCAATACCTTGCTATCTAGGTAATCATAGAGTAGTTTGCAGTACTAAAATTACACCACTTGAGCATTAGCACACTAAAAACAGAAACCTATTATTGTATGCTTATAGCCACTATATTGCAGTTGGGATTCATTAGTTTCAACTTTATCATTCCAATATAAGCCCGACGACCAATCCCAATCCGATCACGAACCAGTAGGCATGTTGTTTCTATCTTTTTTTATATTACTGCGTCGGATTATAGATTTATATTTTCAATTTAAAAAGCGGCAACTTTATGGATGTTTTTTTTTTATTTCATCAAAATACGTTCTTAGGCTTACTTAATGAACTTTAAGTAATACTTAAGTTAAAATTAACACTATCGTTGTTAGAAAGGTTACCTACAAGCTTTTGCTCCCTGTTACTGGCGTGGTTCCCATAGATATGGGGACTACTGGCTTCACACTGCATTATTAATCTTAACCTATTTCCTAGCTAACTTTGACTACATCCTAAATTATTGTAAACCAAATAAATTTAAATTACCCATAACATGCACGTTCCTTACTAAATATAAAAACAATTTAAATTCCAGCTGAGTCATACTTTCGCCAGCTTCTGTATATACAGATTAGGGTAATAAGATTACTTATTCAAGCCGTTATTCATACCATTTATATTCATCGAATCGGGCACACAACATCAGGGATTAGTGGAAGCGAGATATTTATGTACTGCAATGTTTTAATATTGCCTCTATATGGTTAATATTAAGCTATTCATGTATTGTACCAGGTCGCCTATTAGCGGTTGTGTAATTGATTTGGATATTTAGTTTCTGTAATCTAAAGGACTTTATAATTACGTTATAACCACATTTAAAAATGTCTCCGTGGTGCAGTGGGAGCGCAAGCAACTGCTATGGACGAGGTTGTGAGTTCGATCCCCACACGGGAGAAAACTATGTGCGTGTGGTGCGAGGGCCACATATATTGGTGTGATCCATGAATGTTTGTTCCGAGTCTGGGTGTACTTTGTGTCTGTTAATTGTATGTTTGTAAAGTCCCCCGCGATACAGGGCTTGTTCCTCTTAGTGCGGGAGGTTTATTTAGATAAAAAAATCTTGTCAAGGTCTGGATTTTTTAAAAGGTTTTAAAGGAAAAAGTGATTATTGAATACAATCCATTGTCATATTGACTAAGTTACATGCATGTATAAAATGAGGTGCTTCTTGTTTGGTTAATAATATTATTAATGAAATTAACTTAACCCATATTGTTATGTATCATATTATCACGGGAGACACGGAATTTGCTAGAAGTATTAGCTAAATAAATTATTAACCGAAAACGGTTTACCTCTTTCACACATTTACTATGACAGAATGTTGCTCTAGAGTTTTGAACCAATTTAAACTAATTTCCATCCACGGTAAGTCCGTCCTATAAAAGAGCCATTTTACATCAATCAATTGTAGAACTATCACTAACGATGGTACAAGAAACTGTTAATCTATTATATTGTTATTGATTTAATTTAATGAGATTCGAATAAGTTTGTATTTTAATGTTTTATAATTAATAGTCCTCATTAGATAACCATAAAAGAATGAGTAAAAAATTCCTACAAATTACCTACATACATTTTGTACCTTAACAAATTAAATGACGACTCAAATAGCTAGGTAATTAGCTAATAAAAAAGCGGGCGGGATAAAATAAATTCGCCGTGTGTGTGACTCGTAGGTCTCTGAAAATTCATTCGATTGATACTGTAAATTAAATGCATTGCGTATAATAATACCTGTAGGTTGTAATGTCATTGATGTATGAAATTGCGCTTCACATAATGTATGTTTGTTAGCAATAAGGCACATTAGACATACTAAGTTGACCTAAATCGAAAGGAGAAGCCACAAATTTAATAAAAACTTTCCGCTTAGCAAGTTAAAGCATTTAATTCATCCTTATTTACACTTAAAGCACCAACCAGATTTAGCTTGGTACAAAATTTAATCAGTCTTTGAGCTGCGAGTTAATTCGATACATTCGAGAAAAGGCTTAAGGATGACGATCTCATAAATAAATAATAGATTTCTGGGTCCGCTATAATAACCACCAAATCGACAAAGCTTAGCATTGTTGGTTTCTTAGACGTCCTTCATGGTTCTCTCTCATGAATATTAATAATTGAGTATCGCTACGGACATGCCGTCTTTAGGAATAAGGAATAATTCATAAACCAATTGTATTCAAACCAACGGTTGGGTGTACAAAGCCGGTCATTTGTACAGCTAAACGAACCCCTTGATGAGACTGCATACAGGTTATGTTAATACTATTTAATTAATAAGTAACCGAATATCCTGCCTTTGTTTTTGTAGAGGGGAAATGCATTTACGTGTACCTCCTCGTCCGGAGAAAACTCAATATCCTGCCTAGCCTAGCCTTCTGAATTTTATGAAGTGGTTCAGAAGAATAACTTTTCATAAAACCATTTTATTAAAATAACATTCCTCATTTATTTATGCTCAGTATGATAAATTTCTAAGATTATTATATACTAGCTTCCGAACGTTCAAAACACTCCCATAATGCTTTGAACGAGTTAGCAAATTGCATTGGCACTAAAAGCTTTACATATATCTATCATAAAGTTTTCGAGTACGCTTGCTTTGAATGTACCAAGTTGACCGCAGCTTTAAAGTCACTGGAAACACTTTCAGAGCACGTACCTACAGTCTGCACTCGTTTTCTTTATTTATGTCCTTCGTAAGGTCAGTAACAGCACCACACTTGAACATTTAGAAAATGTATTAAAATTTATGACAACCAAATCTTATTCAACTTGGACCACACTAAAACCGTCAGAAAAATTGTGAGTGTAAAGTGAATTATTTCATTAGGTAAAAAAATGGGACACATTTTATTCCAGTAGGTAATTTAATTAAAAAGATTGGTGACATTTTCGTAAAAGTGCCGACAACAGGGAATGTTCGGTTATTGTAAGAAAATTCCTTGTAATTCGTTGGTGGAACGCGGACGGAAAGGGTCCCGGAAAATCTGTGTTGGAACAAATTCGTCCGTACGACGTACATTTTGCAGTCTCACGACCAATTGCGCCGGCTTTTTATGACCCGCTCTATTGTTCAGCGTATATTTTAAAAAAATATTCCACGCTGTTGTGGGATGGAAAGAAAAACATTATGTCAGCAGCTCCGTACTGTGCGGGATGAAAATCAAAGGATATACGGATCATGATGCCGACCCCGGCGACGAGTACCAGTGCTCAGATAGAACAAGCTAGGCGGACAAAATTAAGTTGTGCGCTTATTTGTTTTAGCAATAAAATATTGCCTTGTATTTTTTATGTAATGTCTCTAATATTAAAAAAATATATTTGCAAACGTAATAGTTAATAGTTAAACGTACACAAGATTAATTTTAATTATCGAAAACTTTCTACAGAAACAGAAAACTAGAAGTCCGAGACTTTACTTTAAATGATAAAAAACTAACGTTTTAGGCTTTAGGCTTTAGTTCGCAGTAGGCACACCACAAAAAGTCTCGAAATTATGATAAATGTTGGAATAAATAGCGTTATTTACGAACGACTTGGCAAGTTAAATCGTAGTTCGTAAATGTTAGCCATTAAAAAAGTTGCCAGCCGTTTTGCATCTACAAGCGACTATTTATTTTCAACAACTTTTGGCAATATAAGTTTATACTATAAATGCAAATATGTGGCCTTGTTTTGAGTAGCGTATGCGTTTTGGTTCTATTTTGTAAATAATGGAACAATGAACTAAAAATAATATCTAATTTTATTTAGCAGAGTTTTATAACGAGTTAAGAGAATGTGGTGTTTGTTTTCCTACTTATGCTTTACTGTAAAATAAAGAAACCGATTTATGATGGTACCTTTAAAGTAACGTCGCTCTTGAAGTTTTGCAAAACCAGGCTATCAACGAAGCCGTTACCTCTTCTCAAACCTCCTTGACAGAAGAACATTGTAAAACACTTGGAAAACATCGCTGCAGCTATTTCACTACAGAACTTACTCGTTCTTGGGTGCAATTAAACTGACGAAGATACAAGTACAGAGTAAAAGAGCAACATCTAAAATTTAGCCCGTTAGATCAGATAGTAATCATACTCAGCTGTAAGCAGTGTCTTGTTCTTCGTGATGTTAGAACTTTACAATTTCAATTAATAATTTACTCTTCAATAAAAAGTTTATTTGGAGTTAGTCTTCAGAGTCCTCTTTTAGGTAAATTATTGCCTTTGTTGGAGTCTTTTCTTGTGGTTTGTTTCTCTAGATTTCTTACTGCTGCTACAAATGATATTCATGTGGTCAAGCTTTTTTACTACTTCTCTCTCATCTAGAGGCGTCGAAAAATGACAACCTTACTGTCCATTGCTAATGTATATAGAATTAAGTGGGTCATTTAGATATAAACCAACCGGTTCCGTATGCCAACAGTAATAACGATTAACAAAAAAACCTTCTTGACTTTGGCGGTACTTGAGAAGGCTTGTACAAATGATGACTTTGATTTCGCGTCTTTATTCTGTCCGAAGTTTTATTGCATTTATATTACATACATGCATACATACATAACTTCATGCCTGTCTCCCATAAATAGGGTAAGCAGAGACTGTTTTTACACATATCTATAACATAGTTACGATACTACAGAAACGGTTACACTTGATAGCAACCCCACAAGTAATTCATGTAATATACATAACAAATTCATACTCCATAATTGGTAATGCATTGTAATTAAGTTAAGAGGTGCACTTAATCGTAACGTTTACACCGTACTCTAGCAACCGCAATAAGTCATAAACAGACTGTTAAAAGCTCATAATCGTCTCATAACTGTGGAAAAGGCTCTCTATTCGATAATTAACAACACCGCAGGTAACAGATATAAACAGAGTTTACCAGTCAATAGTCTGTGGTTTTAGATGTTTGTAGAACAAACTAAACTATATGGATATGTAGAGATAATTAGTGTATGTGATTACCATTGAGATAGTGTCCGTCACTTCTAGAATCTATAGTGTTCACGTTATTGACAAATATTCAAACTTGCCCATTTAGGCATTGGTCAGACCAAACGTATTGTCGGCCGCTGACTATGAGGGCGCGTTACCTGGTTTATTGGTTTTTCATTATTCAACTCCTTGTTCACACCGAACCGACTATACGCTATTTTGTTTGCAATACAAGTGAACAGTCGGCGCCGGACAACACGCTTGGTGTGAAAGATGCCTTAGTTATAGTATTATAATGAGACCCTCCTCGGCTTCTTACGAAGCTTGTAATATGTTTTAGGACATGATTAGTGATTACATACGAACCTTCTAGGATAAATAAATTCTCTGATGAAAGTATTTTGATTTTGTTTTTTGTTTTTTTTTTTTTTTACCACATTCACACAGCGCCATTTAGCCCCAAATTAAGCAATTATATTTGCTTGTGTTATGGGTACTAAACAACTGATATACTACTTAAATACATTTTTTTTTTGTAAATACATACATATTATAGATAAATTACACCCAGACACAGAACAAACAATCATGCTCATCACACAAAGATTTGTCCTAGGTGGGAATCGAACCCACGACCTCCGGCTTAGCAGTCAGGGTCACTAACCACTAGACCAACAGGCCAGTCAATATATAAATATAAAGTATGTTTATTGTAAGTTTAATTCGCACTTGTTGTACAGCTATTAATTATTTAACTGTAATCTGTTTAATAGCAGGCCTGTTCTGCATTGCGTCGAGATTACTGACAATACAGACACAATCCACTGTTTTAATCCTACCTTTTATTCGCACAATACAAACGAATAAATAAATTTAACAAATTGTGTATAAAATATGGTTTGAATCTAAAGTTTTTAAGCCAAAAGGTTTGAAACCTAACTTACGGTTAGTTCACAGTTCATCTCGATGCTTGTTTGATTTTAGCTCCTGAGATTCCTTTCTCTATCACATTGAAAACCGATAAGATAAAAACTTTTGAAATAGACACCAAATCTTAGACAATAAATCTATATGCAATAAATCTTTGCTCAGTTTTTATGTCTACTATTTTACACTTTTAATAACTTTAATGCCGTAATCTACGCAAAGACCTGCAATAGTTTTCAAAATACTTTTATCTGCTATCTTAACGGCATAATAATAATTTGAATCATAAATTTAACAAAAATATGCTTACTCATCTGTGTCTAACTATAAGTTGCAAATGTAACTACCATCTAAACAACTTCACAAACATTAATATTAGCAATAACTGAGCAAAGATTAACATTGCTAAACAATAGCAGACTGCGTCAAGATTTTCTCCGTTAGTATAAATTAATTATGATAGTTTTTCTAGGATTAGAAATAAAGACCACTGGCGCCACAATGCGACAGGCGTATGAGTAACATTTGTTATTCATCACAATTGGTGTTTGAAAAATTCCTCTATTAACTCTACTCAACTATTTATTTAATTGCGAATGAATGAAGGAAAATTTAATTAAATTTCGATATAACTTAAAAATCAATATATTCAAGAAGTAAGAATTTTTTAGCGCGTTCAAACAAACAAACACATTTTACCGCTTTATATAGTATAGATATAGATTGAATAAATTTATATTGAGTTTTTTCGTCAAAAAATTATTAGTAGGTATTAGCCCGTAGTCGTGAATTAATTGTGCCCGGTAAACGCCAAAAGGTTCACCGCTGTTACACGGGACGAAACGTGGGTGTTCCTCAACTTCTTCGGATAAGTAATGATGCTATGTCATATTTGTTTTTTTTCGTTTCAATACGTGGGTCAGTATAATAATAAATATTGTCAACAATATTCAGATTTCTCACAGTTGACGCTGAGTAGTACCATAATTACAATATTATACCTATATGTAATGCTGACACAAATCATTACGCTACCGCAATACAAAGCAGTAGGTACGGAAATTAAAATTTCGAAAGATGCTGGTTTTGAATCCACAAACTAATTACGTATATTCTAAAGGTGCCTCAACCATCATGACATATACGTTCTTTTGTACTCTTTTTACCTTAAAATAACAGCTTTGGTAAAAGTAAATATTGTTTTCATTTTATTGGCCTACCAAAATAACTTATCTGCCTCTGTCACTTCAATTAACATAACTGAAGGCAAAGAAAAGATCCTTTGAGTAAACATATTTTTTTGAATATTTGACTTTAACAATACTTGACTTTGTTATCTGTAGTTAGATCGACAGCTTTTAAACGTGTCAACTACCATTTTTACAGCTATATGTGAATTGATAACGATAGCCTGTTTTATTTGATTCTGTCATAGAATCTGACCTCGGTAAACCTATAATATCAACATGAATGTGTACTCAATCTGTGACCTATTTTCTGTAAGCATCTACAGGACGTAAGGAAACAGTTTTCCTCTTGTTTGATCACAGATTATGTAATTTTAAACACATTATAGCATTTCAAATGTCACTTAGGGACACAGTCCTATGATGAATAGTCGCTTAAATTAACCGGGAAAGAAAAAAAATACGACGCGCTCCCCAGGCAAAAACGATTTCATTTTTCAGAGCTTGATAGGTACATTAGGAAGATACTGCAAATGTTCTGGAAGAAGCGGTACAATAGGCGCTCTTTTTTGATCGTCCGCTTCCCTTTGTGGAAATTTCGACGTAAATTTTAATGATAAAAAACAAACGTATTTAAGTATTTTGATGGCTGTGATCTCTTACTTATACCTTATTGTTTAGAGTAAAGACGAAGAATTCCTATGTTAATTTACTTTTCGTGACAGTTTAGTAAATATCGAAGTGATATTTTTAAAGCATATCTGCGTTATTCGTTGCCTTCATTAGAGACTCGCGATAGATTCATTTTTTTTCATTCTTATATTACTTTACAAACTACGTGCAAAATTTTACTACTCATTAACTTACTCGAAGCTAAGAGTAAGAATTTAGGGATACGCTGACAGATACTAAGTGATTACTTTGTGTTGGAAAGGGTTAGACAAATTCCTTTTACAATACTTATTAACTCAGTTAATAAAGTAAGGAACTTTAACTTGTTTGAACTTGTTACCCGCAATAGATTTACTGCTTAAATTTATTTTAAAATCTAAATACATAATTGTTTTTCATTTGCCAATATAAATGTTTCGTTACATTAAATTGTTGATTATTGCTAATATAAATCATCATGTTTTTCTCCAAATAGTAAGTAGATAGAGGATTCTTCGCATTTCGTGGCATGCCAATGTTAAGTATCAGCATCCGCCGTTGCTGGCACCGCACCGCAGCATTAAGCTGAGGGTCCGATTCTTCTACACAAGTTTAGTTTTTGGTTTTAAATTTACCTAGGTATGCTATTTTCTGTACTTTTGTTTTTTTTTCTTGTCCCTTGTTTTTTTGTACGTCGCTTCTGGACAGAATAAATATTTTTTCGTTCATTCTTTACTTTCTAAAAAGTATATTTTTTGTATGTACTGATCTAACCCTAAATCTCAGCAGCCACTATTACGCAAAACTGCTTTACCAAAACATACGCCTATTAATTTCATGTTAAAATAAGTAAATATTTGTCTACATAAAGTTTTGATGTAAACCCTTAGGTACACAATTTCCCAGTATTTCCCGGGTAAAGTAAACACAAAGTAGGTGTCAGGGCAATTATCCGAGACCGGAATGATGTTCGGTAAATAACGTTTTAACATTTTTGTACAGTAAACATTCTGATTTATTGGAATGTACGATTATTATTCTCATTTATACGAGTATGAATACGCTAAATTTTAGTATAATAAGGGTCCAGGAGTCTCTGGTCTACACCACAATCTCACTTCTCATGGGTGTCATAAAAGGAAACTACAGGTAAACCAGGTAACAGGCAGTTATTTACCACTGTACTTAGGAAAGGACCAACTTCACTTTCTTTAGAACGAACGCCTATTGGAAGAGGCTTATGTGCAGCAGTAGACGTTTTCAGGTTAAAACAAACGATATAATACTTACATTCAATTGCCATGCCATTTATAGAGAATATCTATACTATCATTTAAAGCGAAAGAGTTTGTTTGTTTGTAATCTCTGGAACTACCAGTCCGATTTGAATAATTATTTTTACGTATAATAGGGGCGTTCTTGTGGAAGGTTATCGGCTATGTAACATCATGGTACTGGCGAGCAGAGCAGTAAGCAAAGATGCGGGTGAAACCGCGCCGCAAAAGCAAGTTAATATACCAATAGGGAAGTTTTATTTTACTGTAGAAAATATAGGTCGTATATTTCAATGCATTATTACACTATTCAAAGCATGAATAATTACAGGCAGGGGTTCTTCGTGTTTATAGAAACAGCACAATACTCGTGAGTAATTAACTAAAATTACAACCTCCTCTAATATCAGAGGCATGTTTCATAAGATATTAGTTGTGTAGTATGTTGTATCTATAGCTATGTGTACACATTTCACCTATAATATTGTGTTTAGTATGAGTGTTGTAGGAATGAGGCCTTCTAAAAATATTTGTGTGCCCCACAGGTTGTTTGGAGATTGAGTGCTGTGTTCGTGAATTTTGTAATTGAAAATTTGTCCGCAACTTTTTTCTGCAGGTATGCGTACGAAAATAATGCTTTTAAAATAATATTTTCTTTATTTATTTTATTCTTGTTCAACGCAGTGCTACTAAAGAAGACTATTGATAGCAGATGATATTATTGTACCTACCTCTCACTCTTAAAGGATGTGTTAACAGCTGATAGTTTTCAGTTACCATTATTAAAACAGACAGTTTAAAGTTTTTAAGTCTAGTCTTTTATTCTTATATGTCTTTAGTGTCTGTAGTTCTCTGAAGTGGCAATGGGCAGACCACATAGCTCGAAAAACTGACGGCCGTTGGGGCAGAAAGGTGGCGACCACGTACCGAAATAAGGGTGACGGACAACCGATGGATGAGGGCGGCCAACGACGTCTTTTGGCTAACATTATGATTATGATGATACACTATTCAAACCCTCTCTTCTAAATATTTCAATCTTTGATTATTTCAGATTATTTAAACAGGCCGCACTACTACTTTAATCAAAGTAAAAAGGCATTGTTGTAGCATTTGTAGCAGTATTATGACATCTTTGATGACAATGGCAAAATACTACTACAACTTTTGTGAGCAATAACAGTGCAACCCTACGAAGTACTGAAACATTTTATTATTCTGATTGAATGTTATGCCGTCACATACAAAACAAAATAAACATTGTAACATACTCTCGAACGGTTACAATATAGATTTATACACGTCTATTGGCTGAAAGTGTGTCAGTAAATCTCTGAAGGAGTCATATATTATATTGTTATACATTTACTCGAGAGAAACGAACGCGCTTGGGACGTTTGAGAATAAAAGTAGAGCACAATGTAATTTAGGAGGCTTCTTACTTATATTGGTGCAACTTGGATACCCTTTGTATCGTAGCATCATAGCAGTACTGTATATATAATATTTACGTATAAAATTTATTTATATAATTCTAATTTTTAGTACTGTAATGCTTTGCGTCACTTTAGTCACACGGGGCTGTCGCTGAAAACCAGCGCTGTTGCGCTTTGAAGCGCCTCACCATTAAGCTGATTAGCGGCCAGTTTTTCGCGTTGACGTGAAGCACATCTGCCGCGAGCCTGTGTGAAATTCATGGTACTCTGTTTTATTTTGTCAGTTTAATGTTTTTGTTTATATTTATTGTTTTTTTACTGTGGCAGAATGTTTGTTTTTCCTTATTCTTGTGTGTGTCACTTACATGTGAAAAATAAACTGTTTTTCTTTCTTTCTTTCTTACTGTCTAAATTGTGCTGTGTTCCTAGTAGGGAATGTCTTTAAAGCAACCAATGTTTGTTTACAAACGGTGTTTGTTTTTCACTCCTTTTAACAATAATTAGATATAACAAAGAATTACTACGTAATAAGTTGTCTAGTACTAATTCAAAGACTAACAAACCATTACGAGGACATTATATTTTATTCGTAATAGGTGAAAAACATAGAGCTAATAGTTATCATTTTATCCATCACATCTTATCGTTTTTGGCGCAAAAACCTAAAATTACATGAACAGTAATCAGAATGAAAGAGTAAAAGAGTAGGTACAAACAACCTGTTGCTGTACATCACCCAATTTACAAAATACAACAGAAACTACTCAAAAGCCGTACTTACTCAACAAATATCTGCTTTGTCTCCAGCCAGGGATTTTCAAAGGGACAATACAAAAATAAAATTGGCCAGAACAAAACCTGTAGCAACACAATGTGTTGAGTAATGGATGTTTCCTGGACCATGTCTGGCCGTGCCCACACAGGCATCACTGAATTGATTGCATGGATGTCACACTTGGACTTGGGATGCAATTTTATTGTCTGTTTGTCTTGTTAATAGTTTATTTCCTCAAAAAATTGTTGCTAATTTTAAGTACAACACGCCTGTAAATGAAGGATGGATTTTACGTACAGATCCAACGCATTCTTTAGAGTCTGTGAAAAGTAAAAAAGTAGTATATAAAACAGAAAGATTGTTGCACTAGGATCACATGGAACGAAATGACGATGACGATACGAGTGTACTGTACCTAATTTTAATATAAGTCTACTTAAGCCTACCGAAGTGATTCCACTCTGTCTGATGGTAATCAGGTAAGATAGGCTCCAAAAGCCATCTTCTCAAACTGCTGGAATAGTAGCCTCCACTAAAAAACAATACACGTCATATTACATGGAACCATTGACACCATAGATCCGTCTATGGTGTCAATGGTTCCAATAAGTAAAGTAGAGTCACTTCGGTAGGCTTAAGTAGACTTATATTATAAGTAGGTACAGTACACTCGTATTGTCATCGTCATTTCGTTTCATGTGATCATAGTGCACAATCTTTCTGTTTTAAATTGCTACTTTTGAGAGCCTATAAAGAAATTCTATACAATTAATTACCATTTTAAAATAAATCTAAAAGTCTAATGAATAATCATGATGAGAAACTTCAACAAGCTAAATTTGCATCGGTATTCTGACTATACATACGAATAAGCGACTAATATATTACGTATCATGACTCCTAAACCCGGACTTTATAATAAGGACATGTGATCATACATGATTATATGGTATGAGGAAATGTTCCCCGCTGTGTTTTACACAGAATCTCGAGACTACGTTATTTTAAACCGTAACTTAGTAAATCCCTTGTGATTGGTTAAAATATATTACTTCTTGCAAGATATGAGTATTCAAAACGTTTCAAATTTTAAAATGATTTAAATTTTTGGAAGTATTTGACAGCGATATTTTGCATTTAAATTTTAACAGACCGATTGGTTGCCTTTAATATGCACAAGCTACTTGTAGCTATATAATACTAGCTGCGCCCACAGACAAAACAAATTTTAGGCCTACGCCTATGTCTCCGTCAGGAACTAGAACGATTTTCGGGATAAAAGGTAGCCTCTGTCCGTCTCCGGCACCGAACCTATCTACATACCTAATAATTTTCGTCGAAATCTGTTTTGCCGTTTTAGGAGCCGTAACAAACATACAAATACACTAACTTTCGCATTTATAATATTAGTTGGATGCCCTGGGTAGTAATGTTTTGCGGGAGTTTTCAGAGTTGTTTAACGAATCTTTGAACAGTTAACTGTGTTTGCTAAGTTCAAGATGTAGTAATGTTAACCATATATAAGGTAAGTTCGACTTTATAAACTTTTGTAAAAGTTTGATAGAGTGTCATTTGCTTCCAATAGCTTAGCGGCATAAAAGGTTTTAATAATTTTATAACAAAGAAAAAAACATTTATTACCACAAATATAGACACAATAACAAACATATTAAATTACGAAACACAGATACAAGACATATAAAATCAGTTAAAATAATTACATTATAATACATAAGCTACACTTGTAGCAACCAGGTCTCCAGTTCAGCATGTGCCAGGTCACAGAAACCTGGCACTGGTTTCCAACTGAAGCCTGTTGCAGTGACAGCACGGAAGTCAACAACAATGCAAGCAAACTAAAAATTAAATAGTGAAGCTGTACAAGTTTATATTTGTATGAACCGAGCAGAGCAAGAATAGCTAGTAAACTTTTAGGTGTACTTTATCCAGAGAAAACACTTCCATATCAAAGCTAAAATCAAAACTAATTTCTTAGCCTATAGAAACTTAGAAACCACATTGACGTACCACGTATGGTTTCTAACTTTTCATCTCAAAGTCAGGAGTCATTACTCAATTTTAACTTTGTGATGTAATTTAGTTCAACTTAAAATTATTACATGCAAGTATTACTCGACAAAGATAATAATATAACGTTAAAAACACTTTAAAGACACCACTGAGTAAAATCACAGTAGATACCTAATGTTAAGAGATCAGTATTCATACATAAACACCTCCACAGGTAGGTGCTTCCTTTTGTATTACAATTTAGAAATTCTCTTCTACATGCACTCTTTATACTATTTAGATTGTAGTTGGATGTATGAAAACACAAGGTTGTGTACTCCAAACCTGCAAAGTACAAATGTAATTTTTGAAAATTTATAAAATAATTCGATTTAATATATCTTGGTCCTTACTTCCGCTGGTGGAAAAATCGTTATAAAACCTGAGCTTATAATAAATATCAGTCTGAAATTGCCAATTCGCTCTAAGCGTAGTGATTAATGATCGCCTTTCTTAGACTGAGATCAGGCCTTTATCCTGCAGAAGACAAATAATAAGCGAGTATTTTGTCATCATTAGAAACTACTTTACAAATGAAATAAATAAATTGAACTTGATTTTGTTTCGTTTTTATTTTTTAAGAGTTCATGTCTATAGGTATATAACTATCTATTTAGAGTTTAAATACGAAATTTAGAAAAATGTTTGGTCTATAAAACTAAAACTTATCAGATAGGTAGAAAATGTCCTATATTAAAGAAACGTAACGGAACGAATTTTGCGATACCCTGGACAAAACCGATAGAAGATTGTCTTGTACCTATCTATATACTAGCAATCTTGGCAAAATATAAATTTTTATTTTTAGAGAGGAACTAATATTTCACGGTTAGCAAATTTATTAAGTTATAGTGAAGCTGACTAAAATCATATTAACTCTGCAAAAAACTTAAAAACAAAATTTTGTATGATAGAATTAATATATAAATATATTTATTTTTTATATTTTTTATAATGATAGGATAACTCTTCGACCTTTGAGACCTTTTAAGCCATATTTTTGTTATAGTTAAGGTTTCTATGTCAACAGAGTTCAAGATAAGCTTGGGAAGTATAAATAGCGTTCAACCTTGTGCATTAGAAATAACTTAATCAAGGCTTTATATTTTTATGATATTACTGGCTTTTCTTCATCGTGGTAATAAAACGAAAATTATATAATATAGTTTATGAAATGCTGATCAACGAAAAATTTACTAATCACCTGTTAAATCTCATGTAAAGTACCAATTGGATTGCTAAAAGCATGAATAATTAGTTTAATTTGATCTAGTTAGTAACTAATTAGGTCAAATTAAACTTATTATCCATGCTTTTAGCATACTTTTAGGTATGATACTTCACATGAGATTTAACAGATGATTTTATTGGTTTGAGTGGTGAAATTTGTGTTCAGCCTTACAGAAACTGGGGGTAAGTCCTCCATGAGCGACAGTTAGTGTTTACCACCAGGTGGGCTGTTTACTCGTCTGTAACTGTTGACAATAAAAAAAAACAAAATATTGCTATTGTTTAGAAAAATAATGCCAAAGTCGATTTCATTCGAAAGATTTCATTCCAAATTCCTGAACTGTCGATTTTGGCTTAAAAAATGTGGGGACTGTGTTAATAAACGACCACGGGTATCACGCCCGACAACATCGACCTATTACAAAGGAGATAAAATAAAACAATTTTATTCGAACGAGCATAATTAATTCATTTTCAAACAGAGATTTTATTTTATAGCGAAAAATTTAATAATTATTTATTAAGAAAAGGTGACATTTTTGCATTCTGAGAGATTTTTATATGTTGACTCGTACTACCACATATCAGGTGTTATCACCTGTATATTTTTGAAGAATGTTTGAACATGTTTAAATTTGCCGAGGGCGGCATTCTTATTGTGTGAACTTACTAACATGGACGAGGTATAGGAGTAGGAGTAGGCTTCTGCACAGTTAAGCAGTGGTTAGAAAAACTTCTAATGGTGTCTTAACCAACATTTGCGCTGTAACTTTTATCAAATTAATTGTGAATTATAATATTACCAGCTTTTCGCGGCGAGGTTTTACCGGCGTGATGTTACACAGCCAGTTACCTTCCTCGAGAACTGGGCTATCATACGTAAAAATAATTTTTAAATCCGTCCGGTATTATTATTATTTATTTATTATAATAAAGAGTACATAATAAACCTATAAGATAATACAAAGTCCCACAAAACTGTATAAACAGTTTGACTGTAGGATCAATTTATGTAACTAGGTATATGTAGGTTGTACTAAAATCTATTCAAAATGTATATAAGGTAAGTAATGTTGTATATATATAGTAACTAGTAAAGGATCTTTATGGTAACGTGCTTATGAGGTATTTCTTTAATTCAGTTTTAAATTTATTTTTGACATTTTCGTCTGTGATGTCCGCTGGTAAACTGTTATATAAATATTGTATACGTTTTGCCAGTGTCCTATCTCCGTACGCATTAGTCACTCTAGGTACAACAAATTTACCAGAGGTCATCGCTCTAGTATTATAATTATTATTTACATTTACTATGAATTTTAGAAAAACGGTATACAACATGTTTTCGACTAATGAAGAGAAAAATACAAAAGACAGTCTTGTAACTTTTATAATGCTGAATTAAAAGGAATATTTTAATAATTTTCCAGTAGGTAGTTCCAGAGATTAGTGCGTTCAAACAAATGAACAAACTATTGCGCTTTATATAATAATATAGATAAATAATCATATTCTGCCAGCGATATTCGTAATACAATCGACCTATCTATCTCGCCGCTCCCCTGCATTTTAAGATATTTGTGTACCTACTACTGTTTTAATAAAGAGTTTAATATCTTTTTTTTTTATGGCAGATATCTAGCGTGCAACCTTAGACAAAAGGGTAAATTATAAAGGCTCGCCAAGAATAGGTACACGAAGAAAGTACATAACTCGGTCGCTTACTCCGTTGTAACACAGTGCTCTAAGTAACCCCTCGAAATTTCTAATCAAAGTAATAAATTACGCGGCGCCCAAATTCAAGTACTTAATTAAATTGACGACCTTATTCTATATCGTTAGTTTTTTAATTTCGAGTACATTGACTTAAAGAAATTGCGTTAAATTACAATTGTCTGAAAATCCGTTTGTCATGACCCATAATAGCCTTTGTGTCTCTATAAAATCGATTCATTCCATACCACGGCAGGGAAAAGCCTCATAGTCATCATGTAAACAAGCTTGCTATTGCTGTCATATATTGTACAGTCGACCATAAAGTTGCTTTACCAGCCATATTGTTAATTTCGTTTGCATATTACAAAACATGTCTATTTTTTGTTGCAAGTGCCAATACAGTGACAGATGTTACTGTCATAATGAGTCTATTGAATTTTAATTTTGATGGATTTTTCTCCTATCTTTTGTTTTCACGGAAAATGGTTGTCATTTAATTTCATCCACATTTTTTCTATTTTCATCATTGTATTATACCATTAATATCATCAACAAGAATATAATTCTAAACTTGACGCTGGCAGAAATAGCTGACACAATCGTCGGCTCTGTTGCCAAAATAAAAGGAGAAGAAGAAGAAGATAAAGCAAATATGTGTGCGACTATACAAACGTTATTGGAATAATAAAGTCCTTTAAATATTATAACAATAATTTGTCAACACACAAACATGATTCTTTAATATATTTAACATAAATAACCATGAAACCAGTTTTGTTTAAATTTTTTTGTACACAAAACAAGAACCATGAGGTAACAACGAAAATTATTAAAATATTCCTTTTAATTCAGCATTATAAAAGTTACAAGACTGTCTTTTGTATTTTTCTCTTCATTAGTCGAAAACATGTTGTATACCGTTTTTCTAAAATTCACAAACAACTCTTTATTAAAGGCTACATTGTTTTTATGTATAAAAAAACAATATTAAACTTTGTGTCAAGGTAATTAAACAGACGTTGAGACGAGCTAGATTGAAATGAATCGTTTTTTAATGCAATTAAATAGAACTGGAGGACGAGATTGTTTTTTTTTTGCAGTTTCTTTCTCTGATTAATTTGAGCAAACATGTATTATAGTTCAGCTGTTTGAATAAAAACCTATTAAGCGAACAATGATTTTAGCTAGGTGATAGTTTAGACAGTACGTTTAGTAATCGCAGTGGCACAGTCATATTACAGGATGCTGTTTGCTTGTTCACTGTCGAATAACTTGCCTGTTATCTTCACATTATTGTTTAGTTACTTTAGTCGTTGAATTGTGTTAGTGAAGTATATGTCGTTCTTAGCTGTAGGAACATACGTATGCTTAGTGACAGATGCTGAGGACTTCACTTCCTGGCGCAAAGTTTATAATTCAAAACATAGTTTTAATACCCCATACTCCTGATATCGAAGACTCAAAGACCTACTTCTAGTAGTTTTAGAATGAAGACAGGGTTAAAAAAGGTATTTCAGTTTTGCCACTTCAAATTGAACGCCAAACAAGAAATCTAGTTTGAAACTTGGAACAGAGTCAAAGCACAAGTCAAAGGTTAAGTTTTAAGTTTGTTTATGTGTATTTTTTTTATTTTTGGCACGTTTTTCTTCAAAGAGGAACACTATTTGATGCAGTAAATTACTAAATTGACCTAAAGCATATTTAGTAACACAAAAATGGTTGTAGCAGTTTTTTGTGTTAACAGAGCTTATTTATCAAGGAGAGACTATAATACTCTAATGCTTTTTATGTTATTAGATACAGACCATGATGTCAGAAACTGTCAGAAGATTCTTAAAATTGCGACAATACATATACGTGTCATCTAAAGACTAGTATTTAGCGAGATGAAAAATTGTTAGATTTAACTATTGACCTGAATAAAATACAACCACGGCAAGTAAATAAACCGGCATAACATAGGAATAAAGCTTTTTCTTGCAATACTCCACAGGGGTTCGGACCATCGTTGTGTCTGCGAAAACAGGATGCTCGCCAAAACTTTGATTGAACAAAGTTTGTTTGTTGCATGGTTTGTCTCACGGAGAGTGCTTTAAACAGCAACATTTTCTGTTTCACATGATACTATTCGTCACCTTTCACCTGAATCATAATCATTTTAGCGAAAAATGATTAGTCTTCTTTTGTTTAAAAAATATCTAAATGCTTTTCACATTGAAAAAAATTTGGTACATGTTACTTTAACACAATGACACACATATACTTAATTCATTTACCATGCAATTGCCCTCAATTTAGCAACAATAAGTGTAATTATATATAGTAATTCATATCATTAAAACGATAATCAAATTGATGTTGAGACTTGAACAAACATAAACTCAACATAGAATGATATTATTATGAAAAGGAATATAATCAGAGCGATCAAAGAAAAATGATTGCCGATATTAAATGAAAAGATATTTTTCTCGAGTACTAACTCGAATTACTTGACACAATATTTAAATCAATGTTATTATATCAAGATTTATATATGAAAAAGGTTGTTTTTTCCTTATTCGTTTATTTTGTGTTTCGTTTACGTTTTATGCTTATAAATAATAACTTTTTTCTCTTACTACTGGCACTAACATTTACTATATGAGTTCAATATGCCGCATTTCCTCCATACCAAACAATAGATTTTTCTAATAAAGTCACAGACAATTCAGAGTAAGTAAAACCATCTCTGGACCATCAGACACATCTTGTGTGGTGGTTGAACTTTCAACACTCGATGCGATGTTACAAGATAACTTTAAGGTACAACTCCAAACGTGCAGAAAGGTTATATTACCTGCAATTGTCTACTGGTAACTGAATTGCTGAGTCACAAAACAAAATGAAAACATTGTACGAGTAGCATTTTTGAAATAAAATTATTATTCGTAAATATATACGTAAATGGCAGTATACGAACGCTTTAGGGAAAATTGAAACGAGTAGAACAACAGTTTGAGTGCTACAACGACAGTCTGCAGAATGCAATGACACTATTCTCTGTGCTTATTACCTCTGCGAGTGCAACTGGCTGTCGGTGATAGCTGTTGCTTGCCCCTTTATGAACCAGCAAAAACGTGATGAGTTCTGTTTGATTTAATTTATTTATACAAGTTAGTCTTGTTCAGTTTTATAGTATATGTTGATTAAAACTTGTTAAATACACTAAAATAATAGTTAATACACGTATTCACAAATGCTGCTGGTTTACTGTTATAATTATTTTAGGCAAAACGATATAGGAACTTGTAACAATGAATAGAAGTTACTGTGTTTATTTTTTACTTACCAATCTCCTATTAAGAGTGACTAGTACGTGAGAAGCAGAACAAGGACGCTAGTTTACTATATAATTAGTACTAAGTTACTTTAGTCCCGCCTCTTTTAGTATGCTCCACTAATTAGATTTCAACATCACAATACTAAACAATAACTAAAATGTTCAAATGTTTCTGTAATTATTCTCTTAATTATCGTGCCTTACTGAATACTAAAATTAAAAACAGTCAATTAAGATCATAAATAAGTTAGTTCAGCCAAGAATATTAAGAAACTGTTACACTCGGCAACAAAACGCTTATAAATAAAAACAAAAATTGCCTTAGAAAATTGTTTAATACGTTTAAAAAATTTAAAAATAAGTTCGACTGTGCAGAACTATACACACGAAACCCAAATTTTACAATTCAAAAATAATAATTGCCCTGAATTACCGAACCTGACGCACAAGTGGCATAGATTTCTATTCTATTCATAAAATAGATTAAAAAATGTACACAAAAAAGTACATGTCAATTCTATACATTTTTTAATCTATTCTATGAATAGAATAGAAATCTATGCTACTTGTCTAGGGCCTCTGCTAACAATTTGAACACTACGTGTAGGTATAATGAATGTCGCGAGTTTGATTTAATTGAAAACCAGTATAGACAATTAATTACAAATTTAATTTTAGAACTCAATCTAGAACTGCGTTAATCCTCACATATGGAGTAAGGAACATATTACAAATAGGTTGAGTAAAGAAAAATAATGAGTGGGATGAGAAGTCATAGGATGAATACGGAACAATCCGATCCCGTCTGTCTCTTCCTGAGCGTGTTGTCAACTGATAGAATATCAGGTAGCAAATACCTACATAACAAATATCATCTTACTGCGGTCACCAGCTGAATATCCCCTGTTGTCTATATCTTGATGGATAGTCGGCTATTTTTACTAGTCAGCTAGGCGAAAGCCTAACATTGTAATCAATATCTAACTAATATTCTCAATGTTATTCTTTAATCTTTCGTATATTGGTTTTGAGCAACCAATACAAGTAACCGATATCGATGCAAATACTCTTTCTATTCTTAGGAAATTCGTTCGTAAGCAATGTAACCGCAGTGGTGTACTATCTGGGTATGCAATGTGTACAATTTACCGTACTGTTGGTGAGATAAGATCGTGGTTGTGTCAGCCTTGTGTATATTCTGATTCTATTTTTGTAGATTTTATTTGTGTAGCCTTGTTTTGTCTTTGTGTAGTGTGTATGATTATGTGCCTTATAATATAATCATTATATTATAATATAATGATTTTTTGACGTAACTTACATATTCTACATTACTTGATTGAAGATTGAAGTTGTTATAAAGTTGCCAATAAACGCAAAAATTTTAACAAATCCGTTTCGTGCAAGCAGTAGTACTTCTTCTATTCTGCGTCAGAGGTTCACCTAATAGTAAGTGGCAGCAGACGCTCAAATACTTTTAAATTGGCAGAAGCACACTGAAGGCGCTACCCACTATGAAGTTATTCCCTCTATACACCACGTTTAAAGTAGAACATGTGAACGTTCGGTAGCACCACGGCAGGTAGATTCGTTTCAGAGCTTTCACGTAGGTATAAGAGAGACATAAACAAGCTGTGCTGAACGAGAGTATATCCACATAGTATGCATATATTTATCTATGGCTCTATGACAAACAGTTCCTTAAATAAATAGAACGAGAAACATAGTCTGACTGCTGCTCTAACGCCTGTAGCTTATCTGACCGACTGATTGTGTGCGTCTACGTAAAATAAGTATGAACAACATTATCTAAAAGGCGTAATATCTATGCTATTATATAAAGCGGAAGAGTTTGTTTGTTTGAACGCGCTAATCTCTTGAACTACCCGTCGGATTTGAATAATTCTTCTTGCGTTTGATAGCCCAGTTTTTGAGGAAGGTTATAGGCTGTGTAACAGTACGCTACTGGCGACGAAAGCAGAGCAGTAAGCAAAGAAGCGAGTGAAACCGCGCTGTGGCAAGCTAGTTCGTTAATATGTAGCACTTCTGTTGAGACGAGACGGTACCTACGTAAAATAATTACCTATGTATATTTGTATGTATTTATATTAAAGTTAATTTGCTGACTTCGTTAAAGCTAATTTGGATATATTTTTAAAAATGTGTCCGGTACCTGTGCGAATAAAGACGTATTCGCCACCGTACACATTTTTAATGTTACAAATCTACTCACTGTCATTCGCTAAACAACTAAATACAGTAAAAGTCCTCAAATTGGCAAGACGTTTCACATGTTTATACTGCGTCTTAGTTTTGAGAGTGTAAGCCTCGGTGTTTGAGTAAAACGATACTCGCTATGTGCCTAACATAAATATTGACAGTTTTAAGAAAACATGAGGTTTAGTGAGAGTTCCTTCACTACTACTTGCAAATATTAATAAAGTAGTCAGAGGAATGTGTAGTTATTTTTCTTTAGTGTTTATTGTTAGATATCATATAGAGGCATATTTTAAACTAGCCTCCCGCATCGCGGTTTCACCCGCGTTCAGTTACATCTTTGCTTACTGCTCTGCTCCCGTCGCCATGTGGCGTGAGATTAGCGCGTTCAAACAAACATACTAACAAACAAACTTTTTCGCTTTATACAATAGTATAGATTGATAGTACAATAAATTGGTATTCTAACCTCTTGCAATCTCTCTTCTGATAGGTACCCTAGTATTACTTACTATTTATAAAATTTATTTTATACTTTCTTTAGTATGAAGTAGAAGTTAATCTCCAGATTAGCATTATACTTCATGTTTTACGTAGATGGAACACGTATGTGGACTTATAGATTTACACAACGTTAGGCGTTGATATATATTACATAAGGTATATTTTTAAGTTCTTGCAAAAAATGTAAGATTATGCATCCAATGGTGGAAAGGTCATTCTTCCGCATAATATCTTAGTCAAACGCAAACCCAAGGCAATTACAATACCTATTCAAATAGCATCTATAAATATTTTTTCCAAAGCATGCTTTCATTAAATTTTCCATTATACGACAATACTAAACGACATCTGCACATAATGCACTTTCAGTGAAAAGCAGAAGTAAAATAACAATTGGGATTTAGCAATTTTGAACCATATGGCGATTAGCAAGAGATTCACTTTTTTATATAGGCATTCCGTCTTATAATAATTTGCCACTAAAAGGTGCGATTAACAGCCTGCTTCGATTCTGCTACGCATAAGACAAACAACACAGTACATCTTGCTTCTCCAATATGACATAGCACTCATAACGTCCGACGTTATGTCTATGCAAATATCTCTGCATATTATACGCTTGCATATCGTGTAGGTATTTGCCGCAATGCCGTCTTTACTACATCCCAGGAGAACCAAGTAGTATACTGTAAAGTGTTAACTCTATTAATTATGACAATGAATTACTCCTAACGCAATATATTATTATGAAATAAATTAAACATCGAACACAGTGTTGGACATTTAGTAGACGCCTAAAATATTATGGCAATGGCAATGAATTTAATAATGATGGTTAGTGGTGCTTGGTTGAAATGGTCAAAATTCATATTATTATCTAAACACAGAATCTGCGCACAGCAGTGCCTCCGCCAAGTCAAGCAAAAAAAGTTGTGAGACTTGGTTCTTTTTTACAATTTAATTTATTAACTCTATTAATTATGATAATGAATTACTCCTAACGCAATATATTATTATGAAATAAATTAAACATCGAACACAGTGTTGGACATTTAGTAGACGCCTAAAATATTATGGCAATGGCAATGAATTTAATAATGATGGTTAGTGGTGCTTGGTTGAAATGGTCAAAATTCATATTATTATCTAAACACAGAATCTGCGCACAGCAGTGCCTCCGCCAAGTCAAGCAAAAAAAGTTGTGAGACTTGGTTCTTTTTTACAATTTAATTTATTAACTCTATTAATTATGATAATGAATTACTCCTAACGCAATATATTATTATGAAATAAATTAAACATCGAACACAGTGTTGGACATTTAGTAGACGCCTAAAATATTATGGCAATGGCAATGAATTTAATAATGATGGTTAGTGGTGCTTGGTTGAAATGGTCAAAATTCATATTATTATCTAAACACAGAATCTGCGCACAGCAGTGCCTCCGCCAAGTCAAGCAAAAAAAGTTGTGAGACTTGGTTCTTTTTTACAATTTGTTTTTGATGGCATTAAACTAACGTGTTTTTTTTTTAGAAAAACTAGTTCTCAGGATAAATACTAGAGGCGCTGTTAACAAATATTTATAGCTGTCACTTACTGGTGCAGTGGGATGGAAACGTAGGTATAATTACTTTGGTAGAGCTAGTTTTAAGATTACAGTTAAATTTAAAACTTAGTTGATTTTTGTCTGTTTGAAATTAGGTGCGTCTAGTTGCAAAATTACAATGAGACAGACTGTAATATAAGCCTAAATAATACTGCAAAAGACCTAAACTGAAGCTTTCTCCTAAGAAAACTAAGAATTCGAAGCGTTCCTCTAGCCGTCTTAATAACACTCACTGGATGTGAAATGCCTTCTTCCTCAATACAAACGTTGTTGGCACGGCGCGTCTTTGTAAGTGACGCGAGACGTGTGTGAGAAACCTAGTTTATAGCGGATTCCTAGAACCTGTAACGTACTATGTGATTGTTATGTGACTCAATTATGCTTAGCTACATCAATCTTTGTCTCCGCTATTGCTATAGAACAGATTGGAACATAAAACACGAAAGCATTTTCCAATATATAGAAAGAGAGTTAGAGAGAGCAAGAGAGAAAGAAAGAGAGTAATATAGGTGTATTATGCAAAACACACTAATAAGCAAAATGCGATGGGTCTTTAGTCATGTTTTTGTCATGAAATTATCAGTTCACTTTTAATTTTGTTTGAAATGACAACCTTAATTATCGGCCCCTTAGCAAAATCCATTTTAGTTGCCAGCCAAATTCCCGCTTCACTGGTCAAGTAGTTTTTAAGTGAGACCATTTGTTTTTACTGTATATGAATTTTGCCATAGCTCAACTAGACACGTATATAGTATGTAAATACAAAAAACAAAAGGAAATAAATACGAGAAAATTCAATTTTCGATAATATTTTATGACATTACGCTGCGGAACTTAGCAAGAAGGAGTTATTCCACTTAGCAAAAGCCTACAAATAAAAAATTACACTGCGTTTTTAGGGTTGCTTTTGATGGTAAATAAAATTTGTAAAAATTGTTATAGACACGATAATAGTAGCCTTTATGCGGCTATAGGATAACAAAGGGCTCATTGGCTAAATAATTATCTCTTAAATGCTTTGTAAATTAAATTTAACAAACACAATACACATGAAACACTGCTTACTGTAGCATCCTATATTTTATTATAAAACTGATTTGTTAGCCCCTTTGGTCGTATGATCAAAGCGATGAGACTGACATTTTAGATAAGTCCATTCTCCATTGAGACGAAACAGGCTGTGTAACATCATGTCATGTACAGCCCGCAACGTAATCATAATATTAATTAATTTGGTAGTAATATCTAGTGCAATATCGTTAGATAAATAAGTTAACATTGTAAATTGACAACAGTTTTCTGTATATTAACTCTAAATCGCTCTTCTGTTTTTCCACTAAACCTTTCGAAACCACGCAATAGATTTAAATACGGTTTTGTCTACCATTTAAAGCATTTATTCTGGAAGGGTTATAAGTACCTCTAATACGTGTAAGTGCAAGTTATAGTAAATATTTATCAACGATTTATAATCATATCATTAAAAGCATAATAGCATTATCGACGCAATGTGTAAAAAAAAACTCTAAGCATTATGGTTACTTAATTTTTATACAGCATTCACGTAATCTGTTACCATAAACATGTTACTATGTTTAAACCAGCCCTGCGTCGGATCTTTTTGCAGTCGTATCACATTATAAATACCCATTATTATTGATCAATTATAAAAAGAAAATAGAGAACAACAACTAGGTATGTAATAGTTTAAGACACTTGATTTTATATGACTATAAATGCTGTTTTCTCCAACTAAGTTAACTAAATCCTCAGCAAAATAATTATCTCCGTTTGAATATTAAATTAAAGAGACCACGTGTGAACGTGATACCTACTGCAATCATCAATCTTCTTGGTAATATCCTTCTAGACTGTTTATTGCTCTACTCTGTGGAGATATTATACCATTAATTTATTTAACGTATAACAGAAGACTGAATTTATAATTGTAATGTATGTCTTTGTCGAGTCGGTCGTTTTTAGTGGTATTGTTCGCGTATGTAGAAAGACGTGTCGGTTTACTACTAAGGTATTAAACGTAGCTTTTTACTTGAAAATAAGAACAGAGAATTTGTTGACTTTTAGGAGGATTGATTAATTATTGTATTATTTAGTATAATCACTTTTCTGTATCTGTTTTTATCTCTTAAGTTTACACTAACACAACAAACTTGTAAAATACTATTTCCTGACATAAATAAATTGTAATTAGATAAATAAAAAAATATCATCAATCTCAGGTGTAATAATAATAAATAACTATAATGTGCCGGCCTGATAAATCATCATCATCATATCAGCCAAAAGACGTCCACTGCTCAACATAGGCCTTCCCCAATTTTCGCCGGTCATTCGCTAAATCCATCGGTTACCAGACACCCTTATAAGGTCATCGATCCACCTTGTGAGAGGTCTAATAAATAACTCAAGCGAATTGTAGAAAGCTAAAAGATAATCTATTAAAGCTTTTAATTAACGCACACTAGGCAATCCAAATTACTAAGTCCACCTTTCTTGTCATGAGTACAAATTAAGTGCTGAGCCTCATAATACCTTTGTAGCAGAACATGAAACTTTAAGACTGTGGCTATGAAGGTATTATATTAGAGTGCTATTAAAATATTATTATTATTGTGTGAGCTTCATATAAACGAACTTGCAATAAATTTACACTAAAACGCTAACTCAGTTGATTGTGTGAGACTTTTGCCTGCAACGTAATAATTTTGCTAGTGAATTGGGTAGACTGGAAACTTTTTTGTTGTCAAATTATTACACTAAGCGATTGTAATATTTAGATTTTTTGGTATTTTTTGCAAAATATATTATGTATTCGAGGTAAAGTAAATTTAGACCGTAGTAGATCCACGCTGGTATCAGCATGAATAGGCCGGATCGTCCGGGGCAGTACAACCCTCTCGTAGAAGATCGACATAAGAGTAGTAGTATCCGTACTACTGCGTTTCGCTCGGTGAGTGAGAGCGCCGGAGGCCCAATTTCCCCCCTTTCCTCTTTCTTCACCTCCCTCATTCGCTTCCCCTAACCCCATTCCCAGCCGCCAAAGTGGAGGCCACCATACCAGCAGTTTAAGAAGATGGTATGGTGGCCACCACTTCTAGATTCCACTGACTGCTTACCATCAGGCGGAGTGGAATCACTTTGGTAGGCTAATATAAAAAAAAAATCTCAGTCTGATTGTTTTCAAGTCGCTGGACACAATATGTATTTCATCGATTAAAAAAAATCTTATGTTTTTTGACATTTCATTGGAACATTTAAGTAGCATAATGACAATCTTATTAGAACTTTGTGTACTGTTTGTTAGTGGTTGTACTTATAGCTGTCCATACTACTATATTATTGCAATCATTCATGCAGTACTTGAGCAATAGGCTTTTTTTCTTATTGAGCGATTTTATAGAACCACTTATCGTATCACAGATAATACAATACAATTAGGTCAATAGAAATATAAATTTACTTCAATAAATTAATATATTATCATTATCTGTGTTTGATAATCAACTCACATGTTTAATTAGAATAAGTATCTCTATCACAACAAACTTTATTTCTGTAATGATGTATAGAAGAGTAATTGTAAATAAATAAAACTTCTTTATGCAACTGCGCAAACATTTTAACTCGGAGCAAGGATCGAAACATGACCTCGAACTTTGGAGTAGGATTGCATTAGGAGTAATTGGTAGTGCATAGGGGTGGATTACCGTGAAAGACCAGCTGATAAGTTTTTGTTCTGAGCCGGAATTATTTATTAAAATAAACATCAACAAGTTAAGAAAATTTCATTCGTACCGTTTGACATATTTTTTGGTAAGACACTTATACAATATATTATTTTTATATAGTATTTATAAAAATTATTTTATATAAACTTTGTTCGTTTAGATTACCAGTAAGTCTTTAATTTGGACTTCATTGGTGTTTTAAATCGGTTACATCCAAACTTACTATTGACAATAATGCTTATTCTTATTATTTTATTTATTTAAATCAAACTTATTTTTATGTTTGCCCAATATATTCTAATATTTAAGGTTAAGCTACATCTAAGCAACCGATAGTTGCTAGTTTATAAAATACATTAAGTTTCAAATTAAGAGCATTCATTCAAGCATACATGCTCCGACTGTGAATTTTACAGAACATTAAGCTCTTTAACTTGAACTATTTCTGTATTAGCCGAGCTCATGTCGAATGTAAGCCACGTTTCGTTCATCTAAATAATTTTAACGAGAAGTTTTTCTTAGTCTTTTAGTTAATATTTTAAGTCTATATTGTTTGGTGCCTTTTTTGCACGTCGTAGTAGACGATTGGAAACCAGATGAATAAGAACATGTGACTTTCTTAAAATTCTGTGTTGACTAAGCTTATTATGTACTTAATTGACAAACAGTGAAGGAAAATACGACGTGGAAAAATTTAATATTTTGTCTGTAGAATTTCGTCATGTCTTAGCTGTATGGAATAAAGCTTTTACACTTCATTGCAATCATCAGCTTGGCGACGTTCACTGCAAGAAATAGGCGTCTCTCAAAGAGAGGTGTGGCAAACGGTATAGTGCCCACCGTAGATTATACACTTTATACTGAGAGCTTCCACGCTTGGCCGTCAGATTGGTGACCGCATTTTTTGTACGCAAGTAACACTGCTGAATTCTACCTGGTTTTCTCTCAGTCACCTCTCTTATAAATATGGGGTGGTTTCATAGGTTTTATATACCTACTAGACCGGAGGCCATCCATTCAATCGTAAACCCTGCCGTAGAACAATAACATGTATGTACTTTCTTTAACAATTTGTTTGATTTATTATCAGACTATTGAATATCAACATTACATCATGTTCCACAAGTTGATTTCCTGAGAACTATATTAGAACCTCAGAACCCTTGTCGTAATTCATACACACGGCCAATAAGGCTTCCTAATAAATCATCGCAGTCATTTTCCCAACCACAAATTTACCAAGCTTATACGCGAAGGTATCATTCCCTTTATCTCGCATCGTTAACCATACTCAATAGTCCGGCAGTTAAGATACTCCGGGAACAGCTATATACATGTATAAATTAATATGTGTTCCGTGTATATGTCAAATTTATGACTACAAATTCAGGTTAGACGAGGTAGACGTGACGAAGCAAAATCACATAAAATTTCTTAAACTTTATGATCAGATTTATGAGTCTTTTTACATTCAATGTCACACATGAGGATTGTATTCTTACATATGGTAAGACTTTAGGGCTCACATTTTATTATAACATGTTTGTTTGGCAGATAAGTCATAATTTGTCATATTAAAAATTAGAATACTACAAAAATACTAGACGACTGAATCTAGTGTTACTGTTTATAAACTACCACGTAGAGGTCTCAGGTTCAATGCTCGGGTCGTTTAAAATGATATGATATTGAATTTTTTTGTGTAAAATAATTAGCAGAATTAATTTATAGTTGGGATCCGGTAAATAGAATAGTATTAGACTCGCCTTCTATTATTTAATATAACTAGCTACACACGGGTTTTAAAGAGCTCTCTACCTACCTCTTCGAGAATTGTTTCATTCCAATATCTTTGGTCCTTATCTATACTTCTATATCTATACTAATATTATAAAGAGGAAAGATTAGTATTTTTGTATACAACGAATAAACTCAAAAGATTTCAAAAATTCTTTTACCATTAGAAAGCTACATTGTCAGTGAGTAACATAGGCTATATATATTACTAGATAAAATTAGAGATCCTTAGAATTTCCTACGAAAACCAACCCGCTCGAAGCGAGGCGGTGCTGGCCGGGTGCCGGTGGGCCTAATGAGCCTGAATGAACTTTGCGCTGAATTGTTCGGCGTGGTCAATAAAGTGGAGCTAATTATTAATGTGTTAAATTCTGGTAAAATAAACTATTTTATATAACAAAAATATTGAGAAGTGTAATCTGGTTTAAACAGAAGATATTATTACACCTGCAAATGATACATGATAGGTTTGCAATCATAATTGAATGCTTGTTACCTAAACACACGATAAATGAATTTAGCGCTTCCTAAATAAATATTAACTTTTTATCGCCGTAATGCGTCTCCATGAATAAATAGGTCAAGTTTTATGGTGCACATATTAACTTCTAACTTAATACTATACTAGCGGCCCGCCCTCGCTTCGCTTCGGTATCATAAGTTGAAATTTTTAGAATTCCTATCTTCTAACATAGCTTGTAGTAACTGTCGCTTTCTAAGTGACTATTTTCAAAAAAAAAATACATCGTTTCATATCTTATTACATATATTATAGACTTTTCATAAATTGAACTTCCTGCCCGGTTAAGGACTGTACTCTAGTTACGAGACGCTATAAATGCTGTCTGTATGGTCATGGTGCTAAGTCATGCAGAGAACAAGGCCCTATAGGACATGCAGTATCCGATTGTACTAAGAAAAATGACTCGCCGAAGTGTGCAACATGCCTACCTGCCTACGATTTCAAAAGCCAAATAATCATAAAACGAGCGACGTTAAGTGTCCGGCTAAAAAAGCTGCAGAGCAGAGATACATTAACTCTGTAGATTATGAGTGCACCTAGAACTAAATTATATTTATTAGATAATTAATTTATTAAGAAATAGCTTAATTATGATATGTGTCTTATTCAAAATATTTTATCATAGATACCTATTACAATTACAATATGCTTAACTACTTATCATCAAAATTAAAATAACTTTTTAACATTAACTTGTAAGCATCTTTATCCATAACAATAAAATACCTAATATAAATAATGCCTTATCTCGAACATATTGTATACCTACAAACAATAATAATGCTGATGCTTACATATTACTTACTCTAGCTATGTACCTAAATAATTAATTGCATCATCTGATTTATACAATATTGCTTATTGAAATATTTTTAACGCTAATTATTTTTAATATTTACATGTATTCTTTTTATTATCTTTATAATTTATTTAAATCGTGTTTAGTTTGTATTATAAGTATGTAGATATTCTTTAAAATATGTATATAAGAATTGTAATCCCGATGGTGGCAAAGATACAAGCATTTGCTTAGTTTGGGACCAAAGGGAAACTACTTTTATTGTATATTGTATGTAATTTATATTATTTTAATATGTTGTTGGGGCTATAGCTCGGGAACTGCTTGCTTGTGCCTGCTCTGAGTGTCCTGTCACCTGTACACGCATGGACCTGTATAACGCTACAGACAACGCACTGTTAGTGGCAGCGTACTGGTCATCATAGATTTAACTCGCCCGTGTCGACATGATAAGAAGGAAAACATTCAAGATAGCGACTCGCCCCGGTTTTGCACGGGTGGACATTTTTTTAAACATTTTGGTATATTCGCGGCCAACGCAATGTCAGCTCGTTGACCACGCGACGTTCACTCGTGAACCACTTGACATTCACTGGTAGACACGCGGCGTCCAACCGTAGACCACCGGTCGTCAACGAGTGGACACCGAGTGACGAGGCGGTGCTGGTCGGGTGCCGGGTGGGTCGAATAAGCTATATACCTTTAATATCCGAGCAAAACACTATTTTGTACAAGCCTAAAACTATGTTTATAGCGTGCGTTACACATTTGTTTGATGAAGACCGTACTCAACTACAAACCGTAATTACCTTATTATTTTGTTCATCTCGCAGTCATTCATTAAAGGCCTCCTTGTCGTACTTGCAGTGCACGTTACCGCAAAAGCGCTGCGAGCTTGTGTTTACTACCCAACTAGGATGGTGAATTTTGACTGAGAGCGCCGTGTTTACGTTGCGGATAAAGGCCGGGAAATGCAATGCTGTACTAGTTCTCTCAGGTGAAATGATTTAGAGCTTGTAGATGGTCAGCATGAGCAGTATACAAGAATGATTGATTCTTAAAAAGCTTTAGACATTGCTAGATTGTAATAAGCACTTGAAATATAATTACAATAAAAAATAGTGACAGTATTTTTACACACGAGGCTGGTGATGATTGCAGACTATAACTTGCACGGTAGCTTATCTTTCCATCTGAAGGTTTCAAAAGAACTTCGTTAAAATAATCGCGAGTCTTTTATCTTTTTCAAGTAATTGTATAACTTCGGGTTATGCTTTTGGTGATGAGTAATATCATTAAAATTTAAAAAATAAAGACTAATAAAAATGGAATGGCAACTGTGTGGAGGCAAATCAATCAACTGGAGATGCTTGGAAAAGTTTATATTCAGCAGTAGTAGTTTTTTGTACAAAATAATGTAGAAGATGATTTTAACTACAAACGCCGTGTTTTACATACATAGTGGTTAGTAAGTAACTTTGCAGAAAAGTTCTTGAAGTTCATTACATTAATTAAATATTAGTTAGGTTAAAGCAAACTTTGGTGATGAGTTCTAAATAAGTTACGGTTAGTAAAACAAGCAGCAAATGTAATTAGTAACTATTGTAGTTTAAGAGAACTCAGCATTGATTGTAAATAATTTTGAATTAATGATAAGTATTTTGTCTCACATAGGTGCTTAGAGGATGGAGGACCTTAGAGGAGGTATCGTAAAATATAAAAGCAGATTATGCTAGGAAGTCTGTCGCGTAGTGTGCAGTGCTTACATAAAGCCATTCAAACCATGTTTCAATTATCTATGTGTCTTATGACTAGTTGAATTAGATGGCTGGATTTTTATAGGAGTTGTCAAGTCAACTAACCTAACACGTTCTTATTTGCTTGGCACCAACTTCAAAATTATAAAATACTTATTTATTCTCTATAATTTCTAATTTGTCTACTGTATACCTTGCTTGTATTTTATACTTATCATTCTTTATCTATAACTTTTTCGTGCCCCACAGATTGTATCCCTTCTTTCTTCAAAATAATTTTTGAGCATTCCACCAGTTACCTATTCAAACTGACGTGATATTTGTACATACCAATAAATCAGTAGTCGTGAATAAAAACAATAAGTCATAAATCAATAAAAATGTAGCCAGATAGTCCACGTACATAGGCTTTGTTGTGAGTGCGTTTAGAGTACGTAGTGATGTGCTTCCTGTAATAAGCGGCAGAGTCATTTTGATAAAAGCTACTACAAAATAGAGAAGACTGCTTGACCCAATGATGACCCCATTTTTTCTAAGCTAATCAAAATAATATAATATTCGGTATAAGATTTTTTTTTAAACAACACTTTTTACCTAAATATTTCTAAACGAAGCAGTATTCAAACAAATTAAAAACAGTACTCAAAATCGCCTAGATTATGACATGTACATCATTTAATTTTCACGTTTTTAACACCGATATGACGTTTGTAATAAAATTATATTCGAGTCACTGCAAAGCCAAATTAGTTTGACCATGTATTTAGAGCGTGATAATTACCTGTGCGAAATTAATGAAAACTTATTAATTTGATGATGACATTTCATGTTATGCCCAATCACTCGGTGGTTCACATTTTGATTGGACTTTAGTACAGTACTCACATAAATAGAATTTTCCTATCTATATTTCATATATATCTAATATATATGTTTGAAAGTATTATTTTAAAGTTATGTTCAGTGTATCGAATTTATTAGTAGTTATTTGAAAAAAGGTTTCGAGTTAAACTGGAGTCAATAGTAGGTACCTATTCACAAGTTCTGAAATGCAATTCGCGTTGTCATTGTCTAACTTACCAAAGCAAAGGAAATAGAGTTAGAATTACCTGACATAACTCGAACGTTTTAGTGTTCGTGGTGTTGAACTTACGTATGCCATAGTTACTCATTCCAGTGACACATTGCGCACGTCTATTCGAGTTGTGAACACAGGGAATGGAGCTTTGCAAAATTTGTTTTTGGTTTAATGTGACTACTATGGGTGCTACCTGGGTTTAAACTACGTATAAAATTTTTGTTTTTCGTAATTTTAAAACCTCGGTGGTTCAATACACAGAACACAAGAACTGTTTTCTGTGGTTCATGACAAACTCTATGATGCCAATCATAGAGTTTGTCAGTTTGGTTTGCGGTAAAAAATATTTAGTGCGCACTAGTAACGTTGCTACTCATTACTCAGTGTATCCTCGTACGAGATTCATGGAATATTACAGAATGGTTATCGGAGATCGGAGACCGCATAATATAGTGTTTTAGATCATATTTTGTATATGAATAAGATATGTAGGTATCTTACGTTTTGCTTAACAAGGGTAACAAAATTAAGTGAATAATTATTGTAATAACCGAGAATGAACCCTAATAGTTCTATCTTAGGTAGACTCAGATTAAACTCGTTGTATAAACGCTGCCACACTTGCACAATCGCTTTGATAAGATTACTCCAGAAACTTAGCACAATATAAGATAATAGCACCTGCAACTAGAATAGATGTAGTTAACTAAGTGTAGACGAGGCCATTAAGATCATTGGTTCTTATTCTTGACGTAGGTGCTACGTTAGAAAGTTCATTGCTTTGTGAAAGTTCGTGTATATTTTTAATTACTTATAGTTTCAATTTCAGTAATGGAAACTTGTTGATGATCAATATTTAATGACGTAGGTTATTATGACTAAAAATCAAAATTTATATGTAAAATAGCTACCTAATAGTTTCTCAACAAAATATTAACAAATCTTGTTTGAAATGTTCGACGTTAAAGGAAATTCAAAACATTCACGAATCCACCAACTTCGTAAAATACTAATTGCATCTGTTTAACTCAAAATTTGCTTATTAATGACTATTACTTCAGAACGTCTTCTGAACTCAGTAATTGTAAGGAGATTGTCTCGTTTAAATAATATTTTATTTATTTATTTACGTTTAAATAATATTTAGACCATGCTGGCAAAAGTATTTGACTTCTAATCTTTTTATTTCCGTCGCCCAAAGTCATTGTTTTCCTTAAACTAAAGAAAAACAGAACGGTCTTTGTATTTTAACTAAGGTTACTTTGGGAATTTCAAAGATAAATATGGGCTTATCATCATATTCGGGAATGTTTCCTTTCACCGTTTTATAAGCCCAAAATTGTCCCTGGCTAAACGAGATTATAACAATGCACGAATAGGGCAAAAACTCAAACAACCTATATTTCAGGCCGTATTTCAATTTAAATGACACTTTTTGTACGGAGCCCAGGACATTAGTAAACTCGCCACCACTTCACCAAAAATAATTCTCGATGCAAATTCTGTTTGTGTTGGCTTTTAATAGAATAACATTTAATTTTGTTCTATTTAATCTGAATGACAAAACGCTTTTAATATGGGCATTAGAATTCAGGTGATAAAGTGGATTGTAGGTTATTTAGTTTATTGCTAGTTTTCACTTGCTTAGATTTATTCGAAGTATGAATATTGAATATTAACGGGCCAATATGAATGACTGATAAAAAAAATTGAATATAGTTATTATTGCAAATTATTGCGTTACCCGACTCTATGAATGCTTGCTCGACATTTATTTACGACGTCATCGTCGTAGTGATCATCAACACAATTAATGTCAACTAATTGGCCATATCAAATGCATCAAACATGCCTTGCCATTTAACAAAAAAAAAATACTGGTATCAATCTATCTATTTCTCTCTCTCAATGTAAACTACAAGGGTATCACTAGCTATCGCTGAGCGCAGTTAACTATTCCTTATCTGAGTGGTACATTTTCAAGCAGAAAATATAGCTAGCTTGCGTGAACTAACACTTGACTTTAGTAATTTATTGTTAGTATTTCAGTGGTGAAATGCTCGAAAATTAATAGCTGTTAATGTCGTTAGCATTAAATTATTTAAAATTGTTTACATTTTCACGCATTTATTTTTTATCTTTATAGTGTGGTAATTTTGAGCTTATTTTTATACAGTGCTCAAGCTCAATAAGTAACTAAAAATAGATAATGCTAAAATACATTATTATTAATATTATGTTTCTGAAAAATAAACTTAAACATACATCAAATGTCAGTTTACCGTCAGATGAGCTGTGTATTGTTTGGCTACGTACTAGTAAAGTCTTTGAACATAACTGTACGATACGGTATTAGAAAACAATAGTTTTTTAATACTTTTTGAAATACAAGAAAAATTAAAATCAAGACTGTGTTAACATTTTACCTATTCATTTAATTTCGAAACGTATAGAACTGTGTAGTAGTATTTTCTCAAAAACTGTGAAGCTTATAAAATATATTTCTTTTTTCGTACGTTTATCATCTTTGGCCATCGAAATCCACTAACTTGTAATAAAAAAACTTATAAAACTATAACAGGTGTATATTTCTAAAGCTGCGGAAAAACATTTCTATCGACACACCGCTCGATGCAACGGAGGTTAATTCTCTTTAAAGCAAAGTTAGTCTTGTACGTGTCGCTGTCAAAGTTTAAGTTGTTTATTGTAGTGCAAAGGTGTTCCAAATAAATTAGTATGCATATTTGTATAGGTGTTCACTTTTATTACTTGTAAACTTTAACCTAAGGAAAAGACTTTAAATTTGTTAAATTTATCTTAGCCTGAACTTAAAAAATTGTGAACCATTCAGAAACAGCAAATAAATACTGGTTTTCAATCTATCTGAGCTAAAACACATAGTCGTAGCACTCTGCGTAGCCATATTTTCGCGGCCCTACGATTTTTCGTAGCAACACAAAAATGATGGCTACGCTTGATTATGGTTATTAATATTGTACTTACTTCAACCTCGACGGCAGTAAAACGTAGGCGGAAAAGATTCATCATTCCTACTGACAACCATGATTACCAGCCACCTACTAAATGAAACGTAAAGTAAAATTATAATGGAAATTCCTTTGTTAGGTTAAATCGTAGACGCGTGAAAATGCAACAGGGATAAATATGTAAGAAATGGCCATAAAAAAGTCAGTAGAATATTTTTAACTGACTTTAAAAAAAAGGAGAAGGTTTCTTAATATATACACTGACGGACTCATAAACTGCATCAAAGTAATAGACGACTTTGAAATAAATATTTTAACCAAGTGTGCAAACTTTCTATACAGATTAAAATTGAAACCTCTAGATTGGTTCGTGAACTTTAAAACAGCGTAGGGTCATATCCTTAAGTTTAAGTTTGTGTACTGGAAAGGACCTTAAGACTTTTTTGAAGAAAAAACAGAAATTTAAGGAAAATTGGTTTAATAAAAAAAATGGTTTTAACAATAGACACAAACTTTATGCAAGGGTTTATTTATGTTTTAATAAGGTGTATTACCTCCACGTGCCCTTATTACGGATTCTAATCGGTTCCGCATAGATTTTATTAGGGTTATTAAAAGATCTTGCGGAATATTGTCCCATTCTTCTGAAAGTGCTGTTCTTAGTGCTGCCACTGTCGTGGGCACAGGATTTCTCGCATATACAGCTTTTTTTAAATGTCTCAAACATGCTCAATGGGATTAAGATCCGGGCTGCGTGCTGGCCAATTCATTGTACGTATCCCAACCTCTTCGCAATATTGTCGAACTTGTGCAGCAGCGTGCGGCCGGGCATTATCCTGCATTAAAGTAAAATTTTCGTCTATGAATCCCATGTAAGGCACCACGTAATCTTCTAAGATCTCTGTTATGTAGCAATGTGCAGTCAAACCTCCTCTATTACCGTTTTGACGGACCATGTCTATAAACACAAGTTCTGTTCGCCCGTTCATCGATATGCCACCCCAGACCATACACGAACCGCCTCCAAAAGGAACACGCTCCTCAATACAACTTTGAGCATATCGCTCCGCACGTTGACGATAGACTCTTCTGCGACCATCTGCACCATATAAACATGTCCTACACTCGTCCGTGAACAATACGGAGGCCCATTGCTCTTCTGTCCAATTTAGGTGATCACGCGCAAATCTTAAGCGAGCTTGTCTGTGAGCTACAGACAACTTTGGACCATTTGCTGGTCTAAAAGGGGTGATATCCGCTTCTACCGTCTTCTTATTGTTCGTGCACTCACATTTACTCCACGCACTTCATTAAGCTCTGTTTTGATGTTAACTGACGTGAGAAAAAGGATTTCGCCGGGAAGTTGTAACAATAAATCGGTCATCACGACCGGTGGTTGCTCGAGTCCTGCCTGTACCACGTCTCCTTCTGTAAGAACCTGTCTCCACAAACCTTCTGTATATTCTAGAAACCGTAGATTGGTTTAAATTTAAATTTCTACCAATCGTTCGTTGATCAAAGCCCTCCCGCACCATTTGAGCCGCTTGTTCGGACGAAGTATCCATAATTATTATGGTTCAAAAACTCTCGATGAGTTAAAAAACTAACCCAACAATTCTGCTGGTAACAATAATTCAATTGACAAAGGAATAAAAAATCAATGCGAGTCAATTTAAAACTTTGCTTTAAATAACACGCAAATCTGATACTACGAGTAAATTTTCTTTTCCCGGCTATATTCATTTGTTTGACTGCAATTCTATTTTTAAATTTTGCTTTTTTTTAAGATTAAGAGCCAGTCTCTCCATATTAATATAATTTAATCTAAAAAATTTGCATACCTATTAAAAAAATCATTTCAAAGTAATCCTGACCTTTGATGCAGTTTATGAGTCCGTCAGTTTATATATATATATATATATACATATATATATTGTATATTTTTTTTGTGTGTTTGTGGATACCAGGAAGGGTAAGGAAACCAGGATCTGATGATGGCATCTCAGAGAAATCGAGGGAAACTGTCAAAAATCGTACTTGCGACTAGTGCATTTGTTATTTTTTCATTAAGTATTTTAAGGCACTACTACTATTTAGTGAAGGTTTGGAGTCGATTTGATGATGGGGCACAAAGACAGTCGAGCTAACTTCCCAACGATTTACAGCAATTACTTGGTGTTTGGACTTCATTCATTTCTAATGATGAGAACTCCAAACACTCATATGGGTTATAAGTACCATTACAGGTGACCATAGACAGTCGAGGGAATTCTTCACCAGCAGTCATGTCAGGCTTACTTTATACGGTTCAATATACCAAAATATTTAGTGTGTACAAAAATAATACCTAAGTAAGATTTAAAGTACGTGTGCCAATTAAATACTATAAGAACCTTACTACAATAGCAAATTAAGATTGATAATACCTATAGGTACCTAGATATTGTTTTACTTGGCACCAACTTCAAAATTATAAAATACTTATTTAATTATTTCTGATTAACTAAATCAAAATACGAATTACTTTGTGCTATATAAATTATATTTTTACATTTTAGGTTTCTTCCTGTTTGTAGTCGGTTTACTTTTTGTTAAAAAATTTTTTATAATTAAAACTGTTTACGGGCAATAAATTCTTCACAAATATTATGTAAACCGTAGGACGTCTATTGTTAAACATAGGGCAGGTACCGTCGATTTTTAAAGAGACTGATTAGAAATGAATATAAGATGTTAATATACAATGAAATGATATCCGTTATTAAATAAATATATTTTTATACAACGGTGGTGGTGGCGAACAAGCACGGCCAACCGGATGGTAAGTGGTAACCGTAACCTGTAGAAATGGCTGTGTTTTCCAAGCATTGCAGAAGTAATAATGCTTAGAAAACACGCCACACCAAGCCGTTGCTTACCACAGAGAAGGGGATGTGGAAGGAAAAGGAAAAAGGACAAGAACCGAGGGGATGTTTGGGCTATCGGCGCTCTTACTCACCTAGCGAAACACATTAGTATGAAACATTATATTCTTACGTCGATCTTCTATGAGAGGGTAGTACTTCCCCGGTTAATCCGGCCTATTTATGCTGAAACCAGCGTGGATCTACTATCTCATACTACTATTAAAATATATCACGACGTTCTAAGAGGGTGTGATATATCAAATAATTACAAAAGTATAGAAGTGGTTTTAATTAATAGAATACGAACAAACTGTACTATTATTACTTTACATATTTTCCGATATTTGAAACAGTTTTTATTACATAACTAGCTGTTGCCCGCGACTTCGTTCGCGTGAAAATTCAGATGGGCCTCTATGAGAATATTGCGTGCCTGATTTTTTGGCAATCGTACATTGTATCAGTAATAAATATCAGTATTATCCGTCTCTATGGCGAATCCAGTTTAAACACGCTACCGCTAAAACTGACAAACCACTTTCACACAAACTTGCGACTCTTATTTGCCCATTTAATAAGGGTGGTTTCTGAATATTAAATAAAGAGTATTTTCTAGTAATTTGGTAATCCTACTATAAAAACTATAGAAGTTTCATACAAACTTTGCCACCAGTGAGCACCTATATCCTAATAGGAACGACCATGCAAAGTTTAAGATGCCTAGCACTTGTTGTTTCTGAGATTTCGTGATGAGTAAGTGAGTGACCTTTGCTTTTATGTATATAGATAGCTTTTGCCCTAATGAATGTGTGTGTGTGAATATGTTTTTTCTAAGTAGTGAATATAGTTTTTCCAATAGACATTTTTATATTGTTTAAATACTGTTTTTAATCTCTCATTCATACAAATCCTCCTACTCCTTCACCTACCTAAAGATATCCTTCCTAAAAACAATATACAATACACAAAGGCAAATTTTCACTACAATAACTTTCCCCTTCCCCTTCTTCCCTATCGCCCTTTTTCTCCACTCTCCACAGTTCCCTCCTTCCTCTCCTTCCCTCCCCCTTCTCCTCTTCACCTCCTTCAGCATCCCTTGCCCCTCCTCCAGCATCTCTTGCCCTTTCCTCCACTTCCCTCTACCTTGCCTCCTCGCTTTCCCCTCTCTTCCCCCTTCCTTCTCCTTCCTTTTCCTCTCCTTTTCTATCGCTTCTTATCCCTTTCTCTCCATTTTCCACCATTCGAGAACTTTTTTCTTTCCTCGTCCCTTCCCCCTCCCTTCCTTGAATTGAGGGGAAAGATCCCTTCAATTTCTCCTTTTCCTCCCTCCTTGCCCTCCCTCCCCTTCCCTGCAAATTTCAAGCCGCTAGCTTCAAAAGCTAAAGATCTTTGTATAGAATATTTCATCCCTAATTTTATCCTTCTAAATCCACCCCTGTTAAAATAAAATTATAAGGATATTTTTTATTTAAATTGAAGTATTCCAAAACAAAATTTCAAAACTGTAAGTTAAAAAATGAAGAAGATTCATTCAATCGTTTTCATCCCTTTTCACACACTTAGGAATTAAATTTTGAAAAAACCCTTTCTTAGTACAACCTCTAGACATTTAGTCAAACACACCCTCCAAATTTCAAGTCACTACGACCAGCAGTTTAGGCTGTGCGTTGTCCGTTAGTCAGTCAGTCAGTCAGGACAAAGCCTTATATAATATGTATGGGGGTATGGATGTATGGATTAGACGTATAGCCATCGAGGATCAAAGCATACAGGCTGCTAGGAATGCTAACACGTGATAGAGCCACATAAAGCTGACCGTGCGAAAACAGCTAATACTTAGATCCACACTCAAAACTTTTAGTTGTGTCTGACCTTGGGCTTTATTAATTGTCATCGCAAAACATAGGCTCACTGGAAACTGGACTCATTTAAAACTAAACGGAAGATTGTTTATAATGATCAGCTATTCCGTAACCTGTTAAAGTCTCTGTTTCTATCAGGTTTCGTAGTAAATTAACAAATGTTCGACGTGATTCTTTAAATTGGCATAACTTTTAAGCTATTGCATAGCTTCTATCGCGGGCCTTGAGCGCCGGGACCGAATCCAGAAATTCCGTAACGAAAAAACCTCACGCTCCCCACTCCGACGGGCAAGGAGGTGTGGCTTGAAGGCCGTGCATCGTCTAACGTCGTTTCAGTTCGGCAGTCTTCGACACGGCGTTGTGTGCGTGCGATTAGACGTATTGTACGACTCTACGAAACTCGCACGAATCGAGACGAGCTGCTCCGAAATCGGACGAATACATAAGCAGCTGTTTATGAGAAAGTAAAATATACTATATTTTTCTATCAAAAACATTGAATTTAAAAATGAATAATGATCCACAAGAGTCCACAACAAAATATGGGACCACCATTGACGCGGTATTTTCTAGGTATTTAGAGGATATTAAGTCGCAAACTTATGTTTCTTATTTCAGTTATCATAAACCTATAGTTTCAATGATAAATATTCCTGAATAACCAACAGCTACTGTAAAATAATAAAACCCACATGTATTGTAAAATAATAAAAATATTTTAAACAACATTAACTTTTTTTATTTATTTAATAATAGAAAAATTTGTTTTCTTATCGGTCACCACGCTCAAAAAGTGTAACTTGAATTAATATCAAAGAAAAAGCAATACTGCATGAATAAAATAAATAAATAAAATTATAATTACATAAGTTGATACAAAATACTATGCAATATCTTTACCGCGGCAGTCCCCGAGTGCCACACGTCTTTTTTTTTTATTTATGAACCGATTGACATGAAACAAACACTAAATGTTAAGTGAAGCTTACCACAATGTATCAGTGAAAACCATATCTAAATCGGATAAGCCGTTTCTGAGATTAGCGTGAACAAACGCACAGACAAACAGACAAAAATTGTAACAATCATTGTTTTGGGTTCTATTTGCATTGATAAAGGTCCCAATAATTTTTTCTCATATATCTTCCATGTACAGACAGCGATCGGTTACATTTTTATTATATGTATAGATATAGATGAATGCAGGATGCGACCAGAATGTTAAACGGAAGCTTGCATTTTTATTTGCTTATGTACAATAACATGGTGTTAACGTTACAATAGGTGCTTTGATAGAAAAAAGACACAATATAGAGTTTTACTAAGCAATTGCAAACCTTGTTTTACAGAGCATAAAACCCAATTTTCATACAAACGTATATTGTTTTACGTCGTTTCTGTCTTAGAAGTACAATTTGTTAAAATATTAATCGTCGATTGTATTCCATTATGAATGTTCGAAAAATAAGTTCTCTCCAAAAATATACAATATTTTTATGATATCATTTTATTACGTGAATTAGATTTGTGTGCCGTGTTTAATCTACAGAACAAAATGTGCGTAGCGATTCTATTTTTCATTACACGGAAAAGAATAACAGAGGTATAACGTAAATATAAAAATAAGAGGTTATTTAACACCTACTGGACAATTATAGATAGAAGGTATAAGATTTAGTTGCGGATGTTTTCGTTCATGTGTAGTGAATAAAATTCGTCATCATCATCGACTAAAACTAAAACTTAAAGATGTTTACTGGGTAATTTTCACTAGAAGGGTTTTACGATAGTCACTGCTCTTAGCCGGCAAGTTGGTGACGGCAGTGAGGTGATATTGACAATACGCAGGTAACGTTGCTAGCCGTCTGCTGATATTCCTTTGTCTTCTACGATGAGACTAGCATAAACAGAATATAATTAATCATATCGAAATCTTTAAACGTGCCCTAAAATGCATACAAAACAACATAACCTAATTTTGAACGAATATTTATTATATTCGTTCAAAAGGGATGTTTGTAGGCTAAATTTAATAAAATTATCCACCATACTGTCTAAAACGGTTTCATATTTATTATTATTTTTTCAGTCCCTTTCTTGTCAGGAGAGATAAGAGCCGCGTTGAAAGCTGAAAAGGGCTCACAATTACAAAGGCCAACAAAATAATGACGTAAATTTTTGACATTATTTTAATTAAAGCCTAATTTGCGACATCCATTACACGGCAAATTATAATTTGTTGTGAGATTTTTAGTTGAAAAATACGCGAGTTACCTGCTGTATGTACATCACAAAGGATTATGGTTGCCTGGTAGCACGATATACGAAAAGAACAAAAGTAAAATTCATACAACATTGTACGTACCTAATCAAAATGTTTGTATTATATTAGTTTGATAAAGCTTTTTAAATCTTTTGTTGTTCTCTTTATAGAAATAGAATTGCTTTAATTAAATATATTTTGCTTTAGTTAATATACCTATTACTTTAAACCGACTATCTATTATACAAAGAGACGCTACTACAACACGATACTTTCCTAAAAGTTTTTGGCTTTAGACACTCATTTTATTATGGTTCTTTTACCACCCATGCCCTGCATTGTCATGCTCACTAAAATGTCATTGCTTGTGGTGTCGTATTGGCCGTGTCATCACCTTCCCTCTAATATGGCGAGGGTGATGATGGCTGAATTGATTGAAAATAGTGGCGTGAGTTTCTTGCCAGTTCTTCTCACAGCTCTACCTCGTCAGCGAACTGGCTGTAGGTCAATTGGCTGACTTCATGTAATGTTGACATTTCATAAGCATCATACTTTATGATCAAAATGAAATAAATACTTTGACTTGACATTGCCCTAATAAAGACAAACGTTGTATATGTACTTATAGTAATAAATTTTGTTTGTTTCAAGTAACATACTAATATATTAGTTTTTTTGCCATTAGTACAATATTATTTTTCAGTTGTTTGCTTGCAATTATGTTTGCAGTTTATTTTATACATTGTCCATTATTTAACTTAAACCAACTAATTATTAAAATTTCAAGCAGTACACAAAACGAAATCTTTTTATAATATTATAAATGCGAAAGTTTGTGTGTGTGTATGTGTGTGTTTATAACACTCAGCGCTTAACCACATTCAACGGCTTAACTGATTTTTATGAAAATTTGTATGTAGATAGATTCGGTGCCCGAGACGTAACCAGTTCCTGAAAATCGGTCTGGTTCCAGAGGGAGACAAAACACATTTAATTAGAAAATCTTTCGTACGTTTTAGGTAGATAGTTAAAGAAATAAATTTCTAAGTTGTAAAGCAAATAAGTATTATGCGGCAACGTAATTGTTATTACGTGACGCACTTTAGAAAAAACGTCTACTTAATTGATCGTCCACTTTACAGAACGCTTCGAAGTGGAATAAAAATGCTCCATCACTTTTTTAAATGCTTTTGTAGCTCTATTTGATGTCCCAGTTGTTAGCTATGCGATTGTTAGCCTGCCAGTGGCAATGTGGAAGCCATCATTGCGAGTATGAAAATCGAAAATACACGACACTAACAGGACTATCCTAAAACATATTTTTAATGTTCTTTTATAATTCTAGGACATTAGTAAACATGCTAGAATACCACCAGCCACGAATAGCATATTTTTAGCCTATTATTGCCTATTTGGGCAAATCTTATCTAGATATTTCTTTCAATAGTACCCAACGCCCACCCCTAACATCAACATTGTTCTTAGAGTAGTATGCTGGTAACTTAAATATTTAAAGACTAGCTCTTGCGGCGTGGTTTCACTCGCGTCTTTGCTTACTACTCTGCTCCCGTCGCCAAAAGCATGCCGTTAAATAGCTTATAACCTTCATAGAGAACTGGGCTATCATAAGCAAAATTAATAGAAATATTTTTCAAATCCGGCTAGTAGTTCCAGAGATTAGCGCATTTAAACAAACAAACAATCAAACTCTTTTTCGCTTTATAGTATAGATATAACCTATACACAGAAACTTTAGCCTCGTAAATTCTTCAGCCGATTGTCAATTTCTCTTTCTAACTATCTGATACCTGCAGTACTTGACCAGAAGTGATGATCACTATCCCGATTTCTTTTATAGCATATTAAAAGCATGGTGGCATTACTATGACGGCTTTTCATGAAATCAAAATTAAAAGGAAACAACAGACGCTCTATGTTTTTTTTACTGAAAGACCTTCACCTCATAGTGGGAATATAATCGTCTGAAACGACGACGACGATAACTTAAATACTTCCTACTGACATGAAAACCTTGTAGAGAATTCTTCGACCTTGCTCAATTATTTATCGATGTCATTAGTAAATACTATAGAACTTTTTTATTCGATTCGAGCTATCTGTGGCGCGGATTCACCCGCGTCTTTGCTTACTGCTCTGCTCTCATCGCCAGTAGCGTGATGTTGTTGACGACATAGCCTATAATCTTTCTCGAGAACTGGGCTATCATACGCAAAAATAATATTTCAAATCCGACTGCTACTGCCAGAGATTAGCACATTCAAACAAACAAACAAACAAACACTTCCACTTTTTATAATAGTATAGTATAGATCTGGAACTCCGCTAATGATTATTTTGGTTGTATTTATTTATTGTAAATTGTGTTGGCAAAATAAGTTCGCCTACTACAATCGAATCTTCTCTGAAACGATTTCTGCGATAAAGGAGGGTCAACACTTGTGACATGACGACGAACCAGACTACGTGGCATCGTACAGGACATGTTACGCTAAATGTGTGTGTTGTGCTGACACGGTCACAAACCATGTACCTAAGTGTTACAAGTGTAGACTCATGGTGTCGAACTAGACTGCGTGGCATGGCATCGCTACAGGAGTCGGTCGGTCGGTGGGAGGCGGCGAGATGCGGGCGGTTGTAAACTGTTGTTCTCTTGACTGTACTTACCTGTCAAAAAGACTCAGGGGATTAGACCGGAATGACTAAATATACAGGGAATCGAAACGGAATTAAAGAAAAATAATAATCTCAGGGGATCAGATCTGGGGGATCAGACCGGAATAACTCCTCATTCAAAGCTATTTTGACATAGAGTTAACTTGTTGGGACATCTCTCTGTATAAATAGTTATATTGACCTAGTTTAAGTAGTTGCTGCTATTAGTCGTATTTTAAATCAGAAATTGTGGCGTTAAATGCCACGTTGATTCCTGTTTTCTGTTCTTATTACTTTTTAGACTATGAGAAGTTGGCCTTACTCTAACATATCACTAGCTTATGCAACAAAAAATACTATTTAGGTAAATCAAAAATCGATAAGGTACTTTCCGTAAGGTAAGGTTTTCGCAACTCAGAAACGCAAAACCTTTGAATTTTATCTACTTATTCGATTTGCGTAAGAGGCGAGGTTCTGTGGTAAAGAGTACGTACCTACCAATTGCTTTAATGACACTTAGTAAAGCCATAACTTTATTTTTTTATAAATTATTTTAAGAATGCACTTGTGATTTTTATTTATCTATATAATTCTGGAGGCTCGCTTTTTACACAACGGCTGGACACAACAGAAAACACTGACAATATTAAGCCCATAGGATGATTTAAAAGCTATCACACAAATCGCAGTATTAAAATTAAAAAAATGTTCTGTCTTCAAACAAACGAACACACAGAATATTAGAAAAATACCACCATTTTTAACCTCCGACACCAAAACGACGAGGTGAGGTTGACGTGTTCTTAGCTATGTTTGATGAAAATCAGTCCAAGATGGCCGGAGCCCCAAAATGGCGAATTTCATATTTTTCACAACTCGCTTAATATAGGTATCAAATGAAAGGGCTTGAATATAGAATAAAGTACAATTTAACAAATAATTTTATAATTTATTAGTTTTGTAATTATTTTTATTGATTCCATTTAATAAATTTTACTGACCTTTAGTAAGAACGGCAACGTTGAAGCACGTGTCATGTTTCGGTAGTCATAATCTCTAATATTCAACATATATTATACACAAAATACCTACCTAGTACTCACTTTTAAATATTTGTTTTTCAAATCACTTTGTTTATTCACCTATTCACTTAAACACGTATACTACAATATCTATTATTGTCACTTCGTACACAAAATACCTAGGTCATGAGGGACAGTCAAAAAGTATAGTTATAATATTAAGTACTAGGAGAGGCAGTGTTTGAGTTAGTTGACTAATTTGTTTAACTGTTTTTGGCACACTGTGTTAATCTTGCTTGTAGAAGAATATGCGAATACGCGATAGAAGTACAAAATGATATACCTACTTCCCGAACTTAAAAAATTAAGATAAATTTAATAAAAAATTGACATCTAGGCATCATCATTGACATCTATTAGAAACGTAATGGTACAAAGTATTTCATGAATATACCAATCTAAATAACAAACAAATTATAGACTTGGTAAAATAATTTGTAGAAATACTTTAAATCGTATGTAATTAAAAACTAAGTGCGTAAATTAGCTAAAGTAACTTTAGTACTTACTAGCTTATAAAAAATAAAGATTACAGAAAATAAACCTACTCTGACTTTTAGTAAAAGTATATTGGCGTGTTTTACTAGAAGCAGGCTCCATTAATTTCGCTTTGGCTGAAGTCTACCTGACGTTTGATACAAACGGTACCAAGATAATTCTTTTATCGAACAATTTAATGGAGACTAAAATAAATTACCGACGTTTGTTTCGTGTCGCAATAGATGTCGATATAAAACGTACAATTTAATTTATAGATGGTAGACTTTTTGTAAGAATCTGTCAGTAAAGTACCATGTTTCTATCAATAATAATCATATCAATTCAAATTGGATAGTAGGTATTCGTCCTATGTGCAGCTGTGAACGGTACTTCTCATTTTTACAGTTATAGGATTCTTGCAGGTTTAGCAAATAAACGCTGGCGCGCGTCAATAACCCCTTTCAGTCTTCTATTTAATTTTTCCTCTCCTTCTTGACTCGTTTCTCCTTACAACGGCAATGGCCTGACTGTGTCTTCTTAGCATTATGTCTGAAAAGCTTAAAAAAATCAGGTTGATACATGGTAACTACTAAAAAAACCAACAGAGCTGCATTTTTGTGTGTGTAAAAGCTGGTTGTCAAAACCTGCGATTATAGTTTTTACATTCCGTATAACAATAAATTGACAGTCATATCTTTATCAAGTTAACGTAAAAAGGCCTCACAAAATATTTGCGAAAAATTGAATTGTGCCAGCACACCGGCAAGTCAGTGCCAAGTGTGTCAATAAATGTGAGTGACGACACTGCGATTCTGACTGTCATAGCCTGGTCCACGGTTTGCTACTACTCGTATTATAAAATATATAAGTATACAGGACATGCAATTATTACTTACCAAAATCAAGCAGGCAGTGCAACATCGCCAGCTACACCCTCAAAAGTGCAGTGTAACTCAAAAAAATCTCTAAGTAATCATGTCACTAAAGTATACATCAAAACATGAACCATGAAATCTTTGTAAAAGACACAATTGCACTTACCATGGCTTAGTTAATGCTTCTAATCGTAACGACAAATGCGACAAACTGTATATCTTAAACATGTAAAACATGTTACGGTGTACATGTACACGAGAGTTTCAACGTGTATGGAATGGTTAAAATGTATTAGGTATTTAGCAATGGTGATTACACCGCCATTTAGCTGCATAAATGTAGTATTTTCCTCACTAGTAAAACAATTCGACTTGCATGACAGAGCCGACCAAAAAAAAGAAGAATTAATAATTATTTCGAATTTATATTCTGGTTGCTAAATTAAAATACAAAGCACTTAATACCTTGTATTGTGTAGATAGTACAAAAAATTAATAAAATAATTTTATAGTTGCGAAAGTAATGTAAGCCTATAGATTTTATGACTGCATAATCTGGAAGTACGTTACAGTATTCAGAGCGGGCGGCTCTACGCAAAACAAAAGCACTCTGAATGGATACTTTTGTTTTTGTAGGTACCAGTTCTATATTTACCTAAATTAACAAAAACAGACATCGCAAATTCTGATTCATTTATTTCCAAAATATTTATTTTCCAGTTTATACAAATAAATTGTTTAGCAATAGTGAAATAAAATTACACCGATACGTTGAGAAAATTAGACAACTTTTTTTTACATTACGTACCCTCGTTAGTGTAAATTATTATTATAAGAAGTACGACGATTATAGGAAGAAATGATTTCAAAAATACTCCTCACTGTCGGATTACGAAATAAAAGCCGATTAAATAAATAAGGAAAAATAAGATCTTCAACTATTTTCGCGTCGCGTTTTCTTTTTGTTCATTTGCTTACGAAGATGATTGCCGAACGAAACGTGCCCTTGGGAACTCTTCGAGAAGATTCTCTGCTTAGATCCGCGAACACAGGCGTATTTGTTTTATCCGAGTTTATCCTATTAATCGAGAAAAGGGTCAACTTGAGAACATTTCGATTTATTGAATCGCGCGCGTAATTGTTTGGTCGGCTAAAATAGGCGAGTTATATTAAAACTGCAAAGTAAATTAAATGCTGAAATTGTTTGTGTTTTGTTGTCTGACTAAAGGACTCTTTAGGTCATTTTGATCTTTGGTCTAGAACATAGAATCTGTCCAAATCTTACGGCGTTATCTGTGCAATAAATAGGTTAGGTTAGGTTAGGTTAGGTTATAACCAACTGTATAGAAAAGGACGTCCAGTATTCTAATGCTGTACGTACGCTTTCTTCTGAGACACTTCAAATAATAAATACGAACTTAGTACGGTAAAGACCCAATAGCGATACTTACAGCTTGTATTTAATTTTGTAAAGACAACGTTTGCCAGGTGTAATGCGTGCCGGTAGTGAAATTTTAGTGCGGTCACGATTTATTAAAATCCAACACGGTATATACTTGCTCATTTTTAATGTTTGAAGAAATACACGTCATCCGTCGTTACGCTCAACATTTAGGTTAGAGCTGACGTGGCATATCGGCAGGTAACCTACAAATTTTTGTTAAAAATTGGTGATCCAAAGATACGCACTACCGTGCAGAGGGCTCAAGTTTGGTCTCCGGGTCGGAAAAACTGATATTTAGTTTTTCGATCGATAAATTCTTAGTATTACAACTAGTCTGGGATTTTGCCGAGTAGCTCACGAGACGTTGGTGCTATACAGTACACCTCTTTCTATCCATTTGGCTAAATGCGTGGTCTTATGTTATGTTACGATAAAATAACAAAAAATAGCAAAACGTATATAGCTTATTTATATAACAGTTTACCAGCGGTCATCACAGACGAAAATGTCAAAAATAAATTTAAACTAAATTAAAGAAATATCTCATAAGCACGTTACCATAAAGAACCTTTTTAGTTACTATATATATAAAACAGCACTTACTTTATATACATTTTGAATAATTTTAGTACAACCTACATATACCTACTTACATAAGTTGATCCTACAGTCAAACTGTTTATACAGTTTTGTGGGACTTTGTATTATCTTATAAGTTTATTATGTACTCTTTATTATAATAAATAAATAACAAAAATATAGGACTCAAAGCTAAATAGTAGCCGCTTGAATTAAGATTAAAGATTAACCGATAGTGGGGAGTTCGATGCCTTACTTATGTAAACACAATGTCGATCTCAGTGTAATGCAAACACTCAAGTTAATCGTTCGGTGTAGTTAAGAGAGGTCTAACAATCGAATATCACTGTTATTGTTGTATGTTCAGTAATTAGGTTGTGGCGGTTAAATGTCGCGACATAAAAAACATAAACTTCAGTATCTCAGTAAGTTATAACTATCTTGATTGTGCGTAAGACAATGAGTAGGTATCTCCATAAATTGTCTTGCCAAATATTTGGTCATGCCGTTGTAAGTGTGAATTTATAAGTTGCATATACAATTAAACATCTTACTGCTCTTCTAATGAAGAACGGCGCATTTCATATTAACTAGCTACGTCAAAAAAGCTTTTATATACCTTGACATTAGATACAATATGGCTATGTGATACAGTTATGTTATTAACTATATTTTTTAAGAATAAAGAGATAGTCTAAGTTATGCAAAACCATGTACCTCCATCTGACTGTGTATGTAATAAGGGTTTTAAAGTTACCAGCGCGTTAGATTCTAATGAGGTTTTGTACACTATTCAAACTTGTTTTCTGTAAGGGTTGTTTAATAATATTTGATTATCCTTCTCCATACGAGATAAACATATTCCTTACCTTAGTACGTATTATTTTTACTTATTACATTATTTTGTATTACGGCTTATCTTCTATGCTATCTTATAAGGTAATCTATAATAATATCACGTATAATGTATTCACCTAATTAAAATTATTGATATCATTTTGATAAAATACATATTTCATCATCACCATCATATCAGCCGAGAGACGTCCACTGTTGGTCATAGGTCTTCCCCAATTTTCGCCACCTTGGCCAGTCATAAGCTCGTCGGTTGCTCTTGCAAATACATATTGAAAAATGTAAAATTAGCACAATGATTAATTTTCTTTTAATTTGATTTTCATTATCACGATGAACTCAAAGGGTTAATTCTTAATTACGTGTATATATAATACTGTCACCATTGTATTCGAACCGCGATAATTATTGTAACAATCAACCCTTAATTACCGCACAATGAGCTTAAGCGTTATTTAATTTGTTTGGATCACAAAATCTGTGACTGATTATTTATTTATTTATTTATTCACAATCTTACATTATTATTACAGGATTCCCCAATGCAACAATGTAGATAATTAACATTACAAATTATTGATAGTTTAAGATACACACAGCAATTTTTGTGAACTCAGCCAATAGCAACAGAATAGGTCAATTATGTTAGCAATCGCGTTGAGTGTTCGCATTATATAAAAATGAAGTTGTTTTTACAAAATGTAGTTACCTGTGTTTTATGATGAAAGTCACCGATTTAAAGTGGGATCTCTAGTTGAAAAGTTGACAAGGTAAAATACCAACGCCTTTTGAAATTGTCACAATATTTAGAATTTATTATTGCTTAGCTATCATAGTTTAACTTCACTTCTCCACCGAATGTTCATAAATAAATTTAATTATTCTTTTAAAGGAACTTATGAAATACCTATACATAATTACAAAATCGCAAAGACAGATTATTTTAATGTTTATTAATCATAAATAACAATCAAACAATAAATAACACGTGAAACGTATTTATTTGCAAACTTTATTTACATTTTCTAGTTTTTTTTTCAGACTTATTTCACTAAGACTTAGTTTAAAACTTTAGTAACATTTAGTTTTCAGTTGGGTAAGTAGTTCGGTACAATTATAGGTTATAGGAAAACAACATCAAGTCTATTATGTTTCCTTTAATTTTCGAAGAAAATATTATAAAGGAAAAGACTATTTACAATATCAATTTATAGAGTTGGCGAGTTTAGTTATACAGGGCAATATTTACCCATTTCTAAGTTACTGCAAATAGAGTCCATTTTAAGTCCATTTATTTTAAATAAACTACACTTGCAGCTTTATAATTACCATTATATTAATTATTATTACATTTGAAATTAAAATTTTACAATCTTATTCTAGTGAGCCAATGTTAATTTATTATACATATTTCACAAATATACGAAAAATTTGCTACAAAACCAGGAACTGTTATCAAATCATTATTTTAATTGACATTTTAACTTAACATGGTGTTAATAGGTAAATTAAAACTATAATATAAACAATATAATTATAACGATTCCAGATAATTAAATAACAAATTATATTTCAATATTGTCTTTTGTCAATAACTTTTTTACAATTACATGCAAAACAATTCCATTTGAAACTTTTTACATTTAAGGTACTAATCAAAATCAAACAGTAAGTTGTGTTGCGTGATACTTATTACAATAATTCGTTTCTTTATACGTCAGTTTGACTTAATGTAATTAAAAACTTAAGTGTAAGTCAATGCTACGCATTAAGTAATAATAGTAACACGGGTTTGTACTGGTCATCTTGTGACGAACCTTCTTATGTAATAATTGTTCCATAAAGGCTTCATTTTTACTAGCACATTTAAGAAAAACGCATCCTGCAATAATATCAGGGTTTGAAGTATTGTATTGAGGAATGATCTCCTTTGACAGGACCTAAATGTGAATATAATCAACAACGGTAGGGGTGATATCCTGTGACCCGTGCTCTGCATCGCCGCAGGACGTTCTCCATTCACTACATGAACCACCACCGAAGCCGAATCTATTACAAAAGAAAAAATATTTCAGCCTGATACAACTCTGAGAGTGGAAATGAAAATGCAACGAAAGTGTCTCCGAACGGAAATTAAATCATACGTCAAAGATTTACTTAGATAAAAAAGGTAAAATTCGTATTTGCATGCTTTTCGAATAACGAAATAAGATTAGGTTTCTTTTTTAAAAATTGTGTAAAATATATAAATGGGGTGTAAGGAATACAAATGGACGATAAGAACGTTGAGTATACATTGAATTTAAACACGTTGATTCAGTACTTGAGGGGAAAGCCGAAGAAAAAGACAAATGGTTTGAACACAATTATAGACAGAGATATAGTACAGTGAGTACAATGAAAAATGTAGGTGTACATAATTTACAGGGTTCAGGAACAAAAAAGGTACAGTTTTATACTGCCCGCGTGTTCTGCTAGGGCAAAATATAAGTACCCCGCAGCTTAGCTGTGAGCCTTTAGAAAAAGAGAAGGCAGGCATAATGCAAGGAACAAAAGACGGAGGATTAACCGTTTTGCTTACGTAATAACTTCTTTAAGAACTTTTTTACACACTGCCTAATTAAATAGCGCTATAATTTCCGCTTTATGTTTTCGTAAATAACGTTAAACGAGGGACTTATGTTTACATTTTCAGTGACGTTAAGACACTTTTCATCCTTTTTCCTTATAAATTTAGGTAATTTTTACTTTTTGCAGAAGACAAACGTTCTTGCTTTTTTAACTCAGTTTCGTAGAATATTTTTTATAATATGATTCCTGGTCTTGAACGTCCGTAACGTTTGCATAAATTTTGTCTCCAGAATACATTGAAATGATGAACACAGAGCTAAAGATGTCATTGGCAACGGAATAATGTATTATCACGTTTTTATATTAATAAAGGTCTCTTTACCTGAGCTGCTAGGCGCGCAGGTGTAATTGCCCGAATCGCGAGGAGAAGCACGAGCTATAAGAAGACGACTAGTCCGTGTTCGTTGCTCTGTCTCCACACTGATCCCCCCTCTTTGAGCATAGTTCACCACGTTTGAACCACGGTACCAGTAAATAAAACTGTAAACAAAGATTAAATATTAAAATCTACTTAGCTTTTTATTTGCGTGAAGTTAGTAGCTGAATTTGTATCTGACAAAAAATCGTATTTTTTTTTATCATGGTCATTGTTTTAGCCGAAAGACGTATTAGAAGTAGTAGTATGCTGGCCATAGGCCTCTGAATATCACCACTTTGACGACTCTTGAACCGCGAGCATCAACTGCCGACAATTCTTATAAGGTCGACATTCTACCTTGTGAGGGATCTTATGTTTTTCTTTATTCAGTGTTAAATAAATATTGAACAAGTTTAGTTTAAAAGTTTAATTTTCTTCATGTTATGACGTGTTCTAAAACAAACTGACCTGGGCGGATCTGGTGCGTGCCTAGCGATGCAAGTAAGATTGATGTCGGAGCCAGCTCTTACGAACAATTCAGGCCCCGAGAGGATTTCTGCTTTTGATACTGAAACAAAGTAATACACTGTAATATTCTCACGTAATTTTTGTTAGTTTTTATTTTGTAATATTACACCCTGTTAGCAGATAATAAAGATTTTTTGTTTAGGAGTCACTTGTGCCGATTAGAATGCAAAAATAAATCTTATGCAAATAGAAATAGAATCAAATCTCACCAACATGTTTACATTAAGTACTGCTTATTTACTTCTACGATGAGAGTATTCGAAACTTTCCTAGAGTAATTTATTTAGTGTTTCGACGTTAAACAGTTTCACAGATATGTTTGGTCCCCTATGAGCTTATTGCCTCTAACAACAGTTTGTCTTATTTAAGAGTTTTGATTAAATGTAAATCGTACGTATCCTAGACTAATTAAAACTAAATTTTAGCATTTTGAATTGACACGGGTAAGGTCATGCAACAGGTTGGAATTCATTATTTTGTTTGAAAATTACGAGTATGTAACATTTATTTCTTGGTGCTGTTAGGGTAGGTATGTTAAATGTTAAGACTAGCATTGAAATTATATACTGGGAAGAAACAATAAAAAAGCTATTACTTAATACTTGTTACTTATTATCTATTTCGGGAGCGTAGCATATACTTAAATCTCGTCCATACCGTCTTTTGGGACCAAAAATAGAAAATATGTACGTTTGTAACTTACCCACGACCGTCAGTCTGAACGACAGACTGATCTTTGGCTCGGTAGACACTTGGCACTCATAGGAGCCTGAATCCCGAGGCTGCGCAGGCGCGACTCGCAGCGTCCATTCGTCAGAGCCGTCTGTGTGTAGTGCTGCGAAACGAGCATCACTACTGTAAGTGTGCACGCCGACGGTGAGTATGTGAAGATCACGTTTTCTTATCCATGATACCTGGAGACAAAGAACATAGAATTGTTAAAATTATAGTACCAGCTACTCATTTAATAGTACCACCTTTAATGAACTTTGTAATATCGCAGGCACACAGGGAACCATTTGATGCAGGCGTCCTCTCAGAGGTACCTACCATATCTAATGAATAAAGACGTAGGTCTACCTACTTAAAGTCTAAGATGCAATTTCTACTGCTTGTAGTTCATCACCTTTCTTTGTAGCACTGAAAGCCTCTTCTCAACCGCACTAATACCATATGTTTACTATTACAATTAGATTAACAGTTAAAAATATTTATAATGTATTTTTAAGTATCTTTCTGTAAGCTTTGTCAAAATAATAAAAATTAAAATTAAAAATTAACCGCTACAAGCGCTTTCGTCAGCAGCAATAAATTGCGTAATTTAAACGTGTAGGTACAATATAATTTATGTCAGCGTGCGGTTTCAGGCTACGAACACAACCCGGGTACCTTTTTTCCCACTGGGGTTGTGAAAACTTCCAAGAGAATCGTCTTGAACATAAACAGTGACTTGTTTATTTTTAAACTCATTGCGGTCTCCAAGATACTTTGACACATCCTTAATGTAACGGGTAGTTAATTAAAAATTAATTGGGTTAGGTTTGCCTCTGTGGTTCGATGGTACTGCGTACGGACTACGCCGACACTACTACGACGCAGTGGGATATTTTGTTTCTTTGACGAGATATTCTTAGTATTAGCCCGAGGCTAGGTTTGTGTCTAGTAAATGACAACAGACTTTCTTCCTTGTAACATGGAAACCAACATAACTAGTGAAATGTGGGTGTTCCACCTTGTAAGCGAAAAAAGAAATGTATGTACGTATATTAAATTTGATTTCTTAATCAAGTATGCTGACATTTTTATTGTAACTGCACATAAATTATGTTTAGGTACTTATTTTTATAAAAATGTCACGTGATATTATAATATTTATAATAACGCGTGTATGTTTTCTTTCATCGATTGACGTTTCTATTTTCGGCATTCAAAATGGAGAACAGTAAATGGAACTACAAAATTATGTAGGTATACCGGTTTTTGTACAAGTTCGTTTGACTACTTTTCCTAGTTGGTTAGTTTGTTTCTAAACTACACAATGGTGCTGTAACGGAGATTGAGATTGGTTTGGGAAATTGTGCAGCACAAAATGTTTTAAAAAGCTTTTTTATTAATTTGATATGCTTAGTTTTTACTTGCATTAAATGATGCAATAACGATTCCTTACTTATGGATTATAGTTGTTAGATAACTAGCAAATAATAATGCTTCAACAAAGAGTTAATAGAACTGAATAATAAAGCATACCTACAGTATACAAGAGTCAGAAATGCATTCTCGCCTTTATACAATATTCTAAAATCTCTGTTTCACTACCACGGTTAATCAAAATCCACTAGTGCCTAAGCTGGTTGTGCGGCGAGCCGGTCGTTTTAAACAATGTTGGTCAGACTGAGCCTTCAATTAAATGCAACGATAGCTGAGAGAGTACAGTGAGCGTGGACCGTGGTCCAAGCTCTGTGTAATTTGCTGTTCTACTAAGTTTGGCAACACAACAAAGAACAAGCAAGCAAACTTTGTCGAACGCTTCACTTAAATCTAATCAAGCTAAAAACAATTTGAAACAAACAATTTGAAAGTTACGCAAGTTAATGAAAATGTACAATATTAAAAATGTTTTCTTTTAAATATTTGGTTGAGTAAGATAATTCAATATTTAAACATCCTTGACGTTGCGTCTTAATAACAATGAAAAATGAAATGAAAATTTATTGTTTTTAACATGTTCGAAATTTACTTTATTCATTTATTTACCTATTATTATTATTATATTATTAACCTATGGCTGTAGGTTCGTCAGCAAGCTGTCAATTGGCTGACTATTGTAAATTTTAACTTTCATAAGTGTTAATTTAATTAACCTATATGAATAAATATATTTTTATATTCATATTATTTGTTTAAATTAACAAATATTTGGTAGAGTAAACGCGTACTAAACTAGTACTAGTACTTACTCAAATGGAAATAAAATAAATATTTAATGATGAAAAGACGAGTTTAGGTTTACACTCTTTTTACTTTTTCAGTGTGCTACACACTTCTGTCTAAAACTTTTTAGCATAACTGAAGTCTGAAATAATAATGCTTATACATATAAAGTCGTTAAAGATCTAAGTTTTGTTTCAGTCAATATCACTGAGCTGCAGTCAGTATAATTGCCATTGCATTAACTTTAACTTGTAACATGAAAAATGTTTACGTCGTTAGGCGATCCATTTTAGCAGAAAAATTTAACATGCTAGTGGAACTAGAACCATATTAAACTCGTATGTATCTTGTTAATCATGCCTGAGTGCATTTAACAATGTTAAACATGTTAACGTCGGCGATTGGCGTTTCATATGCTATCCTGAATTTATATTCGAATCGAAAATAACGATCAAATTAGTGATACGTATGATTTTAATAATATAGTCATTTTTGTAAATATTTATACGATTGGTGCCAAACAACCACAACAAAACTTTATAAGTACATTAATTATTCGTACGTGCGCAATAATTCTGGAACACAAATCAATCCCTAATTAATACAATCTTTGATGTTTGAATTAAAATAATAAACGATAAAGATACAATTTATTTTGTTTCCAAAAATATTGCTTCTGTATAGCAAAATGAGGCCGAAGTTATTTTATTTATAGCTTAAATCTGTCAGTCGATAGGAAGGCTCACCTACGCTATTCCGTCAAGGTTCTTCTGCAGTAAGCCAGGGTGTATCAACGGTAAATCCCGGTGAAATCCTCGTTGAATTTTTAAGCAAGGTGCGTACAATGTTGCTTTGAAACTATCATAATGAGAGTTTCCAAAGTAGGTAATGTTTCATTAAAATTATAACATTCGAAAACCGGTAATTAGCTGACATTTCTTTTACGATAAAATGTACTCTTGATTTCAGGTATGAATAAATAAATAAGTAGGTACTAGTATTGTCCCATTCATAATAAAATGTTGTATATAAATACAAAAAATAAATCAAAAATTTAAAAACCCTCGTCACATTTGATACCAATATTGAGGGAAATGTGAAAACACACACACACACACACACACACACACACACACACACACACATATATTATTATGTAGGTATCATATATTCACATTTTATTAATTCTAAGATACATTAGGCTTAATAAAATATGAAAGATATTCCCATTTCTTTGATCGCGAGTACAAATTTTAAGAGGCATCGTAGATAATTATATTATGTTATCTTCTAAATTAATTCCTAAAAGACCTTTTAACTCGTTTGTACACGTTATTAAGTGAATATCGTTTTTACCAAAATAAGTATTTTCGTTTTCAATAAAGGGTTAGATCTTCTTTTGTTTAAAAGTCATTATTTCAAATACTACACGACGACCCGGGAATAAAAATATATTAAAAGGAATGACATGTCCTGGCAAAGGTCTCCAGGTTTTAGTTAAGCAACAGATATGAGGTACTCCATATGTGATTAAAAAATGAAAGATTGTAAAGAAAAATTGTCTGCATATTATTAATTAGTCTTCCAGTATAAATTAATGTTGTACTGGATAGAAAGAACTACATTGCATAACAAATATTACTAAGTCATTGTTCCACCTTAGTGATAAATTATTTGAGTTGATTGCCACTTAAGATTGTTCTCCAACAGCTTTACAAATAATTACCACTATGCTGACTAATCTAGTAAGAAAGGCCACATAATAAAATTCAATAGCTTCTAAATTCGTGACAATACTTTTGTAAAATTGAAGTATTTTAAACCTTTTCGTTGTCACGTACGAATTCCAATATTATTGGATAATTCGTCTTCATCCTTACCCAAGGGATATATTCAACCCTTTTTTAACGGTCTATATACATAAATTCAGTTTTATCCCGCATTCTGGAACACTCATGTACTTCTTTTTTATGATCACATTGAGATGAGTGTAAAGGTCATATAACTTTTGACTATTTAACTAGACTTTCTACAACTGTTTACCTAAGTACCTACTATTCAACTTGTTTACTCAAGTTACCATCGTATAATTTGCTTCGTTTATTTTTATACCGCAAAATAAAAGTAAGTCATCATTGAGCGCTTTTAGTTAACCGGAGTTGACCTTCCATGAAGATTACATTTGTGCTAGAGGACAAGAATCCTACAGACGTTCAGGTCAATCACTAAGCGGTCACTCATTGGTAGACGGAGTTTTATCTTGATATGCTTTACTCTGAGTATCGCGCAGTCAAAGCATTTATTTTGCTACGATAGTTTAAACCGCACGGTATAAGTTTTAAAATAATTTTTTTCACTGGTGGCAGACGAGCTCGAACTCTTTCTAAAGTAGTAAACATTTCTTATTTTTATTTATTCAATACTTTTATAAGATTATCCTTACAAATTCATCAAATACGATATTATAAGCTATAAACAATAGAAACACTTAATCATAAATAATGTTATTATAGACAATGCACTTTTCTGCAGTTTCTGTGAATTTCAGCAAGTCGCAGTGATAAATGTCTACTTCTATAGCAATATAATTATGAATACGTATTGCGCGTGATATAGGGCCAAATTTAAGCAAGTTCGAAGTCGATGTGCGCCTGCATTTTCTCCATAGCTCAAAGATCCTAAAAAAACGTTTGTAGCGCTTTTCATATATCTTTTTACTATCTTTGCTACGAGGCTCAGCAGCGTTAGATTGCATAAGATCGGCTTGTCACCTTCCACGTGAATCATCAGTTAAAGGATTAAGGCAACAGATTGACAGCGTTGTTCTGTTTTAAGCTCTCCACGAGGTAGCAATTTATTTCAGGTAAACTCTCGAATAATACGCTCTTTAAAGAAGGAAACCATAGCCCGTACAAACTCAATGTACTCGTGTGTATAGGTACTCGTATAATAGATATATATAGTAGACTCTTGACTGTTAAAAGCGCACTGTTGATGTCTCTGGCATTGATATGTCTGGCATCGACAGTATGGGTATGAGAGTTTGTTTTTACGATGTCAGAGAACAAATAAATCAATGGTTATGGGACATAGCTGTTCTCAGAGCCGAATGTCTTAATGGTTCGAAGGTGCAGTTAGTAGTAAGGGTTCTGAGCTGTAATAATACATGCTATACAAATATTAATGTAACTTTCAGCTCATTTTCTCTATTCACATACAATTTGACAAACGAAATTCATATTTTATAAATTAACTAGCTTATACATATTAAAGATTACAGTAATTTATAAACATTAGAAATGTATCTTTATTTCTCTCAGCTGTTTAACAATTACTTTCATTCTCAAATACTCAAGTATTCACCCTTAACCAATACTCTCATGTAGATCAAAATTATGTTCCTCGGGGGGACTTCGCCACGTACTTACTTGTTATATTCAGAGAATAAGGATTTCTCTTCTCAAACAATTACAGTATTAAATTACAAAAGATTTTTATTCCAAACACGAAATAATTATACTTAGTAAAGAAATACATTTTGATATCAAGATGGTTATGAACTAAAATGAAAGGTTCTTTTCTTCAACATTCAAACACCAGAATAAAAACAAACTACTCTCTTGAGCGCTATGGTATATGTGTTTCTTTGAACAAATTTTAAAGAAAGCACTAAATACCTGATAAAAACTGATACGGGACTGTATAATAGGTTAAAACATGCCAGGCCATTATCATTAACCAACGTCAGTCTACTGCTGGATATAAAACTCTCCAAAATTAGGTGCGCAATCTTTCCTGATTTTCGGCTGAATGCAACCAGTCGCCCTTTGTTAAACGTAACTGTATACTTTAAAATATTATAATATTATATAATAATTTTAGTATCAACAAAGTGACGTTGTACAGAGCAACAACTTTTATAAGTAGGATTAATTTTATCAAATACTTACATTATTATTAGCGTAGTAGTGTCATTTGTATGAAAAGACTCATAGCACAATACTTAAAACAAGCTCAGCTGATGTTGACGGCCTTCTTTTTAACCGACTTCAAAAAAGAGGAGGTTATCAACTCGGGTCGTATGTTTTTTTTGTATGTTTGTTACCTCATATCTCAGTCATTTATGAACCGATTTCAAAAATTCTTTTTTTGTTTGAGAGGGTATACTCTGAAATTGGTCCCATATTTTTATTATAAAAAATGGTTCAGTAGTTGTATGTTTGTTACAACAGAACTCATTCATTTATGAACCAATTTGAAAAATTATTTTTATATATGAAAGAGTATACTCTGAAATTGGGTCATATTTTTTTTTTTAAATGGGTCCGTAGTTTAGTTTTAATTTTATATTTTTTATCTTCGAATGCAAGGAGTGAAGACGTGTAAAGCAACGTGTCGATGTCTTTGACGACGAATTTTCTGACATTGACATGTCCATGCTAAATTGTAAACCGATAGGCAAATTTTTTATTTATTTTTGTTAGAAACAACGTGATCGTGGGTGGGTAACAATTTCTGTCATTTTATTTTGAGCGTCTTCATGTTTTAGAAGCAGTGGACTCTGGTATCACTATAATTTGGTACTCGTTAAGCCAAGTTCGAGCCTTATTGTCGTGGAAAATTCCAACCAACAAAAGTGTTGATTAGAACTTTATGTCACTATATTTACAATCTTCCATCTCGTCACTACTTTCTTCCATACGGCGCTGTCTCATTTGCGCAGCACGTTTAGTAAGTAGGCCTACCTATATCGAATACATTAACAATACACAACTACTTCCCACTAAAAGTTTAAAAATAAAATTATTTTTAGAAAAAAAAACGAAAAGCGACTTCAAAACAGTACCTACCTACGTGTTCGATTCTTAACTAAAAAAGTAGAAAATAATATTTTAATTACTTCATAGCTAAGAACATTAAAGGTGCATCAACGCAATCATTGATACCTATAATACTTTACTATTTACAATTTATAATCAGTTATATTGGAGTCGGTGCCAGCCAAGAAGGGTCTTTAATTCTGCCTTTGTTACAAACTTTCGAAATGCACGAGGCAGTAATGACACGTGCGGGGGATATGCCTGAGTGGACTACCCGAACGTGGTCATACGCGTGAAGGCAGACGTCATTGATAGTTGTGTGTATTTAATTTGATAAGGATTACTGCTGTATTGCTTAAAATCGCTTTAAAAATAAGTCATTATTTCTCATAAAAAGTAAAGGATATCCCTTAGAGATAGACATATACTATTGCAGACTTTTTTGTAGACCTTTTTAAGGTGTACAATACTGTAGTACATTATTTTGATCTATTTGAAGGGTTTAGCCAGCGTTGCAATATAAGCGTAATTTTTTTTTTTGATTTGTTATTTTTGTAACGTAAATATATTACTGTTATCAACATGAAACAGATCTACAAATTTAGTCAATGATTAGTGGTCGCTTAACCTGTGGCGAAGCGTCCATATAACACGATTCCTGACGGCTTCCCTTTTAAAATATGTCCTGACCTCCTTATACCTATCACTACTTGTGTGTCTACTCAAAGACTAATTAGCCTTCCGAAACTCAAAATATTTTAGTCCCACCGGCTTCCCTCCTCGGAAAAATGACTCATCGCTACTGCGCTTAACATGACTAACTTTATCATCTGATTGATGGTGTTGCCCACACGTATGTCACTTAGAAAACCTATGAACGTATAGTGTATTGGATATTGACACCTAGCAGTTTATACTACAAGTATGGCAAGTTCGATCCTAACAAGGTACAAATATTTGTGTCTGCAATCAATACTGAATCCTCAAGCCTGGATGTTACTTGTTACTTAAATCGTTTACATTTGTAAAATAACTCATTACGTAGAGTTTGTTCTGAGTGCGAAGTTTGTCAGTTGTGTGTGATTTGCAATGACTATAACGGTTTAAAAGGAGATTTTATATAATACTAGCGGACGTCACGCGGTTTCACCCGCGTGGTTCATGTTCCCGTGGGAGTACAAGGATAAAATATAGACTATGTTACTCAGTGATAATGTAGCTTTCTAATGGTAAAATAATTTTTGAATTCGGTTCAGTAGTTTTTGAGTTCATTCGTTGCATACAAAAATACAAATCTTTTCTCTTTATAATATTAGTGTAGATATCTTAAGCTGTATTATTTCCTTCTGTGTAATATAAACTTTATCAAATCAGTACAAGCGAATTAAATATGCAATACTGGTTCTTGAACTAGCATTACATATCTGCAGTATTAAATACCAGTTCGTACCTGCATGAAATCATTGCATGTGTTGGCGTATGCAGAATTTATGATTGGACTGTGTACAGAATTCTAACAGCTAAGGCAATTCCCACCTATAATTTGATATGAATGTCGTGCCTCAGTCGCCTTGATATTTGAGGATCACTACAGTTTACTAATGCAGCACGTAAATTAATAATTAAAGTAGGACTTTGAACAGCAATAGCTTTCGACTGAGATGCTGATGATGAAACATAGAAGGAAGCTGTAAAGGAATCACATTAATTTTTATTTCACGTCAAAATTTTAACATTATTATTTAATATGTTTTATACAACATAGTTTGTGTAACTCGTTTAATTATTAACATCACACATTCATGTTACAATAAGATTTTAAACATAGAAAAATGCATCGCGAATACATCGCGGCGGCCGGTCAACTCGCACAGATAGACTGTCGAAAGAAATGGCGGCGCCTGCGGGAGCCGCGTACTCCTCTTCCCTTTAGGTACCTATGCGCCCGCGAACCTCGCGTTCGCCCTACGCGACGATATTATATAATAATAAAAGGGAAGGCGCGTTACAGTTTATAAAATAAATCACATTCTTGTATTTTCTAACTGTTCAAAAAAACACTGTAGCTCTCAGATGTACCTAAGATTTCTACGATAGTCAAAAAATAAGGAGTTAGAGCAGCAAATCTACGAAATTCGTTACAAAGTCTTTTATAAGTAGTAGGCTCTTACTGGTCGTACAAACTGTAATATAAATAGAGAGCAGATCTTAAATTACCTACAAAAGTAAAAACCGATTTGTTATCACTCACTGATGATCACATAATATGATGATGGGTAACCATAAAACGTGTCACCTTTCCCACCTCAATCTTGCTCGTAAACGTGCATCATATGCCATTGTGTGGCCTTTACATGTTTACTATAAAACTGCTAAGTTTTGTGTAGCGCTCTGATGTATTCATAAAAAAGAGAGAAAATATACCGATAAAATCTACGAACGACAGCGTGGTAATGCACATTTTGTTGCTCTTTTGGTACTGGAACTTTAAATCAAGATGCTCCCACTATCTACAAATGTCCTTAAGGAATAGAGGTTCACAATACACAAAATAGTTGTTCCAAAGCTGAATGTTCTGACTTTTCTTATTCAATATTTACAAATCTTTAGCATACAGACGTTGTTACTGTCCTTTTGCTCGGCATTTCATAAATGTAATACTGTTATTACAAATTGTAATGCTCAGACCTAATAGCGGGCTATCCACTTACGCACGTAGTATTATTATTTTAAACATGAAATTCACTTCACTTTAACAACATACCTAAAATATTATTATTGTTTCCTTAAATTTCATGTCATAGCCAGATTAAAATGCAAACAACATAGATAAAACGTGAGTTATAACATCATTATTTGGGTAATACTTCGTAAACAATTCGAGGCTCTTTGTTGACTGACCTTTTCCGAGCAGGTAAAAATTATATTATTGGCAGTTATGCGAATACTCTAAATTTCAAAACCCAGAGCCGAGTGGCTTCGGCCCCTCTAATCTGTTTATTAACCTTAAAAATCCAACGAATAATACACACGGAGAGCTCAATAACTGTTTCTCCATTGTGACATACAGTCATAAATGACAAGCTCCATTATTAACAGAGGCTGAATCGTTATACAGTATTTTATTTTTCCAAAATAAAACAAAATCGCCTCTGTTGCGGCTGGCTATGTTCCAAAATGTGTGGCTTCGCGGGCCTCGACCCAATTCTCTTTGCTTTATTCGACGGCGACGCTCACGCGACATTTCCTATTGCACTTACTAGGACTTGTACGGAAAATCAAAACCCACATACGTACTGTTAAGCCACATTGCCAATATACGCCTGAAGCTAGGGTTCGGTTAAGATGTCTAATAGAATTTCTTTGCCATTTTATTACTTGCGCGCTTTGTTGAATTTCACTTAGTGGCTCCACATTTTTCCCTGTTGTAAAATGTATTTTACACTAGTAAATGTCTTTAGTTTTATTGGCTTTATTACAAATACACGGCACTAAAAACAGCGATTAGCTAGTTTGAAAATTACATATTCTAGTTGTAGTAGGACACGCAATTAAAAACCAGATTACTTCTAACACACAACATCACGAAACACGAAAAGAAATGTAGCCTGAAAACATTCGTTTCGTTTATTGTTAAGGACTGCCTCTGGTTAAGCGTTTCCGGGTAATAAAGTCATAATTGAAAAGTATTTAAGGTCTGTCGTAACCCTAATTTCGGTCATTACGGATGTGAAAAGGATTAAGTGTATTCCATCCTTTTTCGCTTTTGTTTAAAGTACCTCTTTTTGTTAACATTTATTGTTTTATTCAAAAAGCAATTGTAGGTAGGAAAAGGGTGCATTTTTGAATTTGTATGTAACATACAGGTATGATTCGCATACAATACATTTTGTACCTTGTTGTCGTAATGTGCTCAGCGTTGCATGCTTCCTACGAATAGAGACTTTGCCGTTTACTCAATTTTTACGGTAACAGTGTTCCGAAGTTATGACTGTGTAGTGGGGCCAAGTTTCACCAAAATGGCTACACGTTGATATTACTGTTATTTATCGTTCGAGAAATTATTACATACAGCGTCAGCTATCAAGATGTTGACGCAGTGTATTTATGATAAACATGTTTCGCAATTTGTTTGGGCACAAACGACATGTTATGTATTATAACTATCAGATTGCAAATAATTTATTTTATGTTTAGGTAAATGTATAAAACGTGAACAGAGGCTGTATTATTCAAATAAAGCTGTTGATATAGTACTAACGTCAGATGATATTAAATTTCAAAATGAAAGTCAGAACTACATCAAACAATACAGTAACTAGGATAAAACTAAGGTTGGCTAGTTTTATTGTTCAGTTAATGTTATATATTTTAATGTAGTAAAATAGTTTGTTATGTGCTTTCAGTGTGATTTGCAATTAATGTTGACAAAGTGAGTCTGGAAAATCGAGTTTATGTGGTTTCACAAGTTTATAATATTTCATGAAAACGTTATAGAACCTGTTTTAGTATAAAACAACTAAATTTGTCAAATCACTATCTCTGTGTGAGCTTGATACGCGTTGGTTTAATTACCTATAAAGTCAATGTATCAGCAAATTTAAAACTAAGACGGTGGTTAGCTAAATAATATCACAGCACGCCAACAATTTTACCTTTAATGATTTAAATGTCACTGGATTTGGTAGTCGTATATCAAAATGGACTATTTGAAGTTTTGAACATTTTGCTACATAGATGATTCGGTACTAAGCCAATAGCACTACGTGATATATTGCTACAATTTGGTTTAATATTCAGGCCAGAATTAAATGTTTTCTAAATAACAAAGATTTTATATTTAGTAACTACATAGGCGGTTAACTAAAACATATTATGAACGAAACAAAGACTTGCAGTATGAGCTTATTTTGTTGGAGCAGACGGCGCACTCGGCAGATCCCTAAAATAATATTACTGCGATAACCAGTAGTATGCCATTGTATTATGTTTCACTTTGAAGATTTCTTTAAATGTTGAATATGCAAAACTACAAAAACAAAATATGTCTCAGGGAAGTTTGTAAGTCTCCTTGTTTTTCAAGCATTTTGGCGACACCAATTTCTTACCACTAGATACCTAGAATATAATATTGTTATTAAACTAGCCTATTTAAACTGCGCCCCACGGCTTCGCCCGCACGTAAAATATGTTTTTTTGTTTCCCTCGGGAACCAGACCGATTTTAGGGATAAAAAATAGTCTGTCAGATTCTGGCACCGAATCTATCTACATACCAATTTTCAGCGAAATCGGTTTAGCCGTTTAGGCGGTAACAAGTAGTGGTAACAATCACACACATGCAAACTTTTGCATTTATAATGTTAATAGGATATGGTTAATACAAGTACCAACTTAGATAGATTAAAACGTTAAATGTAAATTTGTAAAGTCACAGCCAGCATGTAAACAAATTTATAACTACAATTTGCGTTTATTTATTATCAGTATTGTTAAGAGCCTTAAAAAAGCCGAGCCTTGTTCAGGCTCGTAGTTAGAGCCTGAACAATAATTATACTATTTTGTAGATATCGGGTACTGTAATAAAAATTCTTTCACTACTTAAAAGCCTAAATAGGTTTTTAACATGCCCACTCAAAACAAATTGTACACAAAGCTAGCAATTAAAAGCATAATGACACCTTTGTTAATCTTAACTTATTGAATACTTCATTAATATCAATAAGCCGAAAACTAATTAGAAACCTAAAATAGTTTTCATTGAAAACCGCTGATGTATTCCACAATCACAATCAGTAATCACATACCAACTATAAATCAAATTTACGGACCTTAATAACAGTGTAGTGTGCCGGAGATGGCTTTAGCCGATTAATTACTTAACTTGTTTATTTTAAGATAATTTCTGTTTTGGTTTTAGAATGCATACAATGCGTAAATGGTGATTAGTTGTACGATCAAGTTGGTAACTAGTGGTCATATCAACGTTTAATGATCGACCGTTTCAAATTTAATCAAACATTATTATGGTTAATATAATAGGCAAATTTAGGCTCGTAATAAATTAGAGGCAATGTATAGTACCTTGTCATAGTACATTGAAGTCTTTGAATTTATGTGAAGTTGCTTAAAGAATATTAAAATAAAACTCAAATATTTATTATAAAACCAAAATAGTATTGATAGCTAAAATTCTAGTTTGCATGAAAGGATTCTGGTAATGGTTTGAACGAGCAAACTTTCATGTATTCCCGAGTAAGTTGAAAAGAGTTTTTAATATAAAAATTCCTCTTGTCATATCAATCCTATTTGTATGAAAAATACTGTGCTCTCAATAGGTGCCTATTCGACTAAACTCACTGCTCTGTCGTTTTATCATTAAAAAACAGCATTAATGCTTTAAACTTCAATAATATCACGTAATATACACACAAACACCTGTCTCATATTTAAATAAGAAGAGATTACGGTATGCTAGTTTATCCGTTTCGAAGCCGAGATATCTGAAATTTTTATGCTGTTATTACAATTTACTTCAAAAATCTACTGCATTTACCATAAAAAATGTAGCCTAAAAAGCTATTTTTTTTACATTTAAATTACACTTTGAATAATAAAGACGCTCAAACATTATTGTCTTGATGACGAACTTATTTTTTGCGATGCGAGCATGTTTAAGTAAGTTCTTCAGCCAGAGATTATTTTCTGTCTTTTTAATAAATTTTCTGACGTAGAGACTACAAGCCTTGTATTTTAGTAATTTCTGTAGTTTTGTATTTTACGAAATATTGCCGTGGGAACAGTTGACATTGAAACTCTTTTCATAATTCAAAAACGAGCTGTACGCTCCATTTATAATGTAGATGCAACAGTTTTCCTCAGAGAGCCATTCAAAGAAACAAGTGTCCTGACACTGTTGCATTACAACCTTTAGAAAATCTTATGTATAATAGTAAAATAAAAGTTATCAAGTTTGTAAAATACGTTTATAAAATAAAAGTTGAGTAACGAAATCTTTTGTTTTTTTTTTTTTTATATTCTAGCCTACCAAAGTGACTCCACCCCGCCTGATGGTAAGCAGTCAGTGGAATCCAGAAGAGGCGGCCACTATACCAAAAGCCATCGTCTTAAACTGCTGATATGGTCGCCTCCACTATGGCAGCTGGGAATGGGGTTAGGGGAAGAGAATGAGGGAGGTGAGGAAGAAGAAAGGGAGGAAATTGGGCCTCCAGCGCTCTCACTCACCGAACGAAACGCAGTAGTACGGATACTACTACTCTTAAGTCGATCTTCTATGAGAGGGTAGTACTTCCTCGGAGGATCCGACCCATTCATGCTGAAATCAGCGTGGATCTACTACTATTTAAATAAAATCTAAATATTTAAATAAAAGCGAAAGGTCACTCACTGACTCACCTATCACGATATCTCAGAAACTACAAGTACTACGGGGCATAAATTTTGCATGGGGATTCCTTTTAGAACTTAGGTGCTCACTAAGACGGGATTTTGCGAAATTCATCCCGTAAGGGTGTAAAAACGGGTGGCAGAGTTTGTATGAAACTTCTATAGAGTGCTACATTTTTAAAGAATAAAATAAATGACATCTCAGATTTAATGCCGGATCCACAAGCTTGCCACTTGGCACAAACTATAAACATAAACAAACGCTTGAATATATTAGGTGGTCCAAACAGCGATATCCACACGTTTGCGAGTGTAATGTGTTGTGTGTTTTGAAGAAACCAGCATGTCGAAAGTCTAACTGTTGTCAGCTATAACATTTAGTTTAGCTTACTTTTATTATAAAAAAACTAAACGAAAAGAGAGAAAATAAAAGGAAACGAAAAATTCGGCATAGAAGATGGTGGATCATTTAAATTCTTAGAAACCTTACAAGGTATGTTTTTTTATGATACTCATTTTTATTAACTGAAATACTATAAGTAGGTATACCTAAACTCTATTAATATGACTTCGACATGTATACTTACAATAAAAACAATCTTCACGCGTCTTTTTTGGCAAGCGTGTTGATCCGGCATAAAACACGAAAAAAGATACCGACGGTGGAAAGGAATAACTTCTAAAGTGCTATTTTGGGCAAAATGAGTTGATCTACATCTTTAGATAGGGTTTTTTTTCTGCGTCGATTGGTACTACTTTCGTAGCGATCGGGGCATATTTTTAGCGTTGTAGAAGTTTTTACTTACCGTCGCCAGTACAAGCAGCATCTAATTTTCAGCCTCCTAAATGACGTGTTTCTGGTGATTTTGTAATAGAAGTCTGTTAAGAGTCTGGCATTATGGAATTAATTTTTCTTTAAACAAATTGTTGTCGAGTAAATATACAAGTATTTTTCTTTTATTCATCCGGACGTTATTTTGGACATAAGAAGTATTAGTTTATAGATTTTTATGAAAATATGCTTAACAATATTTTTTTTATTAAGTCATAACTATTCTTAAGAAATGTAGTCCGAAGACAGCATGAGACGGATGCATTAGAAGCATTTCTTCTGAACAGCATTGTGAACAACGATTTTTTAAAACAATATTCTTTACAAGGTTTTTAAATTAAGATCTGTTCAACATTTTTACTTTCAAACTATGAGTTAATAGTTTCTAATTAGAATATTTCAATTTATTATTTTACACGATTTACAGGACATAAGATTTTTTTAACTTTAAGTTTATTTTTCTTAAACGCCAACTTTCTTGCAATAGAGTAAAGTTAGGTACTTGCCTTGTATTTGATAATTTAGATAAAATTTTCAACATATTATTTTCCAAAGACATCAATAACTTCCAATCAATAATAAAAAAGTAAATCTCATTTCCCACACTTTTCCATTTGGCGCTTAAGAAGTTTTTCTTTTCCACCGTCGAATTACTATTTGTTCCAAAAGAATTTGAATTTGAAAATCTGACACCAAATAAATATTAAATAAACTTATTTAATTAAGTAGGTATTTTGCTCACTTTCAAATTTATTTCAAACTTTTATTTCAATTACTTATTAAAAAATGTTTTATTTATTTAGTCGCTGAGTACTTAAAAAGCAGATTTTATAAGTAACTAGCAGGGCCACATGGCTTCGCTCGCGCTTAAAATGTGTTTTGTCTCGCTCGGGAACCAGACCGAATTCCGAATAAAAAATAGCCTATGTCCGTCTCCGGCACCAATTCTATATACATACCAATTTTCATCGAAATCGGTTAAGCCGTTTATGCGCTGAGTGGCAACAAACACACAAACATACATACACATACAAGCTTTCAAATGTATAATATTAGTAGGATTTAAACTTACGTTTGTTTGAAAAAAAAGACGGAGATATTGTAACAATCTTTGTCGAAGGATTACAAATTCGATACAGAGTCAAGTCCATGTATAAACAATAGATAGATTGTTTTATCTTTTTTCTTATTGGAAAGTAGATCTCTAAAGGGTTTCAAGCTAATATTATGCTTATTTCGATTGCTAAACTAAAGTTATAGGTACATAAACTCGAAGGCTTAGACGTATGAATGGATGGATGATGTATGATGGAAGTATGGATTTTGTTACTTAATCATGTCAAAATGGGTAAACGGATTTAAATGGGATTCGCCATAGAGACATATTATATACTGATTGTTACTGATATAATGTATGATTTCACATTCACATTTTCACGCGAACAAAGTCGCGGGCAACAGCTAGTCATCTATATTTTTGTATTAAACTTTTTAGTTTCTAGTCTATTAAACCCAAAACTTTGGTTTTATTTCAAACCTAACGAAAATATCCAATCAAATCACATTGTATTATTATAGCATGCCTAATATTTATTTAATAATTGATATTAAATAAATAAAACTACAACTTTAATTTAGTCCTTATGCCTAATATTTATTTAATATCAATTATTAAATAAATATTAGGCATAAGGACTAAAGTTGTAGTTAAGTATTGACTTAACTACAACTTTAGTCCTTAAAGTGTCTTTGCACTTGTTATTTGTGTAAAGTTATTTGTGGGGTAGTTTTTTTTCATCATCTCAACCCACTACAATAGTTTTATTAACATTGCTCAGCTTCTATATTAATGTTGCTAAATTTGTCAGGCTTTGTAAGTAGTTAGTAAGGAAGTTTACACAATGGAAGAGTTCTGGACATTAAGCGAACTTGTCAATATACAAAAAAATAATTAAATAATTGTTAGCAGTTTATAAATTTTCAAGTTAGTAGGCCTTAATTTTCAACTTAATTTACTAACTTTTTTTTAAATATATCAACTAAATGTTTCGATATCCAATATAAGCAGAATTTATTACACTCAAACAACTTAATAACTACTTTACAACTATGCAAATAAATAAACTATAAAGTGATATATAACACGGTTTTACTTAGCTGGAAAAACATCTATAAATTTAAAGAGATACTTAGCAAGACAGCCTTTGAAATAAAAGGACATCACAAAACTATACTAAGTTACATTTATTTATCGAAAATATATTGAAAACCTTTGTATAGACGAGAATCTAGTTTTTATTTCTAAATAGTACAAAGCAAAATTGTTTTCATCTGTTTCTATCTGTTTTTAGGCTAACATTTTCTAAACCACGCAACAGATTTTGATATCTACAGTCTTCACTGTCGTTTAAATAATTTTTCCAGAAGTTTATAGTTATCTATGCTTCCCGCGGCCCGGTTTCACCCGTGTCTTCGCTCACTGTTTTGCTCCTGTCACTAGTAGCGTGATGTTACATAGCTTATAACCTTCTTCAAGAACTAGGCTATCATACGCAAAAAAAATTCAAATCCGACTTGTAGTTTTCGACATTGGCGCATTCAAACAAACTATTTCGCTTTATATAATTGTATAGATAAGACTTTCAAATATTTCTAATTATGTCGTAAAAATATATTAGTATCCTCGTACGAAGACGAGAATGGTCGCTAGTTTTAAATAAAATACCGAACATTAGATAAATTGAAAGAACTTGATTCTTATAAAGTAAATTCTTTCACACGTAAAACATATTCTTGTAATCGATAGAATTTTCAAGAATAGTATGCTTATATTAAATTCTTGACAACGTAAGTCACTTTTATCACATTCAACAAACATGCACGTTGCGATTTTTAATATCCACGACTTACTTTTTTTAACCCATTCAAAGAAGTGTTGTTATTGAAAAAATAACAACTGAATTTTATATTTAGTTCTGTCTGAATTCAAGAGCTGTTAGGACCTTTTGCTAGATTAGTACGATAACGATGTAACATAGATAAGTAAGAAAAGATTATTGACAGGCGACGATGGGTGGAAAAATACAGTGTGGGATAGAAAGCAGCCTTTGTGACGATTCTAGGCATTCGGGAACAATACCTACAACTTATTTAAAAATCATAGGAAACAAAAAAAATACCGATAAAAAAATAACAAATAATATATATTGATTATTCTAGCATTAATTTTGTATTATAGCAGTATAGTAAAGATTGCTAAGATTCATAAACTTTATTACAATGTTTTTTTTCTGCAAATAATATTATGATGTCATTATAGTATGTGCAAAAAGTAACCATTTATTACACTGAACAAATTACAGTATGTTTGAAATACTTTGGAAGAAATTTATTTCTTCTCATAAATTTTACTGACGTGAGAATATTGCGTGTGCGAGGATTTTGACATAATTGACAAGTATCAACCAGACGTGTGCCTCAAAGTAACGAACGTATCTACAGATTTATATAGGTACTAGCTTTCCGCGGCTTTACGCGCGTTTTTTGCTTACTGACTTGCTCCTGTATTAGCGTGATGTTTAGGTACATAACCTATAACCTTCCTCGAGAACTGGGCTATACGCAAAAATAATTTTTAAATTCGACTAGTAGTTTTAGAGATAAGTGCATTCAAACAATCAACCATACAAACAAACTCTTCCGCTTTATGTAACAGTAGGTATAGATTATTGTTTAAAGGGCCTAAATACATGCGTACGATAAGACGATTATTAGACAATAACTGCTAGAAAAGAGTTTAAAGATTTTTGCAAGGTCCTACTATTAAAAAATATATGCTTTCCGCGGCGCAGTTTCAGTCGTGTCTTTGCCTACTGCTCAGCTCCCGTCGCCAGTAGGGATGAGAGCTGATCATATAATTTTAATTTTTCAATATATTTTTCAATTCCAACTGGTAGTTTTAGAGATTAGCGCGTTCAAACAAACAAACTCTTTCGCTTTATATAATAGTATTGATATTATACTCCTGGTATTACAAGGAGCCATAGGCTACGGCAACTGTTTACCATTAGGCCGCTATTAGACTATCATAGAAATATGATCAAAGATGTGTAAGTAATTTTTAAATGAAGAACATATGGCGGTATAATAACCACATGTGATTAACTATGATCATAGTTTGAGGGTCGTCGAACTATGATCATAGAATTTGACAGATATGAAATCATATTTATATGATAATGTAATACCGCTCTTAGGCGGGCTGAATGCTTGTTTGTCACCTCCGTTGTTTAACATAATACAACGTCACGTCGTACCACTAATGACGCACATCGTGACATACTGCTTAAGTGTTTTTACTTTGTCTTTATTTTATGTTAAACTTCTATATTTTTATACGAGTATGTACCTACATTATGTATAAGGCAGAGACAGTCTCACCAAAACTGCTAATCTTGAATAGTCTTGATGCGGAGTCGTACTACAATACGACTGCGATCAACCTAGTCCCTTCCAGGATACGATATCGAATCATGACATAATGTCACTTTGCGGCACGCCACACTCTCCGAACCTAGTGAATGAGTCTCTATTTATGCTGTTAACGATAGGTTTTTTGAAGCCTTCCAATAATTATAAAGAACTGTAACTGAAATATGTCTAATGTTAGATAGCCTTACCACAAAAGTAGTTGTTTGTTGTTTCAAGTTAATATGCTTGGCTGGCAGCTTAATGAACACAGTAAGCTGATATATGGAGCGTGATAATACAATTTCCATAGATAGCATACTAGTAGAAAGCAGTACCGTCGTGACTTAAAAATAAAGTATGTTCTTTATTTCGACTTGTAACGTTTGTGACCTCGATAAAATGTGCTCGTGAAAGTAAAACTGGCCCTTAAACCGTATACGTAGGAGTGTAGTCGTAGAGTGACTTACCACAGACTTGTATATAAACATGCTATCTCTTTTCCACTTTTGATTTATACTATAAGTATGAATAAGAAAGCATAAAGATAAATTTTAGGTGAGAAAGAAGACTCTTCCAGACTTAATTCAATAGTTGTGCCTGACGCAACAAATGTATTCATATATTCAGTATGCGCAATATTGTAGAGTAACTTTGCTTTGTTGTATATTGCTTTATACATAACAAATCCAGGTTATTGTACAGTAAAATCAGTTTAGACCATATTTTACTTGGATTTATTACGTATATTGCATATAACAAAATAACAAGTACCTTTAAATGACGTGTGTGCATGTAAATATTAATGAATGTTGAAGAGGCAAAAGAGGTATGTTTGTATTGTAGCAATTTTGATAGTTCTATAATCTCTGCTCATCCCGTTAATGGGAGATAGGCGTGAAGTATGTAGAATAAACAACGGATGAGTAATTAAAATTTTGACTTCATTTTGATCGCCAGTTAATTATATTATTCGCGAAAATACGTCTGTTAAATTAACATTTCGGGTTAATCCAACCCACATGTCGGTCACTGTGACGACTTCTGTAAGCCAGGATTAACAGTGATTAAACCCTTTCAAATATCGACCTACATAATTATAATACTTGAAACTACAATCAATTTATTTAGGAGATATTTCTTTAAGATATAAATAAAAAGTATTAATATCGCAATTTATGTACCTATTTGCCAATAATTGGCAAATAGGTACATACATTTTTTTAAAGTTTACATAAATTTATTAAATTATTTAAAAGTTATATTTATTTTGATTTCCAAAATTTAATGTCGTGTCTCAAAATGAAACAATGGAAAATAAATACATAATAAACAATTTTTTGACATATTTATTTCGAAAACTCGCTTTACGTATTGATTTTCTATTGCTTGATTTTCAGACACGATATTTAATTTAAATTGAACATGATATTAAACAAATTTGAAGTTCCAAGCAGAATGAATGATGATGGATTTTCGAAAGAAGTTCACTGCTGGGCACAGACCTTTCCTAAGTTTCGCCACCTTGGCCGGTCGTGAGCCACATTCATCGATTGCACGGTAATTAAAATATAAATTGAATGGGTTCATGAATTTGCCAGGCAAATGTAGTAATGTCATGGCGTAGTATTATGAGATTAACATACAAATTTCAAATTAATTTAGACATAATCCAAAATATATTAATTTGCGTTGTGCAATATCATTGTGTATTCAACCTACATATTTGTTGTGTTACTAGATTTGTACCAAAAGCTACAATTGACTGGATGTTTAAACATGTTAGTACTGTCGCTAAGGAAATGTATGCATAGATAACTTGACTTATGCGGTAATCAAAATTCTGGATACTCCCGGTATTGATTCAAAGCACGTTCGGTTATGATTCTTAGTGACTATGTATGTGTACGAGTACTATATGTGTCTCTGACATTAGTTTTAGCGCATTCGTCATATCGTGAAAAATATTTGTACTAGATATTAGGAAGGTTGTTCAATTTTCATACAAATATTCTTTAATATCTATAGTAGTAGTAATATAGACAAAGTTTGTATGAAGATAATATAATTTGTCGTGCCTGTCTAAAATGGCTCAAAAACGGTGCTTCTACGAAATTTCTAGAGTATATTTAGGCAAATTGAACTAATTGGCTGCTGAAATACACCCATTGCACAAAACACTTCAGCCACAGTAAGTAACACTAATAAATTAGTTTTGTGTGTCCTGGAAAGTGCTACAAAAACCTCTCCGTATTAGTAGTACTACTGAGTAGTACAACTGGTAGTACAAATTATACAACCTTGTGTCTCTATCTAGTACTTTCAGTAGTGGTCACTAATAGCACAAAGTAGCTATACGTATAGAGAGAAAGCTTCCTACAAACGCGCAAATCAGTGGCACTACTACAAGCACGCGGGGCATGTGTGCGTGTCCACTGGCCGCTTGTCACGTACACGGCGAGACTGGAAAAAACCGGTTGACGCCGGCACAGCCAGTTGACAATCTCAGGGTCAGTGCGACGCACGTTAAAGTTAATTGTTATTTTATTGTATTATTTTATCGGTTAATTTTAATCGTTCTAACTATACTAAATATGTTAATATTTATATTTATGAAAAGTTTGATCAAAATTAAATAAGTACCTAGTAATAGAATAAAAATAATAGTTAATGATATTTAATAAGAATGATTGTTTATTTTAACGCGTTATAAATTTACCTCTGTGAACTTACCTTCATATTTAACAGGTTCATCAAATTCTTTCGAAGTTTGTAGGTAGGTTTAGATTTGTACCTACTTAATTGAAATATACACGAATGACAATGTTCCACAATCACGAATGAAAAATCACATTGGCAACAAAACTTTTATAATATTATCAGCTTGAAACACTAAAATATATCGAATCTAGCTACTTATAAAGGCAAAACGACAGATGTTTTCCTATTCACTATGTTAATCCTATTCGTTTTAATGAGATTATCAAAATCAGTAGGTACCTACATATATAGAGTTATTCCGGTCTGATCCCCTGAATCTCATACACTGGGGATTGCTTTACTTTTTATTATTTTCTATTCAGTTCTGATCGCGTTGGAGATCAGAAACAAAACCTAAATATATTTAAATATTTTATTCCAGTCGTATCCCCTAGTTATCTTTGACAGATTTTCGAGAAAATACATACAATAACTTCACGCCTGCCTTCCATTAATGGGGTAAGCAGAGATTATACAAGTGTGTTTATTATTTTTATGTTTTTAATTAATTGTTACATAAACTGCTTTTCTCTTGAATGTACTTACCTATCAAAAACTCTGAGGAGATCGGTATTACTAAATTTGCAGAGAATCAGAACGGAATTAAAGAATAATTATAACCCTAGGGGATGAGATCTGGGGGATCGGACCGGAATAACTCCATATATAAACTATTTAACAAATGTTTTGTTTGTCTTAACCTATTGTGACAACCCTACTAGAATAGGTAACAATTTTGCACTTTCTTAGGAAGCTTTGCCTCTGTACGGCTACTCTGTGCTAATAGTAACCAATCCAAACATTCAGTACTTAGTACAACTGCGCGATGTTCATTTGTTTTGCCATGTTCATTTGTAAATAATAAAATTATAACTTAATTTAGATTCATTTGTTTTGTTTGTGTAATATTATAGTCATGATGTACTACCGAATGATTAGAATGGTCACTAGTACTACTGGTAATACCAGAGACACAAGGTTGTATCATTTGTACTACCAGTTGAGCTACTCAGTAGTAGGTACTACTGATCCGGAGGGAAAAACTAAAACAATCACTTCATGGCAAACAGAGGCGCCTGGTGGCCCTTTTATAAATAAGCAATATATATTATTATTATTATTACTAGCGACCCGCCCCGGCTTCGCACGGGTGCAATGCTGATACTATATTTAGTAATAGCATTGCCCGTGCGAAGAAAAACAAATGCTGTGAACGCTGTATTTACACATTCTGTATTATGTATATTTAATTTTACTACAGAATGCCGGCCCCCTGCCACTATATCCCTCCCTGCATTTTTAATCTGTAATATCTTTGAAAATATTTATTTAAAATACATGCTCCAAAGGGCATTATTGATTAATATTAAATGCACAATGTATTTAAGGTACTTAATTTGATAAGGATAAATGATGTATTGCTTAAAATCGCTTCGAAAATAAGCCAATATTTCTCATAAAATGTAAAGGGTAAAAATGGTTATTGTGGGTTATCCCTTAGAGATAGTCATATAGTATCGAGGACTCTTTTGTAGACCTTTTTAATACTGTAGTAAATTATTTTGATCTATCTTGTAAGGTTTAGCCAGCGTTGCAATGTAAGCGCAAAAAATTTGTTTATTTACGACATCACATTAAAAACATCTAAATTTATCAATGTTTCCTTACTATATTATGCATATTATATACATATAAACCTTCCTCTTGAATCACCTTATCTATTAAAAAAACCCGCATCAAAATCCGTTGCGTAGTTTTAAAGATCTAAGCATACATAGGGACAGACAGCGGGAACCGACTTTGTTTTATACTAAGTATGTAGTGATGATAGGTGGTTAAGTATCTTAAACTTTCTAAATCACCGCGCAATTTTCTTAGTTTTCTTGCATAAGAACCTTCTCCTGACAATAACAAACACAACAAAAAAAGAATTAACGAAATTGATCTAGCCGTTCACGCGTGATGCCATGACCAAGGGAAATAGGGATTCATTTTTATATAATCATATAGATTAATATGGTACATCGCTTATTGGTACAAAATCATATAAAAATATTATAAAGCACGGGTGTCATCATTTACAGTTATGACTTGATAAGTATTAGCTTTGATGATTCCCGCAATACATGCAAGTACCAAATTGCGCTGTAAACTAGATTTTACCGTAAATGTATTGAATATATTGCCTTATTAAATACAAATTTATATTTATTTATTTATATTTTAGGTTTTACTGCTCTGCAGAACGTAGATTGTAGAAATATATAAAGATTATATTCTAGAGGTTGATTGCCTCGATGACGCGGTGGGAGTGCATGCAATTGCTCTAAAGTGGTTGTAGGTATATTATTGTGTTACCGTTTACAATTTTTTTTAATATTTTGATATGAACTGGGGCAAGTGATAATGGCACAGGAAATTATAATGTATGGGTTTGATTCCCCTTTGTGACAAAACTTTCTGTAACTCATACAAAATTGTTCTGAGCCTGTGTGTAATATGTACACGTAAATTGTATGTAATATCCAGTTACCATGTCGGTCAAAAGGGTCTTAAAGTACCCAAACGGACAAATGGCTTGTGAGAGAGTTGTCTCTAAACTAAAAACGTAGTCACAATCTGACTGTCGATCAGCTTGTGACTTAACCCGTGCATCTTTGCTCTTATATAAAGCGGAAGAGTTTGTTTATTTGTTTGTTTGAACGCACTAATCTCTGGAACTACCAGTCAGATTTGAGTTATTATTTTTGCGTATGATAGCCCGGTTTCTGAGGAAGGTTAAAGACTGTATAATATCACACTACTAGCGATGGCAGCAGAGCAATAAGCAAAAACGCGGGTGAAATCGCGCCGCGGCAACCTAGTTTATTATAAAGTACCTACGCAACGTGTAAGTTTAAGAGTTATTATTTTTATAATGTAATAAGTCGTATTGCAAGGAGTATAAACCTAGCTAGTTATTACTGCACTGCCAATATAACTCTGCCTCTGAGTAGCATAGAGTAAACTATGTTATACTATGTTACGGTATGAAGATGCATGTTGGTCTTATAGCATAAAATTTGTTAGGGTTGGTAAAATATGAATGGTGCTGAACCACTAACCATCAGGCGAGTCGTATACTTGTTTACTTACTTTGTTGCTGTTTTAAAGATCTTCTCAGTTATTTTCGGTTATATATTTACTGTTCTTCCCCTGACGGTGTAAACACCTACGTTACGCCTGCTATAAAAATTTCTAGACAAAAAACCCTGATACCAATTTTACTCAACCCGAACCTGGGACCACCAAGTCCGCTCACCAAGTCAGTAGGCAGGCACTTGATTTCGAATAATCGAGCATATTGAGACCAGCTTGAGTTTATCTTAAAGTAAGAATTGATTTTTTTTTCAAATGAAATACGTACTTGTACCTACTTTTGATGTAATGATAGTTTTCAGGCATTTTTCCTTTACGGGTGAAATAGAAGTGTATTATACAAACGTTGCCCCTCCTATGTTTGATCCCATCTAATAAGGGTGCCGGTTGGTACGAACACAGTTACAGGCTTAAACTGATGTTCTGCATTGCCGACAAATTTCCTAGTAAGCTTAGTTAATTGGCTAGTATTAGGTATTGTAAAGAGTTCTATTACAAAGAAGCATCCATGCCTTCTAGTATAGTCATCGTAATTAAATAATAAGTACATACACCAAGGTGTAGTATTATACCTCAACGCCGGTCAAGGCTCTTCTACTATGTAATGAAAATTGTATACAAAAGCTCTGTGACTTCAAATTATTCTACATAGTATCTATTTGTATATAAAATAATATCATTGTTCGACCGAGGGTAAACGAACTGGAAGTAATCGACGGTCTTGGATACGGATTCCTGAGCACGCATTGTTGCACAATCTCACTATTATATGCAGGGAAGTGACGTGGTTTATCTGGAACCGAGCTAGATGGTGTCGCCATTTATTGTTCACAAATCAAAACAAAAGAAAAACTGGAGGTGTGAACTTAAGGAAAAATACTCATTTAAATTAATTTTAATAAGGAAAAGGCCGTGTCTAAATAATTAAGACCTAGTGGTTAAGGCTCCCGCTTCGTATACACGAGGCTGTGGGTTCAAAACTAGGCAAACAGTATATCTTATAAGTGTTTTCTAAGTTTTAATTTGACATTAATAGCAACAATAAAAGTAAAACATTTGGAAGAAGCCTAAATTTATAAATGATCAGTGTCTCTTTCACTGCAGCGGGCTGATATTAAATGAGAAATTCCCATCAACCTATTTACTACGAACCATACCTACGTTTTAGCTTAGCTGGGCCTCCAAGGAATGATATGTCTCTATGCGACCATCGCTCATTGTTTCTCTATTATGACTATTAGAATCCAAAGGGTAAGATCTTGTTAATCTGCTACTTACGAATATATACATGTATGACGAATATATATGGACTAGTATATATAGTTTATTTATTGTCTGTATCTATACTCTATACTTTATATAAAGCAAAAGACTTTGTTTGTTTGTTTCTTTGTTTGTTTGATCGCGCTAATCTCTAGAATTATTAGTCGGATTTGAATAATTCTTTTTGCGTTTGATAGTCCAGTTCTTGAGGAAGGTTGAAGCCTATATAACATCATGCTATTGAAGCCGATCAGCAACCAAAATTGTAAATTATCGCGGGTTAAATCGCACTGCATGAGCCTAGTATTTATTAGTATAGAGTAGTTATTTTCGATTGTTCATTTACTCTAGAATTATAGGCTATTGCCTCTCTACTTTCGCTAAATGTCATAGGTTCGATTCTCACCTGTGGCAAATATTTTTAATGTTATTTCGAGAATTTAGGTGCAACCACCGTCTGTAATTTCTTCCCAAAATGGTCAGACTTATTAGATAAACTGACCTCGAGGAATTATTATTTTTAGTGGTAAGTTAAACTATGTCATTTGCGACGCAATGTAGAATAACTGTATTGATCTTCTTCGAAAAATATTTTATTAATTTGTCTTAGTAATATTTTTTTTTACTAGTGATGTTGCCAAACCTAAACTCAATTTATATTTGGCACACTGCACAGAAAATCTAACTGGCAAATAGTGCTGAAATATTAATATGATGACGAAATTCTGCGTAAAAGCATTGTTATAATTACAACGTCGCATTGCATCATCATTTCGTCCTTTAGAGAATGGTTCGTGCGCAAAAGGCATTAAGGAGCAAAAATGCTTTTTGTTATAATTCTTAGCCACAACCAACAAAAAAGAAATTACTATAAGCAACACTAAAAAGGTTTCGGTAATGGACGAAATTTGCGAATTTTGTTATTTCAAGGAGAAGCTATTTAATGTACTAAGGCAACTACAGTTTTATGTAGTTTTTGTTTCGTCTGCGTTGTAAGGCTCCGTTCTTCCAAAAGGAGGGGAAAGACCAAATTTCTTAACAAAGCTCAGGAAGTGAACTGTCATTTAGCCCACATTGCCTTCTGTCACATCCTATTTTGCTAAATCTATCGTGCCTATAAAAAAAAAGATTAAATTTTATACACACCAATACAGGATTAAATAACCTAATTAGAAACGAATTAAATTTTTGAAGCCTGATTGATAAAACATTTACAAGAATGGTGCAAGTTTCAGTATTATTTGAAGAATGTATCTTTGCAAGTATGGCTTTTTTATTTATTTCTTCTTATTGCAGAGTGCTAACGTAAGTATTGTTATGCCTTAGACAAATACGTCTTAGCGTCGGCGTTATGTTGTTTACTACGTAAGAGAAAAATAAAATCCCATTCATTCTTTTCAGCTAAATTTTTTAGACAATAACAAAGGAATAAAATTTTGTAAATTAGATTACGAATATTAATTAAAACGAAATCTCTTTTTCCTCCTAAGCCATTTTGAATCTCTCAATTTTGTTGCATAATCTTAAAAATGTTATCCTTAATGTTTCCAATCATATTGAGTTATTCAAATTAAAACAAGGTGAAGGAAAACGTGCTTTGGATTACAAAATAATATCATAAATTATACTTGGCAAAGTTAAATTAAATTTTAGAAGGGTAAGTATGGCGGAATATTTAAAAAGAAGTAGAATTCTTAATATTTTTAAAAAAAGATTGATGTCACACTTACTTAGTACCTAACATATTTAATTAAAAATAGAATTATATAAAGTAGATCGACAGCATGTTTCTAATAAAATTGTAAACTTAGTTTAAGTTTCTCATTTAAGTGAAATGTAATGTTCTTTGAGAAATAAATAAATTCTTTAAACCGAATTCTTCGCCTAAAAAATACTTAAGAAGGACAACGTGCTTGCATAAAACACCTCAATCTACAGAAAAAAATTTGTACTTATTATTGCCATCACTACTAGACTATAAATGTCAGTCGATTCCACACTAATGGTTGAGTCATCTACAACCACAGTAAGATGCTTTTTAGAATAATAGGAAATTAATTTTAAAATAGATTTCTTCTAGAACCTAATAGATTAAAAAGTAAGACTCACCCTTCAATTATTTGCTGAACCTAAAATTACTTTTAGCTTTCTCATGAAATATAAGCCTTATTTCGTGTTTCTTTGTTCCTTGATGTTATTACCTAACCAAACTGTCACATGTACAACAAGATCAAATCATGTTAGCTTCATACATATTAATATTACATATTGTGTTTCTAATCGATCACGATAACACAACCACTGTCGCTAAATGGCTAGCATTGTATTGCAATTATGTTACAACATCTTGTATGGCTCGGCATGTCGCTGGACCTCAAAAAACACAATCAATTCCACAAACCATAAAACAATTTATTGCTCAACCAAATGCTTTGCAAGAATGTATTGTATCACATTATGTATGCCACATAAAAGCGTATTCGTTCAACGTAAAAAGGTTGTCATTTTTCATTAAAATAAATAGCTTCCCTTAACTAAACATTTTCTAAAAAGTTTTCCTCCAGACATAACATAGAAGGCTACGTTTACAATAAAGTAAGTAATTACTTACTTACACAATGTCACTTTTACAAAAGCAACCGTACTTTATTTAGGAGGGTGTACGCACCTAATTTTGAAACTGTTCGCGTCACTCCCTTTACTTTGACTTTTTTGTGGGTAACTAACCTTTACTGTCAGTTCACAACATGTGGAGAAATTCTTTAACGGATCTCTTTCAAACGAGTAAAAATAAAAGCTACAATTCCCCAGACGAATAAAATAAAAATGTTTCCATAACCAATATTGGATGTAGTTTGGGTTTGAGATAAAGACAAAAAGTGACCAGTATAAATCTAGGTCAAAACCATTTATTTTGCTTAGGGGTAGTATCTGTCTACAAGAAATAAGCTACAAGGGTTTTAAGTTTTATCTTCGTTTAAAATATATAAAGATTTACTACTGTCAGAAATAAATGTATTTATTATTTAGTTATTAAAGAAAAGTTAGTTTTTTTGCCTACAGTGACAGCCAACGTAAGGATAAAAAAATCATCGCTTACGGACCTCTGTAATGCCGCGAGCTATGTCCCTGACTACTGTGAAATTCTATCTAAACCTCGTTTGAAGAAAGACATGACAAGGATAGGACAAGTATTGTGTGAAAGATATTTTGCTTATTGTATTAACTCAACAACTTTGTTGTGAATTTCTACGGTTTTACATTTCCAACAGTAGAAAAGACTAGAAGAGATCTATTTAGGGCTAAGACTTCGATAGCGTCAAATGCATGGTTTACTGTACGCCGCGTATCATTTTATAGAGAAGAAAACGCTAAACTTAGGTTGTAACATTCTATCAAGCTACCAGTATAGCGCCCCTTTTAGAATACACAATAATAATAATACATCTTTATTAAGACTTCGTGCTACTTCGTAATCTTAAGCTTGATAAACTCACGAGGTCTTTTTTTAAGATTGCCTGATTGCTTTCCATTACTTGTTTTTCAGGGCTAAGTTAAATTGCGATAGCATTTACATAGAGCCTTGACATTAGCATTAAGGTACTAAATTTAGAATAACTATTCGCTACTTAGAATTTTTTGTTTCAAAAAAAAATTCTAAGTTCAAATAAAATATAATATACAGCAGATTGAGACATTTCAGCCTTTTATGATGCTCGATACAATGCGAGATTTTTTGTTCATGTTTACTCAGCTTTACTATAGAAATATGTATGCTCTACAGAGCAGACTGCAGTCATAGTAATTGGATGATTCCCAAATCTTTAGTAGCTATAGAGATTGCATGCATTTTGGCTGCACCCAAAATAATTTTGTTTATTTTTACTTATTGGTTCTAGAAGACAAAGGCACTAGTGGTACAGCTGACGTGCTTCTAACCTTGCTGAGGTCTATAGAAATTTTTTACCAATTTTAACAATTAGTAGATAAAGTTTGACAGTTGATAGTCTGCCCCCATCAGCATTAAAAAAAACCTTTATAACTTTTCTCTTTCATGATTATTTTATACGCAATTTACTTCACATATGCGTGAAGTAAATTATATAGCTACACAGTAAAGTATGTACTGCTATGTAAGTAACCAAGAAATACCTAAACGGAATCAACACTGTATTTAACCGCTTAGTTTCGTATACAATATCCTTCCCATGGGTGTCATAAATGTGGCAGCATCGTTGTAGTTATAAAAACAGCATCCAACTGTGAAGGATCCGGCAATATCCATCTCCGTTGCACATATACAGTTTAGTTATTACACTTATGGCCATTTCCTAGTTTCGGTTATAGTTTATTGGTGCTAACGTTGTTTAACCAAATTTTGAATTTATGTAGGTATTACAATACGTGACAGTAACGATATTCGTCTACGTTTTATCAAAGTTATACTGTATAAAAAAATATTTGTTAATTACGTGCAAGATCATATTTCAAGTCGTTTTGAGAGAGGTGAGATTATTGTAACAGCATTAAAATAGACTACAATGAAACCTACAAATCTATGTAGTCGGGTACATTAAGTAACATGTTTATAACAAAAAAACAGTACAGTACATTGTGTTGCCGTAAAGGCGTTAAAACTAACCCAATGTTACAATCACGAGAATGTAGAATATTTACTAACTTACTTCGCAACTGTGGTTTTTACAGAATAATTTAAATCCACAAACCAAGTTTCACGCTTAGCTCAGTTTCTTAACAGGTACAAAACTAATTATATAACCACAAAACATATATTTTAGAACAAGGTTGGTATTTCTTCTGCTTTTATAGAGCCAACTATGTATTACGTTAGTACAGCTATATTTAACCGACGCTTGGTGAGATAAAAGGATTATTCGTAGACAGAACCGCAGACAGCGGCTTTTTGCTTGGCAATTATTCACTGTGTTGCGATTACGTGGATTTCTATGTCGGTTAACAGCGTTTTAGTTTACTTGTTTAGAAATTTATGTTTGTTCTTGTTAATTATAAATAAATAATCTGGTACTTAGTTGTATAATAGAGGTACATTTTAAAATGTAGATTACGTTCACCTAAATGTAGCACAGACTGCAAAGCCCTTTTAATAGAACATAAAAGCTTTGAGTGTTTAAATTTAATATCCGATCAAATCTGGCACAGATTTAGTAACATTAATTTTATACAGATAAAGTGGCGTATAAGCCTATGGCACACCAGCTAATGTAAGTGTTTGCTGTAACCTACTAACATGTCTGTTGTGTTCTTTAAGTATTTCAGCATCAGAAAAGATGGTGGCTGAGATTAATAAGCTAAATAATAAATGATAAACTTACCGCTCTATCACCTAAACTTTTCACCCTACAATGTAGGTAAGCAGGTTGTCCCACAGCCGCGGTGTAGTCGCGTTTGGTAGCGTTGTCGAAGTACGGCTGTCCGGTGCTCTCTGTGGCCAGCGTGGAGTTCACATCATAGATCGTAGTGCTGGTACTCGTTTCGGCATTCTCACCGCCACCGCCAGCTGACAATCCTAAAAAGATATTATAATGTTAGGTGTATTTCTATTTTAAAGTTGAATAGCTAATCACATTTTTAAAAAAACTTTTTAAAGTCGATTGTCAAATAAAAGTACAGGCATGTTTCGACACGGTAATCCATCCATGAACTGCCTCGACGAGCAAACTTAACCTCATCGATTTACATATAGATCCGTGCTACTTTGCTACCAATAGCTCTATATTATTATTAAGCATAATAACATTAACAACTTAGCTTAATTAAAATAAATTATTAATATTATAATTCGTGTTCATGCTACATTAAGCGCAAGCACGAGTCTCGAACATTTAGCCACGCGCGCTTGGGTATGCCACATGGCTCAATTGTTACATTTATTTAGCCTACCGAATAAACCAGGTTCACTTCAAAAAAGTCAATAAAAACATCTGTTAGGCAAATCAAAATTTATGTATTGTTACAGCAACAATACTAGGTAAACTTTATCTAAGTATATTAAAATAACGTACAACAAAAAGTATCAAGTTACATCTGCTATCTATTTCAGTATGGCAAGGTATAGCAAGATAGTTAATTTCACTTTATCGTCGGCAAGATCCATGGGGTGTAATTCAACGAGCACTTCATTTACATAAAACGCCGTTTTTGTGCTAAAAGACATCACAAGCTATACGCTTACAAAATGTTGGCATCTTTGCGGGACACAGGATTAAAAATGTTTGCGGTTACAGCTGAATAATATATTATTTTGTTATTTAGTGAGAAACATAGAAGCAAGATATTATACCATTAGAAAGATGTTTTTGAGATTGGTAATAATTTATATGCTGTAAAAAATAACTAGAAAACATAGCCATAAGCATAAATATAGGACTTTAATATCTGTCTATTTCTTTTTATTATGTTTGTATCAGCGGATAAAAATATATACGAGCATAAAGTTCTCTCTAAATCTCTTTAATCATTATGAGAAACTACTGAAGTAAAAATATGTGATGATAGTAAGCAAACTTTTGCCACATGCATTACTGCTTTCGTATTTTTGTATTTTAAATGCTTATAAAATTTAATGTAGGTACTTTACGTTTTAAAGGGTGCTTACAGAGCACGCATAAAATGATGAGTACATTAATTTTAAATGCCATAATTTCGACTTGAACTCCTTATTTTCGCCATTTTCTTTTCTAGCAAATATTACATACTAACTGTTGCCAGCAGCTCCACTCGCGTGAATGTCGGTATTAATCCAAGTTTTGCGTTTTTTTTCTGAATTTATAATAATTGAATCATTATGGCAAGCGAAAGGGTTCAATAACATACATAATACATTTATCTGAATAATAAGAATAACTGCCGTTCATAGCTGTTATTTTACGCACAATTGTAGGTGCATAGTCTGCAAGAACTACATCGTGTCTCAAAAACAGCACGACATATAAAATATATAAAATGTAAAGAAGAAACGTCCTGAGACTGCTGGATATGGGCCGCCCTAAGTATCGGCATCTAATAAAATAACCTATAATTATGTAATTGTGTGTTCTGTGTATTGATTTTGAAATACACTTTAAATAATGAGGGGTTGATTTTTCTACCTGCTTTTCCATAACTAATTAAACGATAAAAAGACTGACCAAATAGAAATTTATATTTAAATGATATTTTATATATATACGGTATATATACGGTAGTAGATCTACGCTGATTTCAGCATGAATGGGCCGGATCATCCGGGGAAGTACTACCCTCTCATAGAAGATCGACTTAAGAGTAGTAGTATCCGTACTACTGCGTTTCGTTCGGTGAGTGAGAGCGCCGGAGGCCCGATTTCCCCCCTTTCCTCATTCCTCACCTCCCTCATTCCCTTCCCCTAACCCCATTCCCAGCCGCCATAGTGGAGGCCACCATACCAGCAGTTTAAGAAAATGGCTTTTGGTATAGTGGCCGCCACTTCTGGATTCCACTGACTGCTTACTATCAGGCAGGGTGGAGTCACTTTGGTAGGCTATAATATAAAAAAAAAAAAAAAAAAATGCATTTCATTTTAACATTCTATTATAATGTCTATAAAATTGATTGAATGATAAATGTGAGTAATATTGTTAAATTCCAGATAGGTTTATTTGTTTTTTTTTTAATTAATTTATTTTGCACAAAGTAATTTGTATTTTGATTTAGTTAGTCAGAAATGATTAAATAAGTATTTTATAATTTTGAAGTTCAGTGCCAAGTGAAACAATAACTGGATACTTACCTATAGGTATTATCAATCTTAATTTGCTATTGTAGTAAGTAAAGTTCTTATAGTATTTGCTTGGCACCAACTTCAAAATTATAAAATACTTATTTAATCATTTCTGACTAACTAAATCAAAATACAAATTACTTTGTGCAAAATAAATTAATTTTTTACTGTTTACTTTCCTTCCTGTTTGAAGTTGGTTTTCTTTTTGTTAAAAAATATTTTATTTTACAATTTTTTGTGATGGGTAGACCTAAATCTTACTCGTATTTTTGCCAGAACTAAACATTTTTCCATATTGAACCGTATGAAGGTAGTAGATCCACGATGGTAGTAGATCCACGCTGATTTCAGCATGAATGGGCCGGACCGTCCGGGGAAGTACTACCCTCTCATAGAAGATCGACTTAAGAGTAGTAGTATCCGTACTACTGCGTTTCGTTCGGTGAGTGAGAGCGCCGGAGGCCCAATTTCCCCCCTTTCCTCTTTCCTCACGTCCCTCATTTCCTTCCCCTAACCCCATTCCCAGCCGCCATAGTGGAGGCCACCATACCAGCAGTTTAAAACGATAGCTTTTGGTATAGTGGCCGCCACTTCTGGATTCCACTGACTGCTTACCATCAGGCGGGGTGGAGTCACTTTGGTAGGCTATACTATAAAAAAAAAAAAAAAAAAGTTTGAAGTAAGTCCGACATGACTGCTGTTGACGAATTCCCTCGATGTTTATGGTCACCTGTAATGGCACTTATAATCCATATGGGTGCAAAGTTCTCATTATTAGAACTGAAATAAGTCCAAACACTAAGTAATTGCTGTAAATCGTTGAGGAGTTCCGTCGACTATCTTTCGACTCCATCATCAGATCGATTCCAAACCTTCACTAAAAAGTAGTGCCTTAAAATACTTTATGAAAAACATAACAAATGCACTAGTCGCCAGAAACATAATATATACAGTCGAATTGAGAAACCTCCTCCTTTTTTTGAAGTCGATTAAAAATTAAAGATTGCTACTACAGCATGTGTATGTGCAACTTTAGTATGTACCTAGTTACTATAGTGACCTCGTTACTGACACTCCGAATGTTGTTATAAGTCAAGTACTCACACGGAACCGATATAAAAAAAAAATCAAGAAAAGAACTATAAAAGATATGAAAATTGTTCTTACGGCGGCAAAGGCGTTGGCGGCGTTATTATCTTACAATTAAAGTCCTTAGATAATTTCGCCAATTGAACTTTTGCCACCGAACATTTCAGAACAAGGTATTATTTTTTATTATGAACAGTTTTACATAGCGAATAAAAGTCAGACAAACTAAATAAGTTTAAATTTGTATTTGAGTGATTTACAGAATGTTATTCCGAGTTTAAAAGCACTTTGGGTCTTTTATGTCTGTAAAGTTTATCTCGATACAGGCCTCGTAATACGAAGACGACTTGGTTTAAAAATAAACCAGTTGAGTGTTAGGCGACGCGTAATGAGAGTAGGTAACCACTTACTAAGCATGCTCTAAATAAAATACTAGCATATACAGAATACGACGATTATGACAGAATATATGAAGGAAACCTTAAACAATCACAAATTACATTATGTTTATAAAGTGAGTCGCTAAGATCAAAAAGTGCTGGTTTTAGAAATTTTAATAACCAAAATAATTGCTGTTTATCTTATTTCACCAGTCACATTTAAAGCTTTTAATTCTGTATTAACGTAACAAAGCTGAGGACATTGCATTGGTTTGAAGTCATTGCTCAAACGACTTCAAACTAGCTTTTCCTCATTGTTTAATGAAGTAATAAGCATAGGCCTAGTTTAAACTGGTATTGTTCTAAATCAAGGCGTCCTTACGTCCGTTCCACATCTATAGTGCCGATAATAGCCAGTTTTTAGTCAATGAGTCCAGCGGATCACGCAACCTACTTAGTACCCACAGGCTAGTTCAATAACTGTAGAGCATTATATTTAATTGAACATTCATATTTTCCTATCTTTACCTTTATAAATAGTAGGTTTACAATGATGTTATTTATAATGATACCTGAAAAAGATTATCGACTACTCATTGTCACTACCTAATTTCACACTGTTTAAATACCTTTTTCTAGTAACGTAAGCATTGTGGTGTCAATAGAGTCTACAATGTAGTATTTTGTACAGATATTACTAAAAATCCGTCGACCGTCGATATTTACTTCAGATTGTAGCTAAGATAGCTTGCACTACAATATGCCAAACGAGACTCCAACATCGTCTCATAAAGTCGTGTTGAGGGTTCTAAGCTTTGATAGTAAGACGAGATCATCTGTTTGTCTGCACAAAGTCGATTTAGACGGGTATTCACTATTGTCAAGGTTTTGGGACACCGAGTACGAAAACAAGTAATACACTTTTTCAGTAGCGATCCGTTTGGAAAACTACCTATTGGTTTGCTAAGTGAATTGCAATTGAATGTTTAGTTTTATTTTGGTTCGGTGTTATCTACAAGACTACTATTTATTTTAATTAAAAAGAACACCGTAGTAGTACTAGCTACAATAATAATATTAATAAAAAATTTATAAAAAATTAATATAAAAAAAAATATTTTTAAATTATTTTTATTTCTTAATATTTTATATTTGGTTTGGTATATAATGTGAAAAAATGTGAGTACATGATCTTTGAGGTCAGAGGCAAGCACAAGACAGATGGACCTGACCTTTTCTTGAACGGGTCAAAAATCAAAAAAGTGTCCTCTTTTAAATATCTCGGTAACTTTCTTACCGATGACCTCAAAGACAATGTGGATATTGAGAGGGAGCGCAGGGCTCTAGCGGTCAGGAGTAACATGCTGACCCATAGATTTGCTCGTTGTACAGACCAAGTAAAAATTACGCTATTTAAGGCATACTGCCAGAGCCTGTATACCGGCAATCTATGGGGCAACTACACCAAGAAATCGCTGGACGTTCTGCGTGTCCAATACAATAATGCTTTTGGAATGATGTTGCGACTGCCTCGGTACTGTAGTGCATCGGAAATGTTTGCGCAAGCCCGCACGGACGGTTTTCCTGCGATAATACGCAAAAAAACAGCTTCCCTGTTAAAAAGAGTACGAGGTAGTCGCAACAGTATTCTTAAAACAGTAGCGGAGAATTAAATTCTCCAATCTTGAAGAAATTTATTAATAGATTAATGTTTTACTAACACTAGTTTATAAGTCTTTTGATACTAACAATACTATGGATTAATTTGTGGTCCGAAATAAATGAATTTATTATTATTATTATTATTTATAAATAAAATAAAAAAAATCAAAACACATTATAGAAAATAACATCATGTCCATCTCTCAAAATAGATGTAGGAATGGGACCCGTGGTACGAAAGAGCTCCTGATCATTGATATGGCCATTAACCAACAGGTACACCGTAACCGAAAGAATCTGTCGACAAGCTGGACAGACTATAAGAAGGCGTATGACTTGGTGCCGCATACATGGCTCTTGAGAGTGCTAAAGTTGTATAAAATTGATACAACTCTATGCACCTTCTTGAAGACGTGTATGGGGCAATGGGAGACTGTCCTCCGCTATCCTGGGTGTCGACGGTTTCTGGGAAACGGTGTATTGGTCGTTACCAATACACCGTTTTCCATCGTGATTGTTATCAAGCGGGGCATATTTCAGGTGACAGCCTGAGTCCTTTATGGCTTTGTCTGGCACTGAACCCTCTCAGTACTATACTGGAGAGTTCAGGGCTAGGCTATCGGTTGAGGAGAGAAGGTAAGGTCTTATCCCACCTGCTTTACATGGATGATTTAAAATTGATTGTTTCTACCGGTCGCCAATTAATAGAGTTACTTAGGGTCACTGAAACCTTTAGTAACTCTATTAAAATGGAGTTTGGTGTAGATAAATGTACGGTCATGTATGTAAAGCGGAGTGGGCTTGTGGAATCTGACGGTATACAACTGTCTGATTCTACATGACTCAGACCTCTATCTGCAATCGAAACATATAAATATCTGGATATGTCACAGGCGTTGGGTACAACTGACAGTGACATGAAACAGGTGTTACATGAACTCTTCTTTGGACGCCTCAAAAAAGTTCTTAAAGGTCTTTTATTGGGTGGTAACAAGGTGCGGGTCTTTAACAGCTGGGCCATGCCAGTTCTAACCTATTCCTTTGGTATAGTCAGATGGACTCAGACTGAACTGGACGCTCTTGATAGGAGAGTCCGTACACAGTTGACGACATCCCGTATGCATCATCCACGGTCATCTGTGATGAGGTTCAACACCCCACGAAAGTGTGGTCGTGGCTTTCTATCTGCCAAAACTGTCCACAACCGTGTGGTGTGCAACCTCAGAGAAAATTTTATATAAGCAAATTCTAATATGCATCGGGATGTCGTCGTTGTAGATAACAGGCTCACCTCGCTAGGTCTGGCCAAAGAGAACTGGCGCAAACCTGTTGTGCTTAGTATAACGGAGCGCAAGGATGTATGGAAAAGTAAGGAATTACATGGATACTTTTATCGGGCCTCAAGCGGGCCCAATGTCGATTCATTAACATTTATATCCTGGCTACATTTCAGCGATCTCTCTGAAGAAACCGAAGGTATTGCCTGTGAAATTATGGACGAGGTTCTAATGAGGAACAACTACCGGAAGTTTATCATAAACGATGGAACGGTTGACATCAACATCTCGCGAGGCTCGCGTTAGGTGGCTGGATCGTGAGCCTGATGCAGAAGGCTGTATAGCTTGATACGGTCTGCATTGTGAGGCAGTTCCTATCTCTGGAGCCCTAACCACCGGTAGCTTAGTCTCGTACCCAATATCGGTGGGTCGCCATATTTTTATATTTTTAAATGTATATTTTTATTATTTTTATATATAAATATTGAAAAATGTAATTTTGCGTGTAAATAAAAAGATTAATAATATCACAACAACTACACACAACGCTATTTAGACCTAAAGTAAGCATACATATATAACTTGTGTTATGGGTTCTAGATACGGATGTAGGTACATACATACTTAAATACTTTTTTTGTAAATACATAGATATTATACATAGAAACACCCAGATCAATGTAAATTAAGGGTAATTCATATCATAATACTTTAACCTTTTCATGGACACTATTGTAGACACAATAAATTTATTTATTTATTTAAAAAGATACACCATCGACATTACATAATACGTTCATAATTTAAAATCTTTACAATTGCATCAGCCAGTATGAAATGCCTTTCAAGGATGTTTATGTCATTACGGCCATATCCGTTTACTGTCCCGGAAAGTGTTAATTAAAGTTTAAAGTAGGTAGCAATATAGAAGAGGAAATAAAGAAAATTTCCAAATTGATTATCGCAACTTAACCTATTACCGAAAGTTCTTTGAAGTAGACTTTGTAATTTATATGAAGGGGACCCTATTGCCACGCTTTGTTGACCACGTTATGGGTAACTCGTATTTCACTTAGAATCCATATTACAAAATTAAATCGTTTTACGTAGCACAATATGTAGTTGGTACATATCACATCTTTAATCTAAATCAACATTATGGCCGCTATTAGACTATCATAGAATTAATATTATCAAAGATGTGTAAGTCATTTTTAAATGAAGAACATATGACGGTATAATAACTACATGTGATCATCTATGATCATAGTTTGAGAAAGAGATATTGTTAAATATATTATTGCTTATTTTTAAACTTGCGTTATTTCTTCTCTAAAATTGCGATATGTGTTTACCATCAAGCTTTCATTTGCAACAAATAACGCGAGTAGCTAAACAATGAACACAACTAATACCATTGTTTAATATTTTCATCGCATCTGATGAACGACATTGCACAAGACATTAGGTTCTCTACAGTTTTTAATCTCACTACTTGCAAAATAGCCTATGAACGTTCAGAAGACAAAAGACGTCGTTGCTATTGTCAGTTCTTTTACACATTAATTAGGCTTTAAAGTCACATTACAGAAATTAGTCTAGCTACAAAATGTAAGCCAATATATATAATAGGTACTATTACTATTGAGTAGGTACTAAGGTGAAGTCAGTGTGTGATGAGGGAGATACTCCGATGGTATTATCAGTAAGAAGGTTAAAGTTAATAACTACAGACTGTAGCCAGTTATTTTTTTCTTTTTTTTGTTTTTATATATATTAGCCTACCAAAGTGACTCCACCCCGCCTGATGGTAAGCAGTCAGTGGAATCCAGAAGTGGTGACCACCATACCAAAAGCTATCATCTTAAACTGCTGGTACGGTGGCCTCCATTATGGCGGCTGGGAATGGGGTTAAGGGAAGGCAATGAGGGAGGTGAGGAAAGAGGAAAGGGGGGAAATTGGGCCTCCGGCACTCTCACTCACCGAGCGAAACGCAGTAGTAAAGATACTACTACTCTTAAGTCGATCTTCTATGAGAGGGTAGTTATGATTTTTGAAAACAATAGAATTGTTTATTCGCAATAAAAACTTTCTATTGAAATATTAATTGATTTTTTGATTGTATTGTTTGATATAGTAAAAAGTTTTGTAAGTTATATTTATTTTGTTTCTTTTAAAACTAGTTATAAGCAAGTATACAAAATAATGACAATGTCATATCAGTTCAATTATGATTATTCTTCTAATTTATGTTGTTCTCAACATTGTATTTCCTCGTTATAAACGATAGTATATAATGAGGAAAAAGTTGATTTTACAAGTTCTCACAATAGTTTTACTTTAACCATGATAAACCAGCCACAGGAATTACACGTTATTCATTCATCAAAGCGGATCAAAAATAATTAGTCAAGTTATTTTTGATCACATCTGTTATAATCTTAGAGCTTGCTTTCATTACCAGTTAGATACGTATTCACACTGAAATCAAACCAGGTGCTAGTTCAGTTAATTGATGTCATAATTGAACCTCTGGGAATGAAGGAAACTTCTGAGGTGGACTACAGGTAATGGTCCCAATTTTTATCATTCAGACGGAATTACCTAGACTGTGAAATATACCACATAAATATATAGATTAATTAGAGAAAATTGTCACTGTTGAGCAATATTCATATCATAAATTACATATAATAAAAAAACAGGGTGGATATAATGTTGCCAAGAAATGCTACAGCTGCGGAGACCACACATTGTGAAAGCGAAATAATTTATTGTTATTATTAAAGCGCGTTTGCCATAAATTAGATTTACACGCCATAAACAGCAGTATACGATTGAACTTCGCTTATGGTCCTATAAGCACGCTTATGTATAAATTCTATGCTTCAAAACGTAAACTTGTATCACAAATTTCGGTGTACCGACCCAAATCACGCAACATTTTACCATTACAAGGTATCGATTCACTTCTAGATTTTGAATAGTGTACAGGCTTTCCCTTTGTTTAACAGCAAATATGTGCAATAGGTGCAAATGTGCTATAACGTTTATATACTATATTATATTATTATAAAAAAAAATACTAGGTTTGGTAAACGACTTAGCTGAAATACTAGAACCGTTTCGTAATAATAAATTTTGACCATGTAGTCTTCGGTCCACCTCATCCCTTCTCATGGGTGACAGAAAAAGCGACTAATGGGAATTAAACCACCTCATACATTTGTCGCTCAATCAAAGCCTGGAACTCTTTACCGGGGCATGTTATGGCTACTTTTGATCCTGGGTTTTTTAAGCGGGGCGTTAAAAAGCATATCATTAAGCCGCCATCCCGACTTACATTAATTAAATCATTTTCCGCGCTCGCGAAGCCGCGCCGCGGAAAGCTAGTATTTCATAAATATGTTCTGCTAACATTTAATGGCACGTACAGACTTATGAAATGCAACATGCAATGTAACATGGCCGAACGAAAAGCCTATGTCCGTCTCCGGTACCGAATCTATCTACATATCAATTTTCATCGAAATCGGTTCAGCCGTTTAGGCGCTGAGTGGTAACAAACACACACATACACACATACAAAATTTCGCATTTATAATATTAGTAGGATTAGTCTGAATAATGATAAAATATTAAAACTACGAAATATGACACTTGTTTGATTGCGACGTTGCCACTCATAAGATGTAAACTACGTACTAGGGTGATCTTTTGTTTTCACGGAAGATGGTTGTCATTTAATTTCATCCACATTTTTTCTATTTTTTATCATTGTATTATACCATTATTATCATCAACAAGAATATTATTCTACACTTGACGCTGGCAGAAATAGCTGACACAATCGTCGGCTCTGTTGCCAAAAAAAAAGGAGAAGAAGAAGAACTACGTACTAAAAATCACCTTATTTCGGTCATCAATACACCTGCATGAATGATGATTATGGCAAACATCTTCCTATGGTAAACATCTATGTCTCAGGGTGGATTTCTGCAGGCAGATTGTTTTTAAAGGTTCTTTCGTAAAAATAATATAAAAGATAATCTATTTTGTAATAAAAATATAGATACAAATTAATCCAAATCGTAAACCGTAAAACGAATGCGAATGATAGCTACACTATCATTAAAATTCGTTCAATAGTTTACGCATGATAAAATAGCAAACATCCAAATATTTTTACTAGCATTCAGTTATGATATTTGTTGAATTTGTTCAACGTTATATTCAGCATAATATTTTCTTTTTTCTATGTCCCTATTTTGTCTTTATTTCATCCTTATTTACATCAAGCACAAATAAAATATTGTACCTATCTTAAACATTACACGTACTAAAATTATATTATAAGTTTAATGCTTATCATAAAAAGATTTTTAGCTCTGACCTGTAACGACACAGAATATAAATATTCTATTGAAAATATCTCCTTATTTTATAAAAGCTTTAACCGAATAGAAGACTTCGTTATATTATTTAGGTATTGTTATTTTTCTAGATTAAATTTATATTCATAACTCTAAATTGAAGATGAAATCACCAATTTTTGCCTAAATCACCATATTTGGAGAATATAATGCACTCTAATATAGTCTGGACATGTGTCAAAGAGAATACTTTGAAGGCATTACGATCTTCGCAAAACAAAGTATTACAAAGAGAAAAATATTATAAAATGTTATGAATATGGTTACAATAGGCTATATGTTTTCACCTTATTATTTGGTACGTTTTCAATGCCATTACTTTGACACTTGAATTTTCTTGTGCTTATTTCATAGAGTTTAGCTTTTTTAGGTATGTTCATAGATTAAAAACGTTGAATCCGCCAAAAAACAAAAAAAAAAACAAAATAACTAGTATATGGACAACATTTATAAATATACCTTAATTTGTCACAGTTTGTAGTTTATATATACTATCGAATAGACACAATAAAATTGTACAAGAAAAGTAAACCATTGCTCACATTCAAATAAAAAAGAAATGGTGGTAAGAGAAAACATTGAGATTCTTTCTTTACAGTCGTTCACGGACATATTATAAATTATATCGACGATATTTCTTTTATTATGTTCAACCAGTGAATCGGTTGCAATTTCGTCTTAGAAATAATCTTCTCGCGTGTCATGTATTGACGCGGTTATCTGATAAAAATGGTAGGCACGAACCCACATCATAATGACAATCCAAACAATATTCTTTGTGGTCAAAATAGTCTTTTGATTGAAATTGACAAGGGTTTTTACGAAACACAAAATTCATCAAACTTGTAACAAATTATTCTAGTCTTAATATCTATAAATTGTTGAGACGTACTTGACAAAGATGTGAGATTTGGCACTAATTGTAGCCGTTACTTCGTATGCATGACATTTTTAAATTTTCTACAAATATGATTAGATATAAAGACATGCGTCAATTGCGTCATTACTTTTATTTACTTAATTTTGAAATTTCTTACTTTTTGTTTTCTCGTGTGTTGTACATTATTATTATATTTCTATGTTTCCGAAAAGTACATAGAAATCTTACCCAAATATGGTGTACATAAATATCTGACCTAAGTGGCAGCTGACGTTAGCGAAATAATTAATTTTTTGACATTACATTTCACTTTACTTGGAGAAACATTCTAATTTCAAACTAAAAAGAAAACAACACAAAATAAGACTCGGGTAATTAAGATTTTTTGTAATTTTGGAACGTAATAATTTAGTTTATTTTACCTAATTAAGAGTGTATTGTATATAAGTACTTTTAAAGGACAAAACAAGTGAATAGAAACACGAAAACCTTTTTGATAGGATTAAATTTAGAGAAGAAGATTATCTGTATCTTTTAGGCCAGTCCGTTACCCCTATTTACGGGGATAAATGAATAAGGTTTTAGTCACTTTATAAAAGGGCGGGCAGAAATAATCCTACCTACCTTTGCCGTGAGGATTCACGAAGGTCTATTTATATCCCGAAACCTTCGCGGTCTGTTCCAGAGATTCACAATTTGTTTTTATAAGGTTTGTAATTTTATATAATAAGATAGCTATAAGTAAATAAAAAATCACGGAATGAAAAAATATTATATTTACTTGTATTGTTTTTATATTTACTTTAGGTATAGCTAGTCAATTTCATAAATTCAACATAATATTAGTATACTTGTAGTAGACAGTCATCATGATTATCTTCATCTAAGCCAAAAGCCCACTGAACAGATCGCTCTCAAGTTTCTATCCTTTGACAGGTTTCTTTTCTCATTTATTGGTTGCCCGCAACAATAGACGGTAGATACTAATTAGTAGGTACTAAATGGCAATAATTATATTATTTATTTATTTTAATTTAATGAGATTCTATTACCTTAAATGGAAAGTTCAAGCTCACCACCTAAAATAGTTGATCAAAAACCGTTTTCACACGAACAAAGGTGTGATGCTATTTGCTTTACTGCGTAACACGGCTGTAAAAAACAATCGATTCTTTAGTAAACAAAGCAATTTTCTGTGAAACTAGTGTACAAATAGAATACTGTTTCTCGTCTAGCGTGACGTAACTTCGCACTAAATATCGTACGAATTCCCTTACAAAAACAGCGGTATTGAATTCGCAAACATCGTCCATAGATAATGAGTTTCGTATTTTTGATCATAGTTATGAAATTAGTACTACATACAGGCAATTTTAGTGATTGTGGTCTCTATACATTATCGTATCGTTTTATGTCGTACTATGAAAATGTAGATATTATGTAACGTATCTTGTAAACAGGTAGGCCAACCTTATACCAGCTATTGGTTTCAGTAATTTGCCCTCTCCTCTCCCAAGCCCTTTTCGTTATAGTCGGTAACGCTTACGTTGTATTCTCTTACCAATATTTCTGAAATTCTTACAGATCACAGTCATAACCGTAGGCTACGTTAATCAAAACAAGTTTTTTCAAAAGTTGTCATGTTCAAATTACAGCAGTTTGGGTATAAAATACCTGCAGCAGACCGCAGATAAACTAACTATTCCTTGAGTACCCCGATCTCTGAAGCCTCATCACCACTAGTATTATTATTTTGTGCTGTCGAGAACCAGTTACCAGTAGTCGTTAGGTGAAATTCTGTACTAGCAGCAGAGATTATAAATACCTTGGGCTACAATTGCAACGTATCCTTTATTTGTAACTTATGTAGTTAAACTAACTTAAAATATTTATAATGTGAGAAAGCAATAGCAAAAGGTACCAGAATATCAAACATCACTTATCACTAGGTGTGGAAGTAAATTGTCAATGATGAACGATATTCTGTACTTAATATAACTAGACCTATTTATTAGTCATGTTACTGTACGGGGCCCAACTGTGTCAACAAGCGGTATAATTATTACAGCGAGGTTGCGCCAACAGCGACAAAATTATGACGACCTAACACTTTAGAAAAAAGTAGTTTAACGCGGTTAAACTAGATCGATTAAAATAGGTAAGTATAGTTTTTATTATTGTAACAGTTAAGACCTAAATACGATCAATATTTTTGTTGAAACACATCAGATAAATAATTGGAATAATTAGTTGCTTTATACATGAAACAAGTTTGTGATAATTTTATTGTAAACAATATCCTATTAATATTATAAATGCGAATATTTGCATGTGTGTATGTGTGTGTGTGTGTGTGTGTGTGTGTGTGTGTGTGTGTGTGTGTGTGTGTGTGTGTGTGTGTGTGTGTGTGTGTGTGTGCGGTGTGTGTGTGTGTGCGTGCGTGCGTGCGTGCGTGCGTGCGTGCGTGCGAGCGTGCGCGCGCGTGTTTGTGTGTGTGTGTTTGTTACCACTCAGCGCCTAAGCCGCTGAACCGGTTTCGATGAAAATTAGTATGTAGACAGATTTGGTGGCGGAGACGGACATAGGTTACTTTTTATCCCGAAAATCGGTCTGGTTCCCGAGCGTTACAACAAACCATATTTAGCTGCTAATTTATGCTAATTACTAACTAGAAAGCTAGTTATTGATATTTATGAAGTTAATATACCCACAACTCGTAAAATACTCGCAACAGTGATAGTTCAAAATCTCGTCACACGTTTTAAAGTTGAGTATTTCGGTATTATATTATTACATGACAAAAGTAGCTGAATAATAAATTGAAAATTTAAAAACACCGACATAGTGTACATTATTCCAATAGTCAATCCCTTTCATTTAATACCCATATTATGGGAGTTGTGAAAAATTGAAATACGCCATTTTGTGGTACCGGTCATCATGGACCGATTTTGACCAAACTTAGCTAAGAACACTCCCGACTAATCAACATTTTAAACCAAAAAAAAAAAATCGGTTCATCTGTTTGAGAGCAACGGTGCCATAGACACACACACACACACAGACTATTCAAACTTATAATAACCTGTCGTTTCTGTGTCGGGGGTTAAAAAGGCATTTCAGAAGCCAAGTAATGTTCTATAGTTACTAGTCTCAAACAATCCGTGAAAATATATAAAGTATGTAATTTTAAATTAATTCCTTTTTAATAAAATGCTTCATTTAAAACAAAATCTTTGTCTTTATTGATGATCGTTCTGATACTTTCAGCTCAAAATTATCAGTAAACTCACTATTAAAACAAAAACGTACAGTACATGAAGTAATACAAAGGCTTCCGTGTAAAGGCCTTCCTTTCATTAAAAAAAGTCTTTTGATGTTAAACAGAACAGACGGTAAATTACAGATCTTTGTTCTTCATAAAATATAATTAGATTTTAAGCACTTATTTAAGCCTTTGATATCATTACCAAAATTGTAGCTCGAGGAAGTTTAAGTAAAGCGATCAGCTGCCGACATTTAAAGTGAAAAGCAAGTACTGGTTTTGAAGTGAAAAGGTCGATTTGTTACTTCCACAAGGCGTGCTTATCGGACTGACATTGACCTCTTACGAATAGTCAGTGAATATAATAGATTGCGGGCGTACCTACTCTCGGCTTGCTTTTAGATTTGGACGTTCATCATTCAAGCAACTGTCAGCATAACAGGAGCCGCCTCTTCGTTGTGAAAATTATAATATTCCTCTGAAATTTGGTTTTTGATGAAATAACTTTGTATATCTATTACAATTTCTTAATCAAATATTGACAAATGTGAAAATTATTGCTCGTATAAATCAATAAAATGTGAGTGAGATTAAAGAGAAGATTAAATTTTGATGTTCCAGCACTTATTATTCCCAAAAGATTGAGAAAGAAAATCAGAAAAAAGAAAGTCTTTAAAAACTAATCTAACAGAGTACTCGTAAAGATTATTAATCAAGATAAAAGAAAACAAATGAACACAATATTAAACAACAAAGAGAAATATAAGTTTAATAAACAAGAGATGACAAAAATTACATGTAAGCAGTTGTTATTGTCTGAAATAAACTAACTTTGATAGTAACTATTATTCAAATAAACTTACTTCTAATAACTTTTGGTGTTTATAATATACAAGTAACAAATAAAGACTTTTTTAATATTTTTCTATAAGTGTGAGTTATGAAGATTCTTATATATTTTAGGACCACTGATAGATCAAGTCATATAGTACATACATACACAGCTTCACGCCTTTTATCCCCGAAAGGGTTGTCAGAGGTGTTTAACAACCCACTTTTCGCCATTTTTTATTTTAGGTCCAATGTAGCAGGGGCCTGTTGCCTTTTATCGGTAACAATTCCTAATACTGAGAATTTTTCGACAGAGAATTTTTATCCAGAACGACACGTGCGGGACTAAAGTGCCACCCTTTCACAGTGGAATCTAAAGGGTCGAACCAAACGGTTCAGCACTTCATACTTTTGTCGCTCAATTAAAGCCTGGAACTCTTTGCCAGCGCATGTGTTCCCATCTAATTTTGATCCTGGGTCTTTTAAGCGGGGCGTGAAAAAGCATCTCACTAAGCCGCCATAGTGGAGGCCACCATACCAGTAGTTTGGCTTTTGGAGCAGCAGCAGACGAAGACATCAGATTCAGCAGCAATAACCACTATCCATTTTGATGCTGGCCCACTCGCCTGACACAATATTATTATATATTATGATTTGGCTGACGAAATTGTTTTTAAAAGTACCTATTTTTTCAACTCTGAAGAATCAAACTTGTTCAAGGAATATCAACTTGCCCACGACCGCTCATAACAATATGTAGTGTAGTAACAAAGAAACAAGTTACTGTCTATACACTAAAGTTAGTTTAAAAAAAAAAAACAGCTATGAACATTATGTTCAACTGTATTTACTTTATCTTGTAGAATTTTGATCCTATACAAATTTACCGCGACTAACTTTGAGGTTAGACATTACTTGTCAAGTTGCTTATGTTCTGTTTGTCTTTGTAGGATCATTAGTAAATTGCTATCTCATGTTTTAGGTGAAATTACAAAATATTATATTCTTGCCAGTATTCGTGTTACTAAATGCCAAGGGTCAACATTAAAGATTTTAGCGAGACATTACTATAATTATTTCATAGATTATAAGTATTTGACATAATATTTTTTTTCGATTCGACACCAATTAAATGATGTGAAAGTCAAAAGATGAGCACCAAACTAAAATACCCATTGGTGCTGTAAGTGGGATAGCTTTAGGTGCTGAAAAAATTGGTACCTAATGTTTGAACGTTGAAGTTTTTGCTAAAATATATTTTAAGTAAATTGACAACTTTGTTCAGAACAGTATAATTTTTAGGTTTTGGCGACATATAATAGTAAAGTAAGAATAATTGGAAATGTGGTTCGTAAATCTTTAAGGTATTTTAAGAGAAAATACCATAAAATTACGGGGAAAATATTAAGTTCTAAAGAGATAAGTTCAGAATTCAATCGCGCGTAATATCACGCACGTGGAACTTTGTACATGTTTATTAATATCTTAATTTCCCATTACACAGAATCTCTTTATCATACCTACAAAACATGAACAAAATCATGTAGGTACTAAACCTACATGATTTCCTTTGAGTGTAGGTATATAATAACAATAGTCATCCGCCCTCGCTTCAAATCGGTATCAAAACTTTCATTCGGTCTTACAACAAACGCCTACGGAAAATATAATTGCAAAATTATTTACGTCTGCGAATTATTATTGCTAGACCGCAATTTCACTTTTTCTATCTTCTGTATTGCAAATTTACATATATTTAAAATCTGTAAATTGCTAACCCTATGTTACCCGCTTCATTTATTCATTTCTAGAGAAAGATTAATCGCTTCAAACAAACATACAAAATATCAAATCTTTTCTCTTTAGAATATTAGTTTAGATTTCAAAATGTTTATATCATCAAGACCTGATAAACGTATGTTTGCCAACTGGTCCGGCGGCAGTTTTATTTCTACTCAAACAATTTTATATATATAACATTTTACAATCGTTTTTAGTCTTTTATTTGTTTTTTTTTATGTATAATTTGTAGTAGGTATGATACAGAGTCCACTTATAATTAACAACAAATAGCTTGATGTTATTATCGAATAACTCTATGAACTCGCATAAATATGAAGTAGCTACGGTATGTGGATATGCTTCAACCCGTACTTGAAACCAATTGGAACTTTATTAATAAGGTAAAATTTTATCCATCACACGTTTATACCAAAGTAATCAGTCGAATTTTATATTGTGGAAATCGTAGTGGATATAATAATTTCTACATTTTCTACAGAACTTAGCATAAGCTATTTTTTTCTCAGACTTAGTTCCTTTACTTAACTATTGCTAGTATTTTATAAATATTGTGTTGTTTTTACAATATTCAAACAGTCACAACGCATGTAAGCCTAATTCTGAAGATAGAACTAAAACAAAACAAAATAACCCAACAACGTATAAATATATTTTAATTAGAAGCTAACAACGAGATTTACAAACATTAAAAGAAAATTACGTCCGACTGAAAAATAAATAAAAGGTCATCCTTGATTTAAAACTCGACAGAAACAATTAGCCACAGAAAAAAATATTTCGGCGAGGTACTTACACCCTGAAACGCTTTTAAAATCTCTGAACATTATAAAGTCACTGTTTTATCCTACCATTTCTCCGCTAATTTCTTCTAAACCACGCGACAGATTTTGATGCGGTTTTACTATTCTTTATAGTGATTCTTTAAGTGAGTTTATATTATAATACATGCGTTTACAAGTAGGGAAAAGCTGAGAATTTCAACAATTTGTAATCATGTCGTAAAAAGCAGGAAAGAACCCACGTGCGAAGTGGAGGCGGGTCGCTACTACCTATATAATATCAAGCAAGCTCTATATGAAAGCAATAAAGCAATGATCATCTTTTTAAAATTTTCGTCACCGGTTGGCGCCACTTTGGTTAAAGGTCTTCCATTTTGACAGCGCTATTAAAACAAATATTTTTCAGTGTTCATTTCGGAAATTTAAATTTTTAATTTACAAAATGTACAATTCACGTGCTTATGGAAAAAAGAAAATTGCTGAGAGGGTTTTTAAAATGGCGCCCACGAGGTGGCAGCACCGACTAATCAGGTCTAGCTGTCAAGCGCTTTTTGAAAGTTGATGTCCAATGATGGTCCAATGTGAAAGTTGAAGTGGCGCCAACTGGTGGCGAAAATTTTCCTAAAGAACCTCATTGCGTGGGGTCGAAATTATACAAAGTAAAGTTAGATATATATACGAGCGACAATGAGCCTTATGGAACTCTAAAGCCCGTTAAAATACTGTTAACGGCGATACGTGAACACTTGAGCTTAAGAAAGGACTTTGAGAGCTCCATTTAATTCGCTTAAGCGCCCTCTTGTTCGTAGATATCTCAATTAAGAGGCACATCAAATACGTAAACAAGTGTGTACATGGACTAAATGGTGTTTGACTCGATTTATGCGAATTTAAAAAAATATATATATATTTCTGTGTTAGGAAATTTTAGTATTTTTATTAATGTCTTTAAAATCAAACAGTCTCATCTGCTTATTCTACTTATTATACAAAATAATAATATTTTTATTTATAATACCAAATATTTAATTTTCATAAAAGCAAAGTAATGTTAAATGAAAATGGTTTAACAGAAAATATTAATCTATTTGCGTAAAATTGTGATATACTAACTTTAGTAAGACTTAAGTAAAGCCAACAAAAAATAATTGAAAACTAGGTATAAGGAATAACAAGGTTCGTAGTCGAGTAATTTGGCTAATGTTAGAAAGCCAAGTTTTGTCTACTCAACACGTGTATCTCTTTTATAGGTAAGTAATTTTGTTCTTAATATAAACAATAGTTGATTTACGTAGTACAAATGTATTGTGTAGATAAAGATTTTATATGCCGTTAAAATGGGATACTATGACAGCAACCATACAATCATTTAAATTCGACTTGATGTTCTTAGACCTTTAAAACGCATACGTTAGAGTATGTGCACTTTGATGCGAATAATCCACTTTTATAAATTTTCGCTTAATACGTCTCCATTAAATTATTTAGATTTGCTTAAGTTAAAATAGTGTAGAAAAATTGCCGACAGTTAATATGTTTTGAAAGATTCTCTTAAATGGGAACGTCCAAGTTCATGTAAAAACATTGCACGTTGAAAATATGAATAGTAACAAATTTTTTAGACGATATTGTGTTTCCAACTGCGATCTACGTCTGAACGTCATAAGGTAATAGATTTCGTCGATCACTTTGTAAGACGAAGAAAAAGAAGGTATTGTTCTACTATTATTGTTGGCCATTTATGGGCTCTATCGTTTTAATAGCTATAAACTGAAAATATGAATTTCCTTGTCACTACAATTTAATAAAAGTAATTTGTATCGTTGATCGTTCAGGTCTTAGACGTCTATTGCTGGGTATAGAGCTGGTCCAATACAAGGATATTTGCATAATCGCGAAAACGGCGATCGCAGTGGTGGCAGTTTTATCACAGGACGGATTATTACGGGCAGTGGGGCCTGCCCAACGACAAAGTGTATTTAAATAAGTGAAACAAAGGAATTAAATTCACAAAAAAACCTATAACTTTCATAATATCGTCATAGTATGCGTCTTAGTTCAGTTTTTAACCGACTTCAAAAAGGAGGAGGTTATCAATTCGGGTCGTATGTTTTTTTTTTTTTTGTATGTTTGTTACCTCATATATCAGTCATTTATGAACCGATATGAAAAATTTTTTTTTTATTTGAGAGGGTATACTCTGAAATTGGTCCCATTTTTTTATTATAAGAAATGGTTCAGTGGTTGTATGTTTGTTACAACAGAATTCGGTCATTTATAAGCCAATTTGGAAAATTCGTCTTTTATTTGAAAGAATATACTCTGAAATGGGGTCCCATGTTTTTTTTATAAGGAATGGTTTAGTGGTTTGGCTTCAATTTTATATTTTGTAACAAAACATATGCAAGAAGTGAAGACGTGTAAAGCAACACGTCGATGTCTTTTGCGACGAATTTTCTGACATTGACATGTCCATGTTACAAATGCGAAGTGATTTTCAAAATTCATGTTTTGTTAGAAACGAAGTGGCCATGGATGAGTGACCATTTGTGTCATTTCATTTTCAACGTCTTCATTCTTTAGAAGCAGTAGTATATGGTTATCACTATAATTTGGTAGTCGTTAAGCCAAGTTGGAGGTCTTATGGTCGTGAGAAATTACAACAGCAACGGGCGGCCTTAAACCTGCCTTTACAGCACTACTGTTTGTTTTTTGTATATCTGTTAAGCGATTGCGCGGTCAGTTAAATTATGATTTTTGATGATTCTTTATTGTTGGTAGATCATCACTTTTTTGTTTTGATTTGTGATTTCTGGAATTCAGGGTTTAGCGATCGAGAAAGTGTCTCTATTTACAATCTTACCTCTCGTCTCTACTTTCTTTCAAACGGCGCGGCGCTGTCTCATTTGCGCAGCACGTTTAGTAGGTCTATCCATATTGAATATATTAATACACAATTATTTCCCACTAAAAGTTTAAAAATAAAATCAATTAAAATAACATTAAATTTATTTATTTTTTTAATTCCTGCAAACACGGTGACGGTTGGGACGGTAGTAGATCCACGCTGGTTTCAGCATGAATGGGCCGGATCGTCCGGGGAAGTACTACCCTCTCATAGAAGATCGACTTGAGAGTAGTAGTATCCTTACTACTGCTTTTCGTTCGGTGAGTGAGAGTGCCGGAGGCCCAATTTCCCCCCTTTCCTCTTTCCTCACCTCCCTCATTCCCTTCCTCTAACTCCATTCCCAGCCGCCATAGTGGAGGCCACCATATCGCTTTTGGTATGGTGGTCACTACTTCTGGATTCCACTGACTGCTTACCATCAGGCGGGGTGGAGTCACTTTGGTAGGCTAATATATATATATAAAAAAAAAAACAAAAACAATTTACACAATACAAAGGTATTTCCTCAGATTACGTAGATATTTTTAATAATTACATTGACTTAATTACACTGTATATTAGAACCTATCTAAATGTATTAGTTTTCAGCAGTCATCAAACCAACTATTATACAAATTTGCAAGAATATGGCTGTCTCTTAAACGTCAAATAAAAATTTATACCTACACATACAAGTACGATGTAACATAAAACACGTGGTAACTCGATTTTATTGCGAATATAACGATTAAACTTAGGTACTGCTGACAGGTCATTAGTATACGACATAGGAATATATAATGATGTAATTAGGGAGACTTATCTGCCTTAAACGGGGATTACGACCAACTTCCACGATTTATCTAAACGGGTCATTACTGGGGACGTGGTTTTCTAATACAATATTTTACGTAGTACCTTTCCTTACGTAGAGTTTTGTAAATGCTTCAGGGTCTCGGATTAAATTAACTAATATTGCCAGATAATACCTGCACATTGATATTAAATTAAAAATAAATTACACTCCTTTTTCACATGACTTCACATTATACAAGATAACTAATATAAAGTAAAAAAATGCTAGAATAAAAAGACACAATTATGTTAAAATATACCACTCTCAAGTTATCACACGTCTGACGCAAAGGCAATCTTACTTTAGCTTTTGATTGACATTCAAATGTGAATTAAAGCTACACATCAATTATACTAATCAAGCTTCACATTGTTGTTAATGAATCTCAGAAATACTCTTCAAATGAATTACAGTGAAAATTGGCATGGAATTATATATTTCAGTAAGTAAACCCTCTTGTAGATCTTAATTTATGTTAATAAGTTGGTAGATACAATAATTTATTCCACCAAATTATAGTTGGCAGTTAGATGTTAGGCTGCCAATCACAGGCACACATTAGTTCTATTTTGAACTAGATTTCACCCGCGTCTTTGCTTACTGTTTTGCTACCGTCGTCATTAGGGTGATGTTACATAGCCTATAACCTGCCTCGAGAACTGGGCTATCATACGCAAAAAGAATTGTCAAATACGACTGGTAGTGCCAGAGATTAGCGTGTTCAAACAAACAAACAAACGAACTCTTTCGCTTTATATAATAGTATATAAGTATAGATATATCCTAATCGGTAAGGCGTCAACGAGATCTAATAATATCATGAATAATGTATAAAGTTTGATATACCTATATAACTGTTGTTTCAAATGCCGTTGCGTTCAGCGGTTTTCGTTTCTCAATTAGAATTCCGTTTGCGATTGTAAGGGTAACACAATACGTCACCGTAGCGTGGGTTGCCTGTGAGATAACAATACCAACTGCTCCGGGCTTGCGACTTACCTATTTTATGAGATATTTCATTATGCTTACTTTCAATTTTAGTAACAGACGATGGTTATGCTTCAGCTAGATGTGGAATGAAATGTAACCACCGATTCGTTATTTGAATGCGATTGAGAATGTAATTTTCTTCGCGAATCGTAATATTGTCATAAGTACGACAAGAGATTTTTGGAAAATTAATGTGGATTTTTCGTGGCAATTACTCGCGTGTACTTTGCGCGTCTTATTTTGCAAAATAATTCCTCACGCGCGTCTGTAGCGCGTTTCTCGTGAGGGTACAGCAAAACAATCGTAATTAATCTACTTTTTTCAAGCCGGCAACGCGCGATTCCAAAACGCGCGTCGCAGGCGCGAGAAAACCGTGGTCTTAGCATTAACAACCACTTCATGAATATTTTGTTACAATGAAATCGACAGTGTCGTAGTTGTCGTCAAAATTAGAGCAAGTCCAAGGTTTCTTGTTGATTTGGAAAATAAGACACAATATTATGTTTTTCACGAAAATAAAGTAATACGAATGTGTTGTGATTACACACAATGTGTGTAATGACATCATCAATCATGTCATGATATATTTCAATTATATTATACCTAGCAGTAAGTAATGCTCTCAAAAACGAAAACTGGAGTAGTGTTAGTGATAAGGTGCAGCGATTCATTGACCGTAATGATGCTTGAATACCTGTCTATCGATACGGTTACGAATTAGGCTTCTCCCGTATGGAGCTGTTTGCAAAATTGTCACCGCGCTTGGTATTATTGACGATTGCAGTAAAATTTTTAGTACGCAGGCAACGCAGCTAATATTCCCATAATCACCACTTACGATAGAGATGGGATTGTTATGGAACCATCTCATTTCTCAGGATATGGTTCTTAGATCAGAAACCAAAAAGAACGGTAATTTATTTATTAGTATTATTAAAAAATAAATTACAACACCCAAAATAAAAATACTTCTATCGTAATTATTGATTTATTTGAACGACCTCGAAAAGGATATTAAAATAATGTAATAAATCAACAGTTTCTTTTGCGTTTTCATTAGGTACCATTGTTTTATAAAATCAATAAGCATGATATCAGTTTTCGTTTTCAATAGCTTTGGTACATTTGTATTTCATATTTGAATACTTGAAAGGTGCAGGTGCAATAGTATAAAAATAAAAATCGCTTTTAAATATCGCAAATTTACATGTTGAGCAGCATAAAACCGAGCTTTCTTTAAAACAAATAAAGATCAGATTGGTATCTGGTTAATAAAACTGCATCAGTAATCCTTTAATAGTCATAAGTGTCATTAACCAATTTGGAATATAATATGATAATTAAAAATCAAGCTTTAATCGACGATCCAGGTCAAAAATTTCTTGTGAGAAATGTTGGCTTTCTTTATCTTTTAAGTATTCGTCCCTTTGCATATTTATAAAATAATTATTTTTATTACCAAAATTTACCGTTTTTAAGTTAAACGTTTATACGGTAGTAGATCCACGCTGGTTTCAGCATAAATGGATCGGATCGACGGGGGAAGTACTACCCTCTCATAGAAGATCGACGTAAGAGTAGTAGTATCCGTACTACTGCGTTTCGTTCGGTGAGTGAGAGTGTCGGAGGCCCAATTTCCCCCCTTTCCTCTTTCCTCACCTCCCTCATTCCCTTCCTCTAACTCCATTCCCAGCCGCCATAGTGGAGGCCACCATATCGCTTTTGGTATGGTGGTCACTACTTCTGGATTCCACTGACTGCTTACCATCAGGCGGGGTGGAGTCACTTTGGTAGGCTAATATATATATATAAAAAAAAAAACAAAAACAATTTACACAATACAAAGGTATTTCCTCAGATTACGTAGATATTTTTAATAATTACATTGACTTAATTACACTGTATATTAGAACCTATCTAAATGTATTAGTTTTCAGCAGTCATCAAACCAACTATTATACAAATTTGCAAGAATATGGCTGTCTCTTAAACGTCAAATAAAAATTTATACCTACACATACAAGTACGATGTAACATAAAACACGTGGTAACTCGATTTTATTGCGAATATAACGATTAAACTTAGGTACTGCTGACAGGTCATTAGTATACGACATAGGAATATATAATGATGTAATTAGGGAGACTTATCTGCCTTAAACGGGGATTACGACCAACTTCCACGATTTATCTAAACGGGTCATTACTGGGGACGTGGTTTTCTAATACAATATTTTACGTAGTACCTTTCCTTACGTAGAGTTTTGTAAATGCTTCAGGGTCTCGGATTAAATTAACTAATATTGCCAGATAATACCTGCACATTGATATTAAATTAAAAATAAATTACACTCCTTTTTCACATGACTTCACATTATACAAGATAACTAATATAAAGTAAAAAAATGCTTTCCTCACCTTCCTAATTCCCGTACCTTACCCCATTAACTCCCAGCCGCCATGGACCTCAGCAGTTTAAGACGATAAGGTATGGTGGTCACCACTTTTGGATTCCACTGACTGCTTACCATCAGGCGGAGTAGACTCACTTTGGTAAGCTAATATAAAAAAAAAATAAAGTACGTAGACATTACCTACCTACCTATTACCTTCTTTTATCAACAAAGACGTAGGTGTAATATCAATCCAAAAATACTTGACAGTCAACAACTTAGCTTCTAAGAAAATAATTTCAAATTATGTCATCTATTACAAAAAATTGTCGTCCGAATTTGGGGGCTTTTGTGTGCCGATGATAAGAATACCATTGTCATACGCATTGTGTACCAGTCAACTAAAATGGATCAATATCAAGCTAAATATCTCGATATTATTGTTGACGTGTTTGAAAAATATCTCTATTATATTTAAGGGTTTTATTTTTCACTAGCTATCTACCCCGTCTTCGTATTTGTATCTACTAATTATGTTCATAAGACAAATACTTACTTTAAATTTTTTTTTTTTTTAGTTATATGTAATATTAAGCACGTATTATGCTTACAAATATTCCTGGTTAAATTATCTAAATGGTAGTAAAAGGCGTATCAAAATCTGTTGTGTAGTTTAGATGACGTTATTGAAGAAACGGACAAAAGATAAAATAATTTTAACAAAAAGAAAACCGACTTCAAACAGGAATGAAACTAAAATATATAAATTAATTTATATAGCACAAAGTAATTCGTATTTTATCGTAGTTAATCAGAAATAATTAGATAAGTATTTTGTAATTTTGAAGTTGGTGCCAAGTAAATACTCAATCCTTAAAATATTTAACGAAAAACATAACAAATGCACTAGTCGTCAGTACGATTTTCGAAAGTTCCCCTCGATTTCACTGGGTGCCATCATCAGATCCTGGTTTTCTTATCATGGTACTACCTTTGTGATATCTCCTTTCCAACAAAAAAAGAAGCATCAAAATCGGTTCATAAACGACGGAGTTATCTGCGAACACACATAAAAAAAAAATATACATAGGTACGGTTGAATTGAGAAATTTTTTGAAGTCGGTTAAAAACAGCTAATTAATTTGCTGTTACTTTTTAGAGATGGTAAATTGAATTGAAATAATACAATTTATAAAGAATAATTTTAAACAATAGCCTGATTTCAAAATCGTTACGTTACTCTTGACATTATTTAACGGGACCTTTTTTGATTTATCATTTAGGAACATAACATTTAATGTACATACTGTCGTAATATTCACTTTGAAATATAAATATTAGTATCTTTTAACAAAATATTCGACCTTGTTGACAAAAGAGCAGAATGGATTTAGCAAGAAAACGCTAAGTTTTGAAGCGATACATTCAATCAACCTCAGTAACAATTCAATGTAAATTGAGAGGTGAGTCCAATGTCTACAAACCCAAAAGATCTTATTTTATTTATTGTTAACCAATTTAGAAGCAGCTATTAAATTGCGTGTCGCTAACACTTAAATCTGAATATTCAATCATTATTGTGAACCAAATTACTCTTAGGAAATAAATAACTCAATTACATACCAAACACAATTATATCACTAAATGTATTTCAGTAATATTATTGGAAGTGGTCAGAATAGGCACGTAAACACTCGAGGAATAATAAGCCACTATTTGTGAGCCTACAGTGATGAGAAGCTAATACTTATTTACACGGCAAATATATCAAAATTAGTGGGACTTACTGGCCAGTACATTCATCAGAAGCCCAAGTGTTTTTATTACGGTCATTATAATGAACATATTTTTATTGTGGTTAACTTTATTGCATTGTAAATATCGGTAACTGCGAATAAATGTGAAGGGCGAATTGTACGGCCGTGTTTTCCTCGGGCAAATTTAACGAGATATGACATAGAGTGTGATGGAATAAAATAATACGACGTCGTATTGTCCCTTTGCGCATGTTTTATATACGTTGAAACGTATTTGTTACGTACATGCGAACCATCCTTATTTTATGTCTTTCATTCATTAGCGCGTTAAGCTTACAATGGTTACAAAAATATATATACTCAATATTAGATCGAGAAATATATACTTGAGTATTTACAATATAACGAGGTTGTTAGTACGCTTATCCTATTTCAAACTAATTCTGTTCCTATATTCTTTAAGAGAATCATCTATTGCGCTTGCTTTCTCTATTTCACGTGGTTTGTCACAAAGCCACGTTGTTTCAAGGCTTTGTTAGATAATGACTTTGGCCACCAGTCCAGACACACGACAGATGCAGTCAACTCGGTTTAATTCCAATCAGCCACGTTTGCTGTGATGTGCATTTTCTCCAAACAGTAAATTTACATTTATTTTTAAAACGTAAACAGTAAAATACGAATATATTAAGCAATACCGAAATCATAATACAATTTCTACATAAGTAGTTCACAACTATTACTCTTGCTACGCTTGACTGACATCTTTTATCATGTGATGTGGACCGTGTGAATTTTTAACCGTGAAATAAGATCTACTTAAAATATACAACTTAATAAATGTGTTGCATATGAAATGCGAAGCCAAAGTCACCATTGATAAGGTTTTGAAGCAATTGTAAAAAATAAAGTACACATTATCAAACAGCGCAAGGGTTAGGCCATGTACCACGGCACGCTACAAAAAAAATCACTGAAAACGTGAAGAGACAAAACGTAAGATGGTGTTGTAATATCTGCAAGTGATTAATTAAAGAAGAGACACGTGAAAAAGAAGACAGAAATGTAAGACTGAAAGTTCTGGAATACGAATCACAATACTTTTCTCTTAAATCTAATAAAATTCTCTACCTAATTTTGGCAATTCATGCATGCTAACATTTTAATCGTATGTACTTCTCTCGATTTTAATATCCTTATGGGACTCGTATACAGATTTCGGTAGACTAGTACGTAGTATTCACGTGCAATCTTTACATTTCAGTGGGGAGTATCTCAATTGCCAAATACTTAATATCCCACAGTACCTATATCTTCTGACTGCGCTAAAATTATGTGTAAGTGTAAACGGTAGGTAATAGAGGAATGAGCATCAATAAGCAATAGTAAAATGATGTTATAAATGTAATTAAAGAGCTAAAAATATAATGGTGTTTCATTTCTTTATGTAAATCGAAAACCGAACCCACAATCAGTTTTATAATTATGATTTTTCGGAACACAATAAAATAACATTACGAAACTATAAAGAAATCAGTCGACCCGTTTCAACGTCAGAAACTGTTTTACCGTTCTCACTATAATAAGTCACGAACTACGTTTCCTTTTGGGCCAAATATTTGGTCATACACTGACGATTACTAAATGAAGTTAAAGTTAAGCTAAGAACTCTTTGTATTATACATATTAATATTAGGACTATAGGTATGGCATACCTAATACATTATGTTTTGGGTCGAATAGTACCTAGATCATTTGTACTGAACTTTCATGATTGACGCACTCATTCATAGTACCGATTGTAGGTTCATTGTAACTAAATTTGATTATAATCGTTGTAGAAAGATAGTGCAGAATTTTTAACAGATACATACGAGTCGAAAGGGAAATACTTGTAAATAACCAGAGAAAGAAATGGAGACAGTAGTACATAGAGCCTTGTGGTACTCCCATATAAACATCTACTTTTAAGTTATATTTTTTACATACGTACCAAACTTTTTTTTTATACGACTAAGATGACAAACAAGCATACGGCCCGCCTGATGGTAAGCAGTTACCGTAGCTTATAGCTTACACTATGTTAACATTATTGACTCAAATGTCGCTTTATTGAATCTGTACTCATTTCACACCACTGTGCACATACGAGAATTATAGAAGTCATGCAGCCTCTGCAAGTTTCTACCAACAGTCTTATAATTTAATTTGACTGTTTATTTCTTTATTAGAATGTCATGCTAAGATAAGTAATTTTATATTTTTCTAATGTCGCCTAATATAATGTGCGTAAATCTTAGAAATAAAGGCTATATTTTTTTCCGTTAAATATTGGCTGTTAGTGTAGTTTTTTCAAGTCCCGTATGTCAAAAGGAAAAAAAAGGATCTCCTAAAGGTTTGCTTTAGTTTTCACTTATTCATTCACGTCGTCCATCTGTCTGTTACGACCCTTTTTCTTAGAAATCCGTAGAGGTTCAAGTTGAAATTAAATACGTAGATCTGTGATCCCTTGAAGCTGTACAAAATCAAGGTTCTAAATCAATGCAAAAAAATAACCTGTCCCAGTCGCCAATATCTTTTTTTCTTAGCTTAAAAGCTTACTCGCTAAGACTAAAATCACCTTAATATTTTTTTGTTAGAATACCATTCTTATTGGTGAATAATGGCTTAAAACTATAATTTTACTTTTATATTTAAATCCTCTAAAACAAGTAGGTAAGTATTTACGCTATCATAATATTTTTCTGGCCGAAAACAACGTACTTATACGTTATTAATTTTAATCCTTATACGACACTTTGTTCGCTTAAAAGGGCACTTCTAAGAAATAAAGGATTGGCGCATAAAAAATTCATTTTATGAAATAGGTACCGAGAGATACAAATGGTTGTACCCGATAGGTAAGACTTGGATTTACGAATCTCAGAACGAGTAATTAACGTAAGCGACAATCTCGCTGAATAAGTAAATTATCGTTAATGAACTCATTAATATTAGATGGCAATGCTGTTTATCCTAGTTAAGGGAGTACATGCAATATGATATAATCTCGTTTAGTGTATATGCGGAGACTATATTTTGCTACGAACTCAAATTAACACCAAAATCAAACTATAAAAAGAGTAGAGAGTTTCTTTTCTTGCTGACCAACGAATGTGTTGACTTAAACAATTTTTTCGATATATAAATGTCATGAAAAACTGACTGATTACGTAGTTATAATTCAACCTTCAATTTTATTGTTAGGGTTTAAAAAGAAGGTTTTGTTTTTCAGCATAATCATTGTATTACTTTTAAAAAAATATTAGTGGCAAAGGAATAAATTTGTTAATACTTTAGGCAGTGTTTCTCTTAATCTAAATAAAAAACAACAAAACATTTGTGTACATTTATAATATTTTACACACAAAATGTTGATTCATTTCTTTAGCTAACCATTTTACTTGTTTTGAATATAGGTTAACTACAATAGTTTATTGGGTAGGTTTTTGGCACAACCGTTTCATCGTCAGTCAATGCCTTTTCCGACAGCCTTTTGTAGTTCAAACACTGCCAATTGCCATTTATTACCTATCAATAATGGTTGATGAACGTTATAAGTTGGTAAAACTATATGGTCCATTTTGTTAATTAAATACAGGCTATAATAATAGCAAAATATTGGTTATTATTGGTTATAGCATGAATATGCTAACCCTCTGTGCAATAGCATTGTGTTTTCTGATAGGTACCAAACCTTGTACTTATTTTATAAAATATTTTGTATCTGTATCTACTCTATATGACTAATCATAACACAGACACTAGTACGAGATGTACACCCGATGCTACACTCAAGTGGAAGAACTGGTTTTAGTCAGGTTTTGATCCACTATTCAGCTCATGTCATTTTGCCAATCAAAACGATGTGCGGCCTCACAAAAGTCGACGCATATCAATGATGATCTTATAAAATGTTACAAAAACGATTACTTAAAAAATTACACAGGCACATAAAATCGAACGTAATATCTAAAAAAAATTACCCTTCTTTTGAATGCCGCTCACCGTCAACGGCCTAAAAAGTTTGATCAGGGCCAATTCTCAAATTGATTACCAACGCATACTTATTTCATTTAGGCAGAATCAAAATAATCCGAGACTTATTCGCTGCTGAACCGTGCTAAAAATTTAAAAGAGAAAATTGATAAGTACATATATAGGGTCATCAACATTCAATCTGTTTAAAAAAGTTGTCAAAATATTATAAGACTTTCCCGACTAATATTATAGTATGCAGTATGCAGCAGTAGAACTAGCCGAAATAAATAAAAATATATAATAAATAGATATTAAAATATATTTTGATACTAAAAGTTTTACATTGCCGTAGTAATATTCTAACACTTGTGATCCACAAATATTAGTTTCTAAAGTCTGAGTGGTAGCAAATCTACCTTGTGTCTGTTGTTAAAAATTAGGTCAACACAAAATTAGGTCCCTAATGGCCCTAGGGTACTTTATGTCTGTTAATTTTATGTAGGTATCTCCCACGCGACCCTGGCTAGGGCTTAGTCCTCAATAGTCGAGCAAGGACCCTTTCAAAGAATATTGACAATATAATGTTATACCTACCTAATGAAGTTTAAAATTAAACAAAAATAGTTAAATGACCTTTAACTGAAAGGACAAAATTTGCTGCGAAGTTAAAAGTTTTTTTTTTTTATATTAGCCTACCAAAGTGACTCCATTCTGCCTGATGGTAAGCAGTAAGTGGAATCCAGAAGTGGCGGACACCATTCCAAAAGCCAAACTACTGGTATGGCGGCTTGGTGATAAGAATTATTTTTATTAATTAGAAGATTTGAAGAAGATTAGAAGAAAATTAGAAGATTTGAATATTGCTTCCTGCTATCACTATACATATCTACTACAACTAGCTTACCTCAGGCAACGGTCTCTCATAAAGGTCTCTCTCTTATCATAAACATTAAAACATTTATTTTATTTTTATTTTATTTTTTTATTTATTTATCATATCGACGGTGAAAAGGAAAAACTTCTAAAGCGCCACTTTAGCCAAAATATATAGGTATATCATTGGATAGGTTTTCTGCATCGAATGGTACAACTTTCGTAGCGCTGGGAGCATATTTTTGGCGTTTAAAAGTTTTTCCTAACCATCACCAGCCTCTTAAATGACGTTTAATTTTGGGATAGAAGTCGGTTAAGAGTCTGATTTTTGAGCCATATTTTTCGGTATTGTATTTAATTTTTTCTTGAAACATAATCGTTTTCGATTAAATACATAAGAATTTTTTTTCTTCATCTGGATGTTATTTTGTAATTGTTGAGTAATTTTTGTTTATAGATTTTTATAAAATATATTTTTAAGAAATTTTTATCATATTATTAAGAAATTTAGACCGAAGACAGCATGAGACAGACGCATTAGAAATAATTCTTCTAAACAGCATTGTAAACATTATGATTTTTTAAAACATGACTTACAGGAGATAAAAATTCTTGCTAACTTTTTAGTCACTTTTTCTTAAACGCCAACTATTTTGCGATAGTGTAAAGTTATGTACTTTCTTTATATTTTATAATTTGGATGATATTTTAAACATATTATCCTTCAAGACACCAACAACTTCCAATCAAGTTATGAATTTTTTTCGAAAAAATAGAACTTTATCCCTCATTTTTTAAACATTGCCACTTGGTGCTTTAGAAGCTTCTCCTTTTCACCGTCGATATTAATTTGTGTACATTGGATAGAATATAATACTACGTAATGCTCTTATCATGTCACCTTGTTAATACAAACATTAGATTTAATAGAAATAAATCATAACTATTATTCTTGGCACTTCTCTCCTATAATACTAAAGATGTTGCACTATTGGTAGTAAAAGCTTTTTAACCTTACGCTAGTCAATAATACCAAACAAGCAAAGACCTGCTGTTTGGTAATTCCCGTAGCTAAAAACTAGCACTATGCATAATTCTGTAAAGGATAAAACTGCTATGGTCCCAGTGTGTATACAAGATCTGAAGGCCCCACTAATCAGCGTGCCTACAATACTTTACTGGCTTTTGTCGGACTATATGTCTTTTACAAAGTGGAGGTCCTTGCACAGTTTGGCTGCCCAAATTGAGTGATAAATCTCCTTGCGCTCGACCTCTCTCACATATCAAGACAAAATTGCAAAACAAACGCATATCATACAGTTCTTTTGCCACAAAGTTTGCGATTTGTGGAACCCTATTTCCACAATCACATAATGGTCGATAATTTTTTACAGCCCCATTCATGCAAAATGGGAAGAACGCTCCAAAAAATAAAAGACAATTGGTAAATGCAAATTTTAGTAGTCAACTCAATCCGCACATTACTGCACCTAACAGCTTTATCACGTCAAGCCACTCAGAAATAATGGAGACATCGTTCCAAACAAATCACCGAAACACGAAGGGGGCGAAGTTACCCCATCAACACCAGTCGACACTTATGACGGCCTCGCGCGCCACCTATCTACCACCCTTCAATACCGTCAACTGCGTAAAGAGTGCTGAGCTGAGTCCCTAAAAGGCAACATATTATTAAATCTTGTCAAAATATCGTATGTGAAATATTTTTAAACGCACATAATAGGTACGTTTCTTTTCAGACATTAACTATGCAGATTGACTCATAACAAGCACTTAGATAAATAAAAAATGTTTGGAAATTATGCCACAAAGTAATGAATGGAAAAGATGAAGTATTCTACTTACTCGTTTATCTATATACATGACGATCAAGAATCCATGAAACTTTCATAGGTACATTTTGCGCACACTCGACCATAGTTGTACGCAAATTACTGTAATAATCGATTGCAAATGCATTTATAAGTATTTCAATTTTAAATCCAAACAAATATCTATCTCTTGTCGAATATCGAGAAAATTTCTGTATACCGGCAACCACTGGTGTCATCTTGACTACCAATCGATCATAGCCACCAGTAGTTCAGTCTGCGGCAACACTTAGCTTTATAGCAACACGATATGCTTACCTACATGCATATCGTGTTAATACAAAGTTAGCTCAAAAAAATATTTATCCTTCAGGTGAAATGCTGCCCGATGGGTACTTTACTATACTTCAATATTTTGTTTTTAGCTAGCAAAAGTTACTATAAAGGCCTCACCAATTAATCACTTTTGTATGTCCACGATTTTACAAAGTAAGCTATTTAACACTTATAGTGATTAAAGTGATCGCTTTGCTGTGTCGTTACGAATGCCGTGCGCGACAAATGTTTGTATGATCCACAAAATATCCGGTTTGAGTCTGAGAGCGAGTTAATTGTATGTTTAGAAAGACAATGCTGTATAAGATATGCCAGTGCGGTAATTGGTGTTAATATCGTTTTTGGCAGATGCTGCGTGGGCAGTACTCGTTAAACCGACTATGTTATAAAGATGGCGGTAAATCGACGGATGAGGGCGGGTCACGACCGATCAAAATAGAGATGTTAGTGAAAATATTCTGTCGTCTTTCGGATGGAATGATGAAGATCAGGAATGTGAATGTGGAGTGGACTATGCGATCGGTGGTGAATAAGCCTATTAATATTATAAATGCGAAAGTTTGTGAGTGTGGGTGTGTGTGTGTGTTTGTTACCATTCAGCGCCTAAACGGCTAAACGGATTACGATGAACAAAACATATTTTATACGCGGGCGAAGCCGTGGGCGCAGCAAGTTACGATATGTTGCGTACATGCTTTGAAACGCGTAATATACATAATGTAATTTTGTAAGATACTGACACGTATTCAAAATCGCAGATATTTGAACAGCCAAATATGTTCCTAAAACACATAAATTACCCTTAATATGCTAAAAGTAAACATGACTAAAGGAAGAATCAGTGTTTGTATGTTCAATGTAAATATTATATTTATACTCTGCACAAACACTCCCCTTAGTATAACCATTACCGTCTCCTATACTCTTATTACCATTACGACCTTAGGGATTTCGACAAATGCACTTTATGATTCTCGTATAACTTGTCATTTTGTCCGTTGTAATCCTAATAAAACTAGAAAAATACATTAGACATCAAGGGGGACCTCGATCTTATATGTCAAACGAAAAACGTAACTAGAGTTAGGAATTATGTCAGATGTTTCTGTGTCTAATCTTATAAACATTTATTTATAAAAGCAGGTAGGTATGTAGTGATAAACTGTAGATGGGTTTATAATCTAGAGTAGCGTCGTCAAATGTCAGCACAAACCCTTTGTACCAAGTTTCAAGGCTACGTTTTTTACAAGTCATTTGATTTAAATGACTTTTTATAATATAAATATTATAAATATATATATTATAAATAATATTTATATTATAAATGACTTTTTATAATATAAATATTATAAAAAGTTATTGAAATCAATTTATAGGTACATATTACACTCAAAATAAATTAAGAAGACTAAGATAAGAGAATATTCTTTTGAAAATATTCTTAACTAATAAATTCTGTATTTATTAACTTTTATTTACTTTTAACAGATTCGTGATGAAAATTTAGTTGTTTCACTGCCGAGGTTTGGCAATGCGATAATATAATGATTTAAACGATCGAGGAAATCCATCACAAATAATGATCGATTTCCAATTTTTTTTAATTACTCAAAAAAAGGTTTTGTAACACATAACAACCAAACCGCACTTTACTTCTAATCAATAATTCAATAAAAAAAACTTGAAACTTATCTAAATATAGATACTAATTACATTACTGTATTTTATTACGATATCCTTCGGTTTGATTAGTAATTAAAAGTTCTATCGTACACCCACATCGAAATCGAAGCCTTCGCCCTCTACGGAGGTGGTAGTAAATCAAAAATTACTTATAACTTACCAACTCCTCGAGTATTCCGTGATAATATATTAATCACAACTCTTTGTGAAACGTCCAACTTCTGAAGTAAAGTAGGTAGGAAATTACTTATTGCCCACTAACGCAACCCCTTTCATACGCGACCTCGCACCCCTGTGCTCCCACTTGACCCTTTGCACAAAATAAAATCGCTTCAGGTCGCGGCCAACGAGCAACTAACTTACCTACGTGGTACGAAAATAGAGAGGCGGACCGGCGAACTTTGAGGGATTACACTGTTCCGTGCTCCGACACTTTTTCAAGGCGTACATATATACATAAAAATAGAAAGTATAATGTTTGTTGGCAAGCCGACATTAAGAATAAGATTGTATATACATAGGAATATTATCGAATTCAATACCAGGAGACAAAGATATGTCACTATAGATATAAACTACAAGACTATAATGCTACAGAAGGGACCCGAGGACCGAAAGCTAGTTAGATTTGTTATGTCATATACAACGTTCCGAGGCGACAGTTATATCTTCCAATTTATAACGAATCCATTGTAACCTATTTCTCGACCTACTATTTTTTCAACAGAATAATCGGATTTACTTTCTATCTGCGAGATTGAATTTATGCGCCCGAAAAGTACGAACCAAAACTTGGTAGATACTGGATAAATGGAACGTCTGCATTTTCAAACATATACTTAAACTTTCTCATTGATTGAGAGGCCGGAAGGAGGAATAAATAAAAGAAGAACAGACACTATCGGTCTTATATCTTTCCACCCTAGTTAGGAAAGTCAACTTACGGGTAAGGGCAAATTAATGATGTTCGTCGGTGTTATACTAGCAAACTGTCAACTGGTTGTGCTCTATCGCGATCGTTAGCTCTGATAAGTGTAGTATACATGTTCCGAGCAGAGTCAACAAGGAGGCCGAGTTGTTGTTTGTATAGGCGTTATGGTGTTTGCCAAACAAATGATCATGAACTATTTAGACAATCAAAAATAGCCGTACTATCACTACATAGTAAGGCATAATGAAGGTTAGAATTATAAATGAATCAGTTGTATTTTGTAGAAGATTCAGATGGTTCTTCAAGTTAAAAAAAAACTCTAAACCGTTTACAGTTCTTTCCTCAATAAAATTGAATTGAAAGCTACTGTTACAAACATAATGAAATAAAAGAAAGAAGAAAGTTGTTGATTTATCCATTTTTTACCAAAAACGAACAATTAAATGGGATTCTTCAAAGTGACAGCTGAAGCATTAAGCAAGATCTATTCAGCCAAGTAATGTTTTTTACCGCTTTCAGTAAAGAAAACCAAAGATATTCGATATTCCCACTGCTAAAAATTTGAGGTGAACGTAACATAGGTACTTAGACCCCAATACTTACTGCGTTATTTTTTTACTGTCCACAACAACTAAAAGGCGATGGATTCATATTTAACAAAAATATATCTCATTTCACAATTTACACTAGCAGCTGCGATGTTTTCTAAGTGTTATATCATGTCCTTTTTATAACGGAGTGTAAAAAGACAACTAATTCCTATTAGTACTGATATCACGGCACATAAAAAATATGAATTACGAGTGTTTACATTAGTCGTTATCATTAAAGTAGCAGTCACTCGTTTGCTAAAGTAAACATTTAACGGGGCTTATTTTAAAAGCATCAACGTGACGCAGTACGTTTCGTCAGAAATCTTAATTAAAAAGCTTAAATTTGCTTCCTTTTACTTTAAAAGAAATCAAAGGACGAGAAATTTATGAACGATGTCGAAACGGACCTAATTAAGGAAACGTTTTAGTTGGTAGTAATATTGACTTTACAAATAGCAAACTAGTTTGATTACATACAAAACTTCACGCATGTCTCCTTTTAATGGGGTAGGCAGAGACTATAGAACGCCGTTTACCTCTTCAACATTCGTTAACCTTTTCGTATACACACGTTGGTTAAGGGTGCTTGTAATTGTGCCCTTTGTCAATACATCACATTTGGTCCGCGTATGTTCGTCTAGGGCGACCCCTACCTACCTTTCCTAATTTGATTGTAGTGAAATAACAGTACTACTACAAAATGAAATGAAATTAAAAAAAAACCATCAATCAAAACGGTAGGTAGGTAGTATTCGCGGTTCAGTAACTTTTAAATAGTCTAATAATCGGATCGGATCGTAGTCGATGTTAAACGAACTATGCTCTAACAGTGACCTATAAAGCTATTTTCTAATCGAATATGTGGTAGGTATATAATTAGCCGCACGTCCGATTTATTCGCGCCACTAGTTCGAACATGCCCCCTATCGATTACGTCTTCATACGTTCGGAAATTGACTGAGGCAGTTTCCTGAATTATACGGGCTGAGGGAGCGATTTTCTGACGGACTTTACTCAACGTTTTCCTCTACGTAACAGTAACGAAACTGTTGGCATGCCCATTCAAGTGTGATTCTGTTTAGTCAACTGTTCGTGTATTGAAAATAAGACCACGATAATAAGTATTGTGGAGTGCTAGGTCTGTGACAGGAATAGTTACATTTTCTTTATGAAACTGGCCTTACTTATAGTGAGTGACGAAGTTTTTTGTAACCACTTCAATATAATGACAGTTGAAATGTTTTAATACTTTATTTATTAATGCTTATATTTTATTAGAGTTCTTCTTTCATTAACCATAATTTTCGATGAAATACGTTTAATAGTGGACTAAGGCCTCCCCTAAGCAATACATTTGATAGTTTTGGCCATAAATTGCCACACAAGGCAAGGATATAGACGATGGTATAACCGTTAATCTTATCAGTGCTACTGCCTTTCCTTTGTCGGGTGATTTTCCTTCTATAATCTTGTGTGATGGTTTAACCGCCAACATTTGGTTGACTGATTACACTAGTGAACATATACGACTACTAAGTTGCATTATATATAATTTGTTAGTGGAAGCTGAGATTTGCAGACGCATTTTTAATCAAGTCAAGATTGTGAATACCTATTTACAACAATTAATTAGCTCAGTGAAATTTATTGCTCAAATTAGAATCTTATTACCCTATTGCAAAAGACTATATTCAAAGTTTCATTCATTTCTGTTTCTCTGTTTTAGTTTCAGAGCAAGATATAATGTACCTGTTATCAAACCTAAAATCTAGAAAAATATTTTAAAGAGCAAAAATTGCATTCATATGAATATAACTTTTCAGCATTCTTCGTTGTGATAAAACATGTTATTCAAATGAAGAGCTTCATTTAATTCCATTCCACAAACGAGACTCAAGTTTCTTTTTGTCGTCAAAACACAAGCAGTGTTTCATCTCCGAACATCTTTGTTCGTAAAGCCACTTGAAAGAATGCAGTAACAGAAAAAAATAACTCTTATCTTGATTAAAACAGATTAAAGGATTTTAACCGCTTCAGTTCTCTGTTAATTTAATCTAAATTCTTTTGAAGTATGTTTAAACTACGAGTAGTTTTAGCATGCAGCTCTTGCTATTACTTAGTTCATGAAAATTAGATCTTATCTTCTAGAGCTAAGCGAAAACGTCACTCAGTTTGATCAAATTTTAAGTATTGGAACTTTACAAAGAGACTTATGAAGTAGAAAATAATATTTTAATTACTTCATAGCAAAGAACATTAAATGGGAATCAACGCAATCCTTGATACCTATAATACTTTACTATTTATAGTTTTTAATCAGTTATTTTATTTAGTGGAAATTAATTGTGTATAAGTAAATATATTCAATATGGGTAGACCTACTAAACGTGCTGCACAAATGAGACAGCGCCGCGCCGCGCCGTTTGAAAGAAAGTAGAGACGAGAGGTAAGATTGTGAATAGAGATATAAAGTCCTTGTCAACACTTTTGCTGATCGTTAAACCCTGAATCCCAGAAACCACAAATCAAAAGAAAAAAGTGATGATCTACCAACAATAAAGAATCATCAAAAATCATAATTTAGCTGACCGAGCAATCTCATAACAGATATACAAAAAATAAACAGTGGTGCAGTAAAGGCAGGTTCAAGGTCGCCCATTGCTGTTGTAATTTCTCACGACCGCCAACTTGGCTTAACGACTACCAAATTATAGTGATAACCATAGTCCACTACTTCTAAAGAATGAAGACGCTGAAAATGAAATGACACAAATGGTCACCCATCCAGGGCCACTTCGTTTCTAACAAAAAATGAATTTTGAAAATCACTTCGCACTAGTAGCATGGACATGTCGATGTCAGAAAATTCGTCGCAAAAGACATCGACGTGTTGCTTTACACGTCTTCACTCCTTGCATACGTTTTGTTACAAAATATAAAATTGAAGCCAAACCACTAAACCATTCCTTATAAAAAAAACATGGGACCCGATTTCAGAGTATACCCTTTCAAGAAAAAAAAGAATTTTCCATATTGGTTTATAAATGACCGAGTTCTCTTGTAACAAACATACAACTACTAAACCATTTCCTATAATAAAAAAATAGGACCAATTTTAGAGTATACCCTTTCAAATAAAAAAAGAATTTTTTAAATCGGGTCATAAATGACTGAGATATGAGGTAACAAACATACAAAAAAAAAAACATACGACCCGAATTGATCACCTCCTCCTTTTTGAAGTCGGTTAAAAATGTAGAAAATAATAAATATAATAATAAGCTAATTAGCCCTACTTACGTTACTTATATATTGATCTTATAGCTTTTTTTTTAGTATTAACATTCTGAAGACATCCACTGCAGTACATAAACCTCAGAAAGGAAAGTATTTGTTCAAGTCACCACGCGTAACAGGCGGGTTGGTAACAGCACTAAAACGGGACAATCCCACCCACATGCCCATCACTGTGACTCCTGTAAGCCAGGATTAACAGTGATATCCAAGAAGAAACACCGAGCTTTGACACTCTGGAGTCCGGGGGACTGCTAAAACTACTGTCTTGGACCCCGCAACGAATATAATCAAAAGTAAAAAGGTGGAGTTGGTAATAAAATGTCCTCTTACCCCCATTCCAAAACAGGAGACTTTAATCTGTATAGGATTAAGACCTATTAAAAGAGAGCACCACGTACAAGTAATATTAAGGGACTTATGTGAGCTATATCTGATTCCAGTAATATGTATGGCAGAAACGCTTATACGCACAGAAATTCAGATGACACAAGATCAGACAGCAGTAAAGTGAAATTTAGTATGCCGGTAACGCCACTGTTTTATTGAAAAAAAACCTATTAAATTAATATTAAAGTTTCTTCAATAAAAAGTGTTTGAAGATCAATTATGATATTCATGAAGATGACAAGAAAGTTGTAAAACTGTTTCAATACAGATTAAAATCGATAGGCATGAAATATAACCTTTAATGTCCGGTACTTGAATTTATTGTCGTAGAAATTCGTTAACATAAAAATATATTTAGGTTTTCAATTCTATTGGTTGCTATGCGAATTACCCTATAGTACATAACATGTAGGTATTTATTTTACAAACTTAAGCAATTCGAATAAGTGCATCTTGTCGACTTTAAAATTTTACATTCTATCGCAGATCATAGGCCTGTCTCCCAAAGAATTGATTTATCATAGTTATAGCGCTCGGCGGCGTTATTGGTAATGCAATAAGTTAATATCTGCTGAAAGGCGTTTCTTGGGCGATGCCTTTAGGCTCCTATTACATGGATTTCAATGTGAAATCTAAGGTTCAGGAGCCCAGCATATTACCATGTAGACAAGTATGTTTCAATGTTTATGTTACAAAAACAATCTCTACTTAAATTCGGTGGTAAAAATCTTAAATTCACTTTATTTACCATATTTTACCGTCTTTTTACATGCATAATAAAATATGTTTAACACCATTACCGGTTTTTTGCACACAACTGAAGATAAAAGTCTTTATGTATAGGCACAACCTTCCGTAACCTTATCATATTAGCTTGCTTTTTTGCCAAAATTAACTCGTGCCCGCGTAAGTGACATAGGCGTATGATAAGAGAAAATTGCTTCAAATTGCAATTTTGTTTACTCAATAATACTGTCGCCTTAGTACGCGTACTTTAGTGAAATTCGGTATGAGCCAGCCTTATTTATGTCAGGAGTTGAGAGCACACATTGTGGAATTAATAACCACTGGTAACAAACGTTTTACCAAATGGGAAGTAATACTTACTGAGTGTGTATTTTGTCTCGTGTTGTTTAAACCCAGTTTTAATTACTTTCATAAGGAGTACGGCTTACCAGTAGGATCAACCATCAAATTATATCTATAGAGTAATAAAAATTTTTGTTTAGCATATTTAATTTGCCGAAAGTATCGTCTAAACAACGCGTTTAGTTAAAAGAATGGTATTGTAGCTGGATACAATTTCATTACGAGTGACTTCGTAATTTCGACAAAAGATCTTTGTTCGAATTACGGTTTACGAATTATGCCAGCCTCGGAATACGAATTAGTTTTCTTGCATTACTTAAAAGAAATTGTTTTCTTTTTACATTTCGCTTGTCGATTTTCTGCGTTTTAGAATTCAATGATACCGATGATGTTATTTTTGTGCCAGATATTTTACAACACTAGGTAGGTATGTAAACAAAATTAATTTTATAAATTTTAATATAGTTTCAAACGCGCGGTTACAATACATTGAAACTCCTCTGTGTGTGAAGTGTACTGCGAGACGTTGGGAAAAGTATTGCAGAACTAGCTTGACTTTCACACATTTATATAAAATACAATACAAATAATCTTTATTGTACACACCACATTAAAAATAAGAACGCATAGACATAAAGCTAATTTTAAAATGTGTACAATTTGCGGTCTTATCCCTTATGCGATTACTTCCAGATTAACTTTGGATGCATTATTTGATGATGAAATTTGGTACCTAAGTAGCTTTTTTCACGCAGTTTCTTTAGCAACAAGTGTAACGGTTGGAGCAAACGTTACACTTGTTGTTAGAAGTTCAGTATCTTTTTCATTATAAATTAAATAAATATCACAATTTAAAAAAGACACTATCTATAGTGTAAAAGAAATAAATAAAATATTATTTTAGAATGTATTACTGCACTTACAGCTACCAAAATTAATAAGGCAACAGGTGAATTATGATAAATTATTTTTGACAACCGAGACATTAGTTTGTCGTTTATCGATAAATCGGTGTAGTGACAGAGTAAAAAAAAATCACACATTAATCTGCTGATTTTATAATCTGAGACTTTCTAGGTTATGTTAATTTTTGTAACAATTTTTTCAGTAGCTTAACCTAGAGTCTGGAGTTGTGTTCGGCAAATAGAAACAGGCTACCTCTGTGTTACGTGAATGTTTATGTAGGTAATACCAGGGCCGGATCTTCCATATGGCTTTTTGGGCTTCAGAAAGAGCTAATCAAATCAAAGTCAAAAATAGACGGTAATGCAAAAATATCAATAATTTTATTAAATTTAACAGATTGTAAATTTTGCAGTCCTGCGAATGCTGCTATTAATCAAACCCATTCAATTCATTAAGGCATATTATATAATAATATAAATCAATATTTTATTGTATTTTTTCTTATACTTTGAGTAATCAAGTGGGCCCATAAGTAGTATTAGCCCAGGGCTCCATAAACTCACGGTCCGGCCCTGAGTAACACGAATTTGCCTTACTTCTGCTAGCACTTTCGGAGAGAGAGAAGGCGAGATATTCTGTTATAATGCATTATTATAGACTTAGAGTATTATGCACTCACTGATATACGAATAGAGGTTACACTTAAACTAATAATGTGTTACCATCTTGAATAGTGGAATTAATGCAGCACCCGCTGAGATATTAATTCAAATATTATTTGAATTAATATGATAATGTTCTATTGTACTCGGAGGTTTAAGTCAAAGTGTTCGGTATATTCCGTTTAGATTAGTTAATCTTTGTGAAGTGATATTAGAGGACTATGGAACTGAATAGACTGTGTATTCGGTGATACGATAATACACCAATATTCCTAGTCATTGATTTATGCCTAACTAGTTTATTGTTCGTTTATTTAATTTAGTTTATCAATTTCTATATTGAACTGTTAATATTTTGTCAAAACACCAAATATTTATTAATATTTCAGACCACGGTGAGTTACGAATACCTTATTAACCTGATCGTATCTAAATGTATAAGCAAATATTTGTATTACAATCTTATGAATTAAGCACCATCATCTAGAACTAGGTACCTATAATTATAACAATAGCGTTATACATTTCGTCAACAAGAATAATTAAATTTAAATGCTTATTTTATTACAAACAGTATTAATAAATAAATTTTTAAATATAATTTAATTAATATTTTGATGATTTACTCATTAAAGTGAAATGAATAACGTTTTAATTATAATTTGATTACCAAATAATTATAAGTAACTAGCTGCGCCCAACGGCTTCGCCCGCGCGTTAAATATGTTTCGTTGTATCCCTCGGGAACGAAATTCAAATTCAGGATAGAATGTATGTCCGTCTCCGGCACCAAATCTATCTACATACCAATTTTCATCGAATTCGGTTCAGCCGTTTAGGTGCTAAGTGATAAAAACACACACACAGTTTCGCCTTTATAATATTATTAGGATGTTGTGGCAAATACACAGGTAGTTTATGAGAGATAGGGAACAGAGGGAAAAGCTATTCTAATTACAGAAGACCACAAACAAACCAAATTTGGTAAAATGGTAATGCGGTAGTGGGTCAGTTCGTTTAGGTAATTCACACACAGAGACCAGATTATTGAGTACTGTAAGTATGGACAGTATGATATATCGACGAGTTTTCGCTTCAGTGATATTGATAGGTCTACCTTCAATATCTCCTTCATAGACCAGAACATCTCCCAGGCTCCAAGCTCTTAAAAAAATCTATAACCTGAATTATCATACGGTCACACGGCAAAAAAAAACCACCCAGTTTAACTCTTCCCTAAAAATACACAACACCAATAAATTCAAAAAAGGAGACAAATACATCTGTAGTAAACAAATGAGCTATGAAATATAGTAACAATAATAATTATTACATTCGAATATACCTGCCGCTTTTAATCCGAGATAAGCCAGAATAAAATCTATTTAGGATAAGGGCCTATCTAATTTGCTGTCTAAATGGCTAAACAACGTCGATTGTAAGCTGTAGATAATCTAACGAGAATGTCTTCATTTCAAGAAGCTTAAAATAAGTAAGTGTTTAACAAGGTATTTTATAATTAGCTACGTAGCAATTAGGTATATATACACATCGAGCAATCTTTTATCGTTGAAATTTACAATGACAAGAGTAATCATGTGCTCTGAGATCATGCTACCCAAATTTCATGATGCCTTAACACCTTGATTTTTTACAGATTCAAGGATTTCAGACGTACCTAGTTATTTGATACTTATTTATTTATTTCAACTTTATACTCTATAACTAATACTCGATAACTCTTAGTATACAGACATATTATGTCGAAACAGGTGCATAAATAAATAAACTTGGGAAATGACTCAATGAGTTCATACTTATACATACCTAAATATATACACATAAATATATAAATTAAATACATATAATAATATACACGGTTTACATTATAAGATTAACATACATAGATAGACTAAAAAGATACTTATTTATTCAACTTATCAAAACTATAAATTCCTGATAATAATAATCTCGGCAGACAGGCAAGTAATCATAAGAGTTTGGGTATCTTCTTTTGTTGTCCCTACAGCCACCCTAAAGATACCAATTGGCTTGTAAGCCAATATAAATGTAAGTAATAAATATTTTCTTACTTCTTAAACCGTAATCACTAAGTGATAACTTAATAAACAATCTTGAGGATCTTAAAAGGTTTAACATTAACCACAAAATTTAAAACTATAAACGACTATCATTTACGTAAAAGTGGTAAATATCAACTAAATTTACAGAAAACTAGAATATCAAAATAATTGCGAGTTTGTTACAATGTTTATCAACGTGTTTTGATACTTTCTAAAAGTATTTCATGTAATATGTCTGTTAAATACAGTAATACAAAAATTCGTCTAAATTGCCACGTGAAAAAGGGTTTAAAAATATAACACTGAAATTAATTAAACTTTGTTACTGTAAACACTGACAATGCGTAGGGTTACTGAATATTAAAACAGACAAACAATTTTCTGTTAGCCCAAAACACGAGTTTATTTATAAATGTAGGCTTTTTGAGAAATATGTTCGCTGAAGTATTTTATAGCTATTATGTTTCATAAAGTACCACAATTCAACTTGCGCCCGGACTATGGTTATAATATTGCGTTAATATACAATCTATTAGCTGTATATGAAGTACTAATCTACAAGTAGAAGATATAACAATCTTGCTCAAATTGAAACAGACATTATGTGCCGCCAACCTACAGAATACCGCAGCTTATAAATTACTTCAGCACAACACCGCCTGATAATGTTGTTTATTAATCCTGCATAGGTTTGCGAATCACTATAGGGGAGCGATGAGTTATCAATAGGGTACTTGTGTCACTTAGATTCTAAGTATGTATCTACTACATTGACCTATTAACATACTATACCAATGTATCTGCGCGTTGCCTAGTTTTTTACAAAGTGACAATAAAAGAATAATTCCTACCGTTACGGACACGTACAGATTACCTTAGCGTAGCATTGGTTTAATGTATGCACGCCTGTTTAAGTAAAACTTACATATCTTACAGTAACGACTTTTATGTTAGTAAAATGTTTCGGTCTTACTCAATTCCGAAACGTTATCATGCTATCTCAGTCACTTTAATCTGCATTTTAGCAACAGAAAGAGTAACTTAAATTTAAAGTCTAACTTAAATTTAATTTAAGTAACTCGAATTTGAGTTCTTGCCATAAGAGCTCTTGGATATTAGTCGCGTACCAATTTCAGTCCGACAAGAAGTAAGCAAACTGTTAAACACTACTAAAATCTAACTTATAATTAAGTTTAAATGCTTTAGAGGTTAAATCATACTAGTTGAATAATGAACTATAACGCATCCAAAAGATAGCTACATACAGCCTTTCAATAAAGAAGGCAACAGTTTTAAAACTAGTGCTTAGCTTTAACACAAGCGCTATTGTATCAGATTTACAATGCTCTATACGTCGCAGCACTCTAACTTTGAGTAGTTTCTGGTGAAAGTGGCAATTTAATTGGTGTGGTGGCTGGTAAGGAGAACTTGTGTCTTAGCGTCGCCACAATAAATCCTTGCTTGGTATAGCGGCTTAGGCGTCGATGTCACTAAAGCAATTTAATAGAACATTATAATAGCCTTCCAGTTTCGAGCGCAAAGGGAAACAGACAACAAAAAATGTATGTTTTGGATTGTATTTTTCGCCGTCTGCCGAAGTCAAAGAGGTTAATGTTTTTTGATTGTATGTAGGTATGTATCTCAAAACAAATATGTATGTATGTATGTCTATTTCTTTGGTATGCACAGCCCAAAAAGCTTAATGGATTTTAACATATGAGGTGTCATTAGATTCGTATTAATTTTGGAGGTGACATAGGGAAGGTATATAATATAACAAAGAAAAGTAGCGTCAGTACAAAAAAAATGGTTTCTTTCTTTTCAGTTTGTTTTAGGCAGGCGGGTTTTTTTGTTTTTTAACACTTTGCAGGACAGTAAACAGTTAAAGCCGTGATGACAATAAAACATCTATTGTGTCTACAGTAGTGTCCATGAAAGGGTTAATAATATATTTTGCTTGTTTTGCTAATTAATCAGTTACTCTAAATTAAAAGCTCGCTGGTAAATTGATCAAATCGAAATAGACAAGTTTATTTACTGTTACATATTTTTCCCCAGAAGACGATCCTTTATTTAGATCCAATTCCCCTACGTGAAAATACTTTTACGTTATTCAGAAGAAGTAGCAAGATTTTCGAATTATACAAATTGTGACAAATATTTCTATCGCTAAGTCAATATCACTATTTTATGTAGGCTTTAAAAACGTCAAAAACATGAATTTGTTGCTTAGGACATATTAATTAATGTTCAACTATATATAGTTTATATTTTGATTAATGTGCTATAACCATAGATCACGACAAATGACATCTGCATCCTCTGGTCGCGATCACTCACGAATTGATGACCGTGGAATAACAATATGCTATTGTCTGTCTACCAGTTTACGCTTAGAACTCGAGTGCAAGTTACGAGCTGTTCTATGTTGTTTGTTTACCGTAATTTTCAGTTTATTGGCAGCAAAAAGACATAGACTGATACTGTAGGTCTAGTGAAATTGTTATCAAGATAAAAGGAAGTTTTAGTTAATAGTAAAGGAGAGAACGGAAAATTTATTAAATCAGGTTAAAGAAGAGGTTATGATGTATAAGTTAAAGAAATTGCACATGATAGAAGAAAAACTGTTAGAAGAAGAATAAAAATAAACTCATACATCAATACTAATGCATTGCATATCTTGGTGTTCTGCGTAAACGATCTTGCTATATTATCTACAAGTCGTTGACCCATCCTAAATAGACGACAAAGCTAATTACGGTGGACAATTGAAAATTGTGTGGTATTACAATATTGCAGTAAACATGTGTTCTTATCTGACTGCCTCTATAGTTCATTGGTAGGTACGGTGTACACGAGATTCCCTAATTGGGTAAGTAGATATGAGATCTTTCTAACAAGAAATTCTCAGTATTAGTAGACTCAACATACCTGGCGAAACGTAGATAGTACACACCTCTGGCTACCTCTTAGAGGGAAGAAGGCGTGGAGCTATGCATGTAGTAAGCCTGCGCTCCTTTATTATCTTCAAAATATCTAAAATATCACCACTCACCACAAAATCATCTTTAGTTTAACTAACATAATATTGAACTCAGTGAAGTGCAACAGTGGTTTGGCTCACACGACACCCTGGTGCTAGCAGCCGGCGACCTAATTAAGTTGTCGCTTCCAACTCGCGTCATTAGATAACCCTATTTACTTTTTATTTAATAAATCGATATGGTTGTGACAACCATACATATTCATTTGCATAAATTAACAGCTATATTTTATCTTATAATAGACTAGCTAACCGTCCCGTTTTTATTATGTTTACGACATGATTACAAATCTTTGAAATTCTTAACTTTTCTTTACTTTTTAATCGACTTCAAAAAGGAGTAGGTTTTCAATTCGTCTGAACCATTTTAATTTTTTTTTATGTTTGTTACCCGATTACTCGAAGATGGCTCGACCGATTTGAGTAGTTTTTTAACGAGTACTTTCTCTGAGTCTCCATTTCAATTTGGTTAAGATCTGATGAAGATCTTTGAATATAGGCATTGCTAAGATCTCATGTCTGTCTATTGTTTACACCAATTCATAACATAACAACACGCCAGTACGCTGTGAAGGGATAAGCACATGTGAACCACTAAAAACTACAACAACTTTTAACAAGTAAGTACTACAACAACCTTACTACGATAGTTTTTTTTTTTTATTTTTTTTTTTTTTTATATTAGCCTACCAAAGTGACTCCACTCTGCCTGATGGTAAGCAGTAAGTGGAATCCAGAAGTGGCGGACACCATTCCAAAAGCCAAACTACTGGTATGGTGGCCTCCACTATGGCGGCTTAGTGAGATGCTTTTTCACGCCCCGCTTAAAAGACCCAGGATCAAAATTAGATGGGAACACATGCGCTGGCAAAGAGTTCCAGGCTTTAATTGAGCGACAAAAGTATGAAGTGCTGAACCGTTTGGTTCGAGACCCTTTAGATTCCACTGTGAAAGGGTGGCACTTTAGTCCCGCACGTGTTGTTTTGGATAAAAAGGGAGAGGGTGGGATTAATTCAAAGAGCTCTTCAGAACACTCTCCATGGTAAAGGCGATAGAAGACGGCCATTGAGGCGATGTCTCTTCGCAGCTGTAAAGGCTCAAGGGTCTTAGTAGCCTCCGGGCTTCCGATGATACGGACTGCTCGCCGCTGCAACCTATCGAGTGCATCCAGTAAGTACTGTGCGGAGCCATCCCAAAGATGAGAGCAGTACTTCACGCAGGAACGAACCTGTGTCTTATAAAGAAGACAGAGCTGCTCGGGCGTGAAGTACCGCCTCACCCTGTTCAGGACACCGAGTTTACAGGAGGCGGTTTTAATGACGCACTCGATGTAGTTCTTGGGGTTGAGGTCTCGGCTGATGTCCATACCCAGGGTACTTAGGCTATCCTGTATTGGTAACGCTGTGTTCTGAAGAGAGGGAAGGGGAAGGAACGGAGATTTTTTTGCAGAGAACGCGCACACCTGTGTTTTCTTGGCATTGAACTCGACCAAATTCTCACAACCCCATTTAGAAATGCGGTATAATACTTGGTCGAGCTCAGCGGCAAGTTCTAGGCGTTTTGCCTCGATATCAGTCTGTTTAGTCGCAGGATGTCCGAGATATCGCCCATGCACTGTACTATCATCTGCATAGCAATGAATGTTGCCAAGGGACAACATGTCATTGACATGCAGAAGATACAGAGTGGGTGACAGGACGGACCCCTGAGGCACCCCAGCGTTGACCTGCAAATAATTGGAGGCCGATCCGTCACAAAGGACTCTAATGCGGCGCTCACGCAGGAATGCGGCAATCCAGTTGCACAGCTGGGGTGGCAGACCATATGCTGGAAGCTTGGACAGAAGCGAACGGTGCCAGACTCTATCGAAGGCTTTGGTTATGTCAAGGCCGATGGCCAAGGACTCGCCATGCCTGTCCATAGCTTCACCCCATTGGTGCGTGATATACGCTAGAAGGTCACCCGTAGACCGTTTTGACCTAAAGCCATATTGTCGGTCACTAATTAACGAGTGACCCTCTAGGTAGCGGACTAGTTGGGAGTTTATTATCCGCTCAAGCACCTTGCAGAGAACTGAGGTGACAGCTATGGGTCGATAGTTGCCTGGCTCGGACCTATCCCCTTTTTTGGGAATGGGTTGAACATTCGCCTCTCTCCAAGCCTCCGGCACAATTCCCGAGGAATAAGATAGGCGGAATAGGCGCGTCAATGCAGGAGACAACTCCGCTGCGCATTTCTTAAGAACCACCGCTGGAATACCATCCGGTCCGCTGGCTTTCCGAACATCGAGTGACCTTAGTTCCGCACGGACATCACGATGCCTAATACGAATATTAGGCATAACGGAGTCGCAGCCAGATATAGTCGGCGGGTGCAAGCCACGGTCGTCGATTCGGGAGTTAGCCGCAAAGAGTTCTACAAGCAAGTTTGCTTTCTCTTGCGGCTCGTGGGCCAGCGATCCATCAGGACATTTCAAGGGGGGCAGCGAAGGCTTGCAGAAGTTAGATTGCACGGCCTTGGCTAGTCGCCAGTAGCTACGGCTACCCGTAGGATGCGAAATGAGTTCTTGCCCAATCCGTGCAATGCGCTGGGCATCCGCTCTGATGTAAGCCCTCTTGCATTCCCTAGTGGCTTTGTTGTACGCTGCTTTTAGGCGATCCAAGCTAGGGTCGCGCCGTGCTCGGGCCCTGATCCAAGCGCGGTACGCCGATTCTTTTTGTTTAACAGTGTCGGCGCACTCACGGTTGAACCAGGGACGCGTTTTGCCGGCACTGGTGACATCTGAGGATGGAATGTAATATTCCATACCTAACAAGATCTCACCAGCGACAGCAGTAGCACTTTGCGACGGATCCCTGTCTTTAAAGCAGCGTAATGCCCATGGGACGGAAGCAAAGTAATCCCGCATACCGTCCCAGTCTGCTGACGAGTTAAGATTGATAATACCTATACCTAGCTATTTTTTTACTTGGCTCCGATTTCCAAACTAAAAAATACTTTTAATAATTTCTAATTAACTGAATCAAAATACAAATTACTTTGTTCTAAGTTATATTTTTCTTCCTTTTTAGTTTCCTGCCTGTTTAGTCATTTTTTCTTTTGTTAAAAAATATTCTATTTTATAACGTTTTATAAACATCCTTTCTGGAAATTTTGTTAAATTATAGTGAAATTCATATCAAAAACCCATTGCGTGTTGTAGAAGAATTAGAGATGTACGAGACAGCGACGAAGTGACTTTGTTTTATATTATTTAGAAATAAAAAAGAAGGGATTGAAAAACAACCACTATTTTTCATACAAACATTCAACTAAGAGAAATTCCCATATCCGATTAGTTCTAGTGATTTCTGTGTTTAAATAAAAATTTAACTTATTTATTAATAGAGTACTGATTAAGTGTGCACTTACCTAAGTAACAGAAGAAATACGCCAACACCGCCAGCCACATTGTGATTGTTTTATCACATCATTAGTCTAGCTTCCAAGTCACTTGTTAACGTCAAAAGTCACAGTCAAGTGCCATTAGGCACAGTTCACCACTCACTAGTCCTTGTTATCCATACAATGTACCTGAAAGTGGAAAATTATGTTGTTAGTTATTGTTCTGAATATTGAAGTTTAGAAAATATGAATTTGATTTTATAAGGGATAATTCAAAAGCATTAGCGTTCAAAATAAAATAAAAACGAAAGAAGAAGAAGACCTAATCAAGGGATCGAACCCGACACCTCTGTATACTAGTACTGTATAAGGATTGACACGCAGCGCGTACAATACTTAATACCAAACTCAAACTCAAAGCATTTATTTCATTTTGATCATAAAGTATGATGCTTATGAAAAGTCAACATCACATGAAGTCAGCCTATTGACCTACAGCCAGTTCGCTGATGAGGTAGAGCTGTGAGAAGAACTGGCAAGAAACTCACGCCACTCTTTTCAACCGCCAGATAATTACAGTTATTTGTATGAGTTACAATTTGAACACTCAACGCAACCAAGAACTATACAAAATAATTATTATAAATCAACCAATTAATATAATTACTAAGTACAAAGCAAACAAAGAGAGGATTTCAATTATTTCGTTTCATCTAGTATGGTAATTTACGTAATTTATTGTCTTATTAGATCTAAAAATATAATTAATTAAAAATAAAAGTAGACTTGTTTAATACAAGTGGTACATAAGGTAAAAAGAAAAACATTGGTCGGTTCCCTACAACCTTTAAACATAAAGCTGTCAACAACAGAGAGTGGGCTGCCTGTCCAAAACTAAGGTCCTTTTTCATGTTTTTTTTTATATTGCCCTTTTAGTCCTTTTATTGTTTCCTTCATTTTATTAGCACACATGTTTGTGAGATGTGAACGTCAGATAAAAGAGACATAGAATAACCAACTATTAATCAGAATCCAAAGAGAAAAAGTTACTGCTTTAGTTTATCTACCCGTATTAAAGTATTCGAATGTAGTCAAACAAAAAACCAATTTCTTTGATCATAGACAGCAATAAATTTATAGGCGAAACTTCAAAAGATCTTGAACAATTGGCTCCACTCGAGAATAACGCATTAGCTAAATTCGTCTTGCTCTCAAACTTACACAAAGGCTAAGTCAAACACATTCCTCGCGGCGAAACCATGTAATAAATTATATTTCGCACAAAAATATTAGCTTAACAAGTCAAAATAATCTTCCAACACAAACCATTTACTTAACTAGTACTTAAATGTAAGCAATATTTTCTTTAATCGCTCCCGTTTTTACTTGTAAAAATGTTTCAATTTCCAATCTCGTTTCGACTACAAACCTTCTAAATAATATTGTTTGGGAAAATCAGGACAAGAAAACAACCTTTATTTAACAAACAAAACAATTATATACATGTGTGTGCAAATAAGTATCGTTCAAGTTGCCATAACGACAAATAAATGAATAATAATAATAATAGAAAAGTAAGAAATGTTGTAGCGGAGCAACTTGGCAGTTCTTTTATTCATAGTTAACAAAAGTTTAGCTAACTTATTTCCATTTGCTTGCTGAGGCGACAGTAGAAAAGTTACGGTCTGGCAATTACATCCATCATTAATGCTGAATGAAATACCTAGGCTATACACTGTTAGCTATAGACTCTGTAACTAGGTATTAACTAAGTACTACATTTACGTTCTTTGTGTCAGTTCTTTAAATGGTATTTTGCATATAAATAAAAGATTGAGCAATTTATTTTTATTATTACATTTGGAATTTGCGTACGAGCCGCAGCCTTATGACTACCTACTACAAAATGAAGGCGACACAACACTGGACACAGGCTACGAAAGCTCTCCAAAGCGTGTACCTATTTGAAATTAAAGTGAGAGGAAGGTAATAAATAAAAAATATAATATATTATTTTTATTTCGGACTAAGATCCACATATATCCATATATTTGACTGCACCGTTGGTGTAGTGGTTAGTGTAACTGACTGCGACGCCGGGTGTCGTGGGTTCGATTCCCGCGGAAGGCAAATATTTGTGTGATGAACATTTGTATTTGTCTTCAGTTTGGGTGTTTTCTATGTATTCTAAGTATGTATTTACAAAAAAAAAAGTATGTACATGTATTATATTTCAATTATCTATTAGGTACCCATAACACAAGCTCTGCTTAGCTTGGGACTAGATGACGGTGTGTCATAGGGTCCACATATTATTATTATTATTATATTATTATATATTTGTTAGTATTACAGCAACTTACATGCTATGTTAGTAATTTATTTCTAAAATAAATAAAACATTTTCAATAAAAAAAATTATGAAATACCTGTACTAAACTGCTATATTGAGCCAGCGTCTATACGTGCTGGACGCACATAAAGCATCATCATACTGTTTTTACAAGCACCAACCCTGGCTATGAAAGACGCAATCCGGCTCCGCTGTATTGCGTTAAGTGTTAACAAACACCTCCGCAAACATTCCAGAGGCACTACAGTGACGTTTTAACCCATGAGCAGCACCACACATAGCGCACGGCGTTGGCGCTCAATATCAGCATCGTCCTTCAAGTTAGACGTTAGCACATGACCAAGGTACTTGAACGTCTCCACAATCTTTACAACCTGTCACCCCACACTGACAGAAGGTACAGTCTGCGGTCCTCTGCCCGATCTGAACACCATCATTTCTGTCTTTTTTGCATTATATAGCATAGGTCATGTGTTATTGCTTATTGTTCATATATGGACACTAACTTTCTCAAACCCTTGATTGAGGGGCCATAATAAAATATAATATTCCGTTTGGCTTTAATAGCACAAATTTAGACAAAAAACGAAGGTCAAAAATATCATAATAGACATGATTAAAACTCATTTTATTACAATCACTAAGGCAGTTCTCACACGGCACCGCACACCGCCACGCTAGGCCTGGATCTCATTGGAACTGACCGCACGGTCGGGTGGTGTTTGCGTGTATGGCGCCAACGGATTTCTTAGAGACCAATGCGACATGAGATCCGCTTTTCACCGCCTATCGCGACGGTACGCGGTACCGTTTGTTAACCGCGTAAGCTTTAATTTTAATCATCCTACGCTAAATTAACAAATTCTTGAGAGATAATGGTATCTTACTGAGATCGATGTGAATTGAAAATGATTAACACTCAATATTGTGCCACCGCAGTGTTACTGTGAAGAGAAAACCTTGTTATAATCAATCATGCAAGTTTGTATCTAATCTATTTCAGAATATGGATGCTCAGATATTTGTTATTGGCACGTTTTGCAACAAAATTGTTAGCAGGAACCTGTGAGAATGTTTTTGTCTATAGCACAACATCTTTCAAACGGATTGACCGATTATAGTGCTTTAGTTTTAGTTTGAAAGCTTATGTAATCGGTGCAGTTCATGTAGAGATACAAGTTTTTAAGTCTCGTAAAATAAAATGCGTAAAAAACATACAGTCCACTTTCTACTTGATGGCAAGGTTAGTGGGAATTAAAAAAGGCAATAACTTCGCTGGTATCAACCACATAAAGATTGGCAAAGCTGCGGCCGTAATGTTACAAACATCTCATAAATTGATAAACATCACATCACCTAGTATCTGCATAGATACATAAATCTTCGTAAAGGGAGACGTCTGTCTCTAAAGCCATCATACTTAGCAGGCTGGTTAATGACCGTAGTAAGGTGATAATTTTCCACGAAGGGAACGCTGTATTACCTATGTATTTATCGTATCATCCATTTTGTCTTGAGAAAAATTAAAATCAGAACAGTTAACTTCAGTAAAAGACAGGCACTTAAACTTCTTTCTGTTAACAAACAGCAATCTTACAAATACGATAATTAATCCCGGTTTATTTATTCTAAATCAGTTTAAGGGGTTTGAACATCAAAACGCGTTAGATGTAAGTTCCCGCTCGGCTGGTCGTAGCAAAGCCTTTGATCAGGGTGACTGGTTGTACGTACTATAGTGGCTGAGCGCCCTTTTGCTCGAAACATTCACGTTTGTGTAATCAACAGGCCCTTATGTGACGTGTTACATAGTTTTATTTTTATATCCAGGTTGATAGCGGTAGGTAAATCAATGAAAGCTGACTTTTAATGTCCGGATTTTTTCATGTACAGTTTGTTTAACAATTATTTATGAACCAATCGAAAAAAGTATCATATAAAATTTGCTCACTAATTATCTACACGTATGGATAAAATGACAATTAATTTGTAAGCTATAAATACGATGTATTGTTTATTTAATTTGAACAATATGTAATTTCTGTTTATAAAACCGGGATCGAAATTAAAAGGAAACACATGTTCTGGTAAAGAGTTTTAGGTTTTAATTGACCAACAAATTATGAAGTAGCGAACTGTGAAAGGGTGGCACTTCATTCCTGCAGTGTTGTTGTTAGGGAGGGAGAGGGTGGGATTAATTCAAAGAGCTCTTTAGATCAATCAATCAATCAATCAATCAATTTATTAATAAATATAAATTACATACAATATACAATATAGGTAGTTTCCCTATGACTAATATTAGGTAATAAAGTATATTATTACAGGTTATAAAACTACTGAAGATTTGACCTTTGAGGTACATTTAGGAAAGGCCAGAAAAAGTAAACAAAAGCAAAACCTATAGTAGACGAATAAAAACAAGCTTGTATTACAACCTTGCTGCTAGTAACTAAAGACTGAAAACAGCTACATGGCAGCAATAACACAATGCTAACCAAGTAGGTAGTATTACTATTTCTGCGGTATAATAATATTATATATGTTATGTGTGGTGGCATTAGTTTCCGATCTGCAGTTATCGTAGAAATAGCTGTAATGCTTTGTAATGTTCCCACGTATTTTTTATAGCAAATAATCTATATTGAGCAGTAATATATTCAGTTCATGGTGACGCATATTAAAACTCTACTAAAAGGCAGAAACCAACCTCAAAAAGGGACATTAAAATATTCGCCGAGGCTTGCGTATCTTTTGATCACAGTGTGGGCCCATTAAAGTCATTCCATACGCGTTTGTGCAATCATCGCCAGAGAGGAAATCTGTATCAGCTCCCTGGAGGCTTCAATCTGGAATCTAACCTATATTATATATAAACTTTCTCTTACGGGCAAATATTGGAAAAGTTAGTCCAACAAAATACGTATATAGATCGATACACGACTCTTAGTACTAATGGAACAAAGGCTAATATAATAGTCGTAAGAAAATATGAAGGAGGCTTAATTTTATGGGATATGAAAAATATCGCCAAGGTCGTATAATTACGATATTTCAACATCACAATATCTTCTAAGCCATCGCTTTATTTTAATGGCCCTGAGGAATATTTTACTTATGAAACGTTTTAGGACAAATGTTCCCACGGAGAGTATTAACCATTGTCTGGGTTTTGTCTTTATTTGTGCTCTTAGTGTAAAATAACGAACCTTGGGGTGTGGAAAGTTCATGAGAGATATAAATTACCTACGAGTTATAATGAAAAGCGTTGACTTATATATTGAACTAGCTGTGCCCGCGACTTCGTCCGCGTGGAATAGTGATTTTGGACAGCATTTTTTGGATATATCTTTTGGTTTGTTTTGAATTATAAACATCTTCGTTTAGGTGAATAAGAAAAATCTTTACAGTAAATGCTTCTCTATATACGATTTTAGACGTATAGCCATCGGGGATCAAAGCCATACAGGTTGTTAGGATTACTTACACGTGACAAATCCACATAAAGCTGACCATGCAATAAACAGCTAATATTTAGATCCACAGTCACAACATTTAGTGTCTGACCTTAGGCTTTATTAATTGTCATCGCAAACATAGGCTCACTGAAAACTGAACTCTTTTAAAACTAAACGGGAAATGGTTTGGAATGAGAGGAATCCGAGGAATAAAAACGCTATAAGGTTTTTTAAAATATATTAGCCTGCCAAAGTGACTCCATCCCGCCTGATGGTAACCAGTGTAGTAACTTTTTGTATGGTGGCCAGCCACCATACAAAAACCCATCGTTTTAAACTGCTGGTATGGTGGCCTCCACTATGGTGGCTGGAAATGCGGTTAGGGGAGTGAGGGAAGTGAGGAAAAATGAAAGGGGGAAATTGGGCTCCTGGCACTCTCACTCACCGAACGAAACGCAGTAGTACGAATACTGCTACTCTTACGTCGATCTTTTATGAGAGGGTAGTACTTCCCCGAACGATCCGGCCCATTCATGCTGAAACCAGCTTGGATCTACTACCGTAATACTACGGTTAGGTCTAATTGGGCCCCTGTACAATGCCGCGGGCGTCCAGCGGCACCACCATTTATACGGGTCTTACTGGCCGGCGGGTTGACCCACACCACCCACACAATGACTCCACGGATACTCAGCTGGTCCCACACATGCTGCGAGGATTGTCATCTCTGCATCAGTTGGGCCTCCGGCTCTCGCACTTACCGAACGAAACGCAATAATATGGATACTATTACTCTTACAACGATCTTCTATGAGAGGGTAGTACTTCCCTGGTCGATCCGACCCATTCATGCTGAAATCAGCGTAAATCGACTACTACTATTTCGTAATTCACTTTAATTCCTATTCCGTAATGAGACGTGTTAACATGTTTTTATCATAAAAAATAAAATAAGTCCAGAAAAATATAAATCTAACTTTTATTTACATTTTAACTGATAAAGTATTTACATTTTTATAAAGAAATAAGACGTGTTAACCTAACTTAAAAACACACCAACCTAAGCTAAATACATACCACATGTATGACGTAATTATTTAAATTGGCATAACTTTTTTATTTATGAACCGATTGACATGAAACAAACACTAAATGTTAAGTGAAGCTTACCACAATGTATCAGTGAAAATCATATTTAAATCGGATAAGCCGTTTTTGAGATTAGCGTGAATTTGAAACTCGATTTCTCCCTGACTTTCCCCTCCCTTTCCCCTGACTTCTCCCTCACTAACCCCGCACTTTCCCCTCACTTCTCCCTTCCTTTCCTCTTCCTCCCCCTCCCTTCCCCCTCCCTCCAAAATTCAAGTCGCCAACTTCAAAAGCAAAGATCTTTCCATACAATATTTCATCCCTTATTTCACTCCTATAAATCCACCCCAGTAAAAAAAAAATTATGAGCGTATTTTTTATTTAAATAAAAGTATTCCAAAACAAAAATTCAAAGCTGTAACTTAAAAAATGAAGACGTTTCATACAATCGATTTCATCCCTTTTCATACACTTAAGGGTTGAATTTTTAATAACCCTTTCTTTGTACACTTCTAGACATTAAGACAAACACACCCTCTAAATTTCAAGTCGCTACGACCAGCGGTTTAAGCTTTACGTTGTCTGTCAGTTAGTCAGTCAGTCAGTCAGGACAAAGCCTTTTATAATATGTATGGATGTATGGATTAGACGTATAGCCATCAAGGATCAAAGCATACAGGCTGCTAGTAATGCTAACACGTGATAGATCCACATAAAGCTGACCGAAAAACAGCTAATACTTAGATCCACACCCACAACTTTTAGTGTTTTACCTTTACTTTAATTACTTAATTAATTAATTACTTTAATTTGTCATCGCAAAACATAGGCTCACTGGAAACTGGACTCGTTTAAAACTAAATGAAAGACTGTTTAGAATAACAGGAATCCGAGGAATAAAAACACTATCAGCTATTCCGCAACCTGTTAAAATATCTGCTTCTATAAGATTTCGTAGTAAATTAACGAATGTTCGATGTGATTCTTTAAATTGGCATAACTTTTTTATTTATGAACCGATTGACATGAAACAAACACTAAATGTTAAGTGAAGCTTACCACAATATATTAGTGAAAACCATATTTAAATCGGATAAGCCGTTTCTGAGATTAGCGTGCACAAACGCACAGACAAACAGACAAACAGACAAACAGACAAAAATTTTAAAAATCATTGTTTTGGGTTCTATTTGCGTTGATATAGGTCCCAATAGTATTTTTTCTCATATATCTTCCATGTACAGACAGCGATCGGTTACATTTTTATTATATGTATAGATTTATGATTTCTCGCCTATTTTAGATCTTGTGTAATTGGTAAAAGATGAACCACAACAATAATAATTAGGTAACTGTAGCGTCGTTTAAATACCTAGAAAGTGATCAACTCAACTAGGTATAAAGTATATGTTAGATACCACTACTAGCTAGTGGGAATACTATATTATACTATGGAAATACTAATCTAATCTAATTTGAGTTGCATGAAATCTCTTACGCAAAAACTGATTGTGCTGAAGAATTAATTTTACTAGAAACTAAAACCTAATAGCATAGTATGAAAATACTCATACAGATAAGAGTTACAAAACCTGCATTAACTTCAAGGTAATTTTTACAAAAGTTAAGTATTTTTCTGTCCTCTTGTTATTTTAATTCTACACTAAGATGCAACCGACCTTTTAAAGGACAGTATGAAACTAATGCACTAATAACAATGACCTACTCGTAGTTTTCAGTCCGATTAGGTAAGTCCGATTTCGAGAAAGAGGTCACTCGTCGAATCCAGCTCGGCTGGGCAGCGTTCGGGAAGCTACAACATATCTTCTCGTCCGCACTACCGCAGTGTCTTAAGACCAAGGTCTTTGACCAGTGTGTGTTGCCAGTGATGACATACGGAGCAGAGACGTGGTCGCTAACTATGGGTCTTATCCGAAGGCTCAAAGTCGCTCAGAGGGCGATGGAGCGGGCTATGTTAGGCGTCTCCCTGCGCGATCGTTTGAGAAACGTAGAAATCCGCAGGCGAACCAAAGTGACTGACGTGGCTCACAGAGTTGCTTCTCTGAAGTGGCAATAGGCAGGACACATAGCTCGCAGAACTGACGGCCGCTGGGGCAGAAAGGTTCTAGAGTGGCGACCACGAACCGGAAGACGCAGCGTGGGCAGACCCCTCACAAGGTGGACCGACGACCTTATAAGGGTGGCGGGCAACCGATGGACGAGGGCGGCGAACGACCGGCTACGATGGCGAAAATTGGGGGAGGCCTATGTCCAGCAGTGGACGTCTTTTGGCTGATATGATGATGATGATGACTCGTAGTTTAGTTTAGCTGGTTTTAATGCAAATTATAAACAACTAGCTTTCCCCGTAGCGCTTCCAGCTAGTAGCGTGATATAACATAGCCTATAACCTTCCTCAAGAACTGAGCTCTATCATACTCAAAAAGAGTCTAATCTGGTAGTTTCAGAGATTATCGCGTTCAAACAAATAAACAAACTCTTCCGCTTTATATAAAAGTATAGATTAAAACATTTTTATCTCGACTCTCTTAAGTTAGGTGGTAAATTTTGTCCTGTCCCTTTTTTCTAGGTATATTTCGTTATAAAACGACTGCCGAATTCATTTATGAATTATTTTTTTTTTGTAATTTCTGTCTTCGTAGATACAACAAAAGAGACGGAGACCGAGCATTTTTTTATAAAAAAATGAATAATCATCCATTGATGTTCGCCGATCGGCGTAGTGGGCGGCAGTAAAAATTTTACGCTTCACGAAAAGCGTTTGTGCAATCATACCGGATTGTGCCGTGAATCTAAGCTAAGTCGCGTTAAGAACCGTAGGCAGCAGAAAAACATTTCGCCCGGTCAAATCGGATTACTGATTTTTAAACAGGTATTACCGACTTTAAGTATCTGTATTTTTTCGAATTCTTACCCCTTATAAATCGTTTCCAAAAAAGTTTCTTAAATAGCCAAAAATCTCATTTAATAGCACAATTCTCTAACAATATCTTCTATCGGAAAAATCTAATTATAAGTTACAGGTAATAAAAAAAACAAGGCACTTTTATATTTATTTTACAACGTTTATTGGCGGACTTAATGCCTAAAGCATTTTCTATCTGTCAACCATTACGGGTGTTGCAGAGTAAAAATAAGATAGTTAAAATGTTAACAAAATACAACTGTCGATGAGACGGAGACCAATATCCCGAATTTAACTTTAATTAACAATTAAAAAGGCACAACAAAAAAACAACATTTTATTTATTATCCGAGGCAAAATGTCACTAACAACCCAACTTAAAGCAGAAATAAAACTGGAAAGACAATCACATTATATAAATACATAATTATATTGAGTCATGTCGATGTAAAGGTTGACAGAGACATGGTGTGTAATAAGAAGCTTACAAAGGTCCGTGTGACACTAAAAGGTACGCATTTCAGGATTACGTGAAGGTAAGTAAATAATTTTCGTCTTTGATGAATTACCTATATAATGTGAATTCTAGACGAAGGATGACGGCGGTTCACGGTTAAAGTACGCGACCGGTAAGTAGAGATGCTTGGGAGAGGCCTAAGTGAAATTATTAAGGAGGGATTTTACTAAGTCATCTTTTAGCATCATTAAATGAAAGTCAATTCCACAGTTATATCAACTACCCAGTTCTGCAAATATTTATCTATATAATGTGAATACATTTCGAAGGCAATTAAATATATTTGTAATTAATTCCCATTAATTACAAATATATATAAGCAATTTTTTCGAGACAAAGGATAGCCTATGACTAATGTCAAAGTCAAATCTGTCTTTCCCAAATTTCATCAAAATCGGTCCAGTGGTTTAGGCGTGAAACCATAACAGTCAGAGTTATTTTCGCATTTATAATTTTGGTATGAATTAACGAACGTGTTCAGATAAAATTATTATTTTGCAAACCCTACTTCTTACCCAGTAAACTCTACTGCTAGAATATTTCAAGATTCTTCGCAGAATTTATCAATTTCTTTGAAATGTGATAGGTACATAAAATTAATACGTAACACATTTAGATTTGAATAATATAATATACAATTCTATATATACAATGCCAATTTTCTTCAAAGTTAGGTAGCTACTTCGAAAACGTAAACCTATTACTTTTTCGGTCATTAGTGAACTCAAAAGCTTTTGTAAATTAGATTGTTATAAACTGGGCCGACGTTCAAGTAAGTTAAAGAAAACATTGTAGTGAAACAAACAATTATAATCCATTTTCATGAATATTAAACAATATTTATTTATTTATTTACTTAAGGATCTCCAACAAGGCAGTACACATCTATAACAAAATTTTATACACACACATTTATAAATTTTTGTCTGTATACTCCTCCAATTACAGGAGACCACATCATGCATACTTATATTAGTTAAACAAAACAATGTGCTACGTACATACAACTAAATTTTAAAATAAAAACAATAGGTACTTACAAGAGATAAAAAAAAAAAAAACTAAACTAGAATATTTAAAATAGAATATTCTTTTTTAAATATAAATGCAGATAAAACACAATATTGAGAGGTGTATCAAAATAAATAATTATCTTCATTGAAGCTAAGTTTAAGAGTTATTAAAATTTAGTCAATCGGCACAAAAGACACATCGGCAGATCTTTTATTTACTAGGGCTAAAAAGTTAAAAGTTAAGTGTGAGAGTGATATCGATACCTACGCAATACTAAGTTGAATGTAACACACACTTGAATAACGCAATAAACAACGCAATAGAAACAAAAACTGTCGTTTGATAGTTTACAAAAATTATACGCATCTTTCCTATCTGGTATTCATGTGGATCAAAACAAGTAAGAAAGTAATTAATTAATAATAAAATCTCTACCCTACAGTGTTAGTAATTATGTGAAAGATATCTTTGATTGAAGATACAGACCCAATAAGACAATACAAAATAAAAGAACTATTCTAGTAGATCACACACATTACCAACAAATAATTACGTTTAATTTAAGTTAGTACATTCCGACAATTACCAAAAAATAAAATATAAAACTTTGTGTTGCCGTTTAATGTGGTTATTAATTATATTTTGAACATTGACAAAAATTTATTAAAATTTGAAAATAATTGCGATTAAAACCTTTGAAAATTTCTTAAGATTATAAGCAATTGAATTAACGCAGTAACAAAAAGCAAAGTCTCTTAAGAATCTTTAGTTAACTGGATCCACTTCAGTCTGATCTCGCAACTAGTTTATGAGTTGACTTCGTAATCAAAATTACTACGAAAACCAATTTTATAAATAGTTCAAACCATTTTGCTTTGATAGTGATAGTGGAATATTATGTTATTAAAGCAATTTCGCTACAGCAGATTATTATTATATACAAACAACACGTTTATTATTCTGATTAAACACATGTCTTAGATCTGACAACTTCTCTTCATATAAATTACACACAGGCGTAAATTTGCGTTGAGATAACTTTGAACATATGAGAACGTATCCCGGGAATATACATTTTAGATTAACGTAATTTATGTAATAACAATCGTGGAAAAGGAAATGTTGTAGGTGATTTGATTGATGACGTGCCTGTGAGTGACATCATGCAAGCAATGTTTTAATAAAATGATAGTATTAGTTATAGGGCTCTGAATGCTTATGCCTTCTTTAAGAGGAGAGGTCTTTCCCTGTAGTGGGCAAATAATGGGTGAGTGTGATGATGGTGCTATAAAATGGATGCTTAAAATGAAATACTTCATCTGAAATTAAATAAAATACACAGGTCTATTCAAGCTAAATTTACAGTTCAAGGAAGCATTTGATAATTATTATGCCAGAAAAACAATATAACAAATTATATTCTTGTCTTGTATAAAGTTTTTGTTTTTAATAAACATGAGCGTGAATGTTGTGCATACTTTCCACATTAATATTATACCGCTAGAGGTAGAGGTTGGTATTACTGGTATGGAGTATCGACGAGAGGCCTTAACTATTGTTTTATGATCAAGTACCAGCCTAGTGTAGGTCCATTAATGTCAGTACACCTAAGTTTTTAACATTATTGGTAAATGTATCGCACGCAAGTACCAAGATGTTGTTTACAAATTCTTAAAATTTTTGACTGTCCTTTACTAATATTATGCGTAATTTAATTATATTATGTATAAAAACCTTTAAAATAAATTGACTGTGCTACTATTTAGCGATAGTAATTATGATAGGCGAATGATAATTGTTGGTTTGGGAATTCAAAATCAATAGACTTGGAATCATAGACAAAGACTCTAGTCGTGAGTCAGTCGTGGACGATCAAGCCAACCAGTCAGCTGATTTGATTGTTATAGACGAGCATCAATATCATCAATATGAACAAAGAGAGATTCCAACTAAAAAGGTAGGTGATCGTGTCTTCATTCTTAATTCAGTATTAAATTAGTCAGGTAGGTAATACTTATGTTGTCGATACTATTCAGGGCAATCCCACCCACATGCCTATCACTGTGACTCCTGTAAGCCAGGATTAACAGTGATATCCAAGAAGAAACACCGAGCTTTGACACTCGGGAGTCCCGGGGACTGCTAAACCTACTGTCTTGGACCCCGCAACGAATTTAATCAGAAGTAAAAGGAGGAGTTAGAAATAAAATGTCCACTTCCCTCCATTGCAAAGCGGGAGACAAATTTAATCTGTATAGGATTATGACCTATTAAAAGAGATCACCACGGACAAGTAAAATTAAGGGACCTATGTGAGCTATATCTGATGCCAGTAATATGTATGACAGAAACGCTTAAACGCACGGAAATTCACCCTAGATGACACAAGATCCTCTTAATAAACTGGTCCTGATGTAACTTGTAAACTATTTAACATTATGTCGCGATCTTTACGCCAAAGACTACACTCCCAAAGAATGTGATGAGCAGACTGTTCTTGATTGGAACACTGACAACTTGAAGAATCAACTAACGTAAACGAAAATAGTTTGCCCTTAAAGTTACCATGACCCTTTAAGAAATTGGACGAAACAGTGATCTACCTCTAACCATGTTCTTTCCAACCGCTATACAACTGATGGAAAAAACTGGTACAGGTGGCGCCCCTTAGGTAAAATATCCCAGCGCTGCTGCCATTCGTCTATAAGACTCCTATAAACTTCATTTTCTTCTTTGAATATTCTAATGATTTTCTGGCGATCGCGCGATTGTAAGAAGTCACTATTCATGCCGTCGTGAGTTGTATAATACATAGCCGCTCGTCTTTGAACCTCAAGATCAACCGGAAGAACACCTGCCAGTTCTGGCAAAGCCTCAGTGCTAACTGTTCTATATGCCTTACATAGAAATATTAACGCAAGACGTTGACTTTGAAGCAATTTGCGCCTTTCAGCACCTATAGTTGCCCTATTAGCTCATACAGGCGCCCCATAATACATACTTCCTAAATAAGTAGCACTATAAATAGTTTTAAGAGTATTAAAAGAAAGAGCCCATGTTGTTCTTGATATCCTAGTTAAAGCGTAAAAACTATTTTTAGATTTTCCCCAATTGTAGTGATGTGATTAACAAATGAAAAGTTTATTTCTAATATGAATCCTAAGTAACAAACTGAATCCCTACTTTTAATGCTAATATTATTAAATTTTATTCGAGGTGGTGTTTTTAGATTTCCTTTTAAAAGAAGCTGAAAAGTTTTATGAGGAGCGAACAATAATCGGTTACGTTTTCCCCAGTCAGAGACTAGACGTAATCATTTATTCGCTAAATCTTCTAATCCAGCCCTGGTATTAGATTGTATAAGTAACAGGCCATCGTCAGCATATCCAGTTAATGTACAGCCAGTTGGTAATGGCAATGAAAGGAAATCATCAAACCCTAAGATCCAAAGATACGGCCCTAGCACTGATTCCTGAGGACATCCCATAGTCAGTGGCTTCGACACAGCATGGTGGCTAAGTTTCAGCTTAGCTACGATACTGTAAATAGTCAAAGTTAAAATATTTTATTTAATTAGTAATTATGGTAATTAGTAATTCATGTACATGATACATCTTAACATCATAACCAAAGAAATTTCAACAATTTGCCTACGCCCAATTAGCTGACGATGGTAAAGCTATGAAAAAACTAGCAAGATACTCAGGCTACTCTTTTTAATCGCCAGATTTTTTGATTATTTAATTTATAGTAAGAGTAGAATTCGGAAAAGGTTACAATTTATAATAGACAACAATGTGCTGTCCACTGTCATTATCATTATATCCCTGTGTTTTCTAATTCAATGTTTTATTCTTTCTTATTTTATAAAGGTACAAAGAACCTTGGATCATGAATGCTTGGCATATCAATCCCATAGCCAAACCCCTTAAATTTTTTGAGATTCAAAATCAACAGCCTTATGCCTTTGTTCGTTCACAATAAAAAAATAGAAAACAAAAATCATTTTTTTACGAGTTAGCTTACATGAATTAAACTCCTTAATTTAACAAAGTACTTGTGTCATCATTATCTCATAATCTAGGCCCACTGCAGGAAGAGGCGTCTTCTCATATAGGCGGGTTGGTAATTTGAGACTTTTTTTAGGTCTAGGTTTTCTCACGGTGTTTTTCTTTACCGCCAGTCCAGATAAACTTAGAGTACATATGATTTGAAAAAGTCTAATTGCTACTTGCTCGGATTCGATCCCATAACCTCATGTTTTACAACGCTGGTGCTTTATTCACTGGCTCATCACGACTTTCACTATCTATCGACCATTATCTTTTATTATTCGTTCATAATATTAATTTTTTTTTTACTATAATTAACATAATTTTAGTGTAAGCTATATAATATCATATCAGCCAAAAGCTATTAAAATTATTATAGTAAGCTATATACCCATCTCCATATTAATAAGAATTCTATAAGCCTCTATAGTTAAATTGGGTTTTGTCTCTTTCTTACTAGTACAACTGTCAAGGTGATAGAAAAAGACAAACGAAATATAAATATATTTTAGCTATTATAAGCATATAAGATGTTTACGAATAAGGGGTTGGTACATGAAATGCTGAGAAGCTAACCCAAAAAGTATGCTTAAAATCCCTTGCCTTTCATATTCTAACTCGCTATACTAAGACTCTCGGTCTGAAACTGTTGTTTAAAAACTTATTTATAATTTGGGCTTTATCAATAATATTACATAGAGCGTCCCTACGAAGAGTATAATTTCAATGAACACCATACAAAAAACCGCTTATAATCCGGCAACATAGAGTTATTATTCAGTACCTATTAAGCTTTAAATATCTTTGCAGTAAACAGTTTGTATAAGACAGCTATAGATTGTGTAAAGCTAGATCAGAGGGCGTTACTATATATAGTAAAGACGAACTTATTATTTCAAAGACCCCAAATTAGGTCTATAGGCATTTCTAATTTAAATAGTCCAGTACTATATAACCTATTCCATGAAAGCAAAATTGCAGTAGTTCGTGAAAATGTGTCTGCTACCTACATTAATAAAATAATAACTTATGGCGTGCTATACACGTGGCTATACATCGTATTGAAAAACTCTTGCTATCTAATAGTATAAACAATAAGGTATTTAAAAATTTCAAAATTGACTTACGTTTCTATGTAGGTAACGTATATAAGATCTACATAATATGGTACTTATCAGTGAGGACGTAGACTTGAAAATAATTTTAAATCTAAATCGACATATAAATTAATTAAATAATAATACAACCTTGTTATAAATAATATTGACTATGATTAATCTAAAGAAGAAATGAATCACGCATATTTTAAACTGATTTACTGCTCTGCTCCCGTCGCCAGTAACGTGATGTTAGATAGCCTATAACCTTTCTCGTAAACTGGGTTATCATACGCAAAAAGAATTTTCAAATCCGACTGGTAGTACCAGAGATTAGCGCGTTTAAACAAACAAACTGTTCCGCTTTATGTAATAGTATCAGATTAAATCAGCCGGATTCATAAAACTTTCACACCTACCTAGAAAACTAAATTTAAAAATAGTAGGTACTATTATTAAAAATAATGTATGTCTTACCTATTATGATTCTGTTAAAAATGATCCAGAAGTAATGCATCACCACACAAATCCAAAGAACAAACACGATATAACAAATATGTCCGTAACAACACAAAAATAATGTCCAACCACAATTAAAAGTTTTCTGTGAAACACTTACACAGAGTACACATTAATTTTATTATTACTCAAGAAATAATACAAATAGCTCAAAAAAGTTTTAATTATTTTGCACATGTTGCAAATGGCACATTATTTTATTTTATAGTTGCGTTCGCGAGTCTTTCGAGTTTCGAATACGAGTTTAAAACACAGCGCAGGCCCGTTCGGAAAGATCACGAGCGTCGAGCAGACTGGATGCCGCGGCTGGTGGCGGCCACCGCGCATGTGCATACAACCACTTATAATTTGATATCTCACATCGCCGCCCCTGTGACATTCTGTGGTAAAACCTACTCGTAAATTATTCAATTTTATTTACTTATTCGTTCGCTTCTGTGGAATATTATGACATGGGTCGTGTGATTTTTATCGATACCAGGTACATTAGACCTGCTGTTTACTTTTTTTAGGTACCTGTGTACCTACTTGGCAATTTGAAGACATAATAGGTACCTAATTATACTTCAGAGATGAATAATGTTATTATTGATTGTGTGTGTGTGTGTGTGTGTGTATTTGACATAATTATACCTTCTTATTTCGGTAAGATACTTAGAAATAATAATAAAATTAAAACTTTTTTTAATACTAGGTACTTCAATCATCGCCTGAAATAGATTTATATTAGGAGTTTCTATAGAATAAAATAAATGAATTAATGTTGTAATGGATAAATTATGTAATACGAATAGATAAACTCGATTTCAAACGTTTAATGTGTTTTTATCGCCATTCTTCTAGAGAAATAGATTTATCCAAATGCCTCGTAAAATAAAAGTACGAATTTGTGTTCATTTCTTATCTGGGTGATAATTTTATTCTAACTTAGAGGCGCGACTACCTATTCTGGGAAATAATTATATGGATCCTGCCTTGGAATAGTATATGTCTTTCTCTTTGTTTATAAGGCCCCAGAAAAAGAATTTTCTTGCAAGCTGCAAAATGTTAAAGTTTAACGCCAGGCTTGTTATGTATGGGTAGTAAATATATTATTCTTAAGGTAGGCCATTGTTATTTTTAAAAATAATAAGTAAGTAAATGAAATTGAAACTAGTAGAGAGAAGGCAATGAAATATAAAAGTCAATATAAACATTTATGTTAGTCGTTGTACGCGTTGATGTTGATATAGTATTTATGAGGAACATATTCGTCCCCAGTGGCACTACAAAATATATCCATTATCTAAATATACTGAAGCAAGCATATAGATTGTCGCGATGTAAGCTCACTATGAATAAAGAGGTCGAACGTTACATTTTGGCTATCTGCCCACACCTCTAGTTATTCCATTACCTCGTAAAGTATAAAATCACCAAACACAACAGTATTAATGTTTAATCTTTTCATAAAGGTCTGAGAAATGAGTATCTAAAGGGTTGCGGTGTTTGGGCCGTAATGTTATGTAGCCGATTTATTTACGACGGACTCAAATCTCTACGCGTGATAACGCTTTGAAGTAATCAACTAAAGGACCTTTAGTTAGGTGTGGGTACCTCATTTGTGTTTAAACAGAATTTAGTAGTTATTTCCTTTACATTGTATACCTATTATAATGAAATTTATTACGTCATATTTGTATGTATAAGATGATTACTACTATTTTGCTCTGCTTATTAAGGAGGCCGTAACTGTAACACACTTAATGGAAAACAGACTTTAAGGTAAACCGTTAAAATGTATTTTCCTGTGGTTTGTTACATACACTTACTGCGTTTTTTTCTTGGTAGTGCAGCATTGATTCTTACCTGTTTTTTTGTAAGCATTTTAGAAAAATGTTGCGCTACGTTCACATGCATTACGCGCATCAAATGAGTAAGTACTAAGCTTACTGTACCTACCCCATTAAAGTAAGCGCGCACTCTCACGTTAGATTAATTCTGACCTGGTTATACTTACATATAATACACACAACTTTGTTAACGTCTTACTGTGTTGTAATTTGAACAGCAGTAGAGCAATTGTGTGTTTTCAAAACGCGCTTTTAAAATGAACGTTAGTAAAATGCTTTAAGCTTACCACTGAACCTAGCTTTATGCTTCTAATAAATTATGACTGACATATTATGAAGCTGTATAATATTCATCTTCCTTTTGTTTATGTTGTCATGACATTCTACATAACCTACCATATTAAATTTGTGATTTAGACCTATATTATATTGGTATACTATACTAGCAACAAAAATAAAAAAATGTTTTAAGGTTAATTAACTTAGTCACCTCTTACGACATCCACGGGGTGACATGAGGTCCAGGTTCTACACCCGTATCAGACAGCCCTCGTCCTAGTTCTGCTTATCCTTTCAGGAAAATATCATGATGTAATGTTACGTCGTAATCAATAATTTCATAACTCCTTGATGAACAATTTGTAATAAATAATCTCTCTCTACTGTACTAAAAATAAACTCAGTAAACACAAGTATTAATAATTGTAAATTAATTTGTCAAGTCAACATTGTATTGTTTCATATTATATTAGCAACAAAATAAATACATCGCTTATTGTAAACGTATTTGCGTATTAAATCTTTGTACGTACTAAACATGTACGTAGATATTCGAGCAATATCATTTTATCATGATCGTGGAATGAAAGAATAACAAGTAGCGATATCAAGTAGATATTTTTACCCCACAGAAACTCTAAGAACTTGCAAACAAGTAGCTCCTTTGTCGAAATATTTTCACGTAGAATAAGGTAATATTATACTTAAGCTTGAAACCAAATTGCTCGTCTATTTCATCGTGTAATCAAAAGGTCACTTATTTTTATAATTTCTATTTAAATTTTGTTACACGATCCACTTTAAATGTTGTTGGACTGCCCACTCAGGTTTTAAATGATAGAATCTGCGTTGTGGACGTTTTTTATAAATTAGCACGTAATAAATATAGTATACTTTCTTAGTTTACCTTTGACCTTATAGTGAAAGAAAACATCTTATGGAAATGTCCATGTTTTTTTATTAAAAAAATAGTATACATTTTCCGATCTGCTTTGAGCAAATGTGTGCTCTATGATCATCTCTTTTTTTGTATGCCAAGAGGCCTTTACCCTGCAATAGTATAAAATGAAATGCACAGAATATATCATTTTTTCATGAACTACATAAATATTTTTCTATCAATGCACATGTAAGCCAGGAGATGAAAAAATATCAGTACATACATTTTATATGAACATGTCCGCGTCAGTGCTCACATAGGAAATTTGGTACTTCTCTTGAACACAGTTATGATCGCATCTCACCCTTGACGAATGGTAGACCTTTCTGATGGAAGTGTTGGCTGATATTACGTACTAACCCTATACAATCTCGACATGAGAAAGATTAGACCTCATTTCTATGTATACTAAACATTTTTTTACTTTGTATTATATGTAGTCATTATGGCTTAAGAGACCTGTACCAATAGTTCTTTACTCTTTACGAACTGTTAAAACGCTCTACCTGCTCGTGGTTTGTATGAAAATATGAAATTGTAATGTCGCAGCTTTTAAAGTTAAATAGCGTATTTACTCGCCTTAAAGTTAGTTTGTCGCATAATTTGAATCTAAAGGGTCTCGAACCAAACGGTTCAGCACTTCATACTTTTGTCGCTCAATTAAAGCCTGGAACTCTTTGCCAGCGCATGTGTTCCCATCTAATTTTGATCCTGGGTCTTTTAAGCGGGGCGTGAAAAAGCATCTCACTAAGCCGCCATAGTGGAGGTCACCATACCAGTAGTTTGGCTTTTGGAATGGTGTCCGCCACTTCTGGATTCCACTTACTGCTTACCATCAGGCAGAGTGGAGTCACTTTGGTAGGCTAATAGAAAAAAAAAAAAAAAAAAATTGTGAAAAGTATGAAAAGTGTTATTATTTAACCTTAATATTTGAAATTTTATTTTATCCTTGATATCATTCCTATACATTTATTAGTGCAGTCTACATAACATCTTCTGCCTACTTTCTACTTATTTTTCTTTTATAATTATTACACATCATAAGCTATAGGTTTCAAAATTCTTAGTTCAAAACCTTAGGCAGTATCGCGCATATTGACATTCCAATTTGAGACGTGTATCGTGATAGACGGCGATACGCATTTCGATGGGAGATAGGATAGATTAGGCACGTACTATGTAATATTACGCACAATTTAACTGCACTGATATAATAGTTATATAGTTCAGTGATTTTTCTTACAACTGCCGTACTAGGCATACAGTCATAGGCCGATATGGTTTAATGTTGTTGCAAGAAATGATCTACTACAACTAAAGTAAAATAGAATAAGCTTTTTAATATATCGTATTGTAAAACAAACTTAAATTGTTCCGTGATTTTTCTTCCAATTCAAAGATTTATTACAGGTAAATATTATTATCTCATTATTTACCAAATTTGATTTTTGTAGTAATCGCTTTATGACGTCAGTGAAAGATTTTACAGAAACTTACGTATATTATTATATTTATGCATACCTATTTAAAAATGTAAATCAAGATATTGAATATTTCGGACTAAGCAACAATTTCAGCATTTCTAAACTCAAGACCTAACATCCCTAAAGAGAGAATTTTGCGGTCAATATTTGAAACAGTTCTAGAATATATTTGAAATTAAGGTATAAGGTAACTACATAAATTGTTTGTCATTTATTTTATTAAAATTTAGGATTTCGTCACAAACTTTAAAACCCTGCAAAATCACTTCTTTGACCATGTCTGTCTGTTCTTGTTCGAAGAAACTCGTAGAGGTATTAAACTGAATTTAATAATAGACACAGTACAATTAAAATATGCAACCGTCTAGCCGCATAATAATTGGGTTATTCAAGAATTCGACACAATACATATACTGGACAGTAAATTAACTTACAAGGCAAAATCGATTTAACCTTTAACATAAGCATAAAATGCAACTATAAGTCTCTATTTTCGGAAATTGACATCTAGTCAATAGTAGAGCAGTTTTTCAACCGCAAAACTTAATATCGTTCTGTTCGAACTTTGAAAAACGGATTCCAGGCGTGATTTCACGATGAACTATATCTGAACACAACTTTGTAAAAGCCTACAGCAATCGAGTTAGACTGACGGTAGTTTAACTACATGTTAGTAGTATACCTATACTATTATATAAAGAAGAAGATTTTGTTTGTTTGTTTGTTTAAACGCGCTAATCTCTGGAACTACTAGTCGTTTGCGTATGATAGCCCAGTTCTTGAGAAAGGTTATAGGCTATGTAAAATCACGCTACTGATGACGGGAACAGAGCAGTAAGCAAAGACGCTGGTGTAACCGCGCCCCGCAAAACTAGTAGTAATATATATTTGAATATTATTTACTTGCTTCTAATTTAAGAAACAGCAATATCTCTCGGGCTCACGAGAAGGAATACTATGTAACGTACAGCAACGTTACCTGTATATCCAAATATCCCCCTACAGTTACCAATCTACAAGCGTGGTGACTATTTCAAACCCTTTGAGAGAAACCCATGTATGTTTCGTACGTGTCTTCAAGCCGATATAACAATAACAGAGTTCGTCGTACGTTTATCGTTGCTGTAAATAAGATACCTACAGTTATTATTATTTTGCCAGTTAAATTTATATCAGACTAAAATGGCAGCCAAAGTAGTACAAATAAGTACACATCTAGGTAATGTTTGGGGTTCTTAATCATGATTCTAAACTTAATAACATTTATACCTTAATATAGTTATGAATCTGACATCGTCAATTGCAAGATATAGTTTTCTTAAAAAATCAATATGTACCTACATACAAGTACCTAATTACTGTAGGAATATATTATTACTTAGTTTACTTGTCTTATTCACCAACTCGACACGAGAGACTGGACACGCGTGTGTCCGCTTGGTAAAAAAAATAGTATCACATAATATTTCGTCACCTGGACATGGCAAGATTTGTATGTGTGTCCACATAGTGAAATTTAAATTAAATCACTTTTATGTTTTCATAAAGTGGACACACGTTCGTAGGGGTGAGTATGACAAGTTGTACCGGCTGATAAATCGTACCACATTGTAAAATCATTACTTAGTTGGATAAAGTCTAGCAAATATATCCAACGATCAAACCATTATCAACTAGCAAATTAATTTAAATAGAGTTATTAATTAACTATATATTGTATTATTAATAAGATCAATGGTTTCGTCTAAAATTACTTAGTCAACATTCGGTAATAAGCCAAAACACTAATGTATCTGGGTAAAAGGCCTTATAGAAGTACCCTTAAATAGTCTACAAAATATAGGTATCTATAATAAATTTACAATAGTTATAACTCATTTCTGTGTTGACAAGTCGCAGGATTTCTGTCAGCAAGTTGAAATAGACCTAACGATTTCAGATCTGTCACATTATTAACTTTTGCCGTTATATGTAATGCATTATGAAATAGAGTTTCGTATCATTTTCAGATGGGAATATTGTTATTACATGTCAGTTATCTTATGTCATGACTACAAGTTTATTTTCGAGACTAAATATAATTTGTTGACTGCCATGATGGTGCAGTGGTACTATTTGTTCTGCCACGCAGAGATCTCGGTTTCGATCCCTGGGTAGGGTAAAGTGACATTGAGTTTTTGTGTCGAAAAAAAAATCTCAGTATTAACCCAGAGTTTGGAATTGTGTCCGATAAATGGCAATAGGCTCGTTTCCTGTTAAATTTTCCTACGGAAAAATGGCTGCAGGCAAATTGGCTGACATCTCTACGGTCGTGACTGTCATAAATATCATGACGTATATGATCTAAATAAATAAATACATTTGAGTTATAAAAACGACGCGAAGCTATGTAATGAAGTACCTATGTAGTATACATCATAATAACATAATATATTATAACTCTTTCTAGGCTTTAAAATTCTGCTTAGAAACACATTTCAGTCAATTTTTTCTACAACTAACTTAGATAGCTACGACAACAATAATTGAAATAGAGAAATCTAATAGTAAACACTATTTAAATCGTAGTAGACGAATAGATTAATTCACTAGCTATTTAGCCACTAGCTTCTGAAAGTTTCGAACGTGATTACTGTTGTCAAATAAGTAATAAATAAACATTAAAACTGCTACAGAGGTAGTTAGAACTATCAGGATGTGTTTGCGTTTTACTTAGTGTCTACTATTAAGGGTTTGTTCTATCTCAGTTGAACAATCAAGGTTCTTTCCAAAAATAGCTTATATTCAACTTATTATCACCGTTGATTCACCATCCACTGCCAGAATTAACCAACTACTGAGCATAGACCTCTCTTAGTTTGTGCCGATTCTACGTTCTTATGCTAGTATCAATGTTCAACCTGCAAAATATGAGATATCATCCGCTCATCACGCTGCTAGATGTCTGACATTCCATGGTTAATTTATTGAACAAACAGACAGTTCTTGAAGCCAAGAACTAAAACAGTTTTTAAGTTAAAACCTTACATATGGTATCATTGTCTCTTTGGTGTTTTTATATTAATATTAATTTGATGAAATCTAATAGATTTAATGTTTATCTAAAGGCATTTCAGAATTTCGTAAAGCACACATAAGTTATGTGCTTACTTGAATCTTGTAAGTATGATGCTAGTTTGCGTATACATCATTTGTGAGTACACTTACTTTAATTTGTAAAATCAAAGCGCAAATGGCAAATTATAGTGGCAAATGAGCCAAAAGCACGCATGATCAAAGCTGTTTTACAAAAAATTCTGCAGAGCCGTACCTAGGGACTCAGCCATGACACTGCCTATCGTAAGACAATGCTCTATTAGAATTTGATACGAAATAAAGTAAATGTTTATTAAAGTAAAGTAAGTAAAGTAAAGTAAATGTTTATTAAATTAAATTTGTACATGTGTTACAATTTACGGTGATAGCCACACTAGGCACTGCCTGTGTCGTGGCTATCTAACAACAACAATTTTCTTAAGCCTAGAACATAACAATTCAATTTAAACTAAGATATAGGTAGACATGCAGATATAATAAAACCATAACTATTTGTGAGAGTGTATGTTTGGGCATATAAGGTGTGTGTGTGTGTGTGTGTGTGTGTGTGTGTGTGTGTGTGTGTGTGTGTGTGTGAGAGAGAGAGAGTGTGTGAGTATGTTGTGTGTGTAATGTATATGTGTGAATAAGTGAGTGTCATTAACAAACAGTCAAATAATGGATTTCAGAAGTTGTACTGTGTCATGGTAATTTAGATTGCTTATAAAAATTCTTACTATATTTTGAGCTTCACATGTAGAGCTATACTTAAAATTGCATATTTTTACTAGTTTGTTATATATGTAAGGGAACAAGTATTTTTGGAATCTTTTGGCAAAGGTAGTTTTGCATTTTATGATAGGAAGCCTAAAAACTCTTGAATTCAGCATAGCATTGTAATTTGGTAAGTTTACAACCGTTTTATGCGTATGAACGGTCTCATTTAGTATATAAAGATATCTTACACTTAATAAACCTGAAGTTTTATAGAGTTCTACTGTTGGAAATCTAATTGGCTTTTTTAACATAACCTTAATAACAGATCTCTGCGCTCTCTCCAATTGAATTAGATGTGATGTTGCAGTACCTCCCCAAACACTTTGGCAATATGTTAGGATAGATTGGCAAAGAGATGTGTATACAGTTTTTAGAAGTTCAAAACTTGCAACATCTCTGAGTTCTTTCATTACGTAGATGAGTTTCCTGCATCTCCCAGAGAGCGCAGTTATATGCTCCTTAAAAGTTAACTTCTCGTCAATGATAACCCCGAGATATTTCATGAATTTAGTTCGTTGAACTTCATTACAGTTACAGCTGATAGATATGTTAGTTTGATGTTGGGCGCATGTATGTATTCGAAGGTTTGGGCATACTATCGGAGATGAAGCAATAGTTTTATGAAAACAGAGGAACTTTGTTTTGTTGGTGTTTAAAGTAAGAAGGTTATTTTTAAGCCATTCAGCTACCAGAGTCATACCCTGTTCAGCTTGCCGTATACAGCCATTCCAATTAGAGTCATTAAATATTAATGCTGTAACGTCAGCATAGCAGATAATTTTTGCATTATGTAACGGAAGGCAAGCTAAGTCGTTTAAATACAGTAGAAATAGCGTCGGGCCGAGCACACTGCCCTGAGGAATTCCGCAAAAAGATTCCAGTGGGTTACTAAGCCAGGAATCTATTCTAACTTGCTGTTTTCTCCCTCTTAAGTAACTTCGAAACCACTCCAGTGCAATACCTCTAATACCAATTAATTCAAGCTTTCTTAATAAAATTGGGATAGACACGGTATCGAAAGCTTTTGCTATGTCCAGAAAGACTCCAATACATGAGCGCCCCTTATCTAGATTAGTTACAATTTCATCTGTAAGAAGATTTACTGCATCTTCCGTTGATTTCCCTTTTTGGAAACCAAATTGCGCGTGATTCAGAATATTGTTGGCCTCCAGATATTTTACAAGGCGCTTATTGACTACTCTCTCCAGTATCTTTGCAAATATTGGAAGTACGCAAATATTGGAAGGTAAGTTGATACTGGGCGGTAATTGTTTGGTTAGTTAGTCTCGCCTCCTTTATGGATAGGAACTATTACTGTGGTCTTCCAGTCTTGAGGAACAATCCCTGTTGCTAAACTTTGCTTTACTATAATCTTGAGCGGTTCTACAATTTGGTTCTTGCCCGTTTTAATTAGCAAGCTATTAATACCATCAAGTCCCGGTGCACTGTCGTGTTTAAGGGTCATGATAATGCTTTCTATTTCACAATTGTCAGTTGGTTCAAAAAAGAAGGAGTTTACGGGTGATCTGGAGTTGTATATTTTAATGGCTAGTTCTGTTTGGATTAGACCAACACTTTGTAAAATACTGCCAGCATATTCTTGGCCTACTGAAGCGAAGAAGTAATTGCAGCGGTCAACAGCAGTTTGTGGGTTAGAGTCGCTGTCAAAAATTTTAGATGCCTTGGAGTTTGAGCCACTTTTTCTGTAAGTGATTTCATTTATAACTTGCCATAACTTTCGTGGGTTATTTTTATGTTGTTGTAGCCTAGCCGATTCGTAATTATTTTTTAATTTGCGCAATATAGAGATGTAGAAGTTTCGATACCTACAGTAAGTTATTGATTTTATATCATTTGCAACATTATTTCTAGCTTCTAGGTGAAGCTTATCACGTATATGCGAGCATCTTAACAGTCCTTGTGTCATCCAGGGTTTAATAATAGTTGTTGTACGTTTAATCAACACAGTTTGGGAGTTAGAATCAATTACGTCCTTTATTATGTTAAGAAAAACATCTAATTGATCGGTAATGTTCTGTATGTTACTTAGTCTAGACCAAGCAACATTGTTTAAACCCTCTGCTATCTACTGCTGCTACGAGTCCTATTAATCAACAGAAGGTAGTTCATTTTCAAAGCCTACACGCATGTAAAAAGAAATTAACATCACTAGAGAACTAGCCGCGGGTGCAATCTTATTCAGATAGTAAAAGATTTACCGTACCTTTTGGTGCATAGTTTCACAGATACGTATATATACTTACTATTTTTTCTGTACAATTGAATCGTCTAAAGTTATTTACACCTCATTCGCAGACCGCGGTTCTACGGAGTTTTAAACTTGAAACATGATTCCTCTTGCTAACGCTCCATGATGAAAGGTTTTTTAAGTCAGCAAATCATAGCTATTGACTTGGAAGTTTATATGATATAATATATAAGAATGTGTTTTTATATTATCATAATCGAAATGTATTTTCACTTTTATTTTACTTACCAGCCGTGATAAACGAAATATTATAATAAACAAGTAATTTGTAATACACGATAATAACATCAAGTTTATCATTTTATAAGTTAATATTAATACTTAAATCCAAACAAATTTACTTGGAAGAAGAACTTGAATAAACACGCTCAATTTGTTAATTTCGTACAATTTAGAAGTTATTATGTTATTAAATATCAATTGTACAATAATTATAGTCGATAATGAGTAGAGTAGTATGTTGGGGTTCCGTCACATGATACCTAATGTCGATAAAACTTTGTTTTAGTTTTAATTATATAGCTTTTGGTGATGGAGTATTTTGTCAATTAATTATTTGTACGTCCATATACCTTTCTATTTTAGTCATATTCGTGATATTGATATCGACTATTCTTTGTGGCGTCAACTCATAAACCTGTTTATTTACTGTTATATTTACCTATTTATTCTGTATCTATTTAAAAGAAACGCTATCATATATGAGGTTATTATTAACATAACAATACTTACTAGATTAGATCTTAATTTCATAAAGTAAGTTTAAATTAACACAAATAAACGTCAAACTATTAACCTCGAGTATTTTCACGCAGAAATAAAAGTCGTTAATCAAAAGACTTTTACGATAGATAAGCCTTAGACTTAGTCAATACATCAAGTTTTATCTCAACAACTAGGTTACCGCTTGACTATCCGTTACGAGTGTGAATAGCTGCGCATTGGCAAAAATAGGTTATGAATATTGGACTAAAAACTATCGTAACAGTGCCGATAGCACTTTTTGCATAGAATTCCAATGTCTATAACTGGAGAATTTGTAATAGTGATTTGGATGCAAGAACGTTTGTGTTCCAAGATAAAAAAGCTAGTGTTGCAAAAAGAATGCTTGCTCCCAATTTGTACCCATTTCGTAATAGATTTGTTTTCACTACGTTTTCACACACATAGCAATAATAATTTCATTCAAATTTTGTTTTTTATAATTTGCGCTATGTAGATTTGTTATCAAAGTAGGTCAAAATAATACGATGTAATGAAGTAAAACATAGAATGTGTAACGAGCTTTCCATTCCTCGTAGTAGGTACCAGAATCAACAAAACATTAGTTGAAAATGGCCGTAGGCGGTACCTAAACTCATGTCATTATCTCGTCGTCTCAGCGTTTCCCCAGACGTATTACTAAGCATTTAATTCAGAAATTCTTGACATTTACTATATATAATTTAAATATTCTAGATGAATAAATGATAAACGAATTGCAAACACTTATTACCTAAAATCGAACTAATATCGTGATTTAAAGGCTGCTTTAGATTAAGACAGTACCTGACGCCAACACCACTGGATCAGCACTGGATCAGTACTGTATCAATGCAAACGTTTTCAATCCAGTCTAGCATCCAGTATTCAAACATTTACATTGATACAGAGCCGGCATCCAGTGGTGCTGGCGCTAGCTACTGTATCAATGTAAATCAAATCAAAGCGCTTGTTCCTAAATGAGGGAGCTGTCTTTTTTAAAACGAAAGAAACTAAGAAAAAGCAGCTTTAAAGCCGGATTTGCGATCAGCAGTGCTCTTGATACTACTTATAAAATAAAAAGAAAACTTAAGTGGAACAAGAAAACACTAACTGAAGTAACTAAACAAGAAAATAATTCTTCGTCTGCTTTAAAGTCTTTGTAGCCAAGAAACAAATTGTAACTATATTGTTTCCGACAGCGTAAGATGACCTCCTACAAGGTGCTCAAGGAGCTGGCTGCTGGGCGGATAAAAGGCTCAGAACCGATCAAACTGGAGATGTATGGAATAAGATGATGCTTGTGCTATCTACATGGTAATTATTACTAATACGCTTAAAATTGGCATTCCCTGAAACCAAACTATAACTTACGTCAACTATTATTTAATGTTTTGGTAGAAATAATTATGTGCAGAAATAAAACACATACCGATAGTTTTATAAAAGTATGCAGAATATGCAATGCTATGTATCTCAAGCAATTTTATATTTCTTTTACGATAACATTAAGTATTTGAAATATTACTGGCGAAGATACCGCAACTGAAAATATAAGCGTAACGTGTCACCTTTGAAGGTAGCATACTTTAACACTGTAAAATAAACGTAGCGTAGTAGCATGTCGCTTTTCTAATATCGCGATATCATAAACTGCTAATGCTGAATAATAATATAATAATAATATTAATAATTTGTGTTACAATTTCCATTCAGTTGGTCCGGAGGCATTCATTCTTGCCTTTAGTTAATATACTTTATCTGGCTCTTAATTTCTAAGAACATTATTTTCACATCGATAAAATGAAATAAATTGCTCAAATTACATGAAGTTTTTTTTTTTTTTTTTTCTATGATGCGGCTGTAATGTCACTGCGACCATGAATGGTCTATTGTGATCGCCGCTTTATCAAGCTAGAATTCACCACTAAACCCTGCAGCTATGATATACCGCAGGATTTGCTTAGGGGTGAGCTCCTTAATTTCTTCTGGGCCCAGAGTGTGTTCCCCTAGAAGAAACTGACGCCTGTGTATGAGCGTGCCACATTCCCCCAGAAGATGGAGGGGCGTTTCATTTGCCTCTTTACATCGCCTGCAGGTGCGTGTTTCGCTTAGCCTTAGATTATAAATGTGCTTGTTTAAGCAACAATGACCTGTCAAGGCTCTTGACACAATGCGTAGATTGTTCCTACTCAGCGCAAGGATAAGGTTATTGTACCTTCTGTTAAAGCCTTTGATCAGGGCTTTAGAGTGGTTCATTCCTGGCGATTCCGACCAGAGTTTGATGGCTGTTTCGATACATGAGTTTGTAAGGGCATTTTGAGCTAGGCTTTTTGGTATTCCACAGAAGGTCTCTGGGCCCTGCTGAATTCCATTAGCTCCCGCTCTCGCAAGTTCATCGGCGCACTCATTACCGATGACACCTGCATGACCTGGTACCCATCTGAGAACTACTCTATTCATATTACCTAGAGAGTTTAAACGATCCATGCACTCTTCAACTAGTTTCGATGTTACTACGTTCGAATCCAGTGCTAGTAGAGCGGCTTGGCTATCAGAATTTATATATATAGTCTGATTGGTGTAGCGCTTTTGCAGATTAGCTTCCGCGCATTCCACAATGGCGTATACTTCTGCTTGGAAGATGGAGGCGTTTTGTCCCAAAAACACGCTTTTTTTGAGCTTTGGTCGCTCCCCATATATTCCACAGCCTACTTTTTGTCCTATTTTGGACATATTTTACATGAAGTTGCATATTATGGTGTATTACACTGATATATTTGTATTTAAACTAATTGACTCTCAAAATTTAAATTACTTTACATTACAAATTTAAATAAATTGTTTTTTTTTTTAATAATACGTAGTTACAACAAAGTCGAAATGGCCCAGTGGATAAGGCAGCAGATTCGTAAACACTGAATCCAAGCAAGTACCAATGTAAGTTTTCAAGTCATATGTACTTTCTAAGTGATTCTTGGACATTTCTGGCTAACGGTGAAGGAAACCACGTGAAGAAACCTGGACTCAAAAGTGTGAAATTGCCAAACCGCCTTAAGCATGCGTGGTGGTTAATGCTCATACCTTCTCTATATGAGAAGATCTCTTTGCCCTGCAGTGTGATAATAAACAGGCTGGTATTATTATTATTATTAAGTAAATAAGTAGTATTTTTTTATTTATTTAAGTTTTTATGCTCTATTTAAGTATATTTGTCAAGTAAATTTAAGCATGTCTGTTATGCTATAATACTTTAATACTGATAATGATTTAATACTGATTTTTTTATTTACTTTATTTTTACATTATGCTTGTTCAAAATGTACGATACGTTCTTTCGCTAAACTTACATACTAAGTTATCTAGGGAAACCTGTTATTGGCCCTGTTAATTGTTTTATACCTATTTTGTAAACTAAATTGTATCCTTGTAGGTTTTCTTAATTATCTTTTTTTTTTTTTTTATATTAGCCTACCAAAGTGACTCCACTCTGCCTGATGGTAAGCAGTAAGTGGAATCCAGAAGTGGCGGACACCATTCCAAAAGCCAAACTACTGGTATAGTGGCCTCCACTATGGCGGCTTAGTGAGATGCTTTTTCACGCCCCGCTTAAAAGACCCAGGATCAAAATTAGATGGGAACACATGCGCTGGCAAAGAGTTCCAGGCTTTAATTGAGCGACAAAAGTATGAAGTGCTGAACCGTTTGGTTCGAGACCCTTTAGATTCCACTGTGAAAGGGTGGCACTTTAGTCCCGCACGTGTCGTTCTGGATAAAAAGGGAGAGGGTGGGATTAATTCAAAGAGCTCTTCAGAACACTCTCCATGGTAAAGGCGATAGAAGACGGCCATTGAGGCGATGTCTCTTCGCAGCTGTAAAGGCTCAAGGGTCTTAGTAGCCTCCGGGCTTCCGATGATACGGACTGCTCGCCGCTGCAACCTATCGAGTGCATCCAGTAAGTACTGTGTGGAGCCATCCCAAAGATGAGAGCAGTACTCCACGCAGGAACGAACCTGTGTCTTATAAAGAAGACAGAGCTGCTCGGGCGTGAAGTACCGCCTCACCCTGTTCAGGACACCGAGTTTACAGGAGGCGGTTTTAATGACGCACTCGATGTAGTTCTTGGGGTTGAGATCTCGGCTGGTGTCCATACCCAGGATACTTAGGCTATCCTGTAGTGGTAACGCTGTGTTCTGAAGAGAGGGAAGGGGAAGGAACGGAGATTTTTTTGCAGAGAACGCGCACACCTGTGTTTTCTTGGCATTGAACTCGACCAAATTCTCACAACCCCATTGAGAAATGCGGTATAATACTTGGTCGAGCTCAGCGACAAGTTCTAGGCGTTTTGCCTCGATGTCAGTCTGTTTAGCCGCAGGATGTCCGAGATATCGCCCATGCACTGTACTATCATCTGCATAGCAATGAATGTTGCCAAGGGACAACATGTCATTGACACGCAGAAGATACAGAGTGGGCGACAGGACGGACCCCTGAGGCACCCCAGCGTTCAAATAAAATATAAATAAGTAGTTATATGTTCATTGGTTGTGATAGTTTGCAGTGGTATATTCTCGTAAGAAGATGAAACGAAACCCAACTTGCGTAACGTTCATAGGGCACTATGTGCCTGACACTAGTGCAGACAATGCAGTAATTAATGCAAATGCAATAATTAATACTCACGTATGAATATGTAACCGAACCTACGATAGGGATTTGAAACGTCAGCTAACTACAATTAAGGCTTAAATTTGATTGCCCTATATTCACTTAACATAGACATGCCAATGACGATTAGCTTACTATTCTCTTATTATTCAAAGTTCAGTAATTATGACACGTTATTATAATAATTCTTCAGCATTGAAATGTACAGTGTATCATTACAATGTAGAGGAATCGAAGTGTTATGTTGTTAGCAGGTACCAAAACCTACAAAAATTGTACCTACAGAACGCTAATAAAAAAAAAGATTCCACTTGTCATCCAAAAATAATTTAAAAACGGTCGTTTGATTGGAGCAAGCGTCATTATACTTTTAATTTGTCTAAAATGAAGTCGACCGAAGTTGATTTGTCCCGACTCTTCTCTTTACAAATCAAGACGTTTAAATGCTTTGGCATGTGGTTCTACATAGGTCATTCTGTTACATCAATCCGCTTTTGGGCAGCAATTTTGATAAGAATTATTCTTGGATTAATCATTTTTATAATACCTGCTGTCGCCCAATTATTATACGTGATAAATTTGTTGATACAAGGAAACGCTCAAATTCAGGAGGTTGCTGGAATGTAAGTAGTCCCTTTATTACAAGGTTAAATAAAATGCAGCTAAAATTTTGTAATTTATTTTTAAGAATATCAAGACTAAATAATAAATAAGGATATTATCGTTTTTATGGCGAGTGTGATTTTTATAGATACTTTTAGTTGTGAATATATTGATTTGTTTTGCTTAAACTGTTATGATAATTTATTAGATGCGTGAAATTGACGTCGTGGCAAATGAAATGCAGTATGCAGGTGAACTTATTAGTTTTTACGTTTTAAATATTATCACTTACCAAAACATTCCACATGATCAAAAATTTTACACAATTATCCAAACAAGTAATATCAACAAAATATCAGCATTACGTGCAATGTAGAATCCCTTCAATCTAAATTATTAGAGCGCATCGAGTGAAGTGAATCGCGAAGTTGGTAGGTATATTTTTATTAGATATCAAATCTGATGTACTATCCCATAAAATTCACGTTAAGTGACGAAAAAGAGGTAATAATATGCATCGTAGCCCCAGAAAGGTCCCTAAAGTATATTTATAAATAAACATTAAGCGTTAAAAATCAACAGGCATTGTTGTGTTTACAATTCAAAAGCTTGTATCAATAAATTTGCAATTATTCATTATAATTAATGACATGCAGGTTTCCGTCGAAATGAACTGCCTATTGTCGTATCTTTTGTGTTATCATCAACCAAAGTTTCATTCACATTCACTGTTGGATGTAGGCCAACATCGGTTTTTGCCACCTTTGCCAGGTCTCTTTTGTATTCACAATTAGATTATTGTTTTTAGTATTAATTTTTTTTAGTAAACTTAATATGGGAACTAAATGAAGTTTAAACTATCAGACAAATTTATGCATATTTTTTTAGGTCGATAAATTGCATAACGTCCTAAATTCTCAATGTAGTGCATATAATATAATAAAATGTTGATGGAATTAGTTTAGACTGTTTGAAAATGGGGACAAATGAATTACTTACGAGTACAAAAAGGAAAAACCCTTCCGTGCCTATAAATTAAGTTATAACGACACAATAAATCTAGAGTGAAACAGAAATTGCGTGTAACATACATGACAAACCTAAATTAGCCAGACGTTTTGAAGCTTTCGTTTTACTTGTTAAGGTCAAATCTTATCAGTTTGACCTACTTACATATGTATGAGTGAAAATTGCGTTACTTTGATGACAGGAAATATCTTACCGTCAAAAGTAATATTTTCCTTACCAATGCACGTTTCGCGTGTTTCTACAAATGGCGTACCTTTGCACGTAATATTTAATAAATAGCCATAAATAGACAGTTTGTTATGATAAATTACGTCAGTGTTTACTTCGCTATTTATGTTTATTGCATGTTTCCCATAGGATTTATTTACAGAAAAACTACATTATCAGACTATTTATAATGTTTATTTACCAACAAATTGTATTTAACATTACGTAGGCAAATCACAGGTTTTATTTACATGAACTGTAAATCTCATGTTGATAAATTAAATTTATCTACAACGCGGGAATTACTTCAAATCTTTTGCACGGATAACACTAACTATGGCTTGGGAAATAAAACAGCTAAATAGTCTATTCGCTACTTAGAAAATAAATAAATTATGATTCACGTAAGAATCGGTCAACTTGGTCTCTAAGAAATAATGTCATATTTGTGACATCTCGTCACGAGACCCGAGACAAGTGGCATTAATTTCTATACCATTCATAGTATAGACTACAAAATGTATGGGATTGTCCGAATTGACATAAGCTAACGACAATGTTAGCGTTAAGTCAATCCTATACATTTTTATCAGGCCCTCTGTTGACGAATAATCTATTTTTGACTGACAACCGAAGTCAAGAAGTATAATGTTTTTCGAGCGTATGAAGGTATGGATGTGAGTATGTATTTATGTCTACTTTCTCTTTTTTTTTTTCATTAGATTCGTATTAATTGTAGGAGTGACATAGGGTGTATTATACTTACATTTAAAATATGGGTTTCTTTCTCTTCAGTTTGTTTTATGCAGGCAGGTTCTATGTTTTTTAATAAAACATTTTGTTTGCTTTATTAATACAAAATGATTTTCCGCCTTCATTCCGATTGTTGAAGTTCTTACCAGTCATAAGCATAACTATAATTATAAAAACCCCAATTTCTTCGTTAGTTATTCTTAATATAATTATAGAAAATACACTAGCCTCAACATTTATCAAAATAATATATGTTACTATTAACTAGACCTCGAATCCAATTTTAATGTTGCAGCATAAATTTAGTTTTGACGGAGTTACTGGCGTCTGTAAGACTTCTAGATTTATTTCTGCGTCGCAACATATTAACGGAACTGAGGGATCAACTAATGAATAAAGAGTTTAAATTTAACTTGAAGCCGCAGAATGAAATCATAGAAAATGCAGTTGTGTTTTCTAAAAAGCTTTTTTGGGTGCATATATTCACTTGTGGGCTAGATATATTAGGTAAGTAAAGTAACTACAAAAACTGACCTAGTTGGAGTAAATAATTAATTTGTAAGACATTACTGAAATATGTGTATTATTATCTATTCTATTACATAAAACGGCAAAGTAAGTTTGTTTGTTTGTTTGTTTAAACGCGCTAACCGCTGGAACTACAAATCGGATTTAAATAATTATTTTTGTGTATGATAGCCCAGTTCTTGAGGAAGGTTGTAGGCTAAGTAACATCACGCTACTGGCGACAAGAGCAGAGCAGTAATCATAGACGCGGGTGGAATTGTGCCGCGGGAAGTAAGTGCTAATATAAAATCACTGTACTAAGCATAAAATAACAACAGCATTTAGTATTTTCTCATATAAATGTTTAATGCTGTCACTGATATGACAAATGTACACTCGTGTTAAAATTATGGGTTATGATTCACCCGTCTATTTACGAATAAATATAAAAGCCATACTTATCCCAAGGGATGTTTGTCGACTAAAGGGGACTGACAACTACTAATAGGGTGATAAATATTAGGTACTTTATTTATTTATACTAAATTCTTATGCTCAGTACCGCAATCATGATTACTTTTATTGTGACCGTAGTCTGTAAGTAAAATATAGACATAATGCAGGGTCATCATTCTGATACCAGAATTAATTACAATCATATAACTAGACTTCACATCTTCAGTATTATAGAGAAGCATAATGAACTTATAACATGCCCTTTCGAAAATATGCATGTAGGTAGTTTTGCAGCAAAGTTAAAAATTTAATGACTGGTTTTATATCTTCTGCTACTAAGTGACATTGACAATTTGACATTAAGAAAGGGCCAAATAAACACAAATACGATTTGAATTAAGTATTTAGCCATTCTAGTGGTTCGTTGGTTAAAATAAATGCTGATAGACAAAAATGATTGCAGTTCACGTTATTGTGGTGCCAGGCATACAAAAATTTGAAGTTTTACCTTTGAAAATGGATCTGATATGGATTGATGCCTATTCAGAAACATATTTTGGTTACGTTTTTGCTTACCAGGTAAGAGAAAGTTGAAAAAAAGAACCCTCATCCATCGGTTGCCACCGATGGTATCGTAACTTAAATCAATCGTTAGCATATTTATCTTTACATGTAATGACATAATTTTGCTATTGCAGATATTATACAAACCTATGGTGTTGGCTATGTTTGTTTCTCTACAAACTTTACCTTGGGCGTCAATGATTTTTGCAAGTAATATTATTATTTTGATATATTTTTTGTATAATTATAGTTCTTTGAATAAATAGTTAAATAAGATTATCTACTCAATTCCTATGAAATAGCCTAGGTGACAATCTCTAAAAAAAGTCGTTTTTGTCGAAAATCTGATTCATATTTACTAACTTAACATACGCGTATACGACGTGTGTTGATTCATACAATAAACTGTAATAACTACGGTATCCTTGATAAACTTCTGAGTTTATTAAAATTTGGTAAACACAAATTTAAATTTTGTGAAAAATGTAATATTATAGGAAGATGTTATATCCATATTTACGCATTAAGTAGGATTAAGTAAAAATCAAGGGATAGCGCTCACGTTACCGAAAGGAAAGTCCGTAGACCGCACCGCAGGGCACAAAATATATTTTCACAAAATGTAAGACGGGGTTTTTCGTTCTGTTTTTAATATTTAACAATACACGAACGATGTTGAAGGCTATTATTAATAATTCTTTTCAAAATATCTTTTACGTCTGTTAAAATTATATAGTGAAATTTTGTTTTTTCTTCCAGTCAGTCAGTTGGAAGTTTTAATTTACAATTTTGAACACATGACAGAGCTTGTTAAAGCCACTATGGCTGAAAAGCAATGCAATGAAAACGCCGCATTTGAAGAAATTTTCAAATCATGTGTCGAGCACCATCGGGCTATTACAAGGTAATGTATTTAATAAATAAGACTTTTTAATTTTATTCATATTAATAGTTTGGTTTACTTAACCCCTCCTCTGTGTAGGCTATAAAAAGGGGTTAATTGGAATTGTTTTAAAATATTATTTTGAAAGTTTAAAACAAGAAAATGTTGTTTTCTTTGCAGATTTGTAAATACACTTCAGAGTGCATTTGGGGTCCAGATGTCGTCAACTTTATGTATGTGTGGTGCCATACTTTGTACTACGGCAGTCCAATTTTTTTCGGTAACATTTATTGATATTTCGTTAATGTATAATGTTATTATTCAAATTGTATTATTTATTTTTTATGTATACGATCTTTTTGCAGATTGAATCTCCGCTGAAAAATATTACTAGTGTCGTATGGATTTTTGCATTTTTTTTGATAATGACGTGTATAATGTTTGTAGATTGTTATTTCGGTAATGTTGTCACTGTTAAAGTAAGTAAATTATTAGTTTTTTTAGTATTTTTTAGTTTTATAAGTATTGTTGTTGTTCTAAACAAAGTAGGTATGTTTAATTGGTTATGACGTAATCTTATTCAAAATTATGTAGCGGATATATTTTGACCACAGACAAAATTTTGTAGTTTATCAAAACCCAAAGTAGTTCCAATTACACTCACTCTTAATCTTAAAAAGTAGGTATATCGTGGTGGGCTTTGAAAAATTAAATAATCAACACATTTCGGATTTATAAGTCGCCAAAATCTAATATATATTGTTCTATGTTTAAATCTTTACTAGTATACTAAAAACGGTTTCTACTTTCAGAGCTTACATGTGTCAACGGTAGTATTTGCCTGCCCATGGATAAAACTACCAACTTCACAAAAAAAAAACTTGGTGTTATTTATAGCAAAGACACAGCGGCCCCTCGTTATATTTGCTGCGAAATACGTGCCAATATCCCTGGAGACTTTCACAAAGGTAATTTGTTTCGATTCGATTCATGTTAGACATGTATGTTTTTATCATGTATTGTAGTACTATTTAAAACAGTTTAACAGTATGCATTATTTTCCATAGCAAACACTCGTTTTCATTCTAAGAAGAAGTAGGCAAATATTATGTCAGGCACATTTAATCTAAGTTATATTCTCGTCTCTTAACCTATGTAACCTATTACTTAGATAAGAACCTTTACCTTACCACATCATTGAATCTCCGGATTATACTAAGCAGTTTACCACACATACACAGGTAGACTGACGGACAACCAATAGATCATAAAAAGTTGATTTTTATTACTTACGAAACCCCCAAAACAGCTTCATTTAAAGACATTAGTATAATTCATATTTTATAGCTTTATACACATTTTACATCAGTAAACTTAGGATACTACAAAACCAATAATGTCTCTGGCCGCCAAGAATTTCGATTTTTTTAGTCACGGTCAACAAAAACAGCTTCAATATATAAGAGTTTTCAACCTTCATCGTCTTCAAGTATAATAGCGCTAATACGATCATCGTCGCATACTTTAGATCCCTTGTAGTTTGTAACTTTGTATAACTTTTTAAATTATTGAAGTTTTTTCTCTGGCGGCCCCAGTTGTTTTCCAGGAAAGTTTGGAAGTGGCAGGTGATGTTATAATTTATGATCAACTAAATCAAGTTGCCTTCTAAGGTGGCCATTGATTTGTAAAGAAATTAAAGCCCTTTCATTTGCAAAATAAATACATTAGTCAAATGATCAAAACTTTAATCACTTTAAATTTAATGTCAAGTTTTAATGAAATGTTTTAATGAAAATTTACATTTAGAGAATATAAATAGAATATATTATTTGTCGTCTACTGTACAACACTATGAACCTTTAAAACTTTGAGAAATTTTAATCAATTCGTTTATTAGTTTTAAAATTATATTAAAATACGGTAAAGAGAAACATTAAACACACGAGACACAATACACAACAAAAAGTATAGAAAAAGATCAAAGTACCTGTTAGAGCATTAAGAACATCTCAAGCATTATACTTAACTACATTATATAACCTTCTAGTTACGAGTGTATCAAAGTCAAATTACAACTAACAATTTCAGTATTTCAAATATTGAATTATTAGTGAAAACTAGTCACAATATTGTCACCGAGACAAGTCCGAATTTCAAGACCCTGGAGATTTAATAGTACTTAGCTAACTACCATCAGGTGGGTTCTAGACACGTCTGCCACTGAAGGCATTATTTTGTGTCTGCAGCTTCAGTTATCTTCAACCCGAGTCTCGAAACCAACCAAGATCTCAACATGGTTCTCGTACGAAACACTCGTCTGTCACCACTAAAACAACAATATTTAAGTACGGCAGTTTAAATTAAGTACCTAGTTGTCACGAGGTTTGAACTAGACAGGCTATCATTATTCATAGTCATTTATCACATTTTTTGTCCGCAAATATTTGGGATCACTTCCAAGACATCCATTGTCACAGTACAATCGGTAAGAAAAGTCACAAGTTCTTTAAAATATTTTTGGTATTGGCAGTATTCTTTTGAAAAAGATACGTAACTTGTATTAGTTACAATATTAGCTTTGTTTTTTGATAAGTTATTTATTTAGATTTGATATTAGATTTCATCACATTTACGTTTACCTTTGGTCGATTAAGTGTCTGAAACGATTCCTCATCAGATCTAGGATGTCACATGACATTCTAACAATTACCTATTATACCTATCTACTCTTTACGCAATACATACTTATTGGCTCAACAATGATTTCAATCTTTAAACTTAGTAATAATCATTTAAAAGAAAAGAAAGAAAAATATTTATTTTTGACCACCAAAAAAAATACACTTAAATTATTATAAAAGTAAAACACTAAAAGTAATAACAAACTATAATCAATAAAATAATGTATAAAAATTAATGCTACATCACATCTCTCCCCTGACGCGCCCGATTACAAAATATCGTTGTAGTACACAACAAAACAAAGCCAGTTGGTCAGTAAGCAGGAATTTCAAACTTATTAAATTTTAAATGAAAAGAAATAAGAAAAGTATGTATTGTGTGAAAGTCTGTGTACCATTAAGTAAATAAATAGAATTACTTTAACTATTGTGAAATTCTTTGATCGTTGGTAATTACTCGGACTCAATTTTACTTAAAATATAAATAATACAATAACTAATAATTGAATAAGATTTAAATTCTATTTACGAGAGCAAAGAAATTTAAGGGCCAGAATATAATAGCAAATTGGGTTAACAATTATCTACTAGAAGATACTTTAAAGGATTAATAAAAATAAAATCCATGGCGGACGACGAGATAAGCAGTTATTACTAAGAACTCATTAAAGCTTTACAATTCGCATATTACAAAATAGCTCAGTTCGAAGAAACTTTGCTTTTCTCTGGAATATTTTGTATCTTGAAATCAGTTGTTATAATTATCGTCTTATTTCTGTATAAAACTGCTGTTAACATTTATGTAATCATGATTTTGATCTTACTAACACTTTCATTGAATACAACTAAACTAGCACAACTTTTTACTGATATAGTTTGGCATTTTTCAAAAGACAGAATTTTTCATGAAACAAAGTATTTTTTTGCGACTAGAAAGGTCTTGATTCCTAGAATTAAGACCTTCATCTGGTCGCAAAAAAGTGATTTATCGGTATAAGGGGTTAAGACGATCTAACGAGATAATACTCTAATTATATCAGCATACTTGTAGGTATCGTATTAATATTTTTTTTTTAATAGTAGTATATTTTCTAAAAAAAATTGTGAGCTGCCCACAGACTAACGAGTTGAAGCCATTATCAGCTCGCTTAAAACTAATAATCAAATTACTGCATCATCAACATCACGTTTGTTCCGTATGGTGACGGGGACCGTCCTCAAAAAAAACTGTATTGTAAGAACACTAAATTACATGAGTTTACAAGCAAAATATATTATTAAAAAACAAAATGCCTGTCTGCCTAAAACAAATTTAAAAGAAAGAATCCATTTTTTCCGTGCTGACGTTACATTGAAATTTTATTTACCATAAGTCACTCCCACAATCAATACGAATCTAATGACACCTCATATTATGTTAAAATCCGTCAAGCCATTTAGGCCGAAGAGCGTGCCATAGAAATATACATACATACTCACATACATACATACATACATACATACATACATACATACATACATATATAAATATCTACATACACTTGAAAACATTACCCTCCTTGACTTCGGCAGTCGGACAAAAATTAAATTCAAAACTAGAATTTCTATTCTGACCATAGATAGATTACATTAAAAACTTTCTTTCAAATACCTGTAATAAAACCATGAGATTCCTTTCAGAGTATCACACATATTACTGCTAGGTACAGGTAGACCAAGTTATTTACATGTTATTTACAAATATTTAAATTACTTTGTTAGAATTTTATCCAAATGTCATTTAATTTCAAAAAGTTAAATCATATCAAAATAATGTTTCAAAATAATTTCATGCATATCGCGGCTTACAAAACTTGATTATAATGTCACAATAAATCCTAATAACTTTATTCTGTTTAATAATTCGATCCATTATCATATTTAGAAAAACTTCGCAACTTATTACTTGGTTAAATATTCAGACACCAGCGATGGCAATCAGAATAATTTATACAAGTATTTGAAAGAGCTTTGGTACCAACAACTTAGTTTGAATAATCTTTTATTTCATATTTTGAACATTAATTTCTCCGTTTCAAATTACGTTCGAGTGTTTTATTTAAATGTTTTACTTTACTTTTTATTAGTATTATAAGAAATTATATTATTTTTAAAAAGGTATATGCAATACTAATATTGGTTTGTGTTAGTGAATCGCACACATATTCGTCCTTTTTACTGTGTTGTAGGCAATACTCAGTGCGATACCTTGCTTTATAAATATGTAGATAGATGTGGTTAATTAATAGGTTTATATGTTTAATTAAATTAAAATCGTAGAAGACTAGAATCGTAGTAAGACGTAACAACAATTTGAATATTAAATTTAAATAGCAAAATCGAGCAATAATTACTAAATTTTATTTCAAAAGCGATATGACCATGTTGATATAAATATTATACTAACAGGTAAATTAACCTTTTATCGCATATTATCCGTTCATTTTACGAACGAATATACGAAAACGTTACTTCAAACGCCTGTGACCTTTTCAAAGTGCTGTTAACGCTATATTTTATGGAAACTTATCACGTAGCTATGTACCAACACATTAATAGATACAAACTGCTAAATTATTCATCAAGAGTCGCTTGGTCGAGGAAACCTCGGGTTGCCCACTGTCCCCGTAGAGATGACCTCAGTTTCTGTTAGATGTAATCTTTGCCAATTAAGCTTAACGTAAGATACGTTCATAAACCGTTGCATTGCATATCCTTTTTTGTATAATAGTTTTTATACTATTCGATTTGTACTCATAAATGCTTCAATCCGAATCCTAAATTTCTATTATAGTTTTGTTCCTTAATAAGTATAAGGCATGACAAAACAAAAATGTGGCGCTGATAAACCTTACCCTGTATAATTCTTCAGCAAAAATGTTAGCTGCTTTTATACCGACTTTCCTTTTTGAATGTTAATTTGTAAGGCAATAATAATAATAATAATAATAACAGCCTGTTTACTATCCCACTGCAGGGCAAAGGTCTCTTCTCTAGAGAAGGTATGAGCATTAATCACCACGCTTGCTCAAGGTGGATTGGCAATTTCAGACTTTTTAAGTCCAGGTTTCCTCACGATGTTTTCCTTCACCGTCAGTCAGAAATGTCCAAGATAAACTTAGAAAGTACATATGATTTGAAAAATCACATTGGTACTTGCCCGGATTTGAACCCACTACCTCGTGTTTACGAAGCGGTGGAATTTGTAAGGTACTTTTGATTAATTACCAATTAACTTACATAACAATATCCGTATTAATTAGAATTATAATGTTACCACGTGAAATCTTACAAATGTTCGCAATTATAAGTAACTTGTTATTTTATTCGACTACTAGACGTCCGTCCTCACTTCGCTTTTGTATCAAAAGTTTCATTCGGTCTCGTAACAAACGCCTACGGAAATTATCATTGCAATAGTGTCGTATTGCATTATTTGGATTTATAAAGGCGCTTAAACTATTGAAATTCTGAAATCGGCTGAAAAATTCGCTAAACAAAATAAAATATAATTTATGTTACCCGCTTCATTTATTACTTTCTAAAGGTGAAAGAATTTTCAAATCGGTAACGTTGATTTTTAGTTAAATCGTTGCAAACAAACAATTAGACATACTTACAAACATTAAATCTTTTCGCTTTATAATATTAGTATATACTTCGACTTGAAATTGACTTTTTATTAGAAGACGAGATGCTATAACAACGTACATATTGTTTATTATCTTTTAATGTCTTATTTATACTCGTATATATTATTCAGTTTTTGTTTTATGTAGGTATAATTTGAAAGAATTGGACACAACCGTACAGCCAAATTGTCTGACACCTTCTCTTGGTTTTATAAATATCTTGCACTAATAAATTTAATTAACAGTAAGTAAACAGTATTAAGCGATTTGAATTGATAACTAAGCTAAGCTTATCTATCATTTAGTGCAATTAGTAAATGCGATATTATTATCATTGTTTTCAATTGCACAATAAATTGCAGAAACCCACAGTGTTATTAAGAATCGTCAATGGTATTTAATTTTGTAGCTTAGTTATTTCACCGCTTCGAATTAAAAAATCTATTTACTGAAATTCACAAAAAGAAAATACGTTAGAATGACAACCGAGAATCATATTCACGGTATTCACGTAGTATATCTAACTTTTCACTATATTCTTAAGTCTCAGCTACCTGATTCCAATAACACCTACTTTGTCTTATTTCTACATCAGCTCTTAAAGATGACTAGTGCAAGATCTCGTGAGATGGTAATAGATGTTCTTTATCACTTTCAAGCACATTTCATTTGTACAAGAATGATTCAACCGCAAAGAAGGATACTTATTTACATCAGGCAATTTTATCAGGAATTTGTCTCAACAAAGTTATGAGTAACAAAGAGAAGACTTAACGACTTATCCCCTCTCATCTTATATCATTGGCTAAAGTTACAAGGTAAAGTAATGGGACTTAGTTTAGTAATAAGACAAGCAAATTACACAATGGTCCATTTCCTTACGCCAACTCGTAATTTCCACGGGGAAATAAACTAGCTCCTATTTCTTTATGAGCCTTCAAAATGTACACAAAATAATATGAAGCCATAGCAGTCCGGATTAATTACGCTACACAAGTTTCAAATAAATAAATCAGAGTTTAGGGTTATAGCGTATAATATGTACCACGTTATAATGATGTATATTTATAGTTTTAATGAAATTAATAATTAAAAGGATATTTGTCATCGTAATGATTTCATTATGTTCGAACTGTTGCTTTGGATATTGATCTATAGTCATGAAAAAGCATTTTATTATGCTATGCCGCCATTAATGTAGCCGGTATGTTAACAAATGGCTATAATAGCAATTGGTCTCCAACAATTCTGGGCTCTACCGATTACTTACTATAAGGAGGAGTTAAGTTATTTAAAAAATAAGTAATATTGGGAACAAACTATCATCACCTGTGAAATACAGACGAAGTAATGCATTTAGTCTATTAATTTTTATCTAAACAAACGCTTCAATTTACGAATGGTTGCTAAAGCGTACATGCTGTGAACAAGGCTTTATTTGGTAACTAATACATCGGTATACCTCGGGACATTCCTAATGCTGTCAATGAATGCTAACATTTAACAACATTCTCTTTTACAGTTAATGAATTGGACTTACAAAGGGTTTGCAGTAATGAATCAAATGAAGAAATAAACTGAAGAGCAGATAGTAATATTGGATTTATTGCCGAGTAGTTTAGAAAATTATCAAGAAGAGATTCTACTAAAAGTACTCGCTTCAATAAAAATTTACGAGCGCTAAACTGTTTGTCAAGCAATGAATCTATAGATTGAAGAAAATACAAGTAGAACAATTTTATTGTCTCTTTATTAGATACATGTTATGTAACTAGAACATTTTAATACACTTAATAATATAAATAAAAATGCACTACATTTTATAAAGTTATTTAACTCACGATTTGAATAAATCATAAAATATGCCACATATTGTCATCCAAGTACCATTGTACAACTTCTATAAATTTGCATGTCTAACTTATAAAATTAACCGCGGGTATCTGTCTGACAGTTTAGATACCTCTGACGAAGGTGAATCAACTATTAACACAATAGATCTGAATTTACGAATTAGTAACTGCTTTTTGTTAGGATATAACTTTTATTAAACTACTAAAAGTTTAGTTTTACTTTGGGCAGACTGGTTTCAACAAAAACACATTGGGAACCATATAAGATTTATATAAGATTTTGTTTATTAAAAACATAGTACATAAAATTACACTCAGAATGGAAACAAATATTAATGGATCATACAAAGTTTTGTGTCGTATAGGAATCAAAACCTCTGACGCTGTAGATGCACGCACATTTCGCCAGACAGTATTTCTAGGTTTGTCTTGATGAGTATCTATATAAATAATGAAATGCTAATAGGTAAAGAAAAAAATAGAATATTCTTTATTGTATAAATGTATACCTACCCTTATGTTACTAAAACTAAGCATAGAAAAATTATGTAAGAATAAAAAGTGATAATGGGTGGTCTCATTGCTAAAAGCGATCTCTTCCAGACAACCCCTGAATGGTCTTGAGGTGAGAAAAACTTATTTATTGATTAAACTTTATCTATAATCCTTAAAATATCCTGACAACTTTTTAATATCGTATTAACCAATTGGATGGCAAAGGTAAAAGGACAAGCGCTTCGTAAAAGCCGGTATTCGTCGAAGATTAATGATGGAAAATTGTGAAAGGTGACATTAAGATGCCAAGCCCAATAGCTTAGAGAAAAACTACTTTCCGTTTTTCCAAAGGAAATAAGCTTCAAAGAGGAAATGTTTTATATAAGTACGTTAATTTATAAGCTCTACAATAGTAATATGGAATATAAGCCTTTACTAAGAGATTATAAGACAAAGAGGTTAATACTCGTATAAATAATATTGATTATAATAGGGAGCAATGTACTCATATATCGAAGCGTTATTACTATCATTAATCGCCTAATTAATGTTTAAGTATTGCGGTTCAAGTATCAATAAGGGTTATTAAACGTATATCGAAGAAGTTAACCTTTATTTAATTAAGTATGTACTATTATGGAATCATTTATTCTAAACTAAAATATATTTTTATTAGCTAATCGTGAATAGACTCAACCATCCTTAAAAGGTAAGGTACTCACGATGCTAAGCACTTGTTTTGGGAACTTGAATGGCAATAATGAAGTTTCGCTAATAGATGACTACGATCATACGATCTGACCTAAATTAGCGTATTGGTAGAGCATGCTTGCTTAGATAATGGGTTATTATTAACAAAATTGTAAACATTATTATTATTTTGGTTATATTGTATGCTACGAGTATATATAATTCCTATAACAATATTTTTCGTAATGCACCAGAAGCTATTTATAAAAGTCAACAAAAGCACTAAAACTCGGTTGGAATTGGACTACAGTTTTACATTGCTTTCAAATAACAAACAAGAAACAAACATACGAATTGGAGGCGAGTACACAAATGCTCACAAAATTCGTTGTAGTCAACAATGAAACTGTCCACTACGGATAATTCTTGAATCTATTTATACATTATGCAGAATATTATGACGTAATTTTTACTAATAATCTCTCAGATGAAAGTTTTTATTACTAATATAGACTAACAATTGTAGCATCTATTACCTCACTTGTCCTTGAACGAATACATTCCCTTCGTCCGCGTATGTGACTAAGTTTTGTAACTAGCTAATCACCTTTAAGTGTCGGTCTGTATTAAATCGCTAATCCCAAGAACTGCTTATTGGATTTAGATACAGTTTTTACTGATCTATTGTGCGTTTCTCATAGAAGGTTTTTATAATATATTTAATAATCTATTTCTATAGGAGCAGAACTGCAACAACTATGGTGAACCAAACTGGGAAACTTTAAGGTTTTGTCAACAACTCAGACATCCATTTTGTTACGCGCTTAAAGACATAGAACGTATTACGGATAAAAGCAATATACGTCGATATTCTTCTGTGTTCCTGAACTCTTTATCTCATTATTGTAGATGAAAGGATGAAGAATAACATCATTGTATTTCTAATAAAGGTGTCAGTTATCAATGTTAAACAATAGGTATTTCTGAGAGGAGGTTGATAACCAGAATTGCCCTTTAACTCGTCAACCTATTAAATTCTAAGAGCATTGACCTACATTAGTTCGCGTTAATGTGTAATTTACGACCATCCACTTGATATCACTGTCAACTTGACTGGCTATGAATAATCTGAACTTCTTTGTACAATAAAATAATTCACCTTTGACTTTTTCCTACGCAGAATTTTACCGGGATTATAATACAAATCTTTGCACAATCGTTCACAAAATATTGTTAACAGTCTACAACAAAACTTGATCGATATCATCATACTACACCATTATGATTTTAATTCAATGCCGGATCTTCTTGTACAGAGAAAGCATAAGCATTACCCAATCATTACGCTTGCGATTGGTGATTTTACACCTGTATATTTTGTTTACGTCTAGGTTTGCTCACAATGTTTTACTTCACCGTAAATCAGGCATATCCAATTCAATTATAGTTAATATTTATTTTCTTAAAAATGCTTTTGAAAAGTGTATGTTTGAAGAGGACGGTTGCCTTAACGACCAGGCCATCACAACTATAACATACAAAATTTAGCCATTTATAAATTTACCTATAAAGTATATAAAATAAAGAACAATATTTTTACCAGCGCTACACTTTATATAAAGAATCAATCTCATCATCATAGCAGTCTGTTATTAAGTCACTGCATACAGAAAAGACATAAGCATGGATCAGCACGCTCGCTCAAGGCGGATTGGCAATTTCAGACTTTTTGGTCCAGGTTTTTCACGATATTTTCCTTTACCGTTAGTCAATAATTCAAGATAAACAAAATAATTAATAAGGAATCACTCTAATTGCAGTCAAACAATTCAATCGACATCAAATAAGATAGCAGATAGTACATCGCAATAATCGATGGTGACGCATTATGTGGAATAAGCGATTCATCCATTAGTGACGAATGTTTGCTACAATCAGACATGTGCGTGCCGGACGTTGGCAATTAATCAACTGATATATCCACTTACACGGTTTAGATGTAACAATGGATATCGCAGATCAAAGACAATACATTTCTGTCACGGGTTATTATTAATTAATGTGGTCAACGTTGAAAATTGAGCAAATCTTTGTTTAACCAATTGAAACTAATGGGCTTGGCTGTTTTATATGTCTATTTTATATGTTCCTATTGAATGGAAGATAATTCTACCTATATTCTTTTTCGTAATGTTTAAATCAGTAAAATGGGTTTGTTGAGTTTTAACTATTGCGTTTTAGGCCGATTGTTACTAATAAAAATAAAAGGCTTTACGAGTAAGAGAACAGGATAGTATACAAATATTATAGCCGTATTTTGAACATGTAAAAAACATTATCAGTTATACGATTTATTTAGTTGTTTATCTTTAACAGCTCTGATGAAATATAAGTTGGTTAGAGTTTGTTTTTTATAGTGCATAATAATTGAGGCCAGATAAACTACAAATGAAATACAAGTCGAACAAACTTCCAGCGATGTTCGATGAAGAAGCGAAACACGTATTGAATTCGTTATAACCTGAGGCGTATTTTATTTAGTTACTTCTTTCTACATGCACATACTTTTGTGTAGCCTGCAGCTAAGCTTGTTATGACCTTTTTTGGTAAGATACCAACATTTTGTTCTAAGATATTTTTATTATTTGTACAAAAAATATCACAAATTCGATTTATTTTTTTATTAATTCGCATTTTTTTTTAAGAAAAGTGACAAGACTGTATATCTACTCTAAAATACCTGCCTAACTATATTCTTTGTTTTGTGTATATTTAAGTGTTTTTTGTGTGCAAAAGAACTCGTCTATATTACGACTACTTCATTTCATCGCCATAAAATAGTCAGGTCTCTTAGTGATCAAGTAAACAGGCTAAACAAAATAAAAAAGTAAAAATAAAAAGCAAAAAGTTGTTTATTTTAGATATTTAGTCTAAATAACATGTATCAATTGATTTGATTGAAAATAAACAAATACGGCACACGGTTTATTCGGTGCACCGAATAAAAATCTATAGTAAACCTATTATCGATGTTTCCGAGCCTTTGAAATCCAGTTCAGGTATTTTAGAACCAATGGTAGTCATAATGTCTAGTACATTAAGAGTACCATTGGTTCCATACACCCCGCACGATTCCCTAATATTTTTTTACGTAATTATTAAGTACAAATTTTTAAAAATCTTAGTTTTATTTATTATCTAAACTAATATTATAAAGAGAAAAGATTTGGTTTTTTGTATGTTTGTTTGTTTGCAACGATTTCACTAAAAAACTAAGTTACCAATTTGAAAACCTTACACCTTTAGAATCAATTGTCAATCAAGCTATATTTTAATAAGTATAACATATTACTTTCAGTAATTTTTTTTATATTAGCCTACCAAAGTGACTCCACCCTGCCTGATGGTAAGCAGTCAGCGGCATTCAGAAGTAGTGGCCACCATACCAAAAACTTAAACTCTAGTATTTAATAAAAAATGTAATAACCTTCTAGAAGAAATTCTTTAAATGATAGTGAAAACTACCTATTATAAAATAAAAAAAAAACCGACTTCAAACGGGAAGGAAACTAAAAAGTTAAAAATAAGTTTACTTAGCAGGAAGTAATTCGTATTTTGATTTAGTTAATCAGAATTTTGAAGTTGGTGCCAAGCAAATACTATAAGACCCTTACTACAATGTCAAATTAGGATTGATTATACCTATAGGTATCTAGTTATTATTTTACTTGGCACCAACTTCGTAACAAATCTTTTACTAAGAGTAGTCATTATTAGCAGTTGTAAATTTAAACAAGGTTTTGAGATATGGATGCCTGTCAGCCACGATTGAGGGACCACCTTTGACCGCTTCTAACTTTTGAGTGCCTACTTTTACAAATGAAAGACTGAATTTACAATCGTTTGAGAACTTTTACTAAAGGCATTTAAAAGCTTAAAATTCAGATGTGGTCCCTCAATGGGAACGCACACTGAACGGTATGAAGTAAGCCCAACATGACTGCTGTTAAAGAATTCCTTCGACTGTCTATGGTCACCTGTAATGGCACTTAAAACCCGTATAAACCCGGTGCAAAGTTCCCATCATTAGAAATGATTTAAGTCCAAACACCAAGTAATTGCTGTAAATCGTTGTCGAGTTCCCTCGACTATCTTTCGGCTCCATCATCAGATCGACTCCAAACTTCACTAAATAGTAGAGCCTTAAAATACTTAATGAAAAAAGTAACAAATGCACTAGTCTTCAGTACGATTTTTGAAAGTTATTTCGATTTCCCTAAGATGCCATCATCAGATCCTGGTTTCCTTATCATGGTACCACACTTGGGATATCTACTTTCTAACAAAAAAAGAATCATCGAAATCGGTTCATAAACGACGACGTTATCGACGTACACACATAAAAAAAAATATATACGGTCGAATTGAGAAACCTCCTCCTTTTTTTGAAGTCGGTTAAAAATGTGTCCGTAGTTTCGAAGAAGTTAGCGACAAAAGTGCTTTTATACTATTCATAAGAAGCTAATGCGGTTTATATAACTTGTGTACGTATTTGCGTATTTTGAGATATTTAATAATAAATTATTGGCGTAATCAAATTGCCGTAAATTTAATAAATAATTTGAGTCTAATACCTAATTTGTGAACAGAAACAATTTATGCTATATTTGAATAGTCCTACCGAAACGTAATTAAATATGAAGTACCTACTGTGAAACACGACATGATTAGTTATTAAAATGTGTATAAAAAGCAAATTTAATTTATAATAATAATTATCAAATTATAAAGCATATATTCAACATAGAGGATCTTGTTGACACGGTGATGTCTACTAAACAAAATTTTTATTCATTTGTTAAATTAATTAAGAAAATCCAATTTACTTCATAAAATTTTTATCCTTGTTTTTTTTTGCTTACAGAGAAAAACTTTGTAAAAAATTATTGTGCTATATATAAATAGGTAGTTATTACAATAAACTTTTTTATAGATAATTATATATCGAATAGAGACATCGTGTTACTGATTTTTCCCGACTGTCGAAGTCAAGGTGGGTAATAAGAAAGTATGTATGTATGTGGGTCTATTTTTTTGACACGCTCTACAGCCTAAATGGCTTAATGGATTTTAACCTTAGAGCATTAAACCAACCGGAGAGGCCACTGACAGGCGTACCCCTCTGCCAAAGGTACCAGCCCACCGGTCATACCCGTTATATAAAACTAGTTGACGCGCGTTCCGCATCATAAGTCACATATCAGTGCATGCGTAATAGCGTCTCAATAGAAATGCCGAATTGCAGTGTATTTTGGTGTAAAAAGCGTTCAGCGACATCAAGTCTACAAAAGGATAATATTATATTCCACCTGTAAGTATTATTTTGTTCTAATATTATTAAATAAGGCATTAAATTAGCAATTTAACCAAATAAAATGCTAATCAACAAGTGTTGCCAGGCTTATCATCAATACTCCAATCTGGGGTAATATTTTAAGTTGAATTAACATAAAAACTAACCTTTCCTTTTTTATATCTCGCCTTGTTGACATATCTAATAAGTTTCATTTTGGATGTACATTATTGTGTCACCGTTCCCATATTTATTTATTTTTAATTAAAACCAATGTTTTTTTTACCAAGTAATGCACAAAATAATATTAAATGAACAAGTAAAATGAGATTATAAATCCAAATATACAAGATTAGTGCACTTTATTCCGAAAGATAATTGCTCATTTCTTACAAAAATAAGCGTATTTATTTTTAAGAAACTGGTCACACTTTAACATAAATAGAGATGAGACAGTTTAATCACAAATATCGATATTGGTTTTCCAGTATTAAATTAATTTTTTTTTGTTTGTTTTAGATTTTCAAAAGAAGCAGCGCCTCGAGTCGCTTGGGTCCAATATTGTAGGAACCATATAAGTGGGTTCCTAAGCGTACAAGTATCTGACTAACAGCTTAAAAGACAAAGCCTTCTGTGCTGCCAGCACTGCTACCTCCTCCCTACCCCCCAAGCGGCGGAGAGCTCAGTTTTTAGCAAGTAAACTCGCTGTGCGCTACCTCCTCTTATTGCATTACCTAGGATTAGTTAAACTAGATTTATTAGGTTAATTTAAATTGCACAGTTTTTCAGTATTTTATTATACCTACTTAAATAAAGACTTTCTGAAATATATTCTGTTGTTTTTTTCTTATCTGAACAGATAAAATATCTCTCTAATAAAAATCTACTCATACATTCTCATGTCAGTGTCTTGTTACTATGTAATCAGAACAAAATCCTCCAATTACAAGCTCTGCTTAGTTGGAACGAAATTTAATAGCAACAGACAATTAATTCAAAGTATTATTTGGTTTGAATATATATACATACTTAGGAATAATACACGTAAAATTGACACGTAATAATTAATTACAATCTTTAATCCACACTAGAACAAATTTCAACAGGTGGTGGTTATTGAACATACATCCTTGTGCGCAGTAGTAAAATAAAAAAAAAGAGTGGGTACCCATGTACGCACGTAAGAAGTTATACTTCTTTGGCATAACAATCCAAAAATACCAAATAATAATACAACGCATACATACATAAATATTTGAATTGATATAAACGCCAATATATTTTTTATTTATTCACACAGATTATTTGTACTGATACGACACACAAAGATCCGCAACTAACTTCAGTGTGTAAAAGGTTCGCAACTAACTTCAGGGTGTTGCTTTTTTCTGTCGGTGTGCGCGCGCATCGTAAAAATTCACTCTCATCATTTTTCCCAATCGCGCCAAAAAAAGTATAACTTCAAAAAAAAACCGGCTAAATGCCAGTAGGACTCGCGCGCCGAGGGTTCCGTACTATCAGGGATCGGAAGTATTGAATAAACATTAGTAAACATAGTAGGAGAGCCCGACCACATAACCAGATTTGTTTGTCGAACAATGTTTAACAAATAAATTTAGCCCGACCGTATGACGGGACGGGCTTTTTTGATAATAATTACAAAAAAGTGTGCTAGTTAGAAACACTGTTTTATTCTTCCTGTAATATTGACATAAACATGAATTAACAGAATTACTTCTAGTTAATTCATGTTTATGAACTATTTACTTTACTTTCATCTATTTCAAAGTGCTTAAATAAAAAAAAACCTTAAAATTATAATAGATTATTATTACCTAAAAAAAACTGTTCTATATAATATAAGATAATGCTCATTTTAATAAGCAAACATAATAATCATGAAAATAATTAAATCTTTCGCGTACTTATATGAAATCCTAAACATCGATACTAAATATCGACAGAGTCAAGCTCTAACTGTTTTACGCTAAGGAAGCGTAAACTGATAGATGTCCCTGTGTGTGAATGTGATTGTGTGTGTTTAGTTTAAGCTAGTGTGTAATAATTTTATTGTGTGCGTGTATAACGACGCGATTTAAAATGCATTAGTAGTTAACATTGTAATTAGTGTGCGTTGCTCGCGTTACCCTGTCCCCCGCCGAAAGTGGCAGACTTTTGCGCAAGGGAAATAGAGCGCGTGTCCACTCCTGTTGGTTTAATGCTCTAAGATTTTAACATATGAAGTGTCATTAGATTCGTATTAATTGTGGGAGTGACATAGGGTACATATTATATAATTTTGAAATATAGCGTCAGCAAGAAAAATAATGGGTTTCTTTTATTTTAGTTTGTTTTAGGCAGGCGGGTTCAGTTTAATTTTTTAATATATTTTGATTGTTATCTGTTTATTTATCCAGATGAGTTCCAATTTATATAGACAATTGCCGAAAGGCACGACCATTATATAAACTCATTTAGATGAATAGATAATAAACCTTTTTATCGTCGAATTCTAGTTACAGATTATCAATTTGCTGAGTTTTAAGTTTTAACAACTACTTAATGTAGCTAAAATAAAATATATTTCATACGTTTAATTAGTTGTATGGAGGTAAAGGGGGGGTTAGATAGGAGAAGTGGTGGCGTCTGTCGAAAGCACGCAGGGTGGACACATGGCTAGCGACGACGTACCGACAATTCAATTTATCTGCTCCCATCACAAAAATGTGGCAACAATTCACAAGCAAACAGGGACGCTTTCACGGCGTCCTAAACAAACGATTTCAACTCAACGATGCTGAAAAGTGCTAATAAAGCTTTTTCTCCCTATATTTTCTTAATAATCTGCCATTTTTTGTCGTACATGTATTTTTCCTGGTTTGTTTGTGCTGTAAGGCGACATAAATTATTATTTATAACATAATATTTTGTTAATATTTGTTCTAAAAATTTTGTGATGGTAAATTGTTAGCAACTAATTTATGTTAAGCTTGGTGGGTGGGTGTGTAACTAGTGTGGTTTACATGTGGTTTTCTTTTTCATCTATATTCAACATGTAAATGAAAAGCCTTTTGTGTTCAATACTTTCAGGAATAAGTTTTGAGCAAAAGAAGTCAAAAAGAGTCTGAATATATTTCTAAGAGCCGACCATGTTAGACAGAATATTAACTAGCAGATCCTTTAGTCACTTAGTTACAAACCTCATAACATATAAATACAGTATCAGTTTTCATTTGAAAAAAAAAATTGTTACAAACATAATACATCTGAAATTAAGAGCACATTGCAAACTTCGCACAACAGAGACAATAGCTCAAAGTTTATTTTAAGATGACGTGCCAACTTTCGACTGACACAAATATATTATACATATACATGATATATTTAACGAAAAGTGATGGAAGTTGTGCTAGAAGTTCTAGGCAAAAATTTATTGTCTTTAATGGCTACGACATAAATAAATAAAATGAATACGATCTCAATGTAAGACGCAGCGTGGGCAGACCCCTCACAAGGTGGACCGACGACCTTCTAAGGGTGCGTGGAACCGATAGATGAGGGCAGCAACCGACCGGTCACGGTGGCGAAAATTAGGGAAAGCCTGTGTCCAGCAGTGGACGTGTTTCGCCTGATATGATGATGATGATCTCAATGCAAAATATTTTGATGGCACGCTATGGATAGATTGATCACATTTCTATAATACTATCCGGCGCCTGGAGCAAATAACTGTCCGGTTGACCTAATGGTGAGAGACTCTGTTTGAAGTCAGTCGGATAACACTGGCATTTCTATACGTAGTATTGGTTAACCTAAGGAATGAGCACGATGAAGAGGAAAGGCACAAACGATCCCTCAAGGTTACTGGACCTGGTAAGGATAGCTTTATGATAGGATAAGAGGTTTTGTAACCTACATAGGCATAGAATACCAGATGCGACACTCACACATTCATATTGTTCAGACATTAATTTGTCCTAAATTCTTATAAATATAGAACTTTATTAAAAATTAATAGCCAACAATGCAATAGTACTGTAAGTTTTAGTGCATAATAATACTGCAGGAACACTCGCGGCAACAAGAGACATGGCTACTGAAACATTCAGAAAGAACATTAAATTTTTATTAGGCGGTTCGCATACTGCCATCTCGCATTCTTATGTTGCTTGTAAATACCTCTTTCTACTCGATAACACGCGTAGTGCAACGCACAGAAAACGTATTCACGCGCAATGTAAATGCCGCTTTTACGAGGCTTTTACGCTCCGTCGCCACGCACCCCGCAGTGTAGTGCGAGGCAGGCGCGTCTGAATCACATTACAGATACCTATGTTAGTTGCATTGTCTGATTAATATACAAACAACAGTAGTGATAGTGTTGAATATTGATTTGTTTATCTATAGTATCTGGCCGAACAAATCAACATTCACTAAACAATTGCAATGGTAACAGTACCTATATTTGAATAAATTATATCCCATACTGTATTAATTATGAAATATGTACGTAATATCATTTTTACTATTTTATTTATACTACGTAAGTATATCATTATATTTAGAAAATATTAAAAGTAAAACATTGACAAAATTATATTGATAAGGTACCTAAGAAAAATAAAAGCGAAATGAAAATAAAAATAACAAAATAAAGTCATAGTCGCTTCCTGAAATAATAAATTCGGTTTGTTCTAAACGAAAGAATTTACAAATTTTAACTTTCAAATGAATCAGAAAATATTTATCAAATTAATTTGAATTTTAATTTTGTATTTTTAATAATCTTGATTTCTTGTTATGGAATATTCCAATTATGTTAATTAGAGTAACTGGGTAGAGTATAAATTGCGACAATAATCGTAATTCATCGCGTCGTCGCGCATTGCCGTGCGATTACTTAAGTCCACAATCTGATCGAATTCAAAAAACCTTACTACTACACGCGATTCCTTCATTTTTCAATGCAATTAAGTGTGTAATGTAAAGGTAAATTCAAGTTAATAAAGTACGAAACGAGTTTTTTTTTTTAATTTTCTCTTTTTAATGTGGACAGTTTATTAATTCCTTACACGGTAGTTTAACTAAAAAAATATGTCAGTTTTTTCACGTAGTAAATTTTTACTATACCTAATTGGTGTAATATCTTTGACTTCATGCAAATACGTAGTAATACTACGACATTTACCATAGTAGAAGGTGTTGTTGATTTCGTGGCTACACCAATCTTGGTTTAATTTGTGATTTCAATATTTGTACTACGCTACAAGGCATAAACCCTAGTGTAGAAGTTTTTGAAATTTATGACTTACTTAAAATGCTGTTTAAAGTGTTCATAGTCCATGAATATAGTGAATAATTGAGGCAATAAACTTTTTATTCAAACAATAAATAGCCGAGTTTGATAAACACTGAAAATTAAAACTTTTAAATCTATTGCTAAGTAGATATTCGTTAATTAGCTTTATTACGAGATGATCTTTAGCTATTATAGAATTAGGTATACTTAGGTACCTAATTTTCCATATCATTACGAATAATCCGTAACACAAAAATGTACTATTCAGTAATACTGATACAATAACATTTAGCTAGGCCTGGTTAAATATTTTGCTTACTTTACTTTTGACTTGCACTGAAAGAAAACATCGTGAGGAAATCTGCAAAAACTATAAAAAAATGGCCAAAAATGCTTTATCATGCCATTTTTATATGAGAAGAGGCTTTTATCTTGCAGTGGGATAATAATGAACTGTTACCTAAATAATTTGACTACATTAGTCTTATTTACTTTTAAACTTTCGCGTTGCATGATATAAATTTATAAACATACGGGAATTAACGCGATCATGCATTAGGTATTACGGGTAGGGAATACGGACGGCATACAGAATAGGGACACTGTCAGTGTGTTTTGTGATAGTACGTGGAAAGACAAAAATGTGAGGGTAGATCTAGAATCTACTTAACTTAAAGAGCCGTGACATCGCCTCACCAGTCTGCTTGAGACCACGGCCGGTGTAACCTGGTCGAAACGTCAAGCAAAATAAGGTATGTAAATACCTAATGCATGATCGCGTTAATTCCCGTATTTTTATAAATTTATACATTAGTCTTAAATTAAATTTACAAATAGAAAAATCTCTGTCAAAAACCAACATCAACAGCTAAACAGTTTATTTCTCATAAATATATTTAGCGTCGAACGAACTACTGCCAATAATATCACATCATGACGTAGTAAAACCTCTTTACGTAAATTTTACGATACCAACGTGCAAATGCATCCAATTTGCAGTAAAGCAAAAGCGAAGTATCCTAACGCGATTCTTGTCGATAATAGTGCGTACTAACCGTTATATTCAACGAGTGGTTTCAACTGTTGCTTTGTGGTTAAGCACCGTATGAAAGCTCATTATCTTCAATGGTACACAGATGGTCTTTTAAAGTTAGCCCCGTGCATATATAACAAATTGAATATTAGACCGCCGTGCTTAGGTATAAGAAAGATGCCAGTTTAAATGTGACCATTTAGTATTTTTACCTTGCTATAATTAAATTAAAGCTCAAAATGATTAAGCGCCAGTTTATCCCTTTATTCAACAATGTACGGTCGCATATCTAAAAACAACTTGTACTAGGCTATATAATTTTATAATAACTGATGATAATTAATACCTATAGAAGTTTGGTCAAACGTAATAAAAACAAATCAATATCAATCTGATTGATTTCAAAACAATTGATACAAAATTCATTATTATTTGAAAGCAAGTAAATTAGCCAGCGTTAGTGTTGCTATAATTAGATTTAGCCTAATTAGATACTAGCATTTTTCTACAGCAGTTTGAGACAGCTTACGTTTAATAAAGTGGTTTTGAATTCAAAGCATCTTAGGAAGAAATTAGGTTTTGATACTATTAGAAGATATTCATAAAAAAATACATTTACTGTAGGTCTCTCTCAAAGGTAGGAGTTTTCCATAGTCCACGCTGTTGCCTGTCTTTTGGTAGGTATTATGTAGTCAGAGAGCGGACAGGGCGGAACGTAGACGCGACAAACAGTGTCTTCGCGGTAGTTCCGACATCTTAGTAAATGTACTAAGATTATAAGTTCCCGCCTCACTCGCCTCTTACAACACTCACGGGAAGAGATTGATGCCACGTAGTCTAGACATGGATAGGATAATATTAAAATGTAAAATGCGATGGCATTTCGCTGTACGAAACATAAAGGTGCTTTTCCGAGCACGGTTGCAATTCACAACCACAAACCGCGGCTTCATTGTAATCGAATTAATGAAAATGATTTCATAACTTTTTGAATAATTTTCTGTATCATTTTCTGCAATTTTGAATGCGAAACTCTGAAAATTAACTAACAAACACTATTGTAAATATTAAACTAATAATAGCTAATTCGAAAGATTGTTGACGTGTTATGGACTTCTGCAGCTATATATTTCTTATTGATTTTTAAGTAAGCTTAAGTCGTCATTGTAGTTGTCATTTTTCCATCTAAATTACAATGTAGTGAGAGTACTACCATTTAGTAATATTAATATTCTGCTATAAAATGTTTCTTACTTCACACTAGTATTTAAATACCCTCCGTAAGCGTTACTTTGTCGCGTTCATGATTAGAATAGGAAGAAAACTAATAGACAAAAGAAAATTAACACTGAGTAAAAGAGGAAAAGAGAAAGAGGTCTCAGGGCAGGGTTGAGACACGATCCGAGGTCTAGCGTAAGAGGCTAGACTTAACTTGAGCAGCTCCAACTGCAAAGAGAGATTCGTGGCGTGGCCAAGATTTCTTAAACTTCTTAGCTCTATACGTTTACTTCTAACTTAGCGACCGCATTAACTTCAACGTCCGGGCTTTGCAACATTATTTTTTTTACTAGTAGTATAAATATAAAATAATAAATATTATTTGATTAGGGCTTCAAAGTCCACTGAGAGGTGAATATTTGACTGAGAGCTGTTTGAAAGTGAAAGTGAAAGGAAAAGAACCGAGGGTATTTGTCCTCTCACTCACTGAGCGAAATACATTAGTATCCGGTGAAGTACTAGTTATCTAGATCTAATACTTTACCGGTCGATCCTGCCATTCATAATGCAAGCAGCAAGAATCTATTTTATCATCAAACTGTATAGCACCGCACTTGTACTATGCTTTCATTTAATTGAAGAGAGTCTTCTTACGTTTGAAGCTACAACCAATTTAGTATTTGACGCTGAGTCTTTACCACAAACAGGCAGCATGACATTTTGTACAAGGTAATTGCTTAGTAATTTGCGGGCCAAATTGTTAGCAGAAATTCTTTACCTTTTGCAAAATTACACTTCATTAAAACTGACGCGGCATGTTTCTTTAAATCGATTTTGAAAATAGGAAATTAATGTGTCTATTCGAAACGTGAAGAAACTTCATGAAAACATACCAAACTGATGGTTTGGCTTATATATTAACAGATGTTGAAGTCTCAAACTCGTATGAAAGAATGCATTATATTGTTATTATTTCGTGTCGTTCATACTGTACGAGGCTTTTCATCCAACCGACAACACTCTCCACTTAGCGTAATTACTGATATTAAAATTGAGCTTAGTTCAATTTGGCTATGGCAAGTATATTTTATGCAAATGTGTTTTACTAATTGCTCACTTAAGGTGCTTGTTGCTTTGAGAGACAAACATAATTATTTAAAACACGAACAAATTTTAAGTAAGGATTTAAAAATACATAGCTATTATTTATTGCCGTTTGAGCTTATAAATAAATATGTGTTAACACTAGTTCATTTACAAAACTGTTGGTTAATTATTAAGAGGGGTGTTGTCCATAAAATGGCTGTAGGTGAAGCAATCTCTGACGCCGACGGTATAATCCAATAACCATCGTTGCCGAACAATTAGTTCAGCTTAGTCGATTCGAGATGAGCATCGTCTTAACGGTCTTAACACTTAACCTAGTGATAGTACTTTGTAAATGGCTAAACTACAAACTAAAAAGCTTGAGCTCTTTTTTTAAACGAGTTAAAAAAAGTATGTCATCGCAGTCTGCACTTTTTCTTATTAATGTACCGCGTATCTACTTTAATACCCAATTTTGATTATACCTATTATCTTTTTAAATTACTTTTTTATTTGTTTACTTTTTTTTGAGAATACTGAATCCAAGGGTTGCGTTGGGGTTAATTTCAACGTGTAACAATTATTTGTACAGTCTACAAAACAAACTCTTTAAAAATTTCAGCCGCTTGTCTGTTGAGAGCCTACGCTACCTCTCTTAAATATGTAAATAGTAGAGGAAATTGGTCTTACGTGACTACTCGGTTAAAATGGGACAGCTCGGCTGTATAAGTACCTTTATAAAAGTACGACTAAACAATGTAATGCCAACACTATAGTACCGTTTTGTGCAAAACGAGCTGACTACCACGATGGTAACCTTAACCTATGACTATGGCAAAAACGGAGTAAGAAGAGAAAAGGAAAATGAATTGGAACGATTATAACAAGTGGGAACAAACCATAATTTTGACGTTGGCGCTATCACTGAATGAAAACAAGTAGTATGAATACTACCCATTATTTTTTTCGATATTGTAGTCACTCAAGTTACTATGTTTTGTATTTACTAGGGCAGAATTAGGTGCTGACGTTTTTCAGCGCCTCTATGTAAAAGGCATGTATGTTTGTACGGTAGTAGATCCACGCTGATTTCAGCATGAATGGGCCGGATCGTCCGGGGAAGTACTACCCTCTCATAGAAGATCGACTTAAGAGTAGCCGGAGGTCCAATTTCCCCCGTTTCCTCTTTCCTCACCTCCCTCATTCTCTTCCTCTAACCCCATTCCCAGCCGCCATAGTGGAGGCCACCATACCAGCTGTTTAAGACGATTTAAGACTTTTGGTATAGTGGCCGCCACTTCTGGATTCCACTGACTGCTTACCATCAGGCGGGGTGGAGTCACTTTGGTAGGCTATAATATAAAAAAAAAGGCATGTAGGTACTGAAAATCATGTACATTCTATCTAAGAATTGCTGCTTTGCTTTTTAAGCAATATATGAAAACAAGTGCTGACTAGACTAGTCTAAATAAGAACCATCCTTTTAGCAGTACGTAACGTAGCCCAACATATTTAGTAAAAAAATAAGTTACCTCGGTTCTATGGTGTTTATACTTACGGTGTTTAGACTACGAAGTATCCGGTGACTCTTGGGTCAGATGAAGTTATATTGAGGTTTTCCATTCAGAGAGTCTGGAATTGTGGTGGTAAAGTGGGTCTTCGTCTTATAGACCTCTGCCTAACCTGTCCTGGAAGGAAAGCGTGAAGGTCTATTATGTTAGCTATATATTATTTATAAATGCGAAAGTTTGTATGTGTGTATGTATGTGTGTTTGTTACCACTTAGCGCCTAAGCGGCTGAACCGATTCTGATACAAATTTATATGTGAAATTGATATGGGATACGACAAAACTTATTTCACGCGAGGGCAAAGCCGTGGGGCGCAGCTAGTAAATAGAATAAATTTGAGAACATTACCATTACAATAGATGTCACTTACATTCCATTTTGGTACCACTTCTTTCCAAACACTCAAACGCTTAACAGAGAGAATACAAATATCCGCCTACTTGAATAATCCCTTACTTTACGGATACCCATGGCACGTAATGGGTTGACCGAGACTGTACGGTGAATTTGTTACCTATTATCCATGTTTCGGGGTCGGTTAAGGCTGAAAGCATCGTGTTGAATTTAAGTGGAACCGTGAATTATCTTTGTTCGTTTAAGCTACAGATCGGTTTAGTATGAATTGTCACCCTTTGTCTCGTTCATCTTACCGAAATAACTATTAAAAATTCGCGTTGTATTAGTACTTTTGAATACATTCACGGGTAGGTATTAGCAAGTTACATAAATATTTATATACCGTACTTGGTTGACCTTTCGATCAAGTTGCACCGGCTGTGGCACAATCGCTTAGTATATCTTCAAATCCAGAATTAATTTAAATTTAGAACACTTAATATAAATAGAACTTTCTTTCAAAATAAATGTCAAAATCTAAATGTATGCCTTTTCCCGTGAGTATAAATTATTATAGACTCCACTTCCACTCTAAGCGAATGTGCCTGAACCAGCATTTCACATGAACCAACTGCCATATGTAACATCACCAGGAAAAATAAAATTTTGATACCAAATAATTAAAATGTCAATAGAGGCATTGAAATATTATTTCACGGAAAGGAATGTGGTCAAACTTTCATGCATTCTGACCTAAATCTGTTGAAAACTGAGCCTAACTGACAGTCGAGTATGTTATTTGTTTAACGTCAGCACTTTAGCAGTTGGAGTAGATAAATATACCTACTAAAGTTCTGATTAGTTTGTTGGTCTATAGATGCGTCTCTAGGGCGTATTTTCTTTAATTAATTTCCACAAACAGAAGGCCAAATAGGATCGAATAGGAGTTAGTCAGTAAAAAAATATATTTTTATTAGTAGAATTTTGTACTATGCTTAATACAAAATTCTACTAATAAAATTTTATTTTTTATATAAAGAAGATTTACAAACCATACAAGTGTTTCAATAGATATTCATCATGATCATTATCATAGAAAAGAAGAAGAAGAAAAGAAATTCTATTTATCTAGTAAATCTGATATGACTTGATTATGTAACACAATTTTATTAGACATCCAAAAAAGTTTAATATAAATAAATATTTTTACTAAACGAAACTTCTTACTCTTTACTTCAATGCCAGATAAAACTAGTAAAAAGCGAAATAAAAGCAGATAAAAAAACCCAAAACATAATCAGCAACTTATCTAGTAGAACCCGTAAAAGTCGGCTAAGAAAATAAGGTCTCTAACAGGTCTTGAGCACAAACTAACCGCTCGTTATTGCTTATTGCGTTATTGCATTTTTTATGGAAGGTAGACTTCCACATTTTTTAGCGTTTTACAACACATATCTAATGAATCTGAATACACCCTTTATTAATCTGTATATTTCATAATGTCACTGTTGATTTTGTATAGACAATAGTATTCCTGTATTAGGTAAGTTGGCTTTATACATAACGTGTTCAATCCAGATAAGCCAATGCTTTCAATGTAAGGTAAGTAGTTCCTAACTCCGTGAGTTATTGGTGTGTATAGACATTTTAACACGAGTGTGAGATTATGTAGGCAATTGTGTTGAATGAGTGAAAGATAGAGAGCCTAGATAACGCTTCAGTTTTGGTTATGAGTTAGAATTAGTTTATAAAAAGTAGTTTGTAGATATTTTTGTAATTCTAATATTGTTTGCAGGTTTCCAGGTTTAATAATGTTTTGTATACTCCCTTTTTATACTAATTTGAAAATCTAGCCATTCTATATTTTTTCTACATAATTTTCGAAATGTTTAAACTAAAATGAAAAACAAATATTATAGAGACAATTTTATAAAACAAAGATTAGTTAGACAGTTTTTTGTTAACAGACACGTTTATTACCTAAATACCTTTAAATACCTATTTAAAAACATTTTGTAATTATAAAAATTCTCTTCGCAAGATTCTACAACATTTTGTTTTGGAGATTTATATCTCAAAGGGAAAAATGTAATCACTTTTTTGCCTTTCAACTTATCAGTTAGGCTGTCAAGATTTCGTTGTAAACAAAAAGGCTTTATTTCGCTTTAAACCTCATAATTTATTACAAATTTAAAATCCCTAATCGATGTAAAAGATACTGGATATTTAAAATTAAACTGCTTCACATAATATCACATTCAATTTATTAAAAGATTGAAACCGACGAACAAGTTAGTAAAATTTTAGTAGAAAAATATTTTTATGAACCGTACCTAGTTTACACGGAATATTTAAAATGTCTATATAAAATTAAATTAAAATAGCCTATTATATACTTTATGTTAGTTAGTTACAGTTTGTTTAAGATTTGGTTCTGTAGTTTTATACAAATATGCACGCAAACGAAAGATTTTTCAGTTTGTCAGTAGTCGAAAGACGTAGTAGTCTTATTTATGTACATTATATATACTAGCTTCTAGGTTTTACCCGAATCTTTGCTTACTGCTCTGCTCCCGTCTCCAATAGCATGATGTTACATAGCCTATAATCTTCCTCAAGAACTGGGCTATCATACGCAAAAAAAAATTAATCAAATCCGACTGGTAGTTCTAGAGATTAGCGTGTTCAAACAAACAAACAAACTGGCGCTAATTCTTTATAATAGTATCTATAGATATAACTTTAGTAATATTCTAGCGTTGTATCATTATACAATCATATTAATCAAAGTATAACTCGTCTTCATTGTGTCAAGTGTCAATAAAGTGCTGTTTTGTACTAAATACCTATTTATGTATGTACTGCAAAACATCACCAATGCTCCCACCTATTTGACCTGACAATTCAAGTATCTCTGTTCTACACATCAAATAACTCTTCGATCTTCTAACAATTTACTTCTAATATCCCTCTCATAGCTCTGATTTCATCCACTCCTCTTTTCCTATACAATCTATTCTACTCTGGAATGCCCTCCCTCTAGTAATCAGGATGGCCGCTAACCAGAACTCGTTTAAGGCAAAGGTTCGAACTCTTTTCATGAATAAATTGGCAGAATCAGCTAAATAACTATGTCTAATGATATATATCTATATGTACCTATATGTATGTACATTTATTATTGTATAATAATATGTATATTTATTATGATATTTTGTGTATGTTTATTGTTTTCTTTTTTTTTTTGTAATAAGTTATATGATATATTTATATCTATGTAGTACAATAATTATTGGATTTAGCAAAAGTTAGTTTTCAATATTAAACTGTCATGCACCTACTGCGTTTCAACTCTGCATCACCCGATAGGTTGACTGGTAGATAATGCCTTTGGCATTAAGTCCGCCTTTATGCATTTATGTGTGTAAAATGCTTGAATAAATAAATAAATCACTTGACTACAAAATACTTAAAGTAAAAGTACAAAACTACTTCATAAGGCAATATTCCATAGATATCTAGTTATTTCAATTGAAATTCTCAGGATCGACTAATGAAAATCTGTGAAATCGGATACTGGTAATATACATAGACCATCTGCATGGGTCCGACCGTTGAATTTAAATGGTCCGAAACGATTCATTTATATTTAATATTCAGTACTGAACATCTTAAGCCTCAAAATATGACTGTGATATTAACCTAATAACTGTGAACCGAGTTTTATGTTATATAGTAGCAGAATTGCGTTTAACCATTTAAAACAAGTACTATTGTGGCAATTTAGATAAGTAAGTTTTCTTATTATGTAACAGGTTGTCGTAAATATTGTAAATGTATTTGATTGCTTTTCTGTTTAGAAATAAAATTACTGTTTTAGTTATTGAGACTTTTACATACATACTGATAGAAAAGTGTGAGACGGAAAACGTAATTATTGCACCAATCTTTCAAGTAATTTGGTTAAATGCAGGCAGACAATAGATTCTTATTCTGCTCCAAGTACTTGCAGATCACATACTTTAAATTTAATAATGAAGCAATCAGTTTGCAACTTAAATTACGTGCAGCTAAATTATTAAAATATTTTTCATCACGATATCTTTTACGAAAAGAATAGCCTGCTGCATTTGGTAGAAAAATATATACAAAACTCATGAATATATTTTGATATATACATCAAAAACTTTTCAGCTATTATAATATTATTAAATAAAATAGATTTTAAATGCCTTTTGACCGGCATTAACAGTAGCAAAAGTGTTAACGGCCCACTTAATGCCACACCATCTGTATGACAGAAAATATGAAGCTTAGCTATACAAACTGCTTTCATTCAACTTCAAAGTCTTGGCTTTAAAAAATGGCTGTTTGATGTTCATTTAAAATTGTTACAGTAATTTAGATTAATAGCGTTTTTCTCGTTTCTACGCTGTCTTGTTATTTGTTGTATGCTTGTAAACACCTTGCGATAGAGAGCTTGTTCTCTAGTGGGTTTGATTTCCGGGTCGTGTAAAATGATATTAGGTTTTTCGAGAAGTTTTCAGTGTTAGCTCAAGTCTCGAAATACTCGCCCACTGTTATATAAGGCTCATCATAGCTGGCAAAACATGGGTGTTTTTCCCTCTGATATTACCCTTTGGAAAATAAGGCGTGATGCTGTTATATTAAAAAATAAATAAAAAGTAAGTGACATTTTGTAAAGCAAGTATTCAATAAAGGATCTCCCTGCATAACAGAAAACAAGATAAAGCTTCTGGAATATTGAAAAACTTGCACGTTATAAATGGGCTTTTAGGCACATGGTAGCCGACGACCCTTTAGTGGTCATCTGTCCGTCTATGTCAAAGCCTTTCCGTCCTACATCTGCCGGTTCCAAATCACTACACTTTCCTTCAATTTATGTTTATTTCCAAAGGACCTTGGCCGCACACGATTAGATTTTTGTTGTTTTGGCTTTACGACATTTTTCTGTAATCTTATGACTCCGTAATCGACTGCAACAAAATATAAAAGTACAATTTTATGATGTCAAACGCCATTATTTAGTTTACATCGAAGTAAAATGTTTGAGAAACCGCTAATCAACTGCAAATATTTTTGATATGCTGAAGCACAGATAAGATAATACTATGCTAAAGTAAAAATTAATATGATTTTATAATTCAGTTAAAAATAGACAACTCTTGCAATAGAGAGCACGCCCTGTATCGCAGAGAACTTTATAATCACAGCTGTAGATACAAAGTACACTCAGATCATAACAAACATTAATTTATAGATCAAACTTTTGCCCGTTGTGAGTCGAACCGACAGACTCGTCCATCACTTGCCACTCCCACCGCGTTACTGGGGCTGAGAAATATGAAAATTATAATAATAATATCATTACAAATACACACAACGCTATCTAGACCCAAAGTAAGCACATTATTATAGGTTTTGTATAGATACAATATTTTTCTTTATACAAATTTCGATAACACCATTTATTGAAGTATAAAATTACGTGCAATAAACAACACGACTACTTCGAGGCCATTGTACTTAGGATATTGAATAACAGGAATCATACTTCGTTTATGTCTTTGTTCATATATTATACGTTACTTCATCGATTTTCTCATATGTGTCTCTTGGTGTTAATATATTTTGATGTTTAGGCTTTGTCTCAAACAAAGAAGAGAGTGATAGCTGCTTGTTGTATAAAAACTTTATGTATTAGGTCAATGACTTTATATGTACAGGTTTTGTCTATCTTTAATAAATAATGTTTAGTATTTCGTCCAATATGATCCCAATAATGTTGTGTCTTGTTGTCTTATCGCGTAAACAATATTCCTATTGTTTCGAAGTGGATATTATTAAATTATGTATAAGTGACCGAGAGCTATCAATTTTGATGTAACACTACACTGACCACACCCTACCGAACTCCGGGCTAATATTGAGAACTTATCGAAAGATACACAAATTATCACTTTAAGACCTCTACGTGACAATTCGTACACGTTACTATTGAACCATTCAGGCAGTATAGCATACAACTCAAAGCTAAGCTCAATACATTTGAAATGTTTAGACTTCAGTATTCTTAAAGTACCCAGTATAAAATAGTGCACTTTTATTAAAATACATCTTGAATGTAGCTATTCCCAAACCACACATATCTTAAGTAAAACGCGCAGTTAATCAGTTTTTTCTAAGTAACGAATATTTGTTTTACCACTACTACTTACAAGAAAGAATAAAGTACTTAGGTTGAGATATTACTTTGAAAATAAATAGTTTTGTCTAGACTTGCAACTTCTAAAATGGTATATGAAGTGAAATGACCAAATTAATATCATACAGGGAATGACTTACGTATAATATGTAAGAGTGGAAGAAAAACGTTCTCGAAGGCGAAATCTGAAAATGATGCTGATACAATGGGTTTTTTTTTTGATTATTAAGTACTATGTCATAAGAAAGATGCATTGCATGCAGACAGTTAAATTGAAATGAAGGTTTATTTATTATCAAATAAATTTATATTCCATTTTATTGTCAATAAACTAGCTGGCTGCCTGAGAGTAAACTTCTTTACCGGCACGTGGACCTAAATGCTAAAGGTTTAGTAGGTCCTAGTTGCTCTACCTAAAACTTCCTTACTTAAAGTGTTTATCCTGTGACCGCTTATTAATCACTACCCTTATGTAAGATCTACCTACCTACCTTCATTTAGGACGTGTTCCCAACCATGTAGGCATAGCATAGTTGTGGACATAGCAGTTATTTGAGCGAAAAATGTAGCAAAAATAAACTCACTACGAGCTAAGAGAACTAAACTAAATTGAACAATTTTTACTCATAAACTATTAAGGCAACTATTAAATATTCAAATAAAAAACAAAACATGAAAGAAGTAATTAAAAATGTAAAACGCTATAAATCTTCATATCTTTAAGTTTTTGTCACAAAGTTTGAATAATTTTGCTTAAACGATATTACTTTTACAAACATAAATAACGAATGATATTACATAATGAGAGCGTATCTAACACATGGAGTAATAATATATATTGTACAAAATTAAATGGAGATGGAATTAAGAAATCTTGAAGAACTTGATATGGACCTTGTCTGATTTTTGGGGCCCATCATAGCTGGTGAAACATACGTATATATTTTACCTTTGCCTACTCTTTCAAATAGAAATACGGAACGATTAACAATAATATCTGTATATGTATCAAAACCCCTGGACCAATAGCGATAGTTTATGTTTAGAAAATATTAAAATTTACTACCTTTTGCTCTCAAAAATTATTATAAAGCTTAAAACCCAAAGTACGAATAACTGTGAACTAAAACTAGATGCATCGATAATTTTCAGTTCACGAGATACGAGTATAGACGGATCGATTACACTCATGGTTCAAACTAGGTCTAGTAAGTTTAGCCTTTTTCGATACAGTTGTTAATGACTTAATTGTGACGGCGACCATTACATACATTACGTAAACTAAATCTAATATTACGAATGTGTTATATGATTTACTAGCTGTTGCCCGCAGCTCTGCCTGCGTGAATGTCGGTTATCGCATAATATATTTTTACTAATCATGAACATGTCTCTTTTTATACATTGACGGTTTTTCATAAAAACTTTCATCCACTATTTCAACCTCTTCGAATCATTTTTGCTATAAAGATAGCCTATGTTGTTTCTCAAGATCTAGTCTATCTGTATACAAAAACGGTTCAGTGTTTTAGGCGTGAAAGCAGCGACAGACAGACAGAGCTACTTTTGCATTTATAATAGTATAAATTTCTCTTATGTAAAGGTTTTAAATACTTAACAATTCAAGAATACAATTCAGAATAGAACTAAAAGCGGTCCCGTTTAAGCTACTCTTGTATTCTTGCAACTTTTAAACAAGCGTAAATACCTATCACAAAGCTATTATAGTGTCCCTAATATGGTTATCCCTAACCATGTCCAAAGTCATTCTAGCAGTTTGCTAGAATGACTTTTGAAATTGAGTATAAAAAAAAAACTTATGTTAAACCTGGAATTGTACTATGTATGTACAGAATCATACGATCGATGGATAAAATATTTTGTCTTTGTATCCTATAGGTACCTAATCTCTTCTTACCTGGATGAAACTGACTGAAAGTTTATGTAAATTTGTTTACTAAATCTATTTTCGTCACATCACATAGATACCGAATGTTTCTCTCACGTCTTTGTACCTATCTGGACATTAAAATCTACGAATATTGTTATTTTTACTTTCAGTTGTCTGACGGCTTACAAAAATTGGCAGTCTCTAAACCAAGACTTATCTTCCCGTGCTAGACTATTGTGTTTACCAATTTTATTACATACTAGCTTTCTGTGGCGCGGTTTTACCCGCGTCTATGCTTAGTGCTCTGCTCGCGTCGCCAGTAGCATGATGTTACATACCCTATAACCTTCGTCAAGAACTGAGGCCCTAGACAAGTGGCATAGATGAAAAAATGTATGAGATTGACATAAGCTAATGCCAGCGCTAATGTCAATGCCATAGATTTTTTAATCTATTCTATGAAAAGAATAAAAAATTATGCCACTTGTCTAGGGCCTCTGGGCTATCATACGCAAAAATAATTTTTCAAATCCGACTTTTAGTTCCAGAGATTAGCGCGTTGAAACAAACAAATAAACTCTTTCGCTTTATATGATAATATAGATAGATTAGCTTGCTTCATACATTCGATTCTCTACGATATATCATCGTAGCTATAATAATAATTCGTTCACAATCAACGACGGCGGTCGGCCATAGCGTTTGTAAACAAAGGTTCTCGAGGTAGTCCTGTAACTGGATGCCGCTATGTTTACACGTCGGCTCGAGAGACGAAGTAAGGGTCGAATGTACTACAATGTACGCCAAGTGAACCAATATGTATAAGTCCTCGTGTGAGTGAATGGGCGGTTATGTTCGTGTCATAACTAAATGTTACACTATATGGTTCAATGTTGATTCGATGCCACTAAATATTCTCTAGGGATACCGTACATGTATGCATTTTGTACAATAAAATAAAATAAAATATGTTTGTTTATAAACAGACTAGCGACTTTGCCCGCGCGAAAATTGCTATGTGTTTAATTAATGTAACTCGGGAATCAGAGCGATTTTCGGGATAAAAAGTAGCCTATGTCCTAAAACCAAATCTATCTACATACCAATTTTCATCGAAATCGGTTTAGCGGTTTAAATTTAATATAGTGGTTAAGTATTCTTAAACTTTCTAAATCAGCGCGCAATTTTCTTAGTTTTTCTTTCATAAGAAAGGTTCTTATGAAAGACTGACTGAATGACAATAACAAACACAACAAAAAAGAACGAAATTGATCTAGGCGTTCACGCGTGATGCCATGACCAAGAGAAATAGGGATTTATTTTTATATATATATAGATAATTATCATAATCATCGTCATTTCTGTCGAACGTCAAAGCGTTTAGTGTTATAAAAAAGGGCACCTTTGTCTAACAGTTGAAAAAATAAAATTAAAATTATTGCCCTTGTTACTATTTTTTTTAAATTTAATATGTGGACACTATCACACAACGTCATCTAGTCCCAAGCTAAACAGAGCTTGTATTATGGGTACTAGATAACTGAAATATAATATAATTACATACTAATAAAATATAAATACATACTTTTTTTTTGTAAATACATACTTAGAATACATAGGAAACACTCAGACTGAAGACAAATACAAATTAATATTCATCAAACAAATCGAATCGAATCCACGACACCCGACGTCGCAGTCAGTTACACTAACCACTAGACCAACGGTGCAGTCAATTTGTAGTTAGTATTGAAAAAAATTCATCACACTCAACTTTGTGCGTCTTTGACAATTAAAAGATGCTGAGATTTATCTCAGGTTTCTTAATATTTTCAACTTTCGAGTCCGGTTGAAAAATAAAGAGAAACGACTGAACTTTTTATACTGGTGGTTTAAGTTTGTTGAATCGAACTTATTTATTTATATTTTCATATACTATATTTTTTTTATTTACATATTAGTCTACCAAAGTGACGCCACCCCGCCTGATGGTAAGCAGTCAGTGGAATCCAGAAGTGGTGGCCACCATACCAAAAGCCATCGTCTTAAACTACTGGTATGGTAGTACTATGGTGGCTGGGAATGGGGTTAGGGGAAGGGAATGAGGGAGGTGCAGAAAGAGGAAAGGGGGAAAATTGTGCCTCCGGCGCTCTTACTCACCGAACGAATCGCAATAGTACGGATACTACTACTCTTACGTCGATCTTCTATGAGAGGGTAGTACTTCCCCGGACGATCCGGCCCATTTATGCTGAAACCAGCGTGGATCTACTATCGACAAAATGTCTATCTATATTCCTTATTTAAGTTCTTATACCACTAGTTGAAAGACAATTTATTTTACTTCAATACAGTTTTAATAAAGTGTAGGCGTAGGTTCTCTCGAAAGGGTAGGTAGCTCTTATTTATTTCGTCTGACAATTCTTACAAATGTAAAAGTATTATTCTGTAGCTGACATCGCCTACTTGTTATTAACTCAAGATTTTTCTCATATTTTATGTTCTCAAGTTGTACCTTAAAACCAGGGAGTTTATAATTTTCACTTTATTACTAAACTCTCACGTGATACCATCTTAGTGAGTAAAATATTTTAGTACTGGGACGAGTAAGGAATAAAGTAAGATGTAGGATATCTCTGCACATCATATAGTTCAAACTTGGACAATAAAAATGGGGTTTTGCTTCTAGGGAAAAATTAATGAACATTTTCTTTAAGTATACCTACCTACTCCTTTTGTTTGTCATCTATTTAGCTTCAATAACTTGCTTGTATTACAACAATTCTCATATATAAATATGTAGGTATATCTGTACCGATTAGGTTTCAACATCATCAAAGAGCAAAAACGACAACTGCTGGAGCCAAGACACTCCAAATGAAGGGTATTGTCATAATCACTACGTTAGATGTACAATTTGGTAACTTTCTTATGGTATTTCATAAGTTGCCTAATTATGCATCCTGAGGCGTTCTAGACCAAAGCTCAAATGGACATTTCAACATACTGCCAAGATAGCTAGAATCCAAAAACTAAAAATATATATCTAGACTATAATATGTAATACATGCCCCAATTCACACACGTTTAAAGAGAAGCCAATTTACAGGTACTTCATAAAAACAAACATACTCAGAAGAACTGTACATATTCGTATCACGTATTTTTACTCATACGGAAGGCCTAAGTACATTGTTTCAAAAATTCAAAGCCGTACCTGTTCGAAGTTTCATCTCTAGTTCGTGCGGGCACCGAATCTACAGAAATTCATAAAGTGATTGCAATATGGAATAACTGTTTGTACTAAGACTGCAGTTCCCTTTCATATTGTCCTTCAAATCGACAGTATACATAATAATTTGGATTGTTGCTGTGTCAGAACTTTGGAAACCAAAATAGAGGAACGTGGAGCTACCTCATTTAGTTTTAACTGATACCATGTCATTATAAGGATTGGCCAAGTAATATTTGGCCTTTGGTTCTTTTTGCTTTCGAATAAAAGCTTGCTCTTATGTGCATAGATACGAATCAAAAAGCGTTTACGCCTCATGAGTAGCAACGTCGCAATTTAGTGTCATATTTCTTGATTTTAAATTTTTATCATTTAAATTTTATTAAGAGTACTCACCTACAGAATTTTACAGAGTACATAATTGCTAATATTTTACCATTTTAAGACTGTAAACAACAATCGAATTCAGTTGAAATGTTACATCACTTTTACCGTAGCTTTGTCAATTATATTTTAAATGAGACTTTATTTCCTTTATTTAAAAATAATGCCACCGGCTAATGCCTTGAATACCAGAATATTGGATCAACCATCACAAGGCTTTGCAGGAGTGAAAAATAAATCTCTAATTATCACTCAATCCTTTTATAATAATGAAGCTTTAATGTTATTCGTTGCCAAAGTATTTTGCATATTTGCTATTGAACAGCATTTAGATCAGACCCTTTTTCCACGAAAACGTAGACAGAGACTTATATTATATGTTGCCAGCCCAAATTTTGGATCCCATAATTTTTTTATAACAGTTGGTAAGACGGTTGCCCTTTACCAAATCCAGACTCGGGGCCAATACCAATAATATTTCGACAAATAAACTAACCCTAGGATTGAACCAAAGACCTCTCGTAGAACAAAGAGGCAGTTAGGACTAGCTAGACGCTAAAACGGCGATTAACTGTCAGCTACTATGTTAATGATCTTTATTAATATTTGGACAAATAAATAAATTAATTATTTCAGAACAATGTAAAGTACTTTAATACTTACAGTCTTAGTGGACAAAGTCTCTGGTTTCCAACTAAAAGCACCACGTATTAAATATAACTTCTAGACAAATGTATGTGTCTGACAAGTCTGTAAAGTTTTAACGATTTGAATAACAAAGATAAGTGTATGTAACATAGTTTAAATCGATATCTTTTTCGCTTTGATAAAATAAATTAAACCAAAAAATTCAAACATCATACCAACAGATTTTTTGGACAAAACACTACAATTATATTTTTTTGCCAATAATTCATGCATCATCGGTTGCATTGTTGGTAAGTGATAACTGCCACACTCACTTTATGCTTCGGTGAAAATTAAGAGATATTGAGAATTACTCTTTATTATGTTTTTGCTATTATTTTCTCATCGGACGAGGCAGGTCTAGGAAACGAAAAGGAAAACGACAAATACGAAAAGGGTTAGAGAAATAAGATGTTAGACAAAAAGACACGAAAGTGCATGAAAGAGTCTTTAGCCCAGCAGTGGAATAAAGAGTTTAGTGAATAAAAAACATTGTTAACTAGCGCATAAGCACAATATTCTAAAAATATAGTGATATTGTCTTTTGTATTTTAAACTGAATAACACCAGCGTTTTTACTATCTTGCCGACACGCACTGACTCTAAAGCATAATAAATTAAATTTGCTGAATACTAAATTAAATTATTATTACTTTTCTGCACAAACTTTTTGCAAAATATTTATTTACTTCATAAAAACATTCAAAATTAAGTACGTACTAAATTATATTTCACAGAAATATTGTCATAATTAATTTAGCAGTAATTGCCCATTCTATATTCATTGAAACAAAGTTACAAGCTAAGAGCCTACCTAAATAATATAAGTGAAAAATTATCGGGGATATATTTATTTTCTCTATAAGTAAAGCAGACACCATGCCTGCTGATCAGAAAAAATGAGAAAGAAGAAGAAAAAGACAAAGAAACGAGGTTATAATCAACCCAAATAAAAACAAATAACAGCAATATTTCATTAGAACACCAGGGCTTTGTTTAAAAAAATAGTTAAATGCATTCTATAAGGAACGCATTATGAAACACAACACCATTGACTATCTATTTAATCCCGTTAGCCATCCAATTAACTAGAACAAATCCACGCGAGCTCCATTAACCCAGCTATCAGGTTTCTAGATGGTGAATAGAAAATGCACACTCACTTTGTGTACACAACATTCATACTAACGCCTTTACGAGCGACGACGTTTTAGGTTCAATTTAAGTCTGATAACGCGATTGAAGACGCAAAATTTCAAAATTGTTTTAATGCTGGGTGTGGCGTAATGATCGACTTTAAAAATGAAATTAGTGTTATATGACTAAAATACGAACTACCAGTGTATTACATGTAATATATAACATATAACTTGGTCGGTGTTTCTAAAGAAATCAGTGTTAAGTTACAATAATATCGTTTTTTACATGATGGCAGCAGCAGCTCACGGAATTAGTACACGCACTTCACACAACAATAGGTGCTTGCTCAGTTGGCTCCAGATAAGAAGTAAATAATATATGAGCTTTACTCAAAGTTAAGTTTAGTAGTTTAGTACGTAAGCAATTTAATACTTTAGTATAAATTACTTTGTCTATTCTGAAATACCAGTTACATAATCATAATATCCTTCGGCATGACAGGCGTAGATCACTTTTGACATACCTAAACACTTTTACAAATAAATCAATCTACAATTATTTTCGTTTTTCATATCGAATATCGAGTAAAAATTAAATATTCGTTGATGTATTTCCAATTATAAATTAGAGCATTATCAACGAATAAATAAATAAGTTTAACCATTTCAGCCGCTTTATCAATTGTGAGTCGAGCCTTAATCCCCTCTGGATTGCAATTTCGCCGTCTTAATTGCGTAACCATTGCCACACGTACTCGCTAATATTTTCTGCGTTAACACCATATAAAATTATAATTAGTGCGTTTCAATGAGTACCGTAGTTAAATGCGGTAGCAACATAAATAACAGCTGACTGCATTTGTACGAATGTGGAGTGGTCACCTTTGTTCTCTAGAGTATATATTTAAAACTTATATACAGCTTGTCATGGTCGTGAGTTTCCACTGCGGTTTATAAATCATTTAGATATTATGTTGCTAGAAGTTTCTACATGTATGTTTAACAGTGATAACTTTACAAAATGTTGCTTTAAAATTATAGAACTTTCTTATAAATGTATTGAGCTTACCATAATAATAGCTAAGCATTATTAATTGCTAATAGTGGCAGACGAACAAGCGGACTACATGGTGTTTAAAATAAAACCATCGCAACGTAAAAAAATAAAAACATCTTTTTGTAGCCGTTACAGTAATCTCTTCTGTTCCCAGTGTGTTATTCTGATTACTATGAATGAAAAAAGACTTAACACTTTACCTCACGACATTTTGCCACTGAGTTAAATAAGTAGGTGCCTCATGTAGATCGTCAAATAAAATCCTCGAAGAAGCTACTTAACAGCGTACTCAACTTGATTAATTAAGCCTTATTTGTGTTTGAACTTTGCTAAGCTTTACTTTCAGCATTGGTTTGTACTTCAGTTCAGACCATTCAGGTCCGATGTTGCAAATAGTATGTAGAAATATTTAATGCCTACATTTTCTTTTGCGCGTTCAAGTGCTATTATTTCAGAAGTCGCTAGCAGTAGGTATTCGTTCTCGTTCTTTATAAAAGGTATGTTTTTCCATCCAATTTAAGTACTATGGGTATGTACATATTTGTACACCCAAGAAGTATTATTCTATTGCTTGTCAAGTAAATTAATAAAATTACTACTAGAGTCGAATGTTGAAACCAAAATACTAACATATTTCTCACAAACAAAGTAAACTAATCTATAATGTACAGTGTAGTTTTAAACAGCTATAACAAAATACGGTTCCTATAAGTTTAATTACATATGATGAAGTTTCAACCAGAAGCCAGTTAGGATTATTTAATAGAATATTGCGTTGAGGTGGTTGCCCTTGTAAAGCGGTAACTGCAAAATGGTTTACCGTTATTATAAACTACTACTAACTTGGAAGTGAGGTAAACGATGAACTTGTACAGAATATAGTGCCAGAGAGCTAATGTAAAGGGCGTGTCACCCGCCGGATGTGCCCAAAGCGGAAGTCTTACCCCACAGAGTAAATACGCCTTCACTAAAAGCTCTCTTAAGAAATGTAGTCAAATCTTTCAGAGAAAATATTGTTAGTAAAGGCATTCACGTTGACTCCCATTATAACAAGCTGTAGATAATACTTTTTATAACTATAGTTTAAGTTGTCCGACCTTCTACAATCTAGCGTCAGAATTATTTTATAACACAAATGTTTATTCTGCTTTAAAGGAATTTATTATTCGCATCTGACCCTCACCAAACGCTGATCATAGAGTTTCTTATACACATATTCATTTTGTAACAATTACATGACATCATATACTAATTCATATTATGTATACACTGACAAAAAATATTCGTTTTAAAAACAGCTTATATTCTAGTTTTCTCATAATTTTTGTTAATGTTATCTAATATATAAAATTTTCGTGTCACGGTGTACGTTATTGAACTCCGAAACGGCTCGACCGATTTTCGTGAAATTTTGTATGCATATCGGCTAGGGTTGATAATCGGACAACATCTATTTTTCATCCTCCTAAATGTTAAGGGAAAAGGGATGAAAACGATTGTATGAAACTTCTTCATAGTTTTGAAATTTTGTTTTGGAATACTTCTATTTTTTTTTTAATTGGGGTGGATTTATAGGGACGGAATTAGGGACGAAATATTATTTTGAAGTTAGTGACTTAAAAATTGAAAAGAGGGGGAAGGGAGGGGGTGAAAGAGAAGTTAGGGGTAGGGAAGAAGAAGTGAGGGGAAGTGCGGAGGAAGTGAGGGGAAAATGAGAGAAAGATGAGAAGGAAGTGAGTGAAAAGTATGGGGCAAGGTAGGGGAAGGGAGATGTAAGTGAGGGGTAAGCAAGGGGAAAATGAGGGTGAAGCCAGGGAAAGGGAGAGTGAAATGACGGGGAAAGGAGAGGGGAGGAAGGGGAGAGGGGAGGGAGGGAAGACGCGGAATGGGAGGAGTGGGGAAGAAGGGAGAGGGAAATAGGGGAAAGTAGTGAAACGTTTACGGGGGATATCTGTAGGTAGGTGAAAGAGGGTTTGTAGAATGGGAGATTAGAAATATATCTATTTATATAAAAATAAATCCCTATTTCCCTTGATCACGGCATCACGCGTGAACTGGACCGATTCCGTTAATTCTTTTTTTGTTGTGTTTGTTATTGCCAGGAGAAGGTACTACGAAAAATTAGATAATATGTAAGACAGGACAACGTCTGTCGGGTCCGCTAGTTATTATATATTAAAACATTAATAATAAGAGACAAACACAAACTCCAATTCCAAAATTTATTCATAATTTTCTACTATTGTCTAAATTATTAAGTTACCTGTGGCTAACTTACAGCGCTACTATAACGGTACTTAAATAATTAATCCATTAATTTTGTTCGTTTAGTAAATTAGTGGCTTATTAAATTTGTACTAAAGGAGGAGGTTTCTCAACTCGACCGGATAACTTCGTCATTTATGAACCGATTACGATGATTTTTTTTGTTGGAAATTAGATATCTCAAGTGTGGTACCATGATAAGGAAACCAGGATCTGATGATGGCATCCCAGGGAAATGGAAGGGAACTTTCGAAAATCGTTTTGGCGATTAGTGCATTTGTTATTTTTTTCATTTAGTATTTTAAGGCACTACTATTTAGTGAAGGTTTGGAGTCGATCTGATGATGGAGCCGAATGACAGTCGAGGGAACTCGACAACGATTTACAGTAAGTGCTTGGGGTTTGGACTTAATTCATTTCTAATGATGAGAACTTTGCACCCTTAAGGGTTTTTAAGTGCCATTAACCTATATTAGGTTCAGAAAATAATAAAAGTTCGGCAATAAGTACCTAGTATCCATTGCTCATGACAGGCTTGCGGCGCGGCGTAGCCGTGGCGCCTTCCTTTACCGCTGTCTCCGCATATAAAAAAAACTAAAACCGTACTTGCAATACAAAACAATTTATCTGCTGCCTGAACTGCATTTCCCTTTGGAGCATTGGCAACCGCTAAAAATCTATGTAAGTATACTGCTCTTTATCGACTCATTTCGGTAAAATACGGTATTGATATCGGCATGATGTTTATTATTAATATGTATTAGGATGAAGAAATAATAAATATAGTAACTTTAGAAATACTTAGTATATAAATATAGTTATAAAATGGATAATAAGCTCAACTTCTCTGTTGCATTAGGCTTGCCTGTTAAGATAAATGTAAGTTTATGATTAATAAATAAATAAATAAAAATAAATAAAATTAAACAAAATTCACGAATTCTCTTTAAAATTATGTAAGGCATTGATAGTAAGTAATCAAACAAAGCAACCTTGCAACTAAAGTAATAAGTAGACACGCCGACTTAACTATTTCATCTATTTTGCAAGAAATTGATTTAGTTTACTTTCAAAGCTTTTTTTATCACTTACTGCATAAATATTTTATATCTATCTATTGAAAAATAATGCATCGATAAGCAATATTATAATTCTAAGTACCGGTGAAATGTCGACACGAGCTTTGGCAGTGAACCAAGAATCAGGTGCTTTTACAAACGCAAAATTCAACCGTCGTATTTCAATTCGTTTCTTCGGCGATTTAAAAATTTCTGCGGGGTCTATGTAAATCAACTGGATTATCTCGTGTCCTCGGCCTCCAGCCTATTTCTTTCCCTTGGATTAATCGATTTGAAGGCTTTCTTTGTTTTTATTTTGAAATGAATGAAGTATTCATTAAATTAAAAGTCGTCATCTTGGTTTTATTCTGAAAGGCACATAATCAATTGCTGAATGAAGGGCTTATTCGAGGATTCTTATTGCTAGAGTCAGATTAATTTTGCTGCACATTTGTCTTAAAAATTTGTTTAGTTACTTATTGCAATTTATATTTTAAGGTAATTGAAATTATTGTTTGTATAGCTCTAAATTTATACAAATTTCTTAAGGTTAGGTTCAAAATACTAATGTCGAATGAGCTAGCTTCAAATTAAACATTTAAGACTAAAATACTAGTCTTGCAAAGAAAATTCACCTAGGTATGTAATTGTATCTTCACAGTCCCTTATATAAATACATTTGTTTCAGTACATACTTGTGAAACAAATAAATCAAGATGAGGCTTAAACGGCATTTGAGGTAGAGCCACGTTTGTAGTGCGAAGAGAATACGTAAACAAAACGTGGAATTACAAGATCAATACTTATAGTGAGTCTAAATACCTATTATTTGTATGTGAAATAGGAGCTTTGTTGTCTGTATTAATTTGATTTGCTTTAATAAAATTGTGTGTAGTATCTATGTTTTACTACACACAGTTCTGTCATTTTCACGTTCAATAAGCAAAATTTACATCGTCAAAATAAAAAAAAATTGTGTAGGAATTAACGTTTCAATTTCAATTTTAAAAACATTTTAAAGTGAGTATAGCAACTAAAAGCTGTTTCTTAAAAAACATAGCTATGTTTTTTTTAAAGGTTAGTTGCCTAGTTGTTAGTATTTTTGTGTTAAAATTTAGTTCATTTCAATAATAAGTAGGTACCTAAAGCTGCTACGACCGAACACACAGCAAACAACTCCTCGACTTCAGTTGAAAATCGTCTACTATCTTTACGAGGCCAAAATTTGCACTTACAAAGTATGTGTATTGGGCAGATCGCTGCTAATTGGCATTAAGTGTGACCGTGTTTGTACTACATTGCATGCAAATCGCTTGACCTTGGCAACACTAACAAAGCTTAGGAGTTAAGCAGAGGACAAATTATAAATCAATCAATCAATCAATCAATTTTTATTTGTTAAACATGGGTGGGTACATGAAATGGTCTTAAAATAAATATAGTGCGCCATGCTTTGTCATTTGACATACAAATATTATTTAAATAACAATTGGATTTAAATTATGTCCATGATAATTAATTAAATTATAAAATATACAATAATAGCATTATCTAATTAATTATAGCATTGTCATGTCATTAGATATTAACATCATTTAGAAAATCTTCTACTGAATAATAACATTTGTCAATAAGCAGACTAAACAATGCCATTTTGAATTTATTTAGAGGAAGACTCCTTAACGTTATGGGTAATTTATTATATATTCTGGGTGCCATGCCAAAGAAACTCTTTTGTACTAATGCAGTCTTGCAATGCATATTTGTCAATATATTAATTTAATCATTCAAGTCAATTTCATATTTATTCAAATTAGAGCATTTAATTACACATGTGCTGTCATCGGCAAAGAGAACCATATCATGTTTTGTGGAGTGTGGAAAGTCATTGATGTAAATCAAGAATAGTAGCGGCCCAAGCACGCTACCCTGTGGTACTCCATATTTTATAAACCGAGGTTCTGATATGTATTTTTTATTCACTTCAGTATCATATTCTAGTGATTTTAGTACATTGTTGTCTGTCACTTAGGTAGGATTCGACAAGTTTGAGAGTATTTCCTCTAATACCATAACCAGATAATTTTCTAAGTAAGATTTTATGGTTTACATAATCAAAAGCTTTCGGCAAATCGGTATATATGGCACAGACTGGTATCTTTTTGTCTACAGACCTAATAATGTTTGACAAAAATTCTTTTATAGCCATATTTATTGTGTATTTTTTTCTAAAACCTTTTTGTTCTGAGCAAAATAGATTATGCTTATTAAAAAAACTATAAATGGAATTGTAAATTACTTTCTAATTTTAGAAAATACTGGAATTTTTGCAATAGGTCTATAGTTTTTTATTTCTGCTTTGTTATCTTTCTTGTGTAAAGGCCTAATAATTACCTTCTTTAAGCTATTAGGATATGTACCATCAGTAATACACAGATTGATTATGTGTGTTAAAAGTGGAGCTATAATATATTTAACTGATTTAATTACTTTTGTACACACACTATCATACCCAACAGTATTTGTGTTTTTTAGACTTGTAATTATTCTAATGAGGACATCATTTGATACTGGCAAAATAAATAATGAATTTAATGTCATACTATTATATATATTACTAGAATTAGAACTAGTATAATTACTGCTATATATATATTATCTTCCTTTTCCTTTTTCTTACTCATTCACTATCCATACGCAGTCGGCTTCGGATTGGTTGTTCGTGATTTCTGCAATGCTGCAATGCATATCCATCTCGCACGATAAAAAGGAATACTAGAAGGACTTTGAAATATGATGTGTTGTATCCTTCGGGAACCAGACCCATTTTCGGGATAAAAAGCCTAACCACCAAATCTAAATTTTTTTTTGAAATCGCTTCAGCCGTTTAGGTGCTGAGTGGTAACAAACGCACACACACACACTCATACATACACACACAATCTGTCGCATTTATAATATTAATAGGATCATAACGTTTATTAAGTGAAATTCAAAACTGCAACTTCACATTTGCTGAGAGAAATATTTATTCTACGGAAAATTTCGTAATTCAAGCTACCATTGCAATAAAATTCGATTTGTTTCACAAAGTATTTAAAAGTATCACAGCAGTAGCGTTTAGTAATACTGAAATATATATCTTTTATAGAGAAAGCTGATGAAAAAAAAAAGTATGATGCAACGTATTCAGTGAATCTTTTAATAGACTCACCACACTTGGTGTTACACTGGGTTTTCTCGTATACTTAGGTGCTTAAAAAGCTTAGAGTTTAAAATAGGCTATAGTTTTTAGTCTAATATAAATTTGTTAGGTTTCTATGCCGCCAAAATGTCATTGGGCATAGTAGTTGCAAAACCAACTGGTTGGAATGTCATCTGAAACATCGTAAATGTGTGAGAGGACCCGCATTTCAGTGATCGGCATCGATTGGCATTATTTATCGGCATTTCGGTTGGCATATTACTCACATGCTTCAAACGAAACATGGCATTCTTATTTGACATTCTTATAAAGAATTTAGGTCGCACCAATATTTTTATACATATTAAAAGGAAACTTAAAAATACCTATGTTGGATTGTAAAATAGAGAAGAATGAAAACAGCAGCGAAGAAACCTCAAGGATAATATTATTAAAATTTTAAAATACAAACTTGAGTTAAAAATACTGTAGACAGGCAGTTTTGAAACGAACTCAGTTAACCTGAAGGTTTTTTTATGTATTTGTATTTTATTTCTCATATATTTTATTTCATATCTTTTACTCTGTCTGATAGTGAGCACTCAGTGTAGTTAATGAAAGGAAGATATTACAATATTCCTTTATGATGTTTTTACAACCTGCTTAAAAGACCCGAGATCAAAATAAGAAGGAAGAATACCTAACGTAATGTTAAACAGTGCTATATTTTAAGTTGACCAACATACAAAATTATGTATAAAGTACCGAGCCGTTATTGCATAGTGTGAGATTGCAAACTGTCTTAAATTATGCACCAGAAGTTAAAAACGAAGCAAGAGCTTAAAAAACCGGTCATATTTTTCCTTTTAGTGTGCTCATGGAGTGTTATTGTAAATTTTGCAACCGCATTGTATGGCTGTTCTACTTAAATAAATTAGAAATAAAATTGACTACTAATTTTACATTAGATGGGGAAACAACATTTATCCTTAGTGCTGTTTTTAGTGGTCCGGGTTTAAGCTTTCATTGCACAGTTGAATAAGCATAACCGACTGGACAAGTAAAGCGAAAAAGGAAGGTCGTTTACGAATTCGGCCTATTTCGACCAAACAAGCTAGCTTTTCGTTCTTGCAAAAAGTACTTTACCTTGCGATGGACACATTTGAAACATGAAAAATTGTTTCAGATTTATCCATACTGCATAGTCAATCTCTACTCCTTACGCCACTAATATCAAAACCAGGTTTTTCAAAGATAAAAAACCGATACTTAGAGTTTACCAAACCAAGTTTGTCAATACTACGATATCCTATTCTATAATTCTATAAATATCATATGTGTGTGTCACATGTGTGTGTGTGCGTATGTGTGTTTGTTACCACTCAGCGCCCAAACGGCTGTACCGTGTGTAGATAGATTCGATGCCGGAGACGGACATAGTCTACTTTTTATTCCAAAAATTAGTCTGGTTCCCGAGGAATACAACCGATACAACAAAACATATTTTACGCGCAGGCGAAGCCTTGGGGCGCAGCTAGTATTAGATATTTATCGCAGGTAGCACTCAAGCGGCTAAATGCTATTCTAGGCAAATAATATGCCAGAATAGTGTTTTAGATATACTGCACCCACTGTCCAAATAATTTACGTGCCTCTTATTTTTATTCGAAATTTTATCAATTAATATACTTCTAAATTATAATGTTATCGAATAATTGCATGTAATCACAATATAGTGTTAGTTTGTGTTCATGTGTCTATGAGTGAACTACCTACTGAATGCGATATAAAAGGATTAGTTCATATCAGTGCCAGAGCATGGTTTGAATGATAAAACTATGTTTATCAAATTGGAATCACACTAACTAGTTGATGTACTCGCTTTGGCATTTTCATCTACATTTATACGATACTAGTACATTATGGATGAGATTTGATTCAGTTGGGGGAATATTTTTTTGAAAAGGCCGATAGTTGTAGGAGATTTGATATTAATCCAATATTCATAATTCAAAATCAGTTTATTTCGTCATTTTATATAGTAATTTATACTTAATATAACATAGCATAATGTATCTGAATATTTTATTATTGGAATAAAATATAAAGTATACTTATTGCTCTGCAGAAACGTAGTTAAAGGAACAAGCTCGCAACGAAACGTGAGTGGGATACAATTAATACTACCTACCCTTCGGAACAAACAGGTGTGATGCTATGTTAATCCTATGTCAAACTAATCGCAACTTAATAATATCGACCCTATTCAAATGTGTAACGATGTCCGCAAAACGATCACCCCAATTATTTGGCTCCGTAATTTAAATTTGCATTACCTTTGATCATTATATTGAAACATCGAACCGTAATTCCAATAAAAATGTAAATTTTGTACATAATCTTTGAAATGTTCTTATCTAACATAATTAAGTTCTTAGTGACTAGTTCCTCTCAAATAAATTCTATTTAAAATAAAATTCATCGCAGTTACTACACATATTGAAATGTTCAAATGAATATATTAGTTTTGTTTTATTTGTAAAGGTTATCTTATGAGTTTACAACTTCTTATTTACAGTCCAATGTTTCGATATTAATACTTTCTAATTATTTAGCTATGTTTAATAATGATTTCATAATAATAATACAAGCTTTTCTTATCCCTCTGCAGCTTAGCCTTTTCTCATTCCTACACAAAATGCATGAGCAATAACAAGCAAAGCAGTGGCTTGCTTAAGGTGTACTGACAATTTTAAGCGTTTTTAAATCCATGTGTCCTCACTAGTTTTTTTTTACCTTAAGTCTGTATATTGAAGGTAAACTCCGATGTCACAATACTAGTTTAATATTAAATTGACACTGCTATTGAAATAAAGTTGATGTTTTCTTACACAAACAATGGAATATTCGTGTAACAAACTCATGATCTTTTAGTTTATACTGGGGCTATAAACAACCTGTTAGGGAGATACCGACGGGAATAGCTATGATTTACACCGATTTTATTTATTTTCTTTGGCTAGCACGCGGGCTCAGTCCGGGCAAGTTTTATTAAAGAAAACCTAGCTTTGACAGAGTTTCCCATCTAGCGTAGCAATGGTTAAAAAAGAAATTGCATAATCATAACGGTAGTCGATGAAAATAAGTGTAGAAAGTTGGCGAGTTCCCGTTATGATTTATATAAAAAACCAATTAAAATGTTAACGTTATAAAAACTGCGAAGTTAATAAAATTTTCAGCAATTCAGCAGCATTCATTTACTTTTTACTTCTTATGAATTCATACCTACTTCCTTTTAGATTGTTTTAGAAAACCTGTTTGGCACTAAAATATTTGGCAGTTTATTACATAAGGTGTAATAATTATGCAATAAACTGTACTACTAACCTAAATAATTCAAAACAAGACGCGATGCATATTATTTGTTATGCAAACTAATAACTTATCAAACAAAGTAACCAGTAAACCATCATATCAGCCGAAAGACGTCCACTGCTGGACATAGGTCTCCCCCAATTTTTGCCACCGTGGCCGGTCGTTCGCCACCCCTCAGTCACCCTTATATGGTCGTCGGTTTACCTTGTGCGGTGTCTGAAACTGTGGTCGCCACTCTAGAACCTTTCTGCCCCAACAGTCGTCAGTTCTGCGAGCTATGTGTCCTGCCCACTGCCATTTCAGAGAAGCAACTCTGCGAGCCACGTCGGTTATCTTGGTTCGCCTACGGATTTCTTCGTTTCTTAAACGATCGCGCAGGGAGACACCTAACATAGCCCATTTCATCACCTTCTGAGCGACTTTGAGCCTTCTGATAAGACCTTTACAGTTAGCGTTAGCTCCGTATGTCAAAACACACTGGTCAAAGACTTTGGTCTTGAGACAATGCGGTAGTGCGGATGAGAAGATATTTTGTAGCTTCCCAAACGCTGCCTAGTAACCAGATTATAACTATTAAAAATGTATGAAATATAATAAAAATAAATTATGTTTACTACGCATATTGTAGATCTTTAAATATTATTCCTAAAACATACTAAAGTTTACAAATAAAGTGCTAAAGTAAGCACCTAATAAAACTGAACTTTAAGAATGATTTTATACAATTACTCGGTGCATTTAATTCAGATTTTAATCATCTTAGCTGCTAAAGCTTGTAATGCCTACAAATCTGATCAAAAACAAAAGGAAAAGTAAAGTGGAACGATTTTCTAGTGAGCAGATGATATGTTAATGAGTGAGCATTCACTCTAGCAAAGAGGAATATTCGATATTCTAATGGCGAGTAATAAAAGTCCTGTATTAGCATCGGAAACTCTCGACCGGGGACCACACCGAGCTCTCACGCTGCACCCTTTGTGGATAAAGGTGGGATTACAATGTTGTAGGCATATGTATATCTTATGACGTCCAACGTCTATTTATTTAACTATTATTCGTAATTCAACATTGCTAAGTTATTTATAAAAATGTATATACTAACTTATTTAGCACTTAGTACCTGCTATAATAAGTGGTTATCACAGGCTATGAACATGGCTATGCTCAGTAGAAAATGTTGAAAATACAAACTAAAGCCGTTGTCGACCCTGGAGGGAATGAGAAAAGACTAAAAGGGTAATGGGCGTCAGGCGCTTTTCTTATTTTCACACACCAAACAAAACGCAATAATACAGTTATTACTAGTTTATATCAATATACTATGAACATTTAAATACGTCCCTGATTGATTCGACTCATTTATACTGAAACCAACAAGAAGCCTGATGAAAGTTTTAAGTCAACGCTTTCACCTTAGTGAACAGCTTTCACTAAGCACTAATAAACATAACTTATAAATAACATTCGTTTCCAAGTAATAGTATAAGTATATGTGTTTATGTTAGCCAGAAACTAACATCGGAATCAACTCACAAACTTTTTCATTTACGACCAATGCTCAACGCGACAGGCGATATCTTTTCATTTATATGTCTGCAAAAGTATTAGCAACTACTAAACTAAGATACTAACTGCTAATGCTATATAAACAAAACTATTTTGTGAAAGGTGCCTACGCGAGGTCCGAGTAGCCATAGAGTTTCAAGAGCAGTGCACGTGTACTTACTTGATTAAAATCTATTTCCTACCACACGAGAACTTACTCGTATTAATATACGAGTACCAGCTGATTTGTCAGCAACCCATTGTGTTTTTGTATTAACTTGAAATTTTCATTCTATAACTTCATCTTTCGATGGACAAAAAATATTCCTACACGCATTTAGTCTATGAGATTTTTCCTGAATATGTTCTTCCAGGCCAAAATAAATGAATCACGACTCAGGTGTAAGTGGAAGAAATGTATAAAAGCTTTTAAAGCGCAGGCGTGGGACGGAAAAAGCTTATGGATAAATACAATTCTAGAAAATAATAGATATGCATTATACAAAAGTTTTATCATATATATATATATTTTTATTAACCTATATTGTCCCACCGCTAAGCAAAGGTCTCTCTCATAGTCTTCCACATCTCTCTGCCTTGATTATAATGTTGTCCAGTTCCCCTCGAAGGCATCCAGGTCATCCCGCCAGCGTTTTTTGGGCCTACCATGGCGGCGACGTCCGTCCTCGGGCACCCTTCAGTCACGATCTTCGTCTATTTTTCGGGATGCATTCTACAGATGTGTCCAGCCCATTCCCATTTTAATGTTGCTGTCTTGAGCCCCACGTCGGTAACAGCCGTTCGCGATCTTATGACGCTGTTAGGCACGTGGTCTATGAGCTTAATTCTTAGTATGCTGCGTTCTATATTCCTTTGGCAAACTTTGGGCTTGGACTTTTGAGGTTCGGTCAAAGACCAAGTTTAAGCTCTGTATTTAAGGACTGGCAGAATACATTATTATTATTATTGTGCTTAAGTGGCATAGGAAGATCACCCTTCATTAACGCATTTATGGAGCAGTGGGTCTTCCAAGCATTTTCGATTTGGTGGTCGATTTCTTTGTATTGCTTGTTTTTGAAGGAAACTAACTGGCCCAAGTAAATTTGCTCATCAACATACTCTAATTCCTGTCCATCTATTGTAGGGCTATGTTTTGCACTATTTGTCATAACTTTTGTCTTCGACGGATTTATCATTAGTCTAATCTCAAGGCTTGCCTTGCTAAGTTTTTGTAGCATTTCTTGGAGATCATTTGCATTTGACGCAAAAAAAACTATATCGTCAGCAAAACGAAAATTTGTCAACGTTTTGGCGTTGATCCTGATGCTTTTGTTTGATTTTTTTGAAATGTTTATTTACTTTTACTAAAAATTATGTTAATAAGTAAATATAGTAGGCACTAGACACAATCAGTCAGTGACAAAGAAAACCTTAACTAATTAAAATTGCGTTTGTATTCAGGACAGAGAAATTAACCCAGTAAAACGAGGTGCTATTAAGAAGAAATAATAACTCAAATCTTCCTTGTTCTTTTGTAAGTTAACAGAAAATAACAGAAAGGATGGTAAATTAAATTTTAATAGGCACGATGTCTGAAATTATAACTTCAATGGTTTTTGTTAAAGTAAAATGTTAAGGCAAATAATTTTAATTAAAACCGTTGTACTGTAAAGTATATGAAAGTTTTAAATATTATATAAGAACAAAACGTCAAAGGTCGTTTAAGCAATGGAACATTATCGAGAAAATAATAACCATAAGTCTATAAATATATTATGTAGGCAAATAAGAATATCTTAAGATGAACTAAGAAATAACAACAAACAAATTTAGGCATTAAATCTAACATTGGCATTACGTGTATATAACTTAACTGACGGCCGCTGGGGCAGAAAGGTTCTAGAGTGGCGACCACGAACCAGAAGACGCAGCATGAGCAGATCCCCCACAAGGTGGACCGACGACCTTAAGGGTGGCGGGCAACCGATGGATGAGGGCGGCGAACGACCGGCCACGGTGGCGAAAATTGGGGGTGGCCTATGTCCAGCAGTGGACGTCTTTGGGCTGATATGATGATAATAATGTATATAACTGTATCAATCTGAAGACATTAATTGCTGTGTATACGCCTCTACTGAAGCAAAAAGTTACTTTATAATTGCCACGCTTGGCAAGCGGATCGTTGACTCTAATTTTAGTAACGTAATCATTATATTTAATATAAGCAGCCTAAAATGTAAAGAAGTTAAAACCTTACACTCGTAATTCTATTTAATATTATAAATGCAAAAGTTTGTGCGTATGTGTGTTTTTTTTTTGGTACTTATCACTCAGCGCCTAAACGACTGCACCGATTTCGATGAAAATTGGTATGTACATGGATTCGGTGCTGGAGACTAAAATCGGTCTGGTTCCCGAGTTACATTAACTAAACACTTACTATTTCCCGCGCGGGCGAAGCCGCAGGGCGCAGTTGGTTTACTATATATATTAGCAAAAAATCCCTCAAAACATGACTTTCTCTACACAATATTAGGCCTAAAGGGAGTCAATGAACAGTGTAAACGTAGCTCAACACGAGGTACAGCCGAAAGGCTGGCCATGAATATCTTATTCGACGATTGACGCGAGAATCCTACTTACAGCGCTTACACAACTATCTTTGGAACTCACTAAGGTTCTAACTTATTCGCTGTTGGCATGAAAATGGTAAGAGCTAAAATGGTTACGGCGTTGAGTTAGATCTATTGCCTTAAGTTGTTTTTAAGAAAAGGTGTAGCTTCTACTTCAGACATTGCATAGTAGTTTCTAAGATTGAAAACTAACGGCATCAGTAAGTGCCCATGTTTCGACACCGTAGGTGGAGGCGTATGACTTATTATGATGTCAAAACATAGATACTTAGTGCAGGACTGATATTCAAATTTACTGCATCAAAGATGGGAGACCAGATTTTGCTTCGAACAACCAAGATTGCCGCTTGCGGAGAGCTTGCGGTGAGACTAAATAAATGCGATAAATATTTACCGTGTGACCGATGATTGCTAAAGTATGCTCTAAAATGGCAACTGCGTTTAGCCATGCACTCTAATGATCTGTAATGGACAATAACATATTGAATGGTATTACAAACATCTGCGATCAAACACAAATAGATGATCGAAGTGTACAAACGTGTGATAATTCATTAAAATTCATCGTCAAACTTTCATTTGCTTTTTCCAGTGTTACAAACTCTTGTATAAATGACAACTCAAACAGTGCCCTTTTTATAATACATCATTATTTACAACATCGCCTCTTTTTAAACAATACACAGTTTATTAAAAGCTCAAAGAATTTTGTTGAATCTTGGGAGTAGCTATTTTTTACTCAAATATAGTTTCATGTCAGTTGCAAGCTTTCCAGCATTCGAATGATAGTTCATTTATAAAAGTCGGTCCTATACGTCAAAGTAGATAGGACATAGCGAGACGCGGTATCGTCGTAATAATACTTTACTACTGGCTCTGACAGTACCTACACGAAAACATACTCGACAGTATTGCTACTAAAGTAAAGTACGGTAGCTATTATCTAAAGGAAATTTGGCCTATAAGTCAGCAGATCGACTGTTGTGAAAGGTAGTTTGACTTAAAGTTAATAATTTAAAATAGGTACCCTGCTAGTCAATCATTTTGTCAGAGCTCCATGGAGACGTTCTACTTATTGTATTTTTAGGTTTAGTGGTACGGTTTTTTGTAAAGTGGCAACCCATAAGCCGTTTCTCGTCAAGTTGGAACATCTTAACCGCAAGACGTCCGCTACAAAATTTTTGCCTTTCCCATATTTACATATGTATTCTAAAAGCTATTTAAAAGCGGATAAAGTTTAATCTCATAGAAATTATAAATCGTATGGTGAGAACTTTAAAATTATTGCACTTAAAAATGTAATTTATTATTTTCATTTATTTTAACCGAGTGTCTATGTGCCCTAGCTTTACACTCTTCGATTTTCAAAAATTTGATAGAAGATTAAAAAAATATTGTAGTATTCTCGTGTATAACTGGGCTGCATCATTAGTTTATATAAGCTAAATTTAAATACCAAATTCGCCAACTATTTATTCTTCAAAACTGCGACTTTTGTAAAAGTTATTCAAAGTAAATTCATGCAAGATCTAACATTTTAACATTGTTCGTCCGTGGTTAATGTTGCGATCTTTGTCAAAGAACTGAGGCCTTTCAAAGCTTTATACGGAAATTGAGTGCATTCTGCATCGCCATCTCGAGTTATATCAAGTATTTTCGATTATGTTTTGAGCTTCCTATCTGTTAAAATTAGATAGAGATATCTTTAACCGTAGAAATCAATCGTAGATTTATCATTAGATAGATTAAAATGATACTGACATTTTGATTGAAGGATCATTTCTGTTCACAGATTACAAATTAACAGAATTTTCCATAAATGTTTTTGTTTGAGTGATTGTTTTCTTTTTCTTTTGAAATGAGATTCATAACAACATTAAAACAGTAATTGAAGTATTAGATTAAGGTAAATGACATAAATATATAAACATTTAGTAGTCGCGAGGAACATTAATCTATTTAAACCTACTATTATACAAAGTGGAAGAATTTGTTTGTTTGTTTGAACGCGCTAATCTCTAGAACTAACAGTAGGATTTGAATAATTATTTTTGTGTTTGATAGCCCAGTTCTTGAGGAAGATTATACACTATGTAGTAACATCACGTTATTGACGACAGCAAAGCAGTAACCAAGTAGCCAGGATCATCCACCAGCAAATTGCTCTGCGGTACAATTTTCTAGATGTCGAGGTACCGTACTACAGATACAACCCAGAGCCGGTTCTCGTAAATGGTCGCGCGACATTGTACTGGGATCGCTCCATCATCACAGACAGGACTATTATAGCTAACAGGCCTGATATTGTGGTGGTGGATCGATCTGAACGCCATGCAATGATAGTTGATATTACCTTCCCTCATGACGAGAATCTCATGAAGGCTGAGAAAGACAAGCAAATAAAATATCTTGATTTAGCCCATGAGATTGTCGACATGTGCGATGTGGATTCTGCTGTCATTGTGTCGATAGTCATTACCGTAAATGGTTTAATAGCAAAGAGCCTTGACCAACACCTAAAGAAGCTCGCATTAGGTGGATGGATCAAGGGCCAGATCCAGAAGGCAGTGCTGCTCGACACGGCACGTATTGTTAGGAGGTTCCTCTCTCTGGAGCCCTAACCGCCGGTTGCCAGGACTTTGTCTCGTTGCCGGTGGTAATCTAAATGGTATTTTTGGTTTTTATATGTATATATTTTAAAATGTAATAAATATGAAGAATTATAAATAAAGAGAATAATAATAATATCTCAACAACTACACACAACGCCATCTAGATCCAAAGTAAGCATACATTGATTGTAAGAAATAATATTGTCAATTTAAGGGATAAATAAGTGATACAGAAATAGTGAGCTTTTTAAAAACGTAGCAATGAGACAGCGTCATTTAGTTTTATATTATGAGATTGACGTTTAAGTTATTAAGCTTAGAAAGTTTATAATTTGTACCTAATGCTTCTTGCGATACGTCACTGTACGGAACCGTACATTATTCTAACGATTCGCGCGGCGTGCATTCAGCACACGCATCATGTTTGTCGTATTACAATTATTGCAAATGATGTTAACTTATAATGACATTATAATTCAATAAATCAGTGTTAATCTAACATTCAAATCGGACGGTTTTATTTCATCATCCCAATAGAATCCTTTTTAGGCTTTTTGCAATTGATCCGGCTCGAAGGACCAAAATAATGTAGGGGATAATTCTACATTAATAGCCGATATGATGTCGGGTCGATTCTATTGGGATGATGAAATAAAACCGTCCGATTTGAATGTTAGATTAACACTGATTTATTGAATTATAATGTCATTATAAGTTAACATCATTTGCAATAATTGTAATACGACAAACATGATGCGTGTGCTGAATGCACGCCGCGCGAATCGTTAGAATAATGTACGGTTCCGTACAGTCACTAATAAAAACATAAAAATAATAAAAAACAACTTGTCTCATACCATAACTTTGACTTTACAAGAGACGAATTACAGGTGGTTCCTCGTAATGCCAATACTATGCCTTGTCTAGGTTTTTAACATTTAAACATTTTTCTCATATATACTTATTTTCAATTAATTTACCCTAACACATTTATTACACCAATAAAGCCTTTATCGTTTCAAAGTATTCGTATCGCGTAAACTCTAAACATTGCGATACAAAACTCATTAGCAGATCATAAAAGTAACTCAATAAAGGGAACCCCTTCAAAAGGAATAAACATAATTTCAACGTATCCATTTCAGTTCAATTTCGGTAAGTATATTACATAAGATACAAAGTGGGGTGTGTTTCAAAATGAGACAGGAGGTGAATGGTGAATATAAACGATTCGTTTGTGAGAATAGATTTAGATCAATTCTTGTATGTATGTAATCTAAATAATTGATATAGAATAAATAAATAATTTGTTTTAGAATAAGAATACTAAGTTCAAATTTTTTAAATCTTTGTCTATTTAGATTAAAATTTTATCATTATCACTATTGGCCACAAGCCTTCTTAGCCATCTCCGCTGTGACCGGTCGTGAGCGGATTTCATTCTTCGGTAAAAAGGTTTCTCTTCAAATTTATTCTAGTGAAACTGTGTGTTTCCACCAAACTATTGGCGCTAGGATGGCCAGGCGCCAAGTACATGCTGTGCTAAAACACTCTTTTAGTACAGTATGCCACACATACTGTAGATTTACTGTTAACTAAATTATATTTTCATAATGTCTTCTTTCTCAACTCCGTTCTTTTTATTTGTACTTTTTTATAGGCGTTTTTTTCGTCAAATAAACGTATACCTCATACCTCAGTGACGAAAATTCAACAGGAGGTCTCAGGACCGGTTAAAGTATAGGTATTTAAAGAAGTTAAAAATCCGTGATTCCGTTAGTATACAGGGGCTAAATATTTGTCAAAATATGATGTTCTAATCTTACTTCTTTTGCTATGACGAATGTAAACTCTCGTTCCATTTAAAAGTTTTTATGCAAAACTATAACAGTAATAATTCTCTCTACACATTCATCACGTAATAATCGTCTTAAATCCAAAACGATTTTGTCCGTTAGCAATGATTCATTTATAATAGTAAGGCATGTTCTCGCTGACAAATGCAAACATACGTGGAAACAAATAATGTATGGCGATATTCACGTCATATATCCACGTCCCAACGAAATGGGTGCCAGGTGTTTTCCGGTGAAAATTGCATAATAGTTTAATTTTCACGCCCGCTCTGTCCGAAAAATGTAGGTTTTACTGAACATTTTTTGTTAGTTACAGTTTTAAGATAGATCTGGATTATTTTGTCGGATTGACAGTTAAACTCATGACGTGTATGCTTATTATTTATGTTATTTATCTTAGAGATCTGTAATGTACTTATTGCTTATGGTGGCAAAAACAAGATCAAAGTTATGAAGTACGTAGCCCATAGACAATGTTTAGCTAAGATTCCGTCTGCCTTAAAGTTAGTGCCATAGCTTACAGTAATGCCAATTTCGGCTTAATTATAATTGTATACTCATAGTCTACTTTACGGTTCATTAAGTACCTATCTCCTTAACGCATCTTATTTATTCTCTAATGATAATTTTATTTGTGATAATTTCTAGAGTTTAATGCTACATTATTCGCCCAATAATATATTGCTGATTATATACAAAGTATTAAAGATATTGCGATACTTTTATTGAATACACGTGTATAGCAATATTTATATTTCTTAATTAAACAAAATTGCGTATCTATACATAAAAATCTATATATAAAAATGTAACCGATCGCTGTCTGTACATGGAAGATATATGAGAAAAAAAATTACTGGGGCCTTTATCATCGCAAATAGAACCCGAAACAATGATTGTTACAATTTTTGTCTGTTTGTCTGTTTGTCTGTATGTCTGTTTGTCTGTTTGTCTGTTTGTCTGTTTGTCTGTGCGTTTGTTCACGCTAATCTCAGAAACGGCTTATCCGATTTAGATATGGTTTTCACTAATACATTGTGGTAAGCTTCACTTAACATTTAGTGTTTGTTTCATGTCAATCGGTTCATAAATAAAAAAGTTATGCCAATTTAAAGAATCACGTCGAACATTTTCTGATAGAAACAGAGACTTTAACAGGTTACGGAATAGCTGATAGCGTTTTTATTTTTCGGATTCCTCTCATTCTAAACAATCTTCCGTTTAGTTTTAAATGAGTCCAGTTTTCAGTGAGCCTCTGTTTCGCGATGACAATTAATAAAGCCCAAGGTCAGACACAACTAAAAGTTGTGGGCGTGGATCTAAGTATTAGCTGTGTTTCGCACGGTCAGCTTTATGTGGCTCTATCACGTGTTAACATTCCTAGCAGCCTGTATGCTTTGATCCCCGATGGCTATACGTCTAATTCATACATCCATACACCCATACATATTATATAAGGCTTTGTCCTGACTGACTGACTGACTAACAGACAACGCACAGCCTAAACTGCTGGTCGTAGTGACTTGAAATTTGGAGGGTGTGTTTGTCTAAATGTCTAGAGGTTGTACTAAAAACGGGTTTTTAAAATTTAATTCCTAAGTGTGTGAAAAGGGATGAAATCGATTGTATGAATCTTCTTCATTTTTTAACTTACAGTTTTGTAATTTTGTTTTGGAATACTTCTATTTAAATAAAAAATATCCTTATAATTTTATTTTAACAGGGGTGGATGTAGAGGAGTTTAAATTATAGATGAAATATTCTATACAAAGATCTTTAGCTTTTGAAGCTAGCGACTTGAAATTTATTTATTTATAACTTTATGCACAAAATTGTACAATGGTGGGCTTAATGCCAAAGACATTTTCTACCAGCCAACCTTTGGGTGATGCAGAGATAAACGAAGTAGGTGCAAGTTAACTTCAAAGGAACAGATAAATATGACTATTACCTATACTTATACAAAAATACATATTATACTTAATACACATATACATACAATACATACATACATACAAATATAAATATATATATATATATATATATATACAATAACGGGTGGCGCAAAAGTAAAGACCCTATTTGGTTCAGCTATAACATTTTTTCTAAATTAGAAAACTAGATTTAGATTTTTTTAAATGTATATTTGTGCCATTAAATTTCGTACCATTAGGATTTAAAGATGATGTCTTTTAAATGGTGACCTCCAGAGTTGATACACATTTGAGCCCTATTTATGACATTTTGCATAACTTGCCGTAACACTTCCTGCGATATGTTCGTTATTTCTTGACGAATGTTTTCTTTTAGAGCTGCGAGAGTCTGTGGCTTGTTCACATACACCCGAGATTTCAAAAAACCCCAAAGAAAGAGTCTGGACTGGTCAGATCGGGTGATCTTGCAGGCCAAGGCAAATCGCCAAAACGAGAGATAACTCGGCCTGGAAAAGCGTCCCTCACTAAGTCCATAGTGTCGCGCGCTGTGTGTGCCGTAGCGCCGTCTTGTTGAAACCAGATGTGCTCCAGCCCCAATTCGTCCAAACTGGGTATCAAAAACTCACGTAACATGGTTCTGTAGCGTTCTCCAGTGACAGTAATCGCATTGCCTCCAGCGTCTTCGAAAAAATAGGGTCCGATCACTCTGTCAACACAGATGCCACACCATACAGTAACTTTTAGTGGGTGTAGAGGTGTTTCTTGAATAATGCGCGGATTATCAGTGCCCCAGAACCGAGTATTCTGCTTATTGACATGCCCTGAGAGATGGAAATGGAAACGCAGGAAGTGTTACGGCAAGTTATGCAAAATGTCATAAATAGGGCTCAAATGTGTATCAACTCTGGAGGTCACCATTTAAAAGACATCATCTTTAAATCCTAATGGTACGAAATTTAATGGCACAAATATACATTTAAAAAAATCTAAATCTAGTTTTCTAATTTAGAAAAAATGTTATAGCTGAACCAAATAGGGTCTTTACTTTTGCGCCACCCAGTATATACATGTCACTGATGTGATGACTCTGCCAATCTGTCAAAGAGAATATCCCGTACCTTTTGTTTGAACTTAAAGCGGTCCGTAACCATCCTTCAAGAGGGAGCGCATTCCAGAGTAAGACAGATTGTATAAAGAAGGAAGAATGTACAAAATCAGAAGTATGAGAGGGACATGCTAGAAGAAGATTATTAGAAGAGCGAAGATTTCTGTCATTAAATGAACACAAAGGTTTATTTACAGGGAGGGGGAGGGAGGGAAAGGAGGGAAGAAAAGAAGGGAGGAAAAGGAGGAATGGAGGAGAAGGGGGAAGGAAGGGGAAAGTGAGAGGGAAGTGATGGGAAGTGAGAGGAAAGTGATGGGAAATAGAGGGGGAAGTGAGGGGGAAGTGAGGGGGAAGTGAGGGGGAAGTGAAGAGGAAGTGTGGGGGAAATGCGGGAGAAGTGAGGGGAAAGTCAGGAATAAGTCAGAGGGCAGTGAGGGGAAAGCCAGGGAGAAGTGAGGGAGAAGTGAGGGGAAAGTGACGGAGAAGAAACGGGGAAGTGAGGGGGAAGTGAGGTGGGTGAGAGGGCAGTGAGGGAGAAGTGAGAGGAAAGTGAGGGGATGTGAGGGGAAGTGAGGGGGAGTGAGGGTTAAGTGAGGGGTGAATGAGGGGAAAATGAGAGGAAAGTGAGGGGGAAGTGAGGGAGACAGTAGAGGAAGGGAGGGCGAAGGGAGGGAGAAGGAACGCAGAAAAAAGGAGTTCTCGAATAGTGGAAAAAGGGAGGGGAAGGGATAGGAAAGGAGGAAAAGAAAGGAGAAGGAAGGGAGAAGAGAGGGGAAAACGAGGAGGCAAGGTAGAGGGAAGTGGAGGAAAGGACAAGAGATGCTGGAGGAGGGGCAAGGGATGCTGAAGGAGGTGAAGAGGAGAAGGGGGACGGGAGGAGAGGAAGGAGGAAACTGTGGAGAATGGCGAAAAAGTGCAATAGGGAAGAAGGGGAAGGGGAAAGTTATTGTAGTGAAAATTTGCCTTTGTGTATTGTATATTGTTTTTACGAGGGATATCTTTATGTAGGTGAAAGAGGATTTGTATGAATGGGAGATTAAAAATAGTATGAAAAACAGTATTTAGACAATATAAAAATGCTATCTATATACATAAAAGCAAAAGGGCACTCGCTCACTTATCACGAAATCTCAGAAACAACAAGTGCTAGGAATCTCAAACTTTGCATTGTCGTTCCTATTAGGATATAGGTGCTCAGTTAGACAGAATTTTGCGAAATCCATCCCCTAAGGGGGTATAAAGGGGTGGCAAAGTTTGTATAAAATTTCTATAGTTTTTATAGTAGGATTATTTTTTATTATTCAGCAACCCCCCTTATTAAATGGGCAAATAAGAGTCGCAAGTTTGTGTGAAAGTGGTTTGTCAGTTTTAGCGGTAGCGGGTTTAAACTGGATTCGCCATAGAGACGGATAATACTGATACAATGTACGATTGCCATAAAATCAGGCACGCAATATTCTCATAGAGGCACCCATCTGAATTTTCACGCGAACGAAGTCGCGGGCAACAGCTATTTACAATAAAATTTTAAGGCGCAGGCAAAATCCAATATATTTTGAAGAAAATTATTAATCAAGGTTTTTTGTATTTCCAATTGTTACATTTAATTTTCAATAAAAAACCTTTATTAAGTTCTAACTTTCCACGGCGCGGTTTTCGGTCCCGTCGCCAGTAGCGTGATGTTACATAGCCTATAACTTTCCTCAGGAACTGGGCTATCATAAGCAAAAAGATTTTTTGAGATCCGACTGGTAGTTCCAGAGATTAAACAAACAAACTCTTGCGCTTCAAATAATAGTATAGATTACCTGATCGTACTCTCTACTTGAGAATGAGTGTGCACATATAATTAAATATTTTCAACTGTATTTAGTTTTGCATAGAGTATAAAATGACTTTAGTAGAATTCTACAACATAGTAGAACATGCAATTATATATAATTATGTGGATTGAAGTTGGTAGCCGTAGTAGAACATGCAGTGCTTACCAGCTATAATACCAGCCTATTTTTTTTTTTTTTTTTTTTTTTTTTTTTATAGTATAGCCTACCAAAGTGACTCCACCCCGCCTGATGGTAAGCAGTCAGTGGAATCCAGAAGTGGCGGCCACTATACCAAAAGCTATCGTTTTAAACTGCTGGTATGGTGGCCTCCACTATGGCGGCTGGGAATGGGGTTAGGGGAAGGAAATGAGGGACGTGAGGAAAGAGGAAAGGGGGGAAATTGGGCCTCCGGCGCTCTCACTCACCGAACGAAACGCAGTAGTACGGATACTACTACTCTTAAGTCGATCTTCTATGAGAGGGTAGTACTTCCCCGGACGGTCCGGCCCATTCATGCTGAAATCAGCGTGGATCTACTACCGTACCGTATTACTATGCGTTAAAAAGTTTCTTCTTTTACAGAAAATATATGAGCATTGATCGCCACGTTAGCTCAAGGTGAATGCGATTTTAATCCTATTTTTAAAGTTTTAAAGTCCAAGTTTTCTCACGATGTTTTCTTCCCTAAGTCTTCATAACTTTACCTACATTAGAAGTACCTACATTGAATTTGAAAATGTTACATTGGTACTGACCTGTTTCGAATCCACAACTGTACACGAAGCAGGTGGCCACTACAGGCTATTATGTTAACTAACATTTTATATCACGCTATAATTTAATCTGACAAATCAACATCATCTGACAGGGGCTTCGTGAAACCCGAGAACGTCGGAAATCAACTCGAGGAAATTTAAAATTAAATTGCATTCTCCAAAACGTGACTGGAAATTAGTAGGGCATTTTGGCCAACTTTAATTCAGCCCACATTTATTCGCTATTGTTAGTTAACTCAGATTATTTAACAGGTCCGGTCATTATTCATCTTCACATCGTTTAAGGTACCTCATCACTTTAAGAGTTCATTTTATAATGTGCATTTTGACTTGTAACGGTTCGTAAAACAAGCATTTTCGAAGTCAGAATGACTGATTGTTAAGAATGTTTACTTTTAAATTAGTTTTTGGGTTAGGTTCTTACTTTTTTTGCCTTAAAGGCTCCTAAGTAAATATTTAATAAAAGAAAAGGCATTTGCACCAGGAATAGAAATTAAATATGCACTGCAATGACGGCAATCTTATCATAGGACGCTGTTCTGTCCTGTGTTACAATAATTTTCATGTGATGGTTTGAATGCCGTCACTCAGTTGACTGGTTGCTCTAGTAAAACATACGTTATACAACTACCATAATATATACTTTGCTTGTCGCCTCCAAGTGTGGTTTTGTCAGTTATCGACATAGCGACGGTTACATTACTATTTCTTTGGAATGATGGCAATATGTATAGGGGATAGATTGACCTTAATGAGTGTCATAAAGAAGTTGAGTGAGGTTGCATGTTGTTTGTTGTAGTGTTAACGAGCAATGGAAGATTAACGCACAAGGACATAAACACGATACAAGCGACGATGGCGGCGCCGGTACGGCATTACAGTTTTGTTTAGGGCCACATGTTTATGAAAACCATGGATAAGAGATGGTACCTATTTCCTTTTCATAATTTTTGTAAGATTGACTTTAAATAGTGTTCTGGATTTTGTCATTCAAATTGAAATACGTTCATAGATATTTTTATAGGCAAAATAAACCAAATAAGACCCAGCTTACCTAATACTCCTCACTGCTAACTTAAAAATGACAGTCAAAAGATACGTATGAATTTTTAATAGGTGTCCGTCACTTATTTTCTTAACATGATTTATTCAAGACAAAATTAACGAGATGTAAAAAATATTAAAGACAGAATATGACATAAAATTCGAAGAAATCCTTTCAATAAACAATAAAAAAACCAAATACATTGCCGCTTACTTGTAATATCTTTGAAGCTTAATTCCTCTTCAAATAATAATATGAAGTTACTGTTGAGAAAGCAATATGTCGAGATGGAAATTTTAATTTGTGCCGGATTAAACGCGTCTGTAAAACATTATCAACTTGATAATTATCTCGAGTATTTCGTCCTTAAGCTGCTACTTATTAACACTCCAGAATACTCAAAAGATAGCTTTTAACTTTACAAAAACTAAAGACACTACTTTAGAAGTAAATCTTCAAATATTGAACATAACTATTAAGGGTCGTAAGACGCAGCGTGGGTACAGTTTTCACAAGGTGAATTGACGACCGATAAGAGCGACGGGAACTGATGGATGACAGTACCTCGCAAGGTGTCAAGGCGGTGAAACTTGGGGAAGGCCTATGTTCAGCAGTGGACGTCTTTCGGCTGATGAAACTACCTTCTCAAATGTAGTATGACTGTTCTCGATCATTTACTGAGAAAATTGGATATCTACCCAATTTTGGCATGCGAGAATTTACTAGTAAGCAAAAGTTTATTACCGTAGCGGAAATCGCAATAAAGGTATCATTAGTATATACGAAAAGTACATACTTTAATTCATATAGTCAAAATTAACTTTTGGTTAAAGCGAATCCTTACAAGCCTTCATCATTCAGTGGTAATGACACTAAAGAGTTATGACGTCGTGCTGGAGTAGTAACCACTAATTGCAAGAACTGAGACGTTTATACACATAGCCGTGTATAAACATAGGTATGTATTACTAGATGTAAAACTGAAGGAACAAGCCAACGATGTTAAGGAGTTTCATATCGCGAATTCGAAACCGTGCGTACCAAAAAGTTTTATACACTTTGATAGATGTTTGATACAGAGTTACATAAGGTTAGCATAAACTTTAAAAATAAATACTGTAGCAACAATTCTAATATAGAACAGCAGCATTCATTACATTCATTTTAACCAGAGAATATTACATAAACATTAACTAATTCAAATCGAAATAGATAAGTAGGGAATTTTAAAAGCTTATCAGATTACTTATATTCCAACTAAGGGCATAATTAATAAATTCATGTTTGTAAAGTATTATTTCTCAAGGTCACTAAAAAATAAAACTTTAAAACTGCTTTTAAACGAAAATACTTCAAACTAAATACAAAGTATTTCTTATTCAAACCTCTTTGAAAGTTTTCCATCCCATAGTTGAAAAGTTGCTCCATCTAGTTCTATTCACACATTTTGACGTGAAAAATGTTTAGATATTTTACATACTGCCTTAAATCTAAAGTTACTTTTAAACTATAACCGATATTTTATTTTATGTATTTTTAAAACCTAACGACGACGATACCTAATGTAGGTATGCACAGAATTTCCGAAGATCAGTTGCCTATTTATTATGAACTACTATACCTATTTTATCATAATTTGCCTATTAAAATTTTCTAATTCACCCACACTTATTTCTTACCCGACTAAGGCGAAGTCAAACGGAGGTCCATATAGTCAAAAATAGCTGTTTTCATGTAAGAAAACATACGTGCTACCTAAGTATAGACTAAACATACAAATTAATCAGTACTTTGTTTTGTTATTTTTCGTGAAACTTTATAGTTGTTATCGATGTTAGCAGTAAAACACATATCCTTATTTCTTTCATTACATCATTTATTATTTAGTAATAGGTGATAATTCTACAATGTGTATCTAAACCACCATGTTATCTGAGGAAACCTTAACTGCACTCCATAATCTTTCTCACCTTGAGTACCAAGCGGAACGTTCTAAAACGTAGTTAACTCAAACCTTACCTTGTGTACTAAAGCAATAGTAACATTTTACTACCGCTGTCATCTGACATGTAAGTCAAATAAAATTATTTCATTTACTTGTACGTATCTACGTACCTATCTACAGGTACCTACTATTTCGTTTAGTTCATATAATATACACGAGAACGACTACCTACAGTTTATTTTTACTTTACAACCATTTCATTTAACAAAACAAATATTTGCTATGAGTATTACAAAATTGTATATGTATTTGCTGTCTGATAAAAATTTTAAAATCTGACATCAATAGAATTCGAATCGTTATGATTCCAGTTCATTATATTTCCACTGCAGAGTGAAGGCCTTCCCACACAGAGACGGCATGAGCGTGGATTATACCAAGCTTGCAAGACAGACTTGATTTCAGACTTCTCTATTGCTCGAGGATAGACTTCCAGTAGAGACTTTTAGAGACAAGATACAAATCATTACAATATAATTATTCCATTTTTAGTAAAGCACCTATATATACGTTTTGAGAACAAGTCAGTCACCAGGAATATGTAGTTTAATTTTATTTTCAGTCACGTATGTAAGACAATTGTTTGATCGATCGGTAAACGTGGACGTCAGATGTTAGGGACCTTCAAAGAATGATCGGATTCGTGTCACTTTTCTCTTGATGTATATTTGTATGGTCGGGTGTTCTAAATTGGCCGGAACGCTTCGACCCTTAGAATATTTTATGCGGCTGTTTATAGTTTAGGTTTCCTTATAATGTTTTTGTTTACGGCACGTCAGCAATGTTAAGGTAGAATTGGCAAGTTTATACAATGTAAAAAGTAGAAAAGATACATTGATATTGAACTTCGAACCATGTGCATAAAAATTAGATATCAAACCCACTATGACCATCATGAATTATTCTTGCTTTAGATATATACTGGGCGTCTGTGAAACTTGTTATCTTATGAAAAAGAAAATGGATAATGGGTGCATTACCCATTTTCTTTTATACATCCTTACAAATGTTTACACAAACTTGTAAGTTATTTTTGCCGAAACTTTTACTTTAAAACATAATTATAATAATGCTCAGTCTATTTTCTATTAACTTGTAAGTTATTTTTGCCGAAACTTTTACTTTAAAACATAATTATAATATGCTCAGTCTATTTTCTATTATTATTGTATGTTTCTATGATTGTGTGTAAGTTTTGGCCTATACTTTACTAACTCCTTTATTTGTAAGCTAAGAATACTTTTTATTAGAAATTTAAAACGCTTTTAGTTTTACTCGATGGTGTGAGAGCTCGGGCCTCGTAGTATTAATATAAAATTTTGAAATGAATTTTGAAGTTATTAATTGTTATTCCAAAAGTTTTGTTTAAAAGTATGCGCGTAATTATGTGCCCCTTTAACTTTTTAATTATGAGGTGATTCGCTGTTAAATGTCAGTATTTTTTTAAAAGTAGTAATTTTTTTTGATAATTATTATGTCTATTTGATATGACTTGCATAGTATGGTGTTCTACAATCTACATGCCTTTTTGATATGAAAAGAAACCTTTTCTGCAGTGGAATAATAACGGGCTGAAATGGTGAGGTTCTATATTATAGGTGGGCGGGCTAATGTATTATGTATTTGTCATTACTTTTTTAGCTACTTTGTCTAAAGCTGGAACAAAGTTGTACACAAACTGCATACGGCGTTGTGATTCACGAAAGAAGATAAATCTTTTACATACTGTAATATGAAATCAACATTAGCAAAAAGGCTTGCTCAGAGAAAAGTTGAAAACGTGTTATATTAAGTTTTAGGTGAGTTGGCAAAGAACTTGTTGATTAGCTTGTTATCCTCAATTGGACCTCTTGGTCATTCTTACGCTTGGTTTGGTTGGATTAAGCGGAAGCGAAGGCGGAGCTGTGTTTCATCTAACCCAGCTCCGCCTAGAAGCGTAGAAGACTCCTAGGATCTTCGCAGGCTTTGCGGAGGGACCTCGGGATTCCGAGAGTTTATTCCCGATGCGATGTGTCATCACTCCCTCGCATTCTAGGACTACGTGGGCGACGGTTTCGTCGTGCTCTATGCATGCTCTGCACAGAGAACTGTCGGTATTACCTAAAACATGTAACTAGGTGTTTATTAAGAGGGTAGTGGCCAGTGGTGGTAGCCAGTAATGTGCGCAGATCATGTTTTTTTAGGTTGATTAGGTGTGTACTTAGCTTTGGTGACGGTTGTGGCAGAGCTTCTTTCGACTGTCTACAGTCGTTAAAACTCGCTCACTGCGTCCGGTGTTGTTCTCGGGCTCAATCTCGTATCCACGAGCGGCGTCGACTGGTGGTGATGGATTGGTTCGGCTCCAATTGGTGGGTTGCTGGCCCCTAGCCTTGAAAGCTCATCCAATGCATCATTTCTGAGAGATCCGCTATGCCCCTTCATCCACTGGAGTGTCACCTTGTTGCTTATTGTAATCTTTTCCAGTGTTGAGTGACATTAATATATTCGTCACTTTCAAGAGCCTGGAGTAGTGCTGCGCTGTCAAAAAGTATTATGTCGAAATTGGTTATCTTTCGATGCAGCACTGTTTCTGTCCCTATAGCTATAGCAACACATTCACACTGAAAAATTTAGCTATTTGTCCATAAAGCTGTTGATAAATGGATATTTAGGTCCAATGGCGATAAAATATCTGGAAAGGATCATTCCATATCCTAGACTGAGACCACATGACAATTAAATACGACATAATATTATAAACTTTAAATTAACTTACAAATATAAACTAGGTACAATAAACATTTTCAGTTTGTATATTAACCAAACTCAGGCTCTATCTACCAAATGATTAGATTATTAATTAATATTATACAGTCGACTTCTTTCATAACAATTTCGACGTGGATGTAATAAATAAATTTATTAGTAACAAACTTTTACAATGAATTAACGCGAAACTGTGTTATTTATTTTACTTGCCTATACTTATTACGAAATTTTTATAAAATTTGAGAGGGAATACCATCTGTTTGTTGAAGATATTATCATAGTGCTTTCTTCTTTTTATCATAATTAGTAACTAAGTTTGGCACGTACAGCGGCTACCTAATTTGGCAATGTCAAGCTTGAATTTTTGACGAATTTTTCTCCTTTCCTTTTTCCTCACCCCCCTTAATCCTTTCACCTACCACTTCTTTCACGGTAGGCAGCGGCTTCGCAGATTCTTTGGCGTTGCAGTAGCAATGCTAGGGAATCTGGGTCGTCAATGAGCGACAGTTACCACTTACCATCACTTGGGCTGTTTGCTCGTCTGCCACTGACGGCAATAAAAAAAAATCTTATATAAAATAAGAAAATAATAGTTTGTACAGTAAAATGTATAAAATAGAAAAAGCTGAATACATTGAAATATGAATAGATTTAGATTTTGAGTATTCTCCGTATTACCGGTGATAAACGTAAATAAATCTGTAATACGCAATTCATCAAGTATATAGTACCTATAATAATAATTTCGGTAAATTTTATGTTTAATCAATCAGTTGGATTTTCGTTTGAGAAAAAGATTTTACTTTCATAAAATAGGCGTTAAAATAAATAATATGGTAAATGGTTCTACAATCTGAATCAATCTTAAACAATGTTTTCTAGATTCATTTATAAAAAAGCATTTGACTAATCTTATTTTACATATTATACAGCTTTCAGAATTTTTAATTAAATAAAAATGATAAATATATTAAGTTCTTTTTTAATTTAAAGCCTTTTCATAATTTTATTCCATAAAACACCGCCTATACAAGCATGGGTACTAGGACAACATAATTATGTGCCAGCTGGAACGAAGCGCGACAAACAACATGCAAATGTATGGAAATCAGTGGTGGAAGTGAGAGGCTGCGGTAAATGACACGAGAATCTATTGTCCGCCCACTCAAGCAAGTACTCGTACCAACCTTTTAATATTAGCATTCTATACAACTATTTTATACGTGTATTTTGCAGTAAAACACAGTATTGTCGAAATACATTTTATTTATCATTAATTTGACAAAGAAAATAGGATTGACACTTTTTGGACTCGTAAACTAAACGACGTAAAATGATTTTTACTGCTTAGGATTTAGAAAGGCGTAGTCCACCTAGAGCATCCTTCAACCTACACGTCTAGCACCTAGCCTAGTCCACGAAGAGCGCTTATCAATATTTTTACTAGGTAGATTCATGGATATTTTCAGGCCTAGGTAGTTGCTATAAATACTTTACACAGTTATAAAGTAGAATCAAAACGTGAGTGTTGCCCGAAGTGCATCCACCGCACTGTAAAAATTTCCGCACTACATCATTATACAGAGTCTATACGACGGTATGATATTAAATGCCATTACGTATAGTATGTGACATTATAAAGCGAGACGAAAAATCAACTAAAAATCTACAATAGTTTTTTAAAATTTCTTTAATTCTAAACACTCTGTAAGTACGTCAAACGGTCACTGACTAAAGTCATAATCCACGTCGAAGGATAAACGTTGCCGCTCATTACAGGTCAGTGAACTTGTCATAATAAATGGTGTATATATATAATATTAATAGGATTTTAAAGTCTTAAATTATAGTTGGTTAAAAAGTTAACAAACGTATTAAAGCGCATAGACTGCGATTTATTTGATCACGTATGCTTAATTGAATTGCATAGTTTATACAATTCACACATTGCCGTAAATCTAGTGGGATCAAATAGGTAGATATAAATCTGGAACACAATTTTGCGGGATATATATATGTGTGATTGTAATCTGTTTCTAAAAGCTTGGTGGTTCGTTTTTAAAATGGTAAATTGTATACATATTTTTATTTGTACGAACTTTTTGAAAAAAACTATACAGAGTGTATACGACTGTTTGATATTTAATGAAAAGGCAGCTTTTACTAGTGCGTATAACGATTTTTAATTAATTACAAAAATGATTTGAAGAAATACAAAAATTTTAAATTTTCCAATAAAATAAACAATATTAATTAGTTATATTTCATTAACCCATAGACTGGCCTGTGCGCTGACACAAATTTCATCCAAACAGATTGATATAGGGCACATATCGTGCAAAAGCCAATTTTAACTCATCAATCACATCCCGATACTCCATACATTTCAATTACATAGCACTTATAGTTTAAAATTATTGCTTTATATTGAAAAGGTCATATAGATATTAACATTTTAGACAGAGTCTTACAATATGGCAGTAAATGATACTTATTTCAGTGGCATACGAGTGGAAAAATCTCACCATAGTAAAAAACTTACAACAAATTAATTTCTGTAAAAGTTATTTATAAATACAAAAAGAGTAGTTTAGGACGAGATCACTATAGTAACTGGGTAGGTAAAGTATACTTGATAATGTTTATTGAATACCTTTACAAAATGTGTTTTATAGCTAAAGTTTTACATTGTACCCATGTTTGATTGACCTCTCAGATAAACAAAGTAAATTATACAAAAAAATCAGTTTTACCGTTCATAAACGATTAAGTAAATGTCAAAACCGTCAACGGAATGATAAATATTTATAGCGGCAGACAAAATCAAAATAATAGACAAAAATTTAAATTAAGATGTGGACAACCAACAATCAAAACAAGGCAAGATATAAAATTAAATATATAACAAATATAATAATATAATAACAGTGAAAATGAGAACTTGAAAAGCACTATGTCTATTTCTATGGCTTGAAAGGAAAACCAAAAGGCTTATCACCAGCTCACTAACCTGAAGACCAATTACAAGACGTTATATATTTTGAAAAGGTCTTTTGCTATTTCAGATAATTTGACTTCAATCGTGTTTCCTCCTGTGTACATGACCTGACTTAACGCTAAAATTTGACGGTTCAGTTATCATCACCAAAGTAGAGGAAGAATATATTGAAGATGAAAGTTGTTAGATTTATCTATGAAGTCAATCTTACTCATAAGAATTAATATAAAGGAATGCAATAAGATTTGAGAGTAGATAATAATCATATTACGAAATAAAACTCTTCGGTGAAGTTCAATAGAAGTTGGTGGATAGAAGAAATGAACCTATATTTGAATTCAGTTCAAATAGAAAGATGTAGCCAATCGCCAACGATCTGCGTACTAATATGCATGAAAAACTAAGTTTATTAAGCAGCACAAGAAAACCGAGTAATGCGGCATAACTCTTAAAGCTTGTGTTAAGAGCTTTTCTAGCGCTTTTTACCTCCCAATCACACAATTTACCGCATTCAACCCGATAAGACTATTCACGAATACATTTCTTGAAAACTTGTTTCGAAAAAGCTGAAATCTTGAGAAATACCTCTGATACTCAGTCATAAACCGAATATCTGTAATATCCGAAGAAAATCAGCTCTAAACATATTTCGTAAACTAATACATATCTACGTGCCTCTGGGTTATTACGAATTCGTGCAAACAGTTCGTTTTCTCTCCGTTGTATAAGTCGTAAACATTGGTGAAGATAAGCAAAGTTAGTACTTAGGAAACCGTAAAAAGTTGATTTTCGCGACCGATTTTTTGATTTACTATGATTCCAATAAATTTTGTTGATCGAATTATTATGTATATTATGTGTATTGTGAAGTGTTATCATTGGTTAAGAGAACGACGGAATAATAGTAATGTGAATAATGATAATGTAAATAATGACAATGCGAATAATAATAACATGAATAATAATGTGAGTAGTAATAATGCGAATAATAGTAATGTGAATAATAATGATGTGAATAGTATTAATGCGATTTTTTCTAATGTGAATAATAATAATGCTAATAATAATAATACAAACAATAATAATGCGAATAATAACAAATAATAGCAAATAAACAATAATAATAAACAAAATAATAGATAAAAATAATTCAAAGATCGTCGCGCTGTTTCGGCAGAAATTTTAAGCTATGCTACTTCTAAGTTTGGGTTTGTATTGTTTTTAATGCATTTATGAATGAAAAAATTATTAGGGTAGTCGTATGTATATAACTAAATAAATAAGTGAATAAAAATAGAAACAATTTAATTTCTTACGTATTGCTTCTAAATACAAATAGGTAGGTAGTATAATATATTTTTACGTATACGATAGGGCGATTTACCATTCATTCCCATTCGAATTTCTGCGCCACTAATTATGCTGTGCCCACTCAAGCGCGCTTTTCGAGCAATGAGAACCGTTAAGCGCCCAATAGTTTTAAGCATCAGTTAATAAGTTTTCAAATGGAAAATTTGCTGTTTTTAATCTGCTATGTTCTTAAAACATTAAATTCAAAAAATATTATTTTATTTAAAACTGCATTTACTTTTTGTACGTTTCATATAATAAACTAATCGAAATTTTAATGTAGTAAGAAGGCATAACGTATTTAATAACAAAATGTATTATAGATAAAGCATTGGCATCAACTGCTACAAAAATACCACAAAGCCACAAAGTAGAATAAAAACATATCTTTATAATTTCATGTAGTGGATAATTAAAGTTGTGTGATTATCTAAAGGGGTTTTTACGGCATTAATAAAGAAATTTAAGGTTTATTTGTAATTTCTCTATTAGTTTCGATTACATTAATTAGTGCTGTAGTAATTTGTCGAGGTTGTAAATGTATATTGTTGTTAATCATGGCTTACAGAAATCTATAGTGTTACGACAATCACACATACCCTTATTTTGTTTCATTAGAGAAGTAAAACTCAAGAATAATGTTCTTCATGTACATTTATTATTAACTTTTGCCGATACTAATTCCTATATTATTTATTGAATATTAAATTTAACTGTTAGAAGTCGAGTTAATATGGTAAAGATAAATAAACAGTGAAATTAGTTCAATATGCATATTCTTGTTATTTAAGTTAATATTTCTTCGGTCTCCATGTCCATGTTCACGTACGTCGATGGATGAAAATGATGAATAAAAACTAAGATCTTAGCTAAGTTGATTAATACGCTATGTATACCTATAGTATTCAGTAGATATTTTGTACTGAAAGACTTTCGAGGTTAACTTTCTGATAATTATTTTGCATAGCAGACACACGTTATCAGTAGCCGTGTGAATTGATGGAGTAGCTTTAATAATCAACTATCTCGAAATCAAACTAATATTTCTTCTCCATTTCTTTCAAGAAAATATTTTAAGACTTTCACTAAATTTGTGAATAAAAATCACAGTATTAGGTACTAAATTAAATTACTACATCAATAATATTTTTTTTACTAAAATGTTACTTTGTCTATGGACTGTTAATTTTATTAACATAATAACGTTTTTTTTCTAAGTTTAAAAACATTCTTTACTAATCAAGCAATTACATAAGACAAAGTCTGTGAGAACACCAGATGGACTGTTAAATGCCTCGTAGGTATTTTTTCTTTATTATTATTTTTTATTTTTTATTATTTAGCACACCAACAGTACAATCACTTAATGTATATAACATACAATCATTTAAAAAAATTAAAGTACAAAGTAATCGCACAGATAACAGGTATGCATAACACTTGTTTACAACATGTTTTTAGAGACAATCAATTAAGAAATAGCCAAATAACTGCATACTAGATAATTTTCATAAAACAATACCTAATTTATTACAAAACAGGGATATAAAGAATCGAAGTACTTACCTAACTTAATATTATAGAAATTACAAGTTAGTTAATAGAAAGTGTCTGTATGCTGGGAATTTCATGGAAAATATGTCAAGTTCATTATTTGACGTAATAGATTTATCCTGATACAATCTAGCCATGCGTGTAAGAGGACTATTATACGAAGTTATCAGTGTCGCAGATGGAATTTCAAAAAATCGGTGATGACGGATAGAACGTTGGCTTATTTTAAAATTAAAGTAATGAATAAGTTGTGCATCAATAATCCCATTTAAGATTTTATACAATAAAAATAAATCATTTTTGTCCCGTCTTGCTCCTAAACTTGCCATATTAACGTGAATTAATCGATCATCATAGTCTGCAATAGATTTTCGAAGGCCGTTCCTCGTGCTGAAGCTGAAGTTGCACACAATCGTCTAAGGCATTTATCCTATGGTATATTTTTAAGTCATCAGCGTAGGCCAGGCATTCACACTTTAATTCATCTAAAACGTCGTTAATAAATAGCACAAACAACAAATGCCCTAATTTCGAGCCTTGAGGAATTGCCGATCTGGGTATGTATGGCGTAGATTCATAACCAGCAACTGCAACAAGGCAAGAACGATTATTCAGGTAACTTTCAAACCATCGCAGCAGACTGCCATGAATTCCAGCCTGGTTGAGTTGGAGAAGGCCTTGGAAAAGTCCGTGAATAGAATCCACCTGACCCCTGGCCTCTAAGGTGTATCTTATGTTTACAATCGCCAATATTCGTCCTACTATTAATTTTAATCTACTGCTAAATCCTTAAACATTTATTTTGCTAATTCTTAGTGAGGTCTCACTGTGAACACGCACAAAATTCTAGTCATGCAACTTACGGTGTTAAACAAAATCCTTTTCAAAACTCTCAAAACACTTTTAAATCTTATTGAATACAATGTTTCCAAAGCTAATTTAATGTTAAAAGCTAAAAACTATCCAGAAGTTTCGTATGTTGACAGTTTGGCAAGTACGAAACAGATAAATTCGCTTCACAGTCCAGTTGGCACGTAAATTGAAAAGGCAGATTGATATTTTCCACGAAACTAAGTATAATTATGTACTCCATATGTTTAATTTTACACCCATTAACTGCGCCATTTTATATAATTTACATTCTACAATTGCATAACCTGCTTTTGGCAGAATAACGATGTGAAATTTTTTAGTGACAAGAATGTTGTAAATGTACTTACTTCATTTTATTTATAAATTTATCCTGCTCCGATACCAAGGTCATTTTGAGGGACAGATTATGACATCGTAAGTTAAAGTATTTAGCGGTCAAACGATTGAAGTCGGATCTACTCCAAGTAAACATACGTCAAAGAATCTATCTACGAAACGACGTCTGTCCTAGCACCAAGTGTTATATAACATTTTTGTTACAAGTATACACATACTGATATAACGTCACTATTTAAAAAGATTTCAAACTATTGATTAATTAATTAATTAAATTTGTATACGACCATGGACATCCACCACGCTAAAGTACAGCTGGTGAAGTGTTATTTGACATTTACAAGACGACTAGTGTCATAAAATATCTGTACGTACTATTAAAGTATTATTAATTATCTTGTAGTAAATTATGCCATTAAAAAACTTAAGCTGAGCATTAGGATGATACTAAGACTAATATTCATAAACAGATTGTGCTACTTTTGAATCGTTAAAGAAATTTCCATCTTACACCGTCTTTATAATATTATTACTTTAATTAGACTTGTAATTATCTTACTTAACTTGTAAAACAACTCTCACGCTAGAGAGAGCACTCCGTGTCGCGAGAAACTTTACACACGTTAACTGACACCAAGTATACTCAGACCACAAACAAAATTTGAAGCTAAATCACGGCAATATCTGTCTGTGGGAATATGGCGAGGCCAACCTTAAACAGCCAAATAAAATAAATGAGTATCTAAACGTATTATATATTATTTATTTGAAATGTTTTTCTGTTATGTGCAATTAAAAGAGTAAAGGTTAAGTATAAATTACATAAATAATAGGTAGTTTCTTTTCTCTACCTTTTTTAATCCATCCATCGTCAGGCACCTATATACTTAACGAAACTTTTGCTCAGCGATCATATAAATTATTGTAACACTAGCTGCGCCCCACGGCTTCGCCCGCGCGTAAAATGAGTTTTGTCTCCCTCGGGAACCAGACCGATTTTCGGGATAAAAAGTAACTTAAATCCGTCTCTGGCACCGATTGGTTTAGCCGTTTCGGCGCTGAGTGTTAACAAACACACACACAAACTTTCGCATTTAAATAATTTTAATAGGATTTACAAAATCTAGACCTATGGCGTACAACAACTAGTGCCTGTAGCATTTTTATCATAAAACCACAATGGAACCTACATTACAGCTAACGAAGGTTGGTTAGAAGTCTATAATAATAAAATTTATATGCATAATTTTGGGTAACCATAACTCATATTTTCCTTAACAGGCACATAAAAGTGATATTTGAAGAGAAAATGTAAAAATAACATAACGTAGCAATATGTAAGCAAATTTGGAATACAAGATATAAATCATTTACGTTCACGTATAATGAGTTCACGCAGCAACGCAAACGTTACGCAAAAAGTTACGTAAATACAAAATGCAATAAATTCAAACAATTTTATATAGAAACGCTACGTCACCTATAAATCGTGACTTGGCTAGTTAAACGAAACGCTGGCTTATTTATCGTAATCGTTGGCAAATCCTTGTTTTATTTATTATTATAAGTTTTGACTATCTAGTGTCTGCAGTTCTTTTGCAGCGGCCAGTGTTTTACTCTTACCAATATTAGAAAACATAATATCTTACGACGTCTGGATAAATTTTGTGCACTTTCTTATTCTTATAAATAAGTGAACGCTAGTCAGCATGTAGGTATATTCTGGTATAAATACGAGTAGGCTCGAAACTAACAAAATGTACTAGTCTTGTAAAATAAAATTTGAACTATTTTATCACAGAATAAATAACATTCACAATCGGTTTCAGCTATAGCCAAAATGTGTTCATAGTTCAAATATTTGAAATTTTTAAATCTAGTGATTTATTTCACAAAAACATAATCCGGGTTAATACTGAGCAGGTTTCTACAGGAAAGCCAACTATTGGTAATACTAAAAAGGCCAAACTAAAAACTAAAAATTCATAACAAACATTTGACGACTATTTATTTATATTTATATATTTTTGCACCACTTACAATTAACATTACAGGAATTTCCCTATTTCGTTAATGTAGCCACAATAATCACAAATAAAATAATAATAATATAAATAACTCATTAATTTAACATAAGTATAAAATCAAATAAAAAAACTAACACTAAAACTAATATTAAATTGCAATTTTAAGCTGAAGGAAACAAATATACGTTTCAGTTTTTCTGATGTTTTGATACAATAAAAGAAAACGCCACAATGCTTCTACTTTATTACTAGGTACAATGAATTCCTTTAAGACAAAACTTCCTATAAATTTTAATACTACGGAGGTATTCGAATAGAATCATTTTGAGGTCCTTATTCAAATGAGAATGTTTTTGTGAGCAAAATAAGAGTACACGAAAGTCCTATCGTAAGCAAAATTAATCCCTTCCAATATTACATTCACCGTTCTAATTTTGTTCCGTCAGTTCCGAAATAAAAAAATCTTTTTGAAATACGGGCAAAATTCTACAGAACGCTGCCACAATCAAGTATTTAATTGACGCTAACAATATGTCGTTATGTTCCATGATTTACTGCGCTTTTTGTCTTAGATTGGTGTTGGATATTTTAATTAATCATATTACAACACCAACATTAAATGGTAACTATAATGTTATGTGTGGCAACACACTCCCCTTCTATTTGTGACACGGAACAATAGAACACGTGAAAATTACTTCTCCGGCTTTTATTTCTTCTTCCCCGGCACCTACGTACCAGCACCTCATCAGCATTCACCATCACACCATTACACCGCCACACATTGGTCCTTCGCAGAGAAAACATCGGTGCTGAGGAGGCAAAGGCTTGAGGTTTGTCAAGATTTTTCCGTCCGTGTCGCAGCCATTTTGTCGGCAACGCAAGCGTGCTCTTTCTTAGCTTGGTCGTCGCAACGCAACATAATCGCCATAATTATCGATTCAACGACTCCAGCAGATATCTACAAGAAAAGAAGCCCAGCCGCAATCTGTAATTTAATTACTTCATCGATCGTCCCAGTCGTCATCGCCGGAATAACTCCTGCAGGTGTGAAGAGTACAGCTGTCAGCAATATAAGGTATTCCGCAAGAAAGAGCGAGACGGCACGCATCATAATAATTCAAGGTATCTAGGTACTCAATCACGCGCCTGAGACGCACGACCCACGCAAGCCGTGCAACAGAAAGAGAGCGAGCGAAAATCGTACGAGCGCAAAAGAGACAGCAAGTGACGCAAATAGTAAAGCAAACTTCCGGATCCCCGGAGCAAGCCGCCATCTTGTGTCATCCTCGAATTCGTTCGATCGACTCGTCCTCAATAACGGTCCACGCGCATAACATTATCAACTTAATTTAGTTGTGTTTAAGTATTTTAATATTAATTTGTGTTACCTCAACAAGTTGTGCTAGTAATTAAAAATGGAAGACGAACTGAAACGAAAAATCGCCTCACGAGGCTATGTGAAAGGTATGATCACAAGAATACTTAATTTCGTAGAACTTACTGAATTGTGTAAAATCAGTTGTGATGAGCTGATTACCAAACGTGATCGACTCATATCTGCTTTTAGTGAATATGAATCATTATGTAAAGATATTCTTTACCTCGATAATGCCGACAAAGAAAATGTTGAGCAAATGGAAAATAATTATTTTAGTATCTTAACATCATTAAACAAACAAATAAAGTCACATGAAAATGCAGGCCCCTCAGGCCTCCACACGTATTCTGATGCAACCACACATAAGACAAAGCTACCACCAATTTGCATAAAAACATTTGATGGTAGGTTTACAGAATACGTACCATTTATTAATTTGTTCGATTCATTAATTCACAATGACAGTAGCCTTGATCACATTCAAAAGTTTTATTACTTGAGATCGTTTCTAAAGGGTGAACCGTATGATCTCATAAAGAATTTAAGTTTATGCCCAGAAAGTTATAGCGAAGCTCGAAAACTATTGAGTGACCGCTACAATAATAAATATAAAATTATAAATGATCATATATGTAACATTTTAGATTTAAGTAGCATTGTTAAGTCAACAGCCAGTAGTTTAAGAGACTTTGTGTCATTCATTAGGCAACAATTAGCTGCAATTAAAAACCTTGACACCAATGTCATATACTGGGATGCAATTCTTTTATGTGTTCTCTCCCGTAAATTAGATGGAATTACTGCACGAGCTTATCAGCTAGATCGAGATCCCAGTGTACAACCTGACCTCGAACATTTTCTGCAATATATTGAGAAGCGAGCTCTGGCACTAGAAAATGCCGGCCAAAGTCCTCACTCGCAGCAACAGACAACAAGGGTAACAGCAATTGCCACTGCAGGAGCAACATGCATCTTCTGTAAGTTAAACGACCATAAATTATATAATTGTAAAAAATTTCAGCTTTTGCCAGCAAACAATAGACTGACATTTGCCAAAGAACAAAAATTGTGTGTGATTTGTTTAGGTATTCATGGTGGCAAATGTAGGTTTCACTTTCGGTGCTCGGAGTGTAAGAAGCCTCATAACACTCTGCTTCACTGCAATTCTGGTGAAATCACACCAGCTGTCACCTTATCAGGTAATGTCAATAATAATGTGCTTTTGCCTACAGTTAAAATAAAGGTTATAGCAAGGAATGGCACTGAATACATTATCAAGGCTTTATTGGACAGCGGTTCACAGGTTTCTTTTATAACGGCAAACGTTGTTCAGCTATTAGGTTTAACACCTTTGCAAAGTGACACTTGTATTATTGGTATCACTAATGAAAAGAGTAATGTAAAATATAGCATTCCAATTGAAATTCATTCATTAAAATCACCATTCAAAACAATGGTAACTTGTCATGTGGTAAAGAATGTAACATGCAAATTACCTCAGAATAAATTTGATGTCTCTAGTGTCATAATACCACCCAACATTTTATTGGCAGATGACCAATTTAATGTGCCTAGTGAAATACATATGTTATTAGGAGCTAACGTGTTTTTCCAGACCTTGTTACCAAACGAGCTGAGCACAAGCATCAACCTGCCATGGCAAACCGAGCAGTCATCGGCTCTGCCCCGGAGTGCTGTTCATTCATTACAGCAGCCTGGTAACACACAACTACACATCTTTAATACATACTTCGGGCACATTGTAGGAGGAAATCTACCACCCAAGGTATCTCAACAGACATGTAATAGAGTAGCATTAAAATGTGAATTAGGTCTCAATGAGACACTTGCCCAGTTTTGGACCAATGAAAAGGTTCCAGAAATATTTGCTGAGCATACATCTGAGCAAGAGCTTTGTGAACATATTTTTCACAGTTCGGTTAAGTTAGTTAACAATCAGTTTGAAGTTCCTCTGCCTTTAAAATTACCATTGTCAGATATAAATAATACTCTTGGTGAGTCATTTCATATAGCTTTAAAAAGGTTTTTTAATTTGGAAAAAAGATTGCATGCCGATCCAGATTTATTATTGCAATATAAAAGTTTCATTCATGAATATCTAGCTCTTGGTCATGGTCAATATGTTGATATAGAATTGTATGATTTGAATAAGCATGCAGTGTATTTTCTACCACACCATGCAGTTATTAATAATAATAGTAAAACCACAAAGCTTAGAACAGTCTTTGATGGTTCAATGAAAACAAACAAGAAGGTTTCTCTAAATGATTTACAACTTAATGGACCTGTTGTTCAAAAGGATTTGTTTGATATAATTTTATTATTCCGTTTAGGTAGATATACATTTACAGCAGATATCAAGCGTATGTTCCGAAACATTAAAGTAGATCCTCAATACACTACTCTTCAGAATATTTTGTGGAGAGACAATCCGGATGAGCCAGTCAAGTGTATTAGGTTAGATACGGTCACATATGGCTTAAAAAGTTCAAGACAATCCGGATGAGCCAGTCAAGTGTATTAGGTTAGATACGGTCACATATGGCTTAAAAAGTTCAAGTTATTTAGCAACTCGCTGTATAGATGAGCTAGCAAATAGATATGAAAAATTATACCCACTAGCATCATCTATTATCAAAAATAGTCTATATGTTGATGATATTATCTATTGTAATAATAATTTAGAAACTACCATTGCTGCCAGAGACCAACTTCGTGATTTGCTAAAGTTGGGCAGTTTCCATACTCATAAATGGTCATCAAATGATGAAAATGTGTTGAACAATATACCATTGAACGAAAGGCACTTTGACAGTTTAGAGTTACAAAGGGATAATTATAACATGAAGGCATTAGGACTTCAAATTAATGTAAAAGATGATCATTTTATTATCTCTACACCAGAACCATTTAATATAAATAAGGTTACAAAAAGGAGCATACTTAGTTATATAGGTAGATTCTATGACCCAATGGGATTTGTGAGCCCAATAGTAGTCACAGCAAAGACCATAATGCAAAAATTATGGCTACTGAAAACAGGTTGGAATGACAGCCCGCCTGCAAATATTCAGCAAGAATGGTTTCAATTTACCAACAATTTAGCTGCTATGCAGCCAATCCTATTAGATAGGAACATCAATATTTCAGAAGCAGACTCAGCAGATATAATCGGCTTTGCAGATGCTTCGAGTAAGACAGCCTACGGATGCTGCGTGTACTTGCGACTCACAAACCAATCAGGTACAACAAAATTGCATCTACTCTGTTCCAAATCACGAATCAACCCTATTCAAAAGAAAGGCATGACCGTGCCAAGACTTGAATTGAATGCAGCACTATTGCTATCAAAATTAATTTTGAGAACTCATAATACACTCAGAGTTAGAATTAATATAAGGCAAGTTTGTTTATTCAGTGACTCACAAATTGTCCTTGCATGGCTAAATACTGAGCTAACAAAACTTCAAGCTTACATATCGAACAGAGTAAATGTAATTCGTCAAAACACAGCTGGATGTAGTTGGCATTATGTCAATACAAATGACAATCCTGCTGATCTTATAAGTCGAGGAGTCAATCCGAATGAGCTGAGTAGCTGCGACATTTGGTGGAATGGCCCAAAGTTCCTGCAAAACAGTGAGTACGACTTTCTTGCTTATAGCTCGCCCACTAATTTTCCCACTGTGGAGCCTTGCTTAGCTCTTTCCAGCAACTTGGTGTACCAAAATCCAAACCTGCTTGATTATATATTCAAGCGCTTATATAATTACTCTAATATAAATAAAATAGTAAGGTTATTAGCATACATATTGCGATTTTTAAACAATATCAATAAAAATAAAGTTAAAATACACACAAACTTTTTGCAAGCTTCCGAGTTAGATCGTGCATTGATGTTAATAATTAAGCATGAACAAGACATATATTTTAAAACTGAAATTAAAGCATTAAGCAATAATAGCAACTTGAAAGGAAACCTATCTGAATTGCATCCTTTTCTTGACAGCCAAGGTCTTTTGCGCGTTGGAGGTAGACTACATTATGCTGATATCGCTTACTCACAAAAACATCCTGTCATACTGCCCAAAGGTTCTTTAATTACTGGCTTGCTTATAAGGTGTGAACATGAGAGGCTTCTACATGCGGGGCCTAAGCTTTTACTTTCGCATCTAAACCAAAGGTTTTGGATAGTCAATGGACTATTAGAAGTTAAGAAAATAACTCATAAATGTATTATATGTTTCAGACAAAAAGCCTCAGTGGCCAAACAGCCAATGGGCTCCTTGCCAGCTGCACGAGTAACAGCTACTAGCCGTCCATTTGAAAAGGTTGGCGTGGATTTTGCTGGGCCAATTGATGTAAAACTCTCTCGCGTCAGACGATCCTTAATAGGTAAAGGGTATATCTGTGTATACGTATGTTTCGCGACAAAAGCCGTTCATTTAGAACTTGCGTCAGACTTGACCACAGAAACCTTTCTTGCGTGCTTGAGGAGGTTCATCTCTAGACGAGGGTTGCCCACCGAAATTCACTGTGACAATGCTAGTACCTTTAAATGTGCAAGGAGCCAATTAGTCGAGCTCTACAAACTGCAGGCTTCTCAGGGCCACCAAATGCAGGTTCAAAGATTTACCGCCGAACGTGGAATACAATTTCAATTTATACCATGCTACTCGCCTACATTTGGAGGGCTCTGGGAGGCGGCAGTAAAGAGCACCAAGTTTCACTTAAAACGAACACTGCAAAAAACTGTTTTAACCTATGAACAACTTAATACTGTATTAATAGAAATCGAAGCAGTGCTTAATTCTCGACCGCTCTTACCTTTATCTTCAAACACTGATGATTATTGTTATTTAACACCTGGTCATTTTATTATAGGTAGTGCAATGTCAATGTATCCTGAAAATAATGTTTGTAACATTCCACAAAATAGGCTTAAGTTCTGGCATTTGTGTACTTCTTTAAAACAGTCCTTTTGGAAAGTGTGGTATCAATATTATTTAAATTTGTTACAAAATAGACCTAAATGGCGTGATAATATATGTAATGTGAAACTGGGCAATTTAGTTATTTTAAAAGAGGATAATACTCCTCCTATGTCCTGGCCCATGGCACGAATTGTTAATTTGTTTCCAGGACATGATGGCAAAATTAGGGCAGTGGAGGTTAGGACTCCAAATGGGAAAACACATTCCCGGGCCATCAATAAAATCTGTCTATTACCAATAGATTATGATGATGGTTGTTAAATATTTTTGTGACTTAATGTTTAAGTATTATGTCATATTTTGTTTGTAAAAGCATTTAATATTTAGTTTCTCTATAAGTAAGAAACAATTGTAAACTTTACATTGAAATTTGTGTGCCAATTCTGTGAGGCCGCAGCATGTTGGATATTTTAATTAATCATATTACAACACCAACATTAAATGGTAACTATAATGTTATGTGTGGCAACACACTCCCCTTCTATTTGTGACACGGAACAATAGAACACGTGAAAATTACTTCTCCGGCTTTTATTTCTTCTTCCCCGGCACCTACGTACCAGCACCTCATCAGCATTCACCATCACACCATTACACCGCCACACAATTGGTTGATTGTATGGATTGAAATCTAGTAAAACAATATCAAGAAATTTAGGAATCGTTGTTGTACTGATTAGTTCATAGTTCCACTTCACCGTCCACTGCTGCACGTAGGCCTCCCCGAATTTTCACCACCTTGGCCTTCAGTGAACCATCTTCATCCATCGGGTGTCCGTCACCCTTAAAAGGTCGTCGTGCCGCCTTGTGTTGTTCGTGCTGCGTTTCGTGGTCACTACTATAGAACTGCTTACTTGCTTCGTACTAATTTCCATTTACTAACAGAATAGTTTCTTTAGTACTTAAATTTGGTTGTAATTCATGTTAATATACGAATAACTAGCCGTCCACCCTCGCTTGGCATCGGTATCAGTAGTCCTTAGCATCGGTATTCCAGATTTACAAGTATTGAAATTTTGAAAATTGCTGAAAATATGTTGAGCATAATAAAATATAGCCTATGTTACCCGTCATATTTTGTAACTGTCTAAAGGTAAAAGAGTTCTTTAAATCGGATGCGTAGATTTTTATGTTAAATCGTTACAAACAAACAAAACAAACATACAAAAAATCTAATCTTTTTTTATTCGTATTATTTGCGTAAATTTGAATAATTTTCCCTGCACTAGATAATTGAATAAATAAATTTATTGCGAAGATTTCCTTGTCAGCATTAAGCTTCAGATTTAGAAACATTTACACTAAAATTAAATCAAAAGCACAACTATAGAAACGGTACCTAAAAAACATCACGGAACTGTCGCAAATGTTTTGTGAATTTCAAACCACAATACTGAAATATTTATTAAAGCACAAATTCTCAGCGACAACTTTCTTCAAAGTTGGCGAGGCCGTGGGAAACACGAATTAATTAATCGTAACCAGCTTTAAGAACATACGGTGTAGAAGTGTAGAAACTTGGTCCAATTTACTAAGATCCATAATCATTAGTCTTCGAGTATCTTGTGTGACAGATTATAAAATACTAGCCTCTCGCAGCGCGGTTTCACCTGCGTTAAGTTACATCTTTGGTTACTGCTCTGCTTCTGTCGCCAGTAGCGTGATGTTACCTCTTTTCTGTCTTCTTCAAGAACTGGGCTATCAAATTCCAAAAGAATTATTCAAATCTAACCGGTAGTTCCAGAGATTAGCGTGTTCAAACAAACAAACAAACTCTTTCGCTTTATAAGTTAGTATAGATTAACTGTGAAATGGTTAGGTTTTATAATTATTGCGACTTACTTTTCAATACTCAAATGTCACACAAATGTTTTAAGAACTTTCAAACCAAATTTAAAGAACCTGAACAATGCTGCTTTTTATTAAATTCTTAGTAATTAACTATGTATATAATGACTAGTGGGTATATAAATTCATTAGGTCAATAACAATAGGCCTCCTGCTCACGATTAGACTCTATTTTACATTAGTAGGTAAAGTAATTAAGGTTATTCATGTCAAAAATATTTTACTGCACGCATTTTAACTTATAATTATGAAACATTATATTTAAATTATTATTTAAACTAATTACATGGTACCTACACCAAAAAAAAATGTCGAGACCATAATTGAAACAAGCACGTAAAATAACCTAAAAAAGAATGTTACTTCACTTAACACAAATTAAATTGCGACTGTTACGAAAAACACACCATTTCTAACATTCATGTATGTAGGTACTCGTGTATGGAAAGAAACATAAAGAATTCATTACTTCGGGATCATAATACGCGACGTGGGAAATACAATCTCCACAGAGATGTAAATTAAGCAACATATTTCGTTCACAAAAAAAGCATTACTCATAAAATGATAAATGTATGCAAGTTAATATAAAATTGTACAAGTTTTGAACTTATAATTTCCTATAAACATTTAATGAATGTTCTAACAATTTGTAAAAGGAAAATAAATTTTGTTATACAAGTGAAATATAAAACAGCCGGAAGCTGGCGTTGTACCAAAACTCTCGTTTTGGAACGATTTGACTTACGAACTGAGGAGAATTAAGCCGTACAGCAAAAAAAACAGGCCACAGTCGCAAGCTTGAACATTGTGCACTGACTGGTTTAAGCATGGCGTCTAATAAAATACAAAATACAATTTTAAATTGAATTATTATACTTCTCACTATTAATTATATTAGTATGGATATTACCTACTACATGTACTCTGTAGTAGCAGTAGGTAAGTAGTAGGAACTAATCTATAGAGTTAGTTATACCAGCTTTTTCACCAATAATAATACATTTACAAAAAGTTACATAGCACTTACGTTCTACGAGTAGGTATTTAATTAAAGTTTTACTTCAGCTGATAGACGTCTAGTAGACCCAAAGCAACGCTTTGACTGATTCTGAGCTGCACTCATCTATGGGTGGCCTGCTCCTATATAAATTCATGCTAATGTAAAAGCGATGGATGAAAGCAGCTACGAAATCAACTTCAAAACGCAAATACTTGCCCGAGGCCTGATGATCATTACCAAAATGTTTGTATACGATATTTTCCGTAATACACCAATATTACTCTGTTTATGGCCATTGTCAATTAATTATAAATAATGTTTTTTTTTGTTGCGTCTCTTTGTTTAGCAGGTAAACATAAATTCAAAAGGTAAAAATACAATAAACTGTGTAGCTAATCTACTGGTAAGGGAACTGTGTTTGTGCTTGTTACTCTGGGCAATTTTATACGGTACCGTGAACCGCTGAGGTTCTTGTAGTTTTTTTCTATCATGGGAATTTAACTCGCATTCGGAATTATTCCAGTCACTAATTTGGTCTGAACTTTCGCCAGGAAAAATCTGTGGTTTGCTTTGTGCTTTGAAATGGCCTAATTATTTGCACCTATTCAAATAGGTAATTGTCTACACTGTTGAAGAATAATACTTTGTCTTAGACAGTTTTGCCAAAATTGAAATCTAATTATGACTCATATCACTCAAATTTGGATATGTTTAATATAATGATTGACGCACGAAAGTAATATATAAGGGGTACCTAAATCTCTGCATATTACATTAATCATATTTATACATTTTGGGTATTTTATAATTTATAATTATTCATTCTTAAATAAAAAAGGACCTACACGTTATGTTAATAAAATATAATTATTATTATTACTAATTATGGTAATAAAGTAAATATTATAAAAAAGCCTAACTATAGGTCGACTCGAAATAAAATAGGCACTGAATAATTGGTAAAGGTATGTGATCTTGTAGCGCGATAACAACTAGTATATACACACGAAAACTAACATTATTTAAATTAGTGGAACAATTTGTTTGAGTTACTTACTGTGATAAAAATCTAATTATACATTTTTAGGTAAACAGGTAAACAGTAAAAACGTAGGCTTCGTTTTGTAACTTTGTTTTGTAACATCGAGAACCTTCTAAAGTACAAATAGTTCTAGCCGAGAACTTGAACTTGTACGCATAAGTATTTATATTACTCAGCATTTATTAAATATATTATTTTTTCTCTCTCTTCTCCAACTTTTTCAAATATCTCTGTTTCTCGTTTTGTCAAAGATTGTGAATTTGATTAATGTATTTATAAGGGTTTACGCATCATGAGTGGCAACGTCGCAATTTAGTGTCATATTTCGTGATTTTCAATTTTTATCATTTTTAATCTCAGCTATAGTTTAAAAATATGTTCTGTTAACATGATAGAATTAGGCGAAAGCTGTATAAAGAGTAAGTAACCATAATGCTTACAGTTATTTTACTATGAAAATAACGCAACTAAAGTTTCAAATATATTATTTGCTTATAAATAAAAGTGTAAACGCAATGAATTCTTATTTTTTATAGAGCTTTTACCTAATTCTAGGATATACACAGAACATAATTTTAAAATATAGCCCCGATTATTTTTTTTCTACTTTTAATGATAAAAATTGAAACCCACTAAATATGACACTAAATTGCGACGTTGCCACTCACGACGCGTAAATGCTTTTAAATTTCAAATGTATTATTTGCATATAAATAGAACTTTAAAAGCAATGATTTCTTACTTTTTATACAGCTTTTACCTAATTCTAACATTTAAAGAGAACATATTTTTTAAATATAGCTCCGATTAAATGATAAAAATAGAAAACCACGAAACATGACACTAAATTGTGACATTGCCACTCATGACGCGTAAGCGCTTAACCAAATATGCGTGAGTAATACCATGAATTTTCATCTTCCGTTATAGTTCATAGCCTAGTATTGTCATAAAATTGAACTGCAATGATTCTGATGTAATAAAAATAGAATACCCATTTATAAACTACTAGCTGCGCCCACGGCACACACACACACACACACACACGTTCACTCACTCGATCGCACACACGCACGACGCACGCACACACACACACACACACACACACACACACACACACACACGCACACGCACACGCACACGCACACGCACACGCACACGCACACGCACACGCACACGCACACGCACACGCACACACACACACACATACACAATATCGCATTTATAATATTAATAGGACTAGATAAATCTGGCTTCGCTTTGTTCAGCTGATATTTATTTTACTAAAGATTTTTTTTATATCATTTTAGAGATAGCTTTACTTTTCCGCTTGCGCGGCACATGCCAGAGCTTCTTTCTTTAAATTTCATTGCTATAAAGAGTAGACAAACTTTATCCGTTTTTTAGATTTGAACGAATTTACATGGTAGGTGTCTGAATTTACTTGGTATAAAAATACAATTCTGTGAGCTCGATTATGACGTTGAATTATAACTTGTGGTTGCTGGTCTGATCTACTTCTTTTAAACGATATTTTTTTTTATGTTGTTGTATTATACGATGAACTTTTACGTTGTTCTCCCTGCTAATCTGCCAATTTTCCTAAAAGGCTTTGAGTTAAGACCCCGACGCTCGTAACCTCCCCCACGGCGGACCCTGCGACATCAGCACGCCCATATATAGAGCGCTAAAGGGCGAGAGGACCCGCCGCGCGCCTTACTTCGCAGCCGGCGCATCCAGCCTCTAACGCTGAACTCGGATCGTGTCTCAAACCTGCTCTGAGATCTCTTTCTCTTTCCCTCTTCTCCTCTACCTGTGTTGCAGCTGAAAACAGCTTCTTTATATAACATACCTAATAAACAAAAGAAAAATGACCAACTTTTATGTGAATAAGTTTACAATAACGTGTTCAGCGAATGAATAATAAATTAGCTAGTAATAACAACTTGGGCTCATAAACTTCTAATATAAAATTTTATTTCAATATTTTATTTGAAAATTTTTCAGTTATAGCATCGTTTCAACTATTCTCGCACTAGTGGTGTTGGTACTAGGAATTGCTTTAATAATAAAGTTATAACTATCATTAAGGTATTTATGACACATTTTATGCTTCTTCAATCTTTCTAGGAGCCAATGACTCGTTATCGGCTCCTAGAAAGATTGGCTTATGTATCTAATCAGCAAAAAGTGAGTGATAGTTTTATATTTTTAACATAATAGGTATATCAGCCTCATTTACCCTAGGAGGTAGAAGTGTATAATATTCACGTTTCAATAGCAATGTTAGGTCTCTTGTAAGAGGACTAGTTTGTTGCCATTTGCCAGACACACATTTAGGAAGATATGAAAACACTGACTGCATTTGGGCATTGTCTGTCTACCTGTGTGATCAAACAAAGACGAACAAGTCAAACACTTTTAATGCGTTTTTTTTCTGGCAAGAGCACCTGAACTTCAAAAATCTATTGAACCACACAGCTGTTATTTGCCAGAAATCTTTTAATATTTTATAACTTTTAGTTTAAAACATACTTACATAATCAGTGAGGATTAAAATACACTCGAGTACTTGTTTCTACGTTACAAAGGTACATACAGTACATGAGTCGTGCACAAAAAATTGTGATTTTCATATACGTTATAAGAAAAAACTAGCGAACGCTTCACGATGTGCGGTCACAAAGGAAAATCCGATAAATGTCACACAGGACGAGCAAGTTTTGTGCTGTAACGTTCATTCTGTCTGGAAATGCTCTGTTTTGCCCGTCTCAATTCTACGTGACTGACCCCCGACAGTCCCACAGTAGCCCCGGTGTATATCATTCTTATTATTGGCATTTTTACAAAATAATAACTTGCTTACGGTTAACATTCATCAAAACCGTATTAATTTAATTAACCATATTATATTTTTTACTAGCTTTTGCCCGCAGCTCCACCCGCGTGAATTCGGTATATACATTGACGATTTTTCATACAAAGTTTTTTTCCCTATTTCAACCCCTATACGCCATTTTTTCGCGATAAAAGATAGTTTATGTTGTTCCCCGAGGGGTTATCTAACTCTATACCTAATTTCATCATAATCGGTTTAGTGGTAACAGAGAGACAGAAAAAGTATTTTTCAAATGATAATATTAGTAGGGATTATTACATGATTTTATAATTATGTGACTGACTAACTTGTGTTATTATAACATAAACATATAAATTGTACTCTCTGGCCGCGAGCATTCACCAGTATTGCTTGCAGTGAGGGAGCACCTTATTATCAAATACAAAGTACATAATGTATGTGATATTTCTTACATTTTTCGCTTCATTTGTTAGAGAATGATTAATCACTTATTCATATCAATCTTTGTAAAATAAACATGACATGACATGAGACACAGAAGACAATGTGTACATAAGGCTTTGTAAATAAAAATTGATCATCAAATTTAAAAGTTAAAATAAATACTTGAAAATATAGCTACGAGCCCATTCGCTATTTCCGAATTCACAATGCCTTTTTTAATAAATTGAAATAGCGTTTTATCAACTTATTTAAGCTACTTATTTTTATCATTCAAATCTATAAGACATTTTCTAAATGTAAATATAGTAAGATCTATCGAAACCTAGTAATATAAACATATTGAAATGTACACATATTGAAAACCATAAACACAAATCACTCGAACTAACAATAGTTAGCGCGAATGTATTTTAAGACTTCCCAGCTGGGTCTTACTGGCGCTGACATTTTTCATTCGAAACTCGAACAGAAGTGGTGCAAGAAAAGTAACATACTTGTATTGCAAACAAACTTATTGCTTTATTTGTACGTACATATAAATATTTTTTATAGTCTTTGGTACGTTTATTTTACGTTTCAAACTCAATGTGCCATTACCTATGTTAAAATATCTGCTAGTTCATATTTTAGAAATAATCTCTCAGTTACAAGATATTTTTCGTCACCATTGCTTGAAGAAGTCCAAGTTTAATAAACTTACTTCTACGTACATAATTATCAACTTCTCTACCTTTATTCAAAATAGTAGCGCGATTTAAAACAGTCAATCCTTTTTTTTAATTTCCATTTTGCCTTTCAGTTTCAATCTTACTATAAGCTGTTCTGTTTCTTGTGTACAAATTGTATAATAATTACTTTAACAAGGTGACGCAACCGTTAAAATTATCTATCAAATAAAATAGGTATCAAATTTAATACAATCCAATCGAATGAATATACAAACATATTGCTTAGTTAGATATACCGGCAAACGAACATGAAAATGACTCTTTAAGTTTTATTTTATGTACTCGATAATATATCCGAGTACATAAAATAAAACTTACGAAATTGTAAGGTTACGCATATGCGTAACCTTACAATTTTAATATATGATGGTAGTAGATCCACGCTGGTTTCAGCATGAATGGGCCGGATCGACCGTGGAAGTACTACCCTCTCATAGAAGATCGACGTAAGAGTAGTAGTATCCGTACTACTGCGTTTCGTTCGGTGAGTAAGAGCGCCGGGGGCCCAATTTCCTCCCTTTCCTCTTTCCTCACCTCCCTCATTCCCTTCCGCTACCCCATTCCCAGCCGCCATAATGGAGGTCACCATACTAGCAGTTTAAGACGATGGCTTTTGGAATGGTAGCCACCACTTCTGGATTCCACTGACTGCTTACCATCAGGCGGGGTGGAGTCACTTTGGTAGGCTACTATAAAAAAAAATACCCAAGCTACTTAATCATTTACACCATTATTGTAAAAGTGCCTTGTATCTACTATATCTTATATGTCAAAAAAACAAGCAGCGCCTCACCTCTTCAAAAAAGGGTAACACAATACATGTACGGTGTAAGTATTAAATAATTGATACATCGAGGTCTGTTCTATAATTCAAACATTCTTTAATTGCATTGTCTCGGTGTAAATAATCACTTATTCATTAATCGATGGTATTGGCATCGAATAAAGTATTGTAAGTAAATACAGCTCAATTTGCAATGATCTGCAAATTCTAATATTGACCTAAATAATTTTTCGAAATCGTTAAAATGGTGTCATCGCTTTACTTATTTTTTCACTTCATTGCAAATTGAGTGCTGAACGAAATTGTTTTTTTTTACTCACAAACAGGTCAGCTGAGGTCGTTGTTATCTTTTGTTATTTATTTGTCATACTTCGGGTTGCTTCGCAGTGTTTTCTTTCACCGTAAATTCGTGTGTATCTCTTAATTAAGAGAAAAGATTTGATTTTTTTTATGTTTGTTTCCAACGATTTAACTAAAAATCTACGTTACTGATTTGAAAATTCTTTTATCTTTACAAATCAATAAATCAAGCGGTTAACATATGCTTTATATTATTACATTTGACATATCTTTTATCAATTTTCAGAATTTCTATATTTTAAAATTGCAATACAGAAAACGGCAAATATAACGCGTAAATTTGCAGTATAGCAATAATATTACGCGGACGTAGGTAATAACGCAATCATATTTTATGTAGGCGTTTGTTGTGAGACCGAATGAAACTTTTTATACCGAAGCGAAGTGAAGGCGGACGTCAAGTATAGGTGCTAAGAAATCAAGCGGAAGAGTTTTTGTTTGTTTGTTTGAACCCGCTAATCACTGGAAATACCAATCAGAATTGAATATTTCTTTTACATTTATCACGCTACTAGTCACGGGTCATTAATAACCAAAGATTTAATTTAACGCCGGTAAAACCACGCTGCAAACGGCTAGTCCTATTAATAATATAAATGAGAAAGTTTGTGTGTGTATATGTGTGTGTGTGTGTGTGTGTTTGTTAGTGTGTGTTTGTTAAATCGATTTCGATGAAGAATGGTATGTAGATAGATTAGGTGCCGGAGACGGACATAGGCTACTTTTTATCACGAAAATCGGTCTGGTTCCCGCGGGATACAACAAACCATATTTTGCGCGCGGGTGAAACCGCGCCGTGGACAGCTAGTTTAATTTAAATTTGGTAATCACAGACGGTAACTTCTAATTTACTATATCAGTAATACAGGTGCAATGCGCTCAAAGTGCCGCACTGTAACCCTGAATTCGATTTTCATGTAAGTGGTTGTAATTGCATCCTAATCTCATTAAATACTCTCCCTCTCGGCTTGCCACCTACAAAAGAATTTATAAGCCTGGTGAAATTTGGCTACACATCTATCTACTTTTACAAGGCCCAATTTTCCCTCTTTCCTTTTTCCTCAGTTCCCTTAATCCTTTCACCTACCCCACTCCCTTTAGGGTAGGCAGTCCCTGGCATTGCCGGAGGAATGCTAGGGACTTTGAATAGTCCATTAGCAACATTTACCGCTTACCGTCGCGTTGGCTGTTTGCCCATCTGCTACTGTCGGCAATAAAAAAAAACATCAGCAAGAATCTCAAGTGAGGAATGCATTACATGGTCCTGGAAACAGTGAAGAGACATTCGTCTAATAATACTGTCTCTTTTTAGAACTCTTTATATAGATTTCTAAAAGAGACGGTGTTAGACAAATGTCTCTTGTCAACTTGACAGATTCAACTTAATCCGTCAAGTTATGTAATATCAGTATAAATTACAAAATTAATTTACTTTAAATTAAAGTTGACTCGTAAACTGAGGCCCTAGACAAATGTCAAAGATTCCCATTCTATTTATAGAATAGATTATAAAATATATTGGATTGACATATGCTAACGCCAACGCTTATGTCAATCACATACATTTATTATCTATTCTATGAATAGAATAGAAATCTTCGACACTTGTCTAGGGCCTCTGGTATTTGTTATTGTCATTGATTCATACCATACCTACATTCCTTAATCAACACAAAGAAACAATCACCTTTCACGCTGAAGAATGCTATGCCATCTATACGAGGGTAAATATTTCGTGCTATTACACGTTGCTCGTCTTAGGTATCGCTTTGAGTAAAGTTCACGGCTATACGAGTTTATTTTAATATATTAGTATTCTTTGTGTCATAAAGAACTTATTTTTCTTTTATGTAGGCGACATACATTTTCTACTTTGAACCAGTATTCTCAAACATCCGGGTCTACATTTTCATATATTTTAATATCCTTAAAGAAATTTCTTTCATATGGAACTTTGAAGTAAAATTGGCCTTTTTGTTTAAGAATTTGAGATGTTAATATGTAATAAAATATTTTTGAAAGGTTTTTGGTCTTTACAATTGCTATTTGACTGTTACAGGTGCTTTTAAGTAGCGATAACGTTTTACCTGCTATTAAATCAATTTGTTAGTCTATCAAGCGAACATTCGCATAAAATATTAGGAAAGGTGTGAAAATTACACTTTTTTCTGAACAATTTCATCCATTTCAATTTATCACCTCATTTGGCCCGTGGAAAGCATTGTTTCAAGCCTTTAATGTTACGCTATAACGCTTACGCTCTTGGGGTAAAGTAAGATAAAAATATTATTTTCAATTAGAACGGGCGTGAGTTAATATTTATGGGACTTGATCAGTTTAAGTTTTTTATTTTTATTTACAAGGTTGTTCTATATCTCTGTGAGCTTTCAGACTTGATACTATCCTATATCTTATTAACTAGTTTTACGCGGCGCGGTTTCACCCGCATCTTTGCTTACTGCTCTGCTCCCGTCGTCAGTAGCGTGATGTTACATAGCCTATAACCTTCCTCGAGAACTGGGCTATCATACCCAAAAATAATTACAGTAAAAGCATACCTATTAAACTAAAATGTTGATAAACGTACTCTAAAACTAACCGCTCATAAAATCAAAATTATGACTACAAAAGAGAAGAGAAGAGAAGAATTATAACACCACTTAAGAATTCATCCAGTGTTTTAACTACTTGAACTGTAGTTTGAGATAATTGTGTAAGTACAAAGTAGTAGCTTGCAATGTTACTGGTGCTACAAATAAATTACGTACTATTATTATCATTGTTTCTTTGACTTGAAAATCATCTTTTTTTGACTGATACAAAAGTGTTTGTGCGTGACTTCTGAAATCTGAGTAATCAATGACTCATGTCGACAACAAATTCTTTATTCAGTACAACGCGCCGACCCGGTACAAATCCTATAAATAAATAACATGTTGGGTGTCCACATTTATATGGCAATAGCATATATTATGAAACCAATGGCGTCGGATACTGATCATCTGCTCTAACTTTAAAGATTAAATGCGACAACAAAGAATATAATATTATACAAACTTTAAATTTAATTTTGAAGCTTATAGCCATTTATGGTGTGAAAACAAACTAAACAATCATCAATAGTTTTTATTTGGCCAGAATACTTGACTAGGGCCAAATAAAAACTATTCGGAACTTTTAAACTCACAAAAAATTAGAGGAATGTAAATCAAAAAAGAATATATTTTGCTCCTTAACTTTGAATTAAATAATTGACCTACCATAGTCTGTCTAACCCTGTAAAAGACACGTATGTACTCGTAAATAGATTATTATCTCCGAAGAGTTACTGCATAACAATAAGACGTCATAAGTACAATAAACTTTTAATACTACAAAGTTCAGCTACATTTAAAATCCTTTCCGCGTGGAAAACATTTAAGTTTCTTTGACAATATCTCCGGTACAAAATCCACGAACACTAACTAGCGGCGTATTATGTGGAACGTATTATCCTTTATGACAGAAATCCGACGGGAGTGGTTGGGAGCAAACCGCTCGCAATCCGATTCACAAGTGTTCGTGACAGACGACAGATAGCTGGGTATTTTGAAAATTATTGCTAGATTATTGCTAGAACAGAATATTTTTTTAATTGTTTATTGATAATACTTGCAAAAGAGAATTATTAATACCATCGTGGTGTTATATATTATTTGATAATAACCCCTATAACATTGAGAACACGAATTTTATGAAAAGCCTGCCACGGTGCGTATTATCAAATATTAAGTGAAATATTAAAAAACCAAACTTGATTAAAATACAGGTACTAATTCCACAAATAGTGATAAAAATATTAATGAGTTCAAAAATCGAACTAACCCTGATACCGCAGTAGCTTGTCATAAAGTATGACTTCATTTATTATCGGGTTCTCTTTAAAGCGAAAGATCTCATATCATAAGCTTGAAAATAATTCAAGATATAAGATTCCTATTTTTTTAAGCAGACGCTTTTTGCTCTCTGACACCACTAAGCGCTTGTTCCATTAAATCGTAGATTGTGTTTGCACAGGTGTTCCTAAATACCTGTACAAAAAGCCCGAGGCGATTTTCAATGTCAGCTTATTTTTCTTGAGTTCATAGAATCCGCAGATTTTAATAGCTTTCGATTTCCGTGCACACTGCAGCTTTCAATAAAAGATTATGGTACGGATCTTGTAGATTAGGTAGAATATTTCAAGTCCAACGGTTTTTTAACAGTACTAATTTTGGTAGTAACATTGGTGACACGGGCGGGAAAACATCTTATCGAATTTAATTTAAATTTTAACCTTGATCTAGTCGTCTACTTTTGGTACTTTAAAAACACTAGCGAGTAAAGGACTATGTTTTGTTTTGAAATACCTACAATTCAAAAATAAACCTATCGAGTCGACATAGGTTTATTTTTCAATTGTAGGTATATTATACATAATATATTATGTGCAATCAATTCTAACTGACACTATTCGTTCGACTGTTCAATAATGAGGGTGTTCCACCAGTTGGCGCCACTTTGGTAAAAGGTCTTCCGTTTTTACAGCGCTATCAAAACAAATATTTTTCAATGTTCGTTTCGGAAATTTAAATTTTCATTTTTCAAAATTGATGATTCAAGTGTCTAAGGAAAAAATGAAATTGCTGAGAAGGTTTTCTAAAATGGCGACTAATCAGGTCTAGCTGTCAAGCGCTTTTTAAAAGTTAACCCCTGATTGACCCAATGTGAGTGGCGCCAACTGGTGGCAGTAATGTTCTTAAACACCCTCATTATAATACCTATTTGCGTAAGTCTCTCTATATTCGTCTAACATATTAAACTTTATATATATTTATTATATTAAAACATATTTTACGTCAACCGACTAAGTGAATTACCAATGTCATTACTAGCCTACATAACTCAAGAGTGTAGCTTACCGCTATTTTCAGGACTCTGCCATTTGCTACAATTCAACCCCACCTCGTTGCTTGCCGCCATTAGCACGGTTTAATGTGACCTTTTATTAGTTTAATAAATGTCCCTACTTGTCCCCGATTGCGCCGTGTTCAAACCCATGTGTTAGAGGAAATTTTTGTTCCAATTTTCTTTTGTACGGAATTGTTTGTCGGATTAATGACACTTTTGTTATGAAATGAAAACATTCTGGTAATATGATAGTTATTTCAGCATGTATTGATTACGGATTATGTTGATTAATATTTAAAAGTGTTTGTACATACATGGAAAAATAAATGATGTGTTGGTACAAAGGGTACAATTACAAGCACCCGTAACCGACGTGTGTGTATGAAAAGATTAATTAATGAATATTGAAGAGGCAAAGGTTTCGAAGCGTTCTATAGTCTCTGCTTACCTCATTAATAGCAGACATGCGTGAAGTTATGTATGTATGTATGTGTTTGTACATCATCTATAAGTCAGCACAAATATGCATAGAATTTTTTATCGGTGAAGGCATGAAGGCCAGTAATTGATATCTTAGCGGTGATTATAATAAATTTAAAAATAGAAAAAGAGTTTCAGATCGACTTACATATTTACATAGCGTGTATTTTTTATGCTCGCCGTGTAGCCTGTGGCCGTAGTCTATACACACTGCTATGTTCTCTAAAACATTGTCAATACTGTACTTTACCCCAATACTCTCTGAAAGACTAGATACTGCCCTATCGATCCGGCGCATTCATGCGGCAATCAGCGGATCCGCTGCCGTACAATTTTATTAATTGACATATTCACAAAAAGAGGTTTCTGTACGTACACTCGTATGTATTGCGGCATAGTGTAAAAACTGTATACAATGGGCAGAATAGTTCATAACTCCACATCGAAAATATGCAGGCAAGCTCACATATAAATCCGATTTGCTAAACTAAATGCAAAGTAAATATTTGTTAGTACCATCAATTTATATATTCCTATTTTGTTTAACAAGAGTTTGTTACTAACGAGTATTTTGTTGTTACTTATACTTACGATTACCTACTACTATTTATTTCAAATAAAAATTATATCTAATTTATTAATAAAAAAGGATTGAATGGCGCACTTAAAATTTAATAAGAAATTTTCCACAGCACAAATTTAAAAATATATTTTTATTAATATAATTAATAGTATTCAATAAAACGTTACAACAATAAAGCCAGATATCGTCATCATAATCCACAGCCTGAATTTACCTATTTCTGGGCATAAGCCTCTGTTTGTTTGTGCTATACTTAACACTCTTTTGCCAGTCTCATATCATTCTTTTCTACACTAACCACGAACACACATAAAGTCATATTTCGGTTACTAAAAAAATTTACTAGTTTCAAAGTGCCGGTTTAACTAAAGTGATCAAGGCTTGTACCTAGAACACTTTATATCGTGAAGTAGATACTTTAGCTGCCGTAAGTAGCTTCCTCGATGCAAAATGCTCCTCTCTGTTTACAATGAAGGCTACGTCAAAGGGTAAAATTGACTGCTTATAGCTAGTATACAGTTTGATATCAAAATATCCTTAGTATTTATTAGTTGGAAGCCTTGGCCTTGCTTTTACCATGTTTCTAAGACATTCATAATCCGTAATGAAAGTTGTTTATATTCACGAGCAATTTCACCTCCTAAATTACTAGCCATATTTCCAATTCCCTCATCGATTTATTAGTTCTAGGCCTTAGTTGTTTTGTTTTGTTTTTCTGTGAAATAAAGCAAATGAAACTTGTTATTGGGACATTTAATCACATCACTGTTCCACAATAACGCGACAAACAACTGTTATTCAAACAAAATACCGAATAACTCAACATTATTCTCGAAAAATGTGTAACAAAGTTAATTCGTGATAAAAGCTTTCTTACTCCACGTTAAACAAGTTAACTTATATTAGCCTCCCCATGTATTCGACATTAGATTACAAACGCAATTACTATCGTTTTTCCCGTCGCATTGGTCCGGGTTAAAGGAAAACACGATTTTTATTAAAGCGTGAAATAAAAATAGTGAAAAGACAAACATTGATAGTTATCATCGGCAAAGAAAGCGGTAGTTTTAAAATACTGTTGACTGTTGGCATCAAGAATCCAAATTTATTTCTGTCATAGAAAATAAGTTAATCCATCAGTCTTGACTGACATGCGAAATCTCACGTAGTCAGAAGACCTCTAATTCTGACTAGATACTAGTCTAGCAATCAATAAATATTCTCAATTTATTCAGTGTGTAGCCCGCTCACAGAATGTACGTGTAGTAGCGGCTACGTTCGTAGACAGCTACAGTATTTGCTACACACCTAAGACTCGTAGTACAAATACATTCTCTGCGTAGCTGTGTGCTACGATGCCGATGTGTAGATCAATGAATCAGTCGATACGTGACTCAATAAAATAGTACCGACGAATAATTTATTTTTATTAAATCTTGTCTTTGTCTTTGACATCCAATAGCAAGTACACATTGCCATTAACATTATTCCCCATTGTAATTGAGAAAACAATTTAAAATTAACATATTAGCATAGGTCATTTAGTATCAATATACTCGTTATTGTCGAAGGATATAATTTATCCAATATTAAGTTTTAAGCTGCAAATTAATTTTCGATAAAACTATAATTTAAAATAATAACACGTTTATAAATTTGCAACTTTTCTTGTTTTCTACATTTATCTTACTTTGTACTTTTATTGATCTAAAGAAGGCCTAAAACACGACTTGACCAGAATTGCGTCTCTGGTAAGTTCCAGATCTAGTGAATTTAACATACACTATTATATCCTAAACAACCAGCGTGGTGTTTTCCTTTTTTCATGGTAGCAGCGGCTGAAGAGGCATCAGAGAGCAAAGCGTATAAGCGTTGCCGAGGTCTATAAGTGTGTTTCTATGTATAATATGTATGTATTTACAAAAAAAAAGTATATAAGTATGTTTATCCGCATTCTAGGACCCATATCACAAGCTATTAATATATGCTTACTTTGGGTCTAGATGGCGTAAGAAAAAAAGTAGGTTATAATATCATCAGATGCTGTGCTAGTTTGTCTACTAAACCCTCTACTACCACCCACCTAGATGACTGTATGCGTGCTAAACAGAAATAATGTGTTCTATTCACAGAACAAGTACTAAAGCATAGAAGGACTATTAGAAGAATAAAGCGTACACACTCAGAGACAAATAGAAGTTTAATAGTGCTACGATACCTTCTGACAGTTTATCGATATCGATAGATGAAATTTGTCTATGGGCTATGGTAAATTAACAGACATGCTAATAAAATGAGGTCTGGTTCCATAAAAGCTCTCGTAAACGAACTACAAGAAACAAACGGCCGTTTTACACCTCACCGGAATGGCATAGGCCGGCAGCAGCGCCAGGAGCACTTTCAATGTGAAATAATTTTGAAGTTTTTATTCATGTTTCATGCTGTAAGTTCAAACACAATGTAAACTGTATATGAATAAATTAAATAAATTGAAAATTGAAATATACATGATCGATCCACACACTGCCTCGCATCACGGATCGTAGTGCGAGCGTGCGTGTTCTTGTATTGTTTGTAAGTATCTCTCTTTGTATAGAAATCACGCGTGGTGCAACACTGAAAACGCATTTAAGCGCTGTGTTACTGATCACACGCTTACATGCAGAGAAACACGTACTCACGCGCGTGGGTTCGAGGCCAGACGGTATGGACACCGTGTTCTGCAGTAACGTGCGTGATTGATGATGCAGACCAGCACTCTCGCATCTGCACGCGTGGCACCGTCACCGCGTCGCCACGCTCCCGCAGCGTAGTGCGGGGCAGTGTGTGGATCGCCAAAATACCGGTATCGGCCCTCTGTTCTTTTCTGACTTTCTTAGTATAGCATCAAAACAGATACCCCAAGGTAAAAATAAAACACAGCTGTAAGATTCATGTCACAAATGTATGATTATATTTCCAATAATATTGAAACACATTATTACTGTCCCTTAAAATTACAGTTTTGTTTAGGAATGTCCTGATTATTTGTGCATAAGCTAAAATATTTTTTGTTATGTTATGAATTGGTACTATTAGAAATTTTTCCCGATCAATTTTATCAATAAATTTCTGTAGTCATCTAGAACATTTATTTATTTATTTATTGAATACAATATCATTACAGATAAAAAATCCAATACGATATCATAAAAAAAACCTAAAAAAATTACTAAATAAATAGACCCATTTATCCAATACTATACATTTTTGTGCAACATCTTTGAATTTTGACAGGGTACATTGAAAATATTAATTTCTATAGAAACAATATTATTATGTCGTATGGCGCGTGACAATGGAGCAAATTTGAGTAGATTCGTCCTCACCGCTGGAACGTTAATTTAAGACTCTGCATTAGTTATTTTAAGATGTATCTATGGTTTCTGAATAAATTATTATTGTTATTATTATATGTTAAACGTGTAACAATATAATATATAACATAATTCTCTCTTAATTTGCTTCATGGATCTTCCGGTCTGATCTTTCGGAAACCTGCAAAAGAACACAATGTATGAAACACTATGAAAGGTACAAAGATAGTTACCACAAAATCGTTAACACAAATTATAGTAATATTTTTGTCATCGATAAAATATGCAGCACAAGTCACAACACTATTGAACATGACTACACAAATTGGTAAAAATGTAAAATACTTAAAAATTACTGAATCGAATGGCAAACAGACGATTATAATATGATTGCAGTATAGTAAAGTATAAATCACTTAGGTATTTTGCACGTTTATATAGGTTTTTAGAATATATTATTGGTTTGTTATCTACTCACCGATGGAAGTTGACGATTTAAACTTGATTTTCTTTGCGAAAAGAATGTAATTTACAACCTACAATAACGCAGGACATTGCTTATCCAATGGGGTTAATTTTACTTCACAATAGCACTATGTAATTATTAAATAACATATATTATTTCACAAAACAGATGAAACAATGAAAATTACGAGCGGCGGTTTAATCCGACTAAATTGTCTAGAGGCCTTGACAAGTTGGAACATTTGACATTAGTTCACTTTTTAATTCGGCATCCAAAGGTAACCAAAGGTAACCAAATTGACGTTTCTACAGTGTACACCGGGCGTCCTTAGCAAAATTATTAGTCTGTTTCTTTTCAATGTATCCGGCTTATTCGGAAAAATAGGACAAGTATATGAGGGCGATTAACACTCCTTCTATGTATGTACTTGTTCTGTGGTTCTATTTTACAAATCCAAATTTGACAATTGACGTATGCACAAAATTTCATTAAAGCACAATAACAATGAAAATAAATTGATCTCTTCTATTTTGAGTGGCACTACTGAAGCTATTATGCTTCTTTTAGTTTATATTAATGAACGATTAAAGGTCTATCTACACACATCATGGCCGTGCCCGGGACGTGCCAGGGACGTAACCCGGCCGTGCTATAAATTAAGAAGCTCCGATGCCCGCCGCACGGGCACATGTGTGATCGAGTCCATTGACAATGTATGTATCAATATTTTTTCACTCCTGACAGAACACGGTCGGTTCATGTCCCGGGCACGGCCTGGGCACGGCTCTCATGAGTGTGTACGTGCCTTAAAAACGGTATTTCAATTGACAAAAACTATCAGCAAAAAGGTTTGTAGCGTACAATCAATCAACCCGTGCTCTTTGTAGCTCAACTTGTCTATTAAGCTCCATTTGTTTTAAGTGAATATACTGAAAACGTATTTCAAATATCAACTTGTGGTTCTATGTTTTAGTAAAACGCCCCGTTTCTTTCTTTACCCCTTTATTGGTCACTCACGTTTTAAAAGATAGAGGTTTTTGATGTCCAAAAGTAGGTATTAAATTAGGACTAAAATACTTGGTACATTTTATTTACAAATTTATAAAGATTTTTATTTACTCCACAGTATATTTAATTTTATTCATATTTGTAACAAATTAAATGAATTAGATGCTCCATATTCACGTTTAATGATTAAAGAAATACTAGTGTAATCTAATTTGTATTTTTTGTTACTAGGAGCTGTACAGTTTACTTTGAGTAATCATTTTAATGAGAGTGATACTAAAATTAAATACATGGAAGATTATAATCTATATACACAATAGAAAGACAATGTAGATATAAATCTGCCATTTCAATACACTTATTACAGGTACATTACAGGTATTTTAATAGAAATTTTCTCTTAATATATTTAAAAAGATGTCTTGGGCGGTGTGGAACTACTACTACCATATTTTTTTATGTTTAGCGTAAAACACCATGTCATTGAACGCCAACGGCAATGTGGTTTCAGATATAATATACTCCCACACACGAGGCTACAGTTACTCTATTTATTTATAATAATAATAAATTTTAATTTTCTCCAGATGAGCGAGGGTGTGCATCGTGATATGGTTGCAGTGGATAGTGGACTTACCCCGCTAGCCCTGGCTAAGGAGAACTGGCGTAGGCCTGTTGTACTCACTATAGACAACCGTAGAATGGTATGGCAGAGCAAGGAGCTTAACGGACGGTTCTATCGTGCCTTACATGGCCTGGTATAGACCATGCTGCCTCCGTTGCCTGGCTACGCTTCGGCGATCTCTTTGGAGAAACCGAAGGTTTTTTTGTGCAATTGCTGACGAAGTTATCATGACGAGCAACTACCCGAAATATATCTTGAGGGATGGCACTACTGTCATGTGTCGGGCATGTCATCGCCCTGGTGAGTTCCTCAGGCGTATTGTTTGCGGCTGTTCGCATCTTGCTAACGGAGAGTACTTGCACATGCATAACCAAGTAGCCAGGATAATCACCAGCAAATTGCTCTGCGATACAATCTTCTGGATGTCGAGGTGCCGTACTACAGGTACGACCCTGCGCCAGTTCTCGAGAATGGTGGCGCGGCATTGTACTGGGATCGCTCCATCATCACAGACAGGACTATTATAGCTAACAAGCCTGACATTGTGGTGGTGGATCGATCTGAACACCTTGCAATGATTGTTGATATTACCGTTCCTCATGACGAGAATCTTATAAAGGCTGAGAAAGACAAGCAAATAAAATATCTTGATTTAGCCCATGAGATTGTTGACATGTGGGATGTGGATTCTGCTGTCATTGTGCCGATAGTCATTACTGTAAATGATTTAATAGCAAAGAGCCTCGACCAACACCTAAAGAAGCCCGCATTAGGTGGATGGATCAAGGGCCAGATCCAGAAGGCAGTGCTTCTCGACACGGCACGTATTGTTAGGAGGTTCCTCTCTCTATAACCCTAACCGCCGGTAGTTTTGACTCTAGTCTCGTTGCCAGTAGTAATCTATAAATGTGTATTTTTTGTTTTATATAAATATACAGCTATTTAAAAATGTAATTAATAAGAAAAAGAGTATAAATAAAGAGAATACTAATAATAATAATTTATTTCAGGTCGCATAAACCCATAATATAAATACCTTACAGACTAACATACATACATAATATAAACTTATAAACTACACTTCCTATGCACTACGTCGTTGTGCTATCACGTGGCACTTGTCCGCGGAAGCGACGGAACACGACACTTTGCGGCCAAAAGGTTTCCTCCATGACGAGGAGCAGATAGCAGGTTGGTACTCGCACCACAAACGCCTTAAAATTAACGTTGCGTCGCGACTCCAACAGCTGCACTCTCGGCCTGAACTTCGTCGTTTGGCGCACGTACTCCTCGATATCCTCAGCCTGTGTGGTGTAATGTAGGCGAGAGATATACACAAGAGTGTTAGGTGCGGCGGCATGAAGCTTCAGCAACAGTTCTTGTTGGTTCGCTGGCGGCGCTGCGTCTTCTGCACCGTCACGAAATCAGCGTCGTCATGCCGGCCGGCCGGCCCGGGTTGTTGCCTTTTCAGGCATAGGCTTGGCCGGGGGAGTAACATAAATGCTTCGCTTGATTAGTGAGTCAGCTATTCGACTATGTCGCGCGGCGATGCGAAGAGGGACCGCGGGGACGAGGACGGGGGCGGGAGCGGAACTGCAATGCACTCGTTCGCATACAGCCGACTCTGCATTCCGCGGCGCCGCCGGTGTCTTAATTGCTGACGCAAAACTTGCAGGTGATGTGTCGAGGCGGCATGCTCCCCGGCGTGTGTTTACGTTAGTAACACGATCTGGTGGCGCAGTCATGGCCACAGTATTGCGAAACTCACTGAGTTCCATGCGCAATTCTGCGACCGTGTTTTGCGATGCCTCTAATTTTCTATGCACATCCGCTAGACTTGCCTTGAGAAACACGATGTCCTTCAGTAAGCTGGTAACGTCGACGTGATCGAAGGTGACGGGAGGTAATTTATTCAAGTCCTTCGCCACAAACGTCGGCACGTCGTCGTGGTTGGTCTCTTTCAGCAGAGTGATAATCTCCTGCAAGCTTTTCTTTGGCCCATCGCACCGATGAGACACCATCTGGTCACATTTATTAAGTGACCTGTACAGTAGCAGCTTGGCAGCAGCTACGTCCTCCTCGCTGAATTTCGTGGAGCAGATCTGAACAGCGGACATCTCGTCCATAACATTCAGCTTCTGTTGCAGGAACGCTAGCAGCTCATTCGCCACGAGTGTCTAATTACGAGCGTTGGCTTGCGCCGCGCTATAAAGTTCGTAAAACTAATAACAGGTAGGTATTAAACGTCCGCTTTACAGCGCGGCATAACGCTGACTGAATGACTGAATGACTGAATTTAGTATGTATATTATTATTATTCATAAGTGAGGAAGAAAATTCCCTTTTAGGCGAATTACAAATTTTGATATAAACAAACTAACTTAAAAATTGATTGATCAACTTAATACACTTACAATAAATAATGTGGATTATCAAAACTGGAAGGAAATTTAAAAATAAAGCTTCTTGGCATTATGCTAATGTTATGAAAAGCGTACTGTAAGAGGGATTTTATGAATATTCATTGGAACGTCATTAAAAAACTTTTTCTGACTCATCGGCTTTTTAAGCTAAGGCAAACCAAAAAGGGTATCTGTATATTTATTTATATATATATATATATGTGTATATGTAATCGTGAACATAAATATTTTTCTACAGTTTTGAAATTACTTTTACCTATGTTTGATGTACTGACATATGTAGGATATTATGTACGTTTCGGGAATTTAAAACTGTTTAAGTACTTCAAGAAAGTATGTACGTATGTAATTAGTATTACCGATAATATATTTCAGTGGAAATAGAGAAGATCTATCTTCATTAGTGTACAACTTGTTAAATTGTAAGCCTACCTACTTATTTTATTTTAACTTATCAATATACAAAGCTTTTTACACTAGCGAAATCGCTTGCAGAACGTGGAATACTATAGATAGTAGATGTATTACGAGTATAAGCAGACAGTATTAGTAAAATTTATGATCACAAATTTTATGGTCCAAATGCATGCCTGGTTTTAAGTAATACTTTTTTTAAACAAGTCCAATGCATAAAATTATGAAACTCGTAAACCTAATATTATTAACCCATGCGAGTCAAATTGCGACAACATTTTAAGTATTTCAACTTCTAATTTCAGAAACAATTTTATATGAAACTTACAAACTTCAAAACATGCTTGAGGCAAAAATAGTAAAGTATCTTAATGCTTCTAAAATGTACCGCTACAATTTAAAACGTTCTGAATTTCGAGCGTACTAAATTAAAACTAAATTTAAAGGAATGTTTTTTATTAAACGTTCCTTAACTGCCATCAAAAAATTATGTCAAGCTTTACAGCCTTTATAAAATTTAAATATTCTTCAGTGGCCGTGCCTTTTAAATTACATTACAATATTAATTATTTTGATGGTTTAATATTCTTTTTACATTAAGAACAAAAGAACTTTTGTATCTTCCAACAGTTAAACAGGTGTCTAATTAGAATACTTCTTTCCTTTTTTAACCGACTTCAAAAAGGAGGAGGTTATCAATTCGGGTCGTATGTTTTTTTTTTGTATGTTTGTTACCTCATATCTCGGTCATTTATGAACCGATTTGAATTTTTTTTTTTTTATTTGATATAGTATACTCTGAAATTGGTCCCATTTTTTTATTATAAGAAATGGTTCAGTGGTTGTATATGTTTGTTACAACAGAACTCGGTCATTTATAAACCAATTTTGAAAATTCTTCTTTTATTTGAAAGGGTATACTCTGAAATGGGGTTCCATGTTTTTTTTTATAAAGAATGGTTTAGTGGTTTGGCTTCAATTTTATATTTTGTAACAAAACGTATGCCAGAAGTGAAGATGTGTAAAGCAACACGTCGATGTTTTTGAATGACTGAATTTTCTGACATTGACATGTCCATGCTACAAGTGCGAAGTGATTTTTTTTCATTTTTTGTTAGAAACGAAGTGGCCCTGGATGAGTAACCATTTGTGTTGATTCATTTTCAGCGTCTTCATTCTTTAGAAGCAGTAGACTATGGTCATCACTATAATTAGGTAGTCGTTAAGCCAAGTTGGAGGTCTTATGGTCGTGAGAAATTACAACAGCAACGGGCGCCCTTAAACCTGCTTTTACAGTACCACTGTTTATTTTTTGTATATCTATTAAGCGATTGCTCGTTCAGTTACATTATGATTTTTGATGATTCTTTATTGTTGGTAGATCATCAATTTTTTGTTTTGATTTGTGGTTTCTGGGATTCAGGGTTTAGCGATCGAGAAAGTGTTGACAAGGACTTTATAAGGGAGCGCAGGGCATTGTGTGTTAGGTCAAATATGCTGGCCCGTAGATTTGCACGTTGCAACGCTGAAGTAAAGATAACGCTATTTAGAGCTTATTGCCAATCTTTCTACACGTGCAATCTATAGGTCAAGTATACGCAAGCAGCTTACAATGCCTTGCGTATCCAATACAATAATAGTTTCAGGGCACTGATGGGGCTGCCACGCTACTGTAGCGCGTCGGATATGTTCGTGGATGCCAGCGTAGATGACTTTGCGGCTATACTGCGTAAGCGGACAGCTTCCCTGATAGGGCGGTTGCGTGGCAGCTCCAACAGTTTCCTGCATTTAATTGCCTTTAGAATGGACATGGATTGTCCATTGATGTCAAAATGGATACAATTACATATTATTTAAGTATTGTATTAATGTCTGTAAATTGTTTTTTGCGATTAAATATTTTAAACTCACACGATTTTTACACATAACTATATTTATAAAACGGGTCTACTCGTGTTAGAAAATTATTATAAGGTGTCATACCTCTTTACCCGACGTTTCGGTCGAATTACACCGACCATGGTCACGGGCTGACTGATGTAGCCAGGCGTCGTCTTCGCCTTGAAGCTCGGGATTCGGCAACTACCCTCACTTTGTCTTTTGTTACACTGTTTTGTAAAAAGTCAGTTTGTGTGTCGTAGTACTGACTTTTTACTGCTTCAAGGCACCGACTCCAAAATAACTAATTAAAAACTATAAATAGTAAAGTATTATAGGTATCAAGGATTGCGTTGAGTCGCCTATAATGTTCTTTACTATGAAGTAATTAAAATATTATTTTCTACTTTTTAGTTAAGGATTGAACATGTAGGTGTTGTTTGAAGTCGGTTTTCATGATTTTTCTAAAAATTATTTTATTTTAATATCCGTATTGAATTTCTTTAATAAATAAGTACGTATTTGAACAGAGGGTCTTACGTATTGAACAGAATAATACAATCAAGGACAATAGAAAATATTTATAAAATTTACATAACCTTATTTACGTAACTTTTTAACGCAAACTTTATTTTGTCTGTGCTAATCTAAAACTAAATGTAGATTGTATATCTACTGTGTAAGAGCAGAATTATAAATTTCCATATAATTAAACTTATAAAGAATATTTACTTACGTTCCAACAAGTTTCCTAGTACGAAGATACCTACCTATTTGAGGTTAACAAAATAAGGAAAATATTCATTAGTAGTCTGGCACTAAACAGCCATTTACTGAAACTATATTCAAGTAAAACTGATTTAAACAGTATAGGAATTAAATAAGGAGTAGGTACTAAAACTGCAATCCTTTCATAATATTATACAGCTGACTACTACTAACTTCACCTCGCTGCGGACTTCTGTAGGTCAGGTTTCGGTACGACCGGTGCCGTATTGATAATTTGAGCGGTTCGATAAGTACGTGCACTACTTTGAGTGTACGACGTATGTACACCCAAAGTAGACTAAGACATAAAATTATATCAAACTTATAACATCTGTATTAAAAATTACCGACCAACTGATATCTACTTCTAATAATAATATTGATTAGTAAAAGCAATAATGAGCGCTTCATTAATTTATTTACATATGAAGCGATACCTTTAGTCTGGAGGACAGACAGGACGGCGTGTCCGATATGATCGTTGAGACACTGGAAGCGTTTGTTTGAATCACAAAGGCTTATTGGATCAATTGGAATAGGCTGCCGTGCGTCGCCAGTATTTACTTTTCTAGAAGAAATATTTTATTCGTTTGTGTAACAGTAAATTAAAATATAGTAATAATTCTATTGTGTCTAAGATACAATAGTATAGTTTATATGTTGCATATCGTGATAACTGGACGTGTATTTGTTTCACCATTGGACAAGAAGGTACCTATGCACCGTACCAAGTGAAAAATGTTTCTATGAGAAAATTAGTTCTTAGAGTAAACACCAGATGCGCTTTTTTGAAATAAATATTTTACAACCGCACCACAGCGCCATTACGTTTAAACTACACGTATAACTCAATTAAACTACCGATTGTAAGCGCTTACAAGCGCTTAGACGTTAATTAGGCAACGTCAAATGTTAAGTCTCACATGCATGGGCTTGTCACTAGGTTCATTACTCTTTACTGAGTACAGCGATATTCTTATTGCACACTGTTTCTCATGACAGAATAATTTATGAAGCTACGATATTAAACTAAAAGCATCTTTCCATGAGAGGTTTTTTTTACTTAATATGCAATATTTGTCCGAACCAGTTACAATCTGTAGTTGGTTTTCTTTTTGTTTGCAATCTTTTAACTTTTATTTCTTTTACTCGAATGACTGCAAGGAACTGTATGGAATTTATAGATTAAAGAGAATAGCGATAAAGGAGGTCGTATTGTCCTTCAATTAAAGCGCTTAATAAAAGTAGTCTTTTAGGAGTTACTACTTGCGTGGAAACTTGCAACTTTACTCATAGGAATAGAATACGAAGCTATTGACAGTATCTTCAGCATAAAGTAAATGTCTAAAATAGATGTACCTATTGACGTTTTACTAGCTGACAACTACTGTCAGCTTATCCATGGAAAGAGATGAGGGGGTTCTAAGTACAAATTGTACTTTCATCTTTATATCTATACTAATATATATACCGGTTGTTTGTTTGTTTGAACGCTCTGAAACTACCAGTCAAATTTGAAAAATTCTTTTTGCACCTAATACTTATCGCAGTTCTCGAATAAGGTTAAAAGTTATGTAACATCACGCTACTGGTGACGGGAGCCGAGCAGTAAGCAAAGACGCGGGTGAAACCGCGCCGCGGAAAACTAGTCTCTTATATTATGTACGTGTGACGTTCACATACTTTAATCAAATACGAATATTGCTGGCGACAACTGCACGGCTTATAAAACATAATGCAGTATGATGTGGCATCTCTAAAGTATGAAAAGACGCTTTATAAATGAATACTGATGATAGTGCAAGCTATTCTTGTAGCAATACTAGGTTACCGACTATGGTTATGTATAGACACGTAGTAACATGTTCAATCGCTTAACTAACAAACGTTCTTGAACATTGACCCCGCGAGCCAAGTCAATTAGGTATTAGCATTATTAGATAAAAGTTACAAGGCAAAAAACAGTAGGTACCTTTTATAATTATTGTCGCTTTATTTGACGGTTTTAATATAATAATATAATTATTAAAAATGCATCATTATTTTAGATATCTACATTTTGTAATGCATTTTTTACTCCCAATAGTGCAATTTGAGCACATTACTTTTCCACCCAGCATATACTTGATATGAGTGCCTTGACACAAAACTGTCTGAATTCAACGAATTTCGTTAAACCAAGGAAGAAAATACATTTTAAAATCTCACTGCATTTTTAAATACCTATAGTAGTCTCGAATGCCAAAAATAGTAATGGCGTACCATTATGTTCTTCTATATCAAAATGCAAAGAATTTGTTATCTTTGATATTTCACTCTCAAAAGCAAAAACAAAAGAACCTACTAAAATAAAAAAAATAATGGTGTTTGCGTTTGCCAAAAACGATCCATAAAAGATCTGTTCGAGTTTTATAAATGAATAGAGATCAAAGTTTTATAACTTTTAAAATTTTTGTTTATACGTAGGGTTTTTAATATAATTTGAAGCAGTGGGTACTTTGTACAAACTATTAAAACTCGCAACTATTTACCGCATGTGTTCCTTCTAATTTTGATGTTAGGCATCTTAAAAAACTGCCATTGTAGAAGTGACTCTCCACATGATAACAACTAACTGCTTCACTATCACCAGACAAAGGAAAAACAATAATTTGGCGTACAAGTAACTACGGAATAAAATATAAGTAGAGAGTAGATACATTCTGCTCTCAAAGACAAACTTGTTTAGCAATGCATTCAATTCTTGTTAAAAGAAGACCAAATCACCTAATTATTTTTAATTTTTATAAACGAAAATAGCAAATTATAATACGCTATTACTCGGACTTTTTTTGTAATTCTCTTTGTGTTACTTACTAATGAGGTTCTATAGTTTAAAATCATAACGTGCAACCAAAGAGTTTTATCTATAACCTTTGAGACGGTATTTATTTTAGGTCTGCTATTTTTTTTAATTCAAAGCAATCTTAAATTTTTTTCACAGAATATAAATATTAGAGAAAGTAACAATAATAGACTATTGTTAAACTAAAAATGAAATATGGTATAAATAAAAAACTAAATACGGAATATTTCAAAATAAACTAACTTTAACAATTTTTTATTGCATTAATTTTGTGTATGAGATGAATATTCTCTGAACGCAAAGCATAGTATTATTATTCAAAGAGAATTATCATTCAAAGCTCTAAAAACCACAAGGGATTTTCAGAAAGTTTTAGATAACATTTGCAATATGTCTAACATATTTCATTAATATAATTAATTTATGGTGGTCGGTTACAAATCTTAGAACTATGTTACAAATTGTAGAAACGAAAATCAGTAGGTATTTGATTCTAGTGAATTACGATAAAAGCAAAATGATTATTTTAAAAATTAAGGGCTACCAATTATCTATCGTACCTATAGAATTAGCTATATCAATGGAAAAAAAAGTTACTCAAGAGGTATGATCAATCAACTGTAAACAAAATGCTTCAAAGAAGACAAACAAATACTCAGCGCTAAACGTCTACTTATGTATAGATGCTGGTAATATTAGACCTGTCATTCACATATTGACTCTAATACATTTATTTTTAAATCGCACATGCGCAGAAATTACACTAGCAACACTCCCTTATTAACTATTATGTGACCAACTTACATAGGTACTAGCCGTAAGATCTCCTACAGTAAACTTATACTTCCGATAAATTATTCTTGCAGTCGTCCTTGGTCCCCAGGAGTGTAAAGCGCACTTAGATACCACGATAAAGTTTATCCAAACCTAGCCTTTCGGTTCTTGATTACTCTAGCGTGAACTAACTCAGCGTGACGCACCCTCGGGAATTTTTCAACCCAAGACGCAAAAATTATTACTGAAACCAACATCGAACTTTCTGTGGCTATTCATGTGTATAATGTTCAAATTGGAATGTTTTATCCATCAGAGAATCTCTTTTTTCTTTTTGTAAAATGTTATTAAATGTTTGATGAAAATTAAGGCTAAAGTAAAGTTCGCAGTAATGTCCCACATTACAGCAAAAGGCATTGGTCTTGTCTTAGGGGAAACAAGTTCGATACTAGGTGTTATAGCTTAAGCTTTTAAGTTAAGAAGATACTAAAATTGTCAGGACATTTTTCAAGCATACAAAATAGTATTTATAGTCTATGAACTTTTTAAAACAATTACAAACGCAGTATTATAATTTTATAAAAAATATATAATAAGATGGGCATGAGTTCAATAAAGCAAGCGTTCTCTGATCCAATTTTACAAAGTGTTCGTTTATTCTCTTATATTTAAGAGCGTTCTACTCTACAATGACATCAAATTGCTCTAACAAAACCGATCACAAAAAAGTATTAAGTGTATCTCTGTTTAAAATCTCTTACTTAAAACATTACCACTCCGAAATGAGATCAAAAACAATTTCGAATCATTCGAAAAAGGTGGAAAATGTCCCAAGTTTGTAAACTTAAGTTGTGGCGTTCTTAGTAACGATTCAATTCGAGCAAAGTTTTGTAAAGTTGACAGTGAGGGGTCGGTCAACCGCTAGTAGAGTGGTTACATTAGAAATGTGAACTAACTGTGAACATTCACTGTAATTCTAATTGAATACGAACATTGAGTCTAGTCAAACATGATAGTTTGCACATAGTCGCTTGTACACTGCACCATAGTCATTTGTGTCGTATTAACATTAATGGTTAAGACGATTTTCAAACTTTCTGGACTGCCGTTTTCCTTTTTTTTTAACTTAAAGCATAAGCATGTATCTATCAACTTGTAGAATTATATCTGTAACTAGCGGCGCAGTTTCACCCGCGTCTTTGCTTACTGCTCTGCTCCCGTTGCCAGTAGCGTGATGTTACACAGCATATAACCTTCCTCGAGAAATGGGCTATCATACGCAAAAAGAATTTTTCAAATCCAGAGATTAGCACGTTCAAACACACTAACAAACAAACTCTTCCGCTTTATTTATTAGTATAGATCAGTTTGTGATCTTTTAAAAAACAATTAAATATTCATTTCAGCAGTGCGATCTTTTTCAAATCAAAACCGTATAAATTGTGGACTGATTTCAAAACGTTTTCTTTTCAAGGTTTGCTAAATCGAGTTAGTTCTTGGTATTTGATAAAAAAAACCCGACTGGCTATGGTGGCAAAAATTGGTGGAGGCCTAAGTCTAGCAGTTGACGTCTTTTAGCTGATATGATGATGATGGTTATTATTTGATAAAAATGGTTAAAGCCCATTTGAAAAAATAAGGTGTCATTGCATCCGTTATCAATTTACATTGCTATCCGTTAGTTTATAAAGAAACGTTCCTTCTGTGCATATTAAAGTCAAAATCATTTAATAGTAACGAAACATTGAATATTGGCTGTAGGCAAATTTGACTGTAATAGAACCATGAGAAGAACTGACACAAAGTGGCCAGGATGCCCATTAATTATAGTCTCCAGAACAATTTTGAAATTACATTACGAGTATTTACTATTAGTAAAAATAAAGCTGTCAAAACAAAATAAAATATATTTTTTATAGAATGGTAATGTCAGCATCTCTTTATTAAACGTGACAGAATGATATTTGCTCCACATTTGCTATTACGCAAACAAAATTCGTGGATTATGTTGTTTTAAAAACACTAACGGTAAGCCTGTATTGTTTGGTACGAACAAATTGTAGGCAGTTTCAGTGTAAATGGAATTGTGCCTGAATACTACATGATGTAATTTCCATAATATGTAATGTCTGTTTAAAGAGATGTGTATCATTTTATTTTATTATTTTATACATTATTTATCGTATATTATGAGATTATGTTGCGTGTTGAATTTTTTATTAAAATTTGATGTTTTATACTTGCATTCATCCTGTTTAAACGATGCCGTCTCTCACTTCACAAACACACTATTAATGTCACAAATTATAAGTTTTGTTGGAAGTTTTGTACCGCGTGGGAATCTAACCACATGCCGGCAGGTATTCCTACTGCGGTATCGAGTAAACAAAGCAAGGATTATTATTATTAGAAGAAATATTATATTAACACGTGTTTTGTCTAATTGGTTGAATAGTATCCAAAACAATCGTTTTGAAATAATTAAAAAAGTTAGGTAAAGGTTAGGTTTATAAATATTCGTATTTGTAAGATAGGAATGCGGTATACCTTTATCTATTTAATAAAAATAATAATACAATTTAATTTAAGCTGATATTGGAAATTCACTTAAGTTAATTATATCTTTTATAATTTGCTACATACCTACTTAAACATTATAATACACAGGTGTAATTTAAATAAAACGTAAATATTTTTAAAGTAGTTATTAAAACTGTTATTTTAAAAAATGAGTATCTACATTTTCGCTCAAATCATTTTCATCATCATTTGTGTTTAATGATGATGATGTACGCTGAGTACCTCTCACAAAATATTATTTTAAAGACTTAATTTCCTTAATCTCTTAGTTATTATTACTTAATAACAGTTAATGAAACAGCTAAGCTGATGCAATAACAGTTTCATATCTCTGTATGAATCTAGGGAAGCCGTTACAATATCACTTACACGCAAGAATTCTGTACCGTCGCAAATGTTCCAATAACCGGCAATAAACGTTATCATTCTGCCCTCTATAACACTATCGTTTACAATAACTGTCTTAAATAACGTTAATAGCATGTTAGGCCACGTTAATTAAATATAGAACGTGATTTTACCTGTTCGTGTAGCGGTTGTAGCTAAATATTTATTAGGTACCGTAGAATGTGATGCGTTGTACCTATAGTTTTTAAAGGAAGATATTACCACAGATAAGACAATAGCATATTACTGAGGTAGTAAACAAGCTTACGGTCTCATGAATGATTATTGTCACTTATAAATGATTGCATTATTGGGCATTACTATTTTGTCAAAAAACCCTAATAGATAATGTCAATCCTGCACGGTCAGAATACAACTTAGAACAGTCCTTTTTAGTTCTTGTTCTGAGGAATATAAGAATTATTCTTCAGTTTCGGTTTTATAAGGTGACGACAAATGATAGCGTAGACTCCTTCTTACAATATTGGAAAATTTGGCTAATATTTAGCTGCGATCTTTTTTGAAATGGTTCCCCAGTAGTGCTGTACATTTAAGTTAGAACTAGCTTTGCCTTACCCATTTAAATTTTATTGCACTTTAGACGATATGCGACTAAATTTGGTACGAATATAAAATTTAATAAATCTGAATTATGTGACCATGCATAAGCATTAGCTGCTTGCGAGAGTTTAAATTAAATTTCAATAATCAAAAATTGTAAATAATAGCTATGATGACACTAAAAGATTAATCGTATAAAAGCTCAGACTTTTATCGTCTTACTGAAGTTTTAATTCGTTTATAAATGTTATTGGGCGACTAGGACCGCGGTTCCAGTTTCTTGTGGTCCCAGTCGCCCAATTACCCTATAAACATTATGTATAGGTAATATAATGACCAAAATAAGGGACTGCATGGTACACAGGGTAACAAATAATTATATTTTTATTATAATTTTAAACTTTTATAGGATAACAGAAATTACTAACGCTGCGAACGTTTCTTATTTTCTTCCGCGCAATATTTTCTTTGGCATCTGCAGCTAGCAATAAATTGTGGACATACATTTTAACAGGACAGACAGCCACTCTCAACATGACTGTGAACCTTGTGTAGGCGGGATACGTAATTTTTTTTTAGAATACCTAAGTATATATCTCTGTATAAATTCCTATGCTATTTTTTTACAATATTTGATGTCTTCTAGCCTAAATAAATGTATTCTCTTTCTAGTTGTATGTATTTATATATTATAATAGAACTAAATGGATTCATTCATATCTGCACGTAAAGAGTGATTCATAAATATAATAATAATAACATAAATTATTCAATTTACAGAATGTGCTCGTACGTGTTCGTCATTATCAAGCAGAAAGTCTCTCACATGTTCATGTTTATAACTCCTCTTGATTACAGCGTACTAAAATTATAATGTTTTCACTTGCCTGAACACAGTTGTATAACAGCCGTAAGGTGAAAAAAAGTAAGCAAAATAAAATTAATAAAAATTAAAAATGTAAATAAATAAATAATAAATAAAGAAAGAAAAATAGTTGATCCGTTTCAGTTGGTCAGTTTAGTTATGCGTAGCATCTCTACTTGATCTGTGGTTTAGTTGATCAGAGTGTAAAGACATATTTAGTGCGAAGGTATCACTGCTGTCCATTACCTGTCATTAGTTGTCACTTACAACGATCACACAAAAAAACGGAAAGTATTGCCATATTCTGGACCAGGGACCGCATTGCTAAATGTTTATCTGTTGCGACATGATATTTAAACAACTTTAATTGAACATAAAAACAGAAAAATATTTTTATTAATCTCTATTTACACATCTATAAAACAAACAACATAAACCATCTCAAACAACATTACTTATACAACAACAGATAAATGGTTTTGACGACTTTGCATAATATTTAAATAGTATTCGTTTCTGTATTCAAATTGCAACAAAGACTGTAATATAATCAAGTTCTGTTGGATCTTGGAACAGCCAAGCATACTGAATGGTGTTCATAATGGCTCCTTTGTTCAATTCATAAGACTTAAGCGCTACAAGTCACGGGCTACTAAAGAGTTTAAGAATTTAATGGAACCCTTGGTATAGAAAGAAGAACGTTTTAAGATAGAGTTTATTGACACTGCTGATATTCTTAGATACTACATCTGTATGAAACATCTTATACGCAAGACACAGTATTTAAATGATAAAATTATAATGATACACATAGTACCTATGCATGAAAAAATGTTTTATCTGTTTTCTGCACATATTGAACTTAAGTTTGAAAACAAAATGTATTCATCTACCAGCTATTAGACTTCCACTGATAAACATAAGCCTCTTTCAAAAAGAGAAGTATGCCATAGTCATTGCGATTGGTATAGTAATAAAGTTTGTGTTTACAGTTACTAACATACATAACTTAACACCTGTCTCCTTTTAATGGGGAAAGCAGACACTATATAACGCCATTTGCTGCGATCCAAACATACCTCTATTGCCTTTTGAACATTCATTCATCATTCCATACACGCACGTCGATTACGGGTGCTTGTAATTGTGTCCTTTGAGTTTGAGTTACTCACATATAAACACAATCAACACAAATCTAGAGTCCATAAGATCTCAGGATTTTCAACTAATTAGTAGAGAGAAAATTGGAGCTAAATATAACATAATATAATTGACTGAATAAATATCGCAACGATATCACACAAATAATATAATTACTTTCCGTCTCAAAGGAAAAAGAAAACAGACGAGGAAAACTATACTATTTATGAAGTATATATTATTTGCTTCATAAGGAAACAAGAGTCATTTTATACGACACAAATAACCATGTCAAATAACCGTTCATCATTATTATTACAATAATACAATTTAATAATAAAAATATAATATATCATGCACTACTTCACCCTCGTCTTTGCTTACTGCTCTGCTCCCGTCACCAGTAGCGTGATGTTACATAGCCTATAACCTTCCTTGAGAACTGGGCTATCATACGTAAAAAGAATTTTTCAAATCCGACAGGTAGTTATGCGTTCAAACAAACAAACACTAATAGTATAGATAGTATAGATATATGTATCACTGCAGGACAAAGGCCTCTAAAGGGAAGGCATGAGCACAGATCACAACGCTTGCTTATGGCAGGTTTGGCAATTTAAGTCTTTGTTTTTTAGGTCCAGGTTTCCTCTCAATGTTTTCTTTTACCGTAGGTAAGTCTGTAACATCCAAAGTAAACTAAAATGATATACTTTTATTACAATAGTTTAGAAGAAAAGTAAACGAAATATTGCAATAGATGCATTAATAAAAAAACTTTCATAACACTTTCAATTATTTCTTAGTGTGAAAATGTATATTTGAAGTGAAACATTAAAGTAATTAATTTAAACACGTTTTTACATTTTATTAACATTGAGTGTAAATTATGTTGCAATTTAAACTACGCTGCTAATGCAGGTAAAGCTCTTAACGACCTCGGAATTAAATATACAACAGTCAAAAAGTTGAAAGCATGTATTAAGACTTCTTGATGCACAATAGTTAGCTAACTAATTTATAAAATGTGCACTTTGTACATTTATTAACACACAGAAATGAAAAACAAAATTGAAAAAAAAACAACTGAAAAGTTCGTCTCGACCTATTGTAATCACAATGCAGGGTGAAGACCTTTTCTCATACAGATAAGGCAAAAAAATAATCACCACGCAGTCATTGGTACTTGCACAGTTTCAAACCCACAAAACGTGTTAGAATATTGTTTGACATCAATTAAATTTGAACTATATTTATAATACTTTTTATGTACTTAATACCTATTGTAACATCCAAGAATATGAACAAAAGCACACGAACTTTATAGTTCCATTCCAGATTATAAACTATTTGACAATCGTAGATGTAATTTTAATAGTAAACCTTTATCACTCAACAAGACACCACTAATTTCTCAATCATGCTGAATTATTCTCTGATGTGGTTTACACTCTCCCTCACTCAGATATCTCCGTCTACAATAGGAATATTTCCTATTGAGTTCATTCAATGAAGTGTGAACTGGATAACATGAATGCCTTTACGTCGAGCAATAGATGCTTTGGTGCCTTAAGCGGCGAACACAAAGATGTATGAATTTACGGCTTGTCATAAACTACATGAATTTTTTGTGCTAAATATTTAACTAGATGCAGTCATATTTCCTTACTTAATATGTATTTATTCCCGAAAATAACATAAAAATAAATACCAATAATAATAAATAGCAGTTTCAGAATTTTTCCGCGAAATATATAGAAGTTTGGGTCAAAGTTTCGGCGATACAAAGCTGTTAATAAAAAGATACTCCATCTTCGATCAGAGACACGAAAAGTCTCAGTTTGTACCAAACTTTTAACGGGAAATATGATTGAGAAGATGGAAGTTATTCGATATTACTGCTGCTAATTTTATGACTTTTGTTTGAAGTGTTTTGGGAAAAGTGCATCTTGGGTGCTTTTATATTATAACTTTTGTTTATGGCATTTTAGAGCGTACGAAAAATTGTATCCAAACTCAAACCATTTATTTTATTTTGATCATAAAGTATGATACCTATGAAAAGTCAAAACTACATGAAGTCAGCTAATTAACCTACAGCCAGTTCGCTGACGAGGTAGAGCCATGAGAAGAAATAGCAAGAAACTCACTCTACTCTTTTGAATTGCAAGACAATTACAGTTTTTTTTGTATGAGTTACAATTTTAACACTCGACGCAACCAAAGAACCATAAAAAGTAATTATTACAAATTAATTAATTAATCTAAAAACCAATTAATCTAATTACCAAGATTAAAATAAGAAAAGAGAGGATTTCAATTATTTAGTTTAATCTTTTGACAACGTATTTTAATTAAAATGGTAAATGCATCTCCTGGTCATATTGAACGACAAGGTAATACTGGATTAAGTATGAAATGTAGTAATCTCAAGTAGCACTGTTCCCGAGCATGACGCACAGACCATGTATCTGTATAGAGAATTCGATATACTAAAGCTAGTTGCGAAATAGATAGTACAAATTACCCGAAAGACGTTTTTGGTGGGAGTTAGGTTGCTTCGTCGACTTTCATCTGCTTAATAAAAGAATTTGTTCAAACTCAATACAATGTTGTGTACTTACCCTAAATTTGATGACAGTCGGTATAATAATATCTGAGCACTAAGTAACAACATCGTAACGAAAGCACTTTTACACATCAATTTACTTTATATAGGTACGCATGTAAATACTATTTTGAAGCACATCTGGCGTATTGTGGTGCTTATTGAAAATCTCATAATAATCGTTTTTATTATTATTGTAAGGTTTCGCACCATTTTACGCGGCGTTTCGGTCGAAATATACCAACCGTGGTCACGGGCTGACTGGTGTGACCGCATAGAATTCGACAACTACCCTCATTTTTTATTTAATCTTTTTTTGTTATAGTTACTACTACACATACTCTGTGGTACTACACTAACAACTTCTTCACTTGAGTTTACTATAATTTATTATTCATATCCATACTTTTTACTTACTAATATAATAAATGCGAAAGTAACTCGGTCTGTCTGTTACGCTTTCACGTCTAAACCACTGAAGCAATTTATTACAAATTTTATTTTTTTAAATTGGCATTGAGAAACATTTTAGGCTTTTGTTGAGAAAAAATGGCTTGAAAGGGTAAAAAGGTAAAAAATGGAAGTTTGTATGAAAAATAATCAACGTATAAACAGAAACATGTTTTTGAGTTGTACAAATATATTATGCGTTAACCAACATTCATGCGGGCAGAGCTGCGGGCAACAGTTAGTATAACCTAACTGCTACTCCCTACTGGATTCCAGGATGTTTTCAATAATCATATTATTATGTACTTATCAGTAATGTTCAAGATACACTTGAATTACAAATTGTGAAAGCTCTAATTGCACATCCTCTTGATATATTATTGCTTTTGTTACTACAAAATTTCGCATTTAAACATCATGTACCTACTACTTAGTTATGAATTTAATCAAAGTGCTATTTCTCCATTAAAAAAAAAAACATTTAAAGTCTTTAAATTTCGAAAATGATATTTATCTGTTCAGAAATTCCAAAGCCAGCTTGTTTATCTGTCCACTTACTCAACTAGCCTCTATACCCAATCACTTGCCAAAACATTAATTGGCGAATATGCCAACCGAGCCATAAGGTGAGGCGAATACGTTTAAATAAAATATAAATTGTTAGACATTTTGTGTTTAGCTGCTGTGGTGTAAGAGTTAAAAAGTTTAATAGAACAATTAACCTTCAAGCAGTCGCGCAGCGTCGATTCGACCGCATTTGACACAGATTAGTTTACAAATTGATTCCCATTTCGCCTCTAGATCCTCTCTCATGAATATAATATTCACCTTTCACCTAGTTTAATACAAGTAGCCTATCCAAGCTCACAGTTCCAATTCTAAGAGAATTTGAACTGTGTGATTGGACCTATCCAATACTTAACATCTTTTTACTATCTTAAACAATTTTGTTCCTAATAGGTTCACAAGTCGTAATGGCCCAGTGGTTAAGGCAACCTTCAACCTTGTGCTTCGTAAGCACAAGGTTGAAGGTTCGAGTCCGGGCAATTAAATCGTGATTTTTCATATCTTATGTACTCTCTAAGTTTATCTGTATATCTTTTACAAAAATTGACACAGTATGGATTTGCGGGCACAATTCACAAATGGATCCAGTCTTACCTAACGGACAGGGTTTTTCATGTCGTATTAAACGGTTACAAATCCACTTCATATAAAATCACTTCTGGCGTTCCTCAAGGATCCTATTTAGGACCGATACTCTTTAACATATTTATTAATGATATTCCTGATTGTTTTAAAAATTCTACACCTTTTATGTTTGCTGACGATCTTAAAATTCTAAAAGTAATCAATTCTTTAGATGATATCTATTATTTCAAAACAGACTTAAATGCACTATCGAATTGGTGTTTAGCTAATAAAATGCAGTTAAATATTTCTAAATGTCAGCACATCAAATTTACCCGCAAGCATAATATAATCCCTTCGATATATCACATTAACGGTATCAAATTGCTAGAAGTTAACTGTATAAGGGATTTAGGCGTAATTCTAGATAGGAAATTAACGTTTGTGCCTCATATAGAAAATATATTAAAACTGGCCTCTAAAATGCTGGGTTTTATTATTAGAAACGGAAAGATTTTTCGTAAACCTAGTACGAAAATTCTTATCTTCATTCCTATTCAACAGTTTCGTTAGGAGTTCTTTGGAGTACTGCAGTGTGGTGTGGCGTCCACATTTCTCAGTTCACAGTCTCCGAATAGAACGTATACAGAAACGTTTCATTTGGCATTTAGTAAATACATCAAGCAATAAAAACTTAATCAAAGGACTTTCATACCACGAGAAGCTAAATTGTTTTAAAATGGATTCACTTGAGAAGCGTAGGAAAGTACTTGATCTAATATTTTTCTATAAAATTTTAAATAATCAAATAGACTGCCCGATGCTTCTCAGTAAAATTAAACTTCGCGTTCCAACTCGATATCCGCGATCAACAATTACTCCTTTCTACCCGTCATTTAGAAAAACTGTTTTAGGCTCAAATTCTCCGATCTGTCGTTTGACTAGGATAGCTAATGAGTGCAGCAGCTTACTAAATATGTTTAACGTTTCTATGTCTGATTTTCGCCGATCTCTTAAAAAGGTAATGCAAATTAACTAAATAAATAAATTAATAAATTTGTTTCATTTTAAAAATACTCATATTAATATTAATATTTTCTAGTTATTGTTAGGTTTTATGTATTCGTAGTTTAAAAAATAATTACTTGGTTTTCTCTTAGTTTAAGTTTTGTTTAATGTGAAAAAGTTTATATGTACTTATTCATTTGCAAGTTGTGTTTGCTTCAATGTGGTTGTACATTAGCCTTAGATTCTTAAGTATATATTTTAGATTAAGTAATAATGTTACAACTGTAAGCAATCCTTAAATAAATAAATAATAAATAAGTAAATAAATCTGGACATTGCTAACGGTGAAGGAAAACATCGTGAGGAAGCCTGGACTTCTGAAGAAGTCTGAAATCGCTAATCCGCCTTAAGCAGACAATGCTCATGCTTTCTCTGTATGAGAAGAGGCCTTTCCCTACAGAGTGGTATAGTAATGGGCCCATATGATATGAGCAGGTTCACTGATTTAATAACAATTTAGTGCTGACCGTTGCAGCTTCGAAATCGAGTAGGTAAGTATTAATATGATTCTTTCAAAATCATGTGTAGAGCCAGAGATATACTGTTTTTGGATTTAAATATTGTTAAGACGAACTTAGGTTCAGTTAATAGTATATTAGCTGAACCTAGTTCTGACGCTGCAAGTAGAGTTTATGAAATGGTCGTATGAATCGTGAAATACGTTTCGTATGCTATTTCATAAACTCTTCTATTTTTATTTTTATTTGTATTATAGTTATATTTTAAAGATAAAGTTAAGTTTAGGACTGACATGTTTTACAGTAAAAGTCCTTACATGAAGAGAAAAAAAAAAGTGTAACTTCTCATTTTATGTCTCTAATTGACAAGCACAAGTATGTAAGAAATCAGGATTAGCCCTAAAATGTAACAATATTGTACATATTATGGGTTGTTATTATAAAGGTTTTTACACCCGTGCAGATACTAAAACCTATTTTAAATGAGATCTAAGAAGACATATTTCACCATTCTCTAGGATTTATACTGAATCAATTGACAAGAAAATATGTCGACAATCTCGAGTACTTCATTTATTTACTTTGCATGCCAAGTGCCCTATATACCATGTAAAGTTGCAATGTAGTTCTAACTTAGGGTAATAACTTAAATCTACTTGTGGTGATAGGTGGAGCAAAAGGTAATACTTGGCACTGGTTCAAGATTTGAAATATCCGAATGTAGTTATGTGTCCAAAACGTTATAATTTATAGTGTAGGTTTCAAGTATTGAATGTTAACTAAAGGTTGAAGGTGGTACTATGTTGAGGTATATGGTTTTGGTCTCCGTGTCGAACAAAATGCTGGTTTTGCTCAAGACCCAATATTAGCAGCCGGTAGTTTCCTATTCGCTATGGATCTTAACATAGCTAGATAAGTGGAATAGATACATTTATGAACGATCATGGCATAGGAATGAGACGTTCATTTAATTTTGTTATGGTTCAAGTTTCTTTACAGTATGATAGTATTAGAATGACATAAAACCTTGCTTGCACATAGTTCACTAACCTTTCTTTTTATAATTCCTCAAAAAATTTTTGCTACTTAATCAATGCTGACTCCGCGCGTAATATTAATTCTACGATCTTATATTCTTACATCAGCAAGAAAACTTCGAGCGCAACATTCTCTTGAGTAAAAATTAATATGTGTAATACGCAGGCTAGCATGAATATTCAAACTTGATTCCATGTACCAGGAGAACACGTGTAAACATAAAAAGACGAGTGAATTTAACGGATAGAATAATTCACAAGACAATCCATGCAGATCCGCTAGTGAAAACCCCTATTTTGCTTGATGGAATACTATGTCTTCATGCGCACGTGCGTGTTTTATTTTCTACGAATTGGAAATATCAAGGAACTTGAAATGTTTTGATTGAATATTGTACTGCTAATTGAAGAAAATGGAAACAAAAGATTTCTTAAGAAATATATTTACTTATTGTATGGTCAATAGGCATGCAACCATTAATTACTACGCTTGCTTAAATCCAGGTTTTCTCATGATGTTAAGTCACCGTCAGTCCAGATAATGTCCACATAAACTTAGAAAGTTCAATATGAATTTGCAATGAAACATTGAATCAATTTTATTTATAATGTTCTAATAATCTTCATTAGTACTCACAATCTTCATTAACCTACATACAATGTAATGTAACTTGCAATTGCGACTCAGAGATTTCACCTCAAGTAAAACAGTTTCCTGAATGTTACTGCACTGAGTCGACTAACTTTAACTATTTGCTTCGGTGTGCTTTATTGAGAGTGTAAGCTGTGTTTGTAAATGGATAAAAACCTACGAAATATATTGGTTCTACTTAAATCGTTTTATGTAGTTCTAGAAGTTTTCTTTTGACTTTAACATTAGAATATCATCTTTAAAATTGTAACATGCTCTATTATAAAATACTTTCAATGATTTTTGCAAAATTATTAGGTAAGAGTATCTAAAACTATCAAATATTTTAATGATTACAGGGTTATTTGAGTTGGAAAACGATGTAAGTACAAAAAATCAATCATCTGTTTTATATACGGCAGTTAAAGGATTAAAAGAAACATGATCAGTGTTTTTAACTATTGCATCAGATTTCTCATATCAGTAACGAATGTTTGTATTAGTGTCACACATAACTATAATTCCCAATATTATACAAAATTAATAATATATACCCGCCGGCACCGCGTAACACAAAATAAATAACAAAGTCAAAGTCAAAGCATTTATTTCATTTAGATCATAAAGTATGATGCTTATGAAAAGTCAACATTACATTTTGTCAGCCAATTGACCTACAGCCAGTTCGCTGACGAGGTAGAGCTGTGAGAAGAACTGGCAAGAAACTCACGCCACTCTTTTCAATCGCCAGATAATTACAGTTATTTGAATGAGTTACAATTTAAACACTCAACGCAACCAAAGAACCATACAAAGTAATTATTACAAATTAACTAATTAATATAATACTAAGATTAAAGAAAGAAAACAAGGAATTCAATTATTTAGTTTCAACTAGTATGGTAATTTGACTACGTATTTTAATTAAACTGGTAAATGCACCCCCTGGTCACATTGAACGACAAGGTAATACTGGAATGAATATTAAATGTAAGCCATGCCAAGATTGACCAGTCATCCCAAGTAGCACCCGTTCACGAGCATGACGCACGGGCCAGCCATCATCACCCTCGCCATATTAGAGGGAAGGTGATGACCCGGCCAATACGACACCACAAGCAATGACATTTTAGTGAGCATGACAATGCAGGGCAACACATAAATTAATTCCGATTTAGTATCTCTAACGATAGATTGAATAAATGCTAATGTTCATGAACATGTGTATAAAGTTTATGTATACAAATGTTAGATTTAATTTACAGTGTATCAAATAAATTTTGCGTTATACAAAGCAAACTTTGTAGTGCCTCCAATGTGAAAATTTATGCATAGCTTTACCAATAAATATTTATATTGACAATTTCAATATTTACACCAATAATCGTTAGAATTAAATTGCCAGTTTAATTAACTTTTTTGTGATTACTTTTATTTTTCATACACTAAAATTAATCAAAATCAATACAGTATACTGATTATAGTGTACCTCACGATATTTCATATATTAATATGCACAGCTGTTCTTCAATCAATTCTGTATTAAAAATAAAATTTGTGAGTAATCAAAAATAGTTTATTTGATGAACAAAATATGTTTCATAATATGTATGTCGCATCATGAATATCACCGACATCATCGACAGACATAATGCAGGCTTACAGTAGGGTGATAGAGCAAAGAGAAACAACTAATGCACAGTAATCACTTTTATTAACTTGACACATTTATTTTAACACTACTGACTTGCAAACAAAACGAATGACTGTTCCTCGGGTGGAGGTCCGCACTCGACGACGGTTGAAGAGTAAGTGAGACGAACATTGCGCGCCTCTCCCTTAAGTAGGCTCAGCCGTAGCACGAAGTTAGCCGCGTGTTGACATCATCGTAACAGTGCTGCCATCTCGTGCCACGTTTCGTTTAGCGACCGTACTCATGACCGTCTCCGACACGGCCATCCTGCGTTTACACACGTCCTCGTGTGTTCATTCTGTAAAAAGGAAATAGCACAGTACTCATCGTTCGGTCTTTCCTGACACGAAGCTTCTCTGGTATTTTGAAAATAAAAATAAACTTAATCACATCAACTTTCTTTATTATGTAAACATTGGTTCAAAATATCAAAATAATGCAAGAGCAACCAAGTACCTCTCTAAATCAAGTAAATCGTTACTTAAATTAACACAAATCTCAAGGCAGGAATCAAATTCATGGCCTATGGCTGCGCATTCAGCCCCATCAACAAACCCACGTTTGTTCTGTCGCATTGCTCATGAATGCCGAGTCCACCTGACTCTATGGTCTCCAATAGACCCGACCTCCGCCAGGGCCACCCGCGCACCGCGTATCCACGGACTGTTTAAAACAGATGCCGACTTCTAACGGACTACGGCTACGAAATGACTACTGGTACGGTCCGACCAACTGACCTAAGATTCCATACTATCAGTCATATCTACCTCCTCCTCTACTACAAGTGGTACTTGGCCCTCGGGCATTCTCCTCAACCTGTCATGTGCATACTTGTAAGTACGCTTACAGTTCAATGCTCTCAAAATATAGCGATCCCCCTCTAACACTTCTATGACTCTAAATGGTCCCTTGTACTTGGAATCCAACTTTGTTTGGTTACGTTCCTCGTTTTGGAGCAACACAAACTCACCAACAGAAAACCTATTCAGTTTTGCCTTAGTGCTATCAAACCGCTTTTTATCATATATAGCCGATTTTTCTATTAACGAGGCTGCGACTCTCTAACTTGTTCAATATCCGTATTCATCTCATCGTCATAAGCCATTAAACTAAGAGGACGCGCGACTTTACCTATCATTAATTCGAGAGGACTTGCTTTTGTGACTCGGTTAACCGTACAGTTTAGAGCGAGCTGTACATCACCTAACGCATCCTGCCACGACCTATCATCGCTTGCCTCGACCGCAGTAAGCATAGATTTCAACGTGCTCATTGTTCGCTCAACTTGTCCGTTAGCTCGCGACGACCCCGTGGCTATTAAATGGAGTTTAATATTTTTACTCTCGCAAAATTCTCTAAACTCGTGACTTGCAAAACAACGACCTTGATCTGCTATAATACGTACCGGTGCTCCGAATAACGACACGCTCCTTGTCACTGCTTTAATACTACTGGCGATATCAATGTGCATTGTATGGTGTAAAAGGGCAAACTTTGTGAAAGCATCAACGAGAACGAACACGTACTCCTTATTGTCGCGTTTTCCACTGAGCTTACCTGTCGCATCGATATGCGCTGTGTGCCAAGGTACTGAAACCTTTGGAATTGGATGCAACTCTGCCTGCACCTTACCCGAATGAGACTTTGCTACTTTACAAGTTACACAATTATCTACAAACTTACGAACATAGCGACACATACCTTCGAACCAGTAATAGTCATATAGCTTCTCGAGGGTTTTCTCCCAGCCAAGGTGAACAATGGAATCGTGTATGTTATGGACGACTGACCATCGTATGTTACGGGGCAACACGGGCAAACATCTAGTTTTGCGGTTGCGTTGGATTTTACGGTAAAGTAAACCGGATCGTACCTCATATGTCTGCGCGATTTCATCCTGCAACTCCTTATTATTTAATTGAGACATTACCTTTTGTATCTTCTCGTCTCGTTGTTCTTCGGCTAGCAACCAGTTACCAGAGAGCTCCGTTAAGTTAACAAGCTTCTGCTCTACTTTGTTTCATGCCTTACCTGGTTGCGAGGTAAATGATTGCGGGAGAAAAAGTCAACATGGGCCATACTCTTACCGGCTCTGTAAAAAACGTCAAAATCGAATGCTTGTAGGTAAGCCCACCAACGATGCACCCTTGGTGTCAGATCTATTTTATCTCGAGAAGATTTTAAAGAATTACAGTCAGTTACCACAACAAACTTCCTTCCATGTAAATAAGACCGAAAGTGCTTTGCGCTGTTCACCACCGCCAACGTTTCCAACTCGTACGAGTGGTACCTAGATTCGGCAGCCGTAGTGCGCTTACTATAATAACCAACCACTCGTTTCTTACCTTCCACTATTTGCAATAACATAGCTCCATATCCATTCATGCTCGCATCTGTATGCAGTTCTGTCACTTAACGAGGATCGAAAATCATAAGTACGGGCTCAGTTGTTAAAACCGAAATTACCTGCTGTCGTATCTCTTCGTGATTTGTTTTCCAAACAAAAGGACATTTACTAGAAGTGAGCCTATGTAAAGGTGTCATTAACATAGAAAAATTGGGTACGAATTGCCTAAAATATGAAGCGAGACCAATGAATTGCCTAAGCTGCGTTACCGATTCAGGTGGTGGTAAAAAAGTGAGTGCCTCAATTTTCTTTTTGTTAGGTCGAACTTCACCTGCCTCCACTTCAAAGCCAAGAAACTGTACATGTGTTTTGGGAAATGAGCACTTTTTGAGATTTAAAGAAAAGCCTGCCTTGGATAAAACCTCCAATACCTTGTTTAATCTCTCTAAGCCTTGTTCTTCTGACTCCGCTATAATTAATAAATCGTCAACATATACGATCACATGTCCATAAGCTAATTCACCAAACGCAATCATCATTGCCCGCTGGAAAACCGAAATAGCATTACGTAACCCGAAAGGCATTGTTAAAAACTCATACTGTCCTTCGGGAGTTACAAACGCAGTTCGCTCAATAGATCCCTCACTAACCGGTATTAAATGAAATCCACTAGCACAATCTAACTTGGTAAAATAATTAGCCCCATTAAGTCGCGAAATCTGGTCAGAAATTAACGGCAACGGGTACCTATTCGGAACTGTATTTTTGTTTAGTTCACGATAATTGATGCACATACGCTTCGTACCGTCGGCTTTTTCTACAAACAAAGCAGGACTCGCAAAAGGTGAATTACTAGGTCTTATTATTTTAGCGTCTAATAACTCATTCACTCGTTCACGCATTACTTTTCGTTCCTCCGGTGAGCAACGATAAGGCCGTCTCTGTACAGTTTTATTTGGATCTATTATACGAATGTTTAGTTCATAAGTGTTAACGTGGGTAGTTGGAAAACCAGAGATAAAATATTTCACAAACTTTTTTAATAAACTAACAAGTGACTGTTTACGTTCAATTGAAATGTCAGTGTCTACATCGTCAAAATTTTCTATGGCGCTTTGAGTATTTAAAGTAACACACGAATTAATAACATTACTTTTTGATAACGTAAATTCGTTTGCACTAATGATAACAGTGAAACCGGAAAATAATATCTCGCGACCAATCATCATATTACTGCGTAAATAAACGTCAGGCAAAACGTGGAATAAGATTTCTGTTGGATAACCATTGATTTCTACGTTACACAAAACCTGTTCAGTGCTATTAACACTTTACGGTAGTATATAATATATAATATAGTATAGTATATAATATAGTAGTTTAATTCACGGTAGTAGATCCACGCTGGTTTCAGCATGAATGGGCCGGATCGTCCGGGGAAGTACTACCCTCTCATAGAAGATCGACTTAAGAGTAGTAGTATCCTTACTACTGCGTTTCGTTCGGTGAGTGAGAGTGCCGGAGGCCCAATTTCCCCCCTTTCCTCTTTCCTCACCTCCCTCATTCCCTTCCCCTAACCCCATTCCCAGCCGCCATAGTGGAGGCCACCATACCAACAGTTTAAGACGATAGATTTTGGTATGGTGGCCACCACTTCTGGATTCCACTGACTGCTTACAATCAGGCGGGGTGGAGTCACTTTGGTAGGCTAATATATAAAAAAAAAAAAAAATCCCTATTAGTGAAACTACAGTGTTAAAACGTTTACCGGACAACTTTTTAGCAAAACTCTCCTTAATTAATGAGCATTCGGCTCCTGAATCGAAATGAAATGTAATCGACTGACCGTTATGTGTTAATGATCCTGAAGGAGGCTCGACAATACACAGGTCAACTCGGCGCTCGGTGCGAGGCACGGTGCTTGCTGTGACGGCGGGAACGGCGCCCCCGCAGCGCGATGCGATGTGGCCGGGTTGTCCGCATTTGAAGCAGACGAGAGTTCCTTTCGGTGTTGACTGTGGAGTTTTTTGTGTAGCCGTAGTGGACGGTGTTGGGTGCTTCTTGAACTCTGTTCTCTTGAAACGGCAATCGACTTGCTTGTGTCCCGGCTTGCCGCATTTGAAGCATTTCAGCGGCAGCGTTGACATCTTGGATCGTTTCTCACATTCCGAAGAACTACTTGAGTCTTGTGTTGCTTTGCGCTTGAGATAGGAATATGCTTGCAATTCCTGTTGTAATTTATGACGCGAATTGATTTCAGTGGTGAATGCAAGTTGTTGTAATCGCGTGTCCGTTTGGGCCAAATGATCTAGCACAACAGACACGGCCATTTGCTCAATACTCGCATCTTTCCAACGGTTCATCAGGGATGACATCAATCGGCTAGCATAGACTGCGTAGGTTCACCCTCTTTAGGCTTACTGGTATTCAAATGAATAAGCGTAGCCGGAATTGTCTCAGTAGGCACAAACCTCGTAGAAAACAGTTCTTTGAATTGTGGCTAAGTCATTCCGGAGTAGGTTACTTGTGACAACCACGTCGATGCGGTACCTTTTAGGGCTTTACTGAGCGCGACGATTAGCTGGCATCCATCTAAAGAGTTTTCAGAAAGACACAGGTCGGCGGTCGCACACCATGATTGAGGGTCGGCTTCTTGCTTATCCGGATCGAACTCAGGCAGAGTCACTCGATTGTTGGGTCGCGGAGCGTTCAATGCTTGTATAAGCACTCGCATTTGATCGTTTTGCATCTCGAGCATCATTCGCCATTGTGAGGTTTCGGGAGCCTCACCACGTATTTTCTCATTTGCTCGATCAGATCCCACTTCTGATGTCGCATCATGAATATCACCGACATCATCGACAGACATAATGCGGGCTTACAGTAGGGTGATCGAGCAAAGAGAAACAACTAATGCACAGTAATCACCTTTATTAACTTGACACAATTATTTTAACACTACTGACTTGCAAACGAAACGAATGACTGTTCCTCGGGTGGAGGTCCGCACTCGACGACGGTTGAAGAGTAAGTGAGACGAACATTGCGCGCCCCTCCCTTAAGTAGGCTCAGCCGTAGCACGAAGTTAGCCGCGTGTTGACATCATCGTAACAGTGCTGCCATCTCGTGCCGCGTTTCGTTTAGCGACCGTACTCATGACCGTCTCCGACATGTATATTTTGATCTTGAAGATACACCTGAAATTAATACGTAATTATTGCGGCTTGTTACTTGGTGTTCTCTTAGTCGCTTCCTATCCTATGTCACCCACGATAATAAATGGGGTGGTTTCTTTTATACTGCAGACCACACAACTTTATTAGTTCTTAAATCTAGAATTTAAAATTAGGTGACCCACATAGCTAAGTGGGCGTTAAACATCGCCTATAAAGAACGCATTAAATACAAATAACCTACTCTGTTTTGTCCTCCCTATCGCAATTTAGTCTACGTCTAAAAAAAAACACGATACCGCCAACAATTGATATATTATATCGTTCGTTTTTATGTTTCTTATAAAACGGTCCCTAATGAACGCTGGATACATCTTGACAATTTGTTATGACGTTAACTTTGATGACTGAAGTTGGATAAGATTTATGGTTCAAAAGTTTTTATTGTGACATTCATCCGAGTTTAAAGACGTATAAGTAGGCAAGTGAGAAAAATTGACGATAAGAAGTCAATAATGTCACTGAAAATAATTTATGACTCGGGTAATATTATAAAAATGTACAAAAAACTAAGACGTTATTTTTGGAAACAGAGTGCCGTGCCTGCTGTGTATCAAACTCGTCTGCCATAGTCGATTGTAAAAGAAAACCTTTGGTTACTCAGAGTTTATTGATTTGTGAAGGGAACGAATTTCTACATACAGACTTCAAAGATGTGAAGTCTGTACTTATGTCGGAATTCGTTTAAAATGTATATAATTATATAAAAATCTTTAAATCAAATCAATGCAAATAAAATCTCCGATCATTAAATAATAAATACAATATTATTCTCTGGTTGCAAAACCATTAGTTGGAAACTTTTGGGTCTTACGTTATCAAAACACATGATAAAGTTCCGTTCGGTTGCCCAAATTTGATGGAAATCGACTTTACCGAGCGGACCCAATTAAATTGCTGTCAAAAACGAGTGTGGAGCCAAAACGATGGCCGCCGCGAATAAACGTGTAAAAGTTGTAAAATTACCTTGTCACTATGGACCATAAGGTCAATTTGTGTAATCGGAAATGTGACTGCAACAGTGATTAGATTATAAACACGTATTATACTGTCTCTTAACTTTTGTGAATAAAAATAGCATAAAGACACTGGTCTGAATGACTGTAAGTTGTTATTCATGAATTTAATTTTCAATATTAATTATACTTTTTAGGTAGTGATGTTTACCTGTTAGTAAGAAATCGGTTACCTGTACTAAAAAAATACTGTATTGGCTGTAAAATAAATTATATAATGGGCTACACCTTCCGAGTTTGTCGTTTGGTATACCCATGTAAAATACAGTGACGGACGTAGGCAGCCGAATCACAGACGTACAGATAGCTGGCGCTACAAAATTCTTAGGAGATAGTTATTTTCCGAGGTCGTCTGCTACTATAAAAAATAGTATTAGTAAAATTTTAATATGGAACAATTACATCAAACTAATTGTTGATTTTTTTGAAACGACTGCACTAGTTATCAAGTGCTATGTTACGAGAGATTTTAAAACACACAATTAACGAATACATTACATTCAAACTCGGGACAAATATTTATGGACTACACAAAGTTTACTTTAAGACTATTAAAATCAAAGTCAGTAATATTGTAACTGCCGTTGACAGTTTATTTCAAAAGGCAGTACACAAGTAAAAGTTGCTTTGAAACTTCACAGCCAGCACCTTTTTGCTCTTAAGTGAGGAGGAGTTTTCTGCCAGTGGCGGGTACTACTTTACCACTAACTAACTAACTTAGCGGTACTAACCTAATATTTGTAATAAGTTAATATTTTATCTTCATACTGCTTCGAATACAGTTTTACCATGTCATTAATCTTTGTAAAATTAAAAGAAAACCTAATAGGTCATTAAAACATAAAGATTAAATCTCAAAAACTAAATTCAAACCAGGACTAAAATAAATCACTCAATATTTTAATTTTTAACCATCAAATGATATTTTACGTATATATATGACGTAAAGTACATAGGTACAATTTTGTATGTAAAATGCAAAATGCGCCAAACCTGCATTGTTTTAGATTTCTTTTGTCAAGGGCTAGTTTTCAAACGTCCAAAAGTAGTTGATAGTTTAAAGTATTGATGCAGTATTCAGTTTAATCACACTTGCAATGACAAAGCAACAAGATGAAGTATTAATTACTTATAAGATTTTTTATTTGTTTGGAAGTTTTTACCTTGTGTTCATATACAAAGTTTAAAATTGCTAAATCACTAATCTTATTTTACATAATTTTACCACTGTACTAAAACTACTTTAAAAATCGACTGAATATCCTTTAACTGAAAGTATAAGGCGTCGGCTTCGGTTGCTTTTTGGTTCTGAGACACAGAAGTCCGAAGTAACCTATTATTAGAATATTTTCCAAACAATACAAACCAAAATGTCACAAATACGTGATTTTTTAACGATTGCTTCCTCTAAAAGTAGATTGAAAAGAATACTGCCATAAGAATAACAATGACCAATATAAATAAAATAAAACGTTCTACCAGTGATTGCTCAAACAATCAGTTTCCATCAATCGATAGCTGTTATGAATAACATATTATAAGGAAGACACGTAACTCTTATAATGTTTCGTTTTTCCAGATGTTTCCCCAATACCGAATACGTGACCTTCGTGAAATTTTTATTTGGAGACATTTGTAGAGGCTTGTATTTTAACATGATACTTAATTTTAATAAAACATACGCATATACTTAATCACTGACTGATTAAAAAATTATTCTAAGTACCTACGCTATGTATAATAGTTCAATATAAAATCAAAAATTTTTATAATTATCATCAGTTTATTTTGTTTACAGGTGTAGGAGCGAAACGCGTGATATCACTTATCATATTTTGAGGTGGATCGTGTCAAAAGTAAATAAAAAAAGCCTATTCAAGCTTGAGTACTTGAAAATTAGCCAATATACTCAAGACGAGACTGTGAATTATTTATCTGTGTTGTTATAAGAAAAACGAATGACTAAACAAGCTAAAAAAGGCCGGCTTCGCAACACAATCTGTACTAACAAGAACTAATAGAAGACACACATTTCTAGATCAAACAATAAGTACACACGTACAAAGAATATTATAACTATTAGAACATTTGTTTTGCATTACTCCTTAACCATCACTGCGTGAAAGAGAGGTTCGAAAAAAATCAACATATAAAAAAGAGATAGGAACATACAGGAGGTACAAAATTTGTATGTATATAATGTGTATGTGTTAGTAACATGGGACATAAGGGTCGGACTATAACTACTAAGGTCCACAAGTTAAGTCTTGCTATTGCTCTGCAAATAAGATAACTGTTTGAACAATCAAGTCACGCATATGATTTTGGTAACGTGATTACTTTTGGACTGAAAAGGTCCGTGAAACTTATTCAGTTAACTTTGTATAGAACTTAGAATTGTTGAGACGTGCAAAGTTATATTAAATTATAAACAGCAACGTGGCATCACGCCATTTGTATTATGTGGTGGGCAGAGGTGTAGTCGCACAAACGACAAGGCTAGTAACATAATTTATTTTAAACAATTTAATCCTAATTGTTAATGAAGTCACTAAATAAATATAACATTACAATGACATCAAAACTTTCATAATTTTAAAGTGATAAAAAGAAATAATATGTGTATAACATTTCTATACAATATATACTCTAGTTTTGTAATAAGCGTCGACTGTACAAATAATCTAGAGGCCTTTTCAAAATTTATTTTCGTTTCTTGTAATAAAGTTTTTCCAAAAGTCTACATTCACTTCTATCAATATTACCAAAGACATGTGAATGGATGGAATGGAATGGATACATAAGAAAAGTGCAATGCTTTCCACGGCTATGTGAATGCGAGGCAGTTAAAGACATATTGACTCTCATGTTATGATAGCAAGGGATCTAGAGGATATAGTAAATTGGACAATAAATCTATTAACCTGTTTAGCCTACGATCTCTCCAAAACGTTCAAATAGATTATTAAACTGAATAGTCGTATATGTCTATACTGCTTTTTTCTACATCTACAAACCGCGACTATATATGTATGCAATAGTATAAGTATAATAGATATAGCTATATAGACGGATATATCTTTTTCTATACTATTATATAAAGCGGAAAAATTTGTTTGTTTGTTTAAACGCGCTTATCTTTGAAACTACTAGTCTGATTTAAATAATTCTTTTTGCATATGATATCCAGTTCTAGAGGAAGGTTATAAGCTACGTAACATCACATTACTGACGACGGGAGCAGAGCAGTAAGTAAAAACGCGGGGTAAACCCATAGTATTTAAATAAAATTCAATAACATTTGTGACAATTCTATCCAAAACCATCATATATCAATCGATAACTTTCACGAACAACAACAAAGACACGTAATTCGTATAATGCTTAGTTTCCCAGATGTTTTACCGATACCTACCGAAACCTAGTACGTGACCTTGGTGAATTTTTTATTAGGAGATATTATTAGTGTTTGTTCATATTTCAAAATGATACCTATTTTACTTAGCTCACATAAATATACATAGAACAATTCACTGAATATGTAAATCGCATTCTTCAAACCACTTCGAGTTATGAGTTACTACATAGTGACTGATTCTCATTTTTAAATAAATTTTGTTACAAAAACCAGTGCAGCTATGATTTTGGAAGCAATTAAACTCATCATAGTTTTTAAATACATTGCAGAATAATTTTAATTGAAGCATTTAACCTACTTGACATGTTATGATTAATGTTTTACCTACAGTCTGTACTTAGTATTTTTACAATATATTTTATCTCATTTTTACCTTATGGTTCGGTACAGTTTTGAAAATGGGTTTAAATACCAAAGCAAAATTATTTTGTTTTGATTTTAATGAGCTTAAACTGATGCTAAAATTTACTCATTTTGAGTGAAATGGACCGTGCTTAACGAGATCGTTTTCGGGTGATACTGATGTACTTCACTATAATATTGTGTGTCTCATTACACACATTGCACACTAAAATAAATATTAAGTAAGTATAAAATAGAAAGAAATAGCTAAGTGACACTTGCGTAAGATTACTTTGTTGCGATCATGTTCATGGTGTATAATTATTTTCTAAAAATGCACACAAAATGATAAATAATGACCGGACAGTTAAAGGTCTTCTTGATGCCTCTTCCTATTTCCACATCATCAGAGCTAATTAGCTATTAGGGTATGGAGACAAAAAGCTTTTGTCAAGTAATAAAAATTAAAAAGTCAGTAATCAGTGCATGAATAAAACAAAGTATATATCTATTGAAAACACAGTAAACACCTGAATTGAATCTCCAATATTAGTTTTATGATTACTAATATCACAATAACCATTTGAATTCCATTTTACAATTTGATTCTATCATTGTATAACTCAATTTCTATTGACTATTGAACTGTATCGAATGTGGTTTTAATAAACCTTGTATCTATTGAAATATCTGCGTATCACCGATTAGGACACCATTTGAACTGTGTCCAAATTACATACTAATTACAATATGTAATTAGTGAATCAATAGATTCTTGAGTGTAGCGTTTTCACGGATAAATTGGTAGATCGATTATGATGTGATTTTGACTGTGATAAATAAAGTATATACCTGTCACGTAGGGCAAAGCTGTGTGTGCCAGCTAATTTAACAAGGTTAATACATATATTGTATTGACTAAAAAAATATAACCTATCTTCAAATTAGAAACTAAACTAGTAAAGATACGAGTTGCAGTTTGCTCTAGTAAGTGTCAAAACTTTTTACATAGTTAAAGCGTAAAGTTTTTTGTGTCTACCAAGGCCTTCAGCCTATAGCCTATGTCGGTATAATATTTAAGATTAAATTAACATTTTATTACTATTATTGTATTAACTAGCTTGCCGCGGCGCGATTTCACCTGCGTCTTTGCTTACTGTTCTACTCCCGTTGCCTGTAGTGTGATGTTACATAGTTAATAACCTTCCTCGAGAACTGGGCTATTATACGCAAAAAGATTTTTCCAAATCTGGCTGGAAGTTCTAGAGATTAGCGCGTTTAAACAAACAAACAAACTCTTCCGCTTTATGTAATAGTATAGATAAAGCGGAAGATTAGGTTGCCTTTCTTAAAAATATACTGACTGTTTTTTTAAACGAAACGTTACATAAAAGAGAAATCGTCTAAAGTTCTCCGTAATGTCATATACAATATGCAAAGAGGTTTAAATCGCATTTGTCAAGCGAGAGACTGAAGGACTGTCCTTTCATTTAAAAGTGATTTTGATACAAACCGGGGCTAAATTTATAATGAAAATAATAACACAATATACTAGCTCGCAACTGTGTTTGAAGTGACTCATAGAAGACGGACTGCGGTAAGGTGGAAAATTGTCATCCATCTTTTTTCTATTGACAGAATAAAACTAAAAGATTCTAAAGAAATTGTCGCCAGCAATAAGATTGTCATCTACACTAATTCATTGACATTTATATTCCCGAGTTAGAATTTTATTATACCGGCCTATATTTATTTAGTATTTTTTATAGCTAACCGCAAATAGTGACTTGAGGACTTGCATTTATTTACCTTATTTATATTTGGAAGATATTTTAATTTGATTTACCAAGAACATTTCATCTAGGCATGTGCTTTATGTGAAGTATGTATAACAAGTGTCGCTAATAAGTTAGTTAAGACGTAATACGCACACTATGCAAACCAATCAATACAAACCAGGTTTTTATAATCTTGCGTCCATTTATCGTCTCTGAGATTACTCATTGATGTATATAATAGACTATTCATTCCTTTTAGCTTATTATCAATGATGGCTCTTAACCATCTCAGCAATGGCTTATATAGCATATTTTTTTACATTGCCTAAACTTGATAACGATTTCTCTGGTATTCAATAATGCAGTTCACACTACTAAGGTGGCGAATCAGCATAATGTATTACACCTTATTATTGCCTTCCATATGTAGTAAGTAGCATATATATTTACATTTTTAAAGCCAGTAATATCAACTGTATATTGTCACAATAAATAAAAAGACATTGCAGTAGCGCAGTGCGATAATGTTGGCATTAACAAACACCACACCTGTACGTAATAGCTCACAGAAAGCCACAGCCTTCCGTGTCGCCTACAGTAACTAACGAAATGAAATAAAACTTAGTTTTAGCTTTCCAAAGAAACATTACACCTGTAATATATCAGTTTTATAAAAGCATTTAATTGTTTCCAATGTCTATTACACTATATCAAAATAAGATACGCCGAAAATTCGCGACAGAGGAATTTCCGCTATTTCCCATTAAATAGAATTCATGTTGGCACCACTCGCGTTGGAATTTCCGAAGGCACAAATTTTCTATTCCCGTCTCGTTCTAGCTTTTCGATTTGTAATGTGATAAGTTTCCTTGATTCTTTACTTACTTGCCGCACATTAATAAGTACTTAGTAATAATTTTATTGCGTAAAATGTTTGTCTTTCAGTCAGTAGTCATTGTAGTTACAACACTTTTTGTTCCCTTTTACAACCACATCAAAAGTAATTATTAATTTATTTAGCTACAAGAACTACAAGTTTTAGATTAGTTAAAATAATTATCTAAAATATCTTTATATGCATGAATAATTTTATATAGGCCCATTTATCAAAAATTATGTCTAAAAATCTTAATTACAAAAATGACAAATTTTAATACAACATGTCTGTTTATATAAACTAACTGAAATTGCAATTTGTTATCGCCCAAGTTATTAGTAGGTACCAAAAGTAAATTAAAAGTTTTGCTTTATAATAAACGCTAATTTGTTTAAAAACTGACACATTGTAATGAGTATGATATAGTAGTAAGCAGTCACAGTAAGTAGTATAATATGATTACGAGTACAGCAATAAGAATACCATTCGACAATCAAATAAAGTAAAATTTTGTCACTACCCTGTTATCAATTTTAGTAGACCTTGGACTGCTTTCAGTAACTATTGTTATTTTTATTCCAGATGATCGATGAGAGGCAGTGTCACTTCTAATTATCTTAACAACTTGACAAAATTAATAAGAGAATGGCGCAGTTTGATTTTATATTTTTTTTTATATTATCAACCATTCACACCACTGTCATTACGTGATTAATAATAATGTATACACGACGCTGGCGCTGACAAGTATAGTCTTAAAAGAGCAATAAAATCCTACAGACAAATAACACGAATAACTTCAGTAAAGTTCGGAAAAACAACACATTATTATTGTCCTACATAATAATTGTTATTACTCAAATAAGACTAATTTAAAAGAAAACCATTACGTTTATTTAGTTCGGTAGTTAAGAAACCACGTCACGTATGAGAATACAATTCATTTTTATGATGTCGAGGCGGTATCAGACCGGGGCAAGCGATATGTGGAAGCGTGAGGTACTATTGTGTACGCCATTTAGTGTACACGAAGCCAACACTGGAAGCTCTCAAACACAGCCTCTATGCGGAAAATGTTGGACTTTTTCACTCTGAGGTAAAGTGATATTGGTATTTGTATTTTTCATTCATTTAATTTTTACTATTACTTGAACTGTTAAGTTTCAGATTAAGTCCAGAGGCCCTAAACAAGTGTCAAAGATTTCTATTTTATTCATAGAGTAGATAAAAAAATGTATGAAATTGACATAAGCGTTGACGTTAACTTATGTCAATCCAATACATTTTTGAATCTATTCTATGAATAGAATAGAAATCTTTGCCACTTGTCTAGGGCCTCAGATCTTCTCGACAAAGTATTATTACTCTGACAAAATTTCAAGCCATGGAACTTATACGAATGTAAACATCAAACTTTCAATTCCTACGGGTGTCGATGGCGCAACTTGCTTTCTTTTAAGATTTTCTGTCAACTTGTCGGCTTCGGCGTCGACACTATAATGTTATTCAATTATTTACCACCGTGTAATATACGCCACCTCTAAAACATAACAATGACGAAATAGACAACAGGTATTTTGTTCAAAGAATGTCGTGGTGACGTTGAGTTCATTTTGACTTCTACTGGACGTCGACCTTTTATAGCTCAGAAGAACGCGAACTGAACTTCATATTATTTACTTTTGTCATATTTAGCTTTGTTTCATGTAAACTATTGTAGTTTGAGACGCTTTCTTAAATAAAGTATTTAGTCAATTCGTGCAATATTTGAAGCTACTTAAGAACTAAGACTTAAGAATTCAATCTGCTTATTTATTTCTCTCAACAATTGAACAACTTAACCTTATTCAAAGAAACTTCTTAGTATTATTTAATACATAAATATAATCTTTTGTACATTGGTTAACCACTTGTTTCTGTGTGTGTATGTTTGTTACCACTCAGTGTCTAAAGGACAGTTATGGTATGTAGATAGATTTCGTGTCGGAAACGGACTTATCCTACTTTTTATCCCGAAAATAGGTCCTGGTTCCGAGGGAGACAAAACTCATTCTGTTAATTAATTATTCAAAAACGGCCAAAATGATTTTGATGAAAGTTATAACATGGCTACTCCATGGCTTTGTTGGATGGTTTTACCTGAGTGGTTGAGTGAAAAAGTAGCATTACACATACCATTTTCAGCGCGGGCGAAGCGGCGGTGCGCACTAGTTTTTTTATTTTACCACGTACTAGGTGTAGTAACATTCGTATTAATTGTAGGTGTAATCTTAACTTCATAAACTTCCAAATATTGTAATTCATTAATCGTCATGATGACCCATTACTTACTAGCCGATAACTGATCCACTACCAATGTAAGCATAAAATGTTATAGCTTGTAATATATATTCTTGAATGCGGATAAACATACTTATATACTTTTTTTTGTAAATACTACATTATTATACACAGAAACACCCAGATCAATGCAAATAGTTTATGCAGACAAATATTTGCACTGAGCGGGAATCGAACTCGCGACTCTGCGTGGTAGTCTGTACATAATAGGTACTTCCAAAGCACAGAAATAGTCGAAAGTTAAAGATTGAAAGTTACTGTCATCCTCACTATAGTGATGATAAAAAATCATTTTATTGCATAATATTTAATTATGAGTCAACGCCATCACCCTAGACATTGCACACAGCTATTTAATTTTATTCAAATCAAATATCTTCGCAAGAAACACAAACAAACATTGATATTCGTGATGGTCCTTCGAGCAAAATGTCTGACTTCAATTAACGATGACACGATTTATATTCATCCTGTGGATTATCCAGCTTTGTCTCTGTTTTATTTGAATATTTATCACTCGTAACTTTATTTTGTTCTTAGTTGGCGGAATACACAATTACTCTTAGTGTTGAATTAATTCTGCCTGTCTTTTTACTTCCAATTACTGCAACGTTTATGAAGTAGCGTTAATGAAACTTCTCATATTTTATCCAGATATCAAGTTAAGCTTGCTTGCAGCTTTGGATAGCAGTGAAGCTTATTATATTACAGGGTTTCTAGTTGCTTAAAGTGTTACATCATTTTTGATCCTTTGTTTATATTCAATATTGTATAGCATTAAAAAATATACTTAATTTATGTTATCAGAGTTCATTTTGTGAAGACTCATGTTTTATTTATGACATTTTTACGCTGAATCATAGACGAAAGTTTGTTCTTATTTCAGTTTACCTATTCTGACACGCTCAAAAGGAAAGCCGCATCTGACTAGGGAGAAAAGTGAATCTAATGAGAAGAAATCGCTAGAACCATTAATGGATCCAGGTACTTAATATATTTCCAAGTAGAACCAAATATGGAGATTTTGCTTTTACTGGGAACTATATTAAGTTAGGGCAAAAAAGGTCTCACTGGAACCAAAATGGGTCTTTTTTTTTATATTAGCCTACCAAAGTGACTCCACCCCGCCTGATGGTAAGCAGTCAGTGGAATCCAGAAGTGGTGGCCACCATACCAAAAGCTATCGTCTTAAACTGCTGGTATAGTGGCCTCCACTATGGCGGCTGGGAATGGGGTAGAGGAAGGGAATGAGGGAGGTGAGGAAAGAGGAAAGGGGGGAAATTGGGCCTCCGGCACTCTCACTCACCGAACGAAACGGAGTAGTAAGGATACTACTACTCTTACGTCGATCTTCTATGAGAGGGTAGTACTTCTCCGGACGATCCGGCCCATTCATGTTGAAACCAGCGTGGATCTACTACCGTCTAAAAGAAGACTATGGTTCTAAGTGGATTGATCCAGAAATAGGACCTTCAACTTAATATTTTCAATATTAGTGGTGACTGCTAGGATTTTAATAAATACCTATAGTAAAAGTTTTAATTTATTTTTGAAGTTTTTTGTTCAGTTTTTAAGTAAACGTGTCTAAAATGGAATGTCGACCGTCATTTTAATTTAAATTAGATTTGTTACGTTTTTTGTTAAATTAAATTTATTAAATTCATACTAGATTAAGCAGTCTTGAAATGTTATCAATTTTACCGTGGTTTTTAGTGCAAAGCTAAAAGGTTTGAATAGAATCATTCTAGTTATCTCGTTGGATAGATTATTACTGATCAGTCAAGTTAGATCAGTGCCTTGAACCCGCTACTCGGGTTTAACTGTTGTGATCTAGTAAATAATTGCAATTAATTGTTATTAAGTGATCAAACAGAGCCAGCTATAGATGAAAATATATGTATATCGACAGAGTTTGTTTGTTTGAATGCGCTAATCTTTGGAACTACAAATCAGATTTGAATAATTATTTTTGCGTGCTTTTGGCGTCACAGCCTAGTTCTTGAAAAAGGTTATATGCTATGTAACATCACGTGTATTAGATGTAGTATATGAATGTTTTATAACTGTTATTCCGTTCAAATTCAATTTACTCTTCCGAATAACTGAGCAGAGGCATAAATGTTAAGACAAGTGGCATAAATGTTAATACAATAGAACAGAATAGATTCAAAAATGTGTGGGATTGACATAAGCTAATCTATTATATTTACCACTTGTCTAGGTCCTCAGGTAGCTTGAATAGATTGATTGCGAATGGCACAACACCGCATGTCAGGGCGTAGATTGAACTATGTCTACAAGTGGACTCTGCAACTGACTGTTTGTTAAAACAAATTATGTTCAACGTTTTACGCTTTATTAACTAAACTGTTAATAAGGAATACTTTAGTTTTATAAAGAACTTCGTATTCGAATTAAAACGATTCCTTGCACTTTTATTACATGGCAAAAATTTAACAAATCGCTTTATTTTTTTAAATCAAGTCCAGTACTTTAGTTTACTTCTAATTAACTCCCTCAATAGCGCTGCACATAATTATTATCGAAGACTGCTATGCAAAAGATTCGATTGCATAAACACAAAACTTTGTGCGATAAATGATATTTGTGTGTGTGTGTAGTTTATTCAAGATAAATTTATCTTTAGTACCTCGCGACATTGGACCTATTCTCTAGTCTAATTGTCTTTTTAGAGAAAAAATAAATAATAAAATGTAATATTACATAGCAGTAGAAATTGTCTTATAAGCATCTGTTCCGCATGTGCCCGCATTGGGGGTTATAGCATACCGATTCGTGTCAACAAGATTCAATAATTCATCACTCGACACATTGTAGTGAACATGAGCAAATATAATTTAGCTCAATATTACTCGGTTTCACCAAGAACCGTTTCGATACAAAACAACTAGAGTGACTTGCATTCATGACAAATTTAGCGCTAACATGTGCACTACAATTTCGTGAGAACTGAGCTAAATTTTCAACGGCTTGGACAGAATGTTATCTGAAAATAGTGCCTGCGGACGGACAGTTTCAATTACATGGAATTCGTAAGTGCTCGGCAAAGCAGGTAAGAGTAATTGTTTGATGTGCATTAATGCTCGTTTTAGTTTGATCATCGTATTACGTATGAGATTGAAAATGAGATAATAATTTCATTAAACCTACACAAAATTTCGACACATTTATCTAAGATAATACTCACTTCACATGAAATCCACAGAAATTAAACATATTTAATGTAATATTATATAAAGTTTTAGATCCACGCAGGTTTCAGCACGAATGGGTCGGATCGACCAGGGAAGTACTACCCTCTCATAGAAGATCGACGTAAGAGTAGTAGTATCCATACTACAGCGTTTCGTGCGGTGAGTGTGAGCACCGGAGGCCCAATTTGCCCGTTTCCTTTTCCCCTACCCCATTAATTCCCAGCCACCATAGTGGAGGCCACCATACCAGCAGTTTAAGACGATGGCTATTGGTATGGTGGTCTCCATTTCTGGATTCCACTGACTGCTTACCATTAGGCGTGATGGAGTCACTTTGGTAGGCTATTATGAAAAAAAAAAAATGCAAAGTGGCAAACGAAATAAATAAAATATTGTTTGTATACTTATTAAATTAATTTAGATTAAGATAGTCGTTTCTCTACTACCGCTGCACAAAGTTTCGTTAGTTTGATAAGCACCCCTATTGATTTGTGCTAACAATATAAATCATCATCATTCAATATTTCGGCCACTAACGCTAGATTGTATATTGTATATGATTGTATAATTATAATGAATACATGAGCAGTTCAACCCGACGCTTTTACATAATCTAGAGAACATGACTGATGAACTCGTATGCAACCATATTTATATAGCACAGAATAGAGACTTTGTACAGTCCAAACAAGCCGAGTCCCAGATTTCACCTGCAGCTGAAACTAAAGGAAATGATGCTGTGTTGATACATTGCCATTTTATTCAAGAAGCTAGCCATTTTCAGTATTTACTCGCTGTTCAAACACTGTGAACGCGATATGGTACACATTAATCTAGGTGAAGCTAAACCGTGCATAAGTACGGATTTTAAAAGTCGCTGTGTAGTAATGGGTCGTTAAGGCTTTATAAGTACGATGTATACCTATTGGTATTCTCAACCTTAATCAGCCTATCATAGTCACCTCTCATAATTTACGCTATAATTCTCGGTCCATTGCTTTCCAAGCAGGCTACTCCAACCTTTTTGAGTTTTTCTGTCCACCTGGATTATGAAATCAGAACTGCACCATCTAAAATTATAGCAAATAAGTAATTTACGAAGTCGAAATGGCTCAAAGGATAAGGCACCCGCTTCGTAAACACGAGGTAGTGACTTCAAATCCGGGCAAGTACCAATGTGATTTTTCAAAACATATGTACTTTTTGAGTTTATCTTTGACATTTCTGACTGACAGTGACGGAAAACATCATGAGGAAACCTGGACTTAAAAGTCAGAAATTGCCAATCCGCCTTGAGCAAGCGTGGTGATTAATGCTCATACCTTCTCTATACGAGAAGAGGCCTTTGTCCTGCAGTGGGACAGTAAAACAGGCTGGTATCATAAGTAACTTTACCATGTATAATTTTAGTTATATACCTACACAATAGTACCTACTGCAATACTTTATTATTAATAAAGATTATTATTATAATTAAGGCGTTTTACCTTTACCAAATCTCGGACGCCACTCTACGAATCGTTTACTCCAACGATAATCAGATAAACGGCAGATGTGGCCAGCCCATTGCCACTTTAGAATTTTATACTTCAGTAGATTCTTGCTGGTATCAGCATAAGTGGGTTAAATTGACCGAGGAAGTACTACCCTCTCAAAGATGGTCGTAAGAGTAATAAAAATCATACTACTCGTATTGCGTTTCGTTCGGTGAGTGAGAGCGCCGAAGGCCTAATTTGCCCCTTTTCTTTTTCTCATTTCCTCACCTACTCCACTCCCTTTACCTACCGCACTCCTTCCCTGGTAGGCAGTGGCTTTGCAGAGTCCCTGGCATTGAAGGAGTCCATTAACGATAGTTACCACTTAACAGCTAGAATATTGGCTCGTCCGTCACCGTCGGCGATAAAAAAAATTATTGTTATTACTTTTATTTTGTCGCTATGATAAAGCAATAGGTACTTATACATTAAAACAAACAGCAGTGATCTGTAAAATTCGTGAACTCGTAAATCAAAACCATAGCTAATTTCCCGTTGACCTAGAATAATAAAATTTGGCAAGAAGCAAGATCTTTTAGCGTAAATAATGGGAAAAACCGAATTAAGTCATATCGTGAAAAAAATTTTTGGCAATAGACATTTACAATTATATGTAGTAAAAAAATTAAGCCTGGTGTACTTTGATGTACGCGAAAACATTTTTACAACTGCTAAACACTTTGGTATGAGTACCACAAGGCGTATAAACATTAAAATTACGTAAAATATAAACTTGGGGCTTAATGTACATAGTTCATAAAATAAGAATTCATATGCATTTAGCGTTCATTTTTAAATTGAATGAGTTACTTGTGTTTAGAAATTTTTATTTATGTGTTTTATTTCCACCACGTAAAACTATGACGTGCAGTGTAGCGTGATATTGTAGGATTGTCGATGTTCGTAGCACCGTCTACGCTACGAGGCTGCTACGTCGTAGGCTTTACAAACATGAATGTGCTAGTGAGAAATGGAGTGCCATTCAACTCGTTTGAAATTTTTCTTCCATTGACAGCAAAGATTTTTGAGAAATTAAAATAATGAAAAATTCTGATCCATCACTTTATTTGTGATGCTTTAGATTAATAATACTGTATATTTAACACCTTAAACAGTCCATAACCATACTAATATTATAAATGCGACAGTAACCCAGTCTGTCTGTCTGTCTGTGACTCTTTCTCTAAACCACCGAACCGATTTTTATGAAATTTGGCATAGAAATAAATAAGACCTTGGGGAACAAAATAAGGTTTTTACAATTTTATCGATCGATAAAATGGCTTGAAAGGGTTAAAATAGGGGATGAAAGTTTGTATGAAAAATCGTCAACGTATATAATGAGACATGTTCATGATTAGTAAAAATATATTATGCGATAACCGATATTCACACGGGCGGAGTTGCGGTTAGAAGGTAATAATTAATAACAATACATGAAGAGAAAACATCTTCATTAACTTGGATCTTTACTATGACCGGTCCTTAACTTTAAATTGAAGGCAATCTTATCAATTAAATGCAGAATAATGATGGCCTTGAATAGGATCTAAGGGACTAACGATCGACAAGATTAAGATGGCTTGTGGCAGTCGTATCTCGACAAGCACATTAAGTAGTATTGTGGTTTGTTGTGAACAACTCTAATTATTATAACGTTTAATCAACAAGCTTGCAAGTTTGACTACAGGAGTACTACAAATAACTCAGCCCACCAGTGACAGTATAAAGTATTTGTACGGAAAGTTAAGTTCTCAGAGCAAACACTAGAGGCACTGTGCATTTTTGAAGTGAAACTTCTAATACGACTCAACAAGGTTGCGTTAAACGTTTAACGCTACCATAGAGGGGATATGAAAGCACTGTTGCGTAGCAACGAGTAGCGTCCAATATTCCAACGCAAATGGATTGTAAGCAATGTTAATAAAGTTTGTCTTAAAGAAACAATATATGAGTTCACTAAAAATTAATTTCTATCCTAAATCTAAATAGGAAATATTTTAATTTCCATATTACAAAGTTTCACTTCTTCCGCGCGGAGAGACGCCATGCTTTTTTTTTATAAACATTTTGTCATTTATGTGGCTTACCAAACTCACGTCAGCTCATGGTCCTAATCTTGTACTTAAACTTCATCCACGGTACTAACATTTAAAGTGTTCTTGACTCCGTTATTACACACATAACGTAACCATTACCATTATAGTAATTAAATTATGAAGGGCAGATGACATGCTTCAGATAAAAACACAAACACATTCTTACAGCGTTTATGTGATGTTTTAGTAGAAAAGCCTTGGGTCTTATAACACACTAGCTTGCCGCGGCACGGTTTCACCCGCGTCTTTGCTTACTGCTCTGTTTCTGTCTCCAATAGAGCGATATTAACCTTCCTCGAGAACTGGGCTATCATACGCAGTTTTATATTATAGTATCAATACTATGTGATATTGATATTGAGATGTGCACCTAGTAAAAAAATACGTAATAACTACAAACCAGTAAATGAGCAAGCCTTAACATAAGCCCATTTCCAATCAGCATACAATACGGATCTCAATAGCGCAATTGTATCTGTATCCCACAAATGCGTCGATGACCACTCAATCACAGCAAGTTTTACCCGCGTCACATCCACCAAATCACGCAATTAATTAGAAGGTCACCAGCCTTATGTTTGCTTTGACAACCCCTGTAATCGAGTTTCGAGCGCCACACTCCCAATGGCTGTAAATCATTAAATTTAATTCCGTCCCGACGTTTGCATTTGAGACCAGACTCACCAGTCTTGTGCTAGCTATTCTGTACTATTGATGTATTCGCTTGTAGCTGGAATTAAATTCTCTCTCCATTTTACAAAACAGATTTTTACGTTAAAATGTTTTGAATGTCGGTGTTTCCTGTCAAACACATTTTTGCATGAAGCACTTTTGTGTTTTTATTTTAGATTCATAAGTGTTCAAACATGTTGACTTTTCAAGGATTTTTCATTACTAATACCAAGTTTTAAGTTTCGGCAACTAGTATTATTGGTTGAACAAATGTGTCAGTCAAACAGTGTATTTGTTCAAAACTATGCACATATCATCAAACAATCTTGCAATTAAGATAACTTTAGCAGAGCAAATGCAATAGGTAAGTGAAACAAAGGGATCTTGTAAACATGTACAAACTCAATCTGGAAAAATACATGAAGTGCTTACTCATACCCAAATTAACGCGAAGCGCGAATTGTACAATCGCGATAGCGCATACTTTATTTGTACTTGTCCAACCGTACGTTCGCAATCATGTGAACAACACAAACAGCAACGGTTCGTTCATAATGACTAATAGCTCCCGATCCGTTCGAGATAAAAATTGGAACAAATAAATACAACTGAGTCAACGGAAATAAAAGCGAACGTGAACCTTTCACTCACCACATATTTTTACGTGGAACAAACAAAAGCAGAGCATTATCCCCTCTGATTCATGTCAAAGATAAAATCAATTTGTCTGAGTATTTCACTTTGACCTGTGTTTATACGAGAATGCGATTCCTAAAACCGAAATTTGCAGATATGACTTCGTTAATATCACCTCAGATTCAATCAAGCTTTGTCTTCCATTGTTGAAAATACAGAATATATTCAACCATTAACACTTTCGCGGACACAACGTAATCGTACGTCATGACTTGAGATTTAGATAGGCACAACGTATGATGACGTTTAAAAACAGAATATTATATACGGTAGGTACCAATTTTAATGCAAAAACTCGTTATGTGGTACCTTGTGTCACAACATATCGAAAGCTCGAAACTTTAATGTCACATAAACTTTGTTTATAATCGTTTCAAAAATGTGCTGTTGATTATACGTGGCGATACTACACACACACGCACACCGTGTTTAAAGGCCTCCCGCGCCTCACCGCGTCTCTACATTGAGTGCGGCTGTATCACGGGAGCGGGTTGCGCGCGTTCTATCTACGCGGTAGTGGCGAATCGTAATATTTGCTGATAAATAAACATCGTAAGTACATAGATAATGCTATTATTTTATTATTACTAATTCAATTATAACCATATTGTATGTAAATTGTATTTTATGATTTATTTTGTTTGTTTTAGATGAATAAACTCAAGAGAAACCCAATGAGAATTTTTGAAGATTTGATACGTATATTGTCTTATAAACATCTAATGCCATAGAACACAACGTAATTAAACGCCTAAAACGGCTAATATATATATGTTTGTATGGCAATTTATTGTGTCATTCTAAAACATAATATAAACTGAGACTTGCCACGAACGTGTAAATTCACACAGCGCCATCTAGTCCCAAATTAAGCAATTATGTTTGCTTGGGTAATAGGTACTAAATAACTGATATACTACTCATTCCCACTATATTATAAATATTATCTGACCTAGTAATATTATCGATACCGAAAATTTCAATTGTCGTAAAGGATACACGAGTTTTCAGTAGAGCTAAAAACAAAAAAAAAAGTTTTTGTCTATTAACTTTTTCAAACAAAGTATTATATTCATGATGTCAAAAGAAACCATAACTATTTTATGTGTTCTATTTTTATAAATCAACAAAATAATCCAAACTTAATTATTGATGAAAATAAGAGTCCTTTACAGCCACAAAAAGTTGGTTATTGTAAAGTCAAATGAATAATCTTGATCATCAATGGGTAGTACAAGTCAATTAAATCAGAGACTAAAGGGGTAAGGGCACAAAAATACTAAAGATCTAGTTAAGAAATACCTACAAATAGGTAGTAAAATTAAGTGAAATAAAATTTTTGCTTTGTTTTTTATTTATTATTCAAGCAATTTCATAAAAAAAAGTGACAGAAATGTTTTTCTAATAGAAACATAAAATTTTAACAAAATGAAATACTATTTTTTGGTATTGTGACAAGCATCTAATCGTTGCCATGTTGAAACAACCCATTTTTTCAAACAATATTTATTAATACAGTCTTAAACTTAACAATAAAATTATAATAACCAAAGCAATAACAATTTTTGCCCAATAAAACTCAAACCTCAAACAATGGACATTCTGAAGTATTAATTAAATGGTAAGCAACTTCGGTCTTTTGTTTTTTTTTAGCAAAATGTTATTCATAGTTTCTAACTATGAATAACTTTTTGTTAAAATTAGGGTCGTAAAAGACTTACACTCCCTATTGAAAATTATTTTTACGATACATCCCAAATAGTAAAAAATCAAGTGAGAGCTGTCGAAAATCAAGACCGTAAGAGGCTTTTTTTATTTTAATATTTTTAATATACCAATCTATAGAGCTTGCAAAGCTGATTTCAAATATATATTATATCTAATAATATAACTCATTTTTGGTAAAATGTCTTTAACGGCAATTGAAATTTCCGGTATCGATATAATTACACGGTCTATTATCTTGTAGTTGTCACGCTGTAACGAAAATCTAAGAAGCCGTTATATAAAGCAACTCTATGGTTTTAAAGGGGTACTAAACAGTCGGATTCATCAGTGGAGTGAGTTGGCGGTAGAGCTTTCTCTCAATACCCTAGCCATCACAGCACGAGAAAACAGCTGACATATACTCAGGAAATTTAAGAACCTCTCACATTATATTACTACTGTCAAAAAACTGTTCCATCTTCACTCGACATAGAATAATACAAAGAACTAGAGACCAAACTTTAGTAATTATTTATATAATAACCATTTACAAATTTCTATAAAATTTTCAACGAACTCCAAGAATATACCTATTACGCTGTTTATTTTGAGTCACAAGGCATAGGTTGGAAGCGTGTTTATTTACGAGTAAGTTAAAAATGATTGCCGCATTCCTGCGTGAGCGCCGCATTAGAGTCCTTTGTGACGGATCGGCCTCCGATTATTTGCAGGTCAACGCTGGGGTGCCTCAGGGGTCCGTCCTGTCGCCCACCCTGTATCTTCTGCATGTCAATGACATGTTGTCCCTTGGCAACATTCATTGCTATGCAGATGATAGTACAGTGCATGGGCGATATCTCGGACATCCTGCGGCTAAACAGACTGACATCGAGGCAAAACGCCTAGAACTTGTCGCTGAGCTCGACCAAGTATTATACCGCATTTCTAAATGGGGATGTGAGAATTTGGTCGAGTTCAATGCCAAGAAAACACAGGTGTGCGCGTTCTCTGCAAAAAAATCTCCGTTCCTTCCCCTTCCCTCTCTTCAGAACACAGTGTTACCACTACAGGATAGCCTAAGTATCCTGGGTATGGACATCAGCCGAGATCTCAACCCCAAGAACTACATCGAGTGCGTCATTAAAACCGCCTCCTGTAAACTCGGTGTCCTGAACAGGGTGAGGCGGTATTTCACGCCCGAGCAGCTCTGTCTTCTTTATAAGACACAGGTTTGATCCTGCGTGGAGTACTGCTCTCATCTTTGGGATGGCTCCGCACAGTACTTACTGGATGCACTCGATAGGTTGCAGCGGCGAGCAGTCCGTATCATCGGAAGCCCGGAGGCTACTAAGACCCTTGAGCCTTTACAGCTGCGAAGAGACATCGCCTCAATGGCCGTCTTCTATCGCCTTTACCATGGAGAGTGTTCTGAAGAGCTCTTTGAATTAATCCCACCCTCTCCCTTTTTATCCAGAACGACACGTGCGGGACTAAAGTGCCACCCTTTCACAGTGGAATCTAAAGGGTCTCGAACCAAACGGTTCAGCACTTCATACTTTTGTCGCTCAATTAAAGCCTGGAACTCTTTGCCAGCGCATGTGTTCCCATCTAATTTTGATCCTGGGTCTTTTAAGCGGGGCGTGAAAAAGCATCTCACTAAGCCGCCATAGTGGAGGCCACCATACCAGTAGTTTGGCTATTGGAATGGTGTCCGCCACTTCTGGATTCCACTTACTGCTTACCATCAGGCAAAGTGGAGTCACTTTGGTAGGCTAATATAAAAAAAAAAAAAAAAAAAAAATCATAGAATGATATCAGTATATTCTATCAGTAAATTATTAGTAGGTACCTATCTTCGTCGTCACGAGTCATTCTTCAATTGTCTTTCACATTACTGCTGTCGTAGTATGCGGCATATTAAGGAATACTATGTCGACTATTTTGACTTAAAATTTAATAGACATAGATTTATATGGTCACAAATTAATACAGACAGAGAAGGAGTACCCTAAGGGATCATTATGGGCCCACTGTTAAAGTATTTTACAACAACAATAATATCTATGAGTTAAATATCATGCATTTGTTGTGACTATATTCTGTAGATAAATAAGGTAATTTTGGAAATTTTTTTAAGTCCTTATTACTAAAATTATCATTGTTAATCATTATATAGGTATGTTTATTTTTTTGCATTTAAAATTCTTCTAAATACATTTTTAAATATCGTTGTCATCATTAACCTTAATACGTTCACTGGTGGACATAGTCCGAATACCAAAGGGCAGTTTGTATAGTGTGTGGTGACAATATAAAAAGTATCGCTATTAACCTTTATCTTGCACCTGAAAAAGTCTCGTATCAACTAAAAAATTCAGTTGTTCGGCTTGCAATTATGATGGAGTTAAGTGTTGTTAATTTAAAATTTGTTTAGGATTCGCCTTGCAATTATGATTGAGTTGATTCTTATTAATTTAACATTTGTTTAGGACCCTTGATGAGTATTTTTATTATAAATAGAATATGTATGATATCTTAGTGAATAGATTTAAATGGGATTCGCCATAGAGACGGATTATACTGATATTTTCACTCATACAATGTACGATTGACGTAAGATCAGGCAGGCAATATTATTAAACAGGCACACATCTTAATTTTCACGCTAGTAAAGCGGGCAACAGCTAGTACTAATATGAGAGCTTACTTCAGTAGTACCTAGTGTGTGTTAAAAAAAAGAGTTAAAGAACTGAGGAAATGTGTTGGATGAATTTAAAAAGATCTACATACGTAATATGCGATTATTTTTATGACAAAACAAATCTCGACCATGCTCATATTAATTCTTCAGTTACACAACAAGTTATGTAGACCTTTTATCCTGATATTCGTCCACATTCCCATCAATAAATGGATAGATCAGATATTCAGGATATGATAACAAATTAGGAAGTGATATCGCGTTATGGGAGTAATCCATCCGTCACGTAGGGGACGTGTGTAAAATATTATTACATGTTTTTTCACACGCTAAAACCAAACAAGTAAGTTACGTCAAACAACTCAATGAATGTACTCGCAAGATTGGATTTTTTGTTGCGAATAGTAGGTAATCGTCAAGTATGTTGTTGTTTTTCTGACCTTGCTTCAGTTGACAAACAATATGTATGTAATTATCTTTTCGTTTTGAAACTCATATCTTTATAGCAAATTGCACTGCTTTGAACAAATTGTGAAAAAAAAATGTGTTATTATTCCATTACTTACAGTCTCGCTTTAAATATTGTTGATTTATTTTTAAGCGTTTCAAATATTATTGCTGTTATTTTTATACTCTCTTTTTGTTCGTGTCATAGAATATAAGTCTCTATAATACACATTATCACGCCTATGATTTTTTAAACCCTAATATCATTTTAACTGACCCAAGAATCGAACTTGACATCCTATGACATTAACAGTAGCATTTAACCACCGAAGCAGTTAAACTTCTTTAATTATTCAATTCAACGGACATTCTGAAAGAATGTAGCACTGAGTAATGTTCTTTGTAGAAGCCATTTTAGTGCTTTAATCAGTACGAGACTATGCGAAACTTTTACCTCTTCCTTTTAGCATCTCCGTAACAGAATAAATTAGAAACAATCTAAACTTAACATTGTTAGTGCTTATAAATTGTAAAACTAAGCCAAGTAAACCAAAACATGGCGATATTCAAATGAAATAAACTAATTGTGTTTAACTTTATTTAATTAACCGGCTGTTTGACAAAGTTAACTTTGGAAATGTGAAACTGGTCCTTCATCTTAATTAATTTCAAAAGGGCTTTATTACTTTAACTTTGGTTATTTCTACCCTCCGATTAGCATAGCTACTAAGTCACCTGTCAACTACATCCACGTGATCTTACCTATATGGTTGGCTCTCAAAAGTAAAACAAAGTTTTAGGTTTTAGTTTCTTTTTAAGTATTTAAGTATGTATATCCAAAAGCTAAAACCCATAACACAAGCTGTAATAAATATATGCTTACTTTGGGTCTAGATGGCTTTATGTGTATGAGGTTGTGACATATATTGTTGTGATACTATAACTATTTTTATAAATATATTTATAACTAATAAGTCTGTGTGGTTGCCAGGCAAGAATTACCTTTCAACGTGTAGGTATAATACAAGACGAAGAAATATTATACCCTGAATATGGCGTGACACTTAACTATTATTATCAGATGACAGATCTATACTGCTGGACACAGGCGGCCCTAAAATATTTAGAATTTTTGTCATAATCATTATCGTTTGGTAAGTAGATTGGCAAAAGCAGTGGCAATCTTATCACAGGACGCTTTCGCAACACGGGCTTTAAGGTTCAACATTCATAAATTATAAATATCGTAATCTTATCATAAGGATGGGGCTATTCCTACCAGACCACTGTGATCCTTTGAAATCTTTTGCGTCGTACTTAGATACAAGATAGCCGTCCTTGCAGTACAAGTGAAGAACGTCGTAAGTGTATAAAAAAGGTACAGAAAAAGTTGTTCAATGCATTTCATAATTTTAAATACAATTTCTCAAAACTCGTTTTATGTAGTTATGGTGTTCTTGATTAGCAAGTCAAAGCAGTATGGTTGTTAAACATTTTTTTTTTCATTTTTCATTTATTGTATGTTTGTTACCACTTAGCGCCTAAACGGCTGAACCGATTTCGATGAAAACATGGTTGGTTGGTATGTAGATAGATTCGGTGCCAGAGACGGACATATAGGCTACTTTTTATCCCGAAAATCGCTCTGGTTAGGGAGTTATATTATTTTCCGCGTGGGCAAAGCTGCAGGGCGAAAGAAAAAGAAGAAGAAAGAAAAGAAATTCTACCCTATACAAAATAGTATTTAGGAGGCCGCTGGTACTTAATACCTTATGACTAAATACTGTATTATTATTACTTGAAAGCGCTGAACAAAAGCCTCAGCCTACCTGACGTAATTTACACAGAATATGGTTATTCAAATGTGCCATACACTTGTTATTCAACAGTTGTAGTTTTTATACGGCTCGTATAAACAAATAAATATACTGGCACAATTCAAAACTTGCTACTATTTTAAAACTAAATATTATTACGATTCGAAACATGTATGGCGACGTTTATATCCAATACGGAATATTTGATTTCCCTATTCAGGTATTTAGGGCAACTTTGTTTTGAAATATATACAGATTTTTATTGAATTTATACAAAGTTCCAAAAATAATTTATACCTTGCCACACGGTCTAATTGTTCTTATTCTAGTTTTAACATTGATGTAAGTTAAGAAATGCATCATGACATCTTTGCGTTGAGTAGACGTCTGACCACTAGTTAATTATTTGTCATAAATAGGATTGCGTATATTATTTTATACTTCTAGACAACTAATAAAACCTTATAAGTTGTCTAGAAGTATAAAATAATATAACATACTAACTAAATAACGAATTAGAGAGACTCTTAAACCTCAACGTGCACGTAAGATCTTCAAGAGGTCGGGCGATCTTAAAATGGTAACGTGAGTACATTGACTGTGGACGACGTAGCGACCGAATGTTATGTTGTAAAATAGGAGAGGCCTACATTTAGCAGTGTCCTGCAATAGGCTTATTAATTGAAATTTCTTAAAGTTTAACTTTACTTTACCCAAGAAAAGCAAATTACTGTGTACGGGTAGATTTTAAGTTACAACTTACATAGGTATCTAAACTCACTATGCAAATAGGATTTATTTGTAAAGCAATGCTTTGAAAGAGCAAGAGCTAGCACAGTACAAAACAGTTATATCATAAACCTACGCATCCAGGCATGAAATTAAAGAGCTTGCACTAAGTTGTTAATCGCTTGGACTCCCGCCAGGGTCCAATTTGAAGAAATTGCTGATGAGACGCGAACTTTTCACGGAATCTACTAATTGAACGGCGTATCTTTGCGATTGCTAAACTTTGACAAAGACATTTTGACAGCAAAGTGAACGGTTTGCGGTTGAACTTTTGACTAACAAATTATGCATAATATACGAGTACATGCACTTGAAAACCACATCACTAGCCTGATGACATGCACTACCGGGCATATTATATAGGACGTGCATTCTCTCTTTATGAGTAGAGTTGACCTGCCAATAGTCCGCAGTGAAGTGATATTTAGTACATAACTAAATCTGCTGCCTGTATCTGATATTCCCTTAGTCCTCTTACGAAACCTTTAAAAAGAGATGGAGGTTTTTATATTTTAGGCCGAAGATCTAAACTTAAAGTTGGTTATAATAAAACCAGTTTCAATGGAAAATACCTTACGCTTGCAAGTAAAATAGGAACTTGTGAATACCGCAACGGAGCTTACAGTGGATTCCTTGAATATTACGAGCCACAAGATGGACAGTATTTCAATAGAAAGGATGAAAACTATGCTGAAGTTCGGACATTTTCTTGCCGTTGCGTGAACTTTGATACAAGATAAAATAACAAGCAAGATTTTACTTTAGTAAAACCACAAGCAACTAAAGTAACTCGTACTCTCTTTTTGATAGATTTCTGCCTTCTGAAGACTTACCTATCATACTGGAATCTGGTAAGAAGGTAGTTTATAAATAGAAGACATCAGTTGAAAATGTATTCATAAATTTATCGTGTAAAGGTCTCAACGCAATAACCAAAGAACGACCAACGACTCGAAAGAAGAAGAACTAACTAACTAAAGAAGAAACACAAACTTCCACTGTTCCTCTTTTCAAATCGACTTTTATAGCACTGGCCAAATAACATTTGTCATCACATACTGTTGTAATTGGTTGTGAAAAGCTGTAGATTGAATCATTTTGTCCAAACGAAACATGTGTTTTGATTGCCATATTCAGCTGTGGCTGGTTCTGAATAAAACGAGTTAATTCTCGTTTACTTGATTGCTAAATTTAGTATAATTAATAAATTAATTTATTAATAGCTATATACTAGTTATATATAGCAGAATGGTCAATGTTTTATAAAAAATAATGACGTCAGATAAATTTTGGAGAAATAGACTAGGGCAAAAAGTCGAAATGGCCCTGTGGATAAGGCACCTGATTCGTAAACACGAGGTAGTGGATTCGAATACGGGCAAGTACCAATGTAATTTTTCAAATCATATGTACTTTCTAAGTTTATCCTGAACATTTCTGACTGACGGTGAAGGAAAACATCGTGAGGAAACCTAGACTCAAAAGTCTGATATTCCCAATCCGCCTTGAGCAAGCGTGGTGATTAATGCTCATTCCTTCCCTATAAGGGAAGAGGCCTTTGCCCTGCAGTTGGACAGTAAAACAGGCTAGTATTATTTTTATTATTATTAGACTAGGGCTAAATTAAAGCTAATAGCAGTCTCAAATATTGCTTAAGATCTTTGAATAAATATCACATAATAATAATCAATACTGAATTTTTCAATCTAATAATAAAATTATGTACTCCTACTTTCCAACCATATATTACTTAACCTGGACTTACGAGACCAATGTTTTAAATTATCATTAGGTAATTATTTTGAACTGAGAACCACCCACTCCGAATCGGATTAATTTTGATGCCTTCCCGATATGATAATCGGAGCTTACCCTGTAGTGGAAATATAATGGACTTTGACGAAGGAACATAATATGTTTAAAAAAATGTTAAAGCTTTACTTTTGTCAGTCTTTAGTTTGCGTGACTTACTGTCTAACCTACCCTAGCACGGATAAAGGATTAAAATTGACAGGCATGCTACCAGCAGACATTACACACGAAACGATTATTTGCTTAATGGCATTTTTAAATCTATCAACTGAAAAATACCATTTTAGTTTCTATGAAATTCTGTTATAAAATATTATTTTCTTTTTTTACATTTTGTTACTGAGGTAGTACATATTTTTTCCACATTTGTTACCGTTGTACAGTAACCTACTTACAAATGTCATTTTATGAGAAGCATATTATTTCCAGCGTAAACTGTCGTAGATTGAAGATGATGATGTTTTTTATATAACCTTCAAAGTGTAGTGTTAGTGTAGGTATCTATCAAAAACCTTAGAAACAAAGAATAAAAAGTATTTAATACATATTAACCTGAACAAAGAATAAAAAGTATTTAATTCATATTGACCTGACTACAAGGCGGGTTAATAATATAGGGACCCTGTAATACCAAATAAAAACTCAACAGTTTTTAGATTATGATTATGACTTATTGCAGACCATGTGTGAGTGTCAGACAACTGCTCACAGTTTGTACGCACAAACGTTTGTTTGTTTGTACGTTTGCACGAGAATACCCAAAAAATATATAAATTGCTATTTTACTTGTCTCGAAAATATCAAGATTGATTATGTTTACAATGTTTTATTGCGAAAATAGGTATTAGTAAAAAAAAAATAAAAACAAAAATAGGTATTAGTAAAACAAGTATTAGTAACATTTTAGTCAATAATACCGCTGAGAGTTAGAGTTTTCAATCAACCTGAATTGCATATTTTTCTAAATTAATCCCATACATATAAATCTGTATTTTTGCTACATAAAATTAAACTATAAGAAATAAACTAACAAAGTAAAAGTACTCCATTGAGAGATATTACATAGACCGTACTCATCCATCACTTAAATTCAATTAAGTAAGTAATACTGCTTATTTTGCACTGACGTCCCATTTATGCGTATTACTATTTTGATGTATGACTTGGGTTTATAGGCCTGTGATATTTTTCATATTATATTTTTTTGAATTCAATTTCAGAGTATGGTGCCCTTTATTAAAAATAATCAAAATTAAATACGCACTTTTTGCTAGAATGAGAGACAAAATTTCAATATACTAATCTAACAAAGAGGTGTATATGTAACTACTATAACGTTGGCAATCAAAGTCCTAGCAAAAGAAAATTGGTATAAATTTAGAGCTACCGTCGAAAAGAACTCCAATATTTATCCAACGTGCTCTGATTGCTCGTGAAAAAGTTGTCTAGATTTTTCCGCACTCCACAGTACCGGAAAACCCAATTCGTATACATATACCGAAGTGGATAGCTCAAAGACCTAAAGGAAATTTACATAACGACTCCACCTTTATATCAGAACCCTTCCAACAAAAATGTAGTGGCGGTGCGCGAAGTGGCGTAATTTTTATGATAAATATGCGCACTCGGTGTGCGGATAATGTTAGAGCAAAAGTTTGGGAACCACTGCACGTTATGTGCCGTGAAAGGCGAAAGATAAAAGATATTCTAAAACTTGGCACTTTGTTTTTAAAGTGTTATTAACATATGATTAGTTGCGAAGAAACTTTTCATGTTTTCTTGAGTGAAGTACCTACTAAATGTATCAAAAATATGATCATTACTTACAAATTTTGTTACAAGTAAAATTGAGTACTAAATATTTCTATAGTTGCTTAGATTATCAACGAATTCTTCTAACGTATTTTAATCCGTTTATCGCATAGATTGCTTCATTTCTACAAAGTATGTTAAATAAAACATGAGAAGAACTAGCTGTTAGCCGACCACCTCTCTGAGGAATATCATGGACAAGATTAAGTGCACCGTACAAGATAGCCATTCTACAGTTTAAGACTATTATAAGACTTCTCAAAATAAGTTGAAGCTTATATCTAAATTTTAGTATAAATTTTACTGTAACAGCGCGTAAAACTCAATCAACTGTTATTTAAAATGTTAAACACATCGGTACATTTAAAATAAAATATGCTTAAGCGATGAAGCGTTACAAATTGTAACATTTTCATCTAAAACAAAACTTCTAATTCTACTAACTAATTCATATTTATAACTGACTATTTGAGGATGTGAACTCGAAATATTGGCCACAATACTAAGATATTGTTTTTTTTTAGCATACTGGAGTTCTGTGTCGTTGTTTGGCGTCATCACTACGCTACACATAGCCTAAGAATTGAGCGAATCCAAAAGCGGTTCTTATACCATCTAGCCTACTCCTCAGGTGTTGCTAAAAGACAACCAAGCAACTTGAAACGCCTCAAATATTTCAAAATTATCTAGACAAACAAAGGAATTCATCTGACCTTTTATTTTTATTTAAGTTATTAAACAACAATATTTATTATCCGGAACTGTTATCAAAATTTAAATTTAATATCTCTTACAGATATCCCAGAAAACCAATTCTGCTCCTGCATCCTCCTTTTCGAAAGTCAGTTTTAGGTTTCAACTCTTCCATTTCAGGGCTAAGTAAGTTATACAATCATTACAGTTAACAGTTAGATGTATTTGTACCGACACTTCAAAGATATAAAAGCCAAGTCAAGCTATCATATAAAAATGGTTTTAATTAGTGCCATTGTTTTCTCGCTATTTAAATATATTTTTTAATTGTTATTGCCTAAAACTTAATAAATATTATGCATTTGGTGTTTACCTACATAAGTTATGCACTTTTTAATGTTTTGGTGTAATAGCAACTGGTCAACCTTCTAAATAAAATAAAATAAAAATAAATCCTTTTGGTTAAACGTATTTTTTTTAATAACAGACAAGGGTCCTCTGTTATAGAAAAGAATTTCCTACAAAATTTTCTGGAAACGAAATGAGTTTCGTAACCAAATCTGACTATTTTTAACGGTCTTCAATAAAAATAGCGAGAAACTCCAAACTATAAAATTAATGCTATAAACTTCTTTATGCAATGTTCGGGAATGTGTGAACCGAAAGGAAACTTCTTAAAGTCTTTGATCTATCAAACCGGGAGAGTACGATGTGAATAAATTCACAGTTCGGTTAGGTTAGTACAGCTCGTAAAGCGAGCGACCGTGCGGTTTGTAGCGAACTTTGGACAACTTTAACTCCAATTAGTCATAAAACAAGTTATGGAACGAAGCGTTACCTATTTTTTTTAGGTTTTTGATTTATCGTTACCTTAACACAAAGTATGAAACTTTTCGAATGTTCACGCAAATTGGAAACATTCATCGAAGCAAAGGTGCGAGGTATGTAACTTAATATAAAATTCTGTTTTGTATTTTAATTTCCTTAAAAGGAACTTTTTATTACAATTATTTGCTGTTTGCAGGTCTATCTATTGCTGAAGTTTAAACAGGACTGACAGTGCTGACACTAATTGCCTTGGAATCACTTAGCACGGTGTTTAGTTGTAATTAGGCTAAGCCGGCTAAAGGTAGTGTAGATATACCTATATAATGAGGGATCGCCAGACTATCGCTTAACAAGATTGTCTTTGCGGTATCTTTAAGAACAAAGTATTATAATGTGGATCTGTCGGCGACGTTTAGCCTTAATCCAGGGCTTACATTTCAATAAAATATATGTTAGATGGCTTGACTAGCGATTTGTAAAATGTATTCTTCGAGTTTCGCAAATTGTATATAAGAATTTTACGAAGAACTGTATCGTGTCATTCTTTCCAAGTATATTTCGTTCGTTCTATACTCAAAAAAAAACCCCATTTACTAAACAACTATTATAATACAAATCTTGAGAATAAGTTTGTATTATAACGAGTAATAATGGATACTAAATTTAAGACGTCCATTTAAAAATACAAATTCTAAAAAGCAATATTTTCTTATTTACAAATCTTTTACTCTTCTATTTAATGTTCGAGACCTCATAAATACAGTTATAAATTTTTCTGTAAGCTTTATACTGTAAGCCGATGCTATTTTTACGCATTTACATGCTCATATAATTCATTGATCAGAATTTTAGGAAAATATATTATTGAATGCTCTATTATTTCAAAGGTTCACGTACTAGAAGCCCACAAAAAGGATATCAATAAAAGTAACACGTAGGGTATCGCAGCACCGGATATCTATAATCAATCTTCGTATCTTCAGCATTTCGAAGCCTGTTACGGTCGGCTTTTTGTTCAAGCAGCTGCGGACGACTGCCGTTTGACCTTTCCAATCAAAGAGTAAGAGTAGGTAGTAATAGCTTATTATACATTCCAAACTAGTTCACTGTATAATGAAAACTTTTAACAGATTTAAGTCTAAGTACCATAGAAAATAATCTGAAATAAATATCTTTTTTTATACAAATAATTTGCCAAACAAGCAGCCTGGTCCTGGTCGGTAAGCATTTACCGTAGGTTATGGAAGCTCGAAATACCAGGAGTATCACTTGCGTGATTCCGACCTTGTTAAAAACCTTATCACTTTTTTTGCCCTTTCTCTCTATATATTATACGGCATTTACATATCCATGACATACATCCCTGATGGAATGACAGCTTTACCTTCGATACATACATAAAAATGGAAATATATTTTTTCGTGGCGCCTTGCTATGCCTCGCTGTGGTATCATGTCGAGACCTCAGTTCGATCAGTATCTGGCAAAAAGTGCTATTAAGTTTTATGGTCTTAAAATGTTCAGAATCAGCCCGATTTGTTGTATTGCGCTTGGAATATGACTACACTACATTGCATTAATTAAGTGTGTCGCTAGCAAAAAGTCGAAATGGTCCAGTGGATAAGGCACCCGCTTCGTAAATACGAGGTAGTGGGTTCGAATCCGGGCAAGTACCGATGTGATTTTTCAAATCATATGTATTTTCTAAGTTTATCTTAGACATTTCTGACTAACGGTGAAGGAAAACATCGTGAGGAAACCTGGACTTAAATGTCTGAAATTGCCAATCCGCCTTGAGCAAGCGTGGTGATTAATGCTCATACCTTCTCTATATGAGAAGAGGCCTTTGCCCTGCAGCGGGACAGTAAATAGGCTGGTATTATAGCTAGCAAAACGTTGGTACGATACTTAATACTCCTCTTTTTGAAGACAATATAAAGTAGGATCATTTTCATGATCATTTTAGTCGAGGACTTAAGGCTTTCCCAGGTATTGCCACTTTGACTCTCTTAAATTAAATAATTTTAGATACTAACAAGTCGTCGTCGTCGTTCAAGCCTATTATAATCTCACAACAGAATTAAAAAATCTGTTCTCATAAAGAGATAGCGCGAGCATTGATCGCCAAGCTTGCTTAGCTGCGGATTGGCAACGTCAGTATTTTTTACACTTTTTTACAAGAAGTTAGTACTATTTTTTGCAAATATTAACTACTATAACTATTTTATTATTACTGTTTTCATGTACTACTTAATATAATATTTAAATCTGAAACCATACGGTGTAAACAAATAATATTGGTATAATGAAACCAAATTTATTTGCGTGCAAAAATACGACGAACACTTGGTATACAAAAGAAATTCGTCTCAATGAAAGACAACTTTGTTTTGATACGCGGGAACAAAATGTATTCCTTTGTCAATACTATCGCATCTTCACTGTAGCAAGCATCTTCTGATATAAGGAAAGCTATCTGCAAAGTTCTATAATATCAGTTTATTTGTGTATAATATAGGCAAATAGAAATAGGGGGCTTGTCACCGAAAAGGATATACAGAGGCGTCTACCCACGCTATGGCAGCTATGTTTGTTTTTCTGCATAGAAGCAGATAATAACGCTTATAATACCATTAGGTAATATTAAAGCGAATTCTGAAATTGTGCGCGTTAGCTCGTAAGTCAGTCTTTAACACATAGTACGCACTTATGATTTATATGAATACACATTGTTATCCCGCTATGCGATGACTTAACATAAATCCAAGCCTTTGAAGTGACCAGCTTCTCAAACGCTTAACGATCATAGTTGATATCATATTCTATGAAAGTTTGAACGAAATTTCTAATACTTGCCTAGAGAAAGAACATTGTTATATTTTGAAACTCTAGAAGATGTGCTTACCAAAGACAAATAATAATTAAATATATTGAATGCAATAACATTCGTACATTATGTAACTCAGTACGTGTATACATTAAAGTACGTGTATAGATTCTTCTTCTTCGTCGTTACGCTCTTGGCAGAGCGGTCGTATAGCATATAATATAGGTAATAGTTACCAATATCGAAATACAATAACAGTAATTATAAACAATTAAAGCGTCATAAGATTTAATGAGTACCTACATATTCAGACAGAATATAGAAATTAAATTACAAATAAATGCAAAATATAAGTGTTTCATTAAATTTCTAAAGCAAACGTAACTTTAGAGAGATAAATTTAATTCTGTATTGGACTTCACAATTTCGGAATCGACTGTTTTTTTAAACAATAAAGGTTGTTGACTATACCTATTGAAACTAAATCTTGCAAACCCGTCTTTACTTTACATAGAAATCCGTGCAGGTCAACCGAATACCTATAAAACTTTCTAGCTATTCCAAACAATGTTTGCTTGTAGTACATGTCTAAACTAATATCAAAGAGAAATAGATAGGTAGATAGATTTTTTGTATGTTTGTTTGTTTGCAACGATTTACCTCAAAATATACGTTACCGATTTTAAAAAATTTACGTTTCCGATTTGAAAAAAAAATACTTTGAAATTTCTAAATTCAGCAGGTAACATAGGCTATATTTTATTACGTTTCACATACCTACTTATTATTTTAAGTCATTTTCAGAAATTCAATATTTCAAGTACCTTCGTAAATCTAAATGATGCAATACGACACTACCTATTGGTTTTAGTATAGGTTATGGTTACCACTTACCATCAGGTATGCTTGTTTGCCACCAAAGTTGAATTAAAAAAACTATTGCTATGATATTTTCCGTAGGAGTTTGTTGTGAAATCAAAAGAAACTTTTGATACGAAGCGTAGCGAGGGTTGATGGACCTCTAGTTTATAAAAATTTGGAACATATAAATTACTAGCTTTCCGCGGCGCTTCTTCGCCGGCGTCTTTGCTTACTGCTCTGCTCCTGTCGCCAGTAGCGTGAAGTTACATAGCCTATATCTTCCTTAAAAAATGGGCTATCGTACGCAAAACTAAATTTTCAAATACGACTAGTAGGTCCAGATATTAGCGCGTTCAAACAAACAAACAAACTCTTTTGCTTTATATAATAATATAGATAAATATAGATAAAAACATTGAAATAAAACAATACTACTTTTAACATATTTGAACTTAACGCAGTTTTTAGCAATAGGAAAATTAATGGACTCTGACATTAGCCGAGCACCTGTGCAAAATTTCAAAGTTTTAGCCACAGTTATTTAAGCTAACTATGTTATTCATTCAGAAGCTTCACCATGAGTTAACGTGCGTCTATGTCACTCTTACAAATTACAGGATAAAAATATTTATGTAAAAAATTAACCATTCCCCTGGTACGAGTATTTACTTAAAAAACTAAGTATATTTCATATTTTCATTGCTCACGCAAATACGTAGATTCATATGCTGGCACGGATGACTTCTTCAGTTATGTATACAAACATGTTATCTAAACTAATATTATAAAGAGAAAAGATTTGATTTTGTATAGTTGTTTGTAAGTTACCGATTTGAAAAATTGATTCGACTTTAGAAAAAAAAAATTAGGCGGGTAACATAATATATGCTATATTATTTTACTAAGTATAACAATTTTCTTAGTCATTTTCAGAATTTCAATATTTTAAGTGCCTTAGTAAATCTGAATGATGCAATACGACACTATTGCTATGATATTTTCCGTAGGAATTTGTCATGAGATAGAATGAAACCTTTGGTACCGAAGCGAAGGGAGGGCGGACCTCTAGTGTTTAATATGAATAAAAACTATTCAAATTTATTTTATCGATCAATGCTATGTTAAAGAATTGCATTACCGCTTTTAAGACATTTAGGTCAGGCAACATAACATTGCTTCACGCCCTTATGCAGAAGGGATAGGCAGAGGTGTATACACTAAGTTTCGAAAGCTATGTTCGGTCCCATGTACCTAACAGGGGGCGACCCTGTTACCTAAACCAGTCAAATATCAGAGGTATATCTAATAATAACAGTTGTTGTATTAGAAATACACAATAAGCCTAGTGTACTTTGAATACCGAAATACTAGGATTTAGCGTAAATTCTACATAATATTCTTATACCCTTATCCACTATGTAAAGAGACTTTCCCCGTGAAAAAAAGAAAATGCTTTTTAATCTGGCGTTAAAGGCAATTGGACAAGTCTGTACAATAGCGGTAATCGCGACAGAAGATCTCTTAGAACCATTTGTTCAATATTCCAAAGACCTCTCACTTGGACAGAGCTTTTAGTTCGAGGTCTCGTGCGGCGTTATACTGACGGTCTTATTATAATAGATTTCTACAAAAGTGTTGTGTAAACTATTTAAAACAGCTTACTTAATTATGACTCCTGTTTCGTAAGGATTTTGTCTTCTTATAGAGATTTGTTACAGTATCGATCTGTGGATAATCTCAAACTTTTCCTAAGATATTCCTCATCTTTAGAAAATTCATTCATTATCACTTGGTAAAAGTGAAAGAAAAGTTTCAATGGAAAATGAGCAATGAAGCTATAGCCATAATGTAAAATGGTGATGCCGTTGCAGTGTATTGGGGCAGTTTGCAGAATAGTGTTTTAATGCAACGATAGGTCTGATAAATATCTCTGGAACGCGATGTACAGCGCCAATAGTACCTACCTACCTTATGAGAACGTGCCCATTGGATGGTTTGTATAATTATTTACCAATCATTGTAGCACAATCGTTAATGACATTTCGTCACATTGAATGATACCTAATCATGTCCGTAGTGTTAAATTTTCTTTGTGCATAATTTGCAGTAAGTATGTGTTCATTTAGTTTAAAAAATGCTACTTATTATAATCTCCACTTAAGAGAAATATAATAAATAGCATTTTCTTGCAGGGGAATGATGACAGCAAAAAGGTCAAATGAGAAAGTACTACAACTTTCATCTTTCGACAGTATTTCTCTACCACTCAGTTTCTGAAAGGCTGATATCCGAAAAATTTATTAATCATCTGTTAAAACTCACGTGAAGTACTAACTGGGTAGCTAAAAGCATAAATTTTTAGTTTAATTTGATCTAAATAGAAATTAGATCAAATTAAACTAATTATCCTTTTATATTATGCTTTTAGCATGCTTTTAGGTACTTCACATGAGATTTAACAGGTGATTAGTTATTTTTTTGTTAATCAGCCTTTCAGAAACTAGGGGTTAGTATAACATCGTTACCTATATGCATAGTACTACACTATCAACCGTCACATTTCCATTTGCAACCGTGAAATTAAGGTGCTCTACTATTCGCAAATAAAAGCAGTCATGTCCGTCAGCTCTTGTCGGGTTACATCACATAATGAAAATCTCATTATCTGCTTTACCAATTGCAATGATAATACTATGTGCAAAGTTGAAATAGTACTACTTAACCAAAACGGTTTTAAAAGCCTTATAAACATCAAATATTGACGTTCAAACAATTAATTATCGTTCGGTATTTACCACTGAACAATCAGGCACATTGTCCTGCAAAACATCGCTTCGACATTCCTTTTCGCACAAAGCATGCATAATTGTAGATTACATTATCGTTTAACATTTGTTGATAAATAGAAGGCTAATGAAAAAATACATGTATGTAAACGAAAGTTATGTACTGTCTAACAACCGACACTTGGAGCATTTACTTTGTTTCACTGACTTCAAATGAAATATCAACCTCGATGGCCTATATTTAAAAAATATTAACATTGAATATCGGCTAACAAGTCCTACCGTCCATATACTTTTTTATTTAATTTATTTATTTTAAGCGTAGACTGTGCTTGGTAGAAGCACTGGTTTAAGTAAACACTTCGTGTAGAATTAGACACGCCTTCTACATTAAGCTAGAGTTGGAAGCCGCAGTTATTGTGGCAACATAAAACGAACTGAGCTCGGCTAATTGCGAACCGGACGTGCTAAGAATAACGGTTGTACTTCATGAGATATTGCTTACTGGCTTCTTTGCACGTTACATTTTAAATGGAGAATGATTTTTTAGGGAGCGATACCGATGCGGCGGAATGATATGCAACTTTAGCTTAAAACTGCTAATGAAACTTTCATTGTCATCAAGTATTTGTTTGCGGATTGTGTATCAAATAAAATCGGTATTCAGTCAGTTCAGTCAGTCATTTGTTACCTATCTATTAAGAAAATTACAACAGGCTACAATCAAAGTACCTACTTATGATGATTAAAACCATAGATGTCAGAACATTACACTAACCCCCAGTTTCTGAAAGGCTGATCAACGAAAAATTAACTAATCAACTGTTAAATCTCATGTAAAGTTAGTACTTTACATGAGATTTAACAGTTGATTAGTTTTTTAGCAACCGAAATAGTTTTCGGTTGCTAAAAACATGCATTATTAGTTAAATTTGATCTAATTCGTAACTAATTAGATCAAATTAAGCCAAATATCCATGCTTTTAGCATGATTTTAGTACTTTACATGAGATTTAACAGTTGATTAGTTAATTTTTCGTTGATTGACCTTTCAGAAACTGGGGGTTAATATATGATTAAAACATTGCAATAATATTTGAGAAGATTGAAACTCTAACGTGACCCCACAACGTGATATAAGTTCATAGTTAATAGTCTAAAAGTTAGAAATGAAAAAAATTAATACTAATATTATAATACAGTTACGCTTATTCATAATGGACATACATAGGTCCTGCAATATTTTTTGTTCGTGGTTATGTAGATTATATTTTTCTCTTGTTTTGTAACGGATGAAAGTGAATTATATTTTGTTACTTTTTTTCATTTTCCTTTTAATCAAATTCGTTACAGGGTCACGAGTATCATAACTTGGTTTCGTAAGGGTTCTGGGAAGTTACATTGATAGCGTGTGAAATTATCCCGTCAAAAATACATAAATATGAAATAATAATAACAAGTAACAAAACGAACAATCATTTATTATTTTGTAGCTTCATTTCTGTGTGAGCATCAAAGTAAAAATTCTCAGTATCTACATATCGTATGTAAAATTGAAATTGTAAAAGCCATATATTTATACTTGCTATCATCACAAATATATACATTTTAACCAATTTATAATTTTGTTGAGAGAGTTTTTATTGTATCCATCATAGGGCTGGTCAGATAGCTAAACAAGTAGCATAAATGCTAATAGATAAGATTAAAAAATGTATGGGATTGACAATAAGCTAACATACAACAATGTTGGCTTGCTACTTGTCTAGGCTCTCTGGTAAGAATTGCTCATCAACAATCACTGCGCTTACCAAATACCTAGCTACAAGAATAACAACAGCCTTTGACAGCACTCCGGCACCAGTTTAGCGGAAATTTAAATACTATTGTAGGTATCTCACAATACTACTGAAAATCTGTTCATATCTAGATGTATTTATATAAAGTAAGTCGTGGGCGTCGGACGTTGTAACATGTCGTATAATAAACTATGAGGAAAATACATCAATCCTTTGGAAGTGTGCCCGATATACGGCAATGGGCTTGGCCTCTATTATATGGAGGCTAATATAGCTAGTGAAACGTGGGTGTAACACAACTCTGAATACTCCTGCCGGAAAAATAGCTTGACGTAGGTACGTAAAATATAAGTAGGTATATAATACTTTGTTTAAATCTTTACTTCTATACAAATAAAAGTGGCTGGAAAGCCTTTGTCTGTTTAAAATCGCTAATCTCAAGAACCGCTCAAGAGCAATTTACAAGGCAGATTTACAGATACATAATTTGTAAAAACTATAGGAACAGCAACGTTAATAATGAATCAAGCCGGAAAATCGTAACTTTTGATACCGTTGCGAAGCGACGGCGGGTCGCTAGTATATACTACCTATATCACTTTTTTTTATATTACTTTTTTTTTTTATTACCTACAATGGCAGACGAGCCAACAGCCCACCTGATGGTAAGTGGTAACTGTCGCTCATAGACTTCTGCAATGCCAGGGGCTCTGCGAAGCCGCTGCCTACCGTGATATTAATGCTCTCTTTAAACCTCTTTAAGTCTCTTTAAACTTTACTTGCTTGTGGTGCACGTCGTTATTCCTTACATTATGCATTTGTGTCCTAATGAATATTTAATTGGTTTGCAATATGCCAAACAATAACAATAGTGTATGTTATTAGCACTTGCAAAAATTTAGGTATCATTATTACATTAGTTACTCCTTTCATACCGATTATACTGCATACTAAGCTGGATTAGACATGTAAATCAATATGTGCGAGTTCTTTTAAAGTATTGAGTGGTCTCTACCCTATTTCCACGTCGAAGATGTTACATGTGAGTAGAGGCTTTATTATACGTTCCAACCCTACTCCTCAATCAAGGCCAGCAAACACATTCCTAATGCTGACGACGGTACTCTCTGTTTGCCAAGTGCTTTGTTCTTTAACTAACTTTCTTGGACAACATGAGTAAGTAGCATAAGAGCTCTATGATCCTACATATAGTCTCTGGATGGAGGTCTGACTGAATCCTATTAAATATACATTAAATAAACAAATATCATAGCCAGAGACTACAACTTTGACTGTTTTAAGTTGTTCAATTATTTTTTTAGATAGAACTAAAAGAAAGTTGACATTATTTTCCACTGCTTTTCTAGAGTTTTCTCAAGTAAAATTGCAATTTCACACAGTTTTCTCTAGTGTAACCTTGAGTTAACTTCGTAATAGTTGCGCGGCAGCAAAATTCATAACGAACTTGTACGGAAGTGAGATACTTTGTCAGACATGCTTCGGATATAATTTAGTTTCCATACACTCGTTTAACAGAAAATTTTATATTTGGAATAATGATGGCAAATCCCACTGTCCACACAGCCCAAAAAATGTGAAATTGTAAAACAACAACTAAAGTACCTGATATAAAAGCACCATCATGCATAATGTTTGAAAAATAGAATTTAAAACTTTTTGATTTCTAGCTGAAAATAAGTTAAGGTGAAGAGTTTCAGTATGCTGAATGAAGGCTTCACATTTAGGTCAAGTGCAGCCACTCTAGCTTTCTAAGGTGCGCTGAACAAAAACAAATAGGTTTTTGCAAAATCGCGTCTCCGTCGTCGTAAAATTGTTTGACAAATGAAAAACCTAACTTAATGTAGAATCATTATAACAAGTCCGTTCTATTAGCAACAAAAAAAAACAACTTTAGATCTAGATCTTCTTACCATATTCATTAATAATGTTATTATCAGCCTTTATATGGATCGCTTATTATTCTTTAGTTAAACTTATAAACGTTAAATTGGTACATCATCATTATATCACCCGAAAGACGTCCACTGCTGGACATAGACCCTATACCTACCTACTAGTCTAGTCAACTCGGAATAGAACGGTATTTGCATTTTTGCGCTGACTGCTAGCAAAAAACTATTACGATTGCGAAAAAAACACATTAGGTATGTTGATATAAGTATTTAAGACACATTAAGTTTAAATACTTATGCTTATATCACTTGAAGCAAATCTCCAATCTTTATTAACGTAGTAATTTAGAAGATAGGCAATAAATAAAAGTGTAGCAGCCGGTACAAACATAATGCATCTATATTTTTAGATTAAATGTGTACCTACTTGTATCTGCGTAGATAATAAATAATTTCTTTTTTGTTTTTGACACTACATTAATCTTGCAGGAGTCAAGTATAGCGAAACAAAATTGACTTTAGGCAGTTTTGTTTTATCTTAAATCCACTCGTTCCTATAGTAATGATACAATTGTACCTACACTTTAAAATTTTAATAAAGTACCTAATAATAAGAAAGGTACCTACCTTCTCTATGCTGTAAAGTATCTATAAGACCTAAAACTGATTTTTAACGAGAGATTGACCATATTGTTAGAGGCAATCTTCTTCTTTATCGTCCGATTTTCTAAACCATTTCTTGTTAAGAAAAAATGAAAATGAAAATGAAAATATGTTTATTCATATAGGTTAATTAAATTAACACTTATGAACGTCAAAGCTTACAAAATGTCAGCAAATTAACCTACACCCAGTTAGCTGACGAAGTAGAGCCATGAGAAGAACTGGCAAGAAACTCAGGCCACTCTTTTTAATCGCCAGGTTATTACAATTTTTGTAAGTTACAATTTTAAGTAGCATGCAAAGTGACACAGGCAATACACTTAACTCTATAGGTAGTAATTACAGCTTTCTATGTTGTAAAGAAAAAATAAAAAGTAAAATGTGTGCTTTACAGGCTGCCTCAGTTTGCATATTGCTACAAAAGGTAAAGGCAACATGTGAACTGTGGTAAATGTTTCTATGTAGGTATTAAATAAACTGTTAATGTGTACCCTTTGTCACTCCCACAATAATTAATACGAATTTAATGACACCTCATAAGTTAAAATCCATTAAGCCATTGAGGCTGTAGACTGGTAGAGCATGCCAAAAAAATAGACATCATATCCACATAGATACATAATTATTATATTCATACCTACATACATACATACGCTCGAAAAACATTACCCTCCTTGACTTCGGCAGTCGGGCAAAATCAACATTTTCTACCTACATAGTCTTGTGTTTCTAGTGTTTCTACCAGTGTGCTGAAATAGTAGTAGGTAAGCATTTCGGCATCTAAACGTCCATAAGCTACACTAGCTGTTTATATAATTAAAGGTCGTAATATTATGCTTATTGCAACCTTGCACCGCATCATCGCACTTCGCTTAAAATAAATACACTGGTTTTTCAGAACAAACTACAATAATTAGTAGCCTCTTTAAACGAAGAGTTTAGTCATTATTATGTTAACAAATAAATGACCTAAAATTTTGAACACACTTTCACTTTTTAGGTTATTCATCTGCAATCAAAATTTGCTTTAGTGAATGAATTGCGTCAAAAGAAAGCTATCTATGTATGTACAACATAAATAAGATACCTACAAACACCATAAAGCTGTCGGACTTCGATTTCCACTTAGCTGAACTGTTTTTCCATTGTATTGTACCTAGTTCAAAAGAATTTACTAGGTCAATACCAGCTATTCTTTGAAACATATTGTACATACCATCGCATTTATTGTATCTTTATTACTTCTTTTGTTGGAAAGTAAGCGAGTATCCTTTGCCATTCTTCAGGCAACAATGCACATTAGATTTTTATTATGAAGTTATAAGTATTCCCAAGCTTTTTTTCTTCGCCTTTTTAAAACTTCCGCTGCAAATAGGTACCTACATCTACGTTAATATAATGCGCGAAAGTGAGTTTTGGTAATTAAGTACTTATTAATAGTTTTTTTATGTCTTTATTTGGTTCGGGGTTTTTATTCATTAGAATACGTCAACCATAGTGCCTTACACAATATAAACACATTTTTTTTTTTCAATTAGGTACATCTAAATACAATTAGAGAAAAGTATTTATCAACGAAGTACAACAGCTCACATAATCTTTTTGCAACATCTGATGTTGGTTGCGCTAAAATTGATTGGACTAATCCTACCTCTAAATAAGTAAGTACTATATTTAATTGGAAATCGTTGATTAACATTTCTCTCTCATTACCTATGGTTCCGAACAAAATCCATAAGCAAATGATAATACTTGTATACATTTTCTATTCAAAGTTTAACTTTCAATCTTTGGACTACCTACGCATTTTGTGTTATTTTAAATACTTAAGTAGATTATCATTATTATTTCTTTAGCTTTTATTTTAAAGATATTTGCATAGCCATGCATTGGCAAATCATGGAGAATCTTTATTATGTTATAATTATCTACGTACCTACCTATATTTGCAAAGAAATAAATGAATTATAAATTATGAATTAGATCTTCTTCTTATCGGGTGGTTAGTGGTAAACCTATTGTCAGGATTTGTTCAGGTCGCCCTTTATTTATTATACAGGCATCCGACTTGACCTAACGGCTGTTATCAACTTGGTAACAACCGGGACCGACTTTTAACGTGCCCTCCGAAGCAGGGAGACGCTCAGATCAAATTCCACTATGCGGTCACCCATCCATGGGCCATCCGCATTCTAAGTTACTTAACCCGAAGATCGATTACCGATCAGTGAGTTCAACGAGCTATGAGCGCCATTGAATTAGATAATGTTTGTAGACACCCCCGACTAATTTTCTGACTATAAATTAGTCTAATATTTTTTACATGACTACATGGTTTTATTTATGGTTTAGGTATCTTGTCTTGGTATCTTAGCATGCCTAGCTCGGTAGGTACCTACTGCTTCAGCAATACATAAGATCTACAAAGACTGAATTTAAAAAAATAATGGCATGGTAGAGCGAATAATTATATGAATTTTGAACGTCGTTGTTGCTTTAAATCATAATAAAGGCATTCAGGAGTTAAAGAAGTCAGTGGGTGCATCTGTAAGACTTGCAAGTTGAGCTAATGGGCTTCCATCTGTCTTTTTAAGCGGCGCATTTAAGTCGTGCTCAGGCTTCGCAGTGTAAGCAACTTTAGTATTCATTTGAAGTAGAATTTCATAAATCTTTGAAGATGAATAAGGGAACGTATTCAAGAATAAGCTTAATAGAGTTAAAAGTTTACATAAGTAGGTAAGTACCTATCTAAATTCAGGCTTTAAAATTATATAATATGGCGTCGGAAAGTGACAAACCACGACTTTACCAAGTCCTAACGTTACAATCTAGATTCATTGTACTTGAGTAGTACCTATCTTAATCATATCTAAACCACTATCGCAATCAGTCGGAAGTCGGCAAGGAATATGTCGGTTAAACTATCCATTACGTAGGTACCTAGGTAGGAAGCTAAGAAGGTGTTACCTGATAAGAAATTCAACACAGTACCGAAAGAAGAATCCTTTGTTAGCTAAGATTGGCACCACTGGGCAAAAGCCATTAAGTATCACATACATATACAAATCAATATTGTATGATCCAAAATAAATTCTCAGTTGAAAATCGAACTCACGACACAGTCATGTCCTCATCCCCTTCTCCGTGATCGGCAACGGCTTGGTTGTGTCTTCTAAGTTGTTTAATAAAAATATGTAGTAGGTAAATAAGTACCTAATGGTATATAGCAGCGAAGCACGCCAGTAGGTACCTACATTCCTAATAAAATAAAGGACATTCAACACTAAATAAGCAGGTAGGTAGTTAATTTAATTTCAGAAACTTATTAGTGACATTGCTAGCATTAATGTTTATTTAATACCTAATAAAGGTAATTGAAGAACTGTCTAGTCCACTGTGTAAGGTAGGTAGGTAAGTGTTTCTCCAGTGAGACTGTGTGATAAAATAAAATGGTTTAAATAGATATAACTAAGTACCTACCTAGTAAATATATTATTACTAGCTACGCCCCACGGTTTCGCCCGCGTGTGAAATATGTTTTGTTGTATCCCTCGGGAATTAGACTGATTTTCAAGATAAAATTAGCCTATGTCCGTCTCCGGCACCGAATCTATCTACTTACCAATTTTCATCGAAATCGGTTGAGCCGTTTAGGCGCTGAGTGGTAACAAACACACACACACACACACACAAACTTTCGCATTTATAATATTATTAGGATTAAATAATTTACTTAATAATTTACGGTACAAATTAAAACATTTTATCAGTGATATTTTCAGGCACGTAACATTCTTCGTAAACGTACAGTTAGTCAACTAAATTGATCGTTCTAAAACTAAATCTTTTACAGGTAATCAGCACCGTACAGCGTGGTCAACAAAAGTGGCTTGAAAAATAATAAATTCACATTTGATTAATTTATATTGATATCTTATCGAAGTCAGTCAACGAAGTATTTTCTATGTTAATAATCATACTCATTCATAATAAAACAATCACTTTATTAGCTCATCGCGTTTCTGAATCAAAGCACAACAGTCAAGTGTCAACTGTCAACTTCTTGTCAATGTCAAATAGTATGTCAATGTCAACTGGCAATGTTGTCGCAGTTCGTTACTCGTGTTGTGCAATTTATCTTGTAATTTTCGCAATATCCTTGATAAAGTATAAATTCGGGTGTATCAGTGCAGTGTCCATCTATAAAAGTGTAAGAGCACATACAATAATTGAGTAAAACTCTCAGAATGCGGCTCGTAGATGCATCAAAACTTTTGGAACTTCAAAACAAACCTACAAATATTCGAAATATCTGTATTGTGGCCCACGTGGATCATGGAAAGACCACTTTGGCGGATTGCTTAATTTCTAGCAATGGTATTATATCGCAGAGAATGTCTGGTAAGCTCAGATATTTAGACAGCAGGCCGGATGAACAAGAGAGGGGTATCACTATGAAGAGTAGCAGTATAGGACTTTACCACTTGGTAGACCAGCATGAATACTTGGTAAATCTGATAGATTCGCCGGGACACATTGATTTCTCGAGTGAGGTGTCCACTGCGGTGAGACTGTGTGATGGAGCAATTGTTGTTGTAAGTATTACCTACATTCATTATCTATTCTGAAGTCATTGAATACATATCCTAAGATTGTATAATTATATTATTCATGTGAGTATATTTTAAAACTGCCTTTTCTAACAATCTTAGTTTTTTTTTCACTTAAACAAAAATGTAAACTTGTTATTCAAATAGCTGTTCATATAAATGTAGTTCACATTACAATTTATCAATTAAACTTGCATTCCATGTGTGTGTTCTAATAATATTTTCTTATGAAATATAATTATAATAAATCAACTTTAATTTTTATTTCATTTTATTGTGCAATAATTGAAAAGCAAAATAATAAACATGCTATTCCATGAGTTAGTACTAAATATTAATTTAGTTTCACAATTAAATGGTTGTATATTTTAACAACTCTGTACTGTTATCATCAATTTTCTAGGCAAAGGTCTGAAGTTTAAGGATAATTTGATACATGTTTATTTTTTACCTTGTTTTTATTCCTATTTTTGTTCTTAGGTGGACGTTGTTGAAGGAGTATGTCCTCAAACTCGACTAGTTCTAAAGCAAGCGTACTCAGAGAACATCAAAGCGGTGCTAGTTCTAAACAAAATTGATCGACTGATACTAGATATGCAATTAACACCATTAGATGCATATGTTCATTTGACGCAAGTGCTAGAACAAGTGAATGCGGTTATGGGAGAACTGTTTACCACTGGAGTGTTTGAGAATGAAGAGACTACTATGGAAAAACAGGTCTGTTAAATTAGTTTATAATGCAACTGCGTACAATACCTATGTATTTTTTTACATGCCAATAATGGAAAATTTGATTATTTTGTTGCATAAAAATATTTATAGCTATGATAAGATATTTCTTACATATTCTAATAGGAATACTGATTTCATCATTGTTTCAATTATCATTGCTGTATTTAATATAAACCTGCTTAATAATACATATTGTATTAAGTTACTCGTGTTAGTATATTTAATTAGGCTTTGTATTACCTACCTTATTAGTTATTACAAAAGTGTCTTATGAACAAATATTTTTTTTCGTTCATATCCTAACCCGCTGCCGTGTTAGGTTTTCAGGTCAGGCTAGGCATAAACCTTACCTATTAGAAAAGAAATTCTTTACAACATTTATTATTATTGGTTCCTAATAAAATTTTATCAAATGAAATTAAATAGTTTTTTTTACATGTATACTCTGAAAGAAACTACATAAGATAGTAAGTTATACTTACTACTTTTATACTAATCTCTTTTAATATTAATCCTGTAAATACTTGTTATAATTAGAGTTAATAAATAATATTGTAATTATGTTCAAATCTTAGCTTTATAAGAAAGAATAACTCTGTATTCCATCTCTTTCCTTTAACTACTATAATATGTTTATTTACCCAACAAATTGATATTTACAGCAAAACAATGAGGAGTTGAACAAAGAAGACAACAACTTCTATGACTGGACCTCTGCTCTAGATGATGCAGATGACTCACATCTATACTTCTCTCCTGAACAAGGGAATGTTGTGTTTGCAAGTGCGGTAGATGGCTGGGGCTTTACTATACATACATTCGCGAAGTTGTTCTCGGATAAACTTGGTATGTATTTTAAATATTGGTATAAACATATCCTATACTCACATAGATGTTAAAAAGCTCAGTTTGTAAGTTACTTTATAAACAAACTTATATAATTAACATGATTAACATGAATTAGTAATTTTAGGTAGTACTCAAAGATGCCTAGCCCAGTAGTAGTGCTGAGGTGACCACCTTCACAGCAAAGCATGATCTTATTTTCATCTTTAATCTAATAGGTACTAATTAATTTTTAGACATAAAACAAAAACTGACTTCAAAACTATCTTGTCGCAAAAGACATTAATTAATGCTTTGTTTTACACCTCTTTACCCCTTGTATATGTTTTAAAAAATATAAAACCAAAAAACAAAATACAGAAACATTTTATAAAAACAAAATGGGACCAATTTCAGAGAATACTCTTTCAAATAAAAAATGAATTTTTAGAGGAGTCTAAAGAATTTTAAGAGTTATGAGGTAACAAACATACAAAAAAAAATACGACCCGAATTGAAAACCACCCTCCTTTTTGAAGTCAGTTAAAAATCATACATTTTGCTGACTCCTTTTTTTCTTGCCTCTGACATTTGGGATTCTACTATTATTCAACACTTGTCATAATATACCTGCATAATATCTATTTTTCAGGTGTAAAGGATGAAATTCTAAGGAAAGTTCTTTGGGGAGATTTTTATCTGAATACAAAAACAAAACGGTTCATGAAAGGTGCACAGGAAAAAGCGAAGAAACCTCTATTTGTCCAAGTTATACTAGACAACCTGTGGAATGTGTACGAAACCATTGCTATAAGAAATGAAAAAGAAAAAGTGCCAGTTATTTGTGAGAAATTAGGTATAAAGCTTACAACAAGGGATTTAAGGCATACTGATGCTAGGATACAACTCCAATCGCTCATGGTTCAATGGCTTCCATTATCAAATACTGTCCTAGACATGGTATGTAGAAAACTCCCATCTCCCAAAGAAATACTTCCAGAAAAAGTTGAAAAATTAATGTGCTCAAGAATAAGAGATTTTGATTCATTTAGTTCAGAAACTCAGAAACTAAAGGAAGACTTTATAGCCTGTGATAGTAGTAATGATAGACCTATAATTGTTTTTGTATCTAAAATGTTTAGTGTTGATAAGTGTATGTTACCTGAGAATAAACCTAAGGTTTTGACAGCTGAAGAAATGGCTTTACGGAGGGAAAGAGCGAGACAGTTACGGGAAGAAATGAAACAGAATAATCCAAATAATGATAATCCTCCTGATGATACTAAAATAGATAAGGAGAAAGAAATTATAGAAGGAGATAACGACCAACCAATATTTATAGCATTTGCAAGAATTTTCAGTGGAAGACTAAAGAAAGGTGATAAAGTGTATGTTTTAGGCCCCAAACATGATCCGTCCAAAGTACTTAATACAAATTTCCAAGTAGATCCCAATAAGAAACTAAAAGATTTGATGAGTGATGAACATATTACTTGCACAGAGTAAGTATGATTTTATTATTTACCTATAACATTTTCGTTATTATAATCTTTAAGTTATATCAGAGTATTCAGAGTATCACAATCGTATGACACGCTATTATAATGTCATATGATTACTGAATATTACTTTCAACCAAAATTAAACAATAAAGCAAAACAAAAAAGCAGATTAAAGTTTATTTTCGCGTGACAATTTAAAAATAATTTTATTGTAAAAGTTGTATTTATTTAAATTAAATTTATTTCTTACATTTCAGAATTAAATCCTTATATATTTTAATGGGAAGAGAATTGGAAGCAATTGATGAGGCTATAGCTGGAAATATCGTAGGTAAGTGGCGAATAGGATAAAATTGTCAACAAAACTCACTTAAAGAATATAAGTCCCTAACACTAACACTGCAAGCAGTAAGCCAGTAATTTTTTTTCATTCATAACTATCACTCAAATGTTTTAATGAATGAATTTGGGTCTATTGTGCTTCACTAGTACACACCAACTAGGTCTTTTATCCTAAGAAGCAATAAAAGAATAACAGGCTTCTTCAAACGAGGTTTAAAGAGAGCATTAATATCACGGTAGGCAGCGGCTTCGCAGAGCCCCTGGCATTGCAGAAGTCTATGAGCGACAGTTACCACTTACCATCAGGTGGGCTGTTGGCTCGTCTGCCACTGTAGGCAATAAAAATAAAAAATAAAAAAAAGGTAAAAATGGAAAGGGTAGTAGCGTTTCCTACGTAATAAATATGTGTGGTCTAATATTGGCAAATGTGTGCTGTTGGAAGAGGCATGTTCATCATAAGATATCTACATGGATCTTTTTTCCTTTTTTTTTATGTGATGGTAAGTGGTAACTTTCGCTTATGGATGACTCGCTCATGGATGAATCGTTCATGGATGACTCAAAGTCCCTAGCATTACTTCTCTTCCTCTAGAGGAAAGGAGGAAAATTGGGCCTCCGGCGTTTTTACTCACTGAACGAAACACAATAGTGCGGATACTATTACTCTTACGTCGATATTATTCTATGAGAGGGTAGTACTTCCCTGGTCGATCCGACCCATTCATGCTGAAACCAGCGTAGATCTTTTACCGTTACATAATGCAAGTTTACTAAAAATTTACTTTCGGATACTTTTTAAACATTTATTTGGTCTGGTCGATGTAATCGTCGATCTAATCGCAGGGATCTTTTGTGTCCAAATTTCTTCAAGTTTTTCCTCTCACACATGAACAATACGCGATCAGCGATGAGTTACACCATGCATCATTTATATACTTACAGGTATCGGAGGCTTAGAAGACCATGTGTTAAGAACAGCCACATTAAGCAGTACTATAGCATGTCCAGCATTTAGCGAGATGCAGTACTCAGTCGTGCCTATACTAAGAGTTGCTTTAGAACCGACATATCCGTCGCAGTTACCTCAGTTAGTTAAAGGTTAGTAAAATTATGTTATTTTAGCTTTTCGCAGCGTGGTTTCACCAGCGCTAAGTTACATCTTTGGTTACTGCTCTGCTCCCGTCGACAGTAGCGTGATGTTATATGACCTATAACCTTCCTTAAGAACTGAGCTATCAAACGCAAAATCTTTCAAATACGACTAGTAGTTCCAGAGATTACCGCGTTTAAACAAACAAACTTTTGCGCTGTATATATTAGTATTAATTACGTGGGTACAAAGATTGGAATGTTCTTCCATCAGTGTTGTTTAGACTGCTGCATATGTGGATTTTATATAAAAATCAAATACACTACGGCAACACGGTAGTGGTGAATAGAACAGAATCTTAACAGCCTGATTAGCATAATTAGTGGTCTCTTCAGCACCCGGTGAAATTTGTAGGTTTAATTTACAGTTCCCGTAAATTGTATATTTTTATAGCTATCCAAGATAAAAATATTGTTGTGCCTGCATTCCGATTACTCTGTCATTTCACTAATATCTTTCGTTTAACTGAAACAAACACAATAATGCGTTCAATAATTTTTTATTCAGGTTTAAAACTTCTAAATCAAGCTGATTCGTGCGTGCAAGTGTTACTACAAGAGACAGGCGAACATGTCCTTGTAACAGCAGGAGAAGTGCATTTGGAGAGATGTCTTGAAGATTTAAAGTAAGTGTACTTGTCTTGGGATTCTAAGTTATGTTTGGAGTAAGTAACATCTTCAGTGGAGGATTGTTTGAATATCGCTAGGTATGGCGCAATAGACAACAAACCATTTGTTATTGACATAAATTCATTGATTCATTAGATTATTCAGAATGGTTTTAACATCTGTTCTTCATATCTGTTACGTGATATAACTGTCTGTACTGATGTTCATTTTTAAATATTATAACATGTATAGTCGACCACATATTTACTTTACCACTTTTGACAAAAAATTCCACTAAAAAAAAAATTTAATAGGACTCATTACAACTGACAACTGTCACTGAACTGAGGTTACTTGCAAGCAAAAATAGACATTATTGGCAAACAACATTACTCTAGAAAAAAGGTCCATCTTTTGTTTTCACGGAAGATGGTTGGCATTTAATTTCATCCACAATATACCATTAATATCATCAACAAGAATATTATTCTACACTTGACGCTGGCAGAAATAGCTGACACAATCGTCGGCTCTGTTGTCAAAAAAAAGGAGAAGAAGAAGAAGAAGAACATTACTCTAATGGTGATAAAACAATTTTATTGACTATATTTACCAGACAAGCAGTAATACAAAGAGAAGAATCTTTGTGAAAGCAAATATGTGTGCTTCCTGCATTCCTAGCCCGCTTGCAAGGCGAGCAAAATATTGCCTTAGCTTTGGCTACCTACTGAAATATGTTTCAGGCTTCCTTTTGCCACTGTTCTACTAATATATTAATTTATTTTTCAGAAATCATTATGCCAAAATTCCTATCACAGTATCCGAACCGATAGTGCCATTCAGAGAAACGATAGTAGAACCACCGAAAATTGACATGGCGAACGAAGAAATAGATGCTCAAAACGTCGTAGACAAAGAAATTGATAAAGATATTGACCCTGTTATTACTGTTTATACGAATAATAAACATAGTAGAATCAAAATTCGAGCTAAACCTATACCTAATGAAATAACTGCTTTACTAGACAGATCAACCGATTTATTAAAAGTAATATCACAACATATTAAAACTCTACAAGGCCTTTCGAAAAATAATAAACTTGAAAACACACTGGGCGAACTGCAAATAAATGGTACAAAAAGTAAACTCTCAGATCGTGTATTAAAACTAATACAAGTATTTAAAGACGAACTTCAAGCTATATGCAACAAACTTAACCCAGAATGGAAAGATGTTGTTTCGCAAATATGGTCTGTAGGACCTAGGAATTGTGGTCCAAATTTGCTTCTTAACCAAACGAACGATTATAATACTAAGTATTTGCACCATGAGAAAGATATAAAGGAAGATTCTCGGTTTGAGTTTGAGGGTAGTTTTATAAATGGTTTTCAATTGGCATCGTTAGCTGGACCGTTGTGCGATGAGCCTATGATGGGCGTTGCGTTTTGTGTTGAAGAATGGACTTTAGAAACAGGGAGTTCAGACGATGCATCGCATACTTTCGGACCTTTATCAGGTAATAATACTATTATGATTTTATGTAAGTTATACGTATACACGTAAGAATAATATTTTTATATATATTCAGAGTTCACTGTACTACGCACTTTTTCCTAAACGGGGTTTTAATCTTATTCTATTCGAAAGAATATCTTTAATAATTTACTTAGGGAGTCTATTATTATATAAAATACCAATAAAATTTAAACAAATGAATTTACGTGATCAAACCATAATTCTACTATACACAACAATCTCTATACTTAAAGTAGGCGGTAAGTGGTGTGAGATTTCAACTAGCACATTATAGTAGTTGCATTTAATACGTGCATTAATGAGCCACATAAATACACACACGCACACACAGACACACTCAAACACACACATTCGAACACAACTTTTTAATACTTATACTAAAAGTTATAGGTATAACTTAGCTAAAAATTGTTCATGTAAACACTTTTTGTTTTATCTATTAACTATAAAGTCTGAACTATATAATTATGTACTTCATTATTAGGAAACTATGAAAATTGTAAATCTGTTGTAAGCTGTAAAGTATAAATAAATGAATAACTAAAGTTCAACACACCTTTTAGTCCAGGTCATAAATTCTAGACTTACTCGTATTCGTACATACATATCCTAATATGTGCTTGTCTGCAGTTTTGCGCTTTGAATCTATCAAACTTAAAAACTACAAAGGCCTTATGATCATTATTAATATTATTTTCTCAAAATTCAGGTCAAATAATGTCAGCTGTGAAGGACGGCTGCAGGAAAGCATTCCAAGCACAACCTCAGCGTTTAATGGCGGCCATGTACTCCTGTGACATCGTCGTAGACCAGAAAGTATTAGGTAAGTGCTTTTAAATTTTTAAAATATATAACTACTTTCTGAATTCACTAATGGAAACTCAAACAAAGAGGAAAGTACTAATAATATTGAAATTTAAAAAAAAATCAGTTTGAGATTACTTAGTATTCTTTATTGTGTAGTTAAGTCAGAACTAAAGAATCGGTCTTATGCTTTTAATTATAAGGTTCATTATCGTTTGTCATGTTAATGTAATTTAGCTATTGGCTAAAGGAACGTAAACTTGATGTTTTATTGGTATGAGGTTGATTTTTTATAAACAAATACCATACTTAAGAAGTGGTGGTAAAGAAAAAGAAACAAAATAAAAGATCAGTTAAATTTATTCTTCATAATTACAAATATTGTAATTTTTATGTCTACTATTTACATTTTATTATTCTAAGTATAAATATGGTTCTTAAATAAATATATTAATAACTTATTTCTATATCTACCTATATATTATACGTAAATGCACTGGGAAGTCACACAAAACACCATTGGAATCTTATCACATATCTTTTGTGTACAAAAAAATGTTTATTTTTAGCATACATTATCCCCTAATAGACACTGCATTAACATTTATTTGTTCTGGGAGGTCACAAAATTATGGAAAACGAGCAAAGTGCTCGGAACGTAAAGCTGCGCTGTGATTGGCTATTTCAAGGTCAAACATTTAAATGCTCTGAAATGCACCAAACCAAAATGTAGTGAGTTCTTATGCTTACGACTACCGGTATGAGTTGTACGTGTCTGTTGCTCTGTATACGGGATCTATTAGAGGGTTATCTGTGATTTTTAGCTAATCACCATCGGTTGGTGGGGTTCTAATATAGTTTTAAAAACCGAATCTTATACCTAATAGTCATGGTTAAATCTATTTCTGGCAATGTTATAATAAATTACACCGAATAATTTTTTGTTCTGTTATTTTAGTTTAATTTAGGGTAAACAACCAATTACTGACCATTCGAAACTTATTGTTATTTTATTAGTGAAAGATATTACAACTATACAGTAAGAAAAATAACCTCTTGTACTTATTAAAAAAAAGGGTCATTAACTGTCATAAAATATGTAGACCATAACTTACATAGGAAATACCCAATTTCTACGCAAAACTGTTTAAGACAATATCAATTTAAGCCCTATAATTAGTCAATGAAAAATACTCTATTAGTAGAAAATGGTGTTCGTGGTCTTTTATATTAATTTAATAGTTTTACATATTCTTTTATAGCCTCAAAAATGTCAGTTAAAAAAATAGAGTGATCTTTAAATGTTAGAATCACAAATGGATAGTAATTGTTTTGCATACCCCACGCAGATGGAAGACATTATTCATTAATTACACATCAACAAATCAAAAACATTATAACACTCTAGTAAATGCAGTTGTACTGAGTATTTCGTAGGCATTTTCAATAAATTTCGCCACACTAAACTGATGTTTAGAGTGGGAAAGTTAGTAAGCATTTGTAATTAACTAATTCGGAATATAATAGGAAATGAAAAAAGCGTTCTGAAATTAAATACATTCCAAGTATCAGTTGAATTCAAAGAGGCGGAATCGATTAACATAAAAGCCTCTATGAAGCCAACAAACTTTTTTCTAAGCTAAATTTGAAACTTAAAAAGATTTTACTATTAGTTAATCCAGTGTAATGATCGCGCTAGTTCGATAACTTTGTACCATGGAAATGGGGGGTAGTCAGAGGGCGATCGCCTGATTCTTGCGACTCGAGATCTCCTGTTGTAATACGGGTCTGAGTACGGGAGTGAGTGCGTGTGATATCTATTGTAGACAGGCTGCTTATCTTGATATGAATGCGGCTGAGAATAATCCACTTTGTAGGCCCCTGTAGTGCTCTGGACTGTGATGCTGGACGTGTATCTGTTCTTGTTGTATGCTGTTAAAAATATTTTATAATTAGTAAGTATATTATGTATATCCGTCATTATTAGTAACAGTACCTATATCTCTATTATATTAGTCAATTATGCGTCAAAAGAGTATTCATATCGTAAAATTATGCACAGGTCCTAAAACGAGATTGCAAACTTTACTATTATTATAGTGGTTCCTACTATCAAAACGTGGGCTTGTTACTCTCTTTATATTCGTAACAAACTAAGATTCGTTGCCAAATTACTGCTTCCATTTTTAATTAAATAGAAAAAATGTGTTGTCCTTTGAAACGTTTTGATTTCTTAGATGGCACCACATATCATTATCATCATGGAGATTTTATTTACCTACATGATCAATCTATACTACTGTATAACTAATTACATCAAAATATTCTTACGTGAATGGTAAGGCGTAGTCGGTCGGACACACATCATGCCGTACACTCTGATCCCCGGCACTGAAGCGTAAGTCGGCTGGTCGTGAGACATCGGCCCTTCTGTAATGTTTAAAAGTGAATGATAAATGTTAGGTGGTGCATTGTAGGTGGAAAAAAAGTACCAGATTTCTTAAAGATTCTTCATTCGACCTTTAAATATACATATATTATTACGTCGAAATTAAGGCATTTCCTCTGAATTTATGGAAGCTTTTTCTCTATCTTATGAAATGAAATTGATTTATTTGCGATTTTATTAATCATTTTTAAGTTTTATTTCCTAGCGACTGTGCATTTTTAGGTTTCCAAAGCTATAAAAATGTAAATACTAACAAACTTTGCTTGACTTGCCAAATACGTTTACTTTATTTCAAGTAAATACTTTAGGAATGCTACAAATTATCCCAATTATTTTAGGATTGACCACAAACGTCTTTGTATTCTAATACTGGATACTATACAATCGGCGAATGTTACACAAAGGCAATTTGCATACATTGAGAATGTCTGCATAACGGTAGCCATGTTTATTACTCTATAATAAGAATTCTTGACCAAATACATTGTGTGCAGTGTTTGGACTGCTAAGGAAAGGCTTGCGACGACTACACTGCGATATATGGAGGCTTTGATCGATTGTTTTCCGCATTGAGTTTGCAATATTTTAAATTAGTCTAAATCCTATTGCGGGTTTACCTTTCATGATAAGGTAAATTACTATATACGTATATAACATAATGCGTGACTTTCTACGTTTGTCGCGACATACACTTGTAGAAATCAATCTAATGATAATATCTAACGTATAGAAGGTAGCATACACTGTAACCCGCGTGAGTTTTGGTCTCATATCTCAAACCTGCGTACCAAAGGAGGATTTGAACCTAGCGTAACTTATAATGGTTTAATCTGTACTGGGATGGTTGCTGCCGAAGCTTTTGCTGAATATTTTGCTAGCGTATTTTTGCCAGATGTACCAGCTCTTAATACTGATTCAATAAATAGAAATGACAAAAGTTGCAATAGTAATTATACAAATATTTTTCAAATCACACCTAGTGATGTCATAAATTCAATAAGTAAATTAAAAGCAAGTAGTTCTTTAGGTCCTGATTGTGTTCCCTCTACAGTACTAAAGCTTACAGACAAAGTCTTTTCTATTCCTTTATGTTACATTTTTAATCTTGCTCTAGAAACTGGACAGTACCCATCGCAATGAAAATTGTCAAGGGTGATTCCGATACCAAAAAGTTCTGATAAGTCCAAGGTCGATGAATACAGACCTTTTGCTATTTTGTCATCACCTGCAAAGGTATTTGAGATAATTATTCACAAATATATACTTGCACAGGTAGATAAATTACTCTGTAATGAACAGCATGGTTTTAGACCAAAAAAATCAGTGGACTCAAATCTTTTGACTCTAGTCGACTACATTTCGACTAAATTAGACCGAGGTTCTCAGGTAGACGTCCTTTACTTCGACTTTCGGAAGGCGTTTGATAGGGTTAATAACGCAGACTGCTGGTAAAGCTCTGCAGCTTTGGATTCGCTCCTGGACTTCTCCGGCTCCTCGCAGATTATCTCCGTAATCGCCAGCAGTTTGTCAGACTTGGCATATACGAATCTAAACCCTATCATACGCGTTCCGGTGTGAGCCAGGGCTCGATACTAGGACCATTATTGTTTTTAATTATGGTTAATGACCTACCTGTGGTTCTCCAGCACACCCGGTGTTTACTGTACGCTGACGATCTCAAACTTTACACCGAGGTAACATCATATGCAGACTGTTTGAGTATGCAGACTGATATTGATGCCTTAGTACAATGGTGTCAAGAAAACAAAATGGACCTTAACATTAGTAAATGTAATGCAATGACTTTTGCATGCAAGCGTCAACCAATTGAATATGACTACAGAATAAATGGCACTAGTATGTCTCGTCCCACTAGCATCAAAGACTTAGGTGTGACATTTGACCATAAATTAACCTTCCACAGCCACATCATCGCATTGGCAAATAAGTCTTTTAGACGTCTGGGTTTTTTTCCTTAGAAACTCTAAAGACTTTCGTAACCATCATGTGGTAAGGTTAATTTTTGGAGCTTTAGTACGCTGTAAGCTAGAAAGCAGTATGTGCGTATGGAATCCACACGAAAGTACTTACGCTCTGATGCTGGAAAAGGTGCAAAAAGCTTTCCTTAGGCATCTTTACAAGAGAATGTACGGGTACTACCCTTATATGTACCCTACTAAATATCTCCTAGGAATTTTAGGGTATAACTCACTGGATGTCAGGCGGAATATGTGCCAAATTGTGGTTATGTGCAAAATCTTTAGGGGGAAAATTGATGCACTAGATCTACATGACGAGTTGTGTCGTTTTTATACTCCTGACAACTATCGTCGTAACCGGAGACATGTGCTGTTCGCTGTTCCATCATGTTGCACCGTAGCGCGTTCCATGTCGCCTGTACCGCGCACACTATCAGCACTCAATGCTCTCCTGTGTGCCAATCCTAACTGTGATCTGTTTGCGGATGGATGGCAGAAAATATTGTCAGAGTGCTTGCGGTTCTGCGAGCGTGATGCATAAATGTGTTTTATCATATCATTTTTTTTTGTTTCCATTTTATTCCTTTTTATCTGTGTTTATTGTTTTTAATCGTATATGATTAATAATTATTGTAATTGGTAGTAATTAACCGTTTTATTATTAAATAAATAAATAAATCGCATCGAATGCATGTTTTCATCATATCGGCCCTTTATTATCCCACTGCAGAGAAAAGCTTTCTCTGATACAGAGAAGGCTAAGGTCTAATCTCGCTTATTTATAATGGAAAACTTTTTAGGCACGGATAGGATAAGCATATACATATCAAACATACATGATCATAGTTTCTAAAGAGTTAATTTGTATAGACACAAACACCTTTTAAAAACCACAATAGCTCGTTCTAATTAGACGCGTTTACCTCTTGAATAAATTATATTAATTACCTAATATATGATCCTCGGGGCATCTGCATATGACCAAGTAATGTGATTTGCCGGTTCTTATATTCTGTAGTGCTAGAAGCGACCAGTCTCGTGGGGCTCGGCATTCTCGCATCTCGGATACTGCTTCGCAAGTCTTCACCAATGTTACCGCTTTGCTAGCGTACTGAAAATCATATAAGTATAAAATTAGAAATAAATAAGGAGAAAATAATAATTGTCTCGAACCAATCCCATATTTCTTGTTAAAATTTTCTAGTAAGTTCATTATTTTTTATTTGATTGCGCATTCATTACTCTCCTTAATTAGAATAAGTATTTATACAGATATTGGTACACATTTGAAAACATAGATCACTGTTATTTTTTACTTATTTGGTCGATTTTCAAGATACCTACTTATCTTGTAGAGATGCTAAACTAATAAAGCGTGTCACACGTATAGGTACCATTAGCTCGTTAAAACACGTGAGTCCGTGACAAATTAATTCAGACATCAAGCACTAACAAGAAGGATCATATCGTTCAGAAATAAAAAGATAATTTTTGTGGCTGGACTTGGTAGCACAATTCTAGAATCTATTTGCAGCTAAGATTTATTGCTTTATTTATAAAAGTAACCAAGGATTGTAGCTACGAACCTTCTTCTGCTTCATAGGTGAGTAATAATATATTTCTTGCGACATGATTAGATGTCGTTGAAATTCTCGGCTTTTCTCTACTCTATTATGCATGCATTATACATATGAACCTTCCACAAAAAATGGTCTAAACTATAGCAAAAACCGTATCAAAATCTCTTGCGTGGTTTAGAAAAATTAACTAGAGAAACAGAAGAAAACACAACGCTTTGCCTTTATATTATTTATAGAAACCACAGAACAACTCTTTTGAGTTTTTATAAAACAGTTTTACTTACCTTCTTTTTGGAATCTGTAGTGAGCCGAGTAGTGTGTAAGTCATCGGCATTTAAACTAGCAGAGCAAGGGTCTCGATACCGAGCGGGGCACGCGCACAGCGGCTGCGTATAGTTCAAACGAACGTACACTGCGTTGCATACCTGTAACGTAATAAACGCTTCTTAATACACAAACCATGACTTTCTGGTTCAGCTTGATCAAAGATTAATGAGATGGGAAGCGGTTTTAATAAATAAATTGAAAAATTTGAAGCTGTTTGTTTCTAAGAAAACATTGTGGCATCGCACTTTATTTAGAACAAATGCTTATTGGCTTCGCTTTTGCAAGAAGAAAACATTATCTTCGCAACTTAAACCAGGTCTTTTATAATATAAGCCTATAGATTTGAAATGTTTGCCAACATTTCTCTTGTTTCCTACAGTCATTTGCTAACTTTCATTAGAACAAAAGTGTCAATTACCTGTTGAATGGCGCACTCGGGTAACAAATAGATGTGCTGGTTGTGAGGATAATAGTGGTACTTTGTCGGCTTTGCTAGTACAGACGTCGACCCAGCGGGGAGAGGCACCGTCTGAAATCAAATAACATTGTTAAATGAATATATTCAACCATACTAAAACCGGAACAAATGTAAATAAGGCTACCATTTGTCAATGAGACTATTTTCGCAAGTAACATAAGATTGTACGTGGAACAATTTATGTTGAAAGCGCGTCAATTTATATGACTTGTCATTAGTTATCGTAACAATGATGGGAAATCGTTCGAGGTTGGTCTCGGATCGCGAACCACAATCTCATTCATCCCGTTTGTCTCGACGACGCACGGTTTCTGTGTCAATGTTCTTGCGTCTGGTGTTATTAATTTCACATTTTGCTGCAGATGTTTGTAGGTCCACATGGTGAGAAAGGAAGGATATTATTGTAGTTTCCCTATAGACACGTACCAAATAGAAGTTAATATTGGAATAGAAAAAGAGTTATTCGTGCGCGTTAGTTCTTACTCGTAACAATGCGTCACGGTCAAGTACCCTGCGATTTGTCGATTACATCGTCACGTTTGTTGCTGGATCAGGTTAATAAACCTGTTAAATGACGATTATCCTTTGTAGCTTTTTTTTCACAAAAGAATATTTCGTTTTACTTTTTGCCGGTTTAATTTAATTTTGAACGTAATTTGTTAGGCACGCAATGAACACCTTAAGAAATGTCGCTATTAATCTCGGTACTAACTTTTATTTTCCATATCTTCTTTCATTGATGAAAAGTTGGTAAAAATTTTATCCATTTATTATTTCATTAGGTCTGTCCGAGTTTAATAAACCACAATCAAATTATTATCAACAACATTTACTTGTGTAAGTTCTTCTAATGAACAATTACAATCTTAAACAGAGAGATTCTAATTTTGATAACTCGGTACTAAAATTAGTTGTGTGTTCCGTTAATCTGGTCTACTAACCCATATATTGACAACCGAATAACTCACGACAAAGACCTTTTTATGCCTATAACCGTACATATTTGTTAATACAATTTCTTTTACTGAACACAAAAGAATAATGATATAATAGATATCACTTCAATTTTGTAACTGGATAATTGTTGCCATTTTATGTTTAATATTCTGTGAAAACGATTTCAAAATTCTTATAGCTTAGTAAATTCATAAATAAATTTCTCGTCACTAATTATCGTTTTGTCTTTACACGTTTCTAATGCATTTAAAATGACACGCGTCAACACAGCAATACATCGATTACATTTGGGTAAAGTAATTATTAATTAATTATAATTAACGATTTAACTACGAAAACGGTAAAGCGCATGACACACATATTTAAAATATGAACAAATAACGGCTGAAGTTGGTCCCAAAGCTAAATGAATGAATGAATGTTGTCAAACTTTCTTTTTTACATAATTACTTTTGCAACTTAAATAACACAGTGTCCGTGCTCCCCGTTGACCTTCACGATTGTACTCGTAATAGAAATGTGTTATTCATGATCCGCCTCATCACTATTTTTTTTTCATATTTAATCGTAATAAACTTTCACTTCTATCTGTAAAACTCGTGATTGTGATTTTGCTTTTTAAAATCGATTAATGCTTAAACATAAATCGGCATGTATCACTACACTCTTCCTTAAGTTTGATTTCACTTGGTACTTTATTGTATTCGAATATATTAACTGCTCACCATAAATAAACACAAAACTTGGTTGAAAACACTACTGAAGCGGAAACTCATTACGGAGTCGGATATAATCGTTTATAAAGTTACTGCTCTTTTTGACCGCCAGTACCGTACTGATTCTGTTTTCGATAACAGGGTACAGTGGTACTGATGACTAAGGAGAGGGCGATGCGAGTCAGGTTAGATCCTCGGATTGGCATTTTTTCTACGAAAATACCACCGGACGTCACGTTCAAGTTGAACGATCTAAATTGTTCAGCGGTTTTAGGAAGAGCATCGTTCGTCACGTGTCGTGTCTTTTCTTTGTATTTTGTGTACTTGTGCAGTTATTTATTTGGATTTACTAAGAAACTTGTAGTGTGGCCACTTTTTACTTGAATGACGTCAGAAAGGCGAAAGTTTTGTATCATTAACCGATAATCCGACAGTCAAGCATCACTCTACAGCTTGTTAGGGTTAAATGAATGAACCTACTTAGAAATCGATATATACCAAAAAACTCTGAATTGCTTTTCATGATACTTATTATGTATACTGTATTCACTTATTTGTCGCTTCAAACATATCCATGAACTTACATATTTGGCCAATTTAGAGCTGGTTAATATGGGGATAGATAAATAATTTAGAATAGCTACTCTTATCTGTTAGTAATGTTCTTTAAGCCAAGAACATGTTCTTATTTGTTGGTGATGTCTGCCAGATATTTCGTTCGGTCTTTGGAATTCTTTTGCGCTATATTTGAATGTAGTCTCGATTTCCTCGCGATGTTTTCCCATGCACCGAACTCTCAGAAATCAACTCAGCTTTAATAATATAATTGCTTAATATTGTAAAACGTTGTAAAGGGTGAAAAGGTCAATGCTAGCAACAAGACATGTTTACCATAAGAACAAATCTTTGTGTTGCAATCTTGACATGATCTCAACATCGTGATGTAACCGATCGCGATAAACTCAACTTGTTAAGCTCTTTGCTGTCTGAATCCTGTAAGATTACTCGCACACTTGGAATGAATAATATTTGTTATTTATGTGTCGCCGGAACAAATGAAAGAAAAGCAGTATAAGTGAAAGCTCATTGAAGGGCACCAGAAAGCCTTGAACACGGAAGGAGGTCTTTGCCCTGCAGTGAAATAATGACAGTTAAAATAAATAAATAAATGGAGCATTTTTTTTTTTTAGGGTCCTTCAATCTCACGAGTGTGTCATTGCTATGCAAGGTGGCATGTGACAACGGCTTACGTCTGACCATCTCTAGATTATTTTCTTATTTCGTACTTTTCTGAGCATATTTTATGCCAGTGTTGAGTTTTAGTTTTTAAACATTTTTTAAAGCAGTAGGTAAAGCTTATGGCAAAATATAGCAATATTAATGCCGTATACTACTTCCATCGGATATGTATATCACTAGTAATGAGTATTTGCCCAATCATGTCATATTAGGCTGTAATAACCGTAATCATTTTTTTTTTTTTTTATATTGAAGCCTACGAAAGTGACTCCACCCCGCCTGATGGTAAGCAGTCAGTGGAATCCAGAAGTGGCGGCCACTATACCAAAAACCATCGTCTTAAACTGCTGGTATGGTGGCCTCCACTATGGCGGCTGGGAATGGCGTTAGGGGAAGGGAATGGGGGAGGTGTAGAAAGAGAAAAGGGGGAAAATTGGGCCTGCAGCGCTCTCACTCACCAAACGAAACGCAGTAGTACGGATACTACTACTCTTACGTCGATCTTCTATGAGAGGGTAGTACTTCCCCGGACGATCCGGCCCATTTATGCTAAAATCAGCGTGGATCTACTACCGTAACCGTCATAAAGGTATGTTACTAGATACTTTGACTATGTGCAACATGAGTGAAAACGTCGATTTGAATTTCAAAGACTATAATATACACCTAAATGGGTATCGAGCGATCACATAGTAATACCTTGAAAGATACATACGAGTATAGTGCATCAAGCAGCCTAAAATGTAATGCTACAAGTAATTTTTTGCACTACTGACTCTACTTGTAATTAAAAAAATGGTAGAATAAGCATTATTGAACATTTTTGAGAAATGCGATGTCGAAAAAGCTCGCTGACCCAGGGTGGGTCATTTGGCTCTATTTAGATTCGCGTCTAGTCGTAATACTGACGTAATATGCAAGCTACCTTATATTATCCTTATCAGAACTATCTTCTTAGCTCTGTCCGTCTCACATCTCCTTGGAAAGTACGTTATTCTGTTAGACGATATCGTAGAACCGCAAATTCTAAAACTTGACTTTGATTTTTATCGTGATATTATTTTTAGCGTCTTGTGTGGTTCCAATAAGATGTTTTACACCGATAAAACAGTGCCACGATACGTAATTTAGCGTCTTGTGTGGTTCCAATAGGATGTTTTACACCGATAAAACAGTGCCACGATACGTAATTTATTATATCGGTGATATGCATTGCAGCAAATTTTGCCCTACATTAGACTGCAGATATTAGCATTGATATTCAAAAACAGAAAGGGAACAGTTTCTTGTGGATTTGTTCTTATGCAAAAATATTCATTTCCTTGGCTCAGTTTTCGCAAGGAAAAGCAGAATCAGTACTTTCAATACATATAAATTATTCCTTGTCGACCGACAGTATAAAATTGCTCGAAATAAATTAAGCATCTTGCAATGTAGGAAGTTCGACCCGTTATTTAATCAAAGAACAATAGAATAGAATAGTAATTCGCTTTACTATTTTGTAATAAGATTTTTTAACCGCTTCAATGAATAATGGTAATTTTTAATTTTAGACGTAAATTGAATATTGTTGGTTCTCAATTCATATAATTGTCAAAAAAAAGCTCCTACAACTGTTCAAAACAATCCCAATCAGCCTATCGTAGTCCACCGCTGGTCATAGGCCTTGCCCAATTTACGTCATAACACTCGGTCCTCTGCCTTGCGCATCCAGTTTACACCCGCAAATCTTTTTCAGTACCTACGTCTGTCCACCTGGCTGGAGGGCGTTCAAGACTTATGTACTATGTCAGTAGCAACGTACACATACTGTAATTACTAATTTATTATATAGTGGATCTTTTGCATAATTATTGCGTGCTTGCTAATTATAGGCTTTGACTAAAACTAAAGTTACGCTATAATTTGCAAGTATCATACTATAATTATACCTTTAGTTAATTTCCAATTAATTTTACTTTAACATCGTTTTGATGATAATATCTAACAGTAATTATTGTCGTCAGTATGTGCATATGCGTACTATAGATTAGGTCTAGAACCCAATAGACTAGAATGCAATAATTGCAAAATGCCAATTAACACCTGCATAGAAATGTGTCTGTCGCTCTAAGGGCAACCTTTTCATATGCTCGTAAGCATAAATTGATTCAAGACGTTGAATGAACAACTTAAATAACAGATCAAGATTCTATCTATACTGCGATTATAATCACTTGATAGTTTAAAGTTTAATAGTTCTAAAACATTATTATGTACTTTTGTTCATGTCACCGAATTATCAATTTACTAGAGTTTATTTTCTAATATGTATGAAATATATAATTTCTACTTGTTACTTAATTTGATTTAACAAATTTTTTACGAAATTGATATTTTATCTTAATATTAATAACTTAACTGTTTAATCGAATAATTACGCTTATCAAACTGGTGCTATATTTTCGGTACTAGCACGACAATACGTCTGTTTATTGCTGCCAATGGTCATAGACTAATTGCGCTTCCCATCAGGTGCACAACAGTCAGACGTCAAGTCACTATACAAAGTAATAATTTGTTGAAGGACAACACAATGTCGCTCATAAATCTATTTTTTTCCCTATCCTTTTTGGCCAGCTAGGTATATGTTGCAGTACTTTACATACCTACTACCTACATATGCAAATGTTTGCTGTACCTTAAATAAATTAAAAAAAGAAATTTCAGCGCGTAACAGTAGTTTCGAGAAACCCATCTTAACCAATGAAACACACTTACTAGGATTTCATTGATGCAGTAATTTATGAGCTGTATTATATATCATTTTTATTTGATCGTAAAGAATATTTATTGCGTTTCAGTGAAAATTTACTCTTAACAAGCTAATTTAATGGCAAAAGTTCAGACGTGTAAAAATGTTTAGTTATGAGACAATGGTACCAAAGTGAATCATTTCAGAATACTCTGATCAATGTATAAGGTCATAATTTTGGATTTATAAGCAACCAGGTATAAATTCCCACGGTGTACTACTTACTAGATAATTACTCAGGAATTAACTTAGTAACCAGAGGCCCTAGACAAGTGTCAAAGATTTCTATTCTATTCATAGAATAGATAAAAAATTTATGTGATTGACATAAGCGTTGGCGTTAGCTTATGTCAATCCTATACATTTTTTTTATCTATTCTACCAGTAGAATAGAAATCTTTGCCACTTGTCTAGGGCTTCTGATTCTCCAGATTGTTGGTATTTTTTTTAGTCAAAATATTTTTGAGCGTCAAACACTCAAACTTATTTTTCTTAGTTCACCGACTGTTTATAGTAAAAAGATATTACAAATATATGTATATTTCCTGTTAGATTCAGTTAAATTTTTATACCTATTGATTTAACCTATCTATCATATTAATTGCTGTTTATTTTTATGTTAGGTTTTATTTCTTAATTTCTTTCTTCATACTTCTTCCTTTTATTTATTATTTACAGTTCAAATCTATGTGCGTTTTATTAATGAACCTTAATATCTTTGTATAAAATTAATAAGCAAACCAAAATAAGTTTCTGAAAATAACGTATCTATTTAACAAAGTTAAATGATCTAGACGTGTCAGTCGTAGTATAGTCGCACGCAATCTGCGTTCGTTGGCCGCGACCAACCTCAATACAAGTTCAGGGTTGTGTTATGTAACATAATTACTTCCGACACCTTCCTGATTTATTTGCATATTGTATCGACACTTGTACATGAGAAAGCGATATCTTTGCAATTACATAAAGCGCATTCTTTGAATATAAGGAAATAACAATGTGATTATGCTGATGGAAATGTAAGTGAAGAAAAAAGTTCGTTAGACATTATCTGCATACATATACATTATTTCTCATGCGTTCATTTTACATTTATCATTACGTTTGAAATGAATGTGGAATATAAACACAATCAGCGGCATAATTATTGGTTATGTTTATAAATAAAAATGTTACTGTTTTTATAGTGGAACCTTACTAACATTGTTCTAGATATTCCGTTGGTTTTAAATTAGCTATTTTGAGTTTCGGACTCTAAGAGCTCATTGTAACATTTTAGAGTGCAGTCATGCGCGCATATAGTACAGAGTACTTTAGGAAAAAATGACAATGTGCATTTCATTTTTGACATTAATCACAAGTAGGCATAAGTTGAAGAAAATCGTTATGACTACTTTAATGAAAACATGCCGAATATGTAGGCAAATGCTTCTGAAACTAATTTGGTACGAAACTGTAATTAACGACCATGCAATTTTCTCTGGTTTTGTTTCATCTAAAGCGATTTCTGTGTCATCACTTTATATGTATTTTCGGGTTTTAGATTCGTTTTTAAACGAATATATTTAATTTTTCATTACTCTACATTTGCGTTAAAATGCTACAAGATCCGATTTGAAAGCCAGGATTTTATAAACGAATAAATATTGTTAATTACAAGAAATGTACCCTCTTGTACCTTTTTTACTTGCTATGACGTATTTGATGATAATATATGGAGGTTATATTAGTTACCTACATGTTTTTCTTGACAGAGGAAGACTAAAACTTTAATAATTAATTGATTACCCACGCAGACACCACACACGTATTTAAAAATGCCTATTTACAACGTAAATTGTCGGCATAACAACTAATTCGCACACATCACTTCAATCAAAGTGATTAACACCTTCCCGTAATCTTTACACTATCCTATATCTCAGGTATCAAGTACAGTTGTGGCGCCCACGTTTAGGCATACAGACCTTAAGATAACGGTACTCTTCAATACTCATTCCTAGCAGATTCGAGGACCTTTTGTGGTGTTTTGACTTATAGGGCTTACATACAATTACTGTACTAACAATCGCGCTGAACAGTTAAAAATTCATTTGCTAGTCACTTGACTTAAAAGGGTAGTGTAGTTCTTATTATTCGCGTAGGCACATGATTATAAATAAATTTAATAGATTGTACTTAGAAGAATTTCACGCTAAGCCTTAAGAGTTAACGGTGACTAAGAGGCAACCTACTACCACCTATTGCTTATACATTCTAGATTAAGTTCCTACGTTCCCATTAAAAGTTTAGATTATGACACTTAACTGCATTTATTTTCTCCATTAAATGTGTGTATTTGCGTCGCATTTGATAATGAACAAAAATTTCCTTTACTGTTTGAAACAGACAAGCTTTCAAGTTATAATTTAATGTGATGAAATATTGCCCTGCTTGTCGAGAATGGCGCGAAAACGGCACGTGCTACAAAGAGAACAACAAACAGTTGATATTGTCTTATCGAAATCTTTACTAAGAGAAAGGCGTCGTAACTTTGAAGCTTTTAAGAGAGGTAGGCCGCAGTGAAATTTCTCTTAGATTTCTCGGTTATATTAGAACTCGACTGAGTACGTTCGCCCTTCAGGATATGCACGATGCAGAATATACACTTTTTCCGTTTTTACTGATTAGTAGCATATTCTAGTCCCTATCTTCGGCTTCTCAGGAAAATACACTTCACCGCGTTTTTATTTTTTTACACCTATCCGACTAAACTCAGTCAAAATTTTTAAGTGGCGGCTGCTACTTACCTACGTTAGTTATTTGGTTAGATTTTTGCATATTATTACATGAATGAGAACACAGATACCAAGTCCTATATTAACTGATAGTAGATTTACTAACGCCATAACACGTTCCCATGAGAAAATAGATTACTATATATATTAACGACTCTGTACTGTCCTTATCAATAAATACGGTAGCTATTACTTTATAACTGAGACGTACTCGATACCATTGGTACAGTATCTGATACAGAGGCTATTACACAACCTGTCACGTTCGTTCCAAAGACCATATTTAACTAAAATATACGTACGGGTTACTGCCGTTATGACTATAACTCCTAAACGCGTAGGCTGTGCTGGTGACATTGCTAGTTCCCATATCTATACAAGCTAACCATATCTAGTGTAGAATAAACGGATTGGCACAATTTGCAGTTATCTTAAGGCTGTGTCTAGACCCAGATAACATTTTAACCCTTTGGGGGCTTTTGTACTATACCTTCGTTTTACTCATTCTTAGACTTTAGAATAGCTGCTTCTGCTTACGGTTAGTAGCCTTATTGGTTATGTGTCTGAAGTTTTATGGTTCTGCATATGTAAAGTATCGTTAGACTCATTTTTCTTGTAGTACTGAAGTTGATGCTTGCTGGTTTCATGTATTGGTCGTAACAACCGTCTCGATGATATACAAGCATGCCTGTATGCCTTTATTATAATTTGTTGTGGTAAATTGCTTAACAATTTGAAATCATTTCACTCACACACACGCACACACAGAAACCTAATAGGTTTCTGTGTGGGCATATGTCTACAATTTCCATATAAATAACATGTACCATCACTGATGTTATTAGCATGTTAATTATAACGTGATATCTAAATGAAACTGTATATTTTACGCTCTCCAATTGCTTAATAAATAACACTTATATTCGATTATCGTTTAAGAGCATCTACAACTCGACCATATTTTGCGGTTATTCTCTAAAATTATTTTCTACTTAATCGTTGCAATAACTTTCAATGTGCGAACAAGAAGAACTGTCGTCTGGTTAATTTGTCCATAAATTTTAGTAGGTAACACTTACATATTTCACTCAAATGCCTTCTTATCGGAGTAAGTACGTTAAAGGCGTTAGGATTGTAGGACAGAGACTGGCCTGTGACCCTTTGGTCGTAACCCATTATTAATCACTGATTTATCTTAGACATTGTCCGGTATTTTACGCCTTTATTGTTCTTACAGTTATAAAGAGAAGGCTGCGTTTTGTATTTATGGACATTACAGTAACATGCGTAGGTTTTAAAATTAATGACATAAATTTTATGTTAAGCTTATCGTTAATTAAGTTGATAAAGGAGAAACTGAGTTAACGAAGTAGCTACTTTGTATATTTACAACCACTTTTAAACGTTTACAATCGGTTTTTTAAAATTACGATTACCGCAATCAAATAAAATTTCATCCGGTACATAATGTGATTGATCAGAACTAGCTGTTATCCGCGACTTCGTTCGCGTAATAATTTTGATGTGTGCCTGTATCAGAAAATTACCTGCTCTATTTTAAGACAATCGTATCAGTAATAATAATTAATCAGTATAATTTGGCTCTAAGGCGAATCCCGTCAAAAAAGCTAAAAAAAGGTATTTGAGATAGACTGCAATATAATATTGCATTTGTTTTATCTGCACAAAGGCTGGATACTAACCAATATTCATCTAACTGTATATCTATCACTTAAATAAATGAATGCTATACGTCGACGACTTTATAGGTACGTGTATAAAGTTATATTAAATAAATACCATTCTGTCTAACAACAGTACGAATGCTCTGTTTCCTTTTATAGCAAGTACAGGATAATCAACATAAATTCATTTGATATGTACGCACAGATGTGTATCTTAGTAGAAAGTAACCGTAAATTATAAGCTTTCTCACCTTGGCCTTGTACAGGATATAAAGCTTCCGATATTTTACATATTGCAAAACCGTACTCTAAAATATTTGCATGTACATATTTATTTATTTATTTTTTATTAGGTACTTGTCTAAGTAAGAGCAGCTCGTGTAGTCGTCGACTTACAATATGGAACCACCTTATTAGTTTCCTTGGATGTCATTAAGTTAACACCTTCCAATTAATGGATAGTAGCATTTCTTGGACACTAATTGTCATCTAACACAACTTATAACTCGATTTACTTTTATATAGAGATAGAATAAAATAGAGATTATTGATCGTACAGAGGGATTTGAGTAGGTATTTATTAAAATATCGCCTGCGAAAAAATATGGATTGCGCATAAATAATTTATTTTACAAGGCGAAGCTTTATTGTTCCTATTTTATTTTGTTTTTAAAGAAAAAATATATTTTCTGTTTAATATACAAGTCTATTTTTTATTAATTGTCAATAGGCAGTTTCTACAAAGCATCAATAAATACTTACATAATATATGTATAAAGGCAGTCTATTGTAGGTTTATTAATGCTTCGAAAAAGGTAATTTCACACGACGAGCTTTTGCGTTCATGGCTTTTTAGTTTACATAAAGTCTTTATCTTTTAAGCAAATCATTAGGTTTGGTACTAGCTCCTTGGAGCAATATCGATGGAACTAATGAGAATGATCCATTTTGTTTTAAAAAAGGTTTTGCGTTTATTATTTGAAATCATATCAAATCATATAATTTTAATCTACTATTAAAAAAAAAACAAATTTATTGTGCTATTTATGTCTAAATTACGATACGTCTGAACGTATAAATACAATGTGCACACTACAAAACAAATATTACCAAATTGAAGTACTTACTGATCTTTTCAACCAGTACAACAGTTTTCAGTGCATAACAGTTTACCGAGATATCTAAGCATGTTTGCACAAATAAACTAAAGTACCTTTCGTTACCCGTGTTACTACCAGTAGCAATACAGGTTTTATTTTTGCCTCATCAAAAAAACAAAAAGAAATCTAATCTATGTTCAAATTCATTAAAGTTCATTCGACAAAAGAATCCGCGGGTTAAACGTAAATTGAAATACAATACAAGCTTTCACACGACGACTTACATTAAAGCTGCATTGTGTAGCAATTACGAGACACACTTTGTATAGTATATTGTAATATTTATTGGCACGCATAACACATAATACGAATTATAGTTTTCTTGCGAGAACATAAATGAAATCACGACTTGCTTGTTGATTTATCATATAAAAATATTGAATTGCATACCGAATTGCTTAAATTGATTAATTGCTTAAATTGATTTTAGATAATTGTGAATAATAAGACATTTAACGAGAAAACAGCTTGATAGGAAACCAAATGTAATGGTATTCTTGTACCTAATATAATTTAATCGAGAAATTTAAACCAGTTTATTTCTATTCATCCCGCTTGACCTACCTATTTAATTTTACTCGGTAGATTAACTTAGAACGTCGGTATTTTATATATAGACATGTGTATGTGTGTCTATAGGCCTAATTATAGTTACCCAATTTCAAATATTGTGATGCTAGACATGAGGTCGTTGGTATCTTTTATTTCTTTTTATGAAATTTAAAACTAACTCTAGACAACTACTAAAATATAAGAAATAATAGAAATTGATCGACGGTTATCAATGAATGCAATTCATAACACTGTCGGTAAATTACTAAAGACCTCTAACATTAAGCTACAATGTAACTTACAGGTAACAACACTAATGCTAGGTAGCACAATAGCAGTGCGTATTATTGCCGTGACATAGATAAAGTGGTTTGAGAGATATTTTACCTGGAGTTTAGATTTGTGGTCGGTAGGCTATAGTAAAATAGATTGTGACAACGCTTTCATATTCCTAAAAACAAAGTGTAATGTCGAAGAGTGAGAGAAGATGTTAGAATTACACAATACGTGGCAACATGCCTGTGGTGACCACTATATTGGTAGAACATAATTATGAGAAGCAAAATTATTCTGTTATCTGGCTATGGTGCACATAGATATTATAGATTGTTTATTTATTACATTTTTCAAATACTTGAGTTTCGTAGACTACAATTTTTTTTTACATCAGGTCCAAATAACAAGTTGTCTGAAAGCGATCTCTTTTAACGAGAAGACCACCCATTGTCCCTAATTACTGTTACATAATTTTCATTGTTTAATGTAAGTTACATGTGATGTACATTAAATCAAATTCTATTTTAAATGTAAGCAGTTCTGAGATATCCAAACAGATTTTATTTTACTTTTTACTGACAGCGGGTTTTCTTGGACCGCCCGAGGTGTAAACAAACTGTGTGCATCACGAGTTTCAGAGTAATTATTTTGACCTGATTTATAGATGGAACTGAACTGATACATAAAACTAAAATATTTGATTAAAAACTTTGTCGAACGATATCAACGTCCCTAAAATTGAAAATGATCTTGAATTTTATGTTAATCTAAATTAGATTTTACATAATATAAAATTGTTTATGTACTAAAACTAGCTCAACTGATTGTTTTCTCTAACAGCAGCAATCAGAGTAGTAGACTAATATAGGTACCTACGAGTACGTTTATTAAATATAACCATCTTAAGATTTATCGATAAAACAGTTGATTACAAAGCGGTTATAACAGGTGGAGAGGCGAAAAATAATAGCATTATTAAAAAAGAACGAGTCATGTAAGGCTTTTATCTGGCTATTACAATCAGGTGTTAACGCATCTTTGTTAGTTTTGAACGAGATAATTACATGATAGCTTGTATTATTGATTTTAACCGTGGGTTGCCGTGATTACTAAATCAATCATCGTTATCGGTGATTTAAACATGTTAAGTATGTGGAAGCTGCGAAAATGGTTAATTAAATGATTATCTCCTACCGTACACGGTATTTGTAAAGAATTCCAGGTTTTAATACATACTAATGTTATAAATGTGAAGTAATTCTGTCTATCTATCTGTCCGTTACGCTTTCACTCATAAACCACTAAACCTATTTTGATGAAATTTAGTATAAAGATAAATTAGTCTTCGAGGAACAACATAGGCTATCTTTTATCGCGAATAATGGCCTAAAGGGGTTAAAATAGCGGATGAAAATTTGTGTGCAAAATCGTCAATGTAAACAGACATATAACCAATATTCACGCGGTCGAAGCTAGTTATGTGATATAAGTGTGAAGTTCTGAACCGTTCGACTCGAGATTCTTTGATTCCACTGGAAAAGACTGACATTTCTACCCGTCCGTTTTGGGTAAGTAAGAAAGGATGGGCAAAATTAGTTCAAAGAGTTCTTCATAGCACCCTCCGTAGCAGAAGCAGTAGAAGATTGCTATTGAGACGAATTCTCTACAAAGTTAGTTATCCTCCAATTTGCTAGATGGTAAACTTTCATCCCCTATTTCAACCCCTTCAAGCCATTTCAAAGCCAAAGATATGTTGTTCCCCAATGTCTATTCTATCTTTATACCAAATTTCATCAAAATCGGTTCAGTGGTTTGGGCGTGAAAGCATAACAGACAGACAGACAGACAGACAGACAGAAAGACAGACAGTTACTTACGCATTTATAATATTAGTATGGGTTAGAGCTTAGTAGTATCTTGTAATTAACCAATATTTTTTTGACTAACGACTTACAAATCTACTTTTACATAACGGTTGGTATCTTGATTAATATATTATGAAAAAATATGATTAGGTAGTTGCTATCATTAATTCATATAATAACATATTCGTAATCATTTTGTCATAATTAACTTATCAAATAGTAGAAACCGATCGAATTAAAATAACATTAACTGTATAGTTTTAGATATAAATAGATCCACTTTCAGTTTTTTAATATATTTCTTGATGTTAGATTAATCATACGTATTGATAAAGAAGGTATATATTTTAAACATGTAGGTTGCTTTTAAACTGATATAAGATCCGTAATCGTGATAATATTCAAATATTAATATGACGAAATAATAAATAAAATTATTGCAAACTTCAGTGGGAAGCCCATATTTCGTGTCTCGCAGGTAAACTCAGCTCAGCGGCTTTTGCTATCAGGAAAGTTAGGCAACTTACTGATGAGGAAACCGCCAGACTAGTCTACTTTAGTTATTTTCACAGCGTCATGTCCTACGGCATATTATTGTGGGTAGGACTGCTGACATTGAAACCATTTTTATTCAAAAACGAGCTATACGTTCTATCTACAACCTAGGTTCACGAGTCTCCCTGAGAGAGCGATTCAAAGAGATAGGTATATTGACAGTTGCATCCCAATATATATATGCTAATGTTGTTTATGTTAAGAGTAACATTGGTTTATATACGAGGAATTGCGATGTGCATGAGATTAACACCAGGGGTAAGCATAAACTGGTTGGCTCACACTATCGCTTACATATAGTCCATAATTCGTTCACGGGACTTGGTGTACGTTTATATAATAAATTACCTATCGACATAATGGATAAACCCTTAGACAAATTTAAACAAATTGTCAAAAAACATTTAATACTTAAGGGTTACTACACTGTTAATGAGTATCTAAATGATAAAAAGTCATGGGATGCTCGCTTGACGAAGGAGTAAATTAATTTTACTCTTAATTTTAATCATAAATTTTAATGACATATTTATCATAATTATTCTATGAATGACATTTTTTATGATTAGTAAGAATGACATGCTATAATGAAATATTTTTTTTAATTTATTGAGTTTTTTTTTTTAATATATTACATGATGCCCGAGTCATAATTGAACAGTTATGTACACATTTTGTATTGTTTTGTTAAAATTGTTTACTTAGTATTGTTAAAATTATACATTGTGATTTGTGAAATAGAGGTACATTGTGAACTCCTGTGGTAAATTAAATTAAGTTCATCTTACTTTATACTTATAACAAATATGAACAGTTTATATAATACCGACATAGAAACATTTACCACAGTTCACATGTTGCCTTTACCTTTTGTAGCAATATGCAAATTGAGGCAGCCTGTAAAGCACACATTTTACTTTTTATTTTTTCTTTACAACATAGAAAGCTGTAATTATTACCTATAGAGTTAAGTGTATTGCCTGTCACTTTGCATGCTACTTGAAATTGTAACTTACAAAAATTTTAATAACCTGGCGATTAAAAAGAGTGGCCTAAGTTTCTTGCCAGTTCTTCTCATGGCTCTACTTCGTCAGCGAACTGGCTGAAGGTTAATTTGCTGACATTTTGTAAACTTAATTAACCTATGTGAATAAATAAATTTTCATTTTCATTTTCATTTTTATTTTAATTTGTAAAGCAAGGGCAGACGTCTTGTCCTATTAATAATAATATAATAATATAATAATAATAATAATATTCTACCACATTCACACAGCGCCATCTAGCCCCAAATTAAGCAATTATATTTGCTTGTGTTATGGGTACTAAACAACTTATAAACTACTTATATACATTTTTTTTTTGTAAATAAATTCATATTATCCTTTTAGCTGTGTAGCCTATAAATGTCAATTGCGCCCCCAAGTGGCGCTAATTACCGCGAATCGCGAAAATTCAATTTCGCAAGTCAGCAATTTTAATTTCGCGATATCTCTTAATTTTCAAAGAGGAGCTAAAAAGGGAGTCAAGTCCCGTTAAGCCTTCTACCAACAGATGAATAAAAGGGACTATAGTCCCTTTTGGTCTACAAGGAAATATATTATTATTTTTTTTTTTTTTTAAGTAGGTATTTTATGACGTCTCAAATTACATAAATATTTATTATTTAAAAAAAATACCCGTAATTGAAAAAGTTAATGTTTTAAATACATAAACATACATTAATCTCATATTCAATAAACAATAACATTGCTTGTCATCAATTATTTCACAATGAGACCTTGACAAAGCCGTAACCCGACACCCGAGCGTAATCCGATCGCTAACGTAAACAATAGGGTCCGTTGTTTATAAATTCTAAGAATACTTACAACATCTGGCATCCGGCATCATCAACATCCATTGTGTAGTTTGGTTCACACACTTTTCACACACATAGTTAGCAGCTGTTATAAGTGCTTACTTTATTAGTTCGACGAAATAACAAAACACTTGAACCACTTAAAAAAAAACAAGGGTCCTTGACAAAAAAAAGGTTCCATGACTTTATTACGATAGCGTTGTTTTCAAATAAAACGTAACACTTCACAATAAGATAAGATTTCCAACATGTTGGGTTAAAAACAATACTGGCTACTATATAAAAAACTTAAGAAATCAACAACAAAGGAGAACGAAAGAAATCTCTCGCGCGCGTAAACATGACTGCCTGACTTTTTTACTTAAAACGTCAAAGTCTATGAATGTAGTAGTGTTGGGTATCGTTATAATCTGCATTTAGTCGACTATTACCGTAAAAAATTCGGTTATATTCGGACGAGAATATAAGGAGTAATAGCGATTTTAGAATTAATTCGATATTTCGACGGCGGCCATCTTGAAACGACTCCTGGAGTCGATTACACAGACGGGCCTTTTTTTGACAATCGACTCTAGGAGTCGATTCAACATTTGGGCGGTTATAGATAAATTACACCCAGACACGGAACAAACAATCATGCTCATCACACAAAGGTTTGTCCTGGGTGGGAATCGAACCCACAACCTCCGGCTTAGCAGTCAGGGTCACTAACCACTAGACCAACAGGCCAGTCAAATATTATATGCTGAGATATTACATATATAAGTACTTTACTCGTAGTATAAGATACGTCCAACTACCTTAATTATGCATACCTGCTTATACTGCTTTTATAATTAATTGCATCTTCCCGTACTTTATTTACCCACGCATAGTTATACAGATTTTATGTTGATACTAGCTTTCCGCAGCGCGTTTTCACTCGCGTCTTTGCCTACTGCTCTGCTCCCGTCGCCAGTAGCGTGATGTTACATAGCCTATAATCTTCCTTGGGAACTGGACTATCATATGCAAAATATTTTTTTTAATTCGACTTTTGGTTCCAGATATTAGTGCGTTCAAACAAACAAACAAACTCTTTCGCTTTATATAATAGTATAGATGACATAGCTACATAGTGCGTATGTATTTAGTCATTAACTTACTAATATTATGTCATAATTCTGAAAGATACACGATTCCGTACAGTGAAGCCAAGCAAAATCTACAAATAGCTGCTTTGAATAAGTTTATATAACGTAACTTTTATAATGTTAGAGAAAACATAATAAATACACAATAACTTCTAATAACAGTCCGAGCTCTGAAGCACGATTAACAGCAATCGTTATTTGCCTATGGCAGGATTTTATTGATTATTACGGCTCTAAACATTACCTGTCATTTAAATAAAATTACTTTGAAATTCAAGCAATAAATTCGACATTAACTTAAAACAGCGATCGTGTAACTAAAGCTGTGCGAGTGATGTATCGGACGTTCCAAGTCGCTCTCAAGCATCGATACAATGTCGTGACATTCAGGAAACCGAAGATATATACAGTTCAGAGAGATACTAAGCTACGTCCCTCAGATCGGGTTACAGATTGTCGTGTAGCCGTCTCCCAGCGAATTTGTTACGGTACGCTCAAGTAGCTGGATCACTTTAACAAGCACCAAACAAGGCGTGAAAACGAAAATAAATTACATTTTCAAGGTGTTCCCTCTAATGGCAAATTAATGGTCTCCGTTTTTCCGTGAATAGATATGAATGCGTACCCACTGCATGCATGCGAATATTGCGTTTGTTGCTATTAAATAATTTATAGCCATTCTTATATTATTATCAATACTTTGTAAAAGGTGTGAATATAAGCAAAATTTACTACCCGGCTAGTACCAAACCGTGGAGATAAGATTAAACCAATTTAGATTAAGCTAAAGGATAAGGATACCTCTGTGTCCTATCCCATTACCTACGCCACTAAATGCACAATTTAGTGGGTAATAAGTTGTCTTTATTTAAATAAACGACTGCTACTTCACGCGTAGGACGTGAGATAAGTGAGATCAGACACGGTAGTAGGGTGTTGCAAAAGATTTGACTTGTTCGATACGAACCCACGCTCAGGCGACACTGCTGCCACGCCACGGCAACCAAGATAATCCATTTCTAATAAGATAAATTGATTTTATCTTGCACTAAATCTACTATAAGTCGCACGATTCATGCGTGGTCCAATCATATTATGCTCTTGAATTATAGGCTACGCTAAAAGCACATCGATTTTTCTTAGTTGATATTACTGATGCACGGCTGTTATCTACTTGCTTTTAAATTAGGATTTTAAGTTAAAATCAGTTCAAAAGATTGTTGGATTAATGAATCGACGCAATTTTTACAAGTTATATATTTCGTGTGCCTCACACATACAGAATGCATCCGGACAGATGGGCAAAGGTCGTCAAACTGTATTTTCCGAATTAGATGTTTTGCGTAAAGGTTCACGTATATGGTTTTCTGCGTCGAAAGAACAGTGGGTGCCAGAGAACCGACGTCGTCTTCCAGGCAGACCTCGCAAACGCTGGCGGCACCACTTGGATACCTTTGCGAAAGATTGGACCAAGTCGGCGTCAAAAAGAGAGCTGTGGAGCTCTATGGGAGAGACCTTTGCCTAGCAGTGACTAACTAATGGAACTAACTTTAGTTCTATTAATATTTTAAGATAAATGAATAATTTTATCAACGCAGTAAAAATACCCGTATGACCACTAAAGTACTCACTTTCTTTATAAACCACTCACGAAAGATGGAGAAATTCTCTTGAATTGTAATGTTAAATAGAACAATGCGAGCCATTGAAAACGAGTGGGTAAAGATTTACATCTAAAATGTCGGCAGCGATCTTCATTGTGTGCGAGTTCCCAACAGCTTCCAGGACGAGTGCGGAGACACGACAATATTCTACGATATCGAGTATCGACGCAGCCGCATCTATGCATGCGAAGGCACGCGCGGCTACAGGGAACCGATATCCTGATAAGGCAGTACTGATCGTACATTACGCTTATCCGGCGCTGTTGGTGCGCCTAGCGCTTATAAATTTTACTCAGCATCTCCCTGTGTAATGAATACTTTGCCGACACGTAATTGGCTAGTGCAACGCCGCTAGTACCCGTAAACGGCCCTATTTGCCTTTGCGAATAAATGCTCATGCACGCTACTGAACGTCCGGTATGAATACCCACCTGCGTATATAACAATGCTCACGATTCCGCTAAAATACCTCCTGGATTATTGGATACTTTAGAAATTGCTGTAGCATTTTGCGTCTACCTAATACTTTTTACTGTTCCTAGTTTACTGCAGATCGACAAAAACTAAGTACAAATGCATCTTCCGCAAGAAGTTTACTATGCCCATAAACAACACAACTAGCTCGAACTACTTAGAAGCAAAGAGTTTTTGTGTCCATCTAATCTAGCCGGTCATGGTATGTATCTGTGGTTCAGGCCACGGCCGGCAGCCCACAAAAGCTGGTCCCGTTTTAACAGAACTTGCGGTAATCGCTGTCGGCATCAGTCTCCGTTGCGATCACAGCTCAATTAATCTCTTTTCTCTCTAATCTATTGTCTTCGTACTTTATCAATTACCGCGTTGTTTGTATGTCACATTAACGGTGAACGTTATGCAACCTGTCGTGTGACAGCACAAATTATTTTCGCAGCGGCTTGATTCATCGTTGTATTGTTAATCTATTGGTTACCGTTTAAACTCGCGAACACGGCGCCAAGCTGTAATAGTTGATGCTCGAAAATAGATGTATGAATAAACTTAAAGCATTTATTTTTCTATTTTTCCTGGCATGGGTCGAGCTTCTATATTTTTTGTCGTGTTACTCAAAGTTGTCTCGGGTCCAGCGAACCATTTCGTTATGTTTTTTGATGGCGTGTCTTCGTTCTTTATACAAACGAAAGTTTGAAACCAAGTTCTGATAACACACGTACGTCTTTACTCACGTACCTATCGTTAGAAAGTATTTTAAGCAAATCTTTCAACAATGCTTGCATTATTTATGTGCCGCACAAAGTTGACGTTTATTTTATGGCTTTCCAACATAATTGCGCTATTATCGGCAACACTTGTAATAAAATAGTGCCTACGTTTCACATCTCATACTTTCTTTTTCTTTTTTTCTTTTTAGGCTTAGTTTTAAGATAGCTTTAGGTTTCTTACAAATAATGTAAGCATTTTAGTATGTGGTTTAGCAATAAATTACACATTCTTGTGTAAGTCTTTCAGAAGCGAATAGCCGTTGTCAGTTGGTACTTGGTACGATGTTGCGAACTACGATCATTAGCAGACTCTTCCGTACAGCGATGGTGCGAAACTCGTTCTGAACATGCGTAATAGGCGATCATGCGTATCGGGGCCTCCACACGCACATGCGCCTTAAATTACGATCTACAATACATTGCAACCAAGATACAATAACTACAGGCCCGATAAAATCGTAGCGAATCTAGTAGGCTTGCAGAAAGACTGATCGATATAGCTTAATCTGAAAACGATTTCGAGGCTCTAATATTGTTATTTACACTACTTTTGCTGACATAATCATTAATCAAATCAAATCAAATCATTTTATTTAATTCAAAAGGTGCACAAAATATTGACAAAAATCTTATAAATAATAATCTAAACAATGGGCTACTATAATTACATAATACTTGCCTGTACTAGGATAAACCTGTATCACAGGCTGTATATGAGCTAACAGTTAAATAAAGGTATAAAACGTTTACATTATGTATATATACTCATTTAAATAAAATCAGAACAGATTAATCTACGTATCATATCTATATTAAACAATATTATATTACACTTAACATATTTACGAAATAAATTGCTATTTTGCATTTTGTTGTACATGTCTAAATTGAACAAAGCTAAGTTTATGGATCAGCATTAATGACTGGTAAAAAGTAGGTTAAAATCTACAGTATTGTATTTATTTTTCATCTATAACTTAATGACGTCATCGGCGAATAGTGTCATGAGTTCATGACCTTGTTGATAATTATAATTTTGCTTGAGTGCATTTCCTACAACGTTTATTATAGACATAAAACAATTAATGATATAATAATATCTGTAAAACTAGTGTAAAAGTTATAATAAATAGAAAAGTTATGGCGATTTTAGACACTGCTGTAGTCGATAGAATTGATGTACCTTTTTTCGTGTATGTTGAGTCTCGGCATGTTCTGGCCGCATGTCCATACTGCTGACACTTGTAACAGCGTGTGACCAAAGTAAAATCTCTTACGGGGCAAGAAGACCAATTAACATAGACCCTGTCGTTTGACATCAGTGCTTTGCGTATGACTGCAGATACTTCAATCACATAATTACAGGTCTCAGCATCCTTTCTACCTGACTTATGGCTTAACTTCAAAGCGGCTAAAAATGAATCGAGGTTGGTATCCTGAAGTTTTTCCTGAAGGTTCTGATGATACAAACACGTGAAAACTTCTTTTTCTTGCATTGATGTTGGCACTCCAATAACTACTACTTTGGGCCGCCGTTTATGAGGCTCGTCAATCGTTAGGCCTGAGTTGGTAAGTTGCACCGATTGTTTTACTTTCTCGAGGTCATCTTTCGTATCGGTACTGATTATGACGCCGCCATTTCTTGTCTTACGCAGGCCTCTAACATGCAGCTTCAGCTGTTCAGGGCTGATTATCTTTTGGACAAGAGATTTTGTGTCTTCGCTAGATTTAAGTTTGTCATTAGGGTAAATAACAACTGAGCTCAAGTTGCTAGGTTGTATAAAACTGTTAGTACCTTTTTTGACCATGTCAGCAAAAGAAGGTCCTGTTGTAGGGCTTGACGACTTATCGATACTCAGCTTAAGGTCTTGTAGTTTCTGAGATAAGTCAAGTTGATCTTGGAGAGTTTGTATAGTGCTATCCGCTTGTATGGCTTTTATCTTCAAGGACTGATATTGAACTGCCATCTGAGATGTTCCATGTCCAACGTTTCTACATAATTTATTAATGCGCAATTTTTGCTCAGAGTTTAGTTTCCCTTCTCCAGCTATGGAGCACACTTTATTTAAGCATTGTTCAATATAGGATAACCAGCGCTGAATTTCTGATGATGAGACTCCTTCACAAATATCGTCCTTTTTGCTAGACGCTAAAGGGCTGTCTTCCATTGTAGAAATTTTATTTTACGAAATTATTCTAACATTTTAAAAATTCACTAAAAACATAATTATTCTTTTAACATGACACAGAGCTAGTTGGTACTGGCAAAACGAGGTCACGATTCAGCAATTTACTATTTGTGTATTTTAATAATTATTGAGCACGTCTGTTCTGAATTAGTGCTAAACTAATAATCTAATAACTAATAATTAATTTCTATCAAAGTAGAAACCATAGATAAATTTAACAAAATTAGCTAGAAGCCGTTGATACCCGAATTTCTTATTAAATTGCGTTCGGGTACAGAATACCGAGCGCGGTACTTAATCATCTTAATTGTATAAGTCCATTAAGCAAATATTCGTATTACGAAAGTAAGATGGCTCTCATACATTATTATTGATGGTTTGTTTTGTTTTCCACGAGCGGCGCAAACTGTAGAAAGTGCGGCTCTGTCAATATATTAAATTGGCGAAGCACTCCGATCACGATTAGACCTACAGAGACCAATCCCTGGCTATAAGAAACTGACTTTAATTTCTATCGTGACAGCAAGCGCTGTTCCCCCTTATTAATTGATTAGATCGCGGCTCCAGCGTGGTGTAATTTAATGTGTTTAACTATTGATGTTAACAAACGCAGCATTGTAGAATTGATATCCTTTTAGTCTGACCATATAATATATGTTCTTATAAATACAATCCAAAATCGACTACAAGAATACACAGACAATTTTGTAAGATAGAGTGGAAATAATTGAATGAAATAGAGCGTACGATTATTTGAGTAATTATACATAGGCATGGTTATGATTAAAAGCCTGTGCCGTCGTAGACATGAATTGTAAAGATGACCGAAATATGCAAAGGTATCAATGCCAAGTCGCACACGTGGTTAAGCTGCACTAATTTTATTTTCATCCGCGCAAAGATTACAGTCATGAGAATATGCTCATGACTGTAATCTTTGCGCGTATTATAGGCTAGTACTTAACACGCATTGCAGGACTTGTTTTTGCATGTAATTGTGCATTTGTATTAGCTGCTAGTTAAACTACGTGCCGCAACTTACATCTAGATAATGTAACAAAGTATATTACTTTTTATTGTCCTAAACAACAGTGCTGGGCTATCGCAGATGAGTTCCACAACCGTATAACCCTACATATGCACTGCGTAGTTCTGTTTCAATAACTTGCAAGTGAATTACTATTATTGTAACATCGCTTATAATGTTTTTATGATACATTGTGTTCATACTACAACCGCTTTGTTCTATGGAAGTAATTTAATGAGTTATAATGCCCTATTACAGTTTCTTTCCTGGTAATTTATCTCAGAATACCCTGGAAGCATTCCGTTGATTATAAATACCAGTAGCAGATTATCTGCCGCTGATTTTATGTGTGATTATGGTGGCTATAAATAATGTCGCTTACTTGTTATATAAACAGGTTTTATTCAATGAATATGTACACGTAGATATGTTAAAGATATTATAGAACTAGTTTAAAATGGTCGCTTATTTACTTAGCAGGAAACCGTGATAAGGTTGACAATATATTGGTTTTTAAAAGGTGCAAACTAAACATATACACGATTTTGTAGAGCTCGACTTTATTTTAGACAACATTTTATAGAAATTTAAAGAACAGATAGGTAACTAATAGCTTTAAGTTCAGATGGAAACAAAGCGTTTGATGAAACAAATACGTTAACTTTACGTACATAAATCTAATTGTTAGGCCTTTTTGGCCACCTTCTCCCTTTATTACTATTTTATGCTTATTGAACGCGAAATAATATCATCTAAGAGTAAATGTATACTGCTTTGATGTAAGTGCGAATTATACAACCGCCTCGGGTATCTCTTATGTTTTGATAAGTAATTTCCATAACGTAATAGCTTTATGTCTAGCCCTTAGAGGCGGCATCTTTAGTTGCAAATCATGTATTACACTAACTGGCTTACATCATCATCATTTAGCTGAAAAACTTTCACTGTTAGACATAGGCGTTCTTCAAACATCGCCAGTTTGAGTCTTGAGGGTCCGTCATACATCGATAGGTTGTTTGTCGCTTTTAGCAGGTCGTCGGTCTATCTTGTGAGTGTGGCCTATCAACGGTGCACCTAGCGATTCGTGTATAAAAGCAACACATTTTTTGTTTTTTATGATAATAATTGTTACATTTATTAGATAGGTAGATTACTATGCATGCTATGAACACCTCAATATCACTTGTTTTGTAGATCACTACATAATGATTTTGCAGTACTTAAAAATACTAATACGACTCACGTCAGTTGCGATTGTGCTTAAATTCTTAATATTATCTAAAATGTGTGAATTGTGACACCTTTGCCATGGATGCTTCCCAATTCTACAGGATTTCCATTGCCACTACTATTACACCAGTACTTGTGTGTTTGATGCACACTACTTCAGACAAAGTTTATGTGATCCACAAATATTTATTTCAAGGATCTGAGTGCTCCTACTTTTTGTCTTTTAAATATAATATAATAATAACAATAATAATAGTAATACTGCCATAGTATGGATGTGACATGGCTATGGTATTTGTCTCATCCCATTTTATATTAAAATTCTGAAAGGACCACTGCACGTTAGACCTGTGTTCCGTAGTAGCCTTCCAAAGGACCGGGTATTTTTTTTTTAATATAGAGAAAGCATGTCCATGATATAGATTATCATTATTCGTTAAATATATGTTTATAAAATCTCTGCGAGACACGATGTATTCTCTTGTGTAAAGTTTTCTTGTTGCAAAGCATGTCTTGCTTTCATTACTTTTTACATGCACATTCCAGCAAAACTTCGACTTTCCCTTTCATAAACTACGATATTTTAAAAAAATCTAAAAATTTTCATCATTCAAATAGTCATTATTTTTTACAACGTTTCTCTAGTTAAATATAGCTCTATTAAAGCGTCATTAATTACAATTTTTTTGTTAATTCATCTCGCGTTCTCATCGTGTGAAATTGTAAGAATTTTTATTTACGCATACTTCAATTACAATTCGAATATCTAATCAGTAGGCTTGCTTCTTCTTATCGAAGAAGAAGAAGAAGAAGAAGTAGGCTTGCAGTTTCTTTCTTGTAGATTCTATTAGTGACTGAATTTGCAAATCTGAATATCCAATCCAATAGTTATCGAGATAAACACGTTTCAACATACAAGCTTTCAGCTATATACTATTGTTGAGATATATGCATTTTCGTTTTCAATCGTAGAAGGGCCATAACATTAATCACGATTATATATAGAAACTTGCTCCAGTTTCAATCAATCCATAAAAGACTAATTGTTTTTAAAGCAGTAGCCCTATTAAATGTATAACTCGTATTTCACTCTCAAAGTTATTGTATTAAATGGATAGTATGTCTCTAGCACATTTAGCTAACGTTCTCTTTGAATAATAAGGCGTTAAGTAAGGCGGCTTGCATACGACTGTTCACGTGAAAAACAAATGAACGTACGTCAAGTAGAGCCCGTTGCATTAATCAAACTTTGAAAGACTTTGGAAAACGTGACCTTAAAACATGTATTTACTCTATGCTCTATGAGATAATAGGAAAGTTACCGCGTTAAATAAGGCAATAGCTTATGGCGATGTTTTGTTGTTCATGCTCGAAGTCAGGTTGTAGTTGGCTTCATGTACAGCATGATAGGCCCCAGTCGAACGCACAATAAATCCTACCATATTGCCGTCATTATTGTGATTTATTATTTCATCGTTTCCGTACGCCACGACCGCGGATTTGCGGAACTTTTCCTTACAATTTCTGGGCAGCTCGTGCTTAAAGTTAACAAAGTCTAGGAAATTGCCCTTTCGCCGGCAATGATTGCGGCTGGCTAATGCGGCACCGCCTGTTGAAATAACACAGCGGTAGCTTCCGCGTGGCTAAGAGAAATATTTATTTTCAGAAAATTGATAGTTCTGTTAAAACCCACAGCTGTCATCAACAAGCCATGCGAACCGCGGCGTCTCTAATCCTGCCTACTTACTGAATCTGCGCTTACTGTTAATTTTCTGCGAAGCCATATCGCTTACTTGATCTTTTAAACACAGCTTTTAAAGTTTTGACTATGAGAGGCTTGTTTACGTTGTTTGTCTTACAAAGATGTGTATGATTATTAAAGTGAACTGCTCTTATGACATCATTATTCTATTTCTTGGGAACATCATGTTACCTAGATTGTTGTTATGTTTTTGCTTATTGCGTGTGAGTACTCGTGCTATATTAGATCGTAATACATAATTATTAGCGTACGGCAATATATCCTACATTTTATTTTTATTTAATTTCATCTAAAATTTAAGTTCAAAACATCTGTATAAAGGCGGACTTAATGTCTGAGAAATTCTTTAATAGTCAACCTATTCGGTGATGTAGAGATGAAGCGATATTTTGCTTCATGTTAAGTATTTGATAATATAAAGATTCTCCGTAAAAATATTGTTTAATAATAATAATAATAATACCAGCCTGTTTACTGTCCCACTGCAGGGTAAAGGCCTCTTCTCATATAGAGAAAGCATGAGCATTAATCACCACGCTTGCTCAAGGCGGATTGGCAATTTCAGACTTTTAAGCCCAGGTTTCCTCACGATGTTTTCCTTCACCGTCAGTCAGAAATGTCCAAGATAAACTTAGAAAGTACATATGATTGAAAAATCACATTGGTAGGTACTTGCCCGGATTCGAACCCACTACCTCGTGTTTACGAAGCGGGTACCTTATCCACTGGACCATTTTCGACTCGACAAAATATTGTTTGTTTCATTTAAATAGCAATCAAGTATACAGCCTGCCAGACGGCAGTCGCTGTAGCCTTCACTTCCTAGCATCTAAGCAAATAATGTCAAGAACGTTACCACTTGTATCATAGTCACTTAAGTAGCAATAAGTTTGTGTTATTTTAAAGTAAGCATTGAACTGAACAACATGAGACGTGGAGTTTTGAGCTGGAAGTGTATCGTATTATTTTATAATACTGCTGTTCTAGCTCTACCAAAATACATAGTGGTCGGTCATTGAAATTTAGACACTTTATTTGAATTAATATATCCGTTAGAAACAAAGTAGGTAAATTGGTAAAAAGAAATCTCAATAAGAAATTAATGAGCAATTTATTGTATTTTTGCCCGACTGCTGAAGTCAACGAAGGTAATGTTTTTCGAGCGTATGTATGTATGTATATGTATGTATGTAGATATGTCTATTTCTTTGATACGCTCTACAGCCTAAATGGCTTAATGGATTTTAACATATGAGGTTTCATTACATTCGTGTTAATTGTGGGAGTGACATAGGGTACATAATATTCCAATGTAGCATCAACCCGAGAAAAAAAAATTTTTTTTGTTTTTCCAGTTTGTTTTAGGCAGACGGGTTATTTATTTTATTTAACAATTTATTTTACTTGTCAAGTTTGGAATTTGACCGCAGTCTATAGTTTATAATCCGTCTACGTGCCTTTAAATTACTAACTTGTATGCGCTTTATGGGTTATATATTTTCATTTTAATAGCAGATACTAAAATTTTAATTACAGTTGTAACAATTACACGTTAATTAAAACGATTTGCATAGCTAAATAGAAAGTTCTGCATGTATTCCCTTTACTTTCCATTTTGTCCCTTATAAACGTTTGCACGTAGCAAGAACATTTACTCCTACAAGTTTATCTTAAAAAAGAGTTTGGTGGCTTCATTTAACCTCCTTCTACCGTTTTCGTGACGCGTTGGTATTTTGTACTACATTTGAATAATCGGCCTTCACCGTCTGTCTCCTTTGACAATACTTGGAAAAAAGTTTTCCAATCCAAGTTTTCATATCGCCATTCATGTAAAAAAGTAATCAGTTGAACACAGTTGACTTGTTCGTTAAACGTTCAATCTGAATTAATTGTCATCTTTCTTTGCACAGGTAGAACTGGTTTTATAATTACTAGTCTTGGTCTAATTTTGTAATGTAAGTATACGTGTATAGATTTTAACAGTTTTATTTTACGAATTAATTAAAAAATGGTGAGGTGTATAATTTATTAATATTATAGGCTGTATTACCTAAATATATAGATATTACTAGCAGCTCGCCTCTGCACTACACGTGGGTAGATGCTAATATTTTTTACGAGATATTAACAAACTTTTTAAATTCTACTATACTACGATAAATGAAAGAAATTCTTTAAATTGGGATATTTAAAATATGAAGTAAGCGAACAAACAATGTTCGACTTAGTTTGTATAGTCCGTGTGACAATAACACAAGTGTTACAAAGAGCGCTTGCGCCGAAATTGAAAGTGATATGACAGGTGCGCGTGCGTGCGTTTAACGTCACTACGTAGAGATAAATGACAGACTGTAAGTCGAAATGTTCGCACGTACAGGTGAATGATAGCGTTGTTTGCTATGAATATTATATTAATTGAGTATCATTTAAAAGGTTCATAATAAATATAATAAGGTTCATATTTCTAACACTTTGGTGTTTTAGCAAAGTATAGATAACTATGTTACACATCTACCGTATAACCCATTCTCAAAATTGAAAACGATCTATATTCTACAATGGTATTATAGATCATAGAATGTAGGTAGATTATTTTACACATTTAGTGCCAGTAACTTCGCCAAAATAAAAAGCATCATTTTTGCTAAATTATTAAAGTTCAGAACTAAGGCGTGGTTAAAATAACATTTAAATTTAATTATTCTCGCATGGGAAAAAATAATATGATAATTTTGTAAGATATAATTGAATTAGCACAAGGCATGTTTTTGTCACTCATATTTATGTAATCGCTCTTTATCTGTACGTATGTTTCTTTTGTTGATAATCTAAATCATGTAAATAATCCAGGGCGTATAAACTATTTGTGTGTCATTTCACTAAGTGTGAACTACACACTAACACACTAACAGTGACTATTTCAGCCAAAAAACGTCAATTGCTGGACAGATAGGCCCACCCAAATTGTGAGATCAGATAAATATTCGTAGATCAGTGTGTAGATTTTCATCTAAATCCATTGAACGACCTACATGTGTTAATAACATCAAAAAATTTTGCAAACTTTAGTAGAAATACATAGATTAATAAATGAAAATGAATGTGAGTGAAAATCAAAACATTCTGGTAACTTCTAGAATGTATTTATTGAGGCTAGGCTTACACCAGACGTCAGTACAATAATATTCATTACCTGACATGCTTACGCACTAGCCATGATCATTATGTAGTCCGAAGTGCTATAAACGACTGGCTACACGATGTACTCGTAGTTATATTTATGGACTAACGCTTATGAAAGTTTATATTTAAGGGGCGAAACTTGGGAGAAGCCTATGTTCAATAGCAGATGTCTTTCGACTGATATGCATGATGGTGAGGAACACACAACTGTATATTGTATGCGTTCATGTATGGATGGCCTCGTATTTCAACGGTCGACTAATGTATTGTTATTTTCTAATATAAAGAGTACAGTAATGAAATGCCTGCGTATTTATTTGAGAGTTGATGTTATCAACATCGCGGAAATAATAAATAATGGTCATACCTATTCATACATTCAATATTCCATGTCTATAAACTACGCAAGACTTATAAAAAATCCAATCCGTCGTGAGTACCGTTGTAATCAATGCTTATCCCTTCTCTGTACGAGAATAAGCCTTTATCGTACAGTAGGAGAGCAACAGGCTGGCACCTATTATGGTATAATAATAATGGCTTTATTTTATTATTATAGTCTGAAAATAAAACAACGTCATCATCATTTACCTTTCCTTCTTACAATCATAATCCTATTTTTCTCAACTATTAAGGCTAGCTACCAGTCGGGCCGTTTTCGATTCAATATCAGTATAATACGAGTACATGAAGATATTGTCATCCAACCTGACCGCAGCACACTTACTGAGCAATAGCTATTTTATGGTTAGACCGGTAGCCAGGTTAATAAACACTCAATGAGTGTTATTCTTGATACAGAAAACTTAGGGTTATCGAGAACGGGTTTTAATATTTTATTTTATGTTACATGTTTTTAAACTAAGTTAAAAATCACGTGAATGGAGCCGCGGGTAGCGGTAGACCCGCGGCTTCATTCACGTAATTTTAATACACTGCTGTCGCGGGCAATTTTATACATACAATTTAAACATACAATTTTATTATCAGAGGATACTATCCTTGGAAATGAAAAGCTACGTTCATCTAAAGTATTACAACGCTTAATATTTTATCATGTTGATCAACGCCGCGTGCGTAAGCTTGTATAATAATGTATCAATGCTCAGCTTATGTTAAGAGAATAAAGTTTTTAAGAAAGCATTTAAACTGTTGCCATAAACCTTAAAGATAAGATACCTTCCGAGATAACCGCTTTGCTTCGGAAGGAGTCATTCATCACACGGTCTGTTCGCGATAATGACGTGAAACTATGCACACTCCACTCTTACTTATGCGAACGATGTGCTTGTTCACAGAAAGCTGCTACAAACTAGATTTCTGACAATTATATCTTATTTCTTAAATTTATCATCACATTCAAAAGTTGCAAACATGCGTAGTAATCGAAATCCTTATTCTTTTTCTATAAATAAGTATCACTGCTAATAGTAAAGACAGAAATAGAAGACGCATTCCTTTAAAAAGGAAGCTTTAATTAGCACTGAACCGATACAAATCAAGTACCTACTTAGCTTAGATAAATAAAATGTGATAAAGAAAAACTGGCTACAAAACGTACGATTGCAGCCTGATTACCTCGAAAAAAGTACCTAACAGTTAAGTTAAACAAACTCAAACAAAAACTGAAAGTGTACATTACTGTAAAATGTTAATAATGGTTTCAACAAAAAGCTTTAACTAGAAATTCAAAACATTTAATAACTTAGTTTGCATGTATAGTTACAAATCGGGTCTGAATAACGCGTTCTAAGTAACTTACCAGTCAAATCATTGTAATAAATAAACAATGAACGAATATGAAGGCGCAAAACATAAAAATAGAAAGCCTACAGAGAAAGGGCGCTACAAAAAGGTTTACTAGTTTTTATATTACCAGAGTGCGTTACAGATTGTGGCCTGAATTTGATCATTCATACATTTTCACTTATAATTTGTGGCTAAATTATAGACTTAGCTCGATTTTATTTTAAAAAAGTTATTTTTCTTTGTCTTATTGAACAGATTTAGTTTGAAACTATTGAATAGTTTTTTTGTGAATATAATTTGGAAAGTGAAGCAAATAAATATAATAATAGCTCGATATCTTAATTAATTTTTGAAATGAAAAAGAAACATGTTATATTTATATCAGCACAAACAAACTTAAACCAAGAGAACTTATTAAAACATTGTTTGACCGCATGTTTTGAGTATTAATAGTCAATTCAGGACTTAATTTGAAATAAATAATATACCTCTCGTTAAATAAGTAATTGTCTCTTTATTTATTATTAAACGTGAATCACAATATGCATTTATAGTAACTTATAAGGAGCGTTTGTACTCGTATTAAGATAATAAAATGTATAAGTCATTTCAATTTTACACACTATTCATTAATCAAAAGCGTCGGTTATCTAACGTCGTATTCGTTTTGTGAACAGAAGTGCGCACGCGACGCTAAATCGAACTTTCTTCCGCGCGTTCGAACAGCACCTGACAAATTGCTTTATAATGATAGCTAATTGATCGCTTTGGGATGATTTGTGAGGTTTCAAGTTTTTTACTAACTCATCAACAGACATATCGTGAGCAACGTGTAAACTTGTTAATCGTTTTTATGGATAGGTCTTCGATCTTAGTGTGATAAAGCTATTATCCAAATTAATGATTACGGATAAACAAATCAATGAGTGATAATTATGTCTCTAATGATTTTATTTCACGCGAGGCATTGTTCATTGGATGTTCTTTTTGCTGCATCTATAAAATCTATTAATACATACGGTAATGGATGGTAATCGAAACTGTTGGTTAGAAAGTATTTTCGGCAATAGCGTGTGGATAAATACTTTGGCAGAGTATAATTGTGACGCTTCCGGGTTTCAACTAACATTCTTTATTCATTCAATCTTATAGCCAAGACATACGTTCAACATGCAGTTGATAGTAATAACACTCATTACGAGATATTGTATGTCTATGTAATTTACAACTCATTAGCTAATATTCAAATTATACATCGCATAAAAGATGTTAAAATGTAATTTGGAAATACAATATTTGATTGCCACTGTTGCATAAAATGTTAGAAAGTTACACTGAATAAAAGTTAAGAGTCGATTGTCATCGTATGAGTTGCTAAATTGAACTTAAAAAATTACAAATTTACAATACCATAGAAGCTTTCTGAGCAGTCAAATCAAAAGTATAAAATTATTGACTAAAATATAGGATACGATATTTGCGGCGTATTCGCTAACGCTTTTTTACGCTTCAGCAAAGCTGAATGTGCATTGTGAGAGGAATTATTGCCATCAGTAGAGCTTGTGGGAACTCGTTAAGAGCACCCCGTGCACTGAACCCCTGCACTCGTTTTTCTGCACAAGTCTTGTGTGACTACTTTTTGTCTGTATTAATATTACTAGTACAGCCTATGTTTACAAGAACGCTACGTCATCTCGTCCTATCGTTGTAGTTCTATTAACCACAATCTTTTGCAATAGAAGTGATATTGGGAATTTCTTATAAAATTAATTAGATGTTATATTTTTGTATTCCATTTATTTATTTGACTTACAGAACGAGTCACAATCATATTAAACATAATAAATCTAGGATATATACAGTGGAAAGCCGGATTGCAGCTCTGAGTATACTTGTGCTCACCATTCATACTTTAATGTTGATCATTTGATGTTTTACCATTAGTACCTTTCGGAAACAACACATTTAGATATTAGATTGTCGTCTATGTGAAAGGCTATTATCAAATGTATCTGGTAATATTTAGTATCTGCCAAAATATATGAGCAATTTATCATTGAACTTTGATCAGTGATAAAATCTCTCGCCATTGGTTCTATGTTATTTTAACAGATACAATGGTCTTCGAAGCTCGGTCCTTAACTGTAAATTTGGTGCAAACAAAGAATCCACTGTTTCAGACACATAATCTTCAACCAACATCTAAAGAAATAAACAAAGTTTTTGTAAGTAGGTTTATTTGAGAAATGTTGATCCGTATTCATAAAAGCATTCCCAACAATACGCAATTTCGAGTACCAATCATTTATAAAACGAAATTTATAATTTATAATTTTGACGAATTCAACGCATAAAAAAAATTCATTCTACTCATTTCAACTAATATTGAAATAAGAATTATGTCAATAAAATTGCAAGATAAAGATAAATCTTATAACACTGCTTTTTATTATAAGAATAAATATAGAGGGCCAGAAATATAATCTCTATTTCTGAGTTTTAATTTACAAATATGGTTGCATTATTTATTGTGCGTTAAATTTATTTTAAGATCCATAAACATCAACATCTATTTAACGACGACCTATAGTCCGACCAATGAAATCAACTTCTGTTATGTATCAGACATAAAAGTACACAGAATCCTCTTATCAATTTATCGCTGTATTAGTTTCGGCTAACCGATCGGTAATTATCGTTAGATTACCATTCTTCATATCAGTTGTTGATTGTGTCACTTTTACCATCGTTGTTTGAAGCTAATCATTGTATCTAGCAAATTTTACACAAATTTGCTAGATGCAAAAATATTATATAATATTATATAATAATTCGTATACCTATTATCTCTTCTTCTTTCGCATCTATTGCTCGGCTTAAGTATTGAGCGCAAAGTAATGTTTTGAATTTAAAAAAAAAATTGGATTTGAATCAGTGTCTCTAGTTTTGTTAATTAATTTTATTTAGTTATAATCTCGGTCTTACTCGTATCACTACACTACACATCACACATTGCGTGCACCGAGAAAAGATAAAGAAATTATTTTTTATTGTCAAAACGATATAGTCGCGCAGTAGATAACAAGAATAAGTGTAAAAAGTAAAAATATATACCTAATTTTAATATTTCTGTTCTCGATCGGCAAAAAGCTAAAAATTAAAATTATAGGAAATTGTTATAAAGCTAACATTCGCTTTAGAAGAAAACCTCAATATCGTTCAAACTCAAACATTCAATTAATTACTGTCGGCTTTCGACCACTAAGCGACCACTGTTTATGTTAATAACTAGACGTTGTATTATGACAACGTAAAGCATGTTATGCATTACAATAACCATTAACTTGCGCACTTTCTAAGCACAATTACGAATAAAATATTAAAACAAGAACAACATTTGAGAGGTATATCAATAATATACGTAAAAACTGGTACACAGAAATATAAATGACCTAGATAACCACGTCCTATAGATTGTTAATCTAAACAATTTTTTCTTAGCAAAACTGTCCATTTTAAACAATGTGGCTTCATCGATACCGCAAACACTTTTTTGCAAACTTTCTTATTTTATGTAGAGTTATTGTCGCTTTTAAGTCTGGGTTGCTTTTTAGTGATTACACTGTACAATCACGTAAAACAAAACTACTAGAAGTGAACCACGGTGGTTTTAATTTATAACAATCTTGACGCCCCATGTTAGTTCTTTTAATAAACAGTAATATTATGTCAGCATTGGCGAAACATATCAAACACTTACCTAATTTATGGCAATATATCCAAGAATCTAGTAAAGCCAATATGATTAACATTAATTCTTTGAAAAAAGCTATAAGCTAAGTAATAAAATTTCAAGATAACTATTTTCAAATCCACTCGACAAATTTCTATAAATTCTACCTATGTTAACTCGGAAGCCATAAGTGGTTTAGGCAAGTCGACCCGATTCCTTTGAGTGCCATCTTTACTCGAACAAGATATGTCTGCTCAATTCAATACGTATCGCTATTTGCCTATTAGCTACAAATAAAGGTGGTAGAACTATCATGTCATCAAATAAGCGTTGGTTCTCATCCAATGCTTGTTAACTAGCAATTTTCTACGTGGCATGCATCATATTCGCGGGTTAATCGTAGGTTGCTTATTTCCAACATAGTATGTAGGCTGCAGCGCATTGTAGGTCAATGGAACGCCTGCTGGCACGCGCTGCGCTTTCCTGCAGTTGTCTTATGCAGATGAGAGTTGTTTATTAACCTTGTCAGTTTAACCAATGCAATGCAATTTGTTTCGAATATTTGGCTATTTAAATTTTAGCATTGAATGTGAATGAGTCTTTATGTATTGCTATCATGTTACCAATTACAACATTATTAATAAGATTTGACTAATTCGAGCACAACAGAAATAGCTCACAGGAGAAAGCAGATTAATAATTTTAAATTTAACAAAATAAATCATTGAAACTACCGTCTATTTTAATTAACAACGCTTTATTAAAACAATTGCAAAGATTTTATTACGTTAAAAACTTTATTATATCTATGCCAAACAGGTGGAGCACGTAGTTTTTAATTTGTTACGCGATCAGTTATATCTAAAATACGAATCTTACTATTTCACTAACTATGGCTATGGTCTCCCATCCGATGATTAACTCAGAACAATGTGAATGATAGAAAAATGTGAACCAAATCCAATTGCTCTTTTCCGTTCCCAGACATATCTAGACCAATCGAAGAAACAATAAAAGGAAAGCTTGTAATTATCAGCTCGGTTGCCCATTAAACCGGTGCAACACTGTATCTTCCAAAAATGGGAAATGTTCGAAACATGTTAATAAACATTTTACTACCTAGCATTAATGTTTTATTTATTCATAAAAGTGATGATGATATGAGCAAGTACTGATAAACATCAGACAGAATTGTTTCTCATTTATGATATTATGAATCATTGGCTCGACGTTCTGTTCAATTTGCTATTAAATGATCCATTTACTTTCTTTACGTTCAGTATTAATCTGATTGTTATATAGATTTTATCGTATCGTTTAAGCTTATTGACCCTTGTAGTGTTAGCTTATTATACTTTCATTATTTACTTACTTTTAAATATCTATTTAGAAGAAATGTCACGTAAAATCTAAAAATGTTTACCCAGTGGAATATACAAATAGTGTTAGTAAAAACGTTTACGGTTCACTTGTGATGGGCAGCACATCGCAGGCACCTGTTAACACATCTGGGTCAGTTTTTGTCCCCCGTTTTCACTATTCAAATAAACTTAAAGCTACGTCATTTAGTTCTAAACCGTGAACGAACATCATCTTGTTTAATTGACTGAAAGACAAGAATGTCATTTTTTCGGTAACGTTTAGAACAATAATTTCTCATGAGTTAATCTCGCTTTTAACTTTTGTTATGTTAATGTTAACGGTGTTGTTTGTAAATTTGTACTAATGTGGATGAATGAAAGTGTTTTCATTAGCAGCGTTTGTATTCGTAAATGTGTTTTGTTTTCTGTTTCTATTATTGTGAGCATGCACACAGTCTTCTGCCGTGGTGAACAAATTTCGCACATCATTTTGCAATTCTTTTTCATGTTCTCAATGTTGCGTGGCTTAGTTGGGTGTGACGCACCGTTTTGTCGGCTGCTCTTGCCGATACGGTCTACATGCGGCAGAGCATCCGTCGAGTAACCCCTGGTTTCGGCTCAGGTTTTCTTATACTATAGGGAAAGCTATTGATTTCTTGTCTGTATCTTATACATTATACATGACTCTTTTATAGCACTTTCTATTACTTCTATAAAGCTGCAATGAAGCTCCCTGTGAGATCATTGTCCACAAAATACCAGTGCAGAACCACGCAAGTGTGAAATCTTTGCAAAATATACAGTTATTATTAAAGCTAATTATGTGTTACAGCATGTTCTATTGTTTACAAATTCTTTTTTACATTTACACCTACGGATCCTGTTTGTTTTATATTCATTTCCCATGAGCGATTGATTTATTCAACAACAGCGTTGTGAATGGCCATTCTGGTGCGGTAATAATTATATGTTAATCCTATTATGTCTAAAATAGTTAATGACGATAACCTTTCTTTTTTCCCAACTGCCGAAGTCAAGGAGGGTAATGTTTTTTTTGTAATCGTTACCTACTGTTTTTTAACCGACTTCATTTACAATATTTTGTTTTATAATAACGTAGGGAATGTATTCTGTGGGTAAGATTTTAAACTATTTTGTATACCTCAAGTCTGCTTAGGGCATGGTCTGTTAAAGATGCAAGATACATAATGTTTATATTTTTTTAATACATTTGTTATGTTATTATAGGCTACGTAAGTAACTATTTAAATAAATAATTAAATACTTCTTTCTCCGGCTCGCGAATTCTTAACCAAATGCACCAGACACACTGATTGTGGCACATATTACAGATGCCAGACTTCACACACCACATAGTAGAGCATCACGAGTGCTTCGTCACGTTAAAATACGTACACCTTTACAAAAAAGATTGCTATGGGTTTTGAAGTTTAACTTATAAAACCGGGTACGCGTAAATCTGACTACTCCAAAAAGGGGTTTGTATAATCTTGTCTGTAGATATAAGTAAGTACATAACATTTCGGTATATAATATGTTGATGATTCATTCATCAGAGGAATCTAATCCCCTTGTCTGGTAATTTTTACGGACATTTATCTACTAAAAAATTAGTGTCGGATTGAAGTATAAATTTAACGATGCATTTAATAATATCAAGTTACTGCACAAATGTAAGTTTGTAATGACTAAAAAAGCATTTTACATGTGATGTAGGTAACCATTTTGCTTTTGCCAATTTTATGATTGCTAGAATTTTGATTTAAGTTGAATAGCGGTAATTTTGATTTCATTGTCTTAAAAGCTTCATTTGATGATTTTTATTACTATCTAGCAACACCGAGTATATACGTACTTGTATATTATTACTGTGGGCTTGATAAGACCACGAGCTCATGAAATAAAAAGGTATTGACAAAAGAACACAGAAGTTATTCTATAACGATGCGGTTCTTCCTTTTAACGTACAGCATTCTAAAAAGAGTGAGTCATTGAATTGACTTTCGACATAAACTATGTATAGATACCTAAATAGGTTTGTCACTAAGGTCACCAACAGAAACTTTTTCTCATCCAATAACTTTTTTAAGTGTCACACTATAGGTAAAAAAACAAACAATAATACATTTTTGTTAGGTACTGCAAATGATATGGATGGCACACTTCTGAATAATTCAATCTCGGCGTAAAGGGTGTCGCGGCTGTGCTTGTTCTATTATTGTAATGGATTCAACTTTATTGTGTTTCATTTTCTGTCATAACAATAGTTACGTCGCAAGATTAAGCGGTACTCAAAACGGTATTACAGATGGCTATGCAATTGAAACGTTCACCGAAGTGGGATCTTCGGGCACGACCACAGCCCAGTTCCGAGGTGAAATGCAAGGTCGGGAACCGCTCACGTATTGTGTTTATAAAGTTTTTGTCATGCATCTCACCGAGTTGTATTGTTAGAAACAACTGAACTGCTCCATTGAAACAGATATTATGCCGTGCGATACTCGACTCGGAAACATTTCTTTTTTCATCGTCTTCCGTGATGGTTGACGTTAAAGAGGCCCACTTATACGTGCTGCACAGCACCGATTAATCACGATATGCATCATATAACGCTAATAAGACAAAGATTATTATTCATCTCTCATTTGCATCAGCAAATGAAAATTAGTCTAACAAATTGAACTTAAATATTTACTCTTTTTATTCTTAGTTCACTCATTTTCTATCTTATATTTTATACAAATTTATTGGTTTAGGTTTACATAACACGTTCGGTAAATCCAATTATCCAATGTACATGTCGTTGGTCATAATGTAAAGTGTCTGCGGTAACTCCGGTTCTACAGACGGCCGAAGCTGTTAAGCTGCCTATAGCCAAAGTGGAAATAAGCTTGTAGTTAGTCTATTCTCCTTTCATTTGTGGTTTTATACAAATCGGTAAGGGAAGAGGGCTCTTTGCTATATCTCTTAAGTTACCGCCGCCGATGGTTGGTGTTCTCGCCTATCGCATGCCGTTACAGCCTCACGAATAACTTTATAGTCTGATATCGTGACTGTAAACGTATTTGACCAGCATTTACATATTATGTAAATGCATGTTATAAACGGTCAGGAACTAGTTTTGAATTTTTATATATATGTAAAAGTGCAATAATATATATGTAAAGCTTTCGCAAAATCGTGCAAAATGGCGTTATTTTAAGTTATCAACTTTCTTAAGTAATTTAAAAAGAAAGTATTATTAAGTACACCTAATCGTATAATTAAAAATCAAATCTTATGCTAAAGAACAAGCTTTGTGTCACGGGAAATCCTAAAACATTACAATTTTAATAACCCGCTTAGTACACTCAGATTGTTACCTGTCAAAATAAATAGGTACATTTTATAATACATATCTTTGTCTTGGATGTAAAACTATAAACTTTTATTATGTTTACCGTTACTATTTATACCTATATTCATACTGAACTTTATCCACAAATACTTCTTACATAGGTGATGTACAATTTCATCGATTCGCGATCAAGTTCTTGTTTCCTGTAGTAATAAATTTCGTTAAGTGTACAGTAAACTTGAAACTTACTATGATTGAAGTGATTAAATTTTAAACTTAGTACGGTCTTCAGTTAATACGCAGTTACGTCATGGCCGTAATGCGAAAAAAGATACTGTAAACCTAAACCTCCACTGACATATTCTCACTGGTAGGGATTATCAATATACCTAGCTATTTAAATTTCCCTACAACACTATTACAGCGTGAAATAAGTCAATCAGCTATATTCATAATCATTTTCAATCTATATCTATACTATAAAGCGAAAGGGTTTGTTTGTTTGTTTGTTTAATATAATCTCTGGAACTACCAGTCGGATTTGAAAACATTCATCTTGCGTATTATAGCTTAGTCCTCGAGGAAGGTTATAGGCTATGTAAGAACCATCACGCTACTGGCGACGGGAGCAGAGCAGTAAGCAAAGACGCGAGTGAAACCACGCCGCAAAAAGCTAGTAATAAATATAAAATGGCAGATACCTAATAGCCATAATTTGTTAATTTTAACTAACCATGAGCGAAGATGCTTTGTAGTAGCGTATATCCAGCTATGACATTCTGTAGAAATAATGATGACGATGTCCCGTAAATATCTCTTGCAGTATTTGTAGACCTCATCTACTTAACTATAGCTAAAACACGAATTTCATATCACAGCTTTGTTAACTCTTTAATATCGTGCTATTGACCATAAACTCATAAATTAAGGCTTTAAATAGCGCCACAAGTTATATAGTAACTGGTTCAAGGTATTTGTTATTCCGCATGTTGGAATAACGACCAGTTTATATTGATGAAAGCCGCTTATGTCGCTCTTCACTATTGACGTAGATTTATGACGCAACTGATTGAAAATTCGCTACGAATAGTTTGAGCATTCTGTAGCGTGTGTATACACATAACTGGTATGCCTGTATCGCATTCCATGCTGTGATTTCCTTGAAAATTGCTGTGTCATAATAGAATCATAACTTTATCATACATAATTTAACTGCGTAACTAAACATTTGAGGGGACGAAAGGTCACAGGGTCACATGCGAATTTTTTGGAATGGGTACTGGGCCATTTATTTATATATTTTTATTATGCATTTAATTCATTGTTTTATCAGGTTATTGTAAATTAGCGACTATTTCCCAAAATCATCTACATAGTATCTGATCTGTATAATATACATTCATAGTTTCACGCTACTACTTACTACCTATACAAAATTAATAACTGAAACCGAATATTTTTGTTTTTATATGTAAACTCCAGTCTTGCAAAACTATCGTACACTACAACAAACTTTTATAGGCACTTGTGGATTAGTGATAATAAGTATAGTAAGATGATTAACAAGCATAGGTGTAACTCCAACTACAGCATGTAACTTATAACTGAGTTTTCTGCACAATCTAATTATTCCACATTAAGAATAATACGTTAGAATTTAAATTGTGGTTTTATGATGGCAACCTAATTCAAATTGTACGGTTAAATTGTCTAACCATTTAAATTTTGTTAACTTATTTTATGTGGCATAAGTGCATCAAAGTGTTATCGCTAAACGCTACGGACTCAACTTTACGAGTATTTCCCTGTCAGTTAATAAAATATCGTAAACAAATTTATTTGCTGTCAACAAATAGTTAGAATCCATCAATTCCCAGTAAGTTTTAATGTTGGTAAATATACGTTTGTAAATTACACATAATGTCTTTACTACGCTCATTTTCCCGTAGGTCGAGATGAAAAGTCACCAGCCTCGATGATTGAATAATTCCAAGTACTGTGTGAACCTCGAATAACGGACAGCTATCTGTATTCGGATTACTATAACCTCATGACATAGTTTACGGACCCTCACTAAATTGATTCTAGACTGCGCTGCCCTAAGGTCTAGCTTTGACCTTTGAAAATGGAAAATTGAATAGCTACAGGTTTAGCTAGATTAATCTTGTTTATGCTGCACTGATACTGAAAGAGAGGAACTGTCAGTAAAGCGACATATTAAGTTTAGAGTTCCGAAGTTAAATGTAAAGCAAGGTAGGAGTAGATTTATGTGTTTGTTAAGGTAATTAAGATTTAAGTTTTATTTACAATATGAGCCACCAGAATGATGGTAGTTACACCATCACGAAAGGAGGTAATAGGAAAATCGTTCTGTTATAAGACTATCACTTCTGTAATGGCTTATCCGCCTGCCGGCATGGTGATTATGATAGAAAATTCGGTTATACTTAGTATTTTACGACCAGTTGAGGCCTTTGGCCTGATATGAAAGATTTAGTATCGACGTCTTAAAAACTTTGAGCTACATAAATTAAGTTTTATGTACTTCATCTTTACTTTAAACGCCTCAAAATATCTACTTTAGCAACATTCTATATTTTATATTAATAGCTGCCCTACAATATAGGTATTTAGACAATATCAATACAAGTACTTATGCATTACAAAAACAGCATGTCAATATCATTTAAGAGCCGATGTTTACTGCAGCTGTATTGCTAGTTAGTACTAATGATTATATTAAAATTGCTTACCTAGAAACGTTCTTGTCGCTATGGTATAATATCCAACAACTAACAGAAAATTATAGTGTATTTATCAAATTTCTAACAAGAAACGAAGTACTGGTAGAGGTTATACGATAAAGTCATTAAAGTTCCATATATGAATAACTGTTACTATACACTGAAGTGTACACATATAGCGTTGACCGACAAACATATTTTGTATGTATGTCACCGAAGTTAATTAATTATCGTACGCAATTTTCAATTTATGCTTCCCTGAGTGTTTATTAATTAACTGTTAACTGGGTTTGATCGTCTGGAATTGTTTATAAAGCTTTTTATTGGACGTTTTGTTTTTATCGGCGTAACAATATGTGATTTTCTTAATAAATTGACTTTTATACGCAGATTATAAAAGGAATATGTCTGTGTAAATACAAAAGTATTTTTTGTATTACAGCTTGGTATCTAGTAGGTGTTACAAAATAATGAACTATTTAGCTTCATCAAATTTTTTTTTACTATAATATTTTAAATTAAGGTGGTAGCTAAGGCTGTGACATGTCCCTCTTAGACACCATTAAGTTTACGGTTACTAGCGTTTTGTTTGAGCTCTTGAAATTGCATTATTCCATAGTCTCATAAAAGTTAAATGAAAAGCAGACACCGAACAGTTACTAATAGTCATCACTACACAACCTAGAAACAGAGTCAGTGGCGTGAGAAGTGGCAGGGGTCAGCGCAATGCTAATATGTTGGTCACGAACCGAGTGTATGACTCTTGACGACTGTCGATAGGAATCAGAGTCTATAATTACCATATATACTATTACGGCAAAACTTTCTGTGAATTAGATTCGATACTACTTTTACTATTTCTAATATGCAAAATAAAGACATTACTGATCTACTGTGAAGGAAAATATCGTAAGGGAACCTGAACTTTAAAAATGTTCTAAATTATTAATTAGCTTTAAACAAAGCGTGGTGATCAATCAATGTTCATGCCTTCTTTGTTCGAGTAGAGGCCTTTACCCTGCAGTCGGATAGTAACATGCTGGTAATATATTAAACTATTTTAAACGCTAACTAATGTACTTGTTTAGACATAATCATTAGCTATAGATGCCGACAGAAGTGATACAGGTTTTAAATGGTGTACCTACTCGTAATAGGTGGGGTACGATTATTCACATCTAAGTTACATTAAAGTAATGAATAAATAAAGATTTTAAAATTTCCCACGACTTGATGTTTCTTAGTTCGATTTAGAGCATTTAAAAATATCAATAGCTTTTAAATATTAATCAGAAATCACTCTTAAAACACGTACCTACAATATCACTTATGATTATTACTTTCATTATCTGCAGAACATTATTGAAGTAAATCTATTTTATACCAATTACCTACTTTAATTCTTATAATTAACTCACATTTTACTCGCAATTGTTCTAATCTAGAGGTAATAGCTAGCTTTAGCTTGACAAAACAAGTACAAACCTAAACCTTGAATGAAAACTATACCTACTCCTAAATATTTAACAACTATGTATGTGAAATATCAATTTTACAATGGTCTATGAAATATGTATGGTATTTAATGTTCGTAAACAACTATAGCTGCCAGTTAGTAAAAGTCATTATATAAAATCTTTGCCTATAAAAACGAGGTATGTCGGTATGCAATAGGTTCTCAAGAGAACAACAACCGATGGCGTAAACTCTCCAATTAACGGTACACCCAATATTAAATTAGAACAAACTACTATTTGGAACTGCAACATTCTATTCATCTTAACGAAGGAGACAACAATAATTCACTGTCTTATGTTTTTAGTAAAGATTCAATTAAAACCAAGACGTGATTCCGGTTCGTTGAATTCTTTTGATAGGCCTCGGGGAATATAACACAATATGGACCCAAATTGTCCATCGGAGGCGTTGATCGTCGCGGCATTGTGCGACCTCCGTGGAATTTGTAGCTAACGGGAAATGTCTTGCACTTCTCTATACCACAAATGTGCGTGAGGTGCATTTCGCTATGCTATCGATTTATAGATCGAGTGTCCGTTTATATATAGATATTCTTCATTCTTTAACCTACCTAAGTTGAATTACTTTTTTATAAAAGCTTATCTCCAGATGACATTAACAGACCTTTCTACCTCGATACCAAAGAAGGATTGAGTAAACGTGTATTTTATTACGGCATATTTCTCTAAAAGGAACAATTATAACTGTTCGCTGCAAGTATTTCTGTTAAGCATTAAAATGTCTCAGTTGTAGTACCTAAGTATGAGAATGACATAAATTATGAGAATAAAGTGAACGTGTATAAGCACTAATGCTTACAATCTAAATATGTTCCACCTACTTTGATTCAATGTCCACTCAATCAGTAGATCGCAAGTACCTGCAACAAAGAAGTTTATTCGGTCAGTATTACAAGTAAGCAGATTATATTCTCGAAATGAGAATAATGCTCCTCCAATCGTCAATGATAATTAACGTCTCGTCAGAGCAGTCATTACTACGCTCAAAGAATATCTTTATTGACAGCTCAAAAGCGAGCACAAAGACCACGTGAAAGCCACCATTGTGGTTTGTTACATCGATGACTTACACAATGCTACCGACGACGCCTAATAATCCATCTACAACCGGCAACTCATTTAGGAAAATGAAAAGCCTGTTTCAATGAGCTCCACTCTCCCTTATTGTTGTTCGGTTAGAGGTTGGTCTGTACAATGGTCTCTAAGGTTATCAGACCGAATGATGAGGCCTTCAACTGTGCTTTCACCTATTACGTATGCCTTTGTATACATTTTACTTTGTAGAAAAATATCGACATGTTGTTACGTCATGATAATACTAATTGGAATAATATCGTCTCTCATATGTAATAAGGAGTGAAGTGTTCACCTATTGAACTTTCTCTACCTTGTAAGGATTTAATAATGCTCGGCTGCCCGCTTACCCTTAGTTTTTACAGTTACTTATGATAACGTTCTCCGTTTCTTTATCTTTCGAACAAAAACAGAACAGTCGCTAAATTTGCATACCTACTCTAATTGAGTAGTAAACTTTTTCAAATGTTTAACAAGTACAACGTTTGTTGTTCTATTGTTATATGTATTGTTCTATGTAGTATGTAAAAATATACAGGTTTAAAAGTTTACCGTTTTTAACAATGTGACATGTCAGCAGAAGTAGGCAGAATAGGCTTTCATAGGTTGCGATTTTAACCCCAAAGGTGTAGACATAATTATGCTACACCCACGTTTTGCTAACTGTATTCTAACTTCAAGTATCTATTAGGTATTAATTATATAAAGCGGAAGAGTTTGTTTGTTTGTTTGAACGCGTTAATCTCTGGAACTACCAGTCGGATTAGAAAAATCTTTTTGCATATGATAGCCCAGTTCTCGAGGAAGGTTATAAGCGATGGAAGCTGAGCAGTAAGCAAAGACGCGAGTGAAACTGCGTCGCGGTAAGCTAGTTAGGTATAATTGCCACATATTTATCAAAATTGTACCTACAAACGTATAATTATCTAAATACTAAAACAGCAATATTAATGAATGCGATAAAGTTGTGGAATGAGCTCCCATCGAGGTTTTCTCGAGAGACTACAACATGGAATTCTTCAAGAATGGAGTTAAAAGATGTTTAACAGGGTCGGCATCGCGCTAGTGATACTCCTGGTGTTGCAAGTGTCGATAGGATACGGTAACTGCTTACCATCAGGCAGCCTGTATCCTTAGTCGTATAAAAAAAGGTATTACCTTAATTTTATCAGTGCTTAAGTGTTGTAAACTACATTAAATCTACTGTTATTATATAATCTTTGAAGATTTTTTTTTTATGATTATTGTTTTTTAATAAATCAGTTCATTCACTTCTTTGTTTAAGTTTAACTCTCAAAATCGATCCTTTAAAAATGATTTCTTTTTACGATTTTTAAAAATCGTTAGCTTACTCTTGTGAGTCATTATAGTAGAGTTAAATTAGTAGAATCTAATCTTGAGTTGGTAGCCAGCTGGTGAAATATGTCAAAGGCATTAGGCATAAGGTATTTCAAATAAAAACAAAAAAAAATCTACTGTTGACGAACTTTAATAACATAACGGTAACAGTTATCGTTATTCTAAATACCATATCTATTGCTCCAAACTTTTGAATAATAGGAAAATTAATAAGTTATTATATTACCCATCACGAATATTGTCATTTGAAACGATTTGCGTTAGTACATACCACCGGCTAACTCATCCGTCACATCACATCAGCATAAATAGAGCCTTTCTCGATTATGACTCAGATAAACAGCAAAAATTGTATTTTCTCTACAATGTACGCTTGTAAGAGTAATTGATCATCTTGTATGTATATTTATTTTTAAATATATTGTCATTTAAAACGACAGTTCGTTTTGTTATCTTTATCTACTGTAATATAAAAAGCTGAAAAGTGTGTCTGTTTAAACGCACTAATTTCTGGAACATGAACTTTTAAAAATTTTAAATTTCATTGCTTGATTTTTAAAAAAGATCATAGGCTATTTAGCAGCACTCTACGACCTACAGGAACGTAGCAATAACCAAAGTTATAACTTAACGCAAAAGAAACCGCGCTGCAGATGATTAGTGATCGTATTATAAAGTTGCAGGCTACAACACTTTTAGCATTATAGGAAAGAAAACAGATTCTAAATTCACAAGGGATAACTTCTGGTTGGTAGTAGGAAATTAAATGCCACCTAGACGGACAAGTACTTAGTATATTTGATATATTGCCCTCCACTAGACAGGTTGCCCACGCTGCATAAAACTATCAAAACTTGCAAACATTTATTCAATGTCAAATATTTGATCCGTGATATTTATTTATGTCAAGTAATATTCTCAAGCTCACGATCGTTACCGTTGCTTTGGTGGGCGTATGATGGTATGACCCCATTCTAGAAGAGCCTTATAAGGGAACCATTAGGTTCGAGATATGACACGAGGGCGCAGACGCGCAGACAATCACCCTTATACGCTCATTGTTAGCTATTGTTTCAAAGTTAATGAATATGTAAAATAATGATTTATATATAACGTAATAATTCAAAATAAAACATTGCCTATCACTACATTTAATATAGTCTCAGAAGAAAAATAATGCAGGTTGAGAAGCAGTAGTTAACTTTAGGCTAATGCGCTAGAAACTTGCATTTCATTTTGCTACTCTTTTCCATTCAGGATGGTTACGATATGGTACGATATGGTAAATATATATAACTAGACTAAAATTTTACAGAATTGCATTAAGTATACCACTGTGTATTTATACCTAGGTTTAGTACTATGAATAATATTTTTCAAAGCTATCGAATGATGCAATGATAAGGCGTGATAGTAATTAAACTGACAATAAGCAAAACCTACCCTACCCTAACCCTGATATCACACATCTAAAAGCAATTAATAGAATCACAGGCGTAAAATTGTCATGTATAATTAGCAGCTCTGGATAATAATTATAATGATTACGTCACCACAACTCCAGTATTGTAGATTGTCTATTTACAATGACACACATAAAATAGATTAATAAACTAAACCATTAGAAGTTGTTTACGAACACGAGAAATAAAAATATCAGCGTTTCCTGCCACCTGGTTCTTTAATACAGATTATAGTTCTGTGCTATCCTTATTCTTAACAAATGTTCCATTTTAGAGATATATGTCATGCAAAACATTGCACACTCGCAACATAAACGTTTGTGACAGGAAGCAATTGAACACATCCTATCTTTGTATGTAAAACGCTACAAATTATTCCGCTAAAACGATTTTCTACACGCATCTTAAATCACGGAACAAGGGTTGTCTCAACCACAAAAAAAATATGTTTTTGTTGACTTCTATTAGATTTCTTGATAAACGTAAGTAGCTCCTGCTACTGATGTTTAAAAATACATAAAGCCGTTGCTTTGGAAATTTGCAGGTATTGTGAATTCATTAAATAATGAGCAGTAATCTTAATATTTTGTCTTTTTGATGTCATTTTTTTTTTCATTGTCACTTTTTGACTGGCCTGTTGGTCTAGTGGTTAGTGACCCTGACTGCTAAGCCGGAGGTCGTGGGTTCGATTCCCACCCAGGACAAACCTTTGTGTGATGAGCATGATTGTTTGTTCTGTGTCTGGGTGTAATTTATCTATAATATGTATGTATTTACAAAAAAAAATGTATATAAGTAGTTTATCAGTTGTTTAGTACCCATAACACAAGCAAATATAATTGCTTAATTTGGGGCTAGATGGCGCTGTGTGAATGTGGTAGAATATTATTATATTATTATATTATTATTATATATTATTTTACCTACATTGCCAATTCAGAGTAATTACGAAGTCATCGTGTTATCAAAATTAACCACAAGTACTGTGTTATTTTGATAACCTTTAGCATTGCATAAACTCCGAGAAAAGCGGGACTGGTTATATCTAACTGCACTGAAAACCCTTACATATGCAGCAAAAGCCGGACGTTTCACCACATAAAAGGGATTGCCTACTTGCGTGGTTCTATTGCGGATTTGTGAATAACATTTTGTCAGCGGCAAACAAATTATTTATATTGACTCTAAATGAGAAACTGGCTAGCAGATACTCCTTGTACACTTGTAAAAATGACCTTGAAATGTAAGATCTCTTTCAGGAAGTATAACATTAAGTAACACAAGACTCACTAGATATACGATAAAGCGTGTGTTCATTTTCAATCTTAACGAATGACTTGTAATCTTGACCTAGTTTCGAATAAACAAACGCATTAGTATTCCCAGATACTTGGCGGCACGAGCCGATGCAACGAGAATTTCGCTTACAAACGTGCACCGCATACCAATGGCTTACTACAGGTGATTCGCGAACGATGTTTGCATTCAATCCGCAAAGCAACACACTAGCACGAATAAAGTATGACCCACGTCAGAGCAGGGAAACTGTCCACTGACACATACATGCTTAGTTAAATGTAGGTTGAAACTTTCGTCGGCTTACAGACATTTCAACCGCAATCCAAACAAGAGCCAGTCACGTTGTCGAGATAGCCACCGGTGTCTGCTGGTATCGGATCCTTTTGTTCCCGCACGACACTATACCCCGATACGGACAGACGTATTGTATAATTGTTAATCTATGACGATTTCCCCGGTTAGTAAGACAAGACTATCGAATGACGCCTGCCCACGTCCGCATGCTCCAAATGCTGTTAATAACATTTTCTCTTGCACTCGTACATTCGCACTAACGTTTATTAAATCTTTCTCGTTGATAAATAACTTTAGATTGACTGGATCAAAATGTGGCCGGTGCATTAATGTATGTACAAATGATAATACAGCCAGTTGGTATAACAGTTCCTAGTCATGCCACAAGAAGTAATATTGCCATACTAGATTACAAGTAACAGTTACTGATGCTAGTGAGAGGTTTCCATTTAAGTACACTGTATTACTGATACCTACTCATATGTATATACTACACTTGACGAAACGAAAAGTGAACCTGATTTTCAACATTTGTATACCTTTGCAGATAGATAGGTACAGTTAAATTGTCAATCAACGTTTAGAAAATGACACCAGCTTGCTAAAGAGGTAGTTTGTAAACGTACTACAAAATCGTGTTATAAATAAATGATAATACTAAAAGAACTCGGACTTCAAAAAGAAAAATCATTAAGGCTAACAAATCTATCTATCTATCAAAAATTTTTATATATCTTGTTAGTTTTGAATGTTAAGACCCAAATTACGTAATATGTTTAAAATATACCTTGGAGGCCTATATTTTAAACATAATACTTATATGAAAAATAAGGCACACATTATGATCAATAACTATGATTTTGTAAGTACTTATAACAACACCTAATGAAATATTTAAATACTGAAAACCATAAAATTTCCCAACTATTTAAAACGATAACAGATGGTTTAACACAAAATTGTTTATTATGGATAAGCTGAGCTTATCGAATGCGCAAATCAAGGTTGATTGGACAGGGTAAAAGGAAAAAAGTGCATACCGCTAGCTGACACAGTGCTTTATTGAACAATATTCCGTTGGTCGCAACGGTAGGCTTACCGAGATGTAGATGCTTCGAGTGACGACGAAGCGGGACGGATCGGAACGGTTTACATAATCAACTACTTATCGACAATTGTGGATTGTGTGCTGCTTGTATGACGCTTAGATGAAACAATGACACTCTTGCTGCATGAGCAGATGCGTTTGACGTTGGTGCGATTTACTAAAGAAAGAAAAACTTAGTAATAAAGAGAAAGAGTTTACAATTTTACCTTTTACAACCAAGTTGTTTTGTTTTCAAAATTGAGTTTAATCTTCTTTTAGCAGCGGACTATAGTATAAAGGTCTATTAGCGAAATACCATACCTACTTAATTTGTTGCGTTGTCTCCACTCAAATCTTTAAAAATATCATCAATTTCTATTTATTTTATTTTTCTTTGCCTTTACTTGACTAAAAGCTGGTCGATGAACTATATAGGTATGTAATTTCTTTGAAATGCAGCTAAATAATCAGTTATCAAATTTAAACTAAAAATATTTGAAAAGTGATTTTTGCATATTATATACTCAAACTATCAGAACTTTTCTATATTTATACCATGCCTACCGTTTCCTACCACAATAATCACCGATCAGTATTTATAACAAGATTCTAATCTTTCACGATAACGAGTCGTCGCGCTTCCTACTCGATGTCGGCAAGCCGTCATGTTGGATGTCAGGAGGCTCCGTTAATAGCAGTAGCTGCGACGTCCCGTAATTAGAATTGATTTGACAGCAGGTATAGCTTACGATTTTATCTATATTCCATAGACGACCTTGCGAATATTAGTAACCATGTATTTTTCATACTACAACATACCTTTGTATCTACACAACACGTAAACGATTTTGTGCACATATTTTTTTAAACTATATCATACACGAGGATTTTAACCAACTATACAAGTAGTACGTTTTAAAAATCATTATCATTTTAGCCAAGAGGAGTCTACTGTTATATATAGACATCAATCAAGCATCTCTACTTCAACGGGTCGTAAATTGATCCGCCTTCATCCTATTTTTAAATAGAAAATACATAATTTCTTCCTTACTGCTTAGCGATCGATAAATACCTATAGCGATATCCAGAAAATCCTTGCACTTTCCTTACACTATTATCTATGGCATCGCTTGCCTTAGGAGCTTGACCAGTAACCCAATAGGAACATTTCTATGACCGCTATCATTTCTGATGTCGTGCTGCTCTAATTTAGGTAAGCAAGATATCTCTAGAAAAATTAGAGCCCTACCTCCTACGTATTATCTTAGCAAGCATTTATACACAATACTGCGAAATTATTATTACTATTAAGACTGTATCAATTTGTTACTCAGGGGTCTCAATAAACAGTCTTTAATTTTATAATACTTGGTATGTATTGTTGCGTGTATATACGTCAAATACCGCTTTCGATCTTTTCATTGTTTCTTATAATAACTCGCAGAGAGTAACTACTCTACCGCTAATGGTTCGCTAAATGACTGCCTAACTTGAATGACCAAAAATTTTGCTAACGAATCAGTCTACCAAAACGGACCGAGGAATGAGAGTGGCTAAAGACTAGTCAGGTCAGTGACCAGTCCTGGCATGCCCAAAAATGTCTACTATCTTTCTCACTCCAGCCTGCATAACGGTAGGGAAACCGTAGGGGGTAGCTGTACAGAGAGCGACCACTGTAGCTGTTAGACCACTTGTGTAATCAAACATGCCTAATGAAAGTCCGACAGACCACAAGCTTAGTACGATACCATATCGTCAACGTCCAGTGCCTTATATAGTTTGATACAAATCTCTCCGTTTTCCTATCTATAATTAATCACTCACTCCTCACTTTTTCTCTATATAGGTATGCGTTGATTAAAAGTTTTTTTATATCATTTAGACGAAAGGAATGCAGAGACATCCATCCGTCGGTTGTCATTGGACGGCTAGCCATTAAACAGGTTATATTTGTACTGCGTAACCTACAGTAATAGTAGCCTTTGTAACAAGCCCTATAACGAGCTTTAACTCCTTAGATGTTTTTTTACTTACACTTATTTATTGAAAGATTCACGATGAAACTTGGGTTATCATTTTGCCGGTAATAGCTATTATTTTGCAGTAAATGCGGATGGCCGTTGGTTATCTATGCTTCTGGTATTTTAGAGGTATAAGATTGTTAGCCATTTATCGTCAAGTATTTTGTTTACCGATAAGCTTATTGAAACTAATGAAAGAAATAAAATATTTTTCGTGTTATCATATTCATATAAAAATTGGTATGCTCATGTAAAATTTAGAAATTCACTTTACATGGCACTTTAACTGTGTTATCACAATCAAAATATTACCGACATTGGTAAACTTTACCAACTTAAGAACCGTAATGTATCTCTAAATAGAATGAAGCAAAATCGGTGTTTTCATAAGTATCGCCAATGTCTAAACCACTTAACAGATTTTGATGCGGTTTTTGCTAACGTTTAAAGCATTTCTTACTAAAAGTTTATAAGTATAATACTTCCATATATATACCTACGTTAGTGCTTTCGCGAAGTTGAGGCGGCTAGCTGGCTAGTTATCGTATAATTTGTATGCACTTCATAAAGCACATTCTCTCAAAATTATATGGCATCGTCATTTCCATCGGTACTTTGGTATTCCAATACATAAATAGAAAAGTAACTGCCAACTCGTGTTTACGCATTAAACATTCTTATTTGCACATTTGTTTAGAGACCGTTGCATTTTACTAGCCAGCATTACCGCGCTACATTTTGTTTGACGTACCATGATTATTATTGTAAATATTTAATGCTTGACGATGGGCATATTCTTAACTTGTATTACGGCACTCTTATAATATAACTAGCTGTTTCCAATGGCTTTGCCCGCGTGGGTAGGTATACCAAAAAAAATATAGCTTTTTTTTATCCAACTGATAGTTTATGAGACTAGCGCGTTCAAACAAACTATTTAGCTCTTATATCCGCAGCACGGTTTAGGGGACGTTTTTCGTAAACATTGCCAATTAAGAAACTACGTATATGATAAGAAAAGAAAATGTTGATGCGATTTTAATATCACTTTCCTTTATTTACCAGTTAAACTTTATTAACATAAGGTTTAATTCACTCAGTTGAAGTGGGTTGTGAGTAAAGATAATAAAATATTTACAGCCACTTCATTAAAGGGTAATCAATAATGAAGGATATAAATTAGGGAATGATTTGTTGTCATTAGCGTCAACATATATAATAAAATATTTACCGTTCAAAAGCATATTAAAACTTTATATTAAAGTAAACTTATTCTAATATATACTATTATATAAAGCGGAAGAGTTTGTTTGTTTGTTTGAACGCGCTAATCTGGAACTACCAGTCGGTTTTAAAAAATCTTTTGCGTATGATAGCCCAGTTCTCGAGGAAGGTTATAGGCTATGTAACATTACGCTAGTGGCGACGCGAGCAGAGCAGTAAGCAAATACGCGGGTGAAACCGCGCCGCGCAAAGCTAGTAATATTATAAATGCGAAAATTTGTGTGTGTGTTGTTCCCACTCAGCGCCTAGACGGCTGAACCGATTTCGATGCAAATTCGTACGTACATAGATTCAGCGCCGGCGACAGAAAATACTTTTTATCCCGTAAATCGGTCTGGTTCGCGGTTTACATTAATTAAACACATACCAATTTCTGCGCGGGCGAAGTCGCATGGCGCAGCTAGTCTTACAAAACTGTAGTTACAAAACTGTACACAGTTTCACATTAACTTTAATTGGTTCTTGTAATATGTAGTAAAATAAACTGACATTACTAAAGCCGGAGACAGACATTCGGCTACAATCACATTTTCTTATCCTGCTCATATTTTATGTTAGCATGTTTGTTACTTTTATAAAATCGCGGTTTCTTGGATAAAATCGCGGATAGACATGCGCGGATTTCTAGGCTTAACATATTTTATTTGATTTATGCTCGGGCTGGTTGGTAGTGGTTTGCCGTTGGCTGGAGTCCAGTATTTTCTATTTTATTTGGTAGCAGCGACGGGTGGAGGCACCGGGTCATTAGCCAACTTCTTCAAGCCGCTTCTGAGCTTCATGAGCGGTAGCGGTTAAACTCGATTAGACAGCTCGCTCATCTGCCACTACCAAGGAGTATATAACCACCGTCTTTGGCCACTACTAACAATAAAAAAGTTCCTATGAGATAATAGATCACTCTAACTTTATGCTTCACATGAGTGTAACCGCGAGCAGTGTAGTTAGATAAAACATATGTCACTGGATACATACGTATTTAGTTTAGGTATAAAATATTTATATCTTAGCTATCGGATAATTGTAGACCTTATATCTTGCAAGATGAGTCGTAATTATATGACGGCTAAAAAACTCGCGATTTTATATGATACCTATAAAATGACTTGCACATTCTTGAACGAGTCTAGTCACACTCATAGACACATTGACTGATTTCTTTTTATTAAGATTTCATGGCGTGACCGGTGACAGTCAATTTTGTAAATGAACCGACTAAATGATTGAGGTCAAAACGATTTTATTTCACTTGCATGCATTTTTATCGGTGTTTTACTATACATCAAAGAAAGTGAGCATTTGCATTCTTAGCAGAACTGAAGTAGCATTATGAGGCTATTTGTATGATAGAACGCTAGCGCAAAAGTACGTCACCAGCTTTATATTACAAATTTTTGAAACCGGAATTTTAATTCAACATAGCATTTGGCTGGTACTAATATCAAATTATTATTTTGCTTGTGTTATGGGTACTAACCAACTGATATACTACTTATATTCTTCTTTTTTTTTGTAAATGCATACATATTATAGATAAATTACACCCAGACACAGAACAAACAAACATGCTTATCACACAAAAATTTGTCCTGGATGGGAATCAAACCCACGACCTCCAACTTAGCAGTCAGAATCACTAACCACTAGACCAACATGCCAGTCTAGTCCAATTATTAAATCAAGCAATTAAATTAAAATTTGTTCTCTTCAGAGTACGCATAAATGTTTGTTGAGCATAGGCACGAGCCGCTGTGCATCTTATAAGCGAAATCGTGTTTTCTTTTATTGTTACGTCTTGTATAAAATTATAGTAAGTAATTCGTTTTTCGTTTAATTGATGTTTTCGTAATAGCTTAATGGTTTATGCACCTTCCTTTGAAGCACAAGTTTGTACGGTGTTTTAAAGTCATATGTAGTTATATTTTATACTAAGAAGAAAAGAAGAAATAAAAAAAATTACAATAATAAACATAAGTTAGAAAATGCTAAACAGCCTTGAGCAAGCGTAGTGGTTAAAGCAAAGAAAACATGCTTCAAAGGTCTTTGCTCTGGAGTGGGTGAATATATTGATATTAATAATTGTTCATAGACTTTCCCAAAAAGTAGAACAAACTATTCCTTTCACGAAATGTTTACAGTAATTCAATATTTCCTACACTTGTCCCCCTGCAATCAAAAGAAGAAGTAAGACAGTAGGAAGGTAATAAAGATTTTGCCGTATATATTTCCATTCTAAATAATTAATTAGAGAGCTTTGTTAAAATTATTTTATACTGGACTAGAGGTTCGCTCTCGCTTCCACAACCAAGTTGTTTTGTTTTCAAAATTGAGTTTAATCTTCTTTTAGCAGCGGACTATAGTATAAAGGTCTATTAGCGAAATACCATACCTACTTAATTTGTTGCGTTGTCTCCACTCAAATCTTTAAAAATATCATCAATTTCTATTTATTTTATTTTTCTTTGCCTTTACTTGACTAAAAGCTGGTCGATGAACTATATAGGTATGTAATTTCTTTGAAATGCAGCTAAATAATCAGTTATCAAATTTAAACTAAAAATATTTGAAAAGTGATTTTTGCATATTATATACTCAAACTATCAGAACTTTTCTATATTTATACCATGCCTACCGTTTCCTACCACAATAATCACCGATCAGTATTTATAACAAGATTCTAATCTTTCACGATAACGAGTCGTCGCGCTTCCTACTCGATGTCGGCAAGCCGTCATGTTGGATGTCAGGAGGCTCCGTTAATAGCAGTAGCTGCGACGTCCCGTAATTAGAATTGATTTGACAGCAGGTATAGCTTACGATTTTATCTATATTCCATAGACGAGCTTGCGAATATTAGTAACCATGTATTTTTCATACTACAACATACCTTTGTATCTACACAACACGTAAACGATTTTGTGCACATATTTTTTTAAACTATATCATACACGAGGATTTTAACCAACTATACAAGTAGTACGTTTTAAAAATCATTATCATTTTAGCCAAGAGGAGTCTACTGTTATATATAGACATCAATCAAGCATCTCTACTTCAACGGGTCGTAAATTGATCCGCCTTCATCCTATTTTTAAATAGAAAATACATAATTTCTTCCTTACTGCTTAGCGATCGATAAATACCTATAGCGATATCCAGAAAATCCTTGCACTTTCCTTACACTATTATCTATGGCATCGCTTGCCTTAGGAGCTTGACCAGTAACCCAATAGGAACATTTCTATGACCGCTATCATTTCTGATGTCGTGCTGCTCTAATTTAGGTAAGCAAGATATCTCTAGAAAAATTAGAGCCCTACCTCCTACGTATTATCTTAGCAAGCATTTATACACAATACTGCGAAATTATTATTACTATTAAGACTGTATCAATTTGTTACTCAGGGGTCTCAATAAACAGTCTTTAATTTTATAATACTTGGTATGTATTGTTGCGTGTATATACGTCAAATACCGCTTTCGATCTTTTCATTGTTTCTTATAATAACTCGCAGAGAGTAACTACTCTACCGCTAATGGTTCGCTAAATGACTGCCTAACTTGAATGACCAAAAATTTTGTTAACGAATCAGTCTACCAAAACGGACCGAGGAATGAGAGTGGCTAAAGACTAGTCAGGTCAGTGACCAGTCCTGGCATGCCCAAAAATGTCTACTATCTTTCTCACTCCAGCCTGCATAACGGTAGGGAAACCGTAGGGGGTAGCTGTACAGAGAGCGACCACTGTAGCTGTTAGACCACTTGTGTAATCAAACATGCCTAATGAAAGTCCGACAGACCACAAGCTTAGTACGATACCATATCGTCAACGTCCAGTGCCTTATATAGTTTGATACAAATCTCTCCGTTTTCCTATCTATAATTAATCACTCACTCCTCACTTTTTCTCTATATAGGTATGCGTTGATTAAAAGTTTTTTTATATCATTTAGACGAAAGGAATGCAGAGACATCCATCCGTCGGTTGTCATTGGACGGCTAGCCATTAAACAGGTTATATTTGTACTGCGTAACCTACAGTAATAGTAGCCTTTGTAACAAGCCCTATAACGAGCTTTAACTCCTTAGATGTTTTTTTACTTACACTTATTTATTGAAAGATTCACGATGAAACTTGGGTTATCATTTTGCCGGTAATAGCTATTATTTTGCAGTAAATGCGGATGGCCGTTGGTTATCTATGCTTCTGGTATTTTAGAGGTATAAGATTGTTAGCCATTTATCGTCAAGTATTTTGTTTACCGATAAGCTTATTGAAACTAATGAAAGAAATAAAATATTTTTCGTGTTATCATATTCATATAAAAATTGGTATGCTCATGTAAAATTTAGAAATTCACTTTACATGGCACTTTAACTGTGTTATCACAATCAAAATATTACCGACATTGGTAAACTTTACCAACTTAAGAACCGTAATGTATCTCTAAATAGAATGAAGCAAAATCGGTGTTTTCATAAGTATCGCCAATGTCTAAACCACTTAACAGATTTTGATGCGGTTTTTGCTAACGTTTAAAGCATTTCTTACTAAAAGTTTATAAGTATAATACTTCCATATATATACCTACGTTAGTGCTTTCGCGAAGTTGAGGCGGCTAGCTGGCTAGTTATCGTATAATTTGTATGCAATTCATAAAGCACAATCTCTCAAAATTATATGGCATCGTCATTTCCATCGGTACTTTGGTATTCCAATACATAAATAGAAAAGTAACTGCCAACTCGTGTTTACGCATTAAACATTCTTATTTGCACATTTGTTTAGAGACCGTTGCATTTTACTAGCCAGCATTACCGCGCTACATTTTGTTTGACGTACCATGATTATTATTGTAAATATTTAATGCTTGACGATGGGCATATTCTTAACTTGTATTACGGCACTCTTATAATATAACTAGCTGTTTCCAATGGCTTTGCCCGCGTGGGTAGGTATACCAAAAAAAATATAGCTTTTTTTTATCCAACTGATAGTTTATGAGACTAGCGCGTTCAAACAAACTATTTAGCTCTTATATCCGCAGCACGGTTTAGGGGACGTTTTTCGTAAACATTGCCAATTAAGAAACTACGTATATGATAAGAAAAGAAAATGTTGATGCGATTTTAATATCACTTTCCTTTATTTACCAGTTAAACTTTATTAACATAAGGTTTAATTCACTCAGTTGAAGTGGGTTGTGAGTAAAGATAATAAAAGATTTACAGCCACTTCATTAAAGGGTAATCAATAATGAAGGATATAAATTAGGGAATGATTTGTTGTCATTAGCGTCAACATATATAATAAAATATTTACCGTTCAAAAGCATATTAAAACTTTATATTAAAGTAAACTTATTCTAATATATACTATTATATAAAGCGGAAGAGTTTGTTTGTTTGTTTGAACGCGCTAATCTGGAACTACCAGTCGGTTTTAAAAAATCTTTTGCGTATGATAGCCCAGTTCTCGAGGAAGGTTATAGGCTATGTAACATTACGCTAGTGGCGACGCGAGCAGAGCAGTAAGCAAATACGCGGGTGAAACCGCGCCGCGCAAAGCTAGTAATATTATAAATGCGAAAATTTGTGTGTGTGTTGTTCCCACTCAGCGCCTAGACGGCTGAACCGATTTCGATGCAAATTCGTACGTACATAGATTCAGCGCCGGCGACAGAAAATACTTTTTATCCCGTAAATCGGTCTGGTTCGCGGTTTACATTAATTAAACACATACCAATTTCTGCGCGGGCGAAGTCGCATGGCGCAGCTAGTCTTACAAAACTGTAGTTACAAAACTGTACACAGTTTCACATTAACTTTAATTGGTTCTTGTAATATGTAGTAAAATAAACTGACATTACTAAAGCCGGAGACAGACATTCGGCTACAATCACATTTTCTTATCCTGCTCATATTTTATGTTAGCATGTTTGTTACTTTTATAAAATCGCGGTTTCTTGGATAAAATCGCGGATAGACATGCGCGGATTTCTAGGCTTAACATATTTTATTTGATTTATGCTCGGGCTGGTTGGTAGTGGTTTGCCGTTGGCTGGAGTCCAGTATTTTCTATTTTATTTGGTAGCAGCGACGGGTGGAGGCACCGGGTCATTAGCCAACTTCTTCAAGCCGCTTCTGAGCTTCATGAGCGGTAGCGGTTAAACTCGATTAGACAGCTCGCTCATCTGCCACTACCAAGGAGTATATAACCACCGTCTTTGGCCACTACTAACAATAAAAAAGTTCCTATGAGATAATAGATCACTCTAACTTTATGCTTCACATGAGTGTAACCGCGAGCAGTGTAGTTAGATAAAACATATGTCACTGGATACATACGTATTTAGTTTAGGTATAAAATATTTATATCTTAGCTATCGGATAATTGTAGACCTTATATCTTGCAAGATGAGTCGTAATTATATGACGGCTAAAAAACTCGCGATTTTATATGATACCTATAAAATGACTTGCACATTCTTGAACGAGTCTAGTCACACTCATAGACACATTGACTGATTTCTTTTTATTAAGATTTCATGGCGTGACCGGTGACAGTCAATTTTGTAAATGAACCGACTAAATGATTGAGGTCAAAACGATTTTATTTCACTTGCATGCATTTTTATCGGTGTTTTACTATACATCAAAGAAAGTGAGCATTTGCATTCTTAGCAGAACTGAAGTAGCATTATGAGGCTATTTGTATGATAGAACGCTAGCGCAAAAGTACGTCACCAGCTTTATATTACAAATTTTTGAAACCGGAATTTTAATTCAACATAGCATTTGGCTGGTACTAATATCAAATTATTATTTTGCTTGTGTTATGGGTACTAACCAACTGATATACTACTTATATTCTTCTTTTTTTTTGTAAATGCATACATATTATAGATAAATTACACCCAGACACAGAACAAACAAACATGCTTATCACACAAAAATTTGTCCTGGATGGGAATCAAACCCACGACCTCCAACTTAGCAGTCAGAATCACTAACCACTAGACCAACATGCCAGTCTAGTCCAATTATTAAATCAAGCAATTAAATTAAAATTTGTTCTCTTCAGAGTACGCATAAATGTTTGTTGAGCATAGGCACGAGCCGCTGTGCATCTTATAAGCGAAATCGTGTTTTCTTTTATTGTTACGTCTTGTATAAAATTATAGTAAGTAATTCGTTTTTCGTTTAATTGATGTTTTCGTAATAGCTTAATGGTTTATGCACCTTCCTTTGAAGCACAAGTTTGTACGGTGTTTTAAAGTCATATGTAGTTATATTTTATACTAAGAAGAAAAGAAGAAATAAAAAAAATTACAATAATAAACATAAGTTAGAAAATGCTAAACAGCCTTGAGCAAGCGTAGTGGTTAAAGCAAAGAAAACATGCTTCAAAGGTCTTTGCTCTGGAGTGGGTGAATATATTGATATTAATAATTGTTCATAGACTTTCCCAAAAAGTAGAACAAACTATTCCTTTCACGAAATGTTTACAGTAATTCAATATTTCCTACACTTGTCCCCCTGCAATCAAAAGAAGAAGTAAGACAGTAGGAAGGTAATAAAGATTTTGCCGTATATATTTCCATTCTAAATAATTAATTAGAGAGCTTTGTTAAAATTATTTTATACTGGACTAGAGGTTCGCTCTCGCTTCCCTTCTGTATCAAAAGTTTCATTCGATCTTAAAACAAACTTCTACGGAAAATATCATAGCAATTGTGTTATATTGCATCATTTAGATTTACGAAGGCACTTAATATATTGAAATTCTGAAAACCACATGAAATAATATAGTAATCATAATAAAATATAGCCTATGTTACTCGCTGAATTTATTTATTTCTAAAAGTGAAAGAATTTTACATTTAAAAAACAAACAAACGTACAAAAAAATTAATCTTTACTCTTTATAATATTAGTTTAGACTAGCTGATGCCCGCAGCTCTGCCCGCGTAAATGTCGTTTACATCGCATATTATTATTTATAAAATATTTTTTCTAAAATAAACGTAGCATAAGTTACTCCTTATTACGTCAGCTACCTGCCAATAAAAGTCTCGTCAAAATCGGTCCAGCCATTTCAGAGATTAGCCGGAATAAACACAGATAGACAAAAATTGTAACAAATGTTATTTTGGTGTATGTACCGTATATATATTCATATACATGTAGTAAAAAAACGGTTATTTCAATATTACAAACAGACACTCCAATTTTATTACACCTATAGATGAAGGCGGCTCACACCATGTAAAAGTGGTAATGATTGAGTCTATGTCCAGCAGTTGGTGTCTTTAGGCTTAAATTATGATTAAGATTGCTAGCATTTGGCCTTAGCCAAAACTGTGATACTGACACACAAGGCAGCTGGTGAAGTTTTTAGTGCTCTAGAAAACTGAATTTGTAACAGGATATGGTGCCCTATATTTGAAGACAAAAAAGTCTAAAAATGAATATCCAGCAGTTACGGCAGGCATACTTAACCATTACATAAAATATCATTTCTAACTCAAATATAATCTAACTTATTCAAATAAATTCAGAAAATCTATTTTGAAGTGATGACACTACGATCAGTCACGGTGACTAGTGATCTCAGAAGTGGCAAGTTTTTGACCCAAATACGTTCACTTACATGACTGTATTGAAGTACACTCATACATATTTATAGCAAACTTTCTCAAAATTTTAATGAAAAGTATATTTTTCATCGATTTCTTTTTTTTATTACATTGAATTGTGTATTCATTTTACTAATAGCTATAATTAATATCGCTAATACGCACTAATGATTGTAAATTAATTATACGTTCTGATTTTCAATTAATTACTTGTTAAGATAAGACCGCTTTTAATTTATAATAATTTGTGTTGTCGACTATAAAACAAAACCATGTTTACCGGACTGACCCAGAAGGAGGGTTATGTTTTTAGAGCTTACATATAGCCATTTCATTGTTACCTCCTGTAGGATAAACGGCTTAACGAAATGTGAGGTGTCATTAGATTTGTCTTTCTCCCCGGAGTATCTTATCTCAATTAGTCTATCGCAGTCTACTGCTGGTTATAGGCTCCTCCCAATTAACGCCATAAAACTTGGCCCTCCGCCTGCCGCTTTTCTTTTAATAGGTATTAACTAAAAATCACCGACCAATGTGATAACAAAATAATTATACTACCAATAAAAAGTCTTACCAGTTTGCTTAACTAGTAATTAAGTAACCGCTAAGTGCACTATAAGTAATTATGTTTATTAAAATACTTGATCTTAACAGAATAATTATAAAGCAGCTAGAACCACTGAGGAAGTTTATTAAATTGATAGTATCGACGAACTTATAATTATAACGTTTAATGACGACATTTAAATCGAGTAAACTGTATACTAACTAAAAGCTCAGTTGTCGGCCAGATCCCCAGAATGGCTACAATGTTATCAACCAATACGTTGCGGATATTTAAAGATCAAACTCTACAGGTAGAACTACAATAAGCACCTATTTCATCAAACTTGACCAACGGTCGTTACCACCAATTAAATACCTTTAGCTAAGTGCGTTCGCAACGGTAGACTACCCTTCAGTCTTTGCTAGTTGATTACTAATGATGTAGTTAAAATATATGAAACCAGATAAATACTTGTATCTCCTGATACTGATATATACTTAAATAATTTGCTGTTCAAGGTTGCAATAAGAGCAAAATTAAAGCTTCCTGTCCATAGAAGCCGCGTGAGGCTGTAGAGCGGGCAACAGAGAAATAGGTATTAGCTAAAAGAATTGTGTGCATAAAATCGCAGTTTCGCTTTAGCAGATACTATTGGTTAGTAGTTAGTATGGACAATAAAATTAATCTCTAATCTTAGATGTAGAAAGAAGTTTTAATATAACAGAAATGACTTTCTCTATAAATATAAGTTTTCATGTAGTCTGAGCTGAACCATCCACAGTATAATTTATCACGAGTACAAATAAAAGACAAAATAAAAGCGCGCACGTTTTGCGCAATAGCCGGCGCTTGCGCTGATTAATCAGTCACGTGATCACTTAAACGTCCATGCCAATGACACATTGCGTTCAAGATTAATTCCTTTGGAAATAATTAGTTCGAACAGGTGATTTTAGTGTTAGAAATACTTTGAGAGTAATTTGTAACTGTGTCCAATTGAATATCATATTATTGATCTTAGCTTTATAACACTTTGGTACATAAATCTATGTAAAAATGATAAGCAAACACTGCATTGATAACACATATCACATAGCTATGAATTAATAATGAAGAGATTAGCGGTATCAAAAGTTGCGGTTTCCTAGCTTGGTTCACTATTCGTTGCTGAATGTATTATACTTATACCAAAACCTGCCATGGGAAATTATACACTATGTAAGAATAAAAATCGCATCTAAATTCAATGAGCGGTTTTCAAGATTAGTAATTTCATACAGACACTTTTGACGACTTCCTTTTATACTACTCGTCTGTATAGATTTGCATAAATAAACACACTTGTTTAAAAAGAGGACCTTTACCTTTGCCGGAACAAGTAATCTAACAATGCATTTAGGACATTTTGGCATTATTGACGGAATTGGCAGATGCACTACAGATCACGTTTCTAGTTTTAAAAACTAGTAAATTAGTTGGGATGTATTAACTTACGCGAATTTCTATACTTAATTAAAGATACAATCTGTATCGTCTAAGAAGATAGAATATGTATTCTATTTGCATAATTGCAAAACTATATACAGGTCCAACAATTATAACTTAGTTTTAATTATTATATCGACATCGCTTTCTGAACACGTTCCAATTAAAATGTTAAAATTACTAGCATCATGTTTATGTGCTTGTTTTGCAATAAAATAAATATTTAGGTAATGTCTGGCTAAACAACTACCTTCAAAAAGCGTTCGAATGCATAATAGGTATAATTCCAAAACCGCGAGACTATTTTATGCATTTTTTTTTAATAATTCTGCAGTATTTTCTTTTCTTTTAAGCAACTATTAGAATATATTTTTTTCAGTCAAATCTTGCACTTGAGTATTAGACTACGTGACAAAACATGAGACAAAAATTAAGAGGTAGGTAGGTAACTAAATTGTTTAATATTGTCACCAAAATGAATGTACCGTCTTAAAAGACTTACATATAAATTAAATATTTTTATTTTTATAGGTCTATCTAGACATTGTCAACCTAAACGGTACATAATAATATGTAATACTATTATCTTGCATTTGGCCGGCATAATCTATTAGCGCTTTATAATTTATATTCATACATCTTTATTGGTTATGAAATAACTAGTAAAGACATAAAAAACTTTTCTTTATGTCTTCACACAAGCGACAACTACTTAACACTTTATACGAATTTTATATCAATACTATTAAATACATTTAACACCTTTGGTATGTTATTATCCAACTTATCTACATTGAACACTCATAAAACTTGAGTAGCTTTTTGTTAGGTTTGAATTTTTGTATATGAAACTAACGACCTGCTTCGGCTTTGCTTGTGAATACAAATATATATTTTACTAAATGTAAACCGTTGAAAAGAAAAATAAACGAAAAAAGAAATTGCAGATTGCTTCAAGTTGCACCTTGCCACAAATGTTACAGCAACATGTAAATTGCGCACATTATTTTTGTCTAATGAACCAAGGGCGGAATAATAGATAAATGTTATGTTAAAAAAAATAAAAATATTACTTATAAAAATTTGTAAAATTAAGACACATTCAATGTGTCTCAATTTTATGTTTTTAAATCCGATAGTGCCGATATCTTTGATATATATATATATATCAAAGAAAATTTAAAAAATTTAGTTTTCTTGATATATATATATATATATATATATATATCTTATATATATATATTATTGAAATAAATAATTAATCTATCAGGTTGTCATGGTCATAGAAGAGCAAGCAGTCCATTCGGATGGTAAGCGATACCGCGATACCGAACTTATGATATCTGTTAAACGCCATGGACACACTGCATACCTGAATCCTGTTATTCCTACCACAAATAAGATGCAATAAGACATAATCTACAGTATACATATTTATTAATAAATATTGTTTAACTTCGTAAACACGATCTCGGAGTTCGAATCCGGGCAAGTTCGAATATGATTTTTCAAATCATATATACTTTCTAAGTTAATCTGGACATTTCTGACTGACGGTAAAGGAAAACATCGTAACGAAACCTGGACTTCTGAGGAAGTCTGATATCACCAATTCGCGTTGAGCAAGCGTGGCAATCAATGCTCAGGCCTTCCCTGTGTGAGAAGGGGCCTTTCCCTGCAGTGGGATAGTAACGGGCCGATATGACGATGATGATTGTTTAACGTTCTAAATATTAGGTTTTATTCGGTATCAGCCCAAAGTCCACTACTGGGCATAGGGCTCCCCCAAGTATCGCCACCTTGATCGGTCATAAGCCGGCTTCATTGTCAATTGTGTGTTTGTCAACTCTTAATTTGTGATCAACATTTAGTGAGCCTTATTGACCCTGGGTAAACTGACAATAAACCCTAACATTACTTTGGTAGCATAAAATTCACGTCCGTAACAAGCAAGCCAACTATCCTATTATGTGACGAACTACAAAGCACCACATGATCACACAGATATAAAGTAGTAACTGTACCGTCGCATTTCACTGATAGCAACTACGTGCAAATATTTGTAAATTTGTTCTATTTGGCTCTTAAAGTCATTGCAAATGTAGGGTAAGTGCTTTAGTACTTATGTGTTAATAGTACAGCCTGCTTAATGGTTTTGTTCGTACTTGAACGATTTTAACAGATTTAAAATGAGGCTTCGACTTTCTTCTAATAATTGCAAAAGTTTTTATAGAGTAGAAGTGCTGTTCAATTTACAATTTGTGGTTCTCTACATGCTATTGTTATAACGAACACTTGATAAAGTTAACGGGCAATCAAAGAATAAGCTGCTCAAAATCGATCACGAGCCTATTGACACCTATCTTCAAGGCATCAAGAAAAGTACAATACTGAGACCCAGCTATATAAAGCAGGCTTGTAGTTATTTGACTGAATCACGAAGTCTGCATTTTATCGGATATAGTATTTAGATTAGATATATTTTACTTAATGGGAGTACAACAAAACAGTATAAATCATGAGACACGTCCATATATCTTTTGAAACGTGTAACTAATGTTGAGGGTGGTACCCGATGCATATTCAAGCCTCACAACAGCTCACGGCATCTAAACATTTGCATTGTGCATTGTTTCGAGGGTCGAGAGACAGACCTCTGCATCGTGATATTTAATATAAAAACATTTGCTATATTGTAGAAAATAGAGGAAGATGTTAGAAATAAAAGCTTGTAAGCTACCGTATCACGACTTTTGTTTTGAGATTGGTAAAATAAACAAATAATACAGGGAATGGCCAACAGAATTTATATTTGTGTAAGCGTACACACTAGGCGTTTAGACTGCAGCAGCAATATTTTTATATAATGTAGGTGTCAAGAAAACTTAAGTAAGGTCAGTGTTACAGTGTATTTTAAGCACTACACGGCTGTATACTTTAATCATTGCAGAAAACACAACCAAGCCCTTGCCGACCGGGCGATGAAAAACAAAGAAGACCGAGGAGATAATTAAGTCTCCAGCACTTTACTTCACCGAACGAAACGCAATAATATATAGAAACTAATCATTACGCCGCCGGTATTTTGTGAGAGGGTAGTACTTTTCCAATCAATCTGGCCCATTTATGCTGTAAGCAAAGATTTACTACCGTAGTAATTAAAGAACAGCTTACTTTCCGATATGTTTATTCTCTGCAAACCTGTTATTGCGCACAAATGCTGAATATATTGTCAATACACTTTGATCAAAATAAATGTATAAAGGATGGATCGTATGTATGTTATACCTAATTTATGTTTGTGATTTTAATGTTTGCAATCAGAGTTTCTTTTGTATTGCGAATCAACATAATAGTTTTATGACCAAACTTCCGACTTTAATTGCTGTATCTAAGTTACCTACAATTCTTATTATGCAAATATAGTTAAGTCATAATTTATATACTACTTCTATTACATGGTTCACAGTTAAAAAACGTTACAAAAAAAAAGTAAACTTAGTGTTTACTTCAAAAACTATATCTTTCATATAGGTAGGTACCTAATATGTTGTTATGGCGAAAATTTCACAATATAACATTAAGTTAGGCTTGTCAAGCTTAGAATCTAATACGGTAATTGTTTACCAATAGGTGTGTTCTGTTCCTTCTTTAGTTAACACAACAACTACTTTAGTTATATACAACATCATAAATATACACTTAAAGCTATCTCTAGTACCTACTTCCTCTCATTAATCAGAAATAACAAATCTTTCTTGTAAGCAATTTAACTGTTAACAAGGCATTTGACCTATTTATAGAAAAATCATATTTCATAACATTTAAAGAAAAAATAAATTATACCTACGATGTGTATGAAAATCTACCATAACCGCTGCTAAATCGTTAAAATATTTTATATCGCATTAACCCTTCAGCGACCTCGCAAACGAACGTATAAAGTGAATTTAAAGAGAGTTTTAAAAAATAAGAGAGTAAACCTCGTGTTTCATGTACCGTTATATAATGTAATAAAGAGCGCCATACATGTTTGATATGCATATAAAATGTACGTACATCACCCATCAGCAAACAATTTCTTATGGGCATCAAGTCCATAAGAAATTGTTTAACAGGTCTATTGAATTCTTGCATTGATTTATTATGATAACGGAGTTTATGGTGAGAAAGTTGATTTTGAAGATATAAAAATGTTGAAACATACCAAATAAGGTACAATAGAAAATGCATGTAATCATATTTTTCTCAAAACGCGAAAGTCTCAACACAACCCATCATTATTCTGCTTTATTGCGTTCAAGCAATTTGGAGTGACAATTTCAGACTTAGATTATATAAAAGGTCTTTTATTTCATCACAATATTTTTCTTCAAGTCTCTAATGTTTAAGTAGATTATTATGACTTTTAACTGACTATCGTCATTAACGTTAATATATGAACATCAATGCCAACCTTGCAGGTAATTAGTGTAATAGAAGTACTATTTGATATGATGAAATATAACTAACAATTTTATAAACTAGTCTTTATTGAAATTTAATAGGCTTTAATAGACTGACTAAATCTTTTTTTACAAAAGTTCAAGAGCAGCTACTATTATTACAATTTCCAATCAGTTTTTGGCTACCACGGCAGGCAATATAAAAACACCTATTTAATTCAACTATCATCTTACATTAGGGCTTTCAGATAGATAAAGAAAACAGAACAAGGAAAACAGAGAGACGGCAAGAGTTATTACGATTTGGCAATTTCAGACTTTTTAAGTCCAGGTTTCGTCACGATGTTTTCCTTCACCGTCGGGTCAGAAATGTCCAAGATAAACTTAGAAAGTACACATAGTTTGAAAAATCACATTGGTACTTGCTTGGATTAGATCCCACTACCTTGAGTTTACCAAGCTGGTGTCTTACCTTATCCACTGGACCATTTCGACTTCATTAAAGATTAATTTTGTACTTATATTTAACTAGCTTTCCGCAGCGAGTTTTCACCCATGTCTTTGCTTACTGCTCTGCTCCCGTCGCCAGTAGCGTGATGTTACATAGAATTATTCAAAGCCGACTAGTACTTAGTTCCAGAGATTAGCGCGTTCAAACAAACAAACAAACTCTTCCGCTTTTTATAATAGTATAGATAATGTTGCTTTAAATATGAAGTTAGCAATATATACCATAAAAGATTAAACTGCATCATCTTATTGTAAAAATGTATAAAGTCGCGTATAATTTTTATGTTAGGTACAAACCATATCAAATAAAATTTTAATTAGTTAATATAGATGTAATCAAATCTAAATTACGAAGATATATCAATTTGCGTAATGTACGTAGTTCAACGATTTTGCACTAAAGTACTAATCGAACTTCTAAATTATACATCAAAGCCACTTGGAAGTCATGTGTCAGAGCCCTGTCAGACTAATATCGGCCGTCGAATTAATTTCACTTTCGATTATCTTTTAATGAATAGAGAGGTCAGTACCGCACTTTCGCTCGAGGCATCTAATATAATAATGCTCTATTATACGCATAAGAATTCGTCATGTTATGACATCATTATGTTTTGCTTTATGCATACTTTTTTGTTACAGGTACGTACTATGGAGGCCGTGTGATTTGACTGTAAGTAATTCTACCTTCACGCATTTTGCATGATAATTTCCAATATCGAATGCTTATTATTTTTTTATTTTCACGATCTTTAAGCTCATTTAACTAGTCATTCATATATAAACGCTGAAGCGAAAGTCGTCACGTTTTCTTTAGGAATACGACTAATATCTCGTAATACATGTAATGAAGTTAATATCTTTCTAATTAGCACTTCAGTAATAGAAGTTGCAAGTCCATTCTTGAAGTGATTTAAAAGCATTCGCTGATTTTATATCGACTGCTTAAATTACAGTCATGTTGAGTTAAACGACCAGTCACTATCTATATAGGCTTTCTAGGTTTTTATGTCGGATAAGTGATCTTGTAGTGTGGTCGGCTATTACATCGCGTGGCTATCATAAGATACGCCCGGGGCGTTATAACTGGACAACAGTTGGATCTCCGTAAACACTAGCGCCTACCTTAATACAATGTCATCAGTTTACACGATATGATTATCAATCTTATCCAAGCTTTATAATAACAAGCTTAGACTAGAACGAATTTAGACAATACATAATTTATTAAACCATTTACTTCATGAATTTTTCGTTAAATATTTTTTTTGTGTATTTTTTTATGTTTTGCTAATGTGTGTAGATTATTAACATGTAAAGCTTAACGAACATACATAATATATAAGCTTTAGTGATAGCTAAGAGGAAATTGCCGCTCATTGATCTTAGAAGCGCCAAGACCACATTTAGAGTGCCTGTGCCGCCCCGCCTCTCGCTGCGACCATATAAACTTGTAAACACCATACTTGAAGTCAAAGACACATTATAGAGCAACCTAGTACTTATTTAATGATAGTAATGCTTTCATTATGTACTGGAACCACTATACTATTACCTAGGTAAGTGTTAGTGTTGCAATGATTGCGTTCATTTGTATGATAGAGATACTTCTTTTGCAGAGGCACTTCAATCAGTAGAAGTCACAATACTTCTAAGATAAATCTTGAGTTACCTTATTCATCAACATAAAAATATACCTAAAGCAAAAATAAGTTGATAGCTTAGAAATACGCATTTAGACGAGTACTCGTATATATGAAAGTTATGCAACTAAGGTTAACATTCATCCAAACAAACTGACAATAGATATAATTCAAACGAAATTTTGACGGTAAATCCGTTATCTGTCATACTTATCATAGTAAGCTTTTTCGAAAGTGTATACAGTATAGAACCTTATAAATTTTAACCAAGTAATAATAAACAAATGCATATACTTGTATTCGGCCTATTAGAATTTAGTCTTATAATAGCATCGTTAATACGCAGTAATAAAACCAATTGTAATGCCGGTTAACAATGAAATAAACTTTTCTAATCATACCTTATTCATAAATGATAACTTTGCATTCTCATTTGTGAAGTCATGAAAACTGCTTGATTCTTTCAATCACTATTATTAAAACCGTTTTATAGTGATTTACGTCTGTGCTCTCGTTGCAACACAATGGACTCTTACTTCCCATGAATAGAAAAATTAGATTGACTCTAAGGTCAAATACGGAACATCGGAATCACCATTATAGCTCTCGAATCGATTTAAGCCAATGCTTTCACTGAAAATTTTATTATTGTACCTGCTACACAGTTATGGGATTGCAAATTTTGCACTTTCTTAAATTTATTTAGTTTATTCTTTAGGTAAAACAATAATCGAAAGAAGTAGATTATGATAACATGCATAAGTTTAGACTTGTTTCTTGACAGCTTAGATTTTCTTGATTCTCCACTTACAACACAGTATCTTATTTAGTAGTAATCATTACTATCTTCAGTTATATATCGCGTAGTGTAAACCCTATGTGTAGTATATCAATGTTGCTTTGTTAAAAAGCAAACATGTTACGTACACTTGTGCTCTGTGTTAAGTTTAAACACTCGTTTACTTATCACTTTGCATTATTCTGTTTAGCTTTGTGACAATTCGCTCTCCGCTCTGAATGCATTGGTAATTATTCGCAGCTTACCGAGAGCGAAAAAAGTTTCTACAAACACTGACCATCTATTTAACACACTTATTTCACTTAGCTTTCTAATATTAAGAATAGTATAATAATTGTAACGGATCTCTGAGAAAATTGATTAGTGTGAAGTCATTATTTTCCCGAGCAAATTCCGAAACGGATCTCATTAACGAATCGATTTGACTATAGTACCGCTTCATTAGCTCTTTTCTGAATATAGGACAGTGTTTACGATCCGTTGAGAAAGAAAGAAGCATTAGTTTTAATCACCTGTCAATCATGATACGATCGAATAGCTCTTAAATCGATCTGAACATTCGAAACTATTTAAATTGTCACCAAACGAAATCAATCTTAGATTAAAAATGCTTGTTCATAGAACTACCATTTAGTTTTTGTATTCAAATAGCCGTGAAAATGTGATCACATGTTCTTCTGTAGCATGGCCGTAACTGTTCGTTGACAAACGTCAACAAATAGTACTTAGTGCCATGTTCTGTCACACAGTATAGAATGTGGCGCTAAGAAAACGCATGCAATACATTATTCATCAGTTTAACTAGAACTTATTTACAATCGTCATAACGCACGTTTACGGAAAAATAACTTGTTTTCAATTTCAATGTTTACTTCATGGAACTGTTTCATTTACCTAAATATTTGTATAATCAGTGATATTTTGCTGCTTAAAAACTGTTCATGCAAAAACAGAATATTTTAACATTTTAAAGCCATTAATTTGTTTTAATTTTTTTACTTTACTGCAATGTTTGCATTCTATCATGCTAATACATAAGAATTTGGCCGAGCTTCGCCTAACAATACGTAGAAACAATGAAAATGTATTCTCACTTTCGGTATTTTATAATTTTGAGAAGGAAGCTAATTCCTTAATATTTGCTAGTGTAAATGCATAGGTTCGGCATATTATGTTGTTGCTTGAAGTCAAATCGTTGTATCGGCTCGAGTACATACAAGAAAACAATTTTATACACTTTCTACGATTATTTACTTGTTAGTTTCGCTTTCATAGTACCAACTATTTATTTTATATCTTGTGATGACACAGCGAATGTGATGCTAATGAAATAAAACATTCCATTTCGTTTTCAATTATAAAGTAGTTTTCGTTAATCTATGTTTGGATTGTAAAGCACTTGATAATAAACGTCGTAATGTTTATTCAATTGCGCGGCTATTTATTTACCGTAAATTATAATAACTTACTATAAGTCAGGCGGAATATGTGCCAAATTGTAGTTATGTGCAAAATCTTTAAGGGGAAAATTGATGCACTAGATTTACATGACGAGTTGTGTCGTTTTTATACTCCTGACAACTATCGTCGTAACCGGAGACATGTGCTGTTCGCTGTTCCATCATGTCGCACCGTAGCGCGTTTCATGTCGCCTGTACCGCGCACACCATCAGCACTCAATGCTCTCCTGTGTGCCAATCCTAACTGTGATCTGTTTGCGGATGGATGGCAGAAAATATTGTCAGAGTGCTTGCGGTTCTGCGAGCGTGATGCACGAATGTGTTTTATCATATCATTTTTTTTTTGTTTCCATTTTATTCCTTTTTATCTGTGTTTATTGTTTTTAATCGTATATGATTAAAAATTATTGTAATTGGTAGTAATTAACCGTTTTATTATTAAATAAATAAATAAATAAATAAATAAATAATACTCATATTTAGAGGTTCGTACCCAAAGGGTAAAACGAGACCCTATTACTAAGTCTTCGCTGTCTGTCTGTCTGTCTGTCCCCAGGCTGTATCTCATGAAACGTGATAGTTAGACAGTTGAAATTTTCACAGATGATGTATTTCTGTTGCCGCTATAACAGCTAAAAATAGAACAAAATAAATATTTAAGGGGGCTCCCATACGACAAACGTGATTTTTCGCCTCAATTTTGCTCGATATTGATACATCTACATAAGGCTGTATCTCACGAACCGTGATAGTTAGACAGTTGAAATTTTCTGTTTTTTTTTTATACGACTAAGATGACAAACAAGCTTACGGCCTGCCTGATGGTAAGCAGTTACCGCTTAGTTAGCCGTTATAACAACAAATACTAAAAGCAGAATAAAATAAATATTTAAGGGTGCTGGAGGATTTTAGAGTAGGTATTATCAACTCTTATGTTACTCCTTTTTAGAACTTTAGGTAAATATACTGTACCTATTTCGATGTCTGCTGATAACTTACTTATTTATCTGGCATCCTACATCGCATCAAGGATAATAAGGCTAATGCGACGGATGTAACGCATTGGAGTAAGTAATTACTGTTTTTGTACACGGAAGCCGGCCTCTATGCTACAGAAGACAGCAATCTTAACATTGCCACAGCCTAGTGTTTTTCATTGCTTTTAAAATAAGCACTGTATAGGTAATAACGGTGCCTTGCAGCAATATTTTTTATACATGGTATGAGCGACAGATAAATGCCGTAGTCACTGTCTGGCTACTTACTCTGATGGCTCGCGTCGTCTACCGCCATTAGCAGCAAAAATAAAACAAATCATTATCTGTCTAATCTCAAACGGTAATAATAAATTCGACAAGTTTCGCGTGTGGAATTCGCGTGTCAAGCGTAAGTACCGGGTAAACGCATTATACGCCGTCAAACGTGACGCCACTGGTAATTGGCGATTAATCGGTTATGTCATGTTCGATGCAGTGGTGAATCCTCCGACATGCTTATAGGTGCTATCTTCGCATCGATTTACAGATTTTTGTTATCGATTTACCGAACCGATTTATTTCACTCACGCTATGTAATAACTACCGGAATCTGAATTGTGTCGTTGTTGCTGTAACTGTTGTATACATAAGTCGTGATGGCTCACGGTACTGACCTGTGCACCAAATTAAGGGTTCGAAACCAGACAAGTAACGGTGTGACTTTTTTAAGTTTATCTTGATCTTTACTTTTTTTTTTTTTTTTTTTTTTTTTTTACGTGGGAAATGCATTACGCATACGCACCCGCCCGGGCAAGGCGGGGGTTATGTCGGACTCTCCGACCGCACTCAAAGCGCGGCCAGCATACCGACTAAAACCCACGGTGTTCCTCCAGACGGCCAGAGTGTCGGGGTCACGGGAGTCGCTTGCGCATTCATCCGCGACCCCGACGGGCCATGGCCCGCTCACCGCGAACGGTCCCCGTCCGATTTAGGGGCCTAGCCCCCCCTCCTTCGAGAGGCGCGTGCGGAACACGCGCACTGCCGTCTCGGGCCCGTGCTGTTCGGGCGGCGACTGCCCGATCGCCGCCCGCAGGCCAACTCGGCCGCAGAGGATAGGGAGAACGGCGCATCGCAATACCGACACTCCTCTTCCCCTGCGGCCCCACCGCGTCCGCAATCTGGCGGTTGCGGCCCCGCCGAGGCCGCGGAAGTTAGGGAGAGCGGCGCACCGTTATACCGGCACTCCTCTCCCGCCGTGGCCCCGCCACTCCCCAGCCGCAGTGTCGCCGAAGCAACACCGCAGCCCGACCCAGTTGCGGTGCCGCCCAAACAGCACCGCAACCCACCAGAGCCGCTCCATCGTGGGCTTACCACCAAAGCCTAGAGGAGCGGCGCCTCCTTGGGGTTCCTCTTGGTTCGCCGTGGTTCTGCGTAACCACGGTTACTAAGCCCCCCGCCGCGACAAGGCGAGAACCCCGATCGGGGGGATCTTGATCTTTACTGATGGTAGGTGAATTAACAACTTGCAACTTGAACTCTAACGAATAAAGTACATACATATTCTACGCTGACTTTAGCGAATTTGATTCTAACTGTGAGTCAAAGTGCTCTGGTTTAAAAGTAAATTAAGTTAGTAGTAGTAAGTATCTAAATCGAAAATGTTCGATAGGCATCCATGATCACCACTTGTTTAAGGGTTGTATTTTACTCAACTATATGTACATTATTAAGTATTACAGAAAATTACTATAAATTTCTATTTTCTAGTTAAATGGCAGCTGGCCTGTTATTACGTCCAACTTAGATTCAACTGCTATAGACACGTTTATGATAATAATCACCGAGCACATTTACACAATACTAGACTGTGTCCAATACACTTTTCTCTCTCTTTATCTCGCTCTTTGTTTAAACATAACTTAAAAGAACTTACACCACACCATAGAAGCAATTACATATACCTACCTGTTATATTTCTCTTTGACATTTTTTTTGTCTACTGATATAGTGGCCTCCACTATGGCGGCTTAGCTTAGCTTCACGCCCCACTTGAAAGACCCAGGATCAAAATTAGATGGAAACACATGCGCTGGCAAAGAGTTCCAGGCTTTAATTGAGCGACAAAAGTATGAAGTGCTGAATCGTTTGGTTCGAGACCCTTTAGACCGCACTGTGAAAGGGTAGCACTTTAGTCCCGCACGTGTCGTTCTGGATAAAAAGGGAGAGGGTGGGATAAATTCAAAGAGCTCTTCAGAACACTCTCCATGGTAAAGGCGATAGAAGACGGCCATTGAGGCGATGTCTCTTCGCAGCTGTGGCATAACTTAAAAAAGACAAATATCGACTATTATAAATTCGCCTAGCAATATCTGATAATATTCACATTTAGACTGATACAATCCACTTCCAGTATTAGCTCTTGTCCGTGATTAATAACAACCAACTGCTATAAATTCAAACCACTTACCATAAATTCCTTAGTTCTCACTATTATTAGATCCACGCTGATTTCAGCATGAATGGGCTGGATCGTCCGGGGAAGTACTACCCTCTCATAGAAGATCGACTTAAGAGTATTAGTATCCGTACTACTGCGTTTCGTTTGGTGAGTGAGAGCGCCGGAAGCCCAATTTCCCCCCTTTCCTCTTTCCTCACCTCCCTCATTCCCTTCCCCTAACCCCATTCCCAGCCGCCATAGTGGAGGCCACCATACCAACAGTTTAAGACGATGGCTTTTGGTATAGTGGCCGCCACTTCTGGATTCCTCTGACTGCTTACCATCAGGCGGGGTGGAGTCACTTTGGAAGGCTAAAATATAAAAAAAAATTATTATACCTTTCACAGATTGTGGCATAAGCAAGGTCTTTAAGAAGCAAAGTATTGTTATATTTTATACAATTTTTATAATAAACAAGCACATGGGTCTCTATAGTAAATGATCAACTAAAACTATGCAATCTCTAAGCAATAAGGAAAATAAACTAAGAAAACAACCAAACCGTTTCCGACTATGAGCAGACCGAGGAGTAATTGGATCTCCGAGACTCACTAGAAGCTACTCAATTTAAACTCAGTATTATGGATACAACTACCTTACGTCAATATTGTATGGTAGAATACCTAGGGACTTAACCGATCGATCCGGCCCATCCATTCAAACGAGCTGTAATCTAAAATTGCTGAAATCGAGTGTCCGTGAGCAAGAATACTTCACTGTTAATCCTGGCTTGCGTCTGCTTGCACTTAAAACGATTATGATAGTTGCATCGGGGAAATAATTCCGAAAAAAAAAGCCCGACCGGAATGAGCCTCTAACTAAAAAACTATACAAATAGTTAGGTATATTTTATTTCATTTGAAATTCTCAAAGACAGAATCGATTTAGTTATGAATGGCTTCCTTAAAATGACATTATTCTAAGAAATTAGAAAAAATAAAAATAAAAAGTTAATTAAAAATGCTACAGGAATACCGAATAACTAAGTACCATCTGTAGAGCCCTATTAGTTATTAAAATCATAGACAGGATTCCTGTCTATTATTAGCACCATATCGGGTCTAACTGGTGATCTTGTATAAAGCTGTTCAGTTATGTAGGCACTTTAATAGTCTTTAATTTACACGACTGCGGTTTTCATCTTAGACACATTAAATAACCTAATGATCAAAATTTTGAGAAAGCAAATGATATAATGCAGTGGATGAGATGAAGGTACTTAAAGTCTTATAGTTCTTAATGTATATAACATTCGAATACAAAATCATTATCCTTTCTCATTTCACGGTTGACAAAAGTTATTATGTTATCTTAGCCTGTCTTGTTTAAGCCCCTTTTTTTACATTTATTATTAGAACAGACAAATGCAGCTATAGGCCCAATTTCCTCCCTCTCCTTTTCCTCACCTTCTTTAATACCTTCATCTACCCCACTCCCTTCACGGTAGGCAGTGACTTCGCACAGAGATTCTGAGTCGTCCATGAGCGACAGTTATCTCTTACTATCAGGTGGGCTGTATGTTCGTCTGCCACCGACGGCAATAAAAAAAAATCAATCATTATATCAACAGTTTACCTTAAAAGGTTATACCGTTGGTACTTCACAGATATTCTCTGCATAATATATTTATTTTACATCACATAATAATTTCACACGTAATAACTCTAACGTATTGTTTCGATTCGCATTTATAACACTCGCTTCTAAATAAGACTCATTGTGTTCACGCCAATTTTGTTTAAAAAATACCAGTATGTTGAAATGAGATGGTTGTGATTCCGTTGTTGAACAATTTCTCGGTAATCTTTCCGTGATTTAGCAATTTGTCGATAGTGTCATAAAGTGTAGTATAACTTTTATTATAATTATTGTATGTTAGTCTGTAAGATATATATTGAAAATTTTTAATTCCGATGGTACCCAAGATACAATAACTAGCTTAGTTTGGGACCGAAGGGAAACCTAACTAAACCAATATTAAAAAGAGAAAAAGTTTGATTTTTTGTATGTTTGCAACGATTTAACTAAAAATCTATATATTATTATGCCAACATCTAATTTTCAGTCATTTTTAGAATTTCAATATTTTAAGCGCCTTCGTAAATCTAAATGATGCAATACGACACTATTGCTATGATATTTTCCGTAGGAGTTTGTTGGGAGACCGAAAACATTTGATACCGAAGCAAAGCGAGGGTGGACCTCTAGTTTGTAATTAAATGTAATTTGATGAATTAAATTGATTGATTCATTTGCGCTATCGACAAGATGCACTTAAGGTACTAAACCATATTATTATCTAACCACATTCTATAAATTAGTTTAAACCATAATTTCTGTCCCTTCATTACTTTTTCTTTACAATCCTTTACATTTATTTATAGTAAACGTTTTTGAAAGGAGGAATCTTTACGGCGGGCACCAATCTTTACATCACATTTGTGCTACGAAATATTCCTAGCTCTTTCAACGGGAAATATTATGAGGTTGGTTAGATTTACGTTTAAAATCCCGTTTATCCGATAACTTTAACATTCTTGTGGTTGCAAGTGCTGAATGTTAACTATATTTTATATAATAATGCCAATAAATTTACTACTTTGTGTTAAAGTGTTTTGCTAATTTAACGTTATTTTATGCAAATAATGTATCTCTTGAACTACCGTGACTTTGCCTTGTAAAAATAACACAAATCAATAATAATTAAACTTAAGTGCAAGCAAATAGAAAATAAAGCTGATGTTAATATCACCCTAACTGCCATTGCACTATATCGTTACAAATAAATATTTGTTTAATCTACTGTCAACTGATAAAAATTTAAAATATTTAAATATATGCGTAGCTCATATTTCATTCATAAAAATTTAATAACAATTAACCTGTTAATTTGCTTAAAGTATGACTTAGGACACATAAATAAAATAATTATAATCAACTCCTAGAACTGCCGCATTTGTCTATTCCTCATACGAAAACGCTGGATTCCACTTACTGCTTACCATCAGGCAGAGTAGAGTCACTTTGGTAGGCTAATATAAAAAAAAAAAAAAAAAACGCGGGAAAGACAGCGAAACATACACCCGTTTAAAAATTCAGACAGAAGCAAACAAAAGCTCCGCTACTACAAAACTAATATAAACAACACTTTGATTCACGTGTATACAGTTACACGAAACACCTTTATGCAATAATGGGTGACCTTGAACGAATGATCGGCGTCAATGGCGGTCATACGAGCATATTACGACACACGGAAACCTGTCTATTCTACTCGCGATCGTTTCTTCAAGCATCTTCAAGCAACCATGCATCATATTCCATCGCTGTAAAGTGTACACCACTTTTACATTTAATTTTTAATCTTTTTCTTCGCGAACTATGTTGCAGGATTATGTTCTGTCTTTAAGAGGTCTAATGACCGTTTAAGCGTGAAAGCGCCATTTACATTTAACGTACTATAGAGCACGAAACAATTTAATGACTTAATTTCTCGACACCATAATTTTTCCGCTTTATAGTTAAGCTAATGAGAGTTTATCGTTTATCTATTTTGTTTGTGCTGTCTATCTAACTTTTCACTGAGATTCAGATCTTAATAATCATTTTAAAACCGCCTTTTTTGGTGGACTAGGTACTGAACGAACTATCATATTGTTTATCCGGGCAGCTCACGACCTGTCAAAGTAGTGATGTTTAGGGGAGTTCTAAAGCAGTAAACGTTATGCTGCAAAAAAACGATGTTGATAAATGTTTGCTTTAAGTTATTTATATTATACGATGTCGTGACTGCATTAGACCAATGCATATTTGTAAATAAGCTTCAATCACGACCAGAGAGAATAATGGCGTATAAAAACTGGGAAAGGATATCATTAGGTCGGTGGCAGTTGATACAATAATGTGGTCAGTAATGATATCGGTAATCGGATCGAATCGATGTGGCTCAATCGACGTTCTCAAACCTACTCTCGCTCTATTAACATATACAATATGTGCCACATCATGCGCGCTCTTTTAATACAGTTTTCGAGGAATCATTGCACTTTACACGTAGCATTTTAATCACAATTACCACCATGTTTCATTTCTTGATACGTGACTTCTCTTATAATTAGAGTGTAAAGTAGATCTTGTTCATGCTCACAAATTCCATGCCGTATCTAGAATTTATGTGCCTTGTCTCAGGCATGTTCCTTTTGTGTCTTTCACCGTTAAAGTGCAAAGTCAAAGTTCATTCTTTAACTGAGTATTCCGTTTTAATGGCTTTACCTGAAGTATTTTACTTATATTATAAATTAACGCTCCTTGCTAGAATACAATTAATTTAGATACAATCGACAATTGCTATAGCCGATGCTACATTTAGATTTCACTTGAATCGATTTCAATGAAGTATGTATTTAATATAATGATTACCATTGTTAGTAGATGATCTCCTTTTTTCATTACACAAATTGAATTTACAATTACAATTGTGGCATTTAAATCGAATATTGTGCAATAGATTATTTAACTGTTAGTAAGTAGAATGAAAGTCCGAAGATAGCTTTCTGTATAATCGATTCCAAATAAAAATGACACAAATGAAAACAAATATTAGTCGATCATCGCGTTACGTAAATATCGCATGCTTATGTAAGTGAAACGTGTAAATTTGTTTGATGTAAACTTGAAAATTGTTTTGTACTTACTACACGTAATGGTAAAGTAAACAGAAAGGTTGTTTTGGCAGCCGTAAATAGAGTATTTTTTTAAATATATCACGAATATTTATTATGTATATCAATGGGGCATGTAGTACTGCAATTATTTTTGTACTGGTTTGCCAGAGTAACCACGCTTCGTAAGGGGTTGGTAACCGCAGTAAGAATAGTGATACGTAATACGCAGGATATTCTAGTACCCGCTTTCTGAAATTTTCTTAATCATCTCTTACCACACCCACTTAAAAATATAGGGGAGGTTCTTTATTCTAGGCCGGTAATTAACTTTTAAATATATTCACCAAGCGACGAGGCAAGTTATTGTTTTCTTTCACATTGTGTTTCTTCCTTGCTACAAAGATAATAACCGAAGGTCAGATGTAAATACGAGATGAGAAGAAAACCCGTTCAAACACTGTTAACTAAATCTTGGCAGCCAAGATTAAACCCATTTCAAAACCAAGCTATGATAACGTCCTAGAGAAGCCTTTAATCAGGAAGTATAATAGTAGTGTTAAAGAAAATGGAAGATAAACATAGAAAATGCTCGTTTGAACATCGCCGCAGTCGGGTGATAAATCTTTATTACCTAGGCGGGTAATAAATGGTAGTATAAAAGTTATGAGACAATACGTGTAGCAAAAATACTCAAACGCTTGGCAATTCACCTTAGCTGGCCTTTGCAGGTAACAAAGTGTTTATTATGTCAAAAACCACTTTTCAAAAATACTTTGATGATTTGGAGAGTCAACCAACTTAATCAAAAATAATCGTCGTTGCAAGTTTACCTACAGATCATATAATAAGACAACATTGCGTGGACAAACACTGCACATTATGTCGTAAAGTATGTTACGCCCGCCAATTACAATTGGCGTACTATGAGTGCCATCCTACGCAAAAATGTGTGCAGTGGGAGTGCGTATAACTAATGAACGAGGTTCTTATTGCTATACGGAATAAGCTTTGTGATGCATAATTATTAGTTCTGAGTCTGAATGAGCTTTGTAGATGTAAAAATTTTGTCTGACTAGTTATTAAGATTCCTGTTGGGCTTATATCTTAATGGCTACATTTTGTGTCCTTCATTTCATGTTTGTGAAACCTCTTACATAGAACAAGAAAAAATATTACCCTCCTTGGCTTTGGCAGTCGGTAAAACTCATTTATCAATTCTATTTTTGTTTGCTAATAATACATCTGTTTTTGGACTCCCAATATATTAACTACTCTATAACATCTACCTACTAGCATTTTACGAAACAACATACCATATATTCTTGAACAAAAGTTTTCTCTCGTGAAACGCTGCGATGTTAGCCAATTCAACCCAGTTCCTTGGCCACTGTTTCTTAGGTACTGTTTCCCCTTTCTCTTCGAATACTTTCTACTAGTAATGCGTACTGATTAATTAGACGCGATTAGCAACGACCGATAACTTTGAATCATTCACTTATCTACCAAAATAACATTTGCTTTAGTTTTATTTTGTTCCGAATTTGATAGCATTTGTTCCGATGTTTTATTTTATTGTGTGTGTCTTTGCTGTTATAACTTTCTTAATTCTTTTATTACATTTTTATGTAATATAACATGATTCAATGAAACAATTCAAAAAGGTAGTGCGTTTCAATGTTAGAGTTTAGTTCTATTGTAAAATAGTGTAGTCAAAATTCAATAATTAAGACTTACATTGTTCTTCAGTGTATAAATTATATATTAATAGGTATGTACCTATTATTATGATGATGATTATTATGTAATCTACCTATCTGGTATTTTTATTATAAAACCTCCAATTTATTGTCCCTTATAAGGTACACGAGACACATTATACTCGTAGCTACCGAATAACATAAATATATATATATAAATACCATTGCCTACCTTTTAATGTAAATATAATTCCTTTCATAAAAATTATTTACAACGATAATGCTACCACATACATATGTTTCTATTATACTTAAGTATACAGATATTGGATATTTGTTGTATGTAATAAACGTAATACATTCATAAACACAAAACGTTTTTTATGAAAATATTATTCCAACAGATAATCTTATGACGTGTACCATAAAAGTTTTAAGGGTCGTTACTTAGAATTTTAAACTCATAACTGTATTAATGTTGACGACCTTTCCCAACGTTACTTTGTTAGTAAAACAATTGTTGTACGTAATTAATTAGATTATGTTTTACAAATTATGTAATTTTGTGAACAATGAAAATGTCATACTTAGTATGTGTTAGTGAACATTTATATTTTGACAATGGCAGTTTTAAGAAATTTGATGGGTATATTACGATGCCGTCGGGCGACACCGGCGCTTGGTTTTTTGCCTGCATCTTTTAACTATTTCATGAATTATTTGTATATGTGCTTATGACATAATATAATTCTTCGTGAGTCTCTAAAATAATTATTTTATTAACGAGATTTAAATAATTTTCTATCCGTTTATTTACTTCTATATGTTAACTTTGATCTATTTAAAATAAGATTTGTTGATGATATGTCCGATTTCTTAATTATTTAATATTTTGCACATAATTATGTGTATCATTTACATCGGATAGGTTATGTAAAATGTATAATTATTATAAACCATGACTTATACAAACTTGTTTTATAGTTCTTTATAACATTTCTCAGATTTATTTCTTTTAACTAGTACAGTACTAATAAAAACATCTAATACACACCCAGAAAGATAATGTGAAAAATGTTTTATATACCGCTAAAACTAATAGCTACGTCATAAACTTTATTGCAATTTGTAGACTCCATTAAATTTACAAGATAGTTAATTTTCCTTACAAAATGAATGTCCAGAATATTTCAAAACTAAACGATGTCGCCGACGATAACGGTGGTAGTCACGTTTATTATGGATAAACGGCTAAAATGCAAATGTTCCTGCATTGACGGGCAGCGCATCGCAAACAGGGCCCGTTACATTCACCTGGTGGCGTCTACTGACGTCTTTCAACGGTTCCAGCGAAGACTAACGAACCAATTTCAAGGAATAACGTAGTGTATACCATGTTGTACGCATGTTGTTGTAATAACGTATTTTAACAGAGCACTCGCCTTCTATTAGCTTGATCAATACCTCAATTACTATAACTGGCAGTTATTATGCTTTTCATAAGACTCGAATTTAAAATAATAGTTATACAATAACTAGAACATTTAAAGTATCGATCCAGAATTCAAAATTGATCTACCCTAACAATGGACCATGTACATCCGAAGATACTTTTACCAGCTACCGAGCGTTAGTATTTTAGAGATCACTTACATCACAAAACTTTATAATATCATAATATATCTTACTGTAAATTGACGTCATTTCATTGTATTGTAACGAGTGTCTTTTTGTGTCGCATTGATAACAATATAATTAAATTTCTTCATTGTATGTCTCTTTGAAAACGTATAAAAAGTCTGACAATATAATCACCTAACTTATACATATTTTTAGAGTTTCTACGCAATAGAAAATGCAGTAGTGCAATGTAAAATGTAATTGCATTGTTTGATTTGAAGGACCCCTTTCTATTTACATGAAAGCTATATAATTATAGCCTAGATTAGCCTAATTGATGAGCTTCCTTAGGAAATGGGCTATCATAGGCAAACAATTATTTAAATCCGACTGGTAGTTGCAAAGATTAGCGCGTTCAAATAAACAAACTATTCCGCTTTATATAACAGTGTAGATTAATAAACTCCGTAATAGCTAACCTAAGTTTCATTTGAATATTCTATTTCAATATACAACAACTGTTTACCATTTTCATTAGCATGCCTGGTCTTAATGTTAACTTTTAATAGAGTGAATGAGCAAGTGTCTTAGTTTGTTCATTCAATATTTTCGTAAGTGAAAACAGAGCAATGGCTTAGCGTAAATTTGTATGCTATAATAAGCTCGGTATTATATGCTGTGATATTGATACCTATTATATTCCGAAATGAATGATAAAATAAAAACTATGTTTCTATTTAAAAATTAATTACAATTTTATTGTATTTTGATTACACTCTTCGTTGGTATAAAATATTTATGAATTTCAAAAATGCTAACAGACTCTTGGCATTGTAAAGTCATGGAAGCTCAGAGAATAAACTGTAATGATTAATATGGTATGATCGTGAGAAACGATTTGAAATTAGTTGTTATTGTAAAGATTGTTATGCATTAGAAATCGCTCATTCATTATCGGTGTACCAGTGAAAGTTCACAGTGTACAGTCAGTGTCTCCGCTAAATTTGTTTCTGTCCAAAAATTTGCGGCATTCATCATAGTTTTGACCACAAACTCGCTAATGATAGGAAAGTGCTGCCGCAATATGATTTTGGACACTTTTTTTGCGCATTGTCTACGATTTTCGTAGTTTCCGAATCTAAGTGCTTTCTCTATTAACTTTTTTCTAATATTACCATACTGACAAAAAGTTAAGTTAATGCTATTTTCTATTTGTCGCCAGATAATACGTTCAAGATATTGTATTATGCTCGTGATTACTTAATTTTATGAATAGAGACCGACATAAAAAACTGATTGAATATTGCTAATGTCGACATGTAATTTATCACCAACTCTTGAATTTATTATTTTTAAGTACTTTTAGTTTTTTGTGCAATGCCGAGCGACAGCAAATGACCTAACGAAACGACTGCAAATAACTAAATTTACTCAATAATTGCGGTTTTTGTTTTGAATTAACTTAATGGATTCCATTGTTTATTTTTTCCTACAATTAAAACTTGATGGGATTTACACAAAATGCTTTTATGTTGATTATTATTAGGACAATTGTAAATAATATTGAGTCCATTGTTTCAATATCTCATTCACTAAGCGAATTATGTTTTCTGCGAATGCCTTCGAACCACAACGAAAATGTTAACTTGTTAGATACCCATCAAATTACACTTTTGTGTATATCGTTGGCTTAATTATCAAACTTTGTATCTCCATATGGTAAAATTTTAGAGGAGGAAAATAAAACCTATTTTATTAAATAACTAACATTAAAAATAAAGAGATGCAACTTTATTTACATTTAAATATTAAATGTGCTTATTTTTGTGATAATTGTGATTTAATAATTGATACCATGATTAAATAAATGGACTTACGTTTCTTCTTAAACATGTAAAATGGACTTACGAAGTTTGATAATTAAGCCATAGATATATAAATTCAAAACATTATTTATTCCACATTCATATTGTTAAATTTAATATCACTAACATTTACGATTGGCACATTCTGTAAGTGTTATCTATGATTAAACCTGCAAATTCATCAAAAAAAAACAGTTACTTTCCTTCAACTTAGATATTTTTCCGAATAGGTTTTACGGGAACGATTTTAGCGTAATTATTAACCATTACTGTGCATCAGAAAATGTCTTAACTACTATCAGCATGTAATAATTTAGTTTGCATAGGCATAGGGCGGAACACGAAGCGTTTTTATAAAGCTTTTTTCAAACGCAATGCACTTCATCGAGTTTCTAAGAAATAAATAATTCTTCGCAATTTGCACGTCTAATGTGAGAACATGCTTATAATGGTGAATGCATCAACCTTTCTCTAAGGGCCCATTAGCTCAAACTTATGCTCTTTAGTCCGTTCGCCGTCCTACTCCCTACCTACGGCAAGAGCTTTTGTGTCAACATATTTTTAAAGCTTCGACGCGAATATTTATTTATCGATTAGATTTACATCGACTAAAGAAATTTACTATCTCTTTGAGAAAACAAGCTGTCGACTGATATAGGAAAGTCGTAACTATTAGACTGTGAACGATTTAGAAAAAGAAGGAAATAGTATTAAATCTCTGACCTCTTTCTTAGTTTGCTCGTTGATCTTGACGTGGGTCTGTTGAGGCTTGTCGCGAAGAGGTAGATATCCTTCACGGCTATCAGCAGGCTCCGCTGTATTATCCGTCTGGGTAGTAGATTCCACAGCAGCGGTACTCGCAGTACCAGGATCCGTAGAACGTATATCTTCCGCGGTACTTAACGTAGGAGCTGTCTCCTTAGGTCCATCGGACGTGGTTCCTAATGTATCGATATCCGAAACTGCCTCGGTACTATCGCTGTTTATAGTGGTTTCCGTGTCCTGTACTACAGGCGTCTCTGTAGTGCGCACAACCGGGCGAATCGTATAATGTTTTGTCGGCGCCCGATAAGTAGTCGCGGTCGCGTCTTTCATAGTTTGCGTTGGGGGATCGGTTTTAGTTGGCGTAGTTTTTACTTCGGTCGTCGTAGTTGGTTTGCGAGTAGACTTTTTTGTTTTGGGTGGTGTTGTAGCGGTCGGGTTTGTCACAGGTGCGGTCGACTTCGTTTTGGTTGATATTTTTTTCGCGTAAGTCGTGGACCGCTCCTCAATAGTAGTCGGAGCAGGAGTATTTTCTACAGTTGTAGTATGAGGTGGTTTTCTATCAGCTGGTGGATCAAGGTTGGATTGTTTAGGAGTTCTGGATGGAGGAAAAAAGTAATCCATGATAGACGGCGAACGGTTTCGGTTGGACGGTAACCATGCCCAAGGGTTAAAGTCGATAAGTCGGGGTCGCGGCGGATCATCGGCGGCGGCGATAGTGAGGAGGGCGGCAAGCGCGCAGAGTGCGATCAACGGACGGTTCATGGCGCGGCGTGCGCGTGCGGCCGCGACGACGTTTCAAGCGGGACTGCGCGAGCGCCGCCGCTGAAGACAAGCCGCCACCGATCACCCAGTTCATTCCGCCCTACGAACACCGCTGCATCTGCACTCGCTGTAGTTCCTGTTTAATTTTCTTTTTTAGTATCACTAAGCGTTTCCTCGCTTATGCGAAGGTAATTATGCAATGAGATATTAATAGCTCTTACTATAATTTCTTAACAGTTATTCTCTAAAGGATGTATCCATTAGTACTCCGATATTAATAACTGGTAGTAACTATAAGGGTATATCAGTTTTCTTGACAAATATTATCATACAGTAATAACTTTATATCGTGGCAATGGCGCTTAACTAATAATATGACAACAAAACTGATGTTAAGAGATAATGAAACTACAAGTAACGTATCTCCCTAGGCAATGTTTCCTGTCGAGCATGGTCCTTATAATCATAATTACATAAATATATCTATACTATTATATAAAGCGGAAAAGTTTGTTTGTTTGTTTGTTTGAACGTGCTAATCTCTGGAACTACCTGGATTTGAATAATTCTTTTTGCGTTTGATAGCCCAGTTCTTGAGGAAGGTTATAGGCTATTTATCATCACGTTATTGGCGACGGGAGCGCAGCAGTAACCACAGATGTCACTTAAAGCGGATAAAACCGCACCGTGGATAGCTAGTATGTAATAAAATGTATCATTTTGCTAAGATACAGCTATTTATAACTAATAAGTAAAAGGTAGTATGTTAAAGTTGCTACGGTCAGAGTGCTGAAAAAGGTCTAGGTATATGCATATATATACCTACTTAATTAGTTAACAGCTTAAACTAGGACAGAATTATGAGTCTGTATCAATACCAATAATTTAATTAATAATGAGGCTTACATTAGTAAACAAACCTAATTTAATTTCATCACTTTCGACATATTTATTTGCTTTAGTAAAACATTAACTTGCCACCTCGTACAGCGTTTTCAGAGTGATTTGTAAACAAAAATTAACTAGTTCTAACTAGCTTCGATCCAAACATGTCTCTTTTTACATGACTGACCCAGGAGGAGGGTTATGTTTTTCGAGCGTATATATGTAAGTATGTTTTTTTTTTATATTTATTAGCCTACCAAAGTGACTCCACCCCGCCTGATGGTAAGCAGTCAGTGGAATCCAAAAGTGGTGGCCACCATACCAAAAGCTATCGTCTTAAACTGCTGGTATGGTGGCCTCCACTATGGCGGCTGGGAATGAGGTTAGAGGAAGGGAATGATGGAGAGGAAGGGAATGAGGGAGGTGAGGAAAGAGGAAAGGGGGAAAATTGGGCCTCCGGCACTCTCACTCACCGAACGAAACCAATATGGTGGACATAAACTTTTTAAAACTGGGATTCCTTTGAAAAAGACATCAACGAAACAAGTTACAACATAACCTTCTTAATTATTGGTTCTTACTCTTCGACTGTTAGATTTGATTAGTCAATATTCGTACCTATTAAACGAACAAAATATAATTGGTAGTCGGAGGGTAACCACACTAGCTTACTATTAAAATATACCTAGCCGCCGTACAAACATTGGCTAGTCAAATTTGTTATTATAAATGCATCTTATTTAACTCTTTTTAGTTTTTTTTTAGTCAGTCGGGTTTTTGGTATTTTAATTTTTTTTCATTCCTCTTTAACATTACTTCATCTTTTCTAAACTCTCATAACGATTTTCAGAAGCATTTGCACAACATTAATTTCGTTATCTTTTAACAATAATAATTACAACAGAACAAGTACACAATCGGTTAGTAAATCAAATAACATGAAATAAAAGCATTAGAAAAATAACTTATTTAACGATTATTATATTAATTTATATATAGGATTTGTAATTAACACACACTATACTAAGTTACGTGTTATTTTTAATATTGCAATAGTCGACAAGCTACTGCAACTGCTTACTACTTTGACTGGCCTGTTGGTCTAGTGGTTAGTGACCCTGACTGCTAAGCCGGAGGTCGTGGGTTCAATTCCCACCCAGGACAAACCTTTGTGTGATGAGCATGATTGTTTGTTCTGTGTCTGGGTGTAATTTATCTATAATATGTATGTATTTACAAAAAAAAAATATATATATGTAGTATATCAGTTCTTTAGTAGGTACCCATAACACAAGCAAATATAATAGCTTAATTTGGGGCTAAATGGCGCTGTGTACATGTGGTAGAATATTATTATATTATTAATATTATTTCTACTACCAGTTTTTGTTTATCATCTTATCAGTGTAAAAAGCAGTCTTTAAAGTTATACACTAGTTAGTCTGTTGTCTATAGACAACAATAGACTTATCTTCTATTACATGAGATTAAGACGTAATAGATAAAATATGATAATGGGACATGAACACCTCTACTTAACTTCGAGGTAATAAATGTACCTAGCGTGATGTAATGATGCTATACAAAATAACATTTCATGACACCTTTTAAGAAGTAATCAGATATCTGCCACAAACGCCATTATCTATAAGTTATTAAATAGATCAAATCAATTCCCATACACCTGATATTATTCCTTGAGAGGGATATAAAAAAACTCAATAGTTACCTCTTTTATAACCGATACGAAAATCAAACCCGGTACTTCAACATGCCAGTCGTATGCATTCTACTTCCATAGCACTGATTTAGTTATTCTATTCTCCGTCAACACTTTGACAAATGTCCCTTAACTGTCATTTATTTATTTTTTCCCACAAAAGAAAAATAACAACACATAGATTAGATACTACCTCTTAAGCAACTGTTCTCGAATAGAGCTAAGTTAAGATCTATATCTTAATAACTTACTTCACAGTGACAGCGTATAATATGTAAAGTACTAATAAAATGTTCTACAACACGTAGCGGCTAGTTACACTAATGAACCTTTTCTAATAAGATGCACACTAAATGCATAGTTTAAAGAACCACTTGCTCTAGATGACTCATTCCGTTAGTGTGTATATAAATGAATTTCCAAATCAAATTTTCGCATACTATTTGACCTGTGGTTTATTCAGTATGCTTTATCAGGTACAGTTATTCAATCACACCGTTGAAATTTACTTAGAGTAGTATGCACGTACCTTTAAATTTGTAACAATATCGAAATTGAGATGCGCCACCACAAACCGTGGCGATGGCAACTCCACGGGTATGCTTGCACTATACGCTCCATTTAATTTCCAATCATTTTCTCTCACCTTACCTTTGATAATTTTTAAGTTTAGCCGTTGCTAAGCGACTCTGCGTTGTTATTTGTGACAGTTACGTGAACACGTAAACTGTTGTAATTTAGTTGGGAGCATCATGCACTAAAGTTAATTCATAAGAATTTTCTCCTATGACGCTAAATACTTAAAGTTAAGCTAAATAAAATCCTGCAAAAAAATATTTATTACTGCATTAGTCTACTATTACGTCAATAGATACCATATACGTAGTGCAATATTATATTATTGAAAAGTAAAGGCCGAATGTCAGCATCGTGTGAATTTAGCTTCAAGTATTGCAGCCTACCATAAACTTCGGTAACCGCTGACCATAAAGGGATAGTACGGTTGCTTGTCGACTTCTTTGGTATAAGATAACGTTTTACAGCCATTAAGAGAAAGCGGTGTGATGGCATAGTCAGTAACAGGACCACACCTATAGTGTCCTAAGTGCATTCGCGAATTGGTGGGCGTCTTCTAGATAGGCAACGTTTGTGGCAAGTGCATACCTTCTTTATATTGTAAACTAGCTTTCTGCGGCGTGATTTCACCCGCGTCTTTGCTTACTGCTCTGCTTCCGTCGCCGGTGGCGTGATCTTCCTCTAGAACTGGGTTATCATACGCAAAAAGTTATTATTTATATCCGACTGGTGGTTTCAGAGATTAGCGCTTTCAAAGAAGCAAACAAGCTCTTCTGCTTTATATAATAGTATAGATATATGAATTCATACACTAGATAATAATTACCTAATTAAATATTTGAATTATGTGGCTTTAGGGACCGCGGTACTGGCTCTAAAAGCCTTCCGACCCAAAAATGTAGATACGTTTGTACTTTTGAAAAGCCGTCCGTGTTGATCGATTATTTATGATACTGTTACGTGTCAGGATGGGGTTCGATGTAAAATGCCAGTTACGCGTTAATGAGTTTATTAGAGACTCGCACAATACACTAACAGTAACAAAATAATGCAACAAACACTTATACTGCACTATCACGCTTCGTATATCGCTCTTCGTAAACTTCCGTATCGCTTAGATGTTCGCTCGAGATCGCTGTATTCACAACTGAACGAAGTGCCGACGTTCGAATCCTTTTTATAGTCCTTCAATAGATTTCTAGAACCTTCCAGTTATTACCACAAAGATGCCGACAATTCTCGAAAACAGAACAATGAGTGTAGGTACTTAGCTGCGACGCGTAGGTATGCCTACCGCCGATGGTCTATTGTTATACGTGTAGGTAGGTACATGCAAACGTTCTAGCGTAGGTATTTGTCGTATACGTGTAGGTAGGTACTTGCGAGTGTTCTAGAGCGTAGGTATTCGTCGTACACGAGTAGGTAGGTACTTGCGAACGTTCTAGAATAAGTAATCGTCGTAACATTGCCCCCCTCTTAATCATGCTCGTCCCGAGCAGCGTTAGAATCGTGATAGGGTGCTAGTCGATCGATGTGGACGATCTTCGGCTTCTTTCTATCGCCCTGTCTTATGCGATAGGTCACGTCATTGATCCTTGTGATCACTTTATAGGGACCCTCCCAGCGGGCCTGTAGCTTCGGTGACTTGCCGATTTTCCTGAGAGGATTATGTAACCACACGAGCGTACCTTCCTCGAAGCCATGATTACTTGCTTTCCTGTCATAGCGAGTTTTCATCTTCTCACTGGCCTTGAGGTTGTTATCTCGCACTAGATCATTTGTCTTATCCAGCTGTGCCTGCAAGTTTGCGACGTATTCTACTGTCGGCTTTGGCGTATCAGGAGGTGTTCCGGTAATCAAGTCTACTGGTAGGCGTATCTCTCTTCCGAAGTTGACTTTGGCCGGCGTAAATCCTGTAGTGTCATGAACCGCGGACCGATATGATAACAGGAAGAGTGGAATGTAACGGTCCCAGTCTCGTTGATGGTCTTCGACAACCTTGGCCAGATGGTTTTCCAATGTCTGGTTGAACCGTTCTACCATGCCGTCAACTGGCAACCCCGCTACTGTGTACACCACTTGCGCTAACGTTTTGAATTTAATTTTATTATAAAAACACGACATATTTCTAGTTATCTGTGAGTGTCAAGTGAAGTTAAGCAAACGTAGTACCCGTACAAGCGTTACCTGCGTTTAATTTCAACTGCAGAAGCCGAAATCTCTCAAAGATAAGTCGTAATTTTATACCCACAATTTTGTTTTGATTTGATTGATTTTGAAACTTGCCACCGAATACCCTCGATAGAATATTACTGCCACTGTCAGTATCAACTGACAACGTCAAAATCGACTTTGACAAATGTCAAACTCAATTGACGTCAAAAATTTAAAACCGACAACCTAAAAGGGTGACCACTATAAAAAAATATTAATAAATTGTGGTAGATTGAAAACGTGACAGTATGCAGTATTGGAAATGAGGATTATCTAAGGCTTCTGGTGGAAATTCGCCTTCCGAGCTAATTATTGCAATATACGCCACATGTCATCATGGAAGACAAAATTATACAATTAGCCCGAAACATAATACTAGCCGTCAGTGAGGGCAAAACCATCACCGCCGCCAACAAAAGGGTTATCAAAGAAGCTGCCGACGATATTATTTCTATCTGCAAGGAGACGCCCCTCACCTCACAAACCAACACATCGAGTAACCTTTCACATGACGCCTTCGCTCAATTAAAAGTGGAACTTTTATCTGAAATCAAAACAGAGATCAAGACAACAATAAAACAGACATTACAAGCCACAAATATAAACCAATACCCAGCCACCTCAAAACCAAGCACATACGCCGCCATCGTCAAGGCACCTCAGCCAACTGCAAAAAAACCGGCGCTCATTGTCAATGCCCCAGAAACTTCTTCACTTACAGTATCACCCTCAACAACCCCACAAAACACCCTTGAGCAAATCAAAACCCACCTAAACTTCAAGAACAGAACGTTTGCCCCTGCTAAGGTACAACCCATCGCCGGTGGCAGAGTGTACCTCGAATTCGACACCCAGCAGCAGCAGAAGGAGGTCCTCAACTCAATCAACACCGCAAGCAACCTCAAGGCCGAAGAGGCCAAACGCCGCCCACCTCTCGCCATACTAAAAGGTATTCACAAAGACACCTTAAAAGAAGAACTCATCTCTGCTATCTGTTCACAAAATTCAATAGCACCCACCGATATACGCCTCTGCTTTTTGACCAGCAACCGAAACGACAAGCTTTACAACGCTGTAATCGAAATTACCCCTAAGACCTATCAACGCCTATTCGCTATCGGACGAGTTGCAGTAAATTTCCAACAGGTACATTTTGAAAAATTCTCACGGTTTACACAGTGCCGTAAGTGTCTTCAGTTCGGGCACTCACAGACCAAGTGCCCTAGCACAATTCATCCCTGCGCCATCTGCGCCGCCGAAGACCACCACGGGGATAATTGCCCCTACAAAGACGCGTCGACAAAGAAATTCACCTGTTATAATTGCAATAGTTACAACAAGAAGACAGGATCTAAACTACCCACCGACCACGCGGGCAACAGCCAAGTACATTGCCCACGTATTCACTCCGCAAAAGAAAATATTGAGAAGACCATTGACTACGGCTTTACACCACCACCACCTTCTACATTCACAGACGTTCGCCAGCCACCATTTTAACTATTTCTTTGTTCTACCTATATATTTAACATTCAAATCTGATATTTTGTCTTATTTACTGTATTTTTTGTGTATTAGGATATTGGTTGTATTGGGTGTCCTACTTATAATTTTATTTCGTTTGTCTGTATTGCAAATTGTTGTACTCTTATTTATTTTGACATATTGTACACATTATGGACAACATGATTAACTCCTCAAGTACACGTAACACTCATACAAACACACATACACGCCCTCATACCTATGTACATACACCAACCTCCACACGTCACACACGAACACGTACACCAACCATACTCTCATTCACACAAATCAACCTTGGACGCGGCTACGCTGCCACACTAGAACTTACCCAACACTGCCTACACAACGGCATTGATGTCGTCTTCATCAACGAGCCTTATACAGCAAATCGACTTACCATGAAGGATACACCTCACTACACCACTTACCAATTTCCCACTGATACACACACCAAAGCAGCCATCCTCTTGCGCAACAATATTGGCGCTACCTTCGGACTCTCCAAACACTCCTCATCAAACATATGCTCCACTCAACTCACCACACGCACTGGCAAGCGTATTATACTCACCTCAGTTTACATTGAACCCAACAACGACACCAACAATACACTTAATAAATTACACTCACTCTTACATGATACACGCGACGCCACGCACATTATTGCTGGAGATTTCAATGGCTGGCATCAATTATGGGGATCACCTTCTAACAACAACAGAGGTAAGGAAGTAGCCGATCTCATACACTCACACAACATCACCGTTCTTAATACAGGCACATCACACACATACGAAAGTGTAGCGAATGGTCAGATCAGGGGTTCGATCGTCGATCTTACGGTGGCCAGTGATGACATCGCCTGTCATATTGACGACTGGAGGGTCGACCCCTCAATTTGCCCCTCATCTGATCATCATGCCATCACTTTCATACTACGGATCTCACACCGCTTCACATTAAACAAAAAGACCAGCACATTCCGTTATAACACCAGAGACTATAAATACTGGGATAACCTAAAAGAACACTTTATGACAGAAATTACTCATACTGACTTGCATACTACTGACTTCAATACACTCAATACACAACATGACATAGACATTTACACCAACAAACTCGTTTCATTCATACAACGCATCTGCAACCGATACCTACCTCGCACAGGCCAACGACCAACTCGCCCATCCTGGTGGACCCACCAGCTTACAGACCTAAAACAACATGTCATCACAAACCACCGTAAACTTCAACAACTTAAGCGTAATAATCGATCACTCACGGAAGCTCTTGCTGAAAGAGATCACATTAAGGCCAACTACGCGCAGGCCATAAAAGAAGCATGCACTGGTCACTTCCGCGAATTTTGCACACGGCAGGGCAAGGAAGACGTCTGGGCGGTCACCAATAGAATAGTACGGACAGGCCCCCCGACTAAACCACCCTCCACCATTGAAATTTTACCCGGCACACTCACAACCTCCTCACAACACACCGCCGCCGCATTCCTTGATAGATTTTTTCCCGATGATACACCCGACACACCCACCCAACTAATTACTCGCACCAATACTCTACACCCGCCTAACACGGTCGACGAACCACCCTTCACTACACATGAAATTATCACAACTCTGAAGAATATGAATCCCGCTAAATCACCTGGCGCCGATCATCTCACCTCGGATATTTGCCACCAATTTGCACTTTGCTTTCCTGATATCATCACTAAACTCCTAAATAGCTGCCTCTCCCTGGGCATCTTCCCTAAATCTTGGAAACATGCGATAGTTAAAATCATTCCCAAGCACAACAAAACCGATTACACTACCTCATCATCATACCGTCCCATAGGGCTCTTACCCATACTAGGCAAGACTCTGGAAAAACTTATTACACAGCGACTCACACATCATCTAAACACCACACACACCTACAACACGAAACAATATGGATTTAAAGAACAAATATCCACAATACACGCACTCACCAATATCGTCAACACCATCACCACTCATAAAAACCAAGGATTACACGTCGCGATGATCTCCCTAGACATTAAAGCCGCCTTCGATCACGCTTGGTGGCCGGCTATACTCACACGGTTACACCACACAAAATGCCCCAGGAACATATACACCATCATACAAAATTACCTCTCCGATCGCACAGCCACCATTTATTATGCCGACGCCACATCCACCAAAAACCTTACCAGAGGTTGCATCCAAGGGTCCGTATGCGGGCCGACCTTCTGGAACCTGATCCTGGATGACTTACTAGACATGTTCGGCGACTCATCGGGACGCGGGTTGTATGTGGAGGGTTGTGAACTGCAGGCCTTTGCTGATGACATCATCCTTATTGCAGCACACAAAAAACTCACCACCCTCCAATACAACATCAATCAAAGTTTACACACCATACACAACTGGGGCATCACCAACAAACTCACCTTTGCACCTGGTAAAACAGTAGCACTCGCATTCACACAAAAAACCAAACTACTACACATCACAATGAATCACACGCACATCCCCTTTAGTCGCACAGCCAAAGTACTAGGGGTGGTAATCGATGACAAGCTACACTTCACACAACATATCGACTACATAACAGTCAAAGCACGTAAACTCTACAATAGACTCACCAAGTATGTACGCCCCACTTGGGGAGTACACTCTGAAAACATACATACACTGTACAGGGGGGTAATCGAACCCATTGTCTGTTATGCCTCCAGTGTTTGGCAGCAAGCTCTTAAATATGAAACCAATAGACGGAAGATACTATCACTTCAAAGAGGTTTTGCAGTAAAGATAATCAAAGGCTTTCGGACCATAAATACTACTGACGCCATAGCTCTAGCCACTTTAACACCACTTGACTTAAAAATCCTAGAAACAGCCAAAATCGAACAAACTCGAATAACCGGGGTCACCACTTACCTCCCAGATGACATCACACTCGATACACCTACCCACCCAGCACACTTACTCCACCCAGCACTTCGAAAATCACACCCATTTGACACCATTGATACACAGGACGAACTTGAAATCATGCTCGCTAATCACCAGCAATCACACCACATCTATACTGACGGCAGTAAACACGACAACCTTGTGGGGGCTGCTTTCATCGCTCACACTCCACAGAACGCCATCATTACCAAAACATACAAATTACACTCCACATGCACAGTCTTCCAAGCCGAGCTGGTAGCCATCGACCAGGCCTGCCAGTGGTTGCAGAAGCAACAGGTCGCAGCAACCGTCATCATGTCGGACTCCAGATCGGCTTTAGAGGATATCAACAACACTCTCAGCACACACCATATCACCAGTAATATTCATAGAACACTACATAATATGAACACACACGTCACATTCATTTGGATACGAGCACACGTCGGTATCCACGGCAATGAGGCTGCAGATATTGCCGCCAAAACCGCTGCAACTGAAATGAAACCACCCATTTTCAACCGTTTGCCCCTAAGTTATATTAAGAAACTGGCTAAAGCAGACAGCTCTACAAGATCCGCCGATATATACAAGAACAATCCTAAGGGGTCTACAATGAGGATATGGTGCCCCACACTAAAACACATTCATACACTCATTAACAAAATAGGACACACATTCGCACTAACACAACTCCTCACCAATCATGGCTACCACAAAGAATATTTACACCGCTTCCGTATCATCAACGACGACAAATGCCCTTGTGATAACATAACACTACAATCATTCACACACCTTTTGACACAATGCCCACAATACACACACAATCGTCTCTTACACGAACAACGCTGTCACTACGCACAAATTGACCCCTACAACCTCGAACACATACTCACAGACGACGCCACCATCAACACTTTCATGACACATCTCACCCAAATTGTCAACACCCTCAAACGATTCAATAACACTTAATACACCTACATGCACCCCACATTAAACACCTCCTTCGACACAACACACTCCTTTCCTATTGCAACATCTATTGAACACACCTAAAGTTATTAATTTTTAAATTTGTTACTAGATTTAAACAATGTATATATATAAGAAAATCTGTATCAAATTGCAGAAGAGCGCTATGGTTCGCAATAAACTCCCTCACAGGGCGGTTTTACCCCTGGGAGGAAACTAAAAAAAAAAAAAAAAAAAAAACCATGCCGTCAGACTGCGGGTGCGCTGGTGTTGTCCGTGTTTTATGTATGCCGAGTAGATTACACATCTCTTGAAATAGGGCTGACTCGAAATTTCTTCCCTGGTCACTATGCAGTTCCAACGGCACACCAAATCGACACACTACTTCCTGGATCAACTTTTTAGCCACGGTCTGAGCCTCTTGGTTTGGTGTCGCAAAAACTTCGGGCCATTTGGTGAAGTAATCTTGGACTACTACTATATAGCGGTTGCCGTCCTCTGTCACGGGAAATGGGCCAGCTACGTCAATGGCAATCCTCTCCCATGGGGCTCCGACACTGTACAGCTGCAGCTTGCCTCTTGATCTAGTACGAGGTCCTTTTACCGAAGCACACGTAGTGCACTTTCTGCACCACTCCTCGATGTCTTCCCGACAGCGTACCCAGTAGAACCGTTCTCTCACCTTCACCAATGTCTTCTTCACACCAAGATGCCCTCCCGATGCACCATCATGCACCAAGCGCAGAACAGGTGCAACTTTGTCTCTCGGGATCACCATCTGTAGAACTTGCTCCTTGCCGTTAGGTGATTCCCACTTTCTATATAGCACGTCTTGTTCCAAAGTCAGACTGTCCCACTGAGCCCAGTAGGCCTTCGTGATTGGGCTTGCGGCTGATATGTCCTGCCATTTTGGTTTCCGACCCTGAGCCTTCCAGTCCATTATTAGTTTAAGATCTCTGTCCTCTTTCTGTGCCTTACTGACTTCGTGTTTGTCCCAGGATTCATCGGTCTCCTGAGTCTTGACAATTTTCACTACCTCCTTGGACTCATGCTTCAAACAGTGTTTACAATCCTGGGAGCATGGACGTCGCGATAAGGCATCAGCGTTGGAGTGAATCCTTCCACTGCGGTGTTCTATTACAAAGTTGTACTCCTGTAGTTGTTCGATCCATCTCGCGACTTGGCCTTCAGGATTCTTAAACTGGAGTAGCCACTTCAGTGCCGCATGATCCGTTCGTAGTGTGAACTCTCTTCCCAGCAAGTATTTATTGAAATGTTGTAAGGTCTTCACAACTGCTAGTAATTCACGTCTAGTCACACAGTAGTTTCTCTCAGGCTTCGATAGAGACTTGCTGAAGTATGCGATGACCACTTGCTGACCTTTTTGCTCCTGAGATAACACACCTCCGATTCCAGTATTACTGGCGTCTTTGTCCACAATAAATCTGCCTTCTCTATTAGGGTAGCACAGGACTGGAGCTGAACACAGAAATTCTTTGAGTCGTGTAAACGCACGTTGACAATCCGAGTCCCAAACGAAGTTCCTCTTTTCTTCTGTAAGGTGGTGTAATGGCTTAGCTATTTCAGAGAAGTTCTTCACAAAACGCCGGTAGTAAGCACTGAGGCCCAGGAAAGCTCTTACTTGGGTTTTAGTTGTTGGTATAGGCCATTCTTGAACCGCTTTTATTTTTTCTGGGTCCGTTTGAACACCTCTATCCGAAATAATGTGGCCTAAGAACGAAACTTCTTTCTTGAAAAAGGCGCACTTCTTCGGATTAAGTTTCAAGTTTGATTCACGAAATCTCTTGAACACTTTCTCAAGATTCCTGCGATGTTCCGTGAAACTGCGTCCCATAACTATGACGTCATCCAAGTACACCAGACAGGCATCTCCCAAAAGACCTACTAGTACGCGTTCCATAAGCCTTTCAAACGTAGCTGGTGCATTACACAATCCAAATGGCATCACCCGGAACTGCCACAGGCCTTTCCCAGTACCGGTGGTAAATGCAGTCTTCTCCTTATCTTCTGGCCGGAGTTCCACTTGCCAGTAGCCACTTTTCAGATCTACCGTAGAGAACCACTTCATGCCTCCAAGCATATCCAAAGTGTCGTCAATACGGGGCAAAGGGTAGCTGTCTTTCTTGGTCACGTTATTAAGCATTCTGTAGTCTACACAAAACCTGGTACTACCATCTTTCTTCTTCATGAGTACCACCGGTGAAGACCATGGGCTGGATGATGGCTCTATGATCTTGGTTCGAGCCATATTCCCAATCAGCTCGGCTACTTCTTCTTCTTTTGCTAGTGGCACTCGTCTAGGTCTTTGTTTGATAGCCTGTGTAGCACCTGTGTCGATCGGATGTTTCACTAACCCCGTTCTTCCAAGGTCGTTTTCTTCTTTGGTGAAAATGTCCTTGTAGTCCAGTAGCAACTTCTCTGCTTCCCGATATTCATTGGGTGACAGATTTTGCTTCGTGGTCTCTAGCAACGGGCCCATATGATTTGCCGAAGAAGCAGTTTGGACGTTCTCTTGGATCTTCCTCAGACTGCTCACAGCTACACATCGTCCAACGATCGCGTTCTTCCGTAATAACATCGCCGAATTGCTAAGGTTGACAATTTTAACTTTTGCTCCACTTCTAGTCATGACTAAAGTTCTGGCTGTAATTCTACTGGTATGGCGCCCAGGATCTTCCACCATGACGCAACGATCAGCAGTTACACCCTCAGGAAACCTTACGTCGACTAAGGTTTCTGATCTCGGTGCCATTGTTACCATTTTGGCACTGTAGACCGCTATTGAAGAACAGCCTTCTAGAAAGACCTCTTGGTCTGGGAAGCTTAGAACACCTTTAGCAATATCGACAACGCACTGTTGCATTCGCAGGAAGTCTAAGCCGATAATGCAGTCATCCGTTATGCTCGCCACCAAAACAGATTGATGATAAGTCTTCTCTCCTAGTTTGATTCTCACATCTGTAGCTCCGAGGACGGTCACTGGCTGCCCAGTCGCTGTTTGCAATTTGCAAGATGGTCGTGCGTCTTCCCACTGAATTGTTCGGCGCAGAAGTTCTGGTCGTACGATGGTCTTTGACGCGCCCGTATCTATCGTAAAGCAAACAGGTTTACCATTTATTTCTCCAGCTGTTACCAGGCTATTACCGTCACATGCCTGTGATACTTGCACTGTGGGGGCTTGTCCGGGATCTTGACTAGCATCAACCTGAGTAGTAGCTGACACCATTCTACTTCTTCTCTGGTCCGGACAATTGATTCGGATATGTCCCCGCTTGCCGCATCCGTAGCACATAGGCTCATCTCGTGGTCTAACAGCTGCATCCACTTCCCGTACTTTATACAACTTGTAGTCATTTCGCACAGCTTCCACCTCAAGGGCATGTGCTAAAGCCGCTTCTAAAGTTGTATGGTGTGCCAACCGAACAGTTGCTCTGACCTCGAAGTCTCTTATGCCATCCACGAAAGCTTGCACAACTATGTGGTCCACAGATGATGTACTGGAGGCATAGGCTCGTCGTACCAGGCGTTCAATTTCAGCAGCCCATTGTTGAAGTCCCTCACTCGACTTCTGAGTTCGATCCTTCAGCTGAGCTCGATAAACATGCTCCAGGTGCTTATCGCCAAATCGAGCTTCCAATGCCTTCAGAAGTGCGTCTAAATTTCATCGGTCAGCAGGTAAATTCTCTAGGATCAGCAATGCATCCCCTCTAAGTGCCAAAGTAAGCGCCGTCAGTGCGTGATCATCTTGCCATCCATTTCCTTTGGCAACTACTTCGAACTGGTGTCGAAAGGCCGTCCAGGAAGATGAGCCGTCAAAGGAGGGAAGTTTGAACTTCGGACTTCCAGAAGTGACTGCCGCTGCCATAGGCGTAGTACTTGAATAAAGGACCTTGGTCTTCTGGAGCTCTTTAATCATTTTGTCATGATGGCTCATGGTGGTTTGGACATCTTCGAGAATTTCATCATATTTGCTGGTACGTTTTTTTACCACTTCAACGTCTTCTTGTAAAGTACTGATGACGGTACTGAACCCTTCCCACTTAGAGTCCATCATTTCTTGAAGGTCACGGATAGCCTGGCGTTGTCCGTCTGTGGCTTGCAGTTGACCTTCCTTAAGGTCTAGAAAAGCTTGGCGTTGGCCTTCCTTCAACTCCTCCAATGCTTGACGTTGCCGTTCTTCAGCTTGGCGTTGGCCCTCCTGTATAATGGCTAAAAGGGACGACATGTCGAAGCCAGAACCCATACCCGTCGACGCCGCAGAAGTGCCCGGCTCACTAAATACTGCTGCGCTAGACTCTTCAGTATTGGCCATAATCGATGGTTCACGAGTTTCGTCTACCGCCGCCTGTCGTCGAGTTCTTACTCCCTCGTCGCGTGGTGTGACTGGCATTCTCACTTCTGTCACCAATTGTTACGTGTCAGGATGGGGTTCGATGTAAAATGCCAGTTACGCGTTAATGAGTTTATTAGAGACTCGCACAATACACTAACAGTAACAAAATAATGCAACAAACACATATACTGCACTATCACGCTTCGTATATCGCTCTTCGTAAACTTCCGTATCGCTTAGATGTTCGCTCGAGATTGCTGTATTCACAACTGAACGAAGTGCCGACGTTCGAATCCTTTTTATAGTCCTTCAATAGATTTCTAGAACCTTCCAGTTATTACCACAAAGATGCCGACAATTCTCGAAAACAGAACAATGAGTGTAGGTACTTAGCTGCGACGCGTAGGTATGCCTACCGCCGATGGTCTATTGTTATACGTGTAGGTAGGTACATGCAAACGTTCTAGCGTAGGTATTTGTCGTATACGTGTAGGTAGGTACTTGCGAGTGTTCTAGAGTGTAGGTATTCGTCGTACACGAGTAGGTAGGTACTTGCGAACGTTCTAGAATAAGTAATCGTCGTAACAATACTATTGTTCCACATTTATGTTAAAATATTAGTGTTCATCAAACATAACATGAGATTGAAACGTAAATTACCAACGTGCTAAATCCTCCTAACGATCTTGATACACAGATCGCGAACATACGCCACTATGCACGACACTGAACGCTCTCTCCGTTATAGGCAGCCTAATATTTAAATAAGCTTTTCACACACTTTCAACAGCCTATTTTCGTATTACATTTGACGTTGTAGTATATTCTACAACAGTCTCACATGCGGCGATTATGGGTCTTAATAGACATTATAGGTAAAAGCTAAGCTACTATAAGTTACTGAAAAATCTCACCCGACTGAAGATTTTTCGTATACATAGATACTTCTCAAATCGGGTAACCCGATTGGCAATATATAACAATACCAGTACACAAATGTACACAATGAAAAAACAGGAACATAGACTCTGAACTTCAGTTCAGAATCTATTTTCTTGTCGCATATTTTGACACTTGTAAATAAATTGGAACCTAAGAAACTTTCAGTTCAACTAGTACCATAAAATTTGGCAAGAACACTTAGTTTTTTATCAAATTTAGACATCCTAGTACTATCTATAAAACTAGATATAATCTATAAAACTAGATTACATTTATGTATATTAATAAAATGGTGATAAATCAAATTTAACTGTTGTAAATACCGATGCATCTATTTCGGTTTTTCTCTCCTTCTTCGAAATTATGTAAGTATCGTTAATGTTGCACACTGTGCAAATCAAATGGTGAATCTACATTATACCACTATAAGGCTACATTTCAGTTTTCATTAAACTATGCTAAAATCAATGAACTCATTCAAAGCTTTACTCGGAAGAATACACAAGTGGTCTAACAAGCATAACTGTCGGCTTAATCTATTGTTTAATTGGATAGGATTGTATGGGAAGTGTTCTTGCACGCGATCGATCTACCTTTCATCAGCTTACAAGTTCAGTAATTGAACCTTACAACAAGGCTATCACAATCATTGAACAAACAGCATAAGCGTACAATGTAACAACAGATAGTTGTATGTTAAGCTTTTATATACATACTTGTTTTGTGGGAGCATTGTGATTAAACTAGAAGATATACACACACGTTTGTGTCTAGAATATAGCAACAGGCTTGCCTCATGTTATCAAATATCGCTGGCGAACAGCCTACACTTCCCATGTAAACGACATGATGCCTTGTACTAAGATTAAAAAAACTATATTCACGCCAAGAAGTTTACATAATTTAAAGACATTAAAACTACAGAAGTTACGTTGCGTTTAAGTTGTTTTGTTTTGATGTATGAAGGAATACTTTTTTTATTGCTAATTTGATTATGTAGGTATTTAACTTGATGTAATATATAGCACTGGAAGTGGTCAATAAGCTTACGTAAGGCTTTACTGTTCGTATTTTGTGATAGCGTTATTCATGCCGGTAGTTACTTTATGGACTTTATAAATGTGTAGACTGTAATAGTAATTTCGTCGGTTAAAACTGCGCAAAAAAATGTGTGTAAGCCAGTAGAATTTTCATAATTATTGCGAAACGGGAAAATGTTTCACTATTATAAAATAAAGTCTTAAAACTACTGATACTGAATATTGCGGCGTGTTCGTAGGGAACTATGCCATTAACAAACGCCTGTCAAACAGCTCAGCCGTGGTGAGGTAGAAGTGACAATGTAACACCTATTACATAAATGCTAGATAGATGGGCATCGTAGACCACAGAACAAGTACTAAAGCATAGAAGGAGTGTTAATCACCCTCATATAGTTGTCCTATTTTTCCAAATGAGCCGGATACATTGAAAAGAAAGAGACAAATAATTTTGCTAAGGACGGCTGGTGTACACTGTAGAAACGTCAATTTGGTTACCTTTGGTTACCTTTGGATGCCGAATTAAAAAGCGAACTAATGTCAAATGTTCCAACTTGTCAAGGCCTTTAGACAATTTTGTCGGATTATACCGCCGCTCGTAATTTTCATTGTTGTTTATCTGTTTTGTGAAATAATATATATTATTTAATAATTACATAATGCTATTGTGAAGTAATATTAAGCCCATTGGATATGCAATGTCCTGCGTTATTGTAGGTTTTAAATTACATTCTTTTCGCAAAGAAAATCAAGTTTAAATCGTCAACTTCCATCGGTGAGTAGATATCAAACCAATAATATATACTAAAAACCTATACATAAGTGCAAAATACCTAATTGATTTATACTTTACTATACTGTAATCATATTATAATCGTCTGTTTGCCATTCGATTCAGTAATTATTAAGTATTTTACATTTTTACCAAATTGTGTAGTCATGTTCAATAGTGTTGTGACTTGTGCTGCATATTTTATCGATGACAAAAATATTACTATATTTTGTAGTTAACGATTTTGTGGTAACTATCTTTGTACCTTTCATAGTATTTCATACATTGTGTTCTTTTGCAGGTTTCCGAAAGATCAGACCGGAAGATCCATGAAGCAAATTAAGAGAGAATTATGTTATATATTATATTGTTACACGTTTAACGTTCCAGCGGTGAGGACAAATCTACTCAAATTTGCTCCATTGTCACGTGCCATACGAATTATTAATATTATTTCTATAGAAATTGATATTTTTTAATGTACCCTGTCAAAATTCAAAGATGTTGCACAAAAATGTATAGTATTGGATAAATAGGTATATTTATTTAGTAATTGTTTTAAATTTTAGGTTTTTATTTATGATATCGTATTGGATTTTTTATCTGTAATGATATTGTAAATACTTTTTCAATAACTAATAATAAATAAAAAAAAAAATGTTCTAGATGACTACAGAAATTTATTGATAAAATTGATGGGAAAATATTTCTAAAAGTACCAATTCATAACATTACAAAAAATATTTCTGCTTATGCACAAATAATCAGGACATTCTTAAACAAAACTGCAATTTTAAGTGGCAGTAATAATGTGTTTCAATATTATTGGAAATATAATCATACATTTGTGACATGAATCTTACAGCTGTGTTTTATTTTTACCTTGGGGTATCTGTTTCGTGCTATACTAAGAAAGTCAGAAAAGAACTGAGGGCCGATACTGGTATTTTGGTGATCCACACACTGCACCGCACTACGCTGCGGGAGCGTGGCGACGGTGCCACGCGTGCAGATGCGAGAGTACTGGTCTGCATCATCAATCAAGCACGTTACTGCAGAACTCGGTGTCCATACCGTCTGGCCCCGAACCCACGCGCGTGAGTACGTGTTTCTCTGCATGTAAGCGTGTGATCAGTAACATAGCGCTTAAATGCATTTTCAGTGTGTTGCACCACGCGTGATTTCTATACAAAGAGAGATACTTACAATTACAAACAATACAAGAACACGCACGCTCGCACTACGCTCCTTGATGCGAGGCAGTGTGTGGATCGATCATATATATTTCAATTTTCAATTTATTTAATTTATTCATATACAGTTTACATTGTGTTTGAACTTACAGCATGAAACATGAATATAAACTTCAAAATTATTTCACATTGAAAGTGCTCCTGGCGCCGCTGCCGGCCATTCCGGTGAGGTGTAAAACGGCCGTTTGTTTCTTGTAGTTCGTTTACGAGAGCTTTTATGCAACCAGACCTCATTTGATATTAGCATGTCTGTTAATTTACCATAGCCATAGACAAATTTCATGTATCGATATCGATAAACTGTCAGAAGGTATCGTAGCACTATTAAACTTCTATTTGTCTCTGAGTGTGTACGCTTTATTCTCCTAATAGTACTTCTATGCTTAGTACTTGTTCTGTGTCGTAGACAGATCTCTCACAAAGTGGACGACAATCTGTGGTTGCCTATCATTTTTTACAATGTATAACGAATACGATATATTGGTAATCACTTACATTTGAATTGTATAAGATTTGTTCCTTTACACTTTTATCTTATTTTAAATTTTAGTCTGTTCCTAAGGGCATTGAATGTAAAGTAAATATTTGTTTGAATTCAGTGCCCTTACGTGTTCATGTTATTCATCTAGTAAAAGTGAAATGAGTGAAACGTAGCAGATATTAATAGATTGGCGACAGGACAAACAAGCTATCACTTAAAGTGATATTACGTTTAAGATAAAATTAGCTTTCTTACTTTCCATACTAATATACCACACCCAGTAAGTTATTTTAGAAACAAGTTCCCTTTTTCATAAGAGTAATTTTATAATAATAAAATGTGTAAGTTCAAGTCCAATAATCATTATTTCAGCAGCAGTAAAGTGCAATGTTAAAATTAAATATTATATTCTTTAGCACTTTTTCGTGAAAATCGGTCTCTCTTGTCGAAACACCACAGCTTTACTTAAATTTTCTGCTCTTTACAATTATAATTATTTTAACCAAAAAACATTTTACTACTGCACATAGGCCTCCGTCAAATATCTCCCTTCGACCGCTCATGAGTCGTCTTTCATCGGTAGCCCGTCGTAGTTCCACCTTGTGAGTAAAAATATGTAATTAAATTTCGTCTAATACTACCCGGTCTTTTATAATAGTGGAATAATATCCCTTAATCATTGTCCGACCTAAGTTCAAAGATCCGTGTTCACAATAAGAGCGAACAATTAAGTAGGCAAGTAAGTAGGTACTAAATTAAAGATCAGAATAATGAACTTGCTAGGAAGTAGTATTCTGGTCCTATCGTCAGCACCACAATGGCCATTGTTCTCTATTGAATTATACTACCTATATACATTTTAAATGCCTAAACAGAATAATAAACAGGTATGTTATCTAGAATGCTTGCGATTTCTAGGTCCTTGGTTGTTCCTAGGTCAGAAAAGTAAGCACAAATGTGCCTAAAATAATAGATTTTTAATGAGCAGGGATTTTAATGGAGTACGTCAAATTATTGTAATTGTGAGTGTGGCTTCGATTGCGAGCTGTGTCTTGATGATAACACTCGCTCTCTAAAGCTTTCGAATTCTGCGACCGAATACAATTATTCAAATACGCGATAATACATACTGAGTGAAAGGGAAACGCAATCGAAAATGAAAAACTGTTGATTGTGTTACAGATATATGAAACAATGTGGAAAGTCACGAATGCAGTGGGAGTATGGTTTGGCAGTGCATGTATTCACGCAGCTTGCGCATGATTTTGGCCAGTGAGGACAAACGGTCATCTCGTTTGTAATCGTTTTAATTTACTAAGCACCACTAATTAAATAGAAATATCTAGAACAATTAAAACAATGCGCGATGATCTATATAGTTATTACGTAATTAAATAAAACTAAATGTGTATTTAAAATTATTTAAAAGTCCAAAATAAAATAATATGGACATTTCCACCAGGTAAAACTTGACGACAATAGATCAGATTAGTTAAGGCCTAAGTTGCTATTTTTCTATGGTACATACCTATACTAGTAGTAATTTTGTAAACACATTTCTCTTAAGACTCCTACTTGTGATTCTCAGTTCACTGTTCTTAGCACAAGAAAACTTAGTACAAATTACGTAAATATAGATAACTGCGTTTCGGTTGCACAATGGATTAAAATCGTGTAGCGATACCGAAGTGTGACTTATTTGTCGCGCCCGCTCCACTTGGCGACGGTTAACGGAATTCGAAGGTTTCACCGGACAACCGACTATCATCCAAATCCGGCACAACACTACATCTATATAAAAACCTATAAACGCCTTTTATTTACTTGTTTATAACTTTACTTAAGCATGTGCATATGACACACATTTTTTACAAGTTATTTTAAGCACTGTTCTGTTATAGTTACATTTTATATTTGCTTGAATGTTTTCTCAGTACAGCTTTGTTTTGGTTAAGGATTCAAATTCCAATCAGGTTGGTAGTGTCGGATATAAAGTGTGTATAGTATGGTAATACTTTCTGTTGAATGTAAGAGTTGACCAACTGCGCGACCATTTCCTAAACTATTTAGGTTTGTGTGATAGTGATAGTATTTAGGAGGAAATCGGGTCGGAACTAATTTTGTTTGTTTTGTTAATAAATCACAGTACCTGATGCATAAGTGCTACTATTCAAGCACGTAGCATTTGTGACCTAGGGTATTAAACTTGTGATATAGCACGCCTGTAAACTGTTTTCGATATTGTCAGACTGCATCGGTCGTGCTACGGTACTCACGACTACTGTACTGAAATCGTAGATTCTATCTCCGGGTCGCAATATCGATATCGATTTTCCACCGAGAAATTCGTAGTCGGGCCTTATCAGCTTTGAGTGTGAAATTATAACCGACGGGGATAAATGCAGAATGCTGCAACAAAGTTTGCCTACTCCGTAATTTGTAATATAAATTCAACACATTAGACTGTAGATTATGATGGATAATGCTCACACTTCATCAGTTCCAACACATCTCAGAAGCATCAGTTAGTCACTTTTTAGAAAGAGCCCTTACAAGAATAAAAGTGGTTCTTAAGCGTTAGTTACTCTCCGCGTAAAACATTCATAGCATGAATTAAAATGGTTCTACATAATAAATAATAGTTAATACGTCTAAACTGCAGGGGACAATATCCATACTTGTTCAACGAAACAAGTTAGCGCAGACTAGTAATTGGCAATAATAATAAAAAATTGTGTAGAAATCAGATAAGTACATACAAGACCAGTTAAAGCCTTTGAACGAGTCAAATGAAGTAATATTACACGCAGTAAAATTATCCATCGGTACAATTCTATTTTTGCTCTAACTATAAGGCTTAATGCGTACGGTAACATAAAATAACAAAAAAGTCAAAGCCTTTCAATAGCCGGAAAGTGCTTAAGATTAGTGGGGCGCCAACTATCGCGGGCACGCGAATAAGTAATGTTGGAATAAGCAAATAATTGACAGCAGACTATGAGTGAACTAATAAAGAAGAGAAAATATAAATACAGTTTTGTATTTTTGCTCAGTTCTAATATTTTTTATTGAAGACTGTAGACAATCGAAGTCTAATTAAAACAAAGCCTAAAACTAATCATAAAGGCGGTACTTTTTATTGGAACAGAATTAATTTGCTACGTTGAATATTAATAATCAGGCAAGGCCTATGCTTGTATGCCACGCTAATAGTACCTACTCAAGTAATCGTTTGATCAACGAAACCTACAAACGTATATCGATGCATATATATACTAAATGGTCCCAAAGTACGATTCGGCTACAATACATAATAATAAGCTACAAATAATTTGCTACAATCCTTTAGCCACATGAAAACAAATCTTAAATTCACAATATTGTATCAATATTGAAAGTTTAAAACAAATATTCAATAGAAAAGTACCATTACGGACAGTGAAATGTTTGGTATTTTCATGCTTAATGCACAAAATGGAAAATGAGGAAGTGATTTGGTAGACAATCGTATTGAAAGCTGGGTCAGCAGCCACCATTAGGTATGATTTGCTCTGACTCAATCAATTATCGCTATTCACAAATGTATTTTTGTGTCAGTGGGTAAAACTGTAATGGACTTACAAGACTTTGCGGCTTGATATATGTAGTACCGGTAAAGTGAAATTTACACCTTTTTTTAGGTAACTACACTAAAACTTGTTTTTGCTGTGTGACATTACACTACTTTGAGCTTATTTTAACTGCATAGTTTTTCCCTGTATTTGAGATCTCTTCATGAAACGACTTTTGATAAAGCTTTCATTTGACTAATAATACGGTGATTTTTCGTCGTAAGACTAGCTTTGTTTATATTAATTAGAGAATTTGAATGTATCAGTGGGTTTTCATATGATACAATCGACTCGAACAAATGTAATGATCTGGAGACATTAAAGGAACTTGATTTTAATACTTTGCCGGCGACACAACACAATGAATAGTAACGATAGAGAGCACTTCTCACCAACTAAGGTGCAAATTACAAAGCGATAATAGCACCTCATGCGTACTTTTTAAATGGATTATTTTCGAACAAGGTGCCGCGGCGTTAATCTACTGATTCATACCTATCACTTACGCTTCTATTGTTCACTGCATAATTTATAAGCATAATGAATTTCGTTGTGAGAGTCACTTCGTTTTGATTTCGTAAAAATAAAATAGGCATTGATCTTTTACAAATTACATAATCAAGGCAGTAAACTCGAAATTTGAGGCAGACAGAACAAAAGTAAATAACTGTCAGAGCGAAAAATTTGTAATTAAAGATGACGGCAAATAATTGCCGAGCAATTCAAAAATTTTGCCGTAACACTCCACTTCGCAGACTAATAGCGATTTTACGTCATTAATCGAAATACAAACTCTTATAACCGGTAAGTGAACTTGAAATGCAGACGTCATTATTTTCCATTCCTACATTGATAACGAACACGTTATGTAAATTAAAAGCGAGTTACCGAAGTATTTATTAGACTATCGGCAAGTATGTAATGAAATATCTTGGATTCGCACTAAGAATTGATTGATTGATTCATCTCATTTGACACTTGACAGCACAGATTATGCAAGTTTTGAAAGTTTGACACAGTTCAAAAACACAAATCATTTTTATTGTTACCACGTTACCACTGCTATTTTAATTGTATTAGAAATTATTTGTTGGACATATTGGTCGTAATTATTTAAAAAAAAAATTGTTTAATGATATGAAGTATTTGTTTTTTTTAAAAAAAATGTATTTTTATTTTTTATAGGTATCTATGTACGTCGTCTTTTATATCACAATAAAAGTTTTCTTTCTTTCTTTCTTTCTTTCTAAGCCGATAATGAATGTGTAGGCTACGCACCAGTTCGGTCACTTTGTCGTGAGTCATGACTTCGATAGATGACATCTATTGAATGTTTTCTGGTAAACATATAAATCAAAGCTTACAGGCCGCTTATTAAAATGTGTTTGATAATAGGGTTTTTTTATACCCCTATAATGTTAAGTAAGATATGTGGCTGAAATGCGTCTGTTGAGATAGATATGTGTAACGAGAATAGGCATAATTCCGAGTGATCTAGAAAATAGAACCAATATTTCGTTTATATGTTACTGTTAGTGGGCTCGTTGTCCGCAATTGGACCTCATGGTCACCAACATATCTTTTTACGTGGATGTCGTAAAGGACTAACACAAAGTAACAGGCAGGAGCTTTACTTGCTTGCTATAAAATATTACCTTATTGTGTTCACTAACTCATCCGCCAAGCGTGATGATATAAATGAGCATATGTCTAGCAATAGGACCTTTTAGGCGGATAATATCAATAGCAAAGAAGAGTGGAAACAATTATGTGTTTATTACTCACAAATACGTGTATGTTCAGCGTTTAAATATTTTTAAATAAAATTGATATGAAACATCAGGACCACTTCAGAATTTCTTCAAACATATCTAACCACTAGCTTTCTACGGTGCAGTTTCACCCGCGTCTTTGCTTACTTCTCTGCTCCCGTAGCCAGTAGCGTGATGTTACATAGCCTATAACCTTTCTCGAGGACTGGGCTCGGACTGGCGCCAAAAAAAATATCCGTCTGGTTGTTCTAGAGTTTAGCGCGTTGAAACAAACATGCCCCTTTATATAATAGTATAGATATGTTTGGCAAGTAAAAAGAAACATCGAATATATCACCTCCTACCTATAGTGAACACCGGACTCGAAGTAACAGATTTCACTTACCTTGCTTTCATTGCAGGCATTCTGTTACCAACCGGTCAATTTGTACGTGAATTAGAATGGAATTTCCATAAATGCCCTTTTAAGAGTATGACCAGTTTATTTTCTGCTGTTTCAGTTTCAGTAGGAAGGTAGTTTTGTTTTGACATACCTTAGATTGACCATTCTCTAAATAAGTCTGTAAGTTTATATTCTATTAGAATCATATTTTATTGATGAAATATATTTTCTATACCTACTATGCAATTTATAATCTTTGTATAGTACCTATACTGACATTTTTTTTTAATCAGCCTAGAGACTTTTTCTCACTGCTGGAAAAAGGCCTCTCCCAAAAGTTTCAAATTCCCCCTATTTCTGGTGTTGTTGTCACGTCACTGACTTATAGGCAATAAATATATTGAAATGGAAATTTATTTAAATATAGTTGTTACCGTCGCCCATAATTATAACGCAGATAACATGGCGAATAACTTTCTTTCTCAAGTATTTATTTATTATATTTATATGTAAGTCGTGCCTCCACCAATTATCAGGATACGTAAGGACACATCTATTTAAACATATAGGTACCAAAAGGAAGTCGCTGGAAAACGTTTATTTGTCTGTCTATATAAAATCGCTGATCTCAAAAACCGATCAATAAATTTTGATACAGTTTTTACTGTACCTAATATAGTGTGTTTTCGAGGAAGATTTGGTATATAATACATTAGACCTATAGGACCTATAGGAGCAAGCAACGATAATAGTGAGACCGCAACTTTGATATCAATGCGAAGTGAGGGTTGGTCGCAAGTTTGAACTATTATGACTATTAACATGATTGATGAGCCGTGAATATATATAACTTTACAGAAATACACGCAACGCTTTTCGAAGCGCGATTAGGATCTGAAATATAGCCCGCGGTTACTTTTAATGTTATACTTTTACACTACTGGACAACTATTTTCTTCTCAGTGGACGATTGAATCGTTTGACTGTCATTTCATTACTCAGTTATTTAAAACGATATATTTTGCATATTATGTTATTATCTACCCGCCTCCTGCTTTCGCAATTTTATGCTTTCAACGCATGATTACAAATCGTTAAAATTCTCAGGCACTACAGGCTTGTGCCAGTTCTCCTTAGCCAAGGCAAGCGGGGTTAGTCCATTGTCCACTGCTACAACATCCCGATGCAGAGCCCCGTTCGCTTTCAGAAAATAATGTCTAAGGTTGCATATCTCGCGATTATGGTTTTAGCATTTAAAAGTCCGCGACCACCGCATTTCCGCGATATATACAACCTCATGACAGACGAACGTGGAAATTAATAATATTTATTATTATTATTATTATAAAGTAATATTATTGTTAGATAGCTGTATATTAAAAACAAGGACAAACTTGGTATCAGCCGTTGGCAATGCCTTAGTATCTATCCTTACTAAATCCAAATAAGCTATTAAGAACTATCTTATTTGGAAGGGTTATTATGAGATGCTATTAATAAATACGTAAATGAAAGAAATGATACTGTTTAGTTTGATACAAGATTAAGATGTAATAATTATAATTATGTAGATTGATGTCGAGTGAAGTTTTAGTGATCATATTCTACTTGCAAAACATTTTTTAAGTATTTGGCAAAAACTTATGAATGGAAATACAATATATTATGTCTATGTATGATTTATGAAATTGAATTGCTGTTTGGTATCTTGGTGGTCTCTTTCTATCTAAGCATAAATTGTAACTCACACAGATTAGTAATCACTAGCAATTAAAAACTGGCCTGTATTTCTTCAGATCTTTTCATATCTCTAATTTTATGTACTTCAACATTGTGAGTAACATTACTTACATGTTAACAATTATGTTGCATTTAGCTGCATCTTTGTATTTTATGAATGGTTGGTTCTCATATTACTTTAAATAATTGCTTACACTTATTAAATCCTATAATACAATGCAAATGTTGTGCATGATAAGCTCTCTGGAAACTAGGATCGTCAAGTTCTTAGATCTAAAACACACACGGGCCCATTCTCATAATAATCAATGTGGTCTCAGTGAGGAGTAACAGAACATAATGACCGCAGGCTGAGAGCCATAGAGTAATGGTGCGAACACGTACAAATCACTTATTTTATTCGCACTCAGTACCGGACTGTGATGCTGAAAAGCAAACAAAAACTAATACCATTATTATATTGTCACATGTAGGCGTTATTTCCAGCTTTAGAAATACTATAAAAAAAAATGCTGATAATTTTGTTATAGATAAGTTGCCAGTAGAGTTTGCAAGTGTGTTAAATTTCTTAATAATATAGCTCGTCTGTTAACCCAAAGAAGCAGAGGTGTTTCGCTCACGTTTCACCAGTTATGTTGTAGCGTTTAAGGCTCTTCCCATTGAGCTTCCAACGAAGTAAGACAATGCATCTTTGTGCCCCAACCTGCAACTTGTCACGGCAGTGGTATGGGTTATTACAATACTACTTAAGTTGTATTTTAATAATCTGACTGACTTCATAATAAATTTTAACATCATATAGATATCTTTCTCTTGAGTAAACTTTCCTCTTTCTTTTGTTTTAAATAGAATCGTTTCTCATTTTAAACCAAGGTCAAAAAGAACATTACACTCTGTAAACGACGAAATCGCACTCGATATTTCGTTTTATCCTATTCGAAAGGGCCTATTGAAATAGCAAATGTAAAAACAAGATTAAAAAATGAGAAAAAGCTGTTGTATTTTCTTTCTATACATTTTTATTGTTTATAGTAGTTTAAAACTAGTTTGTATAAATACGTACCTGTTGGTTATTGAAGTCATTATAAAGGAGCTATCCGTAATTACTGTTTAATGATTATTTTTATATGTGCGACTGACGATGAATTCGCCATGTGATTGACTAAGATTGTTCGCGTAAAACTGATGTGAAAATAAACACGGTAACTTTCCAATTGCGTAAGTTAATCACAAGATAGTATAGTAAAATAATGAAACACAACAATTTGTTAATTTTTAGTTGCTATCGGTAGTTTAAAATTAGTCATCCATGAATACAAGTTTTGTGTGAACTCTGGCTTCTGACTGGCTGTTTGAAATTGTATTTATTAAGTTTTCCTGCAATAATTATGTAAACGCTACCAAATTTTTACTTTTACAACTCCATTACGTCGACCCAAAAATTTCCTTTGATTTTAGATCAGGAATTCTTACACTAAGGATCTTGAAACTTGAGCGAGTTACCACTTATCATCAGTTGGATTGTTGGCTGGTCTACCACTGTATGCGATAAAAAAAATATTGACTCGACTCTGTCTCATTGTCTATTACCGCTACTCACTAATAGTCACTAATAAGATCACTGAACTATCCAGTTACCTTGCCATAGTCTTAGTCATCTTCTGTTGCATGGAAGTTCGGGCTTCTTTAATGAGCGAGCCGTGCTATACCGCAATACAACTTTAATTCTAAAATTATCTGCCACAATTAACTTCAAACATAAACAAAGAACAAACGAAGTAGTTAAAGATCACGATCGAGAATAAACAATACATAATTACACTCCCTCTACTCCTGAGATGTACTTTTCACAGGTCCGTGCATGAAATATATCATTATTCTAATCATCACACCTGACAGAAAGATTAATGAACGAAATACTTAACCCATCGCTCGTTTTAGTTACCAACCATTATCGAGTTGCACGAAGAAATTGAACGTGAAACGTTCACAATAAAACAAATAAAATAAACAGTAGTAAAATCTCTACTACATCATGTTGCATATTATTATGGAAAAAAAACTGGTTTCAAATATCTTCGCATTTGCAAACTGTTAAAAGGAAAAAGTTACATAATTGTACCCGTACATGGACTACAATTTATAGTAATTATATCTTTTTCTTTTAAAAAACGATCATTTTTTATTTAAACGCGTAATATAAATAAGAAAGAAATAAAATTTGCATGCTACCGTTTCTATTTAAAAATTGATTGTACGGTGGGTATAATTAAGTAGCGGAACGGGGGCACTGACGGTGTGACAGGCTGCCCCGTGGGACCCACACGGCCTCTTGACACAAATTTTACCAATGACAACACTGTAAGAGAAGGATAGTTGATTGAATCAATAATAGCTACTATTTATGAACGCATGTGGAATAATAACAACAATTTTACGTACACGATATTCCGAGAAAGTTCAATACATGAAATGTCATTGTTCGTGGCATTTGGCTTGATAAACATGTTGTTTACATGCACATACGCGTGCTTAGGATTATTTTTAGAATTGGAAGTTTTGTGACAGCATGCACAAGTGTTTTCACGTGTATTCCAAAATTATATTTGAGAATGTCACTATTCATACATTATTCTACCTAATTACCATATTTTTGTTTTAACTGGATTTATATGTGGCGGTAAGTAAACCTTACGAGTAAATTATATACCTAATGTAACTCTTGTTTTTCATCATCAGGCTTCATCAGAGTAATATTTTGGTCACTGATATTCAGAAAGTAAAGTTTTACTTATACTATATTCATTAATACTAATACATGTGTACTACGTATTATAATTAACACTCAATATGAATAGACATCAATTTTGAACTCATCTAGCAATCGTAATAAATATAATACACTTAACGACTGCAAAAAACATATTTCTCATCCGTCAATATCTTGTCGGTTTTCTCACAGGGAAACATCTCAATTACTAACAAACCATCTTTTCCATTCAGCAATCAAGTTACCAAGGGGTAACTAACTATTCCATGTAATGAACTATTCGCTTTGATGAAGAAAGTGGAGTTCCTCTGAATGACGCTACGAAATAGATTCACGGGTGGTCGCCTCTAATGATTGTCGACCATAGCTTAAGTTGTACAGTCTGGCTCATAATTGAAGGGCTAGGGCATTTGCCGACACGCCTCATTGGCAGATATACAACTTTTGCTCGCTAACAAGTTTTGCTAAACCGTCTAAAATGCGTGCCAAATTGTACTGCATCGGGTTATCACCTAGGGAATTTCTTGTATCTTTTCTCGGCGTTTTGTTACATGCACTGGCAAACTTGTAACATGCTAGAAACAGTGAATAATCTTGATATAATATATCTAATACTACAGCCCGAAATCCGATTACTAACTTACCTACATACAGGCGAATTATATATATATATTACATTTCATTCCAATTTTTTAAAAAAAAACAAACAATATAGTGTTATTACTAGCTGTGCCCGCGACTTCGTCCGCGTGGAATAGTGATTTTGGGCAGCATTTTTGGATATATCTTTTGGTTTGTTTTGAATTATAAACATCTTCGTTTAGGTAAATAAGAAAAATCTTTAAAGTAAATGCTTCTCTATCTACGATATTAGACGTATAGCCATCGCGGATCAAAGCCATAAAGGCTGCTAGGATTACTTACACGTGGCAAATCCACATAAAGCTGACCATGCGAAAAACAGTTAATATTTAGATCCACACTCATTAATTGTCATCGCGAAACATAGGCTCACTGGAAACTGAACTCGTTTAAAACTAAACGGGAAATTGTTTGGAATGAAAGGAATCCGAGGAATAAAAACGCTATAAGTTTTTTTTTTTATATTAGCCTGCCAAAGTGCCTCTACTCTGGCTGATGGTAAGCAGTCAGTGGAATTCAGAAGTAGTGGACACCATTCCAAAAGCCAAACTACTGGTATGGTGGCCTCCACTATGGCGGCTTAGTGAGATGCTTTTTCACGCCTCGCTTAAAAGTCCCAGGATGAAAGTTAGGTGGGAACACATGCGCTGGTAAAGAGTTCCAGGCTATAACTGAGCGACAAAAGTATAAAGTGCTGAACCGTTTGGTTCGAGACCCTTTAGATTGCACTGTGAAAGGGTAGCACTTCAGTCCCGCACGTGTCGTTCTGGATAAAAAGGGAGAGGGTAGAATTAATTTAAAGAACTGCTGAGAAGACTCTCCGTGGTATAGGCGATAAAAAACGGCCATTGCGGAGGCGATGTCTCTTCGCAGCTGTAAAGGCTCAAGGGTCATAGGCCTCCGGGCTTCCATGATACGGACTGCTCGCAAAAGGCCCCCGTACCGTCTCGAAAATGGTCGCCGGGTCCCACTATCCGGTCACCAACCTGCACGACGAACCACTCCGAGATTATGCGCAACCTGGTGGGGCAGTCTCTTTTTTTTGGTTAGGTCTAATTGGGTCCTTGTACAATGCCGCGGGCGGCCCGCGGCACCACCGTTTATACGGGTCTCCCTGGCCGGCGGGTTGACCCACACCACCCACACAATGACTCCGCGGATACTCAGCTGGTCCTACACATGCTGCGAGGTTTGTCATCTCTGCATCAGTTGGGCCTCCGGCTCTCGCGCTTACCGAACGAAACGCAATAATATGGATACTATTACTCTTACGTCTATGAGAGGGTAGTACATCCCTGGTCGATCCGACCCATTCATGTTGAAACCAGCGTAAATCGACTACTACTATTTCGTAATTCACTTCAATTCCACCTATTTCGTAATGAAACGTGTTAACAAACATGTTTTTATTACAAAAAATAAAAAATAAAATAAATCCAGAAAATATATCTAACTTGTATTTACATTTTAACTAATAAAGTATTTACATTTTAATTTACATTTTAATAAAGAAATATGACGTGTTAACCTAACTTAAAAACAAACTAAGCTAAGCTAAATGTATACCACATTTATGACGTGATTATTTAAATTAGCATAACTTTTTTATTTATAAACCGATTGACATGAAACAAACACTTAATGTTAAGTGATGCTGACCACAATGTATCAGCGAAAACCATATTTAAATCTGATAAGCCGTTTTTGAGATTAGCGTGAACAAACGCACAGACAAACAGACAAAAATTGTAACAATCATTGTTTTGGGTTCTATTTGCGTTGATAAAGGTCCCAATAATATTTTTCTCATATATCTTCCATGTACAGACAGCGACCGGTTACAGTTTTATTATATATAGCTGTTGCCCGCGACTTCGTTCGCGTGAAAATTCAGATGTGTGCCTGTATGAGAATATTTCTTACCTAATCTTACGTCAATCATACATTGTATATTAGTATTAAATATCAGTATAATCCGTCTCTAAGGCGAATCCGATTTAAATCTATTCACCCGCTACCCCTAAAACAGACGAAATTTTGCGATATTTAACGAAATTTGGCACTCCTATTTTCAAAAACTATAGAAGCTCCATACAAATTTTGTTCCCCTTTATACTCCAGGGAAATAAATTTCGCAAAATCCCGTCTTAAGGAGCACCTATTTCCAAAATTTGAAACTCCTAGCACTTGTAGTTTTTGAGATTTCGTGATGAGTTGAGTGAGTGAGTGAGTGACCTTTCGTTTTTATATATGTATAGCTTTTGCCCGCGGCTTCGCTCGCATGAATATCGTTTTTCAATAGACATTTTTATATTGTTTAAATACTGTTTTGAATACTATTTCTAATTTCATCATCATCACCATTCGTACAAACCCTCTTTCACCTACCTAAAGATATCCCCCGTAAAACAACATACAATACACAAAGGCAAATTTTCACTACAACAACTTTCCCCTTCCCCTCCCTTCCCCTCCCCTCCCCTTCCTTCCCCTCCCGTCTCCCTCTCATCTCCCTCACTTTCCCTCACTTCCCACTCACTCACCACCACTTCTGACTCCTCACTTTCCCTCACTTCCCTTACGTCCCCTTCACTTGCCCTTCACTTGCCCCTCACTTGCCCTTCACTGCCTCCTCACACCCCCTTAGTGCCCTCTTCCTTTTTTATTTTTACACAACGCCATCTAGACCCAAATTAATCATATTATATGCTTGTATTATTGGTTATAGAATACGGATAAACATACTTTAATACTTTTATTTTTGTAAATAGATACATATTATACATATAAACACCCAGACCAATGCAAATAGACATGTTCATGCTACAAATATTTGCACTGAGCGGGAATCGAACCCGCGACCTCACAGTCCATACACAATACCACCGAAATACAGAGGCAGTCGATTTCCCCCTGACTTTTTCCTCCCTTTCCCCTGACTTCTCCCTCACTACCCCCGCACTTTCCCCTCACTTCTCCCTTCCTTTCCTCTTCCTCCCCCTCCCTTCCCCCTCCCTCCAAATTTCAAGTCGCCAACTTCAAAAGCAAAGATCTTTCCATACAATATTTCATCCCTTATTTCTCTCCTATAAATCCACCCCAGTAAAAAAAAAATTATGAGCGTATTTTTTATTTAAATAAAAGTATTCCAAAACAAAATTTCAAAGCAGTAACTTAAAAAATATGAAGACGTTTCATACAATCGATTTCATCCCTTTTCATACACTTAAGGGTTGAATTTTTAATAAACCTTTGTACACTTCTAGACATTAAGACAAACACACCCTCCAAATTTCAAGTCGCTACGACCAGCGGTTTAGGCTTTACGTTGTCTGTCAGTCAGTCAGTCAGTCAGGACAAAGCCTTTTATAATATGTATGAATGTATGGATTAGACGTATAGCCATCAGGGATCAAAGCATACAGGCTGCTAGTAATGCTAACACGTGATAGAGCCACATAAAGCTGACCGAAAAACAGCTACTACTTAGATCCACACCCACAACTTTTAGTGTCTTACCGTTACTTTAATTACTTAATTAATTAATTACTTTAATTAGTCATCGCAAAACATAGGCTCACTGGAAACTGGACTCGTTTAAAACTAAATGAAAGACTGTTTAGAATGACAGGAATCCGAGGAATAAAAACACTATCAGCTATTCCGCAACCTGTTAAAATATCTGCTTCTATAAGATTTCGTAGTAAATTAACGAATGTTCGATGTGATTCTTTAAATTGGCATAACTTTGAAACAAACACTAAATGTTAAGTGAAGCTTACCACAATATATTAGTGAAAACCATATTTAAATCGGATAAGCCGTTTCTGAGATTAGCGTGCACAAACGCACAGACAAACAGACAAACAGACAAAAATGTTAAAAATCATTGTTTTGGGTTCTATTTGCGTTGATATAGGTCCCAATAGTATTTTTTCTCATATATTTTCCATGTACAGACAGCGATCGGTTACATTTTTATTATATGTATAGATTGAACTCATCTAAGTATATAATTTTTTGACATTTTATTTATTTACTTTTTTATTATAGTCAAGATGAATGCCATAAATTAAGGATATGGAAATAAATGTATAATGAAGTAATGTGAAAATTTTTATATTATGATGTTATTGCTTATTGTTTGTAGGTACCTAAGTGACATTATGTTAAATGTTGTGTAACCTTTATGTGGTCTATTTACTATTATCTAAAGATCATATAATAATTTATAGCGTAAAAAAAGTACTAATAATTATATCATTACATATACAATTTAGTCTGTTGAAAACAAATTAACTATTTTTTGTTTCTATTAACAATACGCGTGGTAAAAGTACCGCAAGTACCACCAGTTGGCAATTAAACTTAGATTTAAATATTTAAGTTTAAATACCAATCGACGATGTATCGACGCCTTTATTTCTCAACCATTACCAAGATTCTCAGACGTGATCCCATATCGGAACATCAGAGTACAGGCTGAATATTCAATGTACATTTCGTCTCTTTATTTATGTTATTGCTTCCTTTGTGCACTGAGGTTTCACGACTTTACTTCATCTATTTATTCCACTGACGGTACTACAGTCACGAGTACGGCTATTCGCTATTCAATTACTCTCTGCAATAAAACATGGGCTAGGGTATACTATGGAGAAATTAAGGACGTGGCCTACAAAGATAATAATGTTCAACTGGCATAATTTCTGAATTCATAATTAGATCGCATCTGACGTGGCATACGAACGTGGCATTCCAAACGTGACCTCTCACGGAGTGTCTGCGGTGAATACAACATAAAGCAATATTTAGCCTTATTTTTTATTTGGTGGCAGCGGTAGGCGAAGGTGCGAGTGTCATAGTCAATTGTGCTTCTGAGGTTTATAAGTGACATTTACCACAACGTGAGCCACTGAGCTACTGAGTTTATGGTGACCACAGAATCTCATATACCTCTGTAGCGAACAATAAAAACCTATCATGTGTCGTGTACTAGGATTTACAAGACACTTAATAGGTTTTGGACCCGCGTAGATAAAAGTGATCAATAATTTTGGTCGTACTAATTAATCTTATGCTAGTGACCCGCCTCGGTTTCTCAAGTGGGTAAGTACTGATGTGTTTTTACATAATTACAAATCGTTTGAAATTCTTGGCTTTTCTCTTAAAATGACAAAGTGCGTAACGATCCATCAAAATCTGTTGCGTAGTTTAAAATAAGTTAGCGGAGAAACACAAAATAAGCAGAAACATCGCTTTGTTGACAAAATAATGTTTTTAATATAATAACCATTTTTATTCCAAGTAAATAGTTTATCACAAAAAATGTAAGTCTTCCAAATCTGCTTGCCTTAAGCAAACTTTAACCGCGACACCTGTGGTGGTATGTTTTATTGTTCACACCCGCGGGTTAAACCGCGGACTATGAACTCAAAACACCGTTGAAATCACGACCTCAATAGCTAAGTGATAGAAACCATTTTGATTCAATCGACTTCACAACTTATCGGTAACATTTTTTTTTAAATTGACACAAAAATCTCGAATTATCGAAATGACGCGCACTTTTATTCAGAAATTTTAGATCTAACTGTATCAATTGTTAAGAAAATGTATAGAATCGATTAAATTCTATATTAGGCATAAGCATTTAATTCAAGCTGAATTGTATCGAGAGCTTATTGAATTGTATTTGTGTTGAGTAAATACCTAAACACGTCATTGCGTCGTGTCGGTTTTCGACATTGGGTAATTATTGCAGACCAGAGGCTCGTGTTACTCAGAAAAGCTAGGTAAGTTAGTTTCAGTGCAAAACCAAACCGAACCGTCTAACAAAAAAAAAAATTTTTTTTTTAAATTATTAACATTTTACTAAGGGCGACCTTCTCGTGATATTGTTATATACAATTTTTGTAACTAATCACTGTTGCTTACATTTGACATTAAAGTACAGATAAGATATTTATTGTGTTCTAGTAAAATGCCATTTCCTGTCCAGTGTCACACTTACATAGAAATAGGTGTTTTTCTATGTATAATAATATGTACTCGTATGTATTTAAAAAATAAGTATTCAGGTATGTTTATCTGCATTCTAGAACCCATAACACAAGCTATAATTATATGCTTAATCTGGGTCTAGGTGGCGGTGTGTGTAGTTGTTGGAATATATTTATTTATATATTTACTTACATACTCTACGTAGTTCATAACGTTTGTGCATCTGATGGATTATTTTTTGTTAATCCTGGTTGTACACTACTCTGTGCTAGTTCTAGGCTTCTTTTTTATTTCTAAGAACTATTGTTATTATTAGCTACTTAAGTTCAATTAATTAGGAATCTTTTAAAATTAAATAATCTTTTTTAATCTTTTATGAACGTGCTTGTAATAAATTTCCGAAAATACCGAAACAAGTAAATCATTCTTAAAGCAACATCGCGCATGTTGGCATTAATGGCTTTGAGAATGATAAATGCTGAAGAACCCGACCTTTAGCAGCCCTCAGCAGTTGCCCATCAACGATATAGCTTATTGCAAAAAAGTAATAAGCAGACTATGTCTTTGCATTTTAAATACATATAGTACCGGTAACAATCTTGTATGTCACTTACGCTTTTTTTGGTCATAACCGTGATGTATGGAAGACTCATTAACTCATAACGTTAGACAACTTTTGCACTCATCAAGGACAGAGTTACTTAACATTTATGACAAAATGATGTAGACAACGAACAACCACAGCCTACACAATTTCACTTTCGACAAAAACCGTAGTCGTGACGCTAATGTAATAAAATTTATTATACGAGAAAAATCGATTAGTCTTTTTATTCAAGAAATGATTAACGTTTTTCAAAACAGGCGAAAGCAATGCTTTTAGGTTAACTGACATAAACCGTATTTACTGAAAGCACTGTCTTATTACTCAACAAGATTCTAAGAACCCTTACAATCAAAAATATGATAGATTAAATTACATTAACTTGTATTATCCTTGTTTACTTTCAATTGAATTGAACGACATGTAATGATTTTGTTTTTATTTTTTAAAAGACACCTACTGCACTAGGGAACAAGCCCTGTTTTGCGGGGAACTTTACATTTAACGTCTTTACAAACATTACATTTAACGGGCACAAAGTACACCCAGACTCCGAACACATATTTATGGATCAAGCAAAGTTTTGCCCCGCGTGGGGATCGAACCCACAACCTCGTGCACAGCAGTCGCTTGCGCTCCCACTGCGCCACGGAGGTAGTCAAATTACTATAGTTTTTTATTTACTTCTTACTAAACGTAATGCCTAAGGCATTCTCTAACAGGTATTAAAGTGATGGAAAATAATAAAGAAGGCAGTTATTGTAATAAGGTAGTCGTAAACATGTTTATTTAATTTATAGTATGTAGTAAAACTATTACATTACGACATTTATGTCGGAAGTGTTATGTTTGTCATGCATAAAGTATGGTAGGTACCCTTATTTTATTGCGACCATTTGTTTCCAATACTTGTTACATATTTATATTAGTAATAGTAGTTTAATAACAGTTTTTGACAATATTATAGATAATACGTACGCATATTCGATTTTTAAGTTCCTTTAAATTATCTTGAAAAAGGCTTTTGTTAAAGAGAATTATAAAACGTCATTGAATGAATACGGAACAACCCCTCAATCAATGTCTTAACACGAACATACTTACTTAGAAAGGTAGACAGTCAAACAAAAAAAGTACTAACATATTCTTAGACAATTTATATGAAAATCACAGACGCACGGGGACATCACTCAACCATCTAAAGCCAATGGTTTATCTTAGAATATCGCAGTGCAATTGATTGCGGTTGACTTGTGACAGGTGTTTCGTGGGAAAGTAGATAATCAGCTTTATTTGGTTATGTGAGGGCCGTTTTCAGCCCATTAAATATGAATATAAAAGGAAGTTCTAAGATCAAAGTGCATTTTCACGTTCAGCTTTGACAAGAATTAAGCTTACTTAATCCTTGTAAAAGCTTAAAAATAAAGTTGGAAAAGATTAAGAATGTACATATACATTTAAAACTTTATCAACTTTATTTTTAACCGACTTAAAAAAAGGAGGAGGGTTCTCAATTTGACCATATACTAATTGTTTTTTTTTTTATATGTGTGTTTGCGGACGTCGTCGTCGGACCGTCGCGTCGTCGGACCGATAATAATTCTTTTTTGTTAGAAAGAAGATATCTATGATAAGGAAACCAGGATATAATGATGGCATCCCAAAGAAATCGAGAGAAACCTTCGAAAATCGTAATGGCGACTAGTGCATTTGTTATGTTTTTCATTAAGTATTTTAAAACACTACTCTTTAGTGAAGGTTTGGAGTCGATCTGATGATGGAGCACAAAGACAGTCGTGGGAACTCTTCAACGATTTACAGCAATTACTTGGTGTTTTGACTTAATTCAATACTTTGAACCCATAGTTATAAGTGTCATTACAGGTGACCATAGACAGTCGAGGGCATTCCTCAACAGCAGTCATGTCGGGCTTACTTCATACGATTCAATATGCCAAAATATTCGGTGTGTACAAAAATAATACTTAAGTATGATTTAGGTCTACCCATCACAAAAAAATTTAATATAAAATAATTTTACCAAAAATATATCAAAAAGGAGAGAAACTAAAAAGTAAATAGCAAATGTGCTTTGCACAAAGTAATTCGTATTATGATTTAGTTAATCAGAAATAATTAAATAAGTAAGTCTTTTATAATTTTGAAGTTGGTGCCAAGTAAATACTATAAGAACCTTACTACAATTAGCAAATTATGATTGATAATACCTATAGGTACCTAGTTATTGTTTAACTTATCACCAACTTCAAAATTATAAAATACTTATTTAATCATTTCTGATTAACTATATCAAAATACGAATTACTTTCTGCTAAGTAAACTTATTTCTAACTTTTTAGTTTCCTTCCCGTTTGAAGTCGGTTTTTTTTCTTTAAAATTATTTTATATCTATAGTTCGCAAAAAATGTTGATTTATATTATTTCTTATACTTATTAAAGCGACCAGGTAGTAGCGGTACTTGAATATTAAATTCCAACTTATTGCGATCATGAAACGTGGTAATTATGACAAAACCTGGGAAGATCTCAAGGCTGATGATATACTGGTTTGATTCTTTCTACGTTGTAATAAGCTATTGAAAATTTTGTATGAACTAGTTTTGCTTTTCAATAATGAACGAGAACATATTCAATTACTTAGAGACAAAATGTAATTCGCAGAGCCTTATTTTTAAAATACCAAGACGGTAATAAGTGAAAAAAGGGCCATCGAAATCGAGACAGGCGGCAGCGTAAGCAAAAACTTGATTACAATAATAATTTGATCTTCACGCAATACAAAGAGAACGGTTATGTTTTTACGCTCCAGAATTACTGTTCGCCTGTTATCATTTCGCTATCAAAAACGTGACTATGTCCAGATTACTTAGTTTACACGAAAACGGAACCTTGTATTTATATTTTCACAGAAATTATGTATTAATCACGAAAAGAATCGGCACACACTTTTCTAATAAAGATAGAATCATGCTTTTATAGCGTCAAGTCTCCAGTCACGATCCACTTTTATCTTAAGCTTAAATGGCTGTAGACACGTTTTAACGTTTTAGAATTACAATCATTTTAATACTTACATTTAATATTTGAAATAATAAAGACAGTACATTTGAAAAATTATAAATTTTAAAAACTTTTACAACTTATTGTTTATGTATTGACATCATAATATTAAATTTCGGTCCCTACAGCGAAATAAGTCTGTTATGAAGTATAAAGAGCTGATCGACCGTAATAATAGCTGTTAATAGATTTTTATCGGTTGCAATTTTACTTAATAGAGCTTTTTGTGATTGCTTACTAACGGGAGCTTCGGCACCATTATTAAAAAATCTTGTCGCAGCAATACCTAGAAGCCAAGACAGGCGTATCAAATTGTATGCCTATGGTTAAAATTTGTGGACAGATTATGATGAGTCAGGCTTATTTTGCTGTCCATAAACAAGGTATTTTAGGCTGTTGTTTCGGCGAACGATTGTAACACTTTTCCTTAAGCTTGTATGTAACTAAAATAATAGAGACAAAGTACATCTAAGAACAGTTAACTTTTAAAGTAATAAAGACTAGTGCAGAGGTCTCAGAATAGGCCAGTTTCATAGAGTGTGTCTAATCAGAGATTACGATATAATAACGTAACAAATGGCTCGGGAAAAGGCTCAGCTGGTTCCGCTAATTCACACAGTATATCACATTTTTTACACAGTTAAAAGCGATTACAACGTAACCCCTTAGGAATTGCAATTGGTGTTAATTGCATTTGATAGTAATAAAATGTGAAAACAATGGCAGTATTTTCACCCTTTATTAACAAGGCAATTAAAAGACGCTTAAGTTTTTATTATACCTACTTTTATATTTTAATAATTAAATAAATATTTTATAATTTTAGCCAAGTAAAACAATAACTCCCTCGACTGTCTTTGTGCATCATCAGATCAACTCCAAACCTTCACTAAATAGTAGTGCCTTAAAATACTAAATGAAAAACATAACAAATGCACTAGTCGTCAGTACGATTTTCGAAAGTTCCCCTCGATTTCTGTGGGATGCCATCATCAGATCCTGGTTTCCTTATCATGGTACCACCATTGGGATATCTCCTTTCCAACGAAAAAAGAATCATCATAATCGGTTTATAAACGACGGAGTTATCCGCGAACACACATAAAAAGAAAATATATACATACGGTCGAATTGAGAAACCTCCTGCTTTTTTTGAAGTCGATTAGAAAGGAGCCATACACGAACCATAAAAGTTACAGCTAGAACCGTTGCATGGAAGTATGGTTTAGCAATTTTGCCGGCGTTATTCTTACTAATAAAGTGCCATTTTGTTGCCAATATACGGTAATTGATTTCATATAATCTCACTTGAATTAATAGAACTAAGTAGACTGTAATCTATAATATAAAAATGAATCGCTGAATGTGTTGCTAAGCGCAAATCAGCTGAACAGATTTCGCTAATTCTTTTTTTATAATATTCCTTGAAGTACGAGGACGGTTCTTACGGAAAGAAAAATTTAAAAATTGCTTGAAAAAAAACTAAATTCGGCTCATTGATTTTTTAAATTATACATAAAACAGTTAAGTTCAAAAAGTAGGTAAGTTCGTTTCCCAAGCTAAGAGTCAAGTGAATTCCATTTTCTTCTCACAAATTCGCTTCTATAAAATTTACAATATACAACAAACTAACCTTATAATAAAAAATCCTTAATAGACCTTAAATTTTAATTATAGACGCAATAACGCAGAATCAGGCAAAGTTATAGTTTTAAGTTTAATAATTAAAAATAGAACAATAGATAATAATAAAGCACTTATTAAACGTTCAAACTCTACTGTTCTGTACTGTAAGCTCTATGATCTGTTTTAAAAAAGAACTGCCATACATTGTATGTAATTATACACAGCAAGGTGCAAATACTGTTTAACATTCTACTAGTAAATGTGGTGTCTGTGGTGAGATATAGCACAGCTACTCGTCCTTAAGAATTCCCTAGAGGTGCTATCTTTACCTTGAGACTTTTCCTATTTTACCGGTTAGAACACTGTTATATCTCCATAGTTACTTCAATGTTACTTAGAATGTATGTAAGAAAAATATTTATTGAATACTATACTAGTAACATACATATGAAAGGAAAGCTGGCCAATGTTTTGCGGTTTGTAACTGTTTTCAATAGTTATGGTATAGATATCAAGTTCGATTTGCAATGTGTTGTTTCTTTTATTATTGCATTGTGTATTATTGTATGAAATTGATTCTGATGTGTTCATGCGCTCTCGTTTTTAATGAAATATTCATTCTGCATAGGCACTCACAAGTCTACACCACCACAAAATGCACCGACGACCTGGTATATGTTGCGGGTACCTAAACTGCCATGAGTTTGTCTCAGAACCGGTAAAAATAGAGATTCTGCTGTTTTCTTTGGTGTTATTTAAGAACAACTCTTTCGCCTCTGTTATTATTTGAGGAGCTGGCGAACAAAACGGGATAATTACATGACATCAAATTTTACAGGAGGAGTAAAACAACAGGTGCAATTATTCCGTTTTGTTCGAAACCGCTAACATTGGATACAATTTAAATAGGGTTTTAGGCTATTTTTATTGAAAATGAGTTTAGATTCGTATTCAGCGGGCCCAAAACTACCGGATTAAAAAAAAAGTATTTTGACCAAAAGTGTAATTATCCCGTTTTGTTCGCCAGCTCTTCAATTATCTTCTTGACCTATAAATGCGACTCGACTTCAAGGTTCTTTTTAAATTATTATACAATAAGAAACTTCATCTTCGGTCTTCATTGCGTACAAACATAAATATCAGAACCACTTTTTATTATCCAAAGAGATATATATTAGTCTACTGTGTAATAGGATGTTTATGAATATTAATTTTGAAATTTCGTCTGTTGTAGCTATAACAATGATATTTTGTATAAAACAAAAAGACGGCTTCTTTATAATTTCTTTTCCTAATATAGTATTCTTCATTCTGGAATAATGCTTTAAATTACTCACGTACTTGTATACTTAAATCCGGGCACCTTGCGGGTTGTAACATTAATTTAAAAAATAATGGGAATTATATAATTATGTAAGTAACCCTCTCAGAATAAGCTCCTTGCAACATTAGTTGGTACGTGCGTATCTACGCGTTACCGCGGCGGTAATTGTTCGTAAATTGATGTGTAATAAGTGGTAATGATGATGGAAATCTCGCAAATGCCGTCCGTTGCATGTTGCATGTCAATGATCCCGTATCGGAAAGATCATACAACAAAAGTGTTGGTATGGAAGTGATTGCACACTTGGCATGCGTATGGGAAATTTATTAAGTGCATTGTCGAGACCTACTTTATTTATTATGCATCGTGCGGAGTCTTCACTCATAGATATTCCTATTTCATTGTTTATAATATGTTTATTTATTTATAAACAATTAAGGAGTATATGGGAATGTTGACAATGCTGTTGATATACCTATAGGATAAACGACAGGAGACTGAGTTTTGTACTAAGTATAGTATTAAAAAAAGATGTTGATCAGGATGGATTTAGGTTACTGTTTAATTTGAACCTAATCCTAAACAGCCACATAGATAATAATTTTATTAGCATGTCAAATTATTACATCCAATTCATTATGAAAGTGAATTTACTGTCGTACGAATAAACAATTATTGACCAAATTGAATCTAATATTTGTTTCGAGTCTGCGTTTAAGTTTGACACAGGAATTGTTTTCTATTGTGGGGGTTGTCTTTTGAAGAGTATATCTACTATTATTATTTGATATGTTGCGTCTAGATTATCTTGCATTTTCATTTTATTATTATCTGTAATGACATAGTTTATTATAAACCACAAGTGCGTCGCGTCGTGGTCTCAATACCTACACCTTTATGGTTAAGGCGCTTGCATACTAGAATCAACACTTGCTCGCAGATAACCAGTAAAAATATTTTTTTCATAGAGATTTTAATAATATGTACCCAGGAACTCAGCACTACGTTTCCTGTAAAATGAAGGTTCTTACCTGATCAAGTTTCTCAGATATCATGCATAATTTTATTAACGTTGTCCTGTATTATTATCTATTATCTTTTGTCGAATATTTAATATTTTATCCAGGAATATTTAATGTAATAACAGCTATGAATACTGTTATTAACTAAATTTTAATTCTTATACTAATCGTAATAGTTCGATAAACGAACGGTTGTGAGTTGTGTCAGTTCTCAGCAACATAGGAGTTAACTCTATAGCAATAAATTACTTATTTTACACTTTTAAATATTATGACTCTTGCTTATACTAATCATACATGCAGGTGTTATAGCTAGGCACCTACTAGAGGTATAAACAAAAATTCATGGCTTACATAAATGAATAAGAACGTCAAAACAAAAACAATAATAAAATTGATATCGAAACATTTATTTTTTGTCAATAATTTAACTTATTAATACCTATACATAATAAAACAAATAAAGGAAGACATACCATATCTTGGGTATCATTATATAAAAACCAACATTCTAACATATTTACATAAATACAGCGCACAGCGTTAACAATACACTCTCTAGAATTTCATTTTATTATTTAAAACTCTAGTAAAATAAATCATGAACCGACTTTTATATCGAACAGTATATTTATGTTCATAATGTTACCATTAAAATGAGCTGTTAAAACTATACACTTTATTATATATCTGTCAGTAATTAGTGTTGTTATTATTATGTCACTTGTAAACTGGTATCGCTAAAGACTCAAACAAATTCGGTATCCGTTGATATCAATATAAAACGTAATTCATAACTTACAATCTTAAAGTATAGCTATCTAATAACGCGTTTTCGTATAACAAACATTATTATCATACAATTTGTTAACATAAACAAAACAATGAACATAACTTTTCCTCCTTGACTGAAATGGAAGACTCGGTACAAACGCAACAAACTACGTGAGTATGGCAAGTATATAATTAAAATATGAAAAATAATAATTTAAACTAAACGTTTGGAATGATTCGGCTTACACTAAAATTATTTACACGATTATAACAGAAACAGTGCGCAATACAAATTACTTAATAAATTATTTACAGCATCTGTATCACTAAAACATCGTTGTACATTTTCTAAGTATTTTGTTTTTGTTCTTACATAATTGATCGCTTACACCGTTACACTAGCGTTGGATTGACACCCGTGGTATCGGTTTCGGCTTCCAAAACCTAATTACAGACATCACTATCGTTTAAATTATTCAACAAATTAGTCTTTTTTTTTGAAAACCAAACATGCTTAACACTTTTTGTACTGAACAGGTAATGAGCAAGCCAAAATCGTTATGTGTTCACTCCATAGAATGCACAGTTTTCAGTACATTGTGGGTCTGATATCACACTATTTTGAGGGATGGTGTTAGTGATCACTTGTCTCACTCAATCTTTTATCTCCGACGAACCTGTAGGCGTCTGGAGGCGGCTCGGGCATGCAGTACCCGTGGTACGTGCGGATATCTTCTGACGCGTAAGTGATGCCTGCTAGTACCCCCGTCTCTGTGTGATGCCTGGGGCAAGTATGACCACGAGGGCACTGGCAGATGGTGTTCGCGTTCACTTCATCGATTTGTTCGTGTCGCCGCCTTGCGCTAAACAATTTGCACGGTTCCTTTCTTGAACACCGTAATCTCTGTAATAAATTAAATTGTACGAATTAATGAAAATGTAATATTAAAAAACATTGTAGGTATCTTACAAATATGACGGCATGACCTTTTTCTACAGAAAATCTGAAAACCATTTCCTTGGTTCAAAATCGAACGATTGCGCCACCGAAGCCGAAATATTTTGAACCTTTCTTCTCTTTCTTTGATCTTTTATTTTTTTAATTTATACTAACAGTAACAGTTATATGGAAGTGACTGCTTCAGTTAACTTTCATGTTTGTTATTTTGTGGTGGCATAAGTTTTACAGAACCAAAATAAAAGTATCCAAGATTCAAAAGCTCCATCTATTTCCACACAACTGAACTAACTTCTACGTGGTAAAGTAAAAGGAACTCACGCTTTGCGGCGAGCACGCGAACTGATATTGATTCCCCTGTTCTCCGCTAGGTGTCGTATACGGTAGTTTCTTCAGTAGATACGTTACGGAGAATTTCGGACAATGACAGTTGACGATCTGCTGGGTTGCGTTGGTATCTGGGAACGAGTAGATTATCCAAGCTGCGTCTTTGAAGTAGCGACATTTTGGCAGACGTTTGACCGGCTCGCAGGTTTTGTACAGCGTGGTCTTGTCGGCTAACGTGTGATTGTCATCTGCCGTCAGATCACTGGAATGAGTATGAGTAAAAATTGTTGTTATTAACAAAATAATAAACTTATACGTAAACAAAACTGAATAACATTAACGTTTTAATTCATGCATTTAAGTTTCTCGAAACATCCACAGAAGCTCACTGTTCGTGATGTTTTTTTTTGGTGTTAAGTACTAACTCAAAAGCAATCTATAATCTGTCTAAATCTTTTCTGCGACGAACAAACTAATGCCCGCAAATAATACCGCGCCTACTAAAACCGTTATCAGAAAGACAATTAACAAACTGCTTATGGCCCACTCAAAACGAAAATAAGTATTAAGCGTAAGAGACTTTAAACGACCTCGAGTTTCATCCATTCACTTGCTATATAGAATCTATGCAACCCATTGATGAAATAACAATAAGGCAAAATGTTAAATGCCTTATCTACGAATATCTAAATTCTCGGAAATGCTTATTCAAAGGAAATTAATGATTTACGAAATTATCTATTTATATGAAGCCAACTTCAATGTTTACTTAATCACTTTGCCAGCTAACACTATTGGTTTCACTTTGGCGGCAATTTGGCAGTTATTGGTTGCTCAGGTTCGATTTTTATTCGAGTGAAAAGCATTTGTCCATGATCCACAATTTGTTTTGCGAGCTTAGATGAAATATACTTTGATAATATACATTCGTAGTGTTTTCTGTAGCACGGAACTTGCTCTCTAGTAAGAGTAGTGTTTTAAAAAAATATATCAGCGTAGTAATAATTCTCTTGTAGCATGATTGACTTCTATTTAAGCTATGGTACAATATACTAACCTAGAACATGGTCTATGGCCCAAACAGCGACATTTTCTTTCTATCCATGGTTGCGTTGTGTCGTACAGGTCTACTTTACTGCAGACCTGCCGCGGCCTGCAGTCTGGAAGATCTTCTTCTGAACCCTGAAAGTTAAACAGACATAAAATTAGTATTTTAATTGAGAAATTATAAATGTTTATGTAAACCGAAACTAAAAAGTAACATAATATGACATGAGACGCAAACTTGCGTGTCGCTACTTTAACATAATTAAATTACTATTTACGCTATATACATACTACCACAGGTTTACAAAGTCACAGTTCGATAAAGAATAACTAATATTGGCATCGAACCATCATGATTATACGCCAACAAGGCACATGATATGAGCTTAAAACAACCGCATTCTTATCCAAATAAATATAGCACCACTCACTTTTGTTTCAAGAGATATCTTCCTCAATAAACTATACAATCATGCAATAGCAGTCACATAGCTAACAAAACACAATTTACTTATAGCACGTGTAGGTAGGTACACGTGTAGTATTATTCTATTATTCCTTAGCACGCAATCTATCAAAATTCGCGTGCAACTGTTTACCATTCAAACGTCGCAATACATTCACTAATACTGTCTGACAAAGAACACGAAGTCAGAATATAATCAATCATTACTACAAAAGAATCGGCGTGGGAAAAATGGAAGGTGTTCAGAAGACACCTGCCCTTAAAGGTACGTAATGAAAGAGATTATTATGAGGTACGACGTAGAATCGATGTTAATCATAACGTTCCAAAAACGAATCACAATATGAACATGTGCGCTCTGGATCCATTCATTATGTTTTTTTATTGTCGAAAAGGACCATCGGTCGTACTTCCGACCGGAAGGCGAGGCATTCGGCAACCTGTTAGCGGTGGGAAGATTTTTTCTGCGTGCGTATAACTTGCAGGGCTACTGCCTTTACGCCGGCTATAATTAAGTTATTATTGCCTGTTATAAATTATTGTCTTTAATTGGAAACGATCAACATCCGATTAATTTTTTCGTGTCGCTTGTTTATAACTGTTCTAGTTTTAATTTGTGTCGGACGTTACTTATTTTTTTCTTTTGATTAACAATCTTCAATTTTAATGCCAACGCCAACGCAATGAGACTCTGTAGAAATATGTAACGACTTACTTATAACAAACTAGACGTCCACCCCCGCTTCGCTTCAGTATCAAATGTTTTATTTAATCTCACAACAAATATATATAATAGCAATAGTGACGGCGCTTAAAATATTGATATTATGAAAATGACTGAAAATATGTTAAACATAATAAATTATAGCCTATGTTACCCGTCCCATTTACCTATATCTTTCTAATAAAGGTGAAAGATTTTTTTTAATCGGTTACGTAGAGCTTGAGTTAGATCGGAACAAACAACCAAACATACAAAAAATAAAATCTTTTCACTTTATAATATTAGTTTAGATTAACCACTCATACCAATGAATGTAGGTAGGTACTTTTTTTTTTTTTTTTTATATTAGCCCACCAAAGTGACTCCACTCTGCCTGATGGTAAGCACAAGCAATATTATCTACTTTTAAACTCGAATAATAACGTTATGAATCTCAATTTGAGCTTTCTTGAACTTTTTGGCCTACTGCCGAAGTCAAGGAGGGTAATGTTTTTCGAGCGTATCTATGTATTTATGTGAGTATGTATGTCTATTTCTACAGCCTAAATGGCTTAATGGGTTTCAACATAAACTGCAAAACATAAGCTACTAAAACATAAGCTGTCATTAAATTCGTATTAATTGTGGGCGTCACATAGAGTGGTACTTACATAATATTGAAATGTAGCGTCAGCACGAAAAAAAAATTGGGTTTCTTTATTTTCAGTTTATTTCAAGCTTTCAAGACGGGCTTTTTGTTATTGTTATTTTTGTTGTGTCTTATTCTATTACACAATTATTGTGATATGGTTTAAAGAAAATTGTCGATAACTAGACTTCAGAGGGATTATTATATTTAACTGTGGCGTTTTAAGAGCAGTCATAATCTATTTTGGTAGAAAATCATAAAAATCATTAGAAAATTTAAGCAATGGTTTCGGTTGTTTTTGGGTTTTAATAATTTATTCTATTGTTTTTTATTTATATATAATTTGTACGTAAAATTCCAACGTTAGAAAATAATCATTATTCAATTATTTCTCGCATTTGTCTTACAATAAAATAAAGACACAATAGTTGACATTCCGTCTACGTCTCAAGAGATCAGAAATTAACTTGTCTAAAGTAATATTATAAAGAGAAAATATTAGATTTTTTGTATGTTTGTTTGTATGTTCCGATTGAACTCAAGATTATTATTTTACCTTTTATCATATCAGCCGAAGGATGTCCACTGCCGGATATTTACGCCACCTTGGCCGGTTGTGAGCCGCCCTCATCGCATCGGTTGCCCGCCACCCTTATAAGGTCGTCGGTGCACTTTGTGAGAGGGCCGCCCACGCTGCGTCTTCCGGTTCGTGGTCGCCACTCTAGCTAGTCACCTTTCTGCCCCAGCGGCCGTCAATTCTGCGAGATATGTGTTCTGCTCATTGCCACTTCAGAAAAGCAACTCTGCGAGCCACAACGGTTATTCTGGTATGGCTTCGGATTTCTTCGTTTCTTAAATAATCGCGCAGGGAGAAGCCTAACATGGCCCACTGCATCGCTCTCTAAACGACTTTGAGCCTTCTGATAAAACCTATAGTTAGCGACCACGTCTCTGCTCTGTATGTCATCAATGACAACACACACTGGTCAAAGACCTTTGTCTTTCACCTTTAGAAAGCTACAAATAGGACAGGTAACATAAGCTATATTTTATCATGTTTATATTTTTGTAGTCATTATCAAAATTTTAATATTTAACCGTCCTTGTAAATCTGAATGATACAATACGAAACTATTGAAATTATATTTCTTCTGAATGAAACTTTTCATGCCGAAGCATAGCGAGGACGTCTGTATTTATAAACATTTAACATTATATTAGCTTCAAGTACTAGTAGTACCTAGTTACAAAAATTCATTGTAAAATATTCGTTGATATACATATTGGAGCTTCGACAGCCCTATTAACAAATAGGCGTGAAAAAGTATTTTTTTTTCGTTGTTCCGGATATGCTTCCCGTTTCTTGTGTATTGCGATAGATTTCGCGGAAATGGCCTCAGTTGGAATCTTCCAAACACCGGATACAGCCCTTTTGTGTATCAAACAAAAACCAATACTACGTACATTGTATGGGTTGTTGACTTACATCGTCAAGAGTTTGCTTTTATTTAACGGAGTCTTGACGACGATCTGAATGTTAATGCCGGTTGTAAGAAACTCCATTTCGGACGCTTTTGAATCCTTAATAAGGTTTACAAAAAAACACAATAGTACTACACCGTACCGTTTGTATTACAGAGTTTTATCGAAAATCTTGTTTCGAGAAATAGAATAAGGATGTTTTGCAAAAAGCTGTTACAACGGTTAGATACTGTTCAATGGTATCGCGTGTCGTTAATTTATTTTATTAATTAATATACAATCGCACATTATACTAACAGAGGCCTGCGGAGAAATCGGATGTTCTTGGATGCTTTTTAAAAACGAAATCTGAGACTGGGACACGAACAACGCTGAGGGCGTCAGATCTAAAGGACGTATAGTTTTCATACTTTTCTAAAGTCAGAATTAGCAAGATCCTTTAAAAAAATAAATTTATACTTTCGTTAAATAAGTTTAAGGCACAAAATACAATGTAACCAGGTGATGTTGAAAAGGACCCGCTTTATTTGACGAGCGCTAAGCGATAAACGTTTTATACAATAATTTTAACTGAAATTAAATTTACCTTTCCGTTTACAACTCTTTGATTTTATGTTTATTAAGCTACTTATTCGACTTATTAACATATAACACGATAAAAAATATGGATCAGGTCAAGCGCGAGAGGGATATAGGGATAGGTTTCGGGAGAGTTCGAAATATGTATAAAAATTGAGGGTACCAAGTATACATATTACACATTTTTGTGTTATTTTTTACTTTGTGCATTGATGGTTGCTAACAATTTTGAAACAATTTTTACTTGCTTCCTCTCTCCCTGCCTATCCAGAACAACTACAGGCGTAAAGTGGCACTCTTTCACAGTCAAGTCTAAAGGGTTTCAAGCTGTCTAGTTCGATAATGCTGTAGCTACTTCTGCTTAAACTAGATTAACAATTTCGAACTTATTGTTATAAGTTCAGATTGGCTCACAAGTAAACATTGAAAATACATGTATTTCATTTCATATGAGGCAGATGTAAGCAAATAATGTTATTTTAGTTTGGTCCACGCTGCTAATGTAACCACAGCCTCAGACCTTTGTCGTGTTGGGGTGAGGGGAGCGGGGGTGAGGCATCCGGTCCGCCGAACAGGTGGCGCGCGCGCCGCCATCGCCGCGCCCACTCTAATGAAATAATTTGTTACCCGCACCGACCTTCCACAACCTTCTCCATACACCTATCTCTTTTCTAACTTATCAAAAATATAGCTATCTCTTTTCATCTTTCAGTGGACCGCTGAAATATTGAAGATCATATTCCAGCGAAGCTTTTTATCTTTTTGTGTTTAAGTTGTTGTTAATGACGAAGCACTTAGAGTTTTGTGCTATACGTAGTTAATAGGTTATCGTATAATATATAATGCAGTTAAAAAATCAAATTGTTAAGCTACCGAGCTAAAATATCAAATAAAACCCGTAAAATATTGTACCTAGTTCTATAATAAACATAAAACGGTAACTTAATCTATCAATATAACGTTATTCAGACTCAATATTAAAAAAAATACATATTTTCAAAACGTAATTCCGTAATCAATAATCATTCGTACAAAATTATACGACAAAGGCAAAAATCCACATTATATCCTAAGAGAGACATAAATAAATAATTAATCGCAATCATCGCATCGAAAGGACTAAGAAGTTTTTGTAACCGTTGCATAAAACTCAGGTTTTATATATTTTTGATTGTGATTTTGTCAATTTTCGGCCAATGAATAATAATTCAAGCCTAGTCAAAGTTTAATTTATTTCTTCATTTAGATCATATACGTAATACTTGTGAATATCACATCCAATAAGTTTTCAGCCGAATTGCCTACAGCCTGCCGACAAAGATTGAAGTCACCTCAATAGAAATTAGCATGAAAGCTTACTCAATATTACCCTCTTTGACATCGGCTATCGTGCAATAAGATTTTTTTTAAATGTGTAAACAAATCTAAGCAAGCTAAAATCTAGCCTAAGATTTTGCATTGCGACATGGATTTAAATATTATTTGCTTTTGATCAGCGTTGATCTAGTATTTCAAGGTAAAATACCTTTATTTCCCGGCGTTTGGACCAAATTGCACCAATCGTAGCTATTGGAGAACTGACCACTGCTAAGCGCCGTCTTCGGGATAGTAAAGTTTTGGTTTTAACCACAACTTGGTCTTTCAGTACCTACAATAGAAAATAATGTGACATAGAACTCTTGTTTTGAATTTAGATATGTATATTTTGTATTTTAAATCTAATAAAATTGGTAAAGTTGTGGTAAAACAACACCATCCTCAGAAATATAGCTGTTTATTATTATTCATCTATACTAATATTATAAACCGTAGAGATGATAATTTTAGTGATCAAAAACTGTACTGGAATAACCGAACAACGCACGAGTGAAATGGCGGGTAGAAATTAAGTTTAGATCAGCATAATCGATTTGTATTAAACTTAGCTAAAACCTCCATAAATAACCTTTCAAACAACAAATTCGTTATTAAATCTTTTTATCCGTATTAGAGTTACCGTGCCTTAAATAAACATACATTACATCCTACTTTTTATGTTGAAAACCTTTAAAAAAATAATTTCGATAATAGTGAACATGTACCGTAAAATAAATTATATATATTGAATGCCTCCGGGGACGGACGCCGGATACTCTACGTCATTCCGGGAACACAGGTAGCTGATAGCCGAGAACAAATTACAAATCCAGTAATTACCCCATAGCCTTCGGTCACTTGTTTATTACCGGGGCCAATTAGATGAAGCCTCCAGCCACAATAACAGCCTACATTGAAGTTGATGAAGGTTTTCGATTCTGTGAGGACTTGTTAACAATTTTTAGTTTTATTTTTATAAAAACAGCTTCTGTGCTACGATATACCTACATAGTTAATAATACGATACGGCCAAAAATAAATTAATTTCATCATGACAAAAAAGTAATAATCAATACTAGTTTATTCACCTACAGATTATATCATATCGCATAGTAATCGATAAAAAATAATAACTAATAAACGAACAGGAAATATTTTCCTTGGCAATAAATTATTAAAGAATGCTATGTCAATAAAACCAATAAATAAAAACAGCTAACATAAAACAACACCCGTATAAAATTAATTATTTAAACGGCTAAATTCATTTTATGTTCACAATAATAACTCGCAACCATTTAATTTAACACATAAGTATAGACAAAATATTTAAATATCATTTTATTATAATTTTACTACACCTTATAAATCAAATAAACGGGTAATTATGAGTTTATGATAGCGTATGATATGCGTCACGATCCCGCGTTTAAAAGACATCAACGACTCGTGTTTCGGTTTATTCCTAGTGTTTAAATGACCACGCGCTCTGATCGTCATACAGACATAAATACAATGTTATACGAGCCTACCAATGACACCGGCAGTTATGAAACAGCTTGTATAATGTTCGTGTATTATGCCTACACAAATGTAAACACTTAGGCGTTGCGATCAAACTTGTTTACCATTTTGTGTTCTATTTTCCAATCGATTTTTTCCTGGAGTTCGATGTGAGGGTTCAAATTGAATGTGTTCGGTTGCAGCGGCTTATAGCCGTATCTAATATGCTCTTAATTATCGTAAACCTATATGAGTGCAATAAGTTACTACCTGTCATTAATAACCACTTGAAAGTATCAATCTGGAATTACCGTAAAACTACATACTTACTAAGTATACCAATACAAATGATGAATTTCAAACAAAATTCTAGTGTTTTGCTTACCTACTGTTTTTGATTAAAATTCTATCACATTGTTCTGTAAAGCTTAATTTTCTGATAAATTGATCATAGGTAACGTCTTCAAATATTTAATTTAATATTTTAAGAGACTTTTTCTGAATAAACAGACAATTTATATCAACAAATCAATGCTCTTATGAAAAGTTTAAAAATGTCGACTCTGGAAAGTCTCAAACGAACTTCCTCATATAAATACACAGGACGTACACACATAAGGTCCTAAGCGCCAATGTATGCAATACTCTTACGCCCTTTTACGTACTTATGTCTGTGTACAGACATCCCTATTGTGGGGCAGGGCATCCGGAGTACTCCATTGAAGACGCACGTGGCCTCCCCTTGAGACGGAAGCCGGGCCCAGTTAGACTTCCACGGTAATCCCACTTGAGTACACTCTGGTTTATGAGTACAAAACTTGAAAACACTTACCGAGTTTGACTAGAAGGTCATCATTTGAATAACTTATTCATTTATCAAAAGTGTTTTCTTTATAAATCGCGTTACTGTACGCTGGAAATATAATTGGGTGAAGACACTGTTATATTTCGGAACTGAATATTGGTACTGAAGTTTCAGAATAGGTATTGGTAGTTTATAACTTAATGCAACGGACAAAATATACTATTAGTTAGTAATTTTTGCCTATATTAACATAAATACGTAAATTCAAATTCCTGCCTGTATGTATGATATAAAAGCTTGTTGTCATTACAGTAAAGATCCAAGCCAAACTTGATGAAAAATATTACGAGATTCATATTATCCTTAGCGGTAGGTGCAGTGTGTTGTTGACACGTATCTAAGATACGTGTCAACAACACACTGCACCTACTACTATTGTTCGTCGTTGTCCATCATCCTTTTCAACAAAGAGCCATTTATAAAGCGATTACAATGTTTATAATTATCTTCCAATAAGTACTATATCGATTTAAGGAATTAGTAGAAAAATACGGAAATTATAGTGCCCTTGATTATCAAATAATTAATCAATGAGGTAGTAGGTAGATCATAGTAAATTTATTTAATAAAAATTTGGACCTTGGCAATGAGAAATTAAATTTAATCGCAATAATCAATAAATAATGCTTAAAGTTATTTGAGATAAACACGCTCACTTATTAAACAGTTCATGTATGACATTTCAAAACATTTCATCCATAACGTCCCATTCTATCCCTTGGCTTGGTTTCTCAGTCCTATTCCTGCACTTTTTACCTCCAGTTTTCTTGACGCGTGTCCCACTGTCACGCTTTTTGTCCGCACCATCCGTAGCGAAGCGTAAATTATCTCATTATTTCCTATTGATTTTATTTTTCTTTAAATCCGGCTTGTAGTAAGGTTTTGCTTTTGTTGGTCAAGTTTCAAACTATGTTTTTCTCGCATGGAAACTCAATTGTTTGTTCTCTTTTGTGACCTCGTTCCTTGTCACGAAGATTTATAATTGAGATGCCAGATAAATGTTAAATAATTCTTTCATTTATAAGTTTGAATGTTTTGATTCAATATTGGTTTGCATCATGGCTTCATATGTTATGCTACGCAATAATTACATCATATACCTACTACCTACACACGATGAAAGCAAAATGAAATCGTAATTTTTCTTAGTTATGATATTGAAATTCTTAAATTTTTATTGTTTTCTCTTATCCTTACTAAAAATATAAGTTATTTTAAATTTCAATAGTCTTCATCAACCTACACATTATTTTTGATGTCAACAGTATTTCATATCATCTTTACTTGAATATGCAGTATTGAAGATTATAGTACACTATTATTATCTTATCGTCCCACGTTTAAGTACCTGCAAATGCCAATAGTCAAGTAGGTGAAGTTAACAAGTTATGCAGAATATTAACATAGAGATTGTCTAGGTCTCCGATGAGTACTGAACTGGAAAATCAATAACAGGACATATTAAAATGACATTCTCAAGTTCAGACAAACAATATTTAAGTTTTTCTAGAAACTGAAATGACAAGAAGCATTATTAATATTTGTAAGATTTTAAGGATAGTCATTAATTAGAGGAATCTTTTGATGACATATTTTCATGTTTTCAGTAGTGTTATAAACAGGTGTTTCAAAAATGTAAATTAATCAGAAATAATAATTTAACTACTTTAAAAAAAAAATATTATAAAGATAACTATTATCAATACAAATACTGGGTACTTATTGCCAAAAACCATGCTCGACAGTAAAACTAAATTAAATTAAGAATCCTTATTTTCTAAGCACAAATAATATTTGTTAACAAAATAGTGACTTTGCCGAGATCTTTACACAAAACGTTATTATAAGGGTTATAACACCAGATTCCAAGAATGTTTGCAATATCGTCAACGTGTCATTAAATCATGAATAAATAGCGACCGAGTCGTCATGCAGAAACATCGTTTAATTATGCTAAAGTTATTTGTCGATTTGCATAAATGTTTTCGTTTAACACACCTCTACGCATTAATTTCTTTATTGCCGTATGTTTGTTTATATCTAGATATCATCAATTTACACATTAGTAGCTATAATATTAGGCATTAGGCAATACCATTAGTGCTTGATTAAATTTGTCTTAATTTGCTGCCTATAAATTAATTTGTAATCTAGTTTAAATAACCTATCTGATATTTATTTGTATGTAAGCTTTGTTTTAAATACGTGAAATCAGCATTTGATTTACTTCAAGTGAAGTCACAAATACAGCAAGATAATAAGAAGTTAGTCAGTGGTTCTTTTGTGCAATAATTAATCAACGAGCACCATTAATATTTGTTATTATCAAAATATTCAAAGGCTAATAGTTCAATTAAATGGCGCCAGACACTTGAGTGCGAAATGAAAAAAACTTACCGTAAACCACATTATGTTCAACTGATTTAAGTTTTTTTGGACAATTAGCATTTTACGACTTTTAAATGTGTACCTTTAGCTGATTCATGCGACTGCGCTGTTTATGTCTGCCCCTTTTTCGTTTTGTCTTTACCAAAAAATTGCATCGCGACGCTATTTTCAGCATATTGTGAATTTTATGTCTCGTTTTTATGTCCCTAATAAAGTATCTTTTCGATATAAAACGTTAATTGTCACTGGTATATTCCTTGGAACTGCATTGGATTTTGCTTTAATGACAATATTAAAAATGTTTAAATCGATTTTGATCTCTTCAATATCACCATTAAGAAGCTATAAATGTTTACAATGTTTAATGCAGTTGCCATGGGACTATATCTTTTATATATGGATTATATTATTATTTTCTTTATTTAGAAGCAAGTGACCTTATTTCACTCCCGTAACACCTAACACGGAACTATTGTGTGCTGGCAAATTGGCGTATTGCACAACACAGGGCGAGTCGGGCCGAGGTCGACGTCTAATAATGTTCTAATAATGATTGATGATCTGCTATATAACTCTCTGGCTATATATTATCCTTGACAACAGCGATGACGGTGAAACTTGAACTACTTATAATATACTTATTTTTGAGCATGCATATTGTTTATGCGTAATTCCAAATAGCCGTTAAATAGCTTATTTTTTGTAATTTGTTACTTCTTATTATCCTTTAGCATAGAACTTTTCAACTAATATTTGCCTACTAAACATCGATTATATTCTTGTCCTTATAGTTTTTTGTAGTAACTTACCTATATATATTTATTATTTTTCCTTTTGCTTATATTGTACCTTGAGTACTGGCGGCTTAACACTTAGTAAGGTTAGCTTACTAAGTGTTAAGCCGCCAGTACTCAAATAATTCAGAGAATGTAGACGAAATTACCGTACAAACTTTAAAATGTATAGAAATGACGTTATGGTTCACATAACTTGCAATGCAATTGCAATTTACATCATTCGAGTACATTTTACTGATGTTATTTTTAACTATTCGAAGATGATCATTACTGAACCTTGGGTTAATAAAGCGATACTGACTGAGAAGCTAAAAACAAACTATATGCACCTAAGGTGCCAACGTGTAATTTGAACTATATGATAGTAAAAATATTAGTACCTATTCGTAACCATTTCAGCGATCTAAGTAACATTCCGGTTTTAATAAGATCAAAGTTTTAGTTGAATTAAGAAAGATCAAAATAATCTGATGGTGATTATTCAATATTTACCCATGAGTATAATTGTATCAAAGTTTTCATATTTCTCGTCAAAGTAATAAAAAAACAAGTTCTCAAGTAGTTTGCAGGGCGCTAAATCAAACACAGAATAACAATTGATTTGCTAAAGGTGACAATCGCTGAGGTTTAAAGGTATGTAACGCCATTATTCTATTCAATACGTCGGCGACGCACTTACTTTGCTATGAAATTTGATTATCCCCTCGTGTCCAACAGCGGCATCCTTTAACACTTGCAAATTGCGACCAAGAGTCAATTTCGACAAATACGGATGATGACTTATATCCGCAACAACTTTTATCTTCACCAATTGCTTGCTTACTTTGTAAAACTAACATTTTGTGAAAGTATAAACAATATTCTTCCAAAATTGGTCTCGCGGTATGTTTTCTACAATATTTTTCTATAGCACGTGTAAAATTTAATGACTTTGCATTTCTTAAGGTAACAATATAACAACACGCAATATGTGACGAATCTATTCAGACGATATCATTCAGAATTTCAAAGAGCCCGGCAGGCTTTAAGAGGTGTGTCGCACCGGCAGATCACAGACACCCTCTCGTAGTTTTGTTATTCAAATGTTGGGAGCACTAAACTCTCCTATTATTTACCAGTTGGTACTTTGACACCCGCTGTGCGACTGAATGCATAATAACTACGAACATTGCCGACTCTTCAACATGCACAATAGTAAAATTGCACTTTTGGTACGAAAATTAAATTTGAAGAAATTTTAATACATACTCGTATACTTATCTGTCAAGATTTAAGCCCTCCCATAAAATAAAATATGAATAAACGAAGATAACCATACATACCATTACTTAAAGAGATGAACGATCGAAAAGACGATTACCGTTACGAATGAGCTTTAAGCCAATGACATAAAAAATATTTTTTATACCAAACAGCACACACGGGCCGGGAGCGAGGCTCGGTCCGTAAGTCATCGAAGCTGTCAAGATAAGAATGAGTGAATGAACACCTGCCGCCACCGGTGTTACGCGCGCGCCTACGTACCCGCGTAACGCTTCTACATTATATTTATAATACAATTTTAAAGAAATCACCGTCGCTCACGATTTGTATTCTATGCTGCCTGAATTTAATGTTCACATTCGAATGTATCATAAATATTTTAAAACTATTATCGAGCAAACGTAATTACAAACTTAGGTTAGAGCGATTATATTCTTCAATCGAGTTTAAAATTAAGTATAATAATGATTGTCGTTGTTTTTAAAATATATCTGACGAGACATCCGGAACTACTTTTATTTTTATTGCTTTAAGTGCATATTTGTTGAGTTATGTGCTCATTTCTTGGCTTTTTATTGAGAGAGTATTATTAAGTGATATGTGAAGTACATCCGTCGAGATACTGAGGAATGTGTTTATTTTCCGCATTATTTTTTACTACTAGTTTCTCGGTAGAAATTAGTCACGGGGATACTCCGTGTTTATAAAAAATTAATATGGTCGACATACTCGTACTATTTATCGGTTTTAATTGGTCTAATTGTTGGGCGGAACCCTTCGTGGAACCTCGTAATTATCTTCTGGAGTAGTAATGCGTCATCTCGTATGATACTTATGACGATACTGATATATCACACTATTAGAATTTAGACTGGTTATAACAACAATGTAGTAAAATTATAAACGTTCAATAAAGATAAATATTAATGCTGGGGAATATGAGCTTCACTTGTAACTTTTATTGATAAATCGTTGTATTCTCTTCAAAAGTAGTGACAGCCAAGATCAATGTGGTTGGTTTTGTATTACATGTATCCACAAGGACTTATTTTATATTCAAAGCAGAATACACAGCTAGACTGAGTCGTCCCCATTCTTCGCTTATCAATATAATGCTGAAAGTATTGCCTTCTTACAATATTAGACATTCGATATCCTATTACAACGCCGAATAATAGTACCGGCGAAATACCTATATAATCTTTAAATGTTAGCAATCCAATAAATCAGTGGACGGAATACGATGAGCGTATTATTTTCATTGATAGTTATTTATCGGGCTCTTATTACACAATGTCAAACAAACAACATTGCATTTCAGAAACAGGTAATGATTTCCTTTGAAACACTGCTCGTGACGATTGTCACGACTTGTTCGGTATAATTTTAAAATATACAAGAATGCTGCACTAAGTACATCCACTTTGTTTCGAACTTAGTTGTCATTAATTGTAGGTTTACAAACATTATTGTTAACATATTGTCTTATATCAACTTTGGCGCCAATTTGTACTATGTCCTTAACGAAAAATTCCCCAATTGTAACTTCCATTCATTACAATCTTGATCTTTTAAAGGTTGTCTTTAAGCCTCAATGCCAACATATGAGCAAACAATAAGTAGTTGTGATATACACAAGTTCAAATTAAAATTATACGAAATTAACAAAAATATTTGTAAACATAAAAATATCCTGTTAACATAAAAGTAACTTACCCCAGTCTGGTATAATATTTTCAAATCTCCTTTCTGTGGCGTCGATATTCTCTTGTGCGGTAAGAACGAGAGCTTGTCTGGTCTCCTGAGGTGCAACTCTCCTGAAGGCCTAAACGCCTCCAACGGTGTTCTTATCACAGCTCGAACCCCGCAAAGTGCCCACGCTAACAGCAAAGGGGTTAACACTTGCATGTTCGCAGCACTAACAACTAAACACTTTTGAATCAACAGTTGTTGTAACGTTCGAATTGTTTAAAAATGTTGAACAGTGTTCGATATTCGGTGTGGATACGTGTTGGTGTCGCGTGCGTTGTGTCGCGTCGTGAGGTCGGGCAAGCTCGGACTGGCAGCAAGCGCGCCGAAGCAGGTACGACCTAGCCTACGCGCCCGGTATAACCACCTCCGACTGCGACCAGTGTGACTTGATTCTTTACAAGCTTTCCTGGCAATTTGGCGCGAGAACATTTTCTTTGATCAATAATTTAATGAATTAAAGCTCAAAAATTTTTATATTATTTTTATTATTAAACTCATCACTTTAAAAGGTTTTTCTTGTTTATACATTAAATACAATCTTATTCCTAATTTTTTTATAAAGTTACTATAAAACATATTACCTCTGTAATTTGTATGTAAAATTATAATTTTAACTTTGCGAATTGATGGGCATGTTTTGCCGTAAAGATAGCATCGAATATAGATCTTTTAATTTTTACGAGTATTATACTATCAATTTATGGAGAATTGGATTGAATGTGATATTATATATACGAAGTTTTTTGTACAGGTAGATGACGTCATAAAATATATATTTTCTTCGCAGATCAAGACTGTTCGGTTGCGTTGGGTTGACTTCCTACCGACGATGTTTTTTTTACACAATCTTGTTGCTCTGTTGTAAAGGCGCGTCCACAAATATTGCGCGGTGTATAATATAAACATTAATAAGGTTAACTTTATTATTGTTTTACGATCTTGATTGGTATCCGTCAAATGTTAGCGTAGGTGTTAACATTAAATAATAGAACATTTTATCATATATTTTATCTATAGCCATTTATTTTATTGCCTCATAGAAATGCTATTAAAATTGTTTTGTTTGATGGGTAGTTCCCCACATTACCCTTAATTTACCATATATAATTAATTGCCTACGCTTAATATTAATATTTGTTTAATATTAGTTTATTTGAAAAAAACTTACTAGTTCTATAATAATACCTTTAGTATGTAGATAAGTAGTTAAGTACCTACTCAAAAACCAAAACGTATCAGAATACCTTCTATAGCACATTAAAAAGTATTAGTATTTGTTATATTGCTTTATAAACATTTGGAATGCTTTCACTAAGTATGCACCTCTAAATAATCGCAACGTGTTTGAACTATGACACGCAAAAATCTGTTTAGAATATTCGATAAACATAATATACACAATTACCTAAAGGTAAATTTAACGATGACATTAGTAATAAATGAAGAACCCTCAAAGTATTTATATCAATATTCTAATAGTAGTACGACTACTTATAATAGGTACTAGTGTAGTATCTTTTAACGAAATATAGGGCAAGTTATTTCCAGAAACAAGGTAATCCACTTCACTCAAGTGCTTTGGGAAAAAAAGGTAAGAACAACAGATAATTCCGGTGATCACCGTAACAAGGAGGTTGTTATTTCCCGCAATAGGCTATTGACCAACAAAAGCACTAGCCACCGTCCATCGAGCATATTCAATTGTTTTACACACAAAACAATACCATTCATATATTCGTAGAACAGGATTTCAACTCATTGATGTGAATTCGAAAAGATTCCATTGTTAATGTAACGCGACCTTATGTCTGCCGTCTCGCTCGCTCCCATTCACCTCACGGCCGCATGAATGAACCGCTTCTTATGAATGGACACAGTCGCTATAGTACTATACGTACCTACCTGCGCTTGTAGGTATATGTGTTGTTTATATCAAGTTATATGAGTATCGAGGAACACAACATGTATATGCAAAGCTGTTGGAAGCGATGGCACGTGGTCAATCGTCTTTTTATTCTGTATACGTAATAAATGGAGAGGCAAACGTTGCTTTTGAAAATAAAGCGTGTTTTACTCGGATTGTGGACTTTGAATACGATTTTTGCTGATTATTTTATACACGTTTTTTGTTAGCATTTCTGTGAACTACTTATACCAATAAATGTTTCGGTAGATTAAGAAATAATATTAAAACACGAGTACCTCGTCATATCCACGATTAAATTTATGCGTTTTGCAAAACTGCTGGCTATGAAATCTAGTTCAAGAGTCTATGGGGTAATTACGACTCTGTGCCAGTTTTAAGGGACTCGGTTTTGTTAACATTGACTACGTTTAAATGTATTGAGTGACAGTAATATAGGAACTCTATGTGAAAGTAAATTAAAAAGACAACTCTTGGTTATCAATTATCATCTAATAGAATTTCTTCAAACTACGTGGTAATATGTGAACAGACAAATAAATAACCTTCTGAGTCATATGATCTCATGTGGTGACTGGGTGTGGTGATGGGAAGAACCGCAATCCTTTCAATCCATGAGTGTCGAAGAGGGGGACTAAAGACAATGTAGTGAGGAAAGTGCTAGAATTGCAATGCTTTAGAATTGTACCTTGAATACAGCGAAGGGCCAAAATTTCCTCACCGATTTTATTTACTGTAATTCAGTAATCATTGAGGTTAACTTAGTACGTACCTACTATGTTTTTAAACACACAATATGGCTTACTAGTCTGGTTTCGAACCCGTTACTTTAAATATAGAGTATACTGTCTTAAAGCTAGGCCATCACTACTACAAGAAGTTAATAAATAATCTTTTTCGATTTTACGAGCATACTTACTATCATAAATTACTAATCAATTAATTATTATTGTACTATTCTATACGTGAGTCGTAATTCGTGAGTAAGACAAAGCGAATTTATTACGTATCAAGCGTAATAAATTAACTTTGTCTTTGTTTATTAATTTTAATTTTAACACGACAAATTATTTTTAATAAAAAATTTTACCTCAGTTCATATGTTGCTTTTATCATTTTTGTAGCAATATGTAAAGCACCGATTTTAATTTATTTTTTCCTATTTTATAACATAAAAATATTTTTTACGTTTAGAGTTTAGTGTTTTACCTACATCACTTAGCATGCGCTTAAAATTCTGAGTTATGAAATTTTTTTTTAATCTGATGATTGAAAAGTAGGTTGAGTGTTTTTTTTAGCTATGTCCTCTCGTAGCTACCTGCCCAGCGAACTGACTGTAAATAAATTGGCTTAAATTTTATTTTTGTTATTCTGACGTTCATAAATGTTCATTCTAGTTTAAGTTTAATGGTCTAACCAGGTCTAATTAATGATATTATCTAACACTTTGTCCTAATAAGGGGTAATAAAAAGGGGAAAAAGTACTAAAAAGAGGTCTATAAGTCTATAATAAACAGGGAAGTATATAGGAGGTTTCTTTCAATTAGAAATCCTATAGGGCACATTCCATGTGTATTATTAATTGACCCAATCATTGTGATTGCACCGATTTTCTTATCTTTCTTTGTTTTCAAATGAATCGTATGTGTCACTCAGACACAATAGCGATTCTCCTTAGAACCATTAAGAGAAATATTTTTGAAAAGTACCTTACATTCCTAGAAAACTAGGTTTTTAAGGATTGAAGTAGCCAGGAAGGAGGTAACAACCTTTGACGTGAAGCTAACCTATATTAATTTGGTGTACTTTAAATGTAAGTGACGTTTAAACAACTTGCTTTGCTGCTATCACTGCGTTCAGTGGGTTTGATTTTCGCGCAGTGAATATTTTGTGATCTAAGAACAAAATGTTTTTCAAGAGTCAGTTTGTGTTTTGTTTTCAATAAAAAGTTGCATGGAACACAAATTGTAATTATGGGCAGCATCTTAGAAAAATATGCTTTTTAATTTCAGAAAGAAGTTTCTTTAGCAGCAAACATAAATATTCTTTTGTTTCAAAGTTTATTGTAATAAAATCATAACGAATGACCATTAAACCCATCATAATACCATTCCAAAGTAAATGCTAAGTGTGTCATATTTCAGTGAAAGGTGGCCTCACATTTTTCTTAGAACTTTTCCCCTCGGGCTTCGTCACACCGTAGAATGTTGGGATATGGTAAAGCGCTGAGGCATAAAACACTCTCGTTACGAGCTTCTATGAATCACTTCCCATAAAGCCATTGAATAAAATAAATTGTAGGGTTTTATGAATTACCCGTATAGTCTTCTGTAGAACATGCAACTACACCACTTCCCAATAATGTCGTCAGAGGAGGCTAAGGTAATCTAAGTATACTAATATATAAAGCGGAAGTGTTTGTTTGTTTGTTTGAACGCGTTAATCTCTGAACCTACCAGTCTGATTTGACAATTTTTTTCGCCTATGTTAGCCCAGTTCTCGAGAAAGGCTATGTAACATCACGCTACTGATGACCGGAGCAAAGCAGTACGCAAGGACGCGAGTTAAACCGCACCGCGTTAAGCTATTGTCATATAAAGGACAAAGGCATTAGGTAATGTGCAATAAAAATCATCTTACTACAGTCACCAAGCCGCCCATCAAGCGTAGGGACTATGGCAAAACCTTGACTTTAGTAAATAAAGGCTACTTTTTGCAGAATGTGTTTTCTGGCTGATAAAGCGATAAGATGAATTGCACCTAGATTTTGATTTAAGTACTACTTATCTATCTTTAACGTGTACTTAAAATGAAAGAAAATATTTTAATTTACATTTGACCTGCATTGATTTGGCTCTTTAGTCAAAGGCTCTTTAGTAGTAGGCTGCTCGAACTTATCCCGCAGAATGAGTTGACCTATCGAATGTTTTTAATCGGACAACTTATACCATTTATATTTTATTTGAGGATTTGTAAAGACACGAAAAAAAGTGTTTATTGTAGATATACCTTTACAAATGACAAATTTAGGATCTGCTCTCTACCCGTGTCAGACATTGCAGTCATATGAACAATAGGTACAATTTTATGAAATGTCTTACTAATATTTTATAACTAAAAGCCATAAAAATCCAGGGTCAGTATTTTTGAAGACAGAATTGTAGTATTTTTGAACCTAATATATGGAGCCGTAAATAACATCAAGGTAAACATCTGACGTTTTTAGAACTGCCAATCAAAATGATAAATGAATAACAATGCCGCCACCTTCACTTAATGTTCCTATACAAATTTCATGTAAGCTAATTTTAGTACTTACTTATTTTACTGCAAACTTTCAACAAAAACCGTTACACAAAACATGATTCACAACTTCGTTTTTATGTATCGAAATATGATTGAAAACTGCTAGCAATACGAGGTTAGCTACTCAATGCATTTTGTTCTACACGTTTTATCATTTATAACTTATACCTGTGTCTAAATGAAATAAAATAAACAACCCACTATCGAAGTAGGTACTGTACGAAGTTATAATCAAACACAGAAAGGGCGGCAGCATCCAGAACTAAGAGAGAAGGTACTGCGATTACCAATTAGACTGCTGAATCACCAGTAGACGTTTTGAAATGAATGTGTGAAATGATGATCATGAAAACAGATGCTATTAAGTTTTTGTTCATGTTGAAAGTTTTCAATAAACACCAGAAACAAAACATTTTTATTGTTAATACTTATATTAATGTTAGTTCTAACATAAAGATTAGGATTGTTTATTAGCGCCACTGTATTAAGACATTAACAAAACGTTTTAATAAATAAGGCGCTTGTACATAAATGTTATAATAATTATTTTGGGGCGCGACCTTTAACGCGCCCTTGCCGTTATGTTACAGTGATTAATTTATATTTCTATTATAAATTGTTACCATGTTTAACTTATGAAAAAATATTAATATTTTTCTACCTAGCACGTAGTAGCTTAGGTGTTTTATTTATTGTAGTAAGTAGCTACCTCGTATTTAGGAAAGCGTTCAATAATATCAACTATCCAAAAAATTAAAACATTTGACTGTATACTCAATAAAAGTCACAGTTTTTATTAAAGCCTTACACGAAACCCAATTGAAAAAATATCGCACTATGGTCACGTTCTAGAGTGGTTATAAACGTGGGTAACAGGGGAGCACTCGAGTCTTTGTGTAGGGTGATAGACAATAGTGTCTGGAGAGGCACTTCACTAAGACGGTCAGCGTTTTTTTGTAGAGCTGTTTACACCTTCCAGCTACATCGGCACGCGCAACGCTGTATACCTGTAGGGTTGTACGCTGTATACCTAATGGAAGAAATATAAAATGTTTAATTTTATATTTCTTCATAGCAGTTTTATAAAGAGTACATTAAAAGGAGATAGGTGATTACAATGATTAAAAGAAGAAAATATGGTGGGCAGGAGAGGACGAGGAAGACCGGGACACAGTTTTTAAAATAAGTTAAAGAGATGGTTAGGGTGTTAGGAAATTATAGACCTTACATGCGATAGAGAAAATTGAAAAGAACTGCAACTAACAAGAGCAGTACTCTTAAATAGAAGAAAATAACCGCATAAACGGATGCAATGGTTTCTAAAATCAGATATCTTCAATCCAATAAGGAAGTACCTATATTTGAACTTTGATGCAATCAAAAATGTTATATTAATGTTTTGTTTACACATAATAACGAGGTGTTCACACGCTAATGTAAGCGTGCTTCGCTTCTACTAAATTCCTCAACATTATAAGAAAAATTAACAAATTTCACCTATTTTAATTATTGATTGCTAATGCCCTAACTTTTGTTAACAAAACAATTTTATGGCTGGCTTTTAATAAAAAGCAATTAGAGAAAAGTTATTTTATACTCAAGATTTTTTATATAAGTCTTTAAAAATAAAGCAACCCTGCTATATATAACAAATATTCGCAGCATGGGTTCTGTTTCTTTGTCATGGCATTCGTGATCAAAAATATTAACTTTAACCTGTCATACATATCTTGATGGCAAGTAACTTCAATATTAGGAACACGAAAGTGATAGTAACATTCCCCGTTTTAATTACAAAATAAAACTTGGGTCATTTGTAACAAGCAGTAACTTTAAACGATCTTGGTCGTTAAAACTTTATATAGGCGATTATAAAAGCTGTGAACACGCGATACTTAACATAATTTTAATCAGTATCACCTCTGATTTAAATGGACCATCCATTTGTATACTAGTCATAGTCATAACTACCTGGAACCTGACAAAGAGATAATTTGACAATTGAACATCCATGTAGGTAAGTACTTAAATTGACAAACTACCAGCGTTGAAACTAACCAATATTTTTCGGTGCCTTCAAAAAAACTAACATACTTCATTTTCAATGCATTCCTCTATACAATTAACTGTCGTGTTAATAGCTACCCCATGGCTCACAATATTAAATACATACTACTGTAATTATATTACAATGGGCAATTTTCATGAAAAGATCAAGGTTCATATTATTTGTTTTATCATATTATTTATATAATATTTGGATAATATGGGGTTAATTTTCCATAAAACTGTTTTATAACGACATAATCTCTTTACTCTTATGTATCGTTTTTGTTTAATCTTAATGAATAATTTGCGTTCCCATAGGTGCTTTAAAAATTTCATTTTTATTATATAACAATAAATTTGAAATGTATTTTTTATTTATTTGTTTTATAATCAAAATGTTTCATTGCTACTATTGCTAGTAGTGATCTAAATGTTTAACCGACTTCAAAAAGAAGGAAATTCTCAATTCGTCGGCACCTTTTTTATTTTTTATGCATGTTCCCCGATTACACGAAGATGGCTAGACCAATTAGGTTTTTTTTTTTTTGAAAGGGTATTCTTACCAGGTGGCCCCATGATCGTCAAGTCAGTATCTGATGACGGGATCCTGGAGAAATAGAAGGAACATTTCAAATTTTAAAGACACTCTTGAAGCGATTTGGGTAGTTTTTTTACCCCTTCACAGCGTTCCGGCGTGATGTTATGTTATGAACTGGTGTAAACAATAGATAAACATGAGATTTCAGCAATCCCAGTCCATTTGTTATCACTTATTGAGAAGTTCCGTTGCCTATCTTCGAAGTTCTTCATCAGATCATTGTCAAATTGAAATGGTACCACTCCGAGGTACTTTCTCGGAGTGGTACCATTTCAATTTATATATATTGTTTACACCAGTTCATAACATAACATCACGCCGGAACGCTGTGAAGGGGTAAGCACATGTCATGTCATCATCATCATCATATCAGCCACAAGACGTCCACTGCTGGACATAGGCCTCCCCCAATTTTCGCCACCGTTGTCGGTCGTTCGCCGCCCTCATCCATCGGTTGCCCGCCACCCTTATAAGGTCGTCGGACCACCTTGTGAGGGGTCTGCCCACGCTGCGTCTTCCGGTTCGTGGTCGCCACTCTAGAACCTTTCTGCCCCAGCGGCCGTCAGTTCTGCGAGCTATGTGTCCTGCCCATTGCCACTTCAGAGAAGCAATTCTGCGAGCTACGTCGGCTACTTTGGTTCGCCTGTAGATTTCTTCGTTTCTCAAACGATCGCGCAGGGAGACGCCTAACATAGCCGGCTCCATCGACCTCTGAGCGACTTTGAGCCTTCGGATAAGACCCATAGTCAGCGACCACGTCTCTGCTCCGTATGTCATCACTGGCAACAGACACTGGTCAAAGACCTTAGTCTTGAGACACTGCGGTAGTGCGGACGTAAAGATATGTTGTAGCTTCCCGAACGCTGCCCAGCCGAGCTGGATTCGACGAGTGACCTCTTTCTCGAAATCGGACTTACCTAATCGGACTGTTTGTCCCAGGTATATGTACTCGTCAACGAATTCGAGCATCGAGCCTCCGACCGTGATAGGAGTGGGTGTAACATGGACATTGGTCATGAGTCTTGTCCATGTTCATTTTTAGGCCCACTTGTCGAGAGACTCTACTGAGGTCATCGAGCATTGCACTGAGGTCCTCCACGGTCTCAGCCATGACCACGATATCGTCCGCGAATCGAAGGTGAGTGATGTACTCGCCGTTTATGTTGATGCCAAGTCCATTCCAGGTCAGAAGCTTAAACATATCCTCCAGTGCAGCGGTGAACAGTTTCGGAGATATAACATCTCCCTGTCGTACTCCTCGCTGCAACTGGATAGGTCTTGAGCTCTGACCATTAATTCGTACTGACATGGTGGCGTTTTCATACAAACACTTGAGCACTTCGATATATCGATAGTCAATATGGCACCGTTGGAGGGACTGCAGCACAGCCCAGGTCTCGATCGAATCAAAGGCTTTCTCATAGTCCACAAACGCTAAGCATAGGGGCCGGTTATACTCTGTGGACTTATGTATAACCTGCCGCAGCATGTGTATGTGGTCTATGGTACTAAAACCTTTTCGGAAACCGGCTTGTTCGGGAGGCTGGAAGTCGTCGAACCTGTTTGCGAGACGATTAGTGATGACTCTCGAGAACAGCTTATAGACGTGACTCAGGAGTGTGATAGGTCTGTAATTCTTCAGAAGGGTTTTATCGCCCTTCTTCACCCGCATCTTGAAGAACAGCTCCACAACACCCCTGTGCCATGCCTGCGGCGTTTTACCCTCGAGGAGGATGGCACTAAAGAGCCTCTGAAGGGCCTTCAGGACAGGATTTCCGCCTGCCTTCAGTAGCTCGGCTGTGATTCCATCCTCACCCGACGCCTTGTTGTTCTTGAGCTGTCTGAGGGCCATACCAATCTCGCACAGGCTGACGTCCGGGATATCTTCGGTGTAATGTCGAGTTAACCTAGCTCTAGGATCTGATGCTAGGGAGCTAACAGGTGCATGTTGTGTCGTGTATAACTGTCCGTAGAACCTCTCGACCTCCTCTAAAACCTCTGGCTTAGACGAGATGAGCCTGCCGTCCCCAGTCTTCAGCTTGACAAGTCGGCTCTGCCCAACAGACCGATCTCGTGCGAACACTTTCAAGCCTTTGTTGCGCTCTATAGCCTCTTTAACACGTTGTGTGTTAAATTGGCGAAGGTCGCGAGTCAAAGACTTGGAGATCCGTCTGTTGAGCCGCCGATAGTCACTCGCTTCCTCTGGGGACCGCAGTACCATCCTGCGCCTTTCGTCCATAAGTTCGAGGGTCTGGTCGGTGATCTTTCTCGGTCCTTTACTGCGGCGGGCTTTAAAGATGTTAGACCCTACCGAACGGACAGTTTCCACGAACCTGTTGCCGTATTCGTCCACGTCTACGCAATCGCCGAGGCTTTCGAAGCGGTTAAGAAGTTCGAGTTGGAAGCTCTCGGAGCTTTGAATTTGAATCGGTGCAGGTCGGAGCGCAGACTTCATCAGTCGAGACCGGTCCAGCTTAGGGTTGATATTTAATGTGCCTCGTACCATCCGGTGATCGCTTCCGGTTTTCACCGCATTGATCACTGAGACTTCATTAAATATTTGCCGCCTAGTCGACATGATGAAGTCAAACTCATTTTTTGTGACACCATCAGGACTAATCCAGGTCCATTTGCGGCTATCGCGCTTCTTGAAGAAGGAGTTCATCATAAAGAGGCCCTCCCTCTCCATGAAGTCAGCCAGCATTTGGCCCTGGGGATTCCTGGATCCAAATCCAAACTGCAAAATGGTACACATGTCATGTGTACCACTATAAATAATAAAAAATAAAAAAATTCTAACTTAACTAAATCAAAATACGAATTACTTTGTGCTGAGTAAATAAATTTTTTACTTTTTAGTTTTCTTCCTGTTTGGATTCGTTTTTTTTTATATTATTTTATTATGATCAGTTATTATGTCAATTAATTTGTCAGGTTTTATTGAAACTTTTACTACTAGTCGGATGCCTGTATAATAAATTATGGGCAACCTGAATAAATTCTGACTTGGTTGAGCACTAACCACTACATCAGCATTTCTTACATACTAAATAGGTACTACCTGCGGTCTGTAAGTCTCCCTTTAGAAGCCCTATCACTAGTAGGTGCGAACTTATTCAGGTTGATATGATAACGTGACCGATATCTATAACTTGCTAATGCTTTGTCGATATAAATACGAAGTGCTGGAATTGAACGGGCTACGAGCAAATCAGTGACGTAATATTTCCTTTACCAATAAATTTATAATATTTATAGTATATTATATAGTAGCTCTAAAATATTTTTTCGGGTCATAGGCACACTGGTGACATCACAAAATAATTTGTATGAAAATTGGACAGAGCCTCTGGTATTTACTCTGAGAACTAAATAGACAAACGCACGCACTGCGAGTTAGGTACAATAAGTAGCCATTATTAATTATGTTTTGTCAATTACCGATAGTTTCACTATTACGTCAACGTGCAAGATCAAGTTAAAGAAAAATAAACTCATTAGCAATCGTATGACGTCAGACTCGAAAAGGTTTATTCAGCCATCATTAGACATGATTATGGGGTATAATGGGGTTTCTTGTTAAATGTCGCCATTCAATGGTGTTTGTGTCGGTAGAGGTCACACGTGGGCGAAATCGGGACTTACACGTGTAACATTAGACGAGGTCGGGCTATAATGCTTCAGAATTCGTTCATTGAGAATTGGTTTGCGTATATTACTACGACCTATACTACTGGTGCTTATGGTATATTTGTAGGTAAGTAAATGTTTATTTGTATTCAATTATGTCGATAAAACCATCTTATAATAGCAGGAATTGTGACATGTTGAGATTATAACCACCTCAATCGCCGATCCGCGTGCTAAGCGCGACGATTATAGTAAAACTCTCTTAATATTTAAAGAAGGCTAATGCTAGACTGCGGACGTCTTTAGCCTAAAATGTAAACACTTCAAAGTTAGCCTTACAGTCTAGATTAAAATCACGAGTCATAAATTTTATTGCTTAGCTTAGAACTTTCGTAGGTAATTAAACATTAACCAACAAAAATTTTAAAGTAACTAAATACTTACCCTTATTTTGAAATGTTTATGTTATTTTGTAATGTTTTATACAGTGTTATTCCTAGAATGTGTACAATCCTTCCAAATGAAAGTAGAGAAATTATTTCCTATAAAATATTAGTTTGCTCTGGTAGCACTTTCATATTGCTATCATTATCTTGATATTGCACTGCATAGTTATTTAACCGTACCTACTTCCTCCAAAGGTATTCACTTAGTTTTATAATGAACGTCTTACAACATTACTTGTCGGTTACCGCAACGCCATTATGTAATTTGTTTACACCTACCCACAGGGTAGTGGGTTCGAAACCCACTCGTTGAAACCCACTGTTTCCTTCCTTCGTATATGGACACTTAAATACCTCGGGTAAACTTACCTTGGAATAAGTTTGTACAATGAGTTAGCACTATAACAAATAGCGACACTAGTCCTTTTGTTATTCCTTAGATAACATAAATTTTACTAATGATGATGAATAAATATGGTGATAATATTAGCTTTGTGGGGATATTTAGTTGTGGATATATATATATAGATATACCTTTCATAAATATCAGACAAAAATAAACTATTTAAATGTTATATTAAATAAGCTTTTTGAAAATATGCTACCCTGACAGCAAGTGGAAGGTTTGCCCTTGGGCAGCCGCCGCCATGTTTGGTTTACTTAAATATGACCGTACGTACCTATGACTTATATCTAGTTGTTGCACGCGTTCAATTGTTATTTTTAATTGATATGTTCAAACACAATTGTAAAAAATTGTTAATGAAATAAATAATTAAATAATAAATAAAATAAATAATAAAATTACTTGTCTAATTATTATTGTAGTAAATACTAGTAGGGAAAGGATATAGCCTAGTTTCCGTCAAATATGCGATAAAACGGACAAAGTCAATACATCTACTCTAAATATTAAAAAAAGAAGTTAATTGTATAAATTGTATAGGTAATTGTGGTAATTGACAACGTACAGCCAAAACTTCTGCGACTACACATCTTATTGTATTTTGCAAAATGCAGATTATTTAGCTAATGTGACGCTCACACAGATGCTAAAAAAGTCCACCAAAAAGAGCAGGCGCATAATATCTTCTCTATTCGTCTTTTTTTTAGTATGACATAAATAAAATAATTATACATTACATTAAATTCTACTTTGAATATGCGAAAGTAACTAGGTATATCTATAAATACAATTCAATAAACAGTTACATTTTTATATTTAGAAATAAAATAACTTTTTATCTGTAAACAAATTTGTACGCATAATATGAACGCCTACTCTCGACACTGCTCTGATTTACTATATATAGCTTGGCTGTATAAGGCAAACGATTAAATATCGTACACGAGACTTATTCGACTATATGTAGGCAGCAGAGCCTTATGACGATTATAGCGTGACCACCTGTTTACAACATAATCGGTTAAACGGAAATGATACTTATGTTTTTGGACAACCAGCTGTAGACAGCTGTGTGGTTTTTAATTGCCTCTAATCGCTTTACGTAATATTTGGCTTTTATAGACATTATTTGAAAACACGTGAAGGTGATACTAAACTATTCTTAATATATGTAAATATGTCAATCATATAAACCTTTCTAGGTTACACTTTTGAGTTGTCTTTAAATTTTGACTAGAGGTTCTCTTGGGGATTTGCCTTTCTTCAAGCCTTCGTCGCTTCTCTATGCCTGGATTCGTCCAGGGTAAAAGAAGTGTTACTTTTTCGTGCAGTTTTATTTATAATGTACCATATATGGCCTAATGATAAGTGATTGTTGTAGTATATGTAGCTACATGACTGTGGTCTAAAAAAAATAAACCCAGAACCGAAATCACGGCGCTCGTCGTAACTTTAATGTCTAATCGATCACTTTAACAACTAATCCGGACATTCGTTCATCATGGGAATTTTAACCCCTCAAAAAATTGATTTTCAGAGTAAGTATGTTATTCTATGCTATAATATCTATGAAATTGAAGATTTTGGAGTCAAATACTCCTATAGAACAAATTACTTTAATATAACACTTAGAGCAAATGAAGCAACTGTATCTCGCGTGTCTATCGGCTAATTAGTCGACATCAACCATGAACTTATGGTATAATGGACTCGTGATATGTGCCTAGTATGGCATTGTAAAGACACGTGCTCACGGGACATTAATTGTGCAATATAAATAAATATAGCTGATATAAGTGTTTCATATGAACGGATATAGGCATCGTTATTGTATAATTATATTTATAGTGAATTATTTTGATATACGTGTTAAAAATGACACCGGAAATATAAATTTGCGCTTTTTGTTTATTTTGCAAGATTCAAAGTAATTTACAAATATTATAACATGCCAGCCGTTTTTCATTAAAAAGTTTAGTTAATATTGCACTGTCATCAGTGTCAAATTTAACTGCAATTTGGTGTGAAATCACCAAAGCAATTAAAATTTTTACTAATAACCTTATTATTGTATTTATTTAGAAGTTTAATTAACTTTTTAGAAGCATAGTAATTTTCAAGATGCACTAAAGCTGTCGTGCAAACTTTCATAAATATCTTTGTCTGTTCTGGTTTTAAACTTTTTCGTACTTACAAACAGTAAATAAGCAAGCATTTAATGCAGAATAGACAATTGTAATAAAAAAAACATCACATGCACATGGTAATAACGTCACTGTATTGGCGCTAACATACAAACTTCTATTGCAGAATTATCACTTTCTTAGCTTAGCTTAACTCTAAAAAACTTATCACAAGCACAACATCAAAAACCTTTATTAAGTTTTAAACTATTATGTTGTGAAAATATAACGCGATCCAAAATGAAAGTTAATACTAAATCTGTGTTAATTCAGAGCATGGTCAATTTTTGTGTCTACTTAATCCAAAATCCATTCACCGATTAGATAGTGGGTAACTAAAAAAATGCAAACATCTTCACAAACTTTAGGATTCTAATATTTTAGAGGATATAGATAGAGGATTATAGTCGTTAAGTTTAAACAAGATTATCCATTTAACACGGTAAAACTTTTATAATCTCTTGAATACGTGGCCTTAACGATTTGAGGACGTAGTGACAGGTGCCCTGCAGGAAATAGGTTCTTAGCGGCATGTGGGCACCGGCAGACGAGATTGAACCCGCTTCCCACCGACATTGAGAAAAACTACACATTAGCCGTGTGAAAAAGCTTGGACCTTTGGATTGAGCCCAGTAGTAGGTACCGTGTTTTATAAGTAACGGTATACATTCATATCGATTATCATGTCACCTACATTTAGTTCAAATTGTGTTTATTATAATCTCTTTCGAAGTATCAATCAATCATATAATCTACTTTTAATTAAATCAATCAGTAATTTATAAAATCTAAGTAGGCAGGCTAAGGTTCTGATTATCAGATGAAACCAATAGGGAGGTACCATTACATTATTGTCCCACTGCAGAGTAAGAGCCTCTTTTAAAGTAAAACTTTTTCGTGTATACTTGTATTTCTTTTTCTTATGTTAGCGAAACTTTCACGAATCTGAATTTATTTTATTTTATTAGATGTACAAACAGTTTACATTCATCTTACAGCTAACAAGATTTAATGACAAATGTTCTTAGTCTAGAATGCAAACCTATAATAGTACACACAACATGCATAAGGTTGCTAAGCACAAACATCACTATAATACAAAAGCTACGTTGCCGTGCAGATCAACTAATAAAACTTAAATTAAAATTTTGAAAACAGTTGCAGTTAGTGTTTTTACCTTATCAGCATTAACGTTATTAATGAATATAGAAAATTAAAAGAGGAAAAATTACTTAATGCAGTCTATGTATCCAAAAATATTCCTTCGAAAGGAAATGTAATTAGGGTTAAACAAATCAATATCAGCCGTTCTGTTCGCATCTCTACCAGCGGAAGTAACTAAGTCATTGTAAGCACGACACATACGTGTAAGAGGATTATAGAAAGAGGTGTTGTTTGTATAAACGTTTAAACCGAAGGGTTTTGGATGTCTTGGATTGGGTTTAGCATTAAAGTCTAGACATGACAACAGCGGCGAAGAAGTAACTTGTGAGTGTATCAATTTGTGTAAAAATAATAGGTCCTGAATATGCCGACGTGAACTGAGTGTGGAGGTTCTGAAATATAATAGTCTCTCTTTATAGGAAGTCAGCTCGCGGCCTAGATGATTTCTGAATGCAATAAATTTTAGGGCTTTATTTTGCACTTGTTCAAGTCTGTCGGTATGCACTTTATAACAAGGCGACCAAACGACACTGGCATATTCCAGAATGGTCCTTATAAGGATGTTGAAAAGGTAGATAAAGCTAGATGAGTTTTTAAAATTCTTGGTAGCTCTGAATATGAATCCAATAAGTTTATGTGCTCTATTAACTATGTCATCATAGTAGTCACGAAAAGTGAGTTTGGAGTCGAATCGAACACCCAAGTCCTTTACTACTGACATACGTTGTAGGGTTGTACCCTCTAATTTGTAGTCAAAAATATTTATATTCCGTTTGTTAGTAAATGACAAGACTAAACATTTATCGATGTTGAGGTACATACAGTTTGATTTGCACCAACTGGCTATAGTGAGGGCATCTTTTTGTAGAAATTTACAATCACTTTCATTAGTCACCGAGGTATACACCTTTAGATCATCAGCATAAAGAAGACATGGACACTGTAACCTGTCCACAAGGTCGTTTATGAATATGTTGTAGAGCAGTGGCCCTAGGTGCGACCCCTGAGGCACACCAGATCGAATAGACCTCGATGACGATTTAAAACCCTTCATTGCAACAATCTGACTGCGGTTAGACAGGTAAGATTGGATCCATGGATGGAATTACGAAAGCTTTGTAAAAAAGTACAAGTCAAAGCTTAATTACATGAGATTATTTTTTATATTTTATCCTATCTGCCTGATGGTTAACGGTCAGTGGATTGAGGAGTGATGGGCGCTATCCTAATCAACGGGTCGTTACCCGAGGTACCATGCAGTGGGTGGACCCATTGGTGGGACTCCCGTGGTCTCATGGCACTAGGAATTGTTTCATGGACTTCAAAATGAATACCATTAGTTAAAAACAATAAAATTTAATTCAATTCAATTCAATATTTTATTTGCATATTCCACAATGTTTCTTAGGTGGTAGGTAGTATTATGTTACAATTGTGGGCCTTGTAAGGCACAGCAAATTAGTATAGAATAGAAGAGGGAGCTCCATTCTAAAAATTTAAACAAAAGAAAAAAAAAATTAAAATAAATAAATTAAATTAAAATAACTAATAACTAAAATAAAAATTAATAAATAGGTAATAGTTAAAAAAAATTGAAATTAAAATTTAAAATTTAAAATTTGGTAAAAAAAAAAAAATTACAATAGATAAATAAATTACAATTCACAAAAAAAATAAAAAAATCGACGAACATTATCTATTCAATTTACTCATTTATAAGCAAATAAAGTCCCACCGGGACCACGGGTAACGACTGCAATCAACACTCACTACAACAACTTTCAGACTTATTGTTTTCACGACCCGCTTCTTTCTAGTATTTACATTTTACTACTCTTACCGCAAGGAGCAGATACATGTTTTTTGGCGAGTGTATACATTTTCTAAACTTTAATTATATCTGTTTTCTATGAGACAAGGTGCTACCGACGTTTGCCTATCCGTGGCACACTTCTAACTCTTACTTTTTAACGGAAAGGGCAGACCTGTGTCATTATCGAATATCCTCTGAGTATCGGATTTAATTTGTTCTTATGTTATGCGTTATCGTGACGGGAAACCGTCGACAGGAAGCGAGTAAAAATGTAATGTCGGCCGAGTAATGGCAAGCCAACACGGATAGGCTTTTTACTTCGCTATAGTAGGGCTGTCTCTCGTTTAAGATAAAATCTACGATGCTCGTATGAAAAAACGTCTAATAAAACTACTTTCGAAATGAAAAGTACGCCTTTGTAATTTCAGATTTTTAAAAAGAATAACATCCCTTAACTTCCATGCTCAAAAGTGACTGCTTTATGTCAATATCCGATCTATATTCAGTCTTTACTTGAGAACCCTGTTCAAGTAGCCAGTGACAAATTACGCTTCAGCGACCTGAGTTTCCGATTTGATGGCATCTACTGCGTTGTCAAAGAAATACTCTGATGCCAAGTTTTTATACGTAATTGCATGACCAAATAATAAGTGTCGAGTAACAACCTAGATGGACAAAAAAGATGTCGGTAATTTAGAAATTATGAGGAAATTTGGTATAAAATTAAAGGTTTTGTTTTTTGACATATTAAAGAAAAATATAGAAATATTCAAAGCGATTTTTACATTTTATTTTTATATGGAATTGTTTAGGTTTCTTTTAAGATTTACGGGGTGAAATTTGAGTTGGTGTTATAACCGGTAGGTAGTGCAAGCATTTTTCTATGATCAGTTCACTAGAATAGAGCTGCCAAGAAACGAACAAGAAGTATTAGCAAGAGAATAAGAGTATTCTTTGTTATCGTTATTGTCTTAAATATCAGTGCTAGTTAAATTATTAAACAGTATTTTGACTCCCGAACATTTAATAAAATAACTGCATTTATCGTATTATATCACGAAATATACTGTGTCACATATAGTTAGCTATATGTAAGTTTAAATCTTAAAGCTCAAGCATCAATAAAGAAAGCACATAAATGTTAGTTTTTCCGCGCATACGTCGCGGTCGTCGGTAAACACAGACGACCGCCAAGTAACCGTATCTGTTATCACCTCGGGATGTAGACTAGTATTTATTACTTTACACTTAGTCTTGCTTTCTTGGTCTGATGTATCCAGTACTATCCAGTCGTCCCTGTCAATGGTAGGTAGGTACAATGACTTACGTTGTGTTGTTAATACAGCATTTATCATTCTGTCAACTGCGAAAAAGAATAATAATGACTGAACTAATGTGGAGCTATAGATGCAATGACGACGGCAATGCATTTAAGTAGTAGGCAGACGCCTACGCCGCCTTTTAATAAAAATAAATCAATGTACAGATATTTTACTATATTATCATATTGCATGCTTCATACTATAAAGAAGAAAGCTGCTATTTTATAATTTACTTTGAATCTTGGCCGTGGTCGTGGTCATAACATAGGATTGTCAGGTATTTACTTAAATGTATTATTTTATCCTTGTAGATTTCATCCTTGTTTTATACTACTTTGATAAAAAAGTATTCAGCCTATCTGGTGATAAATGGTTACGGAAGCTTATGGACATTGCCGTACATTGAGAGATATGGAAATGAAACCGAGGGGAATTTCGTCCTACGCTTTAATGCTCTCACTCACCTCATGGAACGCATTAATGTGAATACTATTGCTTTACCCCCATGAGACCGTATGGCAGATACTTCCCCGGTCATCCCAGTTTTATCATACTAACCTTGGAAATGAATAGATAGTGATAAATCAAAATTACCTACTAGACCATAGACTGCATGGCCATATGTAGCTATAAAAACTAATAATGAACTTAAAAATGATATCTACATTATTACATAAAGCAGATGAGTTTGTTTATTCTTTTGTTTGCTTGTTTGAACGCGCTAATCTCTGGAAGTAACAGTCAAATTTGAAAAATTGATTTTGCGTATGTTCTTGAGGAAGGTTATAGGCAATATAACATCACGCTACTGGCGACGGGAGCAGAGCAGTAAGCAAAGACGCGGATGAAACCGCGCCGCGGTAAGCTAGCTAACAAATATAATCATTTAATTTCTTGTTCTACAGTAAATGAATAAATTCGTATCAATTATTATCTACTAGTAGTTACGTGATAGCGATAATCTTCCACCCTGACAACTAGTACCTTAAATAATGAAGCGCCTTCACAACGGTCACGTCTAAAATATTAAGCTAATTATATGGCGTTTGAAACATAATAATTATATAACATTGTGCATATGCTATATATACCTGACGAATGCACGAAGTATCGATCAAAATAATCCTACAAAATAAAACAATAAACCTAACGTTATTTCAGCACCAGGTGGAAAGTTTCGCAAGTTTTTTTTATAAAATTAAAGAACTTTTTAAAATTGATTCTTAAATGTGTGTTTCTTTAAAAACTTTAATGTATTTCTAATGAGTTTGAACACGAGAACAGAGTGGAGTGGTTTGTGTGGCGGTGTCTTGGTCTGGACCTCGTAACTTCACAAGACATTAGTCGAGCAGTAGCCCATAAAGTGTCCCTGCTTCTAAATAGTAGCTTTTAGTATTGCAGTAGAAAACTCTATACCTGACTACTTTATAGACTAGTCGGTCTAAACAAATTTATTTATTTAAAAAAGTCAAATTGAGCTTCCAATAGAACAATAGTTACACTTTGATTTTTCGTTGAATTCTATTGCCTAAAAATGCCAAAAACTGCAACATTGGCCAAACAAATTGTCATCAAAATAACTTGCGTACGTCATTTGTTTTGATCTTAGTAACTGTTAAAACAGACTCAAGACGAGATCATAGTTTTGCGCAACAAAACAGATGGCTTTCCGTTCTACTTAATGTTACTCGTAAATAAATTGTACAGGAGTTTAAAAGTGCGTTAGTGCTGTATGACACTTCTTTGCTGTTTATTTAAGGCAATAATTTTAAATGCGCATCAAAAAACTTATCATGCATTAAATTGGATTCACCAATTAAATATTTTTACTTCAAATAAATTATTTTACTGCAAATAAACCAATTGTTTAACAAAACTAGTACTAAAAGAAAATATACATCAACTAAATAGTAATAGTACCCATAACACAAGCAAATATAATTGCTTAATTTGGGGCTAGATGGCGTTGTGTGAATGTGGTAGAATATTATTATTATTATTATTATAAATCACATCACAAAATTTGTTTGATGTACTAAATTATGAGTACCATGTAATCAAAATGTTCTGATTGCACAGCAAATTTACACGAGCGTAATACATACCTAATACTTTCACTCGAATCGATATAACTACTCTTGCAACATATTTTCCAAGGACGTTTCCAAAAGAAGAACGAAAAACAAATTGCTACCAGATCTGTAGGTTAGGTTAAAACTGTGACCATATAACGTCAGAAACATTTTTTTATTGTAATTTAATTTGTATAGGTCATAAAGATGCAAATGATTTGTTATTGACTAAGCAATTGACTAAATAGAAACGGTAAATTGAAAACTGACGTTAGAAATTCGACAACAAAAGAAAAAAAATTGGACATGAATTTAAAAAAAATTATTTATTTCTATTTACTTATTCGAGGTTTTCCCGAGAGACTACAACTTGGAGTTCTTCAAGAAAGGAGTTAAAAGGTTTTTAACAGGGTCGACAACGCGCTAGTGATGCTCCTGGTGTTGCAAGCGTCCATAGGCTACGGTAACTGCTTACCATCAGGCGGGCCGTATGCTTGTTTGTCACCTTAGTCGTATAAAAAAAAAGATTTATTGTGCGCTAGTTATTATTAGATATGCATTAATAAAGCTTCACTTTTAAATAAATAGCTATGCTTCACGAACTTAAATTGTTGCTGCAATTATATATATTTTGAGATAACTAATTTGCTGTCCAATCAATATTTCTGATGCAAATGCGGATTTTTTTTAAATACAAAAGGAAGATTTTTTATTTTTCTGGTAAATTCTACTCTTTTTAAATGGAGGCGCGTAGGTCTTATCTAGTTAGGCCGCTATTAGGCCACTATTAGACTATCATAGAAATATGATCATAGATGTGTGAGTCATTTTAATATGAAGAACATATGACGGTATAATAACTCCATGTCTAATAGCGGCCTACGACAGTGCTAATTTTATTCTATGTTTAATTATTGTGGCCAATGTATGCTTACTACATGTCTGTCTATCCACCTATATCATTTAACATCAGCATATCATCATATCGACCCATTATTATCCCACAGCAGGGTAATGCCTCTTCACATACAGAGAAGGTATGAGCATTGATCGCCACGCTTGCTCAAGGCAGATTGTCGATTTCAGACTTCCTCAGAAGTCCAAGTTTCCTCACCATATTTTCCTTCACCAGTCTGTCAGTAATGTCCAGATAAACTTATAAGTAAGTACATATGATATGAAGAATCATATTGGTACTTGCCCGGATTCGAACCTCCGACCTCGTGTTTATGAAGCCCTCTGATCAGTCTGGTGATTTATGCTCCTGCCTTATATATATGAGAAGAGGCCTATATCCTCCAGATGGAATATAACAGGCTGGTGTTATTATTTACGTTTTATCTAGATCAAACTAAAAGTATAAAAAATAAAATTTCCAGAAAGAACATGAACATGATCCATGAAATTCAATGTATTTTATACAACGTACCAGCTATATTTTGTTTTGCTAACGCTACTTTTGTCGTGGGAAAATAGTAAATCACGCGTGTACGAGTTGAACGAGCGACGTGTGCACCACGGCTAATGCACCGTCAACATATTAATGTGGCTTTACTTAGAGATAGTCATTTACATATTCGTGTTACCGATTCGCGCGATATCGTCTAGGAATAGAGCTTATTTGTCGTGTGAAAAAAAGTTCGACAGTTGAATGTGTAATAACTTTGGCTACTCAATCGTTAACACAATTTGTGTAACTTTTTTTCGATTAATTCATGTAGGTATTAAATAAACAAAGCTACTTACCTACCTATGTTTGTTTATACATCTGGTCAAACACTTTTATTCAATAAAGAATAACAAATGTAGGAACTTATGCTATAAAGAGAAATAGAAAAATGAGATCTCTTCGCACAACTTGAGCAACTTCTGTTCATAGGAACAGAAGTTGCTCAAGTTGTGCGAAGAGATCTCAAATAAGCCGGATTTTCAGAGCTTTTTGAAGAATGCTGTTTTGCCAAGAAAACTTTTTCATTATTGCCATCTCGTTTATTTAGTTATTTTACGGTAGTCACTTATTTATACTACTATTAAGGATAAAACTTAGACCTACAAAGCCTTTAGGAACATCGCGACGTGGTAAATCTAAACGTGGCCAGATTTCGACTTAAATAACTAATAAATCATCTCAGTTCCGTAAGGGTCTTTACCCTCCATATAAGTAGTGTACGTGAGCATTTGTCAGAAGGATGTCCTGTCCGTTACTCGTAGAGGGATATAGGTCACAACGGTCCATGCTAGAATCCACCTAGGCAATCTAGCTACCTACTAACTACCCGCTGTTATTAAGCTTATTTAACATAACTGTTTATCTTCGTTCGGTTAGACTGCCTCTACACTGAAAGGTTTAAGACTTCTTTTATCGTATTTATAAAGTGTAAAAAGAAGTAGGCTTACATCTTCGTAGGTATTAGGCTGTATGATTACGCTTTATCATTGTTATATTTATTTTCTTTTATGTCAATTGTTTTAAAGTTAGGTACAGGTTTCTTGTATCATGATTAAACTCATATGTAGGGTACGTTGATGATAAACTGAAGCTTTTTATACACATATACTTACATCGTTACTTGACAGCAAAACCAATTACCTTTAAATTAAACAAGAAAGTATTTCTCTTTGAAATTTATAATAAAATGAAAGAAATGGGTCCGACGGATTAACACTGAAATGATATTTGCGTCAAAACTTTCATGTCTTATTGTTACCCATGTTTCAGATTTATGCATGTTTAAAAAATACTAAATTATCGAGCTAAATATAAATAATATTTTACTTTATTACAGTTATTACCAATATGATAGATAAGACTTACATATTTATTTTTAGAGACCTCTGGTCGTGTTAAATGCCATCGTAAGACGCCCACGTTCCACAGGAAGTGATGTGATTCTATTCGAGCGGATATCGCAAGGCCGCTTCGTGTGTAAATAGGTTTAAATGACACCGTGTGTGCATGCTACATTAGCGTGAGCTGCATTCTTAACTAGCACTTAGACTTTGGTAATGCTTGAAAGCTTTTGCGCTGGCGTTTTGTTTGATTGCAAGAGTTTTCTTCTAGAAGTTCTTGTTCTTATATGACAAGTTTAATTTTAATTTAACTTTTAATTTTATTGTCATTTTAATTTAAAAGTCATTTTGCTATTTTCACAATCCTAATAAAGAACTAAGTGGTCTTTTGAAATTAATACCTATATACTTTTTAAGTTTATCCTAAATATTATGGGCCTACGGCAAGAATATAATATACAAAATATTGCTTACATTGCCGAACTGCCTTGAGCAAATAAGCATGTTGATTAATGCATGTCGTCACTATATGAGAAGAGGCCTTTATCTTGCAATGTTATAATACCGGACTGGTATTTCAAAAATAAAAAAATAAATTGAATAGTAAATTTATAAGTATAAATAACAATTGCCAACTCTGTTGATTTACTTGTTGACTTGCGCTAGAGGAGCAAGGTAAACTATATTTACTATCTAATCTAATCTTTTATTTAAATTATGATATGATAACAAACAAGCAAACGCTTTAGAGATTTATTGTCCGTTTCTTATAAAATGATCTTATAGAAAACGTTGTCTGCTAGGTTCAAAACTCGATGTGATTTCGTAAAATAGACGTAAGTTTCAAGATTAATAATTGTAACGTAATCAAGTTCACACCATTACACCAGTCTGCTATTATCCCACTGCAGAAAAAGGCTTCTTCTCTTAAAAAAAGCTATAGCATTGAACGCCACGGTTGCCCAATGTATATTGACAATTTCAGATTTTGATTACCTGTTTTGCACCTTTAAAATGTTACTTCAAAATATTAACAGTTTGTTCAAAATTCTCCCTTAAATCGATTAACCACGTGAAATTCGCCATTATCTCAATCAATAGCGCATAACTGGAATAAATAACTTTCTCATAGATGTAATACGCTGGACCATTCATAAAGAATAATTACTATTTACTGAATGAAAACCACAGGAAATGGGCTCCACGGCCCGCGTCGAATTGCAACCACACTTGTTACGTCACCACTACCTTACATTAAGATGCTTTTTCACTGAGAAATACTTCTCGATGCATCTTTTTTATACTACTTAGGTGGGTGGATAATGCACTTAAGCTAATGTTGACCGTGATGTAGAAAGGAACGAGGAGAGGAAAGAAAAGGAAAGTGATCGAGTGGGTAGTTGTTTCGGTAAAGGTTTGCGAAATAATTTTTACAGGTTACTAAAGATAGTTTTAAGAAATTTTTTATGTAGATATTGTATGTAATCTTGACAATCCCAATCCGTAAGTTAGTCATTTATTTATTGAATTTATGAACATATTTACGCTCGACGGCCAAATTCGTACCTACCAGTAAAACTGAATAAAAAATATTATGTGGAATTAAACAAACCATGATTTTGAAGATTGTGATCTCATCGTTTGCTAGCCGAAACGTTAGTGTAGATTACATAAAAACTTTATATAAAAAACACAAAATGGTATGTCTGAATGAATGGTGCTACATATCTCTATAATAATGATTCACCAACATGATGAAAATAACCTTTTCTGAGAGTTCAATACTCGTGTTACGTAAATATTTGATTGATCGAAAAAGTTGTGGTCGACTTTATGTAGGTACAGTTACGTCACTAGCAATATAAAACAAGCAATCATTCATTGTGGTACCGGCCTTACATTCCAAACACTTAGGTACCGTATATACCTATATGAGCTCAAAATCATTTGTTTTTCTTCGACAGCGTAGAAATTCCGATACGACGGTGCCGCCAATTATTTTAGTGTGCGCATTCCGTAACCGAAATGTTATTATTTTTTTGGTAAAGTTTCTTAGCACGGCTCAAACGACTATGTTTACAAAAAGCTCCCTTATTTATTGGACAAATACGACCGTAGTGCTCTCTAGATGTCTTGCGGACGTGACCAATTGAACCGGATGCACGCCCATGACCGGAAGTCCCCCTTTCATCTCAAAATGGCCGCGACGAATCTAAGAAGCAAGGAATTTTTCTAGGCCGCTGACCACTGAATATTTGTCAAACGACCCCGGCGATATCACGAGGCGAACTTTTTTGGTGGTTTGTACTTTTTGGGCTTCCTGCAGACTCGCCAGTTTTTATTTTAGTGGTAATGTTGTGAATTTCATTTGAAAGATATTTTAGGTACCTACCTAACCTACCTATATTACGTATTTTAAAGTATTTAAAAGTAAGCTATTTTTTAGGCTTAGCTACAATTTATTGAGATTTTAGAAACAATCAACGGCTATAAAATAATTTGTAACGTAGGTATTACGGTACGGTACGGTATTTACGAATACGCTACGAGTTCCTACATACATAATGTAGGAACTCGTAGCGTATTTCAAAGAGAATTCTTTTATGATGTACCTAGTTATTTTAAAACAAATATTCTTACGACACCCACATACCTAACAGCAGTTTTTCGGATCACGTTCACATCTAAGGCTGCGTACCTACAGAATAAATGCACCTAATCGTCTAATAAAAGAAGCTAGGTACCTATTAACTAAATATTTGTTCTGTTCTAGGTAAATTATATGCAGCACTTAGTCGTCGTGGAGGTCGAGTCGTCGGCAGTGACCTGCAGAGCGGCTCAGTGTCATTCCGAGTGCAGGCATTACTGCCTGTGGCTGAAAGCTTCAAGTTCGCGCTCGAACTAAGAACACACACGTCTGGACTAGCTGCACCTCAGATGTTGTTCAGTCATTGGGAGGTTAGTTTCAAATGTTTGTAAAGATAAATATATTTTTTAGAATTCCTTACCCAAAGGGTAAAACCCTATTACTCAGACTCGTGTTCGTAAGTCTCTCCGTCTGTCACCAGCCTGTATCTCATGGACCGTGATAGTTAGACAGTTGAATTTTTTACAGATGATGTATTTATGTTGCCGCTATATCAACAAATACTAAAAACAGAATTAAATAAATATTTACGGAAGCTCCCATTCAATTTTTAGCTCGTTTTGATCGATTTTGATAACAGCAACAGGTAGACGCTTGAAATATTCACAGAATATAAAGTTACGTATTCACTTTAAAAATAAATAATTTAATTAACATAAAACAAACACTTAGGGAGGCTTTCATACAACAGAAAAGATTTTTTTGCCGTTTTTATAGATGCTACGGATCCCTTTGTGTGTGAGTCGGACTCGCAATTTGCTGGTTTCTTTATACACGTTAGCATTATTAGTTGTTTCTTTATTCTGGGGATGGTTGATAAATCAACCTATAATATAAAATAAACTTATGTAGGTATTCTTCGTGTTAGGAACCTTGAGACATACTACCCACCTACATTGTTTATGTAATTATACTTCAATTTACCACCTATACATAATAATATAATTAAGTATGGTAGATACGCGTACTTATACTATGTACGTATATACGTATGTACTTATACTAGGTACTTATCACGTGTGTCCGTATTACCTACATGTTTGACATCAATAGGCATCCCTGATCCCCTACTTGCCCGTGGTCCTCATACATAGTTCACCTGGTTGTACCAATATTTCAACAAGCAGCCTATGTCCAGCAGTGGACGTCTTTTAGTTGATATGATGATGATGATTTGAACAATCAAAATATATTATTAAAAAACAAAAAGGCTTTTGTTTGTTTTACGCATGCTGTCTAAAACAATCCACTACACCCAGTTAAACTGCGGTGGATCATAGGAAAAAAAAATTACCCGTGGTACAACCAGGTTAACTATTAGGTGGACCACAGGCAAGCAGGGCCCTGAACACATAAATTAATTATGTATTCTAACTTACGAGAACGTAATTTTGAATAGATTTTTTCACTACTATCATGTCTACGCTGCATGTCACTTTGCAGTCGACTATTGTTACTCTAGGTACTAGTAGGTACTGTTATATTGTGCATTAATACAATTCATTATTATTGAATTTCAAAATCTATTGTACAGCAAACTTTAAATCCATAATATGCATTTACAGGTTATTGACATTGATCCATTCTGGAAGCCAAGAACTGAAGAGGAATACCTGCATTGGGGTGAGAAATGGGACGGCGTCAACCGAGCCAAGGCTTATATGGACTCCGTACGGGCGAGAAAAGGCCTGGCCACCGACAAGCAACTAGTACAACACGCCGAGAAACAGAGGACTTTATCCAAAAATAAATAGTTAGCACGCAAAATGTAATTATAGAAATTGGAGAGTACCCATAGGTAGGTATAGCACTGCATCTTTATTACAAAACCACTGCTAAAGTTTAGAAAGACGTTTCCACACGTTTATATATTTCAAATTAGTTCATTAATCAGAAAATAGTACGTAGGAAACTACTTGATGCGGTTACAAAATTGTGTAGATATCTTTGCCAAGCTTATTGTTATAAAATAAGAAAAGATCATTATTACACTCACATACGGGACACATGGGACGCGTGTCTAAAATACCATAAATTAGCGTAACTTATAGTTAGACACGCTACATTTCAAAACCTATATAATAGCAGTTGGTTTGTATTAGAGATGCAGAGTATCGGCGTACGTAACTCCTAATTTATCTACAATTATAATTATAAAGTTGTGATGTTAAAGTAATAGGTATTCATATGACGTCAAACGTTACAAACCTATTAGGTGGCCAAATATATAACATTTATACTAACCAGAATTAGAATAATGTTCTGTAAATCGTAATACTCGCATATAATACAAATTTGTAAAATGCTTATTTGATTATATTACAGGTTTAAGTACCTACTCAGTAAAGTCACACAAACATGTTTATGGTCAAAAATGAGCTCATATTCTGATTGGTTAAATCATTTGACAGTTGAATTTCCACTTATTTATTAAAAACTTCATACTTATAAAAGGTATATTAGGCATTCTCTACCAGTCTTAATTCTTGTAAATAAATCAAATTATAATATTGTATAATTTGTTAGTAACATTGTAATGCTCGTTCTTGTTTCATTTGTACGGTATATTATTATTATTTCATATCATTGGTATAGCTATAGATTACTGCGTTCATCTGCTTACACTACCAACTTTGCTTAAAATAATTATGCTTGTACGAAATAATATATATTTTGTAATATATATTTATTTTCACAGGGACAGTGGTTAAAAGTTTGAAAGAAATAGGTAACTCAATAAGTAAAAATATGAAAAAGCATTTAACTGCACATCGCTTACTACTCTTAAACCTATACCTAATTAACAGAAACTAGTACCTACCTACATAATAATATTTCTGATACAATCCTATTATTAGGTATTGCATTTTGTTTTACATTTAATGTTGTAGTTAAAGTAACCTACAATTCACTGCCTTCAAACATCTTTTTTCTAATTTATTAATGGTAATTTGATTAATTTTGCTCATCGACCGCAACTCAACAATAATATTTAGCTTATCGTGTAGACTTTGCTATCAGTCAATTGGTATTCAACTTATAAACTATAAACCATCATGACATAATATTAGCAGCACATTATTTTATTGTTATACTGCCCAAATACTCAAGCATCAGTTAAATAAATTTGACTACTTTTTAATATTTTGGGGCAAAACTTACCTACTCTTCTTATAGGTACCATGTTTTATATTGGCAAATGTTCATTATGCACTTAAGCTAAGCTAAGACATACATTTATAACTTTGTTATTCTGCTTACTAAGGAAGAACACCGCATGTTTGCTACAAGCTAAATAATAATGTAAATAGCTCTTATAGTCTTTTACATTAGATACAATTTCTCAAAACTTGGTATGCACTTATGGTGTTCTAAATTAGCATGGCAGTATTTAAATTAGTTGTTGCTGTTTATAAACAGGTATAGATAATTGTAAAGTATGTATCTAGTTGTTAAATTAAACAAATATTTATTAGTATCGGTTGTCTAACGATTGTATTTGATAAATTTTCTTACTCTTATTTTGAATACAAATATTGAACAATATGACTTAATATATTTTATCTTGATAATTATACATAACTAGCTGAGCCCAAGGCTTTACTCGCGCGTGAAATATGTTTAATTATATCCTATGTCCGTCTCCGGCACCAAATCTATCTACATACATACCTATATTTTTTGATATTGGTCCACGCTTTATTGTGGACTTTTGGGCCCACCTGACTCCATGCTACGGTTTCACCTCACCATTCAACAACCATTCCGCGATTGACATCGTAACTACTTACTATTGGGTATGCTTGTTTACCACTTTCGTTGTACCAAAAGTAAAGTAAGTAAAGTACCAGATGACAGGTTACATCAAAATCTGCATTTTGCACTCTGAACGATCAGCGCCTTACTTATAGATAGGGTTTATCAATAAAACAACAGGTCTTGTTCAATTAACTCATGTAATATTTACAAAAATCAACAAACGAATCACAACTTTAAACAAAATATACAAACAAACGCTAAATCATACGTCCACTAAACAATTCCTACGCGGTAGAAATTAACAGATAATACCCATAAATCAGTTCTATCACCCACTGGATAATAATGCGGTATTTATTTCACTCAAAACATTTATATTGGAAATATTGATTTCATTTATACGCCTAACATCACTATCAAATGAATACATTAATCGTGGTACTTAAGTCCCCAATAAACGATTTTCGAAATTTAAAATAACAAAAACATAATAAATAAGTTCGTTAAAACTTTTACGAACGTTTCACAGATCCGCAGCTATCCCCATATTGCACCCAATGTTATATCACTAACTTTACGTAACTCATCATACTTAAAATGACAATAATTACAAATAATAACTGCAAGTCCCTACATAAAACTAACTATTGTACAAACCTTACTATTTCTACTTTTGATATTTCAATTAATCTAGTGTTTTCTGTCTTTGGCAATATTAATTATTCCAGATATATATGACTCGTATAAGATGTGTACTGCCTTACATAACATGAAGTATAAGTCATAGCACAATAATGTTGTACCGACAGAGTCTCACTCGGCAACACTAACACTATTTGAATCGATTTATTGACTACTAGTCAAAATAGTTTAGTCGATCGCTTCGTTGGTCGTACAGCCTCCATCGGTACTATGAAAGCATATCTTTTCAAGGCCTAATTTGTAGTTTGTAGTACAAAGGTGACCGACTTTGGCACAGATGGTAACCTAGAACAATTAGGCCCTTAAAAGTTAAATATTAACAACAGCTAACAAACGCTTGTATTATATTCAACCAATTTTGTATAAACATCATGTTATTGATCAAAATAAATCAACCGTCTAGCATCCTCTATATACTATGTTTGTAATGTACAAAATATTTATCTAAATTGTTAAAAAAGTCTATATTTTTATTAAATATAACATGAACTGTATTTGAAACTACAATAAATATAAATAAATGAAACGATAAACTAAATAATCTTTGTAACAATTTTGATTGCACAATGTTCTCGTGCCTCCGAGCCCGTTTACAGTAACATTAAAGTTTTATCCTAAGTACTAACCCCATAGAACCAAATAACAAATCCTTGAGCTTTACCAAAGACTAGAATAATAAAACATTAATTACACGATCTTTACAAGTACATAAGTAATTATTTATCTAAACCGACACTATTAAAAACGTTTCAAAATGGCATGTCTAAAAACTGAAAATTCGATACTATTTTATAATCGTTAACCAACTAGATATAACCATCAAATCGTGCAATTTATTTGTACGCCTAATGATTTCTGTGCCGAATCGAATATTACAAGTAATGAGTTCAATCTATTGTTCATACTAAAACATTATTGTCAAAGTAGCAGCATATCATTTTGAAGAACTTTTGAGAATTTTATCTAAAAGATACAAAATTATCCTATGTTATCGAGGCAGAAACATTAGGAGCAAAAATACATGTGCTATCTATGATTAATGTCATTACAAATTGGCAAGAAATATTAGAAAATTTGGCAAACGATCGGTAGAAGCTAACTTTGGGTCGCGGAGGCTTTGGTCGCTGCCAGTTAAGTACACGTACACCTACGTATTTATACGTACGGATACGCACGAACACATCTGGTCTTAACGTACCGACCGAAGGTATTAATTCAGTTAGTATTTCATATGATAAAGAACCTAATATCTACAGTATGAAGGTCTATATTTCCGTCGGAACAAAAATATTGTTTTGAAAATTCATATTTATTATATAACACATAGCAATAAGATCTATAGGTATTTTACCCTTGATATTCATGGGTATTCGTACGTATAAGCGAATGTCGGGCACGTCACTCAATGATTATTTGCTTAAAAGGAATGTTGGATACATTAACACTTATTTAAATACTAGCACCGCTGCCTTCAACATTACACTCTTAATTGTATACTCTTCAGTGACCTGCTTCGAACCATGAACGACTCGAATTAAGCTACGTATTACATTTTTATTAACACTGTATGTAATTCATGCATACATCTACTACATATTTTAGCCGTGGCAAGTAAATAACAACACATTTATTTGTCACCTATCAGAGATCACATAACAATAGTTTTGTATGTACTAGATTACACAAAATTTAAAAGAACTTAAGTCTGTTACACATTACGATAAATCGGTACCAAAGGGATACGTTTTGGATTCAAAATGTGCTGTATGATAACAAATAGCACCAGTACAAAAAAGAAACTAATCGTTTTTATAATATCGAGAAGTTTATTCGACTAGTAAGCGACTGTGCCATATTACACTATTGTCCCTTTTACATGAATCATTTAACGGAGAATGAGAATTTGTTTTCATTAACGCTAATACATTTGTTATAGTAACTCGTTTCGTTTACGAAACTAACAAAGCATAGCGATAAGACTTTGTGAGACCTTGTGAGCTAGCGCGGTTTAGTATGACATAAACCTGAAAGCTAATAAAATAAATAATCGTGAAAAGAACTGAACACTGTAACTGTTTCTTCGAATGGTACATTTTTTGTCGTCAACGTACGTAAGAGATCAAAATATCTTCTGGCTTTCTTATAATCCATGACCAATAAAAAATAAATCTTATCATAATAAGTTAAAGTATAACTTTAAATGCAGGCAAAAAGCACTTAGATTCGATAGGATTCTCGTGAACGAAAAAAAAATAAAAATTGATACGAGAGCAGTTCTATTGAAGGCACCCATTTATCGTACGATGTAATTACTAGCTTAATTCTTCCACCGAATAAAGTTAATTATATATTTAATGTTCTACGAATAATTTGCTGGAGTTACATAATTGTAATTATGAAATTATCTATTATCATAATCGAGACGAAGAAATGCAATTCCTGTTAAAATTATGACATTTGTTAGGTAGGTATGCTTTTCTAAATAACTTTTTTTAACAAAATTCGACATGATTTCATCTCGATTCCACGCATCTTATTCTAAAAGTCTGTGTTTGACACAAATTAATATGACGTAGCTATATGCCTTATAGACATCACGGTTCACAGTTTCCTTTATATACAGACACCACATACATAAATATTCAAATTACTTGTGATAATCAAAGTACATTACCTTTTTTGTACATTGTGGCGCGAAATTTATGCCTACTATGTAACTGCGTTGAACTAAAGTATGCTTTTGCTATAGATAAAAGCGTTACGTTAAAAATGTTTATTTGGAGCGAAATGCTGAAATAATATACGCCAATAAATAAAACGTGATTTAAAATGCAAAAATATCGATAAAATAATATAGTAAATAGCGAATAAATCACGGTTATTATTTTAAAAACCGTTTCACTGCTTTCCTATATTCTTTCATAAATCGAACAACAGATCAAAACTGTAAAATTGGATAAATAAATTATATGTAATTCTAGTATCACCTCGTCTCACTGAGTTACGACTACACGCTTTATACATGTTGAATATATTGGACTTTAGCGACTTAAGCTGGATACACACGTTTTAATGAACCAAGTTCTTCAACTCAAAACATGACATTTTGTTTATGTAAGGCAACAATTTTGTTCGAAATATAAATCGCTCGAAAAGGACATTGACCTTAAAAGCAAGGCTGTGATTGGTCGGTTTTGAACGCGGTATGTTTGACACTATCGAAATGAGTTCGAGCGTTTGTAACCGACCAATCATAGGCGTTCTTTGGCGAACGAAATTTAGCCTCATTGGTCAGGGGTTTATTCGTGTGTGCCAGCTGTACATAGTTTGTATCCACATAACGAACACGTACATCATCTAAGATGTGGGTTAACTAAAGACCGTTTCGTTGGGCACGTCAATGTTGATGTCGCCGGCGCCTTGAGCCATATCTGTTAGTATCACGCCCGATAACGCTTCTAATGATTGTCGAACCTAGAAATAAATATAAAAAAACATAAATATCGGTTTTTGAAGCAAAAAATGTCTTATGAAATAGTCTTAATTCTGAGGTTAATTTAGTTATCTGTCGAATCTGTCTTTGTATGTAGGTCAGGTAAAAATCTTAAAACAATTTAAGCTGTAAAAAATATTGAACAAATTACGGTCTGCTGGCTAGAATTCAAAACCATCTTATTTCTTTCCGTGGGATGACATAAGAGGCGACTAGGGACATAACACAAAAAGGACAGCAGAGTTAATTACGTATTATAAATATGATCTCATTGCAGTACCCAAATCGCCTGCCAAGCGTTTATACCACCAGATATAAAACGCTCCCTGTATGGAAAGCCTACGACCAGCAGTTTACGTCTGAAAGCTCTAAGATAAGTGTCCCAATGATTGAAGTAGATTCATTTCTCTCATACATAAGATAAAGTTAACTTACTTTAGTAAGTAACAACAAGTTGGTAGTAAGGAACGCGTGTAGTTCATTAGCTGCGCGGCCGTGTAGTCTCGCGCGCCAACGAACTAGCTCCGAATATAACTCCTCGCCTGATAATTTCGCTAATTCTTCGTCCTAAAATAGAAGTAAATAAACAAATATTATTACTATATATTATATACTATATATTATATAATTTATTGTTAATTGTATGTTGGTAACACAGTCGCAACGTGTCATTAGTTGTATTTCAAAGAAAAATGTTTCTCTTATCCTCAGTTTCTGAAAGGCTGATCAACGAAAAATTAACTAATAATCTGTTAAATCTCATGTGAAGTACCAATTGGGTTGCTAAAAGTAAAAATTACATCAAATTAAATGATTTAACAGGTGATTAGTAAATTTTTCGTTGATTAGCCTTTTAGATACTGCGGCTTAATCAACCGTGTATGGTATGTATGTTAAAAGAGATATTATTTTTTTGTTATTTTAATTACAATATCTAACCCAGCCGTACGAACAATCTTCGGTAAGTAATTGACACTAAACAGGGCATTAAAAAAATAATTCTTATTCGTCACGGTTAAGTACGAACGAATAAGAAATATCGCCTGTAACAGTAAAGGTCGAATGGATTAGGTAGTAACCTGAGACTAATTTCTACAAACCCACCCATGTAAGTGTACTCTTTAATTATGATTTATTTTCCCACGAATCCCAAAAAACCACAAGGTTTATTAAATCTTAGCCATGAAAAAAACTAAATCATCATCATATTAAAGGATCATTTAAAAGTAGGACCAAACATACTGCCTTGTGGCACACCAAAAGAAACAAAATTTTCTTCGCTAATATATTAATCAATCTTTACAATTTGAGTACAATAACTAAAGTACTTTTTAAAAGAAATCGGTTGGTAATACTCTAATGCTAATAGGTTTAATTTCTTAAAAAGGAGAGCAACGGCAACTGTGTCTAAAACTTTTTATAGATCCAGAAAATTATTACTTTTGAACTTATTTTTGATGTTTTTTGTTACTTTAATAGATAAATTTATGATTGAATAATGAATACTGGTTTACAGATATTGTATAGAATTGAACAGCAGATTTTTCTTTAAACTTTTAGGCTTTTAATGTACTGATGATGGATACGGGTTTATAGTTGTTGGCATTGCCTCGAATTTGCACTTTGCAATAGGAGGCTAATTGGGTGGTTGGAGTTTCGAGAGCGCTAATTTACGTTTAGAAAGTTAGCACCCTAGGTGCCAACTGCCGTTTGTGATGTGAGATACTTTTTTGTTGACGCTCAAGTATACGGCCTAGTATCTGATAGTAAGTAGTAACCGTAACCTATAAAGATGACTGTGTTTTCCAAGCATTAGATATAATGCTTAGACAACACAATGAAGCCGTCGCCGACCACGGAGAAGGAGATAAGAAAGAAAATGTAAAAGGATCGAAGGGTTATCTGGGCTGCCTGCGCTCTCACTCACCGAGCGAAACACATTGGCATTGAAACTAATATTTTTCTTGTATATTTTATGAGAGGTATGTTACTGACCTGCGAATGGTACGTAGCGTGGTACAGCTTATACGCTAGCACCGTGGCGGACAGCGCCAGCAGCGCGGCGGCGACCAGCAGCGCGCGCCAGTAGCGCGGCCGGGCCCGGGGGGCGCCCGCGCCCGTCAGCAGCGCCGGCTGGATGACGGCCGCCCCCGCGCCGCCCGCCACCCCCGCCACCCCTGCGCCTGCGACCGTGCTGCTCACTGCGACAACACAACGAATCTTGCTAAAATACGGACAAAAATCTTTAGCATGACCCATAAATATTTGTTCTGAGTCTGGCTGTTCTTTGTGTCCGTTAATTGTATGTTTGTAAAGTCCTTCGCGACACAGGGCTTGTTTTCTAGAGCGTGAGTTGCAATTAAATATTTCATCATCATCATATCAGCCGAAAGACTGCTGGTAATAGGCCTCCTCAATCCTCGTGGCCGGTCACAAATATCTGAATAGTATAAATAGTGGACTGCCTGGAGTGTTAAAAACATTAAACCTTAAGATTGAGTTAGAATGGATTAAGTAAAAAAAAAAACACGGAAATGAGAAAGACCCTGCTGCGTGCTGTCGCATTCCCTCACTCTTTATCGCTCTAGTTAATGACGATTCTGAGTTAAAGTAAAGAAGCGCGGAGCTGGCGTAAATTGGTCAATCATAACATTTTCGCTGATGCGAAGTGAAAATTTTGAACACTGTGATTGGCCAATTCACGCATGGATCGATTGAGCCAGTATATGAAACTTGCTGCTCCGTACAAAGCAGCGGAGCGCGATAGCTTAGATTTGCACGTGCGTGTTAAACGAAATGTATTATATGAAAAATACGCGTAGTACTACACACATCATCGCGTCGCATGAAATATGATTTTAGTGTTTATCTCGTACAACGTATTGTTACATACAAATTGACGCAGTTCAGTTACACAATCCTCCACTTTGTGTTGACTAGTAAATTTAAGCCATATTATATATACTTGATAAATCTGAATTGGTTCAACCGACTAACCGTAAGTATCAATTGTGTTTGTGACCAGATTATGTTCACTATATCAGTATGACACAATAGGGGCATACGCAAGGTACACATTCCTCAATAATTATACACTCCGTATCCGTTACTTTACTTCACGTGCACGCAATTAACAATTTTACAGTGCACTCATTCGTTACATGTTTATAAAAGAAAGCAGTTATTTTACAATACGATGATGCTCTTTCTAAGGATAACAATATGAAAGAGCAAAGAATCTATTTCTCAGTAAATTTGAGAAATGTTTTTTGTTTACAACTTCGATGACAAACAAGCATACGATCCACCTGATGCTAAGTGGTAACCATGCGTTACGGTTGTGTCCTGTAAGCATCATAAAAAAATGCTAAGAAATAAAGCAAGTCTTCGTGGATCGTGTGACTCCGTATCACGGATGCGACAAACAACAACGCGACAAATGTTAGGGCGACAGTAGGTTATGTCGACAGTCACTGTTGCGACAGCACATCATTTCGACGAACATTAGTGCGATAGATTGTTTTCGCGACAAACGATAGGGCGACAGAACTTTCGCTCGACAAACTAAATAATAAACATTTATCGCATCACTGATTGTCGACATAACGTACTGTCGCTCTAACATTTGTCGTATTTGTTGATTGTCGCAACAGTAACTGTAATACGAAGTCGGACCGTGTAGGGACAATGAGGAAGGAAAAGGAAAGGACTGAGGGGGTAATTGGGCTTTTCATTGATTCAGGTATTGTGTTCGGAAAAGTTAATCTTACCTGTAGTAATAAGAGTCTCAGACTCTCGTCTGACAGGTGACGTGGCCGCGTCTGGTTGATCACCGCCCGCCGAACTGCTGTCGTCTTCTGGCGAATACTCGGATACTTCAAGTTCTACCTCTGACGCTCGGAGATCCTGCAACACCACGGTTCAAATATTGGTTCCTTTGCCCCAGAACTTTCATAGGACGAGTCGTGCCAAATCATATAGTTTTATTTACGGGCCAACAAATAAGATCGTTAGGGTGCTAATACTTCGCTAGTAGATAAAAGAGTCTAACTTTGCGACTACTTGCCTTGTTTTGCTTGAAGGATCATATGTAGACATTAGTACAAAAAAAACTATAAGAACAAATAAATATATGGCATGAAGTCTAAAAATATGTTGTGTAGAATAAGCAACAACACTGTCCAAGATAGAGGAATTCAACATTCTTTATCTAAAGGAATACTTTATTGATAGTTAATTATTTAACAAACATAACTAAAAAAAAATTGCACGTCACCTAATATCTATGTTTATACCTACATATTTAATTATATAAAATAATAAAATGCTTATTGGCTTATCAGTTTCAGGCAAAATTACTAAAAAAAACTACTTGATTCAATATTCCAGATCATTCAAGAAAAAACACAGATTTATAAGTACATACGCACCGTGTAATACCGTTTGTAATTACGTACATTCGTAAATATGATATTTAGAATGGAATATTTGGGTACTGATATCGTGACAAGTCAAAGTTTAATGTTTTGAACTACATTAAATCGTGCTGATAAGATATATTTGCACAAATATAGTTATTAGACCAAACAAACAAATATATTATACGAGTTAGCAAACCGAAAGAAAAACAGCAACAAATCACAAGGTTGTTACCGTTCTAGCTTAAATATTTATACAGGCAATAGGTATATTAAGTGACAGCCTCAATTATGCGTATGCCATAAAAAAAAATCAGTTTTTTTATATAATAAATTAATAAACTCTACATTGCAAAGACTTTTATGATTCTGTTTTCACAAATATTTGTCGAAGGCGACTAGCAACTTTTTGTGACAAACCTTTAGACAATATTGTGATCGTAAATATATGGCTTGTTGCAGATCTTTATCCAGCAATAAACGTCTTATGACTAAAATTATGTATTAAGAATACAATCATGATCCTTTCAAGAGTTTGCCCAATGAAAAACTTCACCAGCTTTGCTAACTTGTGTCAGTGTAAGTCTTAATCTTACAAGAACATCAAATGCTACTTACTTGTGGTTTAGGAACAGCTTGTTCGGGTGCTCTAGCAGCCTTCCAAACATGCATCATCAGCTTATACGTCGAGTCCCTGGACAATAGGGAGCCGAAGACATGACGCTCGTCTCGAGTGCACACCCCTACAGCGTTCGGAATGATGCGAGCTACCTTCTCTTTAGTGATCCGGAGCACCGATGTTGTTGGTATTAGTAACTGCAAGGAAGAAGACGCATACTTATTATATCATATGAATTATAAAAGAAAAGAACATTGTGACAATGGAGAGCCTATTGTAAAAATGTTCCTTTTTCTAAAGAACTCTCTCAAGTTCTATCTTAGCAATGTTATTTCTAATGAAATTCTTAACGCGATTCAGGATTTAGCTTTCTCCAGGACTCTGGTTAAGAGGAGATGACTTAATAAATCATTGGGAGGGATTGCCTCGCAAAACAACGCACGTTTTAAATTTCAAGTCTGAATTACATAAATTACTTAAACTATCTCTTAATGGGTGGAAGCTAACAGATAAACCTTGCTCACCTTGGTTACGTAACCAAATACATTCGAGTAGAAAGCGAAATAGTTCTTCGTGATGTACAGGTGACCTTGAAGTAGAAGATCACCTACTAACGCGCACGAATAGTCTGCAATCAAAAAGCATCAAGATTGGTATGTACCGTATATACTAATAAGAATAAAAATAACACAAGTACAAGTTCATGATAAATAAATCTTAGTAAACTACAACAACTTTCAAAAACGTACTAGTAAAAACAAACAGACAGATAGGTAGATCCGTCCCATCGAAGATAATGTTTTAAAATTTCCAAAAGTGGACTTCGTTTACTGAATACGAAAAGATTTATTTTGTCTTGATTGTTTAACTTTTAACATAGGTTTAGTTTGTATGATCGACTAGACTACAGCGTAGTTTAACAAACTATCACATAATAGGTAATAGATTAGTTTGTTGACCCAATACTATAAATTGTTCTACAACTTCCTTATTTACTCGACATGCGACATTGTATTGATATTTTGTCGTAGTTACTTCAAATCGTAATACACACAAAACGCTTTTATCAACCTTTCATCTATACTATTATATAAAGCGGAAGAGTTTGTATGTTTGTTTGAACGTGCTAATCTCTGGAACTACCAGTCGGATTCAAAAAATTATCTTTGGGTATGATAGTCCAGTTCTCAAAGAAGGTTATAGGCTATGTAACATCACGCTACTGGCTGCGGGAGCAGAGCAGTAAGCAAAGATGCGGCTGAAACCGCGCCGCGGAAAGCTAGTGTTTAATAAACCCGATTTTAATTATGAATACATCTGGTGTTACGAACCTTTATGGTATTATTTTTTTTTTATTGACCAAAATATTTTACATTGTAGGTTAGTACATTTATGCCACTCGCTTAAACCGCAGAGGTTTTTATGCGAGCGGAGTTCGCGACAATCAATACGGTAGGTTTATATTTATGTTATTTTTTTATGTTATTTTTTTATTAGAGTTCTATATTTATTATCAGCAACCACTATTAACGTTATGAGGTACTGTCAATAGTACAGTTCTACATACAAATGTAGAACGATATTATGTATTTGGGTCCCGATTATACACTTTTCTAGAGATACTAATATAAATAAATCGTCTTCTTCTTATTTTATTTTAGCAACTGAGCCGAGAAAAATCGACTAATTCTGTCACTGACATTATAATAATACCAGTCTGTTTTTGCTGTCCCACTGCAGGCCAAAGGCCTCTTCTCTTATAGAGAAGGTATGAGCATTGATCGCCACGCTTGTTTAAGGCGGATTGGCAATTTCAGACTTTGTCCAGGTTTCCTCACGATGTTTTCCTTCACCGTCAGTCAGAAATGTCCAAGTTAAACTTAGAAAGTACATATGTTTTAAAAAACCACATTGGTACTTGCCCGGATTCGAACCCGAAAGCACTTTACCACACACCTTATCCACTAGACCATTTCGACTTTTTTGAAAATGACATTATAAGTATAGTAAATTAATTCGAACAAAATATCGATTATTTACTCAATTTTGCACAGGTGACAAATAAGTCATTGTTTCTTCTTTGCTCTGAGACTTATTTTATGTCATAGATAGATTATGAAATTGACATTTCAGCTTCCTGCAGCGCGGTTTTACCTGCGACTTTGCTTACTGCTCTGCTCCCGTCGCCAGTAGCGGAATGTTACATAGCCTATAGCCTTTTTCAAGAAATGGGCTATGATACGCAAAAATAATTATTTAAAACCGACTTAGTTCCAGAGATTAGCGCGTTTAAACAAACTCTTCCTTATATAATAGTATAGATTCATAGATTTTTATTCACAGTAACCTTAATTATATGCAATAGGTAACAAAACAGCCAACATCCGTGACCAGTTAAATAAGCTAAAAGTTAAAGTATTTTGCCAAACAATACATTAGCAAGCGGAATAAGGCCAGCTTGTAGATAAGTTTTTGCCTTTAGGTGGAGGTATTAGTGCTTGCCACTCTTTAAAAAAGACAAGGTCCTCATTCCAAAGAACGGTATTTAATGAGTTCCAAATATTTTACTCGCAAGAACAACAAGTAGTGACTACACCAGGTGGACGCTCAATGGCAAAGATTTGGTCTATCATGAGCACAGTTGCGACACAGTGTTACTCGATTTTAGTGAGTGAGTGAGTGTTACGAGATTTTGTCTGCTAAAAATATTACTATACATAGACCATATCACAATCTAAAATCTACGACGCCGAAAGTACTTGATTATAGATCGTCTTTGTGTTTTGTTACCCATCATAAACAATACAACATTCATAACAGTAGTAGGAAGTATAACCTGTAATTATTTTGCATCGACATACATACTTCTTGTATGATTACTCCTTGATTACTCAATGGACTTGTATTTAATTTTACCATAAGTTGAAAGACGGCTTCTATGCATAAAACAATACGATGATATTTTAGATAAGCTTTTATCATCATTATTTCAGGTCGTTAGCTGTCCTCACCCATCCATTGCCCGTCACCTTCATTAGGCCGTCGGAGTCTGCTTGTGATATATTTGTAATTTTAATTATAAGAAGTTATTTTGAATAAACCAGTTAGTATATTTTTGGTATAATATAGCCAAGTGCTTTTTTTAAATAACATGAAACTGATACTATAATATTTTTATACCGACTGTAAGTAATGGCTGTGATTTGAATTATTTATGCACTTTGTATGCAATTTATAACTTTAAGGTATTTAAAACAACTTTGAACAAATCTCTGATTTTAATTATTTACAGAAGTTATTTTAAATAAACCAGATAATATATTTTTGGTTGAATTGATGAGTGCCTATTTTAAATAACATTATACTGATACAGATTTTTGTAGCGTCTGTACTCTATACGTACCTACTCGCGAAAAGTAACGAATGGGTGTTGCTGTTATTTTAGGGGTCGAATGGGTACCTACTCAAACCAAGAAAGGGTCAAATTTTTAGGGTCGAATGGGCTCGTAGCCGTAAATCTTGTGAGAGTTTTACCTACGCTGTCTTTTGATAATTTTTACTACTTACTGATCAATCTCGACAAAGGCTATTCGTAAAAATGCGCGACCCTTCCATCAATATGTCATTGTGTGTTTAAATTATATTAACTAAATTAATTGCTCGGTTGATGATCGACTTATTATTATTAGGAATTTATGTAGATAAAAGACTATTTACATATTTTTGAAAACTTTAAACAATAATGATACACCACGGGTTCGACACGAGAGTTTAATATTTAGAGGTTTTGTATTGATAAAAGTCAATGTGGCGTCATCTATCTATCGGCCAATAATGACACACAGAGAAAATCCAAGTAAAGACGACGACTACGAATTTCCAGCATAGAAATCAAAGATGACGCTGTCAACAAATTTAGACCTCTCCCATACAAGATGTATAGAAGCCTAAATCGTGATATTAACATTCTCACACCAACTAACTATATATACAAGTCCCGACTACCAACTGTCGTGCAGTAGCCCGCCAGGCACGATCACCTAGCCTGGTCGGAGGATCCTCCCTTTGGGTGGAGGTATTTGGTGTGCTACCTCCAAAGTCAATATCGTATAATTTTTCGGCTGTATCACATCAACAATATTATCTTTCTATAGAAATTTGAGTATTAACAAAATGTTTAAAAAAATTAAGTTAGTACGCCTTGATTTTTTAATCTTTGTTATAATTAAAATTAAGAGTTTACTTATTTTAGTGTGAATCTAAGTCGAAAAATAAGTAAGTAATATATATTAAGTTAGTTTTCGAATTGTTTGCACTTTCACCACTGTTGTTTTAAAGATGCAAAATTTTAAACGGCTATACAATCATCAAATGAATTATTACACTATCATGATGAACAGTTAATGAAAACTCCAAAGTGTTGGCCATTTGCCACGGTTTGAAGCGTCTACTCAATAAAACGTTGTTTATTCGCAGTATTGATACTTCACCAATTAAGATAAATTGTTGTTGGTGTTGATAAAATGTTTGTTACGAGCTAGTCTAGTTTATAACGTGATATTTGTTTATTAACTAATACCTACTCGTTGCTTAAAGTTTTAAATGGAGCAGCTTCAATTTTTGATAACTCAATTTAAGGAAAGACGATACCTACATATAGTTACAACCTTTGTTTTTGTTTTATTCTTCACAAATTTTGTGTATGAATTCAACTATCAAATTGTAATGTTGAACTCTAATGTCTCTACATTCTTGAGATTACTAAAGTTCTTTATAAATATAAACTCAGTTCAATAACTTATTTTACTAAATACTAAATAAACATACATAATCTGTAGCACTAATTACCAAAAGGTGTTTGGATGAATATTAACAGTATTTTTTATAAATTACGTATCGTATAGCTGCCAAAGACGACCTCGAATCTTCTTCAAACTTTTATGTTGTCAGTCGCTAATACTCGAGACAGACTCAAGCCGCTGATGAGTATCTGAAACCTGGCTTGATTCCGAATTCATTAGAACGGTAAATCTTTATAAGGTAGTATATTTATATCTATCTATGAATGTATATTTATCTGACAAAAATAGCTCCAGCGGGATCGATAGTTAGTGGAATGCAGGATTGGCCGACCCCATTGCTATTACTTTCTCGAGTCGCCAAGAGCTTCTACATTATTAGTTCTAATAAAATAATTACAGTTACCCAGTCCTACTCGTAATAGACTTCGACAACGCAATTGAAAATTTAGTTTTTCATATTAATGTCTCTCTGTTTTTAGTTTACGATTTTGTGGCATTAACTACGAACATAAAGTCAGAATATGTATTATATCAGAGTAACCTTTTCATTATCCGAGTATTAAGTCTCAGAGTAACCTTATCTAAATACTAGTTAGCACGTAAATTTAAGATTTATTTACATAGGTCTTTCAATTTGGTCAATTATACGATTCTTCAATTAGGGTATATTTGAAGCCTACTTGAAGTTATTATTTCCACATTTTCATTTTTATTAGTTAACAGTAAATTCGCTGATTCGTTTGCAAATAGAACAAACAAAACATCAACTCATTAGTTTATAGACTATTTGACAATATTAAAGTAGCTAAAGTTGAACACAGGGCTTTACTTACAATTGAGCACTTTCTCCTCCGGCCCGACCTGTGGGAAGTGCCTTTGGAACTTTTTCTGTCGCGACTTGCTGGGTTGCTTGCCATCTTTCGTTTCGGCCGTATCACCCGTTCCAGACGTATTTGAAGGCGGCAAGCGAACTGATGTCGTTGATCCTGAGAGAGGCTTGTGGGCCTGTCTGTTGACAACGACAGAGTATTCATTATCATCTTGGAATAATGTACAAAATAGGTTAAATACAGTTTTATGCACATATTCTATTATTAAAAAGACTTATAGACTTAGAGTTATTAAAGCACGAGCTAAATAAAATCTCACAATGTCGCATCACGAACATCGTATTTCAAGATAAAAAAGAAACAATCTTTATGGCACTAAGAATACTATTTCAAAGTAAACAGTTTACATTATTATAAATCTTATAAATTAATGACCTGACAAAAATATAAAGACATTTCTACATATGCACAAAAACTTGTTTTAAATATTCACAGGCTAGTGTCACAGGTCATGGGTGTTTCAAGTGCAATTAGCAGTCGGTTTATGACAGTTTACGTGATGTCATATAGTGTTAATGTAAATTGAACACAAAGAAGTCAAGGTTTTGAAGTAAAATTCCATTAAAAACAAGCAAAAACCTTAAGTCAAAGAATGCGTATTTATCATTTATACACATAAAAACATCAAGCATTGTTAATAAAATCGACAATTGTTCTGAAGATTTATATATACCTTTAGTGAGTCCGTGAACAGGTTAACTCAGGATTATAATACCTACATGCATAAATCTCAGAATCAAATAAATCTCTTTCATGTTAGGCGTCCCCGAATTATTCACTCGATACATGGCAACACAACCTGCGTCATAAAGTTCCAATTGTTCATATTGACCTTTATGATAGCAATTGCAACGGCATTACTCGCCTGCTGAGTGGCGTCAGTGTGTCTCGTTATATGTTTCAAAAAGATGTAAACACTTCTCGCTTATTAAATGCACGCTTTGTGGCCACTGACCTACATTTTAAAATAAATTTAATAACCAGCCGTGTCTCTAAGATACCTATCTTTTTTCTCAGACGATTTAATAATACCGTAGATTTTTATGTAAATATACGACGTTATTTGAGATGTTATCATAATTTGCATTTTGTCTAATACTTTAGATAAACATTAAGTGTAAACCTTTTTGGATGCGCGCCAAAAGTTTACTCTTCGGAGAGAAGCATGTTGTATATTATTCAGAAAACATATTGTCGTCATATTGTGTTACAGTGAATAGTAAAATCCTTCTGAAAACAAAAAGGCAAACTTTGGAAGTAATGTAAAGATGCCAAATTACCTACTTGACTATGTTTTGTAATAATGTTTTATCCGGTTTCTAAGATTTTATTTTACATAAAAGTAAAATTGTCTTCGTCTTACACTAAAGTCGTTTTTGTAGAAATCACCAAAACACTATGAAAATATAAAAAAAAATCACTTTCTGTCTAAAATAAATATTATATACCAACTTTAATCTCATGACTGACGAATTTATAAAACGAAGTTCATCATTAATGAAGATCGCTCCTTATTTCACAAATCCGAAAGCTTTAAAATTTACAATTTATAAACTTGTAGAATTAACATAACTTTCGCACACACCTATTATTACCGTACCTCTATTATTTTAGGACGAGAGCTAACAATCCTACCATAATAAATTTCTTATCGTAAAAGGCAATGTCACTTCTCCTTATACATTTATCATTTAGGTATATAAGTCGGGATTGTAAGGTAGGTCTCCTTAGGCACTAAAATTGATTCCATGTTAAAAACAAAGTCGGTCATCAAAAGTAAAGCACATCAAAGACTTCATCATATTTCATTTAATATACATAAACCGGAGTAGAACATAAGGAAACAGGTCAATGTATTGAGGCAACAGAGTAATGTGTAACTAGTACTGTGCAATATAGTCATGATCGCGATTTTATTGAAGAAACAAACGTGCTGAAAAAATGAAAACAACTCTTCATAATGCTAAGTGTACAAATACTCGTAAAATGCCAAAGACATGGCATAGATATAGTTAACATACTTATAAGTAGGTATTTAAGTTGTTGACATTTCTCATCATCATGATCATACCACGTTCACGGCTGGACATAGGCCGCCCCCAACTTATGCCACTTCGGACGGTCGTGGGTCGCCCTCATCCATCGGTCCGGAACTTTGTCTTATTCTTATCATAAAAGCTGGTGGTTAAGTACTAATGCAAAAGACTTGAAAAGACTAAACAAGTTGGGAGTCGTTTTTCACAATCAAAGAGTGTTTGGAAAGGTGCATAATTATTTATGTATAGGTAGTTAGAATCGAAACCCTATTCTTGAACAATGTAAAAAATAAGAGCTAGCTTAGTTTTGACAATGTAGTCAAACAATTTTTCGCAAATTGTTGCACGAGCCTTAAATTTGTTCCTGCCTAATAACGATTGTGATGCGAATCAAAATCCCTGAATTACTTACTCCTGACGAATTAATTATGAACATTCTCTGCTAAATATATATGTATTTATCTAAATTACAACGCGTAATTTCTTAATTATACAGATGGAATGCGTACCAAACGTTTTGGGCAAGTTTATTGTTGATTTGAAGACAAAGAACAATACTACATTAAATTTACCAGCTCCTGTTACACCTAAGAAATTATTTCTAGTTGTTTTGTTGGCCTTGTCCGTGAAATTTGTATTATATCATACATTATCATATAATTTATTATATTATATATATATTATATATACATTAAAGTTGTCAGTACAATTAAGTACAAATATAAATTCATTTAAAAGATCATGGCTAATTCTCACTGCTAATTAATTATGAATTTTGGACTTACTAGCTTACTTATTATTTAGTTTAAAGAGCATCTAGTCTGCAGTAAACGACCTAATTGCAGAAAAAAAAAATGGATTACTTTTTCAATACAGTACAAGCCCATTTATGTCCCATTGCAGGTCAAAGCCCTCTTCTCACAAGAGAAGGCAAGTTTTTTCACGGTGTTTTTATTCGCAGTAAATCTGTAATATCCAAGGTTAAAGTATTTAGGTACAGTAGCGTATGAACACTTAGGTTGGTATGGAAAAACTAATCAGACTAGGCAGCCGCAGTAAAAAACTAATTTGTCCTATAGTGCCTATGTGTTTGTTACCTTCAAAGGTAATCGTACCTAAATATCTACTTATTAGGCAATCAATTTATAATTATTTAGTTTCCTGTATTTATTCGTTATGTTGTTTTATTAAACATAAGTTGTTAGTGTGTAGGTAGAAGAAAACGTAATTAAAATAAAAGCCTTGAACATAGGTAACACAACCTTTACTAATCAAGGCTAAAGCAACAAGTGAATTCTTATATTAATACCGATGTCAACTGGATCTGAACTAAGTTTATAACTCGTAGTAACTTGTATAATTATATGATTACAATTCACGTGATGCTATTGATCATTATAAATGACAGAAGCGCGTGACGCCTAACCATATAATAAACACAAAGACTGCTATGCTCTGAGTAACTACTGAGTACGAGTAGGTATAGTAAGATATAAGTAGCGATTTGCTGAATAAGTACAAATTAATCGTTCGACGTATACGCTCATTTTATTTATTATTATGGTTGTATGTGGCGTATGGTTATTACAATAATGCAGTATTATAATATAAAGGACGGCCTTATGGCTAAGCGCGATTTCTACCAGGCAACCTTTGGAGCGACATATTATGTGTGCTGGAATTTACCGCTCATGTACAAACAAACCGTTTTGTTAAGAAGGCTGTTTACATACAAATATTTTACTAGCAGTTCAGATACTATGATATAATAAAATTGGTGCAAAGAAATGACTAATGTAATAAATCAAAAACTGTGTTTCTTTGTCCTGAGTATAGAATTTGCCGATATACCGTAAGATAATTTTATCAGCATGTATCAAAAATAACATGAGATATGGCTTAAATTATTAGTTATTACAAACAAGATTACGATTGAGAGATTTCGGTCACGAACTTTCTTGAAAATATTAAGCAATCGTAGCTGTTAATTTTATAGGTTTGCATTCAAATGGTACTTACATTATGAGAATAAAACTTTAACATAGCTAGTTAGTTCCGTACGTGACAAAATAATGTTTACAAAGTAATATATGCTTTGGCACGTTATTCCTTTGACTAGCGGTACCTATATTGTACAAGCCTCTGTCATCATAACGGATTCGGAACAGTATGTGCATAATGTTCGGCGTCGACAGCCGGGTTTAGCTATAAGCAACTCTTTCAAATATGAATGAATTTATTTTCCATTAATCTGTCTAAAACATTATCAATAAAAGCATGTATGAAAACAATTCTGGGGCCCTACCACAACCTGTTATAGCAATCTTATTATAACCTTACTTTGTCTCTATCCTTGGTTTTTAATGGTACAAAAGAAAAAGACAAAACAAAAAGTGACATTAAAATAATACTGCTATATGAAGTGGTGGTAGACCCTCAGGTGTTTGTATCCAGAATGCTAGAAATGGCGATTGTGGGATAATCGGAAAGACCGTTTATTGTTGTTGATCTATCCATTAAACGATGTTTACGAGAATTGCAATAGGTAGTGGAATTTACCGCTACTCAATTACTAGATCTAGTAAATACAAGGATTGATGCAAGGACAATGCATCGTTTAGATATGTTACACAATTATTGCCATGCTGTCTTTTAATGTACAACAATTTGAGATTAATGATTTTAAGTAAAGTGCCGCCGTGTGTTAAGAAAAAAAACCTGTATCCAATTTTTTTTTTTACTTATTCGCCTACAAAAAGTAACTCCACTCTGCCTGATGGTAAGCAGATATTGTGCAATAGCGTACCTACAACCGAAGGCTGATTCAAGACTTAAGATTTTTAGCGATTTTCAGAACTGCAATGAAAGTAGTTACGAGAAGAAAAACATAAGAAATTTTTATCAATATCAATTTATGTCAATGCCACTTTTAACTTCTATACTGAAGAAAATATCTTGTAACAGCTTTTTTTTAAACCTTTTTTTGCTGGACAAAGGCCTCCTTAATAGTGCTACACAACTCTCTGTTCGACATTGACATGGTCTAATCGTCCGCAAAGGCATCCAAATCGTCGCGCGTTTCGGGGTCTGCCTAGAACATCACCCGTCCTCCAGCAACTATTGTGTGACGACCTTTGCCCATCTTTCCAATCTCTGCCATTTGTCCGGATGTATTCTGTATGTGTGGCCCACCCATCGCCTTATCAATTATGTTGGCTAAAATATATACCTATGTAAAAATGTTACTTTTACATTGTTTTCGTTACCGTATGGATAAACTAAGTAAAATGGTATGTTTTCAACTTGGACAGATTCACATTCATCTGTTTCAATTTTGTGTCATACCTTGGATCTATAAATAGCTTGAAAACAATAGTATTCCACTGTGACAGATAAAAGCGGACCCAGATAAAAGTATGAATATAAACTAGCGAGGGAACTGTACTGTACCGCCTTTCGTGTGAGGTCATTATCATATTGATGTTCTTCCTGCGACATGCATGTGCGTAAGAAATAATCCAAGAAAACATTTGTTGTAGAAATTATATTAACTAGTAGCCCCGGCTTCGCACGGACACCATTGTTTTTTCTACGACATGTTATAAATTGTAAAAATTCCTGTCTTTTTTCTCGCAATGCAGTTGACACGCTCGAGGTAGGATCTCGGATAGCACACTTGGTGGTGCGCTAGAACGAACGGTATCTCAAAAGACACACACTAGTACCTACATCAATTTGATAGGTAACCTTATTACTCAGGCTGTATCAGCCTATCACAGTCCACTACTGTACATACGAGTAAGTTTCCAGTTTAGCAATTCACGTCATAACACTCGACGACCATTCGCATCTGGTCTAATTCCGTTACATTTGTCGTTTGTCCACCGCGCTAGAAGCCGTCCTACTTTACGTTTTTCGCGTTCTCCCTCAATACAAATTTAAAATTATTATTATTTTTAGCTCAACAATAGGTTGTACGATAAATTGGTAATATATAGGCAACAATGTTCGTAAGTTTTGCAAAACGATAGCCTTATTTATCATCATCACTCATCGTCATCACACAAGTAAAGGAAACATAATGTACTGTTTACAGTTCAACACGTTCGCTTAGCGACAAACGGACACAATGATCTATTGATTTTAAACATTGTTATGAAAACTGACCCTGTTATCTTTGAACTTAGACTCAAGTTTATAATGTACTTAATGTACTCGGATACGTTAGGCAGATAATTTAATCAGTTTCAAACTGTGTATATTTAATACGAGCTGTCCGCAGCGCGTTTCACCCGCGTCTTTGCTTGTTGCTCTGCTCCCGTCGTCAGTAGTGTGATTTTACATAGCCTTTAACCTTCTTAGAGAACTGGGCTATCAGAGGCAAAAAGAATTTTTCAAATCCGACTGGTAGTTCCAGAGATTAGAGCGTTCAAACAAACAAACACTCTTACGCTTTATATAATAGTATAGATAAAAATATACGTCCAATAAAATACAAGTAATAAACAGTGACCGTATTTGAATATACCTATACCTAAGTGAAACAGGATACGGAGAACTTTGTTCTAAGTTATGTATTTATACTAGCTATGTTAGGCATATAGCCTAAGCTAGTAGCAAATTGAAGACATTGTTAAGCCTTATATACCACACAAGTAAGTGAAGTCTAGAGCTAATGACGAATTAGATTACGACGTACCTGTTATTCTTTGTAGCACGTGTGTTTTGTATAAAGTAGAACCGATACCGAGTTTAAAGGCCAAGGCAAGTGTGTCAAAAAGAATCTAATCAAGACACAATAATTATCAGAAAGCTTTTTAACAACTATTTACAATTTTGATGACATTATTTTAGAAAACATTACTATGCAATTAATATATTGAAATATGGCCGCTCTATCAGGCATCTCTTTGGTATATCTCTTTCTTTATTCCCATAGTCATTGCAGAGATTGCTATAAGCGCCAAAATCCTTCACAATGATAAGAATTATATCAAAATTTAATATAAATCTTGATGGTTTTGCAAGAAAATTATGTATATTTCCATTATATTTCCGTCGTGCTACACATAATAGTAAAACCGAATATATTCGTAACTAGCGGCCCGCCCCGGCTTCGCACAGGTGGACATTTTTTTAAACATTTTGGGATAAATAAAGATACTAGTGTATGGGAAAATAAAAAAGTGTTATTTTTTTATCAGGCCATATTTAAATTTTTCTCTCCGTAAGAACCATCCTCGTACTTCAAGAAGTATTACAAAAAAATAATTAGCAAAATCGGTTCAACTGCTCTCGAGATTTGCGCTTAGCAACACATTTAGCGATTCATTTTTATATTATAGATTCGAAACAATTAAACGTAACTCGTAACTAGTAAGGCCTTTGTTAATTATTCCGTCTCAAGACTTTTGTATCCGTAAATCTGCATTCTAGAATAGTGAAATAAATAAAGTTTAATTACGCAGGTATTGTAGTGCGCAATACCTAATACATAACAACACTTCAATTTTATAACGTAGACACTAAAAAAAAATACAAGACAAAATTTTTTCCTCTCTCTCCAACGTAGGTAAATATTTACTCTGTTATAAATTAAGTACACACTTTCGTCAACAAATTTAAGACGAAATTTCTACTCTATATTTCATACTTCGTGCGATACGGGAGGTTAGCGACCGTTTCCAACCTAAACTTGTAGAACCGTAACCTTACCCGTATCTAATAAAACCTACTACAAATAAGATTGAACTAATTCTGTTCCTATACGATCTTATTTTACTGATCAGGAAGCAAAATGTTGTAATTTAAAGCTGTGATATTTTTGACATGTCGTATCTATTGAGATACGACATACTAAACTCATTGGAGGTTAATATGTTTTCTACTCTATAATATAAGGTAGTAAAATATAAATTCATTAAGAGGTCACAGATAAATTTAACTTAGGACACGTCTTGCTTGAATTGAAGCAATCGGAACACTACTAGGTAGAGTTAATCTGGTACATAGTGGTTACCAATTGCTTAAAAAAGGCACAGTCTATGCTTACTTACAACTAATTATCTGCTGCCAAATGCAGAAGTAATTTAATTATAGGTAAGTATTGTATTACATTTTGCAGCGGCAGTCTAACTAAACAAACCAAGAGTACGACTACCGTGTTTTTGGCAATATTTTTGACTGTGACATAATAAAATACTTCAACACAAGTTTGGGTTTACTTTATTTCGTAATGTTTATGCTTGCCTTAGATTTGACAGAGATGTAAATGATTACACTTAATATTATAAGCAAATAAAGTGGCATTCACATAGTTTAATTTTCGTAGATAGTAACTGGGTATTTCACAAACTATCTCCAAATACAGAATCAATTTATGAGACTTAAAAGAAAAATTAATACAAAATTCTTACTTTTTAAGGAAGAACACACCCATCACAGAACAGTGTAAATAGGAACGCGGACACCTAACAACGAAACGGCGACACTTATATAACTGACCGCGAACCGTATTTGCCCCATGTTATAATGAATCCATACGGGATTTAGGATTCTGACTTGAAAACACCTTAACAGTGTTAAACAAAAATAGACTTTATATTACAAGTAATAAAACTGGGGTCAATAATGTGCTAAATACATTAAAGATGAAATGACGCAAGTCGCTACGCAAGTTATTGACTTTTAATAAGGCTTGGATGACAGGGAACGTATAGGATGTACATGATTTGGGTCGCTTGGACATATCCAGTGCAGTCGTTCTTGAATTATCATTATGTACAATAAATAACTTGGAACGAAACTTAAAACTAAATTCAAGGATATCATCATAATTTGCCGAAAGATGTTTACATAATAGGTTTTCGACAAGCAAGGCCTTTCTTTAACTGGACCCGAGTCACCGTCATCCATCGTTTACATTGTCGCGCGTTTTTATATTAAAACACTTCTATTAAATAGATATGCAAACATTTTACCTCGAAAACACTGGACTTCAAACCCGAAATGCTACTGAGCATCAAATTTTCAGTCAACTGTCGTTTATCTCTTCTGGTGATGCGATGTTTCATTCATCTTATTTAGACAGTGCAGGCCCATACATCCAAGATTATTATGGCGGCTTTTACAAATAATTGTATAAAAATGTTTTATATTGTATAAAAAAATTGATAACATAATTTTCTTTCCTGGTGACGTATTTTGAATCGGGCAATGCGGTTGTAAAAATATTTTACAAACCTAATGGACTCCGCAGTTAATAACGCTCTAGAAAAGATACAAAATAACTATTTTATTCAATTTATTCAAATTGTAATCTTACCCATTAGCACGTCCATTGACATAATTGCTTTCCCCGCTAGATTCCTCAGAATATTCAAAGGAGGCGTTATCCACCATTCTTGAAATGTTACAATCACTCACTGACCAATTTAAACTTAATCACTTTGGTCATAGTTAATGTCGAGTTGTATTTTAAGTACGTGTCAAGGCTAAAAGTAAAGCCAAAAGAAGAATAAATACTTAATACTGAGATCGATTCCAAACATGGATGATTTAAAACAAATTTATAAGGTAACCAGCTATTAAACTTTTAATGCGAAATGATCCCTACAAAAATGCAGTCATTAATATTAGGGAACATGATCAATTTACAACAACCCAAAACAATAATTGTGATAAATAAAACATACAAGTCGATCAAACTTTATAATGCTGTGTAATTTAGGCAAACAGGTGTTACGATTAGGAGCTGGATTATTTAATGATAAGAATTGATAAAATTCGAAATAAAACAACATCGATTAACCTCTCCTATCACAATCAGATATCTAAGTGTTGTAAAATCACAAAATACGGAAAAACTATGGAAAACTGCGCACCATGGAATATTGAATGACAAGATGAATTTGACAAGCTAAACAAAACCGTCTGATAGAAAAATTTTGTAACTAATTAGTAATTAATCAAAGATTAGATAAGAAAATAATTTTGGACTAGGACGATGATGATTAAAATAAGAAAACATAAAAGTCATGATGTAAGGGTGAGACAAAAAAAAAATTACTAGTAATAGTATGAATGAATATTGCAATAGCTCGATGACATAAATGATCACGCCGCCGTGCAATGCGGGGTCAATGAAAATTGTTCAGTTAAGCAAAAGAGGTTTCAAACCAGTATAGGAAATATTGAATATATTCATACACGATCCGCTTTAAAAGCCATATTAATAAAAGCAACAAACACAATCAAACCACGTGATATAGCTAGCACACTTCCACGCACTGATAATACAACAGACCGGCACGAATCCGTAGACACACCACTACACTTTTTGTTCCCTTTACTATAATAAGAGAAGCTACAAGTTTACACAAATGTTCAACGAATAATATATTAAAAATTATAAACCGCGTAACGAGACACCAATGTAGCGGTCCGTCTGCGCTCGCGAGAATAACTGTGGAAAACATTGGTTCATAATGTATCTAGTTATAATATCGATTGTGTATCGAGTTCGAACTAATTTATCGCCTCGATAAGATAGCATGTTACGAGTAGACCAAAACATTATAAAATTACACGTTTGCCGGGTATTTTTGCGAAAATTGTATATTTTCATAAATCAAGCACGAAATGATAGATCGAGACGTGGCGGTATGACACAGTACGAGGTGAAGATGAGCTAAACGGTGTTGTTCAATGACCTTGCGATTAATAGCGAACATTGAGGATTCCGGCCGGCTTACAGAGAGATCAAGTGTTATTGACATCGATAAGAACCGAGAGAAAGGTATCACTAGAATCGCAAAGACAGGCGGAAGACACGAATCACCTGAACTTCTCCATTCACTTCGAAACACCGAAACGGTAGAGTGTGACTGCGACGCGTAAGTATACTGACTGGTGTTTCCAACCAAGCATGCCGACAATATTTATAAACAACCAATGTACAGACAGAAGACAATGGATTATAAAATAAGAGAAATCCATTAAATTTTTAATGTGATACAAAACATAAGCGTGACTCAAATGTAAAACATTTGTTATAATTTTAGAATAATAATGTCATATCTTAACAATGCAGCAATAATTTAAGCGTGATAAAAGAAATAGAAAAATTTTATGTTATTAACAAAAACGACCGAATATAATCGTTTCCAAATAAATAAAAGACCATAATTAATAATGTTTTATTGGCACAAATAAAAATATTACAATTTATGAAACTTATTCTATGACTTAGTGTTAGCACAATACATACTAATCCTGATTCCCAAACTAGGTTATGAGCCTGTATGTTTTGTAATACAACGATAATATTTTATTATAGCTTTTAAAATTGTGATATCGTTCTGGTCACAAATTTTCCAATTTTAAATGATTTTAAATAAGCTATCAATGACTGCCTCTGTGGTTCGGTGGTACTGTGTATGGACTGCCACGCAGAGCTCGCGGGTTCGATTCCCGCTCAGTGCAAATATTTGTGTGCATGAACATGTCTATTTGCATTGGTCTGGGTATTTCTATGTATAATATGTATGTATTTACAAAAAAAAAAGTATTTAAGTATGTATATCCGCATTCTAGGACCTATAACACAAGCATATAATATGCTTACTTTGGGTCTAGATGGCGTTGTGTGTAGTTGTTGAAATATTATTATTATTATTATTATAATGACATCAATAGGTTTACGGGTAAATTATAAATGATGTTGATGCTTTTTATAGTGATTTTACGCACGCAAATTAAATATTTTGCAAACCTTGATAAGCCCCAGATGTTATAAGTCATAATTTTACTAATAAATAGTAGTTACTTTGTTCGTAGTGTATATTTTATAAAGTAAGTAAGAATGTTTAAGAACCTAAACGTTTTTTTATTCATTTAATGTTTCGAATTCTAAGAAAACAAAACAACAGTGCACAGACAACAAAATAAAAATAAAAGTTTATGTATAAATAACTTTTATTTTCGGAAAAGCATAAAATAATAATATTTTTTAAAAGACCATGTTAAGTACCATACACATACTAAATAACTATTCCACGAATGTCAGATAAACTTCACACAATACAAGGAAATATAAGTGTAACTGTGTTGTTGACATTACAAGTAGTGTTACAATTTTTTTTTATTTTGTAACAATTGTAAATATTAAGTTAATACAATTAATTGTATTAACGTGTATTAATTTTATTAACAGAAAAATGAGGAAAGCAGAACTGCTGCTCATTTTTTTCTCCCTCATTTTCCTCTCCTCATTTTTCTGCAAAAAAAAATCTTTTACAATACGACTCATAAAGACGTTTAAACTGTCATTGTTAGTGTATTCTGCGTGAAGTATAATATTATTCTTCTTCTTATTTTACTACATTGTAAGTCTAGATAACGCTGTTAGTTTTGTGATATTATTAATCCTACTAATATTATAATTGCGAAAGTTTGTGGGTGTGTTGTGTTTTGTGTATTGTGTGCGTGTGTATGTGTGTGCGTGTGTGCGTGTGTGTGCGTGTGTGTGCGTGTGTATGTGTGTGCGTGTGTGTGCGTGTGTGTGCGTGTGTGTGCGTGTGTGTGCGTGTGTGTGCGTGTGTATATGTGTGCGTTTGTATGTGTGTGCGTGTGCATGTGTGTGCGTGTGTATGTGTGTGCGTGTGTATGTGTGTGCGTGTGCATGTGCGTGCGTGTGTGTGCGTGTGTATATGTGTGCGTTTGTATGTGTGTGCGTGTGCATGTGTGTGCGTGTGTATGTGTGTGCGTGTGAATGTGTGTGCGTGTGTATGTGTGTGCGTGTGTATGTATGTGCGTGTATGTGTGTGCGTGTGTATGTGTGTGTCTGTGTATGTGTGTGCGTGTGTGCGTGCGTATGCGTGCGTGTGCGTGTGTGTGCGTGTATGTGTTGTGTGTGTTGTGTGTGTTTGTCACCACTCTCAGCGCCTAAACGGCTGAACCGATTACGATGCAAATTGTTATTCGGTGCCGGAAACGAAAATAGGCTACTTTATATCCCGAAAATCGGTCTGGTTCCTGAGGGAAACAAAACATTTTATGCGCGAATTTACAGACTTCGTCAGCAACGACCAGTGAGTAGTTTAATTGGTCCTAAGTCATCCTATGGATGCCTACTATGACATTACATTAACTTATAATGTTACTAGCGGCCCGCCCCGGCTTCACACAGGTATTATGCTGATACTAAATATACTACAGAATGTCTTTTTAAACAACGTTCACATCTGTTTTGTCATTAGACAATACAAACATGATTTCTTTGGAGGCCGGCGGCTCCCAGCCGGTATATACCGCGCGCCGCAACCGCTATGTCCCTGCATTACATTAGAAACCTTTAAAATTACTTGTGTTTCTCTACTATATTTTGCACGTACTATACATATAAACCTTAATCTTGAATCACTCTATATATTAAAATAAACCGCATCAAAATCCGTTGCGTAGTTTTAAAGATCTATCAATACATAGGGACAGACAGAGTGAAGCGACATTGTTTTATACTATGTAGCGACAATGACCATTACTGCACATTTAAAATACAAAACCAATTCATTTATATTTATAAACGAAGTGAACTAGTACAATTATTTTAGGCATATAGTTTTGCAAATATGTAGATTGTTTTGCTATCGGTACATTTACGCAGAAAACGAGGACACACTGAGTACATGAATATCTGCGTTGATTGAACAAATAGGCTCAACGACACGCGGTGCTCTACACGAGACAAAGTGTTCGTTCATAACAAAACGGCCGGCCTTAGAAGAGCTTCTAAAGTTTTTAGTTTTAATATTTAAATTTGTGAGCAAAGATTTTAAAACCTCTTTCTGTAACCAATAACATGCCTGAATTTAAGCCCTAAATGAGTTCAATACCAGCAAATAGATACTGTTAATCTGGATTCCATAGCAACAAACATAATTTGCGAAAAGGTTCCACGAATATTTGATCATATAAAAAAACTATATCATAATTTACATTATATATTTCAGCAGGAGTCTACATAATTAATAATTACACGTGTATTTATACAAAAAAAGAAACAATTTACAAATTTCCTTGTCACTAACATTGAAAGATCGAACAATTCTTGTTGGCCTATTAAATATTAGTTCTTAATCTATGTAGGAATCTAATTAGGAGAATAGATGATATTGGTAGAGATGGCTTGTTTACTTACCTCGCATGAACTGTATATTTTCTTTTGTCAATTACTCTTTGTCAAGAAATTCGAATACAACTCGTAATAGATTACATCATAGTATAAAGTCGCTAAATAGCGTATCTATAGCTGTATGAAAGCGCTAATCTCGAGAATTTCCCAATGGATTTGGATGCGGTTTCCACTGTTATGATGTACTTTTGACATGGCAGGTTTTGTTATATAATATATTATCTACTTATCTATTAACTCTTTACCTATAGGTGATAATATAAGTTTGATATCGATGCAAGGCGATTCGACCTCGAGTCGCTAGTGTAAAATATATTGTTATTAATTTATTAGTCGAGTCTGAAAACGTGCAACAGAACTCTACATATAGTAGCTTATCAGCATCATTAATACTGTTTATCTATATAAGATAATGTTTTTACTTTAATAACGTATACCGACGTATATAAATATAACGTTATAATAGCATATACAAAGCCGTTTTTATTTAAGGACTATTCTTGATAGGGAAGAGCACTTAAGCTATTGTTTATATTTGCCAGCTATCGCATAAGATGTATTCCTAAAATATCGAAATATACCTATACCTATCTATACGCACACTCAAGCTAATGAGAAAATACCTACCCAAAGTACAAATAAAGCCCAATTCAAAAATTTAACTAACTGAACTACAAAAATAGGTTAGGTAGATAAAATCTATTATCTTTTTTTACGCTTATTATCACTGTCTTTGTCTTCACGAGACAACCTTCTATTTAAAATAATTTATTATCCTTTAAATTTAAAACGTTTTTTGTTTAAACGACATTGACCTTTCGTTTTTGAATTAGCAATACAAAGCATATGTTTGCAAAATTTCTACTAAGTACGGTTCAACTTGGTAAACTTTAGTCGAATATCTTTGTTTCACTATAGAATCTTAAATAAATCATTTGAACACTACACTACGTGTAGATATATAGAGAATTCTCGTATTATGTGGGGCTTATATTAGGGACGTAAAAACTAACGAGCGATGACTCAGGCATGTCCCGCTTCAAGAAGTATGTAGGAAATGTATTGTGAACATACATGCTTTATTTATTACCGTACCGAGTACTGTGAGCTTCTTAGTTTGCTGCTTAAAACGAGATATGAAATTAAGGGGTAATGTGTTAGCGCAGAAATTTATACTTAACAGAAATTTAGGGAATAATTTAAGCCAAGAATGGAGTCTACCAAGATTTATGTTCGTATTAACAACTATTAATTATTCTGTGCTATTACTTATATTTTCAGCCTATGGTGGCCTAAACAAGCAAGCCGTGTATTCGATGTTATGTAAGTTAAATAGTTATTAAGGCCCATGAATTTTAAATGCACCAGAATTAACGCGGACTATGTTTGAACCGTCATCAAGTATAAAAACATTAATATGTAATTAATTTTTTATTATAATACTCACTTTAGTTGCCAGTTGTAGAATGTTACATGTGTGAATAGATTCCTATATGTCCCGTTTCCTCCTGCCAGACATTACAATGTATAAATTTATATAATCGGGTCACATACGAATGCCACGCCCACAACGCGCGATTAATTTTAATAGGTTGAACATACAAGGTACCTACAGTTCACTTTAGACTTTTTTTGTAATTGCTGTACACAATGCCTAGTTTTTTAAAACACGAATAATAATTATAAAAGAAATCAAAATAACATACCTCATAAGGATCATCATTAATATACATATATATATTATTAATATACATAACAGTAAATAAAGTGTTGTTTGTTGTGTCGGGCGTCCGCGCAGAAAACCTTTATCAGATTGATAGGAAATATTCTATAGTTAGTGCCTATCTGCATTGTCATAGTTACAAGTACTGTTTGTGTCGTGAACATAGATACTGAAGGAATGTTTTAATTTTCTACGAAGTACTTAAATGAAGTTAAATGGTAGGTAATCGTAACAAATTTGATTGAATTCAGAGCGAGTCAAAAGACTAACATCAGAATTTTGGTTTGCGTGACCGCATTATTACTAACATTGTTCAACACGATTGATCGGTGTCAATGTCCACACCTGATTTGAATTAGACCCGTAATATTAAAATTTGAAATGTATGGATAATAATATGAACACCTAGCAGTAGTAGTAGCTTAAGTATAATCACCTTGCATATTACTTTTGAAAACATATTGTTTTAGTTACAGATGTTGTACAAGTATGTAGAGAAAATTAAATATGCATAAATATTTTTAACAGTTGCATTAAATAGTAATATAAGTAGAAAAACGTTCAATTAAAATTAAGGATCATTTAAGCGATAACACTAGTTCTGATATAAAAGCTTATTCGTTGCAAAACCGCTATTTCAAGGACAACAAAAGCTAACATTATTATCTAAGAAAACTCAATACCACTTTGTTTGATCTGACGATCGATCTTAGCATGATAGAGTGCACACATTGTTTATACCTGAATCCTCCATTAACAAAAGTGACAATCCGAACAACTCTCCATCCAAAATAATCATCAGGTTCTTCAAATAAATTAGGCATTATATAAAACTTTTTGTAAACACACTATTCACTTAACTCATCGTAAACATGCATTGTTTCCAGATTTTATAAACACGAACACTCGCAGATACACATTTGCTCTACTACATGGCGTAAACGTAACTGTTTAAGTCCTATTAATTGTACCGTCCAAGCGATTATCATAATAATCGCAATAATCACCTAGATAAAACTACATATACGTGAACGATACATATGCGACCTATGAATATGAATAACATAAGTAAATAGTAAATACTATGATGTGACGTATTTAGATGCTTGCGTATTTCTTCAAGCATGGTGCGTAGTGCGTCTAACCCTTTGAGCGATAATGCCGCCAAAATTTGGTGTAGCTATAATAAAGATTTTTCTATTCTATTCCCATGCGTCTTTTCGACGTCCTCTTCTTGCGCAAAATATTTTAAGCCCACTTGATAGTTATCGATTATTGTCGGCAAGCATGCGGGCGTCGGGCTTAACCCACTTACGAGTACGATCATAATCAACAACTCTACACTTCCCAATATCTGGGAAGCTCTCTAACTTCTTTGATAGTTTTGCTTTAGAACATTAGTTCGAAAATATAATAACATTCAAAATTCGTTTGATACAGTAATCTTATATTATGGATTTGAATTTCATAAACTATTGAGCTCAGTATAATCTATGTATAAAAAAGCGAAAAGTTGCTTATTCATTCACTGACTAAACAAAAAAAATCTCAAAGTAAATTGACCTATGAATCTTAAATTTGGCAACTAAGTCAAATTAAGCTATGCGGACGAAGCTGCAGGTAAAACTGCAGACAAATCGTGTCATGAATATTAGATAAACTTTTTATGAATTCCAAAATATAATTAGAATTAAATATAAAACAAAATAGTCATTTAAAGAATTGGCATCGAACCATTGACATACATAGGTATTTCTGATAATTTAAAAGAAATGTGATTTTTATAAAATACAAGCAACAGATAAAACATGCATGATCAGAAACCATGAGCAAAAACCAGTAATAAATGCTTGAGCTGACCTTAATAGGCCACAGCAGAACTTGACCCATTAAGATCTTTTGAGCTAATATTCCAATTTAATATTAGACCAATGAACACTTATATCACATGCCTATATCGTTATATTCTTTCGCTGTAACGAATAAAGATAAGAGCTACAGAAACAGTAGGTACAATAAATTACTGGCAAGTCAACATTACATGGCATATCAACTCCGCTAGTTTCTGTTCAAGATAAGACAATAATTACACGCTTTTCATGGCACCTAATCGTGGAAAGAATCAAACCATTGTTTTCAGAAAATTGGTTCTTTGTTCTACTTACTTTTACGGAACAATGAAACTATTTTCAAGAAATGGTTCAGGATTTGTATATTAGTATGTAAGTAGGTATGTAGAAATCTATGAAAATGTAGTAGAAGAAAAAGAAGGCAACTACAAATAGACAGCGAATGCTCATTAAGCACGAAGCCATGATTCGACACATACGATTGTCAAACAACTTGATGTGTACGATCTGTGAGACAACCTAGGTAGGTACTATGTGCGTGAGCAGTTTTGGCTGTAAGAAGAATGTGACCAAAAGGCCAAGTCCAAGCTCTCTATATATGAAACATAGCAGTGGTTACCTACCGTAGCCTTGGCTTGCTAATACATAAAAAAATTAAGAGAAGTGAATTAAAATTATTATTAGCTTACCATATTCACTGACCAAACTAAATGCAAAAATCTGGACACTAAGGCTTGGGCCCCCTATCTGGCTCTCGTAATAGTGTAGGAGAGCCAGATAGAAGCACATTGAAGCGGCCATGATCTTTATGAGGGTAAATAATTCTCTGGTCGTTTAGACCTTGTGTAGGTCTTGTAGCACTTGTACATAGAATAAAAGAATATAAAATGGAACTGACTTGTCATGTTTACTGGTGCGAGGAGGATGAGGTTCTAGCTGTAGCGGGGTGGCGGGGGCGGAGCGCGGGGCCCCGCACCCGCCACCCGCAGCGCCCGCTGCGAAATTGCCGGTTGACCTGAAACAAACAGATAAGGAAAATTAAAATAATAAATTTAAAATTTAGTATATTTTAGACAATTATTGAGAGTCGAAGAAATAATTTGTTCCAATCTTGATTTTGATTCAATTATTACAACATCTATACAAGAGCTTGTGGAACCAAAAATCACTTCTTTCAAATACATACATTTATTTTATGACTATTTTGTAATCAATAAATAAGTGAAAACGATATTTTGTATTATTTTTAGAGACAAAATAAGGATCATCGTAACGTGATCGTAACGAATCGTAACGCACAAAGACAGAAAGAGGAGAAGGCGCCTAGAGCCCCTTACTCTTTTATAACAAATCGTCTTAAAAATTCTGATGCCAAACAACTTACCAAAGAAGAAAATTGTCTCGTAAACCAAGATTTTCTTTAGAATTATCTTTTTTGGATCAGAACATTCATTCGAGAATTTACAGCTGTCTATAGTTACGTAAGTGATCAAAAAAACATATTATAATATGCCAAAATTAGTACAGAAAGTATTATGGAAAACCGATCACATACGCCTTGAATACTATAGAAGCCAATATATTTGCGATAACTTGAGCTAGCTGCAATCTGTGACGAATGAATAATGCATCCACCCCGCCATTGTCAATTAACATATTTATAAATGAATTGCGGTCGTTAGGCAAATCTCAATAAATAGGATTCTATATTTCAACCGATTAAAACAACATTATTGCTGGAATATCATTTATCAACATTCTATAGGCTATTTGTTATGAATATGCGTTTATTTATTCTTCTATCCATAGCCTAGAGAAAGATCAGTCCTTATTATATGTAGATGAACCTTGCCGTTGATTTTCTCATTCCTTCATAGTTATCCCAACGAAAATAGTTTCATGTAAAATGTTGCCAAGACGAGTCGCACTGTCAAAAAGTTATCAGATCTCTTAGAAAACCAAGCTTGACTCTACACGCCCTAACTCTACAAAGTTTTAACTTCAACTACATTTACTTAATACATATTCAAATATGCTTACCTACTATGCACACGGAAAGGATACTTTATAAATGAGAATGTAGACGCAACTGCAACGCAATTAGACGAGATAATTGTAACATGTTTTTTGCGTTAATCTTATTACATAATTGGTTCATGTTACGTAACTGGTTTTACGTTTTCGTACCTAATCTTATAAAACGTTATTACTACGTTTTCTAATCGACCTGGAGGTCTACTACCACCTCTTAGAGCAGTATTATTTTGATCTTACTTTGTGTTTTGTCTTTTTCTTTTGTACTATTAAATACAAGGATAGAGACAAAGTGCTCTATGAGGTTGTGCTAGGGCTCCTGTCCATTTTTGCTTTTCGTATTCATAGTTACATCGCAGAATCATCTATCATTATCATCAATCAGTCGAAAAGGTCCACTTCTGAACATAGACCTCTTACGAAAGTTTACCATAGTCACCATTTCGTCACGTCAGTTGGTGATCGCAGGAAGCTTTTTAGTAGTTTACCCCTACGCAGACACGCTGCTGCCACTTACTTAGTATTGGCTAAGTCGAGATTATGTGACTCACGAAAAACAATGGGATGGCTCCGTGTTGTAGAGCGTAGAATGTATTTTTAATTTCAAAATATTCTTTTATTATATAATTATCATCAAACTAATGCGAAATAAACACAATTTCGCATAATTTTAGCGATTCTGAGGCAATGTGTTTCAATTTATTAAATGTTATCGTTCATTCATTAACCACATGTTGATAGTGTCGAGTTACATTGTGTTCGTGTCGGTAACAGTTATCATATTAAATACTAATACAATAACGCAAATGCTGATTGTATTTTGTCATAGTGCGGAGGTTAAGGTGCCGATATCCGACCTTTTAATGATACTGAAGTGAAGATTTGGCTTAACGAGCTGTGTTAAATGATTCAAAAATATTATATATTTTTAATGATCTAGTTTAATATATTTAAACTAGATAATTATTTTAATAATTCAAAATGTGAATATCCTACTAATATTATAAATGCGAAAGTTTGTGAGTGTTTATTGTATGTGTGTTTGTTTGTTATTTGCGCCTGAACGGCAGAACCAATTTCCATAAAATTGGTTTGTTGATAGATTCGGTTCCGGAGACTGACATACCCTACTTTTATACTATAAATCGGTCTGGTTACCGGTGGAGACAAACTTATTTTACGCGCGGGCGTATTTTTATAGCCACTGAGGAACTAAAACCTTTGTCAACATCTCGGCTATATCTAAAACCTCTCATTACTTATATTTTCAAGTGCCTGCATAATTACCACCTGATTAAAGCTAATAAGTACATTTAATTGTTTCACTAAATCAATGATTATGATGACTTACTATTAGGTGAATATCTATTTATATTATTATTATTTTTTTTATCAACCGACTTCAAAAAAAAAAGAGGAGGTTTCTCAATTCGACCGTATATATTTTTTTTTATGTGTGTTCGCGGATAACTTCGTCGTTTATGAACCGATTTCAATAATTCTTTTTTTGTTGGAAAGGAGATATCCCAAGGGTGGTACCATGATAAGGAAACCAAGATCTGATGATGGCATCCCAGAGAAATCGAGGGGAACTTTCGAAAATCGTACTGGCGACTAGTGCATTTTGTTATTCGATAAAGGTTCTATCGCTGTCAAAATTTACAGTAGGTAACTATTACTCGTAGATAAATTTTCGCGCAAAAAAATTTTGTGTTATATTTCAAAATTGACTAATATACCAGCTACCTTCATAAGTATTTCTAAGCGATATCACACCAATGTATGTTTATATTTGGTCATTAATTAGTAAGTTGTGCATTTTTACCTGTTAGACCGGTTTTAGTCAGTATGCCAACAAATCAGGTCTTTATTTTTAGTTTCATACAAGTTTCTAAATTCAGATTAGATATTAAGTATGCATATGTGAATATATAGGCGACTGTGGCATTGTTATATTTTGAAGACAAATACGATAAAAACTAAATAATACGTATTTTATTTGCAAATTATACAGGTTCAAGAAATAACTGTGTGATATTTAGGTATCATAATTATTCAGTTTTATTTCATTTAAGTTGAATATAAGTTCAGTAAATCATAATTTAATATTATAATTGTCTTGTTTATATGGAAGCAGTCAGCTGTGGCAGTAAGTCCATTCTACAGGAAACCGTCTCAGCAACTACTGGCGAGTACATATCTAATGTTTTTTATTGCTTCCCATACCATTCCATGGACCGTAGCTAACCTATTCTCCTGACGCTATTGGGGTCCAAAAGCGACGATTACTATTTATGAGGTGATAAGCTTGCTCATCTGTCGGCATTGGTAGTAAAAAACATCTAACTAAATATAAAACTAATAAGTACCTCACAATTACTGAAGTAGTGAATTACTGAAGTTTTACGGTAGTAGATCCACGCTGATTTCAGCATGAATGGGCCGGATCGTCCGGGGTAGTACTACCCTCTCATAGAAGATCGACTTAAGAGTAGTAGTATCCGTACTACTGCGTTTCGTTCGGTGAGTGAGAGCGCCGGAGGCCCAATTTCCCCCCTTTCCTCTTTCCTCACCTCCCTCATTCCCTTCCCCTAACCCCATTCCCAGCCGCCATAGTGGAGGCCACCATACCAGCAGTTTATGACGATGGCTTTTGGTATAGTAGCCGCCACTTCTGGATTCCACTGATTGCTTACCATCAGGCGGGGTGGAGTCACTTTGGTAGGCTATAATATAAAAAAAAAAAAAAAAAAAAGTTAACAAAAATAAGGCCTAATAAGAACCGGATTCAATTTATACGGTTTTACGACCCGAATCATGATGACGTGTTATTCGCACTTAACCCTTCGTGTGCTTAGGAGCAGATCTGCACGAGACACAATGTTATTTCTATTGTGTCTGATATTGTAGCATACGAGTGGTTAAATAAATTTATGTGACAAATATAGTTTACCTTTTGTGCTTGTAGCTTCTACGTCTTAATAAGGTAGATTGCGTCACCACATATGAGGGATGCCCTCGATGTTTTATTTGAACTTTGCCATTCATTTTGGATACGATCTATGCACAACACTGTACTCGCTGCTTATCATGATTCATTATCACTTGATTAACTCAAAAATATAATAAAAATGATTAAAACAACAACAACAACACTTGGCAACACAGAGCTTAGGAGATTATCACCCGAACGCAAAACTCCTTAAACAAATATCGTACACGACATATTATGAATCACATCGACACAACCTTTCTGTTCGTTTATTACTATAATAATACGAACACATTTGCACAAATAATTATGACGTACGAAATTATTTTGTGGACAATAATAATGTCTTGCAATAAAAACTAGTATCCGTTGATGGCATTATACAATATGGCGTAGATTTGTCATAATACATAATGGGCAAAATGGTCAGCATTTTTATGTAAAGACCGTAAAAATAATCATTGCATCGCATTTATTAATTCTTTGTACGAATGTTTAGTGTAGGTACATTTTGTGTGGTCTCCGGTCTAGAATAGAACCTTAAGCCAAATATGGGTAGAGATGGGGTGAGGTATCTCTTCCTATGGATGTCTATGGAAGTCTAATAAGTACTTACTGCCGACAAACAGTCAGCAGTGTCACCTTCGTACTGGTTACCATGCGGTCACCAAGGGCGGTGACTTCAACAAAAAAATATTTTTCTATAGACCGATGAGAAACACAGGACGACTTCAGGCTGATGATGTGATACCTAGTTTACAACTTTACACCTTATAAAATCTTTTAGCCTACACTAGCAGGTCATTGTTAAACTCGATATCGAATGTTTAAAACCCGGAACCATTGTTGGTGAACGGTTTGGTGGTAATGGTATTTTCCAGCTCCTTATATTATGTTCTTTCAGGTAATGGTCGATTTTTATAAATAACAAATCGAGAAAATTAATTAAAATAAAAAAAATTGGATTTACATTAATTAACCGTTTGGCCCGCGAATCAGCTAGGCAACCCATTTATAATGTATCAATATATTGATTAACTAACATATAATCTTTGTTATCATAAAATAACAGATGAGGGTATATATTTTCTATTGCCGGATCTTAGAAGCTATGGTACTATGGTTCTTTTGTTCCTAATTTTGCTTCAAAATAATATTTTTAACGTTATAACAATAAGTAATTACGATCGTATAAAACTTTCAAATTCCTATATTATAGACAAGCTTTCCGCGCCACGGTTTCACCCGCATCTTCGCTTACTGCTCTGCTCCCGTCGCTAGTAGCGTGATGTTACATAGCCTATAAACTTCCTCGAGAACTGGACTATCGGTAGTTCCAGAGATTAGCGCGTTCAAACAAACAAACAAACACTTCCGCTTTATATACTAATATAGATTACGAAAAACAATTTATTCCAAACGGGATTATTATAATATATTGCAATAATTAGTCCAGTTATAACTCAAGGACATTTTACTAATTATGGTAATGAAAAATTCCGTTAAAAATCATTTCATTGCGGCGTAGTACCGTAGGATAATAAGTTGCGCATTTTAGTAGCAAAGACTAAAATCTTTTGGAGGCAAAAACATTACCCTCCTTTACTGCGTTAGTCGGGCAAAAACTGGAGCAAAAACTCTATACATAGTTATTTACATTACATATTTACGTCATTGAGCACACTCGTCTCAGTTTATCTTCAGTTTATTTTTTTAGAACTCACAGTTGTGCAATTATTCGTATTTATCTTTCTTTAAGAAAATCAGTAATTATTAAATGATATAAATTTACTCATAGTAGTGTACAACAAACATTATAGACGACTGAATCAATAAAAACTGTACTGTTACACAACTGCTTATTCGGATCTTAACAGCAATGGATAATATTCTGTAGGTGCCTAATTTATTTTATGATAAAACTTGCCGCGGCGCGGTTTCAGCCTCGTCTTTGCTTATACTGTTTTGCTCCCGTCGCCAGTAGCGTAATGTTACATAGCCTAGGCTATCTTAAGCAAAAATATTTTTTTGCAATCCGACTGGTAGTTCCGGAGATTAGTGCGTTCAAACAAACAAACTCTGCCACTGTATATAATAGTATAGTTTTTATGAAGACCCTATAAATAATCGGAACAATGTTGAGTAATATAACTCTCGGGTATTTCAAGAATTTTCACCGAGCTACAAACCTAAACGGTACTAGGTACTCCCCTTGACCTCGTTATGTTGATTGCCTCATGAGAGTGTCTGCAAGGGATCGCGCGGGAGTGTGGGACGCAAACAATATCTACGAGTATTACTTTCAAGGACACATTCTTCATTGCGTAATGTTTTCTCTAGGTTCGAGGCCACGGAGATCCACGAATTTTAACGATCCTAGCTTTTAGATTTCGAACATTAATATTGGAACCGAATAAGCTAGAGAATTTTGAAAAATGACAATCCTGCGTAATAGCTTATATACGATCCTTAGTAAGATGCCAAGGTAAATATTGACGTTTAAGCCCATCCATCAAAACAAAAGCAAAAACACGCATCAATGATGAGGAAAATCAAAGAAAGATCAATGTTCCTCACCTTGATAAGACCTCAGTTATGAAAAAATATATCGATATTGACAATGATAAATGCAGAAATAACAAAGTGATTGACATGGGAGTAACGTTATGAATTTAACAAACATCTTTATTTCGAAAAACAACGCCGGTGTTTTCTTTGTCTGTCAACAGATAAGTATTTGTAATGCAATTTGTACATATTCTTAAGTTTATTAACTGTTGAGCCATTCAAGAAAAATGTTGGACACGTTATTCTATTGTTATAATTACAATGTCAGTTAATTAGCGTGGTGCTGACCATGTATAGTTGGTTATACCTAGTCATACGTAAGTTAGATATTATATATTAAAGCTTAAATTTAAAAATAAAATACAATATTGTACTTGATACACATCAACAAGCTTTAAGAAGGCATTAAACTTGATGCTGGTGCTTGATGGTTTAGAATAAGAATACAATTGTTTATATGTATCATCACATTAGAGAGCGTTAATGACAGTGTTACTTACTTTTAATAAACCATGAATAATATGGTTATCTGCTACAAAAGCTTTAGTAGTATCCAATATGAAGACCCATATGTACACAAGGTAATAAATATCATCAATAATACACATGTTCCAAGAAAACTATGAGTGAGGACTCCTTGACCTTCATAGAACGTCATATAAACGGTGTCTATTACTAAACTTTTCATGAGAAACGACAAATGGTGCATTAACGTCACAAATAAAGCTAAGAAACAAAATGTATTATTAATTTCGTACTGTCGTCGCAGTTGCCTTCCATAGCTGGTGCTCAGACAACACTACTAGTATACTAAAGTTTAAGTATAAGACTTCAACAAGAACAGAAATATGGATTGAACATTTAAAAATTATTTTATATTATGTTCAACAGATGATTTCATAACAACCTCGTGTTACTTGAACATTACTCGAATGCAAAGAAATGTGAATCTAAGTTTATAAACTGTACAAAGTTCTATTTGAACCACACTTCTCAGTTCATTTGCAAATCGCTACTGTTCCAATCATGAAGTCCAAATGTATTATACTTCTGATATTATTAAAAATACTTCTAAGTGAAAATGTAAGATAATTAAAATTAATATTTCTACTATATTTTAAGTTATTACTTATTTATTTATTTGGACAACCAATAGTTGTTACATTATTTTTTTACAAATATTATAAAGTTGTTTTAATTAATTTGAATGTACAACATTTTAAGGTGTCACATCTTGCACAAATGAGCGGATAAATGTTATTAACAAAACTAGATTAATTAACGGAACATTTGGAAAACAAACTAAAATAGTAATAAATAAACGAAGTGCAAAATAAAATTAAAAATCAAATCACAGTAAATCTTACAAGATACTTATACTTCAGTGGTTATTATAATTTTCAGAGAATGCTGCCATTTAATTATTTGGCAAGAGACCGAATATTTGAAGTGTCAAGTGAAGAATCTCGTTCAGAGGAAAGCAATGAGAACGATAAAGTGATTGGATTGAGGACAACTTACGAAGATCACGAGGAAGAATATGATGTTGAATATGACAAGACTTTACCAAAAAAGGTGTTTGATGTTTCAACCCTTGCAAAATTAAATATCATCTGCGCTTTGCGAATCAAATATCAAAGCATTTGCGTCTTGCGAATAAGTGTGAAATAATGTCGTCATTGCGATGTTAAACGACACAAAATGTATTAGGTATTGTACACTCATACGCTTTTGCTTAATTTACAGCCATGTGCGGTAGTAGTTTTGTCAAACGTGCAAAATCCGAATAATAAGTCACTGTTACGAAGATACCGATATGACTCAAAAGGTTAGAAAACTTTAAACAATACACCAGTATTGCTTTCCTATAAGAACATGTTTGTAATCAAATCTTTTGCAGGTGTATTGATACCAAGCAGTGTAAAATATTTTATGAAGGTGCCGCAAGGTAGACAAGATTCACCACTACTCTTGCCACTAAACGATAAGGCGTTTTCACCCATTGGTGGATTTGTAAGGTGAGACGATATTGTGGTTCTTAAGTCAATTCTTTAGGATATAAATATGTCTTCTGTTTTATAAAGCATATTAATAACATTTCAGATACTACAAGGAGGTGCCCCCAATACCTCATACATGGTAGAATACAGCGCCGCTTCAAATTTGATCATTATTCGAAATCTTTTAATAAATAGTGTCTACTATTAATCTTAAGTACATTTTGACTAAATAGTGTATTTTACCCATTATTAAATTGCAATAAAACAATACGTATAGCAAATATTCTTTATATTAATCCGCTAATAAATATTTATCCGTAAATTGCCGGTAACTGTGAATCCGTGACCAACGACACTACACCAATATGTGCCCTTTTTACGTTTTAAATTATTAAATAATGTCAATTTGTCAAGTTGTTTTAATGCCACTACAAGAGAAATTAAAAAGTTTTTGAAACTAGGTACCTACCTAACTGTTTAATTAACATTCGGCAGCAAACATGACTTAGTAATTGTTGACGATGCGCCAAATAGCAGCTCAGCCAAATAACGTTTATTGCCATAAGAGAAGGCAAGTTCTAAGAGATAAGTTAACACTGTTACAAAGTAGACAATACGAGGTATACTACCCGGTGTTACTTGCGTTTATTGACTAGAATAACTACTTCTCATCAGACGAATTGCTGATATTTTTTAACCTAAGTTGCAATTAATATCTGACGAAAATGTACAAGTAACAATTAAGCAGGTACCAAGGCCGCAAAAAAAACTGACTATTAAAATACGTTTAATATTACAAAAAATTGCAGAGCAGCAGTTGATTTCTCATGAACCATTGTTAAGTCAGCCAGGCAAACAATAAACCAAGTGAGAACCTAAACTTGAATAACTGTAGAGAAAGTGCCAATGACTCACCTTGTGTAGGTTAGGCTTATTTGTCTTTTAATCGAAAAAAACTAAAAAATATTCTATAACCTTAGTTATATGCTAACCTACACAATCAGCTAGGAATATATCAGAAAATGAAGTTGTGACTCAGACTTCGGTACACACATTCCTGTCACTGATAGATACGTCCAGAGAAGTCTAATTACTGTTGACCTTGGATTTAATGAAGAGCATGTTTGGATGTGGAAGTTTAAAGGCGGTTATGATATGGTTATAAATGAGCAGCGTTAATCATAATTTTAGCTACAAAACGCTGCTGCTTCCTCTGTATTGGATGATTTGCCTTTCGCCTTTTTATGTTCACGTGATGGTTTAACTGCCATTATTCGATTGACTGATTGAATTAGTGAGGTATTTACGACGACTAGCTAGTTGTAGACTTCGCTAGTGGGCGGTAAGGTCGTTGTCAACGTCTTAACAGCATTAATGTATCTTGTAAATTAGAACTGTGAGTTTGATCAACTTAGTACCTTAGTTAATGCTAGGTATGCTAATCATATTTTGCAATATTATGTAAACAGGTGGGTAGTTCAAATTTTTTTACTCTGCCTTTACGTAAAAGCAAGATATAGCGTGCGTCATTTTGTATAGACCTTATACAGAATTACAAAAACATCATGTTTGGAAAAATAAAGGATTACTTGCCAAAGCATACTTTGTACATTATATGATTCATATTGAATTATCAGCACTATCTCCACCCTGCACGTACACAAACATTTCATTATGTTCGTCTATATCGTTCAGATAGTATCATGGATGGTTCTTGATAACTGTTATCACAAAACCTGGGCCAGGTGGCCGTGATATTATAAATAGGTATGAATTGCACATTTTTGTTTAGTTTATTGTAAGCGTACTTTGGCTTGCATTTGAAATGGTTGCATCGTTTCCTGTTACAATTCTAACAACAGAACCTTATCTATCAACAGCATTTCCAGCTCGACGTACAACCACTATGCGCCTTCAGCAGCCAGTATATAAATCAGTTGCAGCAGAGCATCAATTTTTGCAGAACGATCTTTATATCTCTATAAAAACTACAACTTTAATGGTTAGTTCGTACTATCACAGCTATAAATTTCTCTCCTGTAAAATATAGGGACCATAAAATATTGGACCGGAGATTGCGACCTAAAACTGGAAGTTGACCCTAATACACTTGGGAAAAAGGTAGGGTGATGAATTGCCACAGTCTTTATGTAGGTATAGAATGCGGAAGTACTGCAAACAAAATTGGGTCAAAATTCTTTTTAATTTTTAAACGATGACATGCGCTTGAGGTGTCCATTATGACCACATTTTTTGTTTAATTCTTTAACCATTACATCGTAACGATAATAAAATTTAGTACGTTATAAAGACCACGACGAAATCAACATTGTTTAACTGCTTTATCAAAGTTGAAGTGTTCAGAACTAGGTACACTTATATAAAAAAATTCATAGACAAAAATATCGATGCCTGGTTCCTCGCATGTGTGGAAAATACTTTAGAAAATATTGTAAAAATTAAAATGCTGTTCACTTTATTTCTATTTCTCTTTAATTTCTCAACTACATAAATAAAATAGTCAATCGCTTTCCAGTACATCAAACCGTAATACCTATTAATATTAGAAAATGTACTACTGCGCTTTACGCGTCGATAATTTCCTAACTGATATCTAAACCAGATTTCATTTTCTGCATTATCCATCACAGTTAGTAACAACAAATTGTTCCTGTTCAAACTTTGCCCTACATTTAAATCTGATTCAGCTATAAAACACGGAATGACGTAGATACAGCCGTTAAACACCAATTCCTGCAACGCCGAATCAACTCAGGCGCATAAACTAGTCCCCATGTAAGCAAAACTTTGAAAGATGTTTTGGGTTATGGTTTTAATTTTAAGTCATTGAATAGGTTATCTTAAATATTTTTAATAAAAAAAAACCGCCTTCAAACAGAAAGAAAAAGGTAAAAAATAAATTCACTTAGTACAAAGTAATTCGTATTTTGATTTAGTTTATTAGAAATGATATAATAAGTATTTTATAATTTAAAAATAGGTGCCAATTAAAACAATAACTAGGTATAGGTATTATCAATCTTAATTTGCTATTGTAATAAGGTTCTTGTTATTTACTTGGCACCAACTTCAAAATTATAAAATAGGTACTTATTTAATCATTTCTGATTAACTAAGTCAAAATACGAATTACTTTGTGCTAAGCAAATTATTTTTTTACATTTTAGTTTCTTTCCTGTTAGAAGGCGGGTTTTTATTGAAAAAAAATCTTTTTTTGGTATAAGTACATGGTATACTTCACAATGTACCGGAGTGATGTTGTGCTATGAACTGGTGTAAACAATAGACAGACATGACATTTGAGCAATCCCAGTTCATTTGCTATCATTTATCACCGAAGTTCTGCATTAGATCTTCACCAAATTGAAATGGGACCACTTCGAGAAAGTACTTACTGTTTCAAAAATTACCCAAATCGCTTCAAGTGTGTCTATAAAATTTGAATCTTATTTTTACCTTTTTCTCCAGGATCACGTCATCAGATCCTGACTTGATGAGTATGGGACCACCTGGGAAGTATACCCTTTCAAATAAAAAACATCCAAATCGGTCTAGCCATCTTCGAGTAATCGAGGAACATACATAAAAAAGGTTACGACGAATTGAGAACCTCTCCCCTTTTGAAGTCGGTTAAAAATGCGCAATATACGCAAGCTTTATCAAAATAATCAATACGAAGCGATTATAGAGCAATTTAAATAATCTAAAAAGTTATGCCGGCGATATCCGGCCAGTATTATTTACAAATGAAATGACGCAGTCGAAAGTCCAAAAGACATACTAGAGGAATAACATAAATCTAAAGCGCAAAACCCACAGTTTCGCAGATGGTCTGAACTTTTAACTTTAAGCAAGTAGGTAGGTAGTTTATTTCACAATCTGCATAGTACGGCACGCTAAAAATGTCTTTCGCTGCCCGGTAACACGGCCGCGGACTGGAGCACGGGATGCGTCCCAGTGTAATATATTATCAAACTTAGAGGTCGCGCAGAACGTGGATTCACGGCGCTTCTTGCTTATGGCAAAAGATAGTATCACAATCGATCAACTACATCCTAAAATTTTGAATCTGAAGCAAAGGTACATACACAATCATTATGCGAATTGACAATTGAAACTTATGTATTATGTGCAACTTTCCTTACGATGTTTTCTCCTAGGTTTTTATCAATTATTATCTATTTATTTTCTAAGCAAATCTTGAAAATATAAAACGTCTCCATAAATCAAGTTACAAAATTAATGGTATCAACATCATTAGAAACCTGACAATAAATCTGTAAACTGGATTTTATCGTTTATAACCTACCTACTTCGTAAATCAAACTAATATGAACGCAGGGAGCGATTGTTTGACTAGCTCAAATTGAAAGTGCTTTAGATAACCAGTCAGTAACCTTGATCAGGTGTGTTGCCAATAATATCGATCATATAAGTTTCAACAGTTATTTACGTCAATGAGATCGATAACTAATAGTGACAATGCGCTGAATATACAGTCGGTTATTTATTACACAGCACCGCGCACAGCCGCGATAGGCGTTGAAGCGAATCTCATGTCGCATTGGTCTTTAAGAAATCCATTTTTTATTTTTTTTATATAATAGCCTACCAAAGTGACTCCATCCCGCCTGATGGTAAGCAATCAGTGGAATCCAAAAGTGGCGGGCACTATACCAAAAGCCATCGTCTTAAACTGCTGGTATGGTGGCCGCCACTATGGCGGCTGGGAATGGGGTTAGGGGAAGAGAATGAGGGAGGTGAGGAAAGAGGAAAGGGGGGAAATCGGGCCTCCGGCGCTCTCACTCACCGAACGAAACGCAGTAGTACATATACTACTACTCTTAAGTCGATCTTCTATGAGAGGGTAGTACTTCCCCGGACGATCCGGCCCATTCATGCTGAAAGTTCGATCCGTTGACGCAGCAATTACATAAATTTGTCAGAAGAACCTGCGATGTGTAGTAAAGTATTAACTTGGATAGTGAGGAAGAAGGGCAGTGTACTCCACGAACATTTACCCCAAAAAATATCGATTACAATGAGAGCAAGATAAATAAAAAAGTACACGGCAATTTTGTAGTTTTTATTCCAAAACATGGCTATCCAGATCTCAAAACACGGCAACTTAACATTTCGAAATGGCGCCGTCTCATAACGACAATAAAGGAGCAACAAGAGAATAGGGTTCTTCTGACAAATTTATGTAATTGCTAAATACAGTATCTATAATAACAATTTGATGCTGAAAATTGGTCACCTGAAGGTTAACAACAAATATTGTATATGAATCATAGGTAGGTACTGACGAGTAGTGATGAAGTTACAATACCTATGTAGATACGAATAATTGGTATGGATACACGTGTTCTTCAAAATCTCGAAGTATTAAAATATATTTTTATCAAGTGTGTTTAGAAGGTGGTAAACATTTCGTGCAACGAGGCGATGCGCACTGCGCGGCACTCCAGTAGGTATGTAGGTATGTAACGTTGATTACAAGTACATAATTAGTTTTAATTTGTACAAAAATATGCGTAGTACAACACAGTAAAACCGTGTTTATATATTTTATTATAATAATTTTATTGTAATTATTAGCAAAATATTATTCTATAATGCTTGCTATGATTTATTCGAAATGGCCCAGTGTACCAAAGTCGAAATGGCCCAGTGGATAAGGCACCCGATTTTTTAACACGAGGGAGTGGGTTCGAATCCAGGCAAGCATCTAGGTACTTTCTATGTACATTTGGACTACTTTTGGACATTTCTGACTGACGGTAAAGGAAAATATCGTGAGGTAAGTAACCTGAGGCCCTAGACAAGTGTCAAAAATTTCTATTCTATTCATAGAATAGATATAAAAATGTATGAGATTGACATAAGCGTTGGCGTCAGCTTATGTCAAACCAATACATTTTTTAATCTATTCTATGAATATAATAGAAATCTTTGCCACTTGTCTAGGGCTTCTGGACTCAAAAGTCTGATATTGCCAATCCGCCTTGAGCAAGCGTGGTGATTAATGCTCATGCCTTCTCTCTGAGGAGAGGCCTTTGCCCTGCAGTGGGACAATACAAAGGCTGGTATTATTATGATTTATTAAAGCTGTTTAATAATTTTCTTAACTCTCAATAAATATCGTGAAAGATGATTATTAAGCAAGTAAATGTATAAATTTTATTTACAACATGTAGATATCTTTCTACACTACATTACATGTATTCGAACACTCATTCGTAATTAATAAATTTTGCCGGACTCTAAACTCAGTTTAGAAAATGACTAAGAGTTCAGTAAACTCGACGCGAAATCATACGCGTGTCCATTGCGTAAGTAACAATACTGTAACATACGAAACTACGTCGGTACAATGTGATATTGTTCAACCGTAAATATTTTTACTATGAAAAAATAGGCATAGGCAATAAAAGGTATTTGATTGATGTGATTTTTACACATTAAAAAACAAAAGATATTTTTAAATAATTAAATACATATTAAAACATGATATTTTTAGTGTTTTGCAACAATGGATCGTAATTCTTATTTTACAAACTTGTGGCTGGTAATGCTGGTATACGGTAAATTATACCGACAAAAGGATCATAAAATTATTAGGTATATATGTTTTATAGGTTCCATTTAAACAGTAGTCAACGTGGATTCAACGTGGAACAGTAAACAGATATGCTTAAACACTATAAAAGTATTGGGGTTGTTAAAAACCGTTGGTTAAAAATATTTTTTTTGGAAGCACTAATTGAATTTATCGGTTCTATTTACAGATTCTGCATCTATTGAGTAGAGATAAAACAACTGGTTAGGACAGTTTAGCACATGGCGCACTTATCTCAAAAATCGACCGCAAAAGCAGCGCTTGGCGACTCGCCAACCTACACACACCAAGCAGTTACTATAAGAGGAAACAATATAATATGCTTAAAATCGCTTTACCAAATAGAATTAAGTAGTACAGTCACATCAAAGAGAATGGCGACTTACTCATGTTTAATTCAATAGTAGTTTTGTCACCTATAAATGTAATGGCCTTGGCACTGGCTTCTTATTCTCAAGGAAAATTGTCACGTATGACAAAATTTGGCCAGTACCGTCATTGCACGACAACCGTTTAGCGAACGATTATAATAAGCGATTTCGTCCGTTTATTAAAGTTATCATGACGGAAGCCATAGTCACACACTGTTATCAAAAAGTAGCTAATACTTGCGCAAATAGAATGTGATCAGCGTGTTTTGTAAGCTTAAGCAAGTCAATGGTTGGATTGATAAGACGATTTTAAAAAGCATTTCATTTATCTTCTAAATCATCGCAAAGATTATGCAAAGATCGGAGTAACTTTTCAGGGAAAATCGTGTATGCAACAACGTTGCGGTTAGAAGATTGCTTTAAACTTCATTAAAGTAGGAAGAAACTAGATGTGGTTGTTGAAACATATTAGCACCTCATGCAATTGTATGTCATTAGAATGTAAGTATATGATGTACAAGAATGTACATTTCTTGTGCACTTTAGTTACATTAGTTTAGTCACCTAAAAAGTTGACCTACATAACTTATTTCATGTCTTCATATTCCGTAGCAAAGAAGCAAAAAATATTTTGCTCATACTTTGTTAGTAGACAAAGGTAAAAATATTAATATTACATAGCAAATTTTTCGTCCGCACCGCGTTCAACAGCCAGAATTTATAAATACAAGTAAATAGGTCTAAACAAACCTAATTTTAGGAAGCGCTCATAAATTCCGTCCATAATTTAAACAAGGTTAGCGTGAAACCTTACCATTCAAATCCAATAACCTGCTCTAATTGGTAAACGATCAGTAAGGTTAAAACTTCGCTGTGGTCAATTTAGGGACGGCTGACCGATATTAAACCCTTAGTAAGCGTCGCTCGCCGTCGCATAGTATTCCCATTAGAAATCAGTCGTTGGGCAGAGAAGCTTCATTTGAAGACCGACCATTTGATAACAATTAGACACATATAGGAAAAGCGTCGAATCCAATTCATATAATATTGATGGATGGATGAATTTTACAAGTGGTTTTTGCGTGCATTCGAAATTGAACATACTTGCGTGCACCGCAGACATAAAGGGATAGCGTTGTCTAAATTTGCTTGCTCTACACGTGCCGTGCTCGTTACAGCCAAAAATTGCACATACTAGCAGAAACAATAGGAAATCTATTGTAAAAATTTACCAGTGACTGACATTGTGTCCAAATTTTTATTTCAGTAATACGAATGATTTTTGAGGGCACCTCACACCGGTCAAGGTAGCGAAAATTGGAAAAGGTCAGCAGTGTACGGCTTTCGGCTGATATGATGAGGATGAATGATTTTTTACTTTGTTCCTTCTCTATAGGTATGTGGGTACCTTATATTTAGGTGCTTTCTCGTTTATTACAATGTACCTTGCTGAAGAATCTAATTAAAACGTTGAAAGTGAAAAGACCAGCGTAATGGTTACTTACGGATTATTTTTTAAGCATTCATGCTTAACTTTGTTAGAACGTTAGTCGTAATTTTATTAAAATAAAGAGGAGATCACAAAATAACAGTGTGAAACGTTCTAGCAAGGTCAAAAGTACCTACAGATAACTAAAAACAAGTTAAGAAGTTCAAAATTGTAAGCAAGTTTTTATGTAATAATGACGTACCTATAGGTACCTATTTAGAAACACGTTATTATAACATTATTAACAAATAACACGTTCAAGGTTACCGACATCATATGATTTATGTAAAATAATACTTATATTAAAGTTTCATATAAAAACATGCTTTATGTTTTACAATTACGATAAGATTCCAACAATGTATTCACTTGTGTTACTAGTTACCACCAGTTTATTTTAAAAATAGATGTATGTTTTATGTCATTTTATGTCATGTCATGAACTTAAATGCAAAATAATTTAATTAATTAAATTAAATTTAATTTAAATAAACCTATATTAGCTCAAATATTAAATCGTAGTGAGTGATCTGTAATTTACACCAAATTCTGTAGTAGAACTGTAAATTAATTGTACACACATATATATAATATACTGACGGACTCATAAACTGCATCAAAGTTCAGGATTACTTTGAAATGATTTTTTTTAATAAGTATGCAAACTTTTTAAATTTCATTATATAAATATGGAGAGACTGGCTCTTAATCTTAAAAAAAAGCAAAATTTAAAAATAGAACTGCAGTAAAACAAATGAATATAGCCGGGAAAAGAAAATTTACTCGTACGTAGTATCAGATTTGCGTGTTATTTAAAGCAAAGTTTTAAATTGATTCGCGTTGATTTTTTATTCTTTTGTCAATTGAATTATTGTTACCAGCAGAATTGTTGGGTTAGTTTTTTAACTCATCGAGAGTTTTTGAACCATAATATGGATACTTCGTCCGAACAAGCGGCTCAAATTGTAGCACTGGTGCGGGAGAGCTTGGATCAACTAACGATTGGTAGAAATTTAAATTTAAACCAGTCTACGGTTTCTAGAATATACAGGTTTGTGGAGACAGGTTCTTACAGAAGGAGACGTGGTACAGGCAGGACACGAGCAACCACCGGTCGTGATGACCGATTTATTGTTACAACTTCCCTGCGAAATCGTTTCCTCACGTCAGTTAACATCAAAACAGAGCTTAATGAAGTGCGTGGAGTAAATGTGAGTGCACGAACAATAAGAAGAAGGTTAAAGGAAGCGGATATCACCCCTTTTAGACCAGCAAATGGTCCAAAGTTGTCTGTAGCTCACAGACAAGCTCGCTTAAGATTTGCGCGTGATCACCTAAATTGGACAGAAGAGCAATGGGCCTCCGTATTGTTCACGGACGAGTGTAGGACATGTTTATATGGTGCAGATGGTCGCAGAAGAGTCTATCGTCGACGTGGGGAGCGATATGCTCAAAGTTGCGTTGAGGAGCGTTTTCCTTTTGGAGGCGGTTCTTGTATGGTCTGGGGTGGCATAACGATGAACGGGCGAACAGAACTTGTGTTCATAGACATGGTCCGTCAAAACGGTAATAGAGGGGGTTTGACTGCATATCGCTACATAACAGAGATCTTAGAAGATCACGTGGTGCCTTACATGGGATTCATAGGCGAAAATTTTACTTTAATGCAGGATAATGCTCGGCCGCACGCTGCTGCACAAGTTCGACAATATTGCGAAGAGGTTGGGATACGTACAATGAATTGGCCAGCACGCAGCCCGGATCTTAATCCCATTGAGCATGTTTGGTCTATTACTTTCATGCAGTTTATGACTCCGTCAGTGTATAAATAATTCAATTGAACTATCGATATAACTTTATAGCTAAACGAACCACCAACGACAAATTAGGTGCTTCCTTTATTTTACAGTGACATCATTTGAACGGGACCTAAATTCATATCGAGTAGTATCGCCGACACAAGATGTTATTCAGCTTCAAGATGAAGCTAAAAGGAAAACTAATTGGACAGCGACTGAATGTGGCAACATCTTAAGACGAAATAGTTTAGAATATAAGTTTGTAAATATTAACTTTTGATATAAGAGGGCTTCTAATTTACGTAGGTAGTAACGTGGTTTTGGTACGAAGTAGTAAGATAGGGATACGAAACTACCAATATGACTCAAAATCATAATATCTACGATGATTAAATTAAATGAATTAAAAACAGTTGGCTTCATTTTCTTTAGAAAGAGTTCGAAATTACTTCAAAATAATAATTTTATAAGTAATGTGCCCATTGTTACCATATAAGCTTCTGAGATGGCAATTTATGTAGAAGTAGTGAAAGTTTCTAGTCTACAGTAATGACGAATGGCGAAGTGCTAGTTTCTACAACCATTTGAAGGGGTTATTTACTAAATAGTTATGTACTACTTAAGATAATCGCAGAGCAGTATAGTTAAACTTTGCATGAATAACAGCTGTTCTTTGCTTATACAGCACCTGTTGGCATTTTGTTCCCGGATGTCACGCATGGAAAGATCTAACAACCGGTTTACCTCCTTCAAAATAACACATGTTATATATTTCACTCCGATTCTACAGATATATTTCAAAAATGTCGGCTAAAAAGCGACAAAAACTGTAAGTAATAAAATATTAGTTAGCTTTAAAATACAAAAGAGCAATAAATTATTTCTGTTCTTTGAAGTATCAAGTTGTACAGAAGTACGTTCTTATATTCATTAAGCGATCATTTATAAAACAATTTTGTCCTGGCCTTACTGTACCGGTTATTTTAGTAGCGGCGTTCTTGTAAAGTAGGTCGACAACACATGGTAAGTATCTATCATAAAGTTGCGACATACGTGTACGCACATCACTGCGTCTGTTACATTACCAAAATAACCTCCTATTATGGTCTAAAATACTTATTAATCATAAATAAATACGATGTAAAAATATTTTATAGAAACATTAATGCATTGCTACATTATGAAAATATACTAAGTGGCTTAATGCTGACGTCAAAATTCTTGATATTGAAATTATTTCTATGAAATAATGTGTAAGCTCTTTTTAAGAAATTATTTCTATTAGTGCTATAACTTAGATAATAAAATAATTCATATTGTTGGATTATGTAGAATATTTGACCTTATTAGAGTATTTACGACAGCGTGATTTTCACCTTTAAACCAGACGTTCTGCAATTGTAGAACTTAATTTTGTCTTTGTGCTTATTTTTTTAAAAGAAATGATTTTAATTTTATTTTTATTTTTCTACAGTAAAAGAAAATGCAGTTAAGCAGGAACACTCCCAACTAGAGAAGAAAAGTAAAATGAGAGAGTGACATATTGTGAATATGCTAATAGTGAGTGTAAAATATACCTATGTAGTGACATTTTGCGAACGTGACATTTTGAGAATGTGACAATATGCACCGAGGCTAAATACTGGATAATTGGAAATGTTCTATCATTTAAAAAAGATCATTTTATTTAAACCATTGACACTCGGTTTGTTCAGGTTAATAACATAAATCATTACGACTGTATTAAGTTATCACATCATAATTTGAACTCTAATAGCTTAAAACTAGTTTTAAAGAAACCACATTCGATTTGCAAGCAATCAAGCTGCTGGAGAATTTAGTAATGATCAAAATTTGCCGTTCTAGTAATAGCAGTAGAAATAATTTCATGTACTTCCTATACACTTAATTACCTATCAGTTTGTATTTTTATTTAGGGCTTTTAACGCTTAGCGATATATCATCCTATAAGAACAAAAGTCTTACATCATCTTTTAAATATTAAGAACCATTACGTGCGAAATCTCAGTGAGATAGGTAGGTACACTTACAAAATGGACTATAAATATTGTACGCTATTTATCTACCTATCTAAATCTGAATTATTTGCAATCGGCTTGTTTTGAAATCTACAGATATGTCTTAGTAATAATCATGTTTGACCTTCGGTGATCTTGTTACAACAATGTGGAAACTTTCTGAAGTGATAACACACATACAAAAAAGTATTAGTAAATGATGCATAGTTACAAAAGATAGAAGAAAGTACTTACCTACTTAGTCTAAGTTGCACTTTAAAAAAAAACTAGACGCAGTTAAAATAAATAAAACTTTCCGTACTTTTGTTTAGTAATCGCATGTTATACGTAATAAATCGTTAGAAAATCCAATTTCGAGATCACATTAAAGGTCTGATTCATTGCGTATTTAATATTCTTTATTCTATAAGACTATTTTACTTAATAGTTTTCATTTACCTACACACGCAAAATATTGGCATTGAATCAATTTTATTGACCGTTACATTTTACGTGTCAACTTCAATTTTACCTTTACTTCTTCTCAAAAATTAATCGTAATTATGTAAATTCTTAGATCTCAAATTTTAATTCTCTGATTACACAGCTAGATGTATATTGTACTTAATTTTATTATATCTATGCAGCGATCTGAGGTTACCACAGATTAGATATTGCGTTACCTAAAAACAAACCATCTAAAGAATGCTGTATGTGTACAATGCCTGTAAATATCTATAGACTTAATCAATCAATAGTCATCATAGATTTGCATATTTATTACTACTTTTACGCAACACCATAATAATCTACCCGTACTTAACTGCAATATAGTTTACAAATAAAAGAAAATTCTATCCACAATTCAACTGATTCCACGCCCATTCAGGAAGTAGCAAAATAATTGACCGTAGAAATTGCGACTAAAGAAATGCCTACACATAGGTGTTACAACAGCCAGTGATGACATACGGAGCAGAGACGTGGTCGCTAACTATGGGTCTTATCCGAAGGCTCAAAGTCGCTCAGAGGGCGATGGAGCGGGCTATGTTAGGCGTCTCCCTGCGCGATCGTTTGAGAAACGAAGAAATCCGCAGACGAACCAAAGTAACTGACGTGGCTCGCAGAGTTGCTTGTCTGAAGTGGCAATGGGCAGGACACATAGCTCGCAGAACTGACGGCCGCTGGGGCAGAAAGGTTCTAGAGTGGCGACCACGAACCGGAAGACGCAGCGTGGGCAGACCCCTCACAAGGTGGACCGACGACCTTATAAGGGTGGCGGGCAACCGATGGATGAGGGCGGCGAATGACCGGCCACGGTGGCGAAAATTGGGGGAGGCCTATGTCCAGCAGTGGACGTCTTTTGGCTGATATGATGAGGTGTTACAAGTAAATAAATTGAGTAAACATACGGAATACAAAAGTATATCGACATGATGACATTGGCAAACAAGAGAAAATAGAAGTCATGCTCATTAAAAACTAATCACTTAACCTTATAAAGGGTTGCGTTCAAGGGCATGACATAGGGGTAAAAAGGGTTCGAAATTCTAGTAAGTAAAAATATCAATACCGATTACTGTTAAACATGTCAGTTAGTCAGGCCAACGTAATTTATTGCACAATGCCAATTTCATCATACTAATTTTCTAGAGTATTGGCCTTGAATATTTTGATAAATAAAATATGTATTTTTTACAAGTCACACTAATAAATATTTCAAACGTAACGTTGGACATGCCTTTGGACATTCGTATTTTTGTACGTTATTCTATTTGGGCATAAGTCGTGCAAAGGACCATAACCGAATAACTGTAACTAGAGAGGTGAGGAAGAGGTCTTGCTGGTAATTCTAACTTAAATTTGTATGACCGAGCTTTCAATGGTGCATACGGTACGACAGGCTTTATATCACCAAATTAGTAAAGACGGTTTTTGTAGGTAAGTACATGGCGCTCATCGCCTAATAGTTTACGGATGACTAGTCTAAAAACTGTTGCAAAAGAACCATTAAATGAATTTGTAGTAAGTATATGTAGACTTAAGTCGTAAGAAACAAAGGCTTGATTAAAGTCACAAGCGGAATGCTTCAATCAAAAAGCTCCGAAATCCTTAAAGAGATCGGCAAACGCCCACACTTATATTTGCTAGTATTTTATTTTATTTTGGTAGTTAACAAGCATGCGACCCACCTAATGGTAAGTGGTAACCGTAACCTATAGAGATGGCTGTGTTTTCAAAGCATTGCCGAAGTAATAATGCTTAGAAAACACAACCAAGCCGGTTACCGACCACGGAGAAGGGGACGAGGAAGGAAAAGAGAAAAGGAAGAAGAACCAGGGAGTAATTGGGCTGACAGCGCTTTAACTCACCGAGCGAAACAGAAGCATGAAAACTAATATTCTTACGTCCATCTTTATGAGAGGATAGTACCTACTTCCCCGGTCGATTTGGCCCATTCTCCATTTCATTCATTCCATTCCCATGCTGAAACCAGCGTGGAACTACTACCATAAATATATTTTATATTTGCTAGATATTTTTATCAAAAAGTAACAGGGGTTAGACACATTTTTGGAGGCTACAAAACCTGGGACATTGAAGCTGATAATAGATTAAACATAATATACGGTGCTTTTAATTGCCCTTTAAAGATTAGATCAAAATTATATCGCAAAGATTTTTAGATCAGTATAAATCGGTCGCCATAATAATACAATGTATAATGTAGCGAACAGTTCGGGACCTTAAATTACGCTGCGTAAATGTTATGTCTAGCCGTGCTGATGTGATGACAATGAAATATAAGTAGGTAGTCAAAATAAAACAGACTGCAAAGTGCAGCTACAGTGACTGCGTTCGCCATTTGTTTGTCAAGTGTTGCGATTGCGATGGCGATTATAGCAAAAAAACACGAATAAAATCTCTGTGGAAATCTCTTGGACAGCACTATAGGTTACGATTTTCAACAGAAATGTGTGATATGTTGTCTTCGTTTATAATTTGCACCTTATATTCTGAGAATAAACTAACAGTATTTGTATTCAGTGTATCTCAAGCCTAAAATAGATGAATGAAGTAATGAATGTTCAGGGCCGCTTAACTAAATGTTTGAGAGCATCATTAAGTGCTTACAGACCACAGGGTTGATGAGCCATCTATGATATACATCAGGAATATTTAGCACTATCAACAGTTTGTTCTTTAAATAGTATTTTCTATTAATCATCATCACAATCACACATTGTTAAAGTTCATTATAGTCAAGTCTGGGCATGTCCTAAGCTGTAATTAATTAAAAATAATTTAGATGAGTGATTTTAGAATAATATCTCTAATGATAATAATAATTCATTCAGGAACTTCAATGTAATATTTTTACTATCACACACATCCTATTACCTTTTAATGTCTTCCTGCATAGTAAGTAAAGACCAAGATTTAGAAGGAACAAGTATTAATTTCTACATTAAGATAAACTTAAAATGTGTGTGAGAAGTTAAAGGACTTGAAATTGTTTTCACCATTTTACTTTTACTTACTAGTAGTATCTATAAAAAAAATTTACTGTTTTTATATGAATTTTAAAATTTGAATCTCTGAAAATACCAGTTGGATTTAAATATTTCTTTTTATTTGTTTGGTAGCCCAATTCTCGAGGAAGGTTATAGGCTATGTAACATCAGAGAGCAGAGCAGTAACCAAAGATGTAACTGCGGGTGAAACCGCGTCGCAAAACGCTAGTTAGTAAGCATTATAATTTTCAAAACATGTTTACATTCTGGGACTGACAGTTAGCTGTTAATAAGTACTTTAACTTCATTTGATATCTCAAAAAAAGGAATTTACTAATAACTTACATCACATTGTTCCTTTCCTTTAATGCAAATATAGAATGATATATAATTATCATTATCATATCAGCAGAAAGAAATACACAGCAGGACATAAGCACCTCTACTTACACTGGTTACGAGCCGCTTTGAGCAAGCCTCTTTTATGAGGAAAACCAGCAACTGAATAAAGGTAGCGAGTAATGAATATATTTATTTCTCAACCTATATATATATAAGTCTGATGGCTGGTGCTGATCCTGATATCCTTATTTATCATCACACATGTTTCAGACCTGGATGATATACATAAGTTGTAATACCTACATGTATGTATTTCTAACACATGTGATAGTTTTACACATAGCTTATCAAATGAATATTTATAAAAGCAACCTAGAACTGTCAATGCAAAGGTCTTTAAATCCAAGGTTGGTGTTTCATAATATAGTGCATACTAAAAATTTATAATTAATCACTAGTGTTATAAAATAATACATCAAATTAAAGAATAAAAATGAAGTTAATTTAAAAGGTGAAGGATAATTTGAAACCTATCACATGTAGTAGTCATTAGCTGCACAATACATACAAAATACATGAATTTATTTTGTTCAAAAGGTTTTATAATGTCAATAATGTATTTACCAAGTTTTGCGTATAGTCAAGAGCGCCTTCGCTTGCTTTTTACCACCTGCATCAGTAATGACGGAGAAGCGGTCACTGAAACTTCTCTTGACCTCTGTAAACCTGTTCCCAGATGATAGCCTCAGAGACTTGCCGGTTACAAGAGCCTGGGATTTCTTGCTACGGAGCTCGACACACTGGTCCTCCTCACTTTCTTTGTCTTTAGCCTGCACAGATACCTTTTTGCCTTCCTTGGTATATTTCAGGTTAGAGTCGCACACATTTCGATTGATCTCACGTGCTTTATTATACCCGTTATCACCTTCTCCGAACCCTTGGACAAAACACAGCATAATTTCATCCGAGTACGACTCCTTCATTTAGAAGGTCATGTCTAATGTTCGATACACTTATTAGACTCAAATAAGGTCACCACAGTCAGCGATTCGTTACGAGGCTTAGATGTGTTACGAAAGTGAGCCCACAGACATTTTCAAACAATAAAAACGAATTGACAACACCAAATTTTCAATAACAAATTATTCTCATGGTAATGTTGAGAATTTGATTGGGTTAAACATGAACAGCGCACTTCAAACGTCAGAATTTAAACGAAACACTTGCAAACACACTAACTAGAATTTTTATAACGAATTCACTGTCTTAAAATTAAAACAAATTCAAAATAGTTCGTTTTGTTATAAATTTTATCGCCGCCGAAAATTGTATCAGGTTGGAGTGACTTCAAGTGAGTGTCTGAGTGACATTTCTCATACGTTCGGGTTCGGGGACCGCCCGAAACTCGTGTTTCGTTCGAAAACACAATTCAACACCGCGTCGGCTGTTTGCGAACTGAGACCGGTTTGGCTTTGGCCGCCCCCACTCGACAGTCACGCCACGCGCGCCGTCCGTCAGGTCGCGAGTCACAACTGCGCGGCGCAATCTACCTAGGTACTCTGTGGGCGCAATGAATGAAGATTATGACGTCGTCAGATCACAGGGCACAAGGATTGTAGATTTTTTTTTATGGTTTGTATTCCTACCTATAGTGTTAGGCACGTGATATCAAGCTTTATCAGGTAGGTAGTTAATTATAATACTAATATTTTTGACTGGTAGGTGACTAGATACCAACGATACAGAATTCGGCTCCCTACTTAAACACATAATGAAAGTTGGTAAATACTTAATGGTACGTATAATTACTACATCTAAGTATATTTTAAACTACCCGCGTTTCACCCGCGTCATGCTTACTTCTCTGCTCCCGTCCCAGAAGCGTGATATTACAGAGCTTTTAACCTTCCTCGAAAACTGGGCTATCATACGCAAAAATAATTTTTCAAATCCGACTGGTAGTTGCAGAGATTAGCAAACAAACAAACTTTTCCGCTTTATACATACCTACATATTACCTACATTATTACAGGTTACCTTGTGGCAGACGAGCCAACAGCCTACTTCACGTTATGATGGCAGCTGTTGGATTCTTGGACTGCCGCAATGCATGCCTACCAGGATATAAAATGGTCTCTTTAAACCTTGTTTGAAGAAGAACATGCCATAGCGCTCGGGAAAATCTTCACTTGTAGAGATTACGTCATTAGCTGCAAGTACCTACCTGTAGTCTTTTACATTTCACAGGCGAAACGCGAAGACACTAGCTATCTGTGCTGTATCGCTTAACATATGCCACCATTAGTATAAAAACCTTATGGATAGCTTTGAACATGGTGTTTATGATTGCTAATCTGCTGCTTACAATTAAATCAAAAAAAGACCAGTACTTAACCAATTTAAGTAAGTAGATAGCTTACATTTAATCTACCCAGTTACTTATCCTGTAATGTCCCATTGCGTGACGTATTATTTCGATCGATATGTGTATTACGCAGCAAGAGGGATTGCCAAGGTTACCGGGAACCAAACTCCCTTCAAATAATGAATTTGTAAGGAATTGTAATAAATAAAGTCGTTTTATGTGCATATCGTAAGAGTAGGGAATGGAAAAATACCTAACTGTCAACTCTGAACTTTCTATTTCAAAGGTTTTCTATTCAAATGTCTTGATTGTGTCTTGAGGTGAAGTTTAACTTACTGTAACTTGTTGCTTATAAAATCTGTAGACATAATAGTCGTGATTTATTGTTAAAGTTTCGAAACTTTAACTAAATTAAACTTAGATAGTGTATATTTTAGCAATTTTCGTGAATCTTTTTATTTTTGTTTGTTTTTGTTTAGCTAGGTTCTTCCACTTGTTTCTGTTTTGTTTAAGACTTTCTGTGGCCAATCTGTTGCAGTTAGTATCCAACTCAACCCTATCTCTTTTCTCATGTATTTTAAATCTTTAACTCATTTAGAAGATAGGTAGGTACTATTTAAAAAATATATAGGTAGGTATAGATAATACTACCTATAGGCTTAATACTACCCATTTAATTCCATTCAAGAACGATTGTAATTTAGTCTAGTTTGTTTCACGAAAAAGGACAAATATAGATATTTTCATAAACATCAATGAAATTTTACATGAGGTATACAGTAACAGTGAAATATTAATAATTATAGTCAAAGGATTTCAATATTTCACTGTCACTTTTATTAGGAATTATTTACCACAGTGAATCAGGGCCTATAACAAGGGTTGGGCTGATCGATAAATTTCGGCACCTCCATAAACGATTCTCCTAGGTAACAGGGAACAAACTTGGAGGGTCCGGGAAACGAAACACCACATAATCATTTTTATAAACACGGCGTTATGATTTCGCCTTTAAAGACCTATCTTTTTCGTGTTTCCGTAAGAATAATATTATTTGATGTATTATATTTTATATTTGCCGTTCTCAAAAGTACCTAGTATCTCTACTACGGCGTACACTATTTTTGGCAGACCAAAACGTGACTTTGTTTTTTATAGCAATACAATTGGTAAACAACCGTATGCGATATCTTTTCACGCAGATAGCAATTTGACATCATTTTCTGCATGTAGCTAGTAAAATAACTGAAAAACATATGAGAAATGAGAAATAAATCGTAAGAGAAAGGTATACTTACTTAGATTTTTGGATCTACATCTCCTAGGTACTATCGACACCATGGGATAGTAAACAGTAAAAAATATAATTAAGCAACGTGTAGGTAGGTGGTAGATACATCATAATGACCTAATAGTTAAACACCGACTCCTATGCACGTGGTTTTCATATTTACTGTCCGGTTCGGTGAAGAGCATGATCGTGAGAAACCTGGATTATATTTAACAGAACAAAAAAGTAGCAAAAAATTACAAAGGGTAGCCCTTTATACACTACATTTTTGTTTCCACAAGAAGACAGGCAGTTCCAGATATAGGTAAAGAAAAACAATATTGGTTACCTAGTAAACCTATACTTAGTTACTATAAAGAGTATGTTTGTTTGTATGATTTTTTGAACGCGCTAGTCTCTGCAACTATTAGTCGGATTTTAATTATAATTTAATTTTTTTTTTTTTTTTTTTTTATGTTAGCCTACCAAAGTGACTCCACCCCGCCTGATGGTAAGCAGTCAGTGGAATCCAGAAGTGGTGGCCACCATACCAAAAGCTATCGTCTTAAACTGCTGGTATAGTGGCCTCCACTATGGCGGCTGGGAATGGGGTTAGAGGAAGGGAATAAGGGAGGTGAGGAAAGAGGATAGGGGGGAAATTGGGCCTCCGGCACTCTCACTCACCGAACGAAACGCAGTAGTACGGATACTACTACTCTTAAGTCGATCTTCTATGAGAGGGTAGTACTTCCCCGAACGATCCGGCCCATTCACGCTGAAACCAGCGTAGATCTACTACCGTCTAAATATTAAATATTAGCGTATAATTTAAAATTCTTTTTGCGTAAGATAGCCCAGTTCTCGAGGAAGGTTATAGGCTATATAACATCACGCTACTGGCGATGGAAGCAGAGCAGTAAGCAAAGACGTGGGTAAAACCGCGCCGCGGAAAGCTAGTACATAGATATAGTGACTGTATAAACCTCAAAACGTGTGCAATAATTAATCTTGTTAATCTTTTAACAAGTATACTAATCGCTTAATTCAAACAAGCCATGATTTATTAAAAACAGCACAGCAGAATAGAAGGCATAAGAGCAATAACCGCGGTATAGGTAGGATTAAAAAGTAAATATTGTTATTAGTGTCATATAATGCGGTAGGTAGGTACACGGTTTTAGCGTTTTAGGTATATACAACTTAGGTGACAATCTCAAACAAGCATACGACCCAGTCTATCTGATTGTAAAATCCCAAACAAAGATAATATAAATGTTTAGTCAAAAAACAAAAACCGACTTCCAAACTACACAAAAGACATCAACGCTTTGTTTTAAATCTCATCACTTCTTTACGGGTTTACAAAATATAAAACTTAAACCAAACTACTGAACAATTTTTAATAAAAAATATATGGGACAGTTTCAGAGTATACACATTCAAATAAAAAAGAATTTCCCAAATCGGTTTGTAAATGGCCGATTTCTGTGGTAACACACATACAAAAAAAACGAACCGAATTGAGAGCGTCCTCCTTTTTAAAGTCGGTTAAAAATATGATTGAATCGTAACTGGTTAACAAATAAATAAAGTTTTCATATAAGGAATTCATTCCACCGTCTTAAAAAATAAGTATCAGTGAGATCGTAACAAGTGACAAGGCCTAGTTTAGGTGAAGCACTAGCGATCATACTTGGAAAGTAGATACATACTCGTTATTTGTTATTCTGAAAAGTCTAGAAAGCTTTTTACGTATAAGTATTTAATTGGTAACTATACAAAAGCCGAACCGAGAAAATGCTTTATTTTTATGATTTGACGAGGGTGCGACGTAAGTTGACGTAATATAACATAGTAGTACGTAAATCCTTTTAATACTGCGGTAATAAACATAAATCCCTTGTTTGTAGAAATAGGCCTGAATCGATACCTATTCTTTCTATGTAGGTTGTAAATTATGACAATAAATGTTTTCTATCCTTAAAAATAATATTTAAATAATTTTACTCTATTTACAATGGTATCTAAAAGGTCTAAATCTTAACTCCTATCGCTCAATTAAAACTTGTAACTCGCTTTATCAATCCTTCCTACAAATCCTTTACAAATCTTTAAAATTTTGATGCTGGTACTGAAAAAGCATCCTTCGCTATAGTGGAGGAAACAATGCCAGCATTTTGAAACGATGCCATTGGATTTTTTAATGCCTACAGTGGCAGGCAAGCCAATAGCCCTCCTGATAGTGGCAACTGTAGCTCTTTAAACCTCGTTTAAGAAGGACATGCCATAGCGCGTGTGACGATCACACGCGCTATGTCATGTCCTTCGTAGGTAAGTAGATCAAGTAGTATGAACGTAATGAATGAACTTTGCTGCGATGTTGAGTGGTGAGATGATAGAAAAGAAATGATGGCACCAAGTCAAACAGTTCCTCAGTGCACTCTCCGTGAAAAATACGACAGAGCACGCATAGAGAGCCAAAGTTCTCCTCCGCTGCTCTAGTGACTCCAGTTTGTCCGTGAGATTGGGATCACCGACGATTACAACAGCTCGCCGTTGGAGAGAGTCAAGTGGATCGAGCTGATATTTGAGGGCTCCTGTCCATAGGTGAGAGCAGTACTCCACGTGCGGTCGGTCTTGTGCTTTATATAGCATAAGCCGTTGAAAAGACGTGAAATACCGTCTGGCTCTGTTGAGGACCTACTTTGTCTCGCCAGTTTGACTTTGTCTTTAAAATGACTCCCAAGTGGACCTTGTTGAATATTTGAACGCCGTGAATCTCAATCCCATCGAAGATACAAAGAGAAGCTCCTTGGAACTGAGGCGCTGTATCAAAAGGGTCCTTCTTAACAGTGAACGCGCATACTTGTGTCTTCATAGGTTTAAAATTAACTAAGTTCTTCTCACCCCATTCGAGAGCCCGCCCGAGGGAGCCCTCAACTTCAGACACAAGTTGTAACTGTCTCTCATGTAGGGCGCTCCGAGGGACATTCTGTTGACTAGTGTACCGCGCATCACGCTGTCATCTGCATTGCAATGCATGTTCTCAATGGTTAACATGTCATTGACATGCAGAATAAACAGAATTAGGGAGAGCACTGAGCCTTGCGGTGCGCCAGCATTAAACATCGGAGCAAGCACCGTCAGCAATGACCTAGAAATGGTGTCCACTGCTCTGCTTATTAGGAGGCAGAGTGGAGTCATCTTGTTAGGACAAAATAGGAAAACGAAAAATCCTCTCTCAGTTAAATAGTAAAATAAAAGGACGTATATCAGGAGGTATAATGCATTTATATGGTATTCACTATTAGATACACTGGATCAACAAAAGGTAGATATTTTAATAGTGTTGATCTACTCGAACAACGCTGGCATTGAAAAATAACGTAGGTAGGCACTTACATATTTGCATCGCAGTGCAAGTGTAACTAATGCAAGGAATTTTCATACTTAGACCAAGGTGAACACTGTACATTGTTACCGTAATACGTACGGAAATGTAATTAACCAGTGTGCGTTCCCATTGAGGGACCACATCGAATGTTAAGCTTTTAAATGTTTTTTTATCCCAAAAAAAATAAACCTCTTGTGTGGTCACCCCGATGCTAGATTTCTTAGCAGGAATTTGATTGTTGTTTAAAGCAAAATTTGTAGGTTTTTTTGATATTGTTTAGTAAAGTAAACGTTAGTAAAAAACATTTACTAAAGGATAGGCAGTAGCGATGGGTTATTTGACTTCCGAATGCTACGTAAATTGATCGTTTCTTGTGGGAAGCATTTCTACTGAGGGACCACCTTTCACCTGTTGTAACTTTTAAAGGGCTTCTTTTACAAACTAGAGATTGAGTTTACAAATGTTTAAATACTTTTACTAACGCTAGAGCCATAATAAATTTTCAAATTCCACTGTGGTCTCCACTTATGTGAACTTATGGTGATCGATTGAGGGACCACATTCTGCACGCTAGTTCTTTTTATATAATGAACCGGCAAGGCTAATATTTAATAAAGTAGTGTAACAAATCTTTTACTAAGAGTAGTCATTAATAGCAGTTGCAAATTTAAACAAGGTTTTGAGATATGGATGCCTGTCAGCCACGATTGAGGGACCACCTTTGACCGCTTGTAACTTTTAAGTGCCTATTTTTACAAATGAAAGACTGAATTTACAATCGTTTGAGAACTTTTACTAAAGGCTGACGCATTTAAAAGCTTAAAATTCAGATGTGGTCACTCAATGGGAACGCACACAATTAACCTATGGTATTAATCATCAGGTATGCAGAGGTATAACTTAGATCTTTTGTGATGTTTGATAAAGTCCAGGTTTCTTTACAATATTACTTAAAACCAGGGCTACTGTAAAGATAACTATTGCAAATTATTTGTGCCTGGTAATCATTTATGAAACGATTATCATTTTGATTTCATTCTTTTATGTACGTCTTGATATGCATCATTTGTAATTAGAAAATGCTCTAGTTAACAAATCTGTAACTATATCTTTTATTCTGAGATTGTTATTAAGTAATATACCTATCTGGCATTCTGTGGTATTGCTATTTTAAATATTTCTAGAAACTATAAACTGGAATGCTTTGACACCTGCTAACGTGAACAACATTTTGAAAAACTTGCAGAAACTGATGGTGGGTAGTGTATGTAATTAAATTTATAATTTTATATTTTAAGTGTGTAAACAACAAGAAGCAATGTTTACTGAAGCGCTGACTAATTTAAAATCCAGTTGTTGATCAAAGGCTCTTCCTAGAAATGAACTACTTGTTTTGTCATGATTATTTTAAATACCTGGCTATTAATATTTATCTTTGACGATACACGAATTTTTATTATGTTTATGCCCTGCTAACAAGATCCGTGTACATGGATAATTTTAGCCGATTGCAGGAATTGTTGACAGGAATGACCGGCCTGTTTGCTTCATAATAGACTATAACAGCCATGAGTCCGGTTTTTGGACTCCATTAGAATACACACCCGTTTCGTAACTTGTACGTAACTCGTAACAGAGGTACTTTATTAATGGAAAATGCCTTAATGTTTAGGTATTTCTGAAACAACGTTTACATTCAAAGTTTTATACAAGAGTAACTTTCTAAAATACCAACAATTGGTTTAACATGAATGGTCTTCATCTTGATAAAAAGTTATACTTACTACTAAAAAAAATATTGTACATATTAAAACTTTAAACTCTTTGAATTGTGCTGAAATTAATACGCTATATTACTGCTTTTATATTTTGAATGTGAATCTAATATATGTATTTAGTCGATGGTCGTTGGAGTAACTGGCCCTAGGTGACCGAATCCGTTCTGGCGCATTGTCGCGGAGACTTGATCGAGATTCAAGACCAATCGCAAAGTACGTAACTAGTACTTACCTAATATTTTATATATCTTATTTCATATACCTTCTATTAATTTGAGGTTCTAAAAATATAAACAACGTGGTAATTATTTCTGGATTATTATAAAATAGGTAAGTACCTAAATAATAAAATCCAACGAACCGAACAAATATATTATTTCGTACAAAAACGTCAGATAATACAAAGTTTTAATTTAATAAGCTAAAAAAATCTTCCTATTTAAATATACATAATTACATTCATTTTTTGTTGTCATTCTTTGCCTTTTATTATTTTCGTGAGTAAAAATATAAATATGTCTTATTCGCCTAACAAGTACTTAGCTACCTAATCTTCAAAATAAAATTAAAATGTCCGACAAAAGACTTTAAACTTAGTCCGCTGATGAAGTGATGTGATGACCGAACAATCATGATGTTAGAGCGTAGCATTTTAAAATTTTACTAAAAGTATTTGGCAATAAATTAATACCGTGAAAGCGTGTAGATTTTTGTAATGACAATCTTTTAAAAACATATAAATAAAATTTTAAAATATTTTTTTTTAAATTGGTCAGTAGAGTTATAGATTCTAAGAACAATATAAATTATTCTTATAGGTATTATATCTACTAACCAGTCTTACTTTTGTCATAACAAATTTACAGTGAAGGAAAGCACAGTTAGTACTAGGAAAGTACAGTACTAATTGCGAGTCCCTGAACTATACAGAAGTTTAAAATCGCCGAGCTGTCTTCAGCAGACGTAATGTGTAACTATTTGTTCTGTAATACTTATAGAACAACAACACTTTACTCGTAATGTTTGTAGTGTGTAGTAGCTTTTATTATTATATTTTAATTTGATATTTCCATAGCTCTACTATTATTAGTCAATAGTGAAAACGTAGCGTACATATTTGTAAGTAAATGTACATACAGCGATTCTAGTATTTACTATGAGAACTAATATTTTCTGTTGTCATCGTGTGAAAGTTCTCTGGTAAAGTTAAGTCTGCAAATTCTATTTTCCCAATTTCTATTCAAGTACGTTTTTAGATTGTATTTACGAGTATTACTCGTAAATACAATCTAAAAACGTACTTGAATAGAAATTGGCTGCTGCTCCGATATTTTTGCGTACAACACTTTCTTCTATCTACCTTAGAAATTACTGATATACGGTGGTTTTATGGCCCATTGATCCGGTCGATGAATTTTATTAAACGTTGTAATATCTGTGTCAATTTTCAAAAGTGGAAACATTTAATAATAAGCTCATCTGGATGAATGAGGCATAAACCTATACCTACATAATAATCGACATAAAACTTTGAATTTCAGTAGGATTAGTTAGTAGTAGTTTAAGGTGTCACTTTTGAAATACGCTTCGAATAGCGTGGTGACACCTTATAAACTCGTAAGATTGAACGGTAATTATAAGTGTTGCTTTGGATAACGAAATCTAAAACATTGAGATTACATTCAATTCAATTTAGCTCAAATATGATTACTACTATACTTTTTGATTACCAGGGTAGAATCAGTAGATTACCCAAAGCTAACAACTGAGGTAAATGCACCAGTAATAGACAAGGAGGATCGAGTGATTAACATATTATTATATTGTAGTATAAGAGTAGGAATGAGTTTTTGTATTTTAGCAATATTTGACCTTAAACAAAAGTCATCAAGCTGTGTATCTGTTTTTGGTGTTTTTTTTTCAACATTGTGCTCATGGTCCTCCTGGTAATGAAAATATATTCGCGGCTGTTGTTACGAAAATTATTAGTGAGGTAGGTAAAAGTTTTCTTTTAATGTATTATAGCTTTATTCAATTCAAAATGCTTTTTTATGCATGAAGTTGAGATGAAAACACGCCGTGTTAACAACACAGTGTCCATCAGTGGTGCAAAAAATTTAAGTTTTTGTCTGGTAATAACATTAAAACTAATTGCAGTAATGTAGAGAAAACACAGGACCTTAAATTTTCAATGTGTATTGTATTAAAACAATCACTATCATCACACACATATATCACAATCATTAATGAAATTGCAAAAATACTACAAATTGGCGCTTAAAATATCTATTACAGGTGCCTTTCCTAAACAAATAACTGTGAATTCCTGAGAAAAGCCTTATGTACAGACAGAAGAAGAGACCTCCGTAGAAATCTTTTAAAACGAAAGAAGATCTCGCCATACACCACGTCATAAGCTCCTCGTTATAAACCATCACATACATTAGGAATATATCCTCAAGGCTACTATTATTACATTAGATTCTATGACGACAAACTGTTTCTAGGGTATGTAAATAATATTCGTCGAACTTCAAAGATTCGTTGTACCTACTACAGGAAAAGCTGACACATTTAGGCCAACCGTAAACCTATTAACTCAGAAACCATTTTGTTCGTACAATGCATGAGTAAGTGTTTCTTTAAAATAGAGCAATACTTTTAATTATTGCTCTATTTTAAAGAAACAACTTCTTAGGTAAAAACAATAATTCAAATACTATCGCTACTGGTAGCCTACATTATACCACTGCTGGGCAAAGTGAGAGAAATGGGGACCATTTCCTATTTGTTCTGCCTATCTTTTCCTTGAACTGCACGACGTAGTTAAAAACATAACATAATATTTTAAACTTAATATCTATTCATTTGATAAATATTTTATTAAAGTGCGTAAGCAAATATACGTAAGTAGACCAGACTAAACACATCTAAAAGCCAAAAAATAGTGATAGTAATCACGTCATACAATTTTATAGTGCCATTTGGTGCCATTCAAGTATTCGTGATACGTGTCAGGTGAACTGTGACGTCAGAATTTTGGCACAAACACGAGGGAGTGTCGCTTATCGTCACAGTTCTTGGCATAAACACCACGATATTAGTACACGCCATCCACCCACGAAGGTTAGCACTTTCAAAATTAAAGAGATCTATAATACATAATCTTTAAATAGTATAATGTACTATAAAACAAAGTCGTTGTTTTCGCCTGTGTTTCGTCGCTAAATTATAAACCGCGCAACGGATTTTGATATAGTTTTTACTATCGTTCAGTTTTTTTTTTAAAAGGTTGACAGATACCTAGAGAAAAAGGAGAGTTTTAAATATGTCGTAAAATTATAGGGGTCACTAATAAATCTATACTATTATATAAAGCGTAAGAGTTTGTTTATTTGCTTAAACGCACTAATCTCTGGAACTACCAATCGGATTTTAGAATTCTTTTTGCGTATGATAACCCAGTTCTCGAAGAAGATTATAGGCTATGTAACATCGCGCTACTGGCGACGGGAGCAAAGCGGTAACTAAAGACGGGGTTAATCTGCGCTGCGGGAGGCTACTTAAGTATCCCCCCAACCGGGGTTCTCGCCTTGTCGCGGCGCGCGGCGGGAGGGCTTAGTACGCAGAACCACGACGAACCAAGAGGAACCCCAAGGAGGCGCCGCTCCTCTGGGCTTTGGTGGTAAGCCCACGATGGAGCGGCTCAGGTGGGTTGCGGTGCTGTATTGGCGGCACCGCAACTGGGTCGGGCTGCGGTGTTGCTTCGGCGACACTGCGGCTGAGGAGTGGCGGGGCCGCGGCGGGAGAGGAGTGCCGGTATAACGGTGCGCCGCTCTCCCTACCTTCTGTGGCCTCGGCGGGGCCGCAACCGCCAGATTGCGGACGCGGTGGGGCCGCAGGGGAAGAGGAGTGTCGGTATTGCGACGCGCCGTTCTCCCTATCCTCTGCGGCCGAGTAGGAGGTGGCCTGCGGGCGGCGATCGGGCAGTCGCCGCCCGAACAGCACGGGCCCGAGACGGCAGTGCGCGTGTTCCGCACGCGCCTCTCAAGGGAGGGGGGGCTAGGCCCCTTAAATCGGACGGGGTCCGCTCGCGTGTGGTGAGCGGGCCATGCCCCGTCGGGGTCGCGGATGAATGCGCGAGCGTTTCCCGTGACCCCGACACTCTGGCCGTCTGGAGGAACACCGTGGGTTTTAGTCGGTATGCCGGCCGCGCTTTGAGTGCGGTCGGAGAGTCCGACATAACCCCCCCCCGCCTTGCCCAGGCGGGTGCGAATGCGTAATGCATTTCCCACGTAAAAAAAAAAAACAAAAAAATGCTACTTAAGTAAAACCTTGAAAGTGTCATTAAAATTAACTTGTTTATTTTAAATTACTATTAATCACTTTCGAACAGGTTAATAGCTAGTCATTTGAACAAGTAGTATTTTAATTTATAAGAAATAGACATATTGTATAAGTTGTAATTTATTGATGAAATAACTAAAGCAGCGCAACAAGTTCCCACATCTGGTGAACCCAGGTTTAAAACTACTAGCTTCAATAATTTTGTCACAAGCTTTGTTGAAATGAGAAGAAGCGCAGAGCACATATTATTAGAAAGAAATTAACATAGGTCATGAACATGTGTTGCCATTATAGGTACCCAGTAGACCGGGAAAACGGTTAGCATGATGGCCTAGATAAGTACATTTTCTTTTAATTAGAAGAGGAATCTTGACAAGTGGTAACATTGGCTTAAGAGGGGTGCAACATGTCGAGACCTTTAAGCCTGCAGTAGGAATATATAGGTTAAAAATTATAGTAGGTATAGATACAAATGTCCCAAATATTTTTAAAGGATATTAGATACATCATGGTCTTAGGTGCTAAAAATGTGTGTACGTTTATATAGCAAAATACATTGTGAACTTCTGTGGTAAATTAAGTTCATCTTACTTTATACTTGTAGCAAATATTAACAGTTTATATAATACCTACATAGAAACATTTATCACAATTCACATGTTGCCTTTACCTTTTGTAGCAATATGCAATTGAGGCAGCCTGTAAAGCACACATTTTAATTTTTTCTTTACAACATAGAAAGCTGTAAGTAATTAATTACCTATAGAGCTAAGTGTATTGCCTGTGTCACTTGGCATGCTACTTGCAATTGTAACTTACAAAAATTGTAATAACCTGATGATTAAAAAGAGTGGCCTGAGTTTCTTATAAGTTCTTCTCATGGCAGTTCGTCAGCGAACTGGCTGTAGGTTAATTTGCTGACATTTTGTAAACTTTGACGTTCTTAAGTGTTAATTTAATTAAAATATATGAATAAACATACCTATTTTAATTTTCATTTTCATTAAGACATTTACGCATATCCCCATATAATATTACTTGTTAACTTCACGTATATATATATAATTAAGAGTTAATGAATTAGAAGAAACAGTTAAATTCATACATTTGCACTAGTGAAACATGTTGTAGCAGTTAACCTTGATTATTTTAACATGAAAAATGAACGATTAATTAAAATTTGTGCCAATTAGTATTACTTACTGAAATATTGCATGAAGTGTACTTAATAGTTTTAGCTTTAACAAAACATGCAAAGTCATACAATTTGCATACTTCTACAAATTATAACTCTCAAATATTTATAATAATGATTAAAATCGCATAGCTGTATGCCACTGTCGGTGGCCAATTTAGGTTATCTTGGCGTCTATAATATTAAAACTTAGGCCCATTAATTAACTTTAATTTTGTAAATGACTTGACAAGTTGCCTAAAGTAAATGAGCCTAGTTTAGACAATAAATTTATACTCATAATGTATACATTCTATTATTTATATGTAAAGAATTATCATAATTATATCATCCACTGTTAAATGTCAAATGGGCTCGTAGCCGATAAAGTTCGTCGTTGGAGTCATGCGGCTATTTTACAGTTTAGCTCTGGAATAAGTTAATAACACTTGAGTAATTTTAAGGTAAAGTAATTAAAAGTAGCTATTAAATTATAGTTCGCAACATATCAGCCTATTTAAACGTGTCAAATTAGGTTTTATATTTTTTTTGTGTTATTTTTTAATTATAATTTACTGCTAAATAACTGTTTATTTCAAATCGTCAAATCTATTAAAACCGGAAATCTTTTCAGTTTAAGAATGTGTAAGATTTATTTTCGAATCTGTTGAAAGGGAAATCAGTATCAAATAGGTCACAGAAAAATTTAAAAAGGTTCAGTAAGCAAAGCGTCACTAAATTATTTTTTTAATTAAACTTGTGTATGATGAGTTGAGTCATTACTCCATAGCAGTAAAATATAAATTCACACCAATCAAGTCATAGAATTATTTATGAAGGGTTTAAATTTTTTTGTGCCTTTCGTATTTGTTCTGACAGGAGACACACCAAACACATTAAGTGCACAGTTGACCAAGGTTTATTGAACAATAAGGTCAAAGCGGAGTCAATTACCTACTTGAACAAATGGTGATACGAATCTGACTAAATCAACAACATCAACCTTTGGCTGTAGGTCGCAATATATAATTAGTGTTTGTACATTAAACTATGGAAGAGACGGGCTGGGCTAAGAAAGAAATTTTGGCTGTAAAACATTCGGGAGTGGACTGGAAATACCTCCGTCGAAAGATTGTTCCATCTCGCACTGAAGAGAGCCAAATTCAAAGAGCTGATGGCCAACCTTTAATAATGAAGAGGCGCATTAAGAAGAAGATATAGGACACAAGTATCGCCAGAACATTTTAGACATTTTATGAAGGAGCTACTAATTTCGATCTGTCGATAGTAACCCGCGTAGGCACTTCTAGTTAAAACTAAACGTAACAAATTTGACAAGTTGCCTAAACTTGTGTATGATGTACGATTGTGTATGATCAAATTCTTGTAATTATTACATATCCGCAAGTTATCAGGTTAAAATATTTAGTCATCGATTAAATGATTTAAAAAAAAACTTACGCAATAGGGTGCCTTGTGTCCCGAGGGACTTTACAAGCATACAATAACTATTTATATGTTATTAGATCTGATAAAGTATTGTGAGGATTGAACCCATAACCGTCGTACGCAGCAGTGGCTTGCTCTTTCACTACGCTACGTAGGATTGATTGTATGACCTGATAAGACGTGCTTTAACAGTTCAATTTATAGGCAGTCAAGTACTTCGAGCACAGGTTATGTCCATCATTATAAATAAGTAGTTTTAGTAATTCGAGTTATGTAATTAGTTTCCTTATCTTTACGGTTGAGGTAACTAAAACGAGCCGTAAGCACGGTACCTTACGAGCGCGTGAGTCATACAAATAATATTGCATTTCTTTGTTTTGAATTTTGAAGTTTGAGCATTTTGAATGGTTAATGCATGACAAATGCCATCTTTTCGGTTATTAAAATTAATTTGAATCTAATTAATCGATAAATAAGTTGTGCCAGTACGTACAAAGTACAGAAGTTGTGCGTAAAAATTGTTTAAATATAACAGCGAAAATATGTAGCGCTCCTGGTATTTTATCTTGGAACCAAATTTTCAGAAGAAAATTTAGTTCTCAATGTAAACATCAGGAGCGCTATTCATTTTGATATAAACATTTTACTCTGTCTTAACTGAGACTATGTAAATCCTGTAACTGTCGTGATAGTTTGGACTTCAAAGTTCAACACCACACCACACGTGTTATCAAAATAGCCAATATTAAGATTGGCTGTATTACGGACAACCCATGCTCTAGCTGTTAAAGTAGTCGCCTTGTTACCATATCGCTGAGTGTCATGGATTCGATTTCGATCTGAGGTCCATATATATCTGAGAGTTTGTAAAATTACCTACAAAACACTCAAACTAATTTTTCAGCGCGACCATTATTTTTAAATGAAAATAAAATGAAGTCACTTAAGTGCCTTTCCTTAAGAGATTCTCATTAGCGTTTCATTTAAGACCCATATATTGTAAACTTCTAAGCATGAAACTAAAAGGCAACATGCAACATGGTGGCAAGTTCTGCATTCTCATACAAAGGCAACTCTTGACCTACTATAGAACGATTAGTGATGCATTTGCTCTGAATGGAAAGCTTTGAAGCCGTTTGAACAGTTCAATTGACATAGTTTATTTATTTTTTGTTTCTAATGAATACATCTATTGCGGAATTCCACATGGACCGACGGCCTAATAAAGGCGCGCAATCAACGGATGAGGCAGCTCATGCACGGCCAAGATGGCGAAAATTGGGGGACGCCTATGTCCAGCGGTGACCGTCTTTTGATAATTTATTTATTTGCTCAATATCTACGTTAGTGCATGCTGAAATTCTAATAAAAACTACCTAGTTAGTGAGACAATATTACAGAGACTTGAACTTTTGAAGTTCGTAAGTACCTAAATAACAGCGGCGATATTTGAGGCGTTGATATTGCTCGTTGCACTCACTGATCCGTAAAGGAACAGCTGGTTAATCAACTAAGAGTGCGGCTGTCCCATGGTTGGGTGGCCGCATAGTGGAATAAGATCTGAGCGTCTCCGTGCTTTGGAAAGCACATAAAATGCCTGTTTAATGAATTATAGGCGACCTGAACAAATTTTGACACTAGTGTCAGAAAAAACAGCGGCGAGGATTTAAGCATCATCGAGGTTAGGCACACTTGTCATGTCATCATAGTTTTTGACAATAACTATGCTGGAAATATGTAAGGACAGCGCTAAAAATTACTTCCTTTTTAACAGCGACCTTAATAAAAAGGAAGTTGATTTACTAGCAGCGCGTGTTTTGATATCCCTTATGGCCCCTAAGAGATTAAGAAAGAAGAAGAAATTTGTTTATAATTTTCGCGTGTCTAAAGAGTTTGTCTGTAATTAGCTACCTATCAAAGATTTATAGAATTTGAAGCATGTGGTTTTGTAAATAATCAAGAATAAAGTAGGCAATAATTAATTTATAAAATTACCTGAAAATTCTTGAATTTATGTAGGCATATAGGTTATATATTACTCTCAAGAATAACCCTGGCAGCTATGTTTATATCATAATTCATTCAAGTGAATACATATTTCATTTATATTACACCAAATTTACTTACCTAATAAAAATATTCCATTAATATTTTAAGAGAAATTACCTATAAAAATACTTTCAAGAACCTTTATGCAAGACTAAAAATAACAATGTTCATACGTAATGAGGCTTGAAGGCTAAGCCGGGTATAATACTCGTAACTCTTACCCTCCAGGCATCCTTGGTTTTACATTCTTAAACGCACTTACGCGGTCACGGTCAACTATGAAAAGAATTTCTTCGCTCAAATTTTCAACACAAGATTCTTGAAGTGCTCAAAGTATCGTCACCGATATCGAAGTCTAGTTATTTTTATTGCACACTTTCAGGAAATTTAACCTCGTTCGCAGCTAGGTCATCTTATCGCTATAATAGTGTGTTTCCACCTTAATGCAAAAGGCTGTTCAAAGTAGGACACGATGATCGAATGTAGGCAATTTATGGACGAGTGAGCAGAAGGACAATAGGTCAACTGGGAACTAAAAACAATTGACTTCATATTTCCAACAAGAGTTTAATGATGTTTAGTTGTTGATGACGATGATGGTGTTCTTATTGACTTATGATTTTTAAGAGTTATCTCTTTGAGAATTATTCATATATCCTAAAAACCAAACGAATATATATATACGAATTCTAGTTAAATGTAAAATAAAATATTTTCTTACATAAAACATAGCTTTGTTTACTTTACATAAAACTAGTTCATGTTCAGCTAAATTCAATACAGAATATTCGCAATACATCGATTGAATTTAAATATAAAAGACCTAATTTTATCGACAATGGAACTCAGTTGTAACGGTTTTTTGTTGAATATAAGCCCTTCAAACAAAATGAAAAGAAAAATAAATGTTATTAAAAAAAAGTATTTGTAATTTGAAAAAGTTTTCTATGAAAAAAGTACAACAAGATAGTTTTGAATCGAGTACGAAAATTCAAAAAGCGAAAACCATAGTTCAGTTTCACTATTAAGGTTATACAGGCGTTCTTGACAACATATTCTCAGTGATCAATGCAATTCTGTTTGCTTGCTTCCTATTCAACGAATGTCGTTCAACCTTTAAGAGTATAAGTATGCCGCTATAGTTTATCGTATTTTATCGACTATTTCGTGATAGTTTCAGTCTATCTTTTGCTAGTGACTCGCTGCGTCTTCACACGAGGGTAGTTACTAATATGTATTCATCACAAATCTTTGAATTTCTCGTGTTATTTTTCTACTATAATACGCATGTACTTTACAAAATACATATACACAGAAAAAAAATCTCTGAAAGATAGTAAAGCCCATATTAAAATCTTTGACGTGGTTTAGAGTCGTTAGCGGAGAGACCAGAAATCTGAGGCCCTAGACCACCTAACGCTAACATTATCGTTAACTTATGTCAATCCCATACATTTTTTAATCTATTCTATGAATATAATAGAAATCTATGCCACTTGTCTAGGGCCTTTGCTTTGAAATGTGTTGACAGACTGCGGTAAATTAATTACTCAGCAATAATATGGAAGATGTTTACCATTGACTTAATGTGCATCTTCTCTTCAATTAACATTATCACAGGTTATCAAATTCAGTCAAAAACATTTACCAAAGAGGAATGTAAATAAAGATATGTATAAAGTAGGCATAATAAATAGATATCTAGTTTTATCTGTGAAGTCTCAAGCAATCTCAACGTAATAATCATTACTATGTAAGTAGTTATTAAATAAATAGTTGTTAGTTGCCATTGCTTCTGGTTTGTTCTTATAATAGTCAATTATTTAGTTCCCAAGGTTTCTTTGATGGAAAATTAAAAAACAAAACTTAAAAATAGATGATTCGTTTCGTATCATTAGTATTACTTGAGTTATAAATAACTTAAATGTCAATCAAAAAAGTAAAATCTCTGTTCTTGATTTATTATTTTTATGTGTAAGGCTATATCTTGCCGCCAGGTTCACGATGTTTGTCTCTCACTCGGTTGACATCTGATTTGTCAGTGTTCATCCATGCGTTTGTTTTTTTAACGTTAGTTGTATAACAATCCAAATACAATGTCTTAGTTAAAAATTATCACGTAATTCTCACCATTGAATTTTTAATTTGTTGTTCTTTTTTATAGTTCTTATTATGTGCATGTTCACTAATAGATAGATAGAGAGAACAGTTCTATGATGGGTTTAACTCTGTGACATTTTTTACAGTGATTCTAATTGCATGGTCTGATTAAAGCTTTACAAATACTGATTAAGCATGTTCTTTACAATGTAAACTCGACAGTTTACCGGCTATTGTTGTAGCTGAAAGTGATTTCATGATTACATCGTGATATATTGATGAATGGAATGGGAAAATCCCGCTCAATTAACTCTAGATCAAGCTATCGGTAATATACTTAACTGACCATAACAATGATAAAATATAATCTCTTTGGGTCAAATGAAATAATGGATACCATCAGCAGATAAACTGATAACACTTACAATGTAATACGTACACTATACCTATACGTGATTCGAAGATAATTAAATTTAACGATCAGAAGGCGATGATAATTAAATTCTGGATTGGTACACGAGTGGGTGTCATAGAATTGCTTTACATGGGTGACATGTTAATAGGTTCTAAGTAAACTGTATAGAACAGAGCGTAATAATAGCATTTGTATAAAATAAAAAGGTAAACTTTGAACTTGTAGACAAAGGCATTTCTATTGCTGTTAATCCAGTGTTTTATTTAGCAGCAATGAAAACTACTATTCGTCAGTAGAACTGTAACACTCCCTAAGTATTATTGCTACGACTGCGTCGGTTTTGTGTGGCAGAGTCGCAGTCTCAGTCGGAGCTCAATTTGATCAGAATTGTTATAAAAGTAGTCTCACTGTGCTCTACCTGCTCCTGAACCTTTTTAACTTGTTATAACTTAAAGGAATAACAGCCCTTAATTGAAATTTGCGTGTTATGCTCGTCAATTACAAAGCCAAAACAACCTGTAGCTTTACTGGCTTCATCACAGACTTTTCTCGCGTTGACAACGGAAAATTTTGACCTTAAGATAGGCGCTTTTTTTATATACAAAAATATTTTACGCGACACAGGTTATAGCGTGTGTGCTCTATTTATAGAGCTACAACTTTTAATTCCCATTATCGGTATTTTTCCACCACAAAGTTATATTAAAAAATCTTTAAATTTACCACACATTATAATCACCTATTATAATGCAAATTACCGTTTTTAAAACATTAAACAACAACAGACGAACGAGTGTATTCTGTAAATAATAAATGTTTAGCGTATCTGTCTACGCTAAACATTGCGATTTGGCATGGCAGATTATGTAAATTAAAGAAAATTCCAGTGATACTGTTTAAAATTCAGTAAACCAACCAAATGGTATCATTTATAAGTTATGCAAACTAAAGCGAGAGGCAACTTACCGACGCCGCCAAAGTAAGTTATCAGGCGAGATACTTCGCCCAGTTTTTACTAAAGCACGTCTGATGTTCGCTAGCGGTAAGCTCTCCCGTCTCAAAGTCCATCGCACTGTCCTTATCACACTCGGCCCCCCATCTTTACCTTCCATTTGAATCAACACATACCACGGCACCCTCGGAAGTTTAAAATTCATTTATAAACATTTTACCGCAATAACTTTCACACAATTTAAGACGAACAAAATACTATAGAAACTGTTGAAAACTAAACAAATGTAACAGCCTTATCTACACCGTTTCAGCACCATATTTACATTTTAAGATATCACAGGTAATGCGTAAACACACATTGTGTTGATATCACTCACTGTTATATGTACGAGATTTTAAACGCTAATAATTTTTATTTACGGTGGAATACAATGAAGTATGTTTGTAATTGTGTATAATAAAAACAGGTTCTAAGTCTTGTGTATGACAGTAACCAAAAATCTTGTGTCGTGAATAGTGATGGTCAACAGAATATTTTTATGACAGTCTGGCAAATTGTTACTTGAGGTTATTCTGTGATCGTTTCCTACTAAGTATAACTTACATTTAATTTTATACTACCTAAGTATATAAAATTTAAGAGAACATACTTAACATCTGAAATGTGTTAAATGGGCAAGACAGCTCCACATGGTGATGGCCGTTGAGGCAAAAGTAAAGGGGCAACCACGAACTGGAAGAAGCAGCGTTGGCAGACCCCTCACAAGGTGGACCGACGACCTAATAAGGGTGATGGGCAACCGATGACTAAGAGCGGCGCACGGTCGATGGTGTGATAATGAAATTCACAGAAAATTCAGTTAAAAGTGTTTCCAAATCTCCAAGTAAAGAATATTGCTGAAATCTTAACAGCAAAGTTAAAGTAGGTACCGTAGCGAAAATATTCTCGAGAACTCCCATCACTAGTTGTGGTCAATAATTTTAATTTATTTTAATAATTTACTTACCTAAGCAAACATTGTATATTTGTTATAAATAGACGATGTTTTGACAATATAAGAAAACCTGTAATTGGCTAAGTGAAGAGTACCTACTCTGCTTCTTATAATTATAGCAATCCGTTTGTTATATTATACTGTAACAAGTTGCACCAAAGTTAATCTACAGATCAACTAAGTAGTGGGTTGCATATTTCTTACTACGGTTTAAGGTTATGAACAGGCTTGGAAATTCGCTGACTGACACCCAGTTTCTGAAAGGCTGATCAACAAAAAATTAACTAATCACCTGTTACTAATTAAATCAAATTAAACTAATTATTCATGCTTTTAGCAACCCAATTGGTACTTCACATGAGATGTAACAGGCGATTAGTTAATTTTTTGTTGATCAGCCTTTCAAAAACAGGTTTCTAGTCTAGACTAGTTTTGACACTGTCAGCCTTTGATAGAGCCTGGGGTATTTGACAACAGAATAATTTAAGCTTGTACTCGTAACCTCTTACGTTACACTTAGCTTCTAATTTTAATTATGGTCCATTAAAACAGGACATTAAAAGGCAGCTTATGAAGCCGCCGTATTGACCACCCTGTTCCTGTAATTGCAGCAGTAATTTTAATAGTGGTCATTGACTGATTGACATGAGAAAATATGCAATTGAATTATTTTGGTATTGCAAAAATGTACGATAAGTATTGTACAACATTTACTCTAGCCACATACACTAACACTGACAATATTTTAAAAAATTACGACAGTGACATTTCCATCGTTCAACTCGGCACTCTAAAGTGATAATGAGAGTTAATGACCTTTACTTTCAAATGAAAACAATACTCAATTGTTATTTTAATGTGAAAATCTTGAAACTGTATTGCATTACGGCCACAAGAGACAGTTTCAGTAAAAGTAATTTCAATTGGCTTTTACTTATTTGAATGCACACAGTCCTCCCATGTACATCGTCATTTTAATTAGTTTTATTTGCTTGTATAGATATATCAAAATTTGTATGACAATCATTGACTGATTGTAAGATTTGTAAAAGTTTCACTTTTGGTTTTTAGAACGCGAGAGTTTACTTTAAAAAAGGATTGAGAAGGTGCCTCTGTGGTGCAATGCGACTGCTGTGCACGAGGTTATGGGTTCAATTCCCACACGGGACAAAACTTTGTGTGATCCATAAATATTTGTTTCGAGTCTGGGTGTACTTTGTGTACGTTAAATGTATGTATTTTGTAAAGTCTCCCGCGATACAGGGTTTATTCCCTAGTGTGGGAAGTCTTTTTTAAAACAAAAATCAAAAACTATAATAAATTTAAACGTCTTTCTAAAACATCATAATATTTTGATAGATTGTGAACAGCAATAGCACAAAGTAGTACGGCTCCTCTGTGGCAATAGACCACTTCCAAGATACGAACTTAAAGCCCTTACAGCAGCTTAGCCTGCTTAGTACCGCGACTTATAGACAGATGTCACGAAGCTCAACTGGAATTACATAAGTTTAAATAATTATAGCCTAACTCGGAATTATTAATTACTAATACGATTTTAATCGACAGTTATTTTCGTTAACGCAGGTTAACGAAAATAACCAACTACATTGTACTTAGGGTTGACAATCATAATTAATATCCTATTAATATTATAAATTCAAAAGTATGTATGTGTGTATGATAATTAACATATTCACTCCTAAGTTTTTGTTAAGTTGTCTCTATAATTGCTAGTGTTGCAGGTTTTCTTGCAGATAAGCAGTGATTATTTTTACAGTTCTAACAATATAAAGAACCGTAGCAAACTAAAAGAAATTATTGATTAAAAAAAATATATTTAATAAATACGAGAGCAGAATGTTAAGAGTAGTCATACTAGTAGGCATTTTTAGTCTGTCATGGCTTATTATTACAATCGATGGTATGTCCGCTGCTAACAAATTTTATGTACTTAAGCCATAAAATCATGCCAACCCTAGGAAATAAATAAATAATCATCACATCGAAATCCCTCAGGATAAGTAGAGTTCGTAATCAAGTTTGGTTGTTGTGAACGATTGAATCCTGCCCAAATTTACCGAATTTATGGTTACTAAAAGAACCGTGAAAAGGGTGGATTCCAAAAGTAAATTTGTAAAAGCGGCTCATTTTTACGTATTGTGTCTGTTCGTTTCAAAAAGCAGAAAAAGCGACTTTTTTCCTTTTTTCAAAAAATTGCATTTTATTTGTATGCAGCTAACTGGATCGTCATAAAAAATCATTGGTCATTGGATTTCAAAACAATTTTTATATCTACGTTTAAAAATCGATTTTTTTACCTGTAAAAAAGTGGCATGATATTTAAATATGCAATACATTCATTGGTGTACCTATTTAGTTTCCAACTATACATCGAAAAGCGGAAATCAGACATTGTAAACGTAATTTTCATAAAACTTAGTAGCTGGTATATGTAAAACCTATGTATAATAAATAAGTATATTATATAAAAATTAATAAATAATTATCTATTACTTACTGTCCCGTGGGGGCTGGTGTAGGAACTCTGAGATGATGTCCTTTACGCGAGCGCTCTACGTCGCTGCCGTCACTCGCTTCCTCTGCACCGACGGCGTTGCTCGAACCTCCCGCCGACCTACAAACCGTAATGATACTATAAGACCAACATACTTTAAATATCATGCATATAGTATAAGTATAGGCTTCTGTTCCCTACATTTAATTTAATTTAATTTAATTCACTCGGCATGTAATAATAATAATAATAATAATAATAATAATATTCTACCACATTCACACAACGCCATCTAGCCCCAAATTAAGCAATTATATTTGCTTGTGTTATGGGTACTAAACAACTGATATACTACTTATATACACTTTTTTTTTTTTTTGTAAATACATACCTACATATTATAGATAAATTACACCCAGACACAGAACAAACAATCATGCTCATCACACAAAGGTTTGTCCTGGGTGGGAATCGAACCCACGACCTCCGGCTTAGCAGTCAGGGTCACTAACCACTAGACCAACAGGCCAGTCAATCTACTTAAAATTCAAACTCATTTATTCATTTAAATCACTTGAGTGACTGACGCCAAAATAATGAACGCCATTAACAGCCAGTTTGCTGACGAAGTAGAGACATGAAAAGTTAGTTCAGCAAGAAACTTAGACTAAAGTCACCAATCATAATCATTTGAAAAAGACTTACATGAAAGTGTTAAAATATTTTCAAAAACATCATGTAATATTAAAGTAATTGATCATAGTGCCTTCTTAAAATTGACTCTCGATCTATTCTTGCAAGTCAGTAGGTAATCCTCTTACGGTAATCCATTAAGGGCCTTACGGTTGTGTAATCTATATGTACAAGTAAGCGTTAAATTTAAAATAAACTACTTTAGCCACGAGGGTAAGTCTCGCGGTGTCAAGAATATCCACATTATGTGTACTTAATTCGATTACGAATAAAGCCATGACAGACATGATGGATATTTACAATGTTCTAAGGTAGGTGGCATCAGTCTAGCTGGAGAAGTAAATCCACCCTAGAGAAAATACATAACAGTATTGTTTTTTCTGAAGACCACGGTTTAAAGAGGCTTTTGTCTGTGGAGTAGGTTTTCATTTCTAAGACTACAAGTACAGCGTTTATCTTTCTTTGATAGTATAAGAGTCTACATTTTACGGTAACTGGTGCCGTTTACGACCTCAGTATTAATAAAACAAATAAGTCTTAAGATCTGGTTTATGCAGCTTTTTAACAGATATAAAAGTTTAGACAAAGGTATGATACATAGGAGACTTCGGCATGACGTATTCAAACGGCCGTTTGATTTTTTCATCTTTTATGATTACATCCACCGAATTTCGATAGCAGAATTGGGGCGTAATCTTATTTCTTGTTTAACATGATGAACTTTGGCTCATTTTTATCGATTTGCGTAGACCAAAGCTTCTATATTTGGCTAAAATAGATATAAAATAATCTCAATAAAATTAAATTACGCCTATTATTGAAAATTTCGAATGGCTCAGTGGATAAGGCACCTGCTTCTTAAACACGAAGTATTGGTCTTGAATCCGGGCAAGTGCCAATGTGATTTTTTAATTATGTACTTTCTATGTTTATTTGGACATTTCTCACTGACGGTGAAGGAAAACATCTTGAGGAAACCTGGACTTAAAAAAAAGTCTGAAATCATCAATCCGCCTTGAGAAAGCGTGAGAAAGCGTGATGGTTAAAATTTAATTATAGAGAAAATGCTAATGAATAAATTAAACATTTCAGGTAGGTACATAATATATGTAAACAGATTGCAAGTTATTACATATTACAAGTCAACTTTATAATGAAACTTTATTGCTAATGAGATGACCAATCCTACCTAATAGTAATCTTCGCACAAAAATGTCGGCAGAACCAGGCACACAATCTTCTAACCGTATGACGTGTCCGTTTACCGATACCACAACGAAACAACATAACAAAAATGAAAACACTGTACTTGCAGCCAAAGGCAAAATTTCTACTGTTTCCAATAATACCTCACTTACCGCTGTAGCACAGGAAACCTCCAAAATGCATACTAGAATGTTTACTGCCGTAGTGTATCTACATAAATTTAATTGTTTTTAAATTGTTTTGTTAAGTAGTACTTAGTGTTAAAATCTAAAGATACTACTCATTGAAATAGTAATACCATTCTAATAAATGAATCGGGCAATAAATATGCTACACGGCTCAAAGGGCGTAAGAGACATTTTGTCAGTTATTATTTATTATCAATTTATTTATGTACATAACTATTTAAATTCACTATAAATCGAAATTAAAGTTTAATTTTGTGAAAAGCTGATAGGTATTTACATCAATGTATTTATAAAAGAATTGGATGCGCCGAATTTTAAAAGAATATTTTAGTAATGTCCTTCACAGCTTTGAACCTCAAAGTATAACATAACACTAACAACAAACTAAGACATGCACATGCAAATATTTTAGTACCTTCGCATTTTAAGCTCTCAAAAAGCTGCAAGCAGACTATATCTTGCATTTACGATAAGGAATAAACTTGTCGCACTCCATGCTGTAAGTACCTAGAAAATAAGGGCACCATTGGCATTAAGCTACTTTTATAATCATACTAATGTATGCACTAAATTCTCACAAAATTAATCAAAGTATATAGTTAATTCAAGGCTTGATGTATTTATTATTTCATATGTATTAGTATAATTATTTTTATAATTTAACAGAGTTTGTGCAGTTTCTAAATGTTTAGAAATAATTTTCATTTATCTTGAAATAAAATAATCGGTCGTATCCAATATTGTTTCAAATTAAAAAACAAAATAATTGTCTTTAAATCATAAAAAATATTGGGAACATTAATAGTGTAGGCTTTATTAGGATGTAAGTGACAATTATCAGGTTAAATGTATTGGAGAGACACTTTTCATGTCTAGAAATTGTAAACATCAATATTTAGATTCTGTATAAACATACAGAATCTAAATATAATGTTTATGTTTGTGTCCGTATTGTTTGTGTTTGTGTCCGTGTCCGCCATTCAATTAAATAATTATCGAGAACTGAAAACGTATGTGGCATCAAACTGTCACTTACTTCCTTTTACAGCAAACAATAATCGGTAGGTATTTGACATCATTTGATTTAAAAATAAAGTGTCTAAACTGGCTAATATGTAACTAATGAAATTACTTTTTTCGCTACATTCAAATACATTTAAAGTACTGAACATTGATTAATAAAAATAACAATTCTTCAGTCTAAGACGTTTAATACTAATTAAACGTCTCATCAAAAAAACTACCCCACGACCACGACTTCTAAAATTAAATTATATTCATCACAAGAGAGAGATATTTATCATCATGCATCAAAGTCCAGTGCGATTTTTGTAAACTGAAACGTTGGTGAAGGGTACGTAACTAATCTTTGAAACTACTAAGTACCTCTATTTGCAAAAATTGTGTGAAGAACTACTATTTAACCACTAGATATAGGTAGGTATAAATATGTGTAACCCGGCTTACATAATTTTTATACACTAGCGTCATGACCCGTCATGACGCTAGTGTATAAAAATTAAAACAGGACAGGATGATTAGTCGTATTTTACCCGACTGCTGAAGTCAAGGAGGGTAATATTTTTTGATGAGAAATTTATCTAATATTTAATCAAAACCAAGAATCATTCCAATTGACATAAGCACCATTATAAAATATATATTTCTAATTATGCAAACTTACCGGAATATTCTCTTGAGGCGACTAATGACTTGGTATTTTATATACTCTTGTTATACAGTTTTAATTAATACGATGACAGAACACACTCAAGCATTCAAAGCACTGTTTTGTCTTAATACACAATGACATGTTAAATTTATTTTTATAAGTTAAAATAGTCTTCCTTTAAACTTGCCTGTTGACTAACAATAGCGAACTTCTTATTAAATTAATCTATTTAATTGCTAATAACTGCCTGGAGGTATGATTTGCCCGAAAAAATAACCACCAATAATGTACGTTCTTTAATATCTGTGATAAATATGCTGACATCATCGTTAAAATTAATTGACTTCTAATTTTAGTTGCACACTAAGTTCGATAAGAAATTCCATAATTGATTGCCTCGGTGACACATTGGGGGCGTGTAAAATGTAGATAGTTACTCGTATAAGAGATTCTGAATTAAAGAACTTGAGGCAGTTTTTTATAGAAAACACATACTTAAGCCCGAATCTATACAAAATACACAGCACAATTTTGATTAATAATGCTCTAAGTATTTTTATTTTTTACCGTATTAGGTATACTTAGCGTAAATTGACAACATAAACTAGGATTTAATCTACAGATTAAATTTGTAAAGTGGACTTTCAGATCTAACTCCTTAATTTTACTTCTAATCGTAGTGGAACAAGACAACTTTGGGATTCACAAGAAATCTTAATAGATTACAAAAGTTACAGTGAAGGTCATATGGATCGGATTGTTGCTGTGTCAACAACAACACGATTATGCGAAACATAATAATGAATATTCGCCGAACTACTGATCTGACAAATTTCATTTGCAAGTTTATTTATTCATATTAAACATAGGCACCATTTAAAACATATACATTGTCATAATGTTGCCTAGCAGCCGATTTTTCACAATAGATCTTTATAGAATGTAAAAGCGCTTAAGTAGGTATTGTACTTCACGTATTTTAGTTCTAAGTTGTAACAAATGCAACAGATATAACTATTTGTTTCAGTCAGACTTCAGTTACGCTATCGATTGTATTAGCATACCTACTTGTACCTACTCATAATAGGCAATCATTTCAATCATAAGATGTCTACAGCAGGGTATAGCAAAATCTTCTCCTCCCAAAATCATCTCTATTTTATAGCCAGTCGCTTTATATGATCACTCACACACTGAAAAACACTAAGTAGTCAATAAAATCACAATACTCTCTTGAATGCCGGCTGCCAGAGGCCTAATTTCCCCCCTTTCCTTTATCCTCACCTCCCTCAATCCTTTCACCTACCCCACTCCCTTCACGATAGGTAGCGGCTTCGCAGAGTGCCTGGCATTGCAGGAGGAATGCTAGGGACTCAGATTCGTCCATGAGCGACAGTTACCTCTTACCACCACGTGGGCTATACGCTAGTCTGCCACTGACGGCAATAAAAAAAATACTAAGTAAGTAATAACTAATAAGCCCCTAGTAGATACCTACTTACGTCGTATTTCATAACTTTTATAACCATTGCTAATGGAAAACATAATAAAGTAGTTAAGTAAGACTGTCGTCAGCGAAAACTTACAATTTCATTGGATTATCGTGTATAGACACAATGAGTTCAATTTCATTTTAATATCATTTTATTCCGTTGTAGTAGATAAATAGGCAATAGACATTTAATATATCTATCTAAACTATCGTAATATTATCATCAGGGATGTCGGTTGTAAGACTCGTAAGGATTGATCTTCAACAATAAGCAAGACTCTATAATGTTTAGGACTTCAGTTAAATTGTTTGTTTACGAAATACTAAAATATGATTCAGTTGGATAAGTCTTATTAATAACATCGTAAGTGTTTCTTAATTAAACTTCATAGTTTTTATTCAGGATTATTTTAGATTTAGTAGTACTGCTTTTTATTGGTTCTTCTTTATTTTAGGCAATATTTATGTCATCATTTAGGAACCATTTGGATTATATTTATAACACACTTCTTTCTTCTAACCGCAATAAAATTACCTATTGCTCTTATAAATATGGGTATTTGCATATTTTAGCAATACCTAATTAGGCCATTACATACAATATCATCGTGCTACATCACTTATCTAAATATTTTTTTAATTGAGTGTTGTTATATTCTTATGTTTCTGTAAGGAAACCCCGTAGATATAGATAGACTCATCGTTTGTAGATAAAATTCCTAAATGCTCAAAAATACAGTTTAATATTAGTTTTATTAAGAAATAGTGTTAAGTACTCGTCAATCATAAAGGTACCGAAATAAAAAATATTTTTGTGAAAAATAATTATCCACAATCTTGTAAAACAAAATGGTCAATTTAGAACATAACAAATTATCAAAATAATTACAAAAATTAGTTATTTCAACTTTACATTACCCGATTAGAAATATTAATTAATTAAAACGATTATTGTTCTCCTCGAAGCAGTTATTAATCACTTTTTCGGTTTTCGGTTTTTTAAGGTAAAATAGATGTTATTAATTTACAAATTGTTAATTCACCACACGGAATCACAAATACACTTGAAGTTTTTACTATATATTATTTATTACACTGCAATATTAAAACACTGTTATTATGTTAAATAATAAGTATTTAGTCCATTCTTCTGTTAAATCTAGTGCACACTGTCCATTTACAGTGCCGGGGAGCTGTCATCTGGGGTTTACAAACATACTCACGAGATATTCCACCTTACCCTGCTGAAGTGAGTGTCCAAAATAGAGGGTGAACTGCCGGTTCTAGGGAAACATGCGCAGTGATGCATTGCGCACAATATTGATTGCAATCATGTGTGATGGGAAATATGGCGGAAAATTTGATTTAATTTCGGAAATATTATAATTATACTGCGTGGTAGATCAAAATGTAACGTTACGACATATTCGAAAAGGGTTTAACTAGATTTTTACTATGGATAGGTATGTATAGCCGCTACTAAGAACAATGGAATAGTAACGTAGTTACAATGCGAAAAAATTCCGACGCGACGTAGGTTTGTAATAAACAAGCACCCCATTGTCATTCTTCCTCGTAGTACACGTAATTGTAATTTAATAAGATGGGCTCTTAAATTAGGTAAGGTCTTTATAGCGCGGCACTTTTAAAGCAAACTGAACAATTTGTCTAATTACTTTGATGCTATGATGTTATAAAACTGCGACGTAGATTTATTTACAATTTTTTAAAGGCAACTAATTTAATTCAACACTTTGTTTTTATGAACAGGAATGTGAAAATAAATATGCAAGAATTTTCGACTGGAAAATTTGAGAAACAAATCGTAATGACGAAATTATTGCGTCGTATAGTTTTAATTTTTCTGTTTTGTAATGTCTAGCGAAAACTCAAAGGACAAAATTTTCCATAATTATTTTTAACTTGAATAAATTTAAAAACGATCTTTCCGCTTTCTAATTTCAAACATTCTGTAAGTGTAGTAAATAAATAAGATAAAAATTTACGTATAATTCAATATAGGTAGTTAGATTTTACTTAGTTATTTATACAGTCTAATGGTAGGTATTCAATGTACCTATATACCTCCTTATTTTGCTACGACATTGAGGTAAATAGCGTAGGTGTTACTACAATGTGGTTATGTAGGTAGTCCTTTGAATTGACACACGACCTGGCTGATTTAGGATAAAATGTACTTACCTATAATATTTTTAGAAATAACCACACGTTTTATTTTAGAAAAAGCCCGTCATTATAAATAAGTACCTGTATACGTTTGTTTCTGGGTGTTTCTATGTATAATACCAATGTGTGTATTTACAAAAAAAAAGTATTTAAGTACGTATATCCGCATTCTGGAATCCATAACACAACTATTTAATATATGCTTACTTTGGGTCTAGATGGCGTTGTGTGTAGTTGTTGTGATATACATATTATTATATTAATGAATTAACCTTTTTTATATTTTATCTAAGAATAAAGAGCGACTTTCGGCCAGGCGTAGATTCAAAGCAATGCCATTCATGTCAGGCCCTGCCTTTATATTATAAGCAGGTATTTAAAAAATATATACATGCCTCTATGCACATAATTATATAATTGACTTGGGGTGGTTAAGGTGGTCACCACGCCACAACCGTTACGCTGAGTGGGTTCAGAACTGAACAAATTAAATTTTTTTTTAAGAATTTTGAAGTGTGCTTTATTGTATGATTGTAAAGCCCGGTTTGAGTAACTAGTAAATTAAAATTTAGTTAATCTAGGTCAGTTAGATACTGCCAAATACGTTATATTGATATTATTTTATTGTAAGAATTTTATTATTTCATAAAAAGAAGGATGTTTGGCATCACTCTACATTTTATATTGATGTGGTATTTATAGATTTCAATACAATCTGGCAAAAACAGTTTCCTACTTTCAATGTCAATATTTAAATTTCCTGATGGCTAACAATAGGAAGGTTGCGATGTTCAGTAACATTAATTTAGCAATTATCCACCTACCACTTTTCTAGTAGTTATTTCTCGTCGGAAGTACTATTAAATTGGCTAGATAACATACATACCATGTGTTTAAGATACTATCTAAGTATAATAATTATGACAAGTCTAGGTTGTTCTATATCTAAGTATTTATCGGATAATAATCGTAATGAGCTTCGTGCTTTGAGAAATAGGTACCTACAGCCAATATTCCGTACGTGTTCCTACCTTTATTAGGTATTTATGTAACCTTATCCAAAATTAATTATTATTCATTATTTTTGGTGTTATAATTTGTTTAGTTTTAATCTCCTCACAATACACAGACAACTATTTACCCATTATTTCGGGTGTGAACGCTGTAGATAAAAAGATATTTTAACTATAAACTTAAGTCCATTTAAGCGGCTTTCTGCTGTGATATATTATAACCTTATTTACCTACGTACCGTCTGGTATTTGGGTCAGGAAAATAAATGAAAACTATTCACCTGTGGACAAGCTTTTACTTGGTCACATCTATACATATAATAAAAATGTAACCGATCGCTGTCTGTACATGGAAGATATATGAGAAAAAATTATTTTGGGACCTTTATAAACGCAAATAGAACCCAAAACAATGATTGTTAAAATTTTTGTCTGTTTGTCTGTTTGTCTGTGCGTTTGTTCACGCTAATCTCAGAAACGGCTTATCCGATTTAGATATGGCTTCACTTAACATTTAGTGTTTGTTTCATGTCAATCGGTTCATAAATAAAAAAGTTATGCCAATTTAAAGAATCACGCCGAACATTTGTTAATTTACTACGAAATCTGATAGAATTAGAGACTTTAACCCTTTACCACCTACCACCTAATCTTGTTACACAACCACCTGCCATACGTCTTACAGACGGGCGAGTAAAAAGACCTTCGTACGTAAAATGTAACGGTGAAAAGTTTGTTTTTGAATTAAAAACAATTAAAGTGCATATGAACATCTTTATTAAAGCAAACAAGGCACATAAAAATTGACATTTTTTTCCTATAACCATAATTTTTTTGAAACAACTCTTAATTCTAAACTAAAAAATTTCTTATTCAAAAAACGAGATCTCCAAAAATAATCACATGACTTAAGAACTTATTTCTTTCTGTTTATAAAAATATGATAATCAACAAGTAATATAAAATCAAAACTTTCCCATTATAATCATATATTTTGCAAAATTGCAGGGCATCAATGTTATAGATTTTCTCGACAATGAATGCACATTTTTTGGGAGCATTCGATACAAATCGGCTTTTTACATTCAAAACACATGTATTGTGTCCTGCGTTTCTTTTTAGGATCGCAGGTTGAGCAGTTTTTTCGAGAAGCCAATCTGTCTTCAGAACTGCTATCACCTGGTAGAGCTGCTGGAGTCGAGTCATTGCCGCAGTGAAGTATGCGCCGAAGTGCGATTCGAATATGCCGTTGAATTTTTACATTGCTTTCTCGACGCTCCATATGCGGTCTGGTGAGCTGTTCAGCTAGCCTTTTCATAAATTTGAACCTGCTCTCAATCTTGTGTCTTTGGGCTTGACCAGATAAACTGACGACGTAGCAGTTTGAAGCCGAAATATCGAGCAGCCTGTAAAATACTGCCAATGGCCACCTACGCGTTCGACGACCTGTGGTATAATTGGAACATCTTTGATCGAGTAGGTCTACTCCGATCTTGGTTCGATTGTAGAAAAGTATGATTTCCGGTTTCTTGGTAACTTCATCTACCTCGGGCATATGATGCATACTTGACACGGTGATCACTGCTTTATTTGGCTTAGGGACGTAAGATGATAAGTTATATCTTTTGTAAACCCAAAGATGGTTGAATCAACAAGCCGGTGACGGGTTGGTAAGAATTCTTGAGGTATATCTCTTTGGTTTTTCCTCATCGTGCCTACAACGGTTAGATGTTTCTCTTTCATTACATCTAAAAGCTCAATAGAAGTATACCAATTATCCACTGTAACATTTCGGTTTGATCCTTCTATCGGAGAAATAAGTCGCAGTACAGCTTGAGTTGGTTTTTTCAGTCGCTGATATTCTGTTGGTAAATTTAGTCCATCAGAATCTTTTCCTACGTAAATGTACGCATTCAAAAGATACCCTGATCTTGCATCTGTAAGGCATTGTATTTTTATGCCGTACTTGGCAGGTTTCTTCGGCATATACATTTTGAACCTGCATCTTCCTCGAAATGCCAGCAACATTTCATCGATACATGCATAGCTACCAATCGCATAAACAGCTTGACATTGTGCAATAAATGAACCGAAGAGTTCGGCAATAGGCGCAGATGGATCGATTTCCCGGCGTGCTAATCTGGTCTCAGAATCATCAAATCGAAGGGTTTTCAGTAATACTTCCAATCGGTTTTTGCTCATGATGCAGCTATATATTTCTCGTCCAGTACCGTCATTACTATACCACGATGTATAGTGTTCATGGTTTTCTTTAAATATAGCTGTATAGAAAAGAAGCCCTATAAAAGCTTTCAATTCCATGAGATCCATGGCGTGAACACAGGTTGATTTTTGGTAATTGGGTCTTATTTCTTGGATCTTCACATTTGTGTAACGAACTATTTTTTCAAGCATTTCGTCTGTGAAAAATTTCTGCCAAATATCCAGCGGTGAAGAGGAAACATTCAGTTCATTCCGGTATAGTGGCTTTATACCTTCTCTTTCTTCAACTATATTACGTTGCAATGTTCTCGATCGTAATGTAGGTGGAGCAGAAGACCACCGAAAGCGATTCTTACCAAAATAGTTTTTTTTTCGAGGTCTGGAACGCATTTGTATCAAAGGCTCGTCATCATCAGACGAAAATTCTTGTTCTGCAGGTAAAACCGGAGGTTGAGGTGCAATAATGTCATGATTTTCGTCAGCGTTTGATTCTTCACCTTCAGAATTCGATTCACAGCTATCCTGCAATGTATGCTGTATGCCAATTTCCAAGTCTACATCGCTGCCTTCATCATTTGGTAGGTTTTCGTCGTCAGATATATCTTCTTCTAACCAACGTTCAAGAACACTATCATTAGAAGCCATTTTTAACTGAAACACAATAAATCATAATTTCAAAAAAAGTCACGCAATCACCTACCATACGTCTCACAGACGGAATACGACTTTTTTTTACTTACCAGTGACAAACGCGCGCACCTCCGACCACGACGAGCGCTTGCACGGCACTGAGGGATGAGGCGGGAAGGTACAGGGACGTATAAGTTGATACTTTGTTTGCGCGCCGAAATATTAACGAATTTAATTTCCTTGCGTCTGAGAGACGTATGGTAGGTGGTTAAGGGTTAACAGGTTACGGAATAGCTGATATCGTTTTTATTTTTCGGATTCCTCTCATTCTAAACAATCTTCCGTTTAGTTTTAAAGGAGTCCAGTTTCCAGTGAGCCTATGTTTGGCGATGACAATAATAAAGCCAAAGGTCAGACACAACTAAAGTTGTGGGTGTGGATCCTAAGTATTAGCTGTTTTTAGCACGGTCAGCTTTATGTGGCTCTATCACGTGTTAGCATTCCTAGCAGCCTGTATGCTTTGATTCCCGATGGCTATACGTCTAATCCATACATCCATACAGCCATACATATTATATAAGGCTTTGTCCTGACTGACTGACTGACTAACAGACAACGCACAGCCTAAACTGCTGGTCGTAGTGGCTTGAAATTTGGAGGGTGTGTTTGTCTAAATGTCTAGAGGTTGTATTAAAAAAAGGTTTTTTAAAATTTAATTCCTAAGTGTGTGAAAAGGGATGAAATCGATTGTATGAATCTTTTTCATTTTTTAACTTACAGTTTTGAAATTTTGTTTTGGAATACTTCTATTTAAATAAAAAATATCCTTATAATTTTATTTTAACAGGGGTGGATTTAGAGGTGTGAAATTAGGGATGAAATATTCTATACAAAGATCTTTAGCTTTTGAAGCTAGCGACTTGAAATTTGCAGGGAGGGGGAGGGAGGGAAAGGAGGGAGGAAAAGGAGGAATTGAGGAGAAGGAAGGAGGGAGGGGAAAGTGAGAAGGAAGTGAGGGGGAAGTGAAGAGGAAGTGTGGGGGAAATGTGGGAGAAGTGAAGGGAAAGTCAGGGAGAAGTCAGGGAGAAGTCAGAGGGAAGTAAGGGGAAAGCCAGAGAGAAGTGAGAGGAAAGTGAGGGGAATGTTAGAGGAAAGTAAGAGGAAAGTGAGAGGAAGTGAGGAGAAAGTGAGGGAGAAGTAACGGGGAAGTGAGGGGGAAGTGAGGGGAAATTGAGCAGGAAGTGAGGGGGAGTGAGGGGGTAGTGAGGGGGAAGTGAGAGGGAAGTGAGGGGGGAGTGAGGGGAAGTGAGGAGGAGTGAGGCGGAAGTGGGGGAAGAAGTTAGTGGAAGTGAAGGGTGAATGAGGGGGAAAATGAGAGGAAAGTGAGGAGGAAGTGAGGGAGACGGTAGAGGAAGGGAAGGGGAAGGAACGCGGAAAGAAAGAAGTTCTCGAATGGTAGAAAAAGGGAGGGGAAGGGATAGGAAGCGATAGGAAGGGAGAGAAAAGGAGGGAAAGAAAGGAGAAGGAAGGCGGAAGAGAGGGTAAAGCGAGGAGGCAAGGTAGAGGGAAGTGGAGGAAAGGGCAAGAGATGCTGGAGGAGGGGCAAGGGATGCTGATGGAGGTGAAGAGGAGAAGAGGGAGAGGGGAGAGGAAGGAGGAAACTGTGGAGAGTCGAGAAAAAGTGCAATAGGGAAGAAGGAGAAGGGGAAAGTTATTGTAGTGAAAATTTGCCTTTGTGTATTGTATATTGATTTACGAGGGATATCTTTAGGTGGGTGGAAGAGGATTTGTATGAATAGAAGACTAAAAATAGTATGAAAAACAGTATTTAAACAATATAAAAATGTCTATTGGACAAAACGACATTCACGCGAGCGAAGCCCAAAAGGTCACTCACTCACTTATCACGAAATCTCAGAAACAACAAGTGCTAGGAATTTCAAACTTTGCATTGTCATTCCTATTAGAATATAGGTGCTCACTTATAATAACTCACAATATAGGAATTTTGCGAAATCCATCCCCTAAGGGGGTATAAAGGGGTGGCAAAGTTTGTATGAAACTTCTATAGTTTTTATAGTAGGATTACCAAATTACTAGAAAATACTCTTTTTTTAATATTCAGAAACCACCCTTATTAAATGGGCAAATAAGAGTCGCAAGTTTGTGTGAAAGTGGTTTGTCAGTTTTAGCGGTAGCGGGTTTAAACTGGATTCGCCATAGAGACGGATAATACTGATACAATGTACGATTGCCTAAAATCAGGCACGCAATATTCTCATAGAGGCACCCATCTGAATTTTCACGCGAACGAAGTCGCGGGCAACAGCTAGTTTTTAAATAAAGGCGAATTCCCTTCACGCAATATTAAAGAACAACTGCAGTTTAAGAACTTTGCTACTCAGGGAAATCGTGGTAAGTACGTAAGCACTCTAATTACTTACCTTCTAAAAGTAAAGTTTGAAGACAAATTGTACTTATTGTATAAATACGACAAACAAAGGTAGTTATTACACGTTTATAACATTAGATACCTAGTTCAAGTGCAAGAGGTATATGTAGTCTTTTTCTCTTACAAAAGTAAAGTAACAATATTCTTGTAGGATGTGCTATATTTTTTTTTACATTGTAGGTACTATTCAATTGAGCAAACCATCTCTTTAATCACAAAAGGTTAAAAAGTCAACTGTATTGTAGTGGTACCTACAGCCCTAGACTGCAACCCTTTAAAAACCTCTTCACATTTAAATGAACTGTAACATAATAGACAGAAATTAACCCAGAAATAATTTTAACCGATTGCTGCTATATATATGCTCTAAATTGAATTAATTCATCAATAAAGAATATTTTAGCTATCTTCTTATCCTTTATTCCCATTCTTCAAATATTTAGCCAAAGCTCATTTCAACACGAAATCTCTAAAACTACTATCATAAACTGAAGGCTTAAAACTTAAAATATAAAATAGCTTATGTCAATCCCATACATTTTTAAGCTATTGTATGAATATAATAGAAATCTATGCCACTTGTCTATGTCCTCTGATTTGTGAAGCTGAAGTTTGGCAGGTAGATATAAAATTTATAAAGAAGATTCAACAGATTTTGCAATTGGGCCAAATTTAGGCGCGAGTCCGAGGACGACGGGCCGCCAAGCGTTTTTAATTATATAAAGAGGTATAATTTTTTAACATCTGCCCAAATCAAGGTTAAACTTAAGGTTCTTTTCCGTTGCTATGCGCATTGTTCAGCAGTGAAGGATAACAGGTTTTAATTCTGTAACCGCATTTTTCCTCGTAATAATACTTAATAACGGAAAATCACTGCAGTAGGAAATACAGTTCCAACAATTTATGTAGACGCTTAGTTAGATATGTCCTATAGGCAAGATATTGCAATTGAATTTAAATTTTATTTACTTAGAACATGTTTTTAATATTATATATCACGAGCATAAAAATATAACAGATATCAACCGTGGTTTGAGCTTGTTGCTAGCTTATCTTTAGAATCCCTAGTCAAAAATCTCCTAAGTTAAAAGGAAATGAAGTACTTCCAGCCCAAAAGTAACTTAAAATTTATTAATTTTCACATAGAACTAGTACTTATATGTGTAAAAATAGTACTTTATTAATTAAGTAAGTTTTGAATACCAAACGAAAATATACCAGCCTTAGCCTAAGAAATGAAATGAATGGTGGTCATTGATAGATGTTTCACTGTAACATACCCACAGGGTGTTCAATAGTTATGATTTACTTAGATAAGACATATTATATATATATAGGCTATGGAGGTTAAAATAGATAGAAAGTAAGTTATAGTGAGTAATTTATCAAATCGTCCTACATGTCTACTATTTATAACAACTTGCAGAAAATCAAAATAAATAATATTTTCATTCTGCAACTCGTCCCACGTTCTATCAAAATGAGAAAAGATACAATCAGTAGCAAAAGTGTTAGTGTAGGAATAATTAAAAAGAAAGTTTTCTATAAAATATTAATTCATACAAATTTACCAATTGACAAACGAGGTAATAATAAACATTCTTATATATCTATATTATATACACACCTATAACGGCTACTAAATACAGGTGTAGGTACTATGCTTTAGATATCTCTTTTAAAACGAAACTCTATCACTGGAAAACCTTCTTTCAGCAATAGGAGAACATATTATGTTAACATAAAAAAGTTCTGCGTCAACAACAGTCGATATCTTGATATAAGAAGTAATCTGTCAATACTATCATGTCTTGATTATATTTATAAGCGACCACATGTAAGGTTGAGTCACAACTAGATTCATAAAAGATTTTAAATATTCAATTGCCCAACATTTTATTTGTACAATTGATAATATCTACTTATACACATATTTTGGTAATATCATCGTGACGCAAAAGCAAATAGGAAATGCCAAATAAGTCAGGTACTTTGCCTATTGATTGACGGACTAAATAGTCAGCTCAGGAGTTTATATCTCCGGTTCATCATCATCATCATACCGGCCCGTTATCACCCACTGCAGGAAAAGGCATCTTTTCTTATAGAGAAGGCATAAGCATTATTTTCTCCACGCTTGCTCAATGCGACTTCTTAAGAAGGCCTTTTCTAAGTCCGGTTTCCTACTGTTATTTTCCTTCACCGTCTGTCAGAAATGTCCAGATAAACTTCGAGAGTAGATACATATGATTTTAAAAAGTCACATTGGTACGTCCAATTACCTAGAGTTACAGGACTGCAGACTTACAGACTCGTTTTCGTACTAAGGTACGTAAACTGGGGAGCATATTTGTCATTACAGGCCAATGTTTGATCGTCAAATAAACTATAGTATTTCGATTGTCGTAACTAACTTTAAGGTTTGTTGGAGCAAGATCATACCACCGCTCTTAAGTTTCAGTACTTCTTAGACGCGCTGTTGGTAGGATGAACAGCTAGTCTTGTGCTAGAAGCAATCGAATTTCCTCTAAAGACACAGTGGCTTATCTCATGTGCCATCAAAAGATCTTGCCTACTACGAGTACTACCAATACAAACAATATGTGTGTTATTTTTATAAAAGATATTTGTCAATTTTACACACACAATACAAAAATGTTTAAAACAACTAAATAACTTCTTTACTTTAAAGTGGATAAACTAATGTTTACAAGGGGTTCTCGTTACGACAAACAGCCAGCAAAACCCTTGAACTTCGCAGATAAGCCGTATTATTCCGAAGCGTGACTAGAATCCACGACAGAAACTCATCACACATTATGCAGGACTCTACAATATATAATCTCTATGGATATAAAAGACACGAAACCGAATCTGGAAATAGCAGCTGATTTTGAAGTATGAAGTAAAATTTAAGGATAGTATAGATGCTGGCTCGTTTAAAATAAGTATGTAAAGTTATGGTTTCAGAACTTTCGGATTTAATTGCAATTAGTATTTTCACCGAGAAAATTCTTTAATTTTAATCCTATTTCCTCTAAAGATAATCTTTTTTTACCAATTTTATTAGTTTTATAGTAGGGAAGGGATATGTACAATCCTGAAAATACGATATCTATTTAATATTGTTTAAATATATTCTGTTTACGCTTAGGACTGCCTGCTAAATATGCAAGAGTGTCGCGCCAGAGTGTAGACAGACGCCGGAAATCTTTTAATATATTTTCATTAGGAATACTGATATAAAGTGTTTTTTTTTTCTATATTAGCTTACCAAAGTGACTCCACTCTGTCTGATGGTAAGCAGTCAGTACAGTAAGCAGTTAATCCAGCAGTGGTGGACACCATTCCAAAAGCCTAACTACTGGCATGGTGCCCTCCACTATGGCTGCTTAGTGAGATGCTTTTTACGCCCCGCATAAAAGACCCTGGATCATAATCAGATGGGAACACATGCGCTGGTAAAGAGTTCCAGGCTTTAATTAAGCGACAAAAGTATGAAGTGCTGACCGTTTGGTTCGAAACCCTTTAGATTTCATTGTCGAAGGGTAGCACTTCAGTCCCGCACCTGTTAGAGGGAAAAGGGAGAGGGTAGGATTCATTCAAAGAGCTCTTCAGAACATTCTCCGTGGTAAAAGCGATAAAAGACGGCCATTGAGGCGATGTCTCTACGCAGCTGTAAAGGCTCAAGGGTCTTAGTGGCTTCTGGGCTTCCGATGATACGGACTGCTCGCCGCTACAACTTATCGAGTGCATCCAGTAAGTAGGTACTGCGCGAAGCCATCCTAAAGATGAGAACAGTAGGTAATCTAAGCAGGAACGAACCTGTGTCGTTCTGATTATAAATAAATAAAGAAGGCAGAGCTGCTCGCGCGTGAAGTACCGCCTCAGCCTGTTCAGTATTCCGAGTTTACAGGACGTGGTTTTAAGTACGCACTCAAAGTAATTCTTGGGGTTGAGATCTCGGCTGACGTCCATACCCAGGATACTAAGACTACCCTGTAGTGGTAACGCTGTGTTCTGAAGAGAGGGAGGGGAAAGAAACGGTGATTTTTTGGCAGAGAATGCGCACACCTGTGTTTTCTTGGTATTGAACTCGACCAAGTTCTCAAAACCCTAGCAATCTAAAAATTACAGTTACATTTTTATAATTAATAATATACATAATATTTCTTGGCTTTTCTGTAATTTTTTTATTTTATTTTAATGTGTGTAATATCGATAGTTAAAATACCTAATAAGCCACTTTAAAAATATATTCTGTTCATCGTTATTGAGCATAGAAAATGGACAAGTTATATAGCAACGTAAAAAAATCCTTTAAACTAAACACACAAAGTAGATACCGCAAATACCTGCATGTTATACTATACTATCCTATTACCTATAAATAAATAGATACATGCAAATTTATTTACATACGGCAATACCTATGCGGACTATTCTTCTCTGAAAGCATTGTTCAGTAACTTTCCATTAAAACAATGATTGCGTATAGTTCATAATGAGCACTACAACCAGGCTTTGAAAACATCAATCTAAATAAAAAAAGCGTGCTCAAAAAAATGCTCGTTGTTCAAATGTAAACTCGGAGCTTTAGAGTAAAAGCTCTAAAGCATTGACCTCGTAAAGACTTAAATTTGTTTTATCATCAGGGCAGAAGCACTGATAGAGATTTTAGAACTCAAAGTCTCTGTAAATAGATTTAGTTGGCCATACAAACAACAACACATAAAGCAAACAAACAACACGAATAATTTGGAGCGGTTGTACAAACTCACGTGATATAAAGTGCGGGCACTTCATTTGAGTTCGTGCCAAATGTCTGCAGTGAGCGTCGGGAGGATACCGATGGTGGGATGTCCAGGTATGCCAGCTCTGGATCTGTGTTCACAAATGTAGTAAGTATCTAAGTATATTTCAACAGTGCATTGCATGTGCATTTTGATATCTGATTTCACTACTGACGGAACCAAGAAAAGCTTTTTGTATACCTTCTAATCCATAGCGATGTCCTACTAACTTTGATTGAAGACTTGAATAGAAAACCTGATAAACTCATCAGAAAATACTTCGGTGACAAAAGCCGTACAATTGAAAGAAAAAGCGCATATGCCATCGATACGATCGAAGAACTTCGGCAATCTGATGTTGACGTCTTTATCCTGTATTTGATATATTTTTATTCGACTTTACGGTCTAAATTGTTTATCTTTTAACAATAATATTAGCCTTACCTACTTCAATCAATGGTATAATAATATTTTTCTGTTTGACGATAATTTATATCTTACTAAGTATTTATTTACATATATATTTTTTCTTATTGATGTAGAGAATTTTATAATTTTTTATATTAGTACTACGGTGATCGCAAACTATACTAGGTACTGGTTTTTAAAACATACCTACCTATCAATTCTGACAACTCTTATGACAGGCACTTTAAGGGCTTGCATTCGCAATGGTGCAAGAGCACATGTTTACCTAAGTATTATTTACGGACCTGGACCGGACTGTAACTAGTTTAATTCTTTGAATTTAGTATTATAGCAAAAGATAATTATATTTATTCCGCTGTACTATTTGTAGTTTTCAATGTTATTACCTATAAAAGTTACTGGAGGATAACTCCTTCTGTAACTTCTGTAACTGTAAACCGAAATTTTGTTTGATCTTTCGAAAAAAAAATCTTTCGCTGTATACAGGATGCTCAGGCTAATGCCAATTTATTAGCAACGTGCATGTACAGTCGGCCAAAAAGGTGATCTACTACCCTTCGATTAAGTTAATGAAACAACAAGGTCGATTCCTCTTACATTCCATTATAAAAGTCAACCTTAGCGATAATAATTGGATCTTACAGAACTTTGGTCAAAACTGGTAGGTAGGCCACTTTCTAGGCCTATATAATAAATTTATCTATGATCTATTATAAATTATTGTTATAACTAATAAATCACATAAAACAAATATTAAAACAACAAACGGTTTGAATATATATTATGTAACTACACATTAATACGTCAAACATGTATGGAGAACGATATAGGTAAGTACCTATCTATTTCTTAACAAAACAGCATCTCCATTCAAATTGTTCGACACGAACATGACGAAGCCGCGATAAATACAACAACATCATTTAAAGCAAGTTGGTGTTCAGCGAAGTGACTCATGACAACGCGGGGTTTGACCTAAATAAACTTAAACGTTTTTGTTTATTTTTCCATGTTTATGTCATCCAAATCTGTTTATTTGTATTATTACCTATATAATTAACACTGAAACTTAAGGTCATGTTCAGAATAACTATGATTCATAGCTCCATTAAACTACAAATAAAAATGCATTTATTAGTTTATCAATATCTATTCATCATAATAAAACATTAATTTACATATTTGTTCAATTCTCGTCAATAAATAAAAGTAATTATGGAGGTCCTGTATATTCAAAATGGCTACCTTTAGTCCGGCTTAAGCCTACAATCCGTTTGGTCATGTACTTTGGTAGATATTTATGGTTTCACGCATTGATGTGATGGGAAACAGGGTGTGTATAAATATAATAATACCAGCCTGTTTACTGTCTCACTGCAGGGCAAAGGCCTCTTCTCATATATAGAAGATATGAGCATTAATCACCACGCTTGCTGAAGACGGATTGGTAATTTCAGACTTTTAAGTCCAGGTTTCCTCACGATGTTTTCCTTTACCGTCAGTCAGAAAAGTCCAAGATAAACTTAGAAAGTACATATGATTTAAATATCACATTGGTACTAGCCCGGATTCGAACCCACTACCCTTATGTTTACAAAGCGGGTGCCATATCCACTGAACCATTTCGACTTGATAGGGTATGTATATTCTAAAACTGACTATAATTTGAAGTTGAAAGTTTAAATCAGCGCTGGACCAGTTTCAGCTTAACAATCCGCCGGAGTGTTGGCTTCGAGCCAGTCTTAAATGGTTCGTGCCGTTCGTGCCTTATGACCAGGTGCAGTGCTAGAAAAGCCACGGTACATTTTGAAAAAGTTTGTTGCTAAAAAGTTTTACAACATAATCTAAGTTCGTCTCTTCATACACTTTAGCTCAACTCTAAAATTAATAAGCTTTGTGATTCTTTGCTAAGTGTTGCTAAGACACCTTCACTTAACCATCATTTTCAGCTTACGACAGTCCACTGCTGGACATAGCCCTCTTTCAAGGTGCGGCATCTTTCTCGACTTTAAGCTGTTTGCATCCAGTTTCTGCCAGCAGGCCGTTGTAAATGCCACTACGGCTAACAAACGTCACCTAACCATGGCTAACAAAGAATGATGACCACTTTTTGCGCCCTTTAATATGTTTCTGTTTAACTTACCGACGTTAAACATCCTTTAAAAGCTAGATCATAAGTGTATCTTATTTTATAATTGAAGATTTTATTTCAAAAATTTTTTTGTGCTGAGTAGTCACGACGACTAAACGTCAAGCAAACACATACTTACTTCTAATTCATAAAAAAATAGAACATAACACTTTTTAAAAACAACTTTAAAATGCTCCTAATTGCCGACCAATTAGCGAGGAATTGCCACAAATTAGATGTAAGGAGAATTCTTAGAACTTATTGGTGTGAAGCAATTTAGCACAGCGGAAGTACCTACCTAGACTATAGTTTGTGTTTTGATTTCAAATAAAAGAAAAATAAAATTATTTATAGAAAAAAAATGAAAACCGACTTCAAACAACACCTACATGTTCAATCCTTAACTAAAAAGTAGAAAATAATATTTTAATTACTTCATAGCAAAGAACATTAAAGGGGAATCAACGCAATCCTTGATACCTATATAATACTTTACTATTTATAGTTTTTAATCAGTTATTTGGAGTCGGTGCCAGCCAAGAAGGATCATAATTCTTCAAAAAATAACCTACTCGAAGCCTAATTGCCTCTCGAAGGAGGAGGGGCTAGGCCCCTAAATCGGACGGGGCCCGCTCGCGGTGAGCGGGCCATGGCCCATCGGGGTCGCGGATGAATGCGCAAGCGATTCCCGTGACCCCGACACTCTGGCCGTCTGGAGGAACACCGTGGGTTTTAGTCGGTATGCTGGCCGCGCTTTGAGTGCGGTCGGAGAGTCCGACATAACCCCCGCCTTGCCCGGGCGGGTGCGTATGCGTAATGCATTTCCCACGTATAAAAAAAAAAGGTAGTACCTAAATAGGTTAATCTATTGACTAATTCGGAATGTTAGGAAAACAAGCACTTCTCTTGTTGTTCTTGAGTTTTTTATTTAATCCTACTTAAAAAGCTATTGCTAGTTTTCTCTTGACTTTACCTTAACCTATTTGCAGCGAAATCCTATCTATTTGCAGTTGAAGTTAATGAATTCGTTAATTTGTAGTAGCTAAAGTTATGAAGTGGTTTTGTTTTAACACATTCTTTTTTTCTTTATAGATATTGGGTTATGACAGGAGCTCTATAATTTTATGATTACAATAAGGTACTTACCATTATCGACGATGCTACACAATCCTGTGTCGGAGACCGATCGTCCTCTAGGCCCGAGTCCTGGCCGTGTCTTCCTGAAGTAGAACCAGTGACGTGCCACTGATGACCGAAGCAGCCGATTGAACCTAAGCATAAGTAATGGCATAAATTCACGAGAAGTGGAACGAGTTTCGACGATTATTTTAAGTTGGGAATATGTAGGTATATCATTTTATTTGTTTGTTTGACAACCGGAAACGATAGCTTACCTAACGCACTCTTCATAGGGTCTCTAAGAAAATCTACCCATTCACGGATTGAGTCCAATTAATACGATTACCCTTTCGCTATACGCATTTACTTAATAGCCTACAATCCTACCCCCCTGCTTACCTAATAACCTACTATACAATATTAGAAATACCTAATATAATTTTTGATAAATTGGACGGTTGTAAATTAATCACATCACAACATATACCTACTACTCATATAATAGCAGACATAGATACTCCGGACAAGTACCAAAAATAGGCAATAGGCACACATAGGATATTACTATGCTAGGCTTAGCTAAGCTACGCAGGCTTACGTTAGACTGTAGTTAGTGCGTGTCCGGTGTAGGTACGCCTTTATTAAGCACACCTAGGCATAAAATTTCGCAGAACATAGATAACCCAATACCACTTACCCACTACCGTAGAGAAACCAGAAACAACCAACAGCTGCAGATGAGTCGTATGTACAATCACTACTCCACCTAGGCCAATACTAAATTACTTAAACTACCTACGTATGAATGCAAAAATAGGTAGGTCCCGTCCTGAATAAAATAAAAACGAAACATATTACATTGCCTATAAATATTGATACGCAGGCCGTCGTCACATATATTTTCATCGAGCACGTAGCACTTAATAAATGGAGGCTTCAAATGAAAATTTATGTGACACTCTTGTTTATTAGTGATGTAAAAATTTTACATGAGTGGAACTGCGTAACAAATAATATGGGCTCAGTTAAAAAATTTTAGCGTCCTTGACTTTTAAATGGTGGGCGATAGGTACTGTCGCTCACGTCGCTAAAGTAATATTTAAAATCGATGGAGTAGTACTTTTAGTACCTAAATCATTACAAACATACAAAAAATACAGTTTAGACTTTAGACTATTTACCTACCTATAAACTGGAAGGGCAAAGTTAACGAAAACTAAAATTGATAGTAGGTAGTGATAGATAAACATTTTATCATTGCAGAGATACTTTTCCTGATAATTCCTGACATGGGTAACTGCTAACGGAAACCATCGTGTGGAAATCTGGTACAAAAGTATGGGAGGTTCCAAAGTAATTAAGGGACAAAATGTTGTGATGCTTAAATTGAACTGTTCAACCATAATGTTCTTACCATACCTTTGGACCTTATCTTCTATTTCACAGAAAACAGCTTAAGTCAAACATTGGTGTACCTAACAAGAAATCCTTCATAAAGTACTCCTTCATAAAGTAATCCTCTACAAAATATAATCTAAAACAAATATCTATTCGTCATTAAATCATTACTTCGGAAATCCTTCAGCACCATAAATAAGTGTATATATAGATTATGCCTTACAATACTTGCAATCTGTTTTTTTAGTAGGTAGGTAAGTATGTAGATAAAGGTGCATAAGTTGAGTAATAGCCTATACAAAACCCCTTTATAACACACACTTTGATATCGTGAAGTGGTTAAAGCATATCTATTTAAAATAATGGCTCAGGTGCAGTTTACCAGATTCTCAATTCACTAGATTCTCAACTCTCCAGATTACGTTAAAATCTTTTTACTAAATAGGTACCTACCTACTATCATAAGTTCAAATATAAAATAGTGAGACTGTGGGATTCTCACAAAATTAGGTAGGTACCTAGTAAACATCAGTCCCATGCCACATGGACGTAACTTCGTGAAGTGCCAGACGTTTATGTCATTAAAACGAGTAAGGCGCTTAAGACCCATGGTTACACTATTGCACTATTTCGTTATTTATTACACTTAAAATTGCTTATCAAATGTGTTAATAAATGCTTATTATGTCTTTTTTGTTTGTGAAACTCTGTAGGTAAGTACGTAGAATCTACAACAAAGTAAAATAAACATACTTATTTAATGAAAATAACCGAGTTACATTGTCTATGATATGAATAAAAGTCTGCATTTCAATTTTATTTAAATTTAAATTTAAATTTAATAATAATAATAATATTTATTTTATTTTATTTTTTATTTTTATTGTGTGAATTTTATATTGTTTAAATTTCATTTTATTTTATTTTATCTTTTATATTTCAAAAGGATTGATTACATTAATAATCTGATTTTAATTGGTTTTGATTTTTAGTTTAATAATTCATCAATGATTAATTATATAATTCTGAATTTTATTAAATTTAATGGCATTATTTTTCTTGAAAAATACGAATTTTACATTTATATTATCTATTATTTAGATTTATATCTTAGAAATACAATACATTATCTTTCCCCGTGCGCATCACTCTTGGGTTGCAACTGAAAACCAGCGTTGGAAGTATCTGCATCCAACACATGCTGAGTTGTGACCCTATTGGCACAGCTTTATGTTACTGTTTCTATCTTTTTTTACAAATGTACTTATGTGTTAAGTTTGAATATGTTTGTGACTATTGTGCCAATTAAAGATTTTCTTTCTTTCTTTCTTTCTTTAATGCTTTTTTTATTTGCAATTCTAGTAGACCACAAAATATTTATGCAATATGTTTCTAGTTAGTTATACAATTACGTATATGGCTATTCTTATTGCTTGCAGTATACCTATCTACTTAACAAAAACAGCACATACCTATAAAGTTTCGCTTTTCAAAGACATTAAATTTCAATATCACCATGATTACCCGTAATAGATCTGATTGTTATATCAATCTGTTAATATTTATTAATATGTAGCTTAAAATCATTTAAGTCAACGCTTACCTTTTAAGTGGTGTATCAGAATTTTCTGAAGACGAACTTATAGTTGTAGAAGTATCACTACTACTTGAGTTCACATGCCGATACACCTGACAACTTGCACTTTTTTGTAAAACCACGGTCTTCTTTGAGCGCGACATTTGATAATATATCTTAACACGTGATAGTAACAATTTTGTTTATGAAACAATATTTTCGACGTACGCTATTAGGTAAATATGTTTATTCACTAAGAATATGTTGACTATCTGAATAGATTAAACTCACAAGAGAATTTTGTCACTCGCAATCTAATTTTAAACGGAGATGTAGACGCATGACGCTTGCGCCAGTAGAATGGCGAGCTCTGAGAACCGAATTACTCATCGCCAATTAGATCAGTAGAAAACGTTTAAATCATGTTCACAACCATCCCAAATTCACATTCATTAACATTTAATTTTCATACTCGTAAAATGCGAGCGTAAACAAATGAATTCTGGAGCATGAACCAGTTGTTGAGAGAACCACATAATGTATTTTCTTTTAAAGTTGACAAGCCGCTATCTATGTAGGTAGGTTTATAACCATATTATTATATCGGTGGACCTTGACTAATATATTAGTTAAAACGCTATGTAGTAGATTTGAGGAAGTTTCCAGTTGTTAAAAAATTTATAGCACTGTCGTGACCGCGACACCTGGACCCGATAACTTATCCAATACTCAAAGATTACAAATTATCAACGACATCTGATAACAAAACAACTGTGGTTTAAACAAATACTTACTTGTGAGTTAGTAAATCAGCAATATCTAATAAATAAAACAAAAAAATGAATTATTTAACCTTTATTTTTAAAGTAACAACACCTCATAATACAATCCAAATGGAAGATACATAGCCTTATCTTCACCGAAAATAAACTTACAAGTTTTTTTTTATACGTCTAAGATGACAAACAAGCATACGGCCCGCCTGATGGTAAGCTATACAAAGTAAGTTATATAAAACACATGATTTCTTACATTGAAATCAACAAATAAACTTTTCGTGTCCCGTATTTTGTACTTAAACAATGCCACTTCAAAAATTTCACATTTCATCGAAGACAAAATTTGGCAATCGCAAACAAGCAAAACATTCATCACGACATCGTTGGGAACGTACTCAGGTAATTTACCTCCAAAACTCATACATAATAAACAACTTAGGCTAATTTAAACTAACTAAACTATGCAATTGTTGCGTGAAAAATAAGCTGTCAGTAGTAAGGTCTCCGTGGATTATTCTGCAAAAGAAGAAATAACACAATTATTAAAACGCACTATATCAAGGTCAAAATAGGGTATGCATCTATGCATATGCTCCTAATTAGTCTAATTAATTCTCCTATATTTGAGTTCTAAGGTAAAGGTTGTGATTAATAAAACTTAGATGATATGGTCTCCTGTCAAGTGAACTGATGACGTATAATCTGGATAGCAGAGACAAGCAACCGGCTACTATAATATAAATTGAAAAAGACTGTTCAATGTCCGGCAGTCGTTAGTAATAGGCTGATTGAAGAAATATTGGATTTCTTTAATCAGCTAGACAGTACACAGTAAAAACTACAGAGAATGAAAGTCGTGGTAAAAGATAAAGGCAGTTTTAAAAACAGGTTTTGCTAAAATATTCCTTCCTGTCTTACATTATTATACTTTCTTAAGAAATATGGAATGACGTTCTTGACCTTGAACGAAACTTGAGAGATTAGTTTTATCTAGATAATGTCGGATGTAGATCAAAAACAAAACAAGTCTTGCCGAAATCATATCAATCGTTCCAGAATTTGATAATAAAATAGTTTAAATATTTTGGGTTCTGAGTAGTCCAATAAAAGAACTTAGGTCATCACTTTTTACAGGCTTAGCCTATACGTAGTGATTTGTAAATCGATAAATCCCAACATTCTAAAAAAGATTAATTCATTTATAGAAAATAAACGAATCTGTATCCATTAGCTTGATAAACAACGGCTACGTGAGTAATTGAAATGCTATTATTCCAAAGGAAAGCCTCACAATATAAACACAAAACCGTAGAAACAAAACAAAGGCAGGAAATTACAAACAGCTTATTATAACGGACAATGGTGGCTACTAAATAATAGATTGGCAATGGAATAGTTTTGGCAAACAAGTTTAGTTGAATTTGGTAAACACGTGGCATCGCACGAGCCATGTGGGTGAGAATTGACATACATAAATGTGTATGAATGTAAGTTGGTAAACTTGCGTAAATATGGGTTTTCAGTTTATATTTTAACTGTCCATTGATTTTTGTTATAGCCGACTGTGGGAGATGAGAAAACAGCCCACGTGATGGTAGGTAGTAACTGTCGCTCATGGACGACTCAGAGTCCCTGGCATTGCTCCTAGAATGCCAGGGACTCCGCGAAGCCACTGCCTACTGTGAAGGGAGTGGGGTAGGTGAAAAGATTGAGGGAAGTGAGGAAAAAAGAAAGAAGGAAAATTGGGCCTTCAAATAAATAAAAAAATATGGTCTAAAAGATGAGTTAGAACCAAAGCTTAACTAGTAGCGGATCCAGGCTTTCGGATGGGAGGAGGGGAGTGGGCTTGACGTCGCCAAGCATATAACTGTTATATTGAGCATGCAGATGTATTTGTCCTTAAGACTACTTAAGCCTCTTAGCCCTAAACGGATCCGTTACTGGCTCTAACAGTATAAATAATACAAACGCCATATTTCTTAACTTTGATAAACATTACCAAAGAGCAAAGCACTTACCAAAGGGTTTGGTCTAAAGCGATACGCGAGCATCATCCGCTTCCTATACGCGTCAAACTCGTCGTCTTCGGGTGACACCACGTCGGACGTGTTGGCGCCCAGCCCGAGATTTGCTACTGGCTGGTTTGCCCTATATCATCAAAGAAATTGGCTATTTTTTCAACAAGAAAGCTATACTACTATTTAGCTATTCAGTTTAACGATAGTAATGTACTATCGAACCAACTGATTCATGATTCATTATGATAATATTTCGCTTAAAACATGCAAAATCTACCGTTATTACAACAACAACAACAGTGGACTCAGTAAAATGTCAGTGTCTAATAAAATGACAACAAGCTCATTGCCAAGGAAATTTGTCTTCAGGCGAATTTCGACCAACTTGCATTTAGATGGATTGACAAAATGAGCTTAGGGTGGTACATGATCCACTTGGTTTGATAGTACAAAAATAAATGAAAAAAAAATACGCCCAAAAACTCGTGGCAGACGTAAATAAAACTAGTTCTCTCTCGCACCTACAGAGAGTGCCTAGTGCGAGTTTGTTTTACGTTGACGCGACCGATACATTTATGACGTTCGGTACTCTGATTAGCCCGCCCCGAGCTCTTAACCAATCAAACGCAGTAAACGTTTTGATTGCGTTAATGTAAAAACCACTCGCACTGCCTAGTGGAGAACGTGTCGGTAGTACCACTGACGGTACTTAGGACACATAGTCGTATCACTACAATGGTACTAGTGACACCAGGCGGTGATTTTTACGTTAACGCCATCGAAACAGCTACTAAACAGGGTGCCTAACCTGTTTAGTAGGTACGGGAGAGAACATGATGTAAGCTGTCTCATAATCTCATTTGCACGTTTTATTGCACAGTTTGCCAGCAGTATTCGCACGTAGTTTAATGCTATCTTCCTTGTGAACTTAACTACTTAAATTAAAAAATATAATATCAAGGTTTTTGCCAGCTTTAAAATCTGACATCGACAATCGTAGTTTTAACTTGGGATGTTCTATATTTTATAGTAGTATTATTACTATACTCGTAATAGTTATGGATGGTGTAGTAAGGACATTCAACTGCAATTAAAAATATGAATACAACCGTAATTTGCTCATTATAGAACCACATATGTAATGTGCATCACATTATCACAATTATATAAGAAAAGGAATGTTGTTCCTAATTATGTAATGCTATTAACATTAAAATGTTAATGAGATATATACGCCGAACCCAAATAGACATCAAGAATCAATAGAACACCTGATTATAATTAGCGGCGTTTAAAAATATTAATAGAAATAAATGATTGGAAACAAGTTTTACTTGTTCATTTACGGATGTAGGTAAGTTGCAAATTATGAATAAATTTAGTAAAATATTGTTCCCTTCAAAATAAATATACGAGTAAAATATATGTGGGTTTGTTTCATAGCGCTTGTTTTGTTCATTATTGTTTCAGATGCCGGAGTTCGAATTACACCTTCAATTGTATTTCTTTTACTTGCCCATTCTCTTGTGCATAAAAAAATCGTCGTACTCCAATGATTTAAGACCGAAGTTTCTACATTAGTGAAAAGCTAGAGTGGGACAAAATAAGATTTTTTTGGAATATGGGACTAAATTTCAGACAAACGAAGAATAAACCAACTCTCTATAAGTCATTCCTTTCCTTTCTTTCCTTTTTGGTAATAGATATGAGCATATTTATTGATTGAAATTCTATACGATTTAGTAAAGTCCATATTGATAATACTTACTTGTTTATTGGATCCACTATTCCCGAACCTTCTGCTCCGAGTCCCTGTCCTTCACTCCAACCCAATTTTTGTAGCATCTTGAAACCTAAAACAAAAAAGATTCTATGGATATATTTGATTTTGATGTATTTGATTATGTTCAATAGATTTAAATTATTATTTTTAAAATTAGACCTACATTTTCCATTTTTATTTTATAACTCAGATTATGTTAAGTATTCTAGTTAATTATGCACTTTTGTATCATTATATATTATACTAAGATATGCATTTAGGTTACGCATGACGACGATCAAAAGTATGTAACGCATCTTATATATTCACATTACAATGTTTGCGCTAAATAGAGGCCAAATGTTGAGACTTTATTACATTAATGATTTAGATAACAACAAAAGGAATATCTACGTGGCGAAGTGGGACTGGGATACATCAAGATCGGCAATACTCAAGCCATTGCCATGAAAAAAATGAGTAAGGAAACATCATGACTAACAAGTTTCCGGTGAGTCCTCATAATATTATAAACACGAAAGTTTGTATAATATTAATAATATAATAATATCTCAACTACTACACACAACGCCATCTAGATCCAAAGTAAGCATATATTATAGCTTGTGATATGTGTTCTAGAACGCTGTTAAACATATTTAAACACTTTTTTTTTGTACATAAATACATACATAGAAACACCCAGACCAATGCAATCAGACATGTTCATGCACACAAATATTTGCACTCAACGGGAATCGAACCCGCAACCTATGGATATTTGTTACTTTTCACGCAAAAATTACTGAATGAATTTTAATGAAACTTTACAATAATATAGTCATATTTCAATTTAAGACAGAGGCTACAACTTATAAAGATATTGTGTAACTTTTTTCACGCAAGCGAAGCTGCGTTGACAGCTAGTACAAAATATTGCTAAATTTCATGTTATTATTATGCATTTAGGTATAGTAAATACTGTACTGAAATATATAAAAATATTAGAACACACGCACCGACATTGTCTTCCTTCAGTTTAAACTCTTTGTAGTCGCTTAAATCTGGCTCCTTGCCACTTTTCACAGCCGAGTATTTCTCCATGAATCTGCAATAGCACAATATAACATCAATTAATAATTATTTCTTTATATGACAATTTTTTAATGAAATAATTAATCTCTTAAATGTTTTAAAAAACATGTTTAAGTTTACGATGAAATACAAAAACAGAAAGAGAAAACATTACATTCAGTTGCCAGTTAAAGCGTTCTAAAAACACAGAAATAACGTGGTATACCGTTATTAAAAACAAATATTCGAAGCACACTTACTTTTTAAGCTCCTCAGGTGGTAAAAAATCACCAATATGATGTTTACCAGCAGCCTGTTTGGTGAGCTCAGTTGCCCACTTCTCTGTTGCGTTCATCTCTTTAGCACGCAATCTAAAACAAATAAAAATAGGTGTCCTAGTTATAACCAACTTACTACTAATTCTTGAAAATCTATACTATTGTATATAGCGGAAGAGTTTGTTTGTTTGAACGCGCAAATCTTTTCGGATTTACCTAATTATTTTTGCGTATGATAGCCCAGTTCTCGAGGAAGGTTATAGGCTATGTAACATCACGCTACTGGCGACGGGAGCAGAGCAGTAAGCAAAAACGCGGGTGAGACCGCGCCGCGGAGAGCTAGTTGTTGATATATTTGATAGTTTTAGCCCAATATTTGAAAATTGTGCCAACAGCTAGCGCTACGTTCGCGCCCTATTACATTTGCCTACAATTTTCAGACTACTAATATTATCTACTCTGCCTGGTAAGCAGCCAATGGGATTTAGAAATGGTGCACATCACCCCAAAAGAGATAACTTCAAATTTCTACCATAGTGGCCACGGTTTTAGCATCTTTATTTCACCCCTCCTATAATAGACTAGAAATAAAAAGAAGGCAACACATGCAAGATTGCATTTTTGAATTAATTTAATTAAATAACAATTAATGAACTGTTTCATCATCAGTGTGTCTAACCTTATCCCTATAAATGAACGTTTATCTCGTCTGTCAATACAGGCAATAAAAAATACGCTAACCTAAACATAAGTTTTAGATAGTTACACATGCAAACCGACTACACCGACAGCACCACTTGTTGTTTTGAACGGCAACACGTGCTATTGTGCGTGCCAAAAATATGTATGTATCTGCAATATTTATGTATTATTTATTATATGTTAATATCTGAATTATTATTGTTGTATGTACTTCTGTTATTTTCTATTACCTATGAACAACTTGACAGATAAAAAAGTCGAATTCATTTATACTTATTAATTACTATTATAAACTCTTTCGCTATAAATAAAGCGGTAAGGTTTGTTGTTTGAACGCGCTAATCTGTCGGATTTAAAAAAATGTTTTTGCGTATGAAAGCCCATTTCTCGAGGAAGGTTATAGGACAGTAACATCACGCTACTGGCGACGGGAGCAGAGCAGCAAGTAAAGACGCGGCCGTTTCGAAATTGCGTTAATCCGCAATGCAAATCTATTTTTGCTAAATTTGCAATTGGGGCACTGTTTTAATTATATTTTCCTTTTCGCAACTAATTTGCAAGCTATGTAATACCCCTCGTTATTTAATTGATATGATAATAAAATTACTGTATATCCCGGCAAATGCTGCAGTTTACTCATCATGACAGTAAATAAAATTCAGAAAGAATACATCTCCTAATATGTAATAATTAATGTTTGTATGTTTGTCCTAAACAGATATTTAAATAAATCTATATTACATAGGTTTATATTTACATAGAGCGCCTGGCAGAGAAATTAAGAAAATAATAGTTAAAGCATATATTGGTTAAGGCTATATAGCACCGTTTAGAATATTATATGTTTCTGTATCTACTTTAGTTTTGTATCAAAGTCACTTACTTATGTTCCCAAGTACCTTCTGCAGTATCTTCATCACTGTCATATTCATACTTAAACTTGCCCACAAGTGCGAGGCGTTCTACCTCTTGTCGCTTTTTCAACATATCCTGTATGAATTTTAAAGTTAATAGTTTATCAGAATCCTTTTTTTCTCTTTTTTTATATGGGGAGGGAATGAGGGAAGTGAGAAAAGAGGAAAGGGGGAAAATTGGGCCTCCGGCGCTCTCACTCACCGAACGAAACGCAGTAGTACGGATACTACTACTCTTAAGTCGATCTTCTATGAGAGGGTAGTACTTCCCCGGACGATCCGGCCCATTCATGCTGAAATCAGCGTGGATCTACTACCGTAAAAGGCTGCTTGGGTTCCACTCGACCACAAACCGAAAGGCGCAGCGTGGTTTCCCTCACAAGGTGGACCGAGGAGCTGATACCGTGGTGGAGGGGTGGCGAGCAACCGATGAATAAGAGCGGCGAGCGATCGGTCAATGTCTCGAAACTTTGGGGCTTCCTATGGCCATAGGCCTACTGACAGCGGACGTGGTTCGGCTGATATCATGATAATACTTGCTGCTTTACCAACACCAGCAAAATCTTTGTTAACTCTTTAACTCTTTTAGTAAAATTTGCTTCTACATATGATATGACTATGAGATCAACTCCTGTCTTGCAAATACTAAGTTTTGCTAATGATAACTAGTTATTAAATTAAGCTAGTGAAACATATTTTGCAGTGAAAGTACGTAGTTAATTTATTAAAATAATTAGGTAGTAGCAAAAGTTATTTTTTTAATATAACTGTCATGCACACTGTTTCAACTCAGCGTCACCCAATAGATGGACTGGTTGGTTAACCTTTATACATGTTGTCAGCTTTCAAAAATTCAATAAAACCATGATAATGAAATAATAATGGCAACTTTTAAACCTATTCTACAGTATTGTTCGTAGTACAAAAAGAACTATACAGGACCACTGTTACTTCTCCATGGCAGTATTATAAGATTAACTTTCATGACCCACCTGATATAGGAGATTTAGTTTAAAATTGTCCTCACACTTCTTCCAGTCTTCCCCACTTAGATTAGTAGTGCCATAGTTCGTCATAGCATACTGCATCAGAGCTTGGTTGCTACGATTGATTGCACCCAACCTTAAACCCTCTTCGTCAATTGTTGCCAGTTGACCTAGAAATAAAAAATGCGGTAATTTCATTATTGATACATTGATTTACAATGTCATAAAAATCCAACCCCTTCATTCCGCGAACTTTTTCACCGCCCCTGGTATATACTGTTTTCATAACTGTCAAATTCTATGAACGATCACAGTTAAATGATGACGCTCTTAATTTTTACATAATACACAGATGGATAGCCGTGTTTCCCGTTACTATGAGAGCTACGTTTACGCTAGTGTTGATATGATCCTACCTATAAGCTATAAGCTAGCTGTCAATCCCATAACTATGATCATAGACAATATGAATCACATGTAGCTATTACCGTCATGTTCTTTATTTAAAAATGTCTCACACATTTATGATTAAATTTCTATGATAGTCTAATAGTGGCCTAATAAGGCCTTTGTCATATTAGAATATCGCAATTCACAGCTGAACATAGCCTCTTTCATACTGCCCGTTATTATAATTCCCTCCTACATTCACCTCCTTCTAAGGTCACCGGTGATCTAACAGGTCGGACACAAGCCAGGACTGTGGATAACCACAGTCCTGGCTTGTGTTTTATTATTATAAAATAATAATGTTACAAATTGCAAGATTCCCCAACGTATTTAAAAAATAATAATATAATGGTACCAGATTAATACATATACCACATAAAACATTACACGACACCTATTCCAATACCTAAGTTACGTGAGTTGCGTGAGTTGCTAAAACACATATCTCAATTACAGTCGTCATGGCCAAGTAATGTCATATTTTCTCGTACATTAACTTTATAAATTTGTGAACCTTTTGTCTTAATGCTAAAACCGAGTGAGATGAGAAATCGATTTTATACATCAACAACCTTTTAATAATTTTGGTGTTATTAGTTTTTTACACAACATTGTATCTTGTAATTTTTCAAATAATTGTTACTACTAGTCTCTGTTGAATGAGTATTTTTTTACCGTATAAAGTATACTACTTTATTTTATTTAAATAAAAGTACACAGGACATCTTTAAATGTTAGAATACCCACCTGGAGCAGAGCTTCCAATACTGGACGGCAAAGGAGCTATAACACCTGGCGGTTTAATATCAGCCGCAGGTGGGTCATCGCTCCATCTAGATTTCTTCTTCTTACGTCTTTCACGCTTACATTCAGTTTCTTCATCACTCTGAGAACTAGCCTCACGTTTGCTCTGATATTGTGACCGATTATCATAGCTATAGCTGAAATAGAAATATAAATTACTATTAAAAACATTATTATATTAATTATATTATAAAACTAGTATCTTTGAAAGCATGAATATGAAATCAATATGCACTATCTATACTTAAAAAGCATCTAAGGTGAGGGTGACAATCTACTTTCTATACAGAATAGAATGTACTGAAATTAATGATGTTATTAAAGAAAAAGGTTAGGTTCTAACTACTTGTATTTAATCTTCATCGTCACTTTTTCTTTCATAACTTCATTGCTTAAAAGCTATAGAAGTATTAAGCGACAGTTTTCTACATATACGTGTGTATTTGTGTGTTTGTGTACGTTAGGGATATTTCAAACTCGCATCATAAATTGAGCCTATGTAATAATAAAAAATGTTGTTTTTTTATTAATTTATTTATATGAATTGTTATTTATATTACTGTAAAGTTGTGTTGTGTTTATCAATACATTGTTATTAGTAAGAGCCCCAGAATTTGGACCATGGAAGCAGGTTAGAAAATAATTTCTATTCCTACCTATCCCTTTCTTCTCTGTAATAAGGTCTCTCATCATTACTCTCATCATCTTCCAAGCTAAACTCCGGTTCATATTTATCCTCTGGCTTTACTTCAGGCTTCTTATCCTGTTCACTCCTATATTTAATAATTAATTCCCTAAACGCCTTGTACTCGTTCGAATTTGTGTTGTGAAGAAACCTGCAAGGATTTACGACGTGCAATCACCTTGTAGAGTGTAAACAACAACAAAGGAAGTTTTATTTTAGGCTTTATTCATCCTGAAAATAGCCTAATGGGACCGTGTCGTAAGTTTGTTTACTAATAAAAGCCATCTGTGTGTGGCAATGACCCAAAAATCACACCTTGAATTTTATAGTAAGAAAATGATTCAGTTACTACAGACTATTCTTGCCTTTTAGTGTTGTTCATACATAAAAATGTATGCTGTATAAATTTGAATATAATGATGAACTTTTCTAATGATGTTTACCACACAGTCCCACAATACTTGCGACAAATAAATGTAAATATAAAAAATAATACAGCACATATCCTCCTGTTGGGGATCAAAAATATTTTACCACAAGGATTGATCTTGTGTGTGAATAGCTTTCAGCACATTTTCCCAGTGGTCGCCGTTGCACGCGACTTCGGAGGCGGCGCGCTCGACGGCCGGCGGCAACGAATCTGCGAGAACTACACACCACGAGTCAAAATATGTCTGCTTCCTACCACCACACTCGCCTATACATCGCCGTACATCGTTTGTACACATGGAGTTACAATGGAGTTAGGTTGGAAGCCTGACAAGGTGTTAGGGCGCGTTTACACAGAAAGTCCGTGTTAAAATTTACAAGATCGTTTACAACATCGTTTTAATGGACATGGAACCGCTGATTATTTTGTCGAATCGGTATTTTTACTGGATCTAGTCGTGGGCGTGAACGCGCTCGTATAACATACTCCACAATAAAACGAACCTGTAAACCGGACCGCTATGTAATGCGCCCTTAGTTAGTAGACCTGCAACCTAACTCATTTGCCGTGTGTACAGACTGCGCGTATAAACTTTCTGATATTTAAGACTAAGTGCCATATAGATCAACCGTGACCACAAAATATGGCTTGGTTAGGTATTCAAAGTGTTAATTATTTTTAAATAAAATTCATGATGGAAATAAGTCATCTTCTTTTGGGTTCATATTTATCTTAATACATAAGCCAATGTTCAGTATAATACGCGGCAATTTTTTTTTTTCAATAGCTCAATATTTCTAAGTATCATTAAAAGTTTTAATTAAAATCTAAATATCAGAAAGCTAATATAATACAACTTGCTTTGCATTGTTACAGTGAAAACCCATAAGAACACAAATGCAGATACAACTAAAATATGATAATGTTTACCTTGAGATGATTTAAATGGCGGCTTTTTATCCATGTCATTCTTCGGGATTGGTGGTAGTGGCGGTGGAATATTCATGACGTCCTTTGATAGCGACGACTTGTCAAACTTTGATTCAGACATTGAATGTCCAGACATCGAATTTGGTGGGAGGGGAGGATTCATAAAAGGCATTGGAGGACCGTTGCCATTGCCGAAATTTGGTGGACCATTAGGTGGAAATGGGGGACGTGGGCCCATAAAAGACATGTTTCCATTGTTCATTGAGTTTGGGGGTCCATTTGGTCGCATCATAGGATTGGGGAATGGTGGACCAAAGAAAGGAGGCATTGGTCCATTAGGTCCTGGACCTTGCATATTAGGACCGCACATATTTGGTGGCATTGGACCACACGGGCCATTAGGACCCATAAAATTGGGCGGCATTGGAAAATTAGGCGGTCCGGGAGGTCCACCCATAAATGGAGGCATTGGGCCTCCATGAGGCATAGGTGGCATCGGGCCTCTTGGTCCCATTATCGGCCCTGGTCCCATATTTGGGCCACCTGGACCCCTGTTTGGCCCTGGGCCCATATTAGGTACCGGACCCATATTGTGCCCTGGACCCATATTCGGTCCGGAACCCATATTGGAGCCTGGTCCCATATTGTGTCCATGGCCCATATTAGGACTAAGACCCATGTTATTAGATCCGGAACCCACATTAGTACCAGAATTCACATTATGACCAGGACCCATATTTGGATTAAGGCTCATATTTGGTCCAGGCCCCATATTTGACCCGGATCCCATGTTAGGACCAGATCCCATATTAGGTCCAGAACCCATAAGGCCAGACCCCATATTAGGTCTAGGACCCATGTTTGAACCTGAGCTCATCCCAGGTGCCCGTGGTGAACCCATAAGACTTGGACCTAAAAGACCAGGAGGCATAGGCAAAGGGGCCATAGGAGCAGAACCTATATTGCTAGGTTCATTGGAATCATGATCATCTTCTGAGTTAGGTGAAAGCATCCAAGGCTTATGGTCAGAATCAGAAGGTTGGCTATTAGGTGGCATTATAGGAATTTGCATAAGTGCTGGGATGTTATGAGAGCTGCCTTGAATGTCTCCAATTTTTCTGTCGTCTATAATAGGAGTGCTTGGACTATGAGCACGATTTCTGCCTCTATCATTCCACCGTCGATGTTTATCTCTGCAAATCAATATACTTTTAGGTTATAAATTAATATAGTAGGTACTTTTTACAGAAGACCTAACAAACGTTACTCATGAGGTAACAATGCTACTAGTGTAATATTTTTTAAGTGCGGGTATCATGTGCTTGAACTTGAATCCAGCTCTATATTGAGCATTCAATCTCCCTGCATCATCTCTCATTCCTTATGTTCTCCTTTTGTAACTAGAACTAACATAAAAAACTATTTACCTATGTCCTCTATCACTAGATTTCCTCCTATCATCATTTCTATGATCCATAAAGTCTCTATCGTAATCATCTTCATCCTGAACTGGCTCATTGCTTTCTTGCATCTCATCTTCAACTTGTTTCTCTTGATCTTCTTTCTCTTTTGTATCTTGCATTTGTTTCTCAAGCAAAGCTTTAAATTGGTTCATAAAGCTGCCATCATTAGAGAATATGTTAACTGAACCTTTGTCATCAGCTGGAGATGGACTGAAAAAAAGGTACAATTAAGAAATAACAATGGTTTTCATCTCATGGTATGTTGATACAACAATATATTAATGAAGAAAAAATACTATAGATCCTTCAACTAGCTCTAACTACCAAATCAAATCAAAAAGATTACTTTTGACAACATGACAACAGTCGCAACAAGATCTATATTTTCAACTTATTTCAAATAACTGTGACATAATATTGTCTGTACAATCACAGTTTGTCTCCACTCATAGATGGAAAACTTATCACAATATGGTACAGAGCTTTATACGATGTAAGTTTTTCACACACCCCCCAATTATTTACTTATTTTACCATCATGTAAGCAGTTTGTTGATAGATCGCTGTTTTAGTACCTGGTTAGATGAATGCTAAACACAGCTAAGTACTGATAGCACATAATATTGTAAGACCTAGAGAAAAGCATTTGGTCCAAAATAGGTAGGTAGTAATTACGCCAAGCAACATCATTGAATAAAGCGAAGGCTGTGTCAAAGAATAAATTAAATTATTTCAAGATAATAATTTTAATCGTACGTAAATAAAAGCCTGTAAGAATTGTAAGAAATAGGTAATAGGTTTTGCTTAAGCACATACTTTGTTAATTTGGCTTGTGCTGCAAGTGCAGCGGCTTGCTTTTGAGACTCCAACTTGGCCTGTATCTCCATTTTCTTTCGCTCGATTATTTGTTCTTGTTTTGTCATTTGCGCCCATCTTGTACTTAACGCTGATTTATTTTTATTGTCTTTAAAATGAATCATTGTTATATCATTACTTTACACCTATTTTAACTAAAATAGTGGAATTATTTTCACCGTTTACGTACCGTACACAGTACAAAATTACCACAGCTAAGTAGAGATTACTAGAGATGAAAATTACAGATAGTTAATTTACAGATTAAAAATATCGAAAAGACAAATAAAAGTAACAAAAGACCTCTTCTTCTCTCTTTACTAATTGGCTATGGATAGTTTGACAATGATAATTATTCAACTTAAAAAAACTTTTATCTAATAGTTTTTTAATAAACTACTGTAAAACTATCTCATCTCAGATACTTTGTGATGAATCATAGTGGTAAATCCCGAATCGAATCGATATTATTATTATCAATACGGTACTCCTAGTTTAAATTAAATGCCATGTACTACTAAACAGAGTACTCGCAGCTAAAAAACGTGCCGAGCGAGATATGTAGTACAGAGGTCGTGTATCACTTTCTAATAGGGTGACTATTTTACTAAGTGAGACAAATTTAAAATAGTCTACACCATAGTTTGCTTTTGTCTGGGAGTTTCTATAATATAATATTTACCTATGTATTTATACCTGCACTCATATCACAAGCTTTATTAATTTTATTATGTTTATTTGAGTCTAGATAGCGTTCTGGAGTTGTTCTATTATTATCACATTTGTTACTCTTTCGCGCAAACACTGAACCAGTAAGTACTTATCAACTGAATGGGTTGAAATGCAAGTTGTATTAATATTAGCATACATCAAAATAAGAGAAAATAAAAATAAAATACCTACCCAACTTAGAGTATGAATAACTAGGTTATTTATACTCTAAGCTACCCAACCATCCACACAATACTAGAATTTCTGGTCATATGGTATGGTTTTCCGACATAAAATAATAATTTTGGCGGGCTTACCTCTGCTATGACACTTTCAAAAGTTACCAATAGAAAATATAAAAAAAGCTAAATTAAAATAATTATCGTTTACTGCATTTTAAAAAATAAAGAGAAAATGAAACACATGGCTCTGAATTATTAAATTTAATTTTTTTTATGAAAAATATTTTTTAGGGCTGACAAAATGAAAGCAAGGGACACACGGCCTCGGTTATCAATATCCCTCTGGTCCCGGATTTTGCCTTTCTACAAAGTGCAAAGAAAAATGTACCTACTTTAACAACTAGTAATACAGTTAATTTTTATAAATACAAATTCTAAGAGATAATAGGCCTGTTTAGTAATTACGTCCATGACAAAAGCACAGCGTTGCACTACTTAGAGCATTAAACCAACAGGAGTGGACACGCGCTCTATTTCCCTTGCGCAAAAGTCTGCCACTTTCGGCGGGGGACGGGGTAACGCGAGCAACGCACACTAATTACAATGTTAACTACTAATGCATTTTTAAATCGCGTCGTTATACACGCACACAATAAAATTATTACACATTAGCTTAAACTAAACACACACAATCACATTCACACACAGGGACATCTATCAGTTTACGCTTCCTTAGCGTAAAACAGTTAGAGCTTGACTCTGTCGATATTTAGTATCGATGTTTAGGATTTCATATAAGTACGCGAAAGATTTAATTATTTTCATGATTATTATGTTTGCTTATTAAAATGAGCATTATCTTATATTATATAGAACAGTTTTAGGTAATAATAATCTTTATATAATAAGTTTTTTTTTATTTAAGCACTTTGAAATAGATGAAAGTAAAGTAAATAGTTCATAAACATGAATTAACTAGAAGTAATTCTGTTAATTCATGTTTATGTCAATATTACAGGAAGAATAAAACAGTGTTTCTAACTAGCACACTTTTTTGTAATTATTATCAAAAAAGCCCGTCATACGGTCGGGCTAAATTTATTTGTTAAACATTGTTCGACAAACAAATCTGGTTATGTGGTCGGGCTCTCCTACTATATTTACTAATGTTTATTCAATACTTCCGATCCCTGATAGTACGGAACCCTCGGCGCGCGAGTCCTACTGGCATTTAGCCGTTTTTTTTGAAGTTATACTTTTTTTGGCACGATTGGGAAAAATGATGAGAGGGAATTTTTACGATGCGCGCGCACACCGACAGAAAAAAGCAACACCCTGAAGTTAGTTGCGAACCTTTTACACACTGAAGTTAGTTGCGGATCTTTGTGTGTCGGTCGTATCAGTACAAATAATCTGTGTGAATAAATAAAAAATATATTGGCGTTTATATCAATTCAAATATTTATGTATGTATGCGTTGTATTATTATTTGGTATTTTTGGATTGTTATGCCAATGAAGTATAACTTCTTACGTGCGTACATGGGTACCCACTCTTTTTTTATTTTATTACTGCGCACAAGGATGTATGTTCAATAACCATCACCTGTTGAAATTTGTTCTAGTGTGGATTAAACATTGTAATTAATTATTACGTGTCAATTTTACGTGTATTATTCCTAAGTATGTATGTATATTCAAACCAAATAATACTTTGATTTAATTGTTATGGCCTTAGTTCGTAAAACTGTTTCTAGATGGCGCCTATCTTTGTTAGCATCAAGGTCAAGCTTATCGTCCGGTGGTTCAGGTTTGTTTTTCCTTTCCTCTAAGCTGTCGATCTCCTACGTCAATGCATTTCAAGGTTACAGTTAACATGTTTAAATCAAATTTTCATTAGTATATAATATAGTATAGGATAGGTAGTACATATAGTACCAGCCTGTTTAATGTCCCACTGCAGGGCAAAGGCCTGTTCTCATATAGAGAAGGTTTGAGTATTAATCACCACGCTTGCTCAAGGCGGATTGGCAATTTCAGACTAAGTCCAGGTTTCCTCACGATGATTTCCTTCACCGTCAGTCAGAAATATCCAAGATAAACTCAGAAAGTACATATGATTTGAAAAATCACATTGGTATTTGCCCGAATTTGAACCCAATACCTCGTGTTGTGTTCGTGTTTACGAAGTGGGTGCCTTATCCACTGGGCCATTTCGATTCTTATTAAGTTATTACTTCATTAATAAGTATTTACTTAAATATCAGAATCTAAGAAATCAACCAACAATTTTTTAACGTCGCGGCGCCGGTGTCTCTCATTCCGAAAAATATTTGTAGTGGAAGTTTTTAATAATCTGCATAATTGAAACGATGTCTCTGCCCACACGCCTAATTACTTAATTACAAAACATAATATAAAAAAATCCAATTAAGATTGTGACTGTACTTGTATCACAGCTTTAAATCGAATGTGTTAAAAATACGACAGAGATCAAATTAACACAAAATAAAATTAAAAATTAATAACTTATATACATATAATTATATAAAACGTGTTTTAGAAATCAATAGGCATAAAAAATTTTAAGCTTATTAGTAAAAAAAAGTACAGTCGCGGACAAATAAATTTTATATTTAGTAAAAATTATGTAAAAATCATAGGTACCTAACAAAATGTTCTTGTCAAGTATGATTTTTTTTCGTATACCGTTTTATGCATTAAACGATGTTTAGTGACAAAGTGGCTCAAATGACAAGGTTTTCTAATTCTTCTACGCACTCCATGGAGTGTCAAGATGTGATGTGTGTGTATTAGAAAAAAGTTTATATTAGCGCAATATTTTATCTACCAAAGAGCTTGTTTGAACGAGCTAATCTCTGAAACTACCAGTCGTGTTAAAAAATTCAAAAATTTTGCTCATTATAGACCAGTTCTCGGGTAGGGATATAGGCTATGTAATTTCACGCTACTGGCGACGGGAGCAGAGCAGTAACAAAGACGCGGGTGAAACCGCGACGCGAAAAGCTAGTACTAAAATAAAACATCAGATATCATTGCATATTATTCTTTTTATATTTTTTTCATCAGTTTAAATGGAAAATACAATTTCATTTATTCTTAATGTTGTCATTTATTTATTGTAAACAAATATATTATAAAAGATTTACATATTACTATCAAAACAAAATATTCACAAAATGGCAGACTAACTAAACAATTACTTAGCTGTTTCATCAAGCATGCTAACAATTGCATCGTTTTGAGCTAAACAAGAAGGAGAAAGTTTGGCACTGATCCCATTATTCAAATTAAAGTGAAGATGGCATAAATGCACATTGCAGCAACACTATCTGTCATACAAAATAAGTTAGTCTGTTTGTCCAGATTTTGAATAGGTACCTTTTATAACGATACTCTTCACAACCTCTCTTCAGCTCATGTATTGCATGATCTAATACTGACTACCTATTATATTTTCACGTAATCACTGCAGACGACTAGCGTCCACGCACTGCCAAAGTTTTCAAAACTATAAAGGGCAACGCCAAAGAGAGCGTACATCTTGACTATTGTTTCTGTGGTAACTTGACAGTTAATTAACTAATCTGCTGCCTCATTAAACCGAAATTCAAATTGACTTAATTAAAAAAACAACAAACTCTGGCTCCTTTCATAACAATACAAATTCCATTGCATGGATAAAATTAACTCAATTTTAAAACATTCAAACAAATCATCAATCAATTCAAATTAAAAAAGTACCTCTTCACATTTCTGCATTACCCTGCCTTAACAAAATCATATTATACATTTAGACAGTTGACAAACAAAAAAAGCAATGGAAGAGGATAATGAGCAAATGAAATCACAAAATATATAGAAACATTCGACACTGTGTAAGGTTGCTTGAGTAAGGGGTTCTTTGATGCCCAACTGAACATAAGAGGTTGCAAACTTACACAAAACATTTCGGTATAGCAAAAAAGCCTTAAATCTCTTCCACTGTTACATGAAATGCCGAAAAAGAAAAGTATAATTCATAAATTGTACCTATACTTTGTTTATATTCTAATTTTTTTTTACATTTTAATAATTTAAAAACAACCAGTACTTGGTCGAGAAATTTATATCCATTTTTTTTGTGTATTTTATATTTTGATGAAATATTTATAAGCTAATTAACGTGAGCCGATGTCAGGATTCATAGCTAGTCGTCGTTCGCTCGAACCGGCTGGCAAGTATCTGTTCTCGTCGGCCCGACTCGAGCTTGTATAACGTATCTATACACATTAACACTACCGCATCTTGACTCATATATAATGCACTGATATTTCGAGGGGCACAAGGAATATCGCAGCATTGTTCCACGCGCCGAGCGCCTCGGACCGCCGCCGCGACCTCCGCACCGATACCAACCGTCTCGTATTCATATAATTTCGCCATCATATACATTTCATAGCAATTAATAAAAATAAAACACTAAGATTATATCCCTTAACGTGTCTACATGTCTAATTCGTACTTTATTTACATTTGACATAATACATAATATTCAAATTGTTCGGTGTAACGACAGTCTTGCGAGAGGGAGGTCGTGCACGGACTCACGGCGGCGGCGGCGGCGGCCTACCACTCATTACTGTACAGCAAATTTACAATAACATTTGATCAGAATACGCAAACTCAAAGATCTATATCTAAAAATTAAAGTTAGGTAAGGATCATCGTGTATGTAACGCCCGCCTTAAGCCGCTATAATATCAGCTATGATAAGTAATATAACATGTTAAGTTTGCACATGACAAAAATGCCACTCGATAACATATAATAATATGTATTTAACTTCATTGAATTAAATAAAATAGGCCACATTCATTGTTGCGGTTCAAATATGGGGTTAACACAACCTGATTTGATAATATACACATACATACAATAATTAAATACAATATGACAAAATCAACGCACTAAATGATTTTATTGTGGCGTATTTGTCATGCGACAAAATGATATTTATCTGGAAATTAGTACTTCTAATATATCACTAACTAGGATTTAAGAAGGTGACATCACTAGATACTAAATATCTTCTACTCTGTACAATGGACTATGATATTTTATTGAGATATTTTTTCCTTTGTATAAACATGATAAAATACAAATATTTCTGTCCAACTTTATAATAACTTAATCGGTAACAATCGAGCAACATTTGACATTTTATTACTCCCTTTGTGACAGTATAATAGATATCGTATCGTATTACGTTTTGAAGGGATATCTTATTTTTTAAGTAATTTGGGTATTGTAAATATGAGTTTATTTAATGTTCCTTAGACATGAATATGACACTACTGGATAAGCCTATATATGTGTTGTATAGTGTCACATTGCACGTAGAACTTGTAATAAGGCCGAGTAGTAGCTTTTATGCGTTTTCATTGCCTGTAAAAATATATTTTCATATCTTTAACGCTATCCGTGTTCTAGGTGCGTCAATGAACAGTGCTAACCAACGGTTTCGACAAATGGAATGCATTTTTCACAATATCCACTTAAATAATCAACAACCTCCCCAAAATATTAACAGAAGAAGTTATCATTAATTAATGATAAAATGATCAATTAACATAACGCGTGTTATCTTCAATAGTCACAATTTACAATAAACAATCGATAGTTCTTAAACTAGTGGTAACAATAACATTTTAACTGATTGTTCCTATCGATTCCGATTGAGTTCTAATGTTAAATATAAGTTTAACACGGTGCGGTGCGCGTGGGGTTCAAGCGAATGTTATTCGGACGACATAGGTACAGGGAATCGTTACGGGAATTCACAGGTCTTATTGTGGGTCGAGTTATCAATAATATAAAACTAGTAAGCTTTGATTTGTTAACTTTAGTGGGTCCCAAGCAAAGGATAACTCCAACAAGCGAATTCCCGCATAAAACAGCCACATACAGTGTATTGTTAAAACTGTTATTACGACAATATTATTATTTATATATACTTAGATATATAATATTTGTAAGCTTTTATATCTATCGGCAATTGGTCAAGTAATACATATAACATATAGAGATATTGAGTTTGCAATGATATCTGCTATTTACACACAAGTACTACTTATTGTGATAATAAAGTTTTGTAACAAATAAAACTGTTGCGGCAATTGTATCTCCGAAACGAAATATTGAGTGATTTGAATAAATAAATAACCAAAATAAATAAAATCAAAAGAGAAATTTAATTATCTAATATCATGGCCATAATATTGAGCATTATAATGAGTAAAAAAGCAATGATATACCACAAACATGTATCATGAGCAACAAAAGGGCACTTACGTTTGAATTGACCAAATAACGTTAGCATTACTAATGAAAATTCTACAATTCCTGTATATACATAAAACAATTGACGATCATAATGAAAAATGAAATACTAACGCCGTTTTGACACATTAATTGACAAAAAACTAACAGAAGTAACGATATCCTTTAACAATATTTCGTAATTGTACGAAAGAGTTCGTGTTAAAGCTCATTTACACAATGAAAGCTCCGACATTGCAAGTCTAATGTTATCTCTGTCTGACTCACCGAGACAAATAGAGATGGCATGAAACTTACTTTGTCAAACTTGCATCGTACAGATGACACTTTATACTATAATATACGCATTTAACAACAAAGAAGTATACATTAGGTGAAAATTAACTTTACAATGACATTATCAAGATTAAGGACGCATATGCCGTTATAAGTTGACTTCAACAAATTGCATTTGGAATTATGTAATGGACTTGCACAAATAGTTTGCTTCAATGATAAAAATCAGAATTACTTAACGCTAAATCATTTCAAATATGGACGTTACTTTCAGGACATTATATGCAAGACGGCTTTCCACACATTTGGACCAGGGAATGTTCAATTGGTGTAAGTACACGAGCTCGAGCGACGCCTCTCATCTGGTCCGAATGTATACTACATTTACTAAGATTTTTATTGTGATCTGGAGGGTATTTCCAAAAGGACCAGACAAGTTTCTTATTTCTAGTGGATGTTCAACACTGGCCGGTTGTTGCTATCTTTCAAGAGACGTTATGTTTGGCGACAGAAAATCAATATTTACTCCGCAATTTGGCAAACATTATCATTTGTAACTCTGTCGTGTGATCCCCGAAAACTTTCTAATACTATAACAAGGGTCATTGAACTCTACCAAGAGTCTTCTTTGTGACATTCGTTGAGTTATTACTTTATATCCTTTACATTATTTACAAGATCTTTGCACGGCAATAACACGACACAGCCAAATATTAATAAATACGATATATTATATTGAAAATAAACCTGAATTATTACACTAGTCATAACAAAATTTAACAAGAACTTGATAAAATTTATTTATAAGACACTACTATATACAACATGCAAGCCGGGCAAGACAAATAAAATAAAATGAACGTCCAACATTAAAAATATGGATGGATTATTCAGAAGCGAAAGGGACGACATTGGGTTAAATAGTACATATTATAGACAAAAGGATGTTATAATTGTTCTTCAAGGCCAACAGTCGTTATAAATTGACTTCTTACAATTGTCGAAGTTCAGTGTCGCCTAGTTATTTACTCACGTTTAAATTATTTACACTGATCTTTCAATAATAAGAAATAGTAAAAATTATTCAGTAATTAGTATTATAAGCAAAATGCATTTGGACAACAATAACATTAGACGGCAATAATTTTCGACTGGAATTAAATGTGGACGAACATATATCTAGTATTGGACTATTATATACTCGATAATTTAAATTTTAATATACATAATATAATAATATTTACATTATAAAAATCAACCAGATAAAAGTTTTCGAGACAGACAGCTGGTCTATATGAATTTTATAACTGTTAATAAGTTTCGATAACAGCAAACAATGAGAGAGATATGTAGGTTTAGTTCTTTGATTGCGTTGAGACTCATCGCAAATCACAACAGCGAGAAACAAGATTGAAAAAGAAAGTACGTACATGTTGTATTTGATTACAAATAATAGAAAAATATCGAATTAACTATTGGAGTTCAAATCAGGTAGTGATTCATCACTCTTTAAATGGTTAAGGTATCGCTCTGTTAACATTAATGGAAGAACAATGAAACTTAACATACTACTATGTAACTTAATATTTTGTATTTATTAACTACAATGAGAATGACTAAAACAGAACAAAAATTACCTCAACCATGTTTGTCACAACTAGTCGTCTTGTCTAAATTGCCAGGCGTCAGGCATATAGTACGGATATTTTAAATATATGAAGCGAAACATAAAGTTCATAACCAGGCAGTTTATTCGTGTAATTGTTTGAATACCAAACTTTCATTTTCGTCCTTGCTTAGAGGTCAATCGTTCGTTTAATTATAATTGAAGGATTTTATTCTATAACGTATGAATCATTTTATAAACTGTCTTTCCTCGTTTGTAACACGACCGAATAATTAAAACGTTGTTAAGTTCCATAACATCATTTGTGAATAAAATTTAAAGGACAAAAGTACGAGGACCTTTTGCGAAGTCCATATTGATGAGAGTTCAAATGTCAATCCTCCTACTTTTATGCTTATTAGAAGAATTTAAATAAATATAACCACAGAAATAGTATACTTACACCCGAAGCCTGCCAAAGACAAGACTACATACAAATCTGTGATATGTTGTGTAATGTCTATCAAGACGATATCCAAAAACACCCTTTTCAAAGGGTTTCAACGATCAAAAGGCAGGACAACCAAACTTCTAGCGCATATATCTATTGATTTTTATACATAAATCAAAGAATTTGGTATCTACAAATCGATCATTTTGGTTTATCGTCGATACGACCAAATCATTACACGAACACGCCACGAATACATATAAATCCTTGTGATAAAACGTATTACAGTCAGCGCGGCTTAACAAGACCGTTGAGTACATACAGCCTAACGTTTTTAGTTTACTATATAATATAAAAAGCTTATAACTCTGTCACTATGCGGGAGACACTGACTCGTATAAAAACTATAGATCTTATATTACAAAATGTCCAGTATGAATGTTGAGATGGTTGTATAGCGTATGTTATATCTGTACTATAGGCAGCGGGCGGGCGGCGAACAACTCAGATGTCAGTACGCTTGCGTAGTGCTCGCGGTAGAAACGCGCTCTGGTTTCAAGTTTCGCTGTAAACAAACAACATCATTACACACTTTATCGCCGGTATAATGTATGATAACAGTGAACCTTATTTCAATCTAGAACAATAACATCAACAACCCCTGATAGTAATCTGTCAAGGGGATTTACAAATTCAATCTGATTATTATGTTAACACAAATTCTACAATGTGAAGGTTTAAGCCTTGAAAATTTACAATCTTTTTGTTTATATTTCATTATCTACTGACTGACTGGTAGAGAATGCCGTTGGCATTAAGTCCGCCGTTATACATTCTGTGTGTAAGAAGCTTAAATAAATAAATAAATAAAAAAATATCTATACAGGGAAAAGGAAAATACGAATTTTCATTTAATAAAGGACCAGGTTTCATCTCATAAACTAAAAAGTCGGAGCGATAATGAACATAAATAATCTAAACTTCCTTATTATATCGCAAGCTCAGTTCTAACATGCAGACAATTAAGTTAATTTGTTAACTAATTATAATTTCTGAGCAGTAAAAATTGCTTCTTGTGAAATTGTCCGTTATAAACCATTTTTAACCTATGTAATAAACAAACACGCTCTTCTTAAATATCATAATTTATAATATAGCACTGTTACTATTCTGTTCACTCAATTACAACAATTATATAAATACCTAAATAATAAAAAATCGTTGGTAATTAATGTTTTATACATGCTGATAATTGCTAAATTTGCTGTAAGATTAAATGCTTTTTAGGTTTTAGTATTATAATAAACTATAATAGAGTAAAAATATAGAATGGTTTCATGATAATCTTTATGTGAAACCATTTCATAGACAAATTAGTAATAACTCTCTATCTTCATGTGTTTTGCATGATTTAACAATGCAACATTTGTCATCTCTTATTTGCTCAAGAAGTGTGATATAGATTTATTACAATGCTTTTTTATAATTGCAAAGCGTAAACTAAGCTCAAACCAACTAATGCCAACATTTCAATACTATTATTTAGACTAAATCGATATAAAAAATAAAAATAGAAAAATTATCATTAAAATCTTATACTTTCCAATCGGTGCTAAAACAAACAGCTAACGGCCATGCTATTTAATATATGCGTGCATATTTAAGAGGGTTTACGCGTCATGAGTGGCTACGTCGCAATTTAGTGCCATATTTCATATTTATAGTTTTTTATTAATTATAGCTCCGAATATATAATAAAAATTGAAAGCCACGAAATATGAGATTAAATTGCGTCGTTGCCAGTCATGACGCGTAAACGCTAATAAACACAATTCTTATTTTTACCTATACAGTGTATTTCATTTATCAATATATCAAGTAATCAACCAATATAAGTGATCAACAAACCGTTATCATTATCATATAACAGATACAAAACAGACGATACTTCTATAGATAATATCGCTTTATCATGCAGTTCTATGGACTACTGAACAATAATAATGTCCTACTGTTAACACAAACACTTACGGCCACGTTTCCATAGTCCTTTAAATGTGTCGTCACAGACTTGAAATAAACAATCAAATTGTAGAATGCGAGAAAAACTATACTAATATATTTAGCTGAAAAGTTTGTTTACTTGAACGTCCTATCTCTTGAAGTATCAGTAGCATTTGAATAATTCTTATTGCATTTGATAGCCCAATTTTTGAGGAAGGTTATAGGTTATGTAACATCACGCTACGTCCCACGGGAGCGGAGCAGTAGCCAAAGATGTAAATGAACGCAGGTGAAATGTAAATTAAGCTAGTGTCTAATTATAGATTATTTGTATAGCTGCTCATTCAGTAGAAACAGGTGAAAAGTGGAATGACTGATATGTATTGAATTACGGAACAGGTTATTGGCATACCTATACGCACAACAAAACAAAGTTAGTCATACAAATTTAAATACATTATCTTTTAAGTTTATTGTTTTACTACAGGTCAAAGATCTTTTGTTTTAATTATATTGCTTTTTTGAAGATGAGTAATGTATTTTTTTTACTGTCCCGCTGCAGGAGAAGGAATCTTTTCACAAAGAGAAGGCAGTTCACCGATTCTAAATCAAGACAATTTCGTACGAACATATTGATACTCGGTTTTGAATCCACAATCTCATACAGAGGCGGATATTATCATCTTAACCACAACGCCATCATCATTACCTTACTCATCGCTACGATTTTAAATACTAGGTACACGTAATTACGAAAACACGTATTATAATATCATTACGTATGCTGATTAATCAATATTAGTTTTAGAAGTGTTATCAATAAAAAAAAAATAATAGTATAATTCATGCTAACTGACAAATACACTCAAGACAATATTAGGCGATTAAACATTATTTATAAAGCATTCGTATTTCGTTTCGAATAAAACTTCATCGCCTATAAACATATCTTTTATAGATTATAATAATCTATCAATTCCGCTCAGGTTATAAACAAATGACCGCCAGAATGACCTTTAATATTCTTTATTTTGCATAGACTAAAAATGCATGAATGCACGACTATTACGAGATAAAATATTAAAAGTAAATTTTCTTAAAAAATAAATTATAAGGTTTGTTTTTGGCTAACAAAAGGCAAGTAGAGCAAATTATTAATACATGTCACGTGGACATACAAGTTTTTGTTATTCAGCAAAAAAAATCAAGTTTATAGATTTTAATGCTGTGAGTAGGCAGGCGGATGTGCATAATGGGAACATTATTAAATGCACTATACATAGTTGTTAACCTTGATTTTTGTAAAGTTGAAAGAAAACTATTAACTTACTTGACTTGCCAGAACCAAGATATTTTTATTTTGTTCATACTTATACAAAAATATATATTTGAGCATCATAAGACGTTTCACTGATTTTTTTTTTAATAATATTTGAAATCTTAGAACTGAAATAAATAGTGCAGATATACATCATAACCCTATCATCAAAGGTTTTGCGCTACGAAAATTTTCGATAGACAGAAATTTCGTGACAAAATAAATAAAACTAGAAGAATGACTGGAGAGGCCTGAGTTTCTTGGAGGTTCTTCTCATGATTCTACTTCGTCAGAACTAGTTGTAAATAATTACCTGCCATTTTTTTTGCCAACAGTGGTAAACGAACAAAAAGACCACCTGGTAACAGTGTAACTGTCACTCAATTTTACTCAGAGTCAGACTCAGCGAAGCCGCTGCCTACCAGTAAGTGAAGGGATTGAGGGAGGTGAGGAAAAAAAATGTTGGGAAATTGTGTCACCGGCGTTATTTTGACGTTCAGTAGTGTGACGTAATCTAGATAAAATCAAAACTATTGTATTCAAAGAAAAGATTGATGCTCACCAATTGATCGTACTGATTGACCATACGCTTGATATGATTGAGTTTGCGATGTAGGTAGTTGACGCGCCGCCTCTCCTGTTTGTACGCTGGATCGTTGTTCACGCGTCGATATTCATCTACGATGCGTTGTTCTATACTCTGTAGGCGGTGAAAAGTACAATTTTAATAAATTAACCACAATTTTGATAATTCGACCTGTAATCATTACTGTGACAGTTTAAAACACAGTCAAATATAGACACAGAGTCTAACACGGCACATAACTTGCAATTACAGTAGCGACTTTAAATCGTGTGTAATAAAAATAGGTGAGGGCGTGCGGAACGCGCACTGCTCGCTCCTTTAGGGCGCGTTTCCACTGACAAGAAGCTGGACGGAGTGGAAACGCACCCTTAGAGTTGAACCACATCTGACAACACAGAATCGCACTTTGTCACAGTAAATGACGATTGAACGAAACGGATAGAAGCGTGAATTGCGTTTCGGTGTTGCCAGATGTGGCACACTTTTAAGCGATCCACACACTGCCCCGCATCACGCAGCGTAGTGTGGGCGTCCGTGTTCTTTAATTTATTACTTATACAAATTTTTGTATGTCGCCTCTGGGCAATAATAAATAATATTTGTTTCATACCTGGTGGTGCGGCGACATCGGCTGCGCTCTCTTGAGCTCCTGCTCCAGGCGCGTGAACAGGGCGGCCACCTGAGCGATGCGCGCGTACAACGACCGGTACTCAGTGTACAACTCCGCAAACTCGTTCTTATACGCCCGCCGGATATTAGAACTTGTGATTGGCGGGTATTGCCTGCAACACGCATTTCTAAACATCATTGTTGCATTTCAATCTAGCATCGATTTCGTGAAACTCGTAATAAATTCGCCAAAAGAGTTGTAGAAACCATATCCTAAGCTATAATATGTATATGCCTACTTTAGGTCTAGATTGCGTTGTGTAAGAAAAATGTAGTACCATAAAAACTGATGTTAATATTGATTTTATGACGTCAAATGACAGGACCACAGGTTGTATTTATAAAAAAGTTTGTTTACCTTTCAATCTCTTCCATGCTTTCAGTCATATTCTCATCAGGGACAGGCGCTAGTTCTGTATTTTCTAAGGGTTCATTATTTGTGATGTCTTTATCTAAAAAGAAAAAAAGAAAACGTATAATATATCGGCATATTAATTCAAATATTCCCGTCACGTTTCATTAAGCAGACTAGAGAAAGATTTAGTCCATGAAAATGGTGACGCAATTGTCGAATTTATTATCGTATTTAACATAAAATAAATAAATTATATAATAACCATTATCATAACATCGAATAAACATAATAACAGTTTTACCACTCAACATTAACTATTACTAACATTAACTATACATAACTAAAATAATATTATAGTAAACAATGTCTAAAATCATGTGATCCAATTTGCGTAAACATTCTTGCATTGATAAAACGAGTCTTATGTCTTAATCTCGATGTTTATATTAAACAATATATATATATATAAAAATAAACTGTTTATAAACATAGAGACAAGCTGAACCTATCATATTTTCAAGTAAATTATAACGGTGTGTAGGTGGTTAATTACACGAAATGTACCGTTAAGGTTGTATCATTTGCGTGTAATATAACGTCCATTAAAGCTGGTTAAAAATAGAAGTATATTCGCACTGTTATATGAGAAAATATCATTTATTACTACTATTAGACTTTAGGTAATTAATAAGTAACTGGCAATGCATAGTTTTGGATATAAGTAAAGAACCAGTCATAATGTTGGTATGTTGTCCAGGTCAATATAAAATATAAAAAAATAATTTCAATTAACTGTTACTATAATGAGCTCACATAGCGATAAAGCTTCACTTTATAGAATGTACACGTTGTATAGAAAGTGTTTCGTAGAAATGTACCATAATATAATTACCTGTAATATTAGTTTGCTCTACTGGGGGACTACTTCTAAAACCGTTCGCCTTCACAGGACTGGGGCAGAGATCCTTTACAGTAGTATAATTGAGGGTATAACCGTTATCCTTTTTCACTGCAAAAATAGAAAGAAATACATTAATACTTAATTTAACTACATATTTTTTGTATTTTAAGAGGTTTTAATAACCTATTCACTACTACCTGTACCTTAAAATGTACATAATACCTTTTAATGTTCACGTTAGAATGTGGCCGAATGGCTTAATATTCGACTCTTCGGCAGTTTCAGATTTATTATCCTTAGGTAATAAATAATACATAAGCATTATATTTAATATCTGTTTATATTAAACTATAAAATATGTGCTGCCAATTAATAATGTTTCTAGTTTCGACATCAAATCGCGTGGCATATTTTTTGCAAACATAAAATAGGAAACATGGCTAGTGTAATTATCGTTATTAGGTGTAATTATTTGGAAACAAGTAAGAGTCTACAATAGAGGTTCTTCGAGAATGTTGTTTTAAAGGTTGATAACGTTCTGATGAAGCTTCTGGTTAGAGTTACAACCGTGCATAGACTATTTACTATCTGTTTGTATACTTATTTATCAAAAACGTATTGTAAACTAAATGTATCTTTTACTATTTAGGCAATCGAATACTATCAGTTTAACAAACTAGGAGAAAGTTCATCTCATAGTTAGTTATTGTAGCATATGGGTATGATATTCTTTAAGCTCTGCAGATATTGCAAGTGAGAGAGAACAATAAAGCTAGTGCTGAGATATTTTATTGGTCGATTAGAATTACTTTTGCTTAAACTATGAATAAGTATCGACTGTCCGATAAATATACTATTTATCAATAAAAACTAATTATTAGGACATAGTATTATAATTAATTTCAAGAACTAGATTCGTGTAATCGGTTTTTAATCACTAATACGTGTTTTGTGCTGTTAAATAAGTTTAAGTACGTCATAAAATTAGGTTGGTAATATGACAATCCATTTCCTTAATTCTTACGTTTCCCAAATTGTTTAACGTACTATCTTTGATGTATTTTGTTTATTACGGTGTATTAGTCATTTACGCAATCGATTTTAAATGTTAAAGTTACAGTTTAATTGGCACTTAATAGAAACTGTTGTAATTACATTAACATGTGTTTTGTGTTGATTAATGCTAGTTTTTGCGAATCACACATTCCGGTGTTTGTTAAAAAAATGTTTATTTTTATACATTATTCAGGAACCTGCCATGATGTAATAGTTTGTGCTATTTTTTATCATATTGGAAGGTTAAAAATATGTTTATATTTTACAGTTTTGTTTAATGCTAATAAAGCTAATGCTCCGTTTGATGGTAAGAAACCACTGATAACAGCTTATGGACACAATTAATATTTTAAAATGCGAAGCAAGTCTAAGAAACAGAGGTTTCTTTTACTTTGTTTAAAAGATGTAGCTTTAAAATGTTTAGGTATTTCGCCAGGTCGAACCTTATCCTCTTACAAAGAAGCCTCGGAGCCTCATTTAAGTCTTATAATATGTGATATGTAACTTATTCTCTTGTTCTTTGTCGTTACGCTCTTGGCAGAACGGTCGTGCTCGTCATGTCATACTATCAAAGGGGGCAGATAACATTCGCCTCATGTTGTTTCGCCAGCTCTTTCTCTATCTTACTAATCTACTACCATACTAATATTATGCATGCGAAAGTAACACTGTCTGTCTGTTACGGTTTCACGCCTAAACTACTGAACAGATTTTGATGATATTTGGTATACAAATAGAGTAGACCTTAAAGAACAACATAGGCTATCTTTTACTGTGATAAAATGTCGTAAAAGCGTTGAAAGTTTGCATAAAAAATCGTCAACGCAGAAGATTAAAATTTTATGCGATATAACCGACATTCACGCGGGCGGAGGTGCGAGCAACAGCTAGTAAGCTACAAATAGAGTGGAGTGGTACCATTGGTCCGGTCGTCCTCGTTGTCGGAGGCCTGCCGCTCGCCCGACGAGGTGGTGGCGTACCCGGAGGAGGGCGGCGAGGGGCGGCGGTAGTGCGAGATGCGCTGCTTCTTGGCGGCCGGCGGCTCCGCCTCCAGCCCGGCCGCCGCCGCCGCGCCCGCCATCGCGCTGGCGGTAGCGGCGCTCGCGCTGCGGACATTTCGATACGTGTTACACTCATTCAACTAATAATCGTCTCCTAATTCATCATAAGAGTTGAGCCAGGGATACACTTAGGGACAGACGTCCCACGATCACGTCAAGCAAAGCTGGACGGATTTGCTTGTCATATTTGGCGACATCGCGCGACTTATGTCCGTAGTGACGTCAGGAAAAGTCGCACAACTATATCTAGCGACATCAAAATTGAGTTTCGCAAGGCAGTTGATATCTTGACACCCGAGGTAGTGTTAAGCGAAGTCTTGCAACATTTATCCTCTAGTGAATCCCTAGCTTAGCTTTCAGGAAACTTTCTCCCACATACCTACGATAATGTTGTGTAACTCTCCGGCGAAGAGTTCTTCAAAGAGTTAAAAGGCTTTTATCGGGGTTGGTAACGCGCAAGTAATAAAACTTTTGGTGTTGCGAGCGTCCATAGACTACGGAAACTGCTTACCATCAAGCGAGCCATATTCTTGTTTGTTACCTTAGTTATATAAAAAGACACTAGAATAGCAACTCAGAACAACTGTGATGATCCTCGAGTAAGTACTGACTCTTAAAACTTAAAAAAAGGCTTTTAATTGTAACTTAAAGTAACTTTTTGAGTATTTGGGCATCAAACATAGGTAAACTATACTTACATGAGTTTAAAACGTGAAAGTCTCATGCACTTTAATTATGTAAATTTATTTAACTTATAAACATGATACAAGAATACACTTGGCATGATAATGGGCCATAACGTGCTACGCCTGGGCATATTTCGTACATAAACATTAACAACCGCAACATACATATTAAACTGGTTAAATATTATGTTCATAGTTATATCATACAGGCTGTTAACCGCGGCTTCGGCAGCATATTTGTTTTTATTCAGAATATTTTTTTTATTTTTTTATTAGCCTAGCGAAGTAACTCCACCTCGTCTGATGGTAACTAGTCAGTGGAATCCAGAAGTAGTGGCCACTATTCCAAAAGCCATCATCTGAAATTTCTGGTCTGGTGTCCATCTCCAGAATATAATCTTTTGCAAAATTTCATTAAAATTGTTTCATCCGTTTGGTAGTTAAAAAGGTGATAACATGTGAACTTACATTCAATTTAGAATATTATTATTAAGTATAGATAATATTACCTGTTATTAGGGAGGTTAGGGATCGGCAGCGGCGCTGTACTGATCCGTTTGCTCGCACTAGGAGAGGCGCGCGGTGAAAGGGAGTTGGCTGAATCGCTACTAAGCGGGGGCGTCAAGTTTTGAGGTTTCCGCCTATAAAACATACAATGATTATTTAAAAAAAATTGGAATCAAAACTTTGATAGTACCACCTTTGGTAGTACTAATATCACCAATCAGAGAACGACAGTTGAGTCCAAATTACACGCATGTTAGCTGGTCAAAATCATTGCTGTTAATCGGACCATATCAATATGAAGACATACAATAAATATGACATCATCTCCCTGTCGACTTCTTGGTAGGCAATGTCGTGTTTAGATATTAACTAGCAAGGACAGAGCGAGTCTGCATTGCTTGCTATTCAACATTTCTGTTACACCGGCACTTAGCTGCTATAGACAATTATCCAACAAGTAAACAGAAATATGTATTACCATTTTACCTCTTTCAATTTATACCTGTAGGTCACAATCAGCATTCCATCACTGGATTATAGTCCAGCTATCCTAGTTTTGATTTCTAAGAATTAAAATGTCATGCTGAGTATAAATACAGACCTCTTGAGCATACGTTTCTCTTCTTCAGTATAAAAGGGCCAATCTTCATTGACATCATTCCACATGTTCCTACGTAAGTGGTAACAGTTATCCTTGAAGATACTGATATGAGGCAGAATCTTGGTCACCAAGCTGCGCTCCTTTTCTTTGATACCTTCTGCAATGGTTAGGCCGAGCATTAATCAAGTTAAGTACGCGCCAAAAGCACTACGGGGTTCAAATTCTCCACTTACCACTATAAATCCTTGTGTGTAATTCGGGTTTCTTGAAGGGTTTCAATGCTAATAACTGTATAAGTCTTTCTCTGTAATAGAAACATTCAATATATTAATATACAGACAATATTATGAAAAATTTTGTTACTGTTATCTATTTTAATTAAATTTTGTAAATATGTACTAGACGGGTTTAATGAGCTGGAAAGCATTATAGACATTTTAATTTGAGGATGGTTTACTGCGAAGAACTGATTCTAACTGAGTTACGTTTGAGACGGCTTTTTTTAGCAAACTAAAAGATTCAATGCTTCGAAGAGAATATAAGCATTTGGTTCATCTAATATTGTTCTATCGGTGATTGAGGCTAAGAGAATAGTAAATATCTATGTTTTGGCCATTATTTTAGTCTTGTGCATAGTTGGTTAGTAAAAGTAATGATTAGAAAGTTAAAACTGGTTATTGTAGTCAAAATTTGGCTTGGAGTGCAATTAGTATTACATAACATTAACTTCGAAATATCTAAGTATGACACACTTCGAAGATATCATCGTATACGTTCATAAAGTTTAAACTATTAGAATGAGACAAGTATTTTCATCTCTATTGACACGTTGATATCACCTTGAACGGTATTTTCATTGCGAACAACAATGACTTGTACCGTCCTTGACTCTTAGTCCCTAGCTAATGATTATATTGCCTGCTATAATTCTGCTCAACTATGGGGAAACAAACTGAGCTTGACATATTATTGACGAACATGCTCAGTCCAGTCGTTCACAATACAAATATGAATAAAAAACTTAATTTTAAAAAACAAATGGCCACGATAATTGGCTAAAATGGCGTTGTTTTCAACACGATTACAATGAAATACGTAGAACGTTAAACTTTTTGACTTATGTGTCGAACAATTAAGCAACATCATAATTAAACAAGGCCATAATGTTTCATCATAACTGGAATGTATATTATTTCTAAGTAAATTATATAGAACGTAGACTTCTATGTACGTGTATTTTATGTACTAACGTAAACCACTGATCGTTTGAATATCAGCCACAAATTATCAAATTAGTTTTATTGCGATAACGATATCGATATGACGAATTTATCATAATACTGTTCTATAGTACAAGCTTCAATTTCGCGTATCATTAAAACGAATTTAAATATTGCGCTATGATATAAGAAAAGACCTATACTTCTACGTAGTAAGTTTAAGATAAAACGCTACTAATTGACATTACTATTACATCAACCGTATCACTTAGAGAGATGTTCTATGATCTCCATTGACGTTAACGACACTGACATAGGCCTCGAAAAGTGCTGTGGGTGTGGTCAAGAAGTAAATCAAAACAACTAAGACAAAATAATGATTTTATCTTTATTATAAATACCGATGATGAGTCAGGCAGATCTAATTATATAAAAAATATGGACATCTTCTACGATCTATGGTTTTAGAGTGATTGATTTAGTAAATATGATGAATCAATTTGAAAAAATAAATTTGATGTAATGTTGTATTTTCCAATGAAACATATAATAGATATCTAAAGCTATATCACAATATTTTTTTCTGTAATAGTGACACAATAAATGAAATGGAAGAGAAATTTTAAGTCTGACTAAGTACAGGCATTATCTTATCCAGGATCAAAATTTGTAGTTTAGCATTGTAAAAGTAGTGAAGAAACGATAAATCATACTTAATACTGTTGATGCACATAACGTACCTAATCTAATTAGTGAAAAAACCCGTAATTAGGACATAATTTTCAAACCATATTTTTGTATCTTTGTAATTAGTGGAGTAGACTAACAAGGTTTTCTTACTACATTCTTCCTCTTTCCGCATTCAATGTATTTATTATGTTTCTGTATTTCTTAGGCAGGCTTACGTAGAACAAAACTCTAATGATAACTTTGATTAGTTGAATGAATGTAAAAAATGTAACTGCTTACTATTGGTACAACTGCTTGTCAGTAGGTATGGGTGTCGAATACTCGCCGTTAGGGTGTAGGTATAATACTAGACCATTATTTTATCTTAAAACTTTAAAAAAAGCAATACTCGTAATAGTGCTGTTGACTATCTGTAATTTTATATTAGTGTAAGAAAAGATGCAATTGTGTGAATAAGAGTAACTAATTATATCTATAATAAGGAAGGACTACAGGTCACAATTGCTTGCTGTTTGAGTAAGCATTACGCAATGGTAGCAAAGTCTGTCTTTTGCTTTGTGATTTCACGAGCGTAATCGTAACCAGATATGATTGGAGCAGTTCAATACAAGTGGCAGTACTAAAACAAGCAGCTACATGTATTAATAGCATAGGTAGTGGTAGTAGACAGTGACTTACTTCAAGGACCGCCTAGTGAGATCCGGGTTGGGGGGTGGCCGTTGCGGCTGGTGCGGGTTGGTGTGCAGGTGCTGCGCGTAGAGCTGGTGCGGCGCGGGCGGCGGCGCGGCGCGGGGCGCGGCCGGCGGCGCCCGCTCCGCCCGCTCCACCCGCTCCGCCCTCTCTGGTCTGTCGGACCGCTCGGGTCGCTCGGGCCGCTCGGCTCTGTCGGGTCGCTCGGGCCTGTCGGGTCGCTCGGGCCTGTCGGGCCGCTCGGGCCTGTCGGGCCGCTCGGGCCTGTCGGGCCGCTCGGGCCTGTCGGGCCGCTCGGCCCGTTCGAGCCGCTCCGCCCGTTCGACTCGTTCGGCCCTCTCTGCTAATTGCGTTGCACCAGAGTACGGGTGTGAGGCACGCAATTTAACGCGACGCCCGATGTCCGTCTGATTAGGTTTAATCACGCGGGTGCTGAAATATGACGGATACGGTGAATTGAGGAAAGTGAAATTTATCATCCAAATTAGGAAATCGCTAGTTGTGATTACCTATATCGTAGTGCAGTTTATGTTTTAATTATTTTGTGGAGCTCGAGTGTAGGCTTCATACTTTAGTATTAATGTCGTAATGATATTGAGTAATAAACTGGACACTGTTAACTTGTTTTCCTGTTTATATTATATATATACTTCATCTAATGTTATGGAATAAGTATTTTTTTATTATTTAATCTTCTTTCAGCCAAAATGAGATTATTTTTAATAACATCAACAAATATTTCCTGCTGTTCAGCAGTAGACAAAAGAAAAACAAACAAAAATGTCCATAAAAGCCAACTCAGTTGAGATTTAATAAACTTCATAACGAGATTAAAATATATTCGCCTATTACGCTTTTTTGACGACATAATGTTCTATTATACCCCAGAAACTTTTAACTGAGAATTTCTCACCAATCATTTGCTAACTGTGGTGACTTGTCATTTCCTGATGGTACATATAACAGTGACGGTCTGTAGAGTCGTTAATCTCAATAATTACATCATTGTAGTTTTAAGTGCAACTGGCAAGTAAATACTAACCATTTACTCTGCTCCGCGGCAACTGTTCTCGCCATACGGTCCTTGGTCGCCTCATATGAGTCGTCATTGGCCTGAACGCGCATCCTGCGTGGTAGTGGCCCGCACGACTCCAAACGTCGAGGGCCTCCACTTCGGACGCACTCGAACGCCTGGAACACATTCATATCAGATTACTATGGTGGTAGGTTTTAAGAATACCTAAATACAAATAGGCACATGCTTAGGTACCTATATCAATTTACATAGGAATATGCCATAGAAAGGGATGTGGTTCCGAAATCAGAATACATACGTAACTCATTTATTTGGTGAAAAATTTACGACTAAGTTTGTAAAAGTCGTAAAAAAATTTCAAGAAAGCTCGGTACACAAAACTACTTCATTACTTTTCATAATGAGCCCATTTATTTCATAACATTAAGCAGACAAAAATAGACGCAATCTCTGTGAAATTTACACCGTATATTTACAAATAGGCACATGCTTAGGTACCTATATCAATTTACATAGGAATATGCCATAGAAAGGGATGTGGTTCCGAAATCAGAATACATACGTAACTCATTTATTTGGTGAAAAATTTACGACTAAGTTTGTAAAAGTAAGTCGTAAAAAAATTTCAAGAAAGCTCGGTACACAAAACTACTTCATTACTTTTCATAATGAGCCCATTTATTTCATAACATTAAGCAGACAAAAATAGACGCAATCTCTGTGAAATTTACACCGTATATTTACATGAATACCACCCTTCAGTCCTGTGACGAAAGAAAACGCTCATGCATCACGATAGGCAACCTTGCCTTTACACTAAATGCCCGTTTGGAGTCCAGAGCAAAATTTTGCACACTACTAAAGATGGTAGCTAGTACTACGTCCCACGCATAATATTTATAGAACTACATTGATAAATGAATTAAGTATTTCTGTTCTACTCAAAATAATATTTAGAATACAAAAAGTATAACGTTAAGGCTCTTTGTGATGCAATGTATGCGCTGAGCGACTGAATTCGCACTTTCTAACGGGTGTTGGGTAACGTTCTTAGCGACCCGCGCCATTGCATTCCGATCCAAGTAAAATTTCCATTATTTTGCAAATACTGACCACGAGTACACTATAATTTGAAAAAACTAAGAAAGGAATACAGTTGTTCATGATGTATGTTTGATATAATGATTTAATGATTAATTATTTCGTGGAAACGTACTTGCCGTAAAATTATAAGCATATAATTATTCAGCCAATCATGGTTTGGTTATGAAATTAGCACTCTGTTTATACTTTGTTTAAGGAAAACTAAGGTAAGAAATACGTTAAAGGATTTATTCAAAGAAATAATTTACTTTGTGGTCTTCAGTTATGTACCTATATTAAGTTGAAAAAGTCTGTGTCGCAATTATTTGAGGCAAACAAACCAATGGACGGGTAGAGTTTTACAATTTTAATGAGTTTTGTTTTAATAACAGTTCTAAGCTGTATAAAGGTTTTATATATTTAGTACTATTAACGGGATAAAAAAGAAGAATCTGAATCATAATCAATGAACATTCATCAGCTTTATTAACCTATCAATTTCACAAAAGTAGATGCACACTAGCTTTACAACTTTCTTTCAATGGATAGGAGGTTTTGCATTTGTTGCAGATCATGCACAAAGTGTTTTATTTCAATTTCTTTACTTTAGGCATCGCGTATTAATGTATCAGGAACATCACGGCCTTAATTCATAGCATTACCTGCTACTGAAAAATTATTGCCTGCTCATTATAGCTTTTACACACTTTTTTTATACACTTTGGGATGCTACGAATAACTACCTAAAATTAAAATAGTAATAACCTCGAAATGGTTCATTAGTTTTTGTTTTTCATAAGCTCTATCTATGATTTGTTTGATCTTTGGGTGATACGATAGAAGTACTTTTGACTAAGAAAAACCATTCTAGGTCAAAGAATTGTTCTATATAGTTAGCTGTGTGGCGCACAGGTAACCTAGGTTGGCATGATGCTATAATAATTATCTAGTACTCTATGTGGCCTGAAAATACTCAAGACTGCAGACTGACTTTTTTAGTATTTTTACTCATAATCTAAAGCCAAAATATTAAAAATGCCGGTAGAAAATATTCAGGGCATAGTCGAGACGCCACACGTAAACTCTTACAAATTTGTCGGCCACGCAATATATTATCGTTTGCAACTGTTCCACGACCCACTAACTAATGCGTCACTACATGGGAGAAGCATAGAGAATATTAATGAGATGTATCAGCTGATCGACAGAATATATGGTTTTGTATTTATAAGAGAGAAATCAAACCAATCAAAACTCTCTTTTAAAGTCTGGTGTTAATTTTTGTTTTCAGTTAAGGTTAACCAAAATGTATTAGAAATACCGGCCAAAATGCCTGCCACACAACTGCCGAGTTTTACATTGTAGAGCTTTAAATAAGAAAATGTTTAATATAAAAATATCTGAAGAAAAAAAAATTGACCAAGAAAGGAAAGTATATAATTATCTACGTCAAGAGTTAACACTAGCTTCACAATAAGTACCTTGTTAACCTAACGATTTATGTATGTCAAGAATGATAACGGTGATAAACTTAAATTGTGCAACATTTATAATAACAATTATTGATTTAACATTGAATAAAAGTCAAATGCCACATTATACTAGTATTACTAAAATTACTTTGTTTGCACAGAATTTTCACGTCGTTTAATTAAAATTTCGAGGCATTTTTAGCTTACGTTATCTTGCAGATTGTTAGATGATTTAAATAAGTAGATACTAATTATCACATACAACTACAGTTACAAGTCAGAAGCTTAAGAAATCTTTACACATTACTTCATTACTAATTTAAACATCGAATAGTTTCCGAATATTTCCATCCTCCGCGTAAGTTTAATATTATTGATTATCATCGCGATACCCAATACCTACATTAAATACATTAATTTGAGGTTACTACATTTTTTATTTTACCATTCATAAAGGGAAAGCTCTTGTTTCCTTAAAACAAACTCGATACTATAAAGCTTTAAATCACAGGTAGTTAGGGTAAATAATAAGATTTTTCTACCTTTCTGATATCTTGTTATAATGATAAGCCTGTTTAAATTTTAAAAATATCTCTACGTATTAAAATAACACATTTATTTAAAATTCTATACACGGAAGGTTTTATAAGCTCTGAAATGCAAAAATACAATCAAGTTTTAAACATGTTGACTGATATTTAACCTTGATATTTGATACTTTCCGAGCAACAAGGCATTAGTGCCACACAATATTTGTATTATTATTACATAATTATGTATTTAAATATTTCAGACATCAGATACATTATACCTGCTCTACAGTGGCCGTAAATCTGCGTCAAGCCTGAGTATGTATGTAGGTTCGAGAGGACGTTTTCTGTCGTCGTCTTTATAATTTAAATAATGACATGTGCATTATTATTATTTAATATACATCCGCATTTACGCCTGTCTACCAGGTGTCAATCGAAGTTTTTGAGATGGTTTTTTGCAGTACCCGACTACCCGCAAACTCAATGATGCACCTGGTGTTGTACGGTATTTGCTTATCATTAGGTGGGTTGTATGTCTGTTTTTCATCAAATAAGCAATAACCGGTGCTAAAATTGCTAAAGCCGTAATAAGTGAGGCTCTAATCAATTCTAATTGAACTGTATCTCATCTTTTTAAGAACTAGTAGCGTTTTAAAGGCAACTTAGTAGAAATGTTGATATAATACTGCAGACGCGTCGATCTTTAGTATAAATTCATGTGTAAAAATTTGAAAAGATTAAATTTCACTTACTGTAATAATTCATTGTAATGTGTGCCAAAATGTTACACTAAAAATACAATTTATTGTAAGAATGTGAAATCTAATGCCATATTAACAACCAATGTAATATGAAGTGTATAATTTTAATTATCACTATTACAAGTTTTAATATTTTCTTTATTTTTCAATGTTAGTATTAACTGATCGTCCCTAATTAGTTCAATATTAATTATAAACTAAGTACTAGTGTTTACGTTTTTACCAAATAATAGTTATTTGTACCTATTATCATTAAATAATAAAAAACTTTCTGTTTCTTTTATTGTTCGAGTATCAATATTAGTAACAACTGTACTCAGTGTATGTTTAAACGGATGTGGTTACCCTCAGTTAGGGACAAATGGATTCGAGATAGTGGTTTTGTTATTGTATTTGGCATTCTTTCTATTTGCTATTAATTAAAACATTAAATGTAATAAGTTCGGTAGTATAGTTTGAAATGCATAATGCGGCGAGGCTGCGGAGGGTAAGAGGTTCAGCGATTACACCATGTTCGTCATCAATATAAGCATAACGTCAGAGATAATGAACCACATGTGAAAGAATTTAATAAAATTTTACATCTATGATTCCAATTACTAAATCAATCCGTTAGTTCGTATAAGTTACTGTGTATTATCTCGGTTCCCCGTAATAGTACCTACGCATATACATTCCATACTAGATTACTGCCTCCATAATTATGTAACAGATTATCGTCATTTATCTAGTTTTGGTATATTTTATACGTTGTTTTAAATCCACTTCTCTCTAATGTTTCGGTATCATTCTAACCATGTAGACTTAAAATGTTGTCTTTATATCATTTGAACGTACGGTTTGTCATTATCTTTAAGTTAAGAATGTTTCTTCTGTGTATTATTACCTGATTGTTTTGAATTATACCTACTGACGATGAGATAATTTTTTTCCTTGCATATGCGATTAAAACACCGTGGGGACAAATATTTATACATATATTTAAACTTTTATACATATACGCATATTATTTAGTCTTGTGGCCCTTTGGACCCATAAAAATGTTTTCGTCCTAGCCCGGTGACCTACAAATTGTAAACGCCAATGTACTTCTTGTATTTCATAAATAATGTTTAGCAGAGCATGTCAAGATAAAAAAAAATAAGTAAAATATTATGTACTAACTCTATGTATGATAGTTTGATAATGCCCGCATGACGTAAAACACCGGTTTTTAATCAAGGTGAACTGGGATGTATACTCGATATGATTAGGTACGATTCGTTATAATTAATATGATGACATATTTTAAACATACAATCTCAAAAGTTAAAAACGTGATCGACTAAAAATAAAGTATTTAGAGCGAAGAAGTAGGATCTGTGGATTGAAAAAAGTAAGTGTGAGAGAGATTAACTTAATTACTTTTCGTTGAAACAGTAGAGCATTTCAAGCTTCATCATTAGCCTGATCTATCTATTGGACGTTCTACTGAACATAGGCCTCTCTCATCGAACTGTTTCCATGGAAGCCAAATAGTGGTACAGAATGTAAAAATATATCAAACTATATAAAAGTAGCAACTCAATATAATATAGGTACTCTTTAATGTCTGAACTTTGTACAAACTCTACCAAACTGTAGTTAAAGGTAAATATTATCTTAGCGGGTATTTTAGTAAAATTTAGTATTTGACTATTTTACCTGTGGACCCTCCATTTCTGCATTACTGTTGATGCTGAAGAGAAACGTGGCTTCGCCGGATTGCGCATTGCCACTGGCCGGCGCCGGAATGGAGATTTTCTGAAATAAACAGTAAGGCTCATGTTAGATTATAAGTAGGTATAACATAGAGACATAGTTCCAATATTATTTTCGACGAAGGGCCCGGAATACTACGAGATCTTAGCATCAGTTTTTCATCGGCAGAGGGATGATACAACTTATTAAAATTACTGTAAAAATCAAGAGCGTAATATATTAAGATTGCATTCCTCTAATTAATGTGAACAACACGGCGCGGGTGTTTATGCCCTTATCAACAAAATATAAACAATGTCATTCAGTTCACGTGACATCTTTATGAAAAACAGATACAGTAAACATAATTTATAATCGAATTCGATTCTGAGCATCAGCAATCAGCAAACAAAAACGGTCCTTAAATTTGTAAAAACAAATAATGTACATTTTATACTTTGAACACAAGACAGTAGACCGGTTACTTTTATGGTCAAGCCATATATAAAAGTTGTGTCCTTGGACGCTAACCCGACTACTGTACCTCTACTGTGTACCCTGTGCACCCTATACAATATTTATTAAATACTTTCTTTTTTATGGGAAAAATAATGTACGAAGAATTGTGATGTGTGAATAAGCTAAGTAAACAACATAAAACATGATGGCTCTTTCCGATCAATTGCTAAAATCGTGTAGCGCGATTAAATAGATAATTTAATTTTAATCGAAGTAAAACTGTAAGACAAGGTGGTAAGCACGTGAATAATTTGAAAAGAATTTGTTTTATCGCGTATTTAAGACTTTAGGATTGTGACGTGGGAAATCTGGCACGAGATCTTGTGTGAATCATACATATAAAACGTGTAAATTACTATGGGGTTATTTGAAGAAACAAAATGCATAATCTAGCAAGTACTGAATTATATTTATATTATATTATATATATATTTAATATACTTGTCTACCTGTCACACGCCTTTGATAAAAAAGAAACAGAAATCATATGAGAAATCAAAGCCGTTTCTTATTACATTTCCAAATAAGGCTGACCTGGGCCGCTAGACTTAACGTAACTACAGCTGCATGAACATAGATACATTAAAGTGTAGGTATAATGCACAGCTCATGAAGTGAGTATGACTTTCATCTGGTATGGCAACGTCGCATCTACAGACCCAATGAGCGTATCGCACCGTTTCACCATTAAGTAAGCTACTTCTAAATTAAAATATTGTGGCGATATTAATAGTGTTAACTAAATACGAATAGGTAAGATCAAAAAAACACCCAACTTTCGGAATCCGTTTATTGAGGTCGCTACGAGTTTATGGTTCGCTACGCAGTGCCAGAAAAAACAAATGAACTCAATTTATTTTGTCAAGATTTCCCACTTCTTTTTCACAGATGCTACAGAAATCTGACACGTAAGATAGACGACGGCGAAAAACGATAGCAACGTGTCTTTTTTAAACTCAAAATGTGTTTTTTCGGTGGTAGTGTTTCATTTTATTTGTCTAATATCGAGCTTGTAGTATCCAGGCGTGTCTTATTTGGTATGGCACACACCTACATGCGTGGCCGCGAGTCGCTCTAAGGTCGTCTCTGACAATGTGTGCCAGCACCACAATGCCAGGCAATTAACCTATTAAAGAGTGTGCCGCGAAGTGGATACCGATGGAGCAATAACCCGAAAATCCCACCGCTAACGTGTTGTCAAGTACTCGAAATTACTTTTTCAATGTTCTTCCAGATTCAATTCGCCTCGTGTTCTAAAAATGCCTCACCAAAAATTTCTTGATTAAATGATACGATTAAGACATTGTAAAGAATGATAACACCAGATCTGAGGTATTATAGAAGCAAAGTGTGCCTACAGATGATGAAGTTAAATGTTTTCATTTTAAGTACCTACTATAACATAATATGTTGTTTTACTTGAAATGTTACGTAAAATTTTCAGATTTCTGTAAAAACCAAGTCAATAATGCACAAAGCGACGATGTCCATCACGCGATTTACGTCTGATAAACACAAGGTAAAGACATAGAGCATAATATGGAATTATGGAGCTAATGAGGAAAAAACCCGCTACAAGCGAGTAGCAGTGCGGGGAGCGCGGGGCGCGGCTTTCTCTGCGCCACAGCCGACCGATATAAAGAGCGCCTCGCGATGGAACACTTCGGCATTCGGTCAACAGCCGTCTCGCCCGCATCATCTGTTCCTTCCATGGTTTCAGTTGTTTCGCTTTGCCGCTTTTAAAGACCGATTTTTGTGACTGTCACTAATACAATAACATAATACATGATTTGATAGTTATTTATAGGTGAATAGTCTAACCATCTGCGAATTGTATCATGTCAAGGTCGTCGCTTTTATTGTGTCTTCGAATGAAGGTCGGGCAACATCGTAGAGACCGGAAAATGGGTATATTCGAGGAAATCCGCCGTCCGTTTTTCAAGGCATTATTGAAATACCGTTTGGTCAATTAATTTGTAGGTGCCATCAGACTATTTAAGATCGATGTGGTATAACTCTCGCGCTTACGTCATTTTAAACACTTAGAAACAGCTGTTTTCAGTTAAATTCTTATAATTTTCGATTGTGGCTGAGATTTCTTTATTGTGTATTACCCGTAGTGCGCAACATTTGTGCCTTTTGTTGGTTACCTAATTTCACAGCAAGCGGCGAGCTGTACACAGACTTGCGAAGTGAGAGGCCGTCGCAACCGGTCCGTTCGGCTCGCTCGACCGGCAGATATACAACTACGTCGTAGATGAGAGTACTCGGCGCGGGATTGGCTTCTATGCTCACGATTTGTACAACAACTAACATACTTAAATATTTCATAATTGGTGTTTCGTTTTTAGGTAATCGGCCGCGGGACTTTATAGAATACAAAACGGATTCATATTCAATGTATAACAATTCCACGGGACAAACCCGGACGCTAAGCCAGCGGTCGTGTGCCCCTGCCTCGAGTTAACGTTTGTATCTCAATGACGTAACAACGTGAAGGTGGCTCAGGGCGTGCGATACAAAATGAGTCTTAATCGAAAACACAGTTGGAACATTATTGTTTGTACCTAAACTGGCATGTCAGTGCTGTACAATAATAAATGGTTCACTTCAACTCGAATCGTAGCGGGAAATCCACGCGACTGTCTTGTGATCCATGTTAATTGCTTGCAGACTTGTTATTTTCTTTACTTCATGATATATGATAATGTATATTGGCAACGATTATTGCAAACTTGTTTACATTTCGAGCATCAAGAAATGCTGGTATACGGCATGTATGTAAATGAGTAGGTAGCTCAACATACTCTGTCATAAAACCACGTACGTTCAATTGCAAGTTTTACCCTAGTGGTCAACAACTTAAAGGGTTGGATAACATAAAGGCTAAGTTGAGTTTTTCATAAACGTGAGAAGTAGAGCTATCTTTAGGTAAACAAACGAATATGGCAAGTAGCTGACATGTTGATAAACAATGTTCAGTTGAACAAGACGTTTTCCGTTTAATGTTAAAACAAGAACTGTCGAGAACTGTTGAGAAAGGCAATTTTATATTAACATTATGGAGAGCAGTGAATTTGGCAATGCGTTCGCGGAAGAAATTGTTCTAACACAATTTACTAACGGTAATAGTCACTTTCATCGCAGCAGACACATTTAAAGGCGAAGTGAGTGGCCAGTTATTCGTGAGGTTTCTACGATACTATTTGCATATTCGCCGACTTTCTAATGGACGATGCGGCCGCTCTTGTCGCAATCGTCGGCAGCGGTGAGGTAACACCGATTCATTTAATTATATACTTATATTGAAAAAAAAACAGTATTCAAGACTCGTGCCATTGTTGCCATTGAACAGTGTATGCGCTGTCTAGTTTCGGTTTTTTCGCTCGATTCACGCACGCTCATTGGCCAGCTCGAGGCTCATTAAAAAGTTGCGTTCGAAAACTAGAATACCTCGCTTTTACGTTTATGTGCGATTGATAACATTTTTAGTCAGCTTATTGAATCACGAAAAAATACAAGCAACGCTGAAACGAATAATTACAAGCAATGCAATTTTCAATTTCTTAGTAAACACCCGGTATTAATACGTTGCGAAATTTTACAGTAGCTATAATCCACCGCCTTGTCAACAAATTGATTTTTACGTAAAGTTTCTATTGCGGTGAATGAACTATGTTAATTATTTGCGCGTGGTAAATGATTAGATTACTGTACCCACTCAGGCCACTTGAGCGTGCATTATGTTATCGCGACTTCCTATACTATAGATATGAACGATTACGTCAAACTTTTAAGTTATCTTTCGCATAGTTCGGAATATATGATATTTACAGAATGTAGCGCACGAGAAGGACATGCGAATATTTAATATGTCAGTTGCATTGTAAATATCACGAGCGCGTTGCGGTTGACGGGTGGGTCTTTGCAAGGATTCATTCTGGTGCCGTTCTCCTTCGCGGCGGCCGCTTGCGACCTTCCGCCAGAGGAGGGGCACCTCTCACCGGCAACGTGACTGCAACCACGGCCTTACGTCGCGAGGCTGTATCGAAACCTGTACGTAACGAAGCTCTTTCCAGCGGTTACTCAACGCCCGATAGTTCCGTCGATACATACATACATACTTGCTTCGGCGTACACATCAACAGATCACGTGATTACCTTGCGTAACGAATTATTGCCGTCACACCTTTTGATACAACGTGAAATACATAGAAATCTTTCATTATTGAGACACATAATAATGGTGAAACTATTAACAGAGTTGCGAAAACGGCATTATAATTATCATACCGTTCCCTTCAGAGGTACGCATCACTTTAGACTTTAGATGTTTCTCATTATCAATACTTTATTTTTTTCATAGCGCTATGAACGCTCCAAGTTTAATGGGAATAACGATAGTGAATTAGTACGGATGAAAACTTATGCGAGAGATCGTTTCATCAAAAACAATGGTAAGTAAAAGGCGAATACATGTTCCCACTAATGAACGATGAAGCTATTGTTTAAAGCAGAGTAACTTATTCACTTTTACTAACTATCAAACAAAATAACAACTTATTTTCTCATTATACAAAAACACATTAACCGACATAGAATAAGTAAGATTTTAGTGGTTGCTCAATAACCAAGTGAACGAAATGTTCACAATAAGTGCAATCAGATAGAATAAAAAAGAAACATAAAATAACAAGCGTCACACACGCATATTTACGTATACAGAACAAACAATTTAATTATGGCATGTTATTTACTACGACTTATTTATGCTCTATATCACAACTCGAGACGATTTATCTTGTGACGTCACTTTTGTGGGGAGGAAGATGCAACACCTCAAATGTAGTGGATGTACACGCCTACAAAAACAAGAGAAATCTAGTCTATCTAGTAGGTACTAGATGGTAGTGGTTCAATATTCGCGATTCGCAATTCCTTTATTAATATATGTTATAATAATATAGGAATTGCGAATGGTATGATTCCGAAACATTGCATTTGAAATCGAATGTAGATACTCTTATGAAATATTATAGCTAAAAATTTTTTTTATAAATTAGAGAAGCACTGCTGATAGACGGCCATTTAAACTTACTTTCTATAATTCAGCAAAAAGTAAATGACACGAAATTGACTGTACTTAATCGGATTACAAAGAACATCAACAAAAAGCGAAATTATTTGACAACCGGTGGTGTAACATTTCATCAGGTTTTATTTTCAAGTATGTATAAAAAACTAACAGGAAAACAGATTTCATGAGATATAGCAATTCAAAATGTAGCATACTGATGAGAAAGGGGATTGACCGAGGTTATTTCCCTCAGGACCCGAGACTCGACTCACACGTAAAGCTTAGGCGCAGATAATTTTTCCCAGATAACATTTATTTATGCAGATCAGCGTCATTTTCTAAGATCATATTTATATTTTTAATTGAGTATTTCAAAAATATTTATATTACTTCAAGGTAGTCGAAACTGTCGATGCAATATCTGACGCACAATATAACGACGAGACCAGATAATGTCGCAAGTATTTAGATCAAGGTGCGAAACACGCGTTCGAGAGTCGAGATCGGATCCGAGGAATTTTTGTTGAAGATCACGCTCGCGATCATATTGAAGCGCATAAATTCATTATGAAACCAAAGCGGAATACAGTATTAGAAATTATTGTATAAAACGAGAAATACAATCGAGTCGATTGAATATTCAAGCGGTCAATATTTGCACAAAAAGATTTAATAAAATGAAACTGTGAAAGCTAGTAAATTTAAATACGGAACCGCAAAGGGTAAATTAATTAAATTCTAAAATATATTGTATTATCGAACAAAACACAGATAACGGCTGTATGCTGATACTGAAACAAATGCACATTACCTATATATTAAACACTAGTTATCAGGGAACGTACTAGATACTTCCAAGCGCTAAGCTGATTGATTAATGCAATTTTACTGGCGCAACTCAACGACAGATGACACCCGTTTAACGAGGAAAAGAAAGAAAACAGATAGGACGCCCAGAACTCGCAAATGTTTTTTCCTCGGGAATCAATTGAAGATAAAACGAAATATTGTGTGTAAACGTTAAGATCCAGAAAAATCTAGTGGCATAGATACGGCGCCGACGCGACGTGACGCCGACCACGCCTCCCGTCTACGGCTTTATATTACGCCTACTATTTTATTATTGTGGCTATGACCGACGAGGACGTCATTATTGATGTAGAGAAGACAAATTTCGCACAAGTGCTACTGGTACATAGGCCTCGCTATCTGTTTTAACTGTATAGAGTTATAAACCATATTCTTTTTAGGCTGAATTACCTATTTTAAAGGAACATTTTGTTGACAATAATCACGACATAGACAGATTAGTTTATTAAATATCATAGTTACTATGCTATATTTAAGGTAGCTAGTAAACTGTTACGAATTGTTTCTGATGCATTTTAAATCCATCATATCTTTAGTAATTACATGCAGAGTGCGACCGGTGCGGTGTCAAAGTTAACAATGGCTTGAACTGAATGCTAATATAATAACCAAGTATAATTATGTATTATGAGAATAACCCCCAGTTTCTGAAAGGCTGATCAACGAAAATTAACTAATCACCTGTTAAATCTCATGTAAAGTACCAATTGGGTTGCTAAAAGCATGAATAATTAGTCTAATTTCATGTAATTAGTAACTAATTAGATCAAATTATACTAATTATCCATAGTTTTAGCATGCTTTCAGGTACTTCACATGAGATTTAACAGGTGATTAGTTAATTTTTCGTTGATCAGCCTTTCAGTAACTGGGGGTAAGCGTACTAAAACTAAAACAGTGCACTAATGAAATATATGTTCCTTATTAAGTTTAAACTTTTTTTGCAATATATAAAAGCGTCGTAAAGTAGGATTCTAATTTAATGTAACCAAGTGTAGAGAAATGATAGTAAGTAAATTATTAAAAATAATTAAAAAAAAAAAACCGACTTCAAACGAGAAGGAAACTAAAAAGTTAAAAATAAGTTTACTTAGCAGAAAGTAATTCGTATTTTGATTTAGTTAATCAGAAATGATTTAATAAGTATTTTATAATTCTGAAGTTGGTGCCAAGTAAAACAATAACTAGGTACCTATAGGTATTACCAATCTTAATTTGCTATTGTAGTAAGTAAGGTTCTAAAAGTATTTGCGTTTTATTTTACGATTTTCAGTGATGGGTGGCTAAATTTTGCTTAGGTATTATTTTTGTACGAACTAAAAATTTTGGCATATTGAACCGTATGAAGTAAGCCCGACATGACTGCTGTTAAGGAATTCTCTCGACTGTCTATGGCACCTGTAACGGCAGTTAAAACCCATATGGGTGCAAAGTTCTCATCATTAGTGAGTGATTTAAGTCCAAACACCAAGTAATTGCTGTAAATCGTTGTCGAGTTCTCTTGACTGTCTTTCGACTCCATCATCAGATCGACACCAAACCTTTACTAAATAGAAGCGCCTTAAAATACTTAATGCAAAAAGTAATAAATGCACTAGTCGCCAGTACGATTTTCGAAAGTTTCCCGCGATTTCCCTGGGATGCCATCATCAGATCCTGGTTTCCTTATCATGGTACCACACTTGGGATATCTACTTTCCAACAAAAAAAAGAATCATCGAAATCGGTTCATAAATAACGACGTTATCCGCGTACAAACATGAAAAAAAAAATACGGTCTAATTGAATAACCTCCTTTTTTTGAAATCGGTTAAAAATGCATAAAATAGAGAGTGGATTTTCTTATCTGTGTAGGTAATAATTAGACAATTTAATTTGTATTTCAAGCATTGATATCATGAGCTCGAGAGAGATAAAATATCTGTCTATATTGTAGCCGGAGCCTAAAAGGCAAACAACGATAGCGAATAAATAATACACACAATAAAGCAGACAAATTGACTGCGAAACTACGCCCGGTGGCTGAATTCAATATGCCGCTGAATCGAGTAGGTGCGCCGGTTTATTGTTTCCAGGCGGATATATCATGAACCAACTTAACATTTATTTTATCAATAAGCCAAAAAAGAAAGAGAGACAATAAATGTCACTCGTATCGGAATAGACTTCTAGATAGAGAACAAGTTGTTTGAACCTAAGAGAACTTCACGCTGAAGATAGCAACAGCGATTGTTATTTGACTACAAATGGAGGTATAATAAGAAAGCCTAGAGACTGTTGGAAATATTATTGTATGTCTAGTTTTCTATTGCACTACTTACCACAAAAATGTTCAAGCATACGTTAATATTATTATAATGTAGGTATTTATTTACTAATATGTTTTATGAGGTTGAAGTAAACTTAGCAGTCATTTTAATGCCAGTCTGATGGTAGTAACTATACATTATGTAAGTAATTTATTTATTAAAATTTAAAATTACAAATTTTGTTCATTTTATCTATGGTTTATAATAACATACAAAAATTGTGTTTTTTCGTAAACGTCTAACGTGATAAATTAATGAATACAAAAGTAAGTCGTACTTCTAATTTGCGGCAAGCCGTAAAATTTTCACTCTCACAATCAGTAAACATACCCATTCACTACGACTAACATAGGCCACTGTAAAAAGTAGATAAAGCATTTGTAAACGAAATTAAAGAACGTAACGATATTGTGAATTGGAATAATGATAGACGTGGCTATTAAATATACGTAATGAGATGTAAATATAAATGTATTAATTGGCTAATGTATAAATGTTAAGTATATTATGAAGACATGATTGGAATAAATGAATTAGCACTACGAATAACTGCTGGTCTCTAGTTGGGCTAATATAATATTTTGTTGTACCTATATCGGGCGTTACGAGTGTTACGACTAAACCGGCCAACAGAGCGAAAACAATTGTAGCCAAAACCGGTTACCTCACAAGTCAAGAGTCGGTGTTCGTGTGATTATAAGATACTCCTGAAACGCTATATGCAAATAATAGTAACTGTTATTATGACGTTACAATTGCAACTAAGTATAATATAAGTAAATCATCTGTTTAAGTATTTCTCATGCTTCTACTGACTCTCTAATCTTGACGTTTCTCGAAAAATACCTTCACTAAAAAGATACTTAATTTTCTTCTTTAGATTGACTTTTAATTATATTTTTTATTCCTTGTACTCAACAAAAACTTTTGTGTGTTGTACGGTTTTATAATTTGGCTGTATTGTACTGTTATCTTAAGCAATTCACACAAATGCTTATCTAGTTTTTAAAAGTGAAAACTTGTAATTGGCATCCTAATATTCTAGGGTCCAGCTATTCTATTGGTTTAGCTTACTAGCAAGTCTTTCATATAATACATAAATAAAAGTTTACAGAAAAATACCTAAAACTGAAATGGTCCAAATGAAGAATATTGTATTTTCTGTCAGCGTCATACTGAATTGTAAATGTAGAAATCGGTTCAATAGGGTTGTTCCGTATTGCAAAGATTGCTTTGCAATCCATACTCTTTTTTTGGGCATATTTATTTTATTCAATTTTTTTTTTGAAAATAATTATGTTAACGATAAAATTACTTTTTAGTACCTACCTACTTATTTAAATAAAAAATTGCATGTTTATTAAAAAAAACGGTCAAGTGCGTGTCGGGCCACGCTTAGTCATAGTGTAGGGTTCCTTCGTAGTATAGATGGGCAATATGCGTAGATATAACAAAAAAGTGAGTTTCTTAAAATTAATTAAATAATCAAACAGGCTCACATAAAGTTACGTATAACATACCATACCTTGCGCACCCTCTGGGTTTCTATTATAAAGATTTAGCCGATTTATTAATAAAAAAAAATGTTCAATTTGTTCCCGAGTACATAATACTACCGTAGGAAAATCTTAAAACCGCGATTCAAAATATCGATAAAATCGATTAACGCCATCTATTGTTGTGATCAGAACTAAATCCTTATTGAACTGATCTAGAAAAGTCCTTATTTATAAGTTGATGTGCATTATTTGTATAACTCGTTAACTTGTAAAACCTACTTAGCCGTGATAGTTTTCGTTTGTTTTTGTTTTTTTTTTATTCAGAATGTACATCCTATAATCTAATATTTTTAGGTGGTTTTACAATAGATTGAGCTAGGAATAGAATAAGGAAATTTTAATGAAATTTTTGTGGTGGGTTGACTGAGGAACATAAATAAGTTGAGTTGGGAAAAGGTAGAGTAAGAAGAGACGTCATAGGATGAATATGGAACAACCCGTTCAATAGTCTATATTTTACATTCAAATCTATTAGTACGAACGAACGAAGATTAAGGCCAGTCCTCAGCCTTTTTGGTTAGCATGCATATGAATTTAAAATGTAGTGTTTTACTGCTTCTCGAAGCTAATGTGGTGTCCTTGATTTATGATTTTGATTACAATTAGATATTATCTGAACATTAGAATTTCTTAAACATGTTATAGTTATAAGAAAGGTGTACAAAGGTTTAATAAAGTAGATACAGCACGTGTTTATGACAATGGACGTATTAAATTTGAATAAGTGGACCCTAGCAATAACGAAAGACTTAAAAGATAGTTTTACATTGTTAAACGTTTCATTTAAATCAAAAATAGGTTTTGAGGTGAAGGCTACGCGGCTATTGCTAACATTGCTAAAGTTAAACGAATCAGGTCGTTTTAAGAAACAACTAAATGACTTTCAATAAGATATGACGGATAATGGATTCTATATGAATCCATTGCGTGGCATTGCGCGATTGCTTGTCTTTATTATTGTTTCAGTCATTTCATTTATCTTTTTAGCGTTCTTCATAACTTCATTGAGTTTTGCAATAATAAAATTTGTTCAATAGTATTATTGACCGAGTGTCGCCTACTCGTGAAGTTCAGAATAGTGCTTGGAGCGAGAGGTAACTTTTACCTGCTTACGTAATATTGCCAGGCACAATTTATTATCGACTCCACTGCAAGCTTTCGTAATGTGAGTTAGTACGCTTATACATATTGTCTACCTGTCTCCTTTCTGTACACCCGGATGTATTTTGGGACCAGAGTTTTATTAAATAGTGTGTCATGGATAGCTATATAATATATCTGCAGGATATTTAGTTTAATTTTTGTTAGACAAAATTATACAAACGATGCGATATGGCGACAGTTGGTTGGTGGATAGTTTAGTGCTATATATAAAACCTGGAAGCCACTAGTACTTCAAAAGTACAATCGTTATAAGACTGTCTTAACCAGTAAATTTTATAGGTTAGATCATCAATCCTATTAATATTATAAACACGAAAGTTTGTGTGCTGAGTGGTAACAAACACACCGATTTCGACGAAAATTGATATGTAGATAGATTCGGATTTCGGATGTCGGAGACGGACATAGGCTAAAATTTTCCCAAAAATCGGTCTGTTTCCCGAGGGAGATAAACACATTTTAGGCGCGAGTGAAGCCGTGGCCGCATCTAGTAATATAATATGAATAATTGTTTCTTTTATTGTTTTTATTGTAACCGTTGATTTATAAACATTAAAATAATAAGACAAACAATGTACCTAATCTAATAAATAAATATAATTTAAATTAAGCGTTGACCTCTAAATGCAACGATTTGACCACGGACTAAAATGGAATACTGAGATACTTTTGAATATTTTCCCGCCTGATGAAAATTTGTGAAATATGGACTAAATGGAATTTGTATGTATGTTACGATTTTATTATAGGTACTATATTACAATAATACAAATGAGCAGACCTGCGAGGGCAAACCCAAAATAAATGATGAATTACAAAATATTATGTACCTATGATACGTAGGTATTCGTTAAACTTATTTCTTCTAATAAATTACAACATTGGTTTTCAAAGACAATAGAGAGTACAGAAAAATAAAACTGATAATCAATTTGACGTCTTTATTCGACCGCAAAAAGTAATTCGTAATTTTATTAAATAATATAGATTTGATAATTAATCATTAGTAAAAATAGTTGCAAAACGAAGTGTATAGTGAACAGAATGTGTATAAATTCATGTGTCATCGGTTATGGAGTTTTTGATAATGATGTTTACATTGTCCGAAAATGGATTTGGTCGTGACTTTAACTGAAAGCTAGCCTACATATAACAAGTGCTCTAGTTATTTTTTTTCTCTTATCACATTACAGTCAGCAACACCTAAAACATAATAATCGGCAAGTTAACTACAGGTGTTATTTGGATCGTTGTGTAACATCACTTTTGCATTTTTGATTTGGCAATTATTTAGACAAGGTATTAGAACACCTCAATAAGTTTGCTTTAGCAATGGTGTAGACAGATGTTCCGTATTGAGTAGAAATACTGATTACATTAAAATTCAACTCGATACCACATACGAAACTTCCAACAATTGTTTTAGTTTCGTACTGTTTATTTAAGCCTTTTAACGTTTAATTAAAGTGGTTTGATCCATAAATAAATATCAGTAAATATTCGCTTAAAAACGAATTACTTAATTAGACAAACAATGTGAGTGTAAATTGATCTACGGTCCAATCGAAATGAATAAACAGAATAAAAAATAGGAACTACGCAAGAATGTCAGGTTTATACAGGTCAAAATCTAAAATTATTACTCAGAAAGGGCCCGTAACAGATTACTGATCATACAATACAGTTTTATAGCGCGTAGCTAAATAAATGTACTTAAATTTAATAACAACTCAAGTTAGTAATAATAGGTGACTGGTTAACGTACAAGACTCACAAATGAATTCAATGGTTGATCTTTCAACCTTTATGCTTCACAAATGGTACATAATAGTATAATCAGCTGTAAATATTAAATTGGTTAGTCGGTAGCTGTCGTAAGTTCAAAACATTTAGTGAGGTCTGTACAAAAATTAAAATTTAAGTTATCCGCCGAGTAGGAATGTAAGACAAAGCAGTCCGGCATGTGCGTAATTAAATTACTTATTTGTTATTTAACAATAACATTGCAACCATTATCAGTTGGTAATTATAAATATAAACGCATTAAGCAAAGATCAACATTAAAATGAATCTTATTCACTCGTCATAAGAAAAAATATGTTATTTAAGTTAAAACTCTGGTAACTTAGCTACAATGTCACATTGCACGCATCATTGCATTTACTGATATCATTTGTTGCCAAATTGTATAAATTTGCAACAAAGTAATTATTGATATCCAAATCAAGAAAATCGCTTTTATAGGAACATCGAGTAATTACAACTTTATAAAGTGGATAGAATTGAAAGAATTACTGCAAATATTGTGATTTGTGGCTGGTATTTATTTTCTGAAAATTGCGAAAAAATAAGGAAGATTTACCAGTTCGTTGCATTACTGTTTAAAACAGATTTTTTTTTTTAAAAATGATGAACTTATTTGGTAACAAATTATTTATTTTATCATACTTAGAAAAGCATTAGTGTAACATTAAATACATTATTATGTATGTAAGATTCAGTTATAGATGAAGGTGGGTAGGGCATAACATTTCTAGGGATGGAATGATCTGACTTAATAAGAACAAGTCCAAGCATAAGAAGACTAAGATTTTTGTCTAATAAGTAGAGTAGATAATAGCTGTATTTATAGGTAGGTATTAGATAGAAAATCATTTTTAAAACGTTATGAAACATTGTAAGTACCTTAATGCAATTTCCAGATTTCAATACGAAAACACTTACGAGCACCAGTAGTTGACGGAAAACATCTCGAGGAAACGGCATTTCTAAGGAGAAATTGACGACGCGTATTATAAGCATTCGATACGTGGCGACGGAGGCGCCACCTATGTTTAGTGATCACAAATAAGGCGACATGTGGATATTCTCAGTGTCAACCGTTTACGACTCCTATGTTATAACTTCTGTCGCGATATTTCAAATATGCGTATCTGATCTATCTATATCGAATAACACCGTGTATTAAAAATAACCTCTGCGCTTTATGAGCGAATGTCGTTTTTAACCAAGATAGACGTCAGTACCACAAAGAATATAAACTGAGTATTTTATTTAAATTTTTCGTAACCGTATCTATCTACTTGCTGATAATAATTTGAATTCTTATGTATTTTACGCATTTTTGTTGACTTTAGCACAAAAGACAAGTACATTTAACGGACACTTCCTCGTTGGGCATCGAAAGCGGTATTAGCTATGTATGATGGACACGCGGCGTCGGCGCACACGACAACTTTCCCTTCTTTAATGGAAAAACAACATTAAACCGACAGTCTTACGGATAAAACTCGAAAGGCACAAGCGTTACACGCCGTGGGATACGGACTGCGACGCAAGCTCCACTTATTCAAGGTGTTGACAATTTTTAATAGGGACTTGCTATATTCAAATATGTGTTGTTGTATATGTCAGAATTAGTGTTCTCTTAGACAAAATTCCGATGATTTATTAGTAAAATCATAATTTGTATTAAAACTTAAAACATGGTTGAAGAGATATTACATGGCAAGTTTTAGTTTAGTTATTACATTCCTAATTACTACAGCACTAACGCGGAGCCCCAACTGCCAATTATCTCTTAAAAATAACTTCTAGATAAGCGATTGAAACATTCATGTATAATAAAACAAAACTTGCAACAAAAGAAACAACTATTATAGCAGTTCGTTGTTTTAGCTGCCTGCCCTTATTGCACGACTGGCGTTTGCGCAAAGATCGTTCATCAAATTGTCACTATTAATTTTCGTTAAATATGAAGACGATTGGACACCATTAAAAGTGAAAAAGTGAAAGCTTGCTTGTTCGATAATTGTTGATAGTAAATTTTTATCAATGGTCAATAATGTCAGAATATCAGCCGACCAGAACCTTAGAACCTTCCGACAGCTGATTCAATTAAATTTGATATTACAACACAATATTCAATACCAATGAAGAAGGAAAAATGCAAATTCATCATCATATCAGCCGAAAGATGTCCACTGTTGGTCACAGGCTTCCGCAATTTTCACCATCTTGGTCGGTCATGAACCGCCCTCATCCATCGGTAAAATACAAATTATTTCACGCTACTTTTTGTTAATATAAAATTGGCAACCATAATATACAACGTCCAACCTGTCAGCAGATAAGGTCCACTTGAATGTAAATAGCATTAAGCGACCACCCACTCTATTTGCGTGATTCTATGACATATTATTATAATGACGTTACGTTAAGGCATGTTTCATTGTCGGTGTGACGAATTCGCCTAAAGGATTTACCCTGAGAAGGAAATAAGTGCATTTTTCAATAAGCCTCAATGTCATTTTGCTTTACAAATTATATCTACGCCAATGTGGCCTCAATTGCAATTTGAGATACGCCCAAATTTACCTGGGCATACGGTCGCGTCCAATAGCAAAAGCACGTGCTACGAAGTGAAAGTGAATAGCGCACACGGCCGGCCCGAAGCCCCAATAAGACGACACCGCCGTCCGCATACTTCAGCAATTACCACGAGGAAATCAGCACCGTTCCGCCAAGTCGCTCCCAAAGCCCTGGCTTGAACACTACACTCCAGAAAAATCGAATGTACCAAATAAGTAAATTGATTAAGAATAATATTCAAGTGTAGACGCCAGAACTTCGCATAAGCATATTGTTCACAGAATACTAAATTAAAATCTAGTTCAGAAATCGTTGCACCAGTACCATATAGAATTCAAAACTAACCGAGTGTTAAGAAAATAATGATAAAGATTTTCGACATAGCGGAATGCTCGAAGAATAATTTCTTAGATGTATGTATTATTATTTTAGCTAGACAAGTTGGCCTAGAGATTATTTCATATCTTCAGGTGATATCAATTGAATGTATTACGAACCCTGACCTCAAGGTTGAATCGGCACATGCAACCAACTGGCCTTAGGTATTGATTTTAAGGCTCTTCTACATTTGTTCCGGTTTGCGATAGGTCGAGCTAATTTCATCGTTATGTAACGTTTTTGAAATGTCTAGAATCCAGTAGTTTTGCTGTTACTGTAAATAACTTACAGATCTATAAAGTTAGTTTTACGTACTGCTCTTTTGCATAATCATGAAACATTTGCACGAATAACATTCATTTTAAAATAAAAAGTAGGAAATTGTGTACCTTTTTTATCGACAAAACAGTAGCTACAGCAACATTGTAAGTAAACTTGAGGTTGTTCTCAATGGATCAAGATTTTGGCACACGCATGCATTAATTCTTATCTCGACTGCTCCTAAACGGGATAGACTGACATATGAACTAGTTTCGTTGAGGGTACGATATAATTAGCCGTTGCTTTATAATTACAAGAAATATTACTATGCATATAATGTCTATAAAGAAACCGACCAAGTACGACTCGGACTCGCGCACGAAAGGTTCATTATCTATAAAAACGGCAAAAAATAATGTTTGTTGTATTTGAGTCCCAACTAAATATTTGTGAATATACAACTAAATATTCTGTGAATATTAGAAGCATCTACCTGTTGCCGTTATCAATATCGAGCAAAACGGAAAAAAAATATCACGTTTGTTGTATGGGAGCCCCCTTAAATATTTATTGTATTGTTTTTAGTATTTGTTGTTATAGCGGCAACAGAAATACATCATCTGTAAAAATTTCAACTGTCTAACTATCACGGTTCATGAGATACAGCCTGGTTACAGACGGACAGATAGCGAAGTCTTAGCAATAGGGTCACATTTTAGCCTTTGGGTACAAAACCTTAACATGAAAGTAATAATATTGAATTTATGTGTGTAATTTCCTACGGTTAAATAATTTGTACTAAAAAACAAGTGTTGAGGAGCGAACAGTCTAAATGACGTCAATGTTGATTCGTTACAAAAATGAATGTGAACATAACAGCGCATTGAATGAAAACAAGTACGTATTTAAGAACTATGATTTGAATATTAGGCAGAAAATATATTCTATAACATTATTGAGGATTGTTTTAGGCTTGAACATTGCCAACGTCAATTGAGGTTAAAAGTGTTGTTTTATAGCAATACAAAGAACAAAATCTGCGAATAATGTTGTTATATATCACGATCATGTAGCATTCTAGGCAGATTAAACAGAAATATTTTTTATTAATAAAATATTTCTGTTTAATCTGCCTAGAATTATTTTTATTAATCACATGTGGGCACTTAGAAACAAGAACCAGATAGATGGAATGATAAAATTTCAAGAAAACGCCAATCCGTTAGTGAATTATTACGTAAGTCTAAACCTCAGCATGTGAGTGATTCAGATGATTCAATCAAGGCAAATGAGAACATTGCACATTTTGTAAGTAAGAGAATTATTGCTGTGCAATTTAGCACATTTTTATCAGACAAGGCCTTCATAGACTGGGCCAAGTTTATCGCGAGACATGACGTTAAAAACAATAGGCCTGTATTCGAGATCTTTTTGAAAAGGCCGTAGGTACAACAGGTCGTCCTTGTAGCGAGAGTAAACACTATTGTTTGATCACGTGGCTGTACCCATTATGATCTGATAAAAGAGTTCACGCTAACACACCTTTGTTCATTAGTAACTTATGGAAAAACAATGTTTTATCATAAAAATGCCTATTTCATTGAATTTGACTGATTTTCAAGGATATTGTTCAAGAACATTTTGTCGAAAAAATTATATAGACTATTGAGTATAAAATTTTATATATTACCCATATAATAGCAATAATATGTAAATGGAGTAATAATATAGCAATAATATAACTATTCAAGTTGAACAAGGTCACAGAGAAGGTTAAAGAACAAAATTTTATAATGAGTAACACGGAGAAATCGACAAATGGTTGCTAGCCTTCAGTGATCACCAGGCATCATAGATGAGCAAAATGTGACCGGTAAACTAAACCTACTCGAAGGTTGGTTAATTAATATTTGTGAAGCAGATATATCTACGTTGCCAGGTCCATGCCGGTTAACAATTTATTGCTCGCAGTTTTACTATCATATAACTATGTACTTGAGGTAATTGGCCTGAACCATACAACTGTTAAACAACGGTACACTTTGCAATCCTGACAAGTTAAAGTATGGACAGTATTTATAACAAAGAAATTTAATATTCGATATAACGTAAGAGTTATTATCAAGACATATTTTTTCCTTTCGTATATAATCAAATCCTGTTTTCAAGGACTGTAATAATGTTCCGTAAACTGTCGGTAAAGACAGTAAAGTGTTGGGAGGACAACGACCTGGCGAAGACGTATTCCAACTTACAATATGAGGAATATTCAATTTTACAATGCAGAACATTGGGTTCAATGTACATAGCAGTGGATGAGTCATTAGAGGCAAAGATATTATCGATACTAGGTTGTCGATATGTTCTATTCAGTCAATTAAATGCACACAGTATCTATCAGAACGGAATAGCGGAACATGATCTGTAGATAGCACAAACATTTGATAATAATATATTCATAATGATTTAAAGAAAAAAACGTAATTGCGAAAGGGGACAACGGTCGACGCACCTGTGAGGTGCACTCCACATATGTGTTGAGTAGCGACTGGAACTGTTGCTATTTTTACACATCCACTTTATCTTATTTACTATTCTGGTCAGCGACTCATTGAATTGTAGTTATTATGTGCAAGTTGGATATGTGCCAGCGAGTCTTGGACCTAATACACCGATACAGAGATATTCGAGGAATGATGGCGAAGCGTTTTCAAAGAACAATATTTCTCTCAAGCTAATGCTTGAGAACACAACAAAAATCACAAAGCCAAGGTTGAGTTGCTATTACGTTGGACGTTTATATGAAGACAATTTTATATTGTACAAAATTGTATGCTATCACGTGTTGATATATTATACTACTTTAGAGATACAGGAAAAAATATTGAGTCGTGATACTTTAGATTTCGAATAAGGTTGCCGGGGTCGTTTACATACGATACGAGCAAGTGACTCTCGTCGAGCCACAACAGAAGAGATCACGTCAAACCGGCAAGCGGGCCGAGCGGTGGCAACAAGTAAACCGGTCGAAGGCGCCAGGCGTCGTCGGGCGCGGGGATCGCCCGTGGATTAATACCTTGTAAACAAAATTGCATTAGCCACGTTTTTTGCAACAAGCAAACAGGGCATTGCCGTAAATTTAATGTCCTTTATAAGCTGTTGCATCTAGTTGTTTATAACCCTTATGGATTTAGCATGAAATGATTGCTGTAATTACACAAGTTGATATACTATATGTTCTATTTGACAAAGGGTTTCTATCCCCACTACACGCCCACAAAATTCTTTACATGTCATGTCAATTATTACTTGGTGCGGCAAATCAATAAGTGCCTATGTTATGACGATCATATGACCGAGGAAAATGTTTAAGGGCGCAGTAATCGTATCAGTAGATACTGTAAACGTTCAAGTAAACAATGACACTCGGCGCACAGACCTACACAAAGCTTTCTATATTGTGGAGCCTACATGATAAGCAAATTGTGGATTCGTAGGGATCTGTGATCTGTAATTTGTTTCTTGATATAATTTGGAGTGAAAAGTTTAATTGACCATCGACCGCAGCGTCAAACAGTAAATCGAAATCGAGTAAGTGGGTCGATCACAAGCGTATCGAGTGCCGTATGCGTGAACTGGTACTCCTTAGGCGAGTCAAAGTCCTTGCGACGACCAAGCCAAGATCCTGGCGATGTTGCACTACACGTACTTATGCAGGCAGATACATTATTCCTTTCTCGATGACACTGCACGTAATCGAATTGTAAATATAGCTAGGTTTCTAAACTAGATCATTCGTTTACATTTATAGACCAGCGAGTTTTCTATATCTCTGCAACGCAATTGCAATTACTACGTTAAAAATATTTTATTGCGAGTAATTTAGTAAAGTTTAAACGTGTTTATATATTATATTCTAAAGTGTTTTCGTAATGTCAATTGTGGAGTTACAGACAGACATGCAAAATTATAAACTAAGTTTTTATTAATAAAATGTTTCTTAACGTACTTTTGAAACGTCATTAGTGATAAGGTCATTGAATTATGTAAAATGTACAGAGAAGTACGTGCGGTTCAAACAATTGTTATATCACACATCTTGAGAAATCTAAGAGCAAAATACGAGTGTAAATTAGTTCTAAAGGATGTATTGAAATAAATCATAATATAGTACGTGTGGATAAACATTACGTGAACATGATAAAAAATCAAGTGCCGTTTATTGCGAAACGATACTTATAAAGGCTTGAAGTATAGTTAAAGACCTTACACTGAACTTGACTTTAAGACCAATATTGTATAAACGAGGAAAACTGATGAAGGTTTCTAACAATTCACAACAGATGTAAAATTTTTGTGTTGCCGAAAATTCAGGTGGCCTCCAGTAACAAGAAACATGTCTGTTCCCGCCTAGAATTATATTGGTATTAGAGACGAGGCGACAAAACGACTATATAAAACTTAGGCCATTATGGCATACGTGACGTTTCATTTGTACAATATATAATACGCGCACATGAAACTCGGGTGTGTAAATTTGAAGTAGTTATACCTACTCATTAGTTGTCGGTGTTATTTACACAATATCATCCCTAAACTCACTCGCATGTTAACTTCAGTATAATAAATTGAGAACTTACCCCTTCATTTCCGGATAGGAACTGTATTTTAGGTTTTGCCAATCTGTCCTGAAATACAAAAAGACAATTATTAATATTTCTATAATATACTGTGCAGTAAATAATATTATACTAATGTGTTAAAAGTAGAGGCTGTGTTTTACACCAATAAGTATTTTTTTAATAAGATGTAAAGTGCTCTCAATTCTTATGTACCGTCAAACGGAATGAATAAAAACACAGGGGGTGAATAAATATAACTTGTTAATACTAATTCTCAATGAAGTTAGTGTACAAGCAAACCATTTCCATTTGTTTTTCTATAAAGCTTTTTAATCTTGTCCGACCATGTAAAATAAATTATTCAAGATTTTTTCATCACCATTTCCTTTCTATTGACCCCCACGTTATTATTTGACCAGTTTGTCCCGGTACCCATATTGTTGTTGTTAAACTATATTTTTAAATCAAGTAAGTTCTTCAGTAGATCATAACAGCCATAGGGAAAGAAATACAAGCTTTCGTTTATATAAGTTAATATAACATTTTGCATTTAAGTATTGTCTTTCTTTGGTTAATGTAGCAATACTGCAGGGATTAAGTAATTCTCAGTACATAATTGAAATAAAAAAATAAATACTTAAAGTTATTTAACTATGTAAATTGAGATTGAGATAAAGACAATATTTTAACTAAGAAGCTTCATTTTATTAAAATACATTTAGCTCAATTTGTCTTGTCACATCTTGTTGTTCGAATGGGTTCAAATGCAAACGGGACATACCTACTGCGAATCCTAAAAGCGAAAGAGTCATGTCACATTTCAGTACGATTCAAAGAATCTGTGGGATATAGGTATCACAGTTCCGAAAATAATCTAGGTATTATCAAGTTTATTTTATTGACAAAATACGCGTTTGCATTTGACAAGAAGTGGCAAGGTAATGTATTCACTTTATATCCTGTATCCTAAACTGACACTATTTACATCTAAGTACTCAAATTCCATAAAAAATGAATAACAGGTTGTTACAAACGCATTATAGTAAATTAAATACCTTACTTTTATTTTACCTACTTACTTTACAACGACGTCAATTAAATAAACTACCAGGTGGCAAATAAGTGCATTTATAGGTATTGGATCCTAAATAAATAGGTACGAAATATTAAATCAGTGTTTTCCAAAGGTAATGTTGAGTATTGACGCTAAGTGGTAAAACGTGACGTTATTAGACGGGAAAATACAAACATGACGCATCTGTGTCAGGGGGATAACAATGCTTGCAATGTTTATTATGTATTTCTAGTTTTCATATTAATTTAATTGGAAGATTTTGTTTACTTCCTTCTCTTTACATCCAAAAGAGATTAAGATTCTCCATTTTCTGGGTAGATAGATACAGGATAAAAAATCACATTCTCTGCTTCGTTTCTATTCTATTTCTTACTCCCTATTTTTGGTAGGAAATTCATCAAATGCTTCATGTTTTAATAACAACCTATACTATATTATATAAAGCGAAAGAGTTTGTTTGTTTGTTCGAACGCGCTAATCTCTGGAACTACCAGTCGGATTTGAATAACTCTTCTTGCGTATGACAGCCTAGTTCCTGAGGAATGTAGGATATGTAACATACGCTACTGGTGACGGGAGCACAGCAGTAAGCAAAGACGTGGGTGAAACCGCGCAGCGGCAAGCTAGTACGAGTATAACATATTTCTAAACAATTACCGAGTTTCACAAGGTAAAATCATACGTATAAAATAAGTTAACTACAAATTATTACCACTTAAAAAAGCATTAGAACTGTCAATTATGTATGATGTACCGACGGCGTTGGTATACATATGAATTGAAAAAGTAGTATAAGCCACGCAACTTGATTGCCATTCACAACAAGAATTGACTTTACTAATTTGATATTAGTTAAAAAACGTGACCGTTGAAGTGGTTTTATATTCATTATGTACAGTATCACATGACCAACAACATTTTGGCACAATATTAGTATATTATACATGCATGCTATGTACCTGCAGTTTTGTGAACAAACGCAAGTTAAAATTCCAGAAATGCGTGCTTACTGATCTGTCTGTGCATTATATGGTAAATACATGCAATCTGAAAAGTAATGTTTGTGGATAAATAGAGAGTCAAAATTTCCACATAATTACACGGCATAACCTAATGAAACGTCGTAATTAGACGACAAGAAGCCAAACTAGTTAGGCAACAAAGTTGGGTCGGCCACAATAAGCAAGTGTCGGCAAGTTGTGGCATTGCACAACCGGCGATGGTCGAACGCGAGAAACATAACTAGGCTGGGCGGCAGCGTTGATGATGTAAACCTAAAAATTGCTTTAGTTACTTACTTAACCGCAAAACTCAATGTGAAATTCAACTAGTTACATTGCCGTCTAGACACAGTGCGGGAAGGGATGACCCGGAACTTGTAATGGTTAGCATCAATGGCCGTGACTCGCAATCTCTTGAGGGTCAAGCGTTTGCCATACCAGCATATTTATTATCGACAAATAACAACAAAAAGATCATAAATTCTAATACGAATCCCTGTTCTAATGGTCTATAGTTGTATTTTAAAACTCTATAAACGATAAATGTACGATATGAGAATAGTCAACTTTGATTTAATAATGAAATCGGTTGCGAATGTCAAACTAGTTTAAATAGACAAGGTCACAGGTAATAAAATTATAATAAATACAAGAGTTAATTTTTAAACTTTAAGATGTCAAATAAGGTGAGAAGTGTGTCTATTGGGTTAAAAAGTGACTAATTAATGCGCTTTTATTCAAAGAATATTTAAAGAAGGAAATTATTGATTTTATGACTTTCATAAAACACGATTGTGTCGTTCGATTGCCTTTCAAGAGATTGTAGTTAGATCAGTATTTTAACAACTGTTCATGTTATATAATTTGGAAATGTAATGGGTATTAATTGAAAGGGGTTTATTTTTACATAAGCAAGGAATCATTTTATCACTTTCCTCCAAAGTACCTACCTGAAAATTGTACCTAAATATCACACAAAAGCAAAGTAACTTTAAAATCATTAATACATACGAATTGAGATTTAACTATCCGCTATGACATTAGTAACAAAATAATTCAGAGCTATCCTGATACCTGACGTCCAGATAGCTCCTGTGCCGAAGTATAGATTAGATAAGGTAGATATGGTACAAAACCACTTACAACAATATTTATGATAGATACTTATAATCACTAATTGATAAATCAACGTGATTAGCTGGGAAATACCCGTCATTAAACTGTTTTTATTTTTATATATCCATTGTTTCCCCAATAAATAAAAATACAGAATTTTTAGCAAATAATTATGAATGAGCTAGGTATATTATCACAACAATACACACAACGCCATCGAGACCCAAAGTAAGCATTTAATATAGCTTGTGTTATGGGTTCAAATAACACACTGACTGAATAACTTCAACAAACACACACAAATTTTTGCACTGAGCGGGAATCAAACCCGCGAGCTCTGCGTGGCAGTCCCTCACAGTACCACCGACCCACAGAGGTAATCAGGAGATAATATAAATAGTGCAAAATAAGTGTGCGTACTATTTGATTTGAAAACACTAGATAATTTACGGAAGAAAAGATAACTATTGTATATCTTAACGTAGTAATGAGTGTTATTTTGCAGTATAAAAAATATAAAAGCAATTTTGGCCTTGTGTTGAATTGCTGCGTTGTGCGGTATGAGGCAATAAAATACCTGCACAAAGCGACCTTAGCGAAATATACTGACGACCTTTTAGTAAATAAAAACAGATAAAGCTTTTACAAACTTGAGTTTGGTAATTAAACCCTATAGGTAAACCCATTGTAATAGATTCTGATGCGCAATTTGCTTACTGACAGTATTTTTGTTGTTGGTAACAAAATAGGGAGAGACCAGCATTATTCTCAATGGTAACAATCACTCATAGATACCAAAAAGTCAGTAATAGGTACGCGGTAAGCCAGACATCCTCTCCTAACTACGTCAACGTAACCACCATATAAAAATATATTCAAAACAATCTCTTTTGCTGTCACTACAGTGCCATCTTTGCGAGCACTGAGAACTATTTCTTACTAATAGGAACACAGTTCTAATTGAGTACCTTGCGTTGCATTGTTAGAAAACAACACAACGTCACACAACAATTGAAAATATAGTCATATTTTATAGTTATATTAAGCTCAAAATATAGTCCACTGTAGTGTCCCTTCTTCCTCTCTACAATAAGGTCTTTTGTAAAATGAAGGTACTTTAAAAACTGTGCTGCCCTAATTTGCTAAGAGGTTGTCTAAGAGAATGTCGCTGTGCCCCATCTCTCATAAAAAGATAATGATTTGACTAAACCCACATTCAGCTTTAATTTAAAAAGCATGCTATAACTTCAACACTAGTAGACTAATTTTGAATATTATCACTTCAGGAATATTAAACAGATTAAGTAGTTACATACATTGATACCGTAGCAATTTTAGGGGTCAGCCTAATATGTAGATAATATGTATCGTATCCGACAAGATAAAATGTTTAAATTGCTGACTAGCGTGTTTTGGCACTGTTGCACTAAATATTTCGACTAAGTAGACACAAGTTGGCGACACACATACTTGAATACTTAAGATTATGATCATCACTTCAAATGAAACGCCATATTAGCAGTTTTAATGTATTTTTATCTGATATAGCGTACAATTTTCGAAACAGGTCTAAAAATAAATGAACGTCATTCATAATGGTAATAGCGTATTTTTTCAGTATCTTTATGTTTCGTGGAGAACCATAACCATACACATAAGCATCGAGTTCCTTTTTATAATTTTAGAGCAAAATAGAAAAGACAACGCCAGGTGTAACGTTGTTTAAAAAGGAAAGGAAAAGAAGTGTAATAAAAACGTAGTTTAAATTGTTAAACCGTGAAAGGATCTTAGCAGATTTGAAATAATATCAAGATTCTTGGGGCGCCTACCTGAGCAACGGAATCCGAGAACTATAAAATGAAAGTTGTTCTTGTCTAGTTTGTATTACGTCGCGTGTCATCTTTAATACTCCTTCTAATACAAAAGTTTGCCTAAAGCATGTAATGAATTCTAAATAAATTATGAAAAAATTGTAATAATTCATTGTTTTATACTTGACTAGAGATCCGCCCTCGCTTCGCTTCGGTATCAAAAGTTTCATTCGATCTCACAACAAATTTAAAAAAAAATTATCATAGCAATAGAAGCAATAGTGATTGCATAATTCAGATTTATAAAGACGCTTAAAATATTGAAATTCTGAAAGCAATTTGTTTAACATAATATATAACCGCTTTCCACGGTGCGGTTTTTCGTCTTTGTTTATTGCTCTGCTCCCGTCGCTAGTAGCGTGATGTTACCTACGTAACTATGTAATAGGCTATCCTATACCCTTCCTCGATAACTGGGCTCTCGTACGCAAAAAGCAAAAAGATTTTTTTCTAATCCGACTGCAAGTGCCAGAGATTAGCGCGTTGAAACAAACAAACAAACTCTTTCGCTTTATATACTTAATACCTATTATTAGATTAATGAGTTCATGTGCTGATATTTCATTGTTTATTTTATAACCTGCTTAGTTTGTTAAAATAATAAGTTCAATTAAACCATGTTATTATTTAGTTAGGAGAAGTGTTGAGATGTATGTGTACATCACTAAGCTGCGTGTCCCAATACTTCATATCTAGTCTATGGTTACAACAATCTTTCAATGTCAATAGTGTGCTTGATACAATATTTTAATATAATCGAATTGTAAAAATTATAACGGTTTTAGGCTTATCTAAACTAAACCTGAACATGGCTTTTCTTCACTCTTTGATTCTGCTTTGAATAACTATACAGGCAGCAAAGAGTAATAGTACGAGTACCTACGTGTCTTTGGCTGCATGATCATCATTTTGTTTTTGTTAACCATTACACTACGCTTAAAGTTCTTGTTAACTAAATGTAATAGGTACATATTATAATAATATTATAAAGGAAATATTTGATTTTTTTAAATATTTGTTCCAATTTAACTCAAGATCTACGTAACCGATTCATAAAATTCTTTCACCTTTAGAAAGCTCCAAATAGGACGGGTAACATAGAATGCCAAGGTATATTCTTATGTTTGAAATATGTTCAGTCATTTTCAAAATTTTAATATATTAAGCGCCTTTGTAAATCTGAATAATGCAAACGACACTATTGCAATGATTTTTTCGTAAGCGTTTGTTCTGAGACCAAATGAAACTTTTGATACCGAAGCGAAGCGAGGGCGGACGTCCAGTCCTACTAATATTATAAATGCGAAGTTTGTGTGTTTGTGTTTGTTGCCACTCAGCGCCCAAATGGCTGAAGTAATATAATAATGTGACACAAAAATAGTTGTTTTTTCTATTACCTGAAAAACTGCGGCGGAGTTAAACATTCGTCATACATTTGCTAAGTAATAAATAACATTCAGCATTTTTTTATGAATTGCTTACAGCGGTATTGCTTAGATTAACATATATAATTCTGGTTGTTTTGTTCGAGATTAATAAGAACAATTCAATGATTCAATCATACATGGGAATTACATAAAAATACAGTAAGTAAGTACGTATAGTTAGAGAAAAATTATTTTGCGATCTCTGGTTTAGTGCAAGAACAACCACCTTTTTAAGGCGCAGAGAATTTCAGAAAACAGAGCAGCATTACCTGGGCACAAATATTATCTTATTGTGTTGACTTGTCTGTCAATAGCGGTGACTATGGCAAACCTTCTGCTTTAGGAGTTGTCTATAACCAGTAGCGGACAGCCTAATGATGTTATCGAATGAAAAGAATAATTTTTCTACCACCAATATACCTACTAAGCGAATGAGGTTTTTGCATAGCGACACGCAACGAGACCTAGAAGGATAACTACATCTACGATTAAACTAGTTGCCAAGTCAGTTGCGGTCACTGTCCTAGGACAATGATAGCTTAACAGTTTTAGGTACCTACTAAACAGTCAAAAGAATAAAATTATATCATCGAATAGGTTATAAATTTATCTTTTGGACTGATTCTTACATTTTACAACCTATAGGTTTCGATACATTTTCTACGGTGCGTGATCTCACTAACAAGCTGGCTAGTCTTATTTCAATGTTAACGAAGTCATCCATTGTACGTGGACTCCATAAGGTTGCGTATAACCACCCGCCCCAATTGTAATCGTCTGTCCTTTTCTAGGGCACGTATTCTGAAGGGGAGTCGTTCCCCGTCAGCCGTAAACGATAGAAACCTTCATAAAAACATCACATGATTCGTATAACTATTTCTTGGGTTTACTGCCGTTTTACGTCTTTATGGGTATCGAGATCCATTTCTTTATGCCTGTTCAAACAATTACGGGCTATGCTTTCTTATATTATCTTATAATAGTCTTGGCAAAATGGTTGACGTTTAGCATTAACGAGATTTTAATAATATGTTTACTACTAAGTAAACCTAATAAACAATAAAAAAAAATAAAAAAAAAAATGCCACTTTGATATAAATTTTTGCTATAGCATCAATATTGTGATATGATAGCATTTAAAAAACACTAGCTTTAAGAAACACAAAACCTGTACTAAGTAGGTAGGTATATTATTAAATCGATTTTGGTATAAAAAAACCGATACAATAATGATTAAAGTAAAGTACATAGGTACTTACTAGCAACGATATTGAAAACATTTTATAATAATATTGTAAGGTATTTTGAAGGCGCCCTAACCTGTTATGATTACCAGTATTAATGGCCATTTGATTCACCTACTTTATCAAAACTATGTATTCTATTATGAAATATGTAATAAAGACGTCATACCATTCGCAAATCTGAAATTGTTTCGGTACACCAATTCGTATACGTAGGCGTTCTATTATAAACGCCTACATTTTGACATTTTATATGTTTTTATAAACGATAATGTGAATACTGCCAAACGGTGCAAACCGTTGTAATAATAAAATGGTGCACCATTTTCTGGCCGTTTTATTGTTACATTATTATTCAAAAGCCTAAAACACAACATAAACACGTGCAAGATATCATGTTTGTCTCAAATCTATAACTTTGAATATGCTGTGGGGACTACATTATTATTTAGGTTGTTGTTATATTATTTTTGTCGTAACATTATAGTAATGTAGCTGTTTGTTGTCCCTTTCCTATTAAAACATTAATACGTCACGAAAACTTCCTCCAAAGATTTTTATTGAAGTATTGGATTTAATGACCTAAAGTCGAATGTGTTACGAAATAACCAACATAATAATCTACAAAACAAATATAGTTTACTTTCGGAAATATTACAGTTATTTATGTTCCAGTAACAAATTTATGACCATCAGTAAACATTATATTAAAAGAATCACAATCTCCATGCAAAAACGTCAGGATGAAAATAGCAATAAAAGACGGTAGTTAACTGAGACTAACATCTGTTTGCAAGTAACTGCTTAGGGGCAACCAGGTGCTTAGGCTCGGGGGGACGGAGGGTGCGACGACCTCGGGCCCTATCGGCTGTGTTCACCGTCACGCAGACGTCATCATACATCTATCACATTCTAATAGTGCCTCTCCTTAAGATTTCTTCCTTTAAAGATCAAAATTGTCATTCACGTAAGAGATTGTCAAGGAATAAAATTTTAAAAGAATAGAACTTTTGAAAATTTCTGACTCAATAATAAATTAACTGTAATAAGTAAATAAAGAATTCACTGTACTGTATTGTCGCAAATTTTATTTTACTACTGAGATGACCCTGGTGTCAAACTGGGATGATAAAATTATCTTCGCAATGTCTTGGCAATTGGTACGCCACAACAGTCTGCAGATTTTTAGATTAGTTTTATTGTGTTACAATATTTAAAAATACTTTTATTGCACATTACTTTGGGTCTTGGTGTAATACATAATGCTTTTGACAGAGAATGTTTTGAGTGTTCTGCACTCAATACACTGAGGGTGCTTAATACAATTTTAATTCTTATGTGAGTTCAAACTCAAGTGTAAAGTATGTCAGCTTGTTACAACATGGATATCCGGTACAGATACCTACACTTCAACAAGGCACGTGACATTAGTAGTACTTATTTTATTGGACACAGCCGCTAGCTGAGGTATTCGGTTTCATTAATTCTAATAAAACTGAAATAGGATATGAGTGTGTCTACAAAATTGACCAATAAACAGGGAATAATTCTGGTAACGTGTGTGATTCATTCAATAAAACGTACGTCCATATTCTTCATAAACGATACGCTGGACATTCATTCGGCAGCATTACTAAAGTGATTCATGGCTTTCAATGCATAGAAAAAAAGGCCAGGTGGCACGCTTACAAAGCGGCAAACAAAAAAACGGCCACCAAACCTGCCGTATATCACTGGCAAGTTTGAGAGAATTTCGCCTTTGCCGGCCTAAAGAGAGTGTTGATAATTGTCTAGCAGGGGTAAATAAATAGGTGCCCGTGATCTTAGGCCAGCACAAAAGATTTAAACACGTGCATGGACTGGGGAATCATAATCAGGTGGGCGACCAGATTGTAGCGACGCGATGACGTTACGAAATTGTTTTCATTTTGGATCCTTTTTTTTCTTGTTTCACTTCTTTTGCATCGGGTACACACGCGAATTATGCAAATATTATTGCAGCTGGAGTTATTATCATACTAATTTATTACATTTTTGTATGAGAGACGTTATTAAATGCAATATTTAAAGCTTTGATATATTGTATACAGAATCGTGTTAAGATTAATTTACATAAATATTCAAATATATTATGTAGAGTTGAAAATTACCCGCAACACCTTAATATCTTGGACCTGGTTATTTACGGTAAATAATAATACACGTTACGACATATAATAAGAATATTCAATGCGCGTCCAATGTGCCAAACATTTTTAGAAGTGTGCTGAATGTTATCTCAGAACGAACTCTTATCTACTGCAGGCAAATCTTTTTTTAACTGGCGTTGATAATTAAGGCTTTAAAATGTACTTAAGTATTTTGTTATAAATTGCGTAACAAAACCTTTAACCAAGGTGCTCCGGAACTGTTGTTATACAACAGCACATTTATAGAAAGTACCTATTAATGATACTAGTCGCCCCATAGTTTAGTTCTAATTTACCAAGTAGGTTGAAAAAATAGGTGGGTTCGATAATATCTTTACCTACTCCATAAGCCATAACGCATCCAAACATACAACCCTCTTTCATATTTTTGTACAGAAGTTATAAGATAGGCTCTAACTTACTTTTAGTTAATACATATAATACAGGGACATAATGAGTTTAATCACCTGTTTTGTGTCTTATTGTCTCCGTTGTAATTAAATATAGAATGACAATATGATAATAATACGTGAGCACATATTGCGAGTTGTTTTGATTTGTTCGAGTGCTATTTTTATTCAAAACGTTTAAATGAGCTAAACTTCTGTTAGCAACAAGCATATATAACCTTATCTCTACCTCAAAGTGGTACTATTGGTCAACAACATCGACTGTCGAATTACAGGTTGCTATGTATTGTATGTGACTTAGTACATGCGATTGCCTAAGGCTAGATAAAGAATGGAGAAAGATGTAAGCGATTTATAATGTAAAAACAGAAATAACAAGAATTATTAAGGTCTACCTGTATTACAATAACATTCGAGGTTATGAACAATCTCGCTCAACTCGGCTAAAACATCATTTTTGGGTTGTATGAAGATCTAAAATCATGCCGCATAGATAATATGCAGTGTTGTATTAATTAATATTAGTCATTAGCGCTCCTCTGCCGCTTTAGAGGTCTATGAGCGGGAGTTATTTATGATCAGGTGGAACTCTATCAATGGCATTAAATCAATAATAGGAACTACATAAACCAGCGTGTAATCAATTTATCTATTACTTTGGCACATAAAATTTTATATTTTAAGTAAATTTATATAATCGTACATTTCAAAGTCTTTGTTAAGATTACATACATACATACATAGCTTCACGCCTTTTTATCCCCGAAGGGGTAGGCAGATGTGTTTAACCACCCACTTTTGGCCATTACTTATTTTAGGTCCCATGTAACAGGGGGCAAGACTGTTGCCATATATCGGCCACAATTCCAGATTCCGGGCTAATACTGAGATTTTTTCGACAGAAAATCCCGATATTACTTTACCCGACCCGGGGATCGAACCCGAGACCCCTGCGTGGTAATCCGTACATAGTACCACCGAACCACAGAGGCAGTCTAAGTAAAGATTAGTTTACATACATATTCAAATATGTAGAGTTGAAAATTACCTGCAACACCTTAATACCTTGGATTAGCGATAAATAATAATATACCTATCTTAGTTTTTAGTTTTGTTAAGAATCTTCAACGTTATTACCTAGTAAGATGTATTACAATATATAACCACTTGTTTACATTCACTCATTACCATTACAATTAATGGAAACTTGCTGATGACTAATCAATGATTGCTGATATTGCAAACGCTATTTATGATTTGTACAGAACAACAGTCGTCAGCTGTTTTTCAGTTCCTTTGATGCAAAGAGTGATTTTTCTTTGTGTCTAAAAGAACTACAGCTTATCGGACATAATTATGGAATAAGCAGGTATTTTGATTGTTTTGACGAAATTCAACTCGAGTTCAAACAAACAAACAAACTGTTCTGTAGTATAGATTTAATAATAACCAGGAATTCCGAACAATACCAATATAATTAAAGATTACATTGTTAAGATTTAGCATAATTGTTAATGATTTGGCTGAAAGAATTACAGAGGAGCATCAACTTTTATTATACTAAGTATCTGAGTTAATGGATATCAAAAACAAACATCATTTTTCACAAAATCATCACTCGTATGGAAAATTCTTGTAAGTAGGTATTTATAAACATTGAGTGTTTGTGATTTATCAGCCAGCAGATGCATTTACTCTATTGCAAATAACATTTATTTAATATAGGTAATTTACAAGTGTTTAATTCAAAAATTAAATATTAATTAAACATCATCATTACATTACAAACTGACTTCAAACAAGGGATAGTCCGACCTGTGAACGCGTTTCATTAATTAATGACTATGTGGCTTTTTCAAACTGTATTCTCTTTACTAATCACTGTAATTTTGATAATGTTGTCCCATCAGTAATAGACAACAAGTTGCAAGTTGATGAGGCATCGTAAATCATGTAAAGAAGTTCACTCACTGTTAGTAAAAAAAAAATAGAATCTTTTTTTTATATTGTTAAAACTATAATAGAGAAACAGTGTGATGTACGAATAGTAAAGGTGCATAAATGTGATACGTAGGATATTATTTAAAGATTTTGTTGGTACCTAACTAATTCTTGCAGTTTCGGCAGTAATTTCAGCCGGTTTGAACTAAATTTTATGTTTTTATTTAATTTAAGTTTTTCTTAAACCGTTGAAGTAATCTGACAATTTGGTACTTTCACCGACGTGGGTGCCGGCCCAACATTGTCATTGCGGGTATGGGCTCAATCCGCTTACCTAATATAAGAAGTTTGCGAAACTGGGCCCAAACGTCTAGACACACGCCGAGTGCCTAAGATTTAGAAATAGGAGCAATCTGATGTAGCATTCGAAATGGTTTCGAGTTAAATTAACCAGCGAAACGTGAACAATATTAAAATACCGTGACAATTGTTACCAATAAAAACGGATAAGTAGGTATAGTCGACTATAAAATTGCTTTACCACCTCTAGGATAAACCCAGAATTGGGTAAATTTGTGAGTTGTGAGTCGCAAAATGTTGGTCGCGTAATTTCTGATACTTTCGTTTGCATACAAAACTCCTATGTTGTTCACCCGGCAACGCTAAATGAGTTGTCTGTCGGCCTACATTACTATTTACGCGACCGAAATTCAGCGTCTTACACATAAAATTACGCTCGTCTGGCTTCACCCTTAGAGTAAATGTAGTTTGTATATCACAAAACAATAATATCTATTTTTGCTAGTAACTCACCTGAGTATAGTGAGAATTGCCACTGTCATAATGAATCTTATTGAATTTTAATTTAGATGGAATTTATGAAAAGTGGTAAAGCAAATATGTGGTCGACTATACAACTCGGATTTTGCTAGAATAACTTTATCAACCCTTTAAAACTTAGCTTTTTGTAGCTATTTACTTACCAACTATTATAAGAAATTAAAAGTCATTAATAGATATTAGACAATATTAAACGAAGGGTATGAAGTAGGTACACCAGCAAAAAGAACAGACGACCTGATAAAGACAGCCGGAAGACGCTAAATGCAAGCTGCTTGGATTCGGAATTAAGCAGTGGACGTCTTACAGTTGAGATGATGGATAATGATTAATGATAGTTGGTATTTGTAGATTGTGCAATTCATAAGATTTCATAATTTATTGCTAATTTTATTTTTTATTCATTAGTTTCAGGAGCAAGGAAAAGCCCAACCTAAATGTTTTAATATTATTATCTTTTATTGTCTAACTGGCTGACTGGCTTTCTGTAAACAAACTTCAATCCAAGATTCTATAAAATCCCGATTTTTCGTTCGGTGCTGAAGCGCTGTAAATAATAGATAAGTATATTGACATATTGTAATAGCGATTCAGCCCTGAACGGGTTTTAAAGTAAAGATCGGTAATAGAAAGCCACCATAATACATTAATATACCTATCTAATCTAATACAATTTTCGATTGAACCAACCGAAGTCAGAATTCAATAATTTATTTATGCCATAGTTTCGGCATTTTAAGGCTAACCCTGTATTATTAGGTAAACCTAATAAGTGTCAAATTAGAACTTTAAACTGTTTAGTGAGTAGGTACTTATCAGATTTTGGGTTATTGTATGTTGAGTAATTTTTTGCAAAAATAGGCAGGTAAAGTTATAATTAAGAGTGAACTTAAGTATTTTAATTAAATTGTTCAAGCTATCACAGTTTAATCAAAGAGGTGGAAAAACAATTTCAAAAGTCCTTTCATAGAGGAAGAACCACTGTATGGTAGCAATATCGCCTCAAATATTTCAATAAGTACCTACAAAAATTCTCTACTTAATTAATAAATTTATGGCATATAACCTGCTTATTATTGCTAAATATAATTACGAGGCAATCATCTTAAACACGAGGTTGTAGGTTCAGAACCTGGCAACCAATGTGACATTCATAATATTATTATATTTCTACTTTCTAAGTTTGCCTTGAACATTACTGATATATAGTGAAGGAAAGAGGAGTCTTTAAGTTGCCAATCTGCCTTGAGCAAGTGTGGTGATCAACACTCATGCCTTATTAATTTATTGAGATAAAATAAATTATAAAATTACAATAAAAATCATTTAGTTCCTTGTCTGTATGAATAGAGGTCATTGCCTGTGGGATATTGATGGGTTGGCATTATTTTAATTTTAACCTGTATGACAGTCAAGCAAAAATGTAGTGCCAGTCTTTCCATCTGTTGATAAATATTTTTGGAAAATACATTAATTCTTTAAAATTACCTACTTAAATGACTTCCTAAATCATACTAACATCTCTCATGAAACCTATTTGGTTTTAGTAATAAATACTTTGGCTAAGTGGTTTGTGTAATGGAGCCACAACAAATATCTTATAGTTTTTATTTAATTCTCAAAGGTCTCAAAGTTTATTGTTAATACTTAATTTTAGTATCCTATTGTTTTGTGATTTATGTCTCTTAAAAGACTGCAATGTTAAAAACAGGCAAATTTTATACACAAATGGTAATTAACTTGCAGCTTATACTAGTAATTTGTTGTAATTACATTTATTGCAAATTAAGTATATTTTTATTATTAGTCAGATATTGAATGAAGTATTTACAAATTCATTTAAATCATTAGCAAAAAAAAAATAAAAATTAGCAACATTTGAGCTAAATAATGATTGATTGGAATAGGTATATTTACCTAAAGTTCGAGGAAGGAAGTAATATAGAGTTCATAATACCGCCCCTAAAATCTCGACATCATAAATATGAAGGCTGCTATTTATAAATCTAGAATAAAATAAAATAATTATCATTGACTATTAAATAATTAAGTACTGTTCTTATTAAGTACTTGTAGGAAAATAATTCAGCATATTATTGGAGGGAGGATTATAATAATATATAATCATATTGGTAGTTCATTTGACTTAATAGTTCATGCACCTGCTTCATACAAGGATTGGAGGATAACCCAGGTATTAATTTGGCTTTTTGTAAAATATATCCTAAGTTTCCCTTAGACATTATTGCCTTGTGATTATAGCTATTATCTGGTGTAGTTTTTATCAAAGAAAATATGTTTTTAATTCATAAAATGTAGCTAGTGAAAATATACTTATTTATTTTCTACCCTTATTACTTAATGTCACTCTAGTGTACCCAGTCATAAGCTGACAAAAACTTTATGGACACATGTGTCTCCTAACGTTTGAGTGGTTATATATTTAGTTGAGGTTGAGGCTTGCTAGGGCTATTTCTATAATCATCTGCAAGGTCTTTAATGGTTTGACAGGAATAATATTGCAATTCCTTCTACTTGTACTGCTACTGTATGAGCCATTTAAATTTATGCATGTATGCCCCTATTATTTCAACTGAAACAAAACTATAATTTTGACTGAAACAATCAGTAATAACAAATTTGATAGGGAAAGAGCCTGTTACAATATATTACAAAGCTACTATAAATAATAATGAGTAGATTTGTTTCTAAATACATTAATATTACTACAATTTATAGTATCTAATACATGAAAGTTACATATCATTATGATATGATTTGACAAATACTTATCAAAAATAATGAGTCAGTTGTACAAAATAGTACTACTGTTCTCTGATTACTAGATACTAAAGAGATAAGTCGTATATTATGTAGCATTTCATGAAATGAAAACAATGCCTTTAAGACTTCTAATTCACCCGGCTTGTGAGGGTTATTATGTTTTTCCCTTAATCATTATTATTTATCAATATCATTTGCTCCACTGATTTATTAATTGGTTAATGATAATTTTGCTTATTCTTGTATTTATAATTATTGTCATTGCTAACAGTGCTTGTCCTACAGCAGCAGGACAAAGTACTCATTAATAATACATTTATAGTGTCACACTGAGATCCAAGAACATACATAGTACCACAAAGGGTACACAGAATGTGTTATACACCCATATCTCTACTCTAAGTCTGAGTCTAATGGAAGTGTGCCTTTTGCCAAAATCTAGATTAAGTAAAAGTAATGAAAATAAAAAAATGAGGTATTGCTTTTCAAAATATTCTCCGTGATGATCGATGTATTTTTGCATTCGGTGAAACCAGGTTTCATAGCACGTTTTTCAATTGGAAGGCGGTATCTCCAAAAGATGATTTTTTAATGGGTTTAAAAATTGGTGACCACGTAATTTATTCTTCACGGTTGGGAATGAAAAGAAGTCGTTGGGTGCCAAATCAGGGTTATATGGCGGATGACCCGTTAATTTCACCGTTTCACTCTCCAAATATCGGATCACTTCACTCGTAGTGTGACAAGGTGTCACACTACGAGTGAAGAGCATTGTCGTGATGGAGAATGATTCTGCGTTGTGGATTGTTCTTTCTAATTTCTGTAAAGACTTCTGGCAAACCAATGGACCACACCGTATTAACAGATTTACGATTTTCTAGTGGTACAGTAGCCACATGTTCATCTATACCAAAAAAAAACAGGCGAACATTTGCTTTAAAGTGCTTTTCGCATGAGCAACTTTTGTTGGGTTCGGCTTATGTTTGAACACCCAAACTTTTGATTGTTGCTTAGTTTCGGCATCATATGCATAATGGTCTCCGGTATAACTCTGTCAAGAGTGAGCTGCAGTGTTTAGGGGTAAGAACAAAAGTCCTTCTTGCGTTCCCTCCGTAATACTTGGTGGTTTGCCTTTGAGTAGAGTTAGTCAATTTAAATACCTGGGACACATTGTCACCGAGGAGCTCAGAGACGAGTGATATTGAGAGGGAGCATAGGGCGTTGGCGGTCAGGGGAAACATGTTGGCTCGCAGGTTTGCTAAATGTACTATACCTGTTAAGGTCACACTATTTAAGGCTTTTTGCCAAACTTTTTACAGCAGCAGCCTGTGGTCTAACTTTACCCAGAAACCTTATAACGTTTACGTGTACAATACAACAACACGTTTAGAGTGCTGTTGGGGCTGCCCCGCTACTGTAGTGCCTCAGGTATGTTCTCTTAGGCACACACAGATGATTTCTTTGCACTTATGCGTAAGAAAGTAGCCTCTCTGGTGCACAGGCTATGGGTTAGCACCAACAGTATACTAAACATGTTGGCAGAAAGGATGGATGGTGCGGTGATTGATAGATTCACTGAGCTGCATATTCTTAGAACACCTGGGTGAGTCTGTCAATCGTCGCCACCTCTCATTTTTGACTCGCTATATTTATATTTAATTGAACCTACTATATTAAGTATCTATGTGTATAATTTTGTCTAAAATGTGTATGGATTTCTTTATCTGAAAATAAACGACTAAAAATAATAATAAATCCAGGATTTATCACCTGTGTAGACATTATAAACAGCTTTTCATAAACTACGATTGTATTTTTTTTTATTTATTTGGGAGTGTTTTCCCAAATTAGTCCTACTTGCAGACGGTGTAAAAAATCTGATATTGGGATGTCTGGGCGTACTACGAGAAACATTTATCCTGAATTGTTCAAGAGCTTCGGGGGAGTTCAAACCTCCACGTAGTATTTTATATAATGTCATGTTATCGCTAATTTTGCGTCTACTTTCAAGAGAAGTTATTTTAAAATATTTAAGCCTAGAACTATAGTCAGACCGATAAGGACAATGATGATCTTTATATGCTAGGAAACGTGTGAATTTTTTTTGAATACGTTCTAACCTGTCATATTGTATTTTATAGTGTGGTTTCCATATGGGCGAGACGTATTCTAAGTATGCTTCGAATTAAACTATTGTATATGGTCAGAATAGAGTTTGTGTTCCTGAAATCCTAACATGTCCTTTTGACAAAGCCCAACATTCTCCAAGCCCTTAAAATAAAAGAATCTATATGATCCACAAAGCTAAGCTTAGCATGAACCAAAACTCCAAGATCTCTTACTACTGATACTTCATTTAGGATATCATTGGGTATACGGTAAGACGAATGAATGGTGTTCCTATTTTTAGTGAACTTGAGGTTGAGATTGCACCAGTTATGGATATCATTGAGGTCGGATTGTAAGTGACAAACATCGTTAGGAGACTTGATGTATTTGTACAATTTTAAATCGTCAGCAAACATAGAGCATTTACTGTAATTGATTGTATCTAATATAGTATGTCGTTATATGTATACATACTATAATATGTCGTTAATAAATGTCAAAAAGAGAATAGGACCGAGATAAGAACCCTGTGGAACACCTGAGGTAGGAGTAAAGACAAACGACGAAAAACCGTTAGTTACCTTATGAGATCTATCTTTTAAGTACGATTTAATCCGTTCCAATAATTTTCTGTGTATACCATAGTATTTTACCTAAAATATCAGTAAGTCATGATTGACTCTATCGAATGCACTGCTGAAATCAGTGTATATACTGTCAATTTCAACTTTATTATCCACGTCGGTTGCAATATCTGAAATATAGTTAAGCAAGTTACTGTTTGTGGATTTGCATTTAAAGTAATTTTTCGAAAGTTTTAGGTATCAGGCTTAAGATTAAGATGGGGCGATAGTTTTTTATATTACATTTGTTTCTTTTTTTATAAATTGGTACTATACGTGCACTTTTCCATTCAAAAGGAAATGTAGCCGAGTTTAATGATTTATTGAATAGGATTTTTAAATGAAGAGTGAGTTGCTTATATGTCATTTTAATGAGGTATGGAGGAATCCCATCAGGACCTGCCCCTTTACTAACGTCAATAGATCTCAAAGCCTTCTCAATTTCACGTTCATCAATTTAATATTACTTAAAGAAAGCTGAGGAAAACAATCGCCTCGATCGTTAGTGCATAAGTTATATATACGAATATATAATATAGAATACGAATAAACAGAAGAGAAATGAGTGGCAAAGAGGTTTCAGATTTCATCTCCATTGTGATATGGGTATATTGTTGTCTAATACAATTTCTTTAGGCAACACTGAATCGCCTCCACGTTGATTCTTTACAAAGGACCAAAATTTATTTGGATTTTTAGTAATAGCTTGCTCTTTAATGCGCACATAATCCGAATATAGACTTAATCACAGAATCTACTCGATTAGTACAAAGTTTTAATTCTATCTTATCACGGGGATTTTTATAAATTTTATATTTTTGGCGTATTTTATCTCTTTCAGCTATTAACCGAATGAGATTATTTGTAAATCAAGATGGATACTTCCTCATGCGTGGCATAGTTTTAGGAACACATCTCTCTGTGACAGCGTATAATATTTAATAAAATTTATTTACGGCAGCATTGACATCCTCCAAGGGCACTAAACACAGATGTCCAATCAACATTTCCCAATTCGGCGTTAACAAGGGTGTAGTCCGCTTTCCTAAAGTTATGTGTAGCGAATGGTTTACATTTGGAATGACTATTTACATTTTTTATGTTAATATTTACAAAAAGTGCTGGATGGTGAGGATCTATTTTAAGTAAGGGATCGTTACATAAAGTGACACAAGAACCCTCAAAATGACATAAGATTAAGTCAAGACTTCTATTGTTATGGTTTATCACATTATTACTGAAGTTGCTTTAGATTGTTTAGAGAAATAAAAACAACTAATCTAAACCCTAGATCACATTTATAATTAATAGGACATAGCTGATGTGTGCTTGCCTTATCATGCTCCCAATCGATAAATCCTAAAATAAAATCACCGAGAATAACAGAATCTTCACAGTGTGCTTACATAACAGAATTACAATTTTCTAAAAAGGAATCTAATGCTGTAGTTTTGATTGGAGGAGGCAAATACACGACACAAAACAATATTTCTTTAGTTACATTATCGCAAGTATGTGTTTTCACAGATACCCATAGATCTTCGTGAGAGCTTTGAAGTTCTGGAATCTTCTTGAGATTATGATGACACCGCCAGACTTACCAGACAGAACTAGTTTCTTGATCTCTTCGATGAATAATATATCTGTCTCCAAATAATTCGTTATCATAACTGTCGTTGTCAAGCCAGGTTTCAGTACCTACGATTACATCATAGTCAGTAGTTAGCTTCGCCATCTTTAGCTCTTTCGTCTTTGTCTTAAAACCTCTAAGGTTCTGATAATAAACCTTGAATTTTGAAGCAATGCATTCGGAGTAAAACTTGGGAGGGCCTTCGAGAGTTTACAGGTTATTGAGCGAATCGTAACATTTAATCTGCTTTGCTGGTGATTCATCGTTCTTCCTTACAAAGATGCGGCCATTTCGGATCTAGATGTAGGTACTTATATTCTTTCACACGGGCAATTTGTCTGGTACGAGCGTGAAGAGCTTTGTAGAAAGGAGCAACGTGTTCAGATACAAATATCGGTGATTTGGTAACTCCATATCCTAGGTGAGCGGAATTGAGCTTGTTTGAGTTGTTATTCTTATTAAATTTTGTCACAGCTGCTAAAATATCGCCTCTCGTTCTGGTCGTTGGCAGTTTTATTATAACGGCTTGCGGTCCGCTGCTTGTATCGTTCATTTTCCTTACTCTTGTACAAGAAATAATATCTGCATCTTGTATAGGTTTTGAGATAGTAGAACATAACTGTTTTACAACCGAGATAAGGTACTCAGATTTATTTTCAGGTATTCCATTAATTTCAATGTTGGTGTCTCTCAAGCAGGTTAAGCCTTTAAGTATGTAGTGGCCAGTTCTGGATTCTTAAATAGCAGCTTATGTATGACAATTAAAATCCGGGATTATAAAAACATGAACTGGATTTTGAGTATAGTTACATATATTATTGATTTGAATAATCACATGTCAATTTTTAAATGTCTTAAATACATTTTGTTGTACAATTTCGTTAATATTATCCAGGTAGCGGCGGTGCGGCGGTCTCTATTGTTTCTAAATAACTTTTGTTACACAAATAAATGTGGTATAATTTACTATCTCTTTCACACATGTAGGAATTGGTATTTTAATTTTTTAATAATTTTAATCTTCATGCTTATGATTTCGGGATTTTGGGAGGTATAATCAACTATGTTACTTCTTTCCTTGAATTTTAGGTAAATATACTCTACCTATTTCGATCTCTGCTTATCGGGCTGATGATACATCATATATATAGATAAAATGCTATAATTATAGCAGAAGCAAATCTTTTAAGGATCTGTTGGGAACTAATCCATATTAGTCACTAAACCTTAATAGAAAACTTGGTTTCACTATCAATTATTTAATATGTAACCTGGTTAATAAGTTAGGCCAAAGAAGGACTAAATTGAATGTTTTCTTAGTTATACACAACTACTTTTAAAAGGAGCTGTTACATAGACTGAGTAACTTGACCTAGATAACAGTGCATAAATAATTATGCAACCTAAGCTAACCAAAATCAATATAAATAATAATAATATATAGTAAGAATCTATATACTATTATGTAAAGTGGAAAAGTTTGTTCGAATGCACTAATCTCTGGAACTACCAGTCGCTTTGAATAATTCTTCTTGCGTATGATAGCCCAGTTCTTGAGGAAGGCTATAGGCTATTTAACATCACGCTACTGGCGAAGGGAGCAGAGCAGAAAGCAAAGATGCGGGTGAAACCGCGCCACGGAAAGCCAGTTACAATATAAATACTATTTTCATTACAATCAGTCTGTTACATATTTGTCAGATAATAGTTTAACACAAAGAATGTTCCATAATTATAATACAAGCTATTGATAATTGATAATAGTAATAAAAAAACATAATAATATAAAAAATTAACTCTTTGTAATATTTAAATTTGTAGAAAATTCTGTTTGTCTTTTCTGAGATAAAGTTTAACTTAAAAATAATAGGTAGGTACTTAAAATGTGAACAGAAAGCAATATTTTAAAATGATTAGCAAATTAAATAGGCTTTACATAAACTTGGTTCCAAGTTTTATGGTTTAAATTACGAAGTGTGAAAGATATTTAATTTTAATATTTACAATCTAAGGAAGATGATGTAATGTAATTAAAATAATAAATCTTACTATTAATTGGTATAGTAAATAAGCTATAATGTTAACTCATAAGCATGACTAGTATATAATCAGAAAGGCATTTATTGCTTGTTTAGAACATTATCAATAACAAACATGCAGCGCCATCTTTTATTATAAAATAAGACTACCTACATAAAGTATTGTTGACTAACTTTAAGAAAAAACTATTGCCTTGAAATAAAATCTATTATAAACAGACAATTTTGTGATTCCAGATCCTAAAGTAAACAAGAAATGAAATTATGGACTTATTATTGGAATACTTAATAATAAAACTTGTTCGATGTGATGCAATAAAATTTCTGAACTTCTGCACTATACAAATTTAAAAAAATAAATCTCTTCATAGAATACAGTTGCTATATTAATATAATTTTAAAAGTTTGCTATTTAGCACAAGTCCATGCGTTATGCCTCCATTGCGTATGAATTCAAAAAGTAAAACCAATATTGAGCAACAACTTTTACATTGCAGTACTTAATAGATATTTTGTCCAAGATTTTGATTTGCAGAACTAGAATATTATTCTATAATTCAAGAATGATAATCCATTATTTATATTTAGCTCTAACAAATGAAATTTGATATAGACTACTTTTTAAAATGTGAAATTTAAGTAGTTTTATTAAATCAAAAAACTATGTTTTAGGGTAAATCTTTGCAGTATGAGTTGTTGTGAAATAATAATTTACTTTTGATATAAATTCTATAAAACTGTCCCAAATCCATTGCTAATTACATGAATACTAATTTATACTATTAGATTCAACTACATCGACAAACATTGCGTGGTGTTTTTCCAGTAAGTAAAGCAGATAAGTAAGACTTGTTGGTCTTGAATGTTTTTTATTCAGAATTGGATTGATATCTCAAACAAGGGCGAAATATCTCGTTACGAGTAATTGAAGAGACTGAAAAAGTACGATATGTAATATAACTCCACGGTAAACGTCGAATTCCGCAACAATAAGTCCGAATTCTCTAATTATAGCCGTATGAAATGTAAATCTGTGAAAATAACAGAGCAAATTTTCTACATGTTGACGTGGCGTGACATTGGAGAGGAGTTTATAACGCAATGCTACCTACCTAAGCTGGTTTTCAAGCCAATTACGATAAATATACAACTGATTAGTAAAATAAAACACCCGAATTCTCAGTTTCATTTCAATTATGTACTGTAATAAGTATGGCGCCTGACATTGTTGGCTTACCTATCTTTATTTTGGTATAACAATATGGCGATTGTACTTACCCTATTATTCCTAAGAAAGTCTTCAATTGCTTTTAGCGCTGAATCCGTTAATTTCACAAACACTAGTTCCTTGTTTTCTTTATAACTAGACTCCGATGATAACCCATACTGAACACCTGCTGGCAAGGCCGCCATTTCTTATTCACTATTCGCACTGTAGACCAGCTGACTCCTTTGCTAGCCGTCACGATTCATATCATTCACACATTTTCTTAACCGTAATCACAAATTCACAACCTATATAAAATTATAATTACAACAACAAAAGGGTTTTAGAAGTCTAAATTAACAATCTTTTTGTAACCCCATCGACTCGGCCTTTGTTGGCAGCGCTCTCAGTCTGCAAGGCCGCACTGACTGTCATGCGCAATGGCGCTTTTGACAGGAAACGCGAGACTAGCGCCAATTACCAGTTGGTAACAAGTATTTTCAACTGTTACTAACTTCAGACATGTCAAAATTCACAATATTTTTTATTTTTTTTCGATAAAACAAGTGACAATCAGCAATTAAATTGTGTAACTTCTCTACAAATCGATTACTTTGTAGTTTTTTTTATTGTAAATTAAATGTAAGAGCCTTGTTTTTATGGTTGTCCAGCTACATTAAAATTTAGAGGTTATGTTTCACTTTATTTCGTAAGCCACTTCAAGACTACCTATTTACATTTCACTTACGTGTTATGATTTCTAGTATTGAACATATGTAGTTGCTGTATTAATTCATTTATTACCATTATTCTATAACTTCTATAACTTATTCTTAGTGTGGTTTCAAAAGGTAAGCTGCAGGATTAACTTACTCATTTGTTTATTTGCATTCACTCAGATTTTTGAGAAGTCTAACCTAAATTTTATTATTTATTTTCCAGTTTTTAACGATGGCTTCTTTGGAAGAGAAAAAACAGCTCATAACTCGTAATTTGCAAGAAGTTTTAGGAGATGAAAGGCTTACGGAAATCCTAAAACAAAGAGATTTAAAAATTTACTGGGGTACTGCTACAACTGGACGACCCCATGTTGCCTATTTTGTGCCTATGTCTAAAATAGCCGATTTTCTCAAGGCTGGTTGTGAAGTAACAATATTGTTTGCTGATTTACATGCTTACTTAGACAACATGAAAGCACCATGGGAACTTTTAGCTCTGCGCACTGAATATTATGAAGCTGCTATTAAAGCTATACTGCAGTCAATTGGAGTACCTCTTGAGAAGTTAAAATTTGTTAGAGGTACTGAATACCAGCTTAGCAAAGAATATACATTAGATGTCTACCGTATGACATCTGTAATCACAGATCATGATGCTAGAAAAGCAGGCGCTGAGGTTGTGAAACAAGTTGAACATCCATTACTGAGTGGACTGTTGTACCCTGGTCTGCAAGCCTTAGATGAAGAGTATTTAAAAGTAGATGCTCAATTTGGTGGTGTAGATCAAAGAAAAATATTCACTTTAGCTGAAAAATATTTACCACAACTTGGATTTACTAAAAGGATACATTTAATGAATCCTATGGTGCCAGGTCTCACAGGAGGTAAAATGTCAGCTTCTGAAGAAGACAGTAAAATTGACCTCTTAGATGACCCTGCCAATGTTAAAAAGAAACTTAAGAAGGCTTTTTGTGAACCTGGAAACATAACAGATAATGGTATCTTGTCATTTACTAAGCATGTTATCTTCCCACTTATGAAAAATGGTGAAACATTTAAAATTTGTAGATCACCAAACCATGGTGGTGACGTAGATTTTACTAATTTTGAAGACTTAGAAAATGCATTTGCAAAACAGGAAATTCATCCTGGTGATTTAAAGGCTAGCGTTGAAGCAGCTATAAATAGGCTTCTTAGTCCTATTCAAAAAATTTTCAAAGATCCCAAACTTCAAGAACTTACTAAGAAAGCTTACCCACCTCCTCCTAAAGTTAAAGGTAATACAGCAGCTGCTGTCACTGATATTACGCCTGCAAAATTGGATATCAGAGTTGGACAGATTGTTGAGGTGTCTATACATCCAGATGCTGATGGTCTTTATGTAGAAAAGATTGACCTGGGTGAAGACAAGCCTAGAACTATAGTTTCTGGGTTAGTAAACTTTGTCTCTATAGAGGAGATGCAGAACCGCGATGTTGTTGTTTTATGTAATTTGAAACCGGCTAAAATGCGTGGTATTGAGTCAAAAGGTATGGTTCTGTGTGCTTCTGTTGATGAACCTAAACAGGTTGAGCCATTACTTGCGCCAGAAGGCAGCAAACCTGGTGATAGAATAATTGTAGAGAGTTATGAACTTGGAGAACCTGATGATGTCTTAAACCCCAAGAAAAAAGTTTGGGAGAAACTGCAAGTTGATCTGAAAACTAATGACAGTCTTCTGGCAGTTTGGCAGGGTAATAAACTTGTAAGCAAAATAAATGGAAATCCTGTTACTACTAAGTCCATGAAGAATGCACCAATTAAATAGTGCAGACAAATGATATTCTTAATTACTGTTATGTACAGCATTGTGTTACTTCAGCATTTGCAAAATGTTAATTCAATTCATTTTAATCGCCACAGTTAACAAGCTAGCCTCATTTTATAATATATAACAAAGAAATATATTTCTCTCGAATGTGTTGCTTTTTTTACACCTAACGCCATCTCTTTAAAACTATTAAATTTTCTAGGCATCACAAGATGGCGCTGTAAGCAGATTATGAATCTGTATGTCAAGTTGATAAAATTTTATCAAAAGCAAAATATGTTTTGTCATTAGCATTACTATGCAAATAATACTAGTAAATTATTATATTGTTTCTTTCTTTATTATATCATTTTGTGAAATACCCAAACCTTGACCGACTGTGTCTTTATGCCACTCAAGGAAACACGTCATGTCTTGAGTTGGACTGTCACTAATTTCGTCTACTAAAGTTAGAACTTTTCTTCTGAAAACCCGCATTTGAAACTCAGTCAACGTGTTAATTTCGGGCAATAAACTTAATAAAAACATTTTTCTAGAGTCATCACATAAATCGGGATAGGGGGCCAAACTGTGTTGGCATTTTTTCATAAAAGTATCATAATTTGTCCTTGGCTTTTTCTTCGGCGATTCCAGGATTTCTGATTCTCCACAAAGAGGATGAACGGGTGAATCTGTATCGTTTTCGTACACGATATTAGTTTCCATTGCTGCTTCTTCTAATGGTTGTATAATTGTTCCATGTTTTATGGTTTTAATAAATGGTAAAACAAATTCCATTTCGTCGTGCAAGTAATACTTTTTCTTGACAGTGCCGTCTGGGTTAAGTCTTAAGCTTCTCAAAAGGCCGTAGCGCAAGTTCTTCCATTTTTCTTTACATTCTGGAACTAAAAAACATCAATGTAAATCAGTTTCGGTTAATGTAGAACAATAGTAATTTCTGTTGATAACAATGCGTCGTCGTAATATGATATACCTACCTATACCTGCCTAAAAAATTGTGTTTTGCGTAGTTATTTACCTATTCTTACCTGTTATCTGAGTCTGCTTCGCTACATCATTCCAGGCTTCATCAGTTATGTCCTTCTTTAAATAGTCCGCTAAATTAAAGTTGTAAAGACATGGTAATTTTTCTATGGCTTTCACCAACTGCATGTTTTTGTCGCATTGCATGTTTGTAACGTAACGTGTCGCCTTGTCAGCCAGCGCTCGCGTTCTACTGATGATACGATGGCGTCATGTCGGCAACGCAACATGGCGGCGCACGAGTGTTGCGTCGTTGTCGCTGTGGCTATTGTGACGTAGTTATAATACTGCCCTGCTATTGGAGTTTATCATTCGGTCGACACAGGACAATGTGCTATATTCTATGAATGAACTATGAAGGTGTTACTTGATTATGTCGACTATCGAATAGTTGTGTCTCGTAATATTAACTAGTTTTACCTATGCCCACCTAGTTACTTAGTAACGGTAGGTACTATTACTTACGTGACCATATCTACTTGTCGCAAATATTTAAACATTTTTATTACAATTAGAAAACAAGCAGTTAGTAGATAAGTAGTAGGCACTAGGTCATAATATAATTTGGAAATTTGTACTGCACTAGTTTTATAAAATATTAGCTGCGCCCTGCGGCTTTGCCCGCGCGGAAAATGGTTTAGTTAATGTAACTCGGGACTAGTCTCTGATATTGTTGTAATTCTAGGAGTGGGAATCGTATCATACTGCTGCATCGGACTAGACATTATCATGGTTTGAGATGAATCTGTTTCTATTAAGCCATTAAGCATGTTTTTGAATTCATTGGTTTCCGCTTTGGTCTCTGGTCGATGAGACTAAAGTTGAGAGAGTTATTATCTTAAATATATATATATATATATAGCTAGGTAGGTACATACATAAAATAAATTAGATTAGAATTATGTTCAAGTTAATCACGGGTTGAACATTAATATTATAATCTATTTTCTATTTACTCCAAGGTAGTAATCAAACACATCGCGCGCCTGATGATGGCAAGATTGTCACTGTACTAAAATTATTACATACTGTGATCACCAGGGGCACTGCTCACGTGTATGTTATTATACTTATTATATATTTGTGTCCCACATAAAATTATATACCTACTTACTTCTGGAACTCAGCCAATAGACAAGTATAATATTATTCAAACTAAGTAGTAGTAGCATACATTACATACGTTACTTGTACCGTACGGAACAAATAATGTGTGCTATTTAAAGACTACACTAACAGCTTATTATCAGGCGAGCCGTTGGATTCCTTACCGGTATATTTATTTTCCGGTAAAAACTGAACTACTATAACAGCTATGAACAGAGAAGGTACCTAAGATAAAGAGTGGTTTAGGAAATTGTCTTTATTTGTGTAGTTCTTTAAATGTAGTAGTCGTAGGTAGGTACTGAGTCGCTCTTCGACCGAGATGTGCTACGCGAATTCGGCAATGATGGCGGACGATTAAGAAACTTCTGATGGCAATAAATGATATCAGTTTATGAATTCCATGCTGAGGAAGACGGCTTAAGAAATAGTATTGTCGCCAATACAGCGCTAATGCCTTAAGAGCACAGCAAGAAACCACCACTATTGGGACAGTTTTGCCAAATTGCGGGCTTTACTTTTACCACAGACAAGATACCTAGTATTTATCCTACTATGTAATAAGAAAGCATGTAGGTAGGTACATCTTAGGCCAGGCTGCTCCAATTTTAACAAGAAATCGAGGAAAATATGCATGCAACCACATAATAATAATTAGAACTAGATACAACATTAAGAACAGCACTCCGGATCAGTGTGTTTTGTCTTCGCCCTGGTGCTTATAATAATATTAATAAAAATACGATCCAAGGCCTGAAGAGCACTACAACCAACCCCGGACTCGTCGCTCAGCTCCGCCTCCCAACCAACGGATCGTGTGTCAATGATACCGAGCCCTGGAGAGGCGTGTGACGAGCATTTCTCTCCGCCGACGTCGCCAACACCTGGACGTCAGCAGGGGAGAGCCCGGCCACCAACGTGCTTGGGACCCCGTGACCAACCGGCCGCTGGCATCTTGAACCAACCAGAACCACCAATGTTACGGCTCAACGATTATCGGATCAGGTGCGGGCAATCCAACGCTGTCGAATGTTAGATGATACTGTACTTGATAGGCTACGCTCAGAGTGTATACCTACAACCTAAAATTGCCATCACCTTCCAAGCAAGTCAGTAGAAGAAGAAGAAGAAAAATGATTTATTTTGATATAAATACTCGACACATAAAAAAATAGACGAACCTAAAATTAAATTAAAAAGAACAGTGCACACAACAGTGACAATTGTATGTGCTGCTGTAACTGTGTATTAAGTGCACTATCCAATACCTTAGAGATGATAGTGGCCAGTGAGACGGGCCTATAGTTACCACAGTCAGCAAGGTTGCCAGTCTTATTTTTGGCAACGGGCATTCCTTAAGTTCGCATTAATTTACTTGGTAAGTAACTATGGCCCACACACAAGCCAAAACAGCATACAGAGAACTCTGGGTAAGTGTGGTCCAGCGTTTTATCCCTAATTTCATCCCTCTAAATCCAACCCAATTAAAAAAAAATTATGAGGTTTTTTTATTTTAATAGAAGTAGGTATTTCAAAACAAAATTTCAAAATATGAAGAAGTTTCATACAATCGTTTTCATCCCTTTTCAGACCACCCTTAACATTTAAGGGGATGAAAAATAGATGTCCGATTCTCAACCCTAGCCGATATGCATACAAAATTTCACGAAAATCGGTCGAGTCATTTCGGAGGAGTTCAATAACGTACACCGTGACACGAGAATTTTATATATTAGATTTGTAATACCCTGTGATTTAGTTTTTACACTTATATTAGTGCCTTGCCGGACTCAACCTCGAGCAACGACCGAGAGGGTCCCAAGAAAAACTTAATAAGAAAATGATCTTTAAAAAGTTTAGCTATTTTAACAACTCACAGGAATTCCCGGTCTACTATTTGGCATGTTAGTTGCCTTCCAAAAACCACTAAGGTAATTTTTTGAAATGGTGCGACGCCAGCATATCCATTTTAATTTGACTTTAGTGATCTTGGCACCATTTTTAACGGGACTTAAAAACTTTCCTAGGTATGCAATAGGGATTGGTTGAAAACCTTAGAAATTGAAACAAGTATGTTTTTAATTACCACAACCTACCTATATCATTGTCATTTTAACACAAAAAACATCCATTGCACTTTGACCGGTCGGTCATACTCATAAATCACCCTCATCTGTTTCAGTTCCTCCACCAGTATGTTAGAAAGATATAATCCTTAACTATTGAGTACTCCTATAGTAGTATAGGTAATTAATTATTGAGGTGTGTTCAAGACGTTCAAGCCAATATGTTACATTTCAGATTACATAATATAGTTAGGTACTATACAGGATACAATAATATCGAAAGTTTCGAAAACGTAAGAGAGACAGAGACACTATTTCGAATTTTAAATTCCATTTCACTTTAGAATACTATCTAATAACCTGATTTGCGAGGTCAACGGTCACTGACCGCTACTCTGCGGCTCGGTAGATCACATTGCTAAATCTACGTATCACCATGATTAAACGTATTGTTTAGATTTTTTGTTTGGTGACCACCTGGATAGTATCCGGAATTGAATTATCAGTAGGTACTAAGACACCGAGATCGTTTGTATTACCCATTATGTATCGATAACGCTTGCTACTTACTTTTAAATACTGGTATAGTACTACTTTGTGATAGTAGATCCCACCAGTCCCACAATTAGGATGGTGAACCCTGTTCTGTGGGTGAACCCCACTGATTACATAATGATAATATTTATTATTAAATTATAGTTTTATTTTAAAATTAGTAGTTCTAACCGTTAAAACGTACGACAAATTCAAATAACTTAAATTAAATATTAAAACCGGAAGTTACACTTTCAATTGAATTTAAAAAGTATTTTAAACGATAACCGTAACTGTTGAGCGGCCAGTTTAGAACTAGACAGGCAGTCTTTCGGGAACTGTTGAACGATCAACATTATCTTTATATCGTGAGTGTATTCTACAGTATTATAAGTGCAGTTGTTATATATATATATATGATTATTATAATAAGTCGGTGTAACGGTGTAGTTTCCTTTATTGCCCTAGCTTCTGAACTTTACAATAATCAGGTTGAATCGAATCAACCTTTTTTTTTTTTTTTTTTTTTTTTTTTTATATTATAGCCTACCAAAGTGACTCCACCCCACCTGATGGTAAGCAGTCAGTGGAATCCAGAAGTGGCGGCCACTATACCATCGTCTTAAACTGCTGGTATAGTGGCCTCCACTATGGCGGCTGGGAATAGGGTTAGGGGAAGGGAATGAGGGAGGTGAGGAAAGAGGATAGGGGGGAAATTGGGCCTCCGGCGCTCTAAACTGTTATAATGGAATTATTAAATAAATAATAGGTACTGAAGAAACTATACCACACTCTTAAAGATTTAAGTATTTTATAATGTATATCTAGGTATTATCTACCCTTAAAACGCCATATAATAAAACTTTCCTTATCAGCAGACAGTAATAAATAAAATTAGCATTACAATGCAGGCTGTAAAAGCTAACTGATGTTTAAATGGATGCCAATCTAAAATTAGGTTATCTGGGGCAGGATAATCTGTTCAGGCCAAAAATATTTTGTAAGTACCTACTTAATGCGAGGGCTCTGTAAGGGTTGTTAAGTAGATAAGTACATAGATGTAGGAGAAAGATAGTAACAGAGTTTTTTAAAGTACCTACTAATCAATATTACTTACCTATAATTTTTTATTACTTTATTGGTTTACCTACAGATGCCTTGTTTTCAAGTGTCGGAGACGATGTTTTCGAATCCGTGAGAAAAGTTAAGTAACTTTCCAGGTAATGCAAGTATGCTCCGATCATTACAAGCGTCTATTGACTGCACTACCCGAATAACCATGAATTAGGTTAACCGTAGACCTGTTAGTGGTTTATGAAATACTGATCATAACGTTTCGTCGCACGTAACTACCTAATTTCTAGGAATTATCTCAGATTATGTCATTATTAAACTGACAAGTAAAGGTAGGCACTAGCGGTATAAATTAGTGTCACTGGTACTATTAACGGTACAAATTGTGATGACCGGTTCGAAACCGGACAAGAACCAGTGTGTCATATTCAATTCATATAATTAGGTAGCTAGGTATATTAGGTATCTAGGTATATTCTTTTTAAGACGTAGCGTGGACAGACCTGTCCGACGACTTGATCAGGGTGGCGGGCAACCGATGGATGAAGGTGGTTGATAACCGGCTAGGTGGACATTATTGACATACGCCCTTAGAGCATTAAACCAACCGGAGAGGCCACTGACAGGCGTACCCCTCTGCCAAAGGTACCAGCCCACCGGTCATACCCGTTATATAAAACTAGTTGACGCGCGTTCCGCATCATAAGTCACCTATCAGTGCATGCGTAATAGCGTCTCAATAGAAATGCCGAATTGCAGTGTATTTTGGTGTAAAAAGCGTTCAGCGACATCAAGTCTACAAAAGGATAATATTACATACCACCTGTAAGTATTATTTTGTTCTAATATTATTAAATAAGGCATTAAATTAGCAATTTAACCAAATAAAATGCTAATCAACAAGTGTTGCCAGGCTTATCATCAATACTCCAATCTGGGGTAATATTTTAAGTTGAATTAACATAAAAACTAACCTTTCCTTTTTTATATCTCGCCTTGTTGACATATCTAATAAGTTTCATTTTGGATGTACATTATTGTGTCACCGTTCCCGTATTTATTTATTTTTAATTAAAACCAATGTTTTTTTTACCAAGTAATGCACAAAATAATATTAAATGAACAAGTAAAATGAGATTATAAATCCAAATATACAAGATTAGTGCACTTTATTCCGAAAGATAATTGCTCATTTCTTACAAAAATAAGCGTATTTATTTTTAAGAAACTGGTCACACTTTAACATAATTAGAGATGAGACAGTTTAATCACAAATATCGATATTGGTTTTCCAGTATTAAATTATTTTTTTTTTGTTTGTTTTAGATTTTCAAAAGAAGCAGCGCCTCGAGTCGCTTGGGTCCAATATTGTAGGAACCATATAAGTGGGTTCCTAAGCGTACAAGTATCTGACTAACAGCTTAAAAGACAAAGCCTTCTGTGCTGCCAGCACTGCTACCTCCTTCCTACCCCCCAAGCGGCGGAGAGCTCAGTTTTTAGCAAGTAAACTCGCTGTGCGCTACCTCCTCTTATTGCATTACCTAGGATTAGTTAAACTAGATTTATAAGGTTAATTTAAATTGCACAGTTTTTCAGTATTTTATTATACCTACTTAAATAAGGACTTTCTGAAATATGTTCTGTTGTTTTTTTGTTATCTGAACAGATAAAATATCTTAATAAAAATCTACTCATACATTCTCATGTCAGTGTCTTGTTATTATGTAATCAGAACAAAATCCTCCAATTACAAGCTCTGCTTAGTTGGAACGAAATTTAATAGCAACAGACAATTAATTCAAAGTATTATTTGGTTTGAATATATATACATACTTAGGAATAATACACGTAAAATTGACACGTAATAATTAATTACAATCTTTAATCCACACTAGAACAAATTTCAACAGGTGGTGGTTATTGAACATACATCCTTGTGCGCAGTAGTAAAATAAAAAAAAAGAGTGGGTACCCATGTACGCACGTAAGAAGTTATACTTCTTTGGCATAACAATCCAAAAATACCAAATAATAATACAACGCATACATACATAAATATTTGAATTGATATAAACGCCAATATATTTTTTATTTATTCACACAGATTATTTGTACCGATACGACACACAAAGATCCGCAACTAACTTCAGTGTGTAAAAGGTTCGCAACTAACTTCAGGGTGTTGCTTTTTTCTGTCGGTGTGCGCGCGAAAAAATCGCGCCAAAAAAGTATAACTTCAAAAAAAACGGCTAAATGCCAGTAGGACTCGCGCGCCGAGGGTTCCGTACTATCAGGGATCGGAAGTATTGAATAAACATTAGTAAACATAGTAGGAGAGCCCGACCGCATAACCAGATTTGTTTGTCGAACAATGTTTAACAAATAAATTTAGCCCGACCGTATGACGGGCTTTTTTGATAATAATTACAAAAAAGTGTGCTAGTTAGAAAGTTAATTCATGTTTATGAACTATTTACTTTACTTTCATCTATTTCAAAGTGCTTAAATAAAAAAAAACCTTAAAATTATAATAGATTATTATTACCTAAAACTGTTCTATATAATATAAGATAATGCTCATTTTAATAAGCAAACATAATAATCATGAAAATAATTAAATCTTTCGCGTACTTATATGAAATCCTAAACATCGATACTAAATATCGACAGAGTCAAACTCTAACTGTTTTACGCTAAGGAAGCGTAAACTGATAGATGTCCCTGTGTGTGAATGTGATTGTGTGTGTTTAGTTTAAGCTAGTGTGTAATAATTTTATTGTGTGCGTGTATAACGACGCGATTTAAAAATGCATTAGTAGTTAACATTGTAATTAGTGTGCGTTGCTCGCGTTACCCCGTCCCCCGCCGAAAGTGGCAGACTTTTGCGCAAGGGAAATAGAGCGCGTGTCCACTCCTGTTGGTTTAATGCTTTAAGCATACGCCGATAAAATCGGAGCAAAACACTCATCTTAAGAGTCAGAGGTGTATGTGCTATGCAGAACCTTCATAAGACCAAAGACTTTACACTAAAGAAAGTTCTACACAATACTAACTGCGTCTGTGGTTCGGTGGTACTGTGTATGGACTGCCACGCCACAGTATTATTATGGCGGTAGTAGATCCACGCTGGTTTCAGCATGAATGGGCCGGATCGTCCGGGGAAGTACTACCCTCTCATAGAAGATCGACTTAAGAGTAGTAGTATCCTTACTACTGCGTTTCGTTCGGTGAGTGAGAGTGCCGGAGGCCCAATTTCCCCCCTTTCCTCTTTCCTCACCTCCCTCATTCCCTTCCTCTAACCCCATTCCCCGCCGCCATAGTGGAGGCCACCATGCCAGCAGTTTAAGACGATAGCTTTTGGTATGGTGGCCACCACTTCTGGATTCCACTGACTGCTTACCATCAGGCGTGGAGTCACTTTGGTAGGCTAATATATAAAAAAAAAAAAATGGCCACGCAGAGGTCGCGGGTTCGATTCCCGCTCAATGCAAATATTTGTGTGCATGAACATGGCTAATTGCATTGGTCTGGGTGTTTCTATGTATAATAATATGTATCGACGGTGCGCATGCTAATAATCAATTTTTTTAGGAGAAGCAAAAAAGTTATTATTTTTTAAACGAGTAATGACCTATGACTATGACATTAAAAAAAAAACAGTAAATATACAGAAAATTCGTTTGTGTGCAAATCAGATGTGTGCCTGTATGCAATCGTACATTGTATTTGTAATAATCAGTATAATCTGACTCTAGTTCGAATTATATTTAAATCTATTCACCCGCAATCACTAAAGAAATTTCACACAAACTTGCAACTCCTATTTTCCCACTTAATAAGTAGGGTAGTTTCAAAATACAAAAGAAATGGTGTCTCACTAATTTTTGTAAAGAGCATTATGTGAGTTTGGAGTCGATAGAATTTCAGTTTTTAATAGTAAGTACCTATTTTCTAGTAATTTGGAAATCTTACTATCAAAACTATAGCAGTTTCATACAAACTTTGCCACCCCTTTTTACCCCCTTAGGTAATAAATGCCTTAAAATTCTGTCTTAGTTAGTACCTATATCCTAAAGGAACCCCTATGCAATATTTTAGAATATTTTGGTTTCTGAAATTTCGTGATGAGTAAGTGACCTTTCGCTTTTATTATAGATTCATCTGATTATTATACAGAACTTACAGAAAAGTACCTATCTTATTATCTTATTAAAGTACCTACCTACATTTTATTTTTATGCAAATAAACAAACCTCGTACTAACTACTGAGTCACCGGCTTGAATTGCATCGCATCTATTAATAAAAATGCATAACGTTAAAATTAAATACTCAATAAAAGGAAGGGGTCGGAGGTCCGCCATTTTGGAGCTTCGACTGTATGAGGGCTTCGGGTGAAGGGGAACTACGCATGCGCAAAGCTTGCACCCGCACCCTGTTGGGGCCGGGACCGTGCAAGTGCGATGTCAAAAAACACGTTATTCTCTCCCCTAATTCTACTAACCTAGTACGTCTTAATAAGAGAAATTAATTTCTATGATATCAAAGTTACAATGTGATCACCCGTCGTGAAATGTGAATTACCTGAAGGATCTTGAAATATTTATTATTTGGAACAATGACAGGCAACGGCTGATTGGTCAGTGATTCATTTGTGTTAATATTTATGTGAGAATCTCAGACATATTTAGTGACTGTTCCTGTGTGTGTTGTTCCTGAATATACGATCTAGTAAACATTATTCGGGCGAATTAAGTGACAAGTGATTCAGCGTTTGATTTGTGACGATTAGTGAGAATATAATGGGATGACATCAAACACAGATGGAAAAGGTTTGGCGTCGGGTTGGTCTCCATTCCTCCCGTAAGAAGAGGGATGGAAGCGGTACGAGCCGGGAAGTGACGACGGCAACCGCACCGCCGCAAGAGGCTGAGTATCAGAATATACATACCTTGAGAACAGCTGACTTGATAAGACAAAGGCAGGGCGAAGAGAAATCGACTCTACGTTCCTCTTACATTATAAGGAACGGCGATAATTTTATACTAGTTGAGAGAAGGCGTAGAAGGCGACGCAGAAGTGGCACAAGGGCGTCTTCTGGCAGTAGACATCACACTCCACCAGTCGAGGAACCTCGCACAGAACAGAAGCGCCGACCTCCTGCTAGGTTAAAGATATTCGGCATACAATGGCCCTTACATTCCAGCGATTCTAGGTAAACGTTAGCATATCTGCATGAAAAATATGTTAGTAGCTTTATCAGTTAGGTTCATTTTACACACTACAATACGGTACGTTGCACAATATGACTAGTTTGACTTATGTAAAAGTGCCACGCTGTTGCGTTCGTCGGTAAGTAATTTGTTTGGGTTAAAATGCATGATGAGCTACAGTGAATGATTAAAAAATTAAATCGTCCAATGAGGTGGAACTCTGTTTCTTACGTATAGTTTAGATTAGGTAGCATGCGGTCTGAACAGTTAGATACTTAGCTAAGAACACTAACATAGTAACTTTTTATTCTGTAATAATCATATAGAGGTGAGTAAGTTTTTTAACGTCTTATATTATGGAGAAAGCATTGTGTAACGGGGAACTTAATACCTTTATACCTGCACTCAGACCAGTCAGTGAGTCATATCTACTGAAGTAATACTAAAACCAAACGTGAGTGACACATCACATGTGCAGTTAACAAGTGCAGTCAGTCTAAGTTAACAAGAATCTACTTAACTGATCCTTTTAAGACAGGTTAGGTTAATAAATGTCTATTAAGCTCAGGTTAACCACCTATCATCAGATGGGCTGTGTGCTTAGTAGCCATCTCAGCAGTATAAGAATATATTTTTGGTTTAGTGGTCAACTTTGCTCGTCAGCTGCAAGTACCTTCTTAATTGCTTATAATGCATGCAGCACACGGGGTCCGTGATCATTGTTTCAGAAAACATCGTTTATTTGAAAAGGCCTCTTTACGATCTAGTAGGTACCTACATTATTGTTAAAATGTCGGACACTAAAGGATAGTCGTATAAATAAATTAAAAATTAATAAGGATACTATTTAAGCTAAATAAATTACACAAAATGGTTTAAGTGGGGCTAAAGTATGAATAGAAATTGCCTATGTTTGGCTGCACGGGTCTCTCTCACGGGATACCGTCATTACCAGCTGTATAAGTAAGTACATAAAGAAATACACAAGAGTACACTGTTTTTCAGTTATTCAGGCAGTCGGTAGAAACATTTTAGTATATCTTTAAACTGATATTTTTATATTTTGGGTATTTTCTTGTTACATAATTCAATATTCAATACGTTTATTGCACACCATAAAGTCAAAAGATGTTATAAATAGTATAAGTGCATGTCATGGACCCTGTCGGGTACGGCAAACGTAGGAGAGAGGAGTGAAGCCGCCTTGCATTAAAATGTCAAATTATAAATTATTATTAGAATTACGGTTATGAAATAGGTCTGTACATTATTTTTATATTAAGTATTTTAACTTAATAGCTATTTTCCTCTTATTTAGGTTTTTATCATTAATATATTTGTTTACCTATGCTATAGTGTTATTGAGTTGATAAAGTTTATTTTTTGGTGGTAAGTACCTATATCTAAACCAATATAGATTATTTTGCTGCAATGATGCTGAGCGACCGCCATGTATATTGTTACCTACTGCCTAAGTTTTGCGTAATATGAAAAACATTTTGTAAATTTAGACTTATTTTTTCAAATCTAAACTGTGTCATACCAACTCAGGCCTGAAAAATGTAGGTATTAGATTCGAGACCATGACAAATTATGAATCAAATATAGGAGCTACAAGGACGCTCAGCGATCGGCAATGTTAGTGTTCTGACAGCAATATCAGTAACCCTGTTAGAAAATCCAAAGTTTTGACTGTAATAATGGACGAAGTTATAAGAACGCACTACTACTGGATCTCAAGGGGCCGTTGACATTTGTCGGGCATGCTATCAATCCCGAAGTACCCTTCTTAGGCTTACTACTTCATCTTGTGAATTGTGAATATTTACATAGGCACGACCATGTGGCTAGGGTTACCTATTAGCTACCAGCTGTGTGAAGTATAGTTAGGTGTTCGACCCAGTTCTTGTGATTCAATATAGAGCAGCTCGATCTAACCACCGACAATCTAGTTCCTTTGCAGTTTAGCAAAAGTTGAATACTTTCGATTCTTATAGGATTTGTTAAAATAATTAACGGACACAGTAATTTCTCCAGTAAAAAGAAATATTTCTATAACCTGTTATCTGTAATCTGCGCATTCGGTTAAATGGAATGGTGTCCACCTCTTTTGGTTTCCACTGACTGCTTACCATCAGGCAGAGTGGAATCACTTTGGTAGGCTAATATATATATATATATATTAAAACAATACTCGACGTCTAAAAAATAAATGTTATTGATAGTTATCTACCATTGTTTACATTACTGGCAAAATAGCTGTAGCTAACGCTATTATACAGCTAGACAAATCTACATTTTGTTGCCACCCTGTCGAGTGGCACTTATTAGCGTTGGTAAATAAGCTGAGCAACACGAACTAATTACGAATGTATTTGCTCTGTAAATAATATGAGAGCTTCAGCCCAAAGGTTGCCAATGTAAATTTTGCTTTGAGGGTAGATATATAGTTAATGGCAACACGAACTAATCACATGATGTACCAGCTGTAAATAGGGATCGAAAAGAAAGACGGATACGCGCTTTAAGCACTAGTGATTGTGATGTAACTAAATTAAAAGTAAAACCCATTTCTCTTTAAGCGACCACCGGTTGCAGTAAGCTTCGAATTTACGCACACAAATTTAAATAGGTACAATATCGTCACACCAGTAACCCCTCGAGAATACTTCACAATCTCGCTACTGTTCGATTCACACTGCTTCTTATTCCGATTAATAGCGATATGGGGTTGTTGAGTTCATCAATCAATGTAATATTTGTGTTTATAGGGTTAAGTTAAGCTATCTTTATGATTAATAGCTTTCGTGAATGTTTAGGCCAAAATCTCTTGGCCTACCATTAAAAGCTGGAGTCTGACGACTGTCTTGATAATGTACAGTTTTTAATTAAGAAATGGCGGCGTATACATGAGGTGTACTTACCTCTCTGAAGGTAAATAAAGTGACTGTCCTCCAAACAGTCGTAAAATTGCAGATTTTATTTTTGTAAAAAAGCATGTTTCCCTAGCAGCAAGGATTCACAGCTTTAATCACTCTTTTAGTTCATAGAATTTCATCAGAGAAATAAAATTTCTAGATATTATATATAGAATAATTATGGTTCTCGTACCAAAAATAGTAACACGTTTTGTAATACTTAAGTGTTTTCCCACAGTTTTTGGTTTTATGTGAATTGGCTCTATTAAGTTAACTCTGAGACACTTATTGAATCAAACTATTAAACTAAATGTTTACGGCCTCTATGATAAAATAACACGATAAGTAGCTCGACATAATATGTTAGCATACTAACGTTTCAACTTAGCTTCGTAATAGTGGAATGTTCCTAAAAAGAAAAATTGTCTTGCATCCTATTCACGTACAGTATTCCTACTCTTGCACAGATAAAAGATAGTTCCACACAGTACTTAGTGCTAAAATATTAAAGTCTTGAAGTCTAGTGACCAGCTCCTGCTTCTCACGTGGACACTTTTACGACATGTTTAATCGTTGAAATTCTGATTATCCCATGTAAGCATTTATCATACTTAAAAACCTTCTAAAAGAAATGCTCCTCTAAACTATAGTAAAACCGTATCAAAATTCGTTCCAGAGTTAGTAGTTAGTGGAGGTTTTTCTGCAAACTTTTCCTAAGGTCCTAAACCATTCAATAACAACAAGACAAAGAAAAACATCGACTTTACAATAATAAGAGATCAGAGACGTAGATGCAACACCGAATTAGATCCATATTTCAATGAATTCATTCAAGATATTTTGATACTTTTCACGACTCATGGATCTCATGATTACATACTATCAGGCAAAGTACAGCCATTTTGACAGGCATATTAGAATTGGACATCATCTGGCAGCATAGGAAAGTGCAGTTCTGTGCTGCCAGATGTGTCCAACTCTATATGGCAGGTTTGCAACCTTTACAAAAGTTGGGGATATAAACGAACTTGCTGCATTGATGAATTAGGTGGTTAGGCTATAGTATCAATTTTAATGTACTTATCAATATCCTGATTTTTATCGCTGGAATTAAAATGTTTCGCGGCCAGATCAAAAATTATAGCAGGCCACATCCTGTAAGGGTTCGTAAAGTCCTTACTCCTGTGCCCACACTACTTTTAATCGCAGTGTTCCTACTTACCTACAATTGGATAATTATGGTACCTATTGTAATAAATAATAAAAAATATGGACTCAGGCCAGATTAGAAGAAGGCCATTTTAAACATAGTAAGTAGTCCCTATACCTATCTTTTGACTGATGATGATGATGAAATAGGAAAGAATTAATTTTGTGTAAGCATTGTATTTTTTACTTTATGTGGAGAAATAAGTTAGATACGAAATTACAGTGATTTCTTGTGTCACAAAATGTACGCGTCAATGAAATTCTCCATTACGAAATCATACTAATAATTGTTTTGTATATTGTAAGAGTATGTATTCAATAAAACGATAGTATTAATATATGTATAGGTACCTAGTAGGGACGTAAGTAAATAAAGATAGAAACATAGTGCACGTGAGAAAACGCGTGTATCTTCATAACACATATTATTTAGATTTTGTTATCAACCAACGTACGTACTAACGCACTGTATGAGTTTCTAAGTACCGGCGTATTAGATTTTTTTTTTTTTTATCAGCGTGGATCTACTACCGTATAAAAGATTAAGTATTTGAAACGTCGAATGATCATGAGGTATCTATTCTTAAGCGGTAATAAAGCCTTAGAGTAAGTGTATAGGTACCTACGTAAGCAAATAACAACAAATGCATATTACACTTCTGGATTCCACTGACTGTATCATCAGGCAGAGTGGAGTCACTTTTGTAGGCTAATACTAATACCTATATATATAAAAAAACATTATTATTAATATCGAATTTAATTTCCTTATATTAAGTAAGTATGTATGTAAGTATAAAAGCCGTTATATTGATTTAAAACCAAACAAACATCGTAAACTCATTGGGGAAATCAAATATCTTGTCTCTCGTGCAATGTTAGTGCTCCGTCTTTACAATTGGAAAATTAAGGCAGTGAAATGATGAGGAAACCACAACACACTGTATTTCAGTTAGTTCTACATCGTCGTGACCAACAATCATAGAGTAGTAAGTATAACCAGAGATTACAGAAGCTAAGTATAACTTACCTACGATACTCACGAACTACCCTCAAAAACAATTTAAAGAAACATAGGTATGTAAGTACTTATGTCCCTATGTACCTGCGTACTTATTGTCGATAGGTACACAAAGTCCATTAATGTCATTGAGGGTCTAGGTTAGGCCTTCATTTACTACATAGATCGATAACGAGGGCTCAAAACCCCCCAAATGCATATCTGCATGCTCAAAAAAATGTATCTGCATATAGTGTTTACCTTAGCTGGCGGTGCGGCGTAAATAATTTTCAAAATAGTAATTATCTTACTTTTTTTTTACTACTTTGGTGGCAAACATGCATAACTGATGATAAGAGGCAAACGTAACCTATAGAGATGGCTGTGTTTTCCAAGCATTACGAAAGTAATAATGCTTAGAAAATACAACCAAATCGTCGCCGACCACGGAGAGGGGGATGAGGGAGGAAAAGGGAAACGATTAGGACAGAGTGGGTATTTGGGCTGCCGGCGCTCTCATTCACCGAGCGAAACACAGTAGCATAAAAACTAATATTCTTACGTCGATCTTCTATGAGAGGGAAGAACTTCTCCGTTCGATCCGACCCATTCATACTGAAACCATCGTGGATCTACTACCGTCCTTTTCCTAAGTTTCGAATGATTTGTATCTACCTATTTGGTGTAACAGTAGCTGTGCTGGTGAGCTACCTAAACGTTGTAGGTTACGTGCGGTGAACAATAGGTAAATTTCTCCTGTAAGCCTTCATTCTAGCAATTTACTATTTTCAGATTTTTTACAACATCCGCATTATTATCCAAAATGAATAATGTTTAATAGCTAATGTATGATTACAGGCACACTTCGATCACTCGTCGCTTCTGCCGCGGCCGACGTTCCCGTGAGGACAACGAGCTCTATCGCTCCAACAGCTTCAAGTTCGAAAGATTTACCAGAGATCCACCAGCTGATGAGTTTGCTTCTGGCTCACAGGTACTTAGCTATTTTCAATACATATAGATAAGTAGATACATGTACCATGTTAAAGTACGTATATAACAAAACAACATACAAATCATTGCATGAATTTTTGAAGTTATACTTCTTTTGGCGCGATTGGGAAAAATGATGAGAGTGAATTTTTACGATGCGCGCGCACACCGACAGAAAAAAGCAACACCCTGAAGTTAGTTGCGAACCTTTGTGTGTCTTATCAGTACAAATAATCAGTGTGAATACATAAAAAATATATTGGCGTTTATATTAATTTAATTATATTTATGACGGTGATAGATATTTTTTATTGATCATTTATCAGTAAAAATATTTATTTTGAGTATTAGTGGTAAAAGTGGTTTTAATATACTGTTTTAAGTGCATTTATAGATTTGAGGTTAACTGTTATGTATGTATGCGTTGTGTTATTATTTGGTATTTTTGGATTGTTACGCTAAAGAAGTATAACTTCTTACGTGCGTACATGAGTACACACACTCTTTTTTGAAACTAGTACTTACTAAATATTTCTGTAAAAACTTTTTGAAGAAACCTTATTGGTACTTTGATAGTAGGTAGGTACTTTACGTCGCTATTCTATTACATTCGCTGTTCCATCCGGTGGCCCATTCCTGCATTAAGAATCTACTATCGTAAAAGAATGCCATCAAGATAGAAGAAATTATCTGGAGACAGCTCTACCGTTTGTCAAAACGAAAAAGTTTAGTTTGCAGAGTAAATACTAGTAGCGCTTTTAATTTTTCATAAACTATACTCATCATTTTTTTTATATTATTGTAATCTGATCTCTTTTCGTACAGTATTTTAACACTATCTATACCTATTGTCATATATACGTGTAAGTAAATAAATTAAAGTATAATTATATTTAATATAGGTTTTTTTCGTCCATGCTTTCATATAAGAAGTAGTGTTAAAATTAATTTGACTTGAAGCATCCTTCTTAGAGTTATAAAATAGAGTTCCTTAGAAAACCGGCGAGGATCGCTTGAGTGTTGAGTCTGTAAGGGTATGCTGTATGATATCCGGCCGCCGTTCTCACCATGAAAGCGTTACCCACTTATCTAGATGAGCTATCTCTTCCACAAAGAGTCCACTTTACAAAGTCTGCCCGAAAGCTTTTCCTTAGAGCCCGCTATTGAACTCTTATACCGACGGAGTTTGGACAAAATTGCGTTAGCGATCTGTGATGTTATTTTATTTTATCTAGGAAATGAGGTTTAAGTAAATAAAATAAGTATCTATAAATATAAATGTAGAGAACTTGTGGTAAAATTGACGTTAATTTGAAAGTAAATAAGGATATATGTAGGTAGATACATTAATTCACACTTTTGCCGATGTAGAATTTCATGAATGATGTGATAATTATTAGGATAGAAATATCTATAGTTGGGAATTGTTAATGGTATTGTAACTATTTTGTATGTTATTTTCGTTACCGTTTTTACAGTTACTGTAATATATTTTGTATGAATATTCAGATCTGTTTGCGTAATACATTTAAAATCATATTCTTCCATTGAACTAAAAAGTAAAGTAAACTTGACTGATAAATTAATTAAACTTACTTCACAGATACTGGTTCGTACTGATCTAGGCGTTTTAGTTGCAGTAATGTATTATCTCTACTTCCACTAGGACACCTTAAAGTTTGTAATAAATTACCAAATCATTTTAATTGTCCTAATTTGTAACAAAAATGTTATTCTTTACTGTATTAATTTTTTAAATAAGCGCCATCTAGCTCATTTTAAGGCATCGTTTTCTAAACATGATTTTAGGTACTTTGGCATATACAGTTGTGCGGCAGCATTGTATAGATGGCGTTGCAATTCGCGTCGTTGTTGCAAGTTTCTCCACTGAACACAGATGTCGCTGTTACACATTTCATTGTCAAAAATGAGCAGCCTGTGGTCATCAGTAAATTTGAGTCGGTATACATTTCACCCCTTCAATAGGTTATTAAAAAAAAATGCTGAAACAGGTATTCACTTCATTATTTGAAGAACATAAATGCCAAGTTCATGTATATCTGACAGTAAATATTTTTTTTCATACAAACTTTGTAATACAATTATACCCCTTCAGAGGTCGATTTTCTAAAAAGAATGAATTAGGAATTAGTTTATTTTAAAGAACATTAAGACCAAGTTTTAGGTAAATCTGACTGTAAACAATGAGTTCTATTCAATCGTGTTGACCCTTTTTCACACTCATATTGTTCTAGTTTCCAAATATCTCTTTTTATCACACGCTTACGGTGTAAAATAAAGGCATGTTCCAAATTTCAACTTTCTAGACTTATAGTGGTTTTGGTAAGCATTGATACGTTGTACCTAGGTATAGTAAGTATAGTAGGTGCTTAGATAGTGCTAAAATAATTATTCAATGTTTGAAGATATAATTACCTACCTAGTACCTATATAGGATGAACTTTTTTGGCACAAATAAAAAAATCATGACCCTAAGTAAGTTTAGCTCGCGGTTTAACCGGATGTAGGTGTAGGTACCGATAACATTCGTCCATTTGAGTACCTAAATGTTCAGTTAAAAAGATAACTTGAATAAAACGGCGACCAGGTGGTTACAAAATCAAATTTAATTAATTTAACTTTGTACATACTAGAAACTATTGGTGAATATTCCGGGACATGGGGTGCGATGTGCCATGTAGGTAATTTCTGCGGTATTGAAACATAAATTGTGCACACACGTTGCGTAGGGAGGGACATTAATATCATCTGTCCTATCAATTACACTAGTGGTCAACGCCGACAGCCTATCGAAGGAAAATACGTGAAAAATTTGACACACGACCCTAATTTATCTGTGGAATATTTGTATAGGGATGTCACGTCAACCTTTTCTTAAGAATCGGGACAAGAACGGCAGGGGGCTCATCGGTTATAATATTTTTATACATTCTTGTGTGTCAGGTTGTTTATTAAATGTCAATAAAATGTAGTTCAGTGTATAGATCGTTGTTTTTCGTTTATTTTTGCAGGTATTTTGTGTTACGAATATCAGTAGTTTTACCATGAGCCATCATCTATTTACTTACGTCGCCTGGCACTTAAGCGAGTAGCTTTATTTCTGTGACTTTATGGAGTAAAATAATTGACTGTATTTTTTGTAAGATTGCGAAGTCGAGATTGCGTCCACCTGCAACTAATTTTGAGATATAACAGAAACGAGGTGCCATTTGTTTTCTGCCTAAAAATAATAATATTATTTACCTGGTACAAAGCACCTCTTAAAACACAACATACAAGACCTATCCTCGTACAGCCCTGCCGGCTATATAAATCACGTTATCCCCATCGTGATCGCGATTGCCTCATCAACATACTAATGCGAACGCGCCAGATGTGCCCGCTAGACTTATAAAAGTCTGCCAGACTTTGTAAATGTCGGCAAATAGATACGTGAACCGTTTTAACGGTTTTATGTCACATGAGATTGTAGAAAATAGTATTCAATTCGTTCATGTTTTCAATTCTGCACAAATCTTTAAAGCAAGTTAACTTGAGAGCTTAATCTTTTTAAACAAGTAGTAACATTTAAAACGCTCGTATTATTACTAAGACGTCACAAAGATAACAAGACCTCAAGAAGAGTTCCATCTAGTAATATTTTATATTTTTGGACTGATGGCCACCACTTTCGGATTTCACTGACTGTTTACCATCAGGCAGAGTGGAGTTACTTTCATAGGCTTTTATAAAAAAAGTCTACTTTGCCAGTACACACCCACTACGAATACTTGCCTAGATTGTAAAATATTTACAGATAACATTCTCCACATAGCTTAAAAGTTAGCCACTAAAAAGAAGCCACAAAAACTGTAGTCTAGCTTAAATCATGCTCACCACTTTTGTTATGAGAAAAATTGAAACATTCTGTACTCGGTCGTTTCATCTACCGTTTCAGTACGTATGGCGTTGGATGACTCACATAGTTCAACTTCAGGTATACCTAAGTTATGTATTACACTTTGTAGAGATTGCTGTGAAAATTATGTTTTTAAATAGTTTCAGTTGGTTCCACTTCTCATCTACTGAAAGTTCTGATTTTGTTCTATTATTATATTACCACAGTTTTTTTATAGACTTAGGTGGGCAATAAGCATACAGCATTGGTACAGGTAAGCGATTACTGAAATTTACCGTACCAATGTTCTCTAAGCATTCCAGAAACATTGCTAACAAAGCACTACCATCTTCTTGTCGACCATTACGAAGTGCTCGATGAATTCATTTAGTTTTTAATAAACTTACCTTTCATTTTACATCCTTATTTAGGATAGGAGGCCTGTAAGCCGACGCACGTGAATTGCGACTAGAATGACGCCCACTGGTGAATAAACGCCTAGGGAGGTACTCTAAACTATCTGAACAAAAAATCTTTTTTGACCGTTCTATATATCCCTCATAAAATTTGGATAAATCTGATAAAGTAACTAGTTTATATTTTAATTAAATAAATTGCCGTAGTTTATGCCGCACTTTGCGTGAATTCATATCTAAAAACTGATGCGCACATGACAGATGAATTCGTCACTACATATTGCAACGGCAAAAATATTTAACAGTCATTAACCACCGAAAAATGATTCAGAAAATGCTCGTTAAGCTCATGATACGAGCCGCTAGTTTTTAACTCGATTGCAAAATGCGTATTAAACCTGGACTATTCCCTTCAGGCTGGCGGTAATCAACTTCAGTTTTGGATACGTTGTAATTGAAAATGTCGAGTCGGTGGGATGTTCATTTTCCACTAATTAATCGTTGTGATGACATCGCAGCCTCCCCTGTTAACGTACGCATAGTACATTACGTGTTTAGGTAGGTGTCGCGAAGTTTATATACACATACTGTGTTATTATAATTGTTGGAGCACTTTGGTTATTTCATAAAGAAATCAAAATATAATGTTGACAACGTATTTTGTGCTTATGTATAATAATTGTTTTAATGAGAAGCTGTTGGCTTATCTTAACCCTTTCATAGACAGTGATGTAGACACAATAGATGTTTTATTACTGCCATATACTTTTACTGTCCCGGAAGGTGTCAGGATTATCCGGATTATTATGATGTAATTTACATAATTGTTTATTCAATTATTATGTTCTTATCTATGTCTTAAAACATAATCCGCCTTAAGCAGTTGTAATGAATTAAGGTAAAGGATTATGAGGTTGAAGTAATTAGTAAATATCTTGAATAAATATTATTAATTATAAGTGAAATTATTGCTTACATATTGTTTTATATGGATTGCCTCGGTGGTCTAGAACAAGAAACTATCAGCTGTCTTGTTAGCGGTGGGAGTAGGTAGTTACGTGCGAGTGCAAGAGGTTGACGGCTCGATGCCCATAGGGACAAAACTTTGTGATGTATACAACAGAATTTGTTGCGATTTCTCGTGTCTATTAAATGTATGTTTAAAAGTCCCTTGCGGTATAGTGCTGACTTGTTGGATAGTTTTTAAGACATCAAAGGTCATAGTGATTGAATTTCTTACATTCAGGAAAATTGCTAAAATCCGAGGAGCCAACAATCCGTTTGCTATTTTACAATAAATGTAAAAAGTGTGCTAACTATCTGTGAGTATCATACAAGGAGGCTTGAGACAATTATGTTGAATAAAACTCACTAGAATTTCTGGAATTATACCTGCAATAATGATATAGACGGAAAACGTGCCTCAGTCTCGGGAGAACGTTGATGTCATGTAAAAAAATATTAAAACCAAAAAGCTAAAAACTCGATGTTGTTATGCAGTTATTATTTATGAGCACAAAAACGCATGTTTTCACACGAACTTAGTTAAGGTTCATGAACATTATATTTTAATCTAATTTGCTTTGTCTTAATTTGTCGACGTTCAGACGCAGATTTTTTTGTGTCTAACCAATTTCTTACTAACAAAACCACATACGCCTAATTGCTATTCAGTTTTAAGGATTTTAAGCGGAAATTTGAGCAATGACATAAGATAATAATTATAATATAATAATAATATTCTACCACATTCACACAGCGCCATCTAGTTCCAGATTAAGCAATTATATTTGCTTGTGATATGGGTATTAAATAACTGATATACTACTTATATACATTTTTTTTCTAAATACATACATATTACAGATAAATTACACCCAGACAGAACAAACAATCATGCTCATCACACAAAGATTTGTCCTGGATTGGAATCGAACCGACGACCTCCGGCTTAGCAGTCAGGGTTACTAACCACTAGACCAACAGGCCAGTCAAAACATAATAATACTATGCACGGAAAATTTGACCATAAAGTTAAAATTTAATCTTGAAACTAGGACAACGAGCGACTGTAATGGACCGAAACTCTAAAGTAATTAATAGGTTCATTCATTATATTTTGAGAAGTAAATTAACATAAGCTTTATTGATGACTGTCTGAGGTCTCACTGGTTTAATTCGTTATTGCATTGTAATAATACAACTTTAGTCCTACCTCAGTTTGCTTCTAATATTTTGATAATCGATAGATAGGTACTAGTTTTTAGCGCAATGGATTCTTAAGACTCCTAATGCTCTAGTCTGTAAGGGCTACATCTCGACCGTAAGTTTTTGTTTAGTGCTATGAGATGAATACCACTACACTATGAAACAGACTGCCGCGGAGAGCTTTACAAACATTAGCATGCATGAGCGCAAGGAACACGTAGACACTCTTAACTACCTTTGTCTCCTGTAGGGATAAACTATGTTATCCAAGATTACTGCTTCTTGCGTATTGAGGTGATGTCATACTTTATTTATTAGTACTCCCGCCCCCTCTCACTCTGGATGTTTGCATATTCCGATTTTAGCGTATTCATTATTGTACCTACATGGTAGTTTGGCATTTTTGAGCTTATCATCAGGGGGCCTACCACTACCTCTTATAACTGTATTATTTTATATTACTTTGTATTTTGTCTTTTTCTTTTGTACCATTAAAAACAAGGATAGAGACAAAGTAAGATTATAATAAGATTGCTATAAGAAAATGAAAAACCAGTACAGGAATGGGCATTAGAGTACATTATAAAATATCCAATGTATTAATATTGATTACCATAAGAACTATTTACAATAGCAAAATCCAAAGGAAGCAATTCATCATTTCGGTAGCTGCTTCATGTGCATTTTTTGTTGACAATCAAAGATTACTAAGGAGTAGGTCACGATTGCGTGATCCATTTTGATTTATCTAAATTATGTCACAAGGGTTATAAATATAAAACAATAGATAGATAACATTATTGAGAAGACGTAGAGTTGTGATCATTTGTTAGATATACAATAGATACTTAACTACAAAATAATATAAAAGAAATAAATAAGAAGAAACAACCGGCGATTTTGTAGCTCTAGTAACAACAGTAATGCTAAGATAGCTTAGTATCATCATCAGCATCATAACAGCCAAAAGACGTCCACTGCTGGACATAGGCCTCCCCCAATTTTCGCCACCGTGGCCGGTCGTTCGCCGCCCTCATCCATCGGTTGCCCGCCACCCTTATAAGGTCGAGTTAGGTATAATAGATTTTAAAATATTTGGAATTTCATAAAAAAATCCATGTTAAGTTTAGAAAAATAAAAATAAATTTTGGTAGAAATGCAAAAGGCGTGCTTTATAAATTTTTGTGTCTGGTGTTAATTTTGAAGACTTATTTTATTTTATTCAATAAAAGCTTTTCTATGTGGACGTTTGCACATTCTAAAATATAACTATTAGAATCCAATACTTATTATATATACTAAAGTAGCACCATGCCAATACAAAACTATCATATCCTCACCGTCGATAAACAACACTGAACTAGAAGAAGTTCAAAGCCTTTGATTTGGTACGGTCCTGATATATTTGTTTAAACAGCGCGTGTGAATTGATTCCTTCGATATTGGAAAAGTTTGTACTAGTAAATCCCAAGTCAAATCTGGATAAAGGGAAAATGTCACTACATACCCGCCGTGTTATGGTGTTTGTCAACTTATATTGACTATTGTAAGGCTTCCGAAGTAAATGTCGTGAATATGTTAGACGAATTTGAGTTTTGATAAGTTGTATGCCGAGTTTAATTTATGTACAAGCATTAATTGCTGTAATATATATATATATATACATAGGTTTATAATAATAAAATGTGACAGTACATAGGTAAACAGTGGTGTAGGATTAAAAAAAGCAAATCAATTTAGTTGAATCACCTCGTAATATTAAACTTGTATGACCACGTCCAGATGTTAGAAAAGAAACTCTTTTGTCTGGTGTCCACTATGGAAACACAAAGGAATCTGGGTCATTCCTTCTTACATGCGTTTGTTTACATTGTTTAAAAAGAGTTATGTTCTCAACTTTTCAAAATATCCCTTAACACGACAAAACCGCATTATGTACCTTTATAGGTGAACTTTGATCGTTTGTACACAACCCTTATGAGTTTAATGATAAACAGTCAATAAAGGGAAGAAGCTTGTTATAGCAGGTAATGATGCCCCGAAACTATTATGTATTGTTTGTTTATGTATACATTAACTTTTATATGCACTTATGTTGGGGTAAGTGTTATTGTATCGTAATATTTTAATCTGCTATGGAGTGTTTCTTCTCGGCATAACAATTAATTACTTTGTACGTATTTTTTTTGTTAGATAATCAATTTAGTTTATCCTATCGATGTCTAATTAAATTACTTAGATCAATTTCGTACATTTCTGGCATTTTGCGATTTTATACGGCATATTATGTGTACTATTTCTGTATTCAGATTGGACACGAAAGACTAGAGTGGAGAGACTAGAGGGCTAAAAAAATAGCCCTGTCTTCTCTTTTTAAGTTTTATTATTCATGTTATATTTAATTTCAATTTACAGCTTGAAAAGTGACGCAGCTTAAACATCAAACAATATACAATAGAAAAATACTTGTCTCAAAAATATAATAAAATTTCTGTCACTAGCATATCCTTTAAACAAACAAAGATATAGTGCATTATCGAAATCCTAACAAAAGCATTAAACTGTTGAAACTAAAAGCATCACTAAATAAAAAGCTTTCACAGTCGCCAAAATAGGCAAAAGAAAAACACGTAAATCAGATGTGAGTGAAAATCATTCTGCCTCTGTTTACTTTGATCTTGTAGCATTAGAATTTACATATTTTGCGTGTGTATCTATTTGTGTTACCTCTTTGATGTCCTTTCCGTTGCGGTTCGTGTTCGTGAATCGACGGTGACTTGATAAAACGTTCTTCATGCAGACTCACTTATAATACTTTGTTTTGTTTTTGAGCACGCTTTTATGTGTTTGAACAGTTTTTAATTCATGTGCAATAAAAAAAAGGTTTTAACAATATTTAAACTATGGTTAAACTTTTTTGTTTATGGCTATTAAAATGACTCCACTCTGCGTGGTGGTCAGCAGTCAGCGTGGTTCAGGAATGTTGGATCACTATCTCAATTGCCGTTGTAGCATCCTACTAGCATAGTGACGCCCATCTAACTTAAAGGATTCCGGCAACAAAATTGATATCACAGTGGTTTTCGAAATAAAATTTCAGCATTATTATGAAATTTTAAACATTCTTATTTTGCAAAATACACAGACATGAAACCAAAAACTTTATTTCAAAGCTGTTTATGTCTATATAGAATATGTTGAAAGATATTGAATTCCATACATTACCAACGGCTGTGCTATGATTAGACGATGGTGTCAACCAAACGAGGTTTCTTCGAATATACGATGTAATTTGCGTAGTCTGCAGAGTCGCAGACGCGGCGCAATCAGCCGCGTTTATTGTGTAGTGCCCTTTGTAATGTTTTCTTAACACTAAGCGTATGAATTTTGCTAAATTTAGTGTTAGTCTGGAATATTATTCTTCAACGTTGCTAAACTTCTGTGAAAGGCATTGCAATGTTTATTTTGAAAGATAATATGCTTTTACGTAGGTATTCTTCCAGCTTGAAGAAGCTAGTCGATTGTGTCGGACTAAAAATGTTAAGCGGCCGAAACGCCGACTAATAGCCCATTAGCATCTACACTGTGACGTCACGGGTGGCCGGTTGGTACTAGATGCTCATACTGGGTGTCTAGTTACGTATTTAAGTATCATCATTATTTTATTGTGCTTATTCATCGCCTACCACCCTTTTCGCGACCTCGTGCAAGCCCTGCTTTATCAGAAGAAATGCATTCCGTGCTAATTTGGCGATAAATCGGTTGGAACGCCCTTCACGAAAGTTCTAAGGCCTCCGTTCGACGCATTTGGCCAAGATTGAACAGGCCTTGCACCACTCGCTCAGCAGCCAATCCGAAGACAACACAATCAAAAATCAACATAATAATATGAGAACTATCCCTAACTAAATACCTAATAATTACTTTATTAATAATCCTTAAAACGTTAACATAAATTCACATTTACTTAAACCTGAAAGCTGAAAGCGCTTAAAGTAATATGCAGTGGCGCGTTAATTTGCACAGATGCACAGGGCACTGATTATGAAGAGGGGGAGACTGAATGCAGTTTATGAAATAGAGTATTAGATACTTACATATACGAGTATGAAGTGTATGTTAGCGCCTGAAGCATCATCGTCCGTGAGGTTCTGTAGTTCATGGTATTTGTTAATGTTGAAACTAACACCTTGATGTATTAAATTTTGAACTATGTAGGAACAACTCTTGTAAATTGAATAACCTAATTATTATGTTTTATGTTCTAGACCAGAGACACGGTCACTCCCTTTAAGAGCGCGTATATTCTGCAGCGTCAGGAAGGGCCTGGACCCGTGCTTCACCTAGTCTTTAAGTACTTTTAGTGCGTCTTTATGTATCATGATGTAATTCACACTTTGTACACTGAGATATTCGTGATTATTATGAAATCAAAAAGCTATTAAGCTTGAACCTATGTGTAACATTTTTGATAATGATTTGTAAATTCACTTCTATAATCAAGAAATATATTATTTTGCCATTAACTGAAACAATATCTAACGTAGACTAATGAGAATTCTCTCTTCACTTTACAGTCGTATTTGTTGATACAAGAAAACAAATTGAAGTCACTGATTAACATATTGCATTCGAAAATATACGTTACGTCACAGGAAATATGGTATGTTCTTGCAGAACTTAACTTAGCAAAACAAAATTATACTAACAGTCGAGATTTAAAATCGTCGAATCTTTAATGAGGAGGTAAATTTTTGTTTAATTAAGTTTCAAATAAAAGCAGCGGGCATACAATTTGAATAACAATAAGAATGCGTTGGAGATTTCAAATCGTTGGAACTTGTGGAAGACCTTTTTGTTTTTATTGTAAGGCTTCGCACATCTGTCTTGTGAATCGAGGTTTGATGAAATCTTTTCGACAATTTTGTTGTACAGTATGAACATCTAAACAATTAAAATGTTGTTGTTTATTAAATAGCCAGAATGTTGTCATAAAAATGTTCATATAAAAAGCTTGTTGTTTATATTTATTAATAAAAATGCAATTATGACTCTTGTTAAATAACACAACAAATATAATTTTGCTTGAAATCTTTGTATACGTTTTTTAATTATAAAACTAATTTTGATGATAAAATACTTGAATTTACCGAATTGTTGTGCCTTACATAATCTCCATAGAAAATAAAATAACATTATGTGGTACTTTCGATACTTTCAGCACCAATGAAACACAATGAGCTTGAGAGACAAGTTAATAGAGTTTTTAATAGGTTTCTGCAGCAATAAGCTTTTGTGTAGAACGTTACACTTATTTCTCTTTGAACTAGTGTCGATAACAAGCGACTATTATTTCTTTGAACTTATACCTGTTACAGGGCAACAGGGTTTTATACTGAATATCACATTTAAAGGTAGTCTCAAAATTACATTGAATAAACTGTTGCCAAGATAACTGTGCCTATATAAAATCTGCCTTAACAAACGCTGTCACAGTCAAGTTTGCTCGAATATACCTGGCAATCTCTGAAAAATGAGAATAGTGACTCATTCTCTTCTACGAGTATGTATTGTCAAACTGCAAAAATAAATTGTTTTCTGTGTTCTTAACTCAAATAGTTAAGTTTTCTTTAATTACTTTTTCGTCAGTAATTGAACTCACGAGGTTGTTTGAATCTGTTCTAAGCAAACATTAGATTTCTTTTAAGAAAGTAATTATTTTGTGTTAATTAGACATCGTAAAGATGCATTAGTAAGTGTACCGGCACAAATAGTCTTTTTATCGACGTCTTAAGTGATCTATTGGCATTGCAACATGACCATTAAATTGAAACAATGGCAAATTTTCCTAGAAAGTTTTCGCGGCAACGTTACGCTTTCAGTACGGACAGCGAGATGACGCATCTTATACACGCACGCAATCTTAACTTATGCTTTCGATGTCACGGTATTTCAATTATGTTGAAGACTTAGAAAAAATTACCATTTCACTAATTTGTACCACCCGTTCTTCAGTATGACAAGATTAAATTAGTGTATTAATTAATTTAATTTATTTTGTATTAATCATTATGAATCAGTTTTTGTTTTAAATAACTTTAATGCTAAATATGTTACTTGTTAGTATACCTATCTATACTTACATAGGATTTAGCTATGTTGCCCAAGTATTACAAAAACAACGCTAATGAAACAAAACTAAGCCTTCCCAGCTATAATGGTATCAGATAGTAAAAGAGAAAGGATAGGACCTAGAGGCTAATTGGGCTAATTGGCTTAAGAGGACGCTAAAATACGGGTAATATAATTTTACGTCAATATTCATTTTATATAGATACTTCACCAATCAATCTAAATATCTATTACAGTCGCCTTTGTAAAAAATAATTTAAGCATATCTCATTGACCTCAGAAGATTTAGAAATAATGACTAAAATGAGACATGGGATCTGATAGGTAAATTCTTATTGTTTGCTAACAACAATGTGTGTCAATATAGTAAGAATCAGATCAGTTTTATAAAAATGTGATCAATTTAAAATGTGATTTAATTTTAATTAAATTTCAATCACACTTTGTTTGTACCAGAGAAATACTTAATTATTTTATCCGATTATAAATGCTAGTCAAAATTAATGAAGTATAAATAATTAAAATAAGTATTATTAATTGAACTAACATTTATTTTTAAATTCTACTCTAATAAATGCATAAAAATATTTACAAAACTTTACTAAAAAAGCTTTTATATGAATCACAGGGTTTTATGATCTGAATTTATACGTACACAGGTGGTAGATAACTCTTCATAGTAGGTCCGGCTCGTCCTAGAGGGGGTAAATTGACTGTTTTGATTGGTGGAGGACTCAAATTGCGTTTCAGACCATCCATATCGTTCTCCCCTGTTGCTAACTGATTATTTCTCTGTAAAACTTTATAGTTTTTAATAACTCCTCTCAATTCTTCTTGTTGTTGTAGTTGACGGAAGTTTCGGTTGTTTTTCTCCTCTTCTACTTCTTCTTGACCCTCATCGCCTGTATAGTACATCACTTCATTTTTCTGTTTGTAGTTGTTGTGCGCTTGTTTGGGTTTTGATCTAACCTTATTAGATTCAAATTGATTTCTAGATAAGTAGTTCATAATATCAGCAATGTCCATAGGCTTTCTTTTAATATTCTTAACTTCATTATAAGGTTTGGGTTCAAACTGAATGTATTTAGGGTTAGGATACTTGTCAGTTCTTGTTTCTACAACACGTTTAACTTGAAGATTTTTATTTTCGTTGTTTATTTTGTTACTACTCTCTGGAATGTTTTTGTTGTTTCTTATTAGATTTTTCAGGAATATATTTTCCTCTAACATATTTTCTATCGTAGGTTCTTTTGTTGTTGTTGTTGTTTCTGTAGGTTGTACTTCAGTTATTGTGACTATTGGTTTAAATTCATTTTTGTCTTCAGGTACGATAAAATCAGTAAACTTTATACTACTTACAGTGCTGAATATAGGCGGTATTGGAGTTGATATTACTTGTCGATCTTTTTGAATTTCATTTGTCTGGGGTGTTGTATTTATTTGCACTGATTTTTCGTAACTCAATGGAATTACATTCAAATTATTAAAATTTGTATCGTATACGTGATTGTTTTTACTTAAATATTTGGTCCTTCTTGATTCAAAATCATTGTTATCATAATTATAAGTTTGAGTGACAGTTTGACTCTGAGGAATGAATTGATCTTGAGTTATAAGTTTTGGTCGCGACGTTCGACTGATCTCATCCTGTGGTTCTTTTGTATACTGGTCGTTTAGTTGGTTGTAATTATTCTGTTGGTGGAACCAGTCTGCAGGAGAGGTTGAAGATGTAATTTTTTGCGTTGAGTACTGACTTTCACTTGTTACAGGGTTAACTGTATTAAAGTTATTGTCGTTATACTGACCGTTCTCAGCTGAGTAACTGTTTAGACTATTATAATATTGTCCTTGATTATTAGAGTTTTCATATTGTGGTAAGGCCGCTGAAGTTTGCCTCATATTAGGTTCTAATTGTTGCTGGATCATTTTAGTGTATTGGTCCGCGGTCATGTCACTAAAGTTGATACTGATATCGTCTTCACCAAATGACCTTGAGATGAGATTTTTATCCATATTGTTGTTATCATTGTTATTATTGTTTTGGTTTAAATTTGCATTAATACCGTATTGCCATCTCCATAATCCTTTGTTACTCTCCTGATCAGATTCTTTTATGTTTGCTTCGTAATTTACTATCTGTGGCTTTGTTGGTCTCTCAGTTGTAAATAATCGACCTATATTTTCATGTTGTTGTTGTAATTGGTGTTGTTGTTGTTGTTGCTGTTGCTGTTGCTGTTGCTGTTGTTGGGTATTTGCAGACGGAACGTGAGCGCCCTGCGAAGCTAGGAAAGTTATTTGCGGAGAAATTGTTGCGCTGTTTTGTTTACTTTGCATTTGATTTGTGAAATCAATTGTTCGAATAGGAGTTTGTGAACTAGCTGCGGCTACTAAATTATTTTGTGTGTTAGAAGTTTGTGAAAAACTATGTGAGAATGATTCGGGAGTTTTGCCAGTGAATAAATTACTAAGACGCGGTGGTGAGACAGCAAAACGATATCGTTTTTCGCTTTCGCTTAATTCGTTTTCTCTTTCTTCTTCAATCCATGACTTCATATTAGGCGGCTTTTTCAGCTCTTCTGCGATGTTATACTGTACTGCTCTAAAATAAAATAGTTATTGTTTAAAGAAAACTATTAAAAATATGCTTTAGTTAATACCTGTAAACGTAAACTTAATTTTTTTAACAAACCTTTGAATAATTTCTGGTACAGGTGGAGCTACTGGCAAATGATCACCACTAGCTCTAAAGCCATTGGAGTCTGCAATATAATGAACTGTATATGTTTTACCATCGTCGCCAACGTATGAGTATGATCCTTCCACTACTTGTTCCTCTTTATCAGAACCCGAGTTCTCCATGCGACTGTGCTGCACGTAATGGGTCTGATCAGCGCCAAGAGCTCTAAAATTATAATAAATACATTTAGTATTTAAACCAAGATAACAATTTAGATATGCCATTACAAATCATAGGACTTACTCGTAACTAAAGCTGCCATCTAAATCCATTTCATTTGATAGTCGTAGAATGGGTATCGCAGTTTCTGTTGTAGATATAAAAATACCAGGTGGTGGTGCATATTGTTGTCCCTGGTAACTAGCAGCCTTCATTTGTTCATTGTTATAAATATCTTTTTGTAAATCCGATATCACTATGCTCCGAGGTGACATTGAATGCATGCCAGAATTTTGTGATGAACTTTCAATGTTAGTATTGAACGAAAAAGGTAATTTTGTGTCTATTCTATCAATAGCATGTTGAAAATTCTTTGGTATGGGTCTCATTTCTCTTCTCTCGCCTTTTTGAGATGGGCCTCTTTGTGTTCGATTGAGTTGATTTCTTAAATGAGATGGTACAGGCGGTGTAAACTTGTCATCTTCGTCGTCATCATCGTCATCAGATTTTATGGGTCGTAACGTTGTTGATACTATAATAGGAAAAGGGCTAGGAGATACAGATGGCAGCTTTGTAACAGTAGGAGGTAGATAGGGGAACTGTAGGTCATTAAATTTTTTTATAGGAAAATAGGGCGTAGCTGTGTGACTCTCTGGTGGTAAATAAAACTGTTTGTCTGATGTAAACATTCCTGTGCGCTGTGCTTGAAATTGTGGTGAAAAAGTGAAGGATTCATGAGCTTCACTGTCCACTGCGAAGCTTATTGTCAAAATTATTAGTAGTATCTGAAAAAATTTGAATAATCGCATGTTAATGACATCAACTTACATTTTTCATTAGTAATCCAAACAAATCCATTTTCACTTTATCACACAAACACTTTTCACTTACCAGCTTCATTTTTCTTGAAGCTGTAAATGTTTTTGATAGCAATTTTCACGTCACACTATTGCACTTGTGGAAAATAAACTGGTAATGAAAATGAATTCCGCATATATTTATACGCACGCGATATGTGTCCAGGCATTCGTGAAAGAGATCGTTTGGTTTTAAACATAGTTTCTCTTCTTTGACGCACGCTTTTTACCTCGTTGTTTTTATCGACAGCTAATCGGTCGACATCGTTCTTAATTATATATGTTACGAAGAAAAAATGTAGGTAATATTTATTTACCTACATTTTTTCAAATTATTATTTTCATATAATTATAAATATCGTTATTGGGTGCTCGGACAATCGTGATGTTGTACATAATATGTAGGTAATGAACTGAGCAAATCTAAAATTATCGCAAAGTACGTATTAATTAACATAAATTCGGTACATAATTATAGCTATATATTTTATGAACTATATAATTTTGGTATGTCAGATACATAATAGTATGTCATCATATATATCAATGGATTTGTATTTCATTCAAAATATAAAAAAAGCGAACCACGAAGTTTAATTAATTAAAGGGATCATAAACCCCTGAAGCGAATAAAGGAGCAGCGTTCGATAAATTGCAAGATAAATTGATGTTTCTTATGCGGTTTTACTGAATTGGCGCTCCTAAAGTGATGCAAGTTTTGTAATGGTCAAAGTCGAGTCATTGGCCCAAAAACCGGTTTGGAAGAATTTTTGGTCAAAACCAACCCACAGTTAAAATACCAGCCTCGTGAATAAAATTTTCTTTATATTTTTGCCAGATCGACAGGTGACTCTGAAACGGTACTTTACTGCATTGAAAGTGCTTATTTTAGTTCCTTATTTTTATTTTTATTGAATTTGTAAATATTTTCCCTTTAATGATATTTTATATGAAATTCCTGATTGCATACTTAGGTTCATTATATAGGTACCGTTGATTGGTTTTTTAATTTCATTTCATTTTAACGGCTTAACAGTTAACAGCTAATTTCTAAAAAGATATAAGTTTTTAGGCTCAGGAATTTATTTGTACAATAGCTAAATTTAGATTTGTACCGACCACAGTTAATTAAATCTTATTTTTTATTTATTTACTCAAGCTTTTTCCACACATAAATGCATAAAGGCGGACTTAATGCCAAAGGCATTATCTACCAGTCAACCTATCGGGTGATGCAGAGTTGAAACGCAGTAGGTGCATGACAGTTTAATATTGAAAACTAACTTTTGCTAAATCCAATAATTATTTTACTACATAGATATAAATATATCGTATAACTTATTACAAAAAAAAAAAGAAATCAATAAACATACACAAAATATCATAATAAATATACATATTATTATACAATAATAAATGTACATACATATACATATAGATATATATCATTAGACATAGTTATTTAGCTGATTCTGCCAATTTATTCATGAAAAGAGTTCGAACCTTTGCCTTAAACGAGTTCTGGTTAGCGGCCATCCTGATTTCTAGAGGGAGGGCATTCCAGAGTAGAATAGATTGTATAGGAAAAAAGGAGTGGATCAAATCAGAGCTATGAGAGGGACATGTTAGAAGTAAATTGTTAGAAGATCGAAGAGTTCTTTGATGTGTAGAACAGAGATACTTGAATTGTGAGGTCAAATAGGTGGGAGCATTGGGATTCTTAATGATGGAATAAAGTGTTGTGAGTGCGCGTAAACTACGACGCTGACGAATGGGAAGCCAATTCAACTAAGAGCGATAAGCAGATACATGATCATACTTGCGAAGACAGAATATGAATCGAATGCAGTTATTGAGAAGACGATCAAGTTTGTTGAGGAGATCTGCATTCAGGTCAAAATAACATACATCACCATAGTCGATTAAAGGAAAGATCAAAGTCTGCACAAGCATTGTTTTAGTCTTACAAGGAAGAAAGTTTTTAAGCTTATAAAGAGCACGTAGGGTACCTGTGACTTTTTGGCAGACTTGGGAGACTTGGGCTCTCAAATTTAAGGTGGAGTCAATGTGTAGCCCTAAGTCTTTGATATTTACAGATATATTTATGGTATTGCCTTTGAATTTTATAGGTGGAATGGTATTCGTGTCTAATTTGTTCATTAGGCGTTGGCTGCCAACGATAGTAGCTTGGCACTTAGCAGGATTAACCGTCAATCCGAATCTGTCGGACCAATCCCTGATACAGTCTAGGTCTTTGTTCACCATGTCCACCGCAGATGAAACACAGTCGATACTTGCTTGAGATGAAATCTGCAAGTCATCAGCATACAGGTGATACGCACACTGAAGATTAGGTGTAATTAGATTAATGAAAATTGAACAGAAGAGATAAAATACCGCCTTGGGGAACGCCAGAGTCAATGTCAGCTCAACTTGACGATAAATCGTCAAAGCGGACAGACTGCTTACGATCGCGAATGCAGCTTGAGAACCATTCCAGAGCTTCAGACGAGACCATGAAGTGGGAGAGGATAGCCAGAAGGATATCGTGACTGACGTTATTGAAGGCGTTCGAGAAATCAACCAAAGCCAGCACAGTGACTTTGGTGTTTTCCATACCCTCCCTGATATCACCAGTCACTTTAAGGAGCGCGGATACAGTGCTATCCCCGGGTCTAAACCCAGACTGCAAAGGACTTAGTAAGTGGTTACGGTAAATATAAAGGGAGAGGTGCTTGTGCACGCAGGCTTCAAGCACTTTGGATAAGAAAGGAAGAATGGATATCGGACGGAAATGATCGGGTAGTGATGGATTTTGGATTTTGGGTAGAGGGATAACGTAGGCTTTTACGCCACAAGGATGGGAAAATGCCAGAAGAAAGGGAATCATTAATGATATGGGCAATCGGAAGCAGAAGTTGATCAAAGCAGAAGTTCTTCTGCATTGTTATTTCAAATGGTATAATTGTATATATATATTTTTTTTTATAGTAGCCTACCTAAGTGACTTCACCCTGCCTGATGGTAAGCAGTAAGTATAATCCAGATGTGGTGACTACCATTCCAAAAGTCATCGTCTTAAACTGCTGGTATGGTGGCCTCCACTATGGCGGCTGGGAATGGGTAGGGGAAGGGAATGAGTGAGGTGAAGAAAGAGGAAAGGTGGAGAGGTACTCCCACTCACCGAACGAAACGCAGTAGTACGGATACTACTACTCTTACGTCGATCTTCTATGAGAGGGTAGTACTGCCCCGGTCGATTCGACTTAGGTGACATGTTATCCGCAAAATATTTCATCCTCGGATGAATCGTCACCCTTTCAAATTCTTAGATGTCGAATCATCCGCCAAATATTAATCTTTGGATTAAACATACCGTTTCAAGCTTTGAGGTGTCGAATTGTCCGAAAAATATTTAAACTAAATAAATACCAATACCGGAAAAGACAAAGGTAAGAATCGATTTTTTTTTCATTTATACGTATAAATAATTATTTTAAAATTGTGTAACAGTTTCAGTTTAGGAGCAAAATCATATAAATGAGTCATAATACATGGCGGCTTAATTGTAGAAGTTGTAGCTATTACTTACATTCACTTGTGCATGCCTTTTAGAGAATATTGAATTCCTACAGTACGTATGAGCACTTATGCATTTCTTATTCAAAAAAAAGTTCGAAGCTCCTTTTCAGGTGCGGATTATGTACACAAATATTTATTTGCTGCAGCAACTTATGCGTGTACCAAAAATTGTAATATTACAATTTAAAGTTGCAAAACATGACAATAGTACATTGTCGTCTTCATTGTACCATATTCATAATGATACCCATGTCTCAGACCTGACAATGTTAAAAGGGACACATTTTTAAAGAATACAACAAATTATATACAAAACTTATTTATTTATTACCGATGCAAATATCACTGGCTTTAAACATACAATACTATCACAAACCTGTCTCACCTCAATCAGTGATCGAATTCACAATTCATAATCGTGACTAAGATCACTGACAATCGATTAATCGTAATCAATCGATTTGAATAACACCACTAAAATCGTTCAAGAGGTAATATTATTCGTATACCTATTCGTCTTTGTCCATTAAAGTGTATTTATTGTACAAAAAAATGATATACTTTTTGCTGCATAACAATAATAATAAGATCATATTGATTTTCGACTTCATCGTATCAAGAGTTTCTTGAAGGTAACCACCACAGGAGTATTACACACTTGTGTTTTGACCGCTTAAGTTAAATGGAAGTCGCTAACTCTCTTTTTAAAATGAGAGTTCAGGCGAGTAGGTACCTATATTGCATTATATTGGGTATAAATGGAGACAGGGCTGAAAACGGTAGAAAAACGCTAACAGTCAGGCAGTCGTATAAATTATCACAGTCATATGGCAATCATTTGATTTGTACGAATTGTATTCAAAACGTTCGTCGTTCATCTTAATACACTCTAACGGACAGTAGACTTTATAAATTTAATACATAAATAATCTCTATGGTTCGTAGACGTCGATCATTGTACATTTCAAGGTAATTTTTTATTAATGCGTTAAACGTTGTATTGCGGTACGTAGGTGTTCTGTTGTTGGGGGTAGTAGGTCTGCTGTTGTTGGGGGTAGTAGGTCTGCTGTTGTTGGGGGTAGTAGGTCTGCTGTTGTTGGGGATAGTAGGTCTGCTGTTGTTGGTAGTCGTCAGCTTGTTGGGGTGGGTAGTAAGTTTGTTGAGGAGGATTGTATGAGGGTTGCTGGGGAGGGTTGTGTGTAGGTTGCTGGGGAGGGTTGTATGTGGGTTGCTGGGGAGGGTTGTATGTGGGTTGCTGGGGTGGATTATATGTGGGTTGCTGAGGAGGGTTGTATGTTGGTTGTTGGGGTTGTGTGTATATTGGTTGTTGACCGGGGTTGTAAGTAGGGTGGGTTGGGGTGTATGGCGGCCGGGTAGGAGCGAAGGTTGCTTGGGTAGGAACGTTAGATGGTCGAGTTGGATGAGCTGGTTGTGGTGCAACCGTTTGCGTGGGGTAGGTTTGTGGCTTGTTGTTTTCCTTGTCGAGGGCACTGGAACAAAAATTAACTTAATTACCAGCATGTTCTTTTTTTGTAAAGTCAGAAATATGCTCAGAAACATATTTTCATAACTTTATGTCGTGTTCTGCATTTAAAGGATTGTATCTTCAGTTCAATTTTTACATAATTCAATCTCTTTAAAGACGTAAAAGTAACTTTTATAGACGCGATACTACCAATACCTCATAAAATGGTGTCTTTAAACAATTTAATAGTTTTAATATAGCTTTGTATGATTTTATGTACTGTAATAATTTTTGGTATATTTCATAATGCCACAGTATAAACCAATTTTACTCATATAGGATTTGTTTGGATGGATTAGTTTTACAAATTTATGCGCACAAGCATATGTATTTTTGCTGTCGATTGACAATTTTTTTTACAAACAAATCATTTTTATTATTAAACAAAATATTTATTATTAAGGGAAATAAAGGTTTCGAAAACATAAAAGCTGAAATGGTAATGTTGTACAATTTTATGCAAATAAATAAAAAAAAGAGAAATTGTATTGCTGTGCCTAAAACTGTTCTGTATATTTATTGTGTAACGGTGCAGTGATCGGTAAATTATTTTATCTTTATAAAGGCCCAATTATAACTATATAATATTTATCTTGAATTTAATTTTTTTGATCACGCATACGAGCATATAACGATATACCTAATGCACCCAGTTTTACTGGCCTAACTCATGTTGTCTATATGTTTAGACGTTTGCACCCTGTGGAAGTACTGTTGTGACACTCTAGTTCTTCATCTCTATATGCGTTAACATCGCGATTGTTATCCTTATACCGAAGACACGCGTCTTTAATATTCAGTAACCGCTCACACCTAGTCTTTACAAAGACAGTCACAAGAACTAAATTATATAGAAATAAATCTATCAATTTTATTGAGTTAGCTCTACAATCACGGGGCTGATCTTCTAAAAATAACAATATATAAACAGTGAGTCGTAATAACAAACTATCAAAACTATAACAATAGCCACAGTCTAAATATACTAAGACACGTGCTTATCAGATCATCTACATTCTGTCTAGTTGATTAATGATATGTTTCGAACACTTAACACGGTTAACCTTCGATATTATGTTATTATGTTTTGACAGGTATTATGTGTAGATTTAAAACAAGTCATCTTTTTTTAACTATCCTTTGAAAACAGAGTTAATTTTTCATGAAATAAAACAAATATAAAAAGATCATGAAAATTTTACCTTACACTATTTTGGAATACAAGCCCCCAAGCTCAAAAGTTCCAGCTTCACAAGAGTGTTTGTTTTTTTACTACATGATGAGAAATCTTTGAAATTCTCAGTTTTCTTTAATGTACTTATTAGCCATGTACATAAAACATTCAAGATTAAATTAACTGAATTATAGTAAAAACGTACCAAATTCTTTTTGTGACCTAAAAAAAGTTCAGCACAACGGCTGAACCGATTGCGATGAAAATTTATATGTAAATAGATTCGGTGCCGGAGACGGACATAGGCTACTATTTATCCCGTAAATCAAATAATTCTCGAATAGTTCAAATAGTTCCCGAGGAATACGATAAAACATGATAGTAAAACACAAGAAGACTTTTATTTGTCCAAAATTGGTGGTTCAATTTATTTCGTGTGGAACTACCTTGAACTAGTCATAGTATAAACCTACTATTTCCGTATATTTTAAGTTTGTAGTCGTTCAACTTCTTGTAAATGCTAATTTGATTATGATTTGATTGTTATATTTTTTTTAGTTTCATGGAAAGCTCTATTTTTGAAACTACCTAGTTTATGACGAGGCTTTTATGATAAATGTGTTTAACATACAGGTCTGAGTTTTTAAAACTATTTCAAGCATGTAATTAAGTGTTTCTAGAGAACAGTAAAAACTTGAGCGATTTTTTTGTTACTTCTACAAAACTTTTTTTTGCAGTTATTTTTTTAATTAACTTTAGGTGTAATAAAAATGTAGATTTAGCCTTATGCAGTCCTACATGCCTATAGCGGAGTAAACGCACTTTAAGACATTTTATTTTATTCTTTGTTTTCTTTACCGTACTACCTAGTAGATTAAGAGCTGCAACACTCAAAAAACACTTAACCCCTTACTTTACGATGTTTTTTGTACGTATTATAGTTTTATGTTGCTCTTATTTGGCAGCATTTGTTCCGCCTTTTGACAGTGCTCGAATATAACTCAATCGCTAACACGCCCTCGCGTTCGGACATATAAACTTGGTTCAACTTATTCTTTGTGATTCTATGAAACATTTCATGTAGGTAATTTTGCGCTAGACGGGGTTGACAGTTGATAAATAATTGTACTTGTTATGTATTAATATTGTCTGATACATTGAAATAAATGGGTTTAGTATATTTCAAAAGAAACATTATAAGTATGTTGCTTTACTAAAATAAATTACGAAAATTTTGACTAGAGTAAGAACTATAGTATTTTACTTTATGTTTACTATACTTTGTATTTTGGTTTGCTTTATAACTTCTAAATATCGAGGATTTTACAATTTGAAGAAAACACTTAACGTAATTCTTTTTTTCTACTTCAAATCGGATGTTTCTTGCTACGTTCCTTAGTAACAAATCTTCTAAAAATGTATAAAATTCTTAAGTAAAATAATGCAAATCCTTAAGAATTGCATTAAATAAAGTAAGCTGACGAATAAGTTCTCAAGAATGAAAGAAACAGATAGTTATTATTCTGGTATATTTTCCAAGCTTTTTTAAAAAAAATAGTCTACTTACGCCTGAATCGCAGCAGGAACAGGGGGTGGTGTAGGCAGATGGTTGCCGTACGCATGGTAACCAGTCTTGTCAGCCCAGTAGGTGACCGTGTAAGTGATACCATCGGCGCCGACGAAGGAATACCAGCCCTTCTTCACAGCGCTGTCCTCTTCCTTTGTTGGGCTGCTGAACCAACCTTGTTCGCCGACGTGGGTGCCATCGCCGATCTGGTATCTGGATAAAGAGTTTTGATGTTAGTTTCAATAAACCATTATTTACGTCTATTAATTAATACTGTTCTTATCGGATTAAATTTAATTTGCCTATAAAGTGGACATATATTATTATCTCTGTAGTAACTGGTTACGAATCTATGATTTGGTAAACAGCCGAAGCGAAGAAGCCTTTGCTTTCTTCGGTAGATAAATCTATTTCGGTAGATGTTTATGTTAAGACGCGTCATTTATCTCTACGAAAATTGTTACATTCTTATAGCTGTAATTTGCCGTATTATTTGTTGGGCTAGAAGCTGTCAGCGGCCTCTTTGCTACTTCGACCAGAATTGATCTATTGTAGCGCCCTTATTATTTATAGTTTCCTGCTGAGTCCTATAGTCTGGGAACTTCCAGATTGTCTGAGCAGAGAGAGACAGTATCTCATCTGGTTGCGCCAAGTGCTGTCCTAAATTGATCCTCTTTTGGACCACAAGAGCAGAGGACATGCATTGCCATGCAATTTGCCGTAACTTGGTGTAAATATTTGCCAGATTGTAATTTATGTATTTTACTATTATCAAAATTTGTAAAGTTAAAATAGGTTTATATATCAGTTACGAGAAACCGCGTGACTTTAAAACGAATAATCTGCCTCTAACTTTGACATTGATTAATTTAACTAACTAGTTAAAAATCTCGTTCCTCTCATGTTCATTTCGATGCAAAGCAGTTTATATATTAGTGATTAACACTGTATTAATTATCATTTACAGATATAAGAGCTACGAACGTTATAAACAAATTTAAATACATTTAGATTTTGTATATCAAAATACCGATCGATAAATATACATATTATATGTATTACTTAGGCATATCGTAGGTACTCTGGTTGATGTATTGTGTTATGAGTGGTTTACTATCTTTATGTATTTTTCTTTGTACACGTTTCGCCAAGGTCTGCCGCACTATAAAGATTAACATCACACACATTCAGGATATACTTAACAGTTTTTTATCCGTCCTATGTATGTCATCTGTTGTCTGCCGAGGGCTGATACTTTAGCAAAGGACGTCTTAATGTCTTTGAAGAACTAGGTATTATGATTTACATTTTTCCTTTTAGACGAAAAACTTTATTTATCACATGATTTATGCCATATAAATTACGTTAGTAAAATGCAATAATTATAATTTATTATCCCATGAATTTGCAGATATTTCTTCCGGGTGTTTGGTAATTGGTATAATTTGGTCAATCCTGTCGTTCAAATACTATAACTGCTTATTAGGCGAAGCCTGTGCTTATTTACTATTATAGCGATATAATTAAAAAACAAGATACGAAACGAGGCTTTTTATAGTTGTTTCCATATAATTAGTAAAAACTAGACGAGAAATTTTTTTTTCTATTTCGTTACCATCAGTGAGGTTTTGCTAATTTAATAACATAGGTAAGTGTATATTAACATCTATTCCTGCAATTGTAATAGGTAGTAGGTACTTACTTGTTATCTATCTATATTTTTTGTGATGCTAACTCTCGCACTAATAACAAGCTTACAAACAGACAGACAGTTACAAAATACGACCAGACTCACGAAACAAGTATTTGTGAGTTACACAAATATTTTTTGATAGAGGTGGGTGTCAACCCACGACATGCAGTGTCAAAACGAGTAGATTACTCGCTAGACCACAAGTTCAGTCAGTAAATTCACAGATTCATAAAACTTCCGTATTTCTATTAAAAAGTTCTTTCTTGATTACGTGAATTCCAATATAACGTCCGAAAAATTATGCGCGAATAAACTTTAATTTCGATAGCGTAACGGTGAATTCTTAAAAAACATTTTATTCGGATATCGTTTATCCGATTGTGGGGTAAACAGTTATTATATGTTTGAGTTATGCAGAATTAGAACCTTTTTGAGGATATTTAAGATGTAAAAACCGGTATAGCAGTTTTATGTGTCATACAGTGGTCCGTTGTTTGACCGTTAGGGACTCAGACAATTTTTATATAATATTTTACTTCTTTAACTGTAAAAACGGTCAATGACGATGTTTATTTACTTTTTAACATTTTAGGGTCAGGTGGTTTGACCGGAGTGAGGTTCATACATATTCATATTGTTAGATATGTCACAGTTCTATAAAAAGCTAACGAAGGTATGTTTTATTTTTGTCTGCCTCAGTGGCGCAGTTGATGGCATGCCACTGCTGTGCCAGCTCGGTTTGATTTCTACACAGGACTTGATTTGTCAAGTCACGTCTCACTCAAGTCTTGAAGTACTGTATGTTGTCCTTTACTTGTTCACACATATTATTATTTTTTAAGAGAGGTTTTTGTATATGTACTTTTTACAAAAGGCACTGTTATTCTGACTTTAGTTGTTACAAGATCGGTTAAATATTTGACTAGTCCCTTTAGTACAAAACGATGCATGAGCGACTTCGTAGGCTTACTAAAGAGCTTAAGGAGCTTTGTAGCGCTATTTTAGTTTAGCACCCTCAACAGGTGTTACGCTGCTAGCACCATTAATATCTGTTACTGTGAATGTTGTAGGTAACATTTTATATTTGTTTACTTGGTAACAATGTGTAACTTTGTCCGCTAAAAGCAGTCTTTTATTTATTTTTGAGTTAGAATTCGATTTTATGAACGAATTTACATTTCAATATATATTTTTTTCCTAAAAGTAGAATGACCGATTGTTTTACATTATATTTATAAAGTAGGTATATAATAGATAGGAATATAAATTTTAATTTATTTTATTGACACTTCGATTTTCAAATTACCGAACGAAGTTATTTTCCCTTGTTTGTATTTTTGAATTTCGTAACGTAATCCTTTTCATTTTATTTGCAAGGCGATTTAACATGATGCATTTATAAACGAATCTTTCTTGTTTTAATTATTGTAATGTATGTAGGTACTTACTCGTAATGATAGTTGCCATTATCACCAATGTACTGTTCGTTCTTGATCACAGGCACTGGCGTTGTGGTAGTCGGAATGTGGTGATGAGGAGGGGCGTTAGTAGTCCAGTAGTTCTGCACATTGCCGGGCTGATGATAATTGTTTTCTGTCTGTTTGGGAGGTTCCCAAGTATTTTGTGGAGGTTGCCATTGGTTTTGAGGTACGTAATTGTACGCGCTAGCAGCAGTGTTCAAGTCCACTCCTTCTTTTAAGATCTCTATTGATGCGGCTGCTTCTGAGTCCGCGATGCTTTCAATGTTTTCTTCTTCGGCCAGTGTTAAGGCCAAGACGGCGGTAAGAACAAATATCTGTAAAGAATGATTTGAATTAGTTTATGTAGAGTTTATTTTAAAAAAAAATATTTAGTTTATACTGAAGTGGAAACATTTAATTAGATTTATTCAAAATCATTCGCTTGATTACTTTGGTTCTACCACGTGTGTAAGTTATCTAACATTATGGTGTACGCTATATTATGTACAATTAGTTCCGACTATATTCAGCTATATAGTGAGATCTTTCGTGGTTGAAATGCTTAGTTATTTTTTCATTAACGTGTCTATTATTTATCTGTGAGTAGGTATATATTAATAATAAAACATAATGGATGGATTGAATGAATTCTGTTTGATAGTACAAAATCTGGTTAATTGCGATTCTGGAGAATTGAGAATCTGGTAAATTGCTCCTGAGCCAAATGTAGGCTTTGGCTATTTTTAAGTTTATTAAGCACTGGTCGCTATCAACAATTAATACAGAGAGATTTTAAAGTGTTAATTGGTTGATTAAAAGTTATATTTTTAATGTGAAAAATACAACAGCATTGAAATAAGTTTAATAAAATTTATAAAACTACTTAAAAAAAAAACAAAAATAAAGACTTCTCACGTTGCACAGAAAACTAACTTTCATTTTATGTCGAAATAAAAATTGCCACTTTTTCCATTTAAGGACACTTGCACAAAATTCCAAGGACTCACCAGCTTCATGTTTGTGTCCTTCCGAGTCGGTTCCCCGTTCGATACTGTGGTCACATGGGCTCGTCCTACATTTTTATAGCAAAATATCCTGCGTCCTCATCGCGCATCTCGGCTTGCGCATACGCCGACAGATACAATGACCTCGCTCTTAGATTGCGTATATAACTTAAGGGAAAATTACATTTAGATATCGGAAGTATACGTTAAATATCCGATATATAAATTTTCTGTAATTTACTATGTAATATAAGTATACCTATAGTTTACCTTTATGCCGATTAGTCCCGCTTCAAATTAGCACGTAGCCGACTAAAATGTATTACACGATTACAAATTTTTGAAATTCTTGTCATTTATTATGCATAATTATAATCCTTCTTAAAAAATATCTTAACCGTAGTAAAAACTATATCGTAATCCGTTGTGTGGTTTGGAAGACAGGGTTTCAGGAACAGAAGAAAATTACTTTAGAAAGAAGGTAGCGCGGAAACGCAAAGTAGCTCAAGTTAGCGTATTTATCAAAGTTATTATTTTACTATGTAGAGATGTATCTATCATCATGACAATAATACATAACTTTGCAGGTGTTGTTATAATTTTATTCTTATTTTAGATCCTTTGAACTATTTAGGACTAATTTAAATGCAATATTTCAGCAACCAATTCATTATAATAATAATAATACTAATATTCTGCCACATTCACACAGCGCCATCTAGCCCAAATTAAGCAATTATATTTGCTTGTTTTATGGGTACTAAACAACTGATAAACTACTTATATAATTATATATTTTTTTGTAAATACATACATATTATATATAAATTACACCCAGACACAGAACAAACAATCATGCTCATCACACAGAAGTTTGTCCTGGGTGGGAATCGAACTCACGACCTCCGACTTAGCAGTCAGGGTCACTAACCACTAGACCAACAGGCAGTATTAACCGAATTACAGTGAATAAATTGTTATTAATCTAATTAATTACGAAGTCGGAATATATATATATATATATATATATATATATATACCTATTGTCATTCTTTGATGAAAACTTTATGTTACGTACATTTGAATTATTGAAATACAATACAAAATTAATAAAATAATTAAGTTTGATACCCCAATTTTATACCCACCTACTTATATAACATAAACTGAATTATTTTATTATATATATACCTATTGTATTATAATCATATGTACTTACCTACTTACAACATGTATAAAAATAATATGGTTTAAAAATAAAGGAAAAACTGTTACAGGAAAATAAAATAAATAGTTACCTACCCAATAAACAACACAAAATTTAATAAATAAAACTTCACCGTTAAACATGACCAGTCATTAGGCTTATATTGTATACCTACATAAATATTAACGCCTGAAATTTGAGAAGGTTATCATTATACCTCCAGAGTAGTCCAGATTACTGTTCGTGCTTCTAAAGTATTTCATTTTATGAAGAGCACATTCTTATTACTGGGTTATAACATGTATATTATTTAGGTGTAAATTGGTGTAGAAGTATAGAGATGGTTAGACCTGAATCTAGAAGAACGGTTGATGGGAGACTAGTAATCCGAGACGAGAAACCAACCGCTGCAGTTGTAGTAGCCTGTATCCAGGGTCTTCTGGCCTTTAATTATTATAGGTACTACGCGGTTATGCGATAACGTAAAAATATGTCAATATTTATAAAAGATAAACTATTTATAATTTTATTTTATAATTTTATAAATTTATAAGGTTTCCTTCATGAATCATTGTTGATAAAACAGTGATAAGGTTTGTCTAAATCATGAGGTTATCCTGACAAGTCCGACTTGCGAGTTGGATGCCTGTATAATAAATGATTGAACCTGGAAAAATCCTGACACTAGATTGACCACTCGAGTATATCATTACAAATTTTCAGATATAAGTCAACTTTAAATTTATCAATACATTTCTGGGCCACTAAAATTTGCATCAAATAGCAGGAATACACCACTATCCATTCTGTGTAGAGCGAAAGTCTTCTATGGAGATCATACTTGGCTAAGTCAATACACAAGTTTCAGCAATAAATCCTTCACGTGAAGCTTGTTGTGTCATACTTCTTTACCCTGGTCTCGTTACGATATACATAATGTTATATTCCATATAATTTCTTATAGTAATCTTATTCTATCAATGTTGTTGTTTTGTTTTACTAGGTTCCCGCGGTGCGGTTTCACCCGCGTCTTTGTTTACTGCTCTGCTCTCGTCGCCAGTAGCGTAATGTTACATAGCCTATAACCGTCCTTAAGTACTGGGCAAAAAGCAAAAAGAATAATTTAAATCTGACTGGTAGTTCTAGAGATTAGCGCGTTCAAATGAACAAACAAAATCTTCCACTTTATATAGTAGTATAGATTCGTGTTTGCCTTAGTAATAATATTGCACAGTAAGTTCTTAATGAGCTGACAAAATTTATACGGTCTTAGAATTTTTTCAAGTCAGCTACTTATTGTGGATTAAGACCTAATTAAAAACTTACGACTCTCATGATAGTGGAGGAGATGCCCTTACCTAGTAGGTACTAGGAATAGGTAACACTAAATGGTTTGTTAAACAGTCATCAGTTACAATAAACAGTGAATAATTATGGAGTGAGACGAAATACCCTTCCCTTAAAATTGATTTTTCTTTTATACTTGCGCATTTGTTAAGGACATTTTATTTTATTCATAGTCTGTTAATTCTACATGTTATTGGGCTTCAGTATGCAAATTCATTATTTGCATATGTAATGACAAGGCAACCGGGATTTTGTCAAATATTTCTGGATTCTTTAAATTCATTTTGTTGTAGTGTAATGATGATTAATGCTAAAAAAGTTATAGTTCCTATTGTTTATATGTTTTTCTTGTAGCTGACAAAAAAACCATTGTGCAGACTGGCTAAAAAATCATGTTGTGTTTTCAAGTCCAATGACCTTTATTACTTTGTGCAAATATTTGTGTGCATGAACATTTCTATTTGCATTGGTCTCGGTGTTTCTATGTATATGTACGTATTTACAAAAAAAACGTATTTAAGTATGTAGGTATATCCGCATTCTAGAACCCATAACACAAGCTATAATATATGCTTACTTTGGGTCTAGATGGCGTTGTGTGTAGTTTTTGAAATATTATTATTATTATTCGAAACTCAAAACATACAAAATATTTTTATAATTAAGGCGAGATGATCTTGCTACACATGTTTCAGTACATATCTGTTGCATTATTGTTGCTTAGTTTGCAAGAATATATGAACAAACAATATATATTATTAAAAAACAAAAAGTCCACCTGCCTAAAACAAAGTTAAAAGAAAGAATCCATTTTTTTCTCGTACTGACGCTACATTGAAATATTATGTACCCTATGTCAATTAATACGAATCTAATGACACCTCATATGGTAAAATCTATTAAGACATTTAGGCTGTAGAGCATGCCAAAGAAATAGACATACATACTCACATACATACAAATATATATATACATACATACATATATACATATGCTCGAAAAACACTACCCTCCTTGACTGCGGCAGTCGGGCAAAAAGGATCGTTGAAATCAACACGCTACAGGAAACAAAATATTATTTTCTCAAATTTGGAACATAAATAGGTACAATTCTAGTTATACATTTCCATGTTTATACAAGCCGGCGATTATGACAATTGTAACTAGCACGATCATCACGGAACTTAAACCAGTTCTACCTAAAGTCAAATGACTCAAAAACGATGATAAATTTATTAAATTCGAAATCCCAAATTTATCTTAAAACTTTAACTCGATTTTATTGGCTGATCTTGCAATAATAACAGTAATATGATTTCATTTATATATTCATTTGATGTATATATTAGTGATAAGGAAATTCGAGAGATGCCAAAATGCAGCATATTTTTAAAATACGAAAGTTTAGTCCTTTGTATTTTTGAGGAAGGTTAGAACAACAGATTTATATAAATACTAGCTGCGTCCCATGGCTTTGCCCTCGCGTAAAATATTTTTTGTATCCCTCGGGAACCAGACCGATTTTTGGTATAAAAAGCCTATGTAGCATATGTCCGTCTCCGGCATCGAATCTATCTACATACCATTTTCATCGAAATCGGTTTAGCCGTTTAGGTGTTAAGTGGTAACAAACACACACGCACACAAACAAACTTTCGCATTTATAATGTTAGTAGGATTAATCTAGATAGATTTAGGTAACGATGTAACTATGTATCTCTAACGTCGATTGCGGTGTAATGAAAGTAACATTGAAAATTATTCTGTTGCTTTAGCGCAAAGATATTTGTAATTATTCTTACAATAGTTTTAGATTTAGACCGTTTTCAAAGATTTTTGGATATTGAATTTACAAAATAACAAATGAATATGACTTTGAAATGATGTTATTTACTATATTTTTTTGGTTTATAAAATTCATGTATAAACTTTTTATTTTCAGGTAAATGACAGTTGTTCTTTTTCATCCTTAATCAAGATTAGGTAAGCGGACACAAATTAAGTAGGCATATTATTCGGTATTTCAAAACTTTACCTTTTTTGTGCAGGGTCCCGCTAATACTTCGAAGAATGAATCATAAAAAACCTTTTTTAACGGTACTACAAAATAAATTTATATTGTGCTCAGTGAAGTGAAAAACGGTGGAAATTAAAAGGTTTGTATTGTATGCCAAGTGTTTTGTAAAGGGATTTGCTCAAGCAATTTAGAAATAAAAGGCATTAGCTGATATTGATTCACGTAATGCTGACTGAATTTTTAATAAGAATGACGTAAAGAAGTCATTTGTTTCCACTAAAAGGAAAAGTTAAATTAATAGAACACTAAAATAAATAAATAGAGTCAATGAAGAAATTTTTCAAAGTTTCAATGTTTCTTTTACAATTGCTGGGGTCATTACATAGAATTTTGTTATTTACTTACGTTCTACTCAATTGAACAGCTTGCAGGACTATCTGAAAGTCGAATATTGAAACATGTATGTATGTAACTTTGAAATTCAAACAAAGCAGTAAGCTTTCTAGATGTTCCATTAATTTCCGTAGCTAACTTTGCTTGTTCTATTTGGCGCCGACGACGAGCAATATTTCTGATTGGTACCTATGTTGGTTTTGATACCTAGTTTAAAATTATTGTCAACGTTAACGGTCATGTAATAACGTGTCATTTAATAAAGGAGATATCTTGATTTAATATTGACATAAAAGCTTCAAATAACTTTAAAGTCCTGTTATATGCCCAAGTATATCATTGACGTAAACGGAAAAAATATTTCTAGAATATGTTATTGGTTCGACAGGATTTTTTTTTATTATTAATAGTCACTGAAGCGTGAAGGGTGCTGACCCCGAAGACTTTGTAAGAAAAACAAAATTCCGGAATGTATTACCCCTAAGCCGTTTATTTAAATCGATTTAATGTGTGTGCTATTACTATCGTTTACAAAATTAATCGATATGTCTCAAGTCCTACTACGGTAAGAACAAAACATTTATTTTTACCAATATGGTGATTGTTTCGTGGGCTGTTAATTTGGTTAAAATGTTTTACTTTTATAGAATTTTCGGAGGTCATGCATTAAATGATATATTATATTTTAAAGTTAAATTGTTGACATATTACAGGTTTGTATATTAAAGGTGTGTAACGATCTTTTAACGTAAGTAATTAAATATTTGATAGCATTATTCATGAAAATAAATGTAGCTACGCTTTCTTTGAAACCAGAATAATTACTAAATCTATCTCCTTCAATTAATTTGACGTAGATTAATGAATTAAATGAACACAATTAACCTATTTGCCGCTTTGATTAATAAAGGACATTTCAGCTATCATTATGAAAAGGAATGTTTAGTAATGCTTTTATACTATAACCAATAAAACATGCTTAAAAGTTTTTGGAGAATGTATGTTTATGTAAACCTTTTAGCATCTTTAGTCATAACTCCTTAGTTTGATAATACAGCAGTTTTAATGCTTATAACAGCTTATTTATAAACACTGCTTAAGTCCATTTGTGGCATAAATAAAAAAAAAATAGTAGGTATTAAAAGGTACTAAAAAGCTGTTACAATGTCTTGACGGCAAAAGTGAACAAATTAATGAAGCACATAATTCGATTTTGGGTTTATCTGTACTTTAAATTAGGGTCACCACTCAAAGAAAAGTCACCTTAAGTTCTGAATAGCGGATTTTGAACTGAACTCGATTTTATGAGGAGATAAAATATAGGCACGTAGCAAGTACGAAGCAGGAATATATATTATGATGCTGAGCTGAAAGACACTATTATCTCATGGCACCGTAACGCCGAGATAAAAAGTCTATGTTAAACTAGGTTTAGTATCAAGTTCTGTGTATCAAATAAATCTGTGCTTACGTAGACTAGAGGAAAAATATTTATACAAACTAAAATTGTAACTTTGGCAGACAGTGTTGCTTTTTTATATGGTTGGAGCGGCAGTTTAGGCACCAAAGCTACAGCCGGCTGTATTCCTTCTATCATTGATGTTTAGGAGCAGCCGTTACGTCAAAAGCTCTTAAGGACAGCGTTCTTATTCATTTAACAGACGAAAATTATTTATAATCGAAATAAGTTTAGGTTGATTTTGATCATGCTCCCTTTACCTGTATGAAGAAGCTTTGCTGCGTTATTCAAAACAAATATGTTTGGATAAAAAAAGTGAAGTCAATTCACCCTGGACAAGCGTAGCGATCAATGGCTTCTCTATATAAAAAGAGGCCTTGAGTCTCCTGGCAGTGTAAAAGTATCGGGTTCGTATTATTATTATTGCTGAGAGATAACAGTTCAATTGTCACCAATATATTTAGTGACAGCCCTACTTTAAGTGGACGTATATCTTGACAATAAAACAAGGTTTTGTATCAAGGATGAATTGATCAATTATGTGAGTTGTGACACATTTGTCCTGGCACTTTGGTACTCTCTGGTTAGAATCAATTAATATAATCTTATTAGCTTTAGTATTTTATCAAAGAAATGTAAAATTGATAAAATGAAACGATAAATAAATTTTACGTAAAAGCTCTTTAAAGTTTTGCCTTGTCAACAAAATGTTTTGGAGATTTTATACCTATGGTAATAAAAGATTATAAACAATACCACCTAGTCAGTAGAGTAGTTTCCAATTTGCGTACATGAAGCGTTGTACTGACATCCGTAGAAATTGGAGGTAGGTATAGCGTTTAGAGCAACCATTTACCAGTTTACCTACCTATTACAAATTTCTTGCTCGTCTGATAAAAAGTATATAATATGTACCGTAGACCGTACATACGTTATTTTTCAATAAGCCTGTTAATTTAGATACGACATAGATTTTCATATTCATCTCATAGGAATATTTATCATATCTGCGTCACTAGACATTGTGTATATTCATATAAAATATCAACACCTAAATAAAACATATTTATCGCTCCAATATCATAGACCAATAAATATTATAAGAGAAAGAAGATTGTCGAACACTGTCACTGAATGAGTTTGGTAATATATTTGAATACATTTCGCAGTTCTAGTGGCAAAAAGTCGCAAGTTGAGACTCGTCTTTGGAAATATAGATCTTGTGACAAATCGTCTAAAGTTGTTATCTAAGGGTATTTCTCAACTTAGGGCGTTTTTTATCTGTGCGATTTTTGTGTGAGTTATCATTTTTAAACTATGCAAAGATGTGGTTGTTTTTTGTTTTATTCTCTTTTGGTATGTGTTTAATTAATGTAATTCGGGAACTAGACCAATTTTCGGCATAAAAAGTATCCTTTGTCCGTTCTCTAGCACCAAATCTATGAATCTACATACGGCTAAACCGATTTCGATGAAAATTGTTATCTACGAATTTTCATCGAAATCGCTTCAGCCGTTTAGGCGTTACACATACAAACATTCGCATTTATAGAATTAGTAGGATACGCTTCTAGACATTTTACTGTTCAGGCTGCAACCTTCTTTAGCTAGGTAGAAAGAAGAAGGCTGTTTCAATGTAAGCAAAGACAGCATAATTTTAATATCTTTGAATGTAAGTGATAAATCATCTAAGAAAGTCATTCCCTATCTGTCTGTTTAACACAATTAGTAGCATACCTACCAGATATAGCTTAGGGAAACTTTTACTCACTGGTATTGGTAATTTGAATATGTGTAAAACCAACCTGAAGTAGCCTATGTTTTCATGTCGGTTTTTCGAATTTCTTGAGTTCTTTTCCTCGGAGAATATATGAGTCAACCGTTACTCGCACAAGGTCTTCGTGACACAGGCTGGTGCGGTCATTTATTTTATGAATCAATAGATATTGCATTTTTTGGTAACTTTAGGCTTTACATTAGTAACGCGGGTTGCATTGCGTGACTAATATAATAATACCTGTTACTGTTCCATTGCAGGGCAACGGCTTCTTCTCATACAGAGATGACATGAGCATTGATCACCACGCATGCCCAAGGCGGATTGCCAATTTCAAGCAAAACAAAACTCAATATAGAGTAATAAACGTTTTGATTTCTTGAATATGTATACGTACTGCTGGTTAGCTTACCCTTCGTTACAATACTATAAGACTTTATCGTAAGATTGTTGAATCTGTAGTAACAAATTTTCCTGACATCAGCTTTATAAAGATTTTAAACGGTAAACATACCTATACGTAAATGCCCACCAAGAGGAGAACCGACGACTTTGTAAAGCTTGCGGCAAATCAATGGACGCGGGTAGCTCAGGACGAGTTAAAGCGGTGATGTTACGGAGATACCTGTGTTTAATAGTGGAAGTCTATCGGCTGAAGTGATACTGTTCTACTGGTTGTTGCAACACAATGTTTTCTCGAAACATTGTTTGAAGTTATACGAAGCATGTTTGGATTTTGCGGCTTCTGTTTTTTCCTACAACGGATTGTTTACGAAAAATCGAAGCCTGTGTAAATTAGTTCTTAAATTTTCTTATAATTCAAAGCTTCTACGTTTGTTATGTTTGTTTTAATAAAAGTTAGTTCCAGTTCAATCAAACTTAACAAAACGTTGTTTTATAGCAATTAAATTTTCGAAACAAAGACGTAATAATTCTTGTAGTTTGCAAGCCTGTCACGAAACAAAAGCAAAAAGCCGCTTCAAAAGCAAAAAGCCGCCTCATGATTAAATTCATTGTTAATATATGCCTAGCACTATCAAACAGCAAGCTCTGCTTATAATAGTAACTCCTTCATATTCAATGTAACGACAACGGCGATCACAACTAAAACCTAATTGGGAACTGTAGTCTATATTTTATACTAATCAATGATGTCACGTATCCTCTTCACTGTACTGCCGAAATAAATTCAAATCAATGAATAATGAAACCCTTTTCTTAGGAGATATGTAATAAAGTGCGCCCACATTGTCAGGCGAAGATAACTTTTACAAGAGTGTCGGACCACAGTTTGATAAATGGTAGAATATTCTCGTTCGAAAATAAATCTTAACTTTTTTTTATTGAGACTGCTGAATGCTGATATGCAATATAAAATAATACGAGTTATAAGACTGTTTCGGTAATTTACCTATTTAATTACGGTATTTGGTAATTCATTAATTTCAGATTATACTAAAACTCAAACTTAAGTATGATGCTTATGAACGTCAAAATTACATAAAGTCAGCCAATTGTCCTACAGCCAGTTCGCTGACGAGGTAGAGCCGTGAGAAGAACTGGCAAGAAACTCAGGCCACTCTATTCAATGGCCAGATAATTACAGTTTTTTTGTGCGAGTTACAATGTAAGCACTCAACGCAACTAAAGAAAGATATATGTAAAAAAAATCAGCTTAGAATAGATTATTTTTAACTTTACTTTGTACATCTACTTATTTCTGTAGCATTCCATAATAAGGGAATGCAGATACTTCGGTCACCAATTTTATTTTCTGCGTCAAATGATAAATGTAACATTCATTAGCCATATCGCCATGACCGAATGATGAATTTAATTTGATACTCAAGTAACAGTTCGTAAATTAAACATCCCGCAAAACTGTCGTGGTCCCAATCTAAATTCAATTAATGATATCCTTATGAAAAATGTTAAAAAAAATAATATATAGAATTTCAAACATCTTCCAACTATATCTTTAAAATTTGTTTTTTTATTAAGTGATAACTTGGCACTTGTCTCTTCTTCATTCGGTTGGGTTTTCGTTGGATAGATTGCATGACTCATAAAGTGCCAGTGTCTTTCTAAAATGTCAAAATAGTTTTAATATATGAAAACAATGTAAACAAAGATAAATATATCACAACTGGAAACTTTAGCTTAGGTCGATGATGCAGTAAGATAATAATTCTATAATAAATAAACTGTTTAAGGACAATAACTTAACAAAATGTGATCTGAATTCTAATGCTCAAATTAACACTTGAAATAAATTCTAATTCTTTAAAATAAAAACGCATAACCTCATCACAGGATCATTTCAATAGATTCAACGTAAATACATAAAAATGGGATCTAAAACTGGAATCCAACGAAAATAAATTGGAAACCGTATCAAAATCCGTTGCGTAGTCTTGAAGAAGTGAGCTGAAACAAACAAAAGAAAGCAGGAACTTATTAACTTATTTTAAAACTTTGAAGATTTATAAGATTTAAGACATGATGTGACTTACGTTCAATAAATAAAACAAATCGGTATATCACTACGATGTTATTCACAACCCAATCGAGCATTTACTGAATTTATCCGGTCGCCAACAATTTCACGTAACATTATTAAGGCAAGGAAAGCGGCACCTCGTAAATCCCTAAGGATAATTTCGTAATTAAGTTTCCCATACAGTTCCGACTTGTCCATAACTATAATAACAAAAATATGTCGACCGAATCAGACCGTGATTTATATTGACCGGAGATAATTTCTTTTAATTGTGGCTGGTTAGAAGATTTTTGCGGTTTTGGGTAGCTGGGTTTGATTTGCCTTTTTACTTGCATTATAAATTGCCGTTACATTTTGAATAAGAACTTATTTTAGGCTTCGTTTTCGAATTTATGTTGTTTATTTTCAGATGATACCTTGATGAAACCTGAAGGCATAATATTATTGATGTATTAAACTAGATGCTCGCTACACTAATTTTAAGGATTTCCTTTTTTTAGGTTACATACATCTTAATTTCTGCTGAGCTCAAATGAAATGGCTGATATGTTAGATTTTCCAGGTCTTTTCATACAATAAGAAGTGACAACAAAAGTATTTTTTTTTTCGGTAATGGTGAGTCCTGTTGTGTCGATGACCTATTTTTTACTGCAGTATATTAAAACCTGCCCTGGGAATTCGAGGAATAGCATCATATTTTAAACTACCGGTTAAAAACATTTTAAAACTGTGGCGTTTTGTAACTGGTTTCTTATGTCAATGACCTTTGATGATGAATCATTTGAGTGTTTACCTTAAGACGACAAATTCATGTTCAGATGCTATTGCGTTTGATTAGTTTCTTTGTCGAAGTCATTTTATATCATGTTACATACTACTGCTAATTAGAATAACTGAAACAAGTTAAACTTAGATCCAGCGCTTAAAATTAAATATTTACCAAAGATGATAATTTTCGGTCATTTACATTGTTAAATTATTTATAGTTTAGTTTACTTGCACTTTTTTTTAATTTTGCATTATGTGGACTTGTTCTGTGTACCTGCAAGAATTCGGACCTGCCATAAGGGCATTGGCACCAACCGGAACAATAGTATATAATACATAATAAAATGGTCACGGTGATCGAATAAAATCATTATAACTGCACAATAATTTACAGTAATAATTATGCTTTATAAAGAAACTGATTCATTTTTAATATGATGATGCACTTTTAAAATGAATTAAGGGGATTGATGAGCAAGTTATATAAGTTATTTACAGCTATTTCCACTGTGTACTAAAAATAAACATTACATTCATGTATACACTAGATTCGATAGATGTGTATGTATCAATCGGATGTGATTATCGCTACAATACAAGAAAGGGAGAATTGTTTACTTGAGTTTTAATTAAGGGAATACTACTACGAATCATTTATTACTTGAATGCATACTAACTAATAAACAATAAACAAAATCTCATATCGAATGTAACATCACATATTATGCAAATGTATGTAAAAAGAAAAGTATTAAACTGCAGGAATGAAAGCAGAATGACCGTTTAAATGATCCTTATATTAGGACTTCAAGGCCATCTTAAAGTCAATGAACTTCGGTGATATCAATATGATATGAATCGCGGCAACTAAAACGCAATTTCAGTTTTTGTAACAGTTCTTTGCTCTTTTCAAACAAATGTTGTTTGAGATTATGTCATGTATAGTATAACTAGTGGGTTGGAGACATCGTTGAAAGTCACGCCTACTAATTATACATTGATTTTGACTCAAATAATTGCTCACATATTCCTAATCATCAAATAGGTAGGCGTCAGTATACTATTGTTTCTCATAGACAGGTTGTTAACGATACATGTCAATGATGATGATCTAGTCTAGTCCCACGTATCTAGTGTCTACATAATTTAAAACCATGTCAAAAATTCACGCCTTCGTTAGACAGATTTAACTGTTATGTGAGGATTAAGTTTAGGGTTTTCCTTATTTTTACAAAGCTATCAATCTAATAGCTGTCATATTTATGGTTTTCTGTAAATAATTTTTATTTTGTTTTGTAAGTGGTATATCGTTGTAGATTGTAGTTGTAAAATACTCCGTTATTCATTTCCAATAAGGCAAAAGACATTGGATTCTTAATTTTGGTCATAGTTGTTGATTAAATACACACCGAGAGGGCAACGATATTTTATGGTTTGATAATTTGCTATATACAGGACTATTAACTACTCATATATATTTTTAAAAAGCATTGTGAATTAGTAACGGATAATTATAATTGAGTAACACTAATCAATTTTTCGATTCAATTCAGTTATATAGTAGGTGATATGCAAATATTGTTTTGTGTATTCTCCGAGAAGTCTTCAAAAGTTACAAATGCTGAATTAATAAAATAATCTTACTTTTGTGTTTTAGACTTATCGTAAAATTTAAAAAAAGCTTTACAACTGTTTACTACTTAGTATTAGGTAACAAATTAATTTTGACGACTGTTACTTCAATAACACAACATTGCAATAGAAAATTCCAAACTAGCATCTTTAATCCGAAACAAGCTTTAAGTACGAAATTTTCGACACATAACCTCTAATCATCAGCCGTAATGTATGTAACAGCTTGACGGTATACTTCTGTTTCCTTAACTAAAACTGTTCACATTTTTTTGGTTTGTCATCATATGACCCCTCGTAATCTAGGTTCTATAAAACACAGTTTACTTTGTTACGTTTTAGTTTACCGCTTCCAACCCTGACAGTTTCCTGTTGTTTGCATATACAAAATGTAGGCCAGCGTTACGAATGCCTTCAACCATGAACGTTACGTAGCCAAGTAATGAATCCAAAATAAATGACAGCGGCTGACTAGACTTAACTTTAGACAATCATTGTATTAACAGTAGGAAAGATATTAATATGATCTCGGAAAAAGTACGCATTGAAAACCACACAAAAAGCTTTGTGAAGAAAAGAAAAGAAGAATGTAAGCATCTTACAATGGTAACCATAATCACAAGAACAGAATAATAGCCGTCTACTCTTAGAATAGAAATGTAGACTCGTTATGATTTCATTCTGTATACAGTGTCTACTGTATGTATAATAGTTAGTTGGCTAAGGCTTTTCCAGAAGTTCGCAGTAATTACTACTGTTATTTGTAAATAAATAAAGCAATTTAGAACGATGTCGGATCACAGAATAATAAACTTTGTGTCGAAAGTTATTCACTACGGTCATGACATTGAAGAGGATTGAATGATGCTACATACAAGCGCCACATGTCCTTAAAATTCCACTTGTGTAGCTATCGATTATGTAAATTACTTTGACGGTGACGCAGCCGCGGCCGCTGTAATTATCGAACCAAAAGCAATTTGTTTGGTCCCAGGATCAAAATATCAGATTAAAGCATTTCATGCTGACGTGACGGGATTATTATCGGTCGGAGCTATCTTACTTTCTTAATATTTCTAGACACGTATGAATTCTAGATTATCAGGCGGTGTTATGCATCTGTCAAACGATCAAACGTACTTTTGCGTGGGTTACCGGGAGTGATGCCCTTGAGGATTTAAATCCTTGTTACAATATTGCCTATCTTTATTGTGAGCGCATGTAATGAATGTATGATTGTGTAATCAAGTTCAGACTTACGACGAGTAGCAATATGTTTTACGACAAAAATGGCTAACGTAACATCTCTGATTGTTTGTTCCAAGAACATTTAAACCTGTTTGTTACGACAGATGTGTTTTACTTTTGAAAATTAATAAGAATAAAATTTAACGGCAAGCTAGAAGAAAATTAAATGCAAGTTGCGTTTGGCTAGTTTGTCATTCCCGAAACTAACAAGTTCTATATACATATTGGCAACACTTCAAAACTATAACCGTTAACGTGGGTGTTGGCATATCGTTATGCTCCTCCTTTGACACTTGTCTTGTCGTCGTGTAATGCAGTTTTTATAAGCTCATGCGAGAGGTATGACAGTACGAAACATCTGTACCAAATTTTATCGCTAATTTAAATTTTGAACGGTCATGCATATTTCTTTTGTATTGAGATATTTTATTGTTTTGACTGTATCATTTTTGTAGCATTCTTCAAGTTTTTTTTCTTTAACAACAAAAACGGGAGTCTTAATAGTTATCACAATTTAAGGATCCATCTTTAGCAACACATACACATTACTGTTGCGCAACAAAATCAAGTAACAATTGCAAATGCTTCTGCAAAGCTTTCACACAATCTAGCAAACGCATATACCTGTCACTGTTTTGAACTTGAGATCTATGACATACTAGACTGTCAGAGATCTCAAGTTCACAGGTTCCGAGAGGTGAGACCTTGCACGAACACAATACCGCGTAATGATGCCGATTCCATTGTCAACGAACCGTACCCAGATCATCGATATATGCATTAACATTTACTTGACTTAAGAACTTCTAAAGGTGACATATTCGAAAAATGTTTTGGTCCACAAAATTATCAACATTTTTAGGTGTCAGCTTTTTAATTACAGCTTTAACTTTTAAATAACTGTAATTTTAAGGTATATTGTAGGTATTTTTGTGAAAATGGCAATGATTCACATCGGCATTGCCTGCTCTTTAGGAGGTTATCAGTTTGATTCCCATGCTACACAACTTTAATGTGATCATACATATTTGTTTCTTTGACAGTTTTATGTTCGTAACTTTTTTACATCTTTGTAAAGTTCCTCGTCACAAAAAAGACGTATCATAATTTGAAGATTACGCAAAATTTTACTTTTATTTGTAAACTATGGGCTTTTTTGCACAAATATAATAATATTATTATCTTTTCGTCTTTCGGCAAACATTTTATTCAATTTGCAGTTAAAGATTTAGACTTCTGTAAAAATGACGAAACACCAAAATCGTGGTCTTTTCTTGCCTATTCGTCATTATTTGTTTATATTCTTTTAATCTTATAAACATTTGTATATTCATAATTCGAGCCGAGTGATACCGTTTTTATAGAACGTGTTTCGTCTATTGACCACATGACCTTGTGACACAACTTGTAGCCCAGATTTATGAAAATGATTATATTGAAGAACAGTTTTTGTAGGTATATCTTTATCTACTAAGTTATAAATTATCTAAGCAAGTGATTTTTATATTTAGTAAAGTATTGTCTTGGGATCTAGCTGTTAAAACAAGACCTTGTCTTATACAGAACTTTTTGACGTCTATACGAAATGCAATGACTTTTATTCCTTTTTGCATGACGTGTAGTTTTTATCGATCGTTATCACTCACTTGTTCGGGCTTACGTTTTGTTTGTACAATCCTCCCGTCTTATAAATTATGGGATTTATATCTAAGATTGAATTGCGAGTATCTAACAACTCTGTTTTAATATGTTTTGCTATTACTTTTATTATTGTTTACATAAAATCAATTTTGTTATAATAATAATAATATCACAACAACTACACACAACGCCATCTAGACCCAAAGTAAGCATATTTATATAGTGTGTTTGCTTGTGTTTTGAATTCTAGACGATATACATACTTAAACACTTTTTTTTTGTAAATACATACATTTTATGCTAGTTACATAGTTTAGCTGCTCTTAGTTTTAATTGCAGAATGTTGATATTTATTATGACACTAGCTGATGCCCGCGACTTCGTTCGCGTGAAAATTCAGATGTGTGCCTATATGAGAATATTTCTCACCTAAACTTACGGTAATCGTACATTGTATTAGTAATAAATATCAGTATAATCCGACTCTAAGGCGAATCCGATTTAAATCTATTCACCCGCTACCCCTAAAACAGACGAAATTTTGCGATACTTAACGAAACTTGCTACTCCTATTTTCCCACTTAATAAGGGTAGTTCCTAGTTTGGAAATCGTTTTATCAAAACTCCCGTTTAAAAACTATAGAAGCTTCATACAAATTTTGTTCTCCCTTTATACTCCAGGAAAATGAATTTCGCAAAATCCCGTCTTAGAGAGCACCTATGTCCAAAATTTGAAACTCATAGTATTTGTGGTTTCTGAGATTTCGTGATGAGTGAGTGAGTGAGTAAGTGAGTGACCTTTCGTTTTTATATATGTATAGCTTCTGCCCGCGGCTATAGTTTTTTCCAATAGACATTTTTATATTGTTTAAATACTGTTTTGCATACTATTTCTAATCTCATCATCATCATCACCATTCGTACAAACCCTCTTTCACCTACCTAAAGGTATAAAACAATATACAATACACAAAGGCAAATTGTCAATACCATAACTCTCTCCTTTCCCTCATTTCCTCTTCCCCTTTTTCCCCTTCCCCTCCCTTCCCCTCCCGTCTCCCTCCCATTTCCCTCACTTTCCCCACACTTTCCTTCACTTTCTCTCACTTGCCACTCACTCACCCATCACTTACCACTCACTGACCTCTCACTTTCCCTCACTTCCCTCACTTTCCCTTACGTCTCCCTCACTTTCCCCTCACTTACCTCTCACTTGCCCTTCACTGCCTCCTCACATCTCCCTGAGTTCCCTTTTTCTTTTTTTTTTTACACAACGCCATCTAGACCCAAAGTAAGCATATTATATATGCTTGTAATATGGGTTCTAGAATACGGATATACATACTTAAATACTTTGTTTTTTGTAAATACATACATATTATACATAGAAACACCCAGACCAATGAAAATAGACATGTTCATGCTACAAATATTTGCACTGAGCGGAAATCGAACCCGCGACCTCTGCGTGGCAGTCCATACACAGTACCACCGAAATACAGAGGCAGTCGAAATCTACTGCCTCTGTATTTCGGAGTCAGGGGGAAATTTCCCCGACTTTCCCCTCACTACCCTCGCACTTTCCCCTCACTTCTCCCTTCCTCTCCTTTTTCTCTCCCTCCCTTCCCCCTCCCTCCAAATTTCAAGTCGCCAACTTCAAAAGCAAAGATCTTTCCATATAATATTTCATCCCTGATTTCACCCCTATAAATTGACCCCAGTTAAAAAAAAATTATGAGGGGAATTTTTATTTAAATAGAAGTATTCCAAAACAAAATCTCAAAGCTGTAAGTTAAAAAATGAAGACGTTTCATACAATCGTTTACATCACACTTAAGGGTTGAATTTTTAAAAATTCTTTCTTAGTACACTTTTAGACATTAAGACAAACAGCGGTTTAGGCTGTATGTTGTTTGTCAGTCAGTCAGTCAGTCAGGACAAAGCCTTTTATAATATGTATGGATGTATGGATTAGACGTATAGCCATCAGGGAACAAAGCATACAGGCTGCTAGGAATGCTAACACGTGATAGAGCCACATAAATATATCCTAATTTAGATTACAGAAGTAAAGACGTTTATCTTAAAGTAAAATTTTATTTAAAGAAGTAAATTTTGTAATACACATTTTAATTCAATTGCGAAAAGATACATAAAGAAGTGATTTATAAAAATCTGTTAAACTGAAATGGCCTAAGAATAAATCTGTAAGCGATATATCTGTGCGTGTTGGTGACAACATAATGTTCGTAGTACTTTTTTTGCATTTTATAAGGTGCCGCCATTTAAATAATATTAACCAAGTGATTATCTTCTTCCCAGTTACTAAATTGTTGCTACACAATCTTGATCGCGTATTTTTATTTATTCATGAGTCATTAATCTTATTATGAATTACTGTACAAATTAAATTCCTTCTGATCTACCGGTTGTTCACACTTTTTTCATTTTAGTTCAATTTTATTAATGTACATTTGACAATATTTCATGAGAACTACAATTACTATCACTTTTTATTTCTTGTACTGGTATTTTAAAACAGTTTTCTTTTGGTTCTCGTTTAATTTGCTGCAACTTAGGATACTACGATAACAGTGTAGACACATTGTCATTCTGCAGTTTTGTTTTTTGAGGTATACAAACGCTTCATAATGCTACACAAAAAAAAACAAGTGTACAAAGGCATAAATATAAATATGATTTTCAGCAGCGAGTTTTCTTTATTTCAAAATACTGTCTAACTTTAGTGAGCTTACGATATTTCTTTAATGTTTGTTTATATAATCGTCACCCGATCGGTTTATAATGTGGTCACCGCTATTAATCCTGCCTTAAGTTGTCAGGGATCCGAAACGGGATTCACCCACACGAGCGGAATTCGCCTGTAAAAGCGCAATCGCAAATATTTGAGAGGAATTTAATTTATGCGTGGTAAACAAAATAGTTTTAAAGTGTTTAAATATAACATACCTACCGTATATATCACTGGTATGTTGAGTTGATAAATATCTGAACTTTTGCTTCGCTCAGTCATATCATGTTACGATTCGCTTGATTTACTTCAGTTTCTGTTAAAAAGGGTATGACAGTTTAAGATTTCGCTAAAATTGAAGCAAAAAGATGGAACCTTTACAATGCAATAGAGTTCAAACATACTAGTATATAGTCTAGTCCAGTTTTTAAATGGATAACCTGGAGGAGCCGTGGTTAATTATTGTGCTTTTAGCAATCTACTAATTATATTACTAAGCTAATGTTTACAAGATTACATTTTTGTACCTAAACCTAGCTTGATAAATTTGTTCCAGTGTATTTATCATGGACGTAATATATTTATAGAGAGTAACTTGTCAACGTCAGAGTCATTTTGTATTGCGACCAATATTGTGACAGCTACGCTTACTGTTATAATCATGTGCAGGAAAAAGGTTGGGTTTTTGTAACTCTTCAAGGTAAACGGTCCCAGGTCGACCCTTCTCAATTATTTTCGTAACTTACATAATACAAATAAAATTCCGCTATGTCAATGCGGAAGTACCCATGTTTTTTACAAAAAAAAAAAACTGAAAATGACAGCTTTGTTGGTTCATATTTTTGTCACTGTTACTCTAATTTGTGTATTCGAATTCATTTGGTGCATTATCATCCATATGAAATATATGTTTGCGGTGTTTGCCTGGTCTCGTGATATCGCACTAACAATCGGACCTCTGTCAATTAATAAAAAAGTAAGACTGCTCTTTCGTTATCAAAATGAGTTATTAAAAGGGACACTTCAACAAACCCAACTAAATTGAATATGGTTGAAAAGATTTTTAATAAAAACTGTAATGCTGTAGTCTTCAGCTTAGTTTAGGTTTTTTGTGGGCTAGATTTGTTTTAAGGACAAAAGTAGTATACGTGTATTGTTACTGAGCTTTTCTTTTTTTTTTGGAAAAAGTAGTTCAGAACTGGTCAAGTGCGGATGTTTAGAGGCGACCTATGTCCACATATGAACGTCTTTTGCCTTTATTACTATGAGTTGATTGTTTCCTTGATTTCTTTCTATGAAATATCAGAATCATTGGTTATACATTTATTATTAGTAACCAGTTCTCTACTAGCTGAAACTATGTAAATTTGAATTGTTATATCTAAAGAACTTTACACTGATTACATATTCTAGGTATATAGTAAGAATGTATCCTCTTGTTTCTATAGTCATGAGTTAAAGTTAGTTCCGAGCGAGTGGATACGGAGTAGTGTTTCACCGCAAACTTATTTGCCTGCCAATCGATTAAGGAACGGATATCAAGTGCGATAGGCATTCGATTACTTCACTTCTTCACGGGTGGTGTGTTAATTTGAAAATATAGATTGTGTTGTTAGATTAACGTTTTTGATAAACAAAACTTAGTTATTTCGTTCGTTTGTTTGTGAATTTAATAGTAATAAAGATGAATATGCTTCTAAGGTAAATGAAGTAGTTTTAATAACACTGAATTTTTTTCTAAATAAGGATACGTTTCCTAAATATAAAGAGAGGCATTTATAAAACTAAGTTTTATCGACATTATAAGGCAAAAGCCGTTTGTTATTAGGATTTATAAAGATCAGTTTTCGGATTGGCAGCTTTACTTCATTTAACACAAATAATTTTGCTACTGTTCTTTGCAAGTCCATTCTATTTTTGAAACTCTTGAATTAATGACGATGACTACATTGGTATCTGATCTTTGGCAGTCACAATCATTAATGTACATTTTCTTCAGTGCATTTTTGCTCGACTACCAAAGTCAAGGTGCGTTTGTTTTGAGCCTAGGAATGTATACATACATGTATGTACGTAACCACGTACATACATGTATGTATACATACCTAGGCTCAAAACAAAGCGGCCAAAGAAATAGACATACATAACCATGTATGTCTATTTCTTTGGCCCGCTCTACAGCCTAAATGGTTTATTAGATTTTATCATATGAGGTGTCATTAGATTCGTATATAAAATTTCAATGTAGCGTGAAAAAAATGGGTTTCTTTCTTTTCAGTGAGTTTTGGCAGACGGCTATTTTTTTTTTTTAATTAATATATTTTGCTTGTTCTATCTTAAGAATATTGCCACTATCTATAGTTTTATTAGTCTTATATATCATATTATTAGGATTCTCAATGGCTGTATCCGCTATTGTGTACACATTATAAGGTAAATCCAATACCAAAATATTATTCCATTCTTGTTGCCAAATTTTGAAATAATATTACATACCTTACATAGTGACGACATTGCCATTGCCAAATCTTAAAGTAAAATCTTTAAATTTTAATTTAGTTTCAGATTAGGTCACTGTTGCCGCAGTTCGGTTAAATATATAGGTAATCGAAGTTAATCGAACTACCGAATCGTTGACCTATACTTGTTCCCGGACGTAGAAACCGGTTGGGCGCTTGGGAATGGTTAGCCTAAACCGGGATGACATCGAGAATATAATGTTGTTTCAAAGAGACATCGTTTGGCGTTTCACAGAATATTTCGGAGAATTTGCAGGTTGTTGAGTTTTTTCAAGAATCTTGAATTAGTTAGATAATTTTCGTTAGGCGGCGCTGAACAAATTAGGTGAGTCACATAAAGTTGAACGTTTAATGGATTAAAGAATTTAATAATCTATTGTTTATTTGATTCTTGACGATAATTGATTTTATACATTACTGAATATAACATTATTGATGTTAATCCACCGTAAAAACTAGTGTAACTATAAATAATAGCAATTTACCGTTTTGAAATTGAGATATGTATCTATATTCTTTAATTTCTTTTTCATAAAACATATATAACTCGAGCAAAATTTTTGCTAAATGTATTATTAAATAAATATAAATAAACCACTCTGATTTTTGCAGTCTATTTATGTCATTAATTTTAGATTTGATATTAACAATTAATATATTTATTTTTTAAATGCATTATCGTTGATTACGATTTTTATCATTATAACATTTGTAACTATATATTACAGCAATATTTTTAAAATTTACTTTTTTATATTTTTGAAACTCAACTTGCAAAGATACAAATGGGCAGAACTCGATATCAAACGAAATTAAAAGAGTATAAAAATATAGTAAAGCTATAAGTAAATCTAGTTTTTATACGCATTATATATAACTCATGGAGACAAAACCGTCGGTGACCATTCATTCCAAACTTTTCAGAAATTTAATAGTAACTAACTACATCGGTTCATGTGGTTTTCACCAAAGTTCTCGAAACGTTGCCAACGGTGCACTGAGGTGTACACGACGGTACGTGCAACTCATAATACCTACTAGTATTGACATCGGTGTACATACATATGCTAGCTTATGAACACTAACAAATGTAGTGCTTGTGTGGCTTATTTATTGTGATCCTCCAAAATGTAAGCCACTATTTTATGCCTTAGAGCGTTTTCAATTTTTATCATTTAATCTTAGCTATATTTTAAAAATATGTTAACATGCATTTCATGCATGTGAAAGCTGTATAAAAAGTAAGTAACCATAATGCTTACAGTTATTTTACTATGAAAATAACGCAACTTAAGTTTCAAGTGTATTCTTTGCATATAAATAGAACTGTAAACGCAATGGTTACTTACTTTTTATTAAAATTTCAAATTACTAAATTGTGACGTTGCCGGTCATGAGGCGTAAAATAAATAAACATTTTATAAAAAGTAACGTCATCTTGTCTAATGCTTCTCACTGCTACAGAAAGAACGCAATTTGTAGTTGTGAGTAGAGATAACAGTGTGTTAGCAGCAGAAAGAATTAGACTTTTGATCGCAAGTACAGTGTTTTCTTTTTTTTGTATAGAGTTAACAGCAATCAATGGGCGTAACAATCTACATATACATCGTTTTTTAAGTATTAAACTGAACCATCAATATGATGAAACATGATGAAGCCTTTGTGTTATTGGACTTAATTATGGGGCGCTTTCACGAGTTGATAAAATCCGCTATGAAAAGAGAGATTAGGTACACGGCGCGACGTATGATATACGTAATTGAAACTGAAACTCCTGTTTTATGCACTTTTTAGTATTATCTGAATACTATGTATTTTTATTTTGTTTTATTTATTATTACATATTTTGTATTTTATTTACTTTGTGTTGTTTTTCTTTATTTTTTTGTGTAATATGGAACTCATGGTCTGAAATAGCTTATTCTATTCTATTCTGTATTATTAATAATAATAAAATATTGTGCTATTTAGGGTGTAGAGAGTGCCAAAGAAATATACATAAACAGATACATATATACATACGCTCGGAAAACATTACCCTCCTTGACTTCGGCAGTCAGGCAATAAGATAAGATAACATAATTATAATTCCCGGTAAATTATAATTATTTTGCATAGTTGTCCATGGTGTGAAGACCACTAGCGGCATAGTGGCAAACAGAAAAATAATATTGAGTTATTTAATCATAAATTTATTTACGCTTAACCTTTGTAAACTTTTCTTGATAGATTATGAAATGCCAGTTATTAAATTCGTGTTGATTGTAGAGTGACAATTATAAAAAGTAACGTCATCTGAGGTGCTCATAGCTCGATGCACTCACTGATCAGTAATCGATCCGCGGGTTACGCAACTAGGAGTGCGGCTGGTCCATGGATGGGTGACCGCATATTGGAATTTGATCTGAGCGTCTCCGTGCTTCGGAGGGCACGTTAAAAGTCGGTTCCGGTTGTTACCAAGTTGATAACAGTCGTTAGGTCATGTCGGATGCCTGTATAATAAATTACGGGCGACCTGAACAAATTCTGACACTAGGTTGACTCGATAAGAAGAAGAAGAAGAAGTGACAATTCCAATGTAGCGTCGCCCCTTTTTTTCGTGCATACGCTACAATGTGTTTCTTTCTTTTCAGTTTGTTTTAGACAGGCGGGTTTTTTTTTTGTTTTTTAATAAATAACATATTTTGCTTGTAAAAATAAATCACATTGATTTTTTATGAAGACGTAATTGCAATTATTAGTTAGTAAAACATTACTAACGTAACTCAATAATCCACAGTTACGCAATAAATTATGCTTTACTCCCTCTATTTCGTTACAAACATGTATTCACCCCATTGTTTAGGGATGATAAATTAGCAGCTTACCTGTCGGGGATTAAGCCTGTATATCGACACCCCTAGTTTGTAATGTTTTTATTTGCATCATGCTTGATTATTTGAACAATGCAGTGAATTGTATGTGTGTATTATTTAGTTGTCAGTAAAATTTATTTGTATTTGACAATGCCACCACTTGAACTAGACGTTTTGTTTTTATAAATATACTCAAATTTATTTTTTACCCTTTTTCAACTTTATGTTTAACCAACTGTTATTTATCTAATATTTTACATTAATTAATAAAAATGTCATCGTACTTATATAGTTTACTAGCTGTTGCCCGCAGCTCCGCCCGGGTGAATGTCGGTTATCGCTTTTTTTATACAAACTTTCATCCCTTTTTTTTTTTTACGTTGGAAATCCATTACGCATACGCACCTGCCCGGGCAAGGCGGGGGTTATGTCGGACTCTCCGACCGCACTCAAAGCGCGGCCAGCATACCGACTAAAACCCACGGTGTTCCTCCAGACGGCCAGAGTGTCGGGGTCACGGGAGTCGCTTGCGCATTCATCCGCGACCCCGACGGGCCATGGCCCGCTCACCGCGAGCGGGCCCCGTCCGATTTAGGGGCCTAGCCCCCCCTCCTTCGAGAGGCGCGTGCGGAACACGCGCACTGCCGTCTCGGGCTCGTGCTGTTCGGGCGGCGAAAGCCCGATCGACGCCCGCAGGCCAACTCGGCCGCAGAGGATAGGGAGAACGGCGCATCGCAATACCGACACTCCTCTTCCCCTGCAGCCCCACCGCGTCCGCAATCTGGCGGTTGCGGCCCCGCCGAGGCCGCGGAAGGTAGGGAGAGCGGCGCACCGTTATACCGGCACTCCTCTCCCGCCGCGGCCCCGCCACTCCTCAGCCGCAGTGTCGCCGAAGCAACACTGCAGCCCGACCCAGTTGCGGTGCCGCCGAAACAGCACCGCAACCCACCAGAGCCGCTCCATCGTGGGCTTACTGGCAAAGCCCAGAGGAGCGGCGCCTCCTTGGGGTTCCTCTTGGTTCACCGTGGTCCTTGGTAACGACGGCTACTAAGCCCCCTCGCCGCGACAAGGCGAGAACCCCGTTGGGGGGGAAACTTTCATCCCTTTTTTTTTTTTTTTACGTGGGAAATGCATTACGCATACGCACCCGCCTGGGCAAGGCGGGGTTATGTCGGACTCTCCGACCGCACTCAAAGCGCGGCCGGCATAACGACTAAAACCCACGGTGTTCCTCCAGACGGCCAGAGTGTTGGGGTCACGGGAAACGCTCGCGCATTCATCCGCGACCCCGACGGGCAATGGCCCGCTCACCACACGCGAGCGGACCCCGTCCGATTTAAGGGGCCTAGCCCCCCCTCCCTTGAGAGGCGCGTGCGGAACACGCGCACTGCCGTCTCGGGCCCGTGCTGTTCGGGCGGCGACTGCCCGATTGCCGTCCGCAGGCCACCTCCTACTCGGCCGCAGAGGATAGGGAGAACGGCGCGTCGCAATACCGACACTCCTCTTCCCCTGCGGCCCCACCGCGTCCGCAATCTGGCGGTTGCGGCCCCGCCGAGGCCGCGGAAGCTAGGGAGAGCGGCGCACCGTTATACCGGCACTCCTCTCCCGCCGCGGCCCCACCACTCCTCAGCCGCAGTGTCGCCGAAGCAACACCGCAGCCCGACCCAGTTGCGGTGCCGCCAATACAGCACCGCAACCCACCTGAGCCGCTCCATCGTGGGCTTACCACCAAAGCCCAGAGGAGCGGGGCCTCCTTGGGGTTCCTCTTGGTTCGCCGTGGTTCTGCGTAACCACGGTTACTAAGCCCCCCCGCCGCGACAAGGCGAGAACCCCGGTTGGGGGGGAAACTTTCATCCCTATTTCAACCCCACTCGAGCTATTTTTTCGCGATAAAAGATCCGTATGTTGTTTCCTAAGGTTGTCCTCTAAGGTAAGACAGAGTTACTTTCGGATTTATAATATTAGTATAGTAGGGTAGTAGATAGTATAGGATTAGTTTTTACGGTCATTATTCATTTTACCATTACCGATTGTCAATAGTTGCTACCTAAATATAGAATAACATGAAGAGTAAGTGACATGTTTTTGCAATGAAATTTGCATCAAATAGTAATTCTATAACCCTATTTCTTTAATATATCGATGTTTTGTGAACATATCTGCGAAGTTTAAAATGTTAGCACCTTCGTGACCTCTCACTTTTCAAGTTCAAGTAATCTAATTTAAAGATACCACGGTACACGAAAGATATTAAAGTCACAACAATTATGTCTCACCTAAAGAACTAGCTCCGTGTCGTCGAGTTTTTGCCGAGTGCTTCAGTGTATGAGTTATGACGACGTCAGCTATCTAGGCGATAAATCACGACAACTACCGAAGACTCCCGAACATTACAGAAAGGACCAGCTTGAAACTTGTGCTGCGAGAAAATGTGGAAAAGGTGGTTTGCTTTAGTGGTACTTTTTCAATTCTTGTCAGTTGGTTTAAGTTGTGGTGCAAATAAATAAAACTATTAATAACAATCCTGAGATTAGTATACCATAAACAGCTTAAGATTGTTTTGGAATAGAACCGTCAATTAGGTAACGGTATTTTTTTAAATCTTATTGCTTTGCTAGGACAATCACAGAACAATTAAAGTATGAGATATTCAAATTTTATAACGTTTTTACACTTATAAATTCTTTTAAAATTTAATCGGCATTATATGAATTCATCATTAGCCTAAAAAACAGCAGGACATACACCTCTGCCAAAATTGGGTTTTTTTTAAAGCATAAGGATGTAAACTTTTTGCCTTGTGCCTTAAAAAAGTGTATCAAAGTTGGTGTGTTTATACTTCCAATGTTTTTAAACTTCTTTTCAACTAGAGTTTACTAGATACTTATCATAATAAACGATTTTATTAGTTTTGAGTAGTGACACTTTTTCTCCAAAGAGAAAAATTTAATAATATGCATTATCATCTTAAATTGAGCAGTGAAAGGTTTCACTTTTGAAGACTCAAGTGTAGTTATAATTTCTATTTTTAGAACCTATTACTTAGACGTTAATTATTAAATTATCCGGTAAGTTATTTTAATGAGTAACAATTACAAAAATTATTTTGTTCATGTACCGTTTCCGACTGTGTTCTCGTTTTCAGATAGTGGTTTCATTTATCAATAGAAATTACTAAGGTTATTACCTTATTACATTATCTATTGATAGAAGCTTACACAATAGCTACGTAATGGTTGCTATCTGGTTAATTAAACGGTAGAATTTACAATCGTCATTCCTGTGGTTACGTCACATAGCCATCACACCTAACACCACCAGTGTTCGATACTAGAAAGCAAATGACACTACATAATGCGGTACTTGCATCAAATGTAAATTATATAAGTTGATTAAATATGATATTTGTTTTCCTTATATTCTTTACATATGAATTTTAATACTTTTTGTGTTAATACCACTTGAATGGCAAACACATTCAACACGTCTGAGTGAATAAGAGTGTTTTCTCTTTCTGGGTTTGGATTAGTAGCAGCAGCAATTGTCACCATTTACTATTGCATAAGCTGATTGCTCGTCTGCCTGCATTGCTAAGTAAAAATGGTCATGAAGCCGTGTAATCCTAAAGCTTACCACTTGTGTAACATCAAATATAAAACCACTGCTATTGTATCTACTGCACAATTCTGAAATTAACTAAGTCATATCAAATTATAGCCATTAAATATTTACAAAAAACTACAATTTAATTGAAATCCCGAGGAAATCAACACACATACAAAACGAAATAGCAGTCTGTACGTTATAATTTTTACTCTAACAAATTACAATCGAATTACAATCTGGACGGAAAATCTGCTACTGAAGATGGATCGTGAATTAAAGACTAGTCGGTGTTGGACCGTGTTGGAGTATCGGACGATAGTGATTGATCATGAAAAAGCACCTTGTCAGATTACATTTAGATTGTAACATATCGATCAATGTATGACATGAACGGATTTTGATCGGGATTTGCTGTTCGATTAGGAAAATTTACCCCAAGGTAGGAAGGTCAGCTAAATGTATTGTTTTATTCGAGTGTATTTCATTTGTCATTCTTACGACTAAAACATTAGTACTAAAAAAAATGTACTAAAATTTATTTAAGAACAGTAAGTTATTAATAATTTGGCTGCGCTGCACGACAATTATTACTTTTCCTTGCACAAGAAATTACATTGACGCCATTTTGTTCAGTTGTACTTTTTTGTACACTAAAAGTACTTATCCTCCGACTTGTAACTGTACAAAGTGTCGCTATATAGAAGCAGCTTATTTTACGTCTGTCAGAATGTTGGTCCCACAGACTCCCACATCAATTCAACAAACCTAATTTTACTAACTATTTAAACCCCGTGGTCTGTTTCATTACTTACTAGTTAATCATAGTGATAATTAGAAGTACTACAGCTTACTTCGAAGAACAGCATACACTATAAGATGAAATGCCCTTCAGAGATCGAGGAAGTAGGCGTAGACTAGTGTATACTTTTAATTTTGGGCTTATGCTTAAATTATGTACAATATAATGTTAGTATTACGAGTTGTTTGTCAAGGAGACTTTTTAACAGTTTGCCAATTACAGTAGCCAAGAGCCTACCTTAAATTGATTCGAATAATTAAAATTTACGGGATCATCTTTACTTAACTGCCACCACTACTATAACCTCTCAAATGTATTGTATAGAATCACAATGTGAAGCCACAGAGTATTATAGGTCAGAGGTATATCTTGTGGACGTAGAGTAATTACGTACAGAGACCGCAGACTAAAAATGTAATCAGACTTAATTCCCAGTGTGTGTGGATTAATTTAATTAAAGGTTGTGAAGGCGATGGGGTACCTGATTGCTGAACACTTAATGCGGTCGTTCTTCATTAAACGTAAATGTACGTTATTTGGATATAATGAAGAGCGACCTTCTTTTGTAATAGATAAGAGGGATTAACAGAAATTTGTTCTCATCTGCCTCTTTGGCATAAGAGAGTGAAAAAAATAATTAATAAGTAATGAAAATATACCTAGCTAACGGTCCGAGTTTAAAATGAAAAATATGAGTAGCGGTCAACCAATGGACGTACCCCTTTCTCTTAATATATTTTCGGTATAAAACAATATTTCTCCCCAGCGCGGTAAAATATTTAGCCTCGCGAAAAGGCAAATTAAATCATACACCCAGCGTCTCAATTATTCCAAACGCGCGGTATATGCCACAGGCAGTTACAAAAAGAATGGTGGCGCTGGTCCTTTGAAAAGCCCATCGGGGGTGCTCTCAAAGCTGTCACCCTCAGAAGTACACTTCACTACGGTCGTAAACACCCAAGTCTATGAAACATGCGTATCAACATCCATTGCCGGCTTCGTTCGACGACTGCAACAAACACAAACAATCAAAGCTGTAGTGTATACATGTATACCGTTGAATTTGTACCATCGTTTTAAGATGGAGTACAGGCGCCGTGGCGGCTGGTGGTACACGCATGCGTAGAAAATCTCACCCTATTGGTCTATGGTGACGTCATCGGGGTGAACCCGTAGCTCCAAGTGACACTAACAGTCACCCCCGAGCTATGCTAGGGTAACCTCGTGTCTCCAGTGGTCATACAAAAACAAACGTTCAATTCACTAATACAGACAGTGATATCGGACAATAATTCTGTGTGAAAGTGATATTTCTTGAAGTGTGAACTTACGTCGTGCAATTATTCTGCAACAGAAGCGAGAACTTCATTGAGTAAGGTAACGTTATCTCATGTTGTTTACAGTTTCTGCTCGTGTCAGTGTTCTCAATGATGCTAGCTCGTGGCGCGACGTGTTTTATCATATTTTGTGAATTTTACATGAAACCGTTGACCGTGCCTCGGCTTTCTATGAGAAACTTAAATGGTTTTTCTAATAACATTATATTTCTATTTGTGCCAGTTCAATTGTTAATTTCATAGAATTCAAAGTATAAATCTGTTTGTAGGTATCTTAAAACTATAAGTGTGATAATAATAGTAAAAATAGACAAAGAAACGGCTGGAATCGAGATAAAAGACTTTACGAACTTTTGTTTTGAGTGTATCTTCCTATGCAACAATGTTAGGCATTGTTATATTCTTACAAGTTTTCCTCCATCCTTGCAATTTCATAGCAAAAATCTCGTATTTCGGTCATCTTAATAAAATAGAGTATGCTATGTGTTATTTCCTTTTAGATGCAAGTTGAGAAACAAGAACCAAAGCTCAGTATGTTCTGGCGCATTCTAGTTTTAGTTTTTCATTCATTTGCCGGCTACTACTAAAAAAACTATTTTGTGATTATAGAGTAAGAAGTTAAATCTTTGAGTACTACTAGCTTGCAGCGGCACGATTTCAACTGCGTCTTTGTTTACTGCTCTGTTACCGTCGCCTGTAACGTGATGCTTCATAGCCAAAACATAGCAAAAAGAATTACTAAAATCCGACTGGTAGTGCCGGAGATTAGCGCGTTCAAACAAACAAACAAACTCTCCCGCTTTATATAATAGTATGGATACCACTTTATGTTAGTTCTTCTAGGTATCAACATTAACACAATATTTAAGATGAAATTCACATTATAATTTGGAATATATTAAAATTCGGTATTCAAGTTCATTAAATACTCAAATAACAACTCAGTACCAATTTAAATCAGCAGTCACGTTTTGTGTATCGAATAGTCTGTGTATACTGTAATGTAATACTTTCCATAAATTAACGTCGCGAACACGATCCTCCTGATCTAACCAACCATTTCCTTTCATATCCCATTTGAATATTTAGCAGGAGTAAAACGTTAATGCAAAATTTTGGACGTCAAATTGTTTTTATTGATAGAAGTGGTTTCGTAAAATAATGATACAGCGACATCAATTAGGAATATTTAATTATTTAACAAGGTGAAAAATTTATTATACTTTCAAGGTTTTTTGGAAAATTACTTTTCTTTAAATAAGCTATTGAAACCGGCAAGGAAATGTTACTAAATAGCTTGAATGGCAACTAGCATAATTGAGTAAAGACAAAATTAGGCGAACAGGACGACTTTCAGCAAACTGGGCCACAAACGCCCAAATCCAGAATATTCCAGAGCCATACTCACTTTGTTGTAATAAGAAATTACAATGGCGACGATAACAAATTTGACATAAATGCTGAAGATATATTATTATAGTAATATAGAATTCGTAAAAACATCTCAAGAAGAATATTATGCTTGTTAGTTTATAACGCTAAATTTAGTTCAGTACATAGATTTATTTTAAATTCAATCATTTCAGCCAATTTTGGAACACAAAAGACCTAAAATCTACTAAATTTTGTTAAATGACTCAAGTAATGCTTATCTCTTATGCAGATTACTATCACAGTCTTCAGCACAAAAATTTCTTGCGACGGTTCGAGCAAAAATAATCTTTGGAATGAAAGCTCACGTATAACGGTTTTAAAGGCTCTTTTTAATTTGCTCGATCGACAAAATTACTTGACCTAATTATTGAAGGTGACGAACTTTCTACCATGACCCATTCACAGTTTCTTAGTTGGCTGCTACATCCAGTTCTAATTCATAATTTGATTTATTTGTTTCTATCGTTGTGGTGATTTAGTAGGTGTCGTGCAGGAGAAATATGGGTTTAGCTTTTATTTTGACAGCGCATTTATTTAATGGTATTAATTTTGGATGTATTTATATATGGACTAAAATTATTTATATACTTTAAGTGATCCCAAAGAAGTATAGAAACCTTATGAACAAATGAATTAATGTCTTTGAATAGGTCAAAAAAATGATTTTGTCTCATAAAAAAACTGCAGTCAGTGTAGCCGCGCTCTGGGCCAGTACAATATAAATTTGGTTACTATCAAAACGCTAAGAAAAAGGGAACTAATAGTTGGAAAAAGGACTGTAAGAAATAATATAAGAATAAACCTTGTCTTACTGCCAGTATGTGTTTATATTATAGTTCTTAATTAATGCTGAAAAAAAACCAAAAAACATTTGAAAATTTAAGTATAAAGTAACTTTTGTGAAACAATATGAAATGTCTTCTCTCACTACTAAATAAATATTATTAAAATACTATTTAATCTTAAGTACTATCTGCTTAAAGTGAAAATGTGCAGATTCTCAGCAATGTAAGTGATATTATGCAAATTTTATGAGAAAGACATTAAAGAGTTTAGTAAATAGAAGAAACAGCGAATAAAATTGGTTGTGACGTAGATGCTGTTTCAACTGAATAATTATATGACGAAGAAATAATTTTATATTAGAGAGTAAAAATACAATTACGGCGCGGCGGCGCACGGCAAACCGTAGCTAATATAAATTTGTAGATGTTGACGATTAAAAAATAAGCACATCATCATAAATTTGATTGGTTCAGTCTTCATTGAATTGATAACTTTAGTATTTGTAGTGCTGAGAGTGTAATTAGATTAAAATTTAACACTTGTGTAAAACTTTACTAAATATAATACAAGGAGTCTAATGAATAAAATTGTTAACACATTTTTATTGTAATACGCAATCTTATCAGATAATTGTTTTGTTCTACTACCTGAATACAATATAAATCGGAGTGTAACACAAAGTAATTTTTGTTTAAGATGGATAAAATATTCAAAGGTGACGTCATGTCTTCGGGATGAAGTGACTTTATTAAACTTCACTGCTTGGGTGAAATGAGAATTGTTCAGTCTTGCTTTCAACATCCTTGATAGAAAAATCTAATTTCAAGTTTGCAGTATCATTCTATTGAATGCAAATGGCATTTATCGAATGTAAATTGTACCCTTTCATTGAGACCTTATCTAAAAATCTACTCGAAGAGAATACCGAAATCTACATTGAAGTTGCGTATTATATTGAAATACATTTCACTAAACAAGACTAGGTAAAATAATATAGTAGTTATTCTGACATTTACATTTATGATTGTCAGTTAGACCAAGTTCGGACTCTTGACTCGTTTATCTATAGGAATTTGTAACCATTATGACGAAGGCTTAAATCTAGTTTTCAAAGCTTTATTATTAGTTTAGATCATCCGACGTAGAGTCCCAACGTGCTACGTCGGGTGGTGAGATATTTTATTGTATTAATACGCCGTAAAATAAAAGTTAGTTACCAACAAAACGACTATTATTTTTACCTGTAACACAACAAGCTGAGTTGGTAGATAGAGATAAATGTATTTAAAATACGCCAAAATAAGTAGACACATATTTTGAGTCCCGTACATTTTAGTTCGGCAAAAAGCATTATTTTGTATTAAATTCTGTACTTGTACGTTGAAAGCTATTCATCTCCAATTTTCATCCTTACGTACAACAGTTTTACGAGCATACCAGACAGACTTATAACAGTAAATAATGAAAGCTAATATACCTAAAGCCAATTTTCTATTACGGTGAAAACACAAATCTAATTTTCCTTTCAGTCGAAAAAAGAACAGAACGCTGGGTAAGATCCACTAAGAAATAAAGGTAATTACTGAAATGGCTGGCCACATGTGCGTTGAATGCCAATAATTGGAACTAATCACCGATACGAAGCCAGAAAAGCCGTTAGATTCTGTCGGAGCAATACCTAAAACCGTGTTTCTGTTTAAAGCGATACTTCCCTTTTCAAAACCAAGTACCTATACGGTTTTGTAATGACCGTAATTAGGCCGCTGTTTATTTGTTCGGGGAACTATATCAACCGAAAGGTTGGTCAGTGAAAATGTACAGGAATTCGCAAAAAATGTACTATGCGATACTTGGAAATGTTATGTTCTGTATGAGTTTCGTAAAAAGAACAAAAGGCAAACGAAATTGGTTGCGACGTAGATGCTATTTCATTGAATAATGACGAAAAATTATATTACGAAGGGATACAATTCCCTACTTGAAACTCATATAGATCGGTAGCAAAATCAATTTCCTGATAATATTTCAAAGGATTTTTACGCTCGAATTATGAGAGGAGATTGTTTGAAATCCCTGTAGCGTTCCAGTAAAAGAATTTAATCCGTAGATTAGCTTCAGTAGCGATCGTTCAAACGAGTCCTGATCGGCACCGTTCGATAATCGGTCCTAATTTGATTGGCACTCGGGCAGCTGGCAACGACGTGAAAACTCTATTACTCGCCAACTTTGTAGGGTTTTACGGGACCATCAAAGGAAATTTAGTATATTGATTGGCCTGTTTACAGACCTTTTAGTTTAGTTCCATTATTACGGCACTCTATTATTTACTTAACAACAATAAAGTTTTGATATGTAAGGCTTCAATGCTGTTTAAATTAGGAATCTCATGCTAAAGAGCATAGACGTTTAAATGAATTATTTATCACCATCCCTGTAATGTATAAATAAAACTTGTATCCTGTAATACTCAAAGTATTACCGTAGTGATCCAATATGTAACGAATAATATTCTAAATAGGTAGTGTTTTACCTAACACACCTTAAGTTTACACTTTTTTATGACATTGAACTAAAGTGTGAACCGTTATATAGTTATATTCAGAAGTGTTATATTGTAGTAATAATATTTGAACCTCGGACTTTCCTCAATAAATCCATACTTATATTATAAATGTGAAAGTAACTCTGTCTGTCTGTCTGTTACGCTTTCACGCTTAAACCACTGAACCAATTTTAATGAAATTTGGTATAGAGGTATCTTAGACCTCACGGAACAACATAGGCTTATATCGCTATCTTTTATTGCAAAAAATGGCTTTAAGGGGTTGAAATAGGGGATGAAAGTTTGTATGAAACATCGTCAATGTAAACAGAGATATAACCGAGATTCATGCGGACGGAGTTGCGGACAACAGCTAGTATAAATAAAGTCATTAATCATACTAATAATATTAGTTAAATATATTAGGTTTGGCGTCAACATTAGTAAGTGTTAAAAGAGACAAAGCAACTCAAAACGCGACTACAATTGCAATCGTGTCCACCACTTCTGGACCTTAGCCTCACAGCCTATCAGGTAGAATGGAGTCTATTTTAGAAAAAACACCACAACAGATTCGCTTGTGTCTCAGTTTTTATAATACGTATCGTGGCGAAAATTAGGGGAAACCTATGCCCAGCAGTGGTCTTCTTTCGGCTGATATAATGATAATGACGATGACGAATATGTACCTATTGTATGTCACAAATATTTCACATAATTATACTTGACTCTTCCAAGTCCGACATTGTTGATTATGTTATTTTCATGTTACTTTAAGCTTATTAATATTCATAGAAATATAAAGGACATTAACATTGTGTTTTAATGAGTCGATAAGTCTCATGTTTCGGTTTCGAATATTAATATAAACAGATTCTCTTAACAATGAATAATGAGGATAATATACCGTAGAAGCTTTTGGCGTAAATAGTAGTATTTACCGAGTGTGAATTAATAAATCGAGTGACGTCATATAATATTATCTTTTCATTATTTTTTATTTTATCTCTCTTGTAATCTATATACATATAATAAAAATGTAACCGATCTCTGTCTGTACATGGAAGATATATGAGAAAAATACTATTAGGACCTATAACAACGCAAATAGAACCCAAAACAATGATTGTTACAATTTTTATCTGTTTGTCTGTTTGTGTGTTTGTCTGTGCGTTTGTTCACGCTAATCTCAGAAACTGCTTATCCGATTTAGATATGGTTTGGATTGTGGTAAGCTTCACTTAACATTTAGTGCTTGTTTCATGTCAATCGGTTCATAAATAAAAAAGTTATGCCAATTTAAAGAATCACATCGAACATTCGTTAATTTAGTACGAAATCTTATAGAAGCAGACATTTTAACAGGTTGCGGAATAGCTGATAGTGTTTTTATTCCTCGGATTCCTGTCATTCTAAACAATCTTTCGTTTAGTTTTAAACGAGTCCAGTTTGCATTGAGACTATGTTTTGCGATGAATAATTAATAAAGCCCAAGATAAGACACTAAAAGTTGTGGGTGTGGATCTAAGTATTAGCTGTTTTTCGCACGGTCAGCTTTATGTGGCTCTATCACGTGTTAGCATTCCTAGCAGCTTGTATGCTTTGATCCCTGATGACTATACGTCTAACCCATCCATCCATACATATTATAAAAGGCTTTGTCCTGACTGACTGACTGACTGACAGACAACGTACAGCCTAAACCGCTGGTCGTAGCGACTTGAAATTTGGAGGGTGTGTTGGTCTTAATGTCTAGAAGTATACTAAGAAAGGGTTTTTAAAAATTCAACCCTTAAGTGTATGAAAAGGGATGAAAACGATTGTATGAAACGTCTTCATTTTTTAACTTACATCTTTGAAATTTTGTTTTGGAATACTTTTATTTAAATAAAAAATACCCTCATTTTTTTTTTTAACTGGGTTGGATTTATTGGGTGAAATAAAGGATGAAATATTGTATGGAAAGATCTTTGCTTTTTTTAAGTTGGAGTTTGGATGGAGGGGGAAGGGAGGGGGAGGAAGAGGAAAGGAAGGGAGAAGTGTCGGGAAAGTGCGGGGGTAAGTCAGGGGGAAATCGACTGCCTCTGTATTTCGGCGGTACTGTGTATGGACTGCCACGCAGAGGTCGCGGGTTCGATTCCCGCTCAGTGCAAATATTTGTAGAATGAACATGTCTATTTGCATTGGTCTGGGTGTTTCTATGTATGATATGTATGTATTTACAAAAATAAAAGTATTTAAGTATGTTTATCCGTATTCTAGAACCCATAATACAAGCATATAATATGCTTACTTTGGGTCTAGATGGCGCTGTGTAAAAAAAAAAGAAAAAAGGAACTCAGGGGGATGTGAGGAGGCAGTGAGGGGCAAGTGAGAGGTAAGTGAAGGGGAAGTGAGGGGGACGTAAGGGAAAGTGAAGGAAGTGAAGAGTCAGTGAGTGGTAAGTGAGGGGTGAGTGAGTGGGAAGTGAGGGAAAGTGAGGGGAAGTGTGGGGAGGGTGAGGGAGGTGGGAGGGAGACGGGAGGGGAAGGGGAAAAGGGGGGAAAGGAAATGAGAGAAAGGGGATAGTTATTGTAGTGAAAATTTGCCTCTGTGTATTGTATATTGTTTTACGGGGGATATCTTTAGGTAGGTGAAAGAGGGTTTGTACGAATGGTGATGATGATGAGATTAGAAATAGTATGCAAAACAGTATTTAAACAATATAAAAATGTCTATTGGAAAAACGATATTCATGCGAGCGAAGTCGCGGGCAGAAGCTATACATATATAAAAACGAAAGGTCACTCAGTCACTCACTCATCACGAAATCTAAGAAACTACAAGTGCTAGGAGTATCAAATTTTGGAAATAGGTGCTCTCTAAGACGGGATTTAGCGAAATTCAATTCCCTGGAGTATAAACGGGAACAAAATTTGTATGAAGCTTCTATGGTTTTTTAAACGGGAGTTTTGATAACACGATTTCCAAACTAGGAACTATTCTTATTAAGTGGGAAAATAGGAGTGGCAAGTTTCGTTAAATATCGCAAAATTTCGTCTCTTTTAGGGGGTAGCGGGTGAATAGATTTTAATCGGATTCGCCTTAGAGACGGATTATACTGATTTATTACTAATACTATGTACGATTGCCGTAAGATTAGGTAAGAAATATTCTCATACAGGCACACACCTGAAATTTCACGTGAACGAAGTCGCGGGCAACAGCTAGTAATTTATAACAATGCTTTAATCTATCAATTATGTCGTAATTTGCTTAGATGAGACCGACTATAAATTATAATAAAATATCATCGCATATTAATATTAATAATACGAATGAAATTTATAGGTTTTCCAACTTTGTAGAAAGGGTTAGTAATTAAGCAGTACGGACTACATACGTGGTCTAGCGTTTGTCTATGCACGATAATCGATATTGATTATGGTTTTAAGAGTCTATACTTTTTACGTTTTGTATGTCTGAAAGATCACCGCAACTTGCGATCAAAGAAGTTGTTTTCTGGTTAAAATTAAAAACACGACACGTTAAAATTAATATGGTTAATATTATTTTTTAATAAAACACGCTTGTACAAAAATATATCCCTTTAAATATCTAAAATACTGTTAGGTCAAAGGACTTGACATACTTATATCTAATGGTGTTCTTTGACCAATTTCACTAATACCATTGATTCTCATAGCTCAGAACATACACATAAATTATCAGAAGGCCTTCGTCAAACTAGTTTTGACCTGCAAAATGATAACATCAATGCCTGGTTTAGGGATTAATGACAAAGGGGTGGACTTCATCCTATTGTCATGAACAAGGTTCACCACAAAATATATACGGTTCTAATAACTTCGTCTATAAACTCTATCGTTCCTAAAAGGGATGATAAAACTACCCATGTCATATCTTGTCATTTTCATATTTAAAATGAAATAATTATTTTAAGCATTTAATCATAGATATTTATTCCTTGCTCAAATTGTGGTTTGAAATTAAATATCAGAGTTGATTTCAAAATGTACAAGAAGCTTATATTTTCCAATTTGGTCAATTATTGTTTTAATTAGAGAAGTGGTGAAGTGGAGTGGGATCTTAATACCAGTACTTCAGACTTTGGGATCTTATATGTTTTTCTTCATCGTATGTCTGTAATGTTTAAGGTAAATGTGGAAACTTTATCTGATCTTTATAACACTGGTATCGTAAATTAGGGTCTAACGCTAGGCCGTTATGTATTTCAAATTAAATTCTCAAACTAAATACCAGAGGCGCTATTAATTTAATGATTATAATCTATCAGCTGATTTATCTGCTACCGTTAAGCAACAAAACTTCTATTTTGACGTCAAATGTTTGTATTCGTAGACTACTGTTAACTAATTAGGAATCGTAACATCACTAAGCACACAGTGTGAAGTGGTTTTTCGTGTTAACAAAAGGGGAATAGTTTCCTTTTCAGTGGTTTGCTTAATTGAATGTATTAGTCTGAGGCAAATATACACTGTGAGTGATAGTACATATCAAATTGCTTATATGTATAGTAATGCTATACAAAAGCTTTTAAAAGCCTAATCATTTTTAGGAAGCGTATTTATATTTTGGGCAATTTAGATCTTTGTTAACCAGCCAGGAGTGGAAAATAAAATAAATGAAAAATTCTGCCGACTTAATGGCCAAATATTCAAACGCCAGTTAATTTAAGAGTGTTACTGTCGCTAAAATCTATATTGATGATAGAGATAGAACTGAAACTAAGTGATATTTCAGTGTTTGGCCAATACTCAATAAAATAATTGTGATTATATGTTTACATGTTAAAACGTATCAGCTGCAAAGCTTCCATTCCTGGACTAGGCTAATTCAACCAGTTTTGATCCCTATTCAAATTTGATTCTTTTATACAAACTCTTACTTTTACCTTTATCAAACAAATATGAAACATTGAAATATTAAAATTATGGCAGCACAAAGCACATTTTATTCAAATAAACTTAACCTAAATAGTTCAGTAGTGGTTACTTAAATATTATTCAAGTAATTACACGAGTGGGTTTGTGTGTCATGAATTAGGAACGCGGCAGTAGCAATTGCTTTGTTAAAACTAGGGAAATACAGTTAGTCGGTACAGACAAAATCATCTTACGACGTAAATTTGTTTGCGTGTCGCCCTAGAGTTAGTTGTCTCCTAGATTGTTTGATGTTTCCTCAAACTAGGTTTATAAACTTTAAAGTTTATAGTTTGGTTTGGAACGTAACAGCAGTGTAGCTCCCGGTATGATTTACCTTTCGTTTTTATAGTGGTGAAAATGACAGCGCAAATATCATTACGAAAATTTTGTACTCAGAGTAAATACCAGGTTCGCTGTTAATTGTTTTATTAGTTTACGTTGCCACCGGTAAAAGATATTATGTGCGTTTTTCGCTGTTTTGTTTTCATCATGGGAGATAATCAAAAATGGTGTTGCATGTTTACTCCTACTGTCAGCAGCACTTTCAGCAAGAGCACTAGAAACTACTATTTCTCCAGAATACAGAGGTATTTAGATATTGATTATAATTATGATTGTGGTAAAGATTTAATTTTACATTTGTTTCATTTAATGTCCTCCTTACTTCATCATATCGGCCCGTTACTATTCCACTGCAGGGAAAGGCCCTTTCTGATACAGAGAAGTATAAGCATTGACCGCCAAGCATGCTCAAGGTGGATTGGCGATTTTAGACTGCCTCAGAAGTCCAGGTTTCATATCAGAACCCATTATTACCTACCTTAGTTGGCTATACAATTTGAGCGAGAGCTTATAATATTATATCTCGCTGTGCCCTAGCTCTCTTTAAGACGTCTATTAAAAAGAGCGAAAACGGCACTAACTAAATAATTGAAAGGTCCCGAACTGGTAACAGTCGGAATAATTACATAATTTTCTAGAATTGAGGGCGTTTCATTTAAATTTTACACTTATATATCTACTACGTGTTAGGTGTTTCCCGAGCGCTATGACATGTCCTTCTTCAAACGAGGTTTAAAGAGAGCATTAATATCACGGTAGACAGCGGCTTCGCAGAGCCCCTGGCATTGCAGAAGTCTATGAGCGTTAGAGTTACCACTTACCATCAGGTGGGCTGTTGGCTCGTCTGCCACTGTAGGCAATAAAAAAAAAAATGTATTACCGAAAATGTAGATTTATACTCATTGCTCTCTCAGATATATTTTAAAAATAAAGTAATGTGTCCCACCATAATATGACTTAAATATTTAGGGTATGATGAGCAGAAGAATACAAACACAATTGTGAAGGCCGACTATACAAAGCCACTAGTTTTCTTTTTTACAAATATTTTATTTCCACCCAGTACACAAGTGTAAAAAAAAATCCTTCAACTAAACCCTTTTCAAACGACATTTGTAACAAACCATCCAATGATTAACACGTCAAGCACACTCCATGTATTGTGTATCTGATTACCTATGATCCCCCGCTATGGTAACACCGCCATATTTACATAGGGGACAGTGTGTCCATGTTGTGTCCGGCTGTCAAACTCCTGATTGCGGCAATTATAACTTGTTTGAATATGAAAGTGCATGTGTTTTAGCTTACAGCTTATCTGATTTAAGCTACCGTATGGATATGGGTGTTCTTTGAACATTGTAGAAGCTACTAAATCGTGACTGACTGCGGAAAGAAAATGAGAGTAGGTACCTAGAGGTAACTTGGCCTCCGTCGCTCTCACACACTGAACGAAACGAGTAGTTGAACTAATCGGTACTTTACTCGTACGTTGATACCTACGCCGCGAGAGGGTTACAATCCTCATATCAATTGTGAAATGTTTTTACCTTCATATCATTTATTATCAGTCATTTCACTTTCGATATTAATAACTAAAGTTACTAACTGATGACGCGTAATGAACTTCCGACTTTAAAATGTTGGAAGCGCCAACGCGTGCGTAAATGTTGCAAAGAGTAGGAGTGTTCCATTATAAATCATTTTTAACTTAATGAAAAGAGAGAATATATCAATCTTTTGTCTCAAGCTCTGACTAGGGTGGGCAAATTAAGACTGTGAAAAATGGGACGGCCATTATGTAAATTATTATTTGTTTATAAATAAAGCGAGCGTTAAAATAATGAATTAAGGTAAAGAAAATGTGTGCTCTTTGTGAAATTAAAAGTACGAAAAGGTTCTTATTGTGTCGTTAGTAAAGGTAATTTGTTTGGCTTTCGTCGGATCACGGCCTTTATTAATCCAACCACCATCTTGTGCCAATTACGTTATGATATTAGCTTTATATATCTTGTCAGTTTTTTTGTTTGATGCTTAAATTTTTAACGTTGTGATGGTAAACATTGGTAGATTTCGTATAACACGAATTGTCTGGTTTCTTATATATAAGTTACTTTAGAATACGCAAACTTCAAATGCTTTAAATTTTGAGTGGATTCATTAATTACCAAGATCATATTACACCTACAAAGGAAGTATGACAGAAACGTAGGTATGTATAGGTAAATAAAAACCGTGTATAGCTATGCCAAAATGTTTCATTTCATTTATTTAATCAATACCTTTCACGTCACACTATTAAAATATACGCTCATGCCACGATTCCTCCTCATAAATTTCTCGCTTCTAAATTATAACTAAACATCGTCAATTTACTAAGCGAAACGTTTTCGCTCCGAGCGATATGCGATTGAAAAATTGTCGGGCTTACGTAATTTCACCGTGCCTGTGAGGCCTGATATGCTCGAGGTTCGAATGCGCCTCGGGTTATGAAGGGACAGGGGTAGACTTACCACCTATGTTATGCACCAATGATTCCGGTAGAAGTGAAAATTATTGAACTTTGTTTTGTGTGGATATTGTCCTATCGACTTCATGAAAGTAGTGATAATATTAACTTAAAGTTAAAATGTTATTGATCAGTTACATTTTAAAATTAGACACGAACTGTCAGCGACTTATTTGAATCTGTGTACTTTCTAAGTTTACATTGATAAGTTGACCTCTACGCGAAAGAAAGGAGACGTCGCAGGGAAACATGAATTTTTAAATCTTAAATTATCAATCTGCCTTAAACGTTAGTGATGAATTATGGTTATAAGCATTTTCTGTAGGAGTAGAAGTCTAGTCAAAGTAGAGGTAGTAAGACAAATAACTACCTACTTCATCTTACTTCTATTCGAGTAAAAATGTGATTTCTTATTTAGATTAACTTGTTTACCAGCATTCAATTAAAGATATAACTGTATAAATAAATTTGAGACATATCCATTAGGTCTTGTACTCGTAATACGTAAAGGTTAATGAAATACATTTATTTCAGATAACTTAATTGAGTCGTTGATTAATAGACAGCGTTATAATGTATGTAGACCATAACTGGCATAGGCCGATGTTATTTAGTGCCTATAATATAAGTAAATGTCACAATTTAGAGTGTTCTTGAATGTATTTCTGTATTTGGAAGGCTTTAATGACAAAAACCATATTATCATTAATATCTAAAATAAGTTTAAGTAGCTGAAGCTAACTAGATCCAGAATAGACGCGAGTGAGTGTGAATGCTGTGTTTTAGTTTTAGCAATACTGACTTATACCTATTTGTAGTCTTGCAGATATCCATAGGTACAGTAACTGGTTATCTTATCATCATGAACACACGCAACAAATATTCATTTGTTTTTTCGAAAGGCAAAGAGAAGTATTTTTTATAAAATTCAAAATTCAAATAGAAAAAATAAGGTACAAAATACATATTTATTTCTTCACATACTAAAAGATCGTAGGGAAACGTGGAATATAACAAATACTAGATATAAAAATATGACCAGGATATAAGGTACAATGTATTTTTAATTTCCCCACACGATTTACTCCTGCAGGTATGCTGTATATGTTATGAGTCACAACATGGTTACAACCCCTGATTCATCACGTTTGGTACTAATATAGGGGTTAGAATCGGATTAAGTGTGGGTGTTGGATGAGGATACAGCGATACTGTGACGGGTTTGCTTTTATTGTACCTGGCAACACCGGCCACCCTTTCACTTGAAATGTTATTTGGTCACAGGATTAGCATACAGCTAAAATTGTTCTGTCTAGATAGCCAGGTGTTGTGGTTTTAAAACCTAGGTTTATATTATAAGTTAACTTATGTTTGTGTTTTTGCTCGATGAAAGTATGAACGTTGGTATCTTAAGTATTAAAAGCTTAGTTTTTAGCAAGCTTAGCTTTAGTAAGTTATAAAAATTTGGGAACAAAATTAGCTTTGGAGATTACGTTTCTTATTAAGACTATCCTATACTTAGGTTCGTAACGTGGTGCACGTTAGTACATTTTTCTCCACGAGTTATACAAAGACAGAATAATAGTGCATAGTGTATTAAATAAAATAAGTGGGACTGTAGGTTTTTACACTCACTCATACGTTCGATTGGAGAAAACTTACGTGCTTTATTGCATTTTAATTTATTTTCCTACTTTTGTAAGAATTATTTTATATATAAAGTACTTACTTTGGAAATCAGTAGGTAAATTCTCTTTTTGTTTTTAAAAATATTTTTTTTACGTAAGGATACGTCAGTTTATTGGATTAGCAAAATATGTCTCGAAAATATGTTGCCTAGATTATAAACTTAGTTTGTGGTTTTAGGAGTTAACAAATATAATAAAATAACGTTTCGCACAATTATTTTTAATTACAAACAAAATTTTTACGATAGAAGATCCACGCTGATTTCAGCATGAATGGGCCGGATCGTCCGGGGAAGTACAACCCTCTCATAGAAGACTTAAGAGTAGTAAGTAATATCCGTACTGGTGAGTGAGGGCGCCGGAGGCCCAATTTCCCCCCTTTCTTCTTTCCTCACCCCTCATTCCCTTCCCCTAACCCCATTCCCAGCCGCCATAGTGGAGACCACCAAACCAGCAGTTTAAGACGATAGCTTTTAGTATAGTGGCCGCCACTTCTGGATTCCACTGACTGCTTACCATCAGGAGGGGTGGAGTCACTTTGGTAGGCTATAATATAAAAAAAAAACATTGATTTTCTTGACTAAAGTAAAATGTGCCTACCTGAAACGGGACTTTACACCTCAGTTATAAACTAAGATAAATATTTTCATATTAAAACCTGATAGTTTTACATGTAGTGTTCTTTCCAGAGGGCCTTGACAAGAGGTATAAATGCTAATTTTTTTTTTTTTTTTTTTATGTTAGCCTTCCAAAGTGACTCCACCCCGCCTGATGGTAAGCAGTCAGTGGAATCCAGAAGTGGTGGCCACCATACCAAAAGCTATCGTCTTAAACTGCTGGTATAGTGGCCTCCACTATGGCGGCTGGGAATGGGGTTAGAGGAAGGGAATGAGGGAGGTGAGGAAAGAGGATAGGGGGGGAATTGGGCCTCCGGCACTCTCACTCACCGAACGAAACGCAGTAGTACGGATACTACTACTCTTAAGTCGATCTTCTATGAGAGGGTAGTACTTCCCCAGACGATCCAGCCCATTCATGCTGAAACCAGCGTGGATCTACTACCGTCTAAATAATAGAATAGATTAAAAAAAAAATGGGATTGACATAAGCTAACGCGTGTCAATTCTATACATTTTTATATAGGCTCTCTGTTCATATTTTACGTGGTCTATGATTCTTCAAATATATTTATCCTCTAATATATTACTTTGTGCTAGACACAAAGTATAATATTATATGTTCAAAACCTCTTGGGACAGGCTGCAAAGGCGCATTTTATATATTTATGCATTAACAGATCTCAAAGAGGGTTGGTAAGCAACGTTTTCGGACGGCGACCTCTCAGACATTCTAATGAGGCCGTGTGTTAAGAATGGTTGAGACACTTTGTATTTTCCAATGTAAAGCGCATTTGTTAAGAATTAATATTTTATGAGAGCTTTTAAGATGTCCCTGTGCTTGTGGTTTGATAAATATTATTATTAATACATCATTAAATTTCACTGAGATTCGTTGAAATAACGAGTCAATAACGTGCTCATAATTCATCAGTGGATTTGTAGATAAATGTTGAAGAAGCTAAATAAGAGAAGAAATAAAGCATTTATGGCACAGTTTTGCATTGCAATGGGGACTGTTATTTATGTAAAACTAACCTTCTAAGAGCTTAGAAATTTAAACCATACATACCTATGTATAATATGTAGATATATCGATTCGTTGTTCAACTTTTGTAAAGTTAGTGCGCTAATGTGTACTTGCTTAGTAGCCTACCTTTTCCCTTCTTCTCCATCATTCCAATGGTTAATCAGCTTACTTAAATAACTACTACCCTTAAAGTAAACCGTGTCTTCACTTGCAATCTAAGCAGTGCAAAATTAAATAAATCACGGGAGAAAAAACTATTCTCGATAAATTTTTTCGTCGACAAACATTTTCTTAGTCTTCATAAACAACATAGCAACACGTATATCATTGTGTCTCAAGCACATTCATCTCCGAATACCCATATTAGAATGATTAGTGTAATTTACACTTAGGATAATATAAGGATTAACCGACTGTCACTTAGGCGCAAAATTATTCAGCTCATCAGTTATGATAATACCTAGTAATTAATATAATATTACAATGATAAATGTTCGTTTGTTACGACTAAGTAAGAGATTTCAAATTTGAAATAACATTTGTTTAACATTGGGAGTGTTAAGAAACTTGTCACTCTATTTAAATATGAATAAAACTTAAGATTTCAGATTTGAAGTTATATCACGATACTCTTAAACTAAAATAGTTGTGGTAATTTTATCCGGTAAAAGATAGTTTTCTTGTTTCAGAAATTACTAGCATGAATTTAAGTTTTCATTGTCGGATGTGTACCAGTATTGATAGCACTGTGAAAATATAGGTTATCCTAGCATAGTATTTCCATTTTGTATTCCGCTTTTGCAAATACCTAAATACGAATTTAATTAAAATATCTATAAAAAACTATTATTTTGTTGTTTCATTTGATATATTGCCGGCTAGATCCGCAGACCGAAATAAAAATATTCTACACAATCTATTACTGAGGTTCGGCACGTAACGTTTAATTAATACAGCATATGGGACCACTGAATTGCTAAAGGCACACCAACTGCCTAGTTGTTGTGTTAGTTCTAGAAAATCTACTGCCTTTATTTGTTTTGTCTACTGCATGATGTGAATCAGTGAATGAAAAAATATTCAAGTACATTCTGCATTTTTTTTTTTTTTTTTTTTTTTTTTTTATATATTAGCCTACCAAAGTGACTCCACCCCGCCTGATGGTAAGCAGTCAGTGGAATCCAGATGTGGTGGCCACCATACCAAAAGCTATCGTCTTAAACTGCTGGTATGGTGGCCTCCACTATGGCGGCTGGGAATGGGGTCAGGGGAAGGAAATGAGGGAGGTGAGGAAAGAGGAAAGGGGGGAAATTGGGCCTCCGGCACTCTCACTCACCGAACGAAACGCAGTAGTAAGGATACTACTACTCTTAAGTCGATCTTCTATGAGAGGGTAGTACTTCCCCGGACGATCCGGCCCATTCATGCTGAAACCAGCGTGGATCTACTACCGTAAATATTACACCGAAGACATCCCGGACGTCAGCCTGTGCGAGACCAGTGTGTGTTGCCAGTGATGACATACGGAGCAGAGACGTGGTCGCTAACTATGGGTCTTATCCGAAGGCTCAAAGTCGCTCAGAGGACGATGGAGCGGGCTATGTTAGGCCTTTCCCTGCGCGATCGTTTGAGAAATGAAGAAATCCGCAGGCGAACCAAAGTAACTGACGTAGCTCGCAGAGTTGCTTCTCTAAAGTGGCAATGGGCAGGACACATAGCTCGCAAAACTGACGGACGCTGGGGCAGAAAAGTTCTAGAGTGGCGACCACGAACCGAAAAAAGCAACGTGGGCAGACCCCTCACAAGGTGGACCGACGACCTTATAAGGGTGGCGGGTAACCGATGGATGAGGGCGGCGAACGACCGACCACGGTGGCGAAATTCGGGGGTGACCTATGTCCAGCAGTGGTCTTTTGGCTGTTATGATGATGATGATGAAATTCTGCATATAAATATTTTCTTTTAAATTTCATTTATATGTAGTTACATGGTGGATTGTTCACAAGATGAAAGTTCAACTGAACTATAAGAAAAATACGCCACAAAAATATTTTAAAGCTGCTTGATGTTTACGATACTTCAAATTCAACTTGAGCTTATATACTAATTATCATGTTTTGTACACTGATGAAGTTACAAGCTTAGCGCTCGCTTGTTAGTACAGATTCGGTATTCTACGTACCACTGGTGACAATGTTTTTCAGTCGTTGAACTGAGGTATTTCATGTATCACACCCGTAGGTGGGCTTCAAATAAAAATAGCTCACCTACGTATAACACCTAACCTACACTACAAGTGCATAGACAAACTTATTGCTATACGTGTCTTTTATTCTGTATCCTTTTACTGTTTATTAGGTACTAAACAAAATTATTAAAAGAGACATTTGCATAAATTACAAAATGTGGACAAACATATCACGCAGTTTCCACACTAAAATAATTTTACAGTATCCTAAACTAAACCAAACGGGATTGCAGCCCCTAAGTTCGTTCGTTCTCTAGTTTAAACAGAACACGTTGCTCGCATGCAATATTAATAGGAATGCAGTCGCACCCCTGCAGGGGTGGCCTTACTTACGCTAAATTCATCAAAAGTATTTAGTGGGGTATCTACTTAACGCCAAGCCAGATTAAATATTGATTGAGAGACACGAAATAATCATATATATATTCTGATTTTTAGTTATTTCGATGAGTAAATAGTTAATATCTAACCCTTAAGCACGAAAATTGGGCAAGTTCCAATGTACTTTCTAATGTATTTTAAAGTGAACATTACTGTAAAACGGTGAAAGAAAACGTCATGTAAAAATTGGGAATGTAACAAATAGTACACGAAAGATCTTGATGATCTATCACAATAATATCTATTAAGAAAATTTTAATTGACCTGAAAAAGAGCAGAAGATGAAAAAAAGTTTTAAAAGATCACAAAAAATAAGCAATACCTATCTTTATTCGAACATTGCACTTAATAGAACAGTACCTATACAGATTACAGACCGAACAATGATTTGTGTACTCACTACAAGCCTCATTAGCCTCTGTTAGCTAAATGAATAGCTCAAAGCGCAAGTTGCGACTACGAACATCACTGTGATGTCATCTCATCATTATTCACTATGAACAGTCCTTGCGTGTGTTTTCCTACACGTCCTCCATACATTTTGTTTGTCCCGGGTGTCATTGTACTGTTCATCATACATAGCTCTCTATCTACAATATATATTCGTTTTAAGTGGATTACACTCAGCATCGGACAATGCTTTAGTTTTTATGACCGTTTAAGCTGTGGAACGGGTGAGGGATGGATGGGTCGCTAGTACTTTTCTGTTATGGCCTGAGGGTGTAATTTACGACTATTGTTTGCTGTTGCAGATTAGGATTTTGTTTTTTAATGGAGGCTTTCGTCCATCAGGGTTCCTGTTTCTGTTAGCAAAAGGAAATATTGCGTCGTTCGGTTCTCTGAAACCGCTCGGTCTCGGCTTTTAGAAATAAAAATCAAACATCGTGCTGTATAGGGAAATTGCATTGTGTTACTGATTTTCAGTTCGCCCGTGTAAGGTTGTTTATAAAACTACTATCTCTGAATATTTAGATGCACTCAGCTTCAGGAAATAACTGTTTTTTACTTCTTTTAATCGTCCGTTGCAGTTCGGTGAGCCATGCCAGATGCCTTTCTGCCAGATGCATATGCAATCACGGTTATAAGTTTCGATTTTATTCTATAACACTGAATATATCTAACGTATAACGTTATTATACTTGTAGTTTTACTTACTTAGCGTTTCAAAACTAACAATATTAGAAAGTAAAGTTTTCATATAATATTTGAAAAGTATTCGTGATTGTAATTTGCTACTTTTATCTTATGTTTCAATACAAATATATTGTTCGCCTTACCGAATAATTGTAGAGCTTAAAGATTCTATTCTACGTAAAGATATTTTAAAACTACAATGCAAGCAAAATTTAAAATTGTAAAATTAAAAATGAAGTTGCAGTAACGCCTCTTGACTTTGTTAGGTTTAGCAATATCTAAAGCTCTAGTTATTAATAGCCGTCGATTAATAAATAATATTTCCTGCAGTTTAGTATTGTGATGAAATTTAAAGCTCAACCCGTAACGCAGGACATCAAAAGTAAACAAATCCTCTCTACACTCAATCACAGTTTCACAATAAAAAAACGTATTAAACCTCATATTTCATATTCAAACTGTGAATCCGATTTCATCCTTCGTTCTATGTATATCATGTTATGAAAATTCATTCTGTTTCTTGGCAGAGAAACAGAGTTTATAATACAACTAGTGCAATAACGACACGTGTCAATATATTTTATTCATGTAACACAGGCGGAGTAGATTGCGCTTCGCTCTATGATTTGTACTTGCTTTTACATTTTTATATGGTTGTGGACTGTGTAATAGAAAATGTTGCAATTTTGATGGGAGTGATATTTAGGTGAATCTGATTCAAGTTTGATTGTTTTTGAATAATAGCGGCAGATACAAAAGAATAAGTTGTAATACACATAACCGAATAATGTCGTGGTAACTGCAGTCCTGTACAAATCCTATGAATAAAGATACACTTCCAGAAATAGTATCTTATTTGAGAGATTTATCATTATCATCTTTACCTTGGTACAGAAAAAAGCGCTGATGCCATGTCGTATAAGGAGGTTAAGGAGATAGCTCGAGGCAGAAAGAAGTGGCGAGAATTGCATCAGTTCCACCGAGAAGAATCCAACTCTTAAATTTATAGATGAATCTTTACCTAACTTTGTGAAATTGTGCATACATTTATTGTCTAATGGCAGTAAGTACCCAACAATAAAATAATTACTTATAAACTACCTTTTATAACTACCCACTCTTTTAAATATTTGGCTAATTCATTAACTAGATATATTATTTATAGACCCCATTAGTTATAATGCCGAGGCCGAGTGACTAGCTTATATGTAAATCGTTGTAACAAAATTAGGTTCAAGTACAAAAAGCCTTCAGTGGTAGTGTATTTGTCAAGGCTACTAAAACTAGGCTTACCTATATTCAGCAATAGTAACTCGAATGTTTAGTACACAATTTTACTTTGAAAACCTCTGTGGTTCGGTGGTACTGTGTATGGACTGCCACGCAAAGGTCGCGGGTTCGATTCCCAATCAGTGCAAATATTTGTGTGCATGGACATGGCTATTACTTATGCATTGGTCGGGGTGTTTCTATGTATATTAATATATGTATCTATTTACAAAAAAAAAAAGTATCTAAGTATGTTTATCCGCATTCCAGAACCCATATTAGGTATTATTAAATGCTTATTTTGGGTCTAGATGGTGTTGTGTGGTTGTTGTGGTAATATTTATTTATTTTATTTATAGGTATTCAAGTAATCAGAGTAAACTCCAGTTTCATAAACTCAATTTTATCAAAAAATACGTAGGCGATTTGTTTTAGCATTTTAAAAATAGATAGAGGTAGGGCATATCGAAGATTCTCGTAGAATATTTCATGCTAGAATAAGAGAAGCCAAAGCAAATCCTGCAGTTTACAGAAGCACGTGTTCACAGCTACTCTTTTAGGTCGTGTTGAGTTCTTAGTGCTGACTAATGACTCTCGTAAAGCGTACTTTTGAGAGCAGCAGAGATTGTATTGTACGCTGTCTAATTACCTGCTATTCTTTCTCCTCCTCAATACCTTTTTACTCTTGCCCTTTAAGGACTTAATGAGCTTTCTCATACTATCTTAATCATTTACCATCAGGTGTGCCATATGCGTTTTCCCACCAGAGTTGTATACAAAAACGAACCTCCATTTCTCCTCACTCTAGCTCTACCCGTGATACGTTGTTTTGTAAGCTTTTTTCCGCGAACCGTGATGGTATAACACATGACTGTGTCGTGTTTTCTTTGTGAACGTTTTTCGAGAGTGTTTTTGCCTCTGAAGCTTTAAATTTACCCGGCGTTTGAAATATTTTACGGTTCTCGTGGTTACGGTTTACCTGCAATGTTAGCAAAATTCAGTGTAAACCTATTAAATTGTGCTGCCGAGAGGATAATACACAAGTACATGTATTTTGGAATAAAATTTCGAATTGAAATATTTTTTATTTAGAATTTGAAATGCGGATTTAAATATTTTATTCATTATGTTTTTTTTAATCCCTTTGTAACAATTATACGTAAATATTTTTTATAAAATGCATTTCAGTATGAGTAACACTTTAAGATATTGCTTTGTATTTGATTTGGTATTTTTTAATAAAATAAAATATAATTTAGATAATGCAGACAGCCATTGGTAATAAGCAGGACCAACTTATACACCTAAACAAATAAAGAATATTCGAGAACCTTTCATTTCGCGTACATAACAATAAGAGTAAATTGTAACGATGTAGATATTAGCCTTATGACGCATTAATGTTATGACGTCAGAAAACATGTAGCTCCAACTTTATTTGGAAGGGACAAGTCAGTTCGTTACTAAAACTGAAGTGACTTGAATTAAAACGTGCAGTTTTAGTAGCACTTAATTGTCCGGGGTGCTAAACTGCCTGTGATTTACTATGTTTTATGTTAACTAGAACAAAGTTGGGAGTATTTGTTTTAGTTTATTTTTGGGTGGCAAATGCTAGTTTAGTTGTACCGTTACGGTTTTGTTACGTTCCATTTTAGAAAATGTACTTGCAACTAAAATACAAAAGCATTCGCTTTGTCTCTTGAAGTGATAAATTTCTTACATGTTTGTTAAAAAATATAAAAAATTTGAAAAGTTTTATTTTATTTTTTGAACACACGTTACCCGTGTCTATTGCTTTTACTGTGAACACAGTAATGATAAAATTATCATCGTGATTAGATAGATGAGGGTTGCTCAGGACTGGTCAAAGTTTAGATCCAGTACATCCATATAAAATTAAGATTTGTGAAGTCTGTTTAGTAGGTAGTGGAACTCTTTCGTCTAAAATGTTGACGATGACAATAATTCGTTATTCATACGTGCAATTTGAAACTACAGTTCTCATGTCAATTTAATGTGTAAATTATAAAGTTTTTAACTACAGTCATCAATAAACTAGCTAAAGAAAATACTAATAAAAATATCTTTTGCATGAATCACTTTGTAAATCACCACCTTTAAGATGGATACTAACCTGCTTTTGATAAATTACGATTGGCTTCCGGGGGCATAGACAAAGACTAATTACATACAAAGAAACACCTAAACATAAAATAATATCAATCGCTTCCACCTGTATTGCTAGATTTGCATGTTATTTCGCTAATGTAGGACCCGTTAGTTTGCTATTTTGTATAATGTGGTATTGATGCAAAATTATTATGTATATGCAAGGTGAATTAAAAGTGTTAATAGTTGCAATATGATTATTAAAATAGGAAACGGAGGTGTGTAGGTACAACGTACTTTTAGTTATTCTGTCGTGTAAATAATCAATCAGTAATTTACCTAGCAATTGTGGCAATTTAGAGACCTTTATCTAGAAAAGTATCTTTTTCTGCTGATATGATGTTGATGAATAATTTATGATTGAAACCAGCAGTAGTTGTGTTATAAGACTACAGAAGCTTAACTATATCACAGAATGGTAGGAATTATTAGAATAATTAGTGTATCACAAAATTATACACTTAATCTATAGTTATTAAACGAGCTCACATTGCAACGAGTCGCTAATAGTAAGCACCTATTTATGCAAATGTCGTCCCACGTTTCTCTACGGCAATTTATTAAATGTATATTGTCAAACACTATATCTATACATTTGACGTTGTTAATAGAGACATTTGCATATAAAACAGTTCAATCTTTTTCCATGTTAAATTATTAAGCAAATCAACTTATGAGTGTCGTTTATTCTAATTAAGGTCCCTTGATACGGTTGTAAGTTTATAAATCTGCTTGTTTATTTAGGCGATTTCTATTTAAGTTATGGAAAATTTGGTATTAAAGTGGGTTAATTTTATAAACAAATTTTTCGCTCCTTTTATCTTAATTGTGTTTAAGTCAGTTGCCAGTTTAACTAGACGCAACTGAACATGAGGGTGCTTTAAAGCAGAACTTCGGCACTGAGAAAATTAGTCAGATTTCTCGGGTTTCTGAATATTCGTATCGATGGATATATTGGATATACCTTACTCTGCACGAGATGATAGCCCAACGTAATCTACGTGTCGCAATGAAGTCTTGATATTTACAAAACGACGGTAATCTGGCTCCTTTTTGTATAATATTATGCTACTGCTACTTAGAGCAAAATAGAAAGATTATTTCACCTATCGATCAATGATATCCAAGACTAAAGTCTGAAATTGACGTCCAGAGCGCTCCGTCCTACACACTGTTCTTCTCATAGATTATACACTTATACTGATATATTATACACTTATACTGGCTCTTCTCAATAGATGTATTCAAAAGGGAAGTGCAGCACTAACGCACACGAGGAGGTTGTTTGACACAGCACTCTGCGATAAGCGAGTTTGGCCAAACTATTTGTAAATGTATTAGAGCTAAATATAGATTGTGTACTTACTTATGTTTTATTATTATTGGACAAATTAATTGTGTTAATGGCTTTATGACGCTTTTCCCATTGGGTTACTAATACATTTAGGTCACCAGATTTTCAGAATGACTATAAATAAAAATAGATACTGCAAGTAATGTAATGTACTTGCAGTATCTATTTTTATTTATAGTAATCATTTATCATGACGAGCGTGCAATTAAAAGTATCATGTTTTACCAAGCATAGCAGAATCAACTGCTGCAACATTTTAACTAGAAGATACTTCAAAAACGTACTGCAAGCGAAGTTACTAACATTTTCATACAAGTCGGCTAACGAGCATATGAACCTACGTACGTGGAGCTCGGGTAAATATTCAGATAGGTACGTCAACTTCTGTGGGGCGTGACATCTCTCGTTTGTGAACAGACTTTGGTCTGTGTTCATGATATATTGAAGTTGCTAAGCCAAACGGCTGTGGCTAAGTTTCAGATATTTACTTAGTGTAGTTTTCATACAGTTTTATTAATTCACTATGCAGAGGCAGGCCATAGAGAGTTTATCTTAGAGACTTTATGTCCAAATTGGTGAAAGCTATGGACGTTCTTTCACACTACAAGGGCCTAAGTTAGCAGCACAACTTAGGCAGTAATAAACCCCAACTAATGAGTAGTAGTTTTCACTTACTTTAAATGAGGTAGGTACTTTATTAGCAGCAGCTCTCATATAGCACCTAATACTTCTATTGTAGGTAGATATCTACATGAGCGGTGGATTCTGATATCCATAAAGTATACCTATTGCTCGCTCCTGTGTCTTCTTTGAAAATAAGAAAAAAAAATTAAAAATTATTATTTTATTATTTACGGTAAAATAAAAATACTCTGTGATTACAAATTTATTATGTTATAATTTATATTATTTTCTTTGCAGTACTTACTCAAAAATAACATTCAAGTAACTGAAATCCTTGTAAACACGATGTTAGTATGCTGAACAGTTCACAGCGTTCTTGTTTGAACACATTTAAGAGACAAAGCGCCTGTTGCAAAAACGTGGGACGTTCATATCCACTTTTATTGCCACATATAAGTGTGCAGGCGTCACAACGAGCGTTTTATGTTCTCCACAAGTAAAGAGATTTTAGTAAAACAATTATTGTTTTAGTAACGCCTTGTATTTCTTTTTAATATTTTTTACTTATTAGTCTGTTCAATGCTGCAATGTTTTATTTCATGTTATAACAGTGTAGGTAACTACCTAAATGAGAATACATGTTTCTAAATTCGGATTTTTTGTGTATTCACAATGCTGTGTTTTCTTAGAGATTAGTAAATTATTTTATAAATAGTCAATACTTTTAGCATTGCTGATTCCAAGATCTCTAGTTTATTATCGAGTTGGGTAAAGTATTCACAGATTACTATGAGATTACAGAACCTGTATTATTGCCACTTTTATTATACGAGTAGTAGGTACCTGATTGAAATTAAAGGAAGATCTATAAAGTTTAGTTAAGCCTTGAGTAATGTTTCTATGTTTATACATATAACAGAATATACCAGATATACCAGAAATAATATAAAATAAAAATATACAGCAAATATACCAGAATTTTCATCATTTTGGTATATTTTACTCATAATTTGAACAGTAGGTACTATCGCTAATATTTAGACGTTAACAATCAAAACAACAATTATTTCAGATAGTGTGGGGCAACACGTCCGAATGTAATTTGCAACAACGTTAGGCGCCGGCGGACGAGATAAGGGTCTGTTCTGCGGTGAAACTTCAATAATACCACACTGACTCCTTAAGGAAACCGGGGTTTAGCTGGAGCGTGCATAAGCCTTTCATTATCACCTTCTTACGTGAGGTTTGCCCCTTAAGAAAGTAGATTTTAGCAGACTGCAGTTATAATTTGCGTTTATGCAGATTTGAAGCAGTTCGCCTTACGAGGAAACGTAACAAAAAATCTATTGGATAATATTGGAGTCATTGGTAGCTGGCATCAAAAGACAATAATAAACAAAATGAGACTAATTTTTAAAAGACTTTATTAGATACCACAGTAGTTGTATTAACCAGATCTGATTGAATTATGAATAGATAACCATTAATTCATTCATTCAGGCTTCCTTAGATGTAAATCAGTGATGTCAAGTTGTTTACAATCCATTGTCATTGCTACCAACATGATTCAATTTATACAAACGCCTGTTAAAAAACCAAAAGCAAATCAACAAAAAGTTGTTAATTTATTCGTGGCTGCAAGGGGCTGTGGGAGCTAACATTAAAATTTGAGCCTTGTCAGGTGTTAAGTCCATAATTTCCCTGGGGAACAATCCGAGATCGCGTTTTAAGGGATTCCATGAATGGCAGTTCTAATTTCTACTGTCGCTCGTCTTCAACCTAAAAGCTATTTGTTAAAACTTGCTTTGACCGTGAAATCTTAGAGCGGCTCTTGAATTTGAATATGCCCTGGGTTATGTTCTGAATTCTGTTTAAACTATTTACTAATCGTTTTCTTGTTTTGTGAGAGGTGAGTTAACTGCCTTCAAGACTTGTGATAGCGAATTGCTATATGTTACTAAGATACTTTTCCGGTAATAAGTCACCTAATTCGGGTTCTGGTAGTTCCTGGTAGGTTTCTAAATTGGTTGTCACTACCAGTACCATTGTACCAAGTAACCATTAGACCAAAATGCGTAGTGCGCTAATAATATGGTACCAACTAGACCTTAAAATGTAGATACCTACTATCAACCTATTTACTTACATTCATTCTCTTTTCTGTTTCAGGTAAACAATAAACATCAACATTAAATCAACTTTGCGGTAAGAAAACTACGCGAAACATGTTATTAAAATATCTCAAACTTTTTATTACAAAGTTTCGTTAGTAAAAGTTCAATAGTCGTCGGCTCGTTAGTTCAGTTTATATTCAAGCTCAACTTGACTGTCTGGGCTGCGTTTGGAAACCACAAAATGTGGAATCAGACTGTTTTGTTTAGGAAAAGGGCCGCCTGTGGTCTACACGAATGGTGGTTTTGATTTCAAAGAAAGAAAATTTAACTTTACGTGGGTAGTCTGCATATTTTTGATCATGTCTACTTTTTCAATATATTTACGCATTTATTGACGGATAATCAATGGAAAACAATCTGAATTTAATCTTAAATATTCCTAATCTACACAATGTGTTGTGTTAGGTATGTAATATATTACACGTGAAGAGAAAATTTCAATCTTGTTACGCTTATTACCGGTAATGTACTAATAACTCTAGTAATAAAAACTTGTTGAGATGTGATGAACCTTCGAACCAAAGACTTTATTAATATGCTAATAGCTACCATCGTGTCATTGTCTTTCTTGCGTACTAAAAGCCTTAAGTCATTAGTAGTCGTATGAACTACCGAAACTTCTTCGAGTTTGAAAATAAAACGATAAAAGTCAACAAGCACTAGATTATTAAATATATCGAATACAAACGCAAGTAATATAAAATAAAAATGCCGATAAAATTCTTAACAAACAGCAGCTGTTTCCAACGTCTTCAAAACAGTTTGAAGTGCCAAATTTCACGAACAGCTTACGAATTCTTGGTTTGAATGACCAGCTGATTCAAAACATTGCCTTAAACTAACCGAAACTTATGCAGTTTACTCATTAATATGCATTTAGTACGGTCTAAGAAGTTAAACGTGAATTCCTTGATTTGTGAGACATTTGTTCTATTTTCCTGGTAAAAGCTAAATCTAAAGGTATTAACAACTAAGGAAAAGGGTACAAGATATTAAATTTACTGGTTTGTGTTTTATATTAGCAAATTGTCTCTATTATTTATCTTTTTGTAATTTTGACTAGCTTTGAACACCCTAAAACATTTTAATTTGTCTTAAAATATTTAAAAGATGTTTAGAAGGTAGCTGAGAGTAATATGTAGGTGTCGATGTTGATAATAAGTACTGTAACCACGTCCCAGGGTCAACATTGGACAGGGCTCAACGAAAGTAGTTTTCTTGACGTTGAATGTATTTAAACCATAGTAGCTACCTAACTACTAAATGCTTCCTGGTCCACTGTGTTGCCACCCAACGAAGTCTCACGTAATTTGAAATTATTCTCCTAATGTCAACCGAATTCAGAAAGTTAGTCCTTTGACCGCAAAATGAGTACCTGCATGTCCTTTGATGTTATATTAAAGGGTCTCGTCCCTCGTTAGTTGCATACCTGCAATTATCGAGATGGAACGATTTAGACATCTATTATTACGAGCTATTATGGGTGCTGATGACCGTATGAAGGTCTATCTTATAACAAATTGGACGTAAGCTATCCGATACGTGAGGTTTGTGTGTAAATCATCTGTGAAAGGTCAGTCATGTTGACATCGAGTTTCAAATAATAAATGACATACGAAAATGATGTAATAAAATGTTTCCTTCGGTACAAATTAGGTACCACATTAATTTAAGCTGAAAGACGTCTACATAAATTTTAGTTCAAAGACATTCGACAATTGCCTTAACGATTGCTGATAGTAGTCTTTTTGCGCTATCTATGTTGGATGATTACTAAGAGTTTCCTACCGAGGAATTGAAGACATGTAAGACATGTAATTTGAACTGAATCTTATTTCAAATAACGTTCTGCAACTTAAAGTTAAGAAAAAGAACAACGCTAACCTAGCAAAAATATTTTATTTCACAATTTACAGTCTTAAAACAACAACGAACAACCAATTTATGTATACCTAGGTATCTATTATAAGAAATAACAGTTCACAAAGTTAGGCAAGATAAATACGAAACTTGATTTTATATTATTATGCTGTTTCATTATAGCGGTCGAGGTCGGTTCGTTACGTTTGGACACGAAACTTTGCCGGGCCCAATGGAATTTTCAGAAGATCCGACAAACTTATGCTTGGTCAAGACCACTAGTTATCAAGTCACAGTTGTGTAAGCTTGCGTTATAAGTGTACCTAAGTAAGCTAGGTTGCATATAAAAAAATTGTTAAAATTTTGCTTGTTAGTAAGTTTTAGTTTTGTGTTAAATATGATATGTGACAATTTTTCATATGTCTGAACGTGTATGTATTACACAATTTTATTAAGCGATAGTCGCTGATCTGAGGCCCTAGACAAGTGGCAGGGATTTCTATTCTATTCATAGAATAGATTAAATTAGGTGTTATTTTGTGTTTCGGGATTATATTGCTTTTATAATCTTTATTTATTGTCACAAATAATTTATTATAGTACATTTAGTTCACACTCATACTAAAATTTAATAAAAGTACAATTTTGACTATGTTTTGCTACTACTTTTGTATTATCATTTACTGTAATTAAATTAATATTTAACTACTTAAAAAAATGTCGACGTCAAGAACTGAAGCGCTTTTTTGTATAAATCTTTACAAGAGTGTAGCCTTTTTTTATTTACAACTTTTAAAATGATAAATTAGCTACAATAATATTAACAATGCACTCAATAAACAGTCTAGACTATAATAACTGACAGACCCCTAATTCATATTACTTTCTACTTCGCTGAGCTTCCATCAAATTGAGTAGAGTTTACTTTTAATTTAAGAATAACAGAGTATCAATAAGTTTTCAGCAGTTAAATGAATCTAGAAATACAGTAGTCTTATACAAGAAATTATATATTAAATTTTCGTTGCTATAAACCTTTGTTCACTGAACAGAGAAATCCATTGACCCGTTTACTTCAACGTTAACGATTAAAAACTTGGATTAATAACTCCCTTAATAATGAATTTCAACTTGGACGAGGTAACTAGGGATCGAGAATTCCTTTAGCTCTTTAATTAGTTAACTTGACAACGATACCTAATGAATTTTGGGACTCTCCAAATCAAAAGTTTGGTGGATTTATTCCAAGTCCGTCAACGTCCCCCAGATTCGATGTCAAAGATTAAAAGTATGAACTTTTGAATTGGTTTGTGTCTAAATAAAAGTTAATGCTTTTTAACTTGTTGGCGTTTGGTTTAAAAATTTCTTTGATGATCAAAACTTTTCTTTAAAATACGGCATACAGAAGTAGATTTCTTAAAGCTTTTTACCTAAAAAGTTTTACAGTTTTTTTATATTAGTACAAATAATCGGACTTCTGAAAATTCCGAAGCATTCGTTCACACGTGCAGTGAAATCATTTAATGTTATCAATTATTACTTTAAATAAATAAAAGTCCTATTTAATTTGTATTATTTTAAATAAAAATCATTTGCATTTGTTGGTTACCCTTGCCCGATCGCCGAAGCAAAGGAGGGTAATATATTTTGATGTTTTATTTAAAGTTTCAGTTATAATCTAAGTAATATCAGAATGCAGGATGGCATGGAGCAAGGTCACACCCATACTCAAACAAAATACAAAGCAATTCGATACTAAAAGCTTCTTGAACCGAGTAAACCCTTTTCAGATAGACCCTAAATAAACAACATTCTCTTTTCCTAGCGTCCTTGTAGTCACTATAAATTTAAGATAAAATAAATACTTGTCAAAAATACCAAATATTCTATGGATGTAATATGGATAATATTACACCCTTATATTTATTTTGAAGAAAAATTAAGATAGTTTACAATAATAAGGATACCATACCAGATGTATTTACTGCCTTACTGGTAGTGCAAAGTGCGAAATTGTGTTATAATCGCAACGCAACGCTGTTTCTACTTCCGTAGGACAAAAATATTTTAAGAATAAAACAGGACATAATGGAGACAAGCGCTTTAAATTAGCCCACTTTTTAGCTCTACTTTTATTAGTATGGGTTAGGTGGTGGCATGTCTTGATTATTAGGTACTAGACTAGATCTTAGTATATTCTTATAAGTCATCTTCTTACATTAATTAGTCACAAAATTCACAAACTAAGCTTTATATCTACTTCAGTTTGCATTTGTTTATCTTACAGTTTAATAAAACATTTGGTTAAGTTCTTTCAGTTGCCGTTTTTGCGTATTACTAAGAGCTAACCGACTAAGCTGTTATTACGTAGAATTTACCGCATATTAAAGCACAACAACCTGTACGGCTATTATGAAAGAACTTTTATGATTAAAAGTTGTTAGCAAGCTGAATTGGTCTGTTGTTTTAAAGTTTTAATTGTTTTTTTTTTTAATTTGTTTGCGTGTACGTTTCATTTGACATTGTGACTAATAGATGGATAATATGACTATGATATGGTTTATGGTATGACTATATAGTATGACTATATTATTAAATACATAGTTTAAGCTTGTCTTTCATTAACGGAATAAGCAGAAACTGTAGAATGCTATTTGCAACATTCTAAATATGGCTCATTTGCTTTTTCAATATTAATTTTTGTACCTCTTTATCCATTGCTAACGAGATGCAAAATAGCATTTAAAAGTATGAGTTAAACGCAAATATTACCAGAAGAGGAGGATATAATAGAAAGTTAGTAAATAATATTCAAAGATAGAAGTAACATCAACACGATCAAGCAAACGGGTTCGAGGCGAATACTTTGTTTCCAATATCTAGGATATGAATAGAGGTTTAACAAAAATCGTATACGAGTTTTTGTACAAAAAATTTCTATTATTTTTTTTTATAAGCCAACGTTTATATTATAGGAAATTAAAATCTTTATTATAATTATTTATTTCTGCTTCTACAATTGCCACGGTGAACGATGGACATGAAATATGAATAAACGTATATCCAACTTACACACATCATTTTACTTACATGGGCAGTTTGTTATGCAATATTTGCATATCTGTATCATTTTAATCTTCAGGTTTTATTATATTTTGCATAGTTATTTCGATATCATATAAAGTGCTAAAGTTTATAAAACGAAATCGAAATTTTTAGATAAAAGTATCGCCCTTAGTTGTGGCAAAGTTGCTCATGCGGACTTATGTGCTTCGGCATTGCATTTGGCATTTTAATTAAAATGTTTCACAAATTGCTTGTTTCAGCGTGTGCATATAAATACTATAATATTTTTTTATTACCTAATTATGTTATAGTAATTTAACTAGTTTATAAATGTAAATATTATTATTATAGCAGTAAGTTATAGTAGTCCCTGCCACGCACGTAAGATTTTTTATGTTTTTTTAGGATACAGGAACATAATTATAAATAGTTTAATTTGTTTGCTTTTCTTTCCCATAATGTGCATGTATATGAAAACTTTTCAAAATTATAGGGAATATTCTATAAATGCTAGTGTGAAAACCGTATCAAAATTTGTTGGGTAATGAAGCGATAACGATAACTGAAATGTTTCCTGCCAATTCGATTTATTAGTTTTAAAAACACCTGAGATTCCGACAGAAGTTACTTGACTGATGAAATCGCAAGGAATGAGGGTGTTTAGGAAAAGTTTTCGCTATCAGTTGGCGCCAATTTGGTAAAAGGTTTTCTTAAATGGCGCCCACGAGGTGGCAGCACCGATGCGTCAGGTCTAGCTGTCAAGCGCTTTCAGAAAGTTAAATCCTGATTGGCCCAATGTGAAAGTGAAAGTGGCGCCAACTGCTGGCGAAAATTTTCCTAAACATCCTCATTTCAATGAACGTATTTTTGTAGTGATCAAGATTTATATTGATAATCACATGGCAATCTTTTTAGAGTTCCATACTATTGTATTTCGTTCGGTAAGTGAGAGAGCCGTAGGTACAATTTTCTCCTTTATTTTTTCCTCATCTACCTTATTCCCTTCACCTACCCTACTCCCTTCAAGGCAGGCAGCGGCTTCTCAGAGTCCCTGGCATTGAAAAAGTGCATGACGGACAGTTACCACATACCATCAGTCACTTACCAAAGAAAAATGTAACAAACGTCAATACAATGTGTGGAATCAAGTAGGTACTCAGACTAGGAGATGCTTATGTAGATGCTCTTCAATTCAAGCAAGGTTAGATATTCCGTTAATATCAGGATCGTTTATTGTAGTGGTCGGTAGAAGCTGCTTAAGTACCCACTTGAGATAATATATCCACCATTATTTTCAGTGGTGAAATTCAGAGGCATCTAAAATACACAGGATTGTTACATTAAGGATGTTACCTATCTTACAAGGTATTTATAGGGACAATTTTATTTTTCTGTGTTATATGTAGGTACCTACAGATTAGAGGGAAATAAAATAGTTCTTATTTTAAACGTCGTTAATAATTTTTTCAAATATTTTTTTTGCATAAAAACAAATGGAAAGATCAGGATACATTTTTTCGGCAGTTAGAAATCTTATTGTAAATAACATGATGGTATTGTAAAAATAATCTTAATTTATGGGTATAAAAGCTATCTTTAAAATCATTAAATAAGTTTTAATGTTTTTATAGATGGGTAGTAAGCATGTTCAATAAATACCTTTACAAGTAAGGTTTTCTCTTTAACCATTATTGAATCGAGTGCACTACACTGTTCACACGTTTTTTATAAGTAGTCGACTGAAAAAGTGGTCTCATGCAGCCACTCGAAAAAAATTACCATTTTCATTTGTATAGGTTTATTTATAGTTAAGTAAATTCTAAGTGCCTTCAGCTTCAGTGTTTATATAAACAAAAAACTGTATAGCATTTGTCTCGCAGAACTATTATAGTTAGTGAATTCAAGAACAATTTTCGCTCGCATTCTAAGTCTCTCCAGCACGTTCTACATAATGTGTCCTCGTGTAAGCTTTTCAAAAGTCCAGGTTTTTAATTAATAGAAAAGTTACCTGTAAAGTTGATAAAGTTAGTTACCCTTATTAATATGGCTCATCATCATAATTTCAGCCGAAACTACACTTCTGGACCAAAGCCTTCTCCAAATACCACCATTTACATGTTGCGTATTTTAATTTGGTTTTGTTATTAGCACGGATTAGCACCATACGAATATTCTGCATCATAGTATTATTACATAAGATTTGGTCCAGCAATTACAAGCTTTGTTTTTATTGTGAAGGTAATTCATTATCTTTACGAGCGTTTTTCATGTTTTATAATTCTGCATCTAACAACCATTTCATGTATATGCTTTTGTTTTAAGTAACTGTTGTTTCATGACAGACTTGTATGCTACACAAATTATATTTATTCCTCTAAGAACTGAAGACTACAAAGGCACACATGTATAATCACTTAAATTCATTTGACCTACTTGTATCTCAGACGTAATTAAAGGGATGACAATACACGTATTTGTATGTAAAGTCTATATCCTACTGAATCATTTGTCATACATAATACAATGTACAAGTTGTTAGTTGCCTTTTATTTTGTACTAACCACGGAGCATATTTGCTCCGTGGTACTAACCTACGATCATTTATTTAGGTCGGTCTTATGACTAATGTTATCTTATAGTAAAATTAAAATTTGAATTATGAATCCATGAGCTTAACCTAATCTATATTTGAGCCCAAAACAATAAAGGATCTTAATATTAAAATGGTAGACAGCTATGTCATAATACTTAAAGTTTTTATTCTAATATAACATAAGTGGTTCTAACATCTCTTTATTCTAATATAACATAAGTGGTTCTAACATCTCTTTAAAATGCTAGAACCACACTTAACATAATAATGACGCAGTCAATCGTTTGACTTGTGGCAGGGCTCGAGTCCACTCACCTGACTAAGTCTACGTCTAGGCGGGTCCTTGACAATGCCTACTCAGGCAGTACTTCGCACCTTAAAGGTACTGCTTAGGTCTACGAACTCACTCAGTATAATTTATAATCGATTTAGAAGGAAATGTACTAATTTCTTAATATCCAGATAGTCAATGTATAAGAATTAAGTCGAAATAGAGATATCTACTATTAAACCGATAATGCAACGCGGAAAGCTTATTCAATAAATATATTTGCGAACAATAATAAATTGTTACCTTATTAGCTCGTTAAATTGGATTAAATTCTGATGACATAATCTCTTATGAGCGCCAAGATATCTATGAAAGCTTGTTAATAATTAGGTATAGAGTTATAACTAATCCTAAAAACTCAAGCGTCAGTAATACCTATTACTAGTATAACTATGGTATAAATGCCTTGCTAGTAGATAAATACAGCTCATATTAATTACTTCAATACAAAAATTAATGAGAAAATCCTATAAAAATTCAACCATTACACATATATATCCAATAAGAACTAGAACTCAATAATTAATAATTATTTTATGATATCCTATTGTCAGCTACTAAACTTACTTACTTAGTGTAGATAATACTTGACTTTTCTGCTTCAGAAAGCGCGTTAAGCTGTCAGCTTCGATTATCATGCGATTATTTATGACGGTCGTTAGAGGCATAAGTCTGATGTACTGATCAATTGCATAACCAGATATATGTGCTAAGATTTAAAACGGCTGGTTAGCTCGACTTAATATAGAGGCAATCAAGCATATTTAGAGCATGCTGTCGACCTAGATTAATTTCAAGTTTTAAATTGTTTGAAACCAAAACATCATATAAGTATATTTTTTTTGTTAATTTTTCAAAAAGCGCTGTACCAATAGCCATCAAATTTATATGGGACCACGTTTGAAACATGACCTACGTGGAAAAAAATACTCATTAAAATCCATTCATGATTAGGAAGAAATCGCGTTAGACACATACAAAAAAACATACGACCCGAATTGAGAACCTGCTCCTTTTCAAAGTCGGTTAAAACCGTTTTTCAGGTTGTATATATTTGATACAAAGCACCTCATTAGAATGACATGAAACTTCACTACGAATAAGTAATACTATCCAATTGAAACATCTATATGGTAAAGTTTGGGTAGCATTAGTTACAAATAAAACCCAGGGTTATATTTGACAGCTCTTAACTCATTGGCATAAGGATTACTTTGAAGTGCACGTCCTTGCTTGTCACAAATGACAAGGGGTAGCACTCGCAATCTTCGAGTGAAATACTTTATCCGTATTCTTGCGTCAGTCTTCACTATGACACGAACTTTCAATATTCTCGGCTGTAGATTTCTTTAGGAAAGTTAAAATAGCTTCTTACAGCTAGGCTTGGTACTTTTATAATCTTTTTAAAGCGCTTTGGTTTCGTTTTGACTATCATAATTATGATATGTGATGTTTTCGGAAATTAATTATTATTTAGTTTACAACTATATCAAAATCAAGTCAAAAAATAGTTTGTCCACAATTAATTCGTTAGATTGATAGACAATAGTTAGAAATTTCAATCGTCATTTCTACATTATTTTCTTAGGAAAATTGGAAAGTTTTTCCAGCCCTTTTTAGACACATTGTGGGTTCAATTGACGATATACGTCGCAGGCCGCCACAGAATTTCAATAAGAGTATAAAGGAGCGGGGTGTCTCATACTACCTCCAGGGAGTTCCTTCAACTTTGACGGTTGGATTGTGTTACTATTTGTAACGTTTTCTTTGGACACAAGTGACTATTGTCAAGTGCGTACAGTTACTTTTCCCCTAATATGCATAGAAATAGGGTTTATTAATTCTACGGCATATCGTAGTATACCTACTTTATTTTTTATTTTATTTTCTTGTTTATACCTATTACATGGACTAACCACATAGCAGGACTCAAGGCTGTTGCCCTACCACGATCAGTTCTTTGTATTTTATTTTTCTAAATACTTTTTTGGCCTATAGCCGTTGCATTAGCAGTTGATAACTTTTGGCTATTATGATTATGATGATGGAATACTTACGTACTTATTTTTAATATAATCCAGAATGACACAAACAATTGTTGGTGGACAAATAAATCCGAGTAATTTCGATGTCATTTAAAACTAAGTCTTGCTTACAGGGGATGACTTAGGTAAGTCAAATTGGCTTAGGTAACGCTTTTTTATGATGCCAAAGTTTAGAACTGTAGCTAAATTACTGAACTATACAAGCTTAATAATTTAGGTAGAAGTTATATCCATAAAGTACTGTACGTATGGTTGTAACATTAGTATGTTATTGTCTTTGATGACATATAAAACGTTCTAGATTAACGATTAGATAAAGCAAACAAAAACCAATAGAATTCAGTAGCAAAAACTTTATTACCCCCCTTTAAAAAATCCGAACGAAATTTGCTCTTAGCGCAATAAAAATAAGGTATAGACAATGTGCAAAAGTTATTTATGTAACTCCACATGTTTGATCGAATACAGCAAAGCCCTTCAGATTTTCAATAAAGAAGGTCGGAGAAATATCGTTGAAAGGGCGATATAGGACCTCTGTAATGGCCCTACCTCGGAACTAAACAGTAACAACCAATATACCGGTTTTACGAGGAATTCGCAAAATGATAACGTGATTATAAGTTTATGGCTTACGTGATTTAGGAGAGACGGCCACTCGCAAGATTAAATAGTTAGGAACATTATGAAGTTATAACGATGTAATGAATACTAAACATTGTAATTGCTTTTTAATAATGGCTAATACGACTTCTGAGGTAATTTGCTAGTTTTATACGTTTATTGACAATTTCTCGGTGAGTATGCCTTTATAAGGGTAATAGGTGGTTATGCTTTTTAGTTGACCAGCGGTGGGTGCAATAGAGAAAACCATTAAAGTTATTTCGCACATTTTCTATTTTCTGTAGTTGTTTGTTTCTGTTTATTCTAATGTCTTAGTTGATTATATAGTTCTTGTTTTTCTTTCTATTTTGCGATATCGAAGTTTCGTCTAAGATTGCCAATTTACTAGACTGCAAGAATGGCTCATTAGTCAAGTAAGTCGCTGTTGCATCTCTCGATCAACGTCTCAAGTATTGCCTGTGGCGTTAAATTCTTATGTGAAGTAAATTTTAATACGATATACAGAATATGTACGTGATTGCATTTTGTATTCGTCAATTAAAACTTTACGTATTTGGTCTTAGACTAAAAACCAAAACTGTAACTAAAGGTCTGTCAATAAAATCTATGTTAAATGAACACCTACATAAATTTCATATCAACATCTATTCATGTATATACATCAATTATTTTGAGCCAGGATAGCTGATAAGTACTCTGTAAACGCAAGGTGAAGTCGCGACTTTCCGCAAGATCAACTAAAAGCATTCATTTATAACTAGGAAGTTGAAGATCACAAAAAGTTGAAAAGATGGAAGATAATGGGTGACATACGTAGTACGTTTAATTTATACAATGTTAAATGATATGTAGCGCACCCTACACGTTCTACGTCCTAGGATTTCTCTAACAATCCACTCCATGATTGAATGGTCGAATGGACAATAACGGTCACCTGTGTTTAGATAATATCGAAATGTGACTAGTTGGGGTGCGATAAGTGCACTATAGTGCCCTGTGAGTGGTATGTAAAGGATTATGAAGTGCATGTTGTTTATTGAATAGATACTTTCTACTGAGTACTACTAAACGGAAGCGAAAGCAAGAGAAAGAGAGAGAGGGAGAAAGCAAGAAAGAGAGAATAAATAGGACGTAATGTGGTTGGCTAGATATATTGAAACACCAGCTTTCCGCGGCGCGGTTTCACCCGCGCCTTGCTTACTGCTCTGCTCCCGTCACTATAGCGTGAAGTTACATAGCCTACAACCTTCCTCGAGACCTGGGAAATCATACGCAAAAATATTTTTTTTAGTTCGAGTGGTAGTTCCAGAGATTAGCGCGTTCAAACAAAAAGACTGTTCCGCTTTATAAATGATAAGATAGTATATTTATTTCTCAATTAATGATTTAGACAAATTTACATAATATATGCTTATATATTGTGAGAGACTGATGCCTAAGCTAGGCTTGGAGCCTGTGTTTCAGGTCACCAGGTTCCCACCCCTACTATACATTTTGTAAAATTGTGCTACAGTGTGTTAACAAAAGTAGTAAGTCAACAAATAAACAGAAAGAACAAAAATAATGAAAATTACATGACAAAGATAAATAAAAAACATAAAATGAAAATGAAAAATTAATATATGTGTGGTGCGTGTTTGTGCGTGCGTGTTTGTGCGTGCGTGTGTGTGCGTGCGTGCGTGTGTGTGCGTGCGTGCGTGTGTGCGTGTGTGCGTGGATGCGTGATTGTGTGTGTGTGTGTGTGCGTGTTTGCGCGCGCCTGTGGGTGCGTGTGTGTGTGTGTGTGTATCATCAAGCAAATTACCCTTTCAGCCTCGTAATAGTTTTAAGGTCAGTAGCTAGTCAGTTTTTTCATAAAACAGTATAGATTGAAAAATATATGAAACATTAATTTTAAACACCTGAATAAAACGATGTAGGTAGTAAAGCTCTAAAGTATTATGTGTTCACATTCGAGAAACACATTTATTTGAAATTAAGATAGCGAGAAATGTGAAATAATTTTACTTATTATAGCGTTATGGAAATGGCACTGGGAAAATATAACGATGTCAAGATGGTATTTATTTATATACAATTAATACCTCGGATTTAAATTCTGAATAATAAATTACCAAAACATAATTGTACAAACGAGATATGAAGCCCTCGATGTGCGATATTGACTGTAAATATTGTAATGGCAAATGGAAGTGAACACTGTTAACTTTTTTGACGTTTATCTTGTATAAAATACTTTTTACTTAAATAAAAAAGTATATTTTTATATTATTTTAAAAATAGCTAATCTATTAATTCAATAGCGACACCACACACAAATCATCAAAAATATAGGTAGATCTATTCTCAGAAATAAAGTAACGCGATATTCAAGGAATATCAGTACAATTTGCAACGACTACCTTTGGGCCACGGTTCGCTAAACACGGTCACTCAACCTTTTCAAACAGTTCTCGTTTTACATTGGAGATGTGTGGTACCCTCCACGTACCAACAACGATTCTTACAAACGACTTATTTATCTCCGAGGATACAATCGACCTATTCAACCCATTCTATTCATGTTTATGCTAAACAATACATATGTACTTATATTGGAAATATTTCGAACATTCTCATGCTCAGTCCACACTTTTACCCTTAGGATAATAAATCGCTATTTAACTCTCAGTTTTCCCGCTTTAATACGAGGACATTGGTATTTCGATAATGTGCCTGTTATCTCCTATATCTCCCCTCCCAGAAGAATTTATCTGAGGGTGAACATGCGAAAAAATGCCGTAATAATGAGTATTGGGGACAATGTTCCTAAACTTGTTGTGAGACTGCTTGAAACTGGCAAAAGTACTTACTTACTGAACGTAAATGCGATGGGTAGGTTAAATAAATACAGGAGGGCCGTGAATGAGGACACAATTAGTTGTCAAAGTTATAAGTATGAATCTTAAATTAAATAAACGTAACGACGTACTTTGTTTTAATTTTGTCTAAGATTGGATAAGTGTTATTGTTACCGATTAAATTAATTTATATATAATCCAATTTACTTTATAAGTTATTTATTGTGTAAGATGATGTTTTATCGTTTTTAATAAAAACTGCAAAATTCAAAAACATAAAAATGTAGCAGTTACCTACATTCAGAATCAAAATAATCATAAGAATCACACATTTTTGTCAGTACAGTGAAATGTCAATGGCGCGGTAACTAAGGTCCTAAGTCCTATTTTAACCAAACTACCTCACTCTTCAATTACACAGTCCATCCACTATTTCTTCCATGTTCCGCATGATTAACTAAATTAGCATATCTGAAAAAGTACCTTGATGCTATTCAGCACAGTTACTTAAATATAAATTAAATTTAACTTACAAATGAACCAACTACATAATAGAATTAGCCTGAAACTATTTAGTGCTAAGCCAAGCTCTGTATAAATAACTTTTGTAGATGAACTAAGGGCGAAATCATAAATTATATAATACAAAATCTAAATCCCTTATGAAACGTAAAATTTATGATGAGATAAGCGTTCCACATTCCTCACCTACAAATACCTCGACACAAAACTCCAGTAGGACAAATCGAATCGTCTTCTTGATGGAATCGAAACGTCAGCAAAAGTCATAAAAACAAATCGATAACTGGAATTTAACCCTCCGTTAGAGTCCCCTCCCATTTTCCGCATTTTGATTTTCCGTTGATTGGGTTTAAAATGCTCTCCCGCTATTTTGATAAAGCCCACAACAAAATGTAGGATCATTCAGACCCTTTTGAATCTATGAAACTCTATTAATAACGATAAGTATCAATTTTGTAACGTTTATTTAGGATATAGACCCGTATTTCATTTAGTGATAGTAATTTGATATTATTAACGTTCTTATAATATGTACAGAATGTATTATTGTAGGTACGTGGAGTGCTTTATGGAGATTTTCATATGAAACGAACTACCTACTTGTAGGTACGAGTATAGTATGTTAAAATCACGTTGTCGTGTTTCGCTACGATAGGCATTGCAGTTGTAACTGTTTTTCTTCCTGAGAGTATATTCAAATTTAGCTAAATACATACTGCTAATTTATATCTATACTATTATATAAAACGGAAAAGTTTGTTTGTTTGTTTGAATGCACTAATTTCTGGAACTACCTAGACTATGTAACATGACGCTACTGGCAACGGAGCAGAGCAGTAACCGAAGACGTGGGTGGAACCGCGCCGCGGCAAGCTAGTAGATACATATAACAGATCTTGATTGGTGATACATTCTAAATAATTATCATACTAATCACAACATACAGATTTATTTTTGTTATACTACTTATTACTTATTTTTATTTTAAATTATTTTCTGATTTTAGTTTTAAATAATAAAAATAAGTAATTATTAATTTTAGATAAACCTTTGTACTAATTTAAATGTGTTCTGTTTAGTGTACAAAAATAAATCTTTTTCTTTCTTTCTTTCTTTTCTTTCTGGTCTATTTTCAATCTATGAACTAAAAACTAATTGTCTGTCACTGAGAGAGGTGGTAAGTTTTCAATTATATGAGATACTTGAGTAGTGTAGAGTTGCGCACGGTCGTTTAAAAAGGATGTTGCAAACCTTAAGCTTTAAGCAGACGTGGTTAATCAGCTAAACACTAATAAATTTATCTATTTATTTAGAACTTCATACAATAAAGATGTATTGGCGGACTCTCTACCAGATTGCAAGTAGGTACCTACTTGTAATTTGTTGTTTAATATGAAGGTGCTATGCTCTTTCTGTTTGTTTTATTTGCCGAATTTGATTTATTCAAATAATGTTCATATACGGCAGAACGAACCCGTGAAGTTTTACAGGACTACATTACGGTAATTTGGTCTTCTTGTCAATTTTTTTTCTAGTTTGTCGTTTTTGCGTTTATAGGTACAAAAAGGAAGCCATCTGGTTGTTGGCAATCTTAAACAAATGGAAATAAATACAGCTAGGCTCTGTTTATTATTTTTATTTATTTTTATTATTTAGTGTAATTAAATTTTTCGCCTGTTATTTTGGGCTCCACGTAACACGGAGCATGTCTCAACTGTCAGACTCCAAACTTTTACAAAAACTTTTCGATAGAAAAACGCAATATTATTTCAGTCGATTCATACACTGTGTCACTGAACCATCCAGGTAGTATAAAAATCATCCTTCTTATTTCCTGATAGCTTAAATTATTGTCTTCAAACGCCTAATCAAGTCATTATTTATCAGACCATCTGTAATTCCTTGCTCTTATCACAGTTCTGTATGGCTAGTACTAATAGGTATATTTTGTCAAACGTAGCGGTAATAAGCTATCTTGTAAGAGGCTTACAAAAGCTTATTATCGTTCAGCGCTGGACACTGAGGAATTGGTAATGTAACTTAAATCATGCCTTTCCTTTTTAATATTTAATTGCAACAGAATTCTGTGTTGTACAAACAGATAAATCTTAGCTAAACTGTAAATAATAATATATTTATTATATTCTCAAGTCGTAAAAGATGTACGAATACGTTTTAGTAAGTATCTTTTTAGAAGATTTCTCAATTAAATTTTTGGGTCACGATTAGAGAGTTAGAGCCCATCGAAGACTAAGTCATAGGTGAAATTGCTGGACTAGGCAGGCATGATCAAGATAGAAGACAGGACCTTAGATATCTAATACTTAGACACAGAGTGCCCGAGGCCCAATTTCTTCCCATTTCTTTTGCCTCACCTTCCTCGATCCTTTCATCTACCCACTCCCTTAGTACTCAGCTGTTTTCTTCTGTCCGTTTCTTCGCAAATTTTTTTTAAATCACGTATCACGTATTGTTAAGAGGATTTCTTTCGGCAGATTTTGTTTGTTATTACCAGTCGGATTTTAATATTTTTTTGTGTATGATAGCCCAGTTCATGAGAAAGGTTTATAGGCTATGTAATAACACGCTATTGGCGACGGGAGCAGAACAGTAAGCAAAAACGCCGGTAAAACCGCGCTGCAGGAAGTTAGTATATTATATTATAGTAGAGAAAACTGTGAATTTATAATAATAGTAATGTTGTGCCTATCACTCCTGCTCTGTCTACGTTTTATCAGACCAAGAAAAAGAAATCATATTTTCACATACCCCACTTCCATAATGGTAGGCAGCGACTTCGCAGAGTCCCTGGCATTGCAGGAGCAATGCTAGGGACTCTGAGTCGTCCATGAGCGACAGTTACCACTTACCATCACGTTGGCTGTTTGCTCATCTGACACTGTCGGCAATAAAAAAACAACTGATCAGGATCTATGTTTCACGATAGACGCGGGTGAAACGTTGGTTGAATATACCGTTGCATATCGCTACAGTGTAGCATAGAAACAGCAATGATATGTTAAATTTTAAAAGAAAACACGCTATATATTTATTTTGTGTTGTCAGAATTTCAATGACTGTTCCATTTTTCGCACTCCCATGTTGATATCACAAAGCAAAACCGCAGATTAACGTCTATACAAATATTATATTATATTTTTCACTGGCAGAACTACCGTTTTTCATTCGAAACCATTATACCTTATGTTAAACCTACAAAAGCAAGTCTTTTCACCAATGCTTTGAAGGTCGAATTTCTATTGAAAAAAGATACATAGTGTTTTATTTAGGGTGAATTTGTTGATGTCACGGTTCCAGCTTTGTAGCATGTGCTCCGTCAGCATTTAGGGTTATATCACGTGTTTAATTTGACAACGCCATGTATAAATAGTTACGAATCGATAGTACGATAGTCTCGTCCCTTTTTATATGTTTTACTTGGGGTAGGTACAAATAATTGGTAGTGGCTTTTTGGACTATTTTTCATTTTCACCAGCTTTAAACTTTTCAGAAACTCCGAATACATAAAATAAGCCTCGGTATCTAATTGCAATGTAAATTATACATATATCTTGCATTTATTTTTTAACCCCCGACGCAAAAACGACGGGGTGTTATAAGTTTGACATGTCTGTGTTTCTGTGTGTGTGTGTGTGTGATTTTGTTTTTTTGATTCCGCAACCGTACCACAAATGGGTTAAGTACTTATTTTTCACAACTTGCTCATTAAGGGTATTAAACAAAGGGCTTGACTAGTAGAATACTACACACTATATTAAATTTCAAATCTAAGTTGTGTCGGTGTTTTTTTTGTTTTTTTTTTTTTTTTTTTATTATCCTGAACGATAGAGCAATGCTCTCAAAAATGATAAAACAATAATCAAGATGGAAACTTGTCTATGATTTTAATTTAAGGATATGGCTAAAATGCTGATTAAAAATTATCTCACTCACGGAGTAAACCGGCTAGTTAAGTATAAATGTACGGTATATATCAACTTTAGTTTGTCGGTGAACCCCGAGATCGTATTAGAAATGTACTGCCAACAATGTTTGTTTTCGGGAACATTAGTTATACTTGTAGCTAAAGTAATATCACACAAAAAAGATGTCTTTTCCTCTAATATTGCGTTTGTTTGACAAAGTTTGCTGCAGACCACACTCTTTCCAAAATAAATCATGTTTATTCGATACAAAACCTCTCAAAAATATTATTTCAAATTTCTAAGTCGTAACCAAAACAAATTTCATTACGAGAATTTTTTTTAAAAGAAAATTTTGACAATCCTCGGTTTCTATTGGGTTTGCAATTCAATTTGATCTGTGTTCGAATAATGTTAAGGTCTAAATTCGTTGTGTTATTGTAGAAATGATACATGTTTTCATTTTCGCGTCGTGACAGCAAGGGGAGACGTATGATGGGAGTCCGCCTACAAAATCCAATATGACAAATTTGGAAGTACGTGATTGGAATGAGTGCAGATAGAGAGAATTTTATTTTTGGCGTCCAATGTTGGATTCCGGGACACCTGAGTCGTTACTACAAATCGATGACTTTCTGATGAGAATTATAAGGTTGAGGAATATATTTTAGGAAAATTGAGGGTACTCGATATGGGGAGGAAAGTAATTATATTGTTGGTGTTATTGTAACAGCGCTACTAAGGTAGATGGTTCGTATGGGATATATTTAATTTGCCTTGTTTTCAAGTAGGTATAAGGATTGTAAAATATTAAAGTCTGACTGGCCTGTTGGTCTAGTGGTTAGTGACCCTGATTGCTAAGCCGGAGGTCGTGCGTTCGATTCCCACCCAGGACAAACCTTTGTGTGATGAGCATGATTGTTTGTTCTGTGTCTAGGTGTAATTTAGCTATAATAAGTATGTATTTACAAAAAAAAAAAAGAAAAAAAGTATATAAGTAGTATATCAGTTGTTTAGTACCCATAACACAAGCAAATATAATTGCTTAATTTGGGGCTAGATGGCGCTGTGTGAATGTGGTAGAATATTATTATATTATTATTATAAAGAAAATTGATTTTAATGCATTAGCACAATAACCGTAGTAGTACTATTTACGAGATTTAAAATAGAAAATATACAAGCCTTGAACTGGCATTGTAATTGTATGTGCGAGTTAAGGTTTCATCTTTAAAAGTATTTTCTGTTAATTTGACTTGGTAGATAGTTACGGCGAGATCTTGAAATATTTCTCTCCAAGGTTTCTTAGGTAATGCTGATCTTACCAGCGTCTATTATTTTGTATATAAGTAAAACTTTTTAACAAAAGTATTAAAAGCCGATAAAACTGAAATGCAAGAAATGAAATACCTTTATTTTATTAACCTTAATAACTAAGTTCTTTAACTAATGTAAGTGTTAAGTTACAGTGCTAGTGTTAAGTTCTTCAACTATGTCATATTCTAATTGTCGTAAATGAATGCGGAATGCCTGAGTAAATACCAGGAAAAGGCCAACCGCTACCTGCGTACTATTGAGTAATATGTTTCAGTGGTGAACAGATAAATCTGTCCTCTTCTTCTCTTCCTGAAAGAAGCTTATCTCCAGCCGTGGACTTTACTTTTCTGAATATAAGATAATAGTAGATTGTGGAAACAGTCTCTATAATGCGAGACCATTATTTTGAGAGTGCCGGAGGCCCAATATCCCCTTTTTCTTTTTCCTCACCTCCCTCAATCCTTTCACCTACCCCACTACCTTCATGGTAGGCAGCGGCTTCGCAGAGTCCCTGGCAACGCAGGAGCAATGCTAGGGACTCTGAGTCGTCCATGAGTGACAGTTACCACTTACCATTACGTGGGCTGTCACTGTCAGCAATAAAAAAAACATAATAATGTATAGTACTATGCCAAAACCTAAAACCACATTTTACTTTACTGCAGATATATTTATTGAATACTCGTTGACGCATAATGTTTGAAAATATTTTATACAAGATTACGCTTTGCCACGTGCACATGATACTAACTAGCATAATGTATTCGCGCACTTACTATATATTTGTGCCTCTAAAAGAACATATTACCTACAACGTATAAAACCTTTCTGCGGCACACTTGGTTATATTATATTATAGGTACTTTTATAATATATGTGTGTTTTGTTTTTATACTTGATGAAAACAAAAACAACATTTTTCATTGCTTTTATGGCTTTTTATACAAGAGTGTTATGATCGTGAAAAATCTAAATAGGTTGATAAACTATGAATGATTGTGCAGAAGACTGCTTCGGAGAGGTCTTCGTATAGATCCCGGGTAAAGTGATATTGGGATATTCTGTCGAGAAATTCTTAGTATACAGAGCTGGCAAAATATGAACGTTATATATCTTTGACTACCTCTTCAGGAAAAAAAGCGTGATGTAAGTTTTCGTATGTGACAATAATGTTAAAAGGGTTTAGCCTTTTTAATAACAGTATCTAAACCGCGACAAATTCGCGTAACTAAACAAGCAAAATGTCTAAAACAAACTCAAAAAAAAGATATCTATTTTTTTTCGTGCTGACGGTACATTGACATTTTATATACCATATGTCACTCCCACAATTAATACAATTCTAATGACACGTCAATGTTAAAATCCATCAAGCCATTTAGGGCAAGATTCACAGACCGCACTTTGACTTTACTTTGATGCAAAGATCTACTTTGTACCAAAAATATTTTGAATATGAAGTTGAAAGTAATCTTCGACAATAGAAAGCTTACTTTGGGAAGGTGCCTTTGCTGTAAAGTAAAGTCACGATTGTGAATCTGGGCCTAAGATACATATTTTTGGTACAAAGTAGATCTTTGCATCAAAGTAAAGTCAAAGTGCGGTCTGTGAATCTTGCCCTTAGGCTGTAGAGCGTGTCAAAGAAATAGACATACCTACATATCCACATATACATACACACGCTCGAAAAGCATTACCGTCATTGACTTCGGCAGTCGGGCAAAATAACGAACTTAAAAACTTTTCGTTTAAATAGAAAACAAAATAAAGTCGTTTATCTATCATTCAAAAATCTAACAGAATAAGAGCACATAACATATAGCGCTGCCTTGAGCTGTAACTGCGTATTTCAACAAACGATTTTACGGGCTCCTGTGAAAGCTTCATGTGGTAATGATTTGCATTTTCTCTAGCCTCATGTTTGTAAAATGGGATTCCTTTTTTTGTAAAAGAACGCTTTTTATTTACCGTAACACTGAAAATGATGAAAGATTGAGTGGATGAATACCTGATTGAGTTTAACAGTTTCAAACTATAACACTCTTGACCTTTTGAGCATTGAATAATGATTTAAAGCGGTTTCGCTAATTTTTAACTTTATTACATATATAGGAAACTGCTATGTTACGTTTATCTCATAAAATATATTAATTTTCAAATTATGTTGTTTCAGGTGGGTACATATAAATTTATAGTGTCGACGCCATCGGCGTAAGTACTTAACCGTGGTATCACATGTATGTATGTTACATTTATTATAAACAGTTTGCATTCGCTCCCCAAGTTGGTCGTTTTGCTATATTTATTACATAATTTTAGTTTCATATACAGTCGAGTGTAAGAATACATGTTTCTATATTCATAGAGGCCGTTTGGTACACAAGCTACCACGATTAAGGCACGTAGATACAAAACAAACAAACTTCTATTTGTTAACACCGCAATAAGAGTATCCGCAAGAGCTTGAACATTAAATATTTGCTCTCGGCAAGCGAACGGAAAAACCGGGGAAGGTACCTACCCAATTCCTAAAAGTAACACTAAAGGCCTTGTACAACAGCCGCGGGGTAAGAAAATATATGGACACCTCTAATAGAGACTGAATGTGCAGTCTCGGCCTACAAACGCCATGCCTGAAAATTTAGTTAGCCGAAATAATATAATTATTATATGATAAAGGTGGAATGCATGATATTTTATTTTTATCCTTGCTGATATCGAGTTAGTTTTACTTGTGCATTGTCTTTTACTTTACTGTTACTTCCATAAACTAACCATTAAAGTCACTTGTCGCTTGTGTAGATTAAGGAGTCCCAGAGTGAGTATATGTAAGTACAGTTGATACCTAACACTATTGCAGTATTAGTTACAGTTTTCTGTGAGATCAAATTTAATACAAAATCTCTATACATATACATTTTTAGCTAGTAGTAGTACAATTACTGGTAAAGATTAATGTGTATATCATAACACTACATCACAAGTCTATTATTAGCAGACCTTCACAACTTACGTATTAAAAATTAATACAGCACTTTTCTTACAAGACGAAACCCCGGTTTCGGCCTTGACCGTAACGCACATTAAGTTTCGCCGAAACCGAAATTTTTGTCCAAACGGGGACCTAAAGGTTTCTCGGGCTCTATGTATTCCAGTGACTGAAAGATTTAGGGGCAATAACGTGCTGTTGGCTGCAAGCAATACGATTTCATTGTTCGTTGGATCGGATTAGTATCGTGAAGATTGGTCGCGTCTCAGTCGGGTATTGGAACTCGGATGTAATCAACGATACGGTGTGGATCTGTTTGGGTTGATGCTGATGTATGTCTCCAATATATTGTGACGGTAAACTGTTTGAATCAATCCAAGCGCGTGCAAAAGGTTTTCATTGATATACTAACAAAGACAGTGAAAAGCGGGTTTTCTTGTGTTGTGCTTGAATATTTTAACTTACAGACGTAAATAAAAAATAGTGATAATTTAGATAGATATCTAGTACTAGTAGTGGTAGAAAACATTAGTGCGAGTCTAGCAAACTGTCATCTCGCCAGTAATAATCTGGGTTAGATTCTCAATAGTCATTGCGTTTCTAAAGAACTAAATGAATATCTGCACGGTTCTTATATTAATTTCAACAGGTTGCCGTTCAAACATTATTAAAAAAAATAAAAAGAAGAGAGAAAGATTGTAGTGTATTGCCTAGTCAGCATAAAAAAATATTAATTTTATAATGCGCTTGAATTATTCATTTTTAGTTTTTTGAGTTACAATAGCAATCTTTATCATAAACAATTGAAGTGTTATTTTTATTTGTTTTTGTTTGTAGTGGCTTGCCCGAAAATACATTCAACTACATATTTTAATTATAAATACCTATTCATTTATGTTGCATTCTACTGAATGCAACATAAATGAATAGCGTATTTTTACATTGTACAGATACAACCTCTGACAGGCAGGAACAGACAGAATTTCTGTGCGAAAAACCTATTAAATTTCACTGATACAGATAATATATTCTTATAAGACTTCCATACCAAAGCAGATTATTAAAAAAAAACATTACATTTCACATGCATTTCACAATAAAATTCTAAACTACAATGAGATCCCAAAAATAAAATAAAAAGAGTATAACATGTGAAGTACAGATACTGGGGTCATTTGTGAGGGTGATTCCAAACCTAATAAGGATAAACACGGGGATGCAAGTCACGCACCGGGTGAATTTGCCTAGGACTACGTCTAAGTAATTGACTTTCAGACTCAGTTGATACAGGGGATTACGGACCAAGAACCCACTTGGTGCAGTTAGTTTTGTTTTAGGGTACTTTTGGTTCATTCACTTTAAATCGAATCATTCAAATTTGATACGTTTCAAAAGAAGAGAGTAAATTTTGTTATTATTATAGCGAGTATAGTTTACGTGATGGCAATGAAATGAATGATAGAAATGACGGAGCAAATCAGATTCATCAGAAGTAATAAATAAAGTTAGTAGAAATGGTGTTTACACTGATAAGATCATCATCATCTTCAACCTACGACAGTCCACTGCTGGTCATAGGCCTCTCCCAAGGTGCGATAAGATCACTTCTTTCAAATTTAATAATGATGACAATGTTGAGGAATGATGTCGATGCAGATATCGACATCGCTCATCATTAACTGACTAACGCTTTTGGTCTCAAAAAAAAATTTCATTGAATATTTTCTCTTACATAGCTTTCTCAATTAACAGTAGGTACATGAAGGAAGCAATTTGTTTTAAAAATTAAACACTATAAACTAAGCTTATTGTATTTTTATGTCACTAAAATTTCCTTGACTAAGCGAAAGACGTTTAGTCGTTTAATAAAGGGACCACAGTCGCTCAATAAGAGCACGTCTATTGTCTTCACTTTTTCATTTTAACCGCAAAAATGGTAGATTCGACGATAAAATTTAAATAACGGTCATTTTCTCTTTTTGAAGTTCAAATCTTTGCCATCCGGCAGGAGTTGCGGAATACATTTCAAATGAAGTGTTTTTAAATGTATGAACCACTGTATTTGCGAGTTTGTAAAATTATGACTTTGTACTTAAAGTATTTTTATTTTGTTACTGTGAGAACATGACTAAGTTCTGTGGAGCTGAATTATGTTAGCTAATTCGATCTATGAATATCTTAAATAATTTAAAATATATAAAAATTTTTCGTCCTTTTTTTACATTTTGAAATAATATTACGTTTACAAATACTCTATTTGCGTAATAGATTTATTCTATTTAATTTATCACTTCAAATATTTGTATTTATGTAATCAATTTACATTTCATAAATTAAAATTCGACCTATTTTATTATATTTAAACGAATAAAAACTAAAACAAGGATTAAATCGCGTCGAAGTACTCCTCCGCATCGCTGTCAAATATATTGTATAATTTGATTTTTGAATTTGATTCATAGATTATTTGAGTATATTTGTTTTTGGTTTTTAACGATATCAAAATATGTACCTATGAATTACATGAAAAGTTTATTGACGTGTTTGATTCTACAAGTTGCCAAATGGCAACATTTGATTCAAAGTAAGAATAAAATCTGAACATTATTATACGACTATAATGTAAGTGTTTAATCGTTTGCAAGATTAACGCAACATTATGATATAAACAGTTTTTACATAATACATACATAGTGGACAAATCTTTTCGCCATATAAGTGGTACAAAAATAATCTAAGGCTCTATGATTTATGCTAGTAATATTTTTTAATATATTCCACGTGAACACAGTAAACACATTTTTTGGTAACAAAAAATCTGTAGATTGCATAAACGTAAAATAACTAAAACAAAATTCTATATTAGTCAAATATCATTACATATCTCATTTCCTATGGAGTTAACCGTAATAATACCAAACAAACAAAACAATGTCATTCAGAATAAAACATTTTATTTCAGCAAGGATATTATTCACCCGAAAGGTATGAATTCCAGATGAATAATATAGCATGAAGTGAGTTCAATTTACCTCGGTCAACGTTTCCATACATAAAGCATGAGACCAACATTGTGCTACCTCTTTAATTTAATATTTTCAGTACTTAACCTTTCGACAGTCGCTTAGAAAACAACTTTAATTTCATTCATACTTCTTTATTAGGGTTAAGAGATTCTGGCGAACCCTAATTATGTGAGTCTTTATAATTTTGTTACCTGTTTTCTTTTGTGTCGCTGATATCCACGCAATGGCTTCGCGTAGTTTGTTTAATTGTAATTAATTTATTTGTTAAGGATTTTTAACAAAAATACATTATTGTTGTCGGAAATTAAGATATAATAACGTTGAAAACATAATAATAGATTAAACTAATCTTAAATTAAAAGGTCATTGGGACAATACTTATCCTTCATTTCATCGGCAGTCGAATAAAAAAACAAACAAAGATTTCAAAGAAGGAGAAAGATGTCGAGAAAACCCGACTACAAACAATGACTGCAACGTCACGCTGATATAGACATATTTTGTTTAAACCCCAGCTTAATTACGCAGACAAAATGTTTTGAATTATGTCTACTCACGTGACAAGAAAATCCTTAGAAAAATCACAAAAAGACGTTCGGAAACCCTCTTGAATATCACATCATCCCCGACTATACCCTTAAGTCAGTCGGTCATTCTTTTCTTAAAGACCGGTACGGAGAGGGTGAAAATGAAATTAAATTCTCAATGAAAGCCGATCTCGCCGTGTGATAAAGGGGGATCTTCTATGAATTATATCCCCTTGAAGACGAGAGGGTTTTGTAGAACAATAGTGTAATCGTCCAATTAAGTGTTTGTATGAGTTCAAAGACGTCTAAGCTGAGAATGTAGAGCTGTGAATTTGTCTTGTCTGGAAATGTGTTGTTTTAGCATCTCGGTATAATGAGCGGCATCGTTGACGTGAATATAGGTATACAGAACAATGTAGAATTATGAATTTCATGTACATTGATTTATTACGGCATTAAGGTGTTTGTTTATACCGTGCGATGTCAGGTCTAGAACGTAGAATTACTAAATTTCATCCCATGGGTTTTCGTAAGAAGCGATTTAGAAAGTACTTAAAACGGATGAATTAATCAAACCATGAATATCATTAATGCGGTAAAAATGATCGTCTGCATATCAAAATGCTTCATCGTATAAACATATTGCTATCATATCGTTATATGTTATGATACGTTATGCAGATTGTTATAAAAACGAGAGGACGTGATTATGTCCACCTATCTAGGTTGCCCCACTTTGTCGGGCATTGTTCCAATTCCAGTTTACACGGTTTTTGACGCAAACAGAATTATGTAGTCCAATTTCCAGTTGAAAGGATGAACGGATCACTGAAATGAGAACTTTTACATAATAAGTGGAGAGGAAAAGTTGCAGTTTTTTAAGGATCATTGAAAGGTATTTTGAGGATAGAATGGGTGACATTTTATTTTATGAGATAAAAATAAACAATATTTTTGACCATTGGTGAGTATTTATTTTCGTGTTATTTTAAAATAACACTTAGTAAAGAGGTATTTTCAGTTTCATTGTTCCTTTGGTTTAAGTTTTACCTTTTCCGAGTATGGAATCCAGTTTAAAATAAGACGCACTGACGAAAATACCCAAAATCTATACATGCAGTGAGACCATTTAAATTGCACAAATTAATTCAAATTGCTATCAATTCAACGTATTAATGTAACCGCCATTCATATTCATATCTGCTCGAGCCGTAAATTTGACGTCGGCCGTGCAACCGACGTCGACGTCCCTGCTCCGAATCGGTCATAATTTTCGATTTTCCACACAATTGAACGAGATCGGCACCTTTTAGAAGCACTTGGTTAACGGTTTGTGGAGTTTTAATTGTATTGAACTTATGCAGTGTATTTTATGTCCAAGCACTAAAAATTATATCTGTGTCTAAAAATTATATTTGAATTTATTTCTAGAAGAGATAACATAAAAAATCTTTAGCTACGATATTGAAGTAGCTAAATAGCTCTCAGAGTAGAGACAGAATACAGTTTGCATCTATCTCAAAGAAAAATTTAATTAAAAATCTAAGGACGTTTTCGGTTCGTGACGTCTAATTAGTAAACATGCATGTTCAGGTGTTGGGTTTATACGAACATTCATTATGAACTCGCCATACCTTCGTTACGGATTTCGCATTCCAATCCGTGCAAATATTTGTTCATCTGTACAATCAACCCTTTTGCAATAAACTGAAAATCATTTTTTAAGTACAACATTGTTTTAATTTTATTTCAGTTTGAGCAATGTTCGGGTGATAAAGTTAACGTTTTTAACGATCAAATCTCAAAACCATAATAGGATGTAATATATCTTGGTACTTCAGCTAAGATAAGGCTACATTAGGATAGTGACTTTGTGAATTCTACTAAAAGCTTTGTTTTTTGTTTTATCTGGAGTATTTATCATTTTGGTCTAAAAACGTTTACTGGACAAAAGTTGTCACCAAACAACGAATTTAGGAGCTTTTGTCATGATCACTCTGCTAGACAAGTGGAATGCCAAAAGCAGTAACAGCTATTTTATCACAAGATACATTGTATCTTGTATTAAATGAATTTTCAGCCGCCTTTTGCGTTCGTTTTACATAAAGTCAACCATAAGCCTGCGACCAACAAAATATTTAGCTATCTAAGTTAAGCCACAGATAATACTTTTCTTTTTACGTTTCATGAAATGAAAGTGATAATGTTTACTGAAATTAATCGACTCAGTTACTCTTTACTAAAAAGCTAAACAGATTCTCCCTCAAATATTATTAATTTATTAAAATGTACAACGATACCTAATGGAATACGAATTTCAGATCGAGGTCGCAAGACGTGTCAGCTTGAATTTAAAACAAACAAATCAGTTTCAATAATTACCTAAATAAAGCGCTTAATTCCAATAACAACATAAAGATTAAACAATAATAAAGTAAAGTTCGTAATAAATTTTACGAACTCATCCTCTTTTGTATTTAAATTTGAACCGGCTATTTTAATGCGATTAGACTTCGTTGCCAACTACCGACCATTTAATTTAATGAGTTATGAGAGCTTTATCCTTACAAGAATTAATATTCTCTAACAAAGTATGGACAGACAACCTCCTCACAGTGTTGCCGGCGATAAAAAATGTAATAAATTCTCCCAAGAGAAAATGTATTGGGAAAATTTTCACTTTAATTATGGTGAAACTTGGAAAAGGGTTTAGACAGAAAGATTATAATCATAAAATGTCGGTTATCATCAAAAATATTCTTAAATTTTAGCTTTTCAGAAATTAATAAAATGTCAAATGCAGTTAAGAGACATTTCGGCATTCTCTAAAGCCCAAATAAGTTTGGGAAATATTTTGTTAATTCCTCGTATTGTCTTTTATAATATGCATAATGTTAATTCTTTACTTTATTTTATTTATTATTTATTATATTCTTGTTTTGTTATTGTTGAATTTCAAGAACACGTAATAATAAATTAATTTGAATAAAATGATAAGATTTCTTCCCTACATTTTTGAATCTAAACATAATGCAACTTCTCGTTTAAATAATAAATAACAAAATAATTACGCTGTTATTATTTATAGATTGTCAGCGAGATTCTAAATGCATATATTTATTCATGTGATATAGTCACCCTTCAGGTTTAAGACGCACCCTCGGCTTCCCGCTGCTTTAACGAGCTAAACCTAAGATTAAGATTGGTTTAAATTGCCTCTCTACAATTCGAAGAGCATTGCAGATATATGTGATTGGTTTCACGTTTAATTTCAAGGTCAAATTGTTGTTCTTAATAGTGAGAGAAGAGCTGTATTCCAATGGCATTTCTTATCTTATACCATCCAATACAATGTTTACGTTTTAAACATAGTACCCAAGGCTCTCTTATATTGTTTTTGAAGTAGCGATTACTCATTACCAGATGCTAACTAATCAGACACTATTGAAAAAGTATAATAATCTATACATATAAATAACTTAAAAATGATTTACTGAAAGAATTGGAAATTGAGAAATAACACCTATAGTAAAAAATCAATTCATTCATGAGAGGTTTCGCCCCTAAGATTTCTTAATTCTTTTCGTTATCTAAAAGCTAAATTGGTTCATTTCATTGTGCGATCAAATTTACTTAAAATGAACAGAATGTTAGAGGAGACGTCTTACCGGACCTTTTTTGTATACTTTTCTGTTAAACAGGGAAAACGATTAAATAAAACTGACTGCCTAGACATTGCTATTGGCAGGGCTGTCATCTTTTAGATTTTTTACAGACATTGCGTTTGAAGTATAACAACAGTAATCGGATTTTAACGTAACTAAGTTTATAATTTGAAATTGATATATTATGGAAAGCCGAAAAGTTTGTTTGTTTGTTTGAACGTGCTAATCTCTGGAACTACCAGACGGATATGAAAAAAATTGCGTAAAGTAGCCCAGTTCTCGAGGAACGCTTTGTAAAATCAAGCTACTGGCGACGGGAGCAGAACAGTAAGCAAAGACGCGGGTGAAACCGCGCCGCGGAAACCTAGTAATTTTATAGGTAATGTTCTTTTAGTAATTTTAAACTTTGATTGGATCGTTATTCTAAACTAATCAGTAATAATATTTATAGGTTTAGGTATTATCATGTTTAATAGTTCTATTTATATAAACTATTGATGATTAATGCAACTCGTTGGTCAACTCATTCTGTCGAGTTACATGACTCGACAGAATGGTTAACGAATTCAATCATTTAAAACATGAAACATCTATGGATACAATAATAAATGTAGTTAAATCAACACAAATAACAATAATATTTACGTTTTTGTAAAATCAAATTATACATGAAATTCTTACATTTCTTTAAGAATGACGAAAGGTTAAATTCATTTAAAGTTTTAAAACAGTTTTGTCCTATATTTTATTTATATGTTAACACACAAACTTTCTTTTGGCGATAGTCTATTTAACATGATAGTTTTAATGTCTTTTAAAAATAAATTCTCTATAACACTTTAGTGAGAAATTTGCGTCAAAGTATACAAACAAAATAAATGAAGATCATAAGATGCCTAAAATGCACCATTTACGCCAGATTAGTTTTCTCAACTATAAATACACGCAAACATTTAATCTACTTTACACAATGAAAAAAGTTTAAACAGATTCTAATGTTTTAACAGCTAATAACGTACACGAAACAAACAACTCCCATTTAAATGTGTGTAACATCATTGTTTTCCAATGGGCCTCCTGCATCAGCCAACATAAATCTTGATAATATGCAAATTTTATTTCATTAAAGCGGTTGGTCTATAAGCAATATGGCCCGGTTGAGTTACTGCGGGACCACCCTCGGATTAACTAATGGCTGTTTATCTTGCAAAGATCCCTTGCAAGAGCCTTACTGAAGGATGTGTTCGAATTATTAATTTGGACATTATGAGATGACTTTACGTAGATTGATATGTGATTTTGAGTCAATCCGAGAGATCAAAGTGATGAAAAATAGCGGGGTCATTAGAACTTTTGTTCAGCACTGGACTTCTTTTGGCTAATGATAAATGTATGCATTTATACTACCAAAATAATGTTTGACTTTCTTGTTAGTTCAGAGGTCTCTTTGTGTTCTATGATTTATAAAAATATGTATTTGACTCTGGATGTAGGTACTAACGCTGTATCTACGAATAACTGTAAAAGTCGCCCGGAACATAGTTAAATATGATGTCGCCCGGAATATAGTTATGATAGTAATTTTTCATAATGCGAGAGTGATCTTACACAATAGCGTAGACGTTAGCGAACTTAACAATAATGTATCTTTACTACTGCAATTCGAGAAAACACGTTATACTAATTATACAGTTGTATTTTAGCACGTCAAAAGACTTGAAATCAGTCCCTATGTTCAAATGTAGCAAATTTAACGCAGTTAACCGTTAAATATATGCACCTCGTTAAATCAGCAATCAGTTCTGTTGACGCTCTCGAAAATCGTAAAACAACAAATTTCTATAGTACGTGAACCTAACAATGAAGGCTGCAGGTATTCATTTCGAATTTGCGTTATTAAATTACGACATCGATTATTTGGTTATTCCATTCGAAAACTGATAATCGGATGCATCCATAGCGCTCTTGACGTTCGGAAATCGGTAATAAATCGATGTAGCGTTGTCGTTTTGTTGATTTACGTATTTGCAAGTGAAAACAATGCGAGTTATTTCAAATGAATCTGAATAGGTATTGAATTGATTGAAATTTTTTAGTGTGGTTTTGCATTTTTAACATGATAGATATAAAGTGAATAAGGCAGAGTACATGGTGGTATTTAATTAAGGGTTTAATTACTCCTTAACGTTGGAGTTCTTGAGTTGCAGTAGTTAAAAATACAAATTAGATTTATCATTTTCAAAACATTTTATTGTTGCACCGCAAACAAAACTGAAATGAATTTTACCAGTAAGAGCTTCCGCCCTCATTGTTTTAATCTTTTATACAAAACGTATTGTTACTAAAAGACGTTCAAAAGCAAGAAAAACAATTTTCACCGTTCATACACACAAAGGCCTACATGTACTCGTATCATACGCACTTCCATTGCTCTTTTCGAAATGAAAACCAGTGTTTATGTTTCACACAGTGATTAAAGTGAAGTGTCAAAAACAAAATGCCAACACGACAAGGACAGGAGAGACATATCCATTTTACGTGTCAAAACGGGGAATATTATGACTTTGACGGGGTGTCGATAGTGGTAAAGTGAAGACTATAATTTCTTTGTTTTTCCGCGGTTGTCTCGACATTTAGGTCCCCCTAGTAATCGGAGTTCATTTCGTTGAGATGGTTGTTCGTTGTAGTTTTTTTGTGCAATTTGTGAGTAAATTGCTTTCCTGTGTTTAGCAGCGTATCGTTTGTTGGTTTCTTTGACTACCCTGTAGTTATAACTGCCTATTAGTTTTTACCTTTCGGTCTTTCGCAATTTCTGTATGATTCTCTAAATAGATCACACTAGTCACTACATATATAGTAATTTTGGTATTCTTTTAAATTCTTGACTATAGCAGTACATCTTATAGTGCTCGGAATATGCGAAAATAGATCATAATTTGGCCGGTATGAAAAGCGTGCTACATATAAAAACAAATAAAAAAATCGGCATACATCCTTGCGGCATAAAATAAATACTGATGTTTCACAGAATTGCCTTTCAGTTTTGGATACGTTAAAGCTTTGATGTAAGTTCGGAACAAGAATTTTCTTTTTTCAGTTATAAAAGTCGACCCATTACTGTACCCTATCATTGGTATGCATGAGTTTATGAAAATGGATTCAAAGTTTTTAATAATCGGATGGGTTCGTTATGAACACATTATACTACGGAAGGCAAATTCGTTGAATACTGGTGGTAACAGTGTCAGTAATTTCTAAAACAATACGTTGGTTCACTGACTGTAGAGACTCAGATATTATGAGTTTATTTGTTGGTTGTACTAATAAGTAAAAAATAGCGATGATGATCATGAGCGATAGTTAACCTTTTTTAGTTAAAACTGATAATACTGCAAATTAAACAAAGAACCTACTTACTTAATACAGAATATTTAAAGGTTTTCACGAATCCTGTTGTCTAACCCAGAGGGCCTGACAAGTGGCATTAACGCTAATCCTATTAATATTATAAATGTGAAAGTTTGTGTGTGTACCTATGTGTTTGTGTGTGTGAATGTGCGTGTGTGTGTTTGTTACCACTCAGCGCCTAAACGGCTGAAGCGATTTCAATGAAAATTGGTATGTAGATAGATTCGTTGTCGGAGACCGAGATAGGCTACTTTTTATCCCAAAAATCGGTCTGGTGCCCGAGGGATACAACAAAACATATTTTACACGCGGGTGAAGCCGTGGGGCGCAGCTATTAGAATATAATAGAATAAATTATTCAATGTATGAGATTGACATAAACTAGATACTAGACAACGGTCAACTGTTTCTGCTAACTTTCGAAGGTATAATAATAAAAGTAATATTGATAAACTAAGTATTGAAAACCAGAGAGCCGAATGTTAGAAAATATTTCTCAATAAAATAAAATATATGTCAATAAACAGTTTATTCAGATATCGCGTCACCAATTGATAGATTTTAATGTGCATGATGTCAAGGGGTACCTTATCTCTGAGAAGCAGACTTTTTAAAAAACAAAGAAGGCCTGAACTTCCACTATCGCAGGGGTGTCGAGTAAAGCCTGAGAGATTACGCACTGAGTGATTGCCGTGCCCAAACTCTTGCGGCAATGTTCGTTGAAAGTGAATTTTAAAAATGTTGTATAGTGATGCGACATTAGCCAAGTACCCGTTTTATAGTAGCCGTTCTATTTCACTGTGTATTTATTCTAAGTCAAAGTTGCACGCAATACAGAAATAAAGATAAATGTACGCCGTTTACAAAGTCTTGGCTATCGTAAAACGGACTATAAGATAGGTTCGTTTCTAAATAAGGTTCTCTGTATTAATTAGAAGGTATGTACTTGAAGAGCATTGAAAGAAAATAGTTACCAACAGCAATATAATAAAGTACGCTACGATTTGATGTCACTAGTAAAATACTGGTCTGTATTATCTTTTAGACGTGAACAAATTTTACCAATATTATTATTTTGTGAAAGAAAATAGGTAAGAAAGCATATTTTAACAAAAAAAAAACTTGTGACAAATACGGTTTCCAGGTTTCCAATAATTTAAACATAGACCTCAATCAGACCAGACTGCATAAATAATGCATAATATCAACTATTCCAAAATAGAATATTCACAATATAAAACACATCACTAATGCTGTCAATGATTTACCCACGCAACAAATGTTTCAAGTATAATGTAGTAAAATATAAACTCAATGCTCCCAGCAAAAGAGTTTTATATCCTTTGTGATTAAAGGTTGCATGAAATTGGTGAATTGCCATCTCTCATCGTGAATGCACGCTGTGATGGGAAAAGTTTTCTTATTATTTTTTATTTATTATATTCCCCGCTGTGTCTTGTGCTCTAATGTTATTTTGTTTAACGTCTATTGTTTCTAAGACTAACATGCTTCGGAGATTCAAGATATTTGTAGTGGATACCTCATGTATGAAAACATAGTCTTGAAATTGGTAATATTATTTACTGATCGCTTTTCAATTGCTAACATAATACTTTGTAGCTGAGGTGCTGTAGAACTATTAATCACATAAAGATATCCTTACCCTAATTTATATTGAGGTTAGAATCTTTGTCTATTGTATTTTTTTATTTTTTGTCCTTATTGTATAACTTATGAATCCATATAACAGGATCACTGAAGCTATGATACTAAATTTGAATGCTGTGTACAGACATAGTTTTTTTTTTTTTATATATATATTAGCCTACCAAAGTGACTCCACCCTGCCTGATGGTAAGCAGTTAGTGGAATCCAGAAGTGGTGGCCACCATACCAAAAGCTATCGTCTTAAACTGCTGGTATGGTGGCCTCCACTATGGCGGCTGGGAATGGGGTTAGAGGAAGGGAATGAGGGAGGTGAGGAAAGAGGAAAGGGGGGAAATTGGGCCTTCGGCACTCTCACTCACCGAACGAAATGCAGTAGTAAGGATACTACTACTCTCAAGTCGATCTTCTATGAGAGGGTAGTACTTCCCCGGACGATCCGGCCCATTCATGCTGAAACCAGCGTGGATCTACTACCGTCAAAATTGGGCTTCAGATTTAATTTGTATTGTAAAAACTTATATCATTGTGTAATTTTTAACCTGTTTCCTGTATCTGTACCAAATTAATAAAATAAAATGAAAATAGTGTAGTTGCTACCCGTACCGATACAGGTATAAATGCTTTTCGTTTTATTTACTAAACTAGCTTTCAGCGGCCCGATTTCACCCGCGTCTTTGTTTACTGACCTGCTCCTGTCGCCAGTAGCGTAATGGTACATAGTCTATAACCTTTCTCGAGAACTAGGCTATCATAAGCAAAAAGAATTTTTGAAATCCGGCTGGTAGTGCCAGAGATTAGCGTGTCAAACAAACAAACAAACTGTTCCGCCTTATATAATAGTATAGATAGGTAGATATTTTGTAATATATTTATTTTACTAATGATACATCAATAACTATAGCCTGAAGGTCGTAGTGTCGTAGTAAAGCTACAGGAAATATAAAGCCACGTGAACGACACCTGATAGCGCGACGACGTCCAGTTCCGGTGGCGCTGTGCGTTTCCGGCCGATCGCCCGATGCTCGATTCGTTTACTCCCCATTGTTTATTTAATTTGTAATCAAAGCTATTCTGTTTACTCAATAAAAATTACTTTCGCTTACATCTAGAGGGCATCCGGTATGTTTATAAAGGATTTGTGTAAATAGGGAATTAATTGCAGTATTGAAGTGATGGTAAATATACCTACTGTTCAATGTATGCGCTCTTTAAACAAAGCTTATGTTTTACGTAAAGGTGAGCAGTTACCTTTGTCCATATTTTTTTTTAAATGAAATGAACATAACTTGCATAGGTATACCATAAAATGTAAAACAGTGTCCCCTTAAGAAGTTCTGGAATTCTTTGTTATCAACAGGATTACAATCAATCTAAATATTTAATCGTTCTTCTACTTGCTAAGTTATAACTTAATGTGAAAAAAATTACTTTGATATTAATCGAGAACGTGGATAATTGGCCTGAGGCATTGAAAGAAAGAAGAAAACTATCGTTCTGTGGTGACAGCCTCGTACAGTGATCGTTATCTTACCTGCAAAGTGTGACAATTGTTGCAAAAGCCCATTGAGAGATTATGAATGTTTTCGGCTAAAGATATCAAAACAAGCACGCTTGGATATCATCTTATCAGTACCCAGACCCCTAAATAAATGAATTTTACCTTATTCTACCTTTCTAAAATACAGCATAAAATTTAATTTATTTTATCTCGATTATACGGCTGAAAAATTATATTTGGGTTTGCCTAAGCTCATTATAAGAAGGCATTTTCAGCTTCATCGTTCTGACCGTAAAAGGTATGCAGCAGTCATTGTGAAAAGCGTCCGGTCAGCAATAAATATAGAATACATTTCAGTCCAGATGAGGATATAATCCGGATTTAGAACGTTTTTTGCCGGTCGATGCTGAAAAGGTGTGGTAGCAGTGAAGGCGACGCGAATTTCTTGACAGTACTTTTATTACTTACCGTGATAACGTTACTCTTGTATCATCCTTAGTATCTTTTTATATTAGTCCGCTTAAATGACTAACTTGGCCTAATGGTAAATAGATTGAAGAGTGAGGCATGGTTCACATTATGGCGATTTCTTGAGTTGCCTTATAGCATCGTATCCTAAAAGTCCGTGTCATAGGTTTTAGGGTATTGCTCAGCCTTTGATCTAACAAACTTTAATTATCAGTGCCTGACATGACGCGAAACGTGGCTCAAACCAATTACTAGTCGATATTCATATTATTATATTACACTTAACTTCACATGCTTCTGTTCTTCAAATTCGTGATAAATCTCGTGACATCGAGATTTCTCGTCAAAAATTTAAAAGCTCGTCGGAGTGATTTACGCTGTCAGTGTGACCCCAACTGAACAATGCTTATAAAAATGCGCATATCATACGCTAGAGAAAAGGACAGTTTTGGGTAAATCTCGCTCTTTGTTGGCATAACGTCATCTTTTGTGGTTCGTGTAATAAAGATATGAAATTGTTGTGCAAACGCGAACTGGGATTATGCTGTTTTTATATAAATGCACAGTGTTATGAACTAGTGAGATTTTTTATTTCTATTTTCTTTTTGTTACTATGTTACTGAAGTTTCTCGAGACTTAAGCGATATAAATACAAAGCTCAGTAAAAATACAAGGTTTATTTTAAACCTCAAAACATTATTATTATTTTACAGCTATATTGAAGTTGGTTTCCAGTCTGATTCCATGCATTGTCATCTTCTACAACTTACGAACCAAGTTGGACTTTTCAGGTTTCTAACTTTCAATACCTACCTCAGATTCAACTTAAATTTAAATATTATAATTTACCTATAGAGTTAAAATGTTTTTTATAGTATAACATTTAAAGTTCATTATTCAAAGCAAAAACTACTTTGTCCAGCACATTATAGAAAACCTACTAGTAAAATAGAGCTATGAGATGTTTTTTAATTTTTATTATACATTTTAAAAACACAATCTTACTTACACGTATGAAAAAATTGCGGCCTTTAAAAAACATGATGCTTAAATAATATGCACGTTTGTACAAACATTCCACAATGTAGCCATATAAACCCTCATTATTTACATGAAAGTGGCGAAATCAGGGTTGGTATATACTGGTTCGTAATATGTTGTGTCAAACCATCAATTAAATTCACGTTACTGGCCTGTTCAACATAAACAGGGGCTTGATGACGTCCCCTATGGTCGCAATTGCTATAAAAACAATTAGGCACGTATTTTTTTTCAAAGCACGTATCCCCTTAATTACTGACAGATGGCACCACTCGTTACGGAGCGGTATTTTTCATTCATTGTGAGGGAACTATTGGAAATTTTATTACTCTCGATATTAATTTTTGGGAGAAGTTATTGGTGTATTTGAGTTTATAGAATACAGTACTTTAGTGATATTCAACTAATTATTTTTAAAATGGTTAAAGTAGAGGCTTAATTGACAAATAAGTATTTATACTTTACATTTGTTCTCTTTTACGCTACAATCGCTATTACGTTATAGATAGAATCTAATTTAGCATTTGAAATATTTACAAAAAAAAATACCGTGATTCATCGAAGGTAAATCACACAAAGCCGTCGTATAAAGTCTAAAATTGTGTTCTATAGATAAGCAGTGAAACGAGTACTTATACTCGTAGGTAGCCAAACTGACGAGTAAGCATGACGTTTTAAAACACAATCTTTACAAGTATCAATACATCAGAAACTACTTTATATCAAATTTGTATGAAGAAACGAACAGATGGGTGTGAATGTTTGCTACGGATCTTTTTGCTGAGATGCTTATTTGAAATGGGCATGAGTTTGTAATATCGGAATGTAAAAAAAGTTAAATGATAGTGTCGTTATGGCGCGAAGATGTTATATTTATTATATTTTATATTTTCTAATTGCAGCTCACTATTACTAGTATTATTTTCGGTATTACGAATATAGAGAGATGGAATGCATGAAACCTTCATATAAAGTGATACCTATATTTAGCTGACTGTATAATCATTAGGTAGTAGTTAGGTAGTTATTTTTGTAGGGTTTCCTTCTCTGTAGGCGTAAATTCCTTTGTAGGACCATAAAGGGCCTAACATTGTAATTATTATTTCGTTATATTCTAAGTACAGCTGTAATAAATAAAAATCATAAGCGTGGTGATCAATGCTCCTACCTTCTCTATATCCAAAGAAGCTTTAACTCTGTAGTAGGTATGGGATGGCTCGACGACGATGTATACAAACCCCCAGTTTCTGAAAGGTTGATCAACAAAAAATTAATTAATCACCTGTTAAATCTCATATTGAGTACTTACTTAAAACATAATAATAACAGGATAATTAGTTAAGTAACTAATTTTCCATGCTTTAAGCATGCTTTTAGGTACTTCACATGAGATTTAACAGGTGATTAGTTTAAGTTTTCGTTGATCAGCCTTTCAGAAACTGGGGGATAATGTCCCTCAAAGAGCTATTTTTGTTTTAAGCTCTCTAGTAACAATGAACTTTATTACCGCTTCTGATTGCCTATAAAGTCTGTCAAGTTTTCTAACATGACAGCTACGATCAAAAAGTTAATATAATGCGCCATTCACGATGAGTTTTTGACATGTAAATAACCTTTAATCATGCGAGCTCTGATTGGTACAATGTAAAACGAAGTAGGTCGATTGATTGAAGATCTGAGTAATATTGACTACCTAGTAGGTATTTATGAAACTAGATTATCAGTACATTTTAAAATGTCATAAGTCATAAACTAAGTAAGGATTTCGTGTATGTATTATCTATAGTATGTAATAAGTAGTATATAATAGTTTCATGTAGTATCCTCTACTACATAAAACCGAAGTCATAGGAATACTACGCATAGAATTGTGTTCCTATAAGTAATGAACACTACTGTCCTAATGAGTAGTGATCTACAAAGCTTATCTAGAGACAATGTGTTAACAGCAAAAGAGATTTTGGCTTGCAACTTGTACAATCATCATTATCATGTCAAAACACGTCCACTGTTGCTTGGTTGATCAAGTACAGTACTTTGCCGTTTTTATATAGTGTCCGAGAGTATAAGAAAAAACAAACATAGGTACGTTTTGCCAGATAGTAGTTAATGTAGCGTCAGTATAGCAAAATAACGTCATTTTAGCGAATTGATATATGCAAGCAGTCAAAGAGACTACTCTTCATAAGAGTTCTTTAAACATCATCTTCACCGCAGGCTACGAGGTTTTGTATTTTATTCCACACAATGATATAAAGACACTAAGTACCTTATTTTGTATGTCTCAAAAATGTGGCATATTTGTAACAAACTAACCTGTTAAAATCGAGACAACAATGCTTAGTAACGATCCAAGTTTTCTCAAGTAGCGAAGTGTTAACATACAAGTATCAGTCTTCATAACTGCAACTAAAACTTTGGAACATTCTTGCTTTGACCCTTGTAAAATATTACGCTAACTATTCCACATTGTATCTCCACCTCAAGGGTACAAATATCAAGGATGTTCTTGGTATCTCGGTTATCGCAAGTCATGATAGGGTACAAAAATAATTAATCGCCTAAATTCTATTATGATGTCATTAGACACCCCAAATATTGGACAAACGATGGGCTGCGAAATGGAAAGATAAAGCCAATGACACGTAGGTCTGGTTTAATCCGGCCGTATTGTTATATTTGTACTATTAATGATAATCCCATTACTGCGAATGTAATTAATAAATCTTCCTTTTGTTCAAGAGTCGAAAAGTTAGATTTATTTGTAACAATATTTACTGGCATTAAAGACAATCGTTTACAATTTGCCAAGATGTTGTGGTATTTCAAAACATCAGACTTTTACGAGTACAAAAAATAAAGATTTACAATCTTATATACATTCTGACAAGAATCAAATAAACGCGAACATAGCTTTAGGTCCTTCCTAAAATTCTATCGTTTTAATATATGAGTGAACGCTCAAAAAAAATAATTCAAAATTTAACTCCTATTCACAATAATGCCAGTAAACGCAGTTAATTCAACAGAACCTTTAATTTTATATAGAAAAAAATAACAAAAAGGAGTTACTTGAAGGACTTAAATGTCACAGAGCCGTTTCAAATATTAACGAAGTAAATATTAATTTACAAACAAATTTAACTTAATTTTAAATGAATTACTTATTCAACAGTAGGTATACATTTTCATATTATTTCTTTACTTGTGGGTCATTAATTTTATATTGTCTCTTTATGATATTTTAGCTCTAATTTAAGAAGCTTTAAACAAAAAAAAAATATATTAATTAAAAAACTAAAAGCCTGCCTAAAACAAACTGAAAAAAAAGAAACCCATTTTTTTTGTGCCAACGTTATATTGAAATTTTTTTTTTTTTTTTTTTTTTTTTTTATATTAGCCTACCAAAGTGACTCCACTTTGCCTGATGGTAAGCAGTAAGTGGAATCCAGAATTTATATACCCTATGTCACTCCCACAATCAATACGAATCTAATGACACCTGGCTGTAGAGCGTGCCAAAGAAATATACATACAATACATACATACATACATGCATATATACGGACGTAAAGAATAAAACTTTTAAGAATTTTGCCAGCACATGTGTCTTCGAATTTTGAACATGAGTCTATGCTAGCACAGCCACGATAAACTTGGTATTAGGTCTATCTACCACCAGTAGACCTTACTTACTATCAGGTAGAGAGTGAAGTAAGTTTGCTAGACTAGTCTATAGATATAATATAATTGGAGTGTCTGTTTGTAATATTGAAATAACCGTTTTTTACTACATGTATATGAATATATATGCGGTACATACAACAAATTAACATTTTTTTCAATTTTTGTCTGTCTGTCTGTCTGTTTGTTTCGGCTAATCTCTGAAATGGCTGGACCGATTTTGACGGGACTTTTATTGGCATGTAGCTGATGTAATAAGGAGTAACTTCATCATCAGCCTACGGCGGTCCACTGCTGGACTCCCAAGGCGCGCCATCTTGCTAGATTCACGGCTGTTTGCATCCAGTTTTTTTAAGGAGTAACTTAGGCTATGTTTATTTTAGAAAAATTCTTTTATTTTAGAAAAATAAAGTAATGTTGATCGACTGTTAGGCGGCTAGTAAAAAAAAAAATTCTAACTCGTTTCAACTTCTTACTTTCTTAAAGATATGAAGTAACCACCTACACCGTTAGTGCATTTACAAAAGTATTTAAATGATTTGCTACAAAACGATTTAAATTCACTTCCTTAGCATTAGCATATAATTACTCAAGTATTTATTTATTAGGATCCCTTTTTTATGAATCCGCGTTTCAATAGCAGTAAGCTGTCTTTAAATAAAGGATCATATACATTAGGAGGGTATAGTCGCATACTTTTTTGTAAGTGTACGAGAGCAAATCGGACTCCTATACAAAATAATATAATGTGATGTGCCTAAGGCTTTTGATAATCATAAGCTAATGTGTATTTTCAGCCTTTTTTATATTTGGCGGTTAGCGACCAAGTTAGATGACTCTTTTTTATAAAAATAATAATTATTTAAACAATTTAAAAATTATTTGAACTGAATAATAATTATTTTTGAATGTTATTAAGTTTTATTGTACTATAATCAATCAATCAAATAACAATAATATGTTGTAATTAAAATGGTAAGCCACTTTTGTAACATTTTATTGTGTCGTAACATTATGTAGATGGCAATAAGTTGAAGCACTTATTATTACGAGTTATATAATTCCGGTTGAAATGTTTACATAATGTTTCCCCCATTTCTTTTCAATAAAGTTTCTCTAAGAGCCTTTCAGAATATTCATGAAGATGTCTGTTCTTTTCAGGTGGGTATTCAATTGGCACTCTGCGGTGAGTAATTATTTTTTTCTAGAAACTGCCACACCGGAGCTCAGTAGCGTCAGGTGAAATTAGTAAGAAGTTATTTCATTAACGTGTAGTTACTTATTAAAGACGACTAAACTATTTGGTTATGTTTCCACTAAGTAAATATTAGTTTCTCCAACCGAAAATAAAGGTATAGACAAAACTAGAATCTTCTCTTTGATGCGTCCTGATATGATTAGTCCTATTAATTGATCTCCTAGCATTTCTACCAGTCATCAGTCCACCTTATAAGGAGACACCTTTGCATGTATTGTTGAATGTTTTGTATTTCATGGCACCATTATATACCTGTTTCTATACTACCCGCTTTGAAATAAGAAATCTTTATTTTATAACAAGTGTAGACGTACGATAGTATTAAAAATGAAGGAAATTCTATTATTAATCTTTCTAATACTATTCTGTTCGAGGAAGGGAGGATAAACTTGTTTTACAAGTTTCCGACGCTCCACGTCTATTTTAATGTCACTAAAAATAACCACGAAAGCCTTTCTAATTAGTTTCAAAAGGAGCTGATTGAGCTCGATAGTTCCCTGAACAACCTGAGTAGCAAATTTTATTAAGCAAGCTTGTCCCTACTGTCGCGTCGTCGTAATTAAATTAATACACCGTTTTTGAACTCAGACTGTTTTAACGTACTACTTACACGTACATAGTATACTCGAATATGGCCTATCGAGGCCTTTACCCCATTAACCTATGACCCCATTACGTGTTGGATATTTTAAATACCTATTTTAATTCGTAATATGAGTGGGTGTGACAGAGACAGATAGCTTTCGATAAGTCTTGTCCTTGTAATTAATTTATAAAGGACCGGTTTAAATTATAAATGAGACGTTAGAGTTTGGAGTGTAGGTATAGGCTTTCATGGATCGTAATAATGAGTGCGACGGGGCTTATGATAATGGATTTTCGTAAAGTTTTTATACCGCTTGAGTACCTGTTTTATTTCAATGGAAGGAAACGTAGTGAATAGTATATTATAATTATATTTATGCCGGCGTTTTCTGCTGGATATAGGGATATAGACGTCCTCAAATAAGGAGTTTTGCTATTATCTGCTTGCTTGGCAGGCGGATTTGCGCTCGAAGTAGTGGCAGTTTTATCATACGTCGCCGCGGAGTTAACGTTACATTAATAAAATGAAAGCATCCACTAAGAACGATCGATTTTCCAAGGAAAATGGATCGTAACTAACATCTATCAAACCGTCACTTCAAAATATATTTAGATAACCATACAAGACTTAAAGTAGTTTTTATCTACAATTTTTATTTTTATTTTATTTACGGTGCTACTTACTGGCTATTATCTGCTTTATGTCCGGTGTCTACAAAAAATCAATTCACCGATATTTTAAGACGTGTAGAAGTCACGTCTCAGTGTCCGTGGGCTGAATGACACCCTAGGGAGTGGACGTAAAGATTAACGTCCTGTCTGTCCTCGGGCCTAAATCACATTATGGGCCCCCTACTCTTTGTTTAATGCCTCCTTAAGATGAACGGCACTCTATGAGACCGTGATTTTTTACTTGTTTTACCTGAGTTTTTAGTTTGTTTGAGCAAATGCTCCGTGCTCAGTAAAGAAACGGACAAAGTGAGGTGGAAATACTAAGTTTAAAAATTAATAACAGGTACTTCTTACCTTGTTTTGATAGTGTTTATTTTGTTTTAAGTTTTCGTTCTTTATATTTTTTTAATTTAGTAATCGCTCATAATTATTCTATGTATCGTGAGTGTATACGCTATGATGTTTCTCCATTATTATAATTGTAGTCAACAAACGTGATGTAGTTATCAAGTATTCAATATTCTTCGAGCGTGAAAGTACTATCTATATGATTCCTGTAATTGATATAACTAGGAATTATTTCATGGCGTTTTCATTTTATTGTAACCTTGTAAAATGCGTGTCTAAAATCAGTGATTATATGCCTTCGGAAACACAGCAGGGATATGAGAGAGCATCCTATGATTATCTAAGATAGTTGAGAATTTGCACCCAAATGATAGGCAGAATCTGCTTACCTCCTTATTTCTGGCACCAGAGGGCGCCGTATGTATCTTACCGCCAAATAAGTTGTCAAACGTCATTGCATTCTTATGGTTTTTACGATTCGCATCGAAACTTTGTGTTTCTTTAAATAAAAGTGAATTTTAACTAAGTTAACGAAGTTAAACGTTTTAAAAGTGTTGTTGAGTGTTGTTAAGTGTGATTTTCGTTTTTGTATAACACAGCAGCGTAGTTACCAGGAAGAATGGAGCCGGTAAGTGGTGAACCGAAAGAAGCCGGTATTGTTGCTCCGGATGGGGAACAAAATTCGGCTTCAAGTTATAGGGAGTCTGATAGCAGTTCGTCCTCATCTTCGGCATTTGAGGAGGGCATGGCATCGCCCCTACCTAATAAACGTTCTCGTAACCGTAGGTTCAAGTTGAAACATGTTCAATCTGATCCGCGCGTTGATACTTTAATGTCACAGATGTCTTATATTTCTAACTATTTGAGTCAATGTCAATATTATAGCGCCGAACCACGAAATAATAAAGATGTATTACCTAGTACTAGTAAGAATATTAGTCCGCAGGGGGTAGATGAGAACGACTTTGTTCGTACCTCAGATCCTTTTATTACATTGCCTACTCAACCAGAGTCACTTGCTCTGAAATGGGGTTCACTAAGCATGGATATTGATGACAAAAAGATCATTCCAGCTAGTGATAAAGATAGGCTGGTTGAGTTATGTAAACTACAGCAGTTTGGTACTCAGGCATGGAAAGGTATTAGGTATAAGCGAGTCCTGCAGGGTTGCTTGGCAACCCCTGGTTTTACAGGCCTTAAGATTAATGATGAATTGTGTCATTTCAACAAGGATAAGGATTATTTAGCTTCAACAGAGTCATTATTGGCAGGTTTATCTAACATGGTTTTAGAGCAAAGACAGTTACTACGATCAGAGCTACAGTCTATAGTAAATTGGGCTAGTGCCAATCCGCAGGGCTTAAACCCAAATACATTGTGTGAAAAAATCTCTACTACTTTTGGCCCAGGATCTGCATGCCATAAAAACTCTGAGACCACAATGCAAATAATATGTGGTAAGCGTTCAGAGTGTGTTGAAGTACGCCGGGATCGTATTTTGAAAGAAATTTCAAATCAAAATCTTAGGGCAACATTAAGGAATGTTCCACCTAGCGCAGAATACTTGTTCAGCCGGGAAGCTCTGCAGCCTATTATACAGTCCCTCGGAGGGTCTCAGGTCTGGTTGAGTACTCCATCATATTTAAAAGATAAAAGAGCTTCAGCAGGTGGAGATAATTCATTTCAAACTAGAAAGACTCACAGCAATAAAAATAAGGTTAGGATATCTAACAAAAAATTCAAGCGTACAATTCGAAAGACTCAGCCCTTTCGTCAACGTCATACCAATACAGATAAGTCCAACTCCAAGTCAAAAGACAATTGACTCACAGCGGGTTTTCAGAGGGGGCTGCCTGAAGTTTGCCATAGAGAAATGGGCCAAATTAGGAGCAAACAATTTTATTTTAAAAACAATAGCAAATTACCATTTGCCCTTCAGGAAGAGGCCACCTCTGAAATACCCAACCAACCAGTTTTTGCAATGCCTTTCTACCAAAATTTCCCCAGAGATGACACAGATGGTCGAGCAATTAAAGAGCAAGGGCATTTTAGAACGACCGACAGCTCACGACCCAGGCTTTTTCTCGAAGATGTTCCTCGTAAAGAAGTCGGAGGGGGGATTGCGCCCCATTTTCGACCTCAGAGCCTTAAACCAGTATGTAGTTACAAAACATTTTTATTTAATATCACAAATAGAGGTGATAAACTTTCTTCAGGCAGACGACTGGCTGGTGAAGATAGACCTTCATCAAGCGTATTTTCACCTGAGTGTCGCGGAGACGCACAGACGATTTTTACGCGTAGTCTACAATGGAGAAATCCTTCAACTAACAGCATTGCCTTTCGGCCTGTCCTCGGCGCCACGCACCTTTGCAGCAGTTTCAAACTGGGTGTGCGAGCTGCTTCGCCAACGTGGTATCCGCCTCTTAGTATACCTAGACGATTATCTTCTGGCTTGTCAAGACAGATTCAAGCTTATGGCACAGGTTGCGGAAACGCTGTCCACCTTGGAGTCTCTAGGTTGGCATATAAACTACCAGAAGTCAATAACCGAGCCCACACACAAATTAGAGTACCTAGGTCTGGTCTGGGACACCCAGCACCAGACGATAACCTTACCAACTCGGAAAATTGTTGGCATAAAGAGCACTTTATCAAAAATTTTGAACCGCGGAAGCTGCTCCTTAAAAGAACTTCAGAGTGTATTAGGCATGTTGAACTTCGCCAACCATGCGGTGCCTCGAGGACGACTTCACTGTCGCAGGGCACAACTCTTTCTGAGGAAATTTACCCAGAGCGGCCAGAAAAGAGCTCTGTGCCCAAAAGTACGAGAGGACTTACAGTGGTGGTTGGATGCGATAGAGAGCAGTCCAACCCCGCTTTACAAAAAGGAGATCACTCACTTTTTGACCACAGACGCAGCGGATGCGGGCTGGGGAGCTCATTTGAACAATCAATACCTCTCAGGCAGATGGGCTGCAAATCAAAAAAATTGGCACTCCAACATGAAGGAGATGTATGCCGTCTTTGCTGTCATCAAAGCCCAGGGTACACTGTTAAGAAACGCCCATGTCCTAGTTCAGTCAGACAACAGGACTCTAGTGGCATATATCCGGAACCAAGGTGGAACACGGTCACTAAGGCTATTGGGGCTAACAACCAGGTTGATGGAATTGACATACCAATTCAACATAACAATGACAGCATTTCACTTACCCGGGAACCTGAACGGCATCGCAGATTGCCTGTCAAGGGGACGACCAGTACCCGAATGGCATCTGCTACCAGCAGCCACGGAGGCTATTTTCGAGAGGTGGGGTCGGCCGCTAGTAGACCTCTTCGCCTCAAAAGAAACCGCCGTCGTCCCAGAATATGTTTCACTGGACTCAAGAGATGGCTGCGCGCTTTTTTGCGACGCGTTCAGCCAAAATTGGGATTTTCAAACGGCTTGGATATTCCCGCCTCCCAGCATGATACCCAGGGTGCTGGGTCATCTGAACAACGCAAGGGGAACATATTACCTGATAGCGCCGCGTTGGACCCAGTGTTTCTGGTTTCCGGACCTACAGGCGCGTGCCCTAACCGCCCCTCTACCGATAGACAACTTGAGCAAAGTCCTGGTAGACTGGACGACAGGCTTGAGCCCACCTCAAGTTCACAAGCTCACGCTTCAGGCTTGGAAAGTTGGGGGTGGGAAGAACATTTATCAGGTTGGAACAGAGAGGAGCGGGAGCTACTAAAAACAAGCTGGCGAGCCTCTACCTTAAGCACATATAGTGCCCCATTAAAGAGATGGTTGCAATGGTGTAAATCTTGTAATATTAATAGTAAAAGCCCAGAGGGTAGGGATGTAGCAAGATTTTTAGCTAATCTTTATTTACAAAATAAATTTGCTTATAGTACAATTCTACTTCATAAATCTGCAATATCAACTTATTGTGCAGCATCAGGAGAAAATTTGTCTAAGAACTTTTTTATACAACAAGTTTTAAAAGCCATATCTCTTTCTAAACCACTCTCACCTAAGTCACCTGTGTGGGATGTAGATATATTATTTAATTGGCTTAAATCTTCTACTTGTTCGAACTCACTATTTGATCGAAGTAGGAGAACAGCATTAATTTTGTTATTAGCCTCAGGCAGAAGACTACATGATCTTACCCTCTTGGAATTAAGTAAAGATAGTTTTGCTCAAACTGAAGATACTGTGACTTTTTGGCCAAAGTTTGGCTCAAAGACTGACACGGGCTCCCACAGACAATCGGGTTGGCTTCTTATACGGCACCAAGATCAGAAGATTTGCCCTGTGACTCATGTTAAAGAGCTCATTAAAAGCACTGAAGCTAGACGCTGTCAGGGTAGCCAGGTGAACTCTCTGTTCATCTCTATTACAGGAGTTGTAAAACCTGCTTCCAAAACAATGATTGCAGGTTGGGTAAGATCAGCATTTAAGTTGGCTAAAATTGATGCCTCCCCAGGCAGTATCAGATCAGCTGTAGCCTCTCGGGGTTGGCTGGATAATAGACCAATACAGGAAATATTAGATAGAGGAAATTGGAAGTGTGTCGAAACTTTCACAAAGTTTTACTGTAAAGAAGTAAACAGATCTATGAGTAATGAGGCAGAAGCAAATTACTTATATAAAAATTTTGAAACTGTTTAAAGGATCAGTAGTTCCTAGATGTGATCTCAATGATTATAGAAATTATTTAATTGTTAAAAATTAACACAGAACCCTTGTTTATTGTGTTATTTATTTTTCAACTTGAGTTTTAAGCGATTTTTAATAGAGATGTGATCTCAGTGATTATTAATAATTATTTAATTGTTATTAAGTTAACACATATGTGTTTTTTGTGTTATTCACTTTTGAGTTAAGTTTTATGTTATTTTTATTATGTTGATTTTGTTTATTATAGCAGATGTGTCTGCACATGCTATAAAAAATTATTTATGAAAAGATGTAGGTTATAAACTGCATTTGTAAGCATTGAGTGCCTTCTTTTGTTTTATTTTGGTTTTAATTATAGACAGAGTCTGTCTGAAGTGAATCACTAGCAAATGCGATTTTTCAGTTTTCTATTTATACCTAAATTGCCCTTTTTAATTTTTAAAAAAGATTAATAAAAGATTTAAATTAATAATAACTTTGATTTTAATTTAAATACTAACAGATTTAGTACTTATTCACATTGCATTCTTATGTTTGCTTATTTCTGATCACCAGCAGATATCAAACAGGTCTTCTCATATCCCTGCTGTGTTTCCGAAGGCATATAATATGACTGTTTTGCACTAAAACAAAACAGGTATTATATGTTGAAGGAAACACAGCAGGGAGTCAAGGAGCTTGCTGATGATGAAGACTGCAATGACGTTTGACAACTTATTTGGCGGTAAGATACATACGGCGCCCTCTGGTGCCAGAAATAAGGAGGTAAGCAGATTCTGCCTATCATTTGGGTGCAAATTCTCAACTATCTTAGATAATCATAGGATGCTCTCTCATATCCCTGCTGTGTTTCCTTCAACATATAATACCTGTTTTGTTTTAGTGCAAAACAGTCATATTATGTAAAAGGTAGAATCTTTTAGAAAGGTTTTTTTAATACAACTACCTTTGCTTACTGCTCTGTTCCCGTCGCCTGTAGCGTGATGTTACATAGCCTATAACCTTTCTCGAGAACTATCATAAGCAAAAAGAATTTTCAAATCCGCCTGGTAGTTCCAGAGATTATCGCGCTCAAACAAACAAAGAAACAAACTGTTTCGCTTTACATAATAAGTATAGATAGCTATTAGCGACCCTGAAGCTCTGAGTAAGCGATCAAACATTATTGCTAATATACTCAAATATCCAGTATATTTGAGTCTAATTTAGACTTTTGCAATTTACTACTGGCAATTAAGGAATTATTCACTCTCTCACTGGAATTATTCTATGATTTAAGTAATGCTAAAATACGCCAAACGGCTATTAGATTCAATATCTAAAAAGTAATACCATTTTACAGAAACAATTAAAATAAAAACTCTGTAAAGCCTTGAAATTTATCGTCAAATATTGCAAAACGTGAACCGTTGTGTGACTACATAAACGCTATATAGTCAATCGCATATACCATATATCTACGTTATTTCATATCACACTTGATTGCAAAAGTTTTACGCATTGTTCACACAAAAACGTTAAGCTTTTTTGTTAGGACGCGTACAGGCTGTTGTAAACGATATATTTATGACCCCACGTGAGGTCAGTACGTACTCATAGACATGTTATTGTCCTACTATCGTTCCCTGGGATTGAGACCCTAATATTCTGTTGTAAGGTCATAAATAAAATTTATTATACGTTGTAATAAAGGCAATCCCGATGTTCTGTTGAATTTATGACATTTATTTCTATAGATTATAGGATTTTTGACAGTTTAACGTTTAAGGTATTTAATATTATCCGTTTTATGGTCACATTTTAAAACAATTTACGAGGCTGTATGCGTGTATTTTAACAAATTTTATCTGTTACGTTATTATTCTATAAGAGTACTTGTCCGGGCGATCTATTCATGTTGAAACCAGGGAGGATCTACTCAAAATGTTTATTGTAGCTGAAATTTCAGATGACTTCTTTCATTTATGGAAATTTAAGGTTTCCATTCTTACATCTGTTAATTCCTCTTAGTCAAATATTTTTTTGTTAGGTACATTGTTGTTCACAGATAGACATAAATAGTATGTAAAAGATAAAGTAATAACCTTATTAAGAGATTTGTAAGAAATATTATATTATAGCCTCTATAATATAATGCATACTTTATAATAATATTGCTTCCCCGGCCAAAGCTATGCCTGAAAAGGCAACGACCCAGGCGGCTGAGGATGGTTTCGTGACGGTGCAAAAGAAGAAGCGCCGCCAGGGATTTAATAAGAACTGTTGCGGTACAGCACCAGCGGAGACCAAAATAAAGCTGCGTGCAGCCGCGCCGAACACTCCGGTATATATCTCTCGCCTACACTACACCACAAAGGCAGAGGATATCGAGGAGTACGTACGCCAAAAGATAAATTACAGGCCGAGAGTGCAGCTGTTGGAGTCGCGTCGCAACGTCAATTTTAGGGCGTTTGTAGTGCGAGTACCAACGTGCTATCTGCACCTCGTCATGGAAGAAACCTTTTGGCCGCAAGGTGTCGTGTTCCGTCGCTTCCGCGGACAAGTGCCACACGAACGCACAACAGCGTAGTGCAATATGTGAAGTGTAGTTTATAAGATAATATTATAATTATGTATGCTAGTCTATAAGGTATTTATCTATGGGTCTATGCAACTTGAGATTAAATGATTTATAATTATTATTATTATTATTATTATAAGTTTTAACTATGGTCCTATAGTCTACTTATACGAGTTAACTTCTACATAATTATTATTCTGTAAGCACACGGCTATTATTAAAACCAGTGTATAATAGCTATTGGATTACCAATAATAAATCAATAAACGGTTCACGTATGTTTGCACGGATTGTAAGGGCGTTAATGGCGACCCACACGCGATGTGTTTACGCTGAAGTATTCAAAATTATAGATGTATATATATGTTCAAGGAAGTGGGTTCTATGTGCGTAGTGCCTTCTTGGTGTTACATAAAGTAATTTACTTTCGTATACGATTTTATGTTACTTAGATTTTATACTTAATTATTCAAAGTCAAAGTAAGATCTTTTATTCACTTAATAATACCAGCCTATTTACTGTCCCACTGCAGGGCAAAGACCTCTTCTCATATAGAGAAGGTATGAGCATTAATCACCACGCTTGCTCAAGGCGGATTGGCAATTTCAAACATTTAAGTCCAGGTTTCCTTACGATGTTTTTCCTTCACCGTCAGTCAGAAATGTCCAAGATAAACTTAGAAAGTACATATGATTTGAAAAATCACATTGGTACTTGATTTGAAAAATCACATTGGTACTTGATTTTATTCACTTAGATCAAATGAATTGATAATTATGAACGTCATTACAAAAACTCAGCCAATTAACTTGCATCTGCGGCCAGTTTGCTGAAGAGGCAGAGTCATGACTCAGACTCAGACCACTCTTTTTATTTGCCAGGTTGGTAAAATGTTTCGTAAGTTACAATTACAAGTAGCATGCTAAGTGTCGTATTGCTAATAATATCATGTAAAGTGATGTTTAGTACGAAGATAAAGGTACTGCTTTTTATCTGATATTTGTTTATGTAGTACCTAGAACATGAAATTATTGTGTTTTTTTTTTATAATATAATAATATAGTATAGTATTTTCTCGTGTAATTAGTAAAAGAAGACTATCTCCTGATATGCCAGGTTATAAAATACTCAACCCTCATAACAAAATACAGAGTAATGTTATTTCAAGATAATTTCATTTAACTACATAGTAGCAAACAACTTGTTTACAAGTTTTGAGTTTAAAAGCAACACAGTCAAACTTAATTCGTACGTTCTCAACATTGTTACAAGTGCCTGTTAAGTGACAATGTAAATGAAAATACATGCTTGTTACGAAATTTGGAATATTATAAGTATACATTGTATGTTATAGTAGCTTTCCGCGTCGCGGTTTCAACCGCATCTTTGGTTACTGTTCTACTCCTGTCGCAAGTAGCGTGATGTTACATAGCCTATAACTTTCCTTGAAAACTTTTAAAATCAGACTGGTAGTTCCAGAGATTAGCACGTTCAAACAAACAAACAAACAAACTCTTCCGCTTTATATAATAGCTTTTATAGATAGATTTATTGGTTTCAAAGCTTTTATTGTGTTATTGTGGTGACCATCACAATAGTATTTTCTTATGTCAGCAATTGAGATAGTGTCTACCACTTTTGTATTTTACTGACTGCGTACTTTAATAAGAAAATATATAAAAAGCAACCCTTGCTAGGCAGTGTAGGAAAGGTGGTGTGTTGTACTGCCAGCATACCTTTTGTCGAATTATACACTAAGTATTTACATACTTTATTTTGCTTGATGTTTTGACCAGGTTACACCGGCCGTGGTCACAAGCAGACTGGTGAGGCGATGTCACGACTCCGTATGTGAAGTAGATTCTAGATTTACCCTCACATTTTTTCCGTATGTTTATAAATTAATATCATGCAACGCGAAAGTTTAAAAGTAAATTATACACTGTTGTAGCAGTAAGTAGACTAGGAGCACAGTCTACTGAAGCTCTATCACTTCCATGTGTATTGTACGCCACTTGGCTCAACCCTCACAATGTTTAAAAAGGTGTTTTTAAACATTGTGAACATCTGCTATTTGAATGACAACATACACGTTTATTTATTGGCTCACAGAACGAGGTACAATCTTATAGAAACAAAGTAAATCTATAGAACAGAAAGCCAGGTTGTAGCTTTAAGTATGTGTGCACAAATGCTCCAGATATAAAGGTTAGTTAATTGTGATAATATATAGATAGGTACATACAACAACAACAACTGGTGGTACTGTGTATAGACTGCTACTCAGAGGTCGCGGGTTCGATTCCGTGTAAATATTTGTGTGGATGAACATGGCTATTTGCATTGGTCTGCGTGTTTCTATGTGTAATAATATGTATTAATTTACAAAAAATAGTATATAAGTATGTTTATCCGTATCCTAGAACCAATATCACAAGCTATTAATATATACTTACTATAGGTCTAGATGACGTTGTCTGGTTGTTGTGGTAATATTTTATTTTATTTATTTTATTTCCTATGTAAAAAACTTTTGTAGCTTATACAGAGTGTATACGACGGTATGACATTAAATGCAATTACGTATAGTATGTGACATTATAAAGCGAGACAAAAAAAAATCTACTAAATATCTTCAATAGTTTAGACACAGGACAAATTTTTTAATTTTTTTAATTCTAAATTAACACTATGTAAGTACGTCAAACGGTCACTGACTTAAGTCATAGTCCACGTCGAAGGATAAACGTTGCCGTTCATTACAGTTCAGTGAACTTGTCATAATAAAATGGTGTATTACTTCGTTACTATTAAAATATTATTTATTTTGTTAGAAAATTTCAAATTTTTGTTTTTCGTCAAATTACTTTTGTGATTAATTAGAAATCATTATATGGGCTAGTAACACCTGCCTTTTCATTTAATGTCAAACCGTCGTATACACTCTGTATAACACTATAAGCAAGACACCGCAGTAACTGAAATTAAGATGTAAGCTCAGTAATTAAATAGATTTTAATTGTCTACCATTACACATATACTTCTCTATAAGCTTACTGTGAATATACTTGGGGTGCTCCCCTAGCACTTTACTCTATTGCTATAATCATCACGCTTACAAAGCCTTACCTAGTTTCTATTACTAGAAAATGTAATAAAATGCATGTTTTTTATTTCACCAATTATTTACACTTATAAGCGATGCTAGAATGCACTTATAGTATATAGTGATACAAAAACTTAATCTCAGTTATTAGACGTTAATTGCCAGTATTATTAACACATGTCTATTTAATTTGACTTTCATTCATTTTACCTGCAAACTATACTTATTGAATGACGTTGTACAGAATTATGATCCCGTTTATGTAAAACGCATAATATGGGCACATATAGACATGTATTAATAATTTATGTAAGCCAGGTCCAAAACATACTGAGTAAATTAAAAAAATATTAAAATAATACAGATTATGTTCTTCAAAATTCTCATTCCAAAGATAATCGTTAAGAAACGGTAAACTTTTCCTAATGCTAAAACTCAACAAATTTGTTTATTTTATTATAAGTAAATGTTTCATATAAACTGCGGGGTCGATAAACTTTTGTAGCATCGTAGGCCGTAAATCAACACGTGACGTCACACAGCTACGCAAGCCCCGACCACGTAGCAGTTGTAGCACGTACCGTAGCACGTACACGGTACAAACATAGGCATGACTCATTCGTAGTAAATTACCTATTTATGATTTTATAGTTTTGTAGATTGGTTTATTTATTTTTAATTTTCCACTAAATTGCTTTATTTTTAATTTGTACCTTACCATTCTACTGGTACAAAAATTTTCAAGCAAATCTCTTTCACAATAATACCTTTAAATCAATAAGGAATAACTCCTATCTAAAAGTTCAAGCTGTTTTTAAAATGGAAAGACTAATAGAAATTGTGGTGTGTATGCGGTCTATAATTAAAACAGAACAACAAAGGCTCTGAAACACAAAGCGACTAGACGAGAACAAAACCATTGTGAGGCGTTAGTAGCTAATGGGACTTTGATCAATTAGATTTTTTAAATAAAAATGTTATGAACATTGCGCATTGGAACTGTACAATTCTGCTTTATAAATTACTAGCTTTCCACGCAGCGGTTTTACCCGCGTCTTTGCTTAGTGCTCTGCTCTCGTCGCCAGTAGTGTGATGTTACATAGCCTGTATCCTTCCTGAGAACTGGGCTATCTTACGCAAATATAACTATTTAAATCCGACTCGTAGTTTTAGAGAATAGCGCGTTGAAACAAACAAATTCTTCCGCTTTATATAATAGTATAAATAGACTAAGGTGGTAAACTACAACATGTTTCTACAGATAGCAAGTAGTTACTCTAGCATGTGAATTTCAGTAGAAAAGGTGTGAAAGTCAATTAAGGAACAAAAGACTATCTTGCAGTTTTGTTAACCTTCGTTAAACCCTACTCACTAACAGAAACGACCAATCAATCAACCTGTTTGTTACAGTCCACTACTAAACAAAGATTTAGTTCAATTAGTGCATTTATTCACACTCAATATCACTTTATCCACGAAAAATCTAAAGAGCCTTTTAGTTAATAAATGCTATTACAGCTTGGAAGACAATGTATACGACAAATTTCCTAAACTTAAGACCAAACAGTGACATCAAGTAATACATTTAAAGAATGACATTGAAATATAATCCTATTAATATTATAAATGCGAAAGTTTGTGTGTTCGTTACCACTCAGCGCCTAAACAGCTGAACCGATTTCGATGAAAATGTTATGTAGATAGATTCAGTGCCGGAGACGGACATAGGCTAGTTTTAGATCAGTGGTTTCGCGAGGGAGACAAAACACATTTTAGGGCGGGCAAAGCTGTGGGCGCAGCTAGTTATCTATAAATGTGATTTGTTTTGACATAATAATTATCTTTTGACATCATGTAATATAGTCACTCCTTGGATGACAAATGTATTTGTAACATGACATGACATTTATACATGACATGTATGGTGTATTGGTTTTGCATGCATATGTGGTAGGATATAGCTTAATGTACTATATTTTAAACACTTTTATACCCATATTCGCAAAGAAATAAATGATTTGATTTAATTTCTTATCCTGTTTATTTAAATTAACTTCTTCAGACTGTTGAATAGGTAAAACTACTTTTAAATATAGTTGCTTTTACTACTCTTTTTTATTCTGTGCAGATATTTACCAACTGACATACTGCTTGTCTACTTCTCGTTATAAAAATTTGTCGTTTGTTATGTTAAATTTATATTGTAATAAACTATTTAATAAAAATGTAGGTATGCCCTTACACATTGTATTAATACAGCCTCTGTAGAGGGTTTGTGGGTTCGATTTTCAAGAGTGATAAAACTTTTTGTGATCTATGAATATTGTGTAAGTACTTCTTATTTAATATTTATAAACAACACGCGACACAAAACCTGTTTGTTAGCGCCGGAGTTTGTTTAATTTAAAAATAAATAACCTACGTTTAGCACTGGACGCTGATAAGCCTCATCACCCTCTTATTAGTCAATCTTATATAATTCCTCTTTTTACGTTTAGCTATTTATAGTTAAGAACTTTCCGATTTGCTAACATGGAACCCCTTTATAGATGGGTAAAAAGGTGCACAAGGCACACGAGGGAGTGAAGATTGTCCCTTATTTAGGGTGTAACTTAGAAACAGATAGATTTTGTAGAAACTTTGCTGTCGTCGTTAGTTCTTTACATTAGTATTGTAAGGAACTTTATAAATAAAACAAGTTTTAATTGTAATTAATGGGTGCAAACTATACTTAGATTTCTGATACAACATGTTCAATTGAATGTTGTCTGAGTTGTTCAATCGTATTTCCTTATCATAAAATATTTTTTTTTTTAACATTATTTGTACGAGTCATTCTGTTTCAACAATTAAGCGTACAATATTTGTTCTTTTATATAAATAACTAGAAGGATTGATTAAATATCCTGATTAAATACACTGTTAACAGGATTTTTTCATTAGGTATATAAAATCTCTAAGCACTGTTATTTTATTAGTCTGCAAACAATGTTAGAATAATTACACCCTTACCGAACGTCAACGCGGACTTAGTCGCAGGCATTGCTAGTTTATGTAATAAAGTTATTATTTTTAAACCAAACATTAAGGTTCTCAGATTAATTACTATTTGCAGTAAGAACGTATAAGGGCTTTTGCGGATATTCAATTTGCTCAATAATTATATTTTGGGCCACGTCCAAATATTGGTATTGAAATTAATAACCACGATATCAATCAAGTATGTAAATCAGATAGGATTAGTTTAGTAATTATAAATAAGTAACCCTTATACAAAATCCTCAGACACTGTTAACAGGATTTTTTCTGCTGCCTTAGTTTTACGATTTAAATTAAATAGTGTAGAGTAGGTTATTAATTATACACTTTTTTTTTAATAGAATCAAATTTTCTCAATGCATTTTAATGCACCTGTATCAGTGCGTCTTTAATAGGGAAAAACAAAAATTGCCGTCAAAAGCCTAAACTGGCTTTTGACGGCAATTTTTGTTTTATTTTTAACTAATGTCAATGTAAATTTTAGTTATAATTTGACTTGTCATACAATATGACGCATTTGGCACCCCTTTGGACAGCTGTCGCTTCGTCAAATATATGCGAGTACTAAGCAAAAATTTACGTTGTTTAATTTAAGATTGTACTTTTCACATAATTTTTCTTAAAGATAATAGCTATTCATAATAGTGAAAAATTCTAAGGGAAAATATTTAAGAAAATTGAATCATGCGTCTTTCATTTTTAAATAATGACTAAAACTTTTCAGTAATAAATCAGTTAGCTTTTATTAAGTTTTGCGATGAATCTTTTACGTAACTTGGAGACATTCATTTATCTAACCTTGTCTGAGTGCAGATAGATTTAAGTTTTTTATAAAGTTGGTTATGAGACATCGCATCGTCGCAGCAGACCGAGTAAACATTCTCGGGATGAGTTGGACAAAACAAACAAAAACTAGTTCACAATACCTGACAGTATGTAAACGTTGGTTACTTTATGTTAAAAATTATAAATTACTACCGAATAAATACAACTGTTATATTTGAACGATTACGGCAATCACTAGTGTAACTAAAAGTGTGTGTAATTGCCACATTCAACTTTAATTACGGACGCAAGCTAAAGCTAAAAATGATCTCTAATATTAAATGTTTACTGACATCATTTGCCATGTAAACCTTAGTCTATTATCACCTCAGCCTCATAACAATTAAGATAAAGATGTTTGCATGTAGTCAAAGACTTAATATCGCTGAAATGGCACCTGTCGATACTCATTTTCCTTCATGTCGCCCTCTCAGTACCTACACGGAGTTACGAACTTATACGTAGGAGCCGTGTTCATTATTATAGCAGTATATTGGAACTCGTGTGTGCTAAGTTTTATAATTAAAATTGTAGTCTATTTAGTATGAGTTAAAATTTAATATTACATTTACATTTATAACTGTATTAGTGGTATGTGACAGACTGTAGTAGTATCGAGTAAGACCATGCACAGTGTAATGTTTAAAATAGATTGAAGTACAGATTAGGCAAGAATAATAATAAAAATTAAAATTAGAAGTCTTTAGGAGTGATATTTTATTTTCTCTGTATAAGATTAGGCATTCAGGCAGATATCACACTGAAATACACACCACCACGTGGGGATGCGGTTTTAGCGTAGTCATCGAGTACCAAAGTTTTAATGAAAGCATGTAATAAATAACATTCTGGCAATGCCTTACAGTACAGCACAATTGTAATGCACGTTACTACGTCGAACGCATACTTAAGCAACATGCTTCCTAGTACTTGCGATACTCTGCAATTGGTCAATATTGAGCTAACATTTTTGATTGCTAGCGGCTTAACTTCGTCGTAGTAGACTTGCATTTTGTCAAGCAAAATAGTTTAGGTTTCTTTACTTCACTTAATGCCTAATAGTAATATTTAGTACAAATGCATAAAATTGTCACATCCAACTTTATGCTGCTAAGTTCACGCACACAGGCATACAAACTCCCTATACATTGTCTCTCACTCAAAGTATCAGGTGTACAACATGAATACCTAATCTTAATGGAGTATGAACATGTACTACAGATAAGGGTAGGAATAAATCATCGAGTGAAGGTTTTACCAACTTCCCTGTGCGCTGTGGGAAGAAACAGATTGTAAAGTTTGTAAGAATGAAATGGTATTTTATTGCTTTGGAAATTCGTGGACTTCATGTACTTGAATCTTTGTACATTTTTAAGGCTGAGAGAATTGAAAATTAACGGTTGGTTGGTAAAATAAATCTTAAAGTTTTCTGTATATTTTTTATCAAGTCAGAAATTATCTATTGAAATTTAATTTTAGTTAAAATTACCAAAATTAAAGCTTGATTTAGTACAAAAGAATCCTAAAAGGAATTGACAGCATCTTCGAAAGGTATTCAAAACTACTATAGTTTTGAGTAGCGGCACTGGTGACCATATAGCATTAACTTACTGGGACAAATTGATACAATTCAAATGCCACTAGAACAAAAAACCTACTTTAGATACCATGTCTGATGTAGATTTTATGCAAAAAATGCCTACGTTGGATGCATAACGGAAAAATGAATTTTACTCAGTCGGTCATAAACTACATATTTAAACGGCAACTGCAGAATTTTCCGACAAATTTATACTTGTCTGCCAAAAGTGAACTTAAGTGCCTTTTGCTAGAATTGGTTTTCGTTTGTCTAAAGTTTTGGGGTGTACAGGCGCCGGCGTTCGTCACGTTTAAATATGATTTATGCAAGTAATTTAGTTAAGTACATACAAGCATTACGAGTTGAGCGTGTCGGATAGATTAAAATGTTCGTCGCGGATCCTTTTGTGGATTCGCATCCTTGTCTTAAATTGCTATTAATTTTTTCTCACCTTAAACAGATAGAGCTTCAATATTTTGACGAAATTAATTGAGATTACATCATAGTTGCTTGTTAATTAACGTGACAACAAATCTACATACTTTATTGTGCTGTATACTTAATTCCTTTATTACATAGTAGTTTTCTACACCGTTATAATGCTTTAACAACTTTAGGTAGATACTTAAGTTAATAGGAGTTATGACTAAATTTCTGTATAGATATATGTATGTACATCGCGTGTAACCTTGCCGCACAAATAAATATTGTGATTGTTTTCATGTAAACGAAGTAAGCCGACATGAAGGTCATTGTAATATTATAGCTCAAAAAGAAATTGCGATTAGATAATAACTTGAAAGGTATACAATGATATTTGAAATTTTCCACTGCGACAGCATTTCATATTTAGTCATTATTATCTATAGATACCTAATGTAATAACTCTCATATAAGTAGTTTAAGAACATTACAATGTTATACATTAAATGTTGAATATTAATTCTATATTGTGGGTATGATAAGAATTGAATTATTGATATTACATAGTTGTTATTACCGGATAAGTAGTGATATATTATTTATTTTAAATTTTATTTTGCTAGAGATTTATTATAAGTATAGATTTCATCCTGTCTTGAAGACAATACGAGTACCTCTTAATTAAAAGTGCGGACCTAAATCATAACCAAAATTAATACCTACTTATGAGAAATAGAATCAGACAATGTCTCTCATTTTGCTGGGGATACGGCAGTGCTTCTGCCAAGTCAAGCAAAAAGCGGCACGGTTTTATCGAAGCAGTTACGGCCATTTTATCGCCATCACATGAACGCCATTGCACGAAAACACAATGTGTCTTAAGTAACACTTTATATTAAATTAGATTGTTTAGTGCAATTGCAAAGTACATCTAATTATTAAAAACATAAAAGATTTTTAAAATTGATATGGTCAATACAAGATGTTGATAAGTTAGCTAATTACGTAATGACTTAAGACAAAGGTCCCTTAAGTAGGGGATAAATAAAATAACTTGGTAGTACATGGATCTCACAAATTTTACGGTAGAGAAACTGAGTTGCGAGACGCTTTTTTTACAAGTAGTTTTTGATAACATAAATTTTTTTCGTACCTGTAGGTATCACAAATTACAGTGCATAACCTATACTAAAACCGCAGTGATCATTTAAACTGCTAAGTTAAACGATAAACTAGATTAACTAAATTAAAGCCATTTATAATACATAGAAATAATTAGGAATGCGTAACAGGGGAACGTGGTATGATTAATATCAAATCTGAAACCATCTTAAAGTTCTAAGTTTAAAGTTTAAGCATATTTTCAATATAGTCCTCGACTATAAGTTACTGACGAACATATTACGAATAATTTACATACCCAAAATTGGATTGTTTCGATAAATACATCAGCAAAAATATACTGGAACTCGCAGACGCAATACTAGGGAGTCTGGGCTAATGTAATGGAGAAGTATAGGTAACAAATGCTCTCTTTAAATTATTACTATCCTTTATTTTAGCAGTAAGGTAAAAACTTGCCCAATCAAAATGACTAATTTAATTTATTCCATCTACATGAGTAGATGGAACAAATATCTTTTTAGAGTAAGTACGTTTCCGTACGTATCGTCATTGGGTAGCTAAAACGAAGGTTGAACATTGTCTTCTTTGAAGATAATAAATCAAAGAGATAGCGCCATTGCTAGGTAAATAAATATCTAGAATGCTCAACTTGTCTTGTTCTTGTATCTGTTAAAATTATATAAAACACAATAGCTTTAGGCGAAAGCGAGTACTGTCGTCTCGTGTCTATTTTCATCGACAATGTCTTTAGGTGCGACGTAGTGCGAACTACGTATAAAATTTCCATACAACAAGTTCAAGGCTGTCTGGGACATAAATAATAAGAAACAGCGAGTTATTTAACGTTTTGGTTACTATGTAGTTTCTATATAACCTTAAAATAATGCATTTCTTCCGGTGAGTGAGAGTGCCAGAAGCCTAAATACTCCTTCGTTCTCTTCCCTTCCCACCTTATGCACTTTGCCCGTTTAAAGACACCAGTGATTAGTTCACTATGCGAGTAAATTGGACACAATCGCTTTTGAGTTGATATTCTACTGCTTCTCGACCCTACTGACTGATAGTTTCAGCGTGAATTTCAACGTAAAGTGTTAGTTACCATTGTACGTGGCGCCGGCACAGCTGAATTACCCTCTCGGTCCTCTTCCTTTGCCCTTTTACTTTCATCGCGTTTTTCCTTACATGAGCAATAGCTTGTTTGTGTTTAGCATAGTCACTGCAATGCTTAGAAAACATAGCCATGTTCAAAGGTTACAGTTACCACTTACCATCAGGTGAGCTGTTTGCTTGTTTGCCATAAGCCAAGGTTGCAAAAACATAAATACATAAATTTGGTTACTCCGACACTAATATTTCATTTCGATATAAAATTACGTTCAGGGTTACCCTTGCTCAATCGCTGTAAGTATAAAACTTGCACTACAAACAGTGAGTCACCAGCCGGCTCGCTTGGAAAACTCTTCAGCCGGTCACGTGACGACCTCGTGACGTCAGCGTGTGCGCAACGTGCGAACGCTATTGACACAAGACGTGATTATGCGCATTGTACTTTATTATTCATTATTGGTTACGGAATACGCTACTGGAATATTTCTATACAGAAAATAGTTATTTTCCCCTGTTTTTGTATTCTTATGTACCTATGCAAACGTAAGTTAGCCTTTTTCCCGGCAGGTACAAGTGGCTTACGCCCATTTCGCCAGCTATAATAATTCGCGTCGACTTAATGGGGAATGAGTTTATAACTAGGTACCTACGTACCTATATACGAACAATTCGTACTGGTAGTTATGCTTGCAAATACATAAATATGCCAACATTATTATATAGGTACTTATTTGTTTTTGACACACACACAAATTGAAAGGTTTGTGGCTAAATTCGTGTCCGGCGGGTACACGGGCAAAATTAAGAATGTTTGAAGAATGTAACTATAGTATAAAAATAAAATCAAAAGTTTTAAATTCAGTATTTTAACTCGATACGTTACACCTCACAAACTAACATACATATAATAATGTAAACTAATTACTAACACAAGTGCATTAGTTTACGAAGGCGTCATACTGGTACGAGTATTACGTGTGCGGTGACCTTCAACTGAAACGCGTTTGTACAATACCATATGGACAAAACTTTTATATTCGGAAAGTTTTAAGATGATGAGTCGGCACCCGTTCCTTGATGAATGACTTTAGAGGCCCTAGACAAGTAGCAAATAATTCTATTCTATGAGCGTGCAATATTGAGAGTATTAACGCGCTGCCGACCCTGAGTAACCCTTTTTTAAAGAACTCTATTCATTTTGTAATCTCATATGGAAAAGGAAAACACTAAGAAATTTGAATTATAATAAATAAATAAAAAAATATCGCAAAGAGCGAAGTGCAGACATTGTAAGGTAAAATATAAGGCGGTAAATAAATTGTCCTACCTGATTATAAGCAATTACCATTGCCGCACTGCTATAACAGGTCCATTGCCGCCCCTAAAAGTAGCACACAAGTTGACATTTCAAGTGAAAGTTATTTTTGTCCAGCATATTCCTGAGCGTGTGACAAAGTAGACTAGGCACATTCTATGTAGAATACAAATAGGTACTTGCGTATTTTACAGTTTTGCGTACCTTATATATTATTCACATAAAATTGTTGCTTAGATTTGCAACAATATAAATAAAAAAAATATTATGTTTAATTGCCTTTTAACGGACGGGGTATATGAAAGGATGCAAGAGAGAATATAAGACGGAATATTGCAATACTAACAATAAAATTATATCATCACTACGATGAGTCCGGATCCGCTGTCATCCGTTGATTGCCAGACATTTACGAAGTCGTCGGTCCTCCTTGCAAGGAGTAACTGCATACCTAGATATCAACAATAATAAACTCATCTTTATCTAGATAATGACAAAAATAAATACAAAAATAAAAGCTGCCTAAAGATAAGTACTTACTGTAGTCGGCAACTTCCAAACCCAAGGACATCACTGGTTGTCGACCCGGCGCAAAACCTACTTGATTATGTGCTCCTATTTTAAAACAACGGTAATGTTTTAGTACTGGAATGTTAGGACATCCGCAGTGCGTACGTAGAAAACGACTCATTAGACCCTGTACAAGCGAATAGTCCGATATCCCCGTACTTACGTTTCACCTGCTGACATTACGTACTTATGATTAAAATATTAGTCTACTAGGCTTATAGTCGACGTGTATCCAGTGGTTTTATATGGGTATCACACTGACACGGATCGACAGTATCTATATAAATGTTGCTACGAGTTCTTAGAGAGTTTACTGCGATTTGGTCGGTGCTACTCAAAGCGCCTAAAACAATATTCACTTTGAGCTTGACTAAAATATACAGGCTTGTATTTGAGGTGAGATTTCGCATCAGCATTTACGAAGTGTACCAAAATGTCCTCTTTGTAAGAAGGGTAGATAGTAAACTGAATTAGTAATTGACACAGGTGTAGAATTTATAGTCGAATTACTGTGGTCGTGGTAGATTGAAATCACATATAATATTTAAATGAGCTGTGGCGTATTCCACCAAATAACACCTTTATAAATTGTAACTTGAGTAAAGTTAGGTAAAGTATTATTTCCTTTATTTAAATTAATTCTCAAAATTACATTTTTAAATATAAGTATATAAAAAAAAACCCATTTAAAAATATTAAATTGGAGACCCGCCGGCATCGGGTACAGGGACCAAGCTACCGGCGGTTAGGGCTCCAGAGATGGGAACCTACTCACAATGCGGGCCGTGTCAAGAAACACCGCCTTCTGCATCTGGCCCTTGACCCAACCAGCCAACGCGAGCCTCTTAATAAGTTAATCGAGGCTTTTAGTCCATTCACTGTAACCACTATCGGAACAATGATCGCCGAATCAACATCCCACATGTCAACAACCTCGCGAGCTAAATCCAAATACTTGATCTTTTTGTCTTTTTCAGCTTTCACGAGATTATCATCATGAGGGATGGTGACGTTGACAATCATTACAAGGCGCTCTAATCGATCTATCACCACTATGTCAGGCTTATTGGCAACAACAGTCCTGTCAGTGATGATAGATCGAACCCAGTACAATGTCGCACGACCATTCTCGAGAACCGGCTCAGGTTTGTACCTGTAGTAAGGCACTTCGGCGTCCACAAGTTTGTACCGCAAAGCAAGTTGCTGGTGGATGATCCGGGCCACTTGGTTATGTCTGTGCAAGTACTCACCGTTAGGAAGACGCGAACAGCCAGAAACAATATGCCTGAGAGACTCACCTCGGCGATGACATGCACGACATATGTCGATAGTGCCGTCCCTCAAGATATATTTCCGGTGTTATTTGTCTTGATAACTTCATCAGAAATTGCACAAACAAACCCTTCAGTTTCTCCGAAAAGATCACCGAAGCGTAGCCAGGCCACGGAAGCAGTTCGGTCCACATCTGGACCGTGTAAAGCTCGGTAGAACCTGCCGTGGAGCTCCTTGCTCTGCCATACCACCCGACGGTCGTCGGCGCCAAGCATATCTCGCGATTATGAAGGGTTTTGGCATTTAAAAGACTGCGACCACCACACTTTCGCGGGATATACAACCTAATGACAGACGAACGTGGATGATGCATTCAGGATGAAGTCAGCAATGTACGGACTCTCCTGTCCAGGGCATCGAACTCAGTCTGAGTCCACCTAAGTATGCCGAAAGAGTACATAAGGAGTGGCATGATCCAACCATTACAGGTACGTACTTTGTTGCCACCAGATAATAAACTATTTAGTACTTTTTTAAGGCGGCCAATAAAACGGTTCTGTAATTTCCATTTATTTATTTATAATCAGAACGACAAAATTACAGTCAATTACACTGATTACACAGTAAAAACTTAAAATATATAAAATAACAACTTTTGCTCTGACGTCTCACAATACCTCATACATTCCGACAAGATCAACTTCCATTCATCAGCAAACAGATCCAGCCCATGACTTGATGTCAGCAGAGCGTTGAGCCCCTTTAACATACGCGGTACTGGAGACATGTAATGCGCAACCGTGCGACAGCTTGGTACCGCAAACAAAGGATGCTACCTGGCTCTGTTGTAATTATCGGGCACAAAAAATTGACACAGCTCGGCATGTAAATCAGGTGCATCAATAGCTCCATGTAGAATTTTACATGCAGTCAAAAGTTGATCGAATGACCGTCTTACCTATAGCGAATTGTAGCCCAAGTAACTCAACAAAAAGTTTGTTGGATACATAAATGGGTAATAACCGTATTTACGTTTATAGAGGTACCGTAAAAATGCCTTTTGAACTTTTTCCAACATCAATGCATACAATTTTTCATGTGGGTTCCATAAAGTAGAACTACACTCAAGTTTACTCCGCACAAGCGTGCTAAAAAGAAGAGTGATAACTTGGTGGTTGTTAAACTCACGACAGTTTCGAAGAACAAAACCAAGTCGGCGAAATGATTCCTTGGCTATAAATATAATGTGTTCATTTATACCTAAAGCTTGCGACATACCTAGGTACTTATAGGTGTCAGTTACGAGAATCTATCTAAGCTGAATAGAATCAGAGAGTCGAATGCCCTCAGATTCTACTATGCCACCACGCTTTACATGCATGACTGCACATTTGTCTACACCGAACTCCATTCTGATCGAGTTACTAAAGTTTTCTGTTACCTTTAGTAAACCTTTCAGCTGGATATCATTAGGCGCAATTAGTTTCAGATCATCCATGTACAACAGGTGGGATATGACTTGAATACCTCTACGTAACCTGTAGCCTAATTCTGAACCCTCTAGCAATGTACTGAGAGGATTCAGAGTCAGGGAAAAAAATAGGGGACTCAGGCTGTCACCCTGGAATATGCGCCGCCTAATCCATATTTTTTTATTATTTTTTTTTTTTTATTGCCTACAGTGGCAGACGAGCCAACAGCCCACCTGATGGTAAGTGGAAACTGTCGCTCATAGACTTCTGCAATGCCAGGGGCTCTGCGAAGCCGCTGCCTACCGTGATATTAATGCTCTCTTTAAACCTCGTTTGAAGAAGGACATGTCATAGCGCTCGGGAAACACCGCAGCTGGTAGTTCGTTCCAGAGCCTGCACGTACGTGGGAGAAATGAACGCTGAAAACGAACCGTGCTAGACGAGATCGTGTCTAGGTAGTATGGATGAACTTTGCTGCGATGTCGAGTAGTGCGATGATAGAAAGGAGACGATGGCACCAAGTCAAACAGTTCCTCAGAGCACTCCCCGTTGAACATACGATAGAGCACGCATAGAGAGCCAAAGTCCCTCAGCTGCTCCAGTGACTCCAATTTGTCTGTGAGATTGGGATCATCGACGATTCGAACAGCTCGCCGTTGGAGGGAGTCAAGTGGGTCGAGCTGGTATTTGGGGGCTCCTGCCCACAGGTGAGAACAGTACTCCACGTGCGGTCGGACTTGTGCTTTGTATAGCACAAGCCGTTGAGATGACGTAAAGTACCGTCTGGCTCTGTTCAGGACGCCCAGCTTTTTGCTCGCCAGTTTGGCTTTGTCTTCCAAATGACTCCCAAATTGGACCTTGCTGGATATTTGAACGCCGAGGATCCCAATGTCATCGGAGATACGGAGAGAAACTCCTTGGAACTGAGGCGCCATAACAAAAGGGTCCTTCTTCGCAGTGAACGCGCATACTTGTGTCTTCGTGGGGTTGAAATGAACTAAGTTCTTCTCACCCCATTCGAGAGCCCGCCCGAGAGAGCCCTCAACTTCAGACACAAGTTGTAACCGTCTCTCATGCACGGAGCTCCGAGAGACATTCTGTTGGCTAGTGTAGCGCGCGTCACCCGTGCTGTCATCTGCATAGCAATGCATGTTCTCAATGGTTAACATGTCATTGATATGCAGAATAAACAGCGTTGGGGAAAGCACTGAGCCTTGTGGTACGCCAGCATTAACAATCATGGTATCGGAGCAAGCACCATCAACAACGACCCTAATGCTCCGACCATCCAGAAAGCTGGCGATCCATCTGCAGAGTCCCTCGGGGATTCCATAGGATGGTAGCTTCGATAGAAATGCTTTGTTCCAGACCCTGTCAAACGCCTTGGCAATATCAAGGCTGACAGCCAGAGCTTCACCCTTGCCCTCCAAGGCCCAACGGTGTGTGAGGTACACGAGAAGATCACCAGCTGACCGACCGTTACGGAAACCGTACTGGCGGTCGCTTATCAGCTGGTGCTCCTCAAGGTACCTCAGGAGTTGGGAGTTGATAACTCGTTCCAGAACCTTGGACAGCAAGGATGTTATCGCTATCGGTCTGTAGTTTGACGGGTCCGACCGGTCACCCTTTTTAGGGATCGGGTGGACGTTAGCTACCTTCCACGAAGATGGAACCCTATTAGCGGTATATGAGAGACGATAAAGGCGCGTTAAAACGGGAGTCAACTCAGGGGCGCACGTCTTCAGAACCACTGCGGGGACGCCATCTGGTCCACTCGACTTGTTGACATCTAGGAGCCTGAGCTCTCGCCTGACCGCGCGTTGAGTGATGCGGATTTCCGGCATTGAGCTTTCACACCGCGAGATGTTGGGTGGTGTGACTCCCCCGTCGTCTAGAGTCGAGTTCGAGGCAAAGAATTGGCCTAAAGTGTCAGCCTTTTCCTTTGCACTATGGACCAGTATGTCGTCTTGTTTGCGCAGTGGTGGGAGATTGGACGAGCAGAAGTTGCCTTGGGCAGCCTTGGCGAGAGACCAGAATGCATGGCTCCCTGAAGGATAGCTTTCTAGCCTCTCGCCAATTCTGGCAACGTGTTCTGCTTTGGCCTCAGCGATAACCTTCTTGTTGAATCTGGAAGCGGCATTGAACTTACGCTCCTCTTCCCTGACCCGCGGGTCCTGGCGTTGCCTAGCACTGTTCCAGGCCCTATATGCGGACTGCTTTAGGTGCGTCGCCTGCCTGCAGGTTTTGTTAAACCAGGGGCGACTGCGACCGCCGACCGGGATTTTTGCGTTGGGGATGAATAATTCCATCCTCTGAAGCACCGTATCGGTAATGCAGTCCGCACATGTGTCGGGATTTCCGGAGGAGAAGCAAAGCCGCTTCCATGGGTAGGACGCGAAAAATTCACGAAGCCCATCCCAATCTACTCAGCTATATCGCCAGACTCTGCGAGACCCGGTTGCCGAAGAGCGATCGGGTCTCACAACAGGGGCTTTACTATGGATAAGGCAGTGGTCAGATGATCCGAGTGGAGCATCGACCACTACCCCATAGCCGTTTGGGTGAGTAGTCAGCAGAAGATCCAACAAAGAAGGTTCATGACCCTCTACGTCTGGAATGCGGGTGGGCTGCATTACCAGTTGAGAGAGGCCATAGGCCGAGGCCATATTGAAGACAGTTCTGCCCGGGAGGTCAGTGGTCCGGGACCCCAGCCATTCTTTATGGTGAACGTTGAATTCACCGTTAGGTAAGAACCTGGATAGGTAAGAACTGTTTCCCATTGCCGCATACATGCCTTCAAAAAGGTGCGTATAGTAGCATCTACTTTATAGAGTTCTGCACCCTTAGGAGCCATGAATGCGGCACGGAATCGAATGCCTTTTTATAATCTATCCAGCATGCCGACAAGTTCTTTCGGTTTCGGCGTACCTGTTAGCTAATGGCCGTATCGATTAGGAGGTGCTCCTTAGTACCACGGGCTCCTCCCTTATCTCCTTTCTTATCCTCCTTTCTGAGAGATAGACATTATCGAATTTGTTCAACGTGATTATTAATTTTGACTCTCAGAATAGACGTAAGTAATTTGTAGACCGATGGTAAGCATGTGATCGGTCTATAATTACTGGGATCCGTGGTGGTACCGGTCTTATGGAGCAGGTGAGTAATTCCAGTAGTTAGAAACTCGGGTAGCGTTCCGGATTCTAAAGCGGACTGAAACTGAGATGCCAAACGAACATGTGAGTTTCGTAGCCATCTCAACTAAAAATTATGCAATCCGTCAGGTCCTGGAGATTTCCAATTAGTCATGGAACGGACTGTATTTGCGACATCATCGGCTGTGATGACTACGTGAGCCATTTCTGTAATTTTCTCACATGCTCGATTAACATCCCGCATCCAGTCCTCCTCGACATGATCAACGGGCACCGACCAGATGCTACTCCAGAATTCTTTTGTGGCAGTAGTGTCCGGCAGTTGACCGTTAGACCCACCGTTGATCGGTTGCTTCCAGTTTCTGTATACCAACCTTTGACCGTTCTGGAACATGCGATTTACGGTATATCGGTCCACGCGTTTTCGATATCAGCCGATTCGGTTTGCCCATGCACAGATCTTCTGCTTTAGTAAGTCAATGCGCTCTGTGACCCTAGACAAATAGTCACCACGATTAATATCCATCCCAGAGAATGCCTGGTTCACAAAGCGCATCACTTTCGGGAGAGTATTGCCCGTCCTAAAGCAGATTAGCTTGCCCATAAGCACCCTTGCCTCAGCGATGCGCCGCTCAATCCTGATCTGCCAAGCCGGTGTACTTGCCTTTTGCTGTACACGGCCAGCTGTTGGTAATTTTACTCCCGCTAGCCGACTTGTCGCGGCAGCTGCACAATACAGGATTCAAGGGTACTTACCAGCACCATATTTTTTAAAGTATTATTATTATTACTTTACTTATTACCTTACCTAATTTAACAAATCTAAGTGGCATTTCTCTATGTGCTCTTTAAAACTTATGAAGACTAACCCCCAGTTTCTGAAAGGCTGATCAACGAAAAATTAACTAATCACCTGTTAAATCTCATGCAAAGTACCAATTGGGTTACTAAAAGTACGAATATTTAGTTTAATTTGATCTAATTAGATACTAACTAGATCAAATTAAACTAATTATCCATGATTTTAGCATGGTTTCAGGTACTTCACATAAGATTTAACAGTTGATTAGTAAATTATTCGTTGATCAGGCTTTCAGAAACTGGGGGTCTGACTATGTTTCTAAGCTCATTTAGTGTTGTATTAATACCCTACCGTAATTAATGCATCTCTATAGTACCGTGCGTTCACTATAGTCAACTCTGTACTGAAAACAAATTCAACAGTCATTATAAGCCGCAACAAAAAAAAAAAAGTACCCACCAAAATGATTAACGCCGACATTTTCAAGCAATATTCTTACACGGTACATTTCTTTATTTATTTCCTGTTACAAGTTACTTAAGGGTGGACCTAATGATGTATTGCCGTAATATATGGCGATTAACTTGCAGTTTCTGACCGGCCCCTACAGTGCAAGTGCAAGGATACTGGTAAATGAATGCTGGTTTTGCACGCGATCGTATTTTGTATGGGATTAAGTGGTTCCATTTGTGATGGATCTCTTTTGTGGTTGTAATAGTGTAGTAATCTACAGACACAGAAAACAAATTAAAATTAAAAACTAAACTTATTTCTTTTTATTGTAATAATGTGAAATTATTTTATTTGAACCTTCTAACGTATATAATAAATAACTTCGCTATAAGACTTCTGTGTAACAATCTATATAATTTCAATAGTACGAGTACATTGTTTCAATATAATTTGTCTTTGTATGGAATAAAAATGTACAGCAGTAAATTGCGAAACATTTTATATATATAAATTGCGAAAATTTACTCTTTTTATATTTTATTATTACAAAAATATCATATAGGTTCGAAAAAATGATACATCTCGTATTCCAAAGGGTTTTCATTTATAAGAGAGAGACAAAAAACATATTACCTTACCTTGAGAAATCAGGCCTGAATTGCACAGTAATCATTTACATAGTTGATTGTCAACTCGTACCTTAAAATAAACTATTTAACGATTAAAAAGAATGGAAAGAAAGAAACAAAGAAATTAAATTTTAATGGACACAAAAAACTTGATATTAACAAAAGTGCCTATTAGGCATCAACTCAGCATATGCTACAGGGAACCACAGCGCTGATTTTCAGCGGAAGTCTGAATAGTAGAAAAAAAAACGCATACAAATTAATCAATACTGTCATTACAAATTACCGAATTGCACATTGTAGGTGAGCAGGGGTGCCCGAAAATCACTCATACTTTCCTGCATAACCTTCGGGGTTAACTTTTTCTTCTGTCCAACGTCAACGAATAAAAAGTATTCAGTTTTCAATTAACGATATAGAGATTTTCCACATCGCCGCTTGTGATCCGAACCAGCTGTAATGGAGCGAAAAAAACCTCTTGACTTTTGCGCACTGAAATTACTTTTTTTGTGTGTAGTGCGTTGAGTTTAATTCAATTGAAACCGATCGCACGCCTCATAACTCGAGTGAACCTATTACCCAACCTTTACTGGTTTGAAAAATAAGTGTGGATTTTGTTTTGAAAACCATAATCTAATATATAAAATTCTCGTGTCACGGTGTACGTTATTGAACTCCTCCGAAACGGCTCGACCGATTTTCGTGAAATTTTGTATGCATATCGGCTAGGGTTGAGAATCGGACAACATCTATATTTCATCTCCCTAAATGTTACGGGTGGTCTGAAAAGGGATGAAAACGATTGTATGGATCTTCTTCATAGTTTTGAAATTTTGTTTTGGAATACTTCTAATTTTTTTTTTACTGGGGTGGATTTGGAGGGACGGAATTAGGGATGAAATATTATATGGAAAGATATTTGCTTTTGAAGTTAGCGACTTGAAAATTGAAAAGAGGGGGAAGGGAGGGGGGTGAAAGAGAAGGGTGGGGTAGGGAAGAAGAAGTGAGGGGTAGTGCGGAGGAAGTGAGGGGGAAGTGAGGGTAAAGCGAGGGGGAAGTGAGGGGGTAGTGAGGGTAAAGCGAGGGGAAGTGAGGGGGTAGTCAGGGGAAAATGAGAAGGAAGTGTGTGGGGAGTATGGGGCAAGGTAGGGGAAGGGAGATGTAAGTGAGAAGGAAGCAAGGGAGAAATGAGGGAGGAGCCAGGGAAAGGGAGAGTGAAATGACGGGGAAAGGAGAGAAGCGGAATGGGAGGAGTGGGGAAGAAGGGAGAGGGGAATAGGGGAAAGTAGTGAAAAGTTTACGGGGGATATCTGTAGGTAGGTGAAAGAGGGTTTGTAGAATGGGAGATATAATTCATTTTTTTGTTGTGTTTGTTATTGTCAGGAGAAGGTTCTGTGAAAAAGTAGGTAATAATTAAGACAGGACAACGTCTGTCGGGTCCGCTAGTTATCATATACTATTTTACAAATAATTCACGTTATCGTAAACACGTGTGCTCATAAAACAAAAATATTCAATTAAAACTTTGAAAACTTACTCTTTTGAGAAAGAATAGGCAGAGTTATGTAACAACTCTGTTTCGTCAGCTGTGTTAGGTCTCATATACTTGGGGTACGCGATACCATTAATCGGTCACAATACAAGACTTACTTTTCCCAACCCAGAGGTCGAACCGAGACCCCTGTGTGGCAGTCTTTACATAATATCTCTGAGTTATCTATTTGTCGTATGGGTCTTTTAACTAAGTCAATAGAATAAGTTTTAAACCACATCTAGACTATATTACTACACATGAGTTATTTAATGTATAACTCTGTCTGTGCTTTCATTATTAATTCAGTATAGTTTATGAGCCATCTAGATCCTAAGATCATTTGCATTTACGACCCAGACATGCGTTTACTGAATACGAAATTTAAATCTCATTTTAATTTTTCCACCCTTAAACGGTTTTAATTTGCGGAATACTTAAATGTTCCTGATGGGAATGTTTCGCCTATTAGAAAATTTTATGTGTTCACCATTTTAATTATAATTATTTAAACAATAATTTTAATAAAGCAAGTAAATAATAATAACGCACCTTTTATTAGAAATGATTTATTCAGTTGTTGAAAAGAAAACACCTTTTCTTTATTACTATTTGATTACACTGCGTTCCTAAACAAAAACGTTGTAACTAACACAAGTTTTAGGAATGTAAATCATAAGTTATGTTCATTACAGTTCTTCCTTAGTAAAGCAGTAGTAGGTAAGTACAGACGACAGTAAGTATTGTTTTATAACAATACTTACTGTCGTCTGTACTAAAGACTGACCATATGAACAAACAGTCTGTTGTTATCAACAGACTGTTTGTTCATATGGTCAGTCTTTAGTAATAACAATTATATTGAGGTAGGTTTGCAAACCTTTTAATTGTTTTAGCATAGACTTTTCTATTGTAATTTTTAATAATTGTGACTCAAACTTGGTTTCAATTGGTACTCAAAATTAGTAATTTATAGAAATGTGGTATATATCTACAAGTATAGTCGATGGCGAGACTATCATTGAAGTATATTAAATTTGCATATGTAGATAGTATAAACAAAACCGTAATCCTACACCAATCTACTTCATACAGGTATACCTTCCCACTCAACAAACAACCAATTATCCCTTCAGACGATAAAAAAACCACCTCGACGTACTAAAAATATCACACATTAAACTCATCGTACCCCAGGCTAATCCTCAAAACCTTTCACCTTAATGACCGGGGTAACCCCGGATCAATCTGTTTCTACGTAGAGCACACGAGAGCTCGCGTGTTGCGAAGCTAGTCCATCTTGGTAATGGCTCTGGGGACTGACACGCAAGAAATTGCGAATGTCATTTAAAACTGATTTTGATTAATTGATTTGAATATATAGGTATATTTTTTTATAATTATAGGTATTACAAATAAGATCTCAAGTGTTTAAAAGCCCGATTTCTTACTCGTCTTACTCGTAGTATTAGAAATTAGGACTAAGATGTACTTTATATTTAGGGTAAATTCAGAGGGGCCCGTTTGATTTGAGACTTAAACGACTTTACCTATAATATAATAATACCTGTGTAAGAACGCGATACCTGTCATAAAGACTTCCATAATTCAAAAGGCAAAGTTCCCCAAATCTCAGAGGCTTGGTGACCTAAAAACGTTTTATACAGTTGACTTGCTTTACGTCTCTGATTTGCATATCGTGAATACTTCTAGCAAGTTTTATAAATGAAGTTCTTTGACGCCAGTTAAACTATAAACGTTTTAATTGTTAGACCCTAGACGGTAAACTTGTTGATTTATTAGGTACTAACTTGTTTAGAATAGTTAGTTTTAACATCCTATTTTTCTTAGCTTCAATATCCGCTAATTTATTGTGATAAATAAGGCGAAAATCACTTACACTTTAAAACTGAGAGGTAAAGATTTAGCGATTTAGATGAGTGCATGCAAATTTGGATCTTATGATCGTTGACCGAAACAGTACATTTACTGTTTATAGATTGCAGCTTATGGGTGTTTTTCTTATTTTATACCATTTAACCATATATCGCTGCTTGACCGACTCCGCCTAACAACATACATTAATCCCGTTTGACTGCATATTTTATATGGTCTACGGGTTAACGTTACGATCGATACGATTGTTCGTTTCCCAATTAAGACAGATATTTATGTAATTTACTAATATTTGTTTGAGATTGGAAAAGTATTGTATATGTATGTATTTTGTGTCCATAATTGTCAGTCCTGTAAAAGAGAAAAGATTTTTGTTCGTATTACGAGAGTTACCCTTTCAAGATGGAGATAAAATTATGCCACGTTATTGCAGAACCAAAATTAGAGAAGACATCCATACGCTAAGGACACGCTCTTTAAAAAGTTCATAAATAACAATAAGCGTTTTTTTATTAAACCATAAGGTTCAATGAACAGTGACAGTGCATGTCAATTGTTGAATTGACAATAATTTCAATTCAATAATTGACATGCACGCAGAAAATCAAACAAACTTGATGGTCGATGGATGGTGTTCTTGGTTAGCACGTGTGTTTAGAATATTTGTTGTTTTTTTTTTGTTTTTTGAACGATTGTTATAACTTTTGTGACTTGTTTTTGTGTGCCGTCCTTGTGTTTGTAATCAGGTTTGTATTGTTTGTGTTCCTATCCTTTTTTTAAAGATGGATAAGAATAAACCTCCTGATCCTGAACCCCCAGACATTTCAAACCCTTTATCCCCTACCTTACTATCCCAACCGACTGCACTATCGCAATTTGCTGATGTTGTTTGTAGCATTACAGAGATGGATGTATCGCAGCATATTTCACGTAAACGCCCTAGTGATGAAAATATTGTGACACCCACCCCCCCAAGTAAACAACAAAAAAGCCAAATTGGCCGTGTCAGATATTCAGCTATCGACAAATCACCCTATATCGTCCATGTATCCCGTATTGAGTCCCAACCCAATGCAGGCTCCACCCTACACCCAGTTAGTTTTGGAAAATTTTTGTTGCATAACAACATCGCAAACATTATCAAAGGTGGAGTTAATAGAGTAGGTAGAAACCGTGTGTCCGTAGAGTTTGCCACCCCTCAGGATGCTAACTCATTCCTTGTTAATGCTTTACTCCCCAAACATGGCTATACAGCCTCAATCCCCACATACAACATTACAAAAATGGGAGTTGTGACTGGTGTCCCTTCTGATCTTACAGAGGAGGAAGCCTTAACCTATTTGTCTGTGCCTTCAGGATGTGGACATATTCTTAAAGTTCGCCGTTTAAATAGAAAAATTCAGAAAGACGGGGGTCATGAGTGGAAACCTACTGAAACTTGCGTCATCACCTTTGATGGCCAAGTCTTACCCAAACGTGTCTACTGCTGTTACACATCTCTTCCTGTTGAGCAATACATTTACCCAACAATTCAATGTCGCAAATGTTGTAGGTTTGGTCATGTGGCAAATATCTGTAGGTCTAAACCTCGCTGCAGTAAGTGTGGCCACGATCACCCTGGTGATGGTTGTAGCATTTCTGAGGGCGAGGCTTTTTGTGTGCTTTGTTCGGGGAATCACTTTGCTAATAGCAGGTCATGCCCTGAGCATGTTAGGCAGAAGGCTATTAAGACCTTTATGGCTGAGAAATCTATCCCTTATGCTGAGGCTACCAAAATGATTCCATCAGTTTCTCGCAATTACGCTAATGCCACTAAATCACCTATTTCTCAGTCATACCGTAAGACTATTACTCTTAAGCCCAAGTCTCACGCACCGCTTTCTCCATCATATGATAAAGCTGCTCATCAGCACATAATTAATACCCCCCAACCTTCACAGCCTAATGGCTGCGCTCTTAATTCTAGCAATCTCTCAGTGGATAATACTACCTCTTTTCTTGAACTCTTAATAAAACTTTTACCTACTATAATTTCTACTTCTAGTTTTCAATCACCGTCCAACGCTGCCGATCAACTTATTTCTATACTCACTCAAATTAAAAATGGCGGCTCGCCAAGTATTTCTCCAGTGGAATGTGAGGAGCGTGTGGCATAAGAAACACGACCTCATATTTCTATTAAATAAATACAAGCCCCTGGCTTGTTCCATAGCTGAGACTTGGCTCATCCCAAGTCTCAGCTTCCGCATACCACATCATAATATTCTTAGATGTGACAGATCTGATGGCTATGGAGGGTCAGCCCTCTTTGTCAACAATCGTGTTCCTCTTGTTCCCATATCTTTTTCCTCACTTACTGGTGATATGAGTATTGTAGCTGGTATAGTTGAAGGTACCACAGTGTTCTCAATATATATTGCTCACCCCCATCATGATTTTCTTGATATTTTAAAAAATATTATTTCAAATATTCATGGACCAATTTTGGTCATGGGCGATTTTAACTGTCACCATTACAGGTGGGGGTCTGAACGATGTGATTCCTTTGGTGTTGCTCTGGTTGAGATCTTGGATGATCTTAATCTCTGTATTTTAAATAATGGCTGCCCAACAAGAAGATCCCCTCCCGGACAGCAAAAAAGCTGTGTTGATTTATCGTTTTGTTCGGTTGAGTTAGCGGCTTCAACTCATTGGGAATGTACAACATTGTCGCATGGTAGTGACCATTATCCTATTGTTATATCCATAGTTAATAAGACTTATTTGGAAAAAACCTCCCCTCCACTTTTGAAACATAATTTATCCAAACCAGATTGGCCCAAGTTTTGCTCATTACTTGAGGACAAAATTGACAGCCTTCCAAATTTAAATTTTAACTTCGATCCTGCGGGTCACTGCCATGCTAAAAGCTGTTATGAAGGATTTGTTGCCGCTGTAACCTCTAGTGCAGATTCATGCTTTCCTTTAAAAAATAGTGCCCGTAGTAAAATTCCATCTCCTCCATGGTGGGATCAAGATTGCACCTCGGCGATAAAGCAAAGGAATGAGGCTGAAAAGCGATATAATACAGAGATGAACACTCAAAACTTACTAGCTTATTTACAAGTTAATGCCAGGACCAAACGCCTCCTCCGCAAAAAGAAACGGGCTGGTTGGATTAATTTTTGTACTTCTCTATCTCCGTCTACACCAGTTTCAGTTGTTTGGAAAAACATTAACAGGTTTAGGCACGGTTGCTCCCCATTGACCTCCTCGCCAATGACTAGGGAAACAGCTGAATTCTTTTTTGATAAATTAGCTCCTCCTTATGTCCCACTTTCTTCGGAACATTTTAATGTGCTCGTGCATAATGTTTCTGATAATCCCTTGGATGCTCCATTTACCTTAGAGGAATTGAATTCGGTACTCAGATATGTCCGGGACTCAGCCCCCGGCATTGATGGTGTTCCATATTCTTTTATTGCGCATTCTGGAAATAAGGCTAAACTTTATTTCCTTAATATTATTAATTTCTGCTATAACTATGGTTGGGTTCCAGAGCAGTGGAAAACACAGATCATTATACCCTTATTGAAACCAGGCAAACATGTTGATGATCCAAAAGGCTATAGACCAATTGCTCTATCTTCTGTTTTAGCCAAATTACTGGAACACCTTATCAAGAACCGTCTAGAATGGATAGTCGAATCGAGGGATTTACTGCCGAAACACCAATATGGTTTCAGGAAAGGCCTTAGTACAATGGATAGTGTCGGTGTTTTAGTCGCGGACATACGTTTAGCGTTTTCCAAAAACGAGTCTGTCGTTGCCGCCTTCCTAGACATTTCTTCTGCATACGATAACGTTCTTCTTCCCCTTCTCAGGCAGAAAATGCAACAGCTGAGTCTTCCGGTTAAGATGATCGAATGCATATGTAGACTGCTTTCCTCTCGTTCTTTGTTTCTGAGAGTTCAGGGCGAAAATTTTGCTAAAAGGCAAACTTGGAGGGGTCTCCCCCAGGGCTCTGTCCTCAGCCCTCTTCTTTATAATATATATACTGCTGATATTGGACTTTGTCTAAACACCAATTGTCACATTTTACAGTACGCAGATGACTTAGCATTGTATGTGACAGATCTCTCTATTGTCGATGCTGCGTCATCACTCTGCCTCTCTCTGGACTCTTTGAATCATTGGCTTTTAAGCCATGGCCTCTCGTTATCCGCCCCAAAAAGTACAGCAGTTATTTTCTCTCGAAAGAGACTCATTCCTGAAGTTTCAGTGGGTATTTTAGGAAATAATATTCCTTTGGCTAGCAAAGTAAAGTTTTTAGGAGTTTTCCTTGATTCAAAATTAACAGGTAAACCCCACTTAAACTTTTTAATTAGTAAATGCGAGCGCATTATTTCTATTTTAAAAGTCCTGGCTGGTGTTTGGTGGGGTGCCCACCCATATACCATGAAATTGGTCTATAACGCCTTAGTTCGTAGTGTGTTAGACTATGGTACGTTTCATTTAGTCCCATGCAATAAAGACGCTTTGGCTGGACTAGATAGGGTTCAGTCTAAGTGTCTTCGGATCATCTCTGGTTGTATGAAGTCCTCCCCCGTTAACGCATTGCAGGTCGAGTGTGCCGAACCCCCCCTAGCCCTAAGGCGCCAGTATCTGGCTTCCCGTTTTATGTCTAAAGTAATATGTAGATCTACCCATCCCCTTAAAAGAACCTTAAACCAGTTAGATGCCTTATGCAGAGGCTCAATTTACTGGAAAAATAAAGAAATTCCCTTAATCGTAAAATCTTTTCGTCAACACCAAAATTTAGTATGTCCTATCGTTCAGTACCCCAGAGTTCCCATTTTTAACTTCGCCTATGAAGTTTTATGTTTCATCCCAAAAATTGTCTTTGACATTGGGATATCCAAACATTCCCTCACAGCGAATTCGACCTTCAATGCGGTGGTGAGCGAACGTTGGAATGGTTTCCAATTATTTTTTACCGATGCTTCTAAGTTAACTAATTCTATTTCTATTATACTGGAGCGGCTGTGTATTACAAAAGCTCTAGTATTATTTTAAAATATAAATGCCTTAAGGAGTCGTCTGTATTTACTGGTGAATGTGTGGCTATATTGGAAGCATGCCTTTTCATTGAATCACACACCAATATTGAGAATGCCGTTATATTTACTGATTCTCTTAGCTGCCTGCAAACCTTAATCCAGAATCCCTTTAAAGGTAAATTGTGTAGCCCCCTTATCTTAAAAATTAAAAGTTCATTACTGTCATGTGCTCGCAATCAGAAGAATGTGCAGTTAGTTTGGATACCTAGTCATTGTGGCATTGAAGGTAATGAATATGTTGATACTTTGGCTAAAGACGCTTGTTCATCTGTATTGGCGGATCTCAGACATAACTCTCATCAGTGTTACGACCTATTGAACCTCCCAAAATTGACTCTTCAGTGTTCATGGCAGGAGCAATGGAATGTTTCTAGCAGGAAGAAAGGTAGTTTTTTCTATGCAGTACAACCGTCAATAAAACCGAAACCTTGGTTTTTTAACTATAAAAAAGTTTCTAAAACTGTAATATCTGTCCTTTGTAGAATTCGCTTAGGTTTTTGTTGTACTCCCGTCTTTTTGAATAAAATTCGAGTCCGTGACTCCTCTCTCTGTGAGTGCGGATTGGCAGAGGGGACTTTGGAACACATATTTTTTGAATGTCCTAGTAATGTTACTTCTCTCAATTTATATAGTCGTCTTCCTAAATTTAAAATTCCCCTTCCTATTAATTTCCCTTCTTTACTAACATATTCCTCTCCAGATTTGTTTGTGGCGCTTATGACCTTCATCCGCCACAATAGTATAAAATTATGAGTCTAGTTTATGTGGGTGTGGTATACGTATACCTGTATGTGTTTTAACATAATATAATATTTATGTAGATATAATTATTCTATTTGTTTGTTTGTTTCAGTCCCGCACTAACCCAACAAGCTCTACTACATCGTGTCCAACTGTTATAATAAAAATAAAATCAATCATGTTTTTACTTTTTGTCTGATTTTTGCGCCTTACCACACTTGCTACTCCTTGTCACTTTGACATTGGCAGAATTGTCGACATCGGCATTGCTTGCCATCGTACAAAAATAGAATAGAATAGAATAGACATGCACGCAAATAAAGAACGTACCTATATACCATTTACATCATAATAAATAAGCTCTTTCTCTTCTCAATCGTTCTTTGTGCCAATAATAAATTGTCAAATTGTTGTCGTCAATTGAAACTTGATAATTTGTTCAATGGTACTACAAACATATACATACGTGGAATATTCGAGAATGTATTGCACAAGGCTCTCATCGGCATCACATACTAAAACAATATACTGACACGGAACGAAGCCTTACACGGTTGTAACAACAAGACTGTCGTGTTTACGGGTCATAGTTTAGAGTACTTGGCATCGATCAAGTATTAGCATCTGTATTAAATCGTTCCTTTGAGAATATTTTGTATTAATATTAGTATTACACGCTTAAGATACTGAAGAAAACTGGTTGTCTGTCAATTTACTATAGTTGTAACAAAACAAGAAGCTATCTTCGTTAGTATGAAAATGAAAATCATAATTAACAATAATCCACATAAGCTTAATATTCTGAAGAATTATTCCTGTTTCTTTCTTTATACTCTTTGAGTGTCCAAAATTTGTCAGTCCCTGAGGAAAAACATAAAATATATTGTCGGTTGCCGGTTCACTAAGTAAATAATTTTTAATACTTCACATTGATTTTTCCAATTACTTTGTACTGATTAGACGAACATTGCCAATGAGGGTTTTCTAAAATGGTGCCGGTGACGAGGTGGCAGCACTGAGGCGTCAGGTCCAGGCACATTTTAAAGCGCATTCAATCTTTGCTAGATAACTGTAACGGTTCTATTGATTTTAAACTGTGAATGAATTTTGAATTATGATTTAAATTTTTTGTGAATGGAAGACCTTTCATCTAAGTGGCGCCAATTGGTAGTGAAAAATTTCCTAAATACATTCATTTTAGAGAAACTAGCCACTAAGTTGACTGCTTAAATTATAGGTAGATGTCCGAACACATTATAGCTATTTTAAATCAAATAACCACATACGATACATTTCATTTGAATATTAAAACTCGATACGACCGGCTTTTTGACGTTTACATAGCAATGTTTAAAGTAACATAAACTCTAATACATAATTTACTTATATACTTACAATATAAATGCAAATTTTGTAATTAAATAGTATGTAGTAGTGTTATGATATAGTAACGCCGCAGACCGATTAATCAACATTGAGTGATTAATATTATCGCACTCAGATGACCATCTGTTTATATTAATCATTGAAGTACGTTTTACATATTGGCCACTGTTCATTGTTTATCTGCAGTTGTGCTGTCATGAGCAGTTGACTAATGTTCTAGAATAAAAGTTACTACTACTGAATATAGAATATTGTGAATATAGGGACTTTACTATAACTAAGATTTAAGTTTAAAAATAAATCAATTTATTGAACTACTTATTTGTTATTTTCAAATTGAAAAACGCTTTTCTCCAAAGTTCCAATTTGTCTATTTATTGGTAGAGATACATTTCGTATTATACAAGAAGGAACATAATCATATTCTCCCACTGATTAAAATTTTACTTGTTTTATAAACGCTTATTCATACTAAATTTTCCTCTTTCGCATTGTGATCACATTGCAAAAAGCTTCCAAAAAAACGTAAACAGTTCCTGTTTCTCTGATCGAGCACGTCATAGCACGTCATAAATCTAGTTGATCCTCGCAAGATCAGCTTGCTACATGATGAATGGGCATTTTTACCAAAAATATCGCATGCAGAATCGCAGGGGAAGGCATGTACCGTATGATAATAGGATAAAATGTTAAAGAACACGTTGTTTTTACTCACGTTTACTTGTTTCATTGAGTTAATGGCTTCCATTATTATAAAAGAATACATGCTATGAAATTGTTTTTGGGTTTATTTTAATAGTTAGTTTTTTAAAAATCATCATCATTATATCCACTGTTACACGACCACTGCCTCCTCCAATTTTTACAACCTTGGCCAGTCGTGAGCCGCCCATATTTATGAATGAGGACAATTTATGGGTTGCTCGTCACCCTTATCAGGTTGTAAGGGGTCTGCCCACACTGCGTCTTCCGATTCGTGGTTACGAATTCTAGAACATAACTACCTCAACGGCCATCAGTTCTGCGAGCTATGTGTCCAGCCCATTTCACTTTAAAATATAAAATTGTGTTAATTATACATAATGTTATTGCTAAGTGTAGCATAAAACTAAGAACTAGATGAGTAACAAGTCCTTTATGACATGTCAACCATATTAGTGAAACAGGACGGACATGCTAAAGTCAAATTAAAAAAATACGAGTATATTATTCATACTAAGTTATAAAGTCATGTGTTCTGTGATCATTTTAAAGTACCACTTATACCAGGAATCATTATGACGCATTCTTACGGATAGGCACAGATTTTTCTGCAATGATTCTGGTTAAATGTAAATTATTTGATTCATAACCGTTCGTGGGAAATGTTTGAAAGGATGTTCATATTTATTATTAAGATGCCGTACCTATACCATATAAATAGGCAGTAATCCTGCTTTAAAGTTTGCATCATTTCATGATTTAAATTTTGATTAAATTTTAGCATATTATGAAAATATTACTTATCATAAATAAGTACCTATTAGTGTAGCTTTTTTTTTAAATTAGCCTACCAAAGTGACTTCACCCCGCCTGATGGTAAGCAGTCAGTGGAATCCAGAAGTGGAGGCCACCATACCAAAAGCCATCGTCTTATGCTGCTGGTATGGTGGCCTCCGCTATGGCAGCTGGGAATTAATAGGGGTAGAGGAAGGGAATGAGGGAGGTGAGGAAAGAAGAAAGGGGGTAATTGGGTCTCCGGCGCTCTCACTCACCGAACAAAACGCAGTAGTACGGATACTACTACTCTTACGCCGATCTTCTAGGAGAGGGTAGTACTTCCCCGGTCAATCCAATCCATTCATGCTGAAACCAGCGTCGATCTACTAAGAAATAAAAAAAATAGCTTCTGATGTTTTCTTTCGTTGTTTTAACTAGAAAACAAACCTTGTATCGTAGAGGACTTTAAATACAAAATTGCACCATTGATATTTTAAACTTAAATTTTCCTAATCAATATAAACTAATAGTTTGTACAATTACTACAAATCTTGACAGTAATTCGCACATTCCTTAAAATTGTTATATAATTTTACCTAAAACTGCGGTTGAAACACTATAGTACCAAATTTAACTATGTCTAAATGTATATTTTTATGTTACAGGTACGCATAACATTTATAACTTAGAAGGATTCTGTAAGTACCGAAGGTTACTGCAACCTTTAATGACGACTGTACCCAAGTAGTAAGTAGATAAATAAGGCTTCTTAGAAACATCTTGTGAGCAATCATGATTAGACAAGCTACTGGAACAAACCCTTCCTATTATAACTTTGCGATATGCAAATGTAATATCAAACTATTCCAGTTGGAAATGAGTCATTGTTTACGTCAATAAAACAACAATCACGTTCACGGTTCTCGATAGGGTCAAGGACATTATAGTTAACTAACAAAGAGTAATGTTGGTAACAAGTAATTTCATATTGACCAGAAAGTGTTTTCAAAAACAACTTATATTGAGTATAATTTTTACGTATCGCTTACATAAGCTGCGAGTTTAGATAATCAGTGCAAACGACAATATGCTTTTGTCTTATAAGCAGTATAATAAATCACCCAAATTACATAAGTGATAAAAATTAAAACTAGAAGTAGTACTAGTGTTTGTACGGTTTGTACAGAAAAACCGAAAAGAACCGCAACACAATGTAGAAATTTACAATTTATTTGTATATATACCGTTTAAACATGTCCTCACTCAGGTGCCACATGTGTATTAACATTAGTTTAAATTATCTTTGTAAATATTATGTACAAAATACATTACAAATTATATCACAGAAAATAAACACACTGACAGAACATTCAACATCTTAAGATCGTTTCTCATTAAGAGGTTGTACGCAATACCTAAAACAAATAAACAATCTTATAAACGTAATTCCCGCAACCTCCAGCTATATTTCGTCATCTCATTGAGGATACAATCACTGCTTTAAAAATAACTTTAAAATATTAATAACGGCTTTCCTGGAACGATCAATATTATGTAAAACAAAGGCATCGCTTATACCCGACGAACGAAGGCCGTCAAATGACTCACTGTGGTAAAATTGGGGCATTTCTGTTTCACATACACCTAGGTATGGTAATTGTGTCTGACTAATAATAGAACGTACAGCCATTATAGCGATAATATAGCTTTAGTGGTAGTTCTAAACCTTGAACTTTAATATGAGTCATATCTAAGTGTGAGATTGTAACTGTTGCTAATTTACTAGCGGATTAGGTATTTACTACGAATATTTATAGGATTAGCTTTTCTGTGACCTATGGTAATAAATTACAGTTTTAGTTGTATTGTATTTAGATGCGTGATTCATATTTGGTTAATATTTAGCTTCTCGTTTGAGAGTTGTAGTGAAAAACTGTTCACCGCACCTTATTTAGAGAATTTCTTTCTTTATTAGGCTTTTGTTTGTAGTTCATTTTTATTAACATTGCCTTGTTTAGCCTGTTTTATTTTTATAAAACATCTCACTGTTGACAATTAATATTTTATTAAAGTATTTAGCAGATAAAGAAGTAGTTAAATGAAAACTATTAACAGAATCAAAATGTTCGTTAATACTTGGACCGTGATGACTATTTATCCGTCAAGAATACAAATTTTTACAAGTATATGTTTTGTAATTAATTTCGCTATTTGTTCATTTATAAGAATATCATATACTTCAATACATAGCTTAGACTATTTGCATGTATATGAGGCTTGTAAGCCACGGCACGCAGCTGAAGCACGCACGACATAAAATAAATGATGTTTTGCAGTACACCTATAAGTACTCTACGGTTCAATAGCGTAAAACTATAGAGCTATTTTTCTTTATAATAAAATCAGTTTATATAACTAGCAAGTATATTGCCTTAAATACGTCAAAATGTTTATTCGAAATTAGATCTTATATTTTTGGAATTGGTTTATTTATTCGTTATCATACGTAGGTTTTGAAATTTTATGTGACCACATAAAATCCTAAAATCTTAAAAAAAGTGACTCCGTAATGTTATCATCGTCTAGGTGAATTCACACGTTACGAATAAAAATCAATCAATCAATTATTTTTCAATCTTTTCATTGACCTAAGTTTTAAAATGTACAAAAATTGGTAATCATATTGATTTTATAACATGATGACACACGTCTGTTACTGGATTTACTTTTAGTTACTAGGAAACGCACGGCAAGGGAAAATTGCAACGATTCAAAGGGTTATCCATATAAATAATAATGAAAAACACAACAATACAATAATTTATTTATTTCTTTATTTCTGACTCTTACATCGAACATTACAGGTAAAAACCTAATGCGTTAGTGAAGCATTTTGATAAAAACACTTAACACAATATAAACAAAACTATTAAAATTTACAGAAAACAAAACAATCACTTAACCCTATCGACAACTTATAGCTACCCAAAGAAAATTAACATTAATAACATTATTTAGGTATTACATGACACTTGCAGATTCACTTATACTAACAAACTAATACTACTCCATCCTATAGCATAATATATACAACAGTACCTTTGCGAGTTCACTGAACTGACACGTAAATATATCTAAACTATTCTGAATTTCGTTAATCGTATGAATTGCTCGCGTCAGAGGCGTTTTGGCCATTAGGTTGGTCCTAGCAGCTGGCACGGCCAGCAGTGGCGGGCGCCGACGCCTCCATACATACTCGTGACATTTCTATGTACTGTTATGTAACTAGTAACAAAAACATTTTGCACGATTCTTTAAGTTCTAAACTGTTAGGTTTTTACATATCATGCATAGAGTCGAATAATTTGCATGTTAATGAGGAGATTCGCGAAGTTATGTGAACGAAAATGTATGAAGAAAAGTTTACTTACGTAGCGCATTTACAAAAAGTTTTTTTGTGCTGGCCTAACTTTTTATATCTAAGCCTTTCAGTTGTATAGTACGTAAAAATATGCTGTAAGCAACATCATAGTCAAAAACATACACCAGCAAACTTCAAATTTCGACTAAAACCTTGACTATGTATTTTCACTAGCAAAGTCAAATAAATGTATTTACATTTTCTTAAACGAAGTGTCCAAGCTTCAAGGTAGACGGGGAACAAGATAAATACCGCTATCTTGACTTAATGGTTTTCTGTCTTCCTTTAGGGTTTCCATGGCATCAGAGTGAAAACGCACCGTCAGGTCAAACACTTTGATTTGTCTTCGTTACTTCGACATGTCCAGACTTGCGAACAGAATTTTGATCTTTGCAAACAATTTATTAAAATGAACTTGCGGTTACTGTTCCTATGATTCTATGTTAATCTTTTTTTCAACGTCTTAGTTCATCACATATTGTTATTATCTCTTATTTGGGGACATGATTATACACAGATCAGATTTAAAGTGTGACTTTTCTTTTAAACTCTTTTTCTTACTATTTTTCAACTCATTTGATTTATCGAATTTAAGAACTAGACTGAATAATATAAAATATGATTAACTTTAAAAGAAACTCTTTTTTTAAGAAAAAAAAACAGTTAATTATCTTGTTGATGAGACAAACAAAATAATTACATCGTTTGTTATATTTTATACACTGCAAGAAATACCTAACTACCAGTTTCTAGTAGATCACGATCGTCCCAAGTAGAATAGCTCAGGAAAGGCTTGCCTAGCAGTTTTTCTACTTAAATAATTATCACGATGGTCTTTTATTCTAATAATACCTACAATCTCCTTTCCACAGGACTCATACACATTATTACTGCATTAGCCTTAAATCAATATTCTGAATGTTCTATTCAGAACAGTGAACAGTTTACTAAGAATGTCAGCACAAAGAGCTAATTTTAATCTAACAAGATAATATTGGTAGCGCTGCTCATACCTACATGTGCAATGGCAACTATATTATATAGTATGCATCTAGATAATGATTAGATAATGCCTTTTGTGTATTGTAGCATGATTGATCTGTCTATTGTCCTGGAGAACTTGAATGTGCATACACAAGATTTTATCGCACGACATGTAATAGTGAATGACACCTTTGAGAGAAACAGATGACAAAAAGATTTTTTTAGAAAACTTCATTAAGGGATCAGTCCGAATGGACAGGACGTGAAAAGTCCGCCCTGCAGGAGACTGCAATCATAGTAACACTACTTACGTAGGCTGTGTCACGTTTCCGCTGGTCAGTAGTGGTTTATACGAAATCACAGTAAACACAGAAGAAAAGACACTACATTGACTAAGCATCGGCAGACAAGAGCATAAATCTGCTTTCTTACCAAAAATGTACGTACTAAAATATATTCGCACCCTTATGCCCCTAACAAATTACACTACTACACAAAGCAAATGTTGTTGTTAACGAAGTATTACTGAGGCTTGTACGTTTTACAATTAAAACAAAAAGGCAAGTAAATAAAAATCTCATGAAATAATACTAACCCTTACTAACCACTACAATAAAATGTCATTTGCGTTTTTGATAAATACTTAAACTATGAGCGCTGTGCTAACACAGAAAGTAGCCTTCTAAATTATGCAAAAATCTAATTTCGGTTCCAACATTCACGTTTATTTTTGGTCAGTTGCGACTGTGCTAAATCCTTTTTATAATACAAGAGGGTATTGTTTGCAGTAATGTATCCATGAATAAATATTCCTAAAGCATAACATACTCAAATATTTAACACTCTAAGCGCGCCACGCCACCTCGATAGCAGGCTATTTCCCTGTACTTGTTTTCTCGCGAACAACATTTATACACAAGACTTATGCGTACTAGGTGCAGGGTGCATTTTTCTGGCTTCTCTTATGCAAGAGCACAATTAAATATGTGCTTTAACATATAATGTTTTAGGATGAATTTCGTTTGTCTACCCGAAAACAAATAAGTCACCGTCGTCACCTGAGCAAACGTGCACCCCACAACAAGTTTATATCAATTTTCTGCCGAGTGCGTCTGGTGGAAAACACTTACCATGAATGTGAGCCTTTATGTTCTTTTAGAATAAAACAGTTTTATTTCTTATACAGTATTTTAAAAAGAAATTAAAAAGAGTTCAATGAGTTCCTGAGGCATCGCGAATGTTGAAAATATTTTTATTTATGGCTGTTTAAGGTTCTATAGTCATGAAATATAAATTCGGAACGAATGAACGCGTCCTCCGGTTCATTTAAAATCTCTCAGGTGTTTACGATGCTTTGAGGAAAGATAAAAGTTTGATGTTTTTGTTTGTGTACGTACACAAATATTATCATGTTTATAAAATATACGATAAGAAGATTATTTAACACCTGAGTCATTATTATAATAAACACTAGGTAGATACGGAATTTTCATGTTTTGCTGTATCATGCTAATATTATGAGGAAAATTTTACGTGATTCTTGAACGATTTACACAGCGAAAGGTTATCCGATAAGAATATTTAATAAGTGGATAGCTTATGACGTAATACCTCACCTATTTTATTAAAAAGGAAACAGTGAACTGTAATGTAAGCATTAACAGTATATTAAAGTGCATAGATTAGAGTACCTATTGGACTGAAATTGTACCAAGAAGTACCTACTGTCCAACCTGAAGAGTAGAGATCTCGTGTAATTTGTGAAGGCACAACATTTTCAGATTGTTCACATTCGGCATTTTTAAATCTATAATTTCAGGTTCCTTACTTAGTTTTCCATTGGTAGTTTCGGGATATGTAGCCAACACTTAACATGCTATGCCAGTAAACGCCATACTAGAGACACGATAGAAAATCTAGTGTATGGAGTCGCCAATTGACTGACGTACTAGTCTTGTGTGACCACATAAACACATTTAATTATTTTTTAAAAGAGCACAAACTGTTCCTTTAGGTAGACTCGACATTATTGCCTAGCACTCTACGTATTATTATACTCCCTTATGTACTTAGGCCGCTATTGAATAACTCTTTACGGCCTCATGTTTTACGACAATAGGAACAATTACACAAAGGTTACGTGAGTATATCACGGTTATGTGTTCACATAATTTGTATTGATTGGTCTCGACGTAGGTACACCAATTTGTTAAGTAAACACTTTTGGCAAGCTAAACGTAAACACGAATTTCTTATTATCTTACCCGAGAAAAACTTTTTCTATGTATTAAGGATGTTATTTGAAATATAGAAAATATCTATGAGTATAAATATTTATATATCCATGTGTATAAGTAAAAGTCGTAAATGGTGGCATCAAATTAACTCTGAACGCTGCAGATTATAATAAATACAAAATCACTATCAAGGAGATGTCCACTGACAAGATAGACTGACAATTTCATAAAAGCCATTGGATAACACTGGACGAATGAATTAGTGGGAGTAACTTATGCTCAAAGATTGGTAGACATTTGACAGTCAGTGTTGATGATAGAATTAGTCGATGCTTTATTTTTTTAGCTTCCACCATTTAAAAAAATAGATATATTATAGCAGCGATCAGTGCGTTGTCAATCCGTCATAAAAATAATTTTACTATAAACACTTGAAGAAATCAGCCTTAAATGAACATCAAATTAATACGTAAGTCTTGTCGTAAAACCACATTATTTATCTGGGCTACGCATAACTTGCGGCACTATGCAAAGAATAAGTGGCAGAATATGTTATCAATACTACACTAACTGTTTCATATTAATGTATTTCCGATTTATACTAACTTTGGAGTAAAATAATATGAAAATTCTTTCATTTTCAGTCTGAAGAGGACTAATGCACGGTATAGGCTCCTCCAGGAAGGAGGTGTTTGTCATAGTTATTGCATTTGGATCCATACTCTAAACCAAAGATCACACAGCCCAGTCGTTTGCCGTTATCAGTTTTCTGATTTTAACATTATTACATATAATAATACTAGCTGTGCCCCACGGCATTTTCATCGAAATCGGTTCAGCCATTTAGAGGGTGAGTTGTAACAAACATACACACTCACAAACTTTCGCATTTATAATATTAATGATATAATAATATATGGCATAAACGCATATCTACAAGAAACGAGACACGGAAAAAACACTTCTATAGTAGTATCACCCTTACTTTTAATATTATGGAATATTTTAGTTACTTAAGATATTAATGTAAAGGTACATCTATTATTATAATATGATCAAGTATCATCATATCAGCCACAAGACGTCCACTGCTGGACATAGGCCTCCCCCAATTTTCGCCACCGGTGTCGGTCGTTCGCCGCCCTCATCCATCGGTTGCCCGCCACCCTTATAAGGTCGTCGGTCCACCTTGTGAGGGGTCTGCCCACGCTGCGTCTTCCGGTTCGTGGTCGCCACTCTAGAACCTTTCTGCCCCAGCGGCCGTCAGTTCTGCGAGCTATGTGTCCTGCCCATTGCCACTTCAGAGAAGCGATTCTGCGAGCTACGTCGGCTACTTTGGTTCGCCTGCGGATTTCTTCGTTTCTCAAACGATCGCGCAGGGAGACGCCTAACATAGCCCGCTCCATCGACCTCTGAGCGACTTTGAGCCTTCGGATAAGACCCATAGTTAGCGACCACGTCTCTGCTCCGTATGTCATCACTGGCAACACACACTGGTCAAAGACCTTAGTCTTGAGACACTGCGGTAGTGCGGACGTGAAGATATGTTGTAGCTTCCCGAACGCTGCCCAGCCGAGCTGGATTCGACGAGTGACCTCTTTCTCGAAATCGGACTTACCTAATCGGACTGTTTGTCCCAGGTATATATACTCGGCAACGAATTCGAGCATCGAGCCTCCGACCGTGATAAGAGTGGGTGTAACATGGACATTGGTCATGACTTTAGTCTTGTCCATGTTCATTTATAGGCCCACTTGTCGAGAGACTCTACTGAGGTCATCAAGCATTGCACTGAGGTCCTCCACGGTCTCAGCCATGACCACGATATCGTCCGCGAATCGAAGGTGAGTGATGTACTCGCCGTTTATGTTGATGCCAAATCCATTCCAGGTCAGAAGCTTAAACATATCCTCCAGTGCAGCGGTGAACAGTTTCGGAGATATAACATCTCCCTGTCGTACTCCTCGCTGCAACTGGATAGGTCTTGAGCTCTGACCATTATTTCGTACTGACATGGTGGCGTTTTCATACAAACACTTCAGCACTTCGATATATCGATAGTCAATATGGCACCGTTGGAGGGACTGCAGCACGGCCCAGGTCTCGATCGAATCAAAGGCTTTCTCATAGTCCACAAACGCTAAGCATAGGAGCCGGTTATACTCTGTGGACTTATGTATAACCTGCCGCAGCGTGTGTATGTGGTCTATGGTACTAAAACCTTTTCGGAAACCGGCTTGTTCGGGAGGCTGGAAGTCGTCGAACCTGTTTGCGAGACGATTAGTGATGACTCTCAAGAACAGCTTATAGACGTGACTCAGGAGTGTGATAGGTCTGTAATTCTTCAGCAGGGTTTTATCGCCCTTCTTGAAGATCAGTTCCACCACACCCCTGTGCCATGATCAAGTATACCATATTATTATATTTAAAGTATATAATTGTTGTGTTTTATCCGTGTCTCTTTTCTTTTAAATGGCCTTACACCGATTCATGAATGAAATCTTGCTTCTCGCACTTTTTTTAATAGTTTCAATGAACAGCGAATTGTTTGTTAAATAAGAAACTGCCCTAATAAGGAGGTAGGTACTATAGCTTTCTGCGAATTTATTCTAAAGGAAGTATTGTACGAACAAACAAGCCCTGTCCTTGATTTGCAACTTTGCAAATTTGGGCACAATTCTTCTTCCGTATATTTTTTATGTTTGTGAAGCAAAGTAAGTAAACAATCTGTAAGTGTTACGTCGGCAAATTTCGTGAGCTCGCATTTTAAGAGAGACTTATGTTGGTGTTTATCATTGGTCGATTTTTGTTGAAGTATTTTCGAGTAGATACTTAGAACCAAGTGATACTTGTTCAATATTAATAGATAACTAAATATTTCTATAGACATTTTGTATGTGAATACATTATATTTTTATATTGTTTGTATTTTGTGTATACTCGGTTAAATAAATCAATTAGACATCATAGTGATGTAATAGAGGTAAGATGAAAAATCATAAGGTTTTTATTAGATTGGTGATGATATTTTAAAACAAATTTTCCTCTTGTGACAATAAGACACTGAATTAAAGTGCCTGATTTTGTAGATTCTATCGCAATTTGTATAGAACTGTGTTTTATTCGACATTTTCAATTGTACCGTTTCTTTTTATTATACTTTAGACTGATCTGCGCCATTCGGTCCAATACAAGTCTCGTTGCTTAGCCAAACAGTTGTAATTAAAATTCCGTTAGTACTTTTTGCGTCATGCTGGGTACAGATAGGAATAAAATGAACTCTGGTATTTCCAGACAATGCATTCCTTTCAGATGTTAGAAAGGCAAATTGAATAAGTTTCCCGTTGTTATATTTTAATGTATGAGTAATCTAGGCAACCAAAACTACACTGCTCTTCACATTACGATCAGTCTTCAAACACCACTATATTTAAGTTGTATTATATAGCGTAAGCATGATTCACCTTATAAGGAAACTGCCGATCGCTTACATAATGTTATATTTAAATTAATTAGTTTGTTTCAATGTTAATGTACTAGTTATCTGCATACATTACAAGTCAAGCAACATACATGAGTCATGTGTTAAGTAACGCGGTTCGATTACTATTTATTGACTACTATTTGTTTTTGAATTTTCTTCATAGTCTAGAGCACTTCAACCCTTGTGATCTTTTCGTTGTATACTGACTGCTAAGCAGAGGTCTTACAGAGATCCGATCCTTGGTCTGATAAAGGAATATTGGAGTTTCCTGTAATAACATTTTGCCCAATTTCTGGGATTGTGCTTGGCAAGTGGTAAAAGGCTTGCTTGCCTTGCTGCCTTACCTCCGCGGCTCTACACTCTAGTTGTCTACTTACTCTAGCTTGTCAGACTTGTGTACTTCACATTGGCGTAGTGCAATATTTTTTCTAGATTTCACGACTTTTATAAGCTACAGTCTAAGTTGCCCAATCAACGTCTATCTAGCCATTCGTTTATGCTATTATTAGTCCTGCTATTTTTGATGCAAATCACGTAGGCACTCTGGGTATACCAGAATACAAAGTATACTTTGTATTCTTAAGAAACAGATTTTAAACGAATTCTCGAAATAAATATTTGTGAATCACATAAATTTTTAGCGTAACAGTAGTAGCGAGGCCGTCACCGCAATAACCGCTAGACAATACGTGCCGTCACGTACACAGTATATACAAAGTATTGAAAGCCTAAGAACCAATTGTATAAATAACGAGATTTACGAATGATGCATAATCTAGTACTTAGCAGAAAAAAATATCGTGAGAAGCTTTGGAGTAATTTGGATAATAGGACGATTGACGTTGGCTTTTGGAATGATGTCCACTACTCCTGGACTCCACTGAGTCTACTGACTGCTTCCCTTCAGACAGTGCAGTTATGTGAAAGGCTAAAAAAATGTTTAGTTCACCTAAAGCAAACATGGTCATAATTCCTGCTCAGAATGAGAAGAGACCTTAGCTCTACAATTGTAGATTAGCTAGTTCTTTACTTTTTGGAAGTTTAGATTTTAAATTATCAATAATTTAGGTAAATATTTTTACTTTTCTATACAGTGTCTCAACAAAACTTAAGAAAGAAAAATATTTAAACAATTCACTTGATTAACAATGAAGTCTTCGTCATTAGTGGATATTACAACGATTAAATGTTCGTCATTCAACTTGCCGCTTGTCGCTCTCGGCGCATCTAAATTATTATCATTAACTTTAGGGTTCTCTGTGTCGTATTTTATTTTATATTGATTTACGTTTAAACAAGGTAAAATACTTTATTTTGTTAATTTTTAATAGCGATTTAATACTAATAATAACTGCAAATATTAAAATTATTATTATACAAATATAAAATAATAATTTGGGTTGCCGGTAATTTTGATAGTAGGAGTCTAAATAAATAATTTCGTGACCTCAATAATTTTGAAACGAAAGTATTTTTAATTTAATGTTACGTGTATATAAATCACATTTACGATATTAACTGTGATATAACATAATCATTTGAATCTAAAATTAAATTAAAAGTATAAAAATAATACAAAAGTATTAGGCACACTCTTGTCGTTTGTATAGTGCCATTACAGCGACGATTATACGCAAGTGGCCGTTAAAGCAATTGAAACTTTTTGCGTCTGTTGCAGCCATATTTAAAAGGTACAGTACACAAAAGTATGCAGGAAAACGATTACACAACCCTTCCTTATAGGGTTGTTCGGTTCCTGCAGTTTTGGTTTTTTGTTTGGCAATAGACAGCTGCAAAAATGTAAGTGAAAATTTTAAAGCCAAAACTGTCATGCAATAAATTTATGGGAGTAAAAGGAAGCATTTTTGAAACACATTAGTACTTAATGGTAAAAATTAATGCTGTAATAGTTTTAAATAAAAGTATTAGTGCTAGTGGCACATTATTTAGATATTGTTATAGTTAGAACTATTACAGGTTTTGTGTTCGAGCTTTTAGATTTCACTCATAAAAATTACCTATGTTGGAAATTGGTTTTTTTGACTACTTTAAAAATACGTAAAAATACGTAACTATACATTAAACAGAAAAAAATAATAATATCTTTTTCGTCATAATTACATCATGTTTAAATAATGTTGGCTAACCAAAGCTTTTCGTAGAAAAACTAATTCGCACGTATCCGTTTATTTAGTCATCCAACTAAACCACCATAAGAATTCTAGGAATCTAAATTAGTAAGTTTAACTGGCAACAGTGGCAACTAACGTCATCAGTATTCTACCTTAGCTAACTGGTTGATTTACTGACACCTTAGTTAGATCAAATAAGCACCAGAAATTTACGCATGAAGGGTCTACTTACAAACGCCAGAAATAAGGAGAGTGTAAAAGTGGAAATTGGCATTTCTAAAAAACCAAATTGTTGTTGTTGGATTTTCTTTCGATATTTTGGAAGTGATTTACAGGTATCTACGTAGTAGAGGTAGGCAAATAAGAGCAAATAACTTTAATTCTTCGGTTGAAGTCAGAAATTTGACAACCCTAATAAATGCGAGAGAAAATACTTCTAGTGCCAATTCTACACGTGATGACTCCAGGAGGATTCGATACTTATATGAAGATAATAATAAAAGCACTGTCTGTATTCTGGCTGTAAAGAAAAATAGTAATTATTAATTTCTAATTAATTATATGAAGGTTATTAAACATGATCAGCTAATTACCAATCAAACTTTATACTTTATACTTTTGAATAGGAAGTCATCGCAGCCGTGCCAGTTTAAAGCGAACTGGCATGGGTGCGATGATTTACTATTTAAAAGTATTTGAACCTCATGATATAAAACATCATAAACCAATGTATTTTCAATTTTATTATTATTTCAAATTAAAATTTATAACAAATAATACAGAAATAATGCAGCCTGCACAAAAAAGCTATGTCTGCACTAGTTAACACGACAGAGGCTGGATTACAACGAAAATAAAATATATTTTCGTGCAAACAGTTTTCAGCAATTTAGCAACCGTGTCGTCGCCGTGTGTCGACCAATTTCATTCCCTTCTATGTTCGTCGGCGTCGTAGGTAACAAGCAAGCGTTAATTGAAAATGGTATTTTTGCCGTCTAATCCGGCCCTGTTCGCAATAATCGATTTGGTGGCTCTTAATACGTTGTGGTGTTAATCGGATTGATTATAATTATTGGATTTAGTATCGGGATTGGGTTTTGTAGAGGTATAAAATGAATCTTTTGCGTGACTCATTGCTGTTCTGTGGGGATGTATAACAAACATTTAAGCTATTATGGTCATTATGCCTAGTTGCTTGATCTTTATATTTTTGCATAAGCCATGATTACTAACAAAAGAAGGTTAAAAGGTAGCCTTTGATTCCTCAAACATTTGAGTGTGAAGTACCTACTTCACAGCACTTAAACGAAAGCTTCGCAGAACATTTTATTAGTACCAATGAAATCATTCGCTTGAATAATTTTAAGATGAGTTTAGCATACGAGGTTCAGAAGAGCTATAAAGCAAGTTTTTGCCGAAATTACCTTCCTCGTATATTCACGTGGCTTTTAAATTAAGTGGCTCTATAGGGGTTTCTGTTAATGAGTAAATTAAACAAAGTATTTATTATCCACCGACCTTCCAAATGTCTACGAAATAGGAAGGAGATATAAATTATTAAAAAACACATCACGGCAAAGTTGCATTCGAAATATTATCTAGTGGCGTACTTAATAAAATCAAAGATCAAATAATTTTAAATTTGATCTTTGATTTTTACCTGAATACAAAACTGTTAAAAAATTATTGGTAACCTGATAAACGTGTTTCATTTATGGCAATAGGTAAACGAAGCTGATCTTATGATAGGAGCTAACGTAACTGCTAAACGTGATGATTAACTGGTGAATGAGCGTGATTAACCCCTTACTGCATAGATTATAGACATAAAAATCACAGTAAAAATGTTAAGGGAAAAGAGGTATCGAGAGATGCTTTTTTACACTTACTTAGAAGACCCAATATCAAAAAATAAATAGTTCACTTGTGATATTGCAGATAGATATCTAAAAAATAGTCCATTTACAGCTGACTTCAACCACTCAGCTTAATTAAATTTCTCGTTACATAACTAGCACGGTTATAAATTAAACTGACTGTATCCAGTTGTTCTTTTACTGCCTTCATGTTTTAAGATTTTTTATATTGCTTAAGTAAATTTACAAGAGAAATTAATAGATCGAAGTTTATTAATCCTGAATTGCTCATAAAAATAAAGTCACTGTAAGAGTTCGTCAGAAAGACGTTAAAGAGATTGATATAGGACTCACTCTAAAAACTCTTTCTTTTATTGTTTTGAGCCGACCTTGTCCATTAGTTGACAGCTACCTTTACTAAATTCATGGCCTACGTTATGGAAAGTCAGCCCATACTGCAATTTTCGGTTCGTGCTGGCCACTCCAATAGTAAATCTATACATATAATAAAAATGTAACGAATCGCTGTCTGAACATGAAAAATATACGAGAAGAATATTATTGGAACCTTTATTAACGCAAATAGCACTCAAAACAATGATTGTTACAATTTTTGTCTGTTTGTCTGTGCGTTTGTTTACGCTAATCTCAGAAACGGCTTAACCGATTTGGATATAGTTTTCACTAATACATTGTGGTAAGCTTCACTTAACATTTAGTGTCTTTTCTAAAGAATCACATCGAACATTTGTTAATTTACAACGAAACCTGATTTTACCAGGCTGCGGATTAGGTGATAGTGTTTTTATTCCTCGGATTCCTTTCATTCCAAACAATTTTCCGTTTAGTTTTAAACGAGTCCAGTTTTCAGTGAGCCTATGTTTCGCGATGACAATTAATAAAGCCCAAGTTCAGACACTAAAAATTGTGGGTGTGGGTCTAAGTATTAGCTGTTTTTCGCACGATCAGCTATATGTAGCTCTGTCACGTGTTAGCAATCCTAGCAGTCTACATGCTTTGATCCTCGATAGTTATACGTCTAATATCGTATATAGAGAAGCATTAATGTAAAGTATTTTTGTTAAATACCCAAACGACGATGTTTATAATCCAAAATAAACCAAAAGATATATACACAAAATGCTGCCCAAATTCACTATTCCACGCGGACGAAGTCGCGGGCACAGCTTGTTCACTATAAATATTAAACTATTCTGATTATTTATTAGGATATTTCCGTGAAACTAGTTCAACAGTCATAGAAATTTTGATTATTGTGTTAATCAAAGTTAGCTTACTCTGTCAGATGTAATCCTATTAACAGTTGAGTAGTGTCTAGGCAGACTCAATTAGAACTAAAGCTATTATGTAAGTCAGTCAGGAGAGCGACGGTAATAAAGCACACACAGGTGGAACAGGAACCATAACATGGTCCAATCGTAACAGAGCCATTTATAATTTTTTATATAAGTAAAAACTTTTCGTTTTGAACTAAAGTTTCTCCGAAATAACCTATTTCGTTATTAAGTTTTAAGTGGTGTAAGTACAATTCAAATATGACTAATGAAAAGGTCTTGAAGACTTCTTGGTCATCCTGACACTTGTACATATTAAATAACGGTCTTTATAACATCTGAACATTATGCCACCTTGGACATTCTGACATTTGGGCGAACTTACCCCAGTTTCAAATACAAATAGTAAATATTTCACAAATACTATGATGATTTGATTGTTTTCATAATGCAAGTTAAGTTCACAACTACATACTATATATACTATGTAATAGGAACATATTATTAAAAAAAAAAACAAATAATTGGTATTGTACTTCAGTTAAACATACAATTCAATACATTACATGTATTACCTACGTGACGAGAAAAAGATGAAAATATTTATGTAAACTGGGGCCAAAATTCAACATAATTTGTCGGCTGCGAATCGCTAATAGGCAAAGATCCATTAAATGTTATAATATGTCAGATTGTTGTCAATTCACCTGCCACTCGTATATATCTCCAAATATATATGTATCTCCAATTGCATTATTTTTGTAGAAAGCCTTTGTCCAAATGGATGTATTTTGAAATTGAATTAGAAAATAACTTGCGTGGCATTTGCTATTTTTAGAGCACAGATTAACACCCAGCTGCTAGCATGCTTTTAGTTACTTCACTTGAGATTTAACAGGTGATTAGTTAATTTTTAGTTGATAAGCCTTTTAGGTGCAAATCTGTAATTATAGTACCTATAGTATAGGTAAATATTTTTGAACGTACTTATAAATGATTCTAACATAATTCGCAATTGAAAGTAGTTGACATATTATAACAAAGAACAACAAAATAAATAATTGAATCCGTCCATATTATAATCAGCATTAGCCTACTCATTGCTATTATATTCTTGAAAAGTGATCTGTAAACATGATTAAACAAAATATGTAATCAGAAATGACAACATTTTGTTCCCAGCATTACGTATATTCTGGAATTAGAATTTGTTTTCTCCCTATCCGATGACAAACAAATGCAAGAGCACGATATAACAGAATTTAAATGAATGTTGTGTTTTCAAGTAATTCAAAATTCGGTTCTACTTTACGTCTCAGAAAATGTTCACACAATGAAATTATGTACCCCTGGATATGACACAGAAAATTCAAGTGACATTCGTCACAATAAGTTTTTAAACAATGATACTTGCTGCAGATGAGATACCTACTTCATTTGTCAGTATCTAACACTCAGCGGTTTTCTCATAAGTACCAAATATTACGTGTTTTTGTACCAAAAAGATTCTCTCGAAAACTTGGCACGAAGTACTTATTGAAATTGACTTAACGTTGCTGTATTATTTGGAAAGTTTTACATAAGTTTGTGTCTGTATTTTCGTGTTTGTATTTATTATGAACCTAACTGCATTCCCTTTACTTAATATCTATATTTGTCTAATACATGTAGATGATATTAAGAACAGACAAGAGCTGCTTTTAATCCGCCAGGGTTCTTCGACACTTGAGATCTTTTATGATATACTTGTTATAGTCCAGGTTTCTTTGTAAAGTTTTCTTTTAACGTATACCAATAACGCTCAAAATAAACTTGGAATGTAAAACTTTGAAGTCATATTGGTACTTGTCCAATTCTGAACTACGAATTTCGTGAGTCATACATACTACACATTTTTGTTCTCGAAATTCTGCATCAAAAACCTGTTTACGTCATGTTTACAATAAAAGCGTTTGAACGATCCCTAATTTTGAGCACCTATGTTACGTGTTCCATGCGTGCTGACAAACAGCGAAGGGTTAACAGTCTGCTGCGTAACAGAGGGTGTTTGCAAAAGGTACATCATACGCAGAGTTAATATTAAAAACGAATGCAGGTGATGTTTTCTAAAGCGAAATGGGTGTTATATTTTTTCTTTATTTCTATTCGCCTCTTGTTGATGCAGGATATTTGAATAAACTTTTATTGAGATCCTTTCCGATAAATACGCTGTTTGGTTTATGTTATATTACTTGGTTTACTTTTAAATGTTTTTTCGTTACCATTTACGGATTAGTGCAACAAATCAAATCAAAATGAATTTGTTCATTTAGGTTAATTGAATTAATACTGAATGTTAAAAATTACAAAATGTCAGCCAATTAACTGACAGCTAGTTCGCTGACGTTAGAGTAAGGCCGTGAGAAGAACTGGCAAGAAACTCAGGCCACTCTTTTTAATCGCAGGTTTTTACAATTTTTTTAAGTTACAATTTCAAGTAGCATGCAAAGTGATGCAGGTAATACACTTAACTCAGTAAGTAATTACAGCTTTCTATGTTTTGAACAAAAAATAAAAAGTAAAATGTGTGCTTTACAGGCTGCCTTAATTTGCATATTGCTACAATAAGGTAAAGGAAACATATAAATGTTTTTATTATATAAACTGGTAATATTTTCTATAAGTATAAAGTAAGATTAAACTTAATTTACCACAGTAGTTTACAAAACATGAAAAATAAAAACTCAGTGCATGTCTAAACAATTTTGCAACGTTCAGTGAGTGACGGTATTTATTGGATATTTATATATAATATATATAATGTTGAAATATAAGTTATATACCAAATTTATAGTTAAAATGGATACATTTTAAATATAAACTATAGTGATTTTGAGTGAAAGTTTTTCGGTTACATTTTTCGTATCAATCGGAATTAGATATAATATTAACGAGGACATGTTAATGATTTTGATATTGAATTTATTACTATACTAGCTGTTGCCCGCGACTTCGTTCGCGTGAAAATTCAGATGGGTGTGCCTCTATGAGAATATTGCGTGCCTGATTTTATGGCAATCGTACATTGTATCAGTAATAAATATCAGTATTATCCATCTCTATGGTGAATCCAGTTTAAACCAGCTACCGCTAAAACTGACAAACCACTTTTACACAAACTTGCGGCTCTTATTTGCCCACTTAATAAGGGTGGCTTCTGAATATTAAAAAAAGAGTATCTTCTAGTAATTTGGTAATCCTACTATAAAAACTATAGAAGTTTCATACAAACTTTGCCTTCCCTTTATACCCCCTTAGGGGATGGATTTCGCAAAATTCCGTCTAAGTGAGCACCTATATCCTAATAGGAACGACCATGCAAAGTTTGAGATTCCTAGCACTTGTTGTTTCTGAGATTTCGTGATGAGTGAGTGAGTGACCTTTTGCTTTTATGTATATAGATAGCTTTTGCCCGCGGCTTCGCTCGCGTGAATATCGTTTTTTTGCCAATAGACATTTTATATTGTTTAAATACTGTTTTTCATACTATTTTTAATCTCCCATTCATACAAATCCTCTTTCACCTACCTAAAGATATCCCTCGTAAAAACAATATACAATACACAAAGGCAAATTTTCACTACAATAATTTTCCCCTTCCCCTTCTTCCCTATCGCTCTTTTTATCCACTCTCCACAGTTTCCTCTATTCTCTCCTCCCCTCCCCCTTCTCCTCTTCACCTATTTCAGCATCCCTTGCCCCTCCTCCAGCATCTCTTGCCCTTTCCTCCACTTCCCTCCCTTCCTATCGCTTCCTACCCCTTCCTCTCCCTTTTTCCACCATTCGAGAACTCCTTACTTTCCTCGTCCCTTCCCCCTCCCTTCCTCTCCCGTCTCCCTCACTTCCCCCTCACTTTCCCCTCATTCACCCTCACTCCGCCTCACTTTCCTCTCACTTCCCTCTCACTTCCCCATCACTTCCCCGTCACTTCTCCGTCACTTTTCCCTCACTTCCCCTCACTTTCCTCTCACTATCTTCTAACATTCCTCTCACTTTTCCCTCACTTCTCCCTATCTTTCCCCTGACTACCCCCTGACTTCTTCATGACTTTCCCCTCACTTCTCCCGCATTTCCCCCACACCTCCTCTTCACTTCCGCCTCACTTCCCCATCACTTACCTCTCACTTCCCCATCACTTCCCTCTCACTTTTCCCTCCCTTCCTCCTTTTCCTCCTTCCTTTCACTCCCTCCCCCTCCCTGCAAATTTCAAGTCGCTAGCTTCAAAAGCTAAAGATCTTTGTATAGAATAGTTCATCCCTAATTTCACCCCTCTAAATCTACTCCTGTTAAAATAAAATTATAAGGATATTTTTTATTTAAATAGAAGTATTCCAAAACAAAATTTCAAAACTGTAAGTTTTGAAACCCTTTTCACACACTTAGGAATTTAATTTAAAAAAATCCTTTTTTAGTACAACCACTAGGCATTTAGACAAACACACCCTCCAAATTTCAAGTCACTACGACCAGCAGTTAAGGCTGTGCGTTGTCTGTTAGTCAGTCAGTCAGTCAGGACAAAGCCTTATATAATATGTATGGATGTATGGGTGTATGGATGTATGGATTAGACGTATAGCCATCGGGGATCAAAGCATACAGGCTGCTAGGAATGCTAACACGTGATAGATCCACATAAAGCTGACCGTGCGAAAAACAGCTGATACTTAGATCCACACCCACAACTTTTAGTTGTGTCTGACCTTGGGCTTTATTAATTATCATCGCGAAACATAGGCTCACTGGAAACTGGACTAATTTAAAAATAAAAGGAAGATTCCGTAACCTGTTAAAGTCTCTGTTTCTATCAGGTTTCGTAGTAAATTAACAAATGTTCGACGTAATTCTTTAAATTGGCATAACTTTTTTATTTATGAACCGATTGACATGAAACAAACACTAAATGTTAAGTGAAGCTTACCACAATGTATTAATGAAAACTACATCTAAATCGGATAAGCCGTTTCTGAGATTAGCGTGAACAAACGCACAGACAAACAGACAAACAGACAAAAATTGTAACAATCATTGTTTTGGGTTCTATTTGCGTTGATAAAGGTCCCAATAGTTTTTTTTCTCATATATCTTCCATGTACAGACAGCGATCGGTTACATTTTTATTATATGTATAGATAATCGTTTCCGTCCACGGAATCACCAGAGGCCCATGAACAGAGTTGTATAAGAAATAATTTTTGCGGCTCTATAACGCATGTATATTTCCAAAATTAAAGTTTTGGTATAAAAAGATGTGTACCTAAATATGTGAAACAAATAAATCTAGTTACATTATTTCTACAAACTATACATCCATTTTCATTTCAACCATTATTGATGCATACACATACATTGTCTGCCAAAATATTATACCACCATACTATCTCTTGTTTGAGGACGTTTATCAAGTCCACAAATAACCTTTCATCATAACAGGCCATTTATTTACCTCTATTTATAACTCCATACAAATGGACGACAAGCTTTTCTGACGCGAAATAAATCAAGGCCTATACGCCGATAGCTGCGGCTCATCAAATTGATAAATGCATACAACACGAGGACTTTCAGACCTAGGGACGGTGTATAGACACAGCTATATGGTGCGGATGATATAAGTAAACGGCAGTTTTCCATGAATTTTTCATTATGTAGGAAAATTCTTATGTAGATGTGTTAGTTTATTTCAATGCACTACTCATAAATTATTTATACTAATATTATAAAAGCGAAAGTGACTCTGTCTGTCTGTCTGTTACGCTTTTACGATTAAACCACAGAACCAATTTGGATAAAATATAATCTAATTTTAAAATAAATAGTTAATTTTGGTATAGGGATATAATAGACCTTGGAGTTGGACATAGACATAGGCATTATTTTATTGTTAAAAAAAATATATGAGGTCGAATTGATTAACAACTTCCTTTTTTGAAGTCGGTTATAGATGGCTTGAATTGGTTGAAATAGGGGATGAAAGTTTTTTATGAAAAATGCGATATAACCGACATTCACGCGGGTGGAGCTGCTAGCAACAGCTAATATTTAATATATGAGTAGTGTATTTTTAATAGATAAACATTAGTTAAATAAATTAAAAGTACAGATTTACTTATTTTTCGCTTTAAAAATTCCCAATTCGATTTCAAAGACATCACAAACAAAGATACGTTCAAAATTTTGTAATAACTTTGGTCGAATACTTGCTTGAAAGTTTTTTCTACTATATAAGGTTACCTCAGTTCTTATTATTTTTATATCTCGTTTCATAAATGAGAAATTTTATTATTTTAAAACTTTAACCACTTAGTTTCTTTTGTCATCTATCTATTCATTAATTTAATTTTCTTTGTGAACTGGTGCTAAAACCAACTAACGATATTTTTAAAAGTAACAACTATTCATGACTTGGTAATGTGATATTTTGAAAAACTTTTCAATTTTAAATTATCAGTAATGGTTAAGGCTGCGGCATACGTGATGAGACGGATAATTTTAAAAATATCGTTTTACACTTAACGACGAAAGAGTATATGTCAAGGAGCCTCGGAGCCACGGGGCTGAGTGAACAAGACAGTGACCTTTCCGTCCCGTTCACGTACCGTCCGAGGTATTATCTCACTACGTATGCCACAGCCTTTAGTATAGAATACAGTTAATGGTTAACAGCTGTAAGAGAACCCCTGATATAAAACCACCATAGGTACTTTAAGTCGATGGTATCATAGAGATAATTTATCACAGTTTTATCTCGCGACTTTTTTCCTTACGACTAAGTGTTGGGGTAAATGTTAGTAAGTGGTGGTGATAAATTATTATACGGCTACAGTTTTATACTGTTGTGAATCTTAGAAGCGATCTCTGAGAGAAATTTAACACTATTCGCTTTTGAATCACATGTGACAGGGCAATATTTGTTTATTTATCTAGTTTACTGTTAATAAGTTTTTATGACTGTTTATTTTTATACTTATATTTTTTTAAGTACGCATATAATCTAACTACCAACCACGTTACGTACAGAAGTGGTAGATAAATGTTGAGTATAAGATAATAAACTAGTAGTTAAGGTACTCTTTTCTATACATGAGGTTGAACATTGAGGGCTTGAATTCGAGTAAGCGCTGCTATGTCATTTTGAATAACACGGATGTATGTTGATGTATGACAATATCGTGTGTAAACTTGGAGCTGTAACGACAGGTTCAACGGATAAACCTATTAAAACTAACAATACAATAACATAAAAAGTTGTATTAAATTGTAAGTAAAGTCAACATTACAAATTGCATTTATCTCGATACCAAGAAACCGTTTATTACGACAGGTGTCCTTAATTATTATAGCGACAATATGTCTGCGAGGTGAAAAATAATTATGCTGTAATCTTTACATTAAGCCTCGATATCAATATTTAAAAACATCTTATCTATCAAAATATTTTTCATTAAACTATTTATTGATATGAAATGATATCTATAATATATTACTTATAATTATTATGTACCTACTTTGCGATACTAAAGTACTTGTAACTCACGTATGCTATTTTTAGTTATGCCTTTTGTGACTATTACTATGTTAAAAACAAGTAAAACTATATAAAATAATTTGGTGCATTTTTAATTGCAATAAGCAACAATTTCTACAACGGAGTCATCATTCCGACTGTTTCAAACGAACAACTGATTGGAAAACCGTCGACAACTTTCAGAAATAATCCTGCTCTATATTTTTAGTTGTTTTTATGTATCTTTTAATGCAGCTATATTATACCTATTCTAGCACTGTTTCTCGAGTATCTAGTAAAAAAATAACTGCGGTTAAGTTTATGTTGCGGTATACAAAAACGTATAACGTTGAAATTAGTTTCTAAAATTATCTTTAAATAAAACTATGTACTAAATCAGAATTTTTCGCCTTAAAATCAGATGCAAATACAAAAACAACATTTGAAATAATGCAAAGCCAGAAAACAAAACGTCTGTTCGATCTTCGATAAAAATTAAACGAAAAGAGAAGTTTGCAGTTTGGCTTTTAAACCCTAAAGTCGAATATCTTCCATGTTTTATCAAAATATAGTACAATTATAAGGAATTTTATAAGCTTGTTGATTGCCGTTGACCTTACTGGTCTGATTGACAGATTTCCAAGAAAATATTTATCAAAGTTATATATTATTCCTTGTAGATATTTCTAAGGTTTTTCACTGTATTTATATTATTAATTTTATCAATAAATTATCTTATTTTGCAATGTCATTCTTGTAATTTTCATTAATACTCGTGTTTCATACCCCTTGCGTAGCTCATCTATAATATAAAAATGAATCGCTGAATGTGTTACTAAGCACAAATCTCGAGAGCAGCTGAACCGATATCGCTAATTCTGTTTTTATAATATTCTTTGAAGTACGACGATGGTTCTTACGGAGAAAAAAAACTTAAAAAATGCCTGTAAAAAAAACTACTTTTCTATATTCCCTTACAAAAGTATCTTTATTTATCATAAAAATGTCCACCCGTGCGATGCCGGGGCAGACCGTTAGTTTAATATTAAAATTAACATCGAAAAGATAATAAAATGCAATTATGATTTTATTCTTTAAAGTAGCCTATTTTTGTTAGCCTGCATTTACCGAATTTAGTTCGAATTGTATACGAAGACTAACCTGACGTATACTCTTGGAAACGTATTATGTTACTCAATACAGCGATTACAATTTTACTTCTATATCGATGAAAGAAGAAATAAAAGTATCTCAAATACTCGTTATTCAGTATTCATTCCAATATTACGTTCAATCCCGAGGTTAGCCTTCAGGGAATTTAAAGTATTCGAAGTCCGGTAAAGTCCAAGATTTCCATCAGGAGTTAGCTTGAAATTCGCCGTCTCGTTCCAAAAGTTGCGTACAGACTGAACTCAAATTCAAATTATTTTGTTTGATATTTTTCTAGTGAAGCTTAATCAATTCGGTCATATTTGAAAGCTGAGAAACCTTTACTAATAAAGTTTATTCCCATCCGAATTGCTTACCTAACCTTTTTCTCGGAAATTTGCTGAATTCCCAAACTTATTTTTTGTAGATAAAGTGAAGTATTTCTCAATAACATGTTTGGATAACAGCCACATTTGCTGAGCGGTGTTTGTTTCGTACTATTTACAAATACTATCACGTAGAAACAGATTATTCTCTATCACACAATAGACGTTCACTGTAAATGCAGCAAACCCATCGGTTGGTAGCAAGGGAATGCAACAAAAGAGTTCATTCTTATCTACTCACTACATTGTGCATCTGCAATACACTTGGAATTAAAAAACCATCCTTGGATGTTCGGAATTCCCTGAAGGGTTCTCGATGTCTGAGGTCGAGGGGCGCAGAGGCCGAGCGATTGAATGTGGTCAATGCGGAGAAGGGGGCTGGACATTCGCAGTTTAGAATGCTTCGCTGCGGTGCGATTAACTATGCTAGTGTTTAGGCACGGGTAATGAAAAGACTGACAAGGATTAATAGTCTAGAGGAAATCTTTTGTATCTGGAAACAAAAGATTCGACAATACTGAATTAGATTGATTGAAATGTTTAAATCAACCTCACAAAATAAAACTTTTAGGTTTTGATAGCAAGTCCAACAGCAAAACACTTTTATTCAAAGTCATGTTTACCATTCATTTAAAGGCGGATTTTAATATCAATTTTAAAATAATCAACAAGCAATGTAACGATTAACTAATTATGATATTACATAATGTAAAAGTAAATCCTGTTATCATAACACCTGATACCTCAATTCCTGCATACTTACAACACGTTGGGGAGACATACACTACACACACATAAATGAGATTCAAATCGGTTTTTCAAAAATTCATGGCTTGCCTCGACGCTTTTGAAAAATAATTCAAAAAAATTTATTGTTGCTATTTTGAATATGTTATACTGAATCGGGAAGCAAAAAACATTTCATTGTGTAAGGGCTCACCTTAATTCAAAGGGCACGTTTAGTTTCCTGTCTCAGCGAACACTGTCGAAATGTTAATTTACCGGAAATTAAAGTTGTTTCAACTTGTTACCCTTTGGACATGGCTTTTATCCTATATTTATGGCGTTTTCATGAATAAAACATGTGAATTTATTTATTTTTATTATAACAGTGCGTATTTTTTATTGGTGCAAGAAACATTTTTCTATTGAATGATCAAAATCTAGATTGATATTTTTTAGCCAAGGTTCATTGTGATGTATTTTATAGGAACGACTAAATAAAATGTGTTTTTGGCCACCAAACGTTCACGTAGTAGAATGTCAGCAAGATAATCATCATACTAACACCTTCAAAAATGAATTTTATTTCTTGCTCTTGCCACATCTTGTCATGAAACGTGTAAATCACCAACCTAACCAATTTTTGTCATGTAAATTTGTTTGTATGTATGTTTGTTACTACTGACCTCCGAAACGGCTCAACCGATTTCGATGAAATTTGGTGTGTACATATATTCGGTCTGGTTCCCGAGTTAAATTAATTAAAAACACACTATTTACCGCGCGGGCAAAGCCGTAGGGCGCAGCTAGTTAATAAATAAAAAAGATTATCAGAGGTTTCTCTTATATTGCAATTGTGCTGTTAAATTAATTAATTAAATCATTGTTTTTTTTTGTCTATCATTGATTACTATGCTAAATATAATATTTAATATCAGATACAGACATACATACAGATTACACTAAGACCTACGTCATGCTTGAGTAATCATACGCTGCATTTTGATTGGAGTTCTGAGTATAAGTCAAGATCACCTCATTTTATCGCTGTCTTTTGACTTTTAGACGATAATAATTATAATCTTATTTAAACTTTAAGATATCTCTTAAGTTATTAATTTTAATTGTATACGTTCCGATTGCCATAACAAATCAAATGACAAGTTTCGAATTGTGGTCAAAGTAAAGAAATCGCGCCAATATATTTCCAAAATACTAATTTATCCAGTTTCTAAAATATATTTTCTATCGTTTTTAAAATAAGGAAATAAAAATATTTGACTTAATTAATTAAAAACACAAATGAAATTCATTTACTTAAATTTCAATAGAAGTTTTTATTATAGATTCACAATTGACGGAAAACAATACGACAAATTTAATATAAACGACGAATAAAATCGTACATAACATACGATTATTTACATGGCAAACAAACATAGATAAATAATTCCATTATATATTAATACCCTTGTGGTCTCATAAACTAGTTTAATCCATTTGTGTCATTATCGAATCATGATGCAAGGTACGGTTCCAATACGTGTAATTAAATGAAGCATTCTTGTTACGTGGTCGCGGTTTTGTGGTCGGTAACAACTGTTGGTGCACACGCTTAGATTTGCACACACTGTCAAAATTTGTTCAGATATATTAATTTGAACTAATGCAATTTGAGTAATGAGTTCGGATTATTTCTAGTATAAAGCAAAATCGCTGTTATTTTCTGTTCGCTAACTTCTTTAAAACGTTACATATTTGGTACGGGTTTTACTATTATTCAGAGGGTTTGCAGTCAAGCGAATGATAATCATATTGAAAACCTATTTGAGAAATGTTCGCTTTTGTGAACTTTATTCTGTTTTCTTTGTATTTTTACGTGTTATCGGTGCTCATCAATCAACATCATCCGATTTCTAAACTAAATGTCAATACTAAATGCGTCAATCGTATCTTATCTTGTGTGTAATTCATTGATTGTGTCGAGTAGGTACTGTTTCCATGAGTCAATTCGATTGATTAATAAGTATTGATATTAAGTAATTTTCTTTTAGAAAGCTCCTCATATTATTAAAATAATTGAACATCCAATTTCGATTTCATATTTTCTGATTTTTGATATAAGTGACATTTTTCCAGTTAGAATGGCATTCGATTACAACCTGTATTATCTTTCTACTGGTCTTACTTTTCCTACCTTTTGTTTGCACAAGGTCCTCATAATTTTACTGTACTTGCATAAGACCACGGGCTCTTACCCGATTATAATTTAAGTAATCTACGGTTTTATTGGTTTACCCCTATAAACTATATTATCTGCCTTATCAACTACGTGACTCCATCTCATCTCCTTCAATGATAAACTTTATCTTTATTTAAATGCAATATTCATTGTATAAATAATAAAAATATAGATGCAACTTACCTGAATTTACTACAGTATTGAAAAGTACAATCAAAACCACCACCTCTTATAGCAGTATTATTTTAGTGTCACTTTGTGTTTTGTCTTTTTCTTTTGTACCATTAATACAAGGATAGAAATAAAGTAAGGGTATAATAACATTGCTATAAGAGGATGTGGTATGTAGCCCAAGGTCTCTTCTCATAGAACGTACTCGTATATTTATTAGAACAATCTTTAAATAGTATAAAGTGGATATTTTTTCTTTATATTTTCCCGCTAACTTCTCTTCCATGCAACGAATTTGGATACAGCTTTTTACTATCGTTTTAGTCAAGAATTTAGACGATTCATAATCATGTCGTATAAAGTTTAAAAATTCTCACGTGCAATAGTTTAAATTCCTTGTTTTCATCTAATATCAGGTATCGAAATTGCGAACTAGCTGACGAGCTTCACTACAGGGATAGTTAATTAAATTTTAGATCGACTAGTATTTCAGCTATATATGTCCGCCGACGCTCTGATCCCAGGTATAGGTTTCATCTATGGATTAGTTACATACACAATACTAAACATACCCACATACAATAGGTAAAGTGTACAGTGCTGGAACAAAACTGAAATTTGGTTTTCTTCGATTTTTTTTTATTATTTTGATAGTATTTTTGTTGAATAATCTAAGTAGTGTTCTATTAGCTTTTAGATGACATCATAGAGCATTAATATTTTTGACGACGAGAATACTAGTAGAAATACCTATATATGTTAGTTGTCAAAGAAGTTCATTTTGATATTGTAGACGTCTTAAATGGTATATTTAAGTGTCATCAATTCATCATCATCTGCATTTCAGCCTGCTGGTCATGAGTCATCATTATGAACATGAATATTACTATATGTATAATATTTTATTTTAACAATCACTTACAATTTTTCCTCATCAATTAATCTGAAACAATCATTTTTTGAAATATCATTCAATGCAGCTGTTTATTACAATCATAAATTCGTATTAAAGTCTAAATAGATATCAATTAGTATCTGATAGTTAATTTATTAAAAGATTAATTGAATTATTGCACAAAAGAGTTTCTTAGCTATTTTTAATATTACGTTGACTGATGTCTAATTATTTTTACATATTGTTACTCAAAAACTCAGAAGCAGTGTCTTCGAGCAGTGGAACTATAAATTATATCTTCATCAGCTTAAGAAGTAAACTTTGTTAGGCTGATGCTTAAGTGCCACAGAACATAAACTTCTCTTAAAGGAAAGTTTTTGCCATAGTTACCACGATTTAGTAACCGCATACCTACTACTTACTATATGGTGATAATGTTGCTCCCTGTCTTTACAGAAGAAAAGATTTATATTGTAAACTGAAGATCTCTTAGACAGTAATATAAAATAATTCTATGTAAATTTTAGTTAACATCATTTTGTATTCGCATTATAAATACCTGTTAGCTGCAAATTCGCTACCGAATCTGATTAAATTGTAATTTTCGTAACATTTTCCTTGTTTCGGTATTTATCTACGTATGATATTCTACTATTATCTAATTATTAAGTTATACAGTTTATGTAATTTATTTAACGATTATATGAGTCGTCACAATTTTTTTAAATCCGCTTTTGACCTTTGGGTGTTATGTTTTTGTCTCATATTTTGTTATAAAAATAATCTTAACGTTTTATGCAGTGGTAATGAGTAGGGGTTAGAATTTTGTATGTTTCTGCAAGCAATCATACAGCATAACAATAATATGAATATTTTAAGCAGGGCGGCGTGAAAAAGCATCTATTAAAGGCCTCCTAGTAGTTTGAAACGGTGGTTTAAGACAAGATGTCCACCACTCGTGGATCCCACTGACTTTTCACTTTGTAGTCACTTTCGTAGACCATAGGTGAAGAATCGAGTTTGCTCTTTATCATCATGCTACTTAATATACTTTAAACAATAAGTTACACTTCCCAGATTAATTAATTCAAAAAAGCCCGTCTAGTCTACATTAATATCAACAATTTAGTGCAAGTATATAGACGTCTTAACCTAATTCCGACCTCTGTAATCTGTAATAAGTTCTAGACAATTTTTTGCTGATTAATTCATTTCACGTATAAATCTAATGCAATGTGTAGGTATAGTTCTTGTAGTCTATAAATTATTCATATGAATATTTAAATACTATTTTTAACAATATACGCTAGTCGTCAAGTCATAATTTTCGTAACATTTTACCTTGTTCCGGGATTATTCACGTCATAACTGGATGTAAGTGGATTAATTTGGTTCAACTTGAACAAACGTGTGTACGGCGTCTAGTCTATACTATTATATAAAGCGGAAGAGTTTGTTTGTTTGAACGCGTTAATCTCAGGAACTATTAGACGGATTTGAAAAATTCTTTTTGCTTAGATAGTTCAGTTCTCGAGGAAGGTTATAGGCTATGTAACATCACGCTACTGGCAGTAAGCAAAGACGCGGGTGAAACCGCGCCGTGGAAAGCTAGTATATGTATAAAATCACTCCATTTCTTTCAATGGATCTTTACCTGCGTACTGAACCACGCAAGCCTAGTTACTCTGTCAAAGGTCTACGTCTACAGGCAAATGATAAACAGTGTTTTTATACACAGTATAATAACTTATATTTATTTAACGTGTTTACATCATGATAATTTAAGTAAGTTTAGTAGTATACATAGGTACTGCCGTAGTGTACGGATTACCACGCAGAGGATTCGGGTTCGATCCCCGGGTCGCTTAAAGTGATATTGGATGTTTTCTATCAAAAAATTCTCAGTACTAGCCCGGAGTCTGAAATTATGCCTGATAAATGGCAACAGGTTTGCCCCCCTGTTGAACCAAAATGGCGAAAATTGGGTGGTTGAACACCTCTGCATATCCCTTTGGGGATAAAAAAGCGTAAAACTATGTACGTATGTATTATACATTATAGTTGTCGGGTGTCATTGAAATTCAAATACCTGTTCAGTAATATTTTTGTTTACATACAATTTACACCTATTTGTATGTCGGAAAAGTAGGTAGCGGCAATTGTAAGAACTGAACAAATGCTTCTCTTAATTTATTTTATATTAACACGGTCTTTATGATGCTGTTTGTAAACTGTCTGTTTTCATTTAGACAAAAAAAAATACAAATATACTAGCCTGTTACATTAGCATAGTTCCGCCGCGGTACAATTTATTAAATCTCAATCAAAAGGAAGCTTTGAAAACTTGTATTTTCACAAAACAAAACCATAAGAAAACTTTTAATTGTTTTTTAATTTATCTATTTTTTTCTATGTTATGTTCTGTTCAAATTGTAAGTAAATAAATTTTCTTTTTTTCTTTCATTAAAAGTATTACATAAAAAGCTTATAAATGAGTCCGAACTTGATGCAGTAGGTGCACGGGTAAACAGGACTCTTGTACCCACCGTTGGAAGAAGCCAGTGGTAGCACTGGTAGCAACCCATATGTTTTAATGAAATATAAAAATAGCCGCACTGTTAAAGTTAAAGTATCATATACAAATTAGGTAAATCGCCAATTCCAATTAGCGTGTCACCAACCATGTTCCACAATAGATGATTTGATCTCTCATCAATTTTTACTGCGGGTAGATATTAATCTCGTTGTCAGACATTGGGCCAACATTGGCCACAGTGACAAATCCTCCAACGGAACCTGCATGCATGACTTATTGCGTACTTCGGATTACTGTGGCTAGGTTACGCCTAGGGCGACAATTCACATACCTGTCCGGGGTGTGAGAAGTTTGTAATGTATACATGTTAGTTGAGAATTATTGCAAGATAATAATTACTTAATACAAAACAAAAACTAATACTGTTTTATTCCAATCAAGCGACATAGTAAACACTATCTATAATATAATGCTTTCTAGAAATTACGATGGTAAAACTGTTTTTATGCACATAATACTAGAATGCATACATAAGGTGGACTGACGACTGTCATATGAGCGACAGGGGTGAATGTGTAGCAATGAAATTTTATAATGCAATGCTAGTCGTACAGCGAGTCAGAATAACAAAATCAATAAAAAATTAAAGTACTTTACTTGTATGTAGCAATCGTCAATACCTATCACACTAATAGTGGTTAAAAGACAATTCTATTAATTTAGAATGCATAATATAAGCACAGTCTAATACAGTAAGACAACTAAACTGGTAAATTGCCGTTCCAGCTTGATTCTCACTATTTAGATTCCCTGTAATCAAATTCCAGCAGTTTCAAGTTTATGCTATGGCTCTTATTGTCCAAGAGTCTGAAACTCCAAAGCTTTAGTATTCATGAAGGCTAATCTTTATCGTTCATTTCGCACCATTAAACGTACGAACCGGGAGGTTAATATATCACTCGCTTATAATTCTATGGTGCCTTGGTAGCCGATCGATAGGTAGTTAACAAAGCATTTGTAGTTCGTAATGGTAAATTTTGTAGGCGTGGTATCTGTAATTAACTTAATGTTTGTTTTCTTAGTAATAAATAATAATTTACTACAAATTTATATTTATAACAAACTTTGAAAGTAACTTTTTTACTTTTATATGATTCTTCTTCTCTTCGTAGTCAGTTTGTATCCGAGTTATAAACTTTAAACATTTTACATAGGGTACTTAATTTTTAATTATATCAGAAATTAAATAATATGTGCATTCATATATTATGTTATTATATTGTAGTGCAATAAATTAAGTGCAACGTCATATCCTCTGGGCAAGAGTTTCAATTTAGTCGTATCAAGTAAACCGGATGCAGTTTATAATTATTATTTTCAAGAACTGATCGAAAAAACTGATTAATTTTATTTTGATATTAGATAGTATTGTTTATGACATGCAGGTATTTACAATAGTTACCTATTAAGGATATGACGTCGTACGTCAACTAACTAAGTCACATACAAAATTTCCACAATAATGAACATACCCTTTCGCCTTTTGGAGCTTCAGGTTAAGATCCAAGGGCTAAAGATCACTATTTATTTACTTAATTTAAAAATGTACATTAACGTCTAATAAAAATATACTTCTGTAAGATTTATCTATTGGTAGGTACTAAATATGAGTACAGTTGAGACAAAGCATGATCTTCCGGTCTAAGATGCGCGATACCAGAAAAAGAAAATTGCTATCGTTTTGTCGTGTTCAAATCTGTTATCTCTGTATATTTATCGACAATAACATGTATTGATGACTCGACTATTTGTATCAAAGGAAGAGATAATAGTAGATTTTGTAGATTATATTTTTCTGTTATATTTTTGTGTAAACTTTATTATTGAAGTGGGTATTGACAAGAAACAATGAAGGTGTTTAAGAAAATTTTCGTAACCAGTTGGCGCCACTTTGGTAAAAGGTCTTCCATTTTGACAGCGCTATCAAAACTAATATTTTTAGTGATCATTTCGGCATATTAATTAGTATCTTTAAGCGAAACCGTCGCGAGTCGGAAGTTTATATTAAAAAACCTACTCATAACTTTGTAAATATTTAAAGCCACTAAACCGAAGTTTAACCACAAAGTAACTTCGATTGAATACGTCACGGCACCGTGGACAGTTGATAAAATAATTAGCTATTAGGAAAGGCCATTCTCCCTTTGTCGTTGATAATTTTATCTATCCGCTCTGTTGAACCGTTGCTCATAATAATCTGATTTGAGGGGAATGGTTAGACTGATTTTTGACTTAAAATAGGACCCTCTGGTTTTGAGGGAAATAAATACTCAGTGTGCAGATTACGAATGAAGAATATTTTATTTGGTCTGTTATTAAAGATAACAAAATGGACTCTTGTCATATCGCTTTTTTATTACAAATATCGATTTCGTTCTTACCAGTTAGCATGACATAATAATTATTCGTTCCTAAATGATTTCATTGAAAATATTTAGGTACGCACTTAAATCAAAGTCAATGTTCAAATTATATATTTATTCATTTGGGTTAATTGAATTAACACTTATGAAAGTTAAAATTACAAAATGTCAGCCAATTAATCGACAGCCAGTTCGCTGACGTAGGGTCATGAGAAGAACTTGCAAGATACTCAAGCCACTCTTTTTAATCGCCAGGTTATTAAATTTTTTTGTAAGTTACAATTTCAAATAACATGCAAAGAGACGCAGAAAATACATTTAACTCTATAGGTAAGTAATTACAGGTTTCTATGTTGTGAAGAAAAAACAAAAAGTAAAATGTGTGCTTTACATTCTGCCTTAATTTAACATATTGCTACAAAAAGGTAAAGGCAACATGTGAACTGTGGTGAATGTTTCTATTCTAAAAATTGTTGATATTATTATAATCGATAGGCAGTAAACATAAGAGATTGTGGAAAGATGGTTAAGAACCATGTAGAAAAGAGAGACACGTAATGCTAACTGAAAAGTAGTTAAAATATGAGTGGGTACATTTGTACTACATTTGTACTTTCTAACACAAGTACTAGGTATCTACAAATAACTACTAATAAACATTCATATATAGCAAATCACACATAAACATTCCAAAATTATCTTACTAACTCAACAAATTAACCACAACTTCGTCATTAAAATCCTATATTTAAACCTTATACCTAACTAGAAGCAATTACTTTTGCTCTATCAATATTTTTACAAATTAGTCACGCTTGCTTTCACCACGTTTATTCAATGTTTCCCCTTTGTTACATATATGCATAGTGCCATGTATACACGTATGTATCGATGTATAGTAGAATCGCCAGACGCATCACAGCGTCATCTGCAGCCTGTCTGCATAACTCAATAACATAACTATGCGAGCTTCCAATAATCTACAAACAACTTATCGACATATCATTAATACTGAATATTTTCTGAAGAATGCTTAGATCTAAAATAGTATGAATAAATTGTTTGAAACTTAGTTTTTAGCAATACCGTTTTAAATAAGAAATAAATATATCTCAAATCTTTATGATTTTTATACTTATTTATGTTGTTAGTACAAAGGTATAACATTCAGTAATTAAATATCACCCATTAACAGTAAAATCTAAATAGTAGTTTAGTATAAAAAAATATGTTGTAGATCTAGTAGCTGCTGTTGACTACCTTCACTTGTGGTGTATCTAAACATTAAAAATGTCCCCAATATCATTGGATTTTTGTTTCTGGAACCTGAATTTGTATTAATAAGTAGGCAGTTAATGCATAGAATGTGATGGTCTACCTACGAGCTAAGTTGCATCTAAATCTGATTGAGTATTTTATATTTAATATAATATATCGCTATTTAATATATCGTTTAATAGTGTAGACTGTATAGAGTGCATAGCGTACTGATATGATACACGATTGTTGGTAAAAAGAGATCTATCACCAGTGCAAAAAGTAAGCTCTTACAGAATTTTTCACCAACAACCGTCTGTTGTTGTGTAATAAATAAGATCTGCTTTTTCTTTATGCAAACTATTTGCAGAAATTTCGAGGCATTAAATTAGCCATGTTTAATAAAACTTTGCAAAAGCTACGAATGTATTACGTCTGTCGTGAAGAAATAACTGGTAAAGTTGCCATCGTTTCACAACGTTATAATTAATAGTCACAGACGGTTTCATTTCGGAGGCAAAGCGGGGCAAAACAGGCCAACATTGGGCAAAACAAAAAGATAATTGTACCCAATTAATTTCGACTCTTTGCAAATGAGGGTGGGCTCTGCTAAGCTTTTATTGGTTTCAGGCGATACTTAGTTGATGCCGATTTGTTTGTTTTACTTTAATGTAATGAATTTTCTTTAGACGGACTACGTCCGGCTGCTGTTACAGTGAACATTTATCTTCATAGACGTTTTAAATTTAAGGCTTCTGTTAAGCTTAATATGTGTAAAAATGTAATGGAATTCTTCGTGCCCTTGATAAGAAAAAACTTGTATAGGAACAGGTATATACTTTTAACAATTTATAAAGAGTTACTTGATTTACTGCTTATTTTACAAATAAACGAATGATTTAAAGAATTGTTCCACTGCCCCACCAAGCTGCCCCACTGGTGGGGCAAAGTACAAATATATGACAGTCGCTAACATCTTTAACATTTTAACTAGATTTCTGTGGCGCGGTTTCATCTGCGTCTTTGCTTACTGCTCTGCTCCCGTAACCAGTAGCGTGATGTTACATAGCCTATAACCTTCTTCGGGAAATGGGCTATCATACGCAAAAAGAATTTTTCAAATCCAACTCTTAGTTCTAGAGATTAGCGCGTTCAAACAAACAAACTCTTCCGCTTTATATAATAGAATAGCTAGATAAATAATAATATTAACACTGATAGCATTTCCGCATGGAACATGCTTACGGAAATACAACGATGTTTAATATTTGTTGCCTGCACGTGTAGAAACGATTAAGATAAAGAGTACCCATAAAATAAAATTATAGTGGCAATGGTAGCATGGGACTAAAAGCGCCTAAGACTAAGGAGATGTTTCGATATTTGCATAGAAAAAATTTCTAAACAAAATAACTATGTTGAAGAAAAAAACTTTCGCACAAAAAAAGCTTACATTCATTTAAATGGCAGTGTCTAAAGCTTATAAACTAGCTAATGAATGTTGGTGTTAACCAGCCTTACAAAATTAAGTGTAAATAAATGTCAGAAGTTAAGAAACTGTCAATATCAATAGGTACACATAACATAAATAACTTTATGGCAACAATAAAGGTTTTACAATTTATATGCAAGCCCTGATTACCAAACTAGCGTGAGCTATGTCTTGGGAAACAGTTCCTTCCCTTAAGGGTATTACAAAAATTACTTTAATTAAATTTAATTTTAATTATAATTAAAATTATTTTTTATTTTATTTTAAGGAACATAAAACAGTTATACAATGAGGATTTACATGACAACCAAAATGGTATAAGTACATAAAGTTTGTAAGAGTGTAACCCACACCACAATGTTCGTGAAATAAAAAACTAATTAGAAGAGTAAAAGATACTTCTCTGTAACTGAAAGTTGTTTACATTGTATACTATTAGTTTATCGTTAGTCGTGTAAGAGTTTATCTTTTTACTTCAAAATGTAAGATTTTTAGAAGTAAGTACTTATTTGTGCCCGCTTTCAGTAATTTCTAAACCCCTTATTTCGTTCTATTTCAGGCAGCTCTGTGCGCTGACTACAGTGTGCCCGTTGATTGTGTCTCTGCCGGGCCGGCTCCACGTCCCAGTTCTTTTCACGAAGTTTCTGCTCCTAAAGTAAGTAAATTTACCTTATTTATATGTAACAACCTATTGTTCAAATGCCTCTCATACGTACATAATCTTGGTGTACAATATTTAGAAAAACTATAACTACTTTTCAAATAAAACACATTCTGCATTTACATAAACAGCTTTAATATTTAACAAATATGAATGGGACTCATGAATGGCAAAAAAAGTAAAGTAAAGAAACATGCGATTTTATCAGTTGTTACTACCTACCTATATAAATACCTACATCATTGTTATTGGTACTGTTTGTGTTTGATAATCTGATAAAGACAACTCAGAATTTCACAATTTTTCGTAGAATTTCATAACAGGGCTAATACCTATTGTGCTATATAATAAAATAATCAATGAATATCAATAACTTTATCTGATCGGTAAGTCAATAAAATTAAATGAATCATTATACTATGCTGTGATATTACCTTATTATAGTCATTAGTAAAGAATATATTTTTAGTAACGGATTGCTCCTGTCTCCGCCCGGATATACTGGCTTTGTTAGGCCCTGTCGCAAAAATTGTTCCTTACTGATTTGCTACTGCCATGTAGGTATCAAATTAACCACGGTAATGGCAAGAGACAGTTCCGATTCTCCTAACATTGCTATTAAGTGTTATACTGACAGTAATAAATATACGAGTAGTATCCTTAGCTGCAATTACAGAGTTTTCGAGCGAATTGCGCTAATGGTATTTCGTTTTCGTTTCGATCATTGCGAGATCTAGGAGTGCAAATTGAATTTTGTAGGAGAAATGAACAGTAACCTGGGTATCTACTCTGAGAATTAAACTTTGTTTATACATTAACAGCTGTCATCGGTGAGACAATCGCAATTCATGTTATACAACTATAAGTAGAACTGTTACAACGTTGCCTAAAGAAGTAAATACCAATTATTTTAAATAGTTCTAATATAATTAAGTCCAACGTCTCTCACTCATTAATTAATTCTACTTCTAAAACTTCATGTATCAAACACAGAATTCACATTAGACACTATTTTATTTATTGTGATATCATTAGCATAAAATAGACTAATCAGTAACAAAATAGCATTATTAGTTTTGTATGTTGTGTAATGGTTTCGGTGATAAATTCGACCATACCATTGATATAATGATAAATATCAGTACATTTTTGCGACGCCTCAGTGCAAGCATACCGGAACAGTTATCTAAACAGGATAAACTGATAGTTTTAGTATATACTAGTTTTACTATTAGTTTAATTTTACCATAAAAGCATTTCGAGATAGCTCTCAGCTTCTTCTTATTTTTCTCTTCTTCTTCTTATTATTTAAATTACTTTCTTTACAACTCCAAGGTATGCTGTTAGAGAACTCAATTCTGACTTAAGCTCGCCTTTGTACCACAATTCTTCTTCTATTTTGTATATTTTTATGTTACTTGCTGTCTGCAGTTAATTGATTTTCTATAGAACAAATAGATGATGTGTTGACAAAGAGTCAAATTAGAAGCACCATAATCGACTTGAATTTAAACAGAAAACATATAAATGGCGTTCTATAACCTCTCCTTTCCCCGTTAATATATAAATCTTTCCATCACTATATTTTTCAAGAACGAGAGTTATCGACAACCAACGTTTGGAATATTTTTCGCAATTTATCAGATACATTACGTTAAATGAGGCCGTTAAACACACACAATTTTATGCGTGTAAAATATTGGTACGTAAAAAGCGTATCAGTATTGCGCAATCGTGCACTTCAATGCTATGAGAAGTGAAGGTATGAACTCATCCCCACTTGAAAATGATCTCAACTGAAGTGGGATAAGCCTATAAAATTTTAATAGTGGTCATAAAAATATTATAAAACTCTTGCTTTCCAAGTTATTTATGTAGAAGATCGAAAATAAATATGAGCATGATTTTTATTAGTATTGAATTTTTGACTTCTTGTTAGAAGTGCTGAAGATGACTTCACTACTAGCGCTTTCACATCTCAAATATAATTATATCCAAATTTAGAAAAATTATGTGTTTATAGCCAAAGGCCTTTTAAACTCTGAGTTAAAAGTAGACGACAAATTTTTTTTGATAAGTAGCAGCTCATTACAGGCCATCAACACCTTTATTTTGTCATATCGAGATGGTGCTTGCTCGAGACTTGTATTATTTTAGACTTAACCTCATTATAAGTTTCAGGTCTATCGTGTACTGTGTAACTTTGAATAGTAACAAAGCTATCGTTTTTGTAACAAAGGTACTTGCCTAGTTTATAATAATATCGTTAACAAAAAGACAAGAGCAAAAATGTTTGAATACCCGCGTAAGGTTTTTATATGTTTCCAATTCTCCTTATGCTAGCACTAATTTAAATCAATCTTATGAGGGTATGAAATTTCAGCCTATCAGGTTTTGTTCTCATTTATCTGTTGTATGGAGCTCTTTAATTCTGTAACCAACAATTCATTGTATTACCTTCATCAATAAATAACAAATCTCGCTTAAAATATCAATTACTTTATAGTCAATTGCTAGACGAGACTCCTAATATAAGCTATAACTTTTGGTCCTCCATTTTCCTCATCCAAACTAAACAAAGGTGGTCGATCTATTTGGTCAAAAAAATTCTCATTTAATTTCACATTGCCAAACAATCACAACAAGCATGACTCTTCTCATTATTTATGCACTGTCATTAGACACATTGTCCGGTTCATATAAGATGACGAAAAAATATTTATACTAAGCATTGATTGATTAATCAATAGCCTTACGATCGCAACTTTGTCATAACTCAAAAAATCCCCGCTTACTTTATTTATGTGATGATAACATTAATAGTTATCTAATTAGTTTAATTTACAGCCAGGAAATCGATTGCGATGTCTATTTTGCAAGTTATATTTACAAGAATTTGCCGCACCTATACAAACATTACATCCAAATCCAATCAGTTAAAATGCCAATACCAGCTTTGAGAGAATTGCCTTCTTAGGAATAGGGCCGATAGTGTTCAATTTTAGGCTGACCAGCAATGTTTTTCTATAATTAAGCACTTGAGGTTACAAAAAATATTCGTCACACATTACATACTCGTATCTATAAATAAACCATTGGCCCATAATGATGGTCCTGTTCACATTCTTGACGCACTTTTGCAAAGAATATTTTAATATAAAATGAAAGTGTACCGAATTAGTCATGAGCTTTAAATAAATATCATTCGCAAATGACACACCTACACAATCGTGAGAATAAAAAATCAATGAACAAACTTCGCGATGACCTTTTCAAGAACGCTACGTTGTGAAAGAGTGACTCACTCAGTCATTCAACTCAACATTGTGCGATTCACTACTGAAATCCCAAATACGAATCTTTTTATTTCGTTACAATCCACAGCTTACTACTTTAGCTCGCATCAATGACTTCGCCGAAAATACAAAACAAACAACGCAATGGAACTTAAAATAACAGTGAGCTTTTAAGGTTGCTTCTTGTGTGGTAGTGTATTCAACGAGTCAGTCGGTCAGTCTACTTGTTCGCAAGTAAAAATCCTTTTTAAGTTCATGACTCAACAGTTAAGTTGAAGAATGTTTATTTAAGTAATGATGCAGGACTCAAGTATGTGAGACAAGTGACATTGATGGCATTTGTATGTCCATTTTTGAGTCAACAAGTTCTTGCGATAAGTTCGGTACGTGCTTACCTAATTATAGAAGTTTAATACTATTTAAAGAGAGACGGTTTGCTTAATAATCTGTTCAAAAATGTTAGCATACACTTTGTATTTGTAAAAACTTCCGATTAAATTTAGTTTTTATTGGTATGATATTCTTGTGACGTTTATTCTGTTAGGAAATCTTAATTATCTTGTGATTAATAAACTAGTGTAAGTTTCTTGCCAATTCTTCACATGGCGACCTTTCTCGGTGAATTGATCGTAGGTCACTTTGACTAGATAAGTATTACGTTTTATAGATGAGTAAAGGAGTTTGATATAGATGCCTGACAGATATTATTATTAATTTTGCGTATAAACTAAGTACTTGTGAAATTTTCTTTTGAATACTACTCATTAGACTAAAATTGCTAAGATCTTGTCTAATAATTCTGATCGTAATAGATTCTAACCCTTTGTAGATGTTAGGCGGAAATGCCTTATTAAGCTTAATTATTTATTTATTTATTTTATTTATTTATTTATAATTTCATATACAGAGTATATAGGTGGACTTAATGCCAAAGGTATTCTCTACCAGTCAACCTCACAGGGTGATGCAGAGATAAAACAAAGTAGGTGCATTTGAAGTAGCAATCAAACTGAAAATATTAATACTTGATACATATAAGTATAAGATATACATAATATATAAAGAAAGTATATAAATACATAACCCTAACAACAAATAAATATCTATCAATATATAGATAGATAAATAAATACTAAGCTATTGTGATGATTCTGCCAAATTTTTTGCAAGGAGCTGTTTCACCCTCATCTTGAATGTCAAACGGTTTGTGGACATCCTGATCTCGGGAGGGAGCGCATTCCATAGAAGAACAGATTGAACACGGAAAGAGGAGCCAACGAAATTAGAATTATGTGAAGGGCATAAGAGTATTTGATTATTTGAAGAGCGAAGATTGCGATCGTGGGTCATATGTAAATACTCAAAATAGTTCATTAAGTATGAAGGAGTATAAGAAGACTTTAGAAATGAAAAGAGAGTAGTAAGAGTACGTAAACATCGACGCTGACGTATAGGCAACCACTTTAGTTTATTTATTTATTTATTTATTTATTTTATTAAATAGGTACAGTTACAGACAACAGATCAAAACATACACAATTATGTTGACAATATACAATACTTAAACCTGAAGTCCAATTATAACTATACACAACATTCTACTAAGTATAAAGCTAAAGCTTTATACTTACTTTTTAGCTAAGTTGTGAGCGAAATGAAGACACATGGTCATACTTGCGAAGGTTAAAAATGAATCGAATGCAGTTATTAAGAAGACGATCTAGCTTATTGATGAGATCTGCATTCAGGTCAAGATAGCCCACGTCACCATAGTCAATTATTGGAAGCACTAAAGTTTGTACAAGCATAATCTTGATTTTGATTGAAAGAAAATTTTTCAAGCGATAGAGAGCACGAAGAGTATTGGTGACTCGTTGGCTAACATTTGTTATTTGAGCTTGCCAGTTCAGTGTCGAGTCAATGTACAAGCCAAGGTTTTTGACCGCTGGACTCACTGCTATTACTGAACTGTCAAATACTTCTGGTGGAATCGCAGAAAAATCTAGTTTATTAATCATGCGTTGGCTGCCAACAATGATAGCCTGACATTTGTTAGGATTAACCACCAAGCCAAACCTATCCGACCGGGCTTTGATGGTATCTAGGTCACTGTTTATTTTGTTAACAGCCAGATGTACTCTATTAACACTCTCTTGTGTGTAAAGCTGCAAGTCATCGGCGTACAGATGATACGAGCACTGAAGGTTTAGGGTTACAAGATTTATAAATATTGAAAATAATAAAGGAGAGAGAATACCGCCTTGAGGAACGCCTGCGCTGAGATTTCGCCAGTTCGATGAAGATTCACCAAGGCGAACAGACTGCTGGCGTCCCTGAAGATAATTTGAGAACCTAATTACTAATTAATTACTTCCACCACTAAAAATAACTATTTTACTACTAGCTATAAACCCTAGTTTCATTAACTATACGATCGTTTCAAGACTTCTTTGAATCATCTTGTAATATCAATGGTAATATCCTTTTAAAATTGTAATTGCACCATAAACTATATAATTAATTACAAGTTGCAAGTCTATGACATTGGTAAATGATTCATTACAATCAATTAATAAAACATTCTATTGATTTGCCGATTCCTTGATGAGTCAGGACACGTACCTTATGAGTCAATCATTAACATCCTTAAGAATGCCACTAAGAAGGCACTAAACGGAGTGTCTAATTAGCTCTAATATAGGTCTAAAACATTGATGTAAACATTGTTACCGTACCTTACCTCCTTTACTTGAAGCGACCTTGACTTTATTGAAGCGAGATGATATTTCTAAACCTCAGATTCAACAGTACCGGTTGCCAAGCAGCTTTGACCAATATTTGAAGTAAGTCATAGTTAGAGGATAAAGTAAAAGTATAAAACCATTGTACGAATACTCTCTCTTGTATTTTGTTTCAGGGCATTAACAGAGTTGTATTCCTGATCTTACTGTGCAGTGGCAAATATAATGAATCATTTTTTCCATCCCTAACAACACGTCATTGTTTATATGTGTAATACTATTTTACGGGGGTGTGTCATTGTTTAGACTAACAACTATTGTTTTATAAACAGAAGCTAATTGATATTTCATAACATGTAACTTCTATATACGTCTGGCTTGATGATTAAGATATGTAGAATCACTGTAGAATCATTGCACTGCAAAAGAACACGTCATGTTGTAAGTTGATCAACTATTGAAATTACAATTTGTAGGTCAATATTTTAACTTCATTAAGCAGAAGAATGAATTAAATGAAATGTGGCTGTTTTGTAGTTTACCTTTTATCGTAAATATTATAAAGTTCAAAACAGCGTGGTGGTATTTATCATTTACGTTTTTATTACACTAAAAATATGTTGTCATGAGAAATAGATGTCATTCATTCATATTACGAACAAACTGTCGATTTTATCTTTTCTAATTACTAATTTTTACTTAAATTATTTTTTTGTTATATCAATGAATTTGTTTGCTTGCTTTCAAATAAAACTGCAGTCATGGCAGCTATATTATTGAAAATTAGCATCTCACTTGATTTTAGTGGCTTGGCACATTCCATTTGATTGGAGACGATGCTGAAAAGTTCAAATCATGAGACTTTTGACAAGAAAATGTAGGTATAAAAAGAACAAGAAGGCTTATAATAGGTAGGTATTTGTTTGATGATACCCGCAGTAGGTACCCATGCAAGGACGAAGAGCTCTGTCTCGATGAACTTTTACAAACATAGAATTCAATTTTAAATGATTTTTGTATATCTAAACTGACTTGATTTTATTTTAGTTTCTCTTCTAAATGTTAAACGTTAAACGTTTCTTAGAATATCTACTCGGATACGCAAACATTTGTCACGTGTGAAAATCGAAGGCTCTCAAGCCAAGGTTAGATTTAACGATGTGCCTACTGAAAGTATTATTAGCTTTAGCAAAAAATCGTTTCCCTTGCATTTCTACTCTTTGCGTTATAGGTATAGACCTATATATTAGGTCTGTACCTACTGATAAGCCGTGTAATTCGCCTTAATGAAAGGGTCCTCAGAACAGATATCTGTTAGCGCAGCTGTTCACACTCAATTACTGAACGAAACAAAACGTACCTAACGAGAAAGCTAGAACGTCTTAGAATTTTCCATAATATTTTAAATCCGAGAAAAGGCTAGCACTCTCCTGCCTACCTACGAAAACAACTTTGTTAAAACATTGCTAGGATGACTTGATGGAAGGCAGTATAAGTAAACACTTCAGTTTCATAATTAGCACCTACGCAGCTACGTGATGATTCGACGTTTCATATCTTAAAAAAAAATCGCGTTTTAAAAACGTTTCGCCAGATAATAGAATATAATAATAGAAAATGTGCTATTATTATTTATTGTGAATAAAAGTTCTTATAAGTCACTTTTCAGAATATAATCTAATATCTAGAACAAATCTTTGGATAATCCACTTAGTGTTCCCTATATAAATGTTAGTATGCCCTCAGTGACACGGTTAACCGTAACCTTTAAACAAAACTACAATCTATGTAAGTATAGATGATGTTTTCTTCTTTAATTTCAGTCGTTAAGTTCTGGCAGTTAATTTTATCTTAACCATATTGTTGTTATATGGTTAAGATAAAAAAAATTGGTATGCTTACCAAATAAATAAGTATATTAATATAGCTACATCATAGTAACTACTCAGATTATTACGTGCATGGATAAAGATCGTAACAAATTAGGAATTTATAACAATACTGTGTCCAATTGCAACAGACGTCAGAATATGTTCACGTAATATTGCAAAGGTCACAATAAACGTGAAAACTTGTGTGTTTTAAGTTTGTATCAATGTATCAACTAAATTCATTTCACACATTTCACATTTAAATAACATAATATTATGAACTAGCTGTGGCCCTCAGCTCTGCCCGCATTAATGTCGGTTAACACCTAATCTTTTATTTCTTGAATTAAAATACACTGCTATAACCATAACCAATTATATATTGTCAATTTTTCATGCAAACTTTCATCCCATATTTTAACCCTTTATTTTTAATAAACAATTTATGCTGTTGGTCTAGTCTATCTCTGTATCAAATTTCATCAAAATAAGTTATGTGGTTCAGGCGTAAAAGCGTAACAGATAGACAGACAGAGGTATTTTCGCATTAATAATATTAGTATGAATGAAAGGTTGGTTATGAGATATATTATTTGGTTGGTATTAGTTGGTTATATATTATTAGAACTGGTCATATAGGTGCAATTGATTTTCCTAATCTATATTTTAATGTGAATTTCCAAAGTCTCTTTGTAAACATCTGCACTCCAAGAACATTACTAATGTTTTTAACTGTAGTAGACAAGAAAAGCTTAATATGTACATTTAGAAAAATTAACCTAATCGAAAATATAATTAGATAACATAACAAATTCGAAATGTAATACATCAATTGTAAATTTAATCAAATTTGTTTTATATGCGAAGGATTCAAGATTTATAATTATTGCATCATATATTTTTATACCTAAATGTCAGTTAACAACTTATCAATATTTCGCAGTTGCATTTACATTGCGTTAAAAGTTTCCTCGATGCGCGTGACATCATAATGACGTATATATACGTCAGGCGTTTGCTTGCGTTTTGCATAACTCATAATTACAAGCTTTAGGCTATGAGTAAGCGGGATTCCATAAATGACATTATTGTTTACAGTAGCCAATTTTTTTTTTGCAATATGATTAACGACTGGGAAAATGTTTACCTAGTTGATTTAAAATATTAGCTGTAAATAGTTATATGCAACCAAACTAATTGTGAGCTGTCAATTTTTTAATTGGGGAAAAAGTTTTAAACTGTATTACACACATTAAATTCGATCCAGTTAATGACGAAAAGAATTTCTATTTGTAATAAATTAAAGTGACTTAAATATGTGTTGATAATTTGATAACTAACAGAGATTGTATTGCCATGCCTTCCACTCACACACATTATCGATAGGTATACTCAATAGCCGTCGCTTTAGTCACTTCCGTGGAGTTACGTACACCCGGGCTCAGATAAATTTAGTAACTCCATTATACGGGATGGAAAGGAAGCGCGTGTGTATATAAATATGACGACTATACGAAGGCTAGTTTTTGTTATTTTTATATTGCATATTGTACATCGATTCGCCGTCTCTGAACGCTAATGTGTAGTAGCTATAAGAGAATGAGGTATACGACAGTAGAAGTGAGTACTTCGTCGTTTTAGGTAGGTATTCTAAAGCGTAAGCAGTGTTTTGTATCCGATTTGACCCGTTGATTTGGCAAACCTTGGCATTGAACTTTTGAACCGTTGTCATACACTGATTTTCAGCTCCAATTATTAATTATTAATCACTAAGAATTACCTGACTGCCGATGCTGGGATCGAAGACCTTACGCATAGGTCTTATTCATCATCACATTAGTTGATTATTTGGGAACTATAATTAGTATTTTACCTATAATTGTCAAACAAATTACTCATTGCAGTAGGTAAATAGGTACCTAATATGTTGTGATATTTTTATTAATCATCGGCGCAGTATTTGAATTGTGTTGACGCAATTTCACAGAAAGTGATGATTTAGTTATTTAGGCCACTGATTGTCATACTGCTTTAATGGTTAAGGTGGTTTTATTTACTCTGAAGCCTGCCTATGTCATGACATGATGTAGACATTCGTATAATTTCCAAGATGTCTTAATATGTAGCTATCATACTAATGACGAATTCTCATTTTACTTGATCATATGCTTGCTTGCTCTCATTATTTGGTTGCCCCATTGATAACTTGTAATAAGTATCTACCTACAATTATATTTTTGACAGTGGGCAATTAGCAGACATCTCGTGATGTATGACGGTTATAAGTACTTATGAATATTGTATGATTTTCGCTTTGCCTTGACTTTAAACTCGGTAATTTATTTAAATTTTTATTTCAGACGTCATACATTATACCTATCTTTTTTAGTTTTAATACATATATTGATTACCTATTTACTTAAAATTTCATTTGTTGATCCGGATTTTTTTAAATACTTATACTTACTTCAAAGTTAAAGATTATTTAAAATAAGCGATAGCTAGGATAAAATGTTGTAAGTAAATTTATTTTTAGTAAACTAGGCACTTTGTCACGTCCACACTACGATTACACCACTTGAGTACATGCCATCTTACAGTGTGGCATAACTCAAAAGAAAATACCTAAACAACAGTATACTAAACTAACATTTGTATGAAAATATAATGCAGACTTGTGGCGGAACTATTTATAATCATTATCTTATTGTGTACGACAATTACTAACAAAAGGCCCTAGAATAGATAGGTTTGCGGCAAACTTAACAATTTGATTTACTACAAGAAAAATGTTTATCATAGCGTTATAATGTTATCACACCTTCTTTTTTCCAAAGGGCAACAGGAGTTGTACTGGGTGCCGAATGCGAGTTGTTTTTACGTTAACACGATGGAAACGTTTACCGCGTTTGACTTTCTGATTGGTTAAGAGTTTGGAACAGGCCAATCAAAGCACCGAACATCATAAACGTGTCAATCGCGTTAACGTAAAACAAACTCGCAGTAGGCCCTCTGCTCATGTGTCTGGCTAGTTTAAGTCTAAAGTGATTCGAAGCGAGTCTATTAATTATGATCACTATCATAAGCCGAAAGACTTTCACTGCTGGAAAGGTCTCCCTAAAAATCTCCATCTTAAGCGTCCTGAGCTTCATTAATCGGGTTACCCGCAACACTATTATTATCAGGTCACATTTTATCTTCGAGCAAAAATTTTATGTTTGGTCATTTTTCAGCAGAAATAGCTAAATATCACGTTATTCTTTGTTGAATAGGTACGGAACATGCACTGCTATTGCATCTGTAATACCACCATTTCTTTGTGTATTGAAAAAGGTATAGGTAATATAAATAAATGTAAAGTTAGTGAAAGATACGCTTGCCTCGTAAACATTTTCCCCGTTATTCTACAGTTCACGAATTAATCACCAGATTCTCATTCTCTTCCCTAATTTATTATGCGCAAGTCACAGCACAGTAACGTGACTCACGTGTTAATTTACAAACAATAGGAATTTGTTATTAAAGACGTAAATGTTATACCTACAGAAAATAGTAAACGTAATTTATTTTATTAAAATGTATGTTCTCATGATAAATACATCAACTGATGCTTTACTAACACGGTTAACTAAGAAAATCAAAACGTCTACAGTCCAAACGTTATAAGTTTATAGGTTATAATTTAAACTTTGTTCTATTTTATAAAATTAGGGCTTTTCAAGGAAGGATCCTACAATAAATCATCAATGTATGTTAATCTTGACTACTCGAAATCGTATATCGGCATTGTACTGTAATTAATTAATCACAAAATAATTAATTAATTATTTTGTATGGGAGTAATTTCATATTATGATTGAATTCAGTCGCAAGCTGTTAGATTCTCTTTCACAAGATATCTACTTTAAATGCACCTACTTTGTTTTATCTCTGCATCACCTTGTGAGGTTGACTAGTAGAGAATGCCTTTCGCATTAAGTCCGCCTATATACTTTGTATATGAAGTTGTTAAATAAATAAATATTTGTCAACTTTAATTTAAGTTTTCTATCACAAACACCACAACGATACTGCCATTTCTTTAGGTATAAGTCTTTCAACCAAATTACGGTTACATTTTTAGTTAGGGATAACTGACAATAAAAACGACAGAACCGCCCATTCGACCCATATGTATCCCCTAATTAGATGTCACTGAACACCTGCGACTTAGTGAGTCATAGTCACACGTGAGCCAAACGGGCCATATGTGGCCGGCCAAAGGTTGGGAACCACCGGAATGACTCACTGATATCAAATGTAAATACCGAATCTAGTCCACACTGAGTAATAGATATCGATTGATTAGGGGTAGTGAGACAGTACTTACGTGTTATATGACACAGATATTTCTTGGTGGATTTTGAATTCTTTTTCACGTATTACGTTGCTTTTTGTGAGTCTTTATGTCATAGATAATAGAGTTCAAATTTATGTATCTTGTTTTAAGTTTAAGATATTTATGTGGTTAGCCATTGTGGTTTTCGATATACGCCTTTCCCACGACATTGATAGGCGCCATTCATAACTATTACAGACGTTAACGTACAAGAATGTTTTAGTTAAAGACTAGGTACCTACATCGTTTAAATAGAAGAAAACAATGACCTGATAGGAAGCAGTTACACGCAGAAATGGAGGAGTCTCTTATCACTTTGATTCTAATATGTTACTATTCGTGTTGCATTTTTTAAAGAATTTTAAAATTGTCTTTGACTAAAAATATTGCCGGGCAATAGAATAGATGATGATTGTCAAGAAGCGCAATTTACCTGATGTATTAAGTTATTCAAATTCAAGAAAGTTGAATATCGACTGCTTCCGTGGCGCAGTGGGAGCGCAAGGGACTGTTGTGCATGGTTGTGGGTTCGATACCCACATGGGAAAAACATTGTGTGTACCATAAATATTTGTTCCGAGTCTGGATGTATTTTGTTTCCATTAATTGTCTGTTTGTAAGACCCTCCGCGACACATGACTTGTTCCCTAGTGCGGGAGATGTCTTTAAAGAAAAAATTAAACAAGTTGACGAGGATTTCCATGTCAGAAACAGATGGAAGTGCTTGGAATAAATGAGACACTTTGTTTTCCTCTGCGTTTTCTACCATTTTTCCATGAAATTGCCCTTGAGAATAGTTTATTTTTATTGCCGACAGTGTTTAAAATGGTATATATTTTTACGATCGCACAACTTGACAGAGAAAAACCAACTGAACGCCTGCGCCAACTCGTTAGGCACAGTTCACTTCTGGTGTTCATTTTTCCACATGCCCTCGTTCTGAAATCAACTATTTTTGTGCAATATTTATTTAAAAAGACAATACTACTACTATTTACACACACTTTTTTTTTAATTTGCGTCTGGAAGTTATATTGCAATTGAACATTGTATGGCCCTCAGATTATAAAACAACAAGGTTTTATTTGTTTTAATAGGGGTTTCCTGTAACACTCACAAGGCTTACAAAAATGTTTGTTCATACAGTACCTATACAAAAGAAGTTACGCTAAGTACTTAGAACGTTCTGCTCTTCAAGATAGTACGTGAATCATACATTGATAACGGAACGCATTACAAAAATACAAGTAGCTATTAAAGATATCTTTGTTTCTGTGCTATATATTAGTTCAATGTACCACTTAAAACTATAAACAATAGGTACTCATTGAAAAACTAGTTCTAGATTACTACGAGCGTGTCATTAAAGTATGATTCACCTTATATTTTTATCTTATTTGAGTTTATAGGTTGACAATATCAACAGAATTACCCTTTATTTTTTAGCTGTTACCTAATTTACATTTTTTTTAATTGTTATCTCAGCATACTTTAATTTTGTTTAGTCAGTGATTACGAATAGTACCTAGCTTACCATTACATAGGTTTATATTATATTTTTTCATTATTTGAGTCTTAATACTTTAGTGTAGTTATAACGCCTTATTATATGTAAAATAAGTTCGCATTAGTCTTTAGTATCAAATAATAAGTTTTTTATTGTTTTATGCGTTGACCGTGTTAAATAAAACAGTTTTAACCAAACAACTTCTGGTGGTAACATGGGTAACGAAAGAAACTGTAATAGATTCATCGATAGAAAAGAAATCCATTGAAATATTCTGATTCATAAAATAACAGTAATTTAAGTTGGATACAAATATCAAAGCTTTTACAAACGTCTACAAACTTATTGGTATAGAATAAGGTCAGATAGGTCATAACTAACTATGTTTTTGTAACAACTGTCATTGGCTGTTTCTTTACTAGGGTGAAGTCATCGATAAGACGCTCGACGACGAATAACAAGTGCATTCACCTTATACAAGCTTAGATCATAGCAGTTCGCTAGTGTATAACCTGGCTTTGGTCGAATTATTTTAGTTATTTATTTTTGGATAGAATATGTAAAGACCAATAAAATTAGTCTAACTTTTCATGAGGACGGTCAGGACAGGATAGGTTAAATAAAAACTTCTTTAAGTATGTTCGTTGTTTAGCTGTCTCTTTAGAACTGTTATACTTGCTAAGAAATCCTAAAATTACAGGCATCTAACAAGCACAATACATTTTTTATTTGATTTTAGATTTTCGCTTTAAATGCTATTCGCCCAACAACATACTCAAATTAATCAAATCTACTTAGATTTGATTTAACTGTTTCTTATAAGCAAGTAAAAAGATACCTTCATCTTTTTACTTGCTTATAAGAAACAGTTAAGTATTTATTTTGAGGATTAGGTTTTTAACACCTAACTTGCATCTATTGTTGTTCAAATCTTTTGTATGTAGATGAATAGACAGACCTTCTTGCTAGCTTATCTAATCCAATAAAGAACTCAGGAAACACTTTTAGGTGTTAAAATGCAATTGCAGCAATAAACTTATTGTACCTACAATAATTACTTGTTTTGATGACTCAAAATTGACTCAAAGGGTACAGTCAGTATTGACTCAAGAGGGCAACTTGACTCATTTAGTAACTTAATGTGGCTATTAGCTATAAAGATGGTGACACACAAACAGACGGACGTTCTAACATTTTTATATATTCGTATGTTCGTCATCATCATCGATGTTATTTTTATTCACGCTAACTGATGTGGGCAGACACTTCGGAACCAGGGCTATCACTAGGATGTTATGTATGATATATATAAAAATAATATCATACCTATCATACATATATATATATGTATGATAGGTATGATATTATTTTTGATATTAAAATAACTTTGTGGCAAATAAAATGTGTTCAAGGCAGAACTTTAGTAATTATTCTAGATTGATAAGTACGTGATAAAAAAGCTTAAGAAAATGCTACTACTTGTACTTGGTATGTGCTTTCTAAGTATATTATATTACACTTATAAATCTTACAGAAGAAATTGTCTGAATGATAATGAAGAACTTATCAAAAGCAACGGCTTTTGATAGATTTGAAGAAGTTTGTGGAGACCCAGAAAATAGAAGAACAATTTTAAGGAATCGTGGCAGTTCTAAGTTTAACATCCCTGCGTGCAAATTAAACTTGTTGAGCTTCCTATTTCCTAGATTAATTATCGGCAATCAACTTCATTTTATTGAAATATTTGGTCGATGACTCAACATTTCATTTGTGCGTCTTTTATTAACTTAACTCAAAATACTTGATATTTTATGATTAATACTTCTGTGCAGTGGTTTTTTATTTGTAAGCATTGCAAAAGTAATGCTTAGAAACTCCTACAAAGCCGTTAAGACCATGTATAGACGGTAGTAAATCCACGCTGGTTTTAGTATGAATTTGCTGGATCGACCGGAGAAGTACCCTCTCATAGAAGATCCACGTAAGAGTATTAGTTTTTATACTAATGTGTTTCGCTCGGTCAGTAAAAGCGCCGACAGTCCAAATACCCCCTCGTTTCTCTTTCGTTTTCCTTTTCCTTCCTCACCCCTTTCTCCGTGGTCGGCAACGACTTGGTTGTGTTTTACAAGCATTATTAATTCTGCGATGCTTGGAAAAAACAGCCATCTCTATAGGTTACGGTTACCACTCACCATCAGGTCGTATGCTTGTTTGCCAAAAAGCTTGTATAAAAAAATGTTGGAAGAAGGGGATGATAAAGGAAAAGGGAAAGGAATTGGACCCAGGGGATATTTGGGCTGCTGGTGCCTTATTAAAGCAATGACTGTTTGGCAATTACAAAATGAGTTTTATTTAGGACCATTAATTTATTCTACGTTCCTAGTGATAACCCTAACAGTTCATCACATAATTCAATTGAGGATGACATCAGGAGGATATATAATTAATACTTTTATTGTTGGCCGTATCGTTTAGTACTTTGTTATTTACGTAGGCTATTGTTTGTGTAAAGATCATCGATGTGATCATTCATCAATAGGTAATTTTTCTTTACGCCTAGTAACCTACAGCATCCAAGAATTACAAACGAAGTTACAAAATATTTAAAGGTAGGTAGAAGTAAAAGGTGTTTGCTGGTTGTAAGTGGCTTGGGTGTATTGTTTCTGCAATGCTCAGACAGACAGCAGTAAATACATATTTCGGAGGCAAATAAGCATGCGGGCATGCATCTAAGGACATCATCTTCGAAATTCGAAGACAACGCAAAACTATGCATAAATTAAAAAAATAATAATTGAAACTATTACAACCCCACTGCAGTTAGTAGGTACCTATTTTGAGAAATTTATTGTGCATCAATTTGTTTTTCGATAAATTCTTTGTATGTTTAAATAAAAAAAAATTGTTTGTGTGTCGTTGACCGTGAGACAATGCCAATATGTAGGTACTATTCAATACAAGGTCGCAAACAGCATGTACCTATAACTTCATTTTTATATAAAGGTTAATCTACTAGGAAGGTAGGTCCTGTTCTGTTTAAAGAGATACCTTTAAAATATAATGCAGTAGCAACATCTGTCATACAGTGTTATGCAACCAATGTATATTTTATAGAGTTGAACAATACCATACGTGAGTTGATATTCCAAAAACAACACGCGCTGCAACTGTTTCTCAGCATTATATTTATTTTTAGTTTAGATCACGAATCTTTTAAAAGTTTGAAAAGGGATATGTCATCAAATGGGATTGTGTTCACAATTTGTGAACTCCAATAACTGTTTATTATTACGCAAAGTAAAGTCAACTGCACTGGATAAGATTGTTTGATGGTGACACGGTAGAAAAGTGGTCATGACGCAATAGGTACATACAAATTCAAAGTTCAATTCCAAGTTGCTTATCCATGAGATTGTGATCGGATTCGGATTATACGAAACAATTTCTACCGTTACATAATTTCTATAACACTTATGTATTTTGTAAGATATTAATTGCTATTTTCTAATAATAAGATAGATATAAATTAGGTAGTCGTTATGCATGATTTTGAATATATAAGATGTAAAAGTCGTAACAATATGTAGCAACTGATTAAGTACCATTTTGACATTCCGTGGGTCTTACAACATGCGCACTGTTTTACCGGCTCTTTCGAGTCAGAAAATTATAGATATTATAAACAAAAAAATATAATATGACATAGACATCTACCTACTGGATTAATAGACAATCGAAAAAAAAAAATTTGATTGGAGTCTATCATATTCATATTACAAAGATACTTTAACTTGATAAAATAATTACTAAAATATTTAGGATTTTGAAAGTTATTACTAAATAGGTCGTGCTATGAATATTTGTCTTTAAATCCATAAAATTGTGTTGTACAAACAAATTTTGTATTGGAATACCGATTACAAACTTCTCTTTTAAAGTCTAAAGGTGTGAATGTATACTTGTCTCAAGTTCGCTCATATCAACAGGTAATTCTGGTTTGGAACATAAAGAAAATAGGCAGATACAATTGTTGACACGCACAAAAGGTTTCCTGACCGGCTAGTCCGTAGTCGACATTAAGAATTTTTATCAAAGGTGTTAATAACAATAACTAAAACTTAAAATTCAAGTAGAAATGAGAAAGAATTTCTACTAATCCTTACTAACAAATTTATAGGTATCTGCATTATTTAAAAAACAATAAAATGTCTACATATTTCATTCAATATTGCAGGTTAGTATGTTTATAATTAGCATTTAACATCAAGTTACGCAAAAACACGATGTCCATAAAAGGTCGCCACGTAAGTGCCAAACGACCAAACTTAGCTCAAGAGGTCTGTATTACCAACAGTTTTCTTATTTTATTGTCTGTCGAACGCTAACAACAGCAGTGTGTTTTAATGTTCCAAACTAAAGAACCATTGGTCAGTAAACTTGATTTATTGTTGGCATCGCGGTTTGTACTAGCCACATCGCAGTACATTTATTTCGAAAGCAGTTGCAACTATTTCTAATCTAGTTCGTAGCGTAGGTATCTATTTTAATTACGAACTGGGTACCAGATCCCGCATACCAAAGACAACATTGCTCACTATATTTCACTCTCAAACAAAACAGGCCTTAAGACCAGTCGTTGTTTAGAATTATACACACATCGATTCATTGTTGCATAGAACGCGTAAACGACCTCAAAACGGCATTCGACCTAGTCGAGCGTAATCTAACATAACTCAAGTCGAGCCGAAATCTAAACGGGAAAGTTTACGTTTAGTTACCCAGTAACCGTAGACAATATATTCTACTTTATTCCCAAACACTTAAAGTTCATTATTGCTTTCTATAATCAGGGACACGTGCGGAGTGGAGGTATTAATGGAGTCGGTTATCTACAAGAAAGCATTCCAGCGCTTTATGATTACGTGGGGTTTACAAGCGTGTTTGTTATCGTTCCTTCGCTACAGCGCTTCATCGCTGACGGAGTTATTTCGACCGCGATGACTCAAGCCTCGGTAAACAGTATGCGGGGCGATGAGTCACCGTTTTACACATTCGCGTATAGCGTTTGAGTAGTGTTGTCAGTCTACAGTTGGACTCGTCAAGTAATCGCACCGTCCTAGGCGTTTATATCGCAGGTTTACTGCCAAACGCCTAGTCTTTATATTATTGGCTAGTTAAGCTATTGTGGTAACAGACATTTATTGTACGTTGGACAAGAACAAGTTTGCGTGAAAGTGTACGAGTCGGTCTAGTTTTATAACTTGTGTGTGTGCGTGTCGGTAGTGAAACGGTCGATAAAGTTGGTGATCGTTCTGTGCTATTTGTGGATTCCGTACATACCACTGGATTGCTTTATAATAAGTTGGATTAATGATATAACAATGCCGTCAAACAAGAAACTGATGTCAAAGATGCGACAGATCGCACAGTGGATCCTAGTGGTGCATGTGGTGAGTCGTCCATTCATTACATTCATAATTAAATTAATTAATTTCTACTGTAATTGCAATTGCAATTGAATGGAGCAGATAAAATGAAACAGACCCAAAGCTTGAATATTGTAATATGCTAGAAATAATTTTGAAAGGAAATATACAGTAGGTACGCAGTAAGAAGCTGGGTTCAGTGAGACACCATAATCACAAATATTTAGAGTTCCGTGCCTGTAATAATGAATAGACGATGATGATGCAAATACGGGCAAGTATACAGAATCCAAAAATATACTACAATCAAAATTGTAGCAAGTAAATATTGATTAGGTACTCCCGAGACTGACTTAACTTAGTTATAAGTTCAGAGAGCAAAGTTTACTAGGTACTCAATTCGGTAGTCGCAATCTTTTCTGAAATGCGACAGTACTATCTTAATAAAATGGTCGGAAACTTTCCTTGAGCTTGGGATGGAGGATATGATTAAATTGAATGAACAATACACAATTGTTTTCGGTTGTTTATAGGTAACGAATACAGAACTTGGGTAAACCGTATCCGAAATTCATTGTTCATACCTACCAATGTTCTATGAGTTCGATTGTTTCCATGACAAAGATTTGTTAATAATTACCTACCTACTATATAAAACTAAAATTATGTCCATTAGATCCGTTCTTCCTGTATTTTAAGTTTTCCATCCTAGCAAATACTTAAGAGGCTTGACACGAACAATGCTTACAAAGAAAACAAATCTGATCTGAGTTCCTTTTTTGTGGCACAAAGACAACCATAGTCTATTCATTCACCTTATTTAGTTTGAACAAAAATCTGGCACTTCCATTGTGTGTCTTCTTACAAAACAATTGAAAGTGTGATAAAAATAAATTTTAAGATTATAATATTCAGTTTTGCTCCAATTTAACTTATTTGCACTAATGATTTTCTAAAGTCTTACAAGTGCGATTAACAGTCAAGATGTTAAAATTTCTTCCGTAATAATTGTTCCCTTCATTGAAACATTTGTAAGGGTCTAGTTAAGAAAATCCCTTGCGTGCCCTTTGGGTGAAATGGACGGGCAACTTAGTAATTAAGCTTATTTTCTCTGCTGTTTTGTCGCTTTCTACAATTGTGTTCGCACTGAAATTAGTCACATAAACGTGTTCGCGGAATAGACGCCTCACAAATACTCCACGACGTATAAAAATAATTCGTATTGGAATTTGGATGAATCAGGGACATAATTTTTAGATTAATAAAAAACACCTTGAAAGTAAACAACAATATTATGAATCGATGACTAGACATGTAACAGACATAAGGTTTTGAGCCAATGGTAACAAGAAAAATGCACTCAAAGCCCGCGAAAGTGAAAGAAACAAATTGCAATCTATTTAATTCAGTTGTGTGGATTCTGTTTGCGGTCCTGGTTTGCTGAACGTGACCAGACAGTGGTAGCTGGCAGCCTACCTATGACCATACCAATTGCCGACCGGTAAATGCAATTTCATTCAATGAATTCTCGTGTTGTTCTGTTGCACTGCAATTTTTCTGTTTCCCCGCCTGTGTAAAAGATAAAATATAAAGTTTCTCTTCCGCATCGTCACGTGATATCAACAAAAAGATTACGTTTTAAGACTCTTGCATTATAGTTTGCTCGGCAGATATCATGTCTGTTCGTCATCATTTGTTATTGTAAACAAAACCGGCAATTGTGATGGTGACTAATGCTGTAGCTGCATTGGCATCTGCAAAGATGTTTGATTAGAACTTTACATTTATTCCTTAATCGTTGCAGATTTTATATACTTTCATACGTTAAAACCTATTCCTGTGTCTATCACTTTTGTTAGACAAGTTGTCGATTTTAGCGAGGATAGGCAACATAATCAGTTTTTCTTAAGAATACCAACAGAACATAATTTGAGAAAAGAAATAAGTAACTTTTATAAACATTTAATCGATATTTGTTTGCATATTACTCTATGTAGACACACTTTAGTTAAGAACGATACGTCCTTATTTAGAACATTATTGATTCATCGCCCAGAAAGAATACTGTGGGTGTGGAAAAATTTAACAAAAAAATGTATGGCTAGAATGCGCATTACCATATTGAAGTCACGCGACACCGCGCTATTTTAGTGCGGGATCCCAGGAGGCGTGTCTCCGGTATTAATACTCGGTCGGATCGGTGACTCATTTGGCCGTCTGAAAGCTCCGTCTTGTCCCATATCCTCCATACTGTTTGCATTACTCATACTGGGTGAACCCGGAATCATATTATACACGGCTTCCTCCGTATCTAGAGCTTGTTAACAAACCATTGTTGAAGGCATATTATATAATTATTTAAGAGAGTAAATTCAAGAATTTTGTATATATGTTTGGCACAAAATAAATCTTATGTAAGATTTTTATCACATGGCAGTACTACAACTTTAAAGGTCGTTATGAGTCACTATAAAGGATGTAATTTTACATGTCTTTAAAAAACATGTATGCATTATTGTAGTTCCTGAATTCCAAAACGTTTACTCCGAGTGATTTAGAAGGTAATTTTGTTTATAGCTATAAATACTTTATGAACATCGCAGATCTATAGTTTTCATAGTAAATTATTTCCTCGTTCATTCTTTGTCTGAGTATGCTACTTGATCTCCTTGGAGGCTAATATTGTTTATCACTATTTCGGTTTCCTCTTGATTTACTACATTTTGCTGTTTCTCATTTGTAAACCTGTTGTTAATTCAATTTTTCTTTGTGTTGCACATTGAGAACAAATTGATTTTTATGATTATTATTTATTATACTCAATCATGATTACTTCATCAACAAGGCTTTTCTACTGTATTAAAGCGTCAATAAGCTATTACTTGCAGATTCCGTTATACAATGTAGCAGGAAGCTAATTATTATTACTTACAATGGTAGTACATAGCAGTGTACTATTGTACGCGTATATAATAAGAGTACGAGTGCAGGAAGTGAGCTGTTGACTACTCTACCCCCATTATACGATACAATTGATGAATGGTCAGACGCGAACATGTGTGCTTGAGCAGAATTCAATTTGATCCCTTTCAAAGTTAACCCTTACGCTTGAATGGTGGTATTGATTTGACTCTGTAAATAAAATACGAAGCACCCGCGAGCCAGTAATTTTAGATATAGGTAGTTCTCATATTTTAACTGGTTACGGAAAATGCGATAAATAATAAATATCAACATATAAATTTTGAGTAGTTTGCACTGTCTGCATCATATATCTATGCAAAATATAGATTAGATTATACATATGAGTGATAATTTTTTGGCAACCGAATATTTTATCAACCTTGACGAAAAAAATTCAACCTTCTATCGTTGCAAAGTATAAATACAAATATTTATGTTAAATTTATAGTCTCGTTTAATTAAGCTTCGAAATATATAAATAAAGAACACAGAAATCTCTGTAGACATCGCAAATCAAAACTCGGGGGTGGTAGGGCCGACGTTTAATTATGTAAATAAATTTTCATGCATAGCAAGGAATCGTTAAACAATGCGCCAGATGAGCCGAGCCTACCCTTCCATAGTAAAAGTTTTAAGAGAACTGCCCCTCGGGCACAAACGGATCACCCTTTTATTCTTTTTAACGTACTTGTTTGTACTCCCAGTTTACAACTTCAATACAATACAAGTGCCAATTCGTATATAACGTAGTATAATTCTGATATCCTAGGTGCTGCTGTAATAAAATAATACGTAAATGGTTGCCGATGAAGCATTTCGAATTCAACCATTAAGTTGTTACGCAAACTTTGCATAAAGTACAAGTGCGTACAGTAAACTGTTTACGTAAACAACTGTCGACGAATACCTCAGAGCTACTCCTAATTGAACACTTAATGAGAACTCTTGGTAAGAAACCCTTCATGTCCGGAGGCGCGGAAGCGGGGACTCATCACCGTCTCTAATGGCCTAAAACCACCCCCGGGTTAAATAGATCTGATACTATCCTATTTATAAACAGTTTTAAAAATAAAAATATGCGAAAGTTGTCGGAACTGTATTCACATTATTTTATATTGACGTTTTTTAATTCAAAGTTTTTTTATACGTTTCTGATTAAGGCGTCTGAACAACTTTGAAGTGGTGAAACGTTTTATTTAAAATTATGTAAACATTTGATGTTGTATTTTCGTTTGTTTTATCATGCCTATTCGAATTCGCGGTCAAATAAAATACAAAAACGAACATCTCAGCTATGTGCTATAAAAATTTGTCTTCCCACCAACAAAATTTGGCAGCGTCCCTCGAAATGTTATCACCTCATAGTATCGTCGATGCAGGCATAATATCTCATAATATTCTTTATATCCGCCCCCATAAACACAAACGGGTCGTGGTAATGACGCCCCGTTGAGGGGAGAGAGGACGTCTAACCGGCCGTTACGGTCGCTGAATATGTGACCGCTGCATTTTATTACCACTTTACTCTGCCACATAATTGACCATCATGATGAAGGGCTTCGCTTCTTCTAATAGTCGACTGGTATGCGAGGACGTCCTAGATATTCGGTGCCGCAAGCTCTTGGCAATTTAATTGTCTCATCCGTTTCCGTTACGAATTAATTAATTTAAAAGTTGTTCCTAATGCACGGTTTCTGTTGTTTTAGGTCGAGTTCATAGAAGCATACTGCACACCCCGCGACACAGCCCGCCGCTCCCCACAACGAAACCGCCGCTCCAGAGAGCCACGCCGTTCCCCCGAAGCTACTAAATGGCGTTACGACTCCCGCCGCACGAACTACGACTTTGACTCTTGTCGACGTCCTTACGAGTACGAGAGTCGAAGATATTACGGACGAGAGTTCGACGGAGATTCTGGAAGGCGAGCAGAATTTGACGTCGGATCGGCCCGAAGGCGTGCCGACTACGAATCTGCCAGACGAACCGACTTTGACTTGTCGGCTCCGAGTGTCTCACGGAGAAGTCCCGAAAGTGCACCTGAAGGATCAGTCGAGTCGCCTCCTGAACCAGCACCTTCGGCTCCGTTTAGACACGACAAGCAGTCAAGACATCGCTCTCAGCCGTATTACGAATCAGGTATAAACTATGACTAATATTCTTGCATATAATTTGATGTGATGATTACATTAATTAATATCTAATTATTAATTTTGAGTAATTATCGCGACAATAAGTTATTATATTCAAGAAAGCAACACCTATTTAGGTCTCTATCGTTGCAGTAATGTAAGAAAATAGTAAACTACCTACTGTAAAATTGGCATTTTGCGAGCGCATATTTGTATAAAGAAACCTGAAACTCGATTTCCTTTGCGTCAGTGCATTGCAGTTTGTTTGTAATACACTAGCAATGTAAGAAATAATTTATATTATAATTGTGAAGTTGCCATTTAATTGGAAAAACAACGCAATTATGGTTTTGCGATAGTAACAGTTTAAAGACGTTAAAAAATTATTGCAAACTTAGTAACAACTTCATCAGATTTTAATCATAGAAAAAGCCAGCTTATTACTGCAAAAACTACCAACTTAACTTACCAAAAGTTTTGCCGTTGCCAAATAGTTGAATGGCTTCTTAGAAACAACGTTGCGAGTTTCATTTTTTTGGTTATACATGCAAGCTCTTACGTTTTTAAGAACATCGTACAAAGGACCGGCCTGGACCAAAGCCTTATTCTTCTACCGCAAAAATCATGAAGCTTTCGTGCCAGTTAGGCTATTGTTATCATTGTGTTTAAAGCTAGACAGACTGTGTAAAAAAAAAACTACTTCACAAATTAAAGATTTAATACCACGATTTACGTAATTAGGTCAGTTAAATTTGTTTTAATGTTAGTATTTGATTCTCGAGTGTGTAGTAAATACTGGTCATTTGAATACTTTCCAGAATTTATAGGTTAAATGCTGCAGTAATCATCGTTACGAAATAGTTTACTAAAATAAAGATAGGATCAAAGGAGATATGTAATTGTGTTTATATATTTTGAGCAAGACAAAAATAGCATACAGCTTTTAGGCATAAGCTATGTCATTATTTTTTGATTGATAAGCAGAATGTTATGTCTATCAGAATGTTGATTGTTCGTTATCAATAACAATAAATGTTATTTATATGTACTTATAACAATTTTAAATTAAATTCTTTGTTGGTGAATTATATCATGAAGATAGTCAATAATCAATAGCTATAAAACATATAGAAATGAACTACGAATACCGAGTGAAATTACCCGATTGCGTTTTTTTATTATCCAGAGGGTTTCATCCGCTAATACCAGTTCATATTGACGCAACAATAGCAAGTTTTAATCAGCCTTTTGTCGTTTGTCCATCCGTCTAGACTAGACTGAAAAAATGTCCGGGTTTTATATCGACGGCTGCGTTTATTATAAGCTTCTTTGCGGTACAGATTACTTGTGGTCTGTCATTTTTCATGTTTTCAATAAAAGCAAGCAGAAAATCAATTTGGTATAGCTCCTTTTACTGATAGAAGGCATTACTTATATTCTCAAAGTTAATGATTGTTTAAATGCCCTTAAGTACGTCGCATAAGAGTCGATTACCTTTAACCTTTCACTGCCAACACGTTTCAGAAAGACATTTAACACCTTAATCGCGGCAATTTAACAAATTTCGTGTCGCGCAGCCTGATCATCCACGCGGAAAAGTAATTACGTCACGTAATGATGTCACTTACCCTCCCATCTGCACTCTCCACGTCGCTAATAGACAATTTGTACAGTTTTTGATGCCGTTTTGTTCAATAGACGCGACAAATTCAATGTTTAATCTTCTCTTATTAAGATGACTGCAATTTTCTTTGTCAATATACACGTTCGTGTAAGAAAAAAAGACATATAAAATATAAAGTTGTTAGTAGCCTTAAGTTGCCAACAAAACACAAAATTATATTTTTTGCAAGCCACAAGAAACAATACTGTATGCATTGTTATTTATAATCTAAACGAGGGAACGGAAAATACGGTATTAAAACAAAAGGCTCTGTCCTAGGGAGCGTACTAAAAAAAGTTTAATATAAAATGGCATACTACGGGGCTCTATGGGGCTGATTCGTTAGTTCTTTCCTATCGTCGCGGCCTTATAACTCCAGACTTTTATGTTCATGATGCATTCAGCAGAAGGAGTCCTTTGTTCCACAAAGTAAATAATTCTCGTTAGAATATTTCGTTGTAGCTTTAAAATAACATTAGCTTTGCATGTAGCCAAGTGTATGAGGGGTTTATCGTTTTCATTAACTTAGGTAAAAGTACTTCAAATTCAATTGATATGATAATGAATAAGTTGAATTTACAAGGGGAAATTTTAACAAACAATGTTTACATAAACCTTTTACAAGGGAAATACTATAGGTGATTATGTGCGTCGTAAACTCATGTGTGCTGATTAATGCTCTTAATGTGAGAGAATAATACAAGCGTTGATAAGAATTTAAATCAAGAATATCATAATAGTACATGGTCTATAAACTGCAAAATGTTGAGGAGATCATTATTTGTACAGAGGCAATTTCTATTTACTTCAATTCTCAATTCAAAACAGTAATGAATACTTTGAATCTCTAAAACGGGACGTTTATCAAGGGCACCCTTTGTCCTTTCACTTCACCCTTTCCAGGATAATTAACAACAACATGAAACGACGTCTAATTTATAACTAAAGAAATAAGATTTGGATGTAAAGATTCTAAAGACTCAACAGCAATATACTTATTCCAAGAAATATATTATATGTAGAACATTTTTAACAATCAGTTGTATACTTGATGTACTGTAGACTTGTTATCCAGTCGTTTAGATTTAAATGGGACCACTTGAGACGAACTGAGCAAAATTAGACGTGGAAGAAAATCGTAAACCCTTACTATGCTTGTTATCATTAACAGTTTATTGTAGTACCATTTCAATGTCTTTCGTTTGAAATATCAATGGCTTTTTGTTTTGTTATAGAATCATCATTAGAAGACAGGTCATCATCATCAGAGGAAGAAGAGGAAGAATTCGGCGAATTTGACCCATTCGCTACAGCACCTTCTTTACATTCTCCAGACAGCGGACGCTCAGATCCACGATACGCTAACGCGCCACGTAGAAATCCAAGCCCTTATTACTACGGTGACCTATTTAAAACACCAGCACAGCCACCAGCACCATCTGCTCCGACAATTTCCACGACATCATCATCTCGTGGTCCGCGGTACAGAAAGTCTGCTAGTCTAGACGCGCCACACGTCGCACCCCGACCGAATCTACCTAAGAGATTTTCAGTCGCCGAAGATGGTTTCCGCGAGCTAGAGCGGTCGTCATCTTCGTCAGGTGAGAGCGCGTGGATGCCGCCAAGGCGTCGTGGGCGCGACGCGGCCGGCTGCGTGTGCGCCGCGCCCGAAGATGTAGAGGATCGGTCTTCTCGCAGCGTGTTTTACGTGCCAGCGCCGCTGCCACGCTGGCCGCAAGAGATGACCACTAGACAGATTTATGAGACCGCTTTTGACTGTAAAATTGCACGCTCAGATGATGACTTAGATGATTTTGACAGAATCAGTAATCATCCAGCTCTTTTACAAGCTGATGGACGTAAAGTTGTTTCCTCAGCGTCTTCAGCATTTGATGCTGTTGAGCATAGTGAACCAGATTACAAAGGTCGCCGCAAGGTGACAATGAAAACTGACAGTGTCAGGCGATCTAAGATTCCTACAATTCGTCAAAAAAGGGAAAATGAAAGCAATGCCTGTGCCTTGTCAGAGGAATTGGAAAATGTACACATTGAAGGAGATGGTCGAACAGCATCAGTATCTCAACTCCCATTGCGTGGTTATACGCCATCACCACCATCGACGGCCCCCTTACCTACAAAATTTCAACAAAAGGATGGATCCGCCATGAATAGTATTAAGAGTGCGCCAAACCTGCCGCAGTCGCAACCGGCACATCCACGTCTAAAAGATTTAAGGTTACCCGTAAAATCACTACGTGCCCGTGAAACACCGACAAGCAGTGAAGCAAGCATGGCCGATGTAAAGGGCTCTACTGACTTAGACCTCGGACAACGACTAAGAGATTCTAGCCGTGAATCTCGCGATGGTGATGATGAAGGAGGACAATCTAAGGACGGTATTTTTTTAGAGATTAAGGGTCGACCCACTTCCGATTCTGACACACCAGAATTGAATCGGTACACGGGGCCAAAGGGGGTCGGCCCTATAATGGAGTTTAAAGGAAGGCCTGGCGTAATACGTCCACGTCGTAAGTACTCTAGCACCGAAAGTATGGCTACAAGTAGCAGCGGTGGCAGTATGGAGTCGCTCCGAAGTAGTAATAGTGAAGGAGATAGAAGTAGTAGTAGTTCTGAAAGTCGTCATTCGTCTTCACTAAGCTCACACAGCTCCGACTCAGGAAACGTGCCATTTACAAAATCGCATCACATGCAGTTGTCGGGGTTTGGACACCATCAAGCTAAGCTACATATTTTAAGTCCTATATCTGATAAATCATCACAAGAGCCTGCATCAGAAACATCAGATAATAACAAAAACAATAATTCACAAAAAGTGTCTCCTGAGGATGCAGAAACAGGAAACACTATGCTACAAACAACAGTTGAAATTGTTGCCAAACCTAAACGCCGTGCTTTACAAAATAGAAATATTTTAAACTTAACGTTTAGACACTCCACCACTGGTGATGCAGAAATTCAAGGTTCTGACAGTGGAATATCTATACATTCTAGAGAGGGTGTGGATTCTCGAAATGCTTTCATTAACTTTAAAAACAGTAATACTGAAGAGGAACGTAAAGATGAAGATGTTGATTTGACTGATCTTCCTTTTGACATGCCGAAGTTAAGGAGACGACGGGCTGAAGCCGAAGCCGACTTACGATCCTTGCCATTTGATATGCCGAAACTACGCCGAAAGCTACGAGGGCAGTCGTTACAGCTTAATAACGACTTTGGAGGAGCTATCTCAAATGCTTCTTCCAGTCAAAGCGTTCAAGATTTAAATCAAGGTTTGTATTTCTTGCAAGATATTATTCGTACGTGTAAATTTATGAAAAGAATTTTGACATTCTATTACGGAATTTTAATAATTCTACTATATTACAAAGATTTACTTGTCAATCTTATCGAAAAGTAGCAAATTTACCCAAAGGGTCTGTCAACCCAGATTGTTCGATTCCACTAACTTGAAGCGACTGCCGTCGCATTATGCCGATTAAGACGTATGACTTCGAATTGCTCCACACGAAATTCTTTGGTCGGACGCCCATCCAATATTTAATTTGCTTGAGTGCTTTTTAGGGAAACTTTTCCTGTACATGTTGGAGGCAATTTGTAACCGTTCAGTTGAGTTAGGAGTTCGTAAACGTAGAGAATTGCGTGTGGTTTGACATACAATTGGTAGAGGCATCGCAGTCACCATCAACGTTAGAAACAAAATTGTTATTGATTTGACAGTTCCCTGTTGTCATTTTTACACAATAAAATTTTTAATTTCAGGAAATAAACACAAACCAAACCTGAAGCTGAATTTTGACAGCGGTAGCGGTGGTTCAGGCAGTTCTAAGGGATTGCGTTTGAATTTGGGACCTATAGCTCCGCCTCGGGATCTCGTTGATGCGTCTCTTCCACTTGACCGCCAAGGGTAAGTTCATACAATATAAAATGTTGACTTCATTCACTAAAAATACCTTCAGTTTTATTGTGTACTTACATTTTTCAAAAATATGTAACTGTGTATCTCATTAATTGTAATTTTTCATAATTTCAGGTGGTACCATGGGACCTTATCTCGCGTTGAAGCTGAGAGTCTGCTTAGGGATGCGGATGAGGGCGCTTTTTTGGTTAGAAACAGCGAATCAGCCAAACACGACTACTCGCTTAGTTTGAAGTGAGTATTTTTGTCTACTCGAATAATAAATGTAACGAAATTTGTAATATATTTAACCATAACTTTTCAAAAATTTAAATGTTTGTTGCAGATCAACACGTGGTTTTATGCACATGCGTATTTGCCGTAGTACAGAAGGTTACACATTGGGTGGTGCAGCGACAGCATTCCCCACAGTGCCAGCCTTAATGAGGCATTACGTCACTGCCCAGAGACTTCCAGTTCGAGGTGCAGAACACATGGCACTGTCCACGCCTCTACCAGCCGTCCTCCTATGAACATCTCGTCAGAAAAGATGAGAATGAAATTTGAAAAAGAACCCAAGCCAAGTCGGTTGGTTCTGAAGTTCTTCGAAGTTGGTGTAAATAACAGCAGTCGAAAACCTAAGGTGTGATTATTTATTGTTTTGATTGCTGACAGAAGCACAAGAAAGGAAGTTACTTAGGTATATATTTATATAGCTTTAGGTGATCCCAGTGAATAATACCAAAGAGTTAGGATACCTACTTTTAATGGTTTGCTATGAAACATGCTTATATTTTTTGTATATGCTCAGGTAGCATTGTAATTATGCTAGTCTCAATATTGTAGCAACATATTTATAATAAAAATTATTATTTATTCGCATATAATCATTTTCAAGTTAATAATTGTATATTGTGTATACTTAACGTAATAGGTACTTATGTTGAATCGCTTTATATTACTCATTCATAATTTATCTTATTCACTATGGATACAGTATCTTTTATTAGTCAGTGTTAGCTTTGTATATCGTATATTTATTTGATATTGACACAAATAATGATATTGAAGTAGTTATTATTAATGATTAAATAGTGCATTTTGCATACTTAAAATGATTCATCAGAATATTATCAATCCGATGACCTCTGAACTATTTTGTAATAACATGGCCTAAGCAATAATACTGTTGACGCAAACGCTATTGACCTTTACAAACATGGAAACGTTCGTAGAATCAACAAACAAACAATTTACTTGTTTTTGCCGGTTATCGAACTATGATAAAAATTACTAAAGTCTGAAAATAATTTATTTATAATTTGATTATTATCAATGGCTGTCCTATGAAGATACTTAAACACATTATCGCATTATAAGTGGTCTAGTAACAGACATCGATAGCCTATGATTCATAAAATCACGTAGATACAGGTGTTAGAACCGTGTCTGAGTTTTAAATGTCTTACAGTAGTGAGTCATTGTTAAAACATGCAGCTTAACATATTAAAAGCGCGTAAACTGCTTACGTAAAGTATAAAACGTACTCGCCAAGGTTAAAATCAAATCACATTACGAATTATTTATAATACTTATGGAAAACTTGTAATAGGCGGCTATAGTTGTCACATTATATATTTATAATGAAAACAGACCTTATCTTAATTTTTACAAGGTTCAGTTTTATTAGAAATGTGGTATGAGTCACCTACACGTGGGCCGCACGGACACGAAAATAATATCGATTTAGTACAAAATTGTACGCAAGACTTAATGACAACTGGAAAATTGTGGCAGAGTGTGTCAAACATAGTTTAGTAGCTATTTATATCAAACTCAAGTGCATTTGTTCACGGAAATGCAAAGTTTATGACAAAAATATGTCACAAAAAAGTTTTGCAATGTTTCGTGATCGAAAGGACGTTGCGATATGTTGTGATTCATTGAGCAGTTGCATTCGAGAGACCCAAACCAATTGGCCAATATGAAAGTATAAATAGATGTTAATTTTAATATAGCTTTCATACTATAGTAACAAGTTTAAATTAACCAATTTAATAATGGCACATACCATAATATTAAGATCATAAATGAAGATTGCACATGTTAAGTAATGTTCACGTGACTTATTTATATTTTTTGTTATATTAGGGGTTAAGTAGAATAACGGGATGGTAATTATGGGGTCCTCATTACGACTAGTTTAGTTCCTTCATAGTTATTATATCTCACTTGGTATTTTTACAACGATTACTCGTAATACGCAGCAAGTGGTGTATCCAGTGTAAGGTTAGCAGCTAAAATAATAAATAATTGTTTCTGTGATTTTGTGTTTAATACAATAAAAGCCAAAAAAATGTTGTGTAATTTATGTTTAGTTCATATTGATTGTATAACGCGTATTCATGCTTAATTTCACGTGTGTATAGTTGTACAAGAAGATCTCATTATAACTAATTACTTCCTCTGGATAGTTTGGTTACCTTAGTGTTAATTTTGATTGTTTGTACCTGATTTTTTGAAAATAACGTTGTTTGAGACTTAAACAATTAAGTTTTAACAGATTTATTTTGTTAATTGATTTAGTGATCATTAGACTAATATTAATGTAGATGTATGGGAATGAACGAATTTTTCAAATGTATGTTTCTAATGTGACTATATGTAATTACTTAACCACCGCAGAGCAGCTTTTGCAAGCATGCAAATAATTTTAATATAGATTTTAATGTACTGTTTTACTATTAAGTTATGGTACTTAATACATGAGAATTATAAAATATTTGGGTCCAGAATTATCGTCGTCACGACGATTTTTAATGTCTACTTCTTGTAGAAAAAATCATAAAATGTTGTCTCATGTACTAGGTACGATGTATGACTCTATGTAGCAAACGTATAATGGATGGTAGGCTAACAGAAGGAAATAAATTCTTATAAATTAGAAGTTTTGAAAATGTGTCAAAATTGTTTTTCATGAATGATGTAGGTCCTGGTATGGAGTTAGGTAAAAATTATAGCTTATAGTAGTTATAATCAACTGTAATTTTGAAGGTGTAGTTTGAAATTGACGATGAAATAAATACTATAAAAATATTTCATGTTGTTTTTCTTCTATTTTATCAATAAAACGAAGTAGGTTAAAGTTAAATAAACACAAGCAAGATAAACAGTAAGGAGATAAAAAAATAATTATGAATATGTAATTTGACGTCATTAAGCTAAAGAGTATCTATCTAATGAGTCCTAAAAAAATACACATGAAAGCATCCCACAAAGCCGCCATAGTGGAGGCCACGCCATATCAGCACCTTCAGACGATGTGTTTTGTTCCCCACCACTTCTGGATTGCACTGACTGCTTACCACAGAGTACCTACTTTTTTAATACTGGAAACTGCTTACTATTAGGCAGAGTGAAGTCACTTTGGTAGACTAATATAATTTTTATGAATAAATTAAATATAATTACCTCATTTAATTTTCTGAGATTTTAATATCGCAACTGCAATGATTTCTGGCGGCCTACACTACCACCTCATAAAGCAGTATTATTTTATTCTTACTTTGTGTTTTGTTTTTTCTATTGCACTATTAGAAACAAGGATAGAGAAAGATTGCTTTAAAAGGTCGTGGTAGGGACCCTGGACCGGCAGTCATTTTACACTTTGCTACTACTGCAATACCAAAATATGACGACAATTGCTCAATATTTTGAAAACTAGGTAGTAGGTATAGGTAGGTACTTCATTTTCCATTTCAATAAGTGTTCTCTTTTATTGTACACTCGGTATAAGTGTCTAGGTATCTAATTTCAATGATTATTCTGAATTCTGGTAAAATTTGAGCACCTGAATGATGATTTCTTAGAGTACTTTGTCATAATTATTTATACTAAGAAGGTTCAAAGTTAAGTAAGCAGGTACATTTTAACAGATTTAAAAAAAAGGAGGAGTCTCAATTCGACCGTAAATAATATTTTTGTTTATATGTGTGTTTGCAGATTACTTCGTTGTTTAAGAACAGATTTTGATAATTCTTTTCCTGTTGGAAAGAAGATATCTCATGGGTGGTATCATGATAAGGAAAGCAGGCTCTGATGATGGCATCCTAGAGAAGACGAGGGAACTTTCAAAAATCGTTGTGGCGACTAGTGCATTTGTTATATTTTCATTAAGTATTTTTAAGGCACTACTATTTAATGAAGGTTTAGTAAGGTTCGATCTGATGATGGAGCCGAAAGACAGTCGAAGGAACTCCTGAAAGATTTACAGCAATTACTTGGTCTATGGACTTAATTCATTTCTAATGATGAGAACTTTGCACCCATATGGTTTATAAGTGCCATTACAGGTGACCATAGACAGTCGAAGGAATTCCTCAACAGCAGTCATGTCGAGCTTACTTCATACGGTTTAATACGCCAAAATGTTTCGTTCTTAATACCTAAGTAAGATTGAGGTCTACCTATAACTGAAAATTGTAAAATAAAATATTTTTTATCAAAAAGAAAACCGACTTCAAACAGGAAAGAAACTAAAAAGTAAAAAATAAATTTACTTACATAGTAAATTTATTTTAATATTTTCACAAAGTAATTTGTATTTTGATTTAGTTAATCAGATATAATTAAATAAGTATTTTATAATTTTCTAGTTGGTGCATAAGGTATGCCTATGTCTACACATTGATAAATAAAATTAACTACTTTAACTACCTATGCATAATTTTATAACATCGGATATTTTACGACGCCATCTATTCTGGCGTATAAAACACTACTACATATTGTTTAGTTGTTGTTGGTACATATATTTTCGTTTTTGCGTACAGATGGCTCTGTTTACAAACCGTTACAACGCCATCTGTGATTGAAACTAATTTCTGTTCTAATCTTCTTTTTACTTAAGTTGGTTTAACTCAATTACTATTTTTTTGATAAGCCTAGCTTTGTGTGAACTGTGAAAGAACCATGAAACAACAAAATGCACTTGTTTTTGCCCGACTGGTGAAGTTGCCGAAGTCAAGGAGGGTAATGTTTTAGTTAGAGGGTATGCATGTATGTATCACAAATATGTACGTAAGTGGGTATATATATATATTTTGATAAGTTTAGCAGTATAAATATTTTAAGTTAGATGTGGTTGCCTATAAAAGAGAGAGCACCAGGCATGCATTACCTATGTTTTTGTTACTTTTTTATGTATGTGTTTCTCTTGTTGGTAATCCTAATAAATAAATAAATAAGTCTATTTCATTGATTCACGCTCTTTAGCCTCACTCATTGGCTTGATGGATTTTATTTAACACTAGCCAGCAGCGTGATGTTACATTGCATATAACCTTCCTCAGAAACTGGGTTATCATACGTAAAAAGAATTATTCAAATCCGACTGGTAGTTCCAGAGATTAAGATTGAGTTCAAACAAACAAATAAACAAACTCTTCCACTTAATATTTTAGTAGGTACTTAAAGAGAATAGATATGAGGTGTCATTAGACTCGTATTGATTGTAGGAGTAACATAGGGTAGGTACATAAAATTTTAATGTAGCGTCAGTACGAGAAAATAAATAGTTTCTTTTTATTTTATTTTTAATTTTAGTAGACCAACGTTGCCAATCACTTTACTATTTTTACATATCATTACCTTCGCGGCATCCAGACCACAGAATACCATATCCAGATACCTGTCTTTCCATAAGAAGAGCTTGTTGTTATTTGTTTACAATAAGATACGATTAGAAACTATGTAATTATAGTTTAGGTGCACCATCCCGTATAAAACGCACGTTACGGTGTTTACGATAGTAATGAAGTACTTACATTGAATTAAATAAAATTTATAACCACTTTCTGCAAAGCATTTAGGTCAGCCGTATATTTGTCGCCATCTTTATCAAAATTTTTAATGTGTACTGTACTATGTAGTACTAACAGTGCATTCAAATTAAAACCTGCTAATGGCATCGGCTTTCAGAGGACTCTATAACTCAAAAACCATTCTTACCACTCTCATCTGAACACAAGAAACCTTTTCAATGTGTCTTACTTTAAAATCTGGACGCTGGTACGAGTAGCTATCTATCAACTTCTCAAAGAAAATTAATGAAACAACCCTTTTGACCCTTTCGGGTGGCTGCCGTCAGTTTTTCAACAGAAATCCATTAAGTACTCTAAAAGGCTCTTTAAAAGCTTGTCTTTATATATATAAATGACTTCTCATTTAGCCAGCGCATTGCACGGATTGGGCAAGAACTCATTTCGCATCCTACGGGTAGCCGTAGCTTCTGGCGACTAGCCAAGGCCGTGCAATCCAACTTCTGCAAGCCTTCGCTGCCCCCCTTGAAATGTCCTGATGGATCGCTGGCCCACGAGCCGCAAGAGAAAGCAAACTTGCTTGTTTGCTCTTTGCGGCTAACTCCCGAATTGACGACCGTAGCTTGCACCCGCCGACTATATCTGGCTGCGACTCCGTTATGCCTAATATTCGTATTAGGCATCGTGATGTCCGTGCGGAACTAAGGTCGCTCGATGTTCGGAAAGCCAGCGGACCGGATGGTATTCCAGCGGTGGTTCTTAAGAAATGCGCAGCGGAGTTGTCTCCTGCACTGACGCGCCTATTTCGCCTATCTTATTCCTCGGGAATTGTGCCGGAGGCTTGGAGAGAGGCGAATGTTCAACCCATTCCCAAAAAAGGAGATAGGTCCGAGCCAGGCAACTATCGACCCATAGCTGTCACCTCAGTTCTCTGCAAGGTGCTTGAGCGGATAATAAACTCCCAACTAGTCCGCTACCTAGAGGGTCACTCGTTAATTAATGACCGACAATATGGCTTTAGGTCAAAACGGTCTACGGGTGACCTTCTAGCGTATATCACGCACCAATGGGGTGAAGCTATGGACAGGCATGGCGAGTCCTTGGCCATCGGCCTTGACATAACCAAAGCCTTCGATAGAGTCTGGCACCGTTCGCTTCTGTCCAAGCTTCCAGCATATGGTCTGCCACCCCAGCTGTGCAACTGGATTGCCGCATTCCTGCGTGAGTGCCGCATTAGAGTCCTTTGTGACGGATCGGCCTCCAATTATTTGCAGGTCAACGCTGGGGTGCCTCAGGGGTCCGTCCTGTCGCCCACTCTGTATCTTCTGCATGTCAATGACATGTTGTCCCTTGGCAACATTCATTGCTATGCAGATGATAGTACAGTGCATGGGCGATATCTCGGACATCCTGCGGCTAAACAGACTGACATCGAGGCAAAACGCCTAGAACTTGTCGCTGAGCTCGACCAAGTATTATACCGCATTTCTAAATGGGGTTGTGAGAATTTGGTCGAGTTCAATGCCAAGAAAACACAGGTGTGCGCGTTCTCTGCAAAAAAATCTCCGTTCCTTCCCCTTCCCTCTCTTCTTCAGAACACAGCGTTACCACTACAGGATAGCCTAAGTATCCTGGGTATGAACATCAGCCGAGATCTCAACCCCAAGAACTACATGTCGTGCCGTCGCTCAAAAACGACTTTGCACGGTAAGCGCAAAAAATTCCTACGGTGAGCGTACATCGTTCTACTTGGTTCCTCGACTTATTAACCAACTACCCCCTAAATTGCGTAATGAAATAACTTTGTCTAATATTAAAATTAAATTAAAGTCTCACTTTTTAGAAAATATGGAAGGAAATTCTAAAGACGTGTAGTTGCCAAATTTCTAAACCCATATACCTATGTTCTAAGTATTTTAAGAATGTTCTATTGTCGATGTTGATTTATTTTAGCACTCATCACAAACCTCTGTGGTTTTAGAATGCTATGTAACTAAATAATTGTCTGAAGTGTAAACTGATAAATAAATAAAAAAAAAAAAAAAAAATAAACATCGAGTGCGTCATTAAAACCGCCTCCTGTAAACTCGGTGTCCTGAACAGGGTGAGGCGGTACTTCACGCCCGAGCAGCTCTGTCTTCTTTATAAGACACAGGTTCGTTCCTGCGTGGAGTACTGCTCTCATCTTTGGGATGGCTCCGTACAGTACTTACTGGATTCACTCTATAGGTTGCAGCGGCGAGTAGTCCGTATCATCGGAAGCCCGGAGGCTACTAAGACCCTTGAGCCTTTACAGCTGCGAAGAGACATCGCCTCAATGGCCGTCTTCTATCGCCTTTACCATGGAGAGTGTTCTGAAGAGCTCTTTGAATTAATCCCACCCTCTCCCTTTTTATCCAGAACGACACGTGCGGGACTAAAGTGCCACCCTTTCACAGTGGAATCTAAAGGGTCTCGAACCAAACGGTTCAGCACTGCATACTTTTGTCGCTCAATTAAAGCCTGGAACTTTTTGCCAGCGCATGTGTTCCCATCTAATTTTGATCATGGGTCTTTTAAGCGGGGCGTGAAAAAGCATCTCACTAAACCGCCATAGTGGAGGCCACCATACCAGTAGTTTGGCTTTTGGAATGGTGTCCGCCACTTCTGGATTCCACTTACTGCTTACCATCAGGCAGAGTGGAGTCACTTTGGTAGGCTAATATAAAAAAAAAAAAAAAAGCTATTCATATAGCGTCATTAAAAGTCGTGATGGCCTAGTGGTAAAGGCACTTGCTTCGTAAATACGAGGTCGGGGGTAAAACTGCGGGCAAGTAGCAATGTGGTTTTTCAAATCATATAATCTAAGTTTATTTCTACATTTCTGACTGACGGTGAAGGAAAACATCGTGAGGAAGTCTTAAATCGTCAATCCGCTTTAAGCAAGCGTAGCGATCAATGCACATGCCTCCTCTGTATGAGAAGAGGCTTTTCCCTGCAGTGAGATAGTAACGGGTCGATATGATAAGGGTAGTCAACCAACAAAAAAAAAATGTTCGTGGTCCACCTAGGTGAACTGACGAGGTGGACCACGACCAACAACCGATGATAGCGTTGTTTAAAATTGTTTTTTTTGATAAATCTATTCCTTGGTAAACATGCCGAAGTTTTGAGTAATGGTAAGCTATGCCTCTAGGGAGTGTCAGAGACTGCAAACTCTACAACGATCAATTCGTTCGATCATATCCTGCGGTTACAAAAAATTATAACAAGGCAACAGTGAGTTCATTATCACTTGCTTTAAGCACCAATGTATTGTTTAGTGATCATGTGTGGAATAACTAAATTACGAAGTTAAACGAAAAGCCAAGTTCATATCCAAAAGCAGTCGGTAACCTAATAAAAAGTATGTTTTTGGTAGATTTAGGTTTATTATCGTTCTAATGAAGTAACATACAATTTAACCTTTTAAATCTATACGTTTTCATGAAAATAAGTAATCGGCTTATTTTTAACCCTCGACGCAAGAACGACGGGTGAATTAGTCATAAAACGACATAGTGTTCTTAGCTATGTTTGATGAAAGGCGGTCCAAGATGGCGGCCATCACAAAATGGCAGATTAAATATTTTTTACTACTCCCTCATTATGTTTATCAAATGAAAGGGCTTGATTATTAGAATAATGAACACTATGTCGGAGGTTTTTAAATTGTCAAATTATATGTTATGTTCTATAGAATTAAAGGGATCCTGTATCACAAACACAGTAGCCTGCTTCTTCTCATTTTCCAATTTCACGAGAGTAGTAACTTAATAGCAGAGAGTAATATACCTAGCTGAGTGAAATTAATTTTGAATGAACCAGCTGCTAGAGGTGTAAATTGCAGTTTACTGCATTATAGGTATACTAGCTTTCCGCGGTGCAGTTTGACCCGCGTCCTTGCTTACTGCTCTGCTCTCGTCTCCAGTAGCGTCATGATACATAGCCTATAACCTTACTCAAGAACTGAGCTATTACACGCAAAAGAATTTTTCAAATCCGACTGGTAGTTTAAGAGATTAACTCGTTCAAACAAACAAACGAACTCTTTCGCTTTATACAATAGTATAAATAAGTACCTAAATATATATCTACAATTATTTCGATATTAAATATGAAAATGTAATTAATATCTAGTAAAGTAATAGTTGATTAGACACATCATTTACTAAAAATCATAACAACAAAGTTCACAGCAAATATTCAACAGATAAATTCAAAAGTTAAACCTTATTAGGGGTTCTGTTCAAATTTATAAACGGACAGGCAAATATCACGTCATCGCTATGGCTTGTTGACGAAGCTTTTAAATAAATAAAGGTTTTCCGTTCTTTCCATTTAAGGTGGTTCCGACGAAATTTCGACGAAATCCGCGACTTTCATCTCGATAATTGAGTAGATTCTAATGCTATTTATTCTTTTTTTTTTTGCCAACAATATACTTTAATTCATGAACTTTAGAATAGTAGAAGAATTATTTACAATAATTGATTATATAACTTATACCAACGATATTAAAACAACGTGATTTCACTTATTTCGAAATATTACTTTTTAATTACTATAGTTATAAATATAAAAGTTATATTGAATCAACCGGAATAAACCAAATGTCAACTCTGTAGGTTTATTTCATTTATTAGGATAATGTTTCAATAGTTATTGATAATTTGGCTGAATCAGCGTCGCAGGGGCTCTGCGCGGGCGACGGGAGGCAGAACGGCAGAGCGGCGCAAGCCCTTCTGACGGACGGACGTATGCGGTTTTTTTTTAAATTATTTACGTAATTCAATAATTGCAAATAAATAATATCAAAAAAAAATATTGTGTGGATAGATTTAGTGTTGCAAATAAATTAGATTAGTTATTTAGATTTTTTTTGTGTATTAAATACGTAGGTATTTACCTACATTTATTATTATTTTTCATCAAAATGACTAAAATTTCACGACTGAAACAAATACAAATGCAAAAGATTCAACACATGAATATCCTGTAAGTAGGTATATACCTACCTTCATATTTTTAGTAAAATACCTTCTTTGAGATACTGACCTAGGATATCCTTTAATTATGTTTAGTTCCACGTAAACTAGGTGAGCCTATTGTCGCTCGTGATAAGATCAAGGCAACACCAGGCCTCAAGAATCAGTAAATTCCTGCTGTTATATACCCTAGGGGTATGAATATGAGCTTGCTACAATATTGTCTATGTCTACTATCATTTCGAACTAGGTGTGTGGTAGGTGGGCACATGAGTAAAATATCTAACTTGGATATTTACTCATGTGGCAAGGGCGCTTTCCGATTCCGCCCGACGCGATGCGACGACGGCGACGCCGGCGTAGGTACGAGGTGCTTCGGTCGGAACACGAACGTCGGCGTCGGTCGTACAACTAGCATAGAACTCAAATTACAATGATGCGTCGGTTTGCGACCTAGTTAGGTACCTACACAAAACAACCATACACGCTGCTGTTAGCTACCTAACTATCTACGTTATCTTGCACGAGCATAAATACCTATACATTCTATATATACATACGGTGTGTACTTGAATATTCTATCGGTAAGTAATACCGATAAAATAATTAAGTATTTACCTCGTTAGATTTTTTTTCATGAGCTGATAAAATCAGTGATAACTTGATACGATACTAGGCTAAAGTAAATACCTACCCTTCTACTTTCAATGCATCTTATTTTGATTTATTTATTTGATTGCAGAAAAGGAAGAAAAAAGGCTTTACAAAACGTCTTAGTCTCTAACCAAACTAAAATACTTGAAGACTGTGAAATTATCACAATTAGGTAAATTAAAAATCCTACTCTCTGTTCCTTTATTATCGTACTATATGAACTTTTAATCCTAAAATTAAATAATATATTGTTGAGTGCCTACTGGACATAACAAAACTAATACCGTATTTTTCGAGTGATAGGTGTATGTAGAAAGTAATAGACCCGGCACGGTGGCACAGTATAAAGAATTCTACTCTTTTTTGTACAGTCTTTACCTAACTAGGTAAAGGCAAAAGAATTATGTTTTAGCACTCTATGTATGTATGTATGTATGTATCTTTATTATATTATATTATAAGTGTATGTACTGTAAAACTACCCCGTGACGTCATCCGCATGGATCCGTTACTTAGCGATAATATTACATTAGTTCTACTTTACCGATTTTGCATTATATTATACATTTAGAATACTACAATATGTACGTACATACAAATATATGTATGTACACATATATTTGTATGTACATATTGAAGTAATCTATACTTATAATGAATCTCTAGCGAGGTAATTTTCACGGTGCATCCAAATCACTCAAACAGTGGGTACTATGCGTCTACTTTGGCAATTGTTCGTGTTACTTATTTTTTTGTACCTTACGTACGGGCACTTACTAGAAGATAATCAACATTTATTTATTTATTTATTTATTGAAAAAGTATTTACAATATCATTACAGATAAAAACCCAATACGATATCATAAAAAACCTAAAATTAAAAACACTAATTACTAAATAAATATATCTACTTATACAATACTATACATTTTTGTGCAACATCCTTGAATTTTGATAGGGTACATTGAAAAATATCAATTTCTATAGAAATAATGATATACACATAGGAATGATGACGCTTTGTTTAAAGCATGTGTAACTGAAAATCCTTATCAGCTCCATCATTTGAATTCAGTTTTGCTGGTGAATGGTGCTGTTTCAAATTCAGTGCAGTGGTGGCCATACAGAGTAAAGATACTGTGGAAGAAAAAGGAAATAAAGAGGACCGAGGAGGTAACTATGCCTTCGGACCACTGACTTTCAGACAAAACTTACATTTTACGTCGTTATGTACATCTCCAGCCAAACCGTCCCGCTTGTTCTAAAAGATCTACTTCCGTAAAATGTTTGCTGGCTATACAATATACAGAACGATTTACTGAAGTTATATTTGTGATATCCAGATGAACCAAAAATAAATAAGGAAAATGAAAATATGTTAATTCATATAGGTTAATTAAATTAACACTTATGAACGTCAAAGTTTACAAAATGTCAGCAAATTAACCTACAACCAGTTCGCTGACAAAGTAGAGCCATGAGAAGAACTGGTAAGAAACGCTCATTTTAATCGCCAGGTTATTACAATTTTTGTAAGTTACAGTTTCAAGTAGCATGCAAAGTGACACAGGCAATACACTTAACTCTATAGGTAATTAAATACTTACAGCTTTCTATGTTGCAAAGAAAAAATAAAAAGTAAAATGCGTGCTTTTTACGAGGGATATCTTTAGGTAGGTGAAAGAGGGTTTGTATGAATGAGAGATTAAAAATACTATGGAAAACAGTATTTAAACAATATAAAAATGTCTATTGGAAAAATCAATATTCACGCGAATGAAGTCGCGGGCAACAGCTAGTCTATAATATGTATGTATTTACAAAAAAAAAAGTATATAAGTAGTATATCAGTTGTTTAGTACCCATAACACAAGCAAATATAATTGCTTAATTTGGGGCTAAGATGGCTCTGTGTGAATGTGGTAGAATATTATTATTATATTATAGTTATAAGGTGCATTTTATGCTTTTTGTTTAATTATCTCAATTTTGGCATATGTGTGGATTGGTTCCTTTTTGCATAAGTAGGTCCAATTGTTTTTTTATGCTTATTAGTTTAAAGTGTAAGTTAAACTTACTTGTGATTTTTATTATTAGTATCTACATTTGTTTTTCTTATAAAGTGGTTTGTAAGTCAATTTAAATTTTATAAAAACCATGTTTTAAATTTATAATAATTGATGTGATACCTATAATCTTGTTTTAAGGGAAGTTTTGTGTTAGTTTTAAGTTTAAAAAATGAGTGTATTTTAATAACTTTTAACTTCAGTTTGATCGATAATGATCTAATACTTTATAATTCTGTTGCGTTAAAATGCCGTTAAACTATAAGGTTTTAAGTTTAACCGCGTTTAAGCGTAACAATGAATCAAGTTTTGTACTCTTATTTAAACACATTTATAGACTACCAGACTTAAAAGCAGTGAACGGACGTTAACCACACGAAAGTTTAACATAAGGTAGTTCCACAAGTATTAATGATAAGCTAAATTGACATTATGTGCTATACCGACATTTTAGTTACAATTAAGTTCTTTTGTTTTTTAGGTTTTTAACAAACAATATTTTTTATGAAATAGAGACACTAAAATGCCGTTACGCTAAGCGTAGTGGCATTTTAGCCGCTGATCTATTAGATTTTTGTAACACCAATGGTATACTAAAACGCAAAAAAACGTTTTATTATAAAATTTAATTATATTTACAAACTGACAGGAGAATAAATTGAAAGTATTTCATTTGATCTATATCTTGGAACCTTTAAATCTCAAATAATTGTTGTCATTTGTAAGTGACAACGGTTTCAATATTTGCCGCGTTTTTTGAGTGTTTACTCAAAACTCGACTTTGGCAGTTAACGGCATTTTAGTTATACCACGGCAGAGCTGGGTTTTGAGTTTATTGGTTTAACCCACAGTAGTTATTTTTATTTCTACTACATATTTAACAAACGTCATGATTCTAAACACTCATCTTTGCTTTCGCTACTATATAAATAATAAATATATAAATAATATATACTAAAAAATATACATACTTACTAAACGAAATAATAAAAGATACTAAAAAAATAATTCATTATTTTCGCGTCTATCAGATTTTAGCTCTGCGGTTTCGGACAAGTAAGGTCATTGTCTTATAGTTGTGCTACTGCTACTTGCCGCTAGAGGGCGGACTCGCACGCAATGTTTTTTTCGGGTGAGGCGCGGGGTGGTGAGGAAGCGAAACGCTCAAGGTCATATGTGACGGGACGCCCTTAAGCCTTATGGTAGCAATATTCTGTTCGCAAAATTCCTTTTTATGGCGTATTTTTTGTTGATGAATTTATAATCTTACGACAGGTGTCAGTCGTTAACAGTAGGTCAGTACTTAAAGAGTGTAATAAAAATTAAATCTAGTAGTAGTATTATTTAAAAAAAGTACATACCTATAATGTTTCAGGGGCAGTCACATGTAACTAAACTAAATAATGGTTTATCAAACGACGAAGTTTCATTTAAGCATATACACAAGACTGATAAACCTAGAAGGTAGGTACCTCCTTTGGGACGATTTGTGTAAAAACCTATTCACTTAAAAGTAGTCGTCACTGGATATTTTTAGAACTAACAGTTTACTAGTTATCATCTTTTGCATTATCTAAGCTTTTCTATTTCAACTATGAAAAATAATAATAGTAATCGAAACTTTTCACTTAAAATCATCGTGTTTGGCCAGTAAACTCAAAAAGTGTATCTATATCAGTGGAAAGTAGGTACAATTAATTTACTTCTTAGAGTAAGATAAGTGAACTGCTGCTGTGAACCACTTTAACATGTAAGTGGATATAGCTACCACCCACTGTAAATGCCTGAATTACTTAAGTTTCAATTTCATTTTCATGTAAATAGTAGGTATCTCGAACTCTTCGGTGAGTGCATCTGCGCAAAGAAAGGTGACTCAATTAAGGTGGTTCCGACGAAATTTCGCCGAAATCCGCGACTCTCATCTCGATATTTAGTAGATTTTAATGCTATTTATTCATTTTGTTTTTTGCCTACAATATACTTTGATTCATGAACTTTAGAATAGTAGAAGAATTATTTACAATAATTGATTATATAACTTATACTAACAATATTAAAACAACGTGATTTCACTTATATCGAAATATTACTTTGTAATTACTATAGTTATAAATATAAAAGTTATATTGAATCAACCGGAATAAACCAAATGTCAACTCTATAGATTTATTTCATTTATTAGGATAATGTTTCAATAGTTATTGATAATTTGGCTGAATCAGCGTCGCAGGGGCTCTGCGCGGGCGACGGGAGGCAGAGCGGCAGAGCGGCGCAAGCCCTTCTGACGGACGGACGTATGCGGTTTTTTTAAAAATTATTTACGTAATTCAATAATTGCAAATAAATAATATCAAAAAAAATATATTGTGTGGATAGATTTAGTGTTGCAAATAAATTAGATTAGTTATATAGATTTTTTTAGTGTATTAAATACATAGGTATTTACCTACATTTATTATTATTTTTCATCAAAAAGACTAAAATTTCACGACTGAAACAAATACAAATGCAAAAGATTCAACACATGAATATCCTGTAAGTAGGTATATACCTACCTTCATATTTTTTGTAAAATACCTTCTTTGAGATACTTACCTAGGATATCCTTTAATTATGTTTAGTTCCACGTAAACTAGGTAGCAGGTGGTGAGCCTATTGTCGCTCATGATAAGATCAAGGCAACACCGGGCCTCAAGAATCAGTAAATTTCTGCTGTTATATACCCTAGAGATATGAATATGAGCTTGCTACAATATTGTCTATGTCTACTATCATTTCGAACTAGGTGTGTGGTAGGTGGGCACATGAGTAAAATATCTAACTTGGATATTTACTCATGTGGCAAGGGCGCTTTCCGATTCCGACCGACATGTACGAGGTGCTTCGGTCGGAACACGAACGTTGGCGTCGGTCGTACAACTAGCATAGAACTCAAATTACAATGATTATACGTGAGATGCGTCGGTTTGCGACCTAGTTAGGTACCTACACAAAACAACCATACACGCTGCTGTTAGGTACCTAACTATCTACGTTATCTTGCACGAGCATAAATACCTATATATCTATATATACATACGGTGTGTACTTGAATATTCTATCGGTAAGTAATGCCGATAAAATATTCAAGTTACCTCGTTAGATTTTTTTTCATGAGCTGATAAAATCAGTGATAAGATACTAGGCTAAAGTAAATACCTACCGTTCTACTTTCAATGCATCTTATTTTGATTTATTTATTTGATTGCGAGAAAGGAAGAAAAAAAAGGCTTTACAAAACGTCTTAGTCTCTAACCAAACTAAAATATTTGAAGACTGTGAAATTATCACAATTAGGTAAATTAAAAATCCTACTCTCTATTCCTTTATTATCGTACTATATGAATTTTTAATCCTAAAATTAAATAATATATTGTTGAGTGCCTACTGGACATAACAAAACTAATACCGTATTTTTCGAGTGATAGGTGTATGTAGAAAGTAATAGACCCGGCACGGTGGCACAGTATAAAGAATTCTACTCTTTTTTGTACAGTCTTTACCTAACTAGGTAAAGGCAAAAGAATTATGTTTTAGCACTCTATGTATGTATGTATGTATCTTTATTATATTATATTATATATAAACTTATTGTAAAATGTTTGTATGCCTTGTATGTAGACAAAACATAGCGCACTATTTTTATGATCTCAAGACCTTTGTTATGTACCTATGTTAACAAATAAAATTTCTGATTTCTGATTTCTGATTTCTGATTATAAGTGTATGTACTGTAAAACTACCCCGTGACGTCGTCCGCATGGATCCGTTACTTAGCGATAATATTACATTAGTTCTACTTTACCAATTTTGCATTATATTATACATTTACAATACTGCAATATGTACGTACATACATATATATGTATGTACACATATATTTGTATGTACATATTGCAGTAATCTATACTTATAATGAATCTCTAGCGAGGTAATTTTCACGGTACATCCAAATCACTCAAACTGTGGGTACAATGCGTCTACTTTGGAAATTGTTCGTGTTACTTATTTTGCTAAGGGTACATGATATTGTGTACCTTACGTACGGGCACTTACTAGAAGATAATCAACATAGGAATGATGACGCTTTGTTTAAAGCATGTGTAACTGAAAATCCTTATCAGCTCCATCATTTGAATTCAGTTTTGCTGGTGTATGGTGCTGTTTCAAATTCAGTGCAGTGGTGGCCATACAGAGTAAAGATACTGTGGGAGAAAAAAGGAAATAAAGAGGACCGAGGAGGTAACTATGCCTTCGGACCACTGATTTTCAGACAAAACTTACATTTTACGTCGTTATGTACATGTTAAATGCACATCTCCAGCCAAACCGTCCCGCTTATTCTAAAAGATCTACTTCCGTAAAATGTTTGCTGGCTATACAATATACAGAACGATTTACTGAAGTTATATCCAGATGAACCGAAAATAAATAAGGAAAATGAAAATATGTTAATTCATATAGGTTAATTAAATTAACACTTATGAACGTCAAAATTTACAAAATGTCAGCAAATTAACCTACAACCAGTTCGCTGACAAACTGAAGAACAATTTTAAAAGAATTTTAAGAAGAAGAATTGAAGAACTGGCAAGAAACTCAGGCCACTCTTTTTAATCGCCAGGTTATTACAATTTTTGTAAGTTACAGTTTCAAGTCGCATGCAAAGTGACACAGGCAATACACTTAACTCTATAGGTAATTAAATACTTACAGCTTTCTATGTTGCAAAGAAAAAATAAAAAGTAAAATGTGTGCTTTACAGGCTGCCTCAATTTGCATATTGCTACAAAAGGTAAAGGCAACATGTGAACTGTAATAAATGTTTCTATGTAAGTATTATATAAATTGTTAATATTCGATATAAGTATAAAGTAAGATGAACTTAATTTACCACAGGAGTTCACAATGTACATTGTGAACACCTCTATTTCACAAATCACAATGTATAATTTTAATAATACTAAGTATACAATTTTAACAAAACAATACAAAATGTGTACTTAACTGTACAATTATGGCTCGGGCATTATGTCATATATAATTAATACAAAAAAAAATCATTTTATGTCAAAATGTATCAATAAGCGAGATTACAGGATGGAAATAAATTATGAATCATTTAGTATAATATTCTGTATACATCTTTGCTCGAGACAGAACAGCGTTTTGTTTCGATTAGATTCGTGTTCGTAGAGTAGATAATCCTTCTACTGATTTGGCTGCGCGATAGAAGCCTTATTATAAAGGATGAATTTACTATGGCAAACTGTAAAGCGCTAAAAGCAGTGGACCAGATATCAGACAACACCAACTCATGAGTGGCTATCACAGTCCTACTATTTTGTGTTCATTTTCGGCAGACTGTGCCTGTTATTCCTACCTCGTGGACTAAGACTGATGAAATTAAATAGTGTTTAGGAGGTCCACAGTCTGTAGCACTTCAAAATTGTTTTGCATTTAATAGGCTCCAAGCCTATACACTCAGCAAGATTTGCCATTTCATACAATATACAAATACAATGTATAGTAGACAATGCACAAGTGTAGTCTGATTTGTTACTCGAGTTTGGTAGCGGTACGTATCTACAGAACCAATAAAAAGTTGTCTTGCACAAAACCTTACTTTACATACATCACTATAACCGTGCCGTACAATTGCCTATCGAAGTGACTTCACTCTGCCTTATGATACAGTCAGTGGGATCCAAAAGACTAAGTGGTAGCCACCATTCCAAAGGTTATTGTTTCAAACTGCTGACTAGGTGGTCTTTATGAGATGCTTTTTTATTATTGATGCAGGACCTCATATCATCAGTCCATGAAGACGCAGTGGAGTTAGAAAGTTATGAAAACTCTTGGCTTTTGTAAGAGCTAATTTTGAACACTTAACAATCAGACAGGCATAAATAAAGATTGAATTTTTCAGTATTGTTTTAAAAAGTCATGTACTAGTACTATTGATACAGTTATTTTATTCATACTGGTCTACCAACGTGACTCTGCCTGAATAATTTAAAGAAAAGACATTTTGCTGGGGTAATGTTTCAAACGTTACCCCAGCAAAATCTGTTTTTTTCCGAATAACTTTAAAACTATAATGCAAACAAATTTTGCTATAGGTAAACAAATTACTCCTTACGACGCACTAATTATCTGTTATACTCTCACCTCTTATAAGCACATTTTTATCAACATTTTGCTGGGGTAACGCACTCCTCTGCTATTTTAATAGAAATTGTCTCAAACTGCTAGCATAGCGGCTTCATGATACTAGCGACACTATTGCAAATAGTAAAAATATAAATGAAGATGAGGTACGCATACGTTTCATACGTGCACACACACAAACTTTCGCATTTATAATATTAATAGGATGTTAATACATTTTTTAAGTCAAAATGTTTTAGTTTGTTCATGTACAAAAAACCTATATATATATATATATAACTATAACTAAATAAGTATAAACTCGGCAGGGTTACTAAACTAAAGTGTACTAGTATTAGTTGAAGAATACATATCATGTCAATTATAGAAATTTATCACAATGGTGTATTGTCATTGGGACTTAATTTTTAAGCGACTTCAAAAAATATTAATATTATAAATATTATTAAATATATTTTTGTATTCAATAATTCATAAAAATCGTTTTAAACGGCTTTTTTGATCAGGTAATACATTTCACAGCAGCTGGGTTTTGAGTTTATTGTTTTAACCCACAGTAGTTATTTTTATTTCTACTACATATTTAACAAACGTCATGATTCTAAACACTTATCTTTGCTTTCGCTACTATATAAATAATAAATATATAAATAATATATACTAAAAAATATACATACTTACTAAACGAAATAATAAAAGATACTAAAAAAATAATTCATTATTGTCGCGTCTATCAGATTTTAGCTCTGCGGTTTCGGACAAGTAAGGTCATTGTCTTATAGTTGTGCTACTGCTACTTGCCGCTAGAGGGCGAACTCGCACGCAATGTTTTTTTCGGGTGAGGCGCGGGGTGGTGAGGAAGCGAAACGCTCAAGGTCATATGTGACGGAACGCCCTTAAAAGTGAAAACATTTACTGCTGTCACCCAAAATAACGTTGACGTGTCAATGGTAAGGCGATAATTAATACACAGAAAATACGGTATTCCTTAGTCGCCTTTTACTTGATTCTAGATCGAAGCTACAAAATAAAAATTGAATTATAAAATGAATCTACAAATGGTTTAGTACTTTTATCAAACCGACTACAAGAGTAATTGAGAAGTTCTAGAATTTTATTTAATGAAAAAATAATCCAGTGCCATCCAACAGCGCATTGGTGTATCAGAAACATAATAACTTATGTAAGTCGAGACTAGATGACGCTAGTATGTATAACTGTTCTGTAGGTCGATGAGGGTGTTTAGAAAAATATTCGCCACCAGTTGTCGCCACTTCGGTGAAAGGTTCCATTTTGACAGCGCTATCAAAAAAAAAATTCAGTGTTCATTAATTTTATTAATTTACAAAATGAATAATTCACGTGTTTAAGGACAAAAACAAATTGCTGAGAAGGTTTATAAAATGGCGCCCACGAGGTGGCAGCACCGACTAATCAGGTCTATCTATCATGCGCTTTTTGAAAGTTAACCTCTAATTGGCACAATGTGAAAGTTGAAGAAGCGCCAACTGGTGGCGAAAATTTTCCTAAACACCCTCATTGTTTGATAAACTACCAATAAGGTGTTAAATATTTTACGATTTACAATCTTCATAAATTGATCAATTTACATTAATTGACATACAGCTTCATGGACCATTTGAAGTTTTAGTCATTTTGATATTGTGGTCGATTCGGCACTAAAGGGGATAATGTATGGAAAAAAAAATTCTTACTACCAATATGAATAGGTAATATCGAAAATTGTAACAATCTGGCGATTAAAAAGAGTGGCCTGAATTTCTTCCTAGTTCTTCTTACGGTTCTACTTCGTCAGAGAACTAGCATTAAATTTGTAGCATTAAATTTGTTATTGCTATTTTGACGTCCCATATGTATCACCGATGCGCGATGTGATCTTATTGAAATAAATATTATTTTAATCTAATCTAATCTACTTGAGATAGGCTCGTTATTCAACTATGGTAGCTTATAGTTGAATGGAATAAAGCGTGAAGGGATCATGGCATCAATATTATTTACACACCTTAAAATTTTGTTAGTTGCGTGCAAACCCCACTAATGACCTGTCTAAAAGAAATGATGTTTAATTATATAGCGCGACGCGGTAATCATGTCTGGTGGATCTGTACCTGTTGGGAATTGGTACCATTCATATTTAAGGGTCCTTCTGACAATTTTATTGTGACCCAGTTAGAAAAAAGAAATGGCCTAGGTTGGACGCTCCTAGAAACAAAACTTTAAAGGTGATGTTAACAAAAAATATGCATTGGTGATGTAAAGAGCCTGTATCAGTAGAATATTTTTATCATATTATCATTTTGTAAGGGTAAACAGCGATTCATTAGCATTTTATTTTGCACAGTGGGGAGACTTGGTAGTGCAAAGTGGTAAAACCATTACGACAGTTATACATACCTTATAGTTATAGGTAGATATAAATGAATCATCGACACAAATTTCAGTAAGCATTGCGGTATTCTAGGAGAGATTTGATTTTCTTTGTTTCATTTCCTATTCTAGCTTCGCAGTAATTTGTATCAAAATTTTATATCAACAAAACCTTTAACAAAGTCAACAATTTGTATCACAATTTTAAAAATCACTCATTGTTGCTATAAAAAAGTCCCTTAGCTTCCGAAGAACTTAAGTAGGTAAACAGATCCCTGTCAAGGGTGTAGAATGTCAACAATATTTATATCCGGAAACTGTAATCCGCCTCTAAAGACAAATTATAAACACGTATTTACCTGCAAATTATTCGTGAAGTCATTTTAATTGTGAGTTGAGCACTCAACTTAACATTCTAAATGAAATTTAAATTATTATAATATAAACACGATGTATCACGTCTCTTAAGGTGGTAAATTTTGCTTCTGAGCCGATATATCACCCACATATCGCCAGCAATTTTTATAATAGGTTCTATGTGATCAGTGTGATCACCCACTTATTACAGCTTAGTACACCTGATCAATTAAAATCACCCATTTTAAATGCAATTAAATTATACTGCAGATTACCTTAATGAAAATATACCATTATGTTTAAGTTTCGATATCACTTAAATAGATTCTCGAAACTTTTTAATTTTATTTTAATGTTTACAAAGTTTAAGAGGTGAAGTAAACATTTGTGAGTCTGAAAATATTTGCTAAAAAAAACAATAACATTTTTTAATTACTCAAACGACCTATTTTTTTAGTATCTTTAATAAATAAATATCAGTTATTGTTTTTTTAGGTTATGCGTAAACAATTAATTATTTTAAAAAATATTTACGAATGTAGCTCAAATATTTTCTATTACAAATAATTACTCTTTTTAGAAGTACCTTTATTTCTATTTGTATTTGATGAAGTGATATTTAATATTAAATCTAGTACAAAAGCCTTTCGATATCGCAGAGAGATCTATGAATTTTAACGAGAAGTGAAGATCGATGATTGATCGCATAATACGAGTATATAAATTTATGTGTTAGTAAATAGAAGATATCACGCTTTTAATATTTGCATTATTAAGACGCACATACGTCGACGAACGTCTATACGGTATATACCTACTATTTCTAAGAGGGAGCTGTTTTATTTTAAACGAACGAAAAGAACAAAACTATTTTCGATCAAATTTAGTAGAATAAGGGCGCATTCAATGATTATAAAAGCGAGTTCAAACACACGACTGTAAAAATACCCATCCGAAAAAATGAAGGCGATCCGTTTCCATAAACATAATAGGTACATTGAAAACGATCTTATAAATGCGGTAGCTACGTACCTATCCGTTACAAATGATACTGTAAATACGGACGTTATTTGTGAACACGCAATCGCAATCATCAGCATTATAATAATTTCAGATTAATTTTTTGAAAAACGTAATACTTAAAACTGTCTTGATTATACTGGCACAAGTAATTATAGCGATACTAGAATATTCCCAACGTACCTTTAGGTGCATTATCATGTTTCATTGTGCTGCTTAATTTACATTGTCGTTTCATTATTATCAGTGATGTGCAATAAAGAGAAGAAAAAGTAAAAATGCTCAGGTAACGTTGACGTTGTGTCATTTTTAGTATAATGCCCTTTGAACGCTGTTAAAAATTAAAAAACATCATTAATTTTATATTTTTCTTACACAATTTTAGAGAAAATACTCTTTGACAATTTAACAAAACTAAAGAATCAGATTTCGAGTCGTGAAACACTACTAATATACCATATTTTCAAGAAATATGGTTACACAATACGGTCGGATATTCTCTATACGCCAAACGCTAGTTTTGTATTTCAAATTCTAAAACTAAACACAAGAACTTTGAACACGTCTTTGAATAACTGAAATCAAACTTTAGATACTTTGTATTTTGCTTCCAATTCTCGTGAAGACATCACGGTCTCGTTGTTGCGAAATTACCAGTCATAAAGTTTATTCAATACTAAGTTGCCGACAACTTCTTTTAGAAAGATCGTACAAGTGTATCAAGTATCTCAATACTTATAATACGAATATGTTTAATTTGTTTTAAATTCAACTTTAACTTTTTCTTCATTTTATGTTAATTAAACACTTACTCTAATATAATACAGATAGCATTACAATATCATAAATACTCATGATATTTTAATAGGCATTCACTCCATGTCTTCCACAAGTGTAGTAAGGCCACGATTACTATTTTATTATGAAAATAATAAATACATCTGAAGTTGAAGTTGTAATTATTTAATAAATAACAAAATGGCTTCGTTGATGAACATCATCATATCTGAAAGACGTCCACTGCTGGACATAGGCCTCCAAAAATTTTCGCCATTTTGTTTGATCGTTGCGATGGAACGTAAGAGGTTTGTGTGTTAAATTAAGGCGAGGTATTAAAGCCATAAGTCTGTATTAAGGCATGAAAAATGTGTCACTCTGGGATCAATGCCATTTTGATTTTGCAGGTTAATACATCCTAACACATTAAACGACAGACAGCCGATAAATCTACTTGAAAGGCACTTTTCTAGACGTAGGTAGGTCTACGACTAGTCTCGCTAGTAATTTGTCATTTCACATTTTGGCCAAGTAAAACGGGATTGAAAAAAGTGTCATGAAAAAGGTTGAAATTATGTTCTTAGATATAAGTTACTTTTATTTTTTTTTTCTTAGAAATAAAATTTCTTTACTTTGATTTATCTGACAGTCAATTTTTTTTTTTTTTTTTTTTTTTTTTTTTTTTTTTTTTTTTTTAGGCTGGCAACTGGAAATGTCAGACGTTAAAATTGTTACTCGATGAGTTAAATTATATTTTAATTAATTAGTATTAGATAAATATATAAATAATTAGCATAATTAGTAAATTTATTATCCAATAAGTGTTTGCAATTGTGGCAAGTTACCATAAAACACGACAAAAGCTCCGGCCTGGCTACATATCCACCACAAGCAAAGTGCCAACGAACAACGGACGAAATTCGAATGATTGGTGCATTAAACCTGGGGAGTATTTGACTTATTAATACTAACAAACACTCCACAACACCTGAACACCTTGCTCAACATTGCGTGAGCCTCGTCCAACACTCACAGGCACAGTTTCTAACTCCTTTTGCTTGACAATAAGTGGAAGCTAAATCGACGATTGGAACATACGCCTCATACAAGCATACACTACATAATTTCTTACAACTATCATATGTATTTAGTACTATATATCTTGCTTGTGATCCATAACTCAGTAAATTTATTATAATTACTACTATTTGTTCTCATAAACTTAATTAGCATACAAGTTTTTATTTCCACCCTCATATTTATAAGTCTAAAAAATACATTTAATTGTTACTTATTATACATTTACAGTAAATAAGCTATCCCTAAATATTATCTAATTCTTTTATTCCTTTTGTTTCTACTACCTTTGTTTTTTTTAATTAATTATTTCATTTCATCCTATTAGATATTCCCTTTCTTTTTCTTTTTTTAATTCTTCTACTCAGCTGTTTTCTTCACATTCCAGGTGTTCAACTACACAAATATTTAAGAACCATGGCCACACACATGATGACCCGTAGAGCCATGGCTAAGGACACTGAGAACAAACTCCGGATAGCACTTACAGAGTTGAAGAAATGTCAGGAAGACAACAGTCAACTGTTGAAGGAACGCAGTGACTGTGAGGAGGAAATGGAAAAAGTAAATGACAAGGTTACTGAGCTGAGGGGTCAATTGTCACTATTGCACGTTGAAAATATGGATTACCAGGATCAACTAAATAGACTGCAAATGGAAATTAGATCCTACAGTAGCTGTAATGAAGAGTATACAAGGTTACTGAGCCGCAACACTGAATTAGAGATCGACCTGAAAGAAGCCCACATGGAGATAACTTCACTTCAAGATCAACTACAGGTACTCAGTTGTGTTGAGACTCAGAGCTTGTACACTGAACTCCTAGGTGAAAAATGTGATACACTATATAGGCCTAATACCGTTCACAAGGCAAGATTAAGATTTAATATTAGTAGTAATAAGCAAATTAAAAAATACTCTAGAATTAAGAAATTAGTAAACAAACTTCAATTTAATGTTAAAAAGTCACATCAATTTAAAAAACTTTCATTTAATAATAAAGAGTTGGTGAATGAGTGTGGGACATTGCTATCACAGCTTGAGGACTGTCAAACCCAGTTAGCTGACAGTAGATTACTATATGAAAGACACACACAGGAGCTTCAGTTGCAATTATCTGATTTAGAAGCTCGCTTGACAAAAATATGTCTCCAACATGAGAAAGAGACATATGAGTACATTCAAAAATATGATGAGGTTGCCAAAGCTGGTAGGGAGAACATAGAAAAGGTTATTTCACTAACAAATAACAATCTATGTTCAATGTGTTTGTCATCAACGGCCTATACTCAGCCTTCATTAGGTAATGTACATTCACATAGTAATCAATGTAACGACTTGCCTACTGATCATCCCACCTCCATAAACCAAGTTCGATTTTCTAGTAGGGAACCAGCCATAAATAGTACACAAAATGTTGTAATGTTTTCTGATCAATTTGGCTCGGGCCTAGGTAGCATGATTAATATCCTCACTGATAGGCCTATTGTAAACTATTGTTCACCTGGAGTGAAATTCAGTATTTTAGTTAATAATTTAAAGAATTCTGTCCTGAACTCTAACTCAACAGTGATTATAATGTATGGTGATAGCCTATCAGTCACTAAAAAGGACATACTAGATTTAACTGAAGTCATGATAGCGCTTCACAACAGTGTAGGATGTAAGTTTATTATCTGTGCCTTACCTTATTCACATGCACTTACTGAGTTACAAAACGTGCACATAGGCAAATTAAATTTATTACTTTATAATTGTACACATAGTCATAGTGACTATATTTTGTTTTTTGACACTAATATATTTATTAGTTCCAATTTTTATTTGACAAAAGATACTATGTATCTACCATTTAGTTATAAGCGACTTATTGCTAAATTATTAGCATATAATTTACTATTTGACACAAGTACCAGTAAGGTATTGAAGAATTTGACAAATGTTTGTAATAATTTACAAATATGTTATACAAACACATCTGCTAGTTTAAACTAGTTGATGAGACAATGGATAAGCAGGCTCTAAATATAGTTCATCAAAATATACAGGGCTTATCCAGCAAAGCGTTAGAAATAGATTTATTTTTGAAAAAGTACAATGTTCAAATTTTATGTGTTACTGAACATTGGCTAAAGATGGAACAATTATTATTATTTAATAATGAATATTTTTCTGTTGGTAGTGCATTCGTAAGAAAGAAGACTATACATGGTGGCTCTCTGATATATGTATGTAGTAGTGTTAATTATAAGGAACGTAAAGATATCATCATTAATTTCTATCCTCAGCTAACAGCGGACGTGCTTAATCTGACACATGAAATGTCCATCACAGTATACCTAAGTGCAGAGAATATTAGCTTAGCTCGTTGCTTGTCTAGTTAGGGCCGAACGGAGAAACAGAATTGTATCGATTGCCTGAACCAACATAACTTTATGGTATAATTTTAATGTAACTGGCTACTGCGATTGAAATACTCTAGGTATACTTAAGTTATTTCATTGTCGTTTTTCTGTACTTTTATGTACCCGGAAAATATTTGAACTTATTTAAAGGCTTAATATAAAGTGACATTTGCACCCTAAGGATTGAAACCTACACTTCCCAGCTTGGTCGTACATCACATATTTTAGAAAAGATACGATCTAGGCTACTGGGTTTGTACTTCTTTTAATAAATTAGTATACTGATAGTCGAAATATACCTACAGTTATAGTAGTTTACTTTAACTGTAGGTATACTTAAACTTGTAAGCTTGAATATTTCAAAAGTAATACAAATTGCATCTTACATTCTTTTATTCATATAGCATAACATAGGAACCACTAAGAACTTATTTATTTACTGACTTTATTAAAAAATGTCGGTTCACAATTTGTAAATGAAATGAAATATGTTTATTCCTTATTTATAGGTTAAGTAAAAAATAAATAATTAAATAATCTAATTCCTTCCTTGTATATAGGTTAATTAAATTAACACTTATGGACGTCAAAGTTTACAAAATGTCAGCAAATAAACCTACAGCCAGTTCGCGGACGAAGTAGAGCCATGAGTAGAACTGGCAAGAAACTCAGGCCACTCTTTTTAATCGCCAGGTTATTACAATTTTTGTAAGTTACAGTTTCAAGTAGCATGCAAAGTGAAGCAGGCTGACTTAACTCTATAGATAATTAATTACTTACAGCTTTCTATGTTGTAAAGAAAAATTAAAAAGTAAAATGTGTGCTTTACAGGCTGCCACAATTTGCATACTGCTACAAAAGGTAAAGGCAACCTGTGAACTGTGATTAATGTTTCTATGTAGGTATTATAAACTGTTAATTTTATTGTTGGTATAAGTATAAAGTAAGATGAACTTAATTTACCACAGGAGTTCACAATGTACCTCTATTTCACAAATCACAATGTATAATTTTAACAATACCAAGTATACAATTTTAACAAAACAATACAAAATGTGTACTTAACTGTTCAAATATGGCTCGGACATCATGTCATTTAAAATTAATACAAAAAACAAATCATTTTATATATTATCTCAAAATGTATCAATAAATAAATAAAATTTATCTTTGAATCGCTCTCTCAGGGAGACTCGTAAACCTAGGTTGTAGATTGAACGTATAGCTCGTTTTTGAATAATAAAAACGGTTTCAATGTCAGCAGCCCTACCCCACAACAATATGCCGTAGGATATAACGCTGTGAAAATAACTAAAGTAGACTAGTCTGGCGGTTTCCACATCAGTAAGTTGAGTAACTTTCCTGATAGCAAAAGTCGCTGAGCTGAATTTACCTGCGAGACACGAAATATGGGCTTCCCACTGAAGTATGCTATCTAAAGTTAAGCCTAAGAAAACTGTACGATAGAAACTGATTCATCATAATAAAACCAGGTTTGTACCTGCACTTTTGACATTTGGCATAGAAAATTTTATACATTTTGTTTTCTTGGAATTAAGTAGCAGATTGTTTACCGTGAACCAGTTCAGGACTTGCGCGAGCGAACCATTTACAACGTCGAAATTAGGGTCTTTACACTGTTAACTTTAAAAATAAAAGAAAGACGTATAGTCTGCAAATAGCACTATATCACAGAAATCCTGTACAAAGTACGGCAAATCATTTGCATACACCAAAAATAGAAAAGGACCACGGATGGAGCCCTGTGGGACGCCCATAGCAACAGGTAACCCTAAGGACCTATTTCCATTTACATCAACGTATTGCACTCTATCACTAGATAGGTGGAAACTAGTTTAAGTGCAACATCCCTGATCCCATAGTGACTGAGTTTTCTCAAGAGCGTATTGTGCTCGACGCAGTCAAATGCTTTAGAGAGATCACAAAAAACACCAATAGCATCCATTTTATTTTCCCAGGCGTTAAAAATATGTTTTATTAGTGTAACGCCTGCATCTGTAGTTGAGCGACCTTTCGTAAAACCATACTGCTCGTTATGTAGTCATTTATGAAAGTTAAAATGGCTCTCTAATTGCTGCAATATAATTTTCAAAAAATTTTACTAATACTGGTATAGGTATTGGTCTAAAATTACTAGGGTCACTCTTAGAGCCGTTTTTAAAGAGAGATACTACTTTACTATGTTTCATTAAATCAAGAAATACTCCTACATCAACACGTTTATTAAAGATAGCAGCTAGTTAAGGTGCTATATTAATAATTATACTCTTAACTAATTTAACTAAAAAACCCCACAAGTCAGCACGTACGCACGTGTAACTGATTGAAAGGTAATATCTATGTTCTCTACATTTATATTTGGCGTATGGAAAAGGCACATCCCTAATACTTACACAAATATTGCAATGAAATGTTACATGGGCTTCAATAAACCCATGGTTAGTAATAATAACCTTTAAAGGATTTCCAAAACTCTTATTATTCATTTCATTGAATTATTCATCCACGTGTGTTTCGGTTCACTGACTTTATTTACCCGTTATGGTTCTTAAACCTGCTACAGATCGTGTATTCAATATAACTACACTTTATATTACAGATTGATTTTTTTTCTAACAATAGAAAGAGATAGGTCAGTGATACTGCTGATCAAAACTATTAATAAATAAATCGGTTAAAAAGAGAAAAGGTTTTTGTATGTTCGTTTGTTTATTCCGATTTAACTTAAGACCTACGTAACTGAAATAAAAAATTCATTAACCTTTGGAAATCAATAAATGAAGGCTATATTTTTTATGTTTAACATATTTTTCAGACACTTATAATTTCAATATTTTAAGCGCCTCTGAAATTCTGAATGATGTAATACGACACTTTTGCAATGATAATATTTTCCGTACGCGTTTGTTGTGAGACCAAATAAAACTTTTGATAGCGAAGCGAGGGCGGACCTCTAGTATTTTATTTCTAAGCCCTGAAACTGTTACGCAGAGACGGTACTACGCAAACATGCTCCATCATGGTTGCCTATGCGAGCATTTTTGTAATCGCGCTTCAGGACTAATGCAGTGTCAGGCCTGAGTAGTAATCTCTGTTCATGAGTTATCAGCTAAACCAAAGAAAGCTATGTTTGTCATGCAAGATATTTCTTCTATTATTAGTTCATTTCATACCAATATGCGTACTTAGAACATTACTCAGATTTTCAGGCAGGTAACATTTATGTGACAACTGACAGCTTAAAACACTTGCCGCGAGATATGCCGAAGTACTGAGGTGTTTTAGAAATGGTTACGCAATCATGACCGACTAGTGTATTTCAGTTTGCCATGTGTTATTTAAAACATAAAGTTACTTCATACTCCCTTTTAATACTTGAAATGAGTATAAAAAAGAAAGCCTGTTCTGTTATTGATGCTATCTCTAATTCACAAGCGTCTAGCAAACGTTCGGCCTTTGAATAATACATTACTTCATAACTAGGTCACGTGGTACAACGTAGAATTTCATTAAGTACAGTATTAATTTAGGGGAATCACGATTTATGAAGAGTTTTTATTATCATTTTATATTGCTTTACCATAACTTGTACGGGACCTTTACGGTTTGTAATGACGTTTTGTAAAGAAAGCAAATTGATAAGAACATCTGTAATAGATAAAAGACGATACATGTTGGCCTTTTCAATATTTTGTTCTCAAAGTAAAATAGAATTATTTAACAATATCACGATTGTTACAAATTATAAGACCTAGGTATTACGATAACATTTTTATTTATATTGAGGTTTTCGGACAGAAATATTTTCTGAGAGGCAAATCCGAAGTTATATTGAATTCTATATAAGTTTCTGAGAGGGGTACACTGAAATTTATATTAGGAGATTGCGAGCATAAGTTGGAGGCGGGCAAGTAGGTACAGGTGTATGCTATAGAGGACTGAAGATAAGAACACTGCTTGGAAAGTGTTGTTTTGATTTTGATTATCTTATTTTGTTTTATTTGTGGTAGCGGCAGAAGGCACGAGGTGTACAATAACAAACTTGTATTGGTTGGTACGCACCATCTTCTGCATAAAGAACTCATAATAATGCATTGAGACTTACTGAACTAATTTATAGGAACAAGTATATTTTTTAATAAATATTTTTCTTTTTTCTATGTAAATTGTCATGTTTACACATCTTTTCTTGTGAGGAGGAGCGACAGTAACAGGCAAGTAAGAACATAAATTCGTCTACAATTCTTTTAGTAACCAGCAATTTCTGTTGCAGAATTTCATCATTCACACGAGAAACAAAATGGTAGATAGTCAAAAAGAAAAAAAGCAATTATGTTTCATCTACAGTTCACTTTTAACTTAATACAATATAATATTTATGAGTAAACAGAGACCCGTTAATAGCACATTCACATGTCCAACTTATTGTCTGTCTCAAGGACTTTTTAACCAATCAGATCCTTATCTGTTTGTGACACGGTATTTATTTATTTTTCTAAAAAGTAATATTTATTTATTGGTTATATTGATTTTGTTATCACAACAATTTTTCGGAAAGGCTACACAATGTTATAATACTTTCTAAACTATTACGTCTTATGTATCATGTAGGCATATTGCCATATGCCGGTCACAATTTCAAAGGATATTAAGTTTTCCCAATGTAATTTAACTTTAGTCACCCTGTGCGACACCCACAAACGGGTTGGGCCAATACTTTTTACTTCATTATATTTATGCCTGAATCGGTTTAAAAGTTTAAACGGTCCTACACTCTACATCTACATATTTTATTCTGCGAAATGCTTCCCATCTCGTGGCCTTAATTTGAATCGTTATTATGGGTCGTAAAGTAATTCATTAGGCGAATGATAAACGTAATATTAAATTATCGTTGATTCACCGAACCGTAAGATATGTTCTCTTCATGCATATTAGCCTCGGTATTTGAAAAACTTTGTTGGATAATTTCAAAAGAATTTTCGATGCAAGTATATAATTTCTTATAAACTTACATACCTATACATAAGAAGTATAGTATTTTTTAAGGAACCTATCTTTTGATGAAGGTTTATTTAGAAAGATCCTTTAGTCAGCAAATTTTAATTTTAATTTTTTTTTTATCGTTCTATCTACTATGTTTCGTATCTACTGATTTGTCTTGTTTTTGTATTATGCGTGGCTAACTCGTCTTCGTTTAGAGAACTACCATTTTCAAAGAAAATTTGTAGATTCTGTAGTTCTAATAATCTACAAGGGAATGATGTTAACAATATATTTATATTTTAACTTATTTTTTAAAACTTTTAGCTCAAACAAACGGTGGCAATAAAGGCGGGAAAAAGTTGCAAATGCTAACAAGATTCATAAAATTTTATTAATTTCTATCAATGTGATCAATTTATTGCAACAAAGACATTATAATGTTTCTATTGTATTATTCAGATTAGTTAGTTAGCTAACAACTAGCTAAAAGAAACGAAGAAAATTACTTAGGAGCGGTAATGAGGTTAGTAAAAGTATACTATCCTAATTACCACCCTCTGGTTTGCACTCAGCATTCATTGAAACAATCCGACAAGAAATATACAAAAATATTGTTGAGAATGACTTTGAAAATTGCTGCCACCTATATAATATTCGATCAATAATGTTTTTAAGAAAAAACAGTTATTTTCTTGCTTCTTTTTATACATTTAGAAGTTCCATTTTGGACAATAAAAAGAGGCTCTTAAAACTTCATATATTCCTGAAGAAAGACTTTGATTGCGAATTCTATTGGTCCATCAATATCAAATGAAAAGACGACGAACTAAAAGTATGAGCCTTTTAACGTTCCTTACAAAATGTTGAATGATTCGAATGTTTCACCCTTCTTTTACTGTTACTGTTGTTGCAATTATACGCAGGCAAGTCGTGTGATTCTAAACAACGTAGATATTAAGTTGAAATTTAAATAGGTATTTGACACACATTCGTGAATTAACGTTCCTTTCGAATAACGCCAAAAAAGGAGGTAATTAATAATCTTCACACGTTTTGCTGGTAAAAACACATTTCTAATTAAGTTAGTTTTTTAATTCAAATTCAATTAATTTTTCGTAGCACTAGGAATCACAATACAGAAAGAATCGTTTAGCTAGATTAATGAATAATACAGTATTGTTTGAACTAAAATGTTTGAATATCGATTTGACGATAACTAGGTCAGGTTAAATGTATTTGGTTATTTTGGGAACGTCCTTTTTGACGTTGACTGGACATAAACATACCTATATACACGTAGTCGATTGTTAGAGTTCCATATCAATCATAATTATTGGATGATTAAGGAAATGTTTAAACGACTGGTTGACGACACTTTGTGTTAAATTGCATGTTTAATTAATGGCTAAGAGTTTAAATATCTTAAAGTTTAAAGATAGACGGTAGAAATTAAACCATTTGTGTGCCACGAGGTTGTAGGACTGTAGATAAGGGATGGTGGACGTGCACAACTATATAGTTAGGGTCGTTCGATAGTTCTAATGATTGACTGATCCCCTGGTTAGGTCATCTTGACAGTAGACTGACTTTCTTGGAAAGTAAGTTTATGCGCTTTGCTACAAAGTTAAATTTTTTGATGAATAACAAGCCATATTATATTATTGAAAAGAAAAAGCGCGCCTGCCTAAAACAAAGTAATAATAATAATAATAATAATAATAATTTATTCAGAAACCATAGATACATATTAAAATAACAAATACAGAGTTTTAAATTAGGTAAAAGTAATCTAAACAGCGTCTTTGCCTGAACTAGGTAATCCGGTGTTTCAGGCAAAAAATGTACATAATCTTTATTCTTAGATAATCTCATATTTATTATATTAAGGGTACAGATTATAAGTATAGATATTATACAATATAGCAAAACTTAATGAATATTACTTAAATAAAATAAAAGCAGATTATGTTAGCTTGTCTAAAACAGAGCATAAGTGTATTTATGAACTTTCTTAGTAAATATATCATTAAAACTAAAAGTAATTTATTAAACGTGTATGCTTAAATTTACGTTAGTTTCCCAGAGGGGTTAGTAGATGTGGAGACCATAATTATTTATTTTATCACAACTATTAAATTTTCTATATCTTCATATGACATGTTTTGAAGGGCTTCTTGAATGGATCTTTTACAGTTTTTGTACGTCAGGGGATAGATTGTTGTAATTGCATTAAATCTATTGTAGAGAAGTGGTCCAAGGAATAAGTAGAATCTACATGCAAAGGCGTGTTTGGTTACTATTGATTTAAAGCAAACTATATCTTTCCTTCTTTTGTTAGTCACATCAGAGCTAAAGAGAAGAGCTGTGTGCTGTTTCAATACTGTATTCATGATGAATAATTGGTGAACTGTTAAAATCTTACATTGTTTGTAACGCAGGTTAGTGGGAAAAAGGAAAGGACGGAAGGTGGACACCTTCAAAATCGCTCTCTGAGCTCTCTCGACTGTTAGTAACAGTGTTTTACCCACTCCCCCCCATGTAGTGATACAATAAGTTAGTACTGATTGACATATAGCAAAATAAATTAGTCTTATTAATTTAGAATCTGCAATATATCTTAATTTTTTAAATACATATACCAGTTTGCGGACTCTAGTATTTACTGCCTCTAAAGTAAAAGAAAGGAGCCCATTTTTAAAGATTCTAAAGAAATAGACATAGATAACCCACTTTGTTATATTATTTACATACATACATAATACGCTCTAAAAACAATACCCTCCTCGACTTCGGCAGTCGGGTAAAAACTGTTTTTTTTTTCATTAATTTAATCAGAATTCAAGAAAACATTTATCAAAAAACATTATCGTTTTGGCTATGGTAGTCGGGCAATAAGCAATAGACATCGGTTACAAAAGTAGTTATCGTTAATATTTATGATATTGAGTGACCTTTGCATACGGTTACAAATGATTACATAGAACAAATCGGCTATTATAACTCATTCATAATTTTTGAAGGCGGAAATTAAGTCGAAATTAATTTGTATTTGTACGTAAATTACAACAATTTGTAAGGAATAAGGTTAGAAATGACGGCTACAAATATTGTTTCGTTAAGTAATTAACCTTTATGTATTACAATATAATTACATTGTCACAGAACAGAGTCCATTGTTTAAAATTATATTCATGACGAATAGAATTTCAAACAATGGACTCTCTAAAATCAATTTACCGACCGATAGGAGACATTTCATTTAGTAATAATGTATTTTATTGTTTAAATAGGTACGTTTAGGTTTGCTCAATACAACTTCTAAGATATCTCCGATGATTAAAATAAGAATGTAATGACATACAAATAATAACTAACAACTAAGTACAAGCTTTTTTATACATCTTTGGTGGAAAACAAGCATAGGTAACTAATGGTAAGCGGCAACCGCAATCTATTGGACATGGTATGTTATGGGTGCTTCCCGTTCTTTGCTTATCTAGTACTAGCTTCCTGAAGCGCGGTGTCACCCGCGTCTCTGGTTACTGCTCTGCTTACATCGCCAGTAGCGTGATGTTTTATAGCTTATAACCTGCCTCAAGAACTGGACTATCATACGCTAAAAGAATTATTCAAATCCGATTGGTAGTTCTAGAGATTAGCGCGTTCAAACAAACAAACTCTTCCACTTTATATAAAAAGTATAGATTCCTTTAATTGTCTATTATGACAGCCAAAGAAAAAGGAGAAGTGGTTCATGAACTCGGCACTACTAGGCCACCTATATTTAAATAATTTAACGACCATTTACATAAATTATAATCTACATCTATAGCAATGAATAGAACGGACCGAACATAAACATTTTCTGACTAAAGTTCCTCGCACTCCTTAACACGAAACTTCCGATATTCAGGTAAAGTTAGTAAATTACCTGACACGCTATTCTTGTGAAAGCGAGATACGAATTTCAATGAGCCAATATTGGCAATGCCTCTGCCTTTGAGAAAAATGATGGCTGAATAATAGATTAATTTATAAGAGATGGAAGTGGTATCTGAATGGAAGATAAAGATTGACGTGTTGTAAAATGCGTAACATAAGTACTTATTATTTGATAACATCTCTATGCTCTCGGCAAATACAGAAACACTTTGTGAATAAATAGTTAATGAACACCTCAGAAAATAAGAAGCACAATTCACTTCATAGTCAATTGTGCTTCTGGCTCTCTTCAAGGTCATTCATGCTGATTCCAGCTACATGACGTTGCCATTATGTAACAACGGCTCTATTATTATTAACTTATTTTATGGTGTCTCTTGAGATCAATAAAACTTAGTTAGGTATATTTTACAAAAATGTGGGCAGCTAACGAATAAAAAAACACCTACGCGTATTAAAAAAATACAAAAGAAAATACATTTTTCGCACTTTCAACGATCCTTTCTTTTTCCCTAATTCCCACCAAGCCACCCTTTGTGTTTTTCGAATAGCAATTAAATGGAAAATTTAGAATCTTTGTAATGGTGATAAAGTCAATTATGTTCTTCACAAAACTGAAGGAAAAAATAATAAAATATGTATACTTGTCCAGTTTTGTCTTTGATTTTGTTACTATATATACCTAGATATTTTAGTGATAGGGGTTTTCGCAGCGTAATGAACAAAGCTATGACATGGCAGCTAGAGTATCAATATATTCTCATTCGCTTTTTATTGGTATTGGTAATTATTTACTTATATGTCATAATTTAAAACAACTAAGTAATAATTTAACTTACTTATACTACTAAGTAAAATTATTATGTCCACCCCGTTTTATCTATATTGATACCACATAATATATCAGTGAAGATTCAGATGTTGACTGAGTGAAGTGAAAATTGGCCAGCAAGTTCAAACGTTATTCATCGGTGCCATACTATATGGTAGAGTCTGTTGTGCTACGTTAAGGCCGTATTACATTATCATATTTAAATCATATAAATATGATTTCATAACTGTCAAATTCTAATTTTTATATTACACTGATCATATAAACGTCATTATACCTCCAAGCCGTGTTTTCCGTTGCTATAGGTGCTACGTTAACGCTAGTGTCACAGTCTAGTTATGGGATCCTTCATGACAGCCAGCGTACAAGTAGGATCATATCAACACACTAGCAAAATCTATTTACATACAGACTGTGCTAGTGTGTGGAATATGATCCTATTTGTACGCTAGCTGTCAAAAAGGACCCCCTGACTATTATCATAGACCATATGAATCACATGTAGTTATTATACCGTCATATGTTCTTCATTTGAAAATGACTCATACATCTATGATAGTCTAATAGCGGCCACACAAACTCACCATTTATGTAAATTGTTAAGAACTAAGGTCATACAATCCTCTCTGAGTTCGTACAATGTTTCATAAGTGGAACGGCCAGTTTATGTAGCATATCAGATATGTTAACAGCCTTATAAATTGCTTCTTCGCTACAGTACGGAGATTAATAAAACAGTACTCGTAGTGGATATTCTAGAAAAGATACTAGGTAGTAAAAAAATCGAAGAAATATTACTCTGACCTTCATATTTATGAATAAGTTACATCTACACTCGTAAATCAAGCCCTTATATCGAGTAACACTTCCAAATATCGTAAGTCAACAAAACTATAAAAATCCAATATTTCAAAGGTAAATCTTAATTTAGCAGATTACGCCAAAATATGAAAGTGACCTTTAGCAAGGGGTCCATTGATGTTTTTATTGGGAACATGGATTGACGTGTTAAAGCTTGACTGGGTACACTTATTGAACTTGAAGCTTGTTTCTACAGAGACTGTTCTTTTCTTGCATATAATTTCTTCAGATGTTCTTACTACTGAAGACAACACGCTATATCTGCTTGCGTTTACGAGACATTTCTTTACCCATTGAAATGAAATATATGAAATATATGTTTATTCATTTAAGTTAATTAAATTAACACTTATGAACGTCAAAGTTTACAAAATGTCAGCAAATTAACCTACAGCCAGTTCGCTGACGAAGTAGAGCCATGAGAAGAACTGGCAAGAAACTCAGGCCACTCTTTTTAATCGCCAGGTTATTACAATTTTTGTAAGTTACAGTTTCAAGTAGCATGCAAAGTGACGCAGGCAATACACTTAACTCTATAGATACTTAATTACTTACAGCTTTCTATGTTGTAAAGAAAATTAAAAAGTAAAATGTGTGCTTTACAGGCTGCCTCAATTTGCATATTGCTACAAAAGGTAAAGGCAACATGTGAACTGTGATAAATTACTCAAACAATAAACGATACAATACACAAGAATACTTGCATTTGGTTGGAATTTTAAATACGTAGACATAACCTTAACATAAACAACATATCATTATTTATGTATGCATAAGAATTCATACCCCGTTTTTCTAGAGACGTGAATATGGAATGTTTATTGCCAAAATAAATGATCTCGTTGGAATGCTCGCGGAAGCAAAGAAATAATTTTATTGTGTCTTTGTGTTCACATTGCTGACATTAAATACAAAACAGGAACAAAATTCTAACCGCGCAAGGACGCGATACAAACGTAAAATATAAAATTAAATATGTTCGGAGGACAGCAGCTTATTGTTTGTTCATCCTGCCTGTATAAAGGGGTAACCGAAATGTTAATATTTAAGGGATTTTATTTGTCTAGTTTTACGTAGTGTAAACATTTTTGTGTTGTTTTACCATAACTGTTCTTGCTGTTGTTAGTACAACATTATGTCGTGTAAGTGTTTTTAAAGGAGACTGAGATATTAAAAGAGCTTCTTGCGGATTTTATATAGTTAAATTTTAGATAAGCTGGGTTAGAAGACCAAATCGTTATATAAAAATTAATAAATTCAATTGGAAGGAAAGAAAGAAAATAAATAGATTTGCACAATATACAATAATAATTAGAGAAAAAAGTTAAAACAACCAAAATCACAAAAGGCACATAACTTGGATTTATTGAAAGTACTAGGTAGGTATGCTGTCGGCGTGCTTACATTAAACGGGTCGCCAACTCAGCATTTGCTGGGCGTAATAACACGCAGCGCTAGTTTTCAGTTGGCACCCCTGCAATGACACACGGACTGAGAAAACGGATGCAAACATAAATATAAATAAAAGTGAATAAAAATAATAGGGCTGGGGCATGAACAATAAGATAAATGCGATAAATACAATGATATTATTAAATACTTATTTATTGACATTCTTTCTATTATAATTTACTGCTATTGTCTTTTTTTTTTATTCTAGCAAGCGCAGGGTATTTAGACAAGAGATTTGCAAGAGTCGCTTCGTAACACCTGTTCAACTTGTTCTCTACTTAGTCTGTGAACTGTTCGACAACATGTTACAACCACAGAGTACTATTGTATAATTTACCACCATTACATACACACACAAGAAAATATTTATTCAAAAATGGAAGACATTGAAGCTGTAGTATTTTTATAATTTAGTAATTACATTGTACGTAAAGAAGATTTTCTTTTCTGTCATTAATTTGTTTCAATAAAACATATATAGATGAGCCATCTTTTGTTTTCACGGAAGATGGTTGTCATTTAATTTCATCCACATTTTTCCTAATTTTTTTCATTGTAATATACTATTAATATCATCAACAAGAATATAATTCTACACTTGACGCTGGCAGAAACAGCTGACACAATCGTCGGCTCTGTTGCCAAAAAAAAGGAGAAGAAGAAGAAAACATATATAACAGTAAGAATAATAAACACCCAATAGGTTTCATCAAAAGCAGCGTTATATCAATACGTATTTGTCAAAGGGAAACAGAGTAACTACGTCTAAGTTTAAAGTGAAACCACGTTATGAAGTTTCCATCGCTTTAATAAAATCGCGTTCTCTCGCCTTTATCTCGAGCTTAATAATATTCAATTGTAATTAAACTTGTAAATTTTCTCGCAATAATGTTTACTTACTAACAGAAGATGTAAATTGTTTTTGAAATGGAATTGAGAATGAAAAGATTTTAAGTAAATACCGTTATGGAATAATTATATTTTGAGTGATTACGAGGAATGTTATGCGTATTACCATGTTCTCCAATTTTAAACTATTACTGTTTATCTTTACTTGTAAAGAGGAAGAGTTTGTTTGTTTGTTTGAAGGCGCTAATCTCTGAACCCACCAGATGGATTTAAATAAATCTTGAGAAAGGATATAAGCTATGTGCTATATAGGTGACAATGGTTATGTAAGCAGTGGTGTCTTAACTGAAACGACTCCTAAATAACATCTTGCCATAATCATGCGAAAACCATGACACCAAACAAGATCTGAGATGGAATTTATTGGTGGTATATACATATGTGTTTGAGTTATTAGATGCATGTTACGACGTACACTGTCCAAACTTGAATACCGATAACAGATATGATATGATGTTACTTGTAAATCTATCAATGTGTAAATATCTGCTACTGTATGTAGCGGCCCGAATTGTTTATGAACATGTGTTACTAAAATAATGATAGACTAATGTAACCCATTATAATTTTAGGGATAATTTAGTAAGGTACAAAAGTTAAAAGAGAAACTTTTTGACCTTAATTAATCACGTATATACTTTTGTAAAATATTAAATAAATAAATGGGGTTAGAAAATTGTTAATTTATTCGTCATTAATGTCGCGAAATAATCTCGTTCATCTTCGCCTTAATTTGATTTAACCCAGGGTTAATGTGGATTCTGCGCGCCTGTACTATGTTTTATTTTGTCGTCTCTCAAATTCAACCGCATTAATAAATTTGTCAGTGAAATTTCGATTAAATTTTCCTCGATATATTTAGATAACATAATAAAGTATCAACAATGTTAGGATTTGTTTCAAAATCGTTAGTCTACTTATATGTGTTGATTAAATACAGTAATTAGATTTTTTGAAATTATCCGTCATTATCACTCGGATAAATTATATGGCGATTGTGACACAAAACCTAAACCTTTTTAATAAGACGTTCTATTTTTCAACCTACTACAATCCATTAGATGACCTCCACTATAACTGGTACTGGCCTTGTCTTTGAGCTCACACTCGCTAAGATTCCCTCACGTGTCTCAGCTAACAATTCTTCGTCAAAACAATACACGCTTTCCCTTTTGTTCAACTTGCGTTTGTTCTACGGCTTTTGTAGGTACAAATCTCAGATAAACTAGGTTAATTTCGTAAGGAAATACGACTGGTGAGGGGGATTAGGCAGATATGTGTATTGTAGCTCTGTTCTTTTGTTTGTCAAGAGGGTCGTGATGAGAAGAAATTGGGACTAGCAGTAAAGCATTTATTGAAGTTCATTATTGAAATATTGATGTTGATGGATGGATTTTTTTAACATTTGAATAAAAAAAATTCTTGAAATCGTAAATGAAACCTAAACGACGTTTACTTTTATTAGATTACTAGCTTTCCGCGGCGCTATTTCACCCACGTCTTTGCTTACCGCTGTGCTCCCGTTGCCAATAGCGTGATGTTACATAGCCTTTAACCTTCATCGAGAACTGGGCTATCATACATAAAAAGAATTTTCAAATCTGAATGGTAGTTCCAGAGATTAGCGCGTTCAAAAAAACAAACAAATAAATTCTTCTGTTTTATATAATAGTATAGATAATCTTATATTCAATCAATACAATTTAAAAAAATAAATAAAATATTTAATCAATTCTGTCCGTTTTCTACACGATTCGTCAATTTTAAACCGTCCATTCAAGTATAAGTAAAATATAATTTTATTATTCATGGCTAAAGGTCAGAGTTACTAAACCCGTCCCTACATCGCAGTCGAATTTGGCATACAGTAAATAATCCGATTTGAATTTTATAAGATATATAAGGAAATTCTTTTGTTGAACTACTCACTGTCATACCCCGGTCATGTAAATCGGTCCCTCAAGTTGGAGACCGGAGCCGCAGGCACTTTTTTAGAGCTCAGTGGGGTTCGTTATCTTAAAGCTACCTCTCCTTTGCACGTTCTAAGTGAGCTATTCTGATATTTGCTTCTTTTTAACAAACCAAGAATGAATGACGGCTTAACGTTTCTAGGTACTGACACCCTAAATCATGTAGTTTAATTTTATTTAAGTGACAATTCTCAGAATAAGAGGCCAATTTGTTTTACTTTTATTTTATTTAGGTACCATGTCAAATCAAATTAAATCAATGTTTATTTATTTAGGTTAAATGAATTAACACTTAAGAAAGTTAAAAATTACAAAATGTCAGCCAATAATTCTACTTTGTTTTAGTTTGTTTCAGACAGATGGGTTTTTTATTTTTTAATAAGATATTTTGCTTGTAATTGTTTAGAGATTTAAATGATCAGATTTGCTAATATAACCCGTCCAGTGCCACAATAGAAAAGGTAGAACACGTTTCATTTTTACAGCACATTAGGATACAACGGGGTCGAAGTATTTAATACATATTAAGGCCCTTCATAAAGATAGGGTCAACGAACGTGCTTGTAGTAAAGCTGAGACTTTACGTGAAACTTTTATGTTATGGACACGTGGTTGAATTTTTAAGTATGGAGTTTATAAAATGCTTTGACAAAGGTAGGGACTATGACATTCTTAAGGTTTAAATAGACTACTACCTGTAGTATTTTATCGCACTAGTACCTTTATGGCCATATCAGATTTATACGAATTAAATAGTTTATATATCAGAATCTCATTTACTCTTCATTTACATCCACTGTTGCACAGGTGTCCCTCATATGCTGTCAGAGTTGCTATGAAATAACCCCTACTGTTAGATCTACTACCCTTCGCTTGCTGGCTTATAGTGTCCAATCCAGACTGACATAAAAACTTAATTATACAAGCAGTAACTTTTATTCTATAATTTTTTCGTTTATACGACGCGACATCGCTAAACAAATTGTAGCAATACCATACAAAATATTTGAGAATGATGTCAAATATTTTTAAATTAGAATTAATTTAATATGTAAGTATTATGTTTCACTAAATATCTTAAATAATTTGTTTTTTTTTTTTTTTTTTTTTTTTGTTTAGATCTTGCGATCAGTCTTATAGACTATAAGCAGATGAGGTGGATTATACATGACATGGGGGACTCAACTCCCATCGGAGCAGTCCTTTTTTGTATGTAGTCAGTTTCCGTGACCATCCTGATCGAAGATATCTCGTCGCTTTTTAAGTCGACGTATGGTTTCTGGTAAATAAATTTATAATAAAAAATAAATCATTCTGGCCAAAATAAAATGAAGTAAAAACCAAACGACAGGTGGCTGTCGTAGCAAATTTTTCAAATATTCCTGTTATTTGAACTAACTTTCCGCGGCGCAATTTCACCCGCGTCTTTGCTTACTGCTCTACTCCCGTCGCCAGTGGCGTGATGTTACATAGCATATAACCTTTCTCGAGAACTGGGCTATCATACGAAAAAATAATTTTCAAATCTAACTGGTAGTTTCAGAGAATAGCTCGTTCAAACAAACAAACTCTTCCGCTTTATGGTATAGATTTGTATACGTGTACATTATTATTGTTATATACGTGGTTTTGTGTCAAGCTGTTGTGAAAGATGCGAAGGACCGTGAAATCGGTACGTGACGTGTTTGCTTCAGTAATGTCTTCTGATAGGTCTTGAACGTTGAAATTATTCTAATATTGGTGTGATGTGTTTATTATTGTGAGGTATAGAAGTTTTAGAAAATTGATAAAAGCTGAATGAGTTTATGCAATAAAGTAAGCAATCTATTACGCAGCTTAGGCACAGTAGAAAGATTTTGTCGTCTGAAGGTTTACGAAGGTTATCCAATGGATTGATTAGCAATAGAATATATTTATATAACACTATTCATAGATCCAGATTAATTTAATGATAGTTACATAATACACAGACGACAGTTAAAAAGAAACTTGAGATTTTGTCCTAACAATTTTGTCGTAGGTTTATAATATTTACAATAAGTAAGCTTTCTGGGTACTCAAGACAGTAAAATTAAATAGGAAGGGATCTAACAAATGACGACGCCGCTTAGAACGCACGCGGGATGACCTAGATGCCTTCGCAAATAACAAAGTTAAAAGCTCTTAGAAAACCATCGTTATCCCTCAATACTACTAATCTTTATCAAGTCATTAATTAGTATAATTAACGGTTAACAAAAACATTAGCGCGAATAAACAAACAAACAAACTCTTCCGCTTTACATAATTATATTATATACCTGTGTTAATAGCTTCTATTTTACGATACCTATGAGAAATAATATACATGTAATCTTGTATGTAATCTTATGTGAGATGATACAGTTAATGTCATAAAGTAAATCTTCCGTACTCAGGTTTTCCTCAAAGTTTACCCATAGTTAATTGTGTTACTTATAATAACCTCGGAGATGAGATTTTCATAATGCAGCTATAGCTATATTTTAGTGGGTATCCAGAATTCCTTACAAGTCAAATCACGTATTATGATTAGGATTCACTAGCCGTTTGTGTCTATTATTGGAAAAGGTTACCTCTTATCCATATTATTATAACCGAAGGTCGTAGATGAGTCCTTTCTTTTAGTGTGTCTATCGACTTAATGTTGCCATGACTACGGTCTCTATGATAAGGATAATTTCCAAATATTGCTCCTCTAATTTTCTGAGAAATGTTCTGATATAATTCTTACAGCGTCAAACCTTTGATAAACAAATGTTAAGTGCGTAATCGTACAATAAAATCTAACAAGAAACTTTAATCAATGCCTAGTATACCTACGTTTCACAGAATAATTCTTTTATAAATCATTCAAAACAGTTATAATTTAATGTATCTTACATTAATTGAATTACTACAAATATGTAATAACAGCGGCGGTTGAACATACCTTACAATTGTATTTTAATGTAGAAAGGGGTTACGTTAATTAGTCCCGTAAGAATTGAACTTGAAAATAATTAACACAGACCCAATTGTACCTTTCCTGTACCCTTTGTGCGTATAATGATGTATACGTAAACAGTCTCAAATACAATTAAATGTTTGTATTGCGACGTATACTGTAGCCAATATAAATACTAAACATATTTGTATTTACACAGCATAAAATGAAGTCCCTAAATACGTCTGTTTGTATGAAATAATTTTCACTGTTATATTGTGCGTTTCTCAAAGGTTTTATAATTTTTTGGTATCGTTGCGAAACGAGGGTGGCTAGTTTTGTACTAAACTTAAATTTCATACTACAGTACGGCTGTGAGCGCTGAGCGTAGGTGTAGGGCACAAGACCGCGCGGGAGGTCAACTACGTGAAGGACCGACCAAATAAAAGCTGCAGTGGGTATTTCGATGAAAGAGTGCAGCAAGATAACTTCCAACAGAGAGAACTGGCGAAACGTCCGTCGTGAAGCACAGCTTCTCTCCAAACACTACATAACGACCACAACCAATCTTCTAAGCGCGAAACGACTGGGAAGAAGATACTAAATTAAGTTCATAGTCCGTATAAGTAACTTGTAAATAATTATCTCACTATCACTTCTCACCGTCGTCTTATCGTCTAATATAGCAAGTTACAACGTACAACTATAAAATCATCGTTTACATTACATCTAGAAGGAATAGGCTATGGACGACGACGTCAATAGGGCACCCCAACCATACGTTAGGCCTAGAGAGACTGTCTTATCATTAACACGTTTAGCGAGCTGATAGAGGATCGCTATACAACTTAACACAGGCTGTTGCTTTCCGTCCAGTGTTGGATGATTTGCCTGTTGTTTGTGTGTGCCGACTGATTATGCTAGTGACGTATATTGCTTAGTTGTATATAGTTGAGGCTGTCACATCCCAACACCCCAGATAGTTTATGAAATTATTAAGTCGAAGTACGGTTTTGGCGGTAGTAGATCCACGGTGGTTTCAGCATGAATGGGCCGGATCGTTCGGGGAAGTACTACCCTCTCATAGAAGACTCTCGACTTAAGAGTAATAGTATCCGTACTATTGCGTTTCATAGTGAGTGCCGTTTTGGTGAGTGAGAGTGCCGAAGGCCCAATTTCTCCTCTTTACTTTTTACTCGCCTCCCTCAATCTTTTTACCTACCCTACTCCTTTCACGGTAGGCAGCGGCTTCGCAAAGTCAATGGTATAGCAGAAGCAATGCTAGGGACTCTGAGTCGTCCAAGGGCGACAGTTACCACTTACTATCACGTGGGCTCTTTGCTCGTCTGCCACTGTCGGCAATAAAAAAAAAACAAATTTAAACTAATTACAATTTCATAACATTTCATAAAAATATTTTACTAAAAGCAATTTAAGTATCACTTGTTACTTTCAAAGGTTGATTTTTTCTGAAATGATGTCTCGTTTGGACGTCGTCATAAACACAACGAAAAGATCGACAAATATAATTAATTTATCATAAACTGATGCAACACAGGATCCGATATCATACATTCAAACACCCTAAATACTTACTCGATAATACTTGTTGCAAAGTATTGATAGGCCAATGTCGTCGATCTCTCACAGCTTGACTATTATATGATCGCTCGTCCGTGTCTTCGCATATTTTTTGCAAACTTGCAGATTTATTTTCTAAGCGTCCTCATTTATTACCACACGATTTTAACTGAATTTTTTGAGCAAGATCACAATAGGTAACCTCTCAAGATTTTCTGAGATTTAATTTTTTAAATAATAAACTTGAATATTCGAAATCACGTTTTTGTCGATTATTTCATTACCTGCAATTTTTTTTTTATGTTACTACGACGTGAGTGGAATTGATTAATGTACCAAATTCGTAAGCTGATGCTACTACTGATATAGCTGGCCTACATTACATAATCATTGTTGATAAGCTGTAACAATGTCTTTTCCAGTCATATTTAGTGAACATGAACATCAAATGTAAATGAAAGAATCTGTATTTTTTGTGCGTTTCCTATGAATGATGCACTATTTCTTTATTTATGTAATCGACCAAACATTCTAGAAATAAAATAATAATGAAAATAAAATAATTTAATTTTTACGCTATAAATTTACCAAAGCAATGTAACATTTTTAACGGGCATTAAATTAAGGTGTTCATCGAAAATGATTACGGTATGAACCCCTAGAAGGTCATAATTATGTTACCTACATTCTGTAAAGTAATAAATGTTAAGGCTGTGTGAAATTAAATTCATTAATTATTATCCGGTCAAAATGGAGATACTTGGACATAATTACGGTAGTGAATGTCTTTCGACTGAAATTATAAAAATATAAAACATCGGTTTACGTGAAATTTTGTCATATTTACGCACAATATTTGTATTGCACGTAAATATAACCGAATCTGACATAAACCGGTATATTATAATATACCTGAACATGCTTCTTACAGTTCTCAACTCTTTCATGTGTTTTGTGGCTCTCAAGCATAATAAAGTTTTAAATGTTATTATTCTAAATAATTAGTTTAATTTGATCTATGAAGTTACTAATTACATCAAATTAAACTAAATATTCATGCTTTTAGCAACCCAACAGGTACTTCACTTCAGATTTAACATGTGATTAGTTAATTTTTCGTTGATCAGCCTTTCAAAAACTCGGAGTAAGTTGTCGTAAGAGCCTTTTAAAAAGTTATCGCTATTAAACCTGGCTTGAGCCTTCAAGTCTGCCTTGACTTATTGACTTAAGTGATTTTTAAAGCCAATATTAGACAGGTTAGACAAGTATCATTCATACTGATGTTGGTAACAGTCCTAAAGCATATTTTAATTTTTCTGTCTCAAATTTTAAAGAATACTTTTATAATATTGTTCTTCGTTTTAATATCCATTAGTACCTTTATAAGACAAAGCTGAAAAATATTTTTCACAAATAAAATAAATTGGCACTTTCAAGAGACCACTTGAGATAAACTTAAACAATTTCATTTCATTTTGTTCTTGTTTCATTTCTTTAGTTAAAAAATAGCATTTATTTACCCTAAATATCTTGGGAATTTCATTTCTTGTCAAAGACCTATTGTTTTAATTTGTTTTGTATATTGTAATTAGGCATTAATTTGATTGCTGAACTGTCAGCGGTCAATTTCTTTCAAAGCCTCTATCTAATTTTCAAATAGACAAGTCAATATTGTTCACGACTTCATTCAGACTTGTAAATAATCGACTAAATAAAGCCTGCTTCATGTTGTTCCACCTATAGGTATACTTTATTGCCAGTTCAATTTATTTATCGCAAGATAATTTTATATAGTTTTCCTTTTTATTTAAATTCTATTTATTATTTATTTCGATTATAAGTAACAGGGAGCGGGTTTATTGTTTGCGAGTTTGGTACGATTCCAGGCTACGCTCCTCGATGTTAGGAATTTCTGGACGGAAAAACTCGATATCATTACCGATCCGAGTACTCAGTACAACTCGACTACCGAGCAGTAAATATTTACTACTCGGTAAATAAAAATATAAGTATAATATACTTCTATTTTTAATAAAATTTATATTACAATATTTATAGCTGGAGTTGTATGATATGTAAATGCGTCACACATAGGTAATGCAAAGTGATTGTATATGAAAAGTAGAATATTCCTCATACCTCGGCATGTCGAAAATATATGTGGCAAGTCATTGAGGGTTCCCTTTTACGTCAGCGTTTTTAGGTAAAATAGAAGTTTAACGGGGACGTACAGTAAGATGGCAGGACTTTGTAAAAGGAGACGGGGACTTGAGCAAAAATGTAATGTAATGAAATCTGGTTTAAAAAAATTACTACACTTTTCTTAATATCATATTTAAAAACCAGCCCAGTTGGCAATCTGAAAATTTACATAATCTCAAATCAAATTTGTTCTGATTTATCGATTACAAAATATCGATTACCAAGTTATTTTAAAATCAAAGGGTATCGGTCAGTAGCGAAGATTCACTTTTCCGAGGAGGGAAGCCGGTGGGACTAAAATAATTTAAGATTCGGAAGGCTAGTTAGTCTTTGAGTAGACACGCAAGCAGTGATAGGTATAAGTAGGTCAGGGCATATTTTAAAAGGGAAGCCGGCAGGAATCGTGTTATATGGACGCTTCGCCACTGGTATTGGTCTCCTTTATGCACAAACCAGTAATTTGACTAAAATTGGCCCTTAAATTGCCGTTTTTATGTAAAAATTATTTAATATTTTTATTGACCCATATTTTCAATACACTTTAGAATTGAAAATTTATGAGTTTCTATCATCTGATTTTAAAATGTTCTATCTAAAAGATTAAAATTCAGAAACAGACTTGCGAGTACAGTGAATGATGGGAGGCCGCTAGGTTCATAAATAAAACATTGAACCCAGATACTAAAACAAGCATAGCAACCTTGTTAGTTTTCTATTCACTAGGCTATTTTGACTAGCCCGAAGCATTTATTACGATGTTACGACGACGTTTTTGCCGGTAGTAGATCCAAGCTGATTTAAGCATGAATGGGCCAGATCGACCGGGGAAATACGATAGAAGATTGACGTAAGAGTAATAGTATCTGTACTATTGCGTTTCGTTTGGTGAGCGAGAGTGTCGGAGGCCCAATTTCTCCGCTTTCCTTTTCCGCGCCTCCCTCAATCCTTTCACCTACCGTATTCCCTTCGTAGGCAGCGGCTTCGCAGAGTCCCTTACCAGAGAGATAGTTACCACTTCCACTCTATCACGTGGACTGTTTGCTCGTCTGCCACTGTCAGCAATAAAAAAAAACATTACATAACAGAAGACATCTATCATTGTCTATTTATAACGTAGGTATTCAACTAGTTCAAATTTCTACAACTGTTAATAACAAATTTGCATCTGACAAACAGAAAGCGCATACAGAAGTTACAATTAGTTGTGTTAGTTTGAGGAAGGAATTTGATTCTGTTCAAAAGTTTGTATTGCATGAAGATAAAGAGAAACTGATACAAATTTAATATGTCTTAGACAAAAGACGAAGTTTAAAGAGCAGCGGCAATTGAAGGAGCTCAAAGACATATCTGTGCTAAACTTATTTACCAAAACAATGAACGCAGAGAAAGTTAGGAAATGGTTTTCAAGAAAATACAGAAACCCACATTAAACTTTAAATAGGCTATAATAATACGAATTTGACAGCTTCTTTACAAAAAGAAAACAACACTCGTACGATTTTTTAAATGTGAAAAAGGTTTAAAATAATTGTCTGAAAAGTTTTGTGCGTAATTACTACAGTCGAGCCGATATATTGGATTAAATTTGTAAATATTTATGCTTTTACATAATACATAATAATTATGTCTAATATTATATGTTAATTATTAAAATAGTCATCAAAATTACTTTCACAGTTATTGTAAGTTCAAAGTAGATATACTTGGCCAAAATCTAATTTAATCCACCCACAGTGGACGTGTTTAGGCAGAAATCATAATAATGATGAAAACACACACAATTCAACTTAATTTACTATTTCAAATTGCCGTATAATATTTGTGTGGGTCGAAATCTATTTTTCAAATATATTATATTAGGTAAAGATGCAAATACAATTAGGACCTATTTCGAGTAAGGAAAGACAGTACTGATTTATTTTAGTTAAAGCAAAGGAAAAACAGCGTACATTCATATCATATCAAAACAGGCAGCTAGCGCTAATCAATCCAATATGGCGCAATAATATCGTCCCAGTTCATAGTTACCCTATCGATAGCGTATTCGAATGAGTTCCTCTTGGTTATGAAAGCTAAAGCTTCGGAAACTTAATAATTTCATGTTTCTAATCGTCTAATTTGAACTAAATAACAGGATCAAAGAAATTCAGGAGTTTTAAATTTAAACTGTCAAAAATGGGTTAATACTAGTTAACATAAATTACCATTTAAAAAATCTTTGTGGGCTAGTATCAATTAATCATTAACAGTGTGAAAATTGACCATAGTAAATAGTGAAACTACCATATCTTCGCATGGGTATCGTAATCCATTTGGGTTAGGCCTATGTCTTGCAGCAAAAAGAAAATTTAATTAAAATATCGAACTCATTCTATGCAATCTACATGAATGATTGAACTAACAATGAACTACTGAATGAACTTAATGATTCTATAAAAGTTTAGTTCAGAAATAATATTGCTATAGAAGGTTCTGGTAGTCTGTGCATGTCTTTGTCGAGTTGGAAACTTACGTATGACTCGAAATATAATTAGGTTATGACTGTTACTTTAGTTGTCGCTAAAATGGGATTATTCATACCCTGCGTGTTTGCTTTTCTCACTAATTTGTTAATGTGTATATTTTACTGTATGTTCTTAATAAGTAGTGTAGACAGAGTAGAAAATTCTTGCTGTGCTACGTATCTCTCTCTCTCTTTATATTTCCGGTTATGCATGGTGATATGATTAGACTGTCGTATCTCCTGTATCTCACTGGCCCACTTCACACTATCCTCGACATAGTTTACCAAATCCTTGGTGGTGAGGAAGAGCTGCAGTTCCAAATTTATCACGTGGTTTAATGACCTCCTCTTTACATGACCATACATTGTAACGCAGCCTACTTTTCTACATTTTACCAGCAATGACATGCTATATAGATATTATACTCTATCTTTGTATTTTGTTGTATCCGATTATTATTTTAATAACGCAAACAACCCGATGTGAATAGAATATAGTTCCATAGAATGCGGGAAAGTCAGGATTAACGCAAAAAAGACAATGTAGCACGTGTATTAAGTGAAACGTCCTCCTCCAATGATCGTTACAGTCCGGAAAATCTATGGGTTTTTACCTCTATTGTCATTCAATGAAATTAAAGCAAGCAATTGAAGCAAACGGTGGAGTAACGGAAAGAGCCAGACCCTTTCCGTTACTCTACCGTCTCTTTTATCATGATAACGATCAATTACCTTCTTATTCATTCAGCACCAGTTTTGTACCATGTAGGCGACTCTATCTTGTAGTTGTATGCATAGTTTTATGCACTCTGACGTGCTTAATATACATACATCTACCGTGTAACTCACCTACCTACCTGTCTTAAAACTTTTATTTAACACAAAATTACTAGACGCTATTTTTAATAATCATTCTATTACATACAAGTTGTTAAATTTATTTATCAAAGCAGTGCATATTTAATTGTTCCTAAATACAGTTTTTAAAACAGAAAATCCAAATACACTTTTAAAAACACATAAATAGAATCAGCCTAGCATATTAAATTAAATTTATTCCTAATGTAAGCACGTAACAGTGCGGCATGCAAAGAGGTTATATATCGCTGGTGCATTTAACTAGCTTGAGAGCCTACTAGAACGAACACTAGGCTACTATACGGTATAATGACTTAGGTTGGATTTGTTTGTACGGGTCAAAGGTGAAGGAACTCTTGCGTGATCGACTGGATTGCGCGGCAGACTGCAGTGTCACGGATCTATGAAGCATGTTTGTAGTAGATAATGTGAATGCGGTATATATTTTTTATAGAAAATATCAGGTATATACAAATTGTATATATGTGGTATATGTTCATTGATATAATGTTGTTATTTTTTTGTTTCTTATCAATGCAGAATTTTGTTAGATCATTTATAAAAGGCAGGAAGTGAAGAAAGTATATCAAGGAGGTTATTGGACCATCCGCGGCGCTCTCACTTGCGAACGACAAGCAATAATACTACTACTTTAACAGTGGCTTTTTTAGATCTTTATTGAAAGCCTGATTTTATGCAATGGATTTTTCAGCACTGAATTGCTTTTACAATATTGACATATGTCTATTATTGATAGCGCTACAGAGCCGAACGAAAAATCGAAATTTTTGATAATTTTGGATTGAAGTTTGTATAAAGCCGATATTCTACGAAAGGACAGTTAGGTAGTTACCCGATCGATCCGGTCCATTCATGATAAAACCAGTAAGCTTGTATCGTAAAATTATTTAATATGATATTAACCCATAAATATTAGAACATTGCAGAGACACCGCATAATTATGTTGAGATCAAACCGGAGTATTTTTAGAGGATAAGGGAGGGATAACGGACTGTTTAAGGGATAATGACTGATCCATATACGACATTCGTGCTCATAAAACACTTTACCGGGACAAACTTTTGATTAATATTTATTGTGTTTCGTTCTTTATAGTATCCGTATATAGATTGAAATAAATGGTTTACGTAAAGTGCATTGCCACAATCATGCAAATACTTTAAACTAAAATTTTTTTTTTATCACAAATGTCCGATACTAGTCCAGAGTAAGTAATCAAATTATCGCTAAGCTAATCAAATACTTATTTATCTTAACTACAAGCGGTCTAATGAACTCTTAATTAACTACGACAGAAACGGATCCAATTTATATTGATACTGTAATTTCACTGCTACGTGCTACGAATCAATTCGAATAAATAGTTCTACGTCGTAGCTGTTCGTAGTAAGAATTTCGTAGGCGATAAAATAATGAAGTATGGCTGTTTTTATACAGTGTTTATCCAAAACAATCAAATAGTAAATAATTGGTTTACTAGTGGTAAGCATACTTTATGAAATAAGAAGCTGTACGAGCCTTTACTATCTAGAAAATATTGAAATCGTCTTGTATTTTTAACGGGCGTTATCGTTTAAAAATAATTAGTTATTCCCTGCATTTCTTATAAGTTTGTGCGACAGAAAAAAGAACGGGAAATACGGAGTACGTGAACAAATTTAAGTTACATGCGAAACATACTAAGCAATACTGGTTTTCATTACTTGAGCAATCATTACGTACAAAAGTGTGAGACAAGCCTTTTGTCTGTTTTGTTGACGTGTGTCGGCCACAGTTATTTTGTCTGAAAGAAGATTTGGCTTTCAAAGCCTATTGTATAGCATATTGAAAGTAAATTGTATACTTTCTTAGACAGGGATTGCTGAAACGAATTCAATTTATTATATTGTATTTATGAGAATGATGTAATGATAAATTTGTTTAGCTTGTCCTTAGAATCGTAACAATCTCTTAAAATTATTTTACGAGTATTAAATAAACAATCAACAACAAGTCAACACAATAAGTGTCTGCAGTATATTAATTTAAATTAGTATCACAACAAAATATATATTTTATTACTGATATATATTTAATGTTTATTTTTTTTATAGATTGGCAAATGAATAGCAAATAATAATTTATCTTAAACTGATTTTATTAAAATCAAAAGATATTTTTGACAGTAAAAAGAAATTAGTCCATATTGGTTTGAAAATTCCTTGAGTAAAGACAATGGGTTTTTCTTTAACATTTCCTTACTAGTACAAACTGTCTTTTTTATTTTAAAACAGACATAAACTGTGCTCATATTTTTTTCTTAGCTCCAGTACAAGACTTTACACAAGCGTTTCTTAATTTATAGACAACGGATATCCGTAAGATAGTGGTGTCTAGCCTGGCTAACTTACAGTCTCGCAGCAACATTGTATTCTTACTTAAATACTTTGTAAGATAAGTTTTATTAAGTCAAACGAAATCAAGCCTAAGGACGTAAACAATTGGTTTTATACGTTTAACCTACGGCGTTTAATCTTAATGAGTAATGGTAATTCAAAGTTCAAAGTGTTATAAGGTAATGTTTGTTTTTTTTTTTAAATAATACATTGTTTGAAAATTTAAATAGATAAAATCCAAATGAAGTAAGCTGCTGATCATAAGCCTAAGCAGCTTGACCGCTCCTTGGTCTCCTCCAGCTATCGATTTTCCTGCATTAACCTGTTTTTTTTTTAAATTTATTATCAGATAACCGTTATCAGGTAGACATTTGTGCAAAGAAATTAACCTCACTTAAAAAAATTTCGTAATACTTTATTCTTTACCATTTTGAATCAGAAATAAATCTCTATTTTAATTAATTTCTGTAACTGTACACAGTCTTTATACACGCGCGGCTTTATCATAGTGAATTTCCAAAATGATGAATAAATCCTGTATGGATTAATCCTACCTAATTGAATAAGTGGATTTTTATCCCGTTGTTGGTGGATATTTGTATGTTTGGTTCAATTTGTAAAAGTTGTATGAAGATGATGCTTATATACTTACAGATATTTTAATTTGTGTAAGTCATTACTGGGGTTAAGTAAGTTATACTGCTATACTGAATAATAAATCCACAGTTATTTGATGTGAGCTACTGAAAAATCGCTTCTAATGTACCTGCCACTAAGCACGTTTTCCAAAAATTTATATCGTAAAGTAGCTACATCGTTCATAGAGTGGCAATAAAGCACAATATAAGTAGTATCCGATTTCCCTCAGTGCAGTGACAGCTATAAAACCGTTCAGAAGTCTCGAAGCGGTTCATGGATCAAACACATGCTACCCAAAAGTATTATTGAACTTTTCCGTTAGAAAATACTGAGAATCATTTTGATCTGGCATTATACCTTGAGTACGTCAGTAAACTATCTTTTTATTTCTTGAAAGCTAACATAATTGAAGACACCGGCATGTCTTAAAACATACGCTGTTTAAAAATTGGCCACGGAAAAACTTCTTAAACGCTTTTTTATAAAAAACACTGCCGTTCGTTAGTATTCAGTGATATATTCATTCATGCATTCTAGAACGCATAACACAAGCATATAATATGCTTACTTTGGGTCTAGATGGCGTTGTGTGTAGTTGTATTATTTATTTATTTATTTATTATTATTATTATTATATCTGTTCTGAGGGCCTAGACAAGTGGCATAGATTTTTATTCTATTCATAGGACAGATTAAAAAAAGTATGGGATTGATATAGGCTAACGACAATGTTGGCGTTGTCTATGTCAGTGTTAAGCGGTTATCTGAAGCACATTCAAATCAAAATACAGTAGGCTTCGGTAAATATCATTTTATGAAACCATATTATTTTGCTTCAATAATGTTAAGACTCATAGTAATACTTCAATAGTATCAGTTATTAATAAATTTATAATCATACGGGAATTAACGCGATCATGCATTAGGTATTTACATACCTTAGTCTGCTTGTGACCACGGCCGGTGTAACCTGGTCGAAACGTCAAGCAAAATAAGGTATGTAAATACCTAATGCATGATCGCGTTAATTCCCGTATGATTATAAATTTATATCATGCAACGCGAAAGTTTAAAAGTTATTAATAAATTTGTGTAAGATTAAATTAATATAAAGATGTAAATTAATATTAGATTAATTTTCGTTTACCAAAATGATCAAAGTAATGTATTTTTTAGAAGCGTTATATATCATTTTGATAAGATCTTGAACTAAGCTAAACCCAAATTCATCTAAAAATCTATTGAAATCTTAATACATACCTGATTGAACTATTTAAAGAAATTCAACTGAAATAAATATTAATCCTTTTAAATTTCAATTCCAGCTTAACGACATTTTATCGAAATAAAAATGCTTATAGCTATAGTGTTACCAATTTAAAAAAATAAAAAGTAGAGATGGACTCTATCATTCTATTATATACTACCTTTCTGCGGCGCCGTTTCACCCGCGTCTTTATTTACTGCTCTGCTCCCGTCGGCAGTAGCGTGATGTGGGCTATCATACGCAAAAAGATTTTTTTTAATCCGATTTAGTTTTAGAGATTAGCACGTTTAAACAAACAAACAAACTCTTCCGCTTTATATAATATTATAGATTATTATAATTCAAATGTTAAAATTCTAATTAAAATTCTTAAATTATAAGTTATTAATTTAAATGCAATTTAATTGAGTATTCTCTAATAATGTAATTTAGTTTAAATAGGTAGTAATATTTGTATGCCATGTACTTGAGGTGGGAAATGTGATGAAACTTATAATGACAACTCACCATCAATGTATATCACATTTTTACAACTAAAGATATCGAATTTGACCTCTAATCTTAAATAGAATCAATCTAAATATTAAAATATTTAAAATGCTATAATTATTTTCTTTTATTTATTTATTTTTATTTATTTATTTATTTACAAGATAATTATAACATCCTAACAGTAATGCAACCAATGCGATGTTATAATACATACCTCATTATACCTAATGACAGGCTGATATAATTAATATACATAACAATACACAGTAAAAATAACTTAATATCTATTTATATATTTTCTATTACTCTATACGCTGCTTCTGTGAATTTCAACAGGCTACAATGAAAGATATCTATCTCCTTCGTTACCATATTAATTAAACTTATTGGCCGCGACAAGGGAGCAAATTGCAGTAAATTTGTTCTTGCTGTTGGTACACTGAGCAAAGCGGGATATCTTCTAGCTACCACGTAACCATTTGGTGCACGTAACTGTAGCGAGGCTAGTACCTGTGGGTGGTGTAACCATCCACGAAGAACCCTGTACACATACTTCACGAGCGCGACGTCTCTCCTTACCACTAGCCGACTATACCCCACCATCCCATTGACAAAAAGACTCGGGTACATCAGTGGGTACAAAGGATAGACTCCGTATTCTTTTTTATATAAAAATCTGGTAAATTTATTTTAAACTTCTTGCGCACAACATAATCAATATTTCAAAGAAAATATACTTAAGCCAACAGAAATTCTTATCTTAAATTAAACTGATGTTACCAACTGTTATTAAGCGTGATAATTATAGAAAGACTGTGATAATAATACTAAACAGAGTATTTTTTTCTTGTGTATATTAACACTTTAAACGCCGAGCTAGCAGACACAATACAAAATTTATTGATTGGCGGACACCGCGTGGGCGAAATGAAGTTCAAATACTTAAAAACATCGTCATCGTACTTTCTACGTTTAATTTTAACTTAACACCACTAGTTAACATAATTAGTAGTTTAATTTTTCGTCTAAATGTAAGTGATGAAGTAGTAGTAATGAACCTAGTTTACCGTTAAATACACTGCGGTAACCTCTTACTTTTAAGCATTCATTAGTATGCAAGTTTGCATCTTTCTCTATCTAAATAAATAAAAATATTGTTTAGAAAAATGAAAACCGACTTTAAATCAATACCTACATGTTCAATCTTCAACTAAAAAGTAGAAAATAATATTTTAATTACTTCATAGCAAAGAACATTAAAGGGGAATCAACTCTATCATTGATACCTATTATACTTTACTATTTACAATTTATAATCAGTAATTTTGGAGTCAAAATATCCCTTTCAAGTAAAAAAATAATTGTCCGAATTGGTTCATAAATGACCGAATCCTGTTGTAACAAACATACAACTACTGAACCATTTATTATAAAAAAAATATGGGACCAATTTCAGAGTATACCCTTTCAAATAAAAAAAGAATTTTTAAAATCCGTTCATAAATGACCGAGATATGAGGTAACAAACATACAAAAAAAAAAAAACATTCGACCCGAATTGATAACCTCCTCCTATTTGAAGTCGGTTAAAAAGATAATGATACTGATAATTCAGTCACTTCAGAGAGGCACTTGAGTGACCTAACTCGACGAAGTTGCGCTCAATGCAAATAAGGCTTTGTCGTTTGTGTTTCGCTTGTTAGTATTGATCCTTTTATTTACTGGTGTGTTATGAAGTCAAAGTATAATGTATTCTGTAGTAATAATAGTGCCTGTTCCTTAAATTTTGTTTCTGTAGGACGAGGTCATGCAAAAATGTCCCTACCTACTTAAAAGTAAAATTTTGAAAGTCCAATTTTGTATTTCACTTCTAAGATTGGGTGCATACTAACCATAATTAGATACCTACTTTAGTATTTGGTGTGTACTTTGTGTATTTGATATGAGATATTTCTAAACATATTTTATTGGTGCATTTGTTTTAATAACTTTTAACAGATACAAGTGTGAATATACATATATACATACTCGTCGTTCTACTTGACATCGTAAGTGGCTACGGGTCTAGTAGATGTCGAGCACGAAACAAAGTAATTGCTGTTTCGTACAATCTCTAAGTATAATAATGTTTCATCAGACACAGTTACTAGTTTCAAAACGATTAACTTGGAGTAGTGGGTTTATGGCACCGATCTAACTTTACCGATAAATTCATTTTCTCAATGATTAAAAATTAATGGATTGCTTTTACCTAATTAATGAAATGTGACAAACCTTTTACAAAAATACAAAAATATGTAAAATAAAATTTCCTCCTTTCCCTTTTTCCACACCGCCTCAATACTTTCATCCACTCTACTCCTTTCACGGTAGGCAGCGGCTTCACAGTTCCTGTCATTGCGGGAGCAATGCTAGGAACTCTGAGTTGTTCATGAGCGACAGTTACCACTTACCATCACGTGGGCTGTTTACTCGTCTGCCAATGATGGCTTTAAAAAAAAATCAGGCATAAAATTTAATATCCATTGCTGAATAATCTTTCACCAAATATGTGCACAGAGTACCTTATATTGATATTCATTCCTAAATGAATTTTTAAGAAGCCTTTGAGATAATTACAACTAAAATAAGATAAAAGGATAACATTTTCTAACTATTACGCAACTATATTATTACACTTAGACTTGTAAAATATAAAAACATTTATTAACGTTATAAATTCAAGAAGTAGTTAACAAAATTTTACACCAATTTACATTAAGAATCTAAATTGAATGAGTAAAAGTTTACAAGCACCAGAACGAGTTTAATTTAAAAGCAGGGAAGCAAATCTCTTGAAATAAGTTTGTAAAGCAAATACGAGCGCAATCACACAATGGGACTTAATCAAACTAGATGTTGGCCGGTAAAAAGAACTTTTGGTTATGTCCCCAAGCAAGCTTTTCATGTAAGGAAATAAAATGAATCTGCTTTTGTATAATATGATACATTTTTGAGACCTAACAAAGCTTTAGGCAATTTTTATATTCATTTCTGTGTAAGGATTCGGGTAGTTTTCCGAATCCTTACACAGAAATGAATTGAACTATGTATTGAAATTGCCCTAGACTTGCCAAAGACAAAATGAAAGATCATCCGCCACATGACTGACAAAGGGATCTATAAAAGGCTAACCTTGACCAAGCTGTAGCACAAAATCGTGAGAATAAAAATCTAGACTCTTACACGACTTTTTATACTTGACATATTTAGACATCATGTCTACTGTAAATAAACATGAACAATAAAAAAACACTGTTTAACTAGCTTGGCCCTATTTATCATTCCAAGCAATTCAAGTTCGTGTTTATAAGTGCTACGATTTATGTTTATTAAACGGTATCATAGGCTACGAGGCTACAACTTTCTACGGCGTAGTAGTAAACAGCATAGCTTGCTACGACACGCACAACCCATATTATTTGCATAGAATTATTTTTTACCTAAAACACTGTTTAAATTATGAGGTGGTTTATTGTAAGTATGCTTAGTAAACAGTGTCTATGACTGTATTGTTACTTAAATTTAAATTGAGAAACATAATAAAATTTATTTAAGCGTATTTACGCACTATTTGCCAATTAGTTTAATTTATAATTAAACAAGTAAATATTAAAATGCCATCGTAGATGAAAGCTCTTAAGGTCTAACCTACATCAAGTGTCAAAGAAGTATAATGCAAAACCTGTACCGTAGTCTAGTATACGTAAACTGTTACGGTAGCCTATTGACGTTTGCAGCGCTTTGGATAAATAAAATAATTATTATTAATTAGGATTTGACCTTGATTTAAAGAAACTTGTACAATTTCTAATATAATTAATTTAGTTAAACTACAATTATTATGAATAACATTTATACAAATAAATCGTCGTGTTAAGCTCAGGGGGGCCTACCTTCACTTCCTATAGCAGTATTATTTTAATCTTACTTTGTGTTTTGTCTTTTTTTGTAATATTGAAAACAAGGATGGAGACAAAGTAGGGTTATAATAAGAATGCTATATGAGGTTACGGTAGGATTGCAGGTCTTTAATATTCGCCTGACGAATACAACTATACAAACTCATACCGATTTACATACTAAACACCTAAGGCCTCGTTTTGTACAAAATATTGTACAATACGAGGTTTGTTATTATTGACTGGTGTACTTTATCGCTCCAAACAGCTGCTCCAATTTGGTCGAAAATTGAAACTGTCCATCATTCGGCTACCCACAAGCTGATAAGTTAACTTTCAACGTAAAATTAAACACACCATTATTTACATTATACTTGACCCAATTTAAACTACATTCGTTCCGTTCATGTTAAAATAAAATTAAAAGATACAATTTACTGTAAAGCGATTTGGGGTTGCCAGCTAAAGAAATTTATATGCTGAAATATTTACAAGTACCGATTTTGTAGTCACGATGCTTTTTCCGTAAAGGTTATAGGATTAGCCTCATTCTAACGACATCATTTTAGCAGTGATGTTGTCACCGTGAATATTTTTATGCGCGTAAAATATGTTTTGTTGTATCCTCCGGGAACCAGACCGACCTTCGGAATAAAAAGTAAAAAGACTATCTCCGGCACCAAAACTATCTAAATACAAACTTTCGCATTTATAATACTAATAGGATAGGACACTAGCTAGCCGTGGCGCGGTTTCACCCGCGTCTTTGCTTACTGTTCTGCATCCATTGCCAGTAGCCTGATATTATAGCCTTTATTTTTCCTCGAGAACTGGACTATCATACGCAAAAACAATTTTTCAAATAAGACTGGTGGTTGAAGTGATAAGCGCGTTCAAACAAACTAACAAACTCTTCCACTTTATATAATATTATAGTATAGATATAGATTTTTACAAATTTTCAGCATATTTTCACTATTATAGTTTGTATTCCACTTATAATCCCTTAAAAACAAATGCTCTAAGCAATTGTGAAATTTAATCATAATCCATTGTGTGATTTCGCAAAAGTTAACGAGAGAAAATTAATTTAATTTACTTTATATATAGAGAATTTCGTGACAAAGCACTGGCAAAATATTGGTGGCAATGAATACTAACCTTAACATAACTAAGATTCTGACAAAAACCAGAGTCCTTCGCTAAAATGTTACAAAATATAGCTATATATATAATTAAATACAGCTAATGTAAATATCGTGGAAAGTACTTGTCGTTTATGCAATGCAAAAAGTTCTCCGAGGTCTATGTTTTACATAAAATATCCTTCGCATTTTTCAAATGAAGAATTAATATTATCTCAGGCTCTACTGTCGTAAGTTTTTAGTTGATACATTGTATACTTATTTTAAAACATTTTAGGGATCTTTTAATCATAACCACTCTAAATAGTAAACGCAACTTGTATCGAACATCCCTGAATGATTGACACTTCAGATTCGTGGCAATTTTATATCCTTGATGTTTGTTGGAAGTTAAGTCTAGCCAGTGGATTATATTGGAAGTAAATCAGCCTTTGTATTGAATTGTAAAGAAGAAAAATAAAACGTAATAATAATAATAAAAATATATATTATCTTAGTTTAATATTAATTCGGCTTAGTCTCCATTGGTTCGCCGAATCTTCATTTTATCCCTAACACAATAATCTTATATTCTAAGAAACGTGTTCTTAAGTGCTCTTCGAGTTTCATGTATCAATTTACTACTAAATAGTAATGCACGATTTATGAATGTAGATTCAAAGAGCAGAAGATGAAACTAGGGTGTAGTAAAAAAAATGTATGTGCATATAAAACTGACGGGATATGCCGCGTCGTGCACGTCGTTTATTTAGAGAAGGCATAGATATAACAATTAAACTCTTGCCCCAGCGCCCCGCTCAGGCCGTGCACCATTCGCCAAAGACACGATAATGTGCCGCCGTATATTTGTATCGGAATAAAGTAATATGAATTCTAAACGCAATGAAATAAGGATAAATATAACTTAATCTAAAGTAAAATCCTTTGCAGTGCCGCGCCAGCCTAAAGGCTGGCGCGGCATGTAAAGGAAGATGTAAAGGAGTTTATGTTTGTACTAGAACATATATTTTTAGACCACAGCATAAATGCTGTGGTCTAAAAATATATGTTCTAGTACAAACATATGTCCATAAAATACGATAATTTTTATCATTATTTGTTCCATTTACAATTGCATTAATGATGCCTTGTTTGGGACATAATAAAGTGACTCAACCGGCTGATTTGTCTGAATTCTGAAGAAATTAGTGTTTATATCTTTTATTAACATCACCGAGACAGTAAACTAAGTTGTTCGTATACCTCGATGGCATATAGTGACAAGGCGACTTATTGTCATGATCAAGTCCCATGTTTGATCTTCGTTCTGAACACATAGTAGTATTGATTTTAACTGTTTTGTTCTTGTACCTATATATATCCATAACATATTGCTATATTCAACTTCTTATTATTCTGTTCCATAAAGCTTTGTTCTTGCCGATTTACAAAGACATAGTCAAAAAATGTCGTTTGTATTTATAAGCAATAGAAAAGTTCAAAAAATAAAAGTGACCTTTGCCCTACAACCAACAACCTTCACAAATAAAAATTTTAGTCGTGCCGTCTTACGAAAGTTCCCTCGATACATATTTTAGGTGTTTTCGTGATACGTGACCTAAAAACGGGTGAAAGGAAATGTCTCTAATTAAAAATTGACGGTCGTCAGCCATCGTAGTGAACAAACCGTGGATGAATGAAACCCAGTGATTGAACACGGCATTTGAATTCAAACTCGTATAATATTAGCCATGGAATCATTTATTTATACAGCACTTTATACATATTTTTATTCTGTATTTACATTACAAAGCAAACTTTGTAAAGTAGGATTTAGTAAAGCTTTTTATAAAGATTGTTGTTTAAGAACAAATATATTTTAAAATTAAATATTTATAAAGTGATAACTTTGATTAATCACACAAAATTTGTAGTGAACTTGAAGAGAGTTATTTACAATCATAAAAGTTTAATAATAGCTAAGGGAACAAAACCTATATTATAAATGAATCACCGTTGTATTTATATTAGAGATGTTGGAGTGAGCCTCAATCATCAATTTATGACAATTAGTAAATGTAAGCGACCGTAGACATAAAACATATTCATTATTCACTCAATAATTTGAGTATTATGTATCTACTTGTCACCTCTAAATAAATAAACGGTTCTTAATATTCAAGGCTGTCCGTTGCCCAAAATAATAGGCACTGGCCTAATTTGAGCGGCAGTGTTAATTTATCAGACAGGCGAAATGGCGTGGTTCAGGTTCTGCATTTTGAATTTGTATAAGTACATACAATTTTGCAAGGCAATCTCTTTTTATTGACCACTTACTCTAAGTTATTGGTATAAGAGTTTGACCATCCCGTAAAAGTTTTATAAGTACCAATTTAATCTGTGAAATATTTAAATAATTATTTTAATCTTTTAAAGTAGATTTAAATATTTCTTTACGATTCATTTTTGCAAATGAGGTACGAGTATACCAAGATAGGAAATTATTATGGCATTCATAACTAAGTACTGGAATAGGTATATAAAAACGCAGAAGAAAGAAGCGAGTCAGCTAATGAATTATGGGCAAAATTGAACCAGTAGGTTACTCCTAGTTATAATAAAAAGCAAATATTACCCTCCTCTATTTAGCAGTCGGACATAAAAAATACAAAACTCATAACAATTGTGTCAAATATTTCAATCACTACCAGTGTTCGTCTATCAAATTCAAAAATATAGGTACAATGGTTGTTATTTATGACCTCGCACAGGGTCTTTTTCTGGCACAAAAACAGTTCTTCCACTACGATGTCATTTGATTATCATTTTGTACCTTTGAATGTTATGAAAAGAAATAACTAAGTGGATAAAAAAGTTGAATTTAAACGATCATTTGGATTACTTTGACAAAGACTGTACAATACACAATTACAGTACTAAATAAAAAATGTTGAAACATTACTAAGATTAATTCATTATTATGGAGTTAAAAATTTGTTGTTTCTATACGAGTGCTTTGCCATTCGTGACCAGCACACTAAAAGCACTCAGGTAGAGTTTTGTGTAAATGGTGCAGTTTTAGTACATTACAAGGCACTGTAATACGGGGTTAAAGAAGGCCACTGAACTTTTTATACAGTTTTCCATCGACATTTACAAGGCAGTTATAATCGTGTACACGATAGTTGGTTTGAATTTTAAAGTAAATAACGACTGCAATTTCCTTGCTATTTTAATCGAACTATGTTCATCCATCATCCTAAATTGCCTTATGGATCATGACAGATTTCCCTACATTAAAGAAGCGAACTAAAAAGTTGTTGGAAGTTGACTGGCCAAATAAATATAATCTAATATAGTAAATGAAGTCTGTAGGGTTGTGTAGGTACTTAATTTTTTTTGTTTTTTTTTAATAAGGTGTGAGTACATCTTGCCACCACCTATTTTTGAATCGCCATGAAAATAACAACTTTAAGGTTTGTACATCATAATTGTAGAACGGAATCACTATTCAATGAAGCTTACATTCGCATCACTGCATATAAAGTCAAACAAAATTGTGGACGTTGGAAACGTTAGGGATTGAACGGTCCTTAATGAGAGAACGTACATAATGAATCATTTCAGTTGACACAAGCCTCAGGAAGCAAACAAGGGTTTAAACATCATGATGAAAGCATCGGTGATTTCATATCATTGCTTTTGGTTTGATGCCAGTAATAGATAAAAGAGGGATTGAAAGTGTGGAATGTAGTATTATTTTAGCAATAACTTTATAACTTACATTAACATTAAATATAAAATAATTAAAAGAAAATCAGACTAAGTACCATTTGACCAGAATAATGTCAAGAGTAGAATTTAGTTTTAGTACTAACTTTGGAATTCATATGATTGTTATTACTGTACAAATAAAGTTTTAAAAATAATCGTTATGGGTAGTATATTTAATATTGCCAGACTGTCGGTGAAACTAACCAATATATTAATAATAAATTAAGTGTGTAATACCCCTGATGGCAATATGGCTAATATGGCTGTAAATATACATTATAATGTTAATACATATTTAATGTTATAAAAGTTTTATAAAAAAGTCGTGTAATGGGCAATTTAAAGTGACCGTGAACAACAAAAATACATTTGGTAATACTCTTTATGTGCGTTCTTTCAACAAGCCTACACAAACAATATACAACGGTAATGTTCTCTGTGTGGTGTCGTTTGTAAAATTAAGAATGTTTAAACAGGAACGAATTTTATCAGAATGTTCCATTAATTTTAAGAGAAACTCTTTGAATATTTTGTTCTGGTTATTGTAATTTACTGTTAGAAATTTCAGATTAGTTACATTTGTCTATTGTATTTAAGCATAAAATGTATTATTATAATTAATTAAAAATAAGTTGTACCAAAACTGAAAGGCATATCTCCTCCAAGTCCTATTTTATTTTTAACATCGAGTTGTGCACTACTCGAGGCTTGAAGTGGAGCGTCCGACGACGGGGACAAGTATCACAGACGATCTCTACAACAGAACTTCTTTTTGCTGAAAACCTACAAACAAATGTTCCATTTGCATGACATTCAAATATTTATAGAGTAGAACAAGCGATTATGTTAATATAAGTGGCGCTATAAAGGGCGAATGTGTGCAACATATGAATCTCTTTAGGTTTTATGGCGGTAACTACGCGAGATTTTCTTTACGTAAAGCGCAATAAGTATTTTATTGCTGCGTATCTTGTATTAGAAAATTAAAAAATATAATATTTTATAAGATAAAATAATCGCAGAAGTCCATAAGCGACAGTTGGCATTTACCAAAAGGTGGACTGTTGACTCATCTGCGTGTAGGCAATTATAGAAAGAAAGAATATAAACACCTAAATAATCCCTTTGCCGTGGCCGTCGTAACAGGCAACTAAAAGAGTTTGTCACCTTTTTGCTGCATTTGCGGGCTGGTGAAAATGGTGATAAAGATTCTAACGCTTATATATTTTCAATAGAATTATATAAGCTGTTGGAACATTCTGATAAACTGACATAATAATTATGTTACAATTAGGTAGATACTTACTCTATTAACAGTAAAAAAATCAAAAGCGTCCCAGCAAAAGTGCCTACATAAAATTCTTATTCGGTTTTTATTTCTTTTGAGAATTTATTAGACTTATGTTTTATCGTTGAATGAACAATGAAATACTCTCCGAAGCTATAGAGACACTGATTCAAGATTCATTATTTTATTTTTACTGATGTATTAAAAATTATTTGAACACGTCGACGATAGTCAACAATAAAAATCTATATTTTTACTTTTATATATAATAAAATATAATTTTAATGTTATTTTATGTATAATATTTTAAATAAGTAACTCCCCACTAGGAACTAAGCCTTCTGTTGCAGCAACTCTTGTTGATTAGAGGACATAACGCTCGTAATGCGTCCTTTATCAAACCATTAATGTTACAGACAGGTACATAAATTTAAAGAAATTCATTAATTACGTATATTTTTCTAAAGTCACGAACTTTAACGCTAAACGTGTTCTTATAAGAATATTCTCTGGGATCTAAAAAGGTAAGTCATGTTCTTAATAATGTGACAAGGGACGTGTCTGACTTATATCAGACGCGCTTTAATTACTATGTGGATTATTTACTTATTTCTTTTTATATTTAAATCAAACTAGCGACTCCCATCTGCTTTGCACGTGGAATGACAACCTAAAAGAACCTTAAGGCGAGGTATTCCTGGAGATAGGCACTCGAAGGTAGTATAAACGCTAGCCCAGCCTTCGCCAATACAGTACGACGTATGTATCTACGATCATCATACGATGACAGCGGCGGGCCCGGCACGACGTCACGCGTTGACAGTTTGCGCACCGCAAGCTCCGTATCGTAAAGCTCGTGCCGCGCCATAATGCAGACACATACAGTAGGTATATTTTTTAACATGATTCTAAAAAATCAGTATTTTACTACAGTGTTGTGTGCAATTTAATGTAGGCTTATGAAACCTTAAATGAAGGTATATTGGTGGTATTAAATAATCTTGTCGAAGTAACAATAAAATGTTGGATAAACGTTACATACTAAAGTTTATTTTTTTATTTTATTTTTAATTATTGAACATCATGCACGAAAGTACAAAGGTGGAATTCTTTAGCAATCGGTTTAGGGTTAAGTTTAGGAACCAAAGTCAGAGATGGAAGCCAAAAGAGGCAAATCTTTGGAGACGACGTACTTGATTTTAAAAGATGCGTATGTAAAATGTTCAATATAATTTAGGGCTTGTTTCACAATTTAAATCATTCATCAATTGACAGTTAAATAGTTGATGATTAAGAAAATAATAAAATAAACCATATAACAAACACTTGTCTTAATAACCATTAACATAGTAACAACTAGACGCCGGTCTAATATAAAAATCAAGCAAAAAGTGTCACACCTTCACCGATACAAACGTAGATATCGATACAATTTACTTCTAATTTTGCATAAACATTTTCTAACAGAATTGATGGAAGATGTGTTCCATATTTTATTTAAATTCATCCTTTAAAGGGGCTAAAAAGGAAAAAAAGTTATTTTGGGGATGATTTGCTTCGAAGTTGATATCAATACACCGTAATGCTTTTGATTTAAAATATTTAATTTTGACACATGTTTGAAAACTCAATCAATCTTCTTCAAATGAAGTTGCTATAGTTAATTTTGGATAGCAATTTTCTAAGAAAGATATTGTAATGAGGGTATTTAAGAAAATTTTCGCCACCAGTTAGTAGACAGTGCTATCAAAACAAATATTTTTCATTGCTCATTTCGCAAATTTTAATGTTTAATTTATAAAATGGATAATTCACATGCATAAGAGCAAAAGAAAATTACTGAAATGATTTTCTAAAATGGTGCCCACCAGGTGGCAGCACCGATGCGTGATGTCTAGCTGTCAAGCGCTTTTTTAAAAAGTTACCCTTAATTGGCCAAATGTGACAGTTGAAGTGGTGCCAACTGGTGGCGAAATTTCTTAAACACCCGCATTGAGTACTATGATAACACAATCATTGCATCGAATAATTGAAATCCGTCTCCCATACATACGGTAAATTACAGTACCCACTTTTGTTTTGCTACGGCGAGGATAGATACTTCACTTTTGTACCCCAGTAATATAAACATAGTAGTATCTGCTAGTAGTAGCTAGTAGTAAGTTTTTATTCTACCGTGTAACGATTAAGAAAGGAGAAGATAATCATCTGCTATATATATTCATTTGTCGTTTAGCCAGTTTTTGTTTTTTTCGAAAACGAAAAAATTTAGTTACATTAGAAACAATCAGGCGCAGCTTACAGCGGACGGTTATATATACTTGCAAGATGCGATAGGGACACAGGACGTTGATGCTGATCAGCTGGGTCAAAAGGTGGTGCTGGCTACTTCTTTTACAGAAGGGGAAAAAGCACGCTATATGAATGAGCGGGTACAAGTCACTAAGGTCAAATTGAGAGCGCGCCAATGCGCAACATAAATCCACCAAAATTGTGCAATGGTACCAGATTGCAATGCAATAAACAATGTTATGTAATCGAAACAACTATAGTAACCGGTTATTCTCGAGAGGATTCTGTGGATATTTATTCCTAGGATTCCCCCTTTTATAGGGATGACAAAGTTTGTATGTATGAAACTTCTATAGATTTTTTATTCATCATCATCATCATCATCAGCCTACGGCAGTCTACTGCTGGACATAGGCCTCTCCCAAGGCCCGATCTTGCCCGATTCACGGCCGTTTACATCCTTTAGATAGTTTCTGCCAGCCGCCCGTTGTAAATCGTCGCGGTCTCCACTCCAAAACCGTGTGGCTCCAGCAATTGCCTGATCTGCAACAAACATGACCAGCCCATTGCCACTTTAGTGTTAATTCGGAGAGTTATATCGGTAAGTATAGTTCGCCGTCGAATCTCCTCGTTACGGATTTTATCGATCAGACGAACGCCAAGCATAGCTCTGTCTAAAGCTCTCTGAGCGATTTTCAACTTATGGACCAGTCCATTTGTGAGTGTCCACGTTTCAGCACCATAGTTCATTGTAGGTAGGGCGCATTGGTCAAACACCTTGGTCTTTAGGATTTGCGGTATGGTCGACGTAAAGACTTGACGAAGTTTGTGGAACGCTGCCCAATCCAACTGAATCCCTTTGTCGACTTCCCTTTCGAAGTTTTTTTTACCTAGTTGTAGTTAGTTGTTTTTTACTAGAAAATACTCATTTTTTATTACTAACAAATTACCATTATTAAGTGGGAAAATAGAAGTCGCATGTTTGTGTGAAATTTCGTCAGTTTTACTGGTAGCGGGTAAAGAGATTTAAATGGGATTCACCATAATGACGGATTATACTGATATTTATTACTGATACATTGTACGATTGCCGTAAGATCAGGCAGGTAATATCCTCATACAGGCACACATGAATTATCACGCGAACGATGTCGCGGGCAACAGCTAGTCACAACCACAGTATTTATATTATTTAAATAGTGTGATCGCTTTTTATGATATTTTTTAATTATTTTAAATTTTAAGTTTTTAACAATTCACATAACTACTTGCAAATGATAAAACAATAGCCTACTTACTAGTATAGGATAGAATAGGATAATAATAATTAGTGATTTAGAAATAAAACAGCCATTATATTTTCATTATTTTCTTAATTATCGCTCACTTTAATGTTTCTTACTGTCATTCCTCTAATTTGCGGAGGATATATAATAATTTCAGGCAAAAGTCTGTACATATAAAATTTAATAATTTTTGATTCTCTTCGCTTTACATAATAGTATTGATTTAGGATTTTATTGACAGTGACTGTACTCGTACCAACCTGTAATACAAAGTCCAAACGTGACGTCATCATTACATGTAATTAACTTACTGCAACATTTCTATATTATGACACCAACGAAACGTCAATTTACCCAAAATACAATGCATTTTTAATACTATTAGATTTTATAATAAAAATGAATTCATAACAGAAACATAATGTTAAAATATACTTTTTTACCTATTCTATTACTATTATTTGTTTAGCCTTCGTGAAGCTATTATTTTCTCAAATTACGCGATTTTTCCGGATAACAAAAAAATTGACACAGGTCCGACCTCTGACGCTGTCCCAGCGGGACTGAACGAGGAGCGCGGAAGCCTCAGCAAGGACGAAAACTCATTTTCTTAGGAAACGGAGGAGAAGACGTTCTAAATGTTACTTTTTGATTACCGAAAAACCTTACATTTTCAACGACAATTCATTTGATATAAGTTTCATTGCACAAAAACTAATACACACTGAATGAAATGGGTTTGAAAATTAGTTTAGACTTATCTTTGAGACTAAAATGGATCGAGCCAAATTGCAGACATTGCGTATTGAATTACCGAAATCTCTAGATTAAAGACTGAACAATAATATATATGATTTTCAGATTTTAATTCCATCGCGTTTAGGAATAAAACATAAAACTAAGAACCTGTTTTTGAGCATTTTGGGAAAAGCTCGCCTTAAGAAAACTGCTAAGCAAATTGTAAAGGTGACAGTAATTCATGTTTTCTTGTTCACGCCCATTATATCTTAAACATAATAAGAAAACATTATGCTTCGCTTATAATAAAATCATTTTCATAATAATAGGGATATTTTATAAATATTTTATTTAGGCTTTCATTTTTGAAGGTCGTTAGCTATTCATGAAGATAAGAGATGTCACCTGTGATGAATGATAGTGAATGTAGCATAGTCGTGAACGTACATAATTTATTACCGAAAGATAAAGAATTCACTTCCTAATTTTTTTATAACGATGTACTTAACAAACGATATTTGTTTCTTTTGAAGCTAATGACAGGTAGGTTTTTGGTACGCATGTTTAGTTTTGTATTAACAGAAAACTTTGTGTATTAAGGGAAAAAGACAAATATTGCCATTTCTTAGTAAAAATTACGTAGGAAATTAGATAAACTTTAATTTTGCATCAGAAATCATGTTTTACCATATTATGCTATTTGTTTGTTGGTAAATACCTTGCCAAACTCAGGGAGTAATGTTTTTAGTGTTACAATTTAATACTAACTGTGCAGCTGTTACAAAGCAAGGTTTATGCTGTTGTTTTGTTGCTACAGAAGGCAAAACTGATTTACATGATTCGTGTTTCAGATGCTATTTTTCTAAAGTACTCCGACTCTAATACAATTCATTGCTGTCAGTGATAAAATACCTAAATAAAATTAACAGATGTATTTGATTGTATTCTCCGAGGAACAATTCATTCGCTTGTGCTAAAAACTTAATTGTATCCCTTTACACTTCAGTGAGTTTCTTTGTGAAACCTATCTGCGAGTACTTCATCAACTGTGATAAAATGCACTAGATTATACAAGCTTTGTTATACAAGAGCTTTTATTTATACTTGTTTGTATAATGATTATTTAAACTGTCTTTGTTGGCATAGGTAGTGCAGAGAGTTTTTCGCCTGTTCAATGTCTGGGTCCGACTGATGTTGTTAAAATCGAAATCTAAGATACACAATGTCACACGAAGTTTGAAATTGCACTCCTATTGCAATTTCAAATTTCGTGCGACAACGTTGACACGACGCGTCGTGTCAACAAAATGATACTTCTTAAATATTCTACGGACATCAATACGTGCTTGATGCCTCTCTCTATCTTTAAGGCCTAGGGAAAGTGACTTCATTTTTTTTCCTTTCAATACTGACGAATAAAGAATAATCTATAATAATAATCTATATATAGCTTCTTGTTACGATTATACCCCGGACACAATACCATAATAAGGACTATAAAATACTAGCGAGCCAAGCCGGACGACTATGTTTATTTTTATACTATTTTTTTTTGGGTACTAGAATGTATTTACCATAATAATTTCAAAAAATTTAAATTCTTGATTTTCTCTACCATCATATGGACGCATTGTTTAAATATACACTTTTCGAAACAAATTCTGTAAACAATAGTGAACACCTTATCAAATTACATTGCGTACTTAGAAACTTTTCTTTATACTACGAGTATTTAGAAATAAATAAATCATTAAATCATTTTAAATTGTAAAAATAGAGCATTACCTACGGTAATACCGCTAAATGAAAAGAATAAACATCAATATATTCCGGATAAACCTCAAGCTAAACTAGACTAACCAACAAGCCTAGATCATTGAATTCCAGGCCGCTGTAGCCGCAAATCCGCACCGCATACCGATAGAAACACGCAGCTTATTTGCCGAATACGACCTATTTGATCCGATGTCTCCAGTGTCCCGTTTAGCATTATGTTGATTTGATAGTTATCTGCTTAGGGTAGTAGATATCTCCTTTATGTTACTTAATGTAATGCTGTTATGACTATCTGTATGAATGGAGGTATTGCATGAATTCCTGAAGAGAGTCTCATTAGAGAATTATAATAATTGTTTTATTTTTTTAATTTTATACGTTTGTTTGATATACCATTATAGACACCTTTTATATTATACTAGCTTTTGTCCACGGCTACGCTGGCGTGGATATCGTTTTTCCGATAGAAAAAGATTTTTCACACAATATTTTACCGCCGTTTCAGCCCTGTAGCCACCCATGTCAATAATATTTAGAACATGATGCATTAGCTACATTTTGGTTAAAGTATTGAAATATAGTTTGTCTCAACTTTAACTTGAAAAACAAATTATTATTTCACTCCCTAAACCTGATATCAAAATTATCAAAAACAATATTTTAAGTGGATACTTATTCTAAACTATCGATAGAGAAAATCGAAACTTGCATATCGATTTGAACAAACCTGAAAAACAAAAATATTTCCATGCACGTTTCATTCCCAATTTCACTCATATCAAGCCGCCCCTGCCAAAAATATTGATAAGAGTATTATTAAAATTGTTTTCACTCCTTTTTATACACGTAGGGGTTGTTTTTTAAAAACCTTTTCTTGGTATACTTTTAGACATTAAGACAAATACACCTACCAAATTTCAAGTCACTAACTTCAAAAATAAAGATCTTTCCATACAATCTTTTATCTCTAATTTCATCCTTCTAAAGCCACCTCTGTCGAAAATATTGATGGAATATTTTTTTGTTTGATACAAGAAGTATTCCAAAACAAATCGTTAAAACCATTAATTAAAAAACAAAGAAGTTTTATACAATCGCTTTCATCCCTTTTCACACACTTAGTACCCACAAAAGTATAAACCCGAATTTTAAATTTTATTTCATTTTATTAAACACGATTCATACTGCTGAATTACAAATGCTAAATATTGTATTTCTTTAGGCAAGTCTCAAAAGAGATCACAAACTTTAGGTGAACCGCGGCTTCGTTGAGCCTTGGCTTTGCGATAGAAACACTTATTTTCACTTCTTCTAATCTTTCACTAATGAAGTTAACTGACGAAAAAACGGAGGAGGTTACCAAGTCAGAGCGTTATTCTTTTTACATAATAAATATACAATATTTCTAGATATTAAAAATAAAATATAAAAAACTAAAAATATAAAGGTACTTTTTATATTTATAGTTTAATTTCTAGAAATATTGCAACTAAAAAATAACTAACCTAACAGTACCGGGTTGATTTTATTTTGTTTCCTAGAACATAAGCTTAACCATAGATACAAATGGCAACTGCGTGTATGGATGAACCTGTAAGCGCACATACAGTTCGTCGTAATGAACTTCTTTCACAAAATTACCATAAAAATACATATTTCTTTATCAAAACTCTTCAGATTCACGTGTGACCAATCCTGCACTCCCATAAATCACTTTTCATTCGACCCGACAGCGACGGAGCACTCGATAAGCGACATCCGAACCTTGTGTGAATTATTCATAAAGCCCACACAAATAGGAGCCGAAAACCTGGGTTTCGTATAACCTCTTTATTAAACAAACACTTAGGTATGGGAAGAAAATATTATTTAGTGCTGATTGTTTTGTACAGACACTTTCGATATTGGATAAAAAAAAAATTAAATTTTTTATTAACTAAAACTGCACTCCGGCAAAAAATGTGCTCCTAAGAGTATGAAACAAGAAAATATTCTTCTCTAACATGAGTATACTCGCGATGGTTAGAAGAAAGCCGTTTTCGTTTTATATAAATCTACTTATCGATTTTTATTTTTTGTCATTATTTTCTTCCTCCAACAAATCACGTAGCAGATATGATTACATCGCTCTACGTATATCATATTTTGTGTTTGGGTCATTTTCACAATAGATTGATCCGTCATAGGCGGATACAAGAAAAATAAAGTGTATTAGTTTCTTCCTTTCCTTCCATGGTAAAAGGGCCTAAATTCTTATAGAACATAATAGAAGTAGAAGTATACATTATTATACTATTCTTTGGGTTTCCCACGAATCCACATTCCTTCACTGAGTTCAATAATGTAGACACGCATTTTATGTCATATTGCTATCTTCTTCTGGATCTTAATGAGTTTTATCGAGCGGTATTATTATCCTACTAGAACTTTTGAATTCTTATAACCTCATACTGATAAGTTGCTGATGATTGATGCATAATACAATGTGTAAGTTTTTAAACGCATATACGTTTTAAAATACAAAGTACACACCACTACATATTATTCTTAGGGACTGCCATGAGCAAGTTGGCATTTCTTGACCAACTATTGATTCTTTAGAATTAAAAAACAGAAACTTTAAATTTTTTTTTCAATCGATGAAATCTCCGACTTCCCTTTTCAATACGTCGAAAGATTGGTTTATCGTATTTTATAGCCTTAGCGTGAGTTGAAAAAGTTAATTAAGTTTCCACCAAGATCACTAACTTGACAGCGCTGTTGCCTTCTTTAATGGAAAAGTCTTGTCTTAAGTAAAGTAATAAGAACTTTGCTATTATTAGTTTAATTCATATGCCTGTACAATTATACGCACGAAATTTATTACTGTAATATACTTGATCAAGGACCTTGCGGCCATTAGTTTAGTTTCAAGCATCAGTAATCTTTTAAAGGATTCCAGAGGCTTATTTAAACTAATATAATATGTTAAATATAGCCACAATCCGAAGATTATTGGGTTTCAATACAAAACGTGAAAGCATTGATTAGGTGCGTAATGTTAGAGTTTGAAATTTTCACTTGAGAATTTAAATATTAGTAGATCTTTTAATGTACTAGCCCACATTCACGACTTCACCCGTTGTTAAGATATGTGTCTATAAATCTGTGACCAGAAATCACTTTATTTTGTAAATCAGGAATTTATAGAATGAAAAACGTGTTTAGACAGTCCGGATACTTCTACTGAACAACCCAACAACCTAACACTACAGTTCTGATCAGTTAGATCTATAGTGCTAGGTCAAGCTGCAAGAAAAGCAACTTCAACGCTTAGGTTACTGTGTCCCCAAGAGTCATTGACTAAACTGCATAAAGAATTCCATTTAGGAATTATATAAGATACTAGTATTAAAACTAAACAATGAGCGAATGTTCAGGATACTTTATTTTAAAATTTCATACATTCATAATTGTAGCCAATGTTACGTTAAAAGGAGTCCGTACTGTGGTCACACGAGAGCTCGTGGAAACAAAATTTGTGGCTCCCATTTGCATCGTCTGACGTTGTCCATACCTTACAACAGAATGGCTCTGTTAATATTTGATAAGCTGTTGCGTTTCAGTATATTCACTCAAAATTAGATTTGTCATTTTAAAGTAGGCAATTTTCTGGTGATTAAAAATTCTGTAAGTAACGAATACTGGCCACAGTGTACTGGTAATGGTTATAAAAAATGGAAAATAAATGCTCTAATCAAATGTAATTGTGAAAGAACGGAACATAAGCAAGGTCACTATTGATCTGTGTAAATATAAAAACTGACTAAACATATTATAAGCGTCATGGTCGTCGACTTTAATATTCGAAATTTACTTACAAAAGTTCCTAATAAAAACTAAAATGTTTAAGGTAAGATGAACAAATACATAGACGCGTGTAAATAATAATTCAGATTTTGATGCAGATTATGTAGCCACACTACTGATAATACAATATCTACACAACTAGGTGCAGATTTATCCATTAACTAGCTGACCCGGCAAACTTCGTTCCGCCTAACAGTCGATCAACATTACTTTATTTTTCTAAAATATAAGAAATTTTCTAAAATAAACGTAGCCTAACTACTCCTTATTACATCAGCTACTTGCCAATAAAAGTCCCGTCAAAATCGGTCCAGCCATTTCAGAGATTAGCCGGAACAAACAGACAGACAGACAGACAGACAGACAGACAAAAATTGTAAAAATGTTATTTTGGTGTATGTACCGTATATATATTCATGTACATGTAGTAAAAAACGGTTATTTCAATATTACAAACAGACACTCCAATTTTATTATATGTATATGTAAAGTTTTGTGCTTAATTTATTTCTATCTTCATTTACCCACAAAACTATGATAATCGACAGCTGAAGATAGTTAATATAACTTGGGACCAATTTCAGATAAATTAAGGTTCGGTCTCGGTCAAATTGGATTATAAGATTAGTTAAATGATGACTGAGAGAATCTTGTGATTGCCCTTAGAGATATAAATCGATAACATTTTGTTGAAGTCTATAGAGAAATAGTCGGACAAGATGGATTAAAATGTTTATGCATAAGTAATGTTTTATTAAGATGACAAGAATAAAGACTAATAACAGAGAACTGGTGGAGTTAGCAACCTAGCATTTTTACTACTTACTGGTGTATATATGTGACTATCACAATAAGTCAATCGAAAGATTATTAAAAAAAGAGGGAATAGAAAAAAAACATATATGATAGGGCTAGAAGTTTTCAATGAAGGCTGTCGCCAATACAACAAAACATCAACATCATCATGCTAGCGGAAGGCCTGTGTTCAGTAATGAACGTCTAACTGCTGAATAATGATAAATTAATGTTGTTTACGTCTTTTATAAAACGATAAAATTACGAAAAATATTTATACGCGCTTGAATATGTGTACCTTAGAGTAGCGACTGCCGCGTGTGATTGGCACAACAACACAAAACTTTTGTACTAATCATAGATTATACTGTTCTGATACAGGAAGTGTTTAGTTTAAAAACTTTCCTTAATTAAAAATATTTTAAACAAGACTCCGTACCTAATTGCAAAAGATCGTGTATATTGACTGTTAGGGAAAAAATGTAGAGGCTTTCATCGAGTTTCTGTTAATCTTACTAGGCACAATCCGTTAAACTAACCACAATTTATATCTATGTTATCTTTCTTAAGGCTCTAATCATATTAAATTGAATCTGTATCAGTATAATATCTGTCTTAGAAATAAAGCTTATAATCAGAGCCTTTCAGTAAGGATTAAGCTAAGCTTGTGATACATGTATATATAGTCCATTGTTTCTTCGTATCTTAGAGATTAGAGGGCGGTTTATACAAACTATACGCTATTTGTGAACTATGAAATTTCTGCAACTGTAATATGGTGATAGCTCCTTGCTGGTTTCTGCGTGAATGTATTGGATCGACTTGGAAAGTGTTAGTTTACATTCTATTGCATTTCGTTCAGTGAATAAATAGTCCTCTCTTTTATTTCTCTTCTCCCGTCCTAGTCGGCAATGATTGCGTTTTCTAGATGTTTAGAGACAGCGTCATAAGCACGGATTATGGTAATCACTTGCTATCAGGTAGGTAAGTAAAAATGTTGTTCATCGAATTAAGCTAAGGTTAGAGTCAATCTTAAATAAATATCAATAAAAGATATTTGATGTCCTAATAATTACAGTTTGTTGTGTCAGAAATGTTCTGAAATTTTTGTATACAACCTGTTTAACTTTAATACCATTAATAAAATATTTATACAAACTTGACAGAAAACAAATTAAAAGTGAGTGGAAATATTACAGATATCCAACCATTAAGTATGCATTGATCGATCGTGTCCTTGACTACTTACTGTTTATCTTTGATAGCGAGCAATTTAGCTTCAGATTGAATATCACACCATAATGCCTCATTAAAGAGCAACGAACCATCACTAATTGCTAGCTTGTCATAAACATATTGCTTGTTGATGAGTTGTTTTGTTAAAAACCTTATTTTCCTGCTTCGGTACTTGATAAACTTGATGGTTTAGTGAAATATTATGTTGGCCATACAGCAACTAGTGCGCGTCATGGTTTTTCTTTATTGCATCAACGCATTCTGGTCGAATAGCATGATAGCCATGACACAAATTTCACTGAGTTCCCTTTCTGCGATTGCCACAACGCGTCGTGGACAAGACATGATACGAATTTCGTGACCTTATCGCATTGTAGGCGGTTTTTCGCACAATGAGTGTTTTCGGTCTTTGATAATATACACTTCCACAGTACCAGGCACAGGTCTAGTGTGTTATCTCCTGGTTGAGTAAAGTTATATTAGACTTCTCTAATGAGAAATTCTCAGGGTTAGACTAAGGTCTAGCTCATATTGCCATTTTTATTAATAAACTCGCATATTATAAACCTAAACAACAATTTGTTTGACCAATAAATATCAAACGCGGGACCTGATTTAATTTAGATAGTTAATTGTATTTAACCACGTTAATAATTTAATATAAAGTGTGAATCATAATTAAATAGGTAGATCAAAACGTATGAATACATAAGAAAACATTTACTCGACTGAATTATATTCAAATAAAAAGTATACAATGAACGAATACTAAAATTATATTAATGAAATCCAAACAACTATATGGCTCACGTACATTTAATGTTTGTATAGTGTTAAAATTTATTTAATGAGTTCGCCGAAACCACATTTTTGAGATTTAAATTAGAAAATTCAAACTAAACAGATCATGTTCGAGGTTCAACTAATTTAGCCCTTTCAATTATTAAACAAATAATACTTATGGTGCAATTTAATTTTACTGACAAATATTTTAAATCAAATAATTTAAGTTCTCCATGCAAATGAATAAGGGAGTCTTACTTGAGCTAGAGCTAAACTTGATTAACAAAATTTACATTGAAATAAGGATTTAAATTATTTTTCATAGTAAAACAGAAATAATTTAAATCACAAATAAATCAATAAAAGTCAGTAACAAACTTGCAGGTGACTTTTAAACGGTCACTGACCTGGCATTGGTTATGAACTTTATCTTTAAAGCCACAGAATTTAATACGATAATACAAGATAATAGGGTCATCGTTGAGTGTGTATAATTTTACATGCTTCAAAAGTGTAACAAAAACAAGGTAAGAAAACCGGGAACTATAATAAAAAAATTAGGTATGAAATTGCTAACTCGATTTAATCAAAAAGCATGACTCGTGGTGATCCTTGATGAAAAGAGACCTTCAACCTATAATGTAGTATGCAGGTACAGTTAGTGAAAATGTGAAGTTGAAAATCTTCTTTGAGCAATCATGGTTATCAATGTAGCACGATACTGAGCTGGTAGTAAAACCTAAACCATATCTTTATAATATATATAAAAGCGTAAGGTCACTCACTCACTCATCACGAAATCTCAGAAACTATATTGTGCTAGAAGTCTCAAATTTTGCATGGGGGTTCCTTTTAGGATATAAGTGTTTACTAAGACAGGATGAATTTAGCAAACATTCATCCTTTTAATAGTAGGTTTCCAAATTACTAGAAAATACTCATATTTTGATATTTTGAAGCTACCTTATTAAATGGGCAAATATTAGTCGCAAGTTTTTGTATAATTTCGTCAGTTTTAGTGGTAACAGGTGAATACATTTAAATTGGATTCTCCATAGCGATGGTTTATACTGATTATTACTGATACAATCTACGATTGCCGTTAGATCTGGCAGGCAATATTCTCATAAAGCACACAACTGAATTTTCACGCGAACGAAGTCACGGGCAACAGCTAGTAATTATCAAATCAAATCATTTAATCAGTTTAAATAAAAGTACAATTTTTAGTGGCCTAATATTAATACAAAACAGGTATAATAATGTTAGGTGCCTGTACTAGGAGTATTCCTGTATCACAGCAGTTTATGTGCTAATTTTATAGTAACAGATACATGTACACTTAAATTGTTTAGCAATGAAATATATATTATATACATCACAATAAAATTACAGATATATATTAATTTAATTATCTATTGTAAATAAGTCTATGTCTGATTATTTTGGCAAGTCTTATAATATTAAACTTGTGTCAGTATCCTAAATTATCTTACAAAATAAAAATAATTAGGATCTTATTATATATAACTTTAAAAGTAAGTGTTATTTAAATTTATTGCTTGCCAATTATTATTTACATAAGTGAGACATGAAAGTATAGTCATCATCAGTATTTTATAATCTAGGTTAAAGCCAATAATGTGTATGTCACGTCTGATGCTACTCATTATATAAATACGTTATAATACAGAAAGCCTTACTAAGCCTACCAAGAGGCTTTAACTTGGTAGAGCGTCCGTCACAGATACAGTGAACAAATTAATTAATTTGGAATATTGCGGTTACTAAACTAATTATTGAGAGTTATGAAATATTCTAATTAAAATCATTTTAATTAACACCCTGCTCATAAAGGTTAGGATGAAATAAAATTAGAGTAATTCGTAAGGCTTTTAAGCCTATCATGATGGTTTGTAACGTTTTTGTTAGAAACTATTAGCAGTTCATTACTGACTCACTGCAGGGCAAAGGATCGTGGCTCATGATTACATTTTGGGATTCAACATTTACAAATTAAACATTATATTATTAAGAATTCAACATTTTAGGAATTTAACATTCTGTGCCTAAAGAAAAAAGTCGCAATCACATTTGTATGGATTTCTTTAATCTCATTTTCCTTTGTCGGTATTTCAGCAATGACTTTAATAAAGTTAAAAGTTATTTTTTTTGTTAGAGTTAATTCCTAGATTATAAAATCTAACACTAAAGCAGAAAGAAATACTTACTGTTTAAAATACTTCCAACAGTGCACATGGTCGTTATACTAACGCATAAAAATAAAAGTCTTAAAGCATTTTTGCACGATATAAGTATGTTGATAGTTTAACTTTGAAAAATTACCGTGTTTAGCCAACTGAAAATACCAGGCGAGGAACTGACTGTACGTATAGAGTAGAAAATTGCATATACCACTGCAATATGATTATGTATTTTGTACCTTAACAGATATTACAAAGGGTAAATATTTGCGTGGCAGTGTTTTACATTTTATTAGTGGCGTAGTAGTGTGTAAAAGCCTTAATAAATTCGCTGTCAAGGGCCCTATGTTCCGTATCGTCAATTTGTTGCTTGACATTCACTAATGAATTTTAGTGTCCGTGTGTTTTATGTCGTATGAGGCTATTAAATTTTAATTAATACCGTCATGAATATGAAAAAGTAAAAAAAAAGAGTTAAATAGGCGGTATTTTAATTTCTTGAGTCGTCGTCTTTCATTGTTTGCAGGGTCTTGAAAGCTGATGGTCAGTCTACTCTGTGTAAAGTCTGCCGATGGTCTTCTGGTTCATAATCGTAAGTCGAACTTAACACTTAGATTCTTCAGCGGATAACCTTGGTTTCATATACAATTTCATATGAAAATATCAACAAAACATGCTCCATCCTTCTCTGATTAATTTTCATCCTTCTTAGAAGAGTTATAGTGCTTCCACACAATGTTTTTCTAATGATATAAAATTGTAATAATATCATTAGAAATATAATCATGTATATTTTTTAATTTGAGTATTTTATTACATTCCTAATCAATTCGATCAATACGGTAAATTTTAAACAAGATCAATTGACTTGAGTTCCTCTATAATCAATTGACTTGAGTTAAGGCCGACCACCAAGTAGAGAATATATCTGTAATTTCCCATAGGGATAGTGTTGTTGGCGGACCACGTAATTATTCAGGTTAATAGCTCAAAGTCCTCCTACATTTTCAGGTTTAGTTCGCGTTTCGATCGATATACATTAGTATTTGCTCCATTTTAGTTTCCAATGAACAACTTTTTACCACTATTAATTACAGTAAAAAAATAGTTTATTTCTGTTTTTGGTTTCGTTAATAAAAGGATCTACATAATCATTTGCATGTTACAGGGATTTCTAATAATACCAGCCTGTTTACTGTCCCACTGCAGGGCAAAGGGCTCTTCTCATAGAGAAGAAATGAGCATTAATCACCACGCTTGCTCAAGGCAGGTTTCCTCACGATGTTTTCCTTCACCATCAGTCAAAAATGTTCAAGATAAACTTAGAAAGTACATATGATTTGAAAAATCACATTGGTACTTGCCCGGATTAGAACCCACTACCTCGTGTTTACGAATCGGGTGCCTTATCCACAGGGCCATTTCGACTAATCAGGTGCCTTATCCACAGGGCCATTTCGACATTTCGACAGGGATTTCTAGTATCTCTTAAAATACTTATAAAATAAAAACATTCCTATTAATGTTTAAAAAAAAGAAAAATATTTTTGTTTATGCTACGGCACCATCAAGCACCTACATACGTGGTTTAGTGTGGCAATTCTGTGATCTATCAAAGCTTGAATTTACATGTTTACACGACAATGTTTCATCGTCTTGAATTCCCTAAATTGGGTTGAAACCTGAGTGTCTACAATAGCTTTTATTGTTCCACATTGGCCCACTTTATGCATAAATCGTGTGTTACCTTTATCACCGTAACCTGCTTATTTCTCGCAATTAAATTGGTGCTTTGAGGGTTTCACTTTTATGAGCCAGTTAGAATATCTGTTCACATTTTTAGGTGAAGCTAGACGTTATTTTCCAAAACATTTCTCTAAACGAATTCACTCTGAGTACATAGATTGAGAGAGATTATACGATCTGTACTCAGTCAAGCGAGTTAAAATATAGTACTAGTATTAACATAAAGCTGATCAGTGTCAATACTATTATTAGGTATTGAATTTGAGTGCATTTGTAGTATGACCTAAACTTTTAGAATACTAAATTGGCTTAAATCGATATTAGATACTAATTCCTTTTGTTTGTAATAATAGGAATAAATACTAACGGCAGTTACGAAATTAGACTATTAGAGTACTTTGATACTAGCAGAGAATGCATTTTGCCTAAAATGATTAAGATAATGATTAAAGTATTACTACACTACGTACGAAACGTAGGTTTCTGTTCATGACAGAAACCTACGTTCTTCTAACAATCGTCTCCTTGCTTGTCCCTCACATAACTCCATGTGTACAAATCGTGCCACGTTTAAATTTAAGGTGCGTCAGCAATACAGCAAGTTATTGGCAGCAGACAGAAATATAGCAGAAGAAATCTGATCAATAATATGAGTATAGTTCATAGTAATCATATTGTACATACGTATATATTATTATATACATATTTAATTTATATTTTATTTGGGTATTATTAGTATAATAAGTTATTATATTTATATGTATATTATTTGTTTTTTTTTTATATATTAATAGTTTTTAATAGTTATGTATCCTAATTTAACTATTGTTCTTTTGATCAACTTTACTTTTTTATTTTTGTCACCTGCCATGTTTATCTCTGCATCACCCTAAGGTTGACTGGCAGAAAATGCCTTAGGCATTAAGTCCGTCTTGTGCAATTATTTGCAGGAAGTTTTAAATAAATAAAATAAAATACACTAACAGAGATTTCATTTTATATGGAGATGTTAAGGGACGAGAAGGCTATGGTAACAGATACTCTTTCAGCTTCAAACCTAACAATCCTTTGAGATTTCGTTCACATAATAATATTTCGAAGTTAAATTAAATTTGTCAAAGCCAAACAGTTTACAAAACTCACGTGTGTTAATATAGCATTGAAATTGTATACACATAACTTTGTATAATCAAATTAAGTTGCTTTGAAATATCAACTTTAGTCGACGTTTATTACAGATACTTATAGCGAGTTTCGTGTGATGCAATGAAAAATATATAAACTTGAAACGAAAAGGCGAACTTGACTCAATTGTAAATTCATGCTTTATACTCTTGTTCAGTTTATAACGTCAAGTTGAAGTTATGAGATTTTAGAAAGCATATTTCAAGGTACATCAAATTTTTAATCCTCTTAAAATGTCAATTTGTAGTCTCTGAATTATTATTCTATTATTCATATACTTTTTCTTAAGCTTCTTTTAACAATGCTAAGTTTGACAGTAACACTAGTTTTAAAATATGGATATAACTAGGGATAATATTACTTATTTGCAGATCTTTTTAGAGAAAATAAGTGTTCATATTTTTGTGTCGACTTGAACAGAGAATGTTAAGAAGGTTTACATTGCGTTTCTGTTGTTTCTGTAGAATTTTGCCCGACTGCCGAAGTCAAGGAGGGTAATGGTTTTCGAGAGCTTGTATGTATGTATGTATGTATGTATGTATGTATGTATGTATGTATGTATGTATGTATGTATGTATGTATGTATGTATGTATGTATGTATTTATGTATGTATGTATGTATGTATGTATGTATGTATGTATGTATGTATGTATGTATGTATGTATGTATGTATGTATGTATGTATGTATGTATGTATGTATGTATGTATGTATGTATGTATGTATGTATGTATATATGTATGTATGTATGTATGTATGTATGTATGTATGTATGTATGTATGTATGTATGTATGTCTATTTCTTTGGCACGCGATACAGCCTAAACGGCTTGTAGGATTTTAACATGAGGTGTCATTAGATTCGTATTGATTGTGCATGTGACATAGGCTATATAAAATTTTAGTTTGTTTTATTGTTTTTTAATTAATATATTTTGCTTGTTTATATTTTCCTAAAAGTAAAACTCTATATCGCTCATCCCTGCATAACCTTGGTTGACTGGTTGGCAATTCCTACGGCATTGGGTTCACCTGTGTATGCAGTGTATGCATGTGCATTATGTTTAATAAATAAATAAATAAAACATAAAACTGTTCTTATTGCTAATAACTTTTGATAGAGAGAGTTTGCAGGATTCAAAGGCATATACACTATAACTTATATTTAGCTTGGTTTGATCTGAAACTCGCCACTCAGGTGATATATTATTCGTGACGTAATGTAAAATTTGATACCAGACTAAGCTGCGGAGTGACAGAGAAATAACGGAGGGAGTGAGAGAGTTCATTAATATAGGACTTGTGTCTAATATAAAAGCTTTACTTATATATTACGTAGGGACGATTTACAAGTCCTATGTTAATAAACTACATACGTTTGAACTAGAAATTTGTATACATATGTTTGAAAGCCTGGCAAAAACTGTTTTCAAACATCCGTAAATTGGAAAAGATGACGCGCTTTTAAAGAAGCCTATGTCCAGCAGTAAACTGCCGTAGGTAGGTATAATGAAATTGAATATTATATGCAATACCTTGTACGATAATATAAAGTATTTTATACCGTTTTTTAATGTCGAAATATGTCGACACATTTGCACAAAATATAAATAATACACACGTATTTGTTAGAAGTCTCTTGAAAGCTTAAATGAAACACATCTTCAGAAATTTAGAAAGGTAGTAATGTTGCACATTCATCAGCATTGCTTAATTAAGCGGTGCGACAAAGAGACTTGTAATTATAATTTGCATGTGAGCTGCAGATATTACTTACAGTATTATATGAATTAATAAAAGCGAATTGAGAATTTTGCGGCGGCCAAGTATCTAACACTTGCTTGGCGTTATAGAACGCTCACGTCTTATTTTAGGCGATAAAAATATGAATTTAAAAATTAGAATTTAAAATTAAATTAATAATGGAATACATTAAGTTTATGTTTAGTGACAAATATAAACGACGATTTCCTTTAAAGATAAGTCATAAAAATGTTAGAAAAGTTGGTTTATTTGGTAGCTTGATAGGTGAACATGCAACGATGAACACGATACTGAAATTGTCATAGTATTCATTAAAATATCGTTTAAATCGTTGCAGTCAAGTATTGTATTCGTTGTTTTTTTACAATAACAATAATAGCAAATATCAGGGCAACACTTTAATCAAGAAATCATGCAAAATGTTGACTACTGTGACGTTTAAAGAGCTGTCATTTAAATGACTATGTGAGAATTACTCAGGCAGGCTGGGCTGTTACTCCCTATATTTAAAAACAACAAAAAACTCTTAGAGTACATCATATTATTGTTTAAAGTCAACAATAAAAACATCACGAAACACTTCACTTTCATACAAAAATAAAATAAAATCTATAAAATTTACTCCATTTACCGTCCGTGTATAAAAAGTTTCAGCGTAACTATTGAAATCCCACTGTTCAATTTTTTGCTAAAGTATCATGACAATGGAAATTGAATTTTCCTGTTTGAATTCCGCTCTTTAAATCCGTTTTATTGCGCCTTCTGCGTGTGTAAAGTGAGAATCCATATTAGTGTAGCAGCTCACTAGCTCTATACCTATATGCGGACATAGAATGACCTTATTTCTTTACCTTTACTCGTAGCTTTGTCCTTTTCAATTTTCATTATTATTCTTAATTGATAAATGCAATTAGTGCGTGATATTTTTACATTTGTATGTATAGGTAATTATACACCTATGTTTGGGCATGACGGATAATACCTATGATGATTAATTTTCTATACAGAAATGCTTAGAATGGTGTCCAGAGTGTTTATTATTAAGCTAAAGCTATTTATTTTACAAATTTAAATTTACTAATACCTATTTTACTAATCTAAGACTAATACAAACTAAAGCGCCTTTTTATATTCAACCATTTTTTACCAGCCTTGCACTTAAATATTTTTGAACCATATATCCATTAAATATAAGACCTACACTTAATTCAAGAGCTAGATCTCAAATATTACCGTACATTTATATTACTTACGTAAAAAAATAAAGTCTCTTAATGTTATCTCTCCAAATGTGTCAAGCTTTGTTGTGAGAAGTAATGCTTACGTATATAAATTAGATTACATTAATACTACAGTAAACACTTTAAGTAGACATATTACACGGTCCGACATTATGACTGAAATTCGAGAAGCTAAGAGGCCGCAAATTATACTCGTTGACTTTCTTATACTCGGTCTTTTATTTAAGTATCTTAAGATGAGCGTAATTATTCAATTTTCTTGTGAAATATCTTGAAAATATGAAATGATCTAGTAATATTTTTAATAATGGTAATATTTTATTTTTATGAACTACACAAGGAGACGAGTTAGTGTAGAAGGATGGAGAGGGATAATAAATGGATGGCGGGCAAAAATGAAAAAACAAAGGAGAGTGTGTGTTCAGATGACGGCTGATAGAAGAAAATGGAAAAAAATACCGTCCGTGCCAAGCCTAAGTATCATGCAGACAGCCAAAAACAGAAGAAAGAGTTAATTTATATAAAAAGCTACAGTTTAAAATAATCAGCCTTCTATGTAACGAGTATAAAGTAGGTACGAAAGTCACAATATTTTTTTATTTTTTTTTATTCTATTTTACAGAGAGCCTACGGACTAATATTAAAACTAACATGCAGTGTAAATTAACAAATTGCCAATTAAAGGCTCCCACATATGTTAATATAAATTATAATATAATTTAAAAAAATATAAAACTGGGCTGGTGAAAAAATTTCATCACATGCACTACTCACGAAAGGATTAATATTTGCTTGTTTATTTATATTCAGAACGACAAAATTACAGTCAATTACAGTGATTACACAGTAAAAAATTAAAATATGTAAAATAACAACTTTTACTCTGACGTGTCACAATACCTCATACATTCAGACAAGATTAACTTCCATTCATCAGCAAATAGATCCAGCCCATGACTTGACGCGAGCAGAGCTTTGAGCTCCTTTAAAATACGCTGTACTGGAGACATGGAACGCGCAACCGTGCGACAGTGGTACTGCAAGCAAAGGATGCTACCTGGCGCTGTTGTAATTATCAGGCACAAAAAATTGTCACAGCTCGGCATGTAAATCTGGTGCATCAATAGCTCCATGTAGGATTTTACATGCGGTCAAATGACCGTCTTACCTATAGTGAATTGTAGACCAAGTAACCCAACAAAAAGTTTGTTGGATACATAAATGGGTAAAAACCGTATTTACGTTTATAGAGATACCGTAATAATGCCTTTTGAACTTTTTCCAATATCAATGCGTACAATTTTTCATGTGGGTTCCATAAACTAGAACTACACTCAAGTTTACTCGGCACAAGCATGCTAAAAAGAAGAGTGATAACGGTGGTTGTTAAACTCACGACAGTTTCGAAGAACAAAACCAAGTCAGCGAAATGATTCCTTGGCTAAAAATATAATGTGTTCATGAAAGGTGAGTTTGTAATCAAACGTAACACCAAGGTTCTTAATTGGAACTACTCTTGCTATTTCTACATGATTAATATTGTAGATGTATTGTAAAGGATTTCTCATTCGCCCAAAACTCATAGCACAACATTTAGTAGGATTAAATTCCATTTTATTTGAGACTGACCATTCCATAAGTGCATCAATATCCCGCTGAAGTGATATACAATTCGATTGTAATTGTGAGTAATATAATAATATTCTACCACATTCACACAGCGCCATCTAGTCCCAAATTAAGCAATTATATTTGCTTGTGTTATGGGTACTAAACAACTGATATACTACTTATATACATTGTTTTTTTGTAAATACATACATATTATAGATAAATTACACCCAGACACAGAACAAACAATCATGCTCATCACACAAAGGTTTGTCCTGGGTGGGAATCGAACCCACGACCTCCGGCTTAGCAGTCAGGGTCACTAACCACTAGACCAACAGGCCAGTCGAGTATTAACTAAACACTATTTTCATAGCTTGACTAGCTTGCCACGGCGCGGTTTCACGCGCGTCTTTGCTTACTGCTCTGCTCCCGTTGCCAGTAGCGTTATGTTACATAGCCTATAACCTTCCTCGAGAACTGGGCTATTATACCCAAAAACATCTTTTCAAATCCGAGTGGTAGTTTCAGAGATCAACGCGTTCAAACAAACAAATAAACTACTTGCTTGTTACTGCACTGAAATACGAAAAGCAAGATAGATAGGGGCGGGTTATACAGGCCACTTTACACCCACAACTAAAGATTTGTATTACTATCTCCGGTTTTGTGGCTTTTCCAAATCCTAACCTATCTTTTATAGTGAATTGTTAACTTTGTCTTCGTAGATAAGAAATAGGTTTAAGGGCAAGTTCTCGAAATTCTTTGTAAGATCAGCTTATTTATGTGAAGCACTTTGAAATCCGGTGCTCATTCTGTATATAAATTTAGAAAAGCTTTGTTTCACAAAAGAAAATGGAATTGAATGAGTATTGCTATTTTATTACATTAGGTATGTGCTTAGCAGATTTATATGCATACCTCCTAAAAAGTAGGTAGGTAGATATGGCAGTTTTTCTTATTTGATAATAGATGGACTTAGTTATAGATGCCATCTATATGGGTAAATATATTAATTTTCTTGCTTTTGCTAGTTTGAAACCAATTTCGCCTATCTCTCATTGCTGTGTACTTAGAATATGTAATTTTTTTCCACATGACAATTTTATTAGTAGTACGCTTATACGCACGAAAATTTAGCAAATTTTTTTAAATTTTTTTTTTTTTTTTCGCTAGCAGGCATATCCTTATATTTCTATTTAAGTAAAGGTTATTTCAGCTGAAGACTAGAATGAAAGGATGACATGAGTTGAAAGATCTCAGTATATTTGTATTACTATCATTGGATATTTCTGCCATAATAATCCATCCATATTTACTTCTATTATTTTGAACAGATTGTTTACACTCTCGGGATATTTAGTTAGCTCAAAATATTTTTGATAAAAGAATTTTAGTACATAAAATAAAACGCGTAAGGTTCAAATTTCAACAAAATGTAAATATCTTGTAAAGCCTCGAGCAATTCAAGTTATCTATTTGCTTTATCATAAAGATATATTATATACTATACAATGTACATTTTAATCATACTATTGTATTAAAATCTATTTATTAAACTGTTTTAACTATTAAAAATGGTTTCTATTATTATTCTATCAGACTGACGGGAAAATCTCTTAGCTCTATTATATCAAATATATAATCTATCTAATACTATATCAAAAATGAAGTGTTGAAGAGGTTTCTATAACTCTCATAGGAATTACTACTGAATTAGACAGTCGATTGGAGCCAAAAAGTCGCAAAATCTCTAATCGGTTGATGGAATATCGATTCATTGCGACGTTTCGACGTAGTGTTTGTCTTTAACTACATTTTGTTTTATTTTTTACAGATTCGTTTGAATTGTAAGTTTGCTGTGCTTGAAAATCTAAAGATAATGAAATGGAAGAATGATATTTACTTTTATTTAGGTATTTTAAATTTGTGTATTTTAGACAGGACCAAAACAATAAGCTTTGGACGATAATTGAAGGGCAGTTAAGCCTAGATTGATTCTGTACTTTATTCGTTTGTTTGTAGATAATAAATATAATATTTAATTATCTTCTTTGATTTCTCGTTTCTTGATTCACAAAATCATAAACTCATTTCTTGAGGTTTTCTTTGACCATTTCCAATAAATTGTCAATATAAAAATTATTTGATTGTATATTTGAATTAATACGAGTTCGTTTTTATTTGTTTTCGTAATGACTAATGAGTGTATTTTATTAATTTTTGTATCGTAATTCGAAATTATCAAATCCACTTATTGTCATGTTTATTTAATAAAGTAAAACATTTTGAAAAATTTACTTTATTATAAGAAAATTATGGCCTCAATTACTAATTAAGCCTTACTTAAAATGCACGCCGAGGGACTAACTTCGTTGTACGTGGACTTTGTAACAAAGGCTCAGTCAACTTTTACAGCTTTAGAAGTGTATCAGTTCAACTTTTAGTGCAAGAATTTTAGATCAATGTGCTATAATTAGATTCTTATTTGACAGAGTGCGTTGAAGTTCAATATGTAGGTATGTGTGTGTTTTTATCTATTTTATGAATTTTAGGTACCTACTTACCATTTGTAGTAGTTTCTTTTGTTACTAAGTGCGATTCGATAGAGCTGTTGTCGACTTGCGAAGTTGAATGTAAAAATGAGCCAGTTTTATATATAGTGTCGATTTATTGGTTCATAAACCTCTGAGCGTGTAGTAGTTATAGTATGGAATACAGCACACAATGCATAATTAGCAAACACTGTGCACAAAAGTTAGATAAAGGAACACAATTAAATAAAAAATACGATAGAAAAAACTTAAATTAAGTAATAACAAAATTAATAGACGGAGACTTTTATGACTATTATGTATGCTATTGTAAAATACAAACTCCTGTTAACGGTTGAAAGATAAGCTTTCTAAAATGAAAATTGGTAGTACGCAATAGTGAGATTACGATGCGGTCTGTCCTGTAGATGGAGATCTATTGGAATTCAGCAGAGCGTGAACATGGTCTCTTTATCATAATATAATAATGCTCGTAAGTTTCTTAAATCAGATAGCTCAATAACGCAATGCAATACAAGCGTATGTTATGTACAAACATATCTCTCTATTCGTATACATGTTTTTTTAAATAATCCCAGCCAATAAAGAATTAGTAGACAATTTTAATTCATAATAGTTATATGTTACTAACGAAGTCTCAGATGCAGACACCTATTTTAAAAATACCACAGGTAAACAATCATTACAATATGTATACACACACGTTAACAAATAGTAGGTAAGCTTAATTCATAAAACTGCTCGCGCGTTCATTCTGATATTGAACAGAATATTTATATTATTTAGTAATTTAGATAAGTTAAACATTTATCTAGCTTATTAATTTTTGTGCGTCCCCCACAACTCAGTGCTATTTGGCTCTTCCTTTGCTGATAGCCCGCACTGAATCTTTTTTTTTAATAAAAATTTATATTTTATATTTTGAATTACTTTTATAATTTAAACAATAGATGTGTGTTGAACAAAATTTTGACACTATCAAATAGTTCTTGCACGTTTTAATTAAAGTCAAATTTATGTGAGCAGTTTGATAAAGTACATAATCTGGAGTTTTATTGAATTTATCAATAAAATACTTATCAATTAAATACTTAGTAATTTAATTATAATTTATTTTAGAGCATGATTCAGTAAACTTTATCGGTAAAGTCAAGATTAACATTGCAGTATTTGATGTAAACATTATAAAGGTTCTAAAGTTATTTAATTATTGCTGTAGTTAGTTTTATCACTGGCTTTAGCATTGGATTTTCAAGAGTTATTTGAAATCTATTTAAATAAAGTTATACCGAGTTTAGTTTTGATTTATTAGTGTTGATGAAGTCTTATCTCCAGACATAATTGAGTGACCTAAGAACGCCAAGTATTATCTTTATTTTGTCAAAATAATTGTAACTTAGTTTAGAGCTATGATTATCTCATAAATATCAACATGAGCTCTAATTAAAACATCACAGGGGCCTGGCCTATTAAGTCTTGTGGTTAATATAATAAACACAATTATAGAATACATACTGCTACTGCTAGACTGAAAGTGCAGTTTGGGTTTATTATTCACAGTCCCTATAAGAAGTGTAATATACATAAAGTGCCCTATTACGAATTAAAACAGTTCATTGTAGTATTCAGCTGTACTTAATACATAAAAGAACCTCTGGGAGGCCATCTTATTAATATTTATTTTGAACAAAGATAGATATTTATGACTCTTTTTGTACAGATTTATATGAAATTCTGTTTTATATTTTATTAAGATTTATTGTTGTGGATAAACTTGTTCTTAACATGTTTTTTATTCATCTAAAGATTGTTTTTCGTGATACAGTCTGAAACTTTTACGAAAATCGAAAAAGAGTTCAATGTTTGTTTTTACTATACAATTTTATTACAAGTTAAAACCAATTTTCGAAACACTTTTTTGTCAACTTCAGATATCTTTTATACAACCTGATTGTACTTTAGGCGCGTATAATCTTAAATGAAAACTTGAAATTATATAAAAAAACAATTCATATTTTATTCTGAAGATTTAAAAGCTAAGAACATAAGTAAATTTCTTTAAAGTCAGTCATGAGGCCAGTTTTAATTTTTGGTGGCTTGCTGTTTCACGCAGCACAGAATAAATGATAAAACAGTTTGAACTTTTCTAGTCTACATAAATAAAGTCTTCATGTCATGGCTAAAGTGAAAAAGTCGTATGTTATCCAACGATATTGTAACATACGACTTTTGCATTTTTGGTAAATAATTTACCACGTGTACTTTTTAATAGTTTTAATTTTAATAAATATGGGGAATATTTTTACGTACTTGATTGAAATCGTTACGATCAATCTTTAAAATCAAATTTCATCGGTGTTTTATAAATTATTCTTCAGTGCTTTCATTTTACGGCACAGTGGCCTGTATAATATCAATAATTTCTTCTCTTTATGATATAATTTTGCTTGACATTATTTGCATAAGTAATAAATTTTAAATCGTTCATACTTCTGGATGCCACTGACTGCTTACCATCAGGCAGAGTGGAGTCATATTGGTAGGCTAATATAAAAAAAAAGGTATTTTTAAAGCATTTTAAGCATGATTGTTTGTTACGAAATAATAATAAATAATAATACCAGCCTGTTTACTGTCCCACTGCAGGCAAAGGCTTCTTGTCATTATAGAGAAGGTATAAGCATTAATCACCACGCTTGACTTTTAAGTCCAGGTTTCCTTACGATGTTTTCCTTTACCGTCAGTCAGAAATGTCCAAGATAAACTTAGAAAGTACATATGATTTAAAAAATCGCATTAAGACTTGGCTGGATTCAAAACCTGGAGGAGGTCTCTATCCAGCAGTGGACGTCTTTCTGCTTAAAAGTTGATGAATATTTTATACCAAAAGGTTTATTTTGCTTAAAAACAATGTCTCTACTGATTACCTCAAAACTTCTAAATTAGTATATTATGCTATTAATATTTCATACTAGCAGTTTAATTAAAGCGTCAGCAACTGTTTCTCTAGTTAATACGTGACATATTTTGCTATAATTGAAGCACCTAGCACCCCTAGAATTTAACGCTACACCTGTGAAATTCCATATCCATCACTAGCTAATTAAACAAAGTGCCTACAAACTACTTGCACAGCTGATATAAATTCACTGTAATATTGTGGTAATATTCATGTTATGTATGTCAGTTAGTAGCAAACTTGCACGGATTATAGAGCACGTATATGTGCGAAATTCGATAATTGCATTTATAAGTAACTAGCTGCATCCCACGGCTTATATGCGTTCTGGTCTGGTCCTTCGGGAACCAGAAAGATTTTCGGAATAAAAAGTAACCTATGTCCGTCTCCGGCACGATATCTATCTACATACCATTTTTATTAAAATGAGTTCAGCCGTTTAGGCGCTGAGTTGTAACAATCACACACACACATACACATACACAAATTTTCGCATTTATAATATCAAATCATTCTTGAGAGACATGAACTGAAAGAGCACGGCTTATGTTCACTTGAAGATCTGCAGCGGTACTCAGAACTCAGCTGTCAAGTCCAACTACGTTGTCGGAAAGATTATGACACCTACATTAATGGAATTTATCTAAAACTTGAACAGCACTCCCTAAAGAACGAATCCAGGTATCTTTTTCAGATGGTTATAGAATTGATTGGAACGCAAAAGCCAAAGACCTGTGCCATTGAAGATAAAAACGGACGTCTACTTACAGATGTGGCAGCTGTGTTAGAGCGTTGGAAAACTTACTGCGCTGCGTTGTATGACACGAGCAATTCTACAAACGCTGTAATTATATGGTCGACAAAGGAACCTGACATCTTATTATCGGAAATCGAGTATGCTACCAAGGCTCTTAATTGCAAGAAGTCACCGGGCAAAGATGTTATAATTTTGAAATACTAAAAAACCTTGGTCAAAACGGCGCCAAAGCTATCACCGATATATGCGACACCATCTGGAAAACAAGAAAATGACCGAAAGACTGGACAGAATCGGTGTTCATCAACACTTACATAAGAAAGGCTCTTCAAAAGACTGGAAATTACAGAACGATAGCGCTAATATAACAAGCGAGTAGGATCCTCCTCCATGTCATCAACCGACGTCTTAACTACTTTCTAAGCCGACAGATACCCGAAGAGCAGGCAGGTTTTGTTAAGGGCAAGGGAACGCGTGAGCAAATATTGAACGTCCTCCAAATAATTGAGAAAAGCAGAGAATTCAACAGCCTTGTAATCCTGTGCTTTATAGATTATAAAAAAGCTTTCGACTGCATAAATTGGGATCAACTATGGAGTGTATTGCTGGAAATGGGAGTTCCTGAACATCTTGTCGCTCTATTCCAGAGCCTGTACAAAGATAATCAATCGTTCAATAAGATAGATATAGACTGCTCCTATATGTTCCATACGAAAAAAGGTGTAAGACAGGGTTGCATACTGTCCCCTGTACTTTTCAACATTTATGGAGAGTACATAATTTGGAAGACCATCGAAAACTGGGAGAAAGGTTTTCCTATTGGTGAAAAAAGATATATCAAATCTTCGATATGCCGACGATACCGTTCTTCTAACAACATCCATGCAAGATATGAGTGAGCTATTCCAAAGACTCGAGGTTGAAAGTGGCAACACTGGTCTAGCAGCGAACAGAGCGAAAACTAAGGTGATGAAAACCAAAATTAAGCTGATACGAGCCCTGGTATTTCCTATCTTCCTGTATGGAGTAGAAACGTGGACTATCTTAGCCCGAGAATGACAAAGGATCGATGCATTCGAGATGTGGTGCTGGAGGCGATTACTTCGAATACCTTGGACCGCAAAACGCACCAACGTGTCTATCCTGAATCAGCTCAAAATAAAAACTCGCTTGTTGACCATATGCCAACAACGTATTATTTCCTATTTCGGCCACATATTGCGCAAAGGCGAAGAAAGTCTGGAAAATCTGGTTGTCGTTGGGAACACCGAACGCAAACGATCGCGTGGTCGTTCACCAAACAGATGGACCGATCAAGTGAAAGACTCATCGTCCTCCAAATTCCACGCGCTCGTAATTGACGCGCTGGATCGAGATCGGTGGAGGAAGATCATCTGCTCCAGATGTTACCCCGATGCTGACCACGATACTCAGACATGAGGGACCGATTAGAGAGAGAGAATATTAAAAGGAAAAAGCATGTCTATGAAGTTGGTAAAACTGTCAAAGGACAGAACGTCAAATGCGAACTTCATATCGATTAGCTGTCTGTTGGAACGAGGTAGAGAACAGAGCTCACTTTTACTCAAGACACCATCGTGAAGAGACGCATCGCTGTAAATGATCTCGTATTCAAAACTGTTTTTTTTTTTGTGTTTAAATTTATAGCATAAATCAATAATCGTCAAATAGTTTTAAGTAGTACTTTTTGGTTTGTTAAGAAAAGTATTTTTTTTAAAACAAAGTGTTTGTGTTTGCTTTTAATATTATAAAGATGATCATCAGTTTAGATGAAAGACGAAAAGCCTCCTGAAAACATTACATGTGGATGGTTTTTACCATCTCGCTTGGCAGTCATAGTGGCAATAGTTTTATCACAGGACAATGCTGCCCGTTCTATGTTGGCTGATTTGTCTGCTGTATTCTCGTTTGAAGGGTTTCCCCGACATCATTCAGTTGACTGATTATGCTTTAGTGAAGTATCTATGTTTATACAATACAACCTCTGTGGTTCGGTGGTACTGTGTATTGACTGCCACGCAGAGGTCGCGGGTACGATTCCCGCTCAGTGGAAATATTTGTGTGCAAGAACAACTATTTGCATTGGTCTGGGTGTTTTTATGTATAATATGTATGTATTTACAAAAAAAAATATATTAGTATGTTTATCCGCATTCTAGAATCCATACCACAAGCTATTAATATACCTATGCTTTGGTTCTAGATGGCGTTGTGGTTGTTGTGGTAATATTTTATATTTAATATTTATGTATTTATTTTGATACATAGATATTTTGCTAGTAAGCGGTGAGTCGTTGCATTGTTGCTATGAGTTTATTAAATTCTAGATATTATACGATACAGAACCTTTGAGATTGTCGCTACATGTCAGTAGCACCGATGTGACTCTGTGGATAAAGGCATTTTTTTACTGAATTATGCATGAATTGAGTCAGCCTTTTTAAATTATTCCACAAATACACCTATATTAACACATTGACAATGGAAAATAAAAGATTAGCCCTAAGGCCTCTTTTCTTCAGTTTTGTTAGTTTCACGCAATAGTAATAAAAATTTAGCGCAATTATTTAAGGGTAAAATCATATTCAATTTGGTTGTCATTAAGTCGGCTAAATCATAAATTACGTCTAAAATAAGCTCTTTAACTTTGTTGTATAATATGCCGGGGACAGGTATTAAATGGATTTAATTTTTTTTAAGGTTTTAAGACTAAATTTTATGACAATTGTTCTTAGATTCCTACAGTCTTACAGTTTTGAATTTAGATAGTAAGATTAATCTAAACATGTAATTAGCATTCCTTGCGCCAGTTTGGCATTTATTTTTGATGACCAAGCACAAATGTTATCAGGGTTAGTATGTGTATGAATTAAGCAATAGTATAATAATAGTAATATTTTACTGTTTGGAGAAGATAACATTTTTCTATTTGCTTTGTACATAACCATCCACAAGTGACGTGTATGAGTGTATAATATGAAAATCGTTACCCAAATTGAATTTATATTTTGCATAAAATGTAGTAAACGAAGTAAAAGGTCATAATATGAATACTAAACTTTAAACAAAGTGGATCTCGTATGATATTGAATTTAAAGAAATGTTCAGAAGCTAGTCAGATTCGTATTTTGTCTTGATAAATCTGCATCAATAATTGAATGGATTTATCTAACGTGTTTGTGAAGTATAGTAGTTCAGAAATAGAAATACTCTTATTGCTAGCAAATTTAGCGACTAGTAAAATAGATAAAACTTATCTTGGGAGACCATAATGTCTGAGTAGTTAGTATAAAATTTGTTCCCTTCGGTTTTTTATTTCAAGTTCTCGACTTCAGGTAAAACCTATCTTTTTATAAAGTACCCAGACTATCTTTTTAACTACATTATTAATAGTTAGAATTTTTTAGCTTTGTGCCAGCAAAATGCTTTAATATGAGGTATCGACTTCATTGTTTTGTTGTGTCTTCATCAAAGTTTTCATACAGCATCTATGTAATGTTCTACACAATAAATATAAGTAATCAGTTTTACCTTACTCTTCAGGCTAAACATTAATAATATATTGTTTAATTAAAACTGGCACATGGTTTCTTGTATCTAACTAACCACTATAGCTATACGTCTACCAATTATAAAATTACCTCTAATTCCTCAATAAATTCTATTTATCAATTATTACATTATCATGTACGAAGGATTATTAAAGATAATTGTATCAATTACAGCATCATCATTATCTTCTAATGCTTAATCGCTTAATTGGTATGAGAATGAATATCTACATAATATGTTTAGTGGTTTACGAAATAACTATCATAATCTCCGCTACAATCTCAAACATTTAATGTTTCTATATGCAAACTATAACTAATTTCACATTTTAATTTATGAATTGATAATCAAATTATATATAAATAAATATATTTTGCGGAATATACCCATTTTACATCCGTAAATTCGACAACGATTGTAAAAGTATTAAATATCAATAAAGTGCTTTTTTGTTTCACCATATTTGATTGTTTTCATATTCACGTACAATCATTACAATGTCAACATTTTATTAAATCGTTCAACGTATTTTTATGGCATTAGGTGGTAAGTGTGGCTGTGTTTTCTAAGTCAGAAACAATGCCAAGAACACACTACCAAGTCGTAAACAAACGGGAACGAGGAAAGAGAAGCAAGAGGCCATCATAATGATGATTGATATTGTTATAACTTTTACAGATGGCAAAATAACTGAAACTACTTTCAGTCACCTCGTATTTTATGACTGTCCATCAGATACTGATTATTACTTTCGGCATCTACATTTGATTTTTTCTGGGTGTCCTAATTGAATATTACTTGTTGTTTGATGCCATATGCGTCACTGTATTTTGTATTCACAAAAGTTTATTTCACTTTTAAAAATCGGACATTAATCGAATTGTTTCGGTTAATTGCGTGGTAGTGAACAGCTTAATCGTTTATTCCCTTAATAAATAAAAGGAACCTAACAGACAGGCTTCATCAAATTTTCAACGTGCCACTAATTTTGTATGTAGGCCTCGAAACGGAACACATTTTGTCATGTCAATCTGTACCGTCCTCATCCGGATAAAATGTAACAAAGTTAACCCTGCACTGTCAAGGGGAATTCACATCATACGATGGTTCGCACCAAACCTAGTACCCATGCAATGAATCAAATAAAACTTTAACTTTACCCTTATTAATGTAAAAATTCAAGCCGCGTAACTTGTACTAAGTGGGTGTTATTACTTAAATTAAAAAAGTTGATCCCGCGTAAAGATTTCTTGCTTACATCGAGTTTTGAGACTGAGACTTTAATTTTTTTATGAATATTGTTTTTTTCGCATAATACTTTGACTTTGATATCTTGGGGTTGTTTGGCTTAGTTTTCGAAATCGATATACTTGTTTACCTAAAATTGGGAAAACAATTTTTTTAAATTATAACAAACTTTTTATAATGTTAGTCTGCTAAAGACTAACACGGATTCTCAGTCGACGGTTGGTCTTGATGAAATTAATAAACATTTTACCTCTTCAGTTCCTTTCGATCATCAGACCAAGTGTTGTACTTTGAATTACCTCGCTTCCTTACCTAAACCCAACTTAGATTGTCATTTTAAATTTTCTCCAGTTGCACTGGGTGAAATCAAGAAGATTATCCCGTCCATCAAGTCCAACGCGGTGGGATGTGACGGCATTAGCCGCCGCATGATTGTCTAGATTCTAGACTACCTGTTGCCTGCAGTAACACATTTGATTAACTTTTCACTAGAATCTGGGCAGTTCCCAGCGCTGTGGCGCAAGGCGTTTATTATTCCTTTACCAAAAATCCCCAATCCATTAGCTCCCAACCATTTTAGACCTATATCCATTCTTCCATTCCTATCAAAAGTAGTCGAGGCCTGTGTGCAGAAGCAGTTGGCTTAGTATGTGTTCCGTAACAACTTATTGAGCCCTCTGCAATCTGGTTTCAGACCTGGACACAGTACTGCTTCTGCTCTTCTTAAAGTGACTGGCGATATTAGGGCGGGTATGGAGGAAACCAAGATCACAGTACTCACTTTGGTTGATTTCTCGAATGCCTTCAATACCGTCAGTCACGAAATCCTACTGTCTATCCTTACCCATCTCATGGTTTCTCCTGATGCACTGGAATGGTTTTCAACTTATCTTCAGGGACGTCAACAGGCAGTCCGTTCAGATGATTGCTCATCTACGTGGCTTGATCTCAACTCTGGCGTCCCTCAAGGCGGTATACTTTCACCCCTATTATTTTCTATCTTTATTAATTTCCTGACAACAAATCTTCATTGTTCGTATCATCTATATGCCGATGACTTGCAGCTGTATTCAACAACTAGAGTGGAGGATGTGTCTATGGCCATAAGCGATATAAATCGTGACCTAGACGCTATAAAGTGCTGGTCAGGAAGATTTGGCCTATATGTAAATACCACTAAGTGCCAGACCATAGTTATAGGAAGTCAGCGCTTAATAAGTAGATTGGATATCCGAAACCTACCACCAGTTGTTTTTGATGGATCGACTATTCCATTTAGTCATGTAGTGAAGGATCTGGGTTTGCTCATTGACTCCAACCTCAATTGGCAAGCTCAAGTCACCAGTGTGAGTCAAAGAGTAACAGGTACCCTACGTGCCTTATACCACCTGAAGAACTTTCTTCCGACTAAGACCAAGGCAATGATTGTGCAGACTTTAATTTTTCCTTTAATTGACTATATGTATGTTATTTTGACCTGAATGCAGATCTGCTCAATAAGTATGACCGACTTCTCAATAACTGCATTCGATTCATTTTTAATCTTCGTAAATATGATCATATTTCTTCCTATCGCTCAGACCTAAAATGGTTACCCATACGACAGCGCCGAAATCAGTGCGCTCTTACTACCTTATTTTCTTTCTTACACTCTCCCACGATAAATAACTGGGAAGTCCCAGTTATTTATCTCCACAATTCCAACCTTTGTGTTCATTTCATGACAGAAATCTTCGCTCTTCTAATAATCTTCTTCTAGCATGTCCCTCTCATACTTCTGATTTTGTACATTCTTCCTTCTTTATTCAATCTGTCTTACTCTGGAATGCGCTCCCTCTTGAAGTCAGGATGGTTACGGACCGCTTTAAGTTCAAATAAAAGGTACGGGATATTCTCTTCGACAGATTGGCAGAGTCATCACATCAGTAACATGTATATATTGTATATATATATATATATGTATATATATTTATATTTGTATGTGTGTATGTATTGTATGTATATGTGTATTAAGTATAATATGTATTTTTGTATAAGTGTAGGTAATAGTCATATTTATCTGTTAATATCCCTTTGAAGTTAACTTGCACCTACTTCGTTTATCTCTGCATCACCCAAAGGTTGGCTGGTAGAAAATGCCTTTGGCATTAAGCCCACCATTGTACAATTTTGTGCATAAAGTTATAAAATAAAAAAAATAAAAAATAAAGAAACGATGGCAGTTGAGGTAAGAATTTTTATATCTATGTATTCACGAAAAGATAATGCGTAGTTCAGAAGCTCGAATGAAATAAGAGGTTCTGAGAATGCTCTGTAGATGCAAACCACGTGATATAAGAGATATGTTGTCGTACCTATTTGCATGTACATAGTACTCGTATGTTTTTCTAAACGAGGAACGAGGTGTTTTCCACATCTGATCTTGACTCGATATTCTTAAAACGAAAGCTATATTGTTATTACTATTTTGTTAAAAACAGGATAACTTTACACATTTTTTTTTGAAACAGCTAGATATTAGCAGGATCCCTAGAGCATTGCGAAGTTTTAAGTTTGATCATAATATTAATGTTTAAAATATTATTTTAATATTTATATTTTCTAATCCTAATTTAAAAAAAGTTATGCTTTTCATGTCGCGCTTAAATTTTACCTAATAGATATTGAGGTACAAAATTAGGTTTCACACCATATCTATTTAATTTTGGCGTCTAATCGTCATCAGTTACAGATAAGGGTTAAAATGTTAACGTATTAAAATATTTCAATTAACAAATTGAAATACTAATGCTGTAAAAGATTTTATGATAGCTCGTTGTGAATCATTACCTACGGGGTTAAATCTAGAAGGCAGATTAATACTGAATGTTTCAACGTGATTGATTCTCTGAAAGTCAAATTCGAGACACAAAATCTGAAATACTAGGGACCCACACTTGCTTTACATGTGAGTACTACAATGTTTTTACGACATGATTACAAGATGTTGAAATTTCAGAAGAAAAACTCTACTATAAATGTATGTATCTATTATACTTATAAACCTGTAGGAAGAACTGTTCTCAACGATGGTTGCAAAATGGTATCAAAATTTAGTGCGTAGTTCAGAAAAAGTTAGCGCAGTCACGTACAGAAAAACCGCAACTTTTCTTCATAAAAATAATATAGATATTAACTTGTTTTGCTTTTAAATAAAACACTATAAAAATCTTATATTAATTGGTATAAAGAGGTGTAAAAGAGTTACTATTACTCTGTGTTTTACGTCAATGACTTATAGCCAAATGCCAATGGGTATGGATTGATGCTCATATCAAGGAGTCCTTGTTCTGAGGGTTGATGCGAGCTTTCGAAGTGCCACACATTAAAAGCTGATGTAATTAACTAATATCAGAATGATATTAAGACTTAAACAGTGAATTATAAGTGATGCAAATATTATGTGAATAATTTCTTAATAGGTAACTATTATACCTTATTTGAAGTACCTACGTTCATTATACTTACACAGTCATTATGTTGACCATTACTTTGCCCAACAGATCAGCACAAACTCAGCACACATCATTATATTTATTTATGAATAGGACAACTTACAAAACATACACTTAAGAAAGGATTATTACCCATCGCTTAGCTATAACATTAATTTTCTTTTGTGTATATACCAAAAAATATAAGACCATTTTTATCACAAATCAATGGGCTGAGCTCTCAGATGAAGATGTTTTCCAATTTACGCAATGTTTTCTTTAAGCCTGGTAAACGGTGGATAAAATTGCTTAGTGAAGTGGCAACAATATTCATCTGCTTGTAATATAACCACAAAATTCAATCACGTTCCCTTTCCTTGCCCTACATCACTGTGTCACCCCTTTGACACCCTTCTATTGTGCGTTAGTATAAAATAACTATACAAATTATTAGAGGCTATAGGTAAAGTCGATAATCGTAGGCAGTGAGGAGCAATATATAAGCTAGCTAGCTCTTTATAATAGGGTCATCAAGTAAGAACCAAAACTGTTAAGGTTAAAGAAATCAAAATACTTGCAAGAAACCATATTAGTATTCATTGTACCAAAGCGATGTCACAATGAACTCAAATCACATAGTATGGAACAACTGAAATTTTCTCTTTGAATGTTCTTTGCTATATTAAAACAAAATGAATGTAAAATAAATGACAATCTGAATAAGTTTGGTTAGTTTTCTAATCCAAAATACCTACTTTATTTTTTTATTTTAAGCTCCAGATCAAGAAAGAAAATGTCCTTATAATACATCTTATTACAGAGTTATTGCTATTGCCTCCTTTCTCTTTACGATTATAGAATGCATATTGAATATTCCTGAGCTATCGTCGGAAACGCAATCTGATTGGCAGCCGTCCATACAGCTTTCGCCACAGAATAATGTAAGATTCTCAAACATACACCTCACGTACACCTGTTTATCCAAAATCAGGGTGAGAAATTAGCTGCTACCCTGAATTTATTTAAAAGTTAAAGTATTGCATCTGTTCTGGTGCTATAGTCCACTAGTGAAGTAGACAGGACTAATGTGAAAACTTTATTTTCTTTGGGACTATAAATGTGACAACAGCGTGAATTCAATTTCTCAAAAAGTCATATCCAGAATCGGTTATTCATTTTAGAGTATTAGTTTACATGTTACCGACGGCCTACTTATTTTAATTGGTTTACTAGCTTGAAATTCAGGCTAACGTATGCCTAATGCGATTGTCAAGATTAATGTAGTAATGCTATTAGAAGCGTACTTACTGAGTTGATAGGTATGTTTACTACTAATAAGTAATATGGGCATAAATTAGTATTCTTAGTAGAATTTGAAGCGGGTGTTTCAAACGGATTAGGTTTATTACTTGAGCATTTTATGTTAAGTCGAAATGTCGTTTAAACATAATATAGGTGAATGAAGAAATATGAAAATTGTTACGACTAATAAAATTGTTCTAAGGTTTTATTGATTAGTTTTAATATAAAAAATTGACACTGATGTCTAAAATATTTATTATTATTTGTTTTATCTGCTGTGCCATTATTTAATTTAAACAACCACGATTTTTTTTAAAAAGAATTGAACTAAACACTAAGTTACAAAGTGCATAAAAACCAATAACATAAAAAAATATTATAGTTACGCGTGACCATAAACGGGCAACATATTTTACACTCACGATAACAATTTCGCCATTTCCTCGATTTACGTGTACAGCGTTACCTACATAATGTAACCAAATTAATTCCATAAGCTTTGTCTGTGTTGCCTATAATTGTTTGACCTAACGAAAACACATAGCCCGTTGCATGTTTATTTTGATACGAACACCTTCTTTGAATCTCATTTTGGTAGACTCCATGAGTATGGCTTTTGAAGAAGAAGTAACTAATAAACTACTGTCTCTTTCTTTCATATGTTGAAAACATGGTGAGCTTTTTCAATCATGCACCGAGTTCAGAACTGATGGAAAGCTTTCAGTCCGCGATTCAGCGGCAGGGCGCACGGACGTGTTGCCACGCCGCCCCGCTTGTCTTGCCGCGATATTTAAAACGCATCTCGTCCGGACGCTTTATTTTGCATACTGAATTAAAATTGCAAGTGTATATTTGAATATTGCCACATAATTGCTATACGAGCGGCAAAGTACTTTTATAACTGCAACAAAAATTAACTTGTTTGACATTCGTAAGTGAATGCATTTGTGAATTATTAAATGAACAAAGTTTATTTTCGTCGCCTCTACCCTGTGTATGTGCATTATTCCAGACATAGTCAATAATTAGAGCAAACCTTGCTTAGTTTCCCGCTTTAGACACCCGTCGGTCCAAACAAGTGACTTATTAGCAACTGCTGATATCAATTCTTCATATCCTATTAGTATTGTAAATATATTTTTTTAAAATATTGTGGATCTGGTTCGAGGATTAAATTTAAACGATGTACTTATATGCTTGAGTGTAGTGCTTTGTATAAATATTATTGCAACGCGAACATATCCAATAAGTAAGTCGCAACGTTCATAGTTTAACCACAACAAGGACTAAATTACCATCGATTTCTCACATATACAAGGTAAGACTATTTATGTGTATTAGTATACGGCTTCACAAGTTTATTTTCAGAGAACTCGTTAGCTATTATATTATTCAGCGGTAAAATTATTTTCTCAAATAGAATGTGTTATGTTCAAATGAATTTGGCTCGAAGTTAGATAGAAGTTTTAAGTGTATTACGATAGAAATTACGGCGCGAAATAAGTTTTTTTGCGGGAATTAAAATGGAATTGTCGAAGTCTGAATGGTTTTTGTTGTTTTACTTCTTTCAAAATGTTATGAGAAAGTACTTATTCGTTCTTATTCATTCTTTCACTTTATTTCTACTTTAAGACCTGTGACTGTATTAATATATATAATATTTACTAAAGCAGCTGCTTTAGTAAATATTATATCTGTAAATAAATATAATCTGTAATACTGTTGTTTATTCCGCAATTAATTTTAATTGCAGGCTTCTTGTCAGTATCTTGTTTAATGAAGGCCTACATTTAATGAAGCATTTTATTTACTGAATACTAAAATAGATTAAACTGTTAACGTAAAGTTGTAATATTTCTTGTCACTCTAATTTTAATAATCATCAATATTTTCAAATATTTACTTGAAAGTAAATAGTGAAACTTCTATTTATTTGTTTGTCTTACCATACGTTTAGTAGATACATAATTACCCTTTTTATATTCGATCTTTAATTAATTTATTTATTTAAGGTAAAGAATAAGATAAATTTAATCTAATACTGGATCTGGATATATTTTAATATAATTTGATTTTTTGTATTTAGTTAGTAAACCATTTCAATATATCTATAAAGCGAGGTTATTGTTTAAAAATTGAATAGCTACCAACTATAATAATTATAGCTTTGAGCTTAGCACCTCGATCAATTATTTACAGACGAGTAGACCTAATAATCAGTATCTACCGATTAAACTAATTCGTAGTCGTAGAATATTTTCACGCCGCAGGGGTAGACCAAAATTGAGGTGGTATGATGTCATAACTAAAGACCTTGAGCTTGACCTAAAGCTGCAAGTTATCTGCTAACAATGTCCACGATAGAGCGAAGTAGAACAAAAGTATAAAGAGAGCGGACCCCGGCACCAGACGGGACAAACGTTAAAAAATGATGATCATGTAATCATAGAATATTTTACAATGTCACATAGTCTAGATCAAAATAATAAACGGTTTATTGATCGAATATAGTAACTATTAATATTATGGGATTCCTATGAATTGTAAGAGGCTCGTAAATAATATCATAAAGATTTTATTAAAAGATTGACTGTGTGGTCTTAGTGGCTAAAGTATCTCGGTTGTGTGTAAGGGCACAAAAATTCTTTTTTATTAATTCATATGATGTACTTGCTAACTTCACATTGAGCATTACTGATTATCGGTAAAGCCGAAAAAGAAAATAAAATTTATTTAAAATCAAAATTTGGGATTCGGTTTGGAGCTATCATGATAATCATTGCTTATGTCTTCGCTGTGTGAATAGAGATCTTTAGCGTGCAGTAGAACACATTAAAAGTTAAGTATGTAATTCATAGACGGCCTATGAGTTCTATGGTTTTGTACAAGGGCATATTTCAATGTACCCGATTTCATCGTCAGAATAGTTAAACTTTATCAACATTTATGCAAAGCATATATATATATAATTATGAAAGTATGCTGTAATAATCACAGTACATTTATCTACTAGTTCTATTAAGCTTTAACTCCGTGAAAATCGGTCACTCATCTGGCGTTCGTTTACACGCTATAGGTATTACTTGACCGCATTATTCAATCGGTTAGACTTTAGAGTACCACTACATCAACCGATAAGTGAAACGTGAGCTATAAAATATACCAATCGCGTCTATACTTATACGGACTAATATATAAATCAGAAGAGATTGTTTGTTTTAACGCGCTCTAGTACTAACAGAAGGATTTGAAAAGTCATTTGATTTAATAGCCCAATTCATGAGAAGGTTCTAAGCTATGTAACATCACGCTACGAGCTACAAGAGCAGTGCAGTAACCAAATATGTACCGCGCTGTGGACAACTAGTTCTTTAATATAGGCCTCGTAGTTTTATATTCATTCTATGTGCGTTTTGGTTCTATGAAAGCAGTCCAAAATATCGTTGAAGGTTACAATGGGCTTATGCTGAAATGCCAAGGGCTTGAGAGGATGTTAGCATTACAGTAACCTTTACAATACAATTTTTAGGTCAAAACGTGCAATTCTGCGTAATGAAATTCAAAACATTTTTTTATTAATAGGAGCTATTATAACAATTAGTCTATTATAACTTTGAGAAGTAATGCTATTTATTTGTAACAGACAGGTAAAAGTTATAAACTAGACTGCAGTTACACTTGGAAATATATTGACATATAGACAGTGTGGTCTCTAGACTTAAAATATGGAACCATTTTTTTTTGTAGGTGCCGTAAAAACAGAGTAATGCAATACGAGTAGCAGTCTTCCAGCGCAGCGCTATCCAAGACGCCTTTCTAGCATAGTGTGATACTTACTATAGAAGGTAGACGTCTTTAAAGAAATAATTATTATCATAACTATAAAATGAATCGATTTTACTATCAGTCCACCAGTTTGTTTTTTAATTGAGAGTTTTATATTTGTTACATCACATGTGTAATCTGAATAAATAAATTAGTTTAAGTTTAAATTATCATAGTCACAACTGTAATATGTTTTGATTGATTAAATTATTTCTTTAAACTTTTAAGCAATGAAATTGATTTTGAAATGGCTTTTAACCCATTGTACCTATTTGTTAGTTATGAATATGACTCTTAACTTTACAATAGTAATAAGTAATAAATAGATAAGTAATTATTTTTGATAAGGTATTTATTTACCGTTCTAATACCTACTTTATTACATACCTACTAGAAGTAATTTTTTAAACTAAATTCGTTTTTACCACAAAGCCAGTGTCATAAAATACAGTTCCTAAAACTAGTTTATACCAAAATATTGGTCTTTAAACTAATAGCCCTCATTTCCAGTCTAATATCACTTACGGAGATGAAGATAAATTCACATTGCTGTGGGCAAATTTCAACGTAACGTGATCATTTATTACACTTATAGTATAGCAGTACAAATACAGTAATACAGTAGATAGAATACTTAGGACCTAATGTAGGTAAGAGTACCTACCTTAGAACATTTCTGTAAGCGTATATTCATGTTTACACTGCAAAGAAAGTGTTAGAAATACGTGTGATTTATTATGCATGGAATATAATATATTATCTGCTTTTACACAGCGTTTGGATGTACTTAGAAGCCTCAAATCATATCTATAAGAATCGCTCAAAATTCTTTATGCTTGCGTATGTCGTCGACGCAAGAATCAATTACATCCACACATAAAATATAATACAAACTGTAGTGTCAGGTCAGAGATTATAATATTAATATAATATTTAATAATATTTCAACAACTACACACAACGCCATCTAGATCCAAAGTAAGCATATTATATGCTTGTATTATGGGTCCTATCTAGAATGCGGATATACATATTTAAATACTTTTGTTTGTAAATACATACATATTTTCAGATTAAATGATAAGTAATAACAAATTCATTGAATTTCGACTTTATTCTAGTTTTATTATATTGACCAACATGTCATTTATTGATGCCTTAATTACAATTAACGCTGTGTGTGTTACTTTTTTCTAATTGTGCGAGTATCATCATGAAATTTGATTGTTTCGTATTGATGACACTATAACTACATATATGATAGACACTATTATTATAGGTTGATGTAATATCAACAAGCATCACGATACACTTGTACGACTACGGATTTAACTTAACCCGATTGATTTAATTAATTTTTTTGTTCTCTATTCTTTAAATTTTTACTTGACCTACCGAAGGAATGCTGGGTACCTAATCACGATTTTCATTAAAAAAACTTTCTCACGTTGGTGGACAGCAAAATCTAAGTTGAACTTTGAAAGTAGATACATTATTATGAATTCAAATAAATCATATTGATATGTTCTCAATTTAGAATACAAAACCCAGCGTTTACGAGGCCTGCCTTAACCACTAACTGACAATCATCACATCAATAAAAATAAATATGTTTTGGCCTACGAATTAATTCGACGCTAAAGGAGAGTTGGATACAGTAAACGACTTATATCCAGCAATCTATTTAGTTGAATGAAACTGCGTTCAAATAGTTATAGCCCCATAAAACTAATACTTGATTATAATGGTGTTTCGTCACGCGTAGGTTATTTGTGACAGGTTCTCGAACTTGAAACCTTTAGAACCTTTTAGGCTCGGTATTTGCTTAAACTAAAATATTTTTAGAAGTGAAGTTTAGAGATATTAATAGCTGGATTAAGACGAGAACTTCATCTAACTGTAAGTACTATCGATCATTATTTGTGTTAGACTAACTAATCCAAAACATTTTTCTCGCAGTGAAATATCGATCACATCAGGTAGTCTTAGCACAACAATTAGCAATGAAAAATTAACTCTATTTACGAGTTAATCTTTCAGAGATTTCATTTTAAGTCCCCTGAAATTTTAAAATAAAATATCTAACATAGGATAATTGATGACGGTATCGTAAGCAGACCCTCTTATGCATAATGTTATGAGTTTAGTAAAACAATATTTTATAATTTATCATGGTTTGTAGCCTAAAGACGTCCAGTACTTGAGGGACGCCGTCACTAAGGATTAACATACATGGTAATATCGGCAATCTCATGACAGGATTTCGCTGCTCTTCCTGAGTTGGATATCTCCTTACGGTTTGATCGCCTTTATTCGCTTGGTTTAATTGCGTTAGTGAGTAGTTTACCGTTCCATAATATAATTAGATATCTTTATTACCTTAATAACCTTATTGCCGTACCATATTGTCGTTGTTATGCACTGCATACAGACCAACAAGCAAATAAAGTTTATACGTTACAGCTTTGCAGATGGATATGCGAAAGGTTTACATACCTATGTGATATACAATGAATAGAATAGCATTGATAAGTAACTTGTCTAATAAGACTATTCTGGTGGCCAGATAATACAGGATATTTAGTGATTTAATGTACAGTCACATAGACTTGCGAAATCTGTACCTACCTAATAGTTGCGAAATAGGGTTAGGAAAAACGCAATAATTAGTTACATAACTAATCTTCTTTAATTCTAAGAGGCAACTCCCTTACTAGGGAATCAGCCCTGTGTCACAAGGTACAATCAAAAACATGCAGTTAAACACAAAGCACAGCCACAGCTACACAAGAGACGAACATTTACAGATCACTCTTTACATAATTTTGTCTGCGACTTTGTTTTGTTTCTTGAGAATCGAGTCTATAACTCCTAGCTAGTCGACACGACTACGACAGCGAGAGAGTATGTTTTGTAAAGATAATAAGATTATAAATAGTTATGAGCTACTCATATTAACACCTACATAAAAGGCTTGCAGCACGTAACTGCTTCAATATGGAGATAGCTTTGAATTTCTAAATGCATGTCACCCTAGGGATCGATTAAGTCAAACTTGTTCAGCGGTATAAGATGGTATAGCGATCTATTGTGTTTTTTAATGTCTTACAATCGAAATAAACGGAACGGATTTATGTGTTGTAGGTAGTATGTGTTTATTTATATTAAACTTGCGGTTAAAATTTATGTGCAATTATAAGTTTCTCGGATGTTTGAAATTGATATTTCGAATCCAGGCAGTACTGATGTGACAGCACCAGATTAAGGCTGGATACACATTAACAATCCCGACAGTCTGCAAACTTTTGTCAAGTATTCGTGTCCTGTAATGTGCGACCTTTTATACATTGTAAACACTACATAGTATAAAACAAAGTCGCTTCCCACTGTCTATCTGTCTTTTTGTCCCTATGTATGGTTAGATTTTTAAAACTTCGCAACGGATTTTGATGCGGAATTTCAATAGATGGAGTGATTCAAGAGGAAGGTTTATATTTATATAACATGCATGATATAGTAGAGAAACATTGATAATTTTAGAGGTTTCTGATGTGACATCGTAAATAAACACATTTTTTGCGCTTACAAACGCTGGCGGAATTCTACAAGATAGATCAAAATAATGTACTACAGTATTATACACTTTAAAAAGGTCAACAAAAAGGTCTGCAATAGTGTATGTCTATCTCTTAGGGATAACCCACAATAACCACACTATAACCATAACGGTAGTAGATCCACGCTCGATCACGAATGAATGGGCCGGATCGTCCGGGGAAGTCCTACCCTCTCATAGAAGATCGAAGTAAGAGTAGTAGTATCCATACTACTGCGTTTCATTCGGTGAGTAAAAGCGCCGGAGGCCCAATTTCCCCCGGTTCCTCTTACCTCACCTCCTTCATTGCCTTTTTCTAACCCCATTTTCAGCCGCCATAGTGGAGGCCACCATACCAGCAGTTTAAGACGATGGCTTATGGTATGATGGCCACCACTTCTGGATTCCAATGACTGCTTACCATCAGGCTGGGTGGAGTCACTTTAGTAGGCTAATTAATATAAAAAAATATTCTTTACTTTTTACGAGAAATAATGGCATATTTAATATATATCAATATGGCCCTGTACAGCATATAATTTAAATGAATATTAGTATTACAGATTTAAAATGCAGGAACATAGCGGTTGCAGCGGTACCGGCTGGTGCCGGCATTCTGTAGTAAATATACTACAGAATGTCCTTAAACTACGTTCACAGCTTTTGCTGTGCTTTTTGAAGCCGGGGCGGATCGCTAGTGCCTTAAAATAATAAGACAAAACTGCCCGCAGACAAAAAGTTTTTAATGTACGCCCGCTTTTAGAGTTCGAAGTTAGCAAGCGGAGCAAGTTTATATGTTTGTTGTTGTATGTATGTTTCAAAGTCCAGGTTTCTCTAGAACATGACTGACTTACAGCAAAACCATACGGCAAGATAAATATGATACTTTTTGCATTATTCGTTCTGCTTTATTACAAAATCTAGTCACCTTGCCTACTTACAAATCGATATTTTCATGTAGCTTTTCATATGGTGTCCTAACGTTTACTAAATCAGACGCCCTCAAGTGACCTTGAACGTGACGTCTGATGTTGTCAAGGTTAGACGTTTTCAATTTACTCGATTACTACTATTGCATTTAGGAATTGTTTTAGGGTGTTTAACCTACATTGATAAGGTGCCTGTGGGTTGATTTGGTGTATACATGATTAGTACGTGTTGGTTTTTTATACTTACCAGTATAAAAAGTAGTGAGATTGTGATTTCGTATTCGGTAAAGCACAAATGTTACTTTGTGATGTGTTGTAAATGTTTTTTCCTTCTGAAAATTGACCCACTTCGTAAAGAAACCTGGACTGACAGAAAATCCAATCTGCCAATTTGAGATAAAGCAAGCTTAATAATCAATATACATGCCTTCTCTATATGAGTAAAGACCTTCACCTTACAGTAGGAATACATAATAATATAACCTGGGACAACGATATCTAGAGATAGTATCTAAATCTATCACTGCAAGGTCAAGAACATCATTTACATGTTGTCACAGTATGAAAAGAGGCACAGCAATATTGACACAAACACAAACATCTTATTGCTATCCAAATAGCGTTTGCAAGGTACCTACTAGAAATACCCTACTCACTATCACGAAAATCACAATGCGGGTGCTACTAGAGCTTTCTGTAAAGTCAAGGTTATGGGGACACAATTCAAGCGGTAAATCTCGGTATGTTAATACAAATTCGGCTACATCCCGCTTAGACATACATCTCGTTTCGTAACCCAAATCCATAAAATGGATTTTTAAAATCGCGTTTGGTAAACTTTTCACTTTTTTAATTTGGTATGCTTTGGGTTACGATACGATATGTTGCTTAAGCGGGATGTAGCCAAAAATTCGTCTTATCATTACTCAAGTTCCGCACGAGAACGTAAAAAAAGCATCGCGTAAAAACCGTTTGTCGTCTTTTTAGTGCTTTGCTTTTACGCTATTCGAAAGAACGTTTAAATAAAGACTGGACCATTACATTACGTTGTTAAATAATGTTTATTGAAATTGTATTACAAAAACACATACTTACCAATTGTATTTGTGAAAATAAGGTTGAGAGATAGCAAGATTATGGGTCAATGGAATATAGAAGTATAAGAAAGAGATGAGATAGCTTTTTGAAAGTTCATTGTCAATATTATTGAAATATTTTTTTTTTATTATCTTCATTTCAGTCGAAAGGAATATTTGAACTGCTTTGAACTGCTATCATCCACCGGTTGATCAATTATTTTCTTTAATGTAATTTATGACAATGATAAAGAACTTTGTATTTGGCCTTTATCAAATTTTCTATCTTGTTGGAGATCTGTGCACGCTTAAATAAGTTCAGCATTCAAGTGATTGGCTCTGGTGTTTGAATTATAAATACGTTCGCTTTAGCATTATTCTGTATAAATCAATATTTGAGGCAAAGGGATTGTATTAGCTAAAAATAGAATCGCCTCAAATTTCCTTGAGGGTGTTTCGCATTTCGTCAAAATAGATGAATATGTCAATTTGGTATATCTAACACGTACACAGTACACGTGTGTGCATGTACCTACTTTTTGAAGACTAGGATCCCGCCTTGCTTCCCATCGGTACTAAAAGTTGTTGCCCTTTTCCAGCTTAGTTTAATATTATCGTTATAAAAGCCCAGCAGTTGCCCATAGGTAATAGGTTAATGTATTTTATAATTTAGTATCAAATATAATTTATTTATATCACTTGCCGGCCGCTGTCTCGGCACGCTCGCTTCGCTCGCTCGGCTCGTGCGCAGAGGGTCACAGTTCTAACCGAACCTAACCCAATCTGCCTTCGGCATAATGCATATCGCCGATGACTGCGAGCGTTCACAATGTGCCGAGGCAGTATGTAAACGACGGATTTATGCACGGCAATCTTATAATTATTTGCTGAAACTCTGCTAAGGCCTATTAGCGAACGGCTATGATCTTCCACTAATTCTGCGCACCTTACCTCCATTTTATTCTATTTACCGTCATTTGGACACACTATCTCATTCATTTCATCATACACGACGTAACTCATCTATAAACACTTCTACGTAATAATTGAACATTACCTTACTTTTCATATTTAACCAAGAGACTAAACAATTTCCTTAATACGTAGGTACAAAATTATGTTTGCTCATAAAGTTAAACAAAAGACAGTAATTTAAGAATATTTATACTTTTGACAATGAAAGCTAATAGAATAAATATTGGATTTTCTCTTAATTAATGTTTATTGAGCAAGCACGTATCAGAAATAAATAACTTTAAGTTATCATAATTGGAAATTTCAAATATAAATCGTAAGTATGTACGAGACCTAATGAATTGTTACATTTTCTTATATTTTATTTTATTTTTATATGACTTTATTAAACAAACTCTTTTACAATTAATCGACATAAAGATACCAACTAACGATAAAGTCAATACTTGTCTCCTATTTTTGGTACGTTATTTCTTATGTTTTAAATTACACGTATATGATTACTTTTTGTTATGTTAACTCATAGGGAAGTAAGTTATTTATTTTCCAGGCGTAATCAAAGTGCTAGAGACTATCTATACCTATTATAAAATAAAGCGGAAGAGTTTCTTTGTTTGTTTGAACGCGCTAATCTCTGGAATTAACAGTGGGATTGGAAAAATTAGCCTAGTTCTCGAGGAAGGTTATAGGCTATGTAACATCACGCTACTGGCGACGCGGACAGATCAGTAAGCAAAGACATTAGTGAAACCGCGCCGTGGCAAGCTAGTTATGTTATATTATAGAGATGGTTGTAGGTACGATTATTTTTTAGTGAGAGAGTTGTTCATTTAAAAAGAACGAAAATTAATTTTATGGCTCAAATAAAACAGTAAATGAACATTGCAATAAGCTACTCTTTGTCGTGCACATACCACTATGGCAGCCCATAAATTACTATGCCTTTATTGTACTTTTGACAAGCAAGCGTGCAATGGCACTCGGTTACGGCAATATCCGCATGTGGTAAACCAATATTTACTATTCATTGTTGCACCACAGAATAAAACAGTTTTTGTAACTCGTGAATAAATACTCCTTTGTCTTCTGAATTTAAATTTTAAACGTCCCCTCCATTTATTTAAAAAAAGAATATTTTATTTTATGAGGCAAATATTTTGTTCGTTAGCTTAAATTTAGTTTTACTATAATATCAATCAATCTTATTCTACACTGACATCTTAATTAATGTTCTCCTAAAATATACTTAATATCGTGTTAGAATTATTATGCAACTGACTCAAGTTAAAAGTTTTGTGCTTTAATGGAATACCCTAGAACTCAGTTAGTTTATAGGCCGATTAATAGAAGTGAAATGAATACGTTTATTAAGAGACAAAAACATGTTTTAATTAAAAAAATTCTACAACATTACAATGCAGTTTATAAATTCACTTCAAGTTTTTGAGAAATACCTCTACCTCACTCCAAGCCTGTGTTTGTAAAAGCTGTTGCTAAGACATGCTCGGCATTTTCCAGGCTTTCGTCGATCCCTAACAACTTTAACAGACATTCACCTACTCGAATAATCGATATCGTTTGTTAACATGCTCTATGAAGCACGAAATTATTTCAATATGTGAGAAAACTACCATCAGTCTTCGTCTATTTATGCCTTGTTGAGTGTTGAAAACATTTTTGAATCTGACTGTGGTTTGAACTAGCGAGAAATTTATAGATAATTTATTAAAAGTTGTGGTCGTCCGGTGATAGAAACTTAACCATTTCGTATTTTTTTAATGTTAGTTCTTGTACAATTTTGTACTGAAGCTCTTTGGTAAATAAATAATATCGCACTATCTATGTAGTCGCGAATCGTCTCTAAAAGAAATGACAGGTTGTTTCAATCATGGTTATATGGGTAACCCACATTTTATTATGCACCCCAATACACTCTATAACATGACCTAAACTATACAGCCTGTCAGGTAATACTTTTTTACGTCAATTTAAATAGTACCGATCGTAATTTTAAGTAAATATATTTAAGAAACCACACGTAGTTTCTTAAATAATTTAGAACTTGGAAAAAGGCCATAGTGGAAGTTGTTTATTTTTTTCGTAGCTTAATCTGTTCTTCAGACCAAAACACTGGCTAGGCCCTGGCAATGTTGCTGACAGTTTTTTAGGTTAAAACTTTTCTCTACATTAAATCTATGTAGGTATTTGGGCCACAATATGGCACTACCCTCCTTACTTGAGTGTCGTAAGATAAAAAAAACTTGTCGACGTCGATTCAAGAAATGGGTACCAGGTAACCTGTGCTCTAGAGGCATGTCTAAAACTTAAGTAAAGTAAATTGAAGCTTACTAAATATGATCGATATCTTAACAGTAATCGATTCAACAAAATGCCGGATATTTCTACGCGTATGTATCGATATGAAAAAAACATGTTACATTGAGGTTCCCCTTGTTGAATGGACCACTGACCTGAAAAGTTTTACAAAGACGTAGGCATTTAAAAAAGAAATACCGACCTATTTCGGTACGGTACCTATGTATTACGTAGCAAGCAACCTATCTAACAGTATTTTTATTTATTAAGTCTTGTAAGTAATATTATATGTTTTTCATTAGAGATAACAGCAGCATACATTCGAATAAAAATCATAACGAATGTTGATTTTCTACTGTCAGCAATGTATGGTTTACTTATGATTGATGATGATTTAAATAATGTTTACATTACTTTATCATTATTTGCAAATATGTCAAAGAGATATTGCTATTACGTTATAGGTAGTATATTATTTTAATGAAAACGAATGTGTCGGCAAACGACCTATTTTATTTATAAATATATCGAAAAGATGTCAGATATTAATCATTCCTTAAGAACAAAATGCATTCCTTAAGGTAGGTACTTGAAAGTTTTTCTTTGCCACTTTAGAATATTAAGGTTGGAAACCAGTATTGTATACCAGTATAATATATATTTTTCTTTTTAGGCAGCCTGGTTTGCAAACATGAAAAATTCTTCTGTTTTTGAAACCGGATACCAATGAAGAAGACGTTGGGGGAAGCCTATTGGATTAAGTCGCAGTGGTGGTCTGACACAGACACCAATTGATAATAATTCATCCAAGTTTCCAGAGCATAAATGTTCTTCTTCATTAAATATTCTTGTTTGGAAACCAGGTTGCCTAAATAGAAAAAAAATCTCCAAACTTTGGTTGCCAAAGTGGCCGAAGGGTCTGCATTTACTTGTATGTATAAGTGTATATTCGGGAAATAAAATTTAAATTATTTATTCGACTTCAGAGAAGTCAAAGTATACATAGTTTTTCTCCATCAAGTCAATTTTTAGGTTCTTTTTTAACAAAAAGAAACGGACGTTTTGCAGATGGGTGTTTTAAGTCTAAAAAACGAGCGCAGATCTAATCATATGCTGTTTTTCTAATGTGAAAGAAGTAAACAAAATAATGCAGTGTATTTAATGCAATTCTCAATCATTCAAAAGCCATACAAGCTTGCACAATAGAGTATGATCAACGTGGCGCCAAGTCATACCTATGTATTTAATTGACACAAACTGTAGGGGAGTCAACATCGTTATATTATTTCTATGTAAATTTTATGTCAAGCATCCATATACCTAATATCGACATTTTGTCTACACAAGTTGTCATGTAAACATCATATAATGGCTCACCACGTAGTACATACTATCGAAGTACATACTAAGCGTAGAAAGTAGAAACCTATGATTACGATAATCGGCTAATGAACATGGTTGAGGCTCATGTACTTTCCATTTTATTTTGGACATTAATGATATAGGTACGTTGATACAAAACATCGTAAGGAAACTTAACTAAACTTGACAAATATAGGCTGCGACTTTAGCTTATAAAAAACAAGCTCAAAATAATCATATAAATAATAATAATAATATATATCAGACCGGAATAACTCAAAAATAAACTTAATTGTTTGCGTAATAAAATTCAATTTCTGTTGCCTCAACGATCGATAGCTCAAGGTTATTATGGTTAAGAAATACTGTTTAATCAATATTATTTATATAGCGTTGAATAATTTAAAGGTTCTACATTAATTCTATAAAAAAGGTAGTTCGTGCATTTAACAAAAAGTTGCCCACGTTAACATCAATCATTTTATATGATCACTAAATAACATGGGTCTGACCGAACCCACCTTTCTACAAAGCTTATTATGATGTTCTGATATACAATATTAAGTTCAGGTACCAAAGCTAGCAATACTCGCTGGCATAAAATTAATACGGTATAATATACACAAATAATACAACAGTAACTTTGCTTGTTTGTAAACCTGTATTAGGTACAATAGAATCGATTTTCTTTTTTGCACATAGAACACCCATACAAAAGACAGTTTTAATGTTCGATGTAGATTTTGGGGTAGATATCTCGATAGACGTCCATATTTGTACCTAGGTTACTGCGGCCTAGGGCCAGGATATAGTAAATATAGTAAGTATTTAGTATTCTGAAAACTTTTACAGTAATATAAACATAAGGGTATTCTTGTCTCTTAATCAATTATTTCATTAACTAGCTGCGCGTAAAATAAGTTTTGTTTCCCTCGGGAACCAGACCCATTTTCGGGATAAAAAGTAGCCTATATCCGTCTCCGGTGCCGATTTTATCTACATACCAATTTTCATTAAAATCGGTTCAGCCCTTTAGGCGCTGCATGGTAACAAACACACAAACACACACGCACACGCGCACACATACACGTACACACACACCACACACACACACACACACACACACACACACACACACACACACACACACGCACACACACACACACACACACACACAAACTTTTGCATTTATAATATTAGTAACATTTTCGATTTAATGAATCGCTGTAAACGCTAATCAAGTCGAACGTGATCGCTTAATATTTTATACACAATTTCAAGTGACCGCTGTCTGATACGTCTAACAAAAAGACAGTAAGGCAAACGACGCTACATTAAACTATTATTAGAACCTACAAAAATGGATCAGGTCATCAGTTACAGCGTTTGACGTCAATTTACTTACTGTAAATCCAGCAACCTAAGACTTCGTACTTTTTGAGAGTTAAGCTTTCAATAAAGATTAGACTTGCCTTGATAATACGAATACGAAGACGACCAAATGGTTTAAAAATGAAAAAGAATGAAGATTCTTCTTTCAAATATCTTTTATACCAATGCATTAGCAAAGGAAAATCTAACATTATCACGAGTTTCTCTTACGTATTGCTATTAATGCTAGAAACAGTGGTCCACAGTCACTCAGTTACCTCTCAAACAGAAAACAGAAAACTTCTGACAGTAAGCAGCTAGCTTGTGGACGCTGGCAATGCTAAATGTTGTCGACCTTATAACCTTTTGACATCTGTAATCTCTTGAGAAAGCTCACTTTACAACGTGGTAGTACAAAAAATTTTGCAACGTGGTCTTGAACCCTTGTGTTACTAAGTTGTGAGGATGAAATCTCTGACGATGGCTTTAAGTGTGACGGTTGTGTGTGGGTGTTATAGCAATTATTCATAGCAACGCAGTTCGATACACAGGTTGTAAAAAAAACTCGTTGCGGCAAAATTCATAGACTTCATGACTTGAATACTGCATGTAAGCTACACTGTTTACGATCAAACTTTGAATCTGAATAGCCAATCGTTAAAGTTAAAAATTAAGGCATGGTAATAATGGGTAAAAGCATTTAATTTATTTTTTTTGGAATAGAACATGATTTTATAATTTATAATTATTTATATTGATAACATATGAGTTTTTTGAAATATTATTAATAGCTAGATACCTACTACCTATAGTTGTTATAAAATAATGTAATCGACCTATCCAACTACGATACTGTAACAATTATAACTGTACCTTTAGTGGGAGGTTCTCAAACTTTCAGATCGATCGAGACAGGTCAATCTTTGGTACTAGGAATCAATTTGGTACAAGGCAATATACCAATAAAAAACTATAGTATTATTATTTTGCAGAAAAGAAATTTGGCTGCAGCAGTGGACGTCATTTGGCTGATTATTTTGAAACGATAAGGTGAAAACACTTTACACAGCGCAGTTTTAAAAAAACATGCAAGACTATGTTTGCATAAAAATACAACTGGTGTATAAAAAACAGTTTTTATCGTGTAATCCGCTACCAGAGCTTTCGCGTCAGTAGTTTAAAGCAGTGCAGTGTGGGTTAGCATAAAATAATAAAAACACGTCTTATTTATATTTGACTACAATTTTCTATAACTAAAATAAAACACTATGATTTAAGCGACTGTGGTAAAAAAATGCTCATGCCTACAATGTATGAGCATATGCTATTACTTCAAAGTGGAAATAAACTAAATACACTGGGACGAGTTTTTCAATCACACATTTTTTCTAAAGTTTTTAACTCATTCATAAGACATTACGTAAGAATTTTATACCTACGCCATATGAATTGTAACTCAGACACACTTACAAGAACTTATACATGAATACATCATCTTGTAAATAATTAATAATCTATCTAAGCCGAAGCGTATGAGAAGATAGCCACATAGTCCACATTTTTACTATATCATTATTATTACTATCGTCTTTTGCTTTCAAGGGCCAAACACACTTAAAAGAAATGTAAGGAATGAGGTACATACTAAACTATTCCGCTCATTTTTCTGTTTCTGCACATGCTTGCGTTCTCAGAAGTAATAAATATTTCAAGAACTTTTTTGTTTGTTTTCATTTGTATTTAAGGAAAGCTTTGGAAGTTTTCCATGGCTAGTGCATGTACAATTTTGAAGTAGAAATGTATTTTAGTAACAACATTTAATATGTTACAGAAAAAAATAAAAAGCCATAAATCAAATCCCAATTGTCTCACCAGTGGCACAACCAATGAACGAATCGGAATAAATGAATAAATGTAACGACGGAAATGTTTTAATTAAAATATACATTCCTGATTTACATACATCGAAAGGATTTGCGTTGCAACTAAACGATACTTTATCTTGGGCATTAACTTGACTCATCTTCTAGGATAACTTACAGATACATTCATCAGCAGTTCGTGCATTAGGATACGCTGGTCAGGCTTGGAAATTAGTGCAGCACTGTAAATTTTAATAAAACAAAGTTTCTTACATGACGATGCCTAAAAATATAGAATTAGTGCATATCTACCTAGAAGCTTTACTTGCATTTCAAAAAGATGAATTAAAAGTTTTATTTCTGTCACTACCAGCAGTATCCCTTTTTGGCACTTGCAAATAAGCATTTTCTATTTTAAATTAAAAAGCCTAAGTGAAGTATATTTTACGATGTTCACAGACGTGGTTTAAAAGCTTCCGAGAGTATATTCATCCAGCGACGCTTAGCAAACAGAGCGGGATGGTTGAGATGTACTTTTCATCCAAATTCAAAATGTCTATAACCAGAAGGTCTAGAAAACATGTATGTGATTGACATAAGCTAACGCCAACATTGTTGTTAGCTTATGTCAATCCCATACATTATTTAATCTATTCTATGAATAGAATATAAATCTATGCCACTTGTCTAGGCCTTCAGGTATAACTAGGAGTATGAAATTCACTAAAAAGTAAAGTGGACTGAGTCTTGTACCAAGCAGAGAAAAACAGCCCGTATTCTAAGATGTTATGGTATGTAGTTTGGGAAAATCAAAGAAAAAATAAAAGTAGATCAACGTTTATTCAACAAAGGCACAAATATAATGAGGTGTTCTTATTATTTTCAAATGAGCGAAAAAACAAAACGGTCACTGATCAAACGTATAGAGCCGTACTATCCGATTTGGAGAGATGAATATCTAAGCTCATACGATTTTATCTGTTTTCTTCTGTAGAAATTTTATTACAGAATAATATACAAAACCGCATTAGAGCTTTATAGTCAAATAGTTCCTGTTAATTTAACTGTATTTTTTGTCTGCTATTTTTTATACAGAAGTGAATATTTTAATTAGCATTGATATCACTCCGTTTAGGTTACAATCCTCATCTGCGAAAAAAAAAAAATTTAAAAATGATGTTGTTACTTATTTATCGTGTTTGTAGAGGCTTAACTCAAATGTCAGATGCTTGGTATGCAGTTACAATCTGTAAGGCTACAAACTAATGTTCTCGTTTTTTTTTTTTTAAATTCGGTAAATGATTTGTGTGCGTTTTTTACTGTGTTCTTGTACAAATATTATGTCGTACATACGGCACTTTCTATATCATGGTTTTGTAAATGTATTAGTTACTAGCTTTCCGCGGTGCAGCTGCTCTGCTCCTGTCGCCAGTAGCGTGATGTTACATAGCGTCTAACCTTCCTCGAGAACAGGGCTTTCATAGGCAAAAAAATTTTTAATCCGATTAGTAGTTCCTTATATTAGCGCGTTCAAACAAACCAACAAACAGACAAACTCTTTCGCTTTATTTAATAATTATAGATTTAAGACTGCAATCATACTATAATAATCATTATTGATACCACTAACATTATAATATAATTGTGTACTACTAATGCTCGCATTAGTCGCATTGTTATAGAACACAAAGCGTCCGAATTACTAGACCAGTCGTGATGGCTATTTATAAAATAGATCTGGTAGCGACAAGGTGCTGCGAATTGAATAATTTGTCTCTAATGATTTAACCACCATTCGCTAAATCGCCCTTTTTCTTCTTATCGAGTGGTTAGTGGTCAACCTAGTGTCAGGATTTATTCAGGTCACCCGTAATTTGTTATACAGGCATCCGACTTGATCTAGCGACTGTTATCAACTTGGTAACAACCGGGACCGACTTTTACCGTGCCCTCCGAAGCACGGAGACGCTCAGATCAAATTCCACTATGCGGTCACCCATCCATGGGCCAGCCGCACTCTTAGTTGCTTAACCCGCAGATCGATTACCGATCAGTGAGTGCAACGAGCTATGAGCGCTAAATCGCTACAAGTGATTTATGCAGTGTTTGCGCTTTTAATCTTTTGCTGTATTTTTATTTATTAAAAAAAAGTATATGTTTTCAATTACTCTTAGATGTATTTTCTGTACGGTTTTAGATTTCAACATCAAAGTAATTTACAGAAGAAAATAAATTTATATTTAGCCTTTTTCATTCCGATACCTAACTAACACCCAGTTTCCGAAAGGCTGATCAATAAAAAATTAACTAATCAATTTTTAAATTTCATGTAAAGTACCTAATAGCATACTAAAAGCATCGATAATTAGTTTAATTGATCTAATTAGTTACTAGATAGATTAAATTAAACTATTCATGCATTTAGCAATCCAATTGGTACTTCACATGATATTTAACAAGAGATTAGTAAATTTTTCGTTGTTCAGCCTTTTAAAAACTGGGAGTTATTCTACGAAAGAAGAATCAACGACTTATTCCAGTTGGATACCCCGTATTTGATACCTTTTGAAATCTGTTTAATTTTATAACGTAAACACTGATCTCATTTTTTTACTTTAATCAAAAGACGTCCACTGGTAGATAGAGACCTCCCTCCAAAAATCTACACATTTACCGATTTTAAAGTACCCTCATCCATTGATTGCTCGCTTTCTTTACGACGTAATAGTTCACTTTGGGAAAGAGAGATCATTTAACTCAATACATAATTACCCGAAGTAGTAATCAAACAATTTCCTTCGTACTTTCTTCAATTTTATTATTATACTGATTTCAACGTTATCACGCAAGAATACAGTTCAATTTACTTCACAATGCTACTACAAATAATATGTTTATCATAAAACTTCATAAATGTCTACCTTTTATCGGTTTTTATTTGAAACATCAATAAATGGAACACGCATACTTTTAAGCGAATGAATATTTATTATGTCTATTGAAGTAGATTATGTACGAGACGTAACTGGATAGTAACAGCTGATTTCAAAATAACTTTCGTATTCTTACAAACAGATATACAGAAATCATTTTCAGAAAGGATATAATTTGTAAATGAATCAATACCTGTCCACAATACCTGCAACACATTTCATTTCGAAATTTAAGTAATGAAATAATAGGTTAAGCATTTTGTGATATATTTCTTCATCTGTTTCAAGTTAGGGATAATTTATATTGATCTATAACTAGCTTGCCGCGGCGCGGTTTCTCTTGCGTTTTTGCTTACTGCTCTGCTCCCGTCGCCGTAGCGTGATGTTTTATAGCCTACTAGCTGACCCGGCGAACTTCGTTCCGCCTAACAGTCGATTTATTTTTCTAAAATAAAAGATTTTTCTAAAATAAACGTAGCCTAAGTTACTCCTTATAACATCAGCTACCTGCCAATAAAAGTCCCGTCAAAATCGGTATAAACAGACAGACAGACAGACACAAAAATTGTAAAAAATATTATTTTGGTGTATGTACCGTATATATATTCATGTAGACATGTAGTAAAAAACGGTTATTTCAATATTACAAATTAGAGTGTCTGACTCTAATTTTATTATATGTAAAGACAACCTTCCAAAAGAACTGTGCTTTCATAAGCAAAAAAAAAATAAAATCCGTCTGGTAGTTCCAGAGATAAGCGCGTTCAAACAAACCAACTCTTCTGCTTTTTAAAGTAGTATAGATAAGTTATAGTTTCGGTACTACGATAGAGAAAATTATGTTTCATGAATAGCACAATATTAAAGATTTATGAGCAATAAATATTTACCTTTATTCTTTTTATATTTTTAATACGATAAATATGTCTCATTTGAAAAATAATTATCACAATTTACACAATCCTTTCTTTTTTTTAAAGAATGGAGAAACAGAGGTGGTTTATAAATCAAACATTTAATTTATATTTATTTTTACTATTAAAGTGACTAATTTCATGGAGTGTGGCATGTTTAGCTGTCACATTTTGCACGCGATTTCAAATTCAAAAGAATGTATTAATCTTGCTATTAAAAATAGTGGTCTAAGTTTATAACACCTTCTCACTCTGCTTTCGTAAGTGTAATTCACAGGTCCAAAGCAAGATTTAAACAAAGTTAGTATATGGTATCTTAAGTTGTATACTAGATTTAATGGCGAGTTATTGTTAATAAAAGTAAACCTACAATATTCGGAAAGCATTTTAAATATGTATTATGCAGCATTGTGATACGAGCATGCAAAACTACAAATAACTAAACATACATACCCTATTCAGTCTCGGATAAATTGAAGCACGATCTTCAGTATTAGTTCAATTTACGTCTGTGGTGTTTCACGCACAGCTATAAATATTTAGAGAGGCAACTCACGTATCAATAAAATAAGGGGTCAGCATGGTTTCAGCTAATGAGGTCATGTTTATTGCACACTCATTGCGTTATTTAAATCTGAAACACTCGAATTTGTAAGAATTAAATTTAGACGATTGTTTAGACACAAATGTGTAAATTTAAACTTGTCTTTTGAATGTAGCTGTTGGATACTTTTGAGTTTACGTCAATTAGTATTCATCCATTTAGACAAAATGAATGTTTGCCACATTAACTTGACATCTGATCGGATGTCTTTATTAACAAACTTTTAGGAAGATAAGTGAATAAATAATAATTTTGGTTGTGGTTACAGTATTTGCAAAGTTTACTAATAAACAATGGGTATAAACATAAGAATGTATGGTGTGGTAATGTTAGCTTTTTAGTAGTTTCCATCAGTATGCATACGATTGTGTTATCGCCAATCTTTACATAGCTTTATAAAAAATAAATACAATGTAAAGTGATAACTAAATGTGTGAATACTCTAAAATCAAAGCATGCGATCTAATTTGATAAAACTGTAAACATAACGAAAAGTGTAGAATCACACGAGTAATGCAAATGCAAACAAAGTTGTGATTCTTCGCATTACCGAAAAAGTTTACACAAAGGTTAATCCCGTCTCACTTTGTACACATATTGGCTTTTGTTTTCTAAATAGTTCGGCGCGTGCTCAAAACCCTTTTATTATTAGAATTTTCATGAAACACAATATGTGTTTCATTACGCGTTCCAAGCGAAATTTTGGAAATGTAATATTTTTGTCAAGGAATTGCTTGAAATAAAGGAATCTTATTTTTTTGGTTTTCAGATATTACCAGCTACCTACGACATGTTATTTCTTTTTTGGGTTATTAATTGTAGATAGGGTAGCTTTTTATGTACTTGTAGTGATTGCTATGCAAAATACATATTAATCAAAAAGTAAATATTTATAAAAATATTTTTGCAAAAAAAAATATTTAAGTAATTTCAGCTATCTTGTAAAATTAATCTTGAAAAAGTAAATTTTAACGTAATATCAATAAAGTTTACATAATTTTTATGAATTGGATCGATTTATGTTTTGTTCAGGTTTCAAAAAAACAAAGGAACATAATTACTAAAACTTTGGCCGGCAAAACTTCTGAAAACACCCAGAGACTTCGCCCCACAACACCGGACAGTAGTCGGACAAAATGCAATATTCATTTTCTTTCTTTGTTGTTTGTTTTTAATATGGGTAAACTCGGGTAATTGACTGATATTTGTTTACGTAAAATACTTAAGAGTGTAGATTAAGTTATAAATGTAGAAATAAAATTTATAAAATTGTTTCACTACAAATTAGGTTGCAACTGCGAAGATGGAGCCGTAGCTTCATCTTCAGTTTGCAGTTTGTTGTAGTCCGTTTAACTTTGTGAGAATCTGGTTCCTGATTTAGTATAAAATTAAATTATATTACTGATCATCAGCTTCACCTCACGGGTTTTACGATGAAAGCTTTGATTAGTCGATAATGATGATTGAATTTGGTATTAAACTGGGTATATAACTTATTATAATACTAGCGACCAGACCCCGCTTTGCACCAGTGTTAATAAAAACATGTATCAGAATACTATTTACAAATTTTTGGCTTGGTTTACTATTATCAGTACTTATATCGGTGATACACTACAAAAATCTTTGTCATAAGAAAAGTAAAATTTTACAGTGAAAACTGCATTCCAATCCATTTAACGATTCTCAAAATTGGCAATTTAAGAATCGAATAGGTAGTAAATATTTACAAAAACAATATAGCACTACAGTGTAAGTGTTTACAAAATCACCTGTACAAATAAATGGGTGAAAATATGAGCAACAATATTGTGATTGTAATTATGAGCGACGTGTTATGACGTGTATATGACAAGATAACGTAATAAAATTTAACTGAATATACTCAAGCGGTTCTTTGTAGAATAGTAGTAACATAGTATCTTGAAAAAGATTAATTTGTTTGAATCGAAAAAATTGGCTCATTTTTAACCAGTTCTTTCAACATTTTCTCAGTGAATCATGAGTTATACTGGGAGAAATTTAATCCACTGGCTACATAAATCAAGTTTTGTGGATGATAGTAAGATTTGTAGACTAGTCATATTTTTAAAGTGTTTTACGAAGGGATTTTACTGCTTTACTGTCGCGCTGTATTCACTCTCAAAGACAAACTTTCCCACCATAATTCAGTAAATTATGGACTACTCACTAGCAGAGACACAACACTATCTCGGTAGTATTTCCATGTCTGATCTATACTATTATAAAAAGCGGCTGAGTTTGTTTGAGAGATTAGCGCGTTCAAACAAACAAATAAAGAGATTTGTTTGTTTGAACGCGCTAATCTCTAGAACTACCAATCAGATTTGAAAAATTCTTTTTGCGTATTATAGCCCAGTTCTCGAGAAAGGATAAAGTCTATGTAACATCACGCTAATGGCGACGGAAGCAGAGCAGTAAGCAAAGACACGGGTGAAAACGCGCCGCGGAAAGTTAGTCTTATATAAAAGATACGATACTTTATGATACTTTTTTGCTTTATCTATGTACGCATCCACTATTTTTAGTATAAGTAAGTAATGCGATATTTAGTAGCCCGTAGAGGTTCATAAGAAATGTAACTGTGGCATATTTCATAACCAAACAGTTCTTTCTACATAGGTTTAGCACACTAATATGTTCGCTATATTAGTACCACAATATCAAGTTCAACTAGATGTAGTAAAAACATACGTTTGGTAGCAACCGCAATTCAAAGACAGATGTATTTTACGAGCGAAACATTACAAAGTTTTCTAAAAATAAACATGAAGTATCGTGCGGTATTGAAATGATTCGGTTTGAAATGGGATAAATTGCGAACAATTTTTTCGCTTTCTTTTATTTCATTTTCAATTCTACCGCTTTAAAAACCTATATGCCTTACACGCTCGCTGCTTAGTACTGAATGTAGGTTTTATATTTTTCCGCGGCTCTTTATAATTGTGAAATTCTGTCGAGAAAAACTGTGTTTACTATTCGTTGCATCTCATAGACTAAAAAGCGCCTAGCAGTAAAAATATTTTTCTATTTTGCTGTTTTATGGGAAGAACCATTGTTTCATATAAAATGATAATGTTAAGGAAGATCTGTCATTTATTGAGTCAATACATACCTATTTGTGATTGTCTAATAAGCCGCTGACATGCTGAAACAAAAGAACATGTTGAAAGTTGCAGGTGTAGAAAATACATGAATAAAAAATTAAAGAAAAATCAGTCTCACATAAAAACTAATTCTGTTTGTCTCAGTTAGTCAAACACTGTTGCTGTAATCACAACGATATGCATACCAATGTAAAACATTTCAATCATTCTCTTTGAACACGTGAGGAAAAACGAAGCATGAACTACAGACAGTTTAACAAATATCAGTCTATCAGCAACTTACCTACATTGAATTACAGTCATTTTGTAAACTTACTGTTAGAATCCCACTGCTGTGCAAAGGCCTCTCCCCATGACTTTCATACTTCTCGGTCCATAGCCAATGTTGATCATGTCCTATCCGCTGCGTCCTACTCATTCCGCCAACTTTCTTGCTAACTAACTTCCTCAAGATATGAGGTGTATATAATGTAACGACGGCATCTTATAAAACAGTATTATACCGTGTACACCTGAATGATATTAAGTTTAACAACATCTAATCGTAGTATTCTGTATTCCTACTTTAGAATAAAATCATATAAAAACGAATTTCAATTCAATTTAACGAAATGGTTTCTTGCAATTTGTTTCGCTCTTCTCGAGAACCCATGAGCTTTAATCACGACTTCGACGCTTGCAATCTGGTGGAAGGCAAAGTGGAGTGGTAATTTCAGACTTACTTGTAATTTTAGGACATAAAAATAAAATAAAAATATAATTAACGAATACAAATTTAAAAAAATTACAATTAAAATCCTGTTAATAGGTGATGTGTTGGATTTACTTCACGATTGCTTGTTTACGAAATACAATATCAGTATGTTACCGCCCCATTCCAGGGCAAAGGCTTCTACTTGTACAAAGAAAGCATGAACAGGGATCTCTACACTTACTCTGCCCAGTTACTTACCGCTGGCATATAAAGAGCTGACCACTCGTAAGGCCCTCTATTATTATACGTTAATATATATATTTTTTTATTTACATTTCCTTACAATGTTTTTCTTAGGCGTAAGTAATGTCAAAGGTAAGCTTACGTTTCCGACGTCCTCGTAAGAATGAGGACTAATATTATCATTGTATGTGACCTTGTGTAACGTTCAGCATTGAACAGTGACCTTCACATTGTTGCCTCAGGTATCTCAATAGACTGTATTTTGTTGTAATATCATTAAATAACGGTAAGGATAAACGTATCATATGGCGACCTATCTTTTCTCAGAAACAAAAATATTTAATAAGATTCGTTCTATATTCTATTCCATCTAGTTTGTGGAACTGTTTGATTGTCTATATCTTTCTCTTATAACATCACGTTATAACGCAGTAGACTTCGCACATATAACTAGTTACTATCTCATCCAGCACGATTTCTTGCGATCATTTCTTCCACACAGTTCCAAGTTCAGGCATATTTACCTGTCTTATTCATATAAGTCATATCGTTGTTCAAGTGAGAATTAAAATGATCACTAACTTTACTGTGAACTGTGGCTTGATTGAGCCTATAGTCTTATAGAAGTTCATGAGCAAAGTTAGGCTCTAATTGTCCTACTTATATGGCAATAGAACCATCATTATTGAGTTACTAGCTTCCCGCGGTGCAGTTTCACTCGCGTCTTTACTTCCTGGTCTGCTCCCGTCGCTAGTAGCGGGATGTTACATAGCATATAACCTTCCTCGCGAACTGGGCTATGATACGCAAAAAAAACTTTTTAAATCCGACTAGTAGTTCGAGAAATTAGCGCGTTCAAACAAACAAACAAGCTCTTCCACTTTATATAATAGTAGGTATAAATAACAAGAAAAATCTCGAGAGTGTATTACTAAAAAAATATTGCATCTTTACTTAAAAAGGTCTGCTATCTGTAATACAAAAATCCTAATGGGGCACACAATATAACAAGTTAAGCATATATTTTCATCTACTCTAGGGCGGCTCATTCGTACTCGGTCGTGCTTGAGATATTTCAGCGTCTGCCAGAATTATAACAAGGGTCGGTCGACGCTCTTGACCGCGTTGTTAAGTTATGAACACCTCTGTTATGTTATGGTGAATAAGTTTAAGCTCACAAATGATGACGCCACTTGTTATGTTATTTAGAGGTGTTGTAGTGGTTGTTCTAAAGCATTCTCTTTTTTTTAAAAAGAGAATGCTTAAGCTATATTTACTAGATTGTTGTGAACGCATGTGTTAGGGATGTGTAAGTTGTGTTGTAATTTACCTAATAGTGACTTTATTTCCAACTTATAAGTTTGATGTAACAAGTTGTTTTGGGATATACTCGAATCTTTTTTATTGCCATTACAAATATACACGGCATGCCAGATTTATTAGATCGTGTATAACACAAGAGACGTGTTCAGATTATCTTTGTTTATAGTGTTTTAGTGTAAAAAGTCGAAATGGCCCTGTGGATAAGGCACCCGATTCGTAAACACGAGGTAGTGGGTTCGAATCCGGGCAAGTACCAATGTGATTTTTCAAATCATATGTACTTTCTAAGTTTATCTTGGACATTTCTGACTGATGGTGAAGGAAAACATCGTGAGGAAACCTGGACCTAAAAGTCTGAAATTGCCAATCCGCCTTGAGCAAGCGTGGTGATTAATGCTCATTCCTTCTCTATATGAGAAGAGGCCTTTGCCCTGCAGTGGGACAGTAAAACAGGCTGGTATTATTATTATTATTATTATAGTGTTTTAGACGAGTATTCTCACTTTTTAAAACTACATAAAAATTCGTATTGACGATAGCCAAACCTAGACTAGAAGGCCATAAATAATATTGGTTTTTTAACGTCAACATTACATCTTTTTAACCGACTTCAAAAAAAGGAGAAGGTTCCTCAATTCGATCGTATATTTTTTTTTTTCATGTGTGTTCGCGGATAAATTCGTCGTTTATGAACCGATTTTGATGATTCTTTTTTTGTTGGAAAGAAAGATGGAGCCAAGTAAATACTAAATACTGAACCTTACTACAATAGCACATTAAGATTGATGACACCTATAGGTACCTAGTTATTGTTTTAAAACTACAATAGCAAATTATGATTGATAATACCTATAGGTACCTACCTAGTCATTGTTTCACTTGGCACCAACTTCAAAATTATAAAATATTTATTTAATTATTTCTGATTAACTAAATCAAAATACGAATTACTTTGTACTTTGTACTACTTTTTTACTTTTTAGTTTCCTTCATGTTTGAAGTCGGTTTTCTTTTTGTTAAAAAATATTTTATTAATCAAATGCTTTATCTTCTGCCAAGTAGCCGATTCCGTCGTTAATTAATTTAAATTCAATCAATGAGATATCTCTTCCTATCCTATTACGATTTTCTTTGACGAATGATCTTAATTAATTATTACGGAACTAATTTCATTTCTCTACGGCGTGTAATGAGATGAGAATACAATTTTAATATGTATTCTAGCTTGATTGAATTGTATTGTTTTCAAGTTATTTGTCTTGCAAATGCATTTTATTGATAAGTCTTAATAGCGTATTAGTCAAGTTACATGATTATTATACAAGAGGATGTAGATTTAAAAAGGGCAGGAGTCAATTAAACTTTACACATATATTTATATGTAGGTACATACTTTTGAGTTCGCTTTAAACACCATTGACTTAAGTTGAAGGAAAACATCAAAAGAAAACAAAAAAAATCAAGAAAAATCTGAAATTTTCACTCCGTCTTGAGCAAGCGTGATAATTAATGTTGATATCTTCTTTACCTATATAAGAAGAGGTCTGCAGTGGAATAATAGTGGGCTGACCATTCGATCGACTAAACGTTAGACATGTTGTCTTAAGTGTGATTCACATTCACAGCATGCGACTTAGTATAGCTTACGTTGTTCAAATTTTATTCTAAACTACTGTATCAATCTTAGCTGACTAATTAACATTGCTTGAATTAATCTAGCGTTTTTAACTATAACGTCCACTTTCTTGTAGACACATGCTGTTACTAAACTGGGTTAACCGAGGTCACTTAACAGGGGTGCGCTTTTGTTGACAAAGAAGCCTTTGAAAGGTGACGTCATTGTCCATGGCTGGTGGTTTGATGTAATGACTATTAATGGTCAAAGAAAATATTGATTTCTGTCAATATTTAATTTTGTATAATAGTCAGATGAAAACACTTTAAATGTGAGTTAAATAATATTAAAATAATTGTATGTTAGAATTGGACGACGTTGTTATCATAAAATAGGGAGGTGTGAAAAACTATAAAGGAGACCTTTGCTCATCAGTAGTACAGCGCAGGTTACCAATAAGGTTACTAAAGTCAAACAATAACGTTACGTGGTCTTAAATATTTGCGACAAATTAGTATTGTACCCAAATAACGTAACGGAATTTCAGACTTTGCCATTTAAAGACGACGTTCATAATGAAATCGACAAATAAAAGAAAGATTGCTTGTTCTAAGACGCTTCCAAGTAATTGTATCATTGACATAATAAAAGAAAAGGCTGATTACGTTAAAAGAAAATTACCATTACAATGTTTGTAAAAGCCTGGGGTACAAATGCGGAATAAGCGTTGTTAAATTAGGGGTCTGAAATACAAGTTGCCTAAAACTTATTGACTACGTGATCTTAATATTAAAAGTACTTGCTAAGTAGGTGTTTTCCGATTTCTAATTTCATCGGAGTATATTGGCAGTCTAGCGAAGCCAAACATTGTTTTACTGGTAATGAGACATATGTAACATTTATAAAGTAATTTACTAAAATGCTTAATAAATATGAATTGCCTGGTATCTCTGATTTTAGATCTAGCAGCTATTCGGAACCAGAAGATTTCAGGCATATACCCAATATGTCCATAGCACTTGTGACGATAAGGAGCCTAGGGGATGTGTAAAATTAAGGTGAATAGTAGAAAGGTCAAAAAGTACTCTAACTTAAAGCGGTGGTGATAATACTAGCCTTAACCCGCGTCTTTGCTTACTGCTCTGCTCCCGTCGCCAGTGGCGTGATGTTACATAGCCTATAACCTTCCTCGAAAACTGAGCTATCGTACACAAAAAGAATTTTTCAAATTCGATTTCTAGTTCTAGAGATTAGCTCGTTCAAACAAACAAACAAACTCCGCCGCTTTATATAATAGTATAGATAATACCAAAGTCACAGCGTCTGTTTCGCTTGATTTTGGGAAGTCTGACTGAATTCATGTCTATATAATAGTTCTACCTTCAAATTGAAACTTGGGAAATTGTTTATTGTGAATTGAAAGAAAGAAAGAAAGAAAGAAAATATATTTATTTGACACAGACAAGAAGAGACACAAGTTCTTACAAGGTCAACACAATCACAAATAAATACTTGTAATAACACAATTAAAAAGTTAAGTTAAAATTATTGTGTGTCTCACGGCTGCGCCAAATAGGCCCAGTTCAGCAGTATGCCAGACCGCTAGTGTCTGACGCTGGTTTTCCACTGGACCTATGAGGTGGTCACGGACGTAAATCATATACTTAATTATAGATTTTATTTGTATAATGTAATTAAATGAAAATATGTGTAGCAATAAATAAAATAAATAGAATTAGATTACATAGGTTTCAGAACTGATGGCAAAAATGACAAAAATTGAGTAGTAGTAATTCTACTAATAAATTGTTGGTGTAACATAACAACTTGATGATTTCAACTTTACATAAAGAGTGCTGAGTTTAAGGGACCATTAAAAATTCACTTAGCGTTTTATTTAAAACTCTTATAAGATTAGTTTCATTTTTATACAAAGAGTATTCTTACTGCTAAGTACCTATAATGCTAATTAATGTGAATAAATAATGAGTATTCATAGTATGAGAAAAAGTAATACCAACGTATTCCCGCTCAAAATTTTATTGCTGGTTATGGAGGTAACGAAACATAAAAACGGACATAGATATAAAATCTACCGACAATCTTTGGGTGTAGAAAAACAAAATACGATATCATGTTATCCAATTTTCATAATATGTTGGGTTCAGAAGATATTATGATGAGATTCCCATGTTAATTAGGTAAAATTTTCTTTAAAGTTTATTTTTAAACGTTCACCTTCCCATAACACTTTTAAGCGAGGTGTATTTTCTTTATTAGGTCCATGCCGATTAATTTAGTTTTCCGTTTTGAAACGGAGGGAATTCAATTTTTTTTGCTGGACCCAATACAGTTTAGCAGCTCCCACGACTCACAAGTTTTATAGCTTAGAGTTATGTTGTTAACTTACCTAGTAATTAATGTGTGGATAGAATTGTCCCTTAAAAAGAAACATGCGACCAACCAAAAACATAATCCTACTTTTGGGTTTTACTAGTCTGGTGCAAATATATGACGCTACGTTGTTCTAATAGTTTTCTACCTTTCGTTAATGATTTGTGTCACCTTGTAATGAGTCTGAAAACAAAAGTTTACTTAGTCTTTTGTTGTTGTTTGACGTTTTCTCAGATACGCATTGTGTAGGTGTTTATATAAAGAAAGTATCAAAGTTTTGTCGATGTATTACAAAATAAACAGAATTGTTAATAGTTATAAAACTGAAGGTCAATAATAGTCCTGATGAAGTATTACAACTTCATGACAAACCAAATTTAAAATGCACACGTACCATATACTATCTCTGTTACTTAAACGTGATTTTTTTGAAATTGAAAATTAACTAGTCTTTGAGTATCATCAATCTTCCCACTATAAAGATGTGTGATTTAGTAACACCTATATAGGTACCGATCGCATACCATTGTTAAAACCCACACCACACCTTCACAACCATTATTAATTTCTCCGTTCATCGTTTCAATAAGTCACGGTATTGTTCAGTCATTTCCTTTAGTTTGAGTTCCATCCCTCAATATGGAATTTATATGGATCTTTTGTAATGTGTTTGCGAACTAGAGTGCACAAAGTCTGAATTAGAATTTGAATTTCTGTCTATTTATTGAACAACTTGGTTTGAATTATTTGAAATTTAGACGATAAACTTATATATGAGATAGCGCAATGATAAAATATATGCTAAAATACCAATAGCTTAGTTTTGTTTTAAACTTAAGTTGTAACTTGAAAAAGCAATTAAAAGCAGTGCGTTGTTTTTGAAATATAGTCTGAACCTGAAAACCTTTATTACCAATCCTTAGTACCAAGAGGTACTAAGGTACTACAAGAACACTATGCAATAGTGTTCAAATCAAGTCACGTGCCAATGTTTACAAACTATAGTCCCATCGAGAAATTCTGAATAGGCCCGTTTTAGTAGAAGGTCTATTTTCAATGACAACAAGCAATAATATTGAGTAAGTACAAGCTTTAATCGTTTTATTTGATAGCTATAATTACTTTAGTTAATTAAATGAATGAGACTGCAACAACCTCAATTGCCTTTCCAAATTGGTATCTGGTCTTAGCTAGGTAACGACAATGTTAGCGTTAGCTTATGTCAATCAATAAATACATTGTTTAATCTATTCTATGAATAGAATATAAATTTATGCCACTGGTCTAAAAGTAGGGCCTCTTAAAAGTAGCAAATTCTATTTTGAAGTACTAAACATTAATAGAACAATAATTGTATTGCAGTGAAGTTAAAAAGTTATACGTTATAAAAATAGCAAAAATCATATCGTACTACTATAAGTAAAACTGAAACTGCCCGGAGGCCAAGTGGCAAAGATTTCTATTCTATTCTTAGAATAAATTAAAAAATGTATTTAATTGACATAAGCTAACCAAGCCAACGCTTATGTCAATCTCATACATTTTTTTATCTATTCTATGAATAGAATAGAAATCTTTGACACTTGTCTAGGGCTTCTACAGGGCTACACCGCTGAAAACTGAAATAGGTACTTTCCATTTAAAATATTACAGTTTATTTTTAAGCATGACGTAAATTATGTGGTGTTTAAAAATACTTACGAATGTACCTTAACTGTTTATGCGACATTTAAAAATATAAATATATTTTAGATATTTATACTTTAGGCGCCTATGACGGTAAAATTTTTACCGTCATAGGCGCCTATGACGGTAAAATTTTTAACCTCAAGGCTAAATAACTTTAGCCTTTTAATAATTTTCCATAGGCTATGTATCGAGTACACGGTCAGCATGTTCGCTAGTTTTTGGCGAAATGAGCTCAATTTCTGAATAGATGTATTCTATATATAATATATAATGTTTTCAATCATTATCATCTCAAACAGAAAACGCCGATCCAAGCATCCTAAAGGTGGTCAGACGACCTGATGAAGATCATAAAGATGATAGGCAACTAAAGACGGAGGACGTTAATCAATATTGCCAAAGAAATCTCAATAATAAAAGTAGCTGTGTTCTAATATCCTCAAAAGTGAAGCGTTAATTAATTTTTCTCCAGTTTGATCCATTTAATTTCCAAGTAATTTGCTTTTAGACCGAAAATAATTTAATATTTCCTGATATTCTGACACCTTTTGATTTAATGCGTGGCGTTCAAATTGTACGAAATATAATTTTGATTATGATAGAATTTATTCGGAGTTTTGTTACTAAATCGAAACTTTTTTATAAATATCTAAGTCTGTTTGTCTGATTTTGATACGTTGTCACTACCGTTCAGAGAATTTCTTCAGACAGGTTGACACGCAACAAACTTTTTCAAAGAGTTCTTTATTTTACTGCATAATGCAGTAAAATAAAGAACTCTTTACCAGTGCATGTGTTCCCATCTAACTTAGTCCTGGGTCTTTTAAGCGGGGCGTGAAAAAGCATTTTATAAAGTCCAAAGCCACCATAACAGCACCATAATGTCCACCACCTTAGGATTCCAATATCTGCTTATCATCAGGCAGAGTGGAGTCACTTTGGTAGCCAACTATGAAAAAAAAACTTAAGTCAAGCCAGAGTGGGTCGCTTGTATTCTATAATTGTTTTTTTCTACCTTTTATGACATTTAAAGTTAAGAGATTACTTCAATGATATAAGTATTACGTGACTAAATGAATTCATGAAAAATAGTGTCAATTTACTTACAACAAAGGGTTATATTATCTTCTATACAAAAGCTTTATTATAAGTACAATAATCTAAGACTGTGCAAGATTGTTCTCTAATTACAATTTAGAAAATAAATAGAATATCTTGATGAACGTCGTTAACATTTAGTGATTAATTACGATGTTATATTAATATTTTTCTGTTCGAGATGATGCTATAATAATCTTTTAGTTCGAATTAATCAAATTATGATCTGAGAAATTTAATAAAAATTATATTAACTATGTTTGATATTTCTAAAAGAATGTAAGCTGATATTGTTACAAATTATTCATATTTATTTTTATACATTCGTTTTATAAAAGCCAAGTAAATATTAACAATTCAGGGCAAATAACCAGTACTTATGAACTTATTTTCTTTATAAAGTAAGTACAACAAAAACTTTTCATTTTCACAAGCATATTATATTTATATGTTATTAAAAAACAAAAAGCCCGCCAGTCTTAAATAAAGTGAAAAGAAAAAACTCATTTTTATTCTCGTGCTGACGCTACATTGAAAATTTATATACCCTATGTCACTCCTACAATCAATACGAATCAAATGACACCTCATACGTTAAAATCCATTAAGCCATTTAGGCTGTAGAGCATGCCAAAGAAATAGACATACATACTCACATACATACATACATATATACATATATACATACGCTCGAAAAACAATATCCAATATATTGAAATTGTATATTCAATTTATTGAAATCTTTTCAAGTACCCATATTATATGGGTACTTGAAAAGATTTTTGCCCGACTGACACAGTTAAGGAGGATATTGTTAATAACCATAAAACATGATTACCTTCATAAAATACGAAAAATCATTTTACTTAAAATGTAAAAAAACAATATTGCTATTATCAATTTTTTGCAAATAATATTTCTCTCAACTCGCTAAACGATATAATTTGGCTAAACGCGTGGATTTGCAAAAGCTAAGTAATCGGTATGCAGTGTTTGATCAATAACTATTGTTTGCTCTGTCACGTGTTGTAGCGTTTCAATTAGACCATTCTTTTTTTGGGACTGACGTAATAAGTTTTTGAAATCTAGATTTTTCTACTGAGGTAAATGTTTTAGTTTAAATTATGGTGGTTTATTTTATTCATAAATAGCGAACTGCCCTGGCTTCGCAAGGTGGAAAATTTTAGCAATTCTCGGCTTGTTAGACTTTAATGTGCATGTTTTAAATAAATAAAAAGTCTATAAAATAATCTCCAAATCAGTACTTCCCAAAATAGAACTACTGCTGATCAATCCGTTATTAATATCATTTGCTTAAAAGTGAAGTAAAACATTAGATACTTTGCACAAAACTGTTTCTATTTCTACAATTTTTTTACGAAACCCATTTAAGGGATTACAAATGAATTGATCGTGGAGTTTGGGTTGGGTCTTTGTACCTACGTTTCTTTTTTAACCTTTGTACAATTATTTTGTGCGTATTGATACCGAGTGGGTGACGTTTCGGACACAAAATGTTCGGACACTTTGACCCAATCGACAAATTATTTTTTTAAAATGTTTTTACTGACGTTTCGGACACTAATAAAATATCCTGTTTGTACGGTTAGACAAAAACATCCAGCGATACCTTAATGTTGAAATCCTTTTCTTCCGCCTAATATATTTTAAAGAATGCGACATATTTTATACAGGTAAAAAAATGTAAAAAAAAACAATTGACAACTTTCAAAATTTTAAAGTGCCTAAAACAGAAAATACATTTCTTTATTGTGCCAAATACTGTGATTATTGTAGGTTAAACTGTGCCAAATACTGTGACTGTTGTAGATTACTGTAATTGTTGACCTGTATTTAGTATTTAAGTATATTGTAGTATGTAGCCTTTGCTTCAACTGATTATCTGTGATTTTTTAATTGTTAAAATTATTTTTAAGTATATCATGTATGTTTTTTTAATGTTTTATTTTTTGTGATTATGATGTTGATTTTTACATTAATGAACGTTTTAAATTAAATTTTAGTTTTATTTTTTCCAACACGTATACATATACATATAGATATATACTACTATACCTATTACAGCTTAAACGCCGCTTTAAAAAGATTTTTATGCACATTTTATTTAAACCTTTTTGTCTGGCTGTACTAAGCAGCTACTATGAATAGGCAGTGTCCGAAACGACAGAGAAAATAAAATTAAATTTAAAAGTGTCAATTCGGCCACTGTGTCCGAACATATTGTGTCCGAAACGTCAGCGACCATTGATACCGTGTTATTTCATTTGTGTTGAATAAGTATTTTTACTGCTTATGAGTAACCTACTACGTATATGTATAACTGACATGGTGACTTTATTATTCTCACACAAAGTGTACTAAAGCTTGATATAGTTCACATATTAACTTGTCGAGGTATTTAAAGTCGAGAATGTTCTTTATAAAGATAGACAGATGGTGAAAATGGAAAAGACGATATTGTCCGTAAAAAAGTTACTGTAAAGGTTCTTTTTTAACTTTACAAACTGCCTCCCTGACTGCTGAGCATTCGCTTGTAATGTAACATTCCAGATTCAAAATGTTACATATTGTGTCATACATTTGTTCACTGTATTGTTCGTTGCTTCCCTCACCAATGTGACGCTCCGATCGGTACCATTACAGTACAGGTAAATGTCCGCGGTCAGGGAGTAGCTATAGAAAATTATGGAAAGAAATAAGTTGCGGAAATGCCAAATAATTAGGTTTAGGGCAGGAAGATGATGAGCAAATAAAGCCGTTAACGAAAAAGAATAACAGACGAGGCAAGTGTGTAAACATTGACGCTATTTAATGATCATAAAATATATCAAGTATTTTCTACAACTCTTGAAATAAGATTAATTAATATTGGTTAATTATAAATGTTGTTTTTAAAGAAAACTATTTAATCGGTAATGAAGTCCAATAGTTTAGTAAAGTTGCCCTTGACTGAAAATTAAATATTTGCCCTAAATGCGTTTAAAAAAAAATGGTTTAAAAAGCTGTTCTAAACGTGTACCTACTGCTCAAAAATTATCAAGTTACTGACGAAAAAGTGGTAACGTATTAAAAATTTTAATACTATCAATGAACTTATTTTGAAGATTGAATATAGTATAGGTAATTGGCTGTTTCCCTCTCGTTGTGTATGTATACTTAATGCATTAAAACGCACAGATCACAAGCAGCTATTTGCCGTTGAAACTATTAATCAAATTAACCATGTTCATCTAGTTATTAGTGTCATTATATAAAATTGATCATGAAAGGACTGATATCTCAATAGTAATTATAGATTTTGATGATAAATGGAGGACGCAAATTTCATAAATATTTTTCAATTGAGAATCAAAGATACTAATCTTTTTATGTACGTTAGGTAAGTAAGTATTATTCAAATAAAATATGTGTATTTACAATAAGCCTTCAATAGAGTTATTAGTCAAATTTTCGCCCGAACGGGCCAAACGACTAAATCACAATATTTATATTATTTCATTGGGCGTTTCGCCCGATGGAATTTTTATTACAATTTAAACAACAAGTAGCTTCAGCAACTTAACCTGAGACTGTTTTATGTTAAAAAAATATAAAACATTTGAGATATCTTTCGCTTTCATTACACATTATGCACCGATTACCTGCTCTTGAGCCTGCATTGGCTCGGTTAATATAATAGTGCTTAGGATTCCAGATACATTTTATGTCGGTTATATTTCTTCTTTTTTTTTGTTTATTGGGTAAACAAACAAAACCCCAATATTACATGAACATACAATATTACATTAAACAGTTTAACTAATTGTGACATCCACAGATATCTTAAAATCATTGCCTTTCAGTTATAAGCTTTTTATAAGCACTAATATAAATATCATTAAAGTAAGAATTATACACGGCAAGCACTCGATGAATGGGTGCATGGTGGCCTGCTTAGTGCGGGATGTTATATTCTTATGTGATATTCTCATCTAGAAAGTGTCACTATACTAAAAATTCACAGCTTTAATCTATTCTGTGCTTTAATCGTAAATACAAATCGTTTTATCGATGTTTTTTATTCCTAAAATTATTTTATAATAATATTGACAGGCCGTATTAACCGATTGAATAGAGGTTTGTTGATTATTATGATTTAAAAACATATCTGTTATGATTTTATATATATTTGTTGATTATTGCTATAAGAACCTTTTATGTAGACTATTGTAATTAGTGTAAATATTGCTGTGAAACTCTAATAAATATTTTGTTGAAGTCCCTATATTTTTGTTGATTATTAAAATAATATTTAGTCAGTGCCACCCACAAATTGGTACAAAAATGTAAGAGATTTTCTTACATTTTTGTTTATCTCATGACAAATATAATATTTTTTTAATGTTACTGTTTGCAATTTCACTACTGAAGCCTAAGGTTTCATTATGCTTCTCCACCTCACCTTCTTTTACAAAATTCTAAATATAATTTTAAATTTAGATATTTTAATTGTAAATGACTGTGATAATTATTGCCACATTTTGTAATATCAATAATATTGTTTTTGTTTTTTGTAGATGATTATTGTCCTAACCATGTTTTGAGTAGGACATATGCAATTCCCAAGTGTTATAATGTTTAGTGTAATTTATTAAATATGACTCGGGAGTTGATTTTATTTAATATCATTATTACAACCTATACAACAAAACTACTTATTTTTTTTAACAATAATCTGTTTTGATGCTGTCGGTACATGAAAAACAATAAAAATTCCATCGGGCGAAACGCCCAATCAAATAATTTTAATATTGTAATTTAGCCGTTTGGCCCGGTCAGGCGAACAAGTGGCGGGCGAAACGACCAATAACTCCTTCAATAGTATTCAACGTATCTCTATTTAATTCTAATAGAGATGTATGAGAGATTTGATTGATTGATACATGCAAGTACATAAAAGAAAAGTTACTTTGAAACAAACCCAAATAATAAAAGATCAATTTATCAAGTGTACCAGATGTTATGAACATTGTTGTATGATATCCACTTCATGTTATATTTATTAGTTGTCATTTATATTCACAAAGTTAATGCCTCTTAAATGTAATTATGTTATTAATAGTAAGTATTTGGAAATAATGACTACATAGGACATAAGTCTACTCTCGACATTTCTGCTTTGAACAGACATGAGTCGAGTAACCTTTAGTGAAAAGAGGCATAAAGAATGATAAAACCTTTTCTAATTTATATCTTGTATTAAGTGCAACAGAGTTTAAAATTGTTCAACGACATTTTTCATTTAATATCATTACGTGCTGATGTGTCAATATATAGAGTTACTCTCCAGGAAATATAGTGGCATGTTGTTTGAATGTCACGTTATATGCGTTTATATTTACGACTTTATTACGTGTACGTCGAAAGATTATAAATCTAAATGCAGCAATCTTTATCATAACTACGTCATTAGGCTTAGTTGATTTAGTAGTGGTTTAATATAGATGAAATATTGTTTTAATATTCGAAATTATAAATAGTTATTCGTTACTGATTCTGTTACGTAATCTGGTTACAGTACAAATCATTTACTTCTTCATCATATCTGAAGAAGAGCTGACAAAGTTTGACTGCTAGAGGTAAGCCTTCTCAATTTTTGTTACCTTGGCAGATCGAGAGTCGCCTTCGTCCATTGGTTGCCTGCTATCCTTATCAGGTTGTCGGTGCAGCTTATAAGAGGCCTTTATTCGCGCGATGCGTATTTTCTTCCTCTAGTCATTTATTTTATTACTAAAAAAAAAGAGGAGGAGTTATTCTTCTTATTTCTGTATCTAGCGAGATTCTGAAATCAATGTCTGGAGTAGGTACCCTTTTATTCTCACTATTATTTTAAATAAACTATCGAAATATCTTTATACTAGCTTACCGCGGCGAGGTTTCACCCGCATCCTTGCTTACTGCTCTGCTCCTGTCGCTAGTAGCGTGATGTGACATAGCCTATAACCTCCCTCGGATTGGGCTATCATACGCAAAAAGAATGTTTTAAATCCGGCTGATTGTCCCAGATATTAGCGCGTTCAAACAAACTCTTCCACTTTAAATAATAGAATGGACCCATGGACTCATTCAAATAAAATAATGTCAATTATTCACAATTTTCTTGATTGCATGAGACAGCATATTGATGTGATTTGATTGTATCGATGACCTTATTGATAAGCTCACTATTCGATTCAAAAAGTACCGGCTGGTTAAATACTAAAACTTTCAAAGTTTAACATGTTTTCAATCTTTTAAAAATGAAAACAACTAACATATTGATGTTAAGGTGTAAATATTTAAAAAGTATAATTTAGAGAGGTGATGATAAAGAAATGACAATGATGAGAGCGGCTCACACCCGGCCAAAGTCAAAGCGAAAACTGGGTCTATATTGGCCAGCAATAATATCATAGTTAATATCATAACATGACAAGAACTACACACAACGCCGTCTAGACCCAAAGCAAGCATATTTATATTGCTTGTGTTATGGGTTCTATAATGCGGATATACATACTCAAGTACTTGTTTCTTGTAAATACGTATAATACATAGAAACACCCAGACCAATCCAAAAAGACATGGTCATGCACACAAATATTTGCACTGAGCGGGAATCGAACCCGCGACCTTTGCGTGGCAGTCCATATACAGTACCACCGAACCACAGAAGTCGTCATAAGCAGTGGACGTTTTTTAGCTTTGATGATAATGATAGGTGGATTATTAACTTATATCCATTTTCATTTTCTACAACATCTACTTTTAACAATAAGCGCAAATAAAATTATTTTTTTTTTTTTTTTTACATTATAGCCTACCAAAGTGACTCCACCCCGCCTGATGGTAAGCAGTCAGTGGAATCCAGAAGTGGCGGCCACCATACCAAAATCCATCGTTTTAAACTGCTGGTATGATGGGCTCCACTATGGCGGCAGGGAATGGAGTTAGGGGAAGGGAGTGAGGAGAGGAAAGAGGAAAGGGGGGAAATTGGGCCTCCGGGACTCTCACTTACCGAACGAAACGCAGTAGTACGAATACTACTACTCTTACGTCGATCTTCTATGAGAGGGTAGTACTTCCCCGGACGATCCGGCCCATTCATGCTGAAACCAGCTTCAAATAAAACATATGTATCGATAAATTTAGATTTCAAGTGGTGTAGGTACTAAAAATTGCCGAATTCATGGTTTATTTTGCAACATGCGCATTTGATGCGCATTGGTATATTATATATTTTAACACTAGTAGTTTGGTTGGATCTTTGGTTAAGTTTACTAAAAATATTTACTTTGCTTTTTACAGAAGCCAAAACAGCACCGAAATAGAAAGCAAACAAGAACTAGTCGTAATAAACCGTTCACTTAATCGATGTCAAAAAAAGGTTATGGTTGAATGTAACAGTTATTTAAGTCTGTGTTGCTATTAAAAGTTTCTGCAAAGATTAAACGATATAACTATCGTTGTATTTACTCGATTTTTTCGTTATACTATCTCGGTACGATCTTGTCTAGCACGGTTCGTTTCCACGTACGTGCTGGCTCTGGAACGAACTACCATTGCTGCGGTATTATTAACAAGGTTTAAAGAGAGCGTTAATATCACCGTAGGCAGCGACTTTGAATAGTCCTTGGCATTTCAAAGTGTATGAGCGACAGTTACCACTTATCATCAGGTGGGCAGTTGCTTTTTCTGCCAATACAGGCAATAAAAAAATCAATAATATCTAAAAGAAGTGAATAGGCCGAATATCTCTCTTGAAATTACACTGGAAATTCCTTTTGAAAATGTACTCCGAAAACATAAACAACATTTGCCAGAGTTAAACTAAACACACGTCTCGTAATTGTAAATGGACGTTGATTTTAAAATACACAAAGTAAATAAATGCTTAGTCAATGTGATTTATTACCAGAATACCGAACGAAACGTGTAGTGACTATAAACTTCGTTTCTTAAATAACTATTTGGATATATAACTCTGCTATTTACTAGTATCTTTTCTAAATTTGTGTTGTTGTACTTCAGCAATTTTTTAAGATGTAGGTACGGAGTTGACACACCTCATTCTACGTTTACCGTTTTGATTAACTTCCCTAATGTGATGACTGATTAACATTGATGCAGTAACTGGCACCTGTACCACTGAATTCCGTGACTGGATCAGCACTGTATCAGAAAGAAATAAAGAAAGAATAGACATTTATTTGATACCACCTTTCCGCGACGCGGTTTTTGTTCCCGTCGCCAGTAGCGTGATGTTACATAGCCTATAACCTTCCTTGAGAACTGGGCTATCATACGCAAAGAACGATACGAAGTTTTCAAATCCGCCTGGTAGTTCCAGAGATTAGTGCGTTTAAACAAACAAACAAGCACTCTTCCGCTTTATATAATAGTATAGATAAGACACAGACAATACAGAAGACATTTATGTTATTAATGTAAACGTTTTCGATCCAGTGATACTGACGCCAGCTACTGGAACAATGTAAATCAGTCTTAACTCTTCGCGTAATGACTGTATGGTATTTATTTTATTTACATATCTATAATCAAAAACAAATTTTATCACACCCATTTTCAGGAATTTCAAAACAGAATTTGAAATTGTAGCATCCAGCTTTGATACTTATTTGTTTTGCACTGTAATGTAATACATACAAATAATCACTAGTACCAGGCAAAATTGTAACAAAAGAAAGTATTAAGTAGGAAACGTACCAAATTCATTAGACGGGTACTGAAAACCAGATTGCTATACAAAATCGAACTGATCAACTCACATTAAATACGAAAAAAGCAGCAAAGGAATCACAAAGATGAATGAACCCTGTCAGATATAAACCTGTTACAGAAAAAGATAGTTATTATATTTATATGATATGATGATTTTTATGATACTACACGTCCGCCCTCGCTTCACTCTGGTGTCAAAATTTTCTTTGGGCCTCACAATGAACGCCTACAGAAAATTTCATTGCAATATTGTCGTATTGCATCATTCATTTTTAGAAAGGCGCTTAAAATATTGAAATTATGAAATGCCTATGTTATCTGCTTTATTTATTAATTTTTAATGGTGAACGGTAGTAGATCTACGCTGATTTCAGCATGAATGGGCCGGATCGTCCGGGAAAGTACTACCCTCTCATAGAAGATCGACTTAAGAGTAGTAGTATCCGTACTATTGCGTTTCGTTCGGTGAGTGAGAGCGCCGGAGGCCCGATTTCCCCCTTTCCTCTTTCCTCACCTCTCTCATTCCCTTCCCCTAACACCATTCCCAGCCGCCATAGTGGAGGCCACCATACCAGCAGTTTAAGACGATGGCTTTTGGTATAGTGGCCGCCACTTCTGGATTCCACTGACTGCTTACTATCAGGCGGGGTGGAGTCACTTTGGTAGGCTATAATATAAAAAAAAAAAAAAAAAAAATTTAAAATCGGTACGTAAAGTAGATATTTAGTTAAATCGTTGCAAACAAACAAACAAAAATACAAAATATCAAATCTTTTGTTCTTTTAATTATTAACTTCAGAAACTATATGACTATCACTGTTTACTCTATTTAAGTACTTAAATAATTCTATGTAATTAGTCCGAATAAGTGATGAAGCACTCGTTCAGTGAGGGCGCGGGCCTGACCTACATCCGGATCAAAACCCGACCGCTGATGAATTGCTCACAACTACTTATGTTACATGATAATGAGATTCTGCAAACTGAAACTCGGATAACTACTGACATTTGTGTATATTATTTACTGTATTTGTCAAAGAAAATACCTCACCTCATTATTGCTATTTGAATTATCACCAATGGGTCATAGCAGTGGGTCCACGAGGAATGACACGAATTTTGTTATTACTATAACTCTTTTTACAACCCTCTTTTATATGAACTTTAACGATGCTACGTCTTACACTCCTATATCCACACAAGGTACTCAAAAAGGGATACAAAGTTTTTCGTCACGTATTAGTTATATAGATCTCGTGGGATTACTTTAATTAACCTCATTAGACAAAGAGAGACTTTACCTGTAAATTACACTTATTTTGATGTACTTTAGGGATTTCTCCAAAGAATAAGCCTTAGAACATATCGGTGGTTATCACGCGATCTTTACTCAAGAAAAGTAGAATTAAATCGGGCGATACATCTTGGGTAAACGTTTTTCGGAATAAAGTGGCACTTTTAGAACATTTTGCTTTCAAATTTTACACATAAAGACGATTGCCTATACACTAAATTTAGTCTTTATTATAGTCGTAATGACCAAGTAGTTACGGCTCCGTTTTTACGAGTTTAAACGTTTGAAACCTAATAAGAGCTTTTTAGAGTCGAGTATACTTCTATGTTTACTTTAAACATCACTGTCATACGGTGAAGACAAGAAAAATCTTCGCTTTGATCAAGGGTGGGTGTTATTTTCTAAGAAAAATTAGTTAATTTTGTAATATTTACATTATTCCGATGTATATTCTAGCTATATATACTTACAGTATAGTACTTTCGCTTATTTCCAAAATATAATTTCTCCTTAGATATGTGTGACATGCACTGGAAAAGATAAGGTGATTTATTCGGAGTATTTACAGACAGAGCTCGGTCAATTTGTTAACCGACTTTAAATGCCGAAGACAATCGAGGGAACTTGACAACGATTTACAGCAATTATTTGATGTTTGGGCTTAATTCATTTGTAATGATGAGAACTTTGCACCCATATGGGTTTTAATTGCCATTACAGGTGACCATAGACAGTCGAGGAAATTCCTCAACAGCAGTCATTTCGGGCTTATCTCATAAGGTTCAATATTCCAACATGTTTAGTTTGTACAAAAATAATACCTCAGCAAGATTTAGGTCTACCCATCACTGAAATTCGTAAAATAAAACAATTTTAAACAAAAAAAATTGACTTCAAACGGGAAGACAACTATAAAGTTAAAACTAAGTTCACTTAGCAGAAAGTAATTCGTATTTTGATTTAGTTAATCAGAAATGATTAAATAAGTGTTTTATAATTTTGAAGTTGGTGCCAAGCAAATACTATAAGAACCTTACTACAATAGCAAATTAGGATTGATAATACTTATAAGTACCTAGTTATTGTTTCACTTGGCCCCAACTTAAACAAAAAAAAATCAACTAAATATCTTAAATAGTTTAGACACAGGACAACTCTTTTAATTTCTTTAATTCTTAACACTGTAAGTTCGTCAAACGGTCACTTAAGTCAAAATCTACTTCGAAGGATAAACGTTGCCGCTCTTTACAGGTCAGTAAACTTGTCATAATAAATGGTGTATTACTTTGTTACTACTAATATTATTTATTTTGTTAGAAAATTATAAATTTTTGTTTTTCGTTAAATCATTTTTGTGATTAATTTGAAATCATTATGCGGACTAGTAACAACTGCCTTTTCATTTAATATCAAACCGTCGTATACACTTTGTATACCAAATTTAGCTGTAAGAATTCAGGCATAAGAATACTTTTGCATTGACAAAATAAATGTACCTGGACCATCAATGAATGAGAGTGGCTCAAGACAGGTTAACGTGCAAAAACTTTGGCCGCCTATGTCCAGCAGTGGACGTCTGTCGACTTAAATGATAATGATGATGATGGTAATGACTCATACCCTGTGAAATTGTATTTTATTTAATAGGCAAGGCCTTCCTTTTTGCACAGAGCGGATAAAAATGATCAACATTGGCTATGAACCGACAAGTATGGGAGTCACGGAAAGTGTCCTTTGCCCAGCTGTGTAATGGCATAGACTAGAAGTAACTGTAAGGCTTTGCATTCAGTGAAGTAGACTATAGTTTGTTGAAGATAATGACGTTTTTTTAAATTACATACCCCGTCACAAAGGCCAGGTCCAGTATATTTTTATCGACAATTACACGTCACAATAAGGTTGTAATAAACTTTGCTACGCTTACAAGTGTATAATTAGAAACATGACCTTGGTAAACGCTTATCTAAAACAATCCTTATTCAGAGGACAATAAGGTATTGTAAAATACATTGTTTTTAAGTATTTTATTTTTAGAAAAGTTTATTTTAGTTTTTATGTTAAGAATTGTTGACACATTAGAAAAGCTCTGAAAGCTAGAAATAAATTAATAAAAACAATATGAGGAGAGCTATTAGTGAACCGTCTAAATGCATTAAAACCAAAGTGCTTTCGTGACACAAGCAATAAAGAGAATATTATAAGGCCACCACTGTTGTAATGACTGCAGTCTGTCCGTTAATTTCGGATCATCGATGATTCAGAATCGAGCTGGTTTTTCAGGGTTCGGGCTCAGAAATGAGAGCAATGAATGAAGTTCCACATCCTATACGAAGGACAGAGACGTGAACGTACTTTCAGAGGGGGTGAATCTGACTTTCAGGTGGTGCATCTAAACAAATTCGGATAGAAAAACTAACTTTTTTTTTGACAGGGTTCACCCCTTGCACCATGATGCCGTAAGCGTCAGAATCCCTGGACCAATAGCGATATTTAATATTTAAAAAATATTCAAATTTACTACCTTTTTAACTTTAAATATTGGTTACCTCGATTGACACCGAAAAAACGCACAAAGAAAAAGGTCAGACATTCTGACATCAGGATGTCTGGACCACTTCTTGTTTTCATAGTTCGAGACATGGACAGACAGCTCATATATACATTATGTTCTAACATAATATGAATTATGCGACAGTCGAAATGGCCCTGTGGATAAGGCACCCGATTTGTAAACACGAGGTAGTGGGTTCGAATCCGGGCAAGTACCAATGTGATTTTTCAAATCATATGTACTTTCTAAGTTTATCTTGGACATTTCTGACTGATGGTGAAGGAAAACATCGTGAGGAAACCTGGACTTAAAAGTCTGAAATTGCCAATCCGCCTTGAGAAAGCGTGGTGATTAATGCTCATTCTTTCTCTATGAGAAGAGGCCTTTGCCCTGCAGTGGGACAGTAAACAGGCTGGTATTATTTATTATTTATTTATATGAATTAATTTTCTAAAGAAAATTCTACTCGTCCATCTTGATACTACATAATCGAACATTTATCATGTTCTCAATGGACGATATTTGATTGATATGCAGGAAAACGACGTTGGAGACAACGCGCGGATCTATTTGGTGCGTTAAGTATATATTAATCGTCTCGGTGTCAGAATAGCCACTGTCATTGACGATCACTCAAGAGGAGAGCAATCTATAATTTTAGGATTCATGTTAAATTAAAAGCAAATTACACAAACAACAAACAACCGCAGCAAAGTCTAAGTCTAAATATAACTATATACTTAGAGATTAATAACACCTTTTGAAACCACTTCCTGATTTTCATGAAATTTCAAGTGAAATGATTTCGTTCTTAACTTCGAGAGTGTAATAACACGGTACATTTCACTGGAAGTGATTAATCCTTATTTAAAGCGTTAATAAAAAGCATTTATTCGTAAGTCAAAGTAGCTCTTTTGCCTCAGAAAATATGATTGAAAGTTGCTCGCTGTAAGTAAATTGATGAGTAAGCGTTTCGTGTTACATTGATCACGTGTATCCAGTATCGGATCCTTATGATAAAATATTGGTTAATTATGATCGTTAAGCGTGGCAAGGAGGTTAATAGTATATGATGAATATTTGTGTTGAACAGATGTAGAGAGACGTAGATGTCTCGTCTGTAGAAAAGTTACAGTCGGAAAAGCCGTGTGGAATTCCTTTTGGCTTATGAAAACTTGAAGAGCAAGCTATAAAGAGTACATGTACAGTACATATACAATGCAAAACTGAAATCTAAGTACCCAATTACTTAGAAAATTATATTTTTAATAAGTCTTATAGATTTTTACACCAGTCTTAGAGAGGTAACTTATTCGATAAGTATGTGTAAAGTTAATATTCATCATCAACCTAACAGACCGGGTTTCCAATAAACATTTCTGATGTAATGTTCTACCTGTGTAGAAGTTTACTAGGGTATAATACCTATTGTAGAATTACTACCCACAGAAAATACAGCATTCTTCTCTCGATCCAAAATGACGTAGATACTTTTATTTGAACTTTACTTAAAAAATTGATCTGTAGAATATTAAATAAGGAATCCTTCGTTTGACCTTTAAACTAAGGTTCATTAATAGGTTAAACTAAAGATACCTTGACTTTATACTTTAGTCCGTCTATGAAAGCGAAAGTTAATACTTTCGCTTTCATAGACGGACTAAAAAACACACATGGCTACAATAAAAAATATAATTTACCGTAACTACTTAATTAAAATACTAAAAATACATAAAAGTTATCGTCCAATTGCATTAACATATTCAAATTACTAGTATTTTGCTGTAAAAGGTGTAATTCAACAGAGATTATTCCAAAAATATCTTGTGGTTTCTAATCTAGAACCGCTTCTAACTCTTCCCATGTCAATGACTGATTATTTATTTATTTATTATTTTATTATCAGATAATGAACAGTAGCGTTTATCATCATCAGATCAGCCAAAAGACTTCCACTGCTGGATTTAGACCTTCCCCAATTTTCACCACAGTGACCCTCATGTATCGGTTGCCCGCCACCCATTTAAGGTCGTCGGTCCACCTTATGAGGGGTCTGCCCACGCTCCCGGTTCGTGGTCGCCACTCTAGAACCTTTCTGCCCCAAGGGCCGTCAGTTCTGCGAACTATGTGTCCTACCTACTGCCACTTCAGAGAGCGTTACTTACATACTCTATAATAGCTTGCTACTGACACCTTATCATATAAATGAAGTTATTCCCTGAGTACCCTGATCTCCGAGGCCCCAGTCCAGGAGAACCCCGAATACGATAAATATTATTACATTTGTCAATTTTTTATATGTCATTATTTTTAACTTGTACTGTCGACATAAAAAGTGCTTAATATTGTACTACTGACAACGCTTATGTCTAGCACGTCGTCAGGCTCATAGATCGATAATTTCGGAAGGATCCCACCCTTGCGCGTTTGTAATTCAATATCAGTATTGTTTTATCGTAATTGGGATCGACGGCTGAGATACTATTATTGCCCGTAACAAAAGCAAAAATTACGTGCGAAACAAATAACGAGTGATTTTATCAACAAATCTTTATTTAGAACTGTATTTCTAAATGAATAGCATTTATTTTACCTAAACAGTTAACATTGAATCATTTGTTATTATTGTGTAGAATATTGAAATATGTAATTATTTATTTTTATCGCCTATTATTACTCGTACAAAATTGATTTCTAACAAGAAACAAAGAAATAAGTCGGCCTTATTTGAGATATTTCAGTGTAGTTATCAAGAAAGTTATTTACATAATTATATTTGACTGACGTTGTCTAGACAGTTTTGAAAAAACTTGAATACATGTAGGAATTCGATATGAAAAGGTGCTGAGTAGGCTCTTTTGTTTTACTGTTTAATGATTTAAAAATGCTAATAATGATAGCTAATTGAGACAATATTTTAATTAGTATGCAATTAAATTTTAATGGCATTATTGCTAAGTCAATTTAATTATGATTTTAAAGACAATTTGGCACTTATTGAAAACGGAACACAAAATAAAACCGTTATACAAATAAATACATCTCAATGAATTTTAAGTTGATTTTATTGTGCTTTTGACGTAGTATTCACTGACCTCTCAATTGTGAAAATTTAAGTGTCACCTATTGTGAGAATTATTTAAAAGCCACACAATTATTTTTCGCTTAACGTATAGTTTTAATTTTACATTAAAATTAATTTATACTTTTAAATTAATCCAATAATCTGTTTCATTTATCAGAGCTAGTATTGATGCTGCATATCCATTGTTCATGCGGTTGTGGCAGTAATAGCTCTAAATCTTGCTCTTAATACAGTTATTTCCTCAACAAACTTATTTTACGAAATAAAAAATATTACTAGTTTAAATTATATAATAGAACACCATACAAATTAGCGATCAAGCAACTTAGACCGAATCAGGAATGATTGCGTATGTCAACTTGTAGACACGATAGACACGATAGACACGATAAAAAATCTAGGATTAGCGATACAGAGGTTGCCCAAAAGGTTAGAAAAAAAAACATCGACTAAATGAGGTTTTTGTTTTATTTATATTTTCTGTCGACGACGGTGTAAGTCTAAGAAATGTTTTGATGAGTTTAAGTACAATTAGGATAGAGTTGACTCTTTAATACGATTTAAACGGTTTGTTTTGTTAAAAGGGGACTGAGTCAAATTTCGCGATAACACTAACTAAAGAATGACACAAATAGCTGTAGTAAAAATCGTTGATCAAATTTCAATAATTGATATCATTAGTTCAAGTGCATACTATGTCATGGTATACTACGACCAATTTGATCGGCCATGAGCCGTCGTCGTCTATCGATTGCCCATCACCTTACATTATACCTAGCTTTACGTCGGTCCAGACCAAGGCCTTTGACCAGTGAGTGTTGCCAGTAATGAGTAATAACACATGAAGAAGATACGTAGTCACTAACTATGAATCTTTGAGAACGCTTTAATTAAAATTGAATAATAAATATCTCAATGCAACCGATAGATAAGGGCGGCTCACAACCGACCCAGGACAAATATTGGGAAAAGTCTATGTGCAACAGTGGACGTCTGTCAGCTGATATTGATGTTGAATCTCAGAGCTCATTATAAATATCTTTTACGTTATTAACTGTGCGTCCTAACTTTTCTCATTAAGATTTGCTGTATCATAAAGCTGTCACTTTCTGTCAAGCTTAGAAAATTACAGCTAAGGATAACTTGGGGTTCCAGAAAATTAATTATCATCTCACTCGCGACTCTTTAAATTTATCTTCTGTAGATAGACAATATAGTTGTTAATTTGTGCAACTTAAGAGCCTTTACGCGCCTTGAGTGACAACCTCGCAATTTATTCTCGTATTTTGTGGTTTTAAGATTTTATCATTTAATTTTAACTGTATTTAAAAAATATGTTCTGCTTACATGCTAGAATTAGGTGAAAGCTGTATAAAAAGTAAAAAACATTGCGTTTATATATGCAATTAATACATTTGAATTTTATTTTCATAGTAAAATAACTGTGAGCTTGCATTATGGTTACTTACTTTTTATAAAGTTTTTACCTAATTCGAGCATGTAAGAAAAACATATTTTCAAAATACAGCTAAGATTAAATAATAAAATTTACAACCACGAAATATGACACTCAATTGAGACGTTTCCACTCATGATAGGTAAAGATCCTTAAATAACATTTAGTATTTTAGAGATTTCATTTTCAGATTGTCTATTTACTATAACAGTGGTTTAAATAACTGTTTTATTATTATCATTACATTTATAATTATATCTTTATTATGTGTTTAACTATACACTATTTTAGTTATAATTAACAGACAGTCCTTAATGCTTTATTGTCGTTACAGTAACGTCAAAGCCTTTGTAAATTACCCACGACCTTATAATGGATCGATCACCTATCATCTATTAAAACTCAACGTTCCCCTGTGCCTTTCTCTAACGATTATACAGATATACTATACAGGAGGACAATAACATAGCAAATAAAAACTTTATTATTTAAAATAATTCTAAATACTATTCAAAATAATTAGCCGTATGATTGTGGTGGTTGGTTCATGCATATTTTATTCACTCGCTTACGAAGAGCTCTTAAATATCTTTATCAAAGCGTATAAAAAAGTAACTAACATTTACAATCAGCACTGGCTAGGGAGAATTTTATTCAACTACGTCAAGATTCTTTTATTTATTTTTTGCTTATTATAAAACTACCACTTACTTATGAAGATCTAAAACAAATATTATTCATTGTTAGCTATTGAAAGAATGTTTTAAATTTAAAATTATTTGCATTTTGGTTTAGTTTGCGTTCGAAATATTTTTCGCAAAAGAGTATTTAAGTATTTAATTTTAAACTGTGTTTGTTTTGAAATGTGTAGTAGGTATAAAAGTTTAAAATGTATACTTTTGATGATATACAATAATATTATTTAAATATAGCATTAAAATGATCTGTTATAAAATGTAAATGCTGTGCAATTGTTATGTTTTTAACAAATTGTCAGTAAATGCTACATTAATAATTTTATTGTTTCTTAGAACTAAATTCTTTTTAAAATAAACCAATATCTAACTGGCTTTGTAAGAAATTTGCAATCAAATCGCAAAAATGGCTCAGCACACAAAATACCAAAAATAACATTAAAAAAATATATATATTTTATCGGACTGAGTGATCTGTAATCTACGATGAAAGACACCTGTAATAGTAACGAGCTAGCTTTTACACCACAATAATTCATTTTCCTGAAGGAAATGAATCCGCCAGTCTCTCATTTCCCTTTTACTAAATTACCTCAAAAATGTGCGGAGTATTCTCAATTTCACGAAATTTTTATCTCACTTAATTTATATTTTATGATTAAAATTTACATTGGACACTAGCAATAAACACTGTATAAAGATGGTTGGCCATTTACATTTTGATAGTAAATTAAATGCCATCAAAAACAACTTGTAAAAAACACCAAGTCTCGCAACTCTGTTCTTCTACCGGCAAAAGTTGTGAGATCCATGTAATACCAAGTCAGTTAATTTATTTAGCCCCTACTTAAGAGACCTTCTGTCTTTAGTCATTACCTACGTAATTAGTTAACCTAACAACACCTTAAAATGACTATATCAATATTAAAAATCTTTGAGTTTTAAATAAATGGATTGACTTGACTTGTAATAGACCCCACGCGACGAGTCGCGGGTTAAGGACGTTAGGAAATCTTTATAAACGTGACTTGATAAGAAATAAATAAGGTATAATTTATGGAAAGTTGCTGATCCGAGACAGACAGATTGACTTTATCTCTCTTGCTTTGTTTAAACGAAATGTGTGTTAGAGCCGTTTATTTTAATGAAACATCGTTTGAAGTGAATATTGCTTAAGTTTCTACCCTTTATAGAGTGGAATATGTATTATAAATGTTCAGAACTCACGCCAAAATGATATTAGTTTATGTCTTTTAATATTTACGATTTACGACAATTTTATAAGATTACCAAATATCTATTTATGTGGTTTTGTAACTCAAAGATTTAGGCTGAACATATTGTACTACATGTATGACTGGCCTGTTGGTCTAGTGGTTAGTGACCCTGACTGCTAAGCCGGAGGTCGTGGGTTCGATTCCCACCCAGGACAAACCTTTGTGTGATGAGCATGATTGTTTGTTCTGTGTCTGGGTGTAATTTATCTATAATATGTATGTATTTACAAAAAAAAAATGTTTATACGTAGTATATTACTTGTTTAGTACCCATAACACAAGCAAATATAATTGCTTAAATTGGGACTAGATGGCGCTGTGTAAATGTGGTAGAATATTATTATTATTATTTCCTTTATTTAAATCAATTCTCAAAATCACATTTTTAAATATAAGTAGGTACATATATAAAAAAAACACATACATTTAAAAATATAAAAATTGGAGATAGGAACCTCCTCACAATACGGGCCGTGTCAAGCAACACCGCCTTCTGTATCTGGCCCTTAACCCAACCAGCTAACGCGAGCCTCTTAAGATGTTGATCGAGGCTCTTAGCAATAAGTCCATTTACTGTAACCACTATCGGAACAATGATCGCCGCATCCACATCCCACATGTCAACAACCTCGTGAGCTAAATCCAAATACTTGATCTGTTTGTCTTTTTCAGCTTTCACGAGATTATCATCATGAGGGATGGTGACGGCGATAATCATTACAAGGCGCTCTAATCGATCTATCACCACTATGTCAGGCTTATTAGCAACAACAGTCCTGTCAGTGATGATAGATCGATCCCAGTACAATGTCGCACGACCATTCTCGAGAACCGGCTCAGGATTGTACCTGTAGTAAGGCACTTCGGCGTCCACAAGTTTGTACCGCAGAGCAAGTTGCTGTGGGATGATCCTGGCCACTTGGTTATGTCTGTGCAAGTACTCTCCGTTAGCAAGACGCGAACAGCCGGAAACGATATGCCTGAGAGACTCACCTGGGCGATGACATGCACGACATATGTCGATAGTGCCGTCTCTCAAGATATATTTCCGGTAGTTGTTCGTCTTGATAACTTCATCAGCAATTGCACAAACAAACCCTTCGGTTTCTCTGAAAAGATCACCGAAGCGTAGCCAGGCCACGGAAGCAGTTCAGTCCACATCTGGACCGTGTAAAGCTCGGTAGAACCTGCCGTGGAGCTCCTTGCTCTGCCATACCACCCGGCGGTCGTCGACGCCAAGCACTACAGGCTTGTGCCAGTTCTGCTTAGCCAAGGCAAGCGGGGTCAGTCCATTGTCCACTGCGACAACATCACGATGCAGAGCCCCGTTCGCTTTAAGAAAATAATCTCTAAGGTTGCATATCTCGCGATTATGAAGGGTTTTGGCATTTAAAAGACCGCGACCACCACACTTTCGCGGGATATACAACCTCATGACAGACGAACGTGGGTGATGCATTCGGTATGAAGTCAACAATGTACGGACTCTCCTGTCCAGGGCATCTAACTCAGTCTGAGTCCACCTAAGTATGCCGAAAGAGTACATAAGGAGTGGCATGACCCAACCATTACAGGCCCGTATTTTGTTGCCGCCAGATAATAAACTATTTAGTACTTTTTTAAGGCGGCCTATAAAACGTTCCTGTAATGATTGTTTCATTGCCTCTTCCTTTATACCTAAAGCTTGCGACATACCTAGGTACTTATAGGTGTCAGTAACTAGAAGCGATCTAAGCTTAATAAAATCAGAGAGTTATTATTATTATTATTATCTCTACTTTGACCAATCTTGAGTCAGTCATTTTCAGGATAATTATGGTAGATAGTCTTTACCCAGTACATTCTTATTTCAGATTAAAGGCAGAGGGCCTTTATAGACCGTTAAGGCCTGAGATATGAAATATGCTCAGGACGGATTGGCGATTTTAGACTTTGTAAAATTAGTGTAAAAATGTTTTGTCACATTTTGCGATTTTATGTTGTAGGTATAACATACGACATAAAAGCAAAACAGTTACTGCATTCTAGTATGTATTGTGGGAATTGAAACAATAAAATAGTTATGTCACGTTCAAATGTGGATTGGTTTATATATTGCAATATTGCTAGCTGAAATAACGACTAAGCCATTTCCTTTATTGTAGCTGTATTAGCCGAAGCAGGTATTTAATTTACGATGTTGCTGTTCACGACTTAGTTGAACAGATTGCGCTTTGTTGAGAAATTAGTACTAGAGTTATTTGAGAAATTGGTAGTTCATGAAAATTCTAATTAACTTTAAATTTACTTAGATGTTATTCTGAATTGACAATGATGAACAAAAAGTTAAATTGCAACTGTTTCTCGGTGGCAGACTTATTGCAAAATTTGGGGAGCCAATACAAGGGATCAAAAAAAGAGTTTTAATGGACATTTTGACGTGTTGATTCCTGTTACTCAACAGGACAACTGATTTACCGAATGTTGATGCAATAACTAGTGAGACAACTTTGAGCCCCTGCATGGCTGTGTTGCCACAAGTTGTTCCCGAATCAGTAGATTAAGAGACTTGCCATAGACAGAGATTATACTGATTGTTACTGACACAATTTACGATTGTCGTAAGATCAAGATGGCAATTTTCTCAAACAGGCGCACATCTACATTTTCACGTAAACATAGTCTCGAGCGACAGCTAGTATTATCTATGAACATGAGTATTTACACCGAATCTGCGCTAAGAGTTTGTTATTAGAACGTGTGCAAAGTTTGTCGCGACTCAGTTATCTATAAAAAAAATATTACAAGATGGTCAAACAAGTAGCAAGTCTTCACTCAATACGATTTTATGTTGTCATAGGTTCTTATGTATGTATTTTGGATATATGAGTTTTGTGCAAAGAACGAAAGGTTTGATTGAATACAGCATTGTTTGTGGTTCTATCTACACAAAGTTTATTTTTGTTTGTCCTACCAAGTTTGTTTGGAAATTAAGTGACGCGTGCGTTAAGAACCAACTTAAAATGGCGTACCTACTTCACCTTTGGGTCTTTGTTTCTTTTGATCATAGGTTTTTTTTATTTTCATATTCGGGACTCTGATTTCTTGAAGGTTTGTTTGATATATTTCAATGGAGACTTTATAATACATACATTTTTTAACGGATACAAATTATTATGTATATGGCATGGTACTAATATTTACAGGTTACATTAAATGTCGTCTGTGAAATTAATCCATAATCTTTTTCGATTTAACCGCATGCATTCTACGACAAAGAGACACATATATTGCATGACTTGGCGGTAATGTAATCATGCCATAATGATATTTTATTTTCTTAATTTATAATATTTTTAATGGGCATTTTGTTCTCAGAATGAGACGCCACTAGTGTCGCTATTGCTGAGATCTGTAGCATATTTTGCCAGTAAAGCTGATCCCCATCAAGAGATATCTCTATCACCACTCTTAAGTGTGAATTAGTTATTTCATTTAAATACGCTCAATGTTAATTCACTGGATTTTCGAATTCGGATTGGATAACTTTCTATTGGACTTTAGTAACTTTTGAGTCTGAGGGTTTTGGAGTTCGTATATTGATTGTAAATAGGGGTTGCTAACATAACACAAACAAATTATTGAACATTTACTAAACCTCCTTTAGATAGCTTAACTAGTATCTAGTAAAGTTAAGGATAAATATTGGTTTTAAGGTGGTATCGATAATGTGTTAATTTTAGCTTATATCAACCATAGGCTTCCGTAGCACACGTGTATCTTGTGGTACATTTTTACTTGAATATATTTTCTGGTTCATGTTCTAGTTTGTGTAAGAATTGTTTTAAGAAGCCTTGTACAACACAAACACATCAATCAACATTTGGTTTATTGAGTAAATTCTATGTGATTTGTTGACTAGGGCAAAGTCAAAGTATTTATTTCATTTTGATCACGGAATGATACTTATGAAAAGTCAAATTACATAAAGTCAGCTAATTAACCTACAGTAACCTAAAAGAAAACTATCACGGCTAATCAGGCTTTACAGGTTATCGGGTTATACTCAATCAACTTGTAAAATGTACTTCTAGATCAGTTCAATAACGATTTAGTTCCAATCGCACCAATAGATGGCATTGATCGGTTTTATAGATTTTCTGGATCGCAATGTTAAGTTTTTCTATGATACTATATGAATACCCGGGCACATTTTAAGTATATTTTTTTAAATAAATTCTTTAATTCTTTATTACAGCAAACAGTAAAATCATTTACTTCTACAGATGGTGGGTGATCTGTGAGTCCGTTTTAATTCTTATAGGGTACGCATATCGCGCAAGTACGCGGAATCTTACATAGCGCATGGCCCGATATGCACTTGAACGATTTTTGCCTTTTAAAACATTAATCTGGAACTAGGAAATAAGCTTATTAAAAGAGGTGACGTAACAGACATGCAATTAACGGACACTAAGTACCCTGAAACTTGGAATGAATATAGAAGTAGTCAGAAGTTCTATCATAAAGTCTATCCCTTTTTAAAAGCGTAATTCTAAATGAAGTCCATATTAATCGAATTTTATTTATAACCTAAAATGTTTAAAATGTAGATGTCTCAATCAATCAAACAAACTAGAGCTGAGGGTTAATTTTAAAAATAGCTGTACGGTCAGTAAATAATGAGAGTTGAATAATTGATGTTGGAATTCGGTTGGCAAATAAATTTAGTCATTGTCATTGGGTATAACTACAGTAGCATTTAAAGCTTACTCTATTCACTATTTAAAATTTTATTTATAAAACTAGCTTTCCGCCGCTCGGTTTTACCCGCGTCTTTGCTTGCTGCCCCCGTCTCCAGTAGCGTGATGTTACATAGCCTATAACCTTTTAAAGCCTAAAAAAGGTAGAAAAAGCAAGAATAAGACAATAAAAGTAAAATGCAGAATTACTGTGAATATGATTTATGATGTGTGTATGTGTGAGTGATTGTGGATGTAAGAATGTTTGTGTGATGGCGGATGCGAGTGGAATGTAGTAAGATGGATAGAAAGTCTATGAAAGTATTGCTAATAGTTTTTCTGTATGATCATAATCACATGTTTTTAAATATGTTTGAGTTGTTTTACTACAATTTAATCTATTTTTTGGGTATATATTAAGAATAGTATTTTATTTATTATATAAGTAGGCACCAAGGAAATCAAAGAATTTTTGAGAGAACTTTGTATTAACCCGTTTGCAGGGCCAGATATTGGCTCTACGTTGTTTTAGGAGGTTTGGGTCAAAGTGCAGCTCACAATGCTTTTTTAATATAATACGCAGGATAAACGTCTGCCGAACAGTCAAAACATCCCATTCTCTGTACAGACCAGTAGTCGGATATTGAAAAGGAAGCCCAGCACTAACCTTAAGGATGGCACGCTGAGCCCTCTCCACTTCAATCAAGTTCATTTTGGCAGCTTCTCCCCAAGAAGTTATGCAATAGTCGATTAAAGAATGGCATAAGGCGTAGTAGGTCATTTTGATTGTCGTTTTATCGGCAGAATGTCGGAGTATTTTAAATATATATATAAGTTTACGAAGTCTGGGAACTAGGGTCTGTATGTGAGGTTTGAAGGAAAGATGTTGGTCAATAATTATGCCAAGATATTTAAAATGTTTGGTTCTTTCAAGGGTTGGACAATTGCAGTTGTTTTTTTAATAGTCTCTACAGGTGTGGGCAGTAATAGTAAGAGATGGTGGTGTTAATAGGTCTGTTCTAATTGCAAAGGTTATAAATTTGGTTTTGGTTGTACTAAGAGTCAGTCAAATGCCACTGACTATTGAAAAAGAGAGTCATGTAAGAGCCGAAATTATTATAGATTTATAGATTAGATAATAAGATAAGATAAGATAAGATAACAGCATTATGTGTTTCGGCTCCTAATACCTATAGACAAGAACGAGAAATCTTAAATATTCGTCGTAAGCACACAAACATTTTTTTTTGTTTTTAAGTAGAGTTTTCTTTAGCGATCTTCACGAAATACTTAGAAATTTCTATTAGGCATTTAACATGTAATTCAAAAGCATCCCTCGCTTTATACCACTGATACACGCATTGGGTGGCAACATGAATGATTATCTTTGTCAAAACATAAAATTTTAAAATATTGTAAAAATTTTGCTCACAGTTTGTTTTACAGTTATCGAGGTTATTATACTTTCTTGAAAGTTTTGGATGATTAGTTATAAGCTATTGGTAAATCAGAGTTTAAAATAAAATAAATGCGAAGATATCTATAATAGAATATCTATTGCAACAGATAATTTAATACATAATCACACAAAACATTCTATTTGTTTATATTTATATTAACAATGATAACTAAATTGAAAATTAATTGACAAAAACTGTCTCATATAATGTTCCCTTAGTAAATTACTTATATTTATGCTCTGTTGAAGTAATTACAAAATGTCCAATTAAAGTTCTAAAGAAGTAAATGTTTAGCAAATTGATTTTTATTTTGAAGCGGATGAAAACATTATTTTTTTATAATCACCTAATTAGAATATTCATTGTGAGTGTTGTTTGCTATTTAAAATGTACAGAATCTCTAAGATTAATTTCACAGCCGAAATTTTATTAAATCGAATGATTTATTTTTAATTTGATTGTCTGTCTATATTAGGCGATCCTTTAATTTTTAATAATAAAAATGTGTAGTTATATTTACATAGTTATATTACTATTTTCATATCCATTTATGTTAGCTGCGCTAATAAGAGCTCTTTTGAGTTCGGTTAGAGGTGGTCTAATTGTCTAAACTCATAACAGCTAAAGTTATGCCTATCAATCATATCCACGAAATATCATTATCAAATAAAGTTAAAGACCATTGCATATAAATTGAATTGGGTATCACAAATTAGACCAAAACTGTATTTTGTAGTTATGTTTATAAAAATATTTTTACTGTTAAAATGAAGTCTCAACTGTACAATCGCATAACTGAATTTCATCGCAAACAAATATATAAATTTATTAACTAAACCTATTTTGTTACAGGTAATTGCTTAATATTGAAGAAGAATATGATAAAGTGTAATTTCAATTTGCATACCAAATTACAAATCAATGATATTTTATTGTTCATAATTGAAACCATAAAACTTAGAATTGACGTAAGTGTTTTGCACAAAGACTGTTGGAAATTCGAATATATGTAATTTAATTGTCATTAAAGAGTGGTTAAATCCGACAAGTTGAAGTGAAATTTAGTGAATATATAGAAACATTAAATAAGATACTAGGAAGCAGATGTAAAGATGGTTTTTATTGGAAAGACATCCATCGCAGACGTTTATCTAGTAATAGTCTTGTTTATTATTCATCATTATCACAGGTCGAATTTACCAACGCCTGGATCTAAGCCTCTCCTGAGAGCATCCTCTTTTTGTCAATTTCAAAACTGTATACCCGTTTATAAATTACTTAGCGATATGAACATAGGTACATAAAGTACAATGTACGTTATCTTAATAAATGAATAAAAATAACACAAAAGTAGAGTATGATATGAATTCTGATAAAATTTGGAACCTATGATTATGATATTTGCCTTGGATGACCAGCAAGGTAAAAGGTGTGTGCATATAGCACACAATCAATAGTGATTTTAAACTAAACTTTAAGTCTTCATTTACTTGTTCAGTTTATTCTATGTGACTGTTTTTGAAAGTTACTTAAAGTACCGAAACATTGTTAACAAATGTATGACCTGCTTTTGAACGTGTTTCCTTTTCGTTTGTGTTTGTACGGGATGGTTAAATATTTCCTGGACCCGTTTCTTTTTTTTCTCATTACACGCTTAAGAATATTAAAGCAATCGACTGCATCTGGGGTTTAACAATTACGGTGGTCCCCTCAAACTACGAAATGCAAATACTAAGTAATATTTGTGCTACGGTTTTAGAATGTAGTATAAGATTTGCCTTTCAAATGAGTTTGTGACCAGTAGGAATATTACTGAATTAAAAAAAAAGGAATAATGGATCGTTAATTCGAACTAAACATAGCTGGTTCTTATTTATTTAGTAGATACACAGTGTATAGGTTATATTTTGTCCATTTGTGACTGTGGTCCAAGACCCAGTTTAGCAGTATCTAGAACACCTGAGGGCCATGACTCGTATTTGTAAGAGTACTTAGTGGGTAAAAAAAAATATAACAGTAAACACGGAAAATATGTGACAATACCAAGAAGAAACTCGCTTTTCTAAATCCATGTTAATATCTGGGTATTAGTTACCTGTAACATTCGTGACGTAAACCGGTATCTTGCTATAAGCCAGTCTTGGAAGATGACGGATATTAGGTAGGAAATTTATATCCTGCTGTAAATTGTTATTTATATTGTCTATAAAACGCAATGGTTATTTTGCATAGTGTTTAATGCAAAAGACGTAGTATCTATTTTACTAGAAAGGATAAAATAACACAGATATGACAATAAGATTTTAATACCTTAATAGAATAAAAATAAAAATATCTTCTTGAGATCTCTGGCGCGAGCGGATGTGCCCTGTGATAAGCTCTACCGACAAGGTTGTAACGATGATCCATTAGATGATGATAATAATAAATCATTTATTAGCAAGAAACAGTTTATTCTTGATAAATATTATTTTTACAAAATTGAGTAAGTCCATCGAATATTAACTTTAAAATTATATTAACGAAGTATTTTATGCTAAGAATAGAAACATTATTATCGTCTTTAACAGCTGTCAGTGTAAGTAATTTAATTGGTGTAAGAATTCCCATCTCAAAACTTTTATTAAAGGGAACAAATTTTCAATTTTACCCTTTTAGCCGTAATTGCAGTATCCAAAAGTTTTACCGTTTCCTCAGAATAAATCGACTTGAACTTAGATGCTATAGATCAGTCAAAGTTACTAAATTGACGAGATTAAAATCATATTAATTTTTTTTTAATCATTACTTAGTAACAAGTACGAGGTGTCAGATACAGCGTGAATTTTATTATAATATTTCTGCAACAAATTGGTCGCTCGACTAAGATACCTTTAAAATTTAGAAGCCATTTAAATACTAAGATATTGTATTTATATTAGTGTAGTAAATGAGATCGTATCCCGCAACAGATCGAGATACCAGGGGACAAAAAGGCTGACCAATATATTCCGTGCCCGTACGGCGCGTTTACATCTTTTTATCAGTTTAAACACTACCAAAAAAATTTATGACTTCTCATTATGTTAAAACCTCTTAAACTATTTGGGCTGGTAGATAGGTACATACATAGGTAAGCTTGAAAAATGTTACCCTCCTTGGGTAGTCGGGCAAAAATAAAAGCTCTACCTCGTCAGCGAACTGGCTGTAGGTTAATTGGCAGACTTCATGTAATTTTGACGTTCATAAGCATCATATTTTATGATCCAAATAAAACGTTTTCGCAGTGTAGAATTACTTATCGTGTCACATTTTTTAACATAGTTTAAAGTTTTGTAACAAGCTGCAAGTTGAAAACGCTAAGCTAAGGGAACTACTATTCATTTCCTGAATATTTTTCTTGAGATCTTACGACACCCCGAGGTTTTTAAGTTTTATTCATTTTAGCCATCAAATAAAATATTATTTTACGCGTTGGTCATGAAGATGGCAGTGTTTTAGAAAGCTATAGTACCCATTTTTAACAGTTTAGGAAATAATATCGAAATAAATAATTGTTCGAACTCTTTAATGTATTTTATTGTAATCTTGATCATAAGTGTTCCTTCTCAATATTTGAGTAACGACGCGCAAAATGAAATCAATTTGGTAGTAAAAAATATTGTTATAAAAATATAAATAGATCATTATTATATGCTTTCATCTTTGGGATGGCTCCGCACAGTACTTACTGGATGCACTCGATAGGTTGCAGCGGCGAGCAGTCCGTATCGTCGGCTGCCCGGAGGCTACTAAGACCCTTGAGCCCTTACAGCTGCGAAGAGACATCGCCTCAATGGCCGTTTTCTATCGCCTTTACCATGGAGAGTGTTCTGAAGAGCTCTAATTAATCCCACTGAGAGGGTGGGATTAATTACCTTTTTATCCAGAATGACACGTGCGGGACTCAAGTGCCACCCTTTCACAGTGGAATCTAAAGAGTCTTGAACCAAACGGTTCAGCACTTCATACTTTTGTCGCTCAATTAAAGCCTGAAACTCTTTGCCAGCGCATGTGTTCCCATCTAATTTTGATCCTGGGTCTTCTAAGCGGGACGTGAAAAAGCATCTCACTAAGCCGCAATAGTGGAGGCCACCATACCAGTATTTTGGCTTTTGGAATGGTGTCCGCCACTTCTGGATTCCACTGACTTCTTACCATCAGGCAGAATGGAGTCACTTTGGTAGACTAATATAAAAAAAAAATATTATGTATTTTAGTTATTAATCAATTGTAGTTTTTCCTATTTAAAATTATAAGAATTATTAAATCCATAAATGAAATTTCTCTCACAATAGGTATATTCCACAGATGTTTCTCGAGTGTTTACGTAACATCACGTATTGTGAGCCTGTCGAGTACGTATTCGTTTCCTATTGGATTGAGTTGGGTTAAGCCGCATATCTACCACAGCGTCTTCATTTCCGTGACACCGAGCAGCTACCTTTAGCTTTGTTTAAATAGGCGCAAAATTGATAACACAAGTTTAGTACATGTTTAATGAAATTTGTTTTGTTATTTCTTTGTAATTTTATGTAATCAGTATTGATACACATAACACAGTAAAGGGGTTACTGACACTTCGTTTATTATTTTCGTAATATTTTCAAAAAATTCATTGGTATGATTGTACAGCAGTCAACAAACCCATTAAAGATATGATTTCTATTATGACAATAGAAAAATGTAATAATATAAAAATCGTATCCGAAATTCCTACTAAATTGTCTCTCATAATTCATGGTGACTACCGAAATTAGAACGAAATACAATAAAACATTACACTATGTTTTAAACAAAACAAGTTGATTTGAATCGTAAATTTACTAGCAGTGACTCAAAGCACATACTACAATTAAACGGCATCTAAATCAAAGTAAGAGTTTCCAGTTCTAATTCTCCATTGATTGACATCGTTGTTAGCTATTAAACGTAATGCCAAGTAGTTTGTTTTTGCATTAAACTTTATTATTACATGAATCCCGGTTCAACAATGTAAGCGAATCTTTTTGTTTTATATAAAACTAACAGGTTTTGTGCTTCTCAGGCTTACAAATTGTGGCTTAGTATCTGCTTATCGAATTTTGATAACAGCTAAGTTATATCTGAAATAATTTGGAGTAGATTTTATCTCAAACCCGTAAGTTTTCATTTCGCTATTGCAAGAGGCATTCAAACATAGTGTAACGTCTACACTATTTGCCAAGGGCTACGTTTGTTTTTCTTACATGCACTGTACATAACCAAAAATATAGAACCAAATAAATTTTTGTGTTGTATATACTTTGGTTATCATATATCAGGTGAGCCAATATGCCTGTCTCCGTTGATATAAAATTAATTATCTAATATTTAAAATGACGATCTAGTAGCAGTAAACATCATTTTAAAAGAAACCAGCGAATTTTTTAAACAAACAGTCTGTCTAATAAGAACGAAAATTGACACTGTACAGAAGTAGGTACAGACCGTTAATTAAAATTGATTTTATTACTTAAGTATTAGGAGACTTAAAACAATTTAAGACTAAATGACAATTTAGCACTTGATAACGGCAACTTTGTTTACTTTTGTCGTTTAACAGATGTCTGAAACATGCTGTGTAAATATTATGATTTAATTTAATGCGATCTACTAAATGCCTGCCTTGTCGCAATCGCGTACAGAATCAGCTCCTTTATTAGGTGTGAGAATGGTATCTGGTCAATGCACGATTCTTGTTGATAACACGAGTACCTCCTTCTTCTCAGGCCAATAGATATACGAGTATGTTCATCAAATTATTTCAGCGTCTTGCGCTCTTGATGGCCTTTGAGTCGGCGCATAGAGAGAGGACAAGCAGTCAATTATAATGGTTTATGACGCTTTAGTCAATTCTATAAGTTGCTGTTGTTTAGAAATATCATCTACCTATTCCACAGAAAAAAGAGTCAAGACACTACTTTTATCTCTGAGTAGCGACTGCTCGTGATTTTTTGGCATAACGCATAGCATGAGGTTACTTTGAGAAAGTCATACGATCTATAACATTCTACAATAAATATTACCTCGTACAATTTTTTTTTTATCTGACTGATAGAGTTCAAACAAATAAACTTTACCTCTTTATTAGATCTGGGTAGACTTATCAACATGAATCTACAGTATATAGGTATTTGTAGGTACACTGACGCAACCGTAAATATAAACTATTTGAAATTATTTAAAAAAAGCAACAAGTACGTTTGCTAAGTGTCAACAACATTACGACCCACTTTGTCCCTTTAAAATATGTGTATTGAAATCGGGTCAAACGGGTCGAATATAATTAAGAAGAATAGTAGTTAGTCCGTTCTTGTTTTAAATAATAGATGTACTACTACCGCAACTATTTTAAATGTATGTCTAAGCTGTCTATAAAATTGTTATGAATGTAAATTTATTTGATTATAAAACAATATATACTGGGTGGCGCAAAAGTACTGGCACTAAAGAAAATACTTTTTTTTTTATATATGACATTTTCTGTCATTCTGTTGTTGAAAATTGTGTAGAGAACAAATGTAAAATACACTGAAAATAAACATGGACCGTTTTACTCCCCAAGAACGTGGAATAATTGTGTCAATGTTCTTACGGAATAATTCATCAGTGATAAGAACACAACGTGAATTTCGTCGACGATTTCCCCACCGTCCGGCACCGATTGGTCGCACAATTCGACGCTTTGCCACACGCCTTGAAGCAACTGGCTCAACATTGGATAGACCTAAGTCTGGGAGACCAAGAACAGGCCGTTCAGCTGAAAATATCGATGCTGTGCGCGAAGATGTGGAAGAGTGTCCAGAAACATCAACGAGGCGACGTGCCACGCAATTGGGCATTTCCAGACGGACCCTGCAGCGTATTTTGGTGAAAGACTTAAAGATGTTCCCGTATAAAACTCAAATGACTCATCAGCTGCTGCCTGCTGACCACCGAGCTCGTCTAGATTACTGCCAGCGCGTCATAAACCTCAACCTTGAAGAGGATGATTTTCTTTCAAAATTGGTTATGAGTGACGAAGCGCATTTCCATCTCTCAGGGCATGTCAATAAGCAGAATACTCGGTTCTGGGGCACTGATAATCCGCGCATTATTCAAGAAACACCTCTACACCCACTAAAAGTTACTGTATGGTGTGGCATCTGTGTTGACAGAGTGATCGGACCCTATTTTTTCGAAGACGCTGGAGGCAATGCGATTACTGTCACTGGAGAACGCTACAGAACCATGTTACGTGAGTTTTTGATACCCAGTTTGGACGAATTGGGGCTGGAGCACATCTGGTTTCAACAAGACGGCGCTACGGCACACACAGCGCGCGACACTATGGACTTAGTGCCCTCACTAAGTCCATAGTGACCACGCTTTTCCAGGCCGAGTTATCTCTCGTTTTGGCGATTTGCCTTGGCCTGCAAGATCACCCGATCTGACCAGTCCAGACTTCTTTCTTTGGGGTTTTTTGAAATCTCGGGTGTATGTGAACAAGCCACAGACTCTCGCAGCTCTAAAAGAAAACATTCGTCAAGAAATAACGAACATATCGCAGGAAGTGTTACGGCAAGTTATGCAAAATGTCATAAATAGGGCTCAAATGTGTATCAACTCTGGAGGTCACCATTTAAAAGACATCATCTTTAAATCCTAATGGTACGAAATTTAATGGCACAAATATACATTTAAAAAAATCTAAATCTAGTTTTCTAATTTAGAAAAAATGTTATAGCTGAACCAAATAGGGTCTTTACTTTTGCGCCACCCGTTAGTATTTTGTTAGTAAATAGTAATTATAATGACTTATGGTTTTAATAAATTATTTTCTAATTCTTTATTTTCTTCTTGTGTGTATATTATACAATATAGTACATCATCGTGATAGGTTAAGCACTACATAATAATAAAAATTCAACACCCAAAGTGTAAAATTAAATCCATTCTGTATTGATAAAATTAACTTTACGAATAAAAAACACGATTTATCAATTGACAGATAAGCTCTGCGCAGTGAACCGTTTCCTATTGAAATGATAAATTTACACAGTTCATTTGTTTTCAAAATTTTGGAAGAGTTTCAACAGTTACAACCAAAATGTTTATCAGAACGCATACGCATACGCATACGTGCGTTCTGATAAACATTTTGGTTGTAACTGTGTATGCGTTATCTATCACAGATCTCTTTTTATTAACCCCTGACACAAAAACGACGGGGTGTATTTGTGTATGTGTGTGTAGCATCGTAGTTGCCGAACGGACCAACCGATTTCGATTTTGGTTTTTTTTGTTTGAAAAGTGAGTTAGTCGGGAATGTTAGCTATGTTTGCTGAAAATCGGTCCAAGATGGCCGGCGCCACAAAATGGCGGATTTTATATTTTTTCAGAACTCTTTTAATAAGGGATACTAGTGGAGTATGTCGAAGGTTTTTTAAATTTTCAATTTGTATGCTATTTTACTTTATTTTAAATGAGTGTAAGCTTAAGCGATATTTCAGATGATGTGTTTCTTTCTATGATTGTGTTAATCTCTCTTGAAACAGATCGGCCAACCGTATTTCTAAGAGCAAAGCTTAGAGTCTCAATAACTTTACTAACATTCAAACAGCTACGAATACATTGCTAAGAAAATATAGTAAAGGTTTAATATTTTAAATTTGCAGGTAGAAGTTTGTGGATGTTTCGAAGTAATAAATAATTTTACTGTCGTGAAAGTTATACGATAATGGTGGATGTGCTCAAGCTAGGTTCTAAACTTTGATAAAGTTATGGACTATAACGTAGTAAGACAAAGAAATTTCAAAGACTTCCTTAGATTCAATTAAGTAGTGTATATCAGCAAGGCAATTAATATCTCATTTATTATTAAAGCTAGCAATCTATTGTATGATGAAGTAAAAATAGGCTTAACTTTGCAACAATCTATGAAAATAAAATTAATATAATAACAACACTTTCTTATTTTCAATTATTATTGGTAGCTAAGTACTTATTTTATTATTTTACTTTGGTTGAAAAATATGACTTGTAAATTTAAGTTTCATGAAGAATAAAGGAACTTACAGTACAAACAATGCTACAGCAAGTGAATTGTCAGCAACCGAAAAGTCCTAACTATTACTGCGCAGTGTTTGGCGTGAACGAATGAATAGTGATATAGTTCAGTTCAGTGATAGAGAGTCATCGACATCGTAAAATGAAGGAGTATAACTATAATATAACCCTATTGTCAGCCCAGCGAAATGGAAAATTGGACAGGACACCAGAATCTCTCTCAAAGGACATACGGTTTTATGCTTGTTTGTTGCCAGCGAAGATTATTCCCAAACATACTCGTAACTGTTATTTTATTTTGTAGTTTTACAATGACAAAGACATGGTTATGGTTGGCAGTTTACAATAGTTTATCTTGCTGTTATTTAATAACTACATTAGTGGCAGAGACGGAAAAGGCACAAAAAATACTTTTTTTTCGGTACATTTCACTTGTTCTAAGAAGGTTCTGCAATGAACTAAAATTACAACTTGTAATTCTAAGATCCATACTGAAACAGAGCCTGCTAGGTGTAATAATTCATTAGATTCAAAGTCCTTTATTGCTGAAGAATCGGTCATTCTTCCATAAGGTCTCTATCATTTCATATTTAGATTCCAGTCCCTCCAGGCTAAATTTATTACTGAGCTCAGAATAATACTTAAGTTACCTGCTTCTAGACAAAGCGGGATATAAATAAACTACATTGATTTAATATACTCTGTGTAAAGTACGTGCGCGTAAGTCTGTAAATTACGACATTCATAATAATTTATCCACCGCGAATATTTAGTAAACTTTTTATTTAACAATAAAAATCTTTAATTATTATTTTTAACCCACGCGAAGTTGCAAAATGTTATAAAATGTATTTTTAGGCACATGCACAATGTCGAGTTTCACTGAAAAAGAAATAGAAATAGCATAATACTTTAATTATTTTTTAGCTTGAAAATATAAAATGAATGGTTTCAAGTCTTTTTAGCCTCTTTTTGGATTGTGGAAGGACATGCTATAGAAATGTTGGAATGATATTGATGAATAATATTTCTAGAGAATTAATCTAAAGGCAAGCGATTCTTCTCTACCACCAGCCTCCACAACCATAATGGGTTTAACTTGAATATTGTTTTTACATAATCCGCTCAGGCTTATTTGCTCATTTTGTTTATTTTATGTTTGTTAATGATTTTCAGTATTTTTAACGATTCATAGTCTACTTAAATCGTATGAAATGAGTGTAATATTTTAAATCCTTTTGTATGAACACAAACACGCTTTTTCACAGACGCGTTCTGCATATAAATGCGGAAAATAATGCTTTCGGACATAATACTGTGTTGAATTTAGCAGTGCTTTTGAACGCCATATTCATTTTAATTTTAATTTGAATAGTTGGTACAGTTAACACTATTCATTTGTATCGTTTTTTGTTGCCGATAAAAATAGAGATTTCATAAAAAATGCTTTACAAAATAAAATAAATTGTTAAACGTCTACATTTTAATGAATTGGTTTTCATGAAACTGCATGAGAGCTTTTTCACAGAGCAATCTCAGGTAATAGTCCCAGAGGAGAACTCTTTCAAACATAAAAATAAATTTTGGATTCAACAGTGCAATCTCTGAACGCCACCAAGATTTCATACGACTATTTGTTATTATTTTTATAGCTCTAGGAGTGACAGTTTTTATAAGAATTTCATTTTATTTTGTTCAATTTATTCCTGTATACACGGTTGTCAACGCATGCTTGAAAAGAAGTTATTTTCAATAACGCTTTTGGACTGCCGTTATCGTAGTAGTGTACTGACATACATTAATAATATATGAAGCCTCGATGGCTCCAAAAACATTTGATCAAGAGCATTTCCCATTTTGTCATATAAAATAAAAACTTTTTATATTGCAGTAAGTAATAATATATTGATTGGGAGAACTGTAAAAGTTGTTACTAGTGCAAGATCGATGTTCCATTTGTACGTTTGATTGAGTGTTTCATTGTGAGTCGCAGGTATTTATAACATACTTTTTTTGTTTTTGTTTTTAACAAAATTTTGGAAAAATCGTTAAAACAGTGGTAATAGTAGTAAGTAGTATAAAAATGTGTTATTAAAAACAAAGCAAAATTTAACATTAAAAGTTCATAAAGACTTTATGGTATTATGACTATACGTGGTTTTAAAGGATTACGAAATTTTTTACGTAAAATATTGAGTAAAAGTTTCATTAAAAATATTTAAAAGCATTTGCGCATTCTTGTTTTATTTATACTCTACTGTAAAGAAAATTTATACAATATTTTATGCGTAATTTTTTATACTCGTACAATATGGAGTTAACATTATAGATGGGACAGTCACTAAACCCTTGAGAGAGAATGAAATTCTTTAATATTGATCATAAAGTTATGATGTTTAAGGGCAAGATTCACAGACCGCACTTTGACTTTACTTTGATGCAAAGATCTACTTTGTACCAAAAATATGTTTCTTAGGCCCAGATTCACAATCGTGACTTTACTTTACAGCAAAGGCACATTCGCAAAGTAAGCTTTGTATTGCCGAAGATTACTTTCAACTTCATATTCAAACATATTTTTGGTACAAAGTAGATCTTTGCATCAAAGTAAAGTCAAAGTGCGGTCTGTGAATCTTGCCCTAAGACAAACTGTCATAAAGACTTTTGTATATACCTACAGAAATTCTGATTAAGTGTAAATAATATTAATGTCACCTTCGTTATTGATATATGTATTATATGGTAAAAAAATTGTCATTTTTCTAAAACCGTATGTTTTGTTTGAGTTAATAATTATATGTTTATGTAAGAAATAAAAGTCTTAGGTATGATTTATTTATCAGTTTTAAATAAGTAGGTATATGTACAATAGAAATATTAATATTTATTCATATAGTGTAAGTGTCTCATCCCATAACACATTCATATTCTCAAATGGCTACTGAATTTTGAAGCTATATAATACACACAATAAAAATATAAAACACTAGATATTTTCTTTTAGTATAGACCACATACAGCCATGAAAGAGAAACAAAAAATATTAAAGTATATTAAACATATTGTATTGTATTGTAAACATATTTTTTGTCCTTTATAAAATACGTATGGTAGGTAATTATAAATGTAGTTTAATAAATTGGTACTTAGTTACAATACTTACCTATGTGTCCGCGGAGTAATCATCGCGCCTTTCATTAACGCAATCAGAATTTGTTTCACGATTTTAATGAAAATGTATTTAAAATACGTACTTTTAATAGAATTGTAAAAATTTATTACTCAAACTTAAAGCATCTGTCATCAAATAATAAAGTGTATTTATTTATTTCATCATCATCATTTTTAATAGCTTACTATCTAGACCTAAGGCCAATTAACAATTTACAATTGAAATGATAAATTCATAACTTTTAACTTTGTATTTCCGTGTTTCCATAGTAGTTACCAAGTTCAATCAAGAATCAAGTAGTTTAACCCATCTGCCGGTTATTCGCGTACATTTACAACCACAATGGTTACTCAATTGTACCTTCCTTGAAATATTAGAGGTGGAGGCTGTTTTTACATACTATTCAGTGCGAGACGTAGACCATCAAAGTAAATAAACGAGCTGGTGGATTGTGATGGCGCTATTGATCTTCATTGTACGGAAACATCTTTTTATTTTGCGTTTGAATGTGGATGTAGATAGTTTTCAACGTATTCACAATGACCGCCTTTTACTATTGTTGGTTTGTTTCATATATCAGATAAGAACGACATTATGTCCGTATAATGACAACCGTTCAGTAGTATGTGTACGGATTGATACGCAGTGGTCGCGTGACGCGGGTCCGATTCCCGCTCAGTGCCAATATTAGTGTGCATGAACATGACTATTTGCATTGGTCTGGGTGTTTCTTTGTATATTATGTATGTATTTACAATACAAAAGTATTTAAGTATGTATATCCGCATTCTAGAACCCATAACACAAGCTATTAATATATATGCTTTCTTTGGATCTAGATGACGTTGTGTGGTTGTTTTGATAATATTATTATTAACTATTTAACAACCTCGGTTTTATAGAGGGTTGAGTTAGTAGATTATGTTCTAGAAAATGTACTGTATTTATAAATATACTATAGAAATTCAAATACAGTCTACAGTGCTTGATGAGACATCCATGTTGTTTGATATTGTATAGGTACATTGTTATGTATATGTTGTATACAACTATCTTCATACAATGTATTTCGATCTCCGTGATTCATTTGAAAGTTTGACTCAACGTATTCTCAACTACAATATTGTATGCCATCCTTGCTATCTCAAAATAGTTAAGTATTGACGTGACTGACATAGAACTAAACTGACAAAGTTGCGGCTGAAAAGTTTTCAAGTATGTTACGAAAACCTTAAATCACCGAATGCTTAAAAAACACTTACTTTTCTAGGTCACTCAAATCGATTATTCTGTCAATATACCTATTCTTTGTACGGACGTGTTTCTTTACTCCATTTTATTGCGAGCGTATGTACCCATCAAACAAATACAATCAGATTACACCGATCATCTTACAGAAAGAACAGCTTACGTAAATAAGTAGCCGATCGAAATTTTGCTTTGATTTCGAATATTATTTGCATTAACGACGACCTCTGTAGTTCGGTGGTTATGTGTAGGGGTTGCGGATTCGATTCCCGCTCAGTGTAGATATTTGTGTGCATGAACATGTCTATTTACCTTGGTCTGGGAGTTTCTATGTATATTATGTATGTATTTACAAAAAAAAGTATTTAAGTATGTTTATCCGTATCTAAAACCCATAATGCATGCTATATAATATATGCTTACTTTCGGTCTAGATGGCGTTGTGTGTAGTTGTGGTAATTAACGGAATCGGTCCAGTCGTTCACGCGTGATGCCGTGACCAAATGTTTCTAATCTCCCATTCTACAAACCCTCTTTTACCTACCTACAGATATCCCCCGTAAACTTTTCACTACTTTCTCCTATTTCCTTCTCCCTTCTTCCCCACTCCTCCCATTCCGCTTCTTCCCTCCCTCCCCTCTCCCCCTACCTCCTCTCTCCTTTCTCCGTCATTTCAATCTCCCTTTCCCTGGTTTCTCCCTCATTTCCCCCTTGCTTGCCCTTCACTTACATCTCCCTGCCCGTACCTTGCCCCATACTTCCCACTCACATTTCACGAAAATCGGTCGAGCCGTTTCGGAGGAGTTCAATAACATACACCGTAACACGAGAATTTTATATATTAGATTAACAAGGCGCGTGGTTACTAATGGTAAAAGACGATGTAGAGAAATGGATTCTTTATTTAAAAAAATGAATTATATTGTTTTTATTTTCTACATTTTAAAAATAATATACATAGCATTATATAATATTTACGTCTGGCAATTTGGCAATTTTCGACAATTAGCATAAAGTTATATAATTGCTACAATTCTCGATGGTCTTGTAGTTTTATAGTTTCCTACATTTCTCGACTTGTACCCGTATGTATAACTTGCTACGTAAAATAAACATTTACCTATTATCAAACTTCACGCAATATTATGAATTTTATTTCGCGTGAAATACCAAAGAACTGCATGACAGCCTTTTCACAATGTAATCTCTGGTTATAGTCCCGGAGGAAAATCTTTTCGAACATGAAAATAAGTTTGGATTTAGACAATCTTTGAACGCCAGTTATTATATTGTTATTCGCTACCATTTTATTAAAACTACTGCTGTTTTACAACCTTTGTCAGCAATTTTTTTTTCACAATTTAACATTTTAAGTGATTATTAAATTTAAATGTTTTAGCAATTTTAAACACATTTTTACATGAATTAACTAAAGAATGCTAATGGCCAAAAGCTATGTCTATCGTGTAGAGCGGGGCTTGGTAAGCATTGGAGTAAAAGCATTGAAGCATTTGACTGTTGGCCAATATCTTTAACACACCATTCGCCACAATGTTGGCTAACCTGTAGAAGGGCATAAGAATAAGAATAAAATAAACGTCAGTAACATTCCAATTTCAGTTCCAGTTGCTGTAACTTTAAAACTGGCACAAACAGTTTGTCACGATGGCGTTTATTATGACCACTTCTGGGTTCCACTGACTGCTTACCACCAGGCGGAGCGGTCACATCGATAGGCTAATTTAAATATATACAAACCCAAAATTATATTAAGTTTCAGATAGGTATAATAGTCTCAAGCTACAACAAAGAACTATCACGTTATAAATAAATTCATAAATTCGGCCATGAACGTAATACACATACTAATTTTGATTTAACGAATCGGTATTTGCGGTATTTCCTGTGAATATTTTAAGCGGCAATTGAGGTTATTATTAAACTACCAGCCATGACTGTTACGCTGTTTTCATGAAAATTCATATGTGTAGTTAAAATCAATTTATCGTTAGGAATACTATAAAATATTATATGTTTCATACTTTCATGGCCGTTGTATAAAAAGTCGTTTCATAACATTTTAATATTAAAATATCATACATCATCACGTCTTTTTACCAAACTACCCTTTTGGGGTATTTACTCCAAATTACACTTTGTAATTAATACCAACGTTTTTCCAGTTAGATTGGGTTCAAGGTAACAGAGGGCCATTTATCGATTAAAATTTTTGACTTCAGGCTAACCCTGACAATTTATGACAGAAAAATCTAATATCACTTTACCCGACTCGATTCCGAAACCTCTGCGAGACGGTCTGTACACATTACCACCAAAACTATTTGGAATATGTAGGTAATTCGTTTTTAATTTCGTATCCTAGTCGGCATAGTAGTTTTCAAGTTTTAACTGAATCAACTATTGAACCCATCCGCCGGATTCGCATACATTTATATCCACAATGGACGTTACTAAATGTACCTTCCTTAAATATTGAAAGCGAAAATTCTGCATTTACATACTATTCAAAGCACGAACAAAAAAGAAAATAAACGACCGGTTGAAGAAAAATTGCGATGGAAGTATTGAATATCATTGTGTAGAAGAAACTTTTTTTATTACGGGTTTGAATAATACCAAACTTATAGTTTTCTAATGCACTCGTAAAATATACTCGTTAGTCGAATGTATATAGTTTTCCAACGTGCACGTAATAAAACGTAAGTAAAAGCCAACATTAAAATAGCTTAATATAAGTTTTTTTATTGAAAGCTACGTAAATGTGCCAACATGGCCGCTTACTTTACCACCTCATGAACTATCTATCAGAGGTGATCATGTTTACGATGGCATTATCTTTATCATAAACATCAACAGTCTTTACAACATTTTACTGCTAGGCATATACATAATATATTATAAAGTATCGTACATCAAAACGATAGAGTGAATAAAATACAAAAGCAGTATCTAGATTTTTTGAAATTTCAAGTCACTACATTGGCAGTAAAAAAAATTCCTCTGCTCATACACACAATACACAATTTTCTAAATTTTATTTATTTTGTAACTACTCATTTACATTTACACATATACGATTAAAAAAAAAACTGGTGGAATTTGTAAACTTAAATTATTTTATATTTAAAACCAAAGCCTAAAATTCACTTACCGATAAACTGCACTATGAAATTGCTTTTATCGCTTGTATGCTCTGACGTGTTTGCAGCCAATGTTCCAGTGCTTTCAAAACAAAAACAAAAGAAGGTTTTATAACACTCGCGTAGCATGCAAATGTTTTTTAACACGAACACACCTTTGTTTTGATAGTATAAATACCGGTGAACATAATTTCATATTGAAATAGCTTTTTTGATGCAAGGGTATTTATTGATAGAGCGGCATAGAAATGGCTACTGTGAAAATATCGATTTGTAGAATGATAGAATAGTAATATCATTAATACTACACCAAAATAAAGTCAATAAAATTATTTACTTTTAAACTTTCGCGTTGTATGATATAGTAAAACTAAATATACGGGAATTCACGCGATCATGCATTAGGTCTTTACATACCTTATTTTGCTTGACGTTTCGACCAGGTTACACCAGCCGCGGTCACAAGCAGACTGATGTGGCGATGTCACGGCTCCGTATGCGAAGTAGATTCTAGATCTACCCCCACATTTTTGTCTTACCACGTACTATCACAAAACACACTGACAGTGTCCTTATTCTATATGCCGTCCGTATTCCCTTTCCGTATACCTGGTCGAAACGTCAAGCAAAATAAGGTATGTAAATACCTAATGCATGATCGCGTGAATTCTCGTATATTTAGTTTCAATAAAATTAATTAATATAATGCTTACTTTGGGTCTAGATAGCGGTGTGTAGTAGTTGTTTCATGTTAATATTGTTACATGTTTATTAATATAATTTTACTGTTTTATTCTCGGCGAAAGCATTTATTTAATTGATATTTTACTGCAAATTACAGAATAAATTAAGTCAGATCTAGCAAAAGCTAACACGATCAAGATTTTTTACTGTTTCTTTACAAAAACTAAACATATCATCGTGTTTCTAAAAAACACGAATTAAACCACTACAAAACAACACTTGCAAGCTCAAAGTACTGCCTTCACTCGGTTCTAAAAGAGTTTAAAATGTTGAGGTAATTTTAACACATGGTAAGTAAATGTTAGAAGCAAGTTCACAGCAATTACAATCTTTTGAGGTGGCTAAGACCAAGCTTTATAGCTACATAGTAGATTTAGGCTTTTTATTTACTGTATGGGATAATACACACACCTTTAAATAAATAGATTAGAATCTAAGAATTTACAGAATATTACGTTTTAAGATTATGATAGAACAAAATTATAAATATCTTTACGTCTAAATTTTAAACGCCAGACAAAAAATAGCCAGGTTTAAATATATTTTATTTGATACAACTGCAACGTTATAATTAAATTAGTCATTCATTTATTATAATGTAATAAATATCAACAATAATGCATGAATCTGATTTTTAAAATCTATCACGTAACATTTTAAACATTAATAACTATTGGTAATTTAAAGCTGTGAGATTAAAATATTGTTCTGAAAAAATGTTCAGTTCAATGTTATCAAAGAATAGACTATTGGTGCACGTAATAGAAGCTGATTTGTAGAAAAAACAACAAAAAGAAAAATAATGCATTTTATTTACCTGCCTGATTAATTAAACCACAAAGTTTGAGGGAACATGTTAATGTTTTCGGACGAAACTAGGACGGATTGGGGTTGATTAATATGGATGGCGTCATCAGCTAGTCCAAACAAAGGTGGAGTGGATAGAGTTTGATGTGTCAGTCTGACGATAAACTACATTTGTGACAAGAATCTGTAAAGGATTAATACTAGAATTTGTATTTTAGATAATACGGTTGTAGATTCTATGATTATTCGGATTTCCTTTGCAATATTTTTTTTGGTATTTCAGCTCATTATTATCTCACTGCAGGGAAAGGCCTCTTCTCATCAGAGAAGGTATAACCATTGATTATCACGCTTGCTCAATTAGGATTGGCGATTCCAAACTTCCTCCTGATGAATTCCTGATTTCATCACGATGTTCTCCTTCACCGTTAGTCAGAAATGTCCAAGATAAACTTAGAGAGTACATATGATCTGAAAAATCATATTGGTACTTGACTAGATTCAAACCCACGGTTGTAACTTAAAATTAAAACTAGAACAGTTTTAACTATCTTGTTTAATATATCGGGTCGTAAATATTCGTTGGTATTCAATTTTATTTATAAGTGTAATTTTGATTATACGGTACAAAAAAAAATAAAGCTTGCAAGTAACTAATACAATAACAGGTTAATAGATTTACATTAGCATTAAAGGTTACTAAAGTAAATCAAAACAAAGTTAAACAGAAAGTTCCTCAAAATGTAGACAATGTTTCAACGAGCCCTAATTTTCGCTTTTCGTGTCATGAATGACAATTAGTGTGGCATCTAAAACAGGCGTGATGCCACGCTTATTGGTACCATTTATCTTGTGCTAAGTTTCAATAGAAATTCCGTAAATCTACTAGTTGTAATGTAACAAATTTAAACTAATTTGATAGTAAACTATGTAATTCAGTACTATACTAGTAATTGGCAGATTTCATTCAGTAATAAAGCAAATCACTTTGAAATTTTAGACAAATCTGTTTTTTTATTTATATAAGACAGTTAAAAATTACAAGCCATTAACATTATTTCTTGTATGACGTAAACCTTATGGTTTATTTGCGTACAGTTATGTGGTTGCAACTACACATTCATTTCAACCAAAAGACGTACTGGCCAAATGCTTCTATCACGTTAGATTGGCTTGGCCATCAACTCGCTTGGTATTCGGATTGCCAATCGTACTGACAGCTGCAGTTCTATCACATTTTGTCCGTCCGGTGTAGGCTAATTTCACTGCCGTCGATTTGTGTGCTTTAACTGCCTGCCTTCGGGTGGCTAATTGAGGATGGAAACGCAAATTCTGTTACAATATAGCAGTTTGTATAATTCAAGTTATGTTTTTACTTGAATATACATACATAAACGTGTGAATGAATTTTTAGCAACGCCAAATTTAAATTAAACTATTTACCTAACTACTCCTAAGCATGCTGACAAAACCAATACAAATATACGTCAAATCTTGATCTATTCAAGTTTTGCTAACAGCTGTCAGAAGAGTCAGAACACACTCATCCCGTTTCAGTAAAGAACATCGTTTCACAGAACTTAGTGACAGTAGTAAACATTGTAGCATTATAAAGTTTGTACCTTGCAGTGAGTGCTATAACGACTGCTGAGGTTCTTAGAGTTAAGTACCGACGGCAATGGTGAGGAAAATTTACCCATTATGTAGAGGGAAAGTTTCTGATTTTCCCTGATACTTGATAACATTTACTTGTGGTTATAGAGGTATTAAATGAGCTTATGGAACAAGGTTTTGTCGTAGTTTTAGTATTATATTTTCAGATTATGATAAAAAATTAAATGAGTTAATCGAACAAAAATAAGGATAAATTCGATGTACTTTAATTTCGGCGTTATACTGAATGTTGAACAGTATTTTATTTTGTTAATGTACCAATGTTTGCACCGTTTCATATTAAGACAAAAAATATAAGTGATTATATTAAAAAAGTTTATACATACAAAGTTTCCTGCCTTTTTCTTTGGGGTATGCAGTATAATGTTGGGTTCCATGTAAGCGAATCTGTTGGAAAAAGTTTTCTATTACAAATTTATCTTATCGCTTGCCAGAAAGATGTTGATGCCTGATCTCTGAGGTAAGTGTGACTGTTTTAGTTAGTTGCGATGTCGACGGATATTATAAACTTTCTGCAAAACTATATGTTTGTCAAAAGATATTTGTAGAACTGGTTTTTGTAATTGTTTTTGTCTGGGGGCAAGGCAGTGTCCCTGCCAAGTCCAGCAAAAAAGCGGCACAGCCGTACCATTATTTTCTCGAAACAGTTTAGGCCATTTTTGACTACCTATAACTTCGTTGTTGATAAAACTAGAAGTCTGAATTTCAATGACCAAGCAGGCATTGTATTTCAAATTTTATTTAATTTTAATCGGTACTTTAAGAATTATAACTGGTCAATGTTTCTTAATTTTGTCACTCACTGACTGACTGACCTATCATCAAAACTCCAAGGCACTTATAGCAGACATATCAATGTAATTCTATTTATTATTCTATATGTTGATAAGTTAGCTTAATGTATGTATTACATGGATCTCTCAACTTTTTACGATAGAAGAACTGAGTTGCGAGACTTGATTTTTTTTTACAAGTTGTATTGATGGCATATTCTCTTTTAAGAAAATAAAACTCTACCATAAGAATTATATTATTAAGTGTAATATAATAATTCTTATTCTATGATTGGTGGTTACGAAAAGCATAAATTGATAAAATTACCACGAGACCCATCTTAAAATTCAGGACCAATTCATTTAGAACTTAGTAATTATAATTAAATTGCTGCTAAGCTTGCCCTCAGAATGCCAATGAACTCATTTTCATTACTTCGGTTAATAAACTCTTTTATCCACGAAATCAAATTATTTTATTCTGGCCGAATAATTATACCGTACTTACATAACTAAAATTACACTAAAGTAATATGAGCGAATGGTATTTTTACGGTGAAGTTATGGCACATGTTAAAATTACGCGCATTTTATTACGTCCTATTTTGTTCAGAGACTCATTTGGTATGCCCGCAGGCGAATTACGAAATTGCTTATTATTTTTGTTATTATTTTGATATAAATTAGATTCTTGAGCTTACCCATAAACACCTGGATATTATCCTTATTAATCCTGTGTTAAGAAAAAAAGTAACTAATATTTCAAACCCTAAATGTTTAATAAAAAAAACGTGCCCATTTTTAAGCGTTATTTTCATCATAATAATAATCCCAAAGTTAATCACCGCTTGCTTTTAAGAAGAGCGTGTGTTCAACATAACTCTCTCGAAGACAAGAATTAGCCAAGTCGTGATGGCTTTTGATACCTACCAAAGATTGTTGGCCAGATTAAGGTGATATTTAGTAACTGTAACCTTATATTCCCTTAGCCTTCACACTTACGAAGAGATGAGGTTACATAATAATAAACCACAGATCACACACCATTTAAGTTCTACTGATAACTTGTTTTTAAGCAGCGAATGACTGACTGAAGGTTCATTATAATTGAAATTAATATATGAGTTTTATTAGTGTACAGACATATACAGTACTCATTAATAAGAAATTGTAAACAGCAGGTATTTGTGACAGTAACTTTGTAAACGTTAGGTACTTGTATGTATATAAGAAATTTAGTTCAAACAGATGTTGTAGTAATTGTATTCTCGTTTGTTTATTTTGTTAATTTGATAGCGACTTTGGTTATTAAGGCAAACATTATATTGGCTCAATTTCCAATTACTGTTATCTAAAGTCATATTCATAGGTACGTGATAAATTGGTCCCGATTACATAGTATATAGTGCATTCTCTGTATGCTCTACAGTGATTTAACGGGCTAATATAATATATAATAGTTTGTACTTGTAAGACCGTATCAAAATCCGTTTCGTGCTTTAGAAGATAGTGAGAAAACAGAGAAAGAAAATTGCAACTTTACCTAATAACTACTATTTATATACCTACCTAAATTGTTTGTACGTTTGGACATCGTAAAAGGAAAGTTTACTCTGTATAATGAAGTCGTGTTCGGAGTTATAAAGTCAACAAATACGATGCCATAAGGTCAAAGTATTTCTGATGAGGTCATACTTGGCTAATAAACCTTTTTACTGTTATACGGTATTTTACTATTTTCTTTCTTTGGGTGACTTGTTTCTGTTTTACGTCAAGTTTATTAGTAGGTTCTATTTGGTTTCTAATACACGAATATTTTATGAACTTATTTATTTCAGCTGGTTTGAATACCTGTAGCGGAGCGGAGAAACGAACAAATGTGACTGTTCACTAAAGCGAAACACGATTTTGTCCAAACTCAGCCCTGCTGCCCCGGTTTACTTCTATGGCCAGACAGCCTAAACAACAAAAATATAAAAATACTAGCCTTTAGCGACGAGATTTCACCCGCGTCTTTGCTTACTGCTCCCTTCACCAGTAGCGTGATGTTACATAGTCTAAACCTTCCGCAAGAAATGGGCTATAATACGCAAAAAAAATATTTCAAGTCCGACTGGTTGTTCCAGAGATTAACGCCTTCAAACAAACAAACTCTTCCGCTTTATACAATAGTATAGATTTCTGAATATCTACCATTACATATATTTCCAAGCATCGTAAATCTGATAAAATATCAATTAAAGAGCACATTCTAATCTTGAAACTACGACGTTCTGTCATAATCCATGTTCTTCGAATTCAGAAAAAGAATTATAACTTTCTGTTATCCATCTGTCACTTTTAATCCTGTCTTTAAAGTATCGCTCGTTTTGATCAACGGCAAAAGTAGATTTGTAGGTAATAATGTTATCGCAAAATACAATGTTCTGACATCTAAAATTAAAAATACTCTTTTAGTCTAATAATCTTTTCAATCATAGGTAAAATCAACTCAGGATCATAATATGCCTTTTGTCAGTTTTCTCTATGACGTCATAAATCAATTGTTTAGTATGTACACAATATATTCGACATGATATTTCTTTACTTAAGTAATACCACAATGGTAATAAATGTATTCCAAACTGTATTTATTATAATAAACGGTCGACACAATAAACTTAGATGTATAGTACTATACATTACACAGTCACAAGGGACCCATTAGTAGCATAGATACATTATTTGAATTGTATGCTTAGGGGAATGCGTATGGGCGGCTAATGAATGCAAATTAATAATAGCTGTGTTTTACTATTTCTACGTACAATATGCGTAGATATATTTATTCAGTCCAGTATTAACAAAATTAATGTTTGTGAGGCCTAATTTCTTGTAAATATTACGCGATTTGTATGATAGTAAATTACAAGTACAAATAGTTAGGAACTGGGCTTAAAGTAAGTTCCACAGTAGAATATTGAAATTAGACCTTTTTGTTTTCGAAGAGCGAACTTTTAAAAAGCTTTTGATTCTTTTCTTGAAGAAACCCATAAAGTTCTGGGAAAATTTCAATAGGAAGTTTATTTTACGAATTAATAAAGGAGAAAGTTTAGATGTAAACATATCATCATGGGCATAGTAAGCGTCTATCACTCAAAGGTGAGCTTCAACTAAAGGGAATAAGTCTTTCTCTTACGAGTGTATTGTTTACTTAGTGGTATGAATGATCGACTGAGAATTTCTGAATAATTGCCATAGTTACTCTTTGGTTGTTCAAGGTCAAACAAAAAGACTATTATGGATACATCATAAGTTGCTTTTTCATTATTCTTTAAATAGGTAGTAGAAAAACTTATTTCGGTTCATGTTTTGTTCATTCGGATGAGTTTTGATAAACGTTGTAATACCTACAACAATTTTCAAAAGTGGAAAATTTAATAAACTCATTCGGATGAATGGGGTTTTTTACTTCATTAATTGCCTTGTTTGATAAGAGGTTAAGGCTTTAATAAATTAAGTTCAAAGTCAACAACAATTATAATTAGCTTTAAAGTATAGTTGGGATTTCCCTAATATACTATAGGACATTGACCCTACGAAATTATCACATAATATTATGTAGTATCCACGGTAATATAAATTATTTGCAATGTAACCGCAACTAAATTACATGTACATTACTAGTTAATCATTTTAATTTAATATCAAGGAGTAATTGCTTAATTGATATGTGAAAATTGCTTAATCATCTAGAAATATTACTACTTACATTATTAGAACTATTAATTAAAAATATAACATGTCTCCAAGGTAAAAAAAGTAAAGTTTCAACATGATTGTAAAGCTAGTTTAGAGATATTTCAAATAGATGAAATGATAACACCAACAACTCATATTTCAACCCAAACTTCAGTTCGAACCCTAGATAAGCCGATCAGTTACCTTTACCATTCAATCGACATCGAACCAATTCAACTAAAATAGATTACTTCCGCGATTTTATTGCAGACATTTTTAAACTATTGAGTCAGACTTCTCGTCTATTCAAAGTGCATCGTACTTGCATGAAAATAGATTTGCGCTGTCTTTGGACTAAAATAAACTCGAGATTGACATCGCAGTTAGTAGAAAAGTAATAGTTAAATTTCATGTTATTGGAATGTTTAGCCAAAGGTTCAGTTTTAATGTATTGCTATAATCGTTTATTTCTATTATTTTCATTGCTTACGAAAAGAAAAATAATGATATGATATTGTGGTTTTTGCGTAAAGTTCTATGTCTAAAAAGAATTGTGACTGGACATCCTAACATTTAAATCATGTTGTGATAGTTGCAGTATTTTGTTGCGCGTTCAAACAAACAAACAAACAAACTCTTCCGCTTTATATAGTAATAACGACATTTTCCATTAACGGTGCGACATATTCACTAGATAAAACAAATTAATTAATTGAAGTGCTTTCAATACTAGGTATTAGATTTTAGCGACAGTTATTAGTAGGTATGTAAATATTACGTCAGAAATTGTTGAACGACTACTGGAACTTATCACGCTCCCTGACTCTTGTTTTCCGATAGGGTTGTAGTAATTGGAAAAGTCTAAAGTGCTTAAAACTAAGCAGTTTCATACTTAATATATTTTTTGTTTTTTTTTGTATCACTTTAGTATTACTGTAATAATATCAATAATTTTAAAACCTTTCATACTTAACTGAAATCTCATAAGAGTAAAAACGCCATAAAATATTAATATCACATTGCTAAAAATATCCCATGCTTTTGCCATTAATAGAAATTACTCTACGAAATTCTTAGGTCTTCAACATTCGGAAATGGCACGTGTATTGTATATTTTTATCCAGATGATATTACATATTTTAAAGTCTAATAATTAGGTTTGTTCCGTATCTCTTAATATTGCGTTACAAATGAGGAATTTACTTTTGTAATTGAACTTTAGAAGCCCTATTGACAATGGTTAACATTTATTTAAAAAAGTTTCAGTTATATACTATAAATTTGCAAAATTCAATGAAATGCTGACTTAAGTTAAGAATAAAGTTATTTATCTTATTTTACTTTTAATAAATATTGCAGCACGATGTAAAAGCTTGACCTAAAAGCCTTAGCTTGTGTCTCAACGGAGCAGAACAGCGTTAATTTACTATAGTACACACGACGACTACAGATGAATGTGATTATTAAAAAAAAACTCTACTAGTTGATTAAAAAGTTTTCCAAGCTTTAGCAAATAAGTTGTAAAAAACAAGTCACTTAATGCCGGCGTAAAATCCAAACAAATTGCTCAAGTAATTTCATTAAAAGCGATGTCATGTCGAGTGATTGTGAGGACATTATGCCGGCCATACAACGCTTATTGCTGCTGGAGCCGTTCTGCATGCAAATCTAATACTGAGTAATCAACTCTAGTGGAGCATAATCTTGTAGTTGATAGATATCCGACTGTAGATGTAGTTGGTTGTTGTGGTTATGTTCTAGGTAAACGTTTGTATAGTGAAGTAATGACATTAAAAACCAGTCAAGTGCGAGTCAGACTCCGTACAAACGTAATATATGGAAATAGCACGAACAGCCATTATATCTTTTGATTTCTGTCTTTGTGGATCTATCTGCAGCCTACGACACTGTCAACCTGAGACGACTGTTCTGGAAGGTGGAGTCAATTACTAATGACAGTAAATTTGTCAGTGTACTCCGCGAACTTCTACACAATCGGCGGTTCCAGGTTCATCTCCTGTCTGACAAAAGTCGTTGAAGAACACAAAAAAATGGCCTGCCTCAAGGCAGCGTCTTGGCCCCCATTTTATTTAACATCTACACCAACGATCAACCGTCAAGTCCCTACACGTCCCGCTTCCTTTATGCAGACGACCTCGCTCTGACCTCCCAGGCTGCTAGTTTTAAACAGGTCGAAGCCGAATTATCGAATGCCTTGCAAAGACTGGGAGAATATTATGACGCCAACTCGTTAAAGCCGAACCCGAACAAAACTCAAACATGCGCATTTCACCTTCTCGACAAAGAAGCGGGTCATAAGCTAAACATCCAATGGCGTGGGGTGCCTATTGAGCATACCAACTTTCTAAAATATCTGGGTGTTTATCTGGACAGGTCATTAACTTTTAGGAAAAACTGCGAAAACATCAAGCAGAAAGTGCACTCCAGAAATAGCCTGTTGCGTCGATTGGTCTCTTCGAAGTGGGGAGCTTCGCCTACCGTTCTGCGGACCACTGGCCTGGCGATTTCCTTTTCTGCAGGCGAATATGCCAGTTCAGTTTGGAGTCGCTCAGCCCATACAAGGTTGGTGGATACAGCATTAAACAAAACTTGCCGGATTATTACTGGTTGTTTAAAACCGACTCCGGTACAAATACTGTATCCACTATCTGGAATAGCACCGCCAAATGTTCGCAGGGCTGTAGCAGACTCCGCCGAAAAGTCTAGAATGCTAGATGACACAAGGCACCCACTTTTTAATTAGAACCCTGTGCCACAAAGGCTGAAAAGCCGAAAAAATTTTGTTAAGTTTGTGCTTCCGCTTCAAGAAGAAAAATCAAAAGAGCGATGCAGATTGTGGCGAGAGCATGTTAATCTCCCAAAGCCCTTCGTCCAACCGTCGGAGAACCGCCCGCCTGGTCATAATTAATCATGGCATACCTGGAAGTCTTTAAACAGACTTTGGACACAGGTCGGCCGAACTAAAGATAATTTGTCCAGGTGGGGATTCTCTGACGGTGCCGATCTAAATTGCAAGTGTGGAGCCAATCCTCAAAACAATGGCCCATTTGTTATCGTGCCCTGCGTGCCCGATCAACTTCACGCAGGAAGATTTAATGAACGCTGCTGACAATGCAGTAGCCGTAGCTAAGTTTTGGGCTGATACAATATAAAAAGATTTGCTGTCGACTCGAAAAGAAGAAGATCTTTTGTTTGCGTTGACATAGAACTTTGATTTTTTTACACTTTCATAAGGATACAGACAAAGTGTTTGATATGCATTTGTAGCTTGATACCTCCTCGCGTTACTAAGAGCAGACAGACATACTGACAGACGGACAACAATGTGATTCAATAAGGGTCTCGTTTTGCTTTTTGAGGTATAGAACGCTAAAAAAATAAAAAATAGTTTTGTATTAAAATGTTTGTTGCACAATTTTGTTACAGTCAGATTTTCTCATGATTGGTACAGATATGTATATATATATTAACCACCCCAAATATTTATCTGTGACGTCAAGATTTCTAGTTAAACCCGTAACCCGGTCAGTAACACTGCCAGCAATATTCCTAGCAGAATATCTTGACTTCAATATACATGAACTAAGACATACATTTGAATATTGATGTTTAATATGTTTCTTGTACAAACAATTTTGCTAGCAGGTTGTCTCTCGAGTGACTGTATTAATCTTTATATATACTATAACGTCGTTTTCCTGTTTGATCGCCAACTTCTCCTAAATAACGTTAATTATTTTAATTATTAATTAAGTATTTATTCTGGAGGGTTTATCAGTATAATTTAATACATGCAATATGCACATTATAGTAAAGATAAACTGAGTTGTATACATTATATCAAATTCATGTCTTAAAAAGTATCCACTTGTGAACTATTATTATTCATCTTATAATTGTTATTATATTATATATTATACAAATAAACTTCACTAGCAACTGATTGTTATCAAATCCTATCTATATCTATATCTCTACTCATTATATTGTGATAGTTTAGCAGTATAAATATTTTAAGTTAGATGTGGTTGCCTATAATTGAGAGAGCACCAGGCATGCATTTCCTATGTTTTGTTACTTTTTTATGTATGTGTTTCTCTTGTTGGTAATCCTAATAAATAAATAAATAAATAAATAAATATACTTATAATAAATCTCTAGCGAGATAAAATCTGTACATTGAATAATTATATTTAAAAAAATACTATTGGGGGTTAATATTTATTCGATACTGATGCCAAAAATGTAATTTAGAAAATTTTTGTCTGTCTGTCTGTCTGTCTGTCTGTCTGTCTGTATGTGTAGGCATGAATCAAAAACCACTAAACGGATTTTTATCAGACTCGCTACATTTATAGGTCATACTCCTGGCCAGGTTATAGGCTACCTTTTGTCCGGAAAAAAAACCGGGTATCCCGGATATCCTTAAAAATGTCACAAAATTATTTATTAATATGTGTTACACGGTGAATATCTGCAAGTGACTATTCACTATACATAGTGGACAGAAACACCTATAGAATAAAAAAAGAATTTTTAAAATCCGTCCATAAAAACTAGAAATTTTTGAAAATGAAAGTGTTATATAAACGATGCGCGTAGCGACCGCGCCGGTGCAGTTCGATGGCGGTTTGCACTTATGTATCGAAGCTAGCTTCGTGTAACATTTAATGTATGTTTAATTAAAATTGGTTCATAAACAAAAAAGTAAGGTCAATTTAATCTATATTTAGAATGTTATAAATGCGATTTAGTGAATGCGGTGAAATATTTATTAATTTAGTTTGTGAAACTACTATTAGATTTTTATAATGATGCGTTTATATGAATTTAGGCACAACATTTTAAAATAGGTAATGTATAGTTTTCGAGACATAAATATGTCCAATTTAAGTTGAACTCTTATCAATATGGTAGACCATATTAATTAGGGACCATATTACTGATAATAAGTACATCTGGATGTACGTACACCTTGAAGGTGAACAAAGGCTGTACTACAACCCTGACACCATGACGGAATGTTCAGAAAATCTAAGACAAACTAGGTACTTACTCTGTATTCTTTCAACTTTGTAAAACAGATCTCATTATTAAACAATAGGGTAGTTATAATCGTAAAAGACGTGGATCAGCTGTGAATGGTGAACCAGTTAGATGTTTTTAAACAAGTTAATGAAATAATTTTCACGTTTCTACGAAATCACTGAAAATGTTGGTACAATGCGCCTACTTTTGTAAACTGTTCATGTTGCTTATTTTCTTAAGGATAGATGATATCTACCTTACATACGGGCATTTACTAGAAGATTCAACATAGAAATGATGACGCTTTGTTTGAAACATGTATAACTGAAAATTCATATCGACTCCGTCAGCATTTTTTTGAAGCGGGATATTGTAAATTGAGTTTTGATAGCACAAACATTGCATCGAATAAGTGAAATGCATCACTCATATGATGCATTACAGTACCCACTTTTGTTTTGCCACGACGAGGTAGAAATGAAGTATCCATTACTTCATTTCAACACTTCATTGCGATCATAAGACCAAACAACCGCTTCAAAAATCGTTTCTGCCGCAAGTTTTATTCTTACCGTTACCTATAATATCATCTGCTATATTTTCATTTGTTGTTGAGCCAGTTTTTAGTCGACGTGTTTGCGAAAAGAAATCGAGACGGAGACGGATCTAGTTTGTTATATTAGGAACAATCAGGCGCAGCTTAGATCGAACAGTTTTGAATAGACTTGCTAGGTGCGATAGGGACACAGGACGTTGATGCTGATCAGCTGGGTCAAAAGGTGGTGCTGCGTATTATTTTACCTGCCTATTTTAGGTGGTGCTGCCTATGGGAGGAGGGGGGGGGGCACGCTATATGATGAGTAACAGTAGTATAATATGATATATATCAACCAACTACACACAACGCCATCTAGACCTAAAGTAACCATATATCATAGTTTGTGTTATGGATTCTAGAAATGCGGATATACATGCTTAAATACTTATCTACAGTGTTTGTTAGGAAGGTACCTACGGCGCGCTTATTAGGTATGTTGCTGCGCAATATAAGTAAATCCACCAAAATTATGCAATGGAACCAGATTGCAAGTGAAAACAAATGCAGATAATCGAGGCAACTATACTGACCGGTTGTTCTCCAGGAGAATCTGTGGATATTCATAGGATCAAATACCCCTTCGAATTCAAGAGAGTGCAGTTTCCTATCAAAGTCTGCTTCGCAATGACCATAAACAAACCTCAAGGTCAAACTCATAAGGTAAGGGCATAAACTTGAGAGAAAGCTGCTTCTCCCACGGCCCGTTAAATATATAAATATATAAATATTAAATATTAAATATATAAGTAAGCGCACAGAGTAGTCTGTGCGCTTACTCTGAGCATGCCATATTTAACGGTAGTAGTAGTCTGGTAATTGTAGCACCCGACGGAAAAACATAATACCCAAATTGGGTAAGGGCCCGTGGTCCTACCAATTTGTTCTACAGGTAATTTGTTTGGTGGCACTAGGGTATACCACTATGTACCCGTGGTCCTACTGTGCTAAGGGTGGATTAATATAGCGATATTTAACCTTTAAATCTCAACACTATAGTAAAGAATGTTATGTAATATGTATTCAAACGTTGAAACATAATAATTTATATGTTTTAACAAAAAATATGATAGTAGTAAAACAATTAAAAATCCTATTAGAATCATTTTCGACTTCTACGCGGACGAAGTCGCGGGCAAAAGTTAGTTCATATTATAAATGCGAAAGTTTATGTGTGTGTGTGCATGTGTGTGCGTGTTTGTTTGTTACCACTCAGCGCCTAAACAACTGAACTAATTTCAATGAAAATTGGTATGTGTATAGATTAGGTGCTGAAGACGGAGATAAAAACATATTTTACGCGCGGGCGAAGCTGTGGGGCGTAGCTAGTTATACAAATATTATGACGATACTGCACTAGCAACTAATCGTTATCAAATACTTGTATGTTTTGGAATGAATAATATATAAATTAACCTAATATACTTTTATACATACTATACTTCTAAATTAATTAAATTGAACACACCTACGCTTTTATAGTAATTGGTTACAGCTTATTCATCAAATTCCCTGTATACGTGGATATAAAAAAGTTATAAAATTTTGGTGTTATTTTTTGTGATTTTAAAAGGTATTTACTGACAGCCACTAATAATATTAAATTTCCTTAAAACTCTCCATCTTATTCAAAAGCTTTTATTAGAAACATCGTCATCATTATATCAGCCGAAAAACATCCACTGCTGGACATAGGACTCCTCAAAATTTAATTTAGTATTTTTTGTTAGCTACAACAGAAATGCATCTGTGAAAATTTTAACTGTTTAACTGTCACGGTTCACCACGGACAGGCGGACGGACGGGGACGGACAGCAAAGTCTTATTAATAGGGTCCCGTTTTACCCTAAAAATAGATTTGCAAGCTACTGTCTATTAAATGGACTAATTTTATCTCTTCCCATGGGTGATGTAAAAGCCAACCTAAGGAATAAGAAATAACAAACAGCAGGTAATACCTGCGTACTAAATGACTATTATTATATAAAATTATCAACCCGCTTGCCAAATGTCAATACTCTGATAAACTTCTTTCTTTGGGAGAGGTCGTATCCTGTAGTCCTGTATCCTTATACACAAGAAAAATATTTTTTTATATATTATGCTACCAAAAAGACTCCACCCCGCCCGATGGTAAGCAGTCAGTGGAATCCAGAAGTGGTGGCCACCATACCAAAAGCCATCGTTTTAAACTGCTGGTATAGTGGCCTCCACTATGGCGGCTGGGAATGGGGTAGGGGAACGGGATAAGGGGGTGGGGAAAAAGGAAAGGGAGAAATTGAGCCTCCGGCGCTCTCACTCACCGAAAAAATTGCAGTAGTACGTATACTACTACTCTTACGTCGATCTTTTGAGAGAGTAGTACTTCCCCGGTCGATCCGGCCCATTCATGCTGAAACCAGCGTGTATGTACGTCCGTACTATATAATATGAAATGCCCTATTTGTGTTGAACATTTTTGTCTGCTATTGAATTTAAACATACTGAATTTATGGGCATACATGGAACCATTTCACTTATAAACGCTAACCCCAAAAGTTGTTATCAGACAAGAGTCGTTAAGTTATAATGCTGCGGGCGAAATCTTAACTCTTACAATAGCCGTATGAGACGATTGAGTTATAAATTGTGTATTGTATTTTGCTTTGTTAGCATTTATAAATACGATGTAATTAGAGCCAACATAAAATGGCACGTAAATTATTATATGTCCCCAAAACAGTGTTCTAGCTTTGAGTTAGGGTTACCTAAATGTTATAAAGAATTAAATTTATTGGTATTACTTAAATTTATACTTGTGATTCAATTTAAGGCCATCTTCTAGTAGATATCGGTAATAAATGTTTGGATTTTTATTAACACACCAATATACGCAAAATAACATTGCATGAGTCTGCTGGTTAGTAGTAGTGTTGTACAGATAGAAGATAGAAGCTTGAGGTTATCATGAAGATGCAGCAGACAGGTAATCCATTATTACAGGAATACCAGCTGCAAGAGCAAGATAACTGCTTACTTTAACTATCTTTACTACTCGATGAAAACTATTATCAAACAAACAATATATATTAAAAAACATAAAGCCCGCCTACCTAAAATAAAAAGAAAAAAGAAACCCATTTTTTTTCTCGTGCTGACGCTTCATTAAAATATTATGTACCCATGTCATTCCTGCAATTAATACTAAACTAATTCAACCTCTTAAGTTAAAATCCATTAAGATATTTAGGCTGCAGGCGTGCAAAGAAATAGACAAACATACTCACATACATACATACATACATACATTCGAAAAACATTACCCTCCTTGACTGCGGCAGTCGGGCAAAAATAGCGTTCGATAGAAGAGTGTCTTACGTTGCATTCAATAATTTTATTGTTTGATACTAAATGAGACTTCTACCGACCGTTCCTGAAACGCTTGTGCTTTTCAAACCATTTTCTAAAATATCATCGTGAACGTAATAGACAGTTTGTACAATCGCACATGTCCGTAAAACCTTTAGAACATTTTTCTATCTGAACATGTTTTACGATTGATGCTATTATTTTGTTCGTGTATCGTAAAGAGTGCAGTTTATGACTGTACATTCAGTTTTTATAGCCCTATGTTACGTATAATGTATTAAGAGGAGTATAAGTGTGTCCGGTTTTAGTATTGTTGTAACACTTACCCCGTGAATTGTGGCTTTTACTTCAAGTGGGCGGTTATAGCTGCCTTAATGGCTCATTGTAAGAAAAGCGTTTCAAATGTTTAAGAAAGAACTTTAAACTCAATGTATGAAATATTACAATAGCTTCAAGCGCTCAGGAATCATAGTTTTTTGTTGAGATCATAATAATATATCTTTAATGTTTTCTAAGAAAATTAAATTAGAATTTATGTCAATCATAGATCTTAGATACTTACTATGATATTTTCTATATTAGAAATATACGTTTTGATAATATTATCTACTGTTAAAACTCATATATTCATTCATTTCATTTGTTTTGTAATGTGCCTGGAAACCCATATTAGAAGCTAATAACTTTTATCAACATAAGTTTTATTTATGGGTGCATTGTAATGTTAGGTTAGAACTGATGCAAAAGCCTTACTAATTGGAAAACTAATGCGCGCTGCTATCAATTTTGGTGGTTCCGTATATTGATGGTGCAATTTTCAAACATGCAACTCATGTGTTAATATTAGATAGGTATTAGTTTTAGTTGGTATTAAGCTAAACGACCACGGCTAATGCGAAGTCCATGACTAGCGTATTGCCACCCTTAAAGAAGGAAAAATGATTTTGCATTGAAATTGAATCTGAAAGTGGCAATGTAAAGCACCTACTAACATTATAAATAAATGTGAAAGTTTGTGTGTGTGTATGTATGTATGTAAATGTATGTGTTTGTTACCACTCAGCGCCTATACGGTTGAACTGATTTTGATAAAAAATGGTAGGTATGGTGATTCGTAGCCACAGACGAACATACACTACTTTATATCCCGAAAATCGGTCTTGTTCCCGTGAAGACAAAATACATTTAAGACGCGGGCGAAGCCGTGAGACGCAGCTAGTACGGACTATTTTTAAATGATTTACTTTATTTACTTATTATGTTTGTCATAATCAAATTCAAATCAGATTTCACTTACACATGTTATGAATAAATTTATGATATTTTTCGCAGCGTTGCGATCACTCGCCCTTTTCACCTCAAACAATAAATTTAATTGTGTTTGCCGTTTTGTATTCAACGCAAATAGGCGGTAATATGCTTACCTTAATTTAGTTTTAAAGAACACGAAAATACATAGAAAATAAAACCAAAAAAATATTTTAACTAAATGTTATAACAAAAAAAATACCGCATTAATAGAAATAGCGTAATATTTTGCGACTAAAACTCCATCGAATATTAGTAAAATTTCATGAAATAATTATTTTGAGTCAAATTTTGTAAAAGATAGAATGGGCACGTATTTGAATTGTAGCTACCATAAGTTAGGTATGTCTTAAGCTTAATTTTGTACAACATTTAACTTACAAAGCATGTTTTATGCATTTTCTACATTACGAAGTTTGAGCAATGCACTACAAATATAAAAATAGTACTTATGAGTATAATAAAAACATTAGTTATCATTATGATAGTTCATGTCAATATAATAGTTACATCGCGTGCGGCCTCGGCACAATTTGAAGTTTGAAACAAAATGGACAGCATATTTGATACAATGATGAGTAAATTATTGATTAAAATATTAAGTTTATTCTGTATTTAACGTCGCTTTAAATACATTATATTTTGTTAGTGGCATATATTACGGTAGTAGGTCATCGATAGTTACAGCATGAATGAGCCGTAAAGACAGGTGAGGGATCACTCTTTCATAGAATATCGACATAAAGTTATAAGCCTCTGTGGCCCAATTATCCCGTCGATCCCCTTACTTATTCATCTTTATACGGTCAGCAACAACTCGGATGATATATTAGCATTGCTTCTTAGAGAACACAGTCGTGCACATCGGTTATTATAACTACTTCTTCTATTATATGGTACACTTATGCTTATTCATTACCAAAGTTCTTAAACATTAAGATTCTGATTTGTGAGCATTTATTCACAGTTTACCTCCGTAATTACCTATATTACGAATATTTTGTAACATAACAAAATAATTATAACAAAAGGCGGAAAAAGACGCAAATGCCTATATATTTCGTTTTATTTCACTTAAAGCTGGTACAGCGCATTAAAATTAAGGTGGTGTATGACAAATAGACATTGGAAGCTGATCTGCTTCGGATTGCTCTATTAAGAATACTATTCGTATAATTTTTATAAATACTAAATAGACAGAGAAATTAAATGCAATTTATTGTTCCATTAACTTATTTTAACTCTCATTAACGAGAACAAGAAACAACAATTATCGTGACTGTACGACACTCACCAATTTAATTTGCATAAATCTACAATAAACCTAGATTTATTCATTAGCTACCAGAATATTTTTTTTCCTTTAATACAAAAAAGTGGAGTGCTAAGTCTGTATTATATTGTTATGAAAACATACGGGCTGTTCTAAAAAGCAAAATAAACGATTTCGGGTTCAAAACTTCAATAAGTTATTGGTTTTAAAAATAGATCACATCTACTATCTTACAAAATTCGTTATTGAAGCATCCAAACGTTAAGAATCGACCTTATCATTTATCTCTTCGCAGATTAGTAGGACCGCTCAATTAATTACGAACGGGTAAAGGATTATCCGCATGGCTTCGTCTTATAAAGTTAGAATGTTGCTACTTAGACACTTGAGCTTCACAGCTAATGGTAAAGAAAGATAAATTTATATTTATTTTGTAAATATAAATGAGAGATGAAATGTATAACATAAGGTACATATTTATTTTGGCAGTCAATAAGTACTTAATATTTTTCTGTTGGATCAATGCACTCGAGAACTTGAATGACAAAAAAATAAGCCGCTAGAACATGTAACTTAATAACGTATTAAAGTTTACTAAATGCTAGGCTGACTGAAGAAGTAGATATTCAGAATAGTCAGAAATTCCGTTTATTTTTATATAGCTGTTGTTAGTCATTTGGCAGTATAAAATACGATTAACATTTTTTTCGCAGATACAAATCCCAAAGGCATTTTCGTCAAAATATTTTTTTTTTGTCCAACGATCTTCGACGTTTGCCATTATGACCTCATCATGTCATAATGTGGGGGGGGGGCTCGTTTGTAAGTGGTTTCAGCGGTCTGTCCGCAACAACTACAAGTACGAACTTCTAGAGACTTAATCAAAAAGCTTTGAAATCTGATTGGTGCAAAGGAAATGCAATTAGAGAAGTTACAGTGACTGAAGTAAAACAGAAAAGCCACTAAGTTATTTTGCATATTCAGCTCGTAGCTCGTAGCTCGTAGTCTTGTTTAGCCTAGATTTTGAGCGTTTTTTCTTTTAATTGGCTAATGAAATTGCTTATTTTTGTGTAATTATAATTGCAATAGAGTAGTTATTTATAACTAGAAGAACCTATATGGAACAGATAAAGGAAAAGTTCAATGCCACGTCTTATAAGATAGTCAAAAGAACATCAGCATTGATAAAGTTGACATTTACTCTTCACTTTGAACGCCAAGCTACCACACATAATAGAAAATGTATTGTTTTGAGGTCATCGGTGACCAACTTGGCGCTGAAAGGCTTAAATATAAAGAAAAAGAAGTAATTATAAAAATATTTCAAGTTCCCATGCATACATACGTAAAATAAGTTACGCTCCTAGATATTTAGGTCTGACTATGCGAGCCTCATACTTGACCGATTTTATATATAACTAGCTGCGCCCTGCGGCTTCGCCCGCGCGAAGATTGCTATGTCTTTAATTAATGTAACTCGGGAAACAGAGCGATTTTCGGGATAAAAAGCAGCGTATGTCCCGAAACCAAATCTATCTACATGCCAATTTTCTTCGAAATCGGTTTAGCGGTTTAAATTTAATATGGTGGTTAAGTATTCTTAAACTTTCTAAATTACCGCGCAATTTTCTTAGTTTTCTTTCATAAGAACCTTCTCCTGACAATAACAAACACAACAAAAAAAGATTTAACGAAATTGATCTAGCCGTTCACGCGTGATGCCATGTCCAAGGGAAATAGGGATTCATTTTTATATATATAGACAGACATAAAGGCTGGAACGTATATTGCTAAACTCAGCTGTGAGTGGTTTTGTCGCGGTCTGAGTGGATTACCAACTAAATAATTTTGACGGGCGAAGGATCGTGTTTAGGTAGACACTTGATCGACTAAATTAGTTTTGACGTGCCTATATTGAAGCTGCCGTTTTATAATCGAGTTAGAAGAATCGAGACGAAGTTTTGCTGGCACGGCAATAAAATATTATTGATATGCGACAGAGCTAGGTACAGAGGGCTGTTTAAAAGAGTAACGCTACTATTTCTAGGCATGTAAAATAGTGGACGCTTTCGCGGACGAAGTGAGTTTCTAATTGGTGATGGGACGTTGATATAAGTATACTGCAGCAAAGATGGGTTAGACAGAGATCCACGAATTAGACATATGAAGTGTTTTATGAGCGTAAGATTTCTTCTCACTTCTAGACTCTGGTATGTTGTCATGCCGAGTACCAATGGAGTGGGGTACATATATTGGTAATACTTGTATACTTTGAGGTATAGAGAACTTTCTCTAATAATAATGTGTACTTTTGTTCATGGGGGGTTCTATATATCACTGTTGCTAATAATAAAAATATACTTCGAACGTATGAGTTGAATAGTACAACCAAAGCACTACGATTATTGAAGTCTTTTGTCACAGACCGCTAAAATCTCGGCAATCTGACAACTGGAGAATTTGGGACAATAAAAAAATCCGTTTGATAAGCAAACGAATTTTGTTATTGTCTAGGAATTGGGTTCTGGTCATCAGATGGTAGTCGCTTATCGCCGCTTTTTGCTGTATTATTATTAGTAGTGACCCTAAAATAATTCGTATCTATTTATAGTTACCTAAATTTAGTGAAAATTATTATAAAGAATTATAAAGAGCTTATTTTTACAAAGTGTTATTCCGAGAGATATAAAAAGCGTGTAATAATAACTCTGTAAAGCAATATTCCTTTATAATATCTGAATAAATTGTTTCGCTTAAGCTGGTAATTAGAAATTACATCCTATGAACATATATAACGCGATTACTGTAGAATGAAATGTGAATCTTAAGACTATGAATACAAAGTCTTATTTAGGCATAATATTTTGGATTTAAATTTATTTTTATTGCAATGTTTACGAAATTACAATTTTTAATTTTACAAGTAGTTAATTTAGACTTGAGAAGCCAAGGTTTGCGTAAACAGGCTGGCGTCACGTGCGTATTAACAAAATAATTAATACAATTTTAAGAATATAGATTTTTATCAACTTAATATTTTTTAACGCACGAAGTTCTTCAAAAATTCAATATCTTCTTGCACACTGTGCCATACTACAAATTTTGTAAATAACTGTGCACCTACACGAATGCGTGGGCCATACTTTTTTTTTGGTTTAGACAGTGTTAGCCGTAAGAAGATTATTCCATTATTCATATTGCTTCTTATTGTAATACTTCATAGATCATGGTAGTGAAATCAAAATAACTATACATTATTATAAAAATTATAACAATTTCGGTAAACGATCGTGGTGACCTAGTTGTGAAGTAACTTTCTAACCAAGTGGTTGGGAGTTCGAATCGCACGTACCAATATGATGCTTTCAAAATCTTGTTGTGTACTTACTAAGTTTACCTTATACATTAGGTACTGACTAAAGTAAAGGAAACATTGTGGAAATACCGGGGATTAGAAAAATATTGGCTTGATACTCTTAAGGTCTATGTCCAGCAGTGGACGTCTTTTGGTTGATATGATGATGATGATTAGTCTCCATGCTAGTGTGTTTCGCTCAATGAGTGAGAGCACCGGCAGCCTAATTACCTCCTCGCTCCTCTTACGTTTTCCTTTTCTATCCCCACCTCTTTTCATAGCAGACTAACTGTTGCCCGCAGCCTCGTCCGCGTGAATGACGACATTGACGAATTTCATACAAACTTTCATTCCCTATTTCAACCCTCTTAAGCCATTTTTTCGCAGTAAAAGAAGCCCATGTTGTTCCCAGAGGTCCACTGCAGGATATAGGCTTCCCTAATGTTTAAAAAATCCGCACGCGAACCAAAGTAACTGACGTAGCTCGCAGAGTTGTTTCTCTGAAGTGGCAATGAACAGGACACATATCTCGCAGAACTGACGGTCGTTGGGGCAGACAGGTTCCAGAGTAGCAACCACGAACCGGAAGAAGCTGCGTGGGCAGACCTCGTACAAGGTGGACCGACGACCTTATAAGGGTAACGGGCAACCGTTGGATGAGGGCGAACGACAGGCCACGGTGGTAAAAATAGGGAGAGGCCTATGGAGACTAATATTTTAATTAAATAAACACTACAACTTCAAATCCCATTTTAACGCGCTTTTATTACTGACTGTATGTACCTCATAGCATTTACCTTGTTTTAGGATTCGTTTGTGAGTGATATTCTATAGGAATAGAATAATTATTAGAGCCATAAATAAATACCATTGGTATTAGTTTTATGGTATTAGAATGGAATAGATCGAGAATTTATATTCTAATAATGATAACAGTATACCTGACAAAACTCGTTACGTTACGTACTTTTTTTCTAAAACCCGTCAACCTCGCCCACATTGCTCACTGAAGATAATGGCTCAATTTAGCTTTTCATGTGGAAGTGATATGTTTGTAGATAATAATGTGTTGAAATTAAATATGTTTGAAACAGCTTGTTTGTTTCATAGTGATTAATTACTTAATACGTTGTTTGTTATATAACAGTATAGGAATACACTAAAAGCCTTTGAAATGTCGTACTAGAGAATTGGATACAACACATGATTAGAATGAAAAAGGCTGACAACGAAAATGAAAATGTATTTATTCATATAGGTTAATTAAATTAACACTTATAAACGTTAAAAATTACAAAAGTTACAAAATGTCAAAACTGGCAAGAAACTCAAGCCACTCATTTTAATCGCCAGGTTGTTACAATTTTTGTAAGTTACAATTTCAAGTTGCATGCAAAGTGACACAGGCAATACACTTTAATTTATAGGTAATTAATTACAGCTTTATATGTTGTAACGAAGTTAAACACAGTGTAGTAAAAAAACAGATGTTTTTAAAATTGGAAGCTGCTTTATTAAACACTCAATATGAATAAAAATATTTAAAGAAATAAATATTGTAACAAAACGCAAAGTAGTGTATTGTAGTAAAATATGAAAAATCTGCAATAATAATAGTTATTTTAAAAGATAACTCTATTAATCACTGGGTCCTATGAATCACTCAGAAGCAATCGAATCCATAATCTCTTGCACATGCACAGCGATTCCACGCACTTCCATTGAGCCACCAAGAAAGTGAAACAACATCACTACATTCATAGTAAAATTACATAATACGATAAACATTGTCAACAGGACAACATAATTAATGTTAAAACAGACACCCACTGTATCAGAGTTGGCAAACTAATCTTGTTAATGTTCGCAGAATCCACATCATAATCAAAATTCTTAGAAACAACACGTATTTTTGTGGTCTGAGTTTGTAATAAAAATAATTTCTCTGTGAGAAAAGCATTTCGTTACAGTAGAAAACATACCGTTTCTAGTATCATAAACGCAAAGAATCGTGTCATACGAAAAAGGAATGTTGTTTAAGTATACGTGATAAAATTTAATATTTTATGATTAACGCCTCATGTTCGGCTTTAGAAATTAATTTTAAATGAGGTAGCGTGTTCGTAATAAGACATTATTAAGGCCGCTTCGTCATAAACTTTGTCTTCCTCAAGGATTTGTCATTGTTTATCCTCAAATTGCGTGATTTTGTTAATGGTACTGCCTACGTTTGTATTCAGAACAAAGAAAGGCAGATATGTATAAACAGCTACGTTTCAGGGAGTGAGCCAGTTGTCATTTATTGGGCACAATGCCTCTGAATTGAGAACTTCTAGACAGAAATCTTTAATATTCTAACCCGACCGAAAATCGACAATATGTTGGTGCAATACATTAGTGTGTGGTGCCTATGCATAAGGTCTTTGGAAACAAAAAACAATTTATATATATATATATCTCAACAACTACACATAACGCCATCTAGACCCAAAGTAAGCATCTACTTATTATAGCTTGTTTTGTGGGTTGTAGAAAAAATATCAAATTACTGAAGTCATAGTGTCACATTGCTGCTTGAATTATGAGTAATAGTGTAACTAAAATACTTCATACCTACCTATATAATAATAAAACAAAAAAAATAATTTGTGAATATAATCTTTAAAACTAAATTCTTAGCTTACACGTATAACAAAAGATACCTATTCACGAATTGAACAAGTATATCCACTCCTGTATTATAAGAACTAAACTGGTTTAGAACTTAATCCTAACGCGCTAGCTATGCGGGTTGGTGGATTAGTCCTTTATAATTTTTGCTTGTATAAGGGTAACGGTGCTCTGAAAATGTTTTCCTCCAACAAAATACGTTTTTGTTTACACAAGTTAGGTGGCAAGCAGGGATTTGCTAACGTAAGGTTTCAATTTGTTTATTCAAATATTATAAAATGAAAATTACAATATTTATATCGCTGACCGATGATAATAATATTATCTATGTTTGTATTTCATTATATACTTATTTTACTTTTAACTTGGCTATAATTAAATTAAATTAAAATGCAACTATGTGTATGCGTTTGCCCCGCACGGCCCTCCAGAATTTGCAATTTAGATGTACACCAATTGAATAAACTCGCCTCTAGGAGTATATGTACCTGTTTCTTTTTCAATGTACCTCTGTACTTTTAAAGAAAAATGCAAAAAAAAGGGGCCGTGCCAGCCAAACGTTTTCAGCACGGCCCCCGTGTAACTTAAAAAATATATAACGTATTAAAAAGATTCTTAAATCTGTAATTAATCTAATCTAATCTTTATTCTTTAATCTGTAATTAGTGTGTAATCTTTTTTAATATCAAGTTCTTTTTTTACACAACAACAAAGTCTCGGGTATTCAATTTCTAAAAGTTTTCCATTTCATTGGAATAAATGGGAATCAATTTGGAAATAAGTTACTGACAAAGTCTTTTCAACACACAATAGTAATCTGCAAAGTTTATTTTATCGATAGCTCCTACTTCATTTAAAAGTTCTGATAGAAACTAAGAAATAGATCGAAGAAACTTGTTTATTTAAGTATACAAATGCGTTACGAATGTAGACTTTACGGTAACGTTTTACAGAGACATACCTAATGTCTATTTTCACATCAATTAGAATGACTCTAAAAGTTCCTTTATTATCCACAACATAATTTCATAATTTGTAGAACATTACAATTTAAATTTTCTGCAACGCTAAAGTTTTAACAATTTGTTTTGTTGCCAAATACAATCAATGCTTTTGAAAAAATTAAACTTAGAAATTGTATGGCGGTACATATTCTATTTATTTTATACTTAAAGCAAATGTCTTTGTTTGATCATAATGTTGTATGTACAATGTATAAAATTAACCAAAATTCACTTTTCACAATGAATACGATCACTATAGTTTCATATCCAAGTTCATATTTTGATAGAAGATATTTTAGCTGAACAATGTAGATAAACGTAGTTCGTAGTAGGTCGTATAAATGAAGAATGACTGACAAGCACTGGGTCTTAATAGAGGCATTCGTCAGGTTGACAGGCCCAGTTACGTAGTGAGGTGCTTTCTATGTTCCTACCGTATGTTCCCAGTAGAACAATTAATCTCTTTTTAAGCTAGCGAATTTCTGAATTGTTCATACGAGTAATGAATGGACTTTAGGTGTTTGAGTTTAAGCTTAATGGCGTATTATGTTCAATGTTTGTAATTTCTCTTTTTACAAAGTAACTTGCATCTTGGTAGAAAATTTAAAGATAATGGATTATTTGAAGTCAGAGTTTCTGAAGATATAAAATAAAATAGGTGACAAAGTTAAGAAAATTAAATTTGTTGCCACTAAGCAAAATACGTCTTTGTCATTTAAGGCAATATTGATGAACTTTTGGGAACTTCTTTGAATAATTAAGTATAGAAAAATTTTAACGAAGAAAACTTTGTATCTTAATTTGTGGTTGTTAAATTTGATATGGACAATGAGTTCAATAAAAATCAAAAACTAAAACTTAAAGAAAATTATACACTTTTTGAAGTAAATACAATTGCTTGCCTATGTCGTAATGTTACGGTCAACAAACAAAATACTTTCTTTGTTAGTTTGTCATGGATTTATTACGTCGTGAAAGGTAATTTAAATATTTTTAATAGTGTATTTTAATAGTATCGAACCCATTAGTGTGTAACATTTCAATCAGGTAGAATCAAAACCACCAAAGAATTACTACAAACATGTAGGTAAGTATATAATAGTAAATAAGTATATTAAATACGAAAAAATATCTCTAACTTTACTATTTGCAGAATATTCCCGTAGGTGTCCAACTCTAAAGCCTTTTTATTCTTTGTAACCCTAGTAGCAAGACAGGCTTCTTTAGTAACGCTAAAGATTTTCCTTCATTTTGACAATATATATAATAATATAATATAATATATATATTTTATATGGTAAGGTTGTCCGTGTTTTAATAATTCATTGCTGTTTTTCTTTATGTATCATGTTTGGTGTCGATGTAATTTTGGTAGTTCCAGAGATTAGTGCATTTAAACAAACAAACAAACGAACTCTTCCACTACTTCCTAATTACTATCAAAATACTACTATACTAAATAAATATGGCTTCGAACCGCAATCCCTTTACTGTGTACTTTACAGAGGATTAAAATTTATCCACCCCTGTTTATTTAGCAAGGGTTACATATAAATTACCTACTTCGGAGAGCACACTTACTCGTAAATAATGTAAGATCCATTTTTAAGATTTTATCGTTAACTCTTATAAACATAGAAACAGAACTTCGATTACTGATAAAATAATTGTTATAAAAGTAAAAAACAATAATTAAACACCAGAATCCCACTCACATGCCTATTGATTATAGCCCTATGCTTATTTGGCGGCAACATTGTGTCAAAATGACTGGTAGTACAGCCTAGGATACTAATATCTTAGAAACCGATTCATTCTGGGTTGAGTTTGGTCGGAATACCTGTTATCATAATTGAAAAGATAGACTTTATCGTGAGACATTGATCAGTTTCATTCACCAGTACTAATGGTAATTGGAAAGTCCTTACCGCTATTAATAAGAGACATAGGGATAAACATGGGCATCCATAGATAGATACCGCAAATAGTGTAGGTTGCACGTTAAGTGTAATTACGCCTGGCAGAAACTGTTGAATTGTTAATATAGGTCATGTGAATATAAATTGAGTTTGTAATCATAATTACATGTAGGTGTCAACGAGACAGGGTGACATACCTTCGCGCATCACACATGATATTTCACTGTACCTGTTACGTTAAATTAGTATATTATTAATATTAATAATATATAATATTACGACTAGCTTTCCGCGGCGTGATTTCACCTGCGTTAAGTTACATCTTTTATTACTTCTCTGCTCCCGTCTCCAACAGCGTGATGTTAGATAGCCTTTCTTAAAAAATGCGCTATCAATCGGAAAAATAATTATTTATATCCGACTGGTCGTTCCAGAGATCAGTGCATTTAAACAAACAAAAAAACTCTTTCGCTTTATATATTTAATATAGAAGTATAAGAAGAGGCATGAATATTAAAATAAAAATACAGAAAAATTATATTTTTTTATAATAAATAAGGTGAATCCAATTGCACGTCCGTGTAAATTAGGAAGGCAGTGCTCACCTTAATGATGGTAATTAGTACTAATGTTGCTCTAAAATACCCTTACGGACTGCTGCCGCACCGCAGCGGTGCGTTTGTCGTACTGCAGACGGCCGGTCGATTTTTCCATACAATTTATGCACTAAGCAAAGGTCTAAGGAAAGGTCCCAATAGATGTTAGGTATAAATTTAATTTAAATACTTAGACTACTTACACTACTTATTATTGTTCTTAGGTACTGCCATTTCCAACAAAGGTCTAAAAAATTAATACGTAGAATATTATTTAATTGTAGTCTGAATAACAAGAATTTTAGACTGAATTATTTAGTTTATCGTTTGAAGTTAAATGAAAATGAAAATGAAAATATGTTTATTCATATAGGTTAATTAAATTAACACTAATGAACGTCAAAGTTTACAAAATGTCAGCAAATTAACCTACAACACCTAAAAAACTGTTAACTGCGCCACGGCACTGACTTGATACTTCCAACCTTCTTGCAAATCATACCGTGATAGGTGTTGCGATCTCAAATCATATAGTGGACACAAGGACTGTAAAAACTAAATCGTTTTAAATCTCATTGGCTATGCTTACTGGTACATTATCTTTATTTAAATCTATTTTTAAACCTTTTCTGCATAAAACATCTTAACAATTTTGAATAATGTATATGCCATATTTTTAAAATAAATAGATAGTGTTATTAATTCTTATCTATTTGGTTATTATTAGTCCAAGAACAACTTTATTATTCTTTCAGTCGTAAGAAGTTAATTGCTAGACATATGCCTTCCCTGAGCATCGCCACTACTTTGACCTACCACAGACCTGATTAAAGTGATGGTTTATGAAGGATGGTCCTTCATAAACCATCACTTTAATCAGGTCTTTGACAGTTTACTATTATTTTATTTCTATTAAGCTATAAAAAAATCCACTATTCATATTATTATGTACATTATGTTGGCATAATCCATAAACTACATTTTATTTTATCTGAGAACGCTTTTATGAATGGTATAACTTTTATATCATTATCTATAAAATAGGAGATATTTTTCATAATCGCTTTTAGACGTAGGTAGTGCCATTTTATGGATTTCATAACCCTCTTGATGTGATGATGGTTGCGATTTCATATATTATTTTACATGTTCTTGTGAACCTTTAGCGATAAATGGGGACGTGAGCAGTAAAAATACGCGCGAAAATGGGATAATTTTATTGTTTCAGTGTAATAATTGCGTATATTTATGTAATTCCTACCATTGCTTTTAAGTAGTTCTTTGAACAGAAAACCATAGGCTTTCATCGTTTCTTTTATTTATTTTTTATTTAAAGTTGGGGATTTTGCAGCTCTTCTGTAGGTTATTTGGCTGATATTTTGTAATGTTTAACGTTCCTAAGTGTTAATTCAATTTACCCAAATGAATAAATATATTTGACTTTGACATGAGCTTTATTTGTAAATCCGTCTTGTCATGTTATGACATATTTTTTAATTATTTGAAAGTAAAAAAAAAGATACTACGTAAAAAATTCATTTAATAATTTGCATGCCTCTTGAACTACGTCAATGTGATAAGAATTACACCGTAATAATTTTCTACCTGCCTTCAGATACCTATTGCATTATATAAAATGATCAAATTAATTTTAAGAACAAACGCTCCAAAGACTGTAGTTTGCAAATAAAGGTATAAATTGACATGTAGCTTTAATATAAAGTTAATTTGGGTTGGAGCCCAAATTATTAATGTTTTACCGAGTTCTTATATTTTATTCCCTACTTACCTGAAGTTGGAATACTAATTCTACAAATTTCCTCGATTAATCACCTGCGACAGGCCCTTACAACAGCCGATTAAAATGTCTTCTGCAAAGTGATTTAACATTTTGACTAATGGCTGAACTATTAATTTCTAATTTAACAAAGTATCTCGGTGTTTATCATGACATAATTTTTCAATAATAATGATGATTCCTGATAGAATGTGTTAATTATTTAGTCTATTTATGGGTTATAAGTAATAGAGAAATATTTACTGGCCTGTTGGTCTAGTAGTTAGTGACCCTGACTGCTAAGCCGGAGGTCGTGGGTTCGATTCCCACCCAGGACAAACCTTTGTGTGATGAGCATGATTGTTTGTTCTGTGTCTAGGTGTAATTTATCTATAATATGTATGTATTTACAAAAAAAAAAGAAGTATTTAAGTATGTATATCCGTATTCTAGAACCCATAATACAAGCATATAATATGCTTACAACGCCATCTAGACCCAACTAGATGGCGTTGTGTAGTTGTTGAAATATTATTATTATTATTCTCCTTTATTTAAATAATTTCTCAAAAATTACATTTTTAAATATAAGTATATAAAAAACATACATTTAAAAATATAAAAATTGTAGATCCACCGGCAACGGGTACAGGGACCAAGCTACCGGCGGTTAGGGCTCCAGAGATAGAAACCTCCTCACAATGCATGCCGTGCCGAGCAGCACTGCCTTCTGGATCTGGCCCTTGACCCATCCACCTAATGCGAGCCTCTTTAGGTGTTGGTCGAGGCTCTTTGCTATTAAGCCATTGACGCTAACAACTATCGGTACAATGACAGCTGAATCCACATCCCACAATATGTCAACAATCTCATGGGCTAAATCAAGATATTTTATTTGCTTGTCTTTCTCAGCCTTCATGAGATTCTCGTCATGAGGGACGGTAATATCAACTATCATTGCAAGGCATTCGGATCGATCCACTACCACAATATCAGGCTTGTTAGCTATAATAGTCCTGTCTGTGATAATGGAGCGATCCCAGTACAATGTCGCGCGACCATTCTCGAGAACCGGCTCAGGGTTGTATCTGTAGTACGGTACTTCAATATCCAGAGGATTGTATCGCAGAGCAATTTGCTGGTGGATGATCCTGGCTACTTGGTTATGTCTGTGCAAGTACTCTCCGTTAGCAAGACGCGAACAGCCGGAAACAATATGCCTGAGGGATTCACCAGGGCGATGACATGCCCGACATATGTCAGTAGTGCCATCCCTCAAGATATATTTCCGGTAGTTGTTCGTCATGATAACTTCGTCAGCAATTGCACAAACAAACCCTTCGGTTTCTCCAAAGAGATCGCCGAAGCGTAGCCAGGCAACGGAGGCAACATAGTCTATATCGGGCCCATGTAAGGTCCGATAGAACCTTCCGTGAAGCTCCTTGCTCTGCCATACCATTCTACGGTCATCCACACTGAGTACTACAGGCCTGCGCCAGTTCTCTTTAGCCAGGGCAAGCGGAGTAAGTCCACTATCCACTGCAACCATATCACGATGCACACCCTCGCCCATCTTGTGAAAATAGTCTCTAAGGTTGCATATCTCGCGATTGTGGAGGGTTTTGGCATTTAGAAATCCCCGGCCTCCACATTTTCGCGGGATATACAACCTCATGACAGATGAACGCGGATGGTGCATACGGAATGCTGTTAACAATGTGCGGACTCGCCTATCCAGGGCATCTAATTCAGTCTGTGTCCACTTGAGTATGCCGAAGGAGTATGTAAGAAGAGGCATGACCCAACCATTACAGGCGCGCACCTTGTTGCCGCCTGATAAGTGACTTTTTAATACTTTTTTTAGGCGGCTGAAAAAGCGCTCCTGTAATGATTGTTTCATATCTGTCTCCTTGATGCCAAACGACTGCGACATACCCAAGTATTTATAGGTGTCAGCGATTAGAAGTGAACTAAGATGAGTAGAATTAGATAGTTGAATTCCATCAGATTCCACTACCCTGCCTCGCTTTACATGCATGACTGCACACTTGTCCACTCCGAAAGCCATGTTGATAGAATTACTGAAGTTTTGAGTTAACTTCAGTAACTCTTTCAGCTGGGGTTCAGTTGGTGCAAATAATTTAAGATCATCCATGTATAGCAGGTGGGATATTATCTGACCACCTCTACGCAGCCTATAACCTAAACCTGAACTCTCCAGCATTGAGCTAAGAGGGTTCAGGGCCAGGCAAAACCATAAGGGACTCAGACTGTCACCCTGGAAGATACCCCGCCTAATCCATAGTGGTTCGCTAATGCCTGGGGTTTGTCGACACTCTGGATAGGTAAGGACCGTTCTCCATTGCCGCATGCATGTCTCCAAGAAGGTGCGTACTGTAGGGTCTACTTTATATAACTCCAGCACCCTCAAGAGCCATGAGTGCGGCACGGAATCGAATGCCTTCTTATAATCTATCCAGCATGTCGCCAAATCCTTTCGGTTACGGCGAACCTGCTGGCTAATGGTCGCATCGATAAGGAGGAGCTCCTTAGTACCACGGGACCCTTTCTTACATCCATTCTGCGAGATAGACATAACCGAATTAAATTCAATATGTTTCGTAATTTTGGTTCGCAGAATGGACGTAAGAAGTTTATAGACCGATGGTAAACACGTAATCGGTCTATAATTACCAGGTTCCGTAGTACAACCTGTCTTATAGAGCAGGTGAGTATTATTATATTATTATTATTATTATTATTATTATTATTCTTTTAAACGGGGTGTAAAAAAAACTCACTAAGCCTCCATAATGGAGGCGACCATACCAGCAGTTTTAGACGATGGCTTTTGGAACGCTGGCCACTACTTTAAGATTCCACTAACTGCATACCACCAAACAGAGTGGAGTCACTTTGGTAGGTCAAAAAAATCGAAAGCATAATTATTATATTATTAAAAATGGTTTGAATATTGTAGATTAATAAGTAGGTAAATTTTAATAATTACTTTTAACCTAAAAATAAATTATGTACAGCTGGATAATATGTATGTAATAAGTAGTATTGGAAGCTTTTTGTCATAAGCGTCGCGCTTGGCAGATTAGTGGTTACGGGATAGTGAGCTCCTGCCTTTAAAAAAAAGACTTATGGCTAGCATTAGACGGTTTGAGATTAATAGATTGACTATTTTTTATAATAATATGTCTTAGTTTTCATCAAAGTAATTTTTAATACTTCAGATTCATTATTTTTGCCCGTGTTACTAATTGTCTTTAATTATATTTATAGATATTTTAATTAAAATTATATGACTATATATATTTTGGAAAAAACAAAAATTCCGTGCAAGAACCAGTAGGTATATTGTTGTGCAAATTTTATCAGTATGCAGAATATCTTCGCGTGCAATACGAATTCGTCTCACCCTGTCTTCGATAAGTTATTCTCGATGTGATTTCCAAGCGCACTTGAACCACGGTTTTGTTAACAACAGTATTTGCAACGCCACACTAAACAGAATATAAATGCAGTTTTAGTTTGCGAAGTTGTGCAAGATTATAAATTACATTTTTCGATAACATTATGATGTGGCATAAATATGCAATTTTTAAAAATTGCTAAAATATTTTTTATCGTTTTGATTTTATACAGCTGATTTATAATAAAATTTTTAAAATTAAAAATATTTGGCACACTAAATACTCTAAATAAAGTCTTTGATATTTAAGCAGGCTGTGAAAAAAATATTCTCTGTTAAAGAAAATATTTTATTATAAAATAGTCTCGACATTTTAGAGCGGGCGTATTCATCACTGTCTAGGAGTCTAGAAGTAATTTTTTTCTTGTATTTATGTTGTTGTGATTAACTCAAATTCTAAGAAACACAACGATCTGCAACGCTACGTCCTAGGTAGGCGGTTCAAAGCGAACGCGATTATGAAGCGGTGACACGCGAATACAATGCGATGCGGTGCGACGCAGCGGCTATGTTCTACGTGCACGCGAATCGTCTCGCACAGCAATATAACCAAATAAAAACGCCACAGCACCACATCCAGTTCGCGCGAAAATATCAAGCCAACTGATTTCGCGCCGCTCCGCACCGCACCCTGCGTGCGTTTGTTCACGTAGGCCATTTTAATAGGTTTCGTCTGTTTGTTATTTTCGCGCCACGCCGCTTCGCGTTCGCGTTTAGATCGCTCACAAAGAGGCGTTGCGTAAAATACTTTTATTTTGATAAAAATGCTTGTAATTTTCACTTTCACAGACAAAAAGTTTGCAAGATCTTATTTACTTTTATTCCCTTGCCTAAACCTACCGAGGAGCCGTGTGTGCAATAAATTGACTTTTACACGCACTTCGGTCCCAAAGCCCATCTAACTTGGGCAATCCTTACGGGTTACACAAAAGCTACAATAATCCGTGATGTGACTTGTACAGGACAGCTAGATAAATATATTGATAGAGAAATGTGATAATAGAAAAGCATATCTATTAATATTTCCTTTTTCATAAATATATGAGTATGATGACAATGTAATTGTATGTACGTAACAAAGAATCAACATTACACTTATTCGATAAACTTAATCTTACCAAATATATAGTGTACATATTTTTTAAATTAATCTTACCCAAACGATAAAAGTAAATAAAAGTAATTAGTTCTTCAAGTACTTATTATTTATATTTAATGCTTTATCTTACCTCGATCATAGCTTTACTTTCCAAACCTAAAGTTCAAATCTAAACTTTGAAACGAGATTATTTTATTAATACGTGAAACACTCGAAAAGTTTCGTGAAACTAAGTTATTTTGTTTAAATGTTTTCATTAAATCTTTTCAAAGAAGCATCTATCAGAATTTTTATAAAGTTTTACGCATAAAACAATTTGCGGCACACTTTTTTCAATACATTGAACAACGTATTTTACCTGATAAAGGCGAAAGGAGTTATTAACATTTATGATTGATAGAAATATTATTATATGGTTACAAATTACCGTGCGAATCTAACACAGATGAATTTTCTAATGGGACACGATATTTTAATTTGATTTGCATGATATATTTTTGACAAGTCCTGACAGGGTCAGGTATTTAACAACTTAATGTAACAAGTATCTTTTGAAAACATTTTTATTTAAACAAAACAATTTTCGTTCTCTTTTACTTTAATATTTGAATTTTAGAGGCAAAAATAATTTTAAGTAAGTAGTAGTAGTAGTATGTAGTATTTTAGTATTGAAGTGGGCAATTATTCAGTAGCATATTATTAATCAAGAGAGCTTTAAGCTTGCAACTCAATAATGTTCTTATTAATGTAGGTTCACTCCAAAAAATAGTAAAACTTTTTCGTGACAACTTATACCTACCTAGGTATAAGTTGTTCTACTTCAGATGTAGTTCAGATTTCGGAGGAAAAACTAAAATGAACAGTGACAAGACCCTCAGGGATACGCGATTGTTCGAACTTATATTTTCTCACATGACTGACATTTGCAAATCTGATTATTCCTTCCTTTTCACGTGAATATTTTATGCCTACAAAGTGTGTTTTATACTTTAACTTTGAGTTGGGTAAACATTAAGATTTGTGTATTTCATATCGCTGTTTATTAGCTGGCTTATGACCTATATAGCAAAGAAGACTTACTGTCGTTTCATTTTGAAGGAAACTCTTACAAAGATTTTGTTTAAAATCATGTGCATTTTGAACAGGGTATCCAATTAATAACGTTTTAATTTTCTTAAAGTTAACGCCACTGAAACAGAATTTTACGACTATCAGAACGCTGTATTTATTCTCGATATTAATATGACATGTTGTACATACAATCAGGTTAAATAAACTCCTTGTTGTGATTCAACCCGAGGCACTACAACATGTGGTTCTTCAACTAGGATGAATATTTTTACAAGCTTAACATCAAAAAAGTGATTCTCCTGATGTTAAGTTCCTACTAATCTATGTAAAGCAATATATAACAAAAGTTAAAGAGAACAGATTCACTAATATAGTGACAATAATGTACCTAAATTAATTATGACTAGGTACTCATAAAGCAGGTAACGTCACGAATGTTAATGGTTAATATAAAACTCATCTAGGTTAATAAGAATCCCATAAACAATTTACGACTACCTTATTATGGTGTACATAAGACGTCAATGTCTAATCCACTAGTATATTTATACAATCAAATATTGTGCTATACGTAATAGTCTAAAATCCTATTTGATACCAAGCAGATATTAGTTTAGAAGAGTAATGATAAGCTAGCTAATGCAATCTCATTGAAAGCGCCCCGCTGGCGCTTTCAATAAGATTGCATTACAGCGCTGTAAGAAACCAACTTAATTACTTAATTAGTGTTTGTTTTGTTTCAGATAAAAATGTCAGCTCCAACAACGGACAGTACTGAAGCTATCACCAACTCCGGCTATGGCAGCAGCGATGAGACAGCTAGCCTACTCGTCACGGGACCCTCTGTCACTGTTATAGTTCCATCTGAAAATAGAACCGTTAAGCCAGTTCTCCAAAGACAAGACTGCACCACTCATTTGAGGCCTCAACTTTCCGGCGGACCGGGAAGCGAAGAAAGCGCTACCTCTATTAGAATTGAAGATCAAGCAGCTAGAAGTGTCCCAGATATTGAACTACAATGCCGGGATCCAATAGCAGACCGTCCTCAAACCCTTGTTTCTCCCGTAGCGACTTGTTCGCACAGAGGGTCAGTGACCGCTTGCCAATTAGTTCCACAAACATACTCAAGATGTCGTGTATGCGAACGGCGGCAGTCAACAGCGCCAATATCAGCCTTACAACTAGCGCGATCTGTGTCGCGGGAAAGCGTTCGCTCAGCCATACACTACCCTTGTGGTTGCAGTTCTCTCCACGCCGTCAGCACTTGTCCAGTTATACAACCCCCAGCGTTACTGTTACCTACGACTAGTACGAGAATCATCCGGCAGAGTTCGCAGCCCGAGTCGAGCGCATGCGCGGCACACTGCCCTCATCACGCCCACCACCACCCTAGCGCCTCTCTGCGACAACTACGAGAACCGGGGGATGGCATCGCGGGTATAGCCGCCGACTCACTACGTATCAACGGAGGCATGCGGCCCTTCAAACAGGTAAGCCTGAAATTCACTAGGTGGCGCTACTAGTTACGTCACATTAGATCTTTGTTTTGTTCATTAGGTCATAAGTTATGTAGGCAATTAAAAACATGTAGGCGCTATTATTACTCAACGTTTATTTCAGAATGACGCTTTTTGTGTTTAGGTAAACTTAAAAAAATACATTTCCATTTAGTTTTCTTTATTATGCTCAGAAGATACTTCTCAGTAGATATATTAAGATGACTCGTTCAAAATAAAGCGGTAAGAAATAAATGTGTTAGTCTTAAACGAAATGTTGTGAACAACAACCAAGCACTCAGGAAATGGCTACCTAATTAGAGCGCAAAGTGAATTGCTGGAAGACAACAGCTGTATAATTGCGAAAGTGACTTCACCCAACGAAATACTAAGGAAAACTTAGTCTGAGAACGCCCGGTAAAGTAAAGTTCACAAGAACCCCGAACACAATTAAATAACTTAAAAGATTTTTTTATTATTTTATGCTGTAAATATGAATAATAGTGTATAAATAAATTTGCTTCTCTTGTAAATTAGTTGGTGCTATTTGGCACAATAAAACTCATTACTCAAATATTGTGATAAAACAAAAGATAAAATGCGGAGACGTTAATTGTGTCAAGTAATCAGACATTGACAGAACGTTCTTCCGTTATGAAAGCTTCTTTGCTTGCTGTTTCAACGAGAGGAGCCTTTTCCTAATGTCTGCCTTTGCAAGTGACGGCCATTTAACTTGCTCTCATGACACTTAGCAGCGCTGTAACAATTTTTCGCGCTCTCAAGATAGCAGCATTGTAGGTTTAGAAGCAGCAAGAAGCTTTGTATTATCTCCAGAAAAGTATGTACAAGTGTAGAATGTTTTGATGTTGCGTACGTTGTATATTATGTTTGGTGTGCGTAGCAAGATTAATTTGTAATTATGTATCCTTATCATCAACTAGATTCGAGAGTTTTGATTGTTCACATCGATCCCTACTTCCATAGATTGGCAGATCCTTGAGAATGTCTTATCCTGGCTCATTCAACCTAATGCAGATGGCGTGTACGTGCTGTGTAAGGGTCTTGAGGGGTCTTCCCATTTAATAAAATCAAATCAAATGTGTCCAAATTTGATTTGGTTTCTGTTTTTAACCTGCAGGGGCTGCTCCTCTGTCCACAAACCCTGTCGCAGACGCGCCGAGCCCGGCTGAGACGTGCATTCACTGAAGCCACGGGGGATACTGTTAACTACGTTAAAACGGTGGGCTTCAAACTATTGGATTATGCACAGTCAAATACCGCTATCGATTGTACAATCAACATTTTGAAATTTAAAATTTAAAAAATTAAATGTTGTACTCACAAAATATTGTAAGTAAATAGTTGAAAGTATTAGTTCAGGCGGGTAATTTTAAGAAAGTAATTAGAAAAAGCCATTGCATTTCACGTTTGTCATAAAAAGTTTGGCAAAGTTGGAACGTCTAAATTGGAACAAATAAATTATTTTAAAATATCTTAAATTACTCTATGGACCCAAAACGACACTACAAAATAATAAATCAGCTTGTTAGCCTATTAGATAACATACCATTTGGAAACAAACATTCATTAATTTTAGATTATCCCGCCACAACATACGTCAGATTGTACAGTCGAAAAGCAGGTATCTGTGGATTTATCACCAAAGTAATTTGTTAGTTGGCGAATGTGTCGTCCCTATAGCTTCGTCTAATGACCACCGTTAGCCATCCCCCCACGCCCCTGACATCTTACCCTAGCACCAAAATTGCTTGTCACGAACAAATCGTTTTCTGTTCATCACTTTGTTGAAGCAAAATGTCATCGTATCACCGAGCACATTGAATGTAACTTGACAAATTGGCTTTGAATGTCGAGTGCTTGGTAAATAAAGGCAGGTAATATCTACATCACCAACACACTTTGTTATCACCATTTTTCGTTATAATTTTAAATGTCGTATGATTAAGGGAAAACGTTTTGCCATTGCTTTGGGAAGCTATACTCAAGCAAAATACACAGCACCTACACAATCATTAGCTACCCATCTAGTCATTCATTCGCATATTGATGAATATAGGTAGCGCTCTGCACTTTAGATCGACGATTAGATTGCACAGAAATATGGCTTTTCGATATTTAGATGAAGTTATTTTATGTTGCTAGTATTAGAGTTATATTACGTGCAGGTGTTAATATGTTTTTATTTAATTAAAAGGTAAGGCTATTGTGAAAACCAAAAAAAAGTTACTTCAGACAATTAATTATAATTTTAAGCAATTTAACTTAAGTTAAGTACGTTTGATATAAGAAACGAGTACTGCCTACTTTTGTGGTTCTCCTTATATAGGATTACGTGGTAAATAAAGGCAAAAATTTAACACATTGAATACTTGGGCACGCGTGAGATTTTCTTACCATTTTTTGATAAATCGATATAAATAATAAGCGTGTGTTTGAATAAAAAACACTTGTGTACGAACACTGCTGGCTTTTAAAGTAGTTAATAAAACATAAGAGCTCTGCATACAAAGTAAGAAACTGTGATATCTCAGATTATTCTGCATCGAGGTACAGTTAATTTTATTGTCGAGCAATAAAGGATTTTTACCTGACGGTTGCGGCAACTATACTTTCATATAGTTTTAGAATTTTATGCCTGGAAGTTCCAAGGTTAATTTTACTTGATCTTTTAATAAGATTACGTCAAGTAGACTTTAATAAATTTAATATTAGACAGTTGCGATATACAATTTGACAGTAGAACAGACGTTTGGTCGGGCTTAGTATAATTACTTAAGTGACACAGATTTGATACAAAATGTGTATCTCAGATCGCTTCGTAGATTATTTAAGTACTTTCCGTAATTGTTACTATTTGGTCCCGTTTAAAGCTAAGATAATATTTGAATTGAATGTGGCTACTGTGTTAGCAGTCATTTTAACTATGCGAACTGTATAAAGACTGAATATCAAACCGTTTGGCAGTTTTATATAAATAACTAGTATCCCGTGGCGCGGTTTCACTCGCGTGTTGGGTTACTGCTCTGCTTCCGTCGCCAGTAGCGTGATGTAACATAGCCTATAACCTTCCTCAAGAACAAGGCTAAAGAATTATTCAAATCCGACTGGTGGTTTCAAAGATTAGCGCATTCAAACAAATAAATTAACAAAAAAGCTTTTCCGCTTTATGTAATAGTATAGATGATTATTGAAGGAATAAATGTCGATATTACCTATACAAGAGTAGTCCTAACAATTTAGTTAAATCCTGTAATTACTACTGATATTTTAACAATACCTATATTGATTCTTGTTTCTAGAATGGACTCGGTGGTCGTGAAAATATTGACTAACATGTGAATTGGATCGAGTTTTATTATTATTTCTTACTTATTTATTTGTTTACATTAGTAGTTTATAAATATAACTAAAGATATGATTTTTTTTTGTTTCTCAGCGATCAATAATTGTCTTTTATACGTTTTCACTCTACGCAATTTAATGTTGTTTACCAAGGTATATATTTCTTGCTTCTTATTTGAGCCTACATACCTACCTTTTTTATAATCAATGGTTTTATCGATTATTTTGGATGTTGGACTTTTATATAAAGATATGACTTAGGAATATAGTGATAATATCAATTATAATAAAATTATGCTTAAATTCACAAACTTATACGTATAAAAGAGCGCACCCAATTATTACCTCGGTCCTTTTTTATTCCTCTTTTCTCATTTCCTTGTCCGTCACGTTTGGCAGTGCGATTGATTGTATTCCCTAACCATTATTTCTACAAAAGAAAAGAATATGAAAACTAACGAAAATCTTCATTTGAACAAAACAATATCAAAATGTTGCCATTGGTCAAATTCAAACTTAATTATTTTAACATCTACTATTAATCGATTATTCGAAATAGAAATTCAAACGTAACTTAAAGTAAGCATAGTACTTTTATATGCCAAGATCACTTTTCTTGCATAAGTATAAAGTGAGCTACAAGCTACTATTGCCCAATTGCGCAAGTTTTACTCTGTAAGTGTCAGATCACTGTATAATTAATTTAGATATCTCACGTGGGTACAAACCGATCACACCGTATCATAGGAGATATATTGTTACTACATAACTTCATAGTAGACAAATCTAAATAATTGGCATCGGTGGTTTGTCTCACTAAATAGCTAGTTACTAATACAAAATTGCTGTTACTGTCAGTCCAAATAATCCCACAGCTGGGTAACGTATTCACACACAGGAACACTGATCTCTAAACTTCACAGTTCATTTTTTAATTTGTGTTTTCCAAATCCATTTTTTCTTGGTCTGCATTGACGTTGGTTCGCGCCGTCTCAAAGCTATTAAAGTATCAATAGCTATTGTTTGATTTATTATTTAAGCAACAGCTTTTAACCGTATTTCTTTGTCTGTTTAAAAGGTCGAGCGGGTTCAGTAACTTTAGAACGCTTTTAAAGTTGGATCACGTTACCTTAACACCAATATATCTAATTACAGAAATTGTCTTATAGCTTCCACTACAAACTCGTTTATGTGAGATGTTATTGCACTTTATTGATAACCGAGACCATTTGTTGATTATTTGCTAACTTATTTAATAGGGTATCTATACGAGAAAAAATCTAAAACATATTATTGAGATAGCTTAGGCAAAAAGCAGTCGGAAAACGTTAGTTTTAGTTCATAAAATAAGCAAACTAAATTTTAAAATTAAATTCAAAGTTTACAACTTTTTTAATCTGTTTCTTAACATCAATTTAATCAATTTATAATAGTCGCCATCTTAAAACGTCATATCGCTATAAAAACTTACAGTGTCAACTGTCAACTCTAGATAAAGGCAATAAATTTTAGTTAATTCGTACCAAACAACGTAATTTTTGTTGTAATATTATCATGGAGGACGGTTTTTTTAAAGAATACATCACAAATTTACCAAGAATATATTCTTTGATGGTCGGTAAATTCTTTGCTGCAAATCCCGATTTCTGTTCTGCTGAGTTACGAAATGTTAAAACTTCGATGTAAGTAATGCTCTCTACATCTTTAACACTGAATATAGCAATTTGATAGCACTATGAGGAGCACTATACACTAGTATTCTTGCATACAGGAACAGCACACCAACGATAAGTAGAATAATAACTCATTTTAAAAATATAAACAATTAACTTAAAACATACAAAATAACACTGCATAGTGCATTTGTTTTCACAGCTAACTGACGTCATACAATATGGCGTCCGCTGCTTCTAGCGATTTCGTCAAATTACGCGCGAAATTTAAAATGCAAAATTGAAATGCATTTTTATGGCACTTAACGAATTTTTAGTGGTTCATAAGCACAATAGAATCCAATTGAGACACTTTTCAGAAATGGGTGTAATACCCTATTGTGCTGTATTTAACTTTACAATTGACGTGTAGAGTCCGAGTAACCAATGTTGTACGTTTCATTATTGGAATATGTTTTTACAACATTGATTTTTATTTATTTATTATTTTAACAAATATTTCCCATAAATTATAATTTATTAATAATTATTAGAATGATTACGTTGCGGTTGTAAACAATTGGTACTTTTGGGACAACTTCTAAAACCAAGCTCAATATTATCCAATATACTTTAATATGGTTTTGGAATTCTGCCCGTCTCCATTGGAATGGCCGTCTTGGATCTCTGCTTTATCTAAACCCCACGTCGGCAATATATTTTGCATAATTCTAAACTAGATTATCATTATGTTTAGTTTTACTTCATTTAAACTTAATAGGTATTACTAAACATGGTACTGCGTTTTTGAGACTTTAGTGTATTTTATGATAAAGAGTAGTAGATATAATAATGAATGTAATTACTATGTTCTTAACTATGACCCAACGCAGGCAGATCTCTTATAAAGTAGGCGGGCGATCTCACCTATGGCAGCTCGATAAACAACTCGCCAATCTCCAGGAGTCAATGAGTTTAAAGCATTTTCTTCACATAAAAAAAGGAAAAGCGACCTATTAAATATGGCTAGTACAAACATAGCCTAAGGTCTATCAAAATGAAGCTGCTAAAGGCCATGCCTAACAGTGGATCTCTTTCGGTTAAAATTTTAGTAAGCAAAACTCAAATAATTGGCATATTTTAAGACTGCACGTTGGGGATCAAAAAATTTAATAATATTATTTTCCTCCAGTAACACGCGTATGAAATCTATACTATTATATAAAGCGAAAGAGTTTGTTTGTTTGAATACGCTATTCTCTTAAACTATCGGTCGGCTTTGAAAAATTATTTTTGTGTATGATAGCCCAGTTTTCGAGAAATGTTATAGGCTAAGTAACATTACGCTACTGGCGACGAAAGAAGAGCAGTAAGCAAAGACGCGGCAAGCTAGTAGCCTAAAAAAGCTTTTAATTCAAAAATGTAGGGCATTTAAAATTCTAAAACTCGAGAACAATAATAATATCTTGTGACTTCCTTTAAAGACTTAGATATGAGTTCTCTATCACAGGGGACCGTACAAACAAGCAATAACTAACATTCAAGTAGGTAACAACAATTGTGTAAGACTCATAAATACTTATCCCGTAAGGGTTTCCAAACCATAATATACGACATATAATAATATGGTATTCATCATACATCGTAGCAGGATGTAGGGTTCTTAGGAATTAATATTGATTAGATGATATATGGTATCCCGTTCAATTCAATACCATAGACTAGTAGGCTATTTGCCGCAACCCTACTTAGAAATGAATATTTGAAACCATGCAGGTAAATAGCATATTTATTCGGAACGTCCTGCCCCTAATAAAAGCTAACAAACCCATAATAGCACCGAAGATATAATATTTCACATAATACGTGCTGTGCATGAGAGTGTTAGTACAGCTATGTCATGGTAGTCGGAGGCAGACTCATTCTTCTTCTCGGTCGTTTCGCTCTTGGCAGAGTGGTCGTGGTCGTTATGTAGTGTTTGGTGAAAATATGTGCTTCACGTCTTTTTGCCAGTTCTCTCTGTTGGAAGACATCTTGCTGCACTTATTCACCAAAATAGCTGTAACTTTAATTTGGTTGTGACCTCCTGCGCGCTTTACTGTCCTTTACCTTTTCCTGGACAACAAGGAGTTCGTGGACTGATTGTCACGCCAGGATACGTGTCCGAAAAACATCAGTATGCGAGATTGTACTGAAGTAAACAGACGCTGCTTGCAAACAGACTTATATAATAATAATAATAATATAATATGTGGACACTATCACACATCGTCATCTAGCTCGCCAGAGCTTGTGTTATGGGTACTAGATATTTGAAATATAATACATATAAGTACTTTTTTTTGTAAATACATACTTAGAATACATAGAAAACACCCAAACTGAAGACAAATCCAAATGTTCATCACACAAATATTTGCCTTCCGCGAGAATCGAACCCACGACACCCGGCGTCGCAGTCAGTTACATTAACCACTAGACCAACGGTGCAGTCGATTATATGTAGTATTATTTCTTAAATATTGAGATAGGTAGGGCACAGAGGAGATTTCCTTCCCTCCTTGTCTAAACAATATAGAACTGCAATTGAATTCACTAGAGATACAACAAACTATGACCCTAAATAGCGACATTTTTTTTTTTTTTTTTTTATATTATAGCCTACCAAAGTGACTCCACCCAGCCTGATGTTAAGCAGTCAGTGGAATCCAGAAGTGGCGGCCACTGTACCAAAAGTCATCGTCTTAAACTGCTGGTATGGTGGCCTCCACCATGGCGGCTGGGAATGGGGTTAGGGGAAGGGAATGAGGGAGGTGAGGAATGAGGAAAGGGGGGAAATTAGGCCTCCGGCGCTCTCACTCACCGAACGAAACGCAGTAGTACGGATACTACTACTCTTAAGTCGATCTTCTATGAGAGGGAAGTACTTCCCCGGACGATCCGGCCCATTCATGCTGAAATCAGCGTGGATCTACTTCCGTAAAAATTACATAGTATATAACGGTTTATGAGAAACATAGTATTAGCATTTATAATCAGATATGGAATTCTGCCACTGTAGGAAATAAAATAAATCTTTCTCTTGTAACCGCATTAACTACTCGGTTCATATTATTTTGGAGACCTTAAACATTCATATGCGGGTAACAAAGGATACCCGATAAAAATGAACTTTTTTTAAAATCATGTTGTGTACTTTTTTAAGGTTACATGCACTAACTGACTAAAGGTCGGAAAACATCGCGAGAAAAACTAATAACCAAACGAAAAAATAATAATTCCAAACTGTCTTAAAATAGGCCTTTGCCATGCACTAAGAATAATTGTCTAGTGCCTTCTAACTCAGTGAGTAAACCTTGTTCAAAGTTATTAGTTATTTGACTGTATGATGGATTGCTAAAGATTTAAATTTTCCATGGTACATACATGCAGTCATCGATCAACATTAAATTCCCACTGTTATCTTGATCAGTAGTGTCATGATATTTAAATTCAGCCACAAAATGGTACCATTAGAAATTATTATCGTTTTATGGTCAAGAGTGTTAGTTTAGAAAATCATTTTGATGCCAATTCTGGCATTTATTGGATCAAATTTGCTTTGCATGCTTTCATTGTATGCTGATTAAATTTGGCATTGTTGGATTCGGCTTCATGGTTCACGTGAAAATAATTACACTCAATTATACCAGAAATGTTCATATTAAGCTAAGTGGAAAGCTCCAGCGGTTTATTTGACATTTGAAATTCAAATGTACATTTATTTAGGCCTCCTCAAGTAGCTAATTAGATCTGACTTCATTGGATACCTGAGTTGTGTTTAATATAAAATAATCATTAACAAAAAAAACCGACTTCAAACAGGAAGGAAACTAAAAAGTAAGAAATAAATTTATTAGCAGCAAGTAATTCGTGTTCTGATTTAGTTAATCAGAAATGACTAAATAAGTATTTAATAATTTGTAAGTCAGTGCCAAATTAAACAATAACTAGGTATATTTATTATCAATCTTAATTTGCTATTGTAGTAAGGTTTTTGTAGTATTTATTTAGCACCACCTTAAAAGAAGAGTTCCGTTGCCTATCGCCGAAGTATTTTATCGGATCTTCACCAAATTGAAATAGGACCATACCGAGAAAGTATTCTTTCTAAAACTACCCAAATCGCTTCAGGATTCCATTATCAAATTCTGACTTGATGATCATGGGATCGCCAAACAAGTATATACTCTTTCTAACAAAAAAAAAAAAATACAAATCGGTTCAGACATCTTTGCGTAATCGGGGAACATACATAATAAAAAGGTTACGATGAATTGAGAACCTCCTCCTTTTGAAGTCGGTTAAAAATACAAAGTTTTATACCTGTTTTAATTGATAATCGGCTAACTGTGTATTTGCAGCATATTATAACTTCTTGCTGTATACATTTTGCTTAAAAGAGTACATAGAAAGGTTATTTTATAACTTTATAATAGAAAAGAGTTTAGGGAGTAAAATGGGCGTCAGACAATAAAATTTGGCAATTTCCATTCAGCCATTATACATATGATTAAAAATGACTCATGGATATCTTCTTTCCAACAAAAAAAGAATTATCAAAATCCGTTCATAAACGACGAAATTATCCGCGTGCACACATTAAAAAAAGAGGAACGTCACACATTCATTTTATCCTTCGCGTACATAATATAATTAGCGTAGCAAGAATAGAAAAAAAGGTTGCAATAAACGAGATCTTGTATTTTTAGTTCTCTTTGTTGAAACTGTGTCGGGTACAGCGTAGAACATGTGGGCAACGGAAAAATAAATAGTAATTCGCTTATGTTCGCGAGCAAGTACATGCTGCAATCACTCTATCTACGCATTTAATTAAAATTTGATGATTTTCTACATTTAATGCAGATAAAACATTTTTTTTTTATAAAGAAAAACATAACTTCTACCAATCTAGGTAAAAGAGTATGAAATAAATGCAATATCTGGTAATGGTCGATATCTTTATGATAATAGTGGAAACTCAAATTTTGGCACCGAGCTTGAATCTTATCTAAAGATGATTAAAGGCGAGATCTTTATGCAAGACGCTGTCTGAGACAGTACCGTAGTCTCCATAATGTGCGGTTCAGATTAATGTGTCTGCATGGCTGAGAGAGTACGCTAGAAGCCAACAATTGTACCCGAGAGTGTAGTAGCACCGTTAAGTGCCATCATATAATAATTTCGTATTTACGAGTAGCTTAGGTTTTATACATAAATACTGTATTAGTTTATCCAACGATGAACAAATTGCATTTCATTTTATTAAGGCCGCAGAAATGTTTGTCGAGGCTAATAATAAATTTTTAACTCAGTCAAACAAACAAAGTGGCCTGTCTAATACGTCGAGTGCGAGATTGTTGCAGTAGCTTTTTAATGACAATTCTATGTATGGTAGAGGAGTCACTGGAACAATCTAAAAAAATCTAAATTTTGTACGGTAGTAGATCCGATGAATGGGTCGGATCGTCCGGGGAAGTACTACCCTCTCATAGAAGATCGACTTAAGAGTAGTAGTATCCGTACTACTGCGTTTCGTTCGGTGAGTGAGAGCGCCGGTGGCCCAATTTTCCCTCTTTCCTCATTCCTCACCCTCATTTCCTTCACCTAACCCCATGCCCGGCCGCCATAGTGAAGGCCACCATACCAGCAGTTTTAAACGATGGCTTTGGTATAGTGGCCGCCACTTCTGGATTCCACTGACTGCTTACCATCAGGCGAGTGGACTCCCTTTGGTAGATAAAAAAAAAAAAAAAAAAAATGCCATCTGATTTAAGCAGGCGTGGTGATTCACTGCATCAGAAAAGGCGTTTGAGACAGCAATGGCTTGGACTAATAATAATATTTTCACAAATAACTCAAATCAGCAATAGGGCGTTAACCTTATTTTTATTTGTATAAACTTTTCATTACCTATTCGTTAAAAATTCATGTTTTCACTGCGTTCAATGCTATTGGTTCCAGATGATATTTCAGAATATATCGTTGGCATTCGCGGTGACGATGGCATAGTTCCAAATTACCACAATAGGCCGAACATTATAGGGGCTTGTCATATAAATTATGGTATGGATGTGGTCAGGCAATACGTTCCATTAGCTAACTTCGTTGGACATAATAATTATTGTGACAGATATTGCTAGTGAAGAAAATAAATAGAAAATAAAGGAGCTCAATATGTTGTTTCTTGGAATTGTATTCAATCTGGGCAATTCTATTATGCAACTTAAACGCAAGCTTATGTTTTACCTGATGATATGCCTTTAAGCATTTTACTACCATGTCGTTACTTTCCGTTGAGGATAAAAATAAAGAAAGGACCAAAGACCATTCAGGCAATCTATACTCTTTATTTATTATAAAAAGCGGAAGAGTTTGTTTGTTTGTTTGAACGCGCTAATCTCTGGAACTACCAGTTGGATTTAAAAAAATCTTTTTGTTTATGATAGCCCAGGTCTCGAGAAAGTTTAAAGGCTATGGATCAGAGCAGTAAGACGCGCGTTGGAAAGTTAATGTAAAATAATTAGTTTATAAATTTAACAATCATATAGACTAAATATACATGTATCGTTTTGAAATATTATTCCTGTAAATTGAATTATCATTGTACTACAGTCTTCTATCGCTATAACCATGAAAAGAGTTCTGAGGAATTTTCTAAATCGATCCCACCTCCTTCCTATCCATCATTCAATCTTTCGTACTTATCTAAAACGACACGTGCCACTTTTTCACAGTAGAATCTAAAAAGACTTGAACCAAATGAAACTATTTTCCAGCGTATATTGCCTTCCAATTTAATCTTTTAAGCGAGGTGTGAAAAAGCATCTTACAAAGCTACTTACCATAATACCAGAGGCCCTAAACAAGTGTCATAGATTTCTATTCTATTCATAGAATAGGTTAAAATGTATGGGATTGACATAATATTCTAACGCCAACATTGTCGTCGTCTATGCCACTTGTCCAGGGCCTCAGGAACGTTAGCAGTTTACCAAGAAAACAATTAGAAGGAAAAATTTCTAATTAAGTAAGTATATTCAAACTCTAAATTTATTTATTTAAAGACTATATTATTTTATTACCAAATCTAAAAATTTTAAAATACTTATGTTTTCTACTTTGAGTAATATTTTTGCCACGGGTAAGCTGTGCCATAATTCTCGAACGGCAAAATGTATACAATCTATTTTCATGTTTACAAATTCGATTGGGGCAAATATCCAAAATGTTTGCCTTTGCTCTGGACGAGCATGTTTGTGTGTTACGTTCAAAACAGGAGTTGTTGAGTGGCTATATGCCGCGGATGCCATTTTCTAAATTAAAGTGCCAGTTTTTGGTTACGAAAATTATTCAAATTTTGACTAAAATATCGTAAAAATCGTCATAATTTGCCTGTAATAACACATTTTTGATAGAGAAATAGAATTCATATCAATAGTCTAATTAATTTTGGTTGTGACTTATAGAAAGTTATTGTTTTGAATTGGCTTCGGTTTTATACAAAGGTGTATGTTACCTTAATTTGGATAACTAAAAAGATAATTATTATTAAAATATACGATTTATTTTGCACAAAGATATGACATGGATGAGGATAATAGCTTTTCAAAATAGTTGTATTTTCTGATGCACACACAAACTTGCACACAAAAACAATACTTAAAAGTAACAATTTTGTCATTGCAAGTATTAGGACAAGAGATTTACGTTAGTATTTTGTAAAATATATACAAAACTATTCTACGATTGTATTTTTTTTTTTAACAAACGATTATTAAAGTTGTTAGTTCAAAATTAATAGCTTTCATGTATTATTAAAGAATAGTGAAGCGTAACACGCGATACCGTCATGTTTGTTTACAAACTGAGCTATTGATTTATGATACACAGCCGTTACATAAGTAACAACTCTATTGATTATAATATCATGTTCCAGTAAACGGTTATATCTTGTTGCTACCCCAATTCCTCTTCACTCTGTCTGCTTTTGCTATATTGTACATACATCTTTATCAACGTTTATTGCTTTAATTTGATGTCTTATATTAACTTCTGCTATTTGTTTTTCTTATACGCTATCAAATTCGTGTTAGTTTTCTTTCAGTTAGGCAATTTCTTTATGAATCTTTAAATAATTTTAATGTCATTGGTTTCGTCTATGTGTTTCTTTGCATTTCTTGTAAACTATGCAACGAATTTGGATATTGTTAAGAAAATTTCTTCCTATAATAATTTTATTGTTTGTTTTACATAAACTCCTTAAAAAATTGGCTTTGTCTTATTAGAAATGCTGAGAATTTTAAAGATTTATAATTATTTTGTACAAAATATACTAATAAGTATCCTTATGTGAAGACAGGGCGAAAAACTAGTGTTTTTATAATGGTATGATGCTAGCGAATTTTCTTACATAATTGTTGAAATAAGGCACTTTATCTTAACACATGGCTAACCATAACTCTAAGACGGCCGCAAAATGGAGTCCATCCATTTAGATTAGACGCAATAAACCGTAAAATTTTACAGCCGTCGGTAATTCCTTCCTTATTCTCGCACACTTATCTATTATCCTTTTAAAAGCTTAAACTTAAAAATAAAACATGAAAATGTGTTTACCTCATTACGGATATTATAATAAAGCTGCAGTTTTACATAATCTCATATTACTATATTATACGGTAACATGAAAAAGTCTCCGAACTTTTGGTATGCAAAGAACTTAATCGGCTTAGGGTAATACGCAAGGATCTTTTTCTAGAATCGTGTAAAATGCTTATATACTACCTATTTGTTACGGGACTATTCGCACCTATTGCAGAATATTATCACGAATTCAAATTTCAAACGAAAATTTTTGTATTGTACTTTGCTTCTACAAAAATAAACATAATAAAGCTAAATGTTGCCCAAAAATATTCAAAAACATAAAGTTAAAATAATATTTAGATCCACTTAAGCTAGTCTTCATGTAATAGGTATGTATGTTTGCACAGCAACATCGTTAAAATCATAACAAACACATCAGATTGCCGTACCTACTAACAATTTATCACATCTGATGCGAGAATTGAAATGGTTCCACACTAGAGCAATAACAGTTCGCACGTTATCCTGAAATCTGGACTCTACTTCCTTGACTTTAGCATACAAACTTCTTTGCGTGTTACTGTCACATGGCGGGATTGTTGGGTGGTCGGCACTAACGATCTAAGTGATTGGCATTTGTTATCAGATTTATAACAAGATCATTGCTGAGGCTATCGCTTCAATTAGTATAAGTCCAATATTAGAATGATTCTAATACTTTAGCTTATTACTTTTGGGGTAGAACGCAGAATGAGGTCAAGCTTTTAAATTCGGTTCGTTATTATGGTACAACTTCCTTGAGTGTTGTTATTATTTAGCAGTATTAAGATTAGATTACAATCTATTTGATAGCGAAGATCTCTATTTATTAACATCGATTGGATTGTTAGATACTTTAGACTTCTCAGGCTTCTAACTTGTCTTACAGTTTGTCAGAGCCGGTTTGATAACCGTGACTGATGGCAAACCTTACCTTTAAAACACAGGCAGATCTTGATGTTTATGTGTTAAAGTCATGTATAGAAATGCGAATTACCAATTTTAAACTTTGTTTTTATGACCCCAGTATAAATATTTCCATGTAAATGTATTATGTTCCGCATGTTACCCCGGAGGTATATTATTAGAAAACAAAAGTTTTTTTAATAATGTTTATAATTTTGTAATTACGCTCACGATATCAAGCATGCACCTTACTGTTACTACAGTCACGCTAGTTTTTACTGTAATATCTTGCCTATTTGTTACAAATAGTGGACTCACGTGTTATTTTGTGCAATTTCAAAAACAAAGTATAGTTGAGTTTATACTTTTCAAATTTTCTGAGTGTTATACAAAAGTCCAACAAAAATATAATTTTGTCGAATTAATCGAAATGGTTGTTAAGTCATACCTACATATGAAATGAATTCTGCAATTGCAATTGTAAGTTTGTAGTATCAAAAAATATAGGTTAATAAACGTACAACTTGCTGGTTTGCATTTTTTTTTAATTTTTCTTCTTGTGATATGAAATGTAAAAAAATTGCACACAGGAATAGTTCACTCAGGGTTATATGTTATAGGTCAATTTTCACCTAATTAAAGTTTTGGTCATGTCAAATACTTAAAATACAAATGTTTAATTCAGCGTGAAGAGTCAACACAGTAAAATAAACACATTGGTTAAGTAAGTCAAGGTTGAAGGTAGCGTGGGTACTAAAACGACCTTGTGGATACGCCATGACGTCAACAACCGTGAATTGGGTATGTTTGGTAAAACGTAGGCCTGTATAAGTTCACTGAATTCCTACGGACCGTATTCATTACGTTAACAACAGTTCAGCCGTGTTTTGTAATAAATATTGCAATTAAACATTTAATTACATCGGAGAGAGATAGGTGCCATAAAAGCTTTTAATTAGTCTATACTAGCGAGCCGCCCCTGCTTTACATGTCGGTACTTTTATACATTGTGCCAAATCGTTGAAATTTCCAGCTCCTATTAAAATAATGCATATTAGTTAAAAAATATTAAGAAAAAGAAATGCTTTAAAAGATAGTAAATAATGTAACAAAATCAGTTGCGTGATTTAGAAAAAGGTAGCGGCGAAACAAACAGACAAAAGTTTGCAACTTTATACTATTAGAGATAAGTACACACATAAGTAGGTATTGTAAATTCATTGAACTATATATAATGGCAGACCTTAACATTGCAACACAGCTAACAATATACTTACGTATAAGATTACGCGGCAAAGTTGTAAGGCAAAGTTGTAAGTAAGAAGGTCGCGAACGTAAGTTTATGTGTAATATAAACCAAGGCTGGCAGGCTATTTTGTCAATGAGATAGGGCGGGTATTCGGATGACTTTCGATAGCGGCTCTAGTTGATGTTATTTATGGTGCTAGGTATAGAACATTTTTTGTTGTAGGCAAATCAGGGCAACATTTTGTGATGAGTATACGCCTTATTTTTTGATTTGCAAATGTTAAGCTGGATGGAAATAGAAATTTTGATAAATTTTAATAATAAGCGCCACAGTGGAGACCATCATACCAGTAGTTTGGCTTTTGGAATGGTATCCACCACTTCTGAATTTCACTAACTGATTACCATCAGGAGTGGAGTCACTTTAGTAAGCTAATTTTAAAAAGAGAAAAAAACAAAATAAAAATAAAAATTTAAAAGGTCGTCAGAAAACCTGGCGTAACATAAAAGTCTGAAATTAGGCAATGCTTATGGTTTCTCTGTATGAGAAAAAGCAGTGGGCAGTAAGAGGCTGTTATTAAACCGCTAGATTCAGTTTAGAATATATTACAAACAAGCTTAACAAAACTGTTTAAGTTACTGTTGCGGATATTTCCTAAGTGGGTTAAGAAAATATCCGCAATATTCGAAAGTATGCATATAACCCTACTTAAGTATTTAGTCATGCCCTAGATGTCACATTCCTTTGTGTAAAATATAAAATAAAAATAAGAATCTGTAGATTGTTTATATCAAAGACGCTGTAGATGCTGTTTACGTCGAGTAAGTCGTTAAATTGGAAATGACTAGCGAAGTTGTAAAGTGGAAAACTCGTTAACGAATAAGTTTCAAGACATTCTTACACGGTTGTTAGACATAGAGGTAGGTAGACACGTTTAATTTTATTGATGTGAATTTTATTTAACAATCTCATATGTAGCTCTACATGCAAGCAAGTTGTTCTAAAGACTATTGTAATGTAGGAGAAAATATAAAATAGTTACTTAAAAAAGTTTTTGCATAAGAGCGGTTTACGACCGGCCAAGGTGTCGAAAATTGTGGGAGGCCTATGTCCAGCAGTGGACGTCTTTTGGCTGATATGATGATGATGATAAACGTTTTTTAATATTTTTTTTCATACTACTGCAGTATGTGTGATATGTTGAAGATGGTTTTTGTTTTACCCTTCCGCTTTGAGCTCTCTGCATATTTTTTATCAAAATTATTTCAACGATCAACTTACTAATTTTGCTTTCAAAACCATAAAAGTATAACAGCTACGCATGAGCTTGATATTTATAATATCATAATGTTTTATTGATGAATGCTATTAAAAGTGAACCTATGTTAGTGTAAAACTGTATGCTAAACAACAGTACATTTAATTACGTACGTTAATTAACAAAATATTTCAGAAAGTCTACCACCTAACTATGCATAATAATGTCGTAGCACGGCATTACTTACGTGATTTAGTAATACGTAAGTTACGTAAATCATCATAATTGTAATAAATTACATGTGGCTCACTCCGCGGGCGTATTGATTATTTTTTATTACTTAACGGTAACTGCGTATTACTACATTTATTACGAGACCACGTATTGTAATCGATGCAATCACGGTTAGTAAAAATATTTTGAAGTAGTACTAGAGGATAAAGAATAGGACATCTAATGAAAGAAATGGCCCTAATTAGCTCAGAGAAAAGAGCGCATAAGGAACTGCTCTTGCTTCTTCCTTTCTTAACCTTGCATTGAGTGTAAAACACAACGAACTTTGTAATAGTAATATACGCGTAGTGCCCTGAGATCGCAGTTTAACAAATTAAACGACGACGTTTTGTTCCAATAAGGGGTTTTCTAAAATGGCTCTCACGAGGTGGCAGCACTGAGGCGTCAGGTCCAGGCTCCTGTCAAAGCGCTTTCAATCATTGATAGATAACCGTGAACGATTCCATTGATTACAAACTGTAAATTAATTTTAAATTTTGATATTGAATTTTTTTTGACCTTTCACTTAAGTGGTGCCAACTGGTTTCGAATTTTTTTCAAAAACACTCATTAACAGTTATTGCGTTGATTGAATTTTAATTTTCAATTTAATTTATTTCATAAATATAAATTACATTTTATTACAAATAAGTAGTTTCCCTTTGGTCCCAAACTAAGCTAGTGCTTATATCTTGGGTACCATCGGGATTACAATTTTCAATATATATCTTACAGACTATCATACATACATTATAATATAAGTATACTACACACTATTTAAATAAAAGTTAATCAATAAATACCGTAACCTAAAATATATATTAAAAATAACTTAAATCTATGATGACACTTCTCGTTGTGCCTGTCGGTCGGTGTTAGTTCCGTTGTCTCGCAGCCTGCCCCGGAACCGCCGGAATACCACGCCCTTCGGCCAGAATTCTTCTTTGGTGAAGGTTTCAAGAGCCTTTGTCGGCACACGCGCTACGAACGACTTGAAGTTCACGCTGTGACGTGACTCCAAAGGCTCTACCCTCACGATGTAAGTGGCCTTGACCTTGATGTACTCCACGAGGTCCTGAGTCGTTGTGGAGTGATGCAGGCGCGAGACATACAGTAGCGTAGTGGGTACGGCAGGTTTCAACAGGAAGTTGGGCCCTGTGGGTGCTGTACTACACTTATTTTGGCAGGTTTGACTCCTACGTTTCTTTTGGACTTTCACAAATCCATCATCATCCGGAACACAGCTTCGAGTGGAGATGGGTGTGACGTCCTCTTCTTTATTGTTCCCCACTTTGGCACCCTGATGTTGTACTGCGGCGAGTGGACTCACGGCGCGCGCATAGTCACGTTGAGAAGATGACGTAACGGTGACACGTGCAGCGAGCGCGGGCGCAGACGCAGCGGGGACGGAGGAGCGCGCGGCAACGACGGGGCGCGCGGGGACAACGGGGTCACTGCGCGCAGTCGCGATGACGGACGGCGACGTTTCAGATATCGCTGATGCGAAATTTGCTGCCGGCGAACACACGAATGCTCCGCGTTTCGTATTTACGTTTGAAGCCTCAGCTGACCTAAATACCGATGTAGTATTTCGTAACTCTTTTACTTCGTTACGTAGGTCAGCGATGGTTGTTTGTGAGGCTACAAACTTCAGCATCACATCGGCCAGACTTGCTTTCAGCGACGTTATGTCCTTTAAGAGTCTGGTGACATCGACGTGGTCGAACGTGACAGAGGGCAGTCTCCTCTGCTCCTTAGCCACGAAAGTCGGCACGTCATCGGGGTCGGTCACCTTCAGCACGTTGATTATGTCCTGAAGACTCCGCGCCCCTTTTTCATCTCTCCGACGAGATGGCATTCGGTCGCTCATGTTGAACGACGTATACAGCAGCTCCTTGGCGCTGCGGATCTCATCTTCTGTGAAGTTCGAGGTGCAGATCTGCGTGACGCTGACCTCGTCCATCACATCCAGCTGACACTGCAGGAAGGCCAGCAACTTATTTGCTATGAGTTTGTCGCTCATAGTAAATGTAGGTCGGCGTGGCGATTGCCACACACAATGCTTGAACAACAATAATTCACGACGTAGTCTTAACACGTCCGCACTGTAACGCACATAATGCAAGACTCAATGAATGAATGATGAATGACTCAATGAATTGTTTTCATTCAATCAATGCAATAACTGTTAATTTAGAATGTAAATAATTAATTACTTCAGTTCTACAACTAGCCTCTCAGCTATTAGTCAATAGCAACTTTTCAATTTTCTAATAAAAACTTAAATAAATGCCTAAGTATTAATCAACTTAAGTGTTCACTTTGCTACTGTAACGGATTTATTTTGCAAACTGAATGGACACACAATTATGCATAGATACTCGTAGTCCCTAGCAGTATATAATTCACTGGGTTTTTGACAACAGAGTGGCCATTCATCTCGATGACATTTATGCCAGGGATGTTATTTACGTCACTTGTCACTATGAGTATTGTTCGCTCCTAGTTTATTTGCTCATAAAATAATACTCCAAGGCATAATTAAGACTGTTATGAATAAAGTATAATGTTTACTAAAAAAATATTACAAGTTTTCTCTAAAAATAGAACATAAAATACTCCTACTTCATTAATTTTACCTTTGTAAACTCTTTTTCGCAATTACTGTATTCTGCCCAGTTATTTGTAAAATCCTTTAAATAATAAGATTATAAAGCTAAACAGTTACTGTTTTCTCTGCCTTGCCGTTTTTGCCGTGGTTCACATCTTCTAAACCACAAAACGGATTTTGATACATTTTTTACTATCGTTTAGAAAACTATTTTCTTCTGAAAGGTTCATAAATATATTACAACATCTATATAGAGAAAAGCCAAGAATTTCAACGATTTGCAATGTTGTCGTAAAATATCTTAATATTCATGTACGAACCAGGTGTGGGTCGCTTAGTTATGTATATATATATATATATATATATATGTATGTGTATATTTAAGAAATGCAATTCAAAAATTTCAGCATTTTACTCCACTCCTGAAAAATCTTTATCTTTTTTAATCTTGCTGCCATATTTCCTCGCAAACGTGCACATAAAAATTCTTCCTATATACATGTTTTATCAGTTGTTTCCTCAGGTGTAAAATATACTACACTAGCAGTCAGCATAAGAATTCCTAAGAATGTAACTATTATTTAAAAATACTGTAAAGTATCTTTAACCTTCTCAAAAGGAAAGAGAATAATGTTTTGTGAGAAAAATGTATGAATACTCCATGATTTATGCGGCTTCAATATTTACTTTTAAAAATAAACAAAACAAATACTATAGAATCAGCAGAAACGAACAGCTTATAAAAGTTGAACAATATAAGTAACAGAACAGTGTTCGCCAACAAACTGTTGACCAGTTTGGCAAAATATTTAAAATGTAACATTTGTTATAAATAAATTAAAAAAAATGCATGATAGCTATAGTTATCTACAGGTTTAAACCACTGCAGACAAGTTACCTTATACATATTCCATTTTGTATTTACAATTCCAAGCAGTTTCTTTATAAAATTTGCCTAGAGTTTCAATAAATAAACCGGAGCAGAATAACACGAATACGTTTAAAGTTGCGCTCTCGACGTTCAAAACAAATATTAGATGGACGGTAAAAGCAAGGCGCTATTTGTACTGCCAGTATTAACTTTGATGAACTATGAAGTAACTCGTAGTTTCTAATTTTTATGTTAAGTATTTATGGCGTTTACCTTTTTAAAACATGCTTTTAAACTCGTAAATCTGTCGAAATATTCAGTAGTTAGTCCCTTACAATAAATAGGTCTAGCAGCAGCAGTTACCACTTATTTAATGTTGTCTCGTCTGTTGGCAATAAAAAAATTCTAGTTAAAATGCAATCGCATAAAACAATAAAATCTTTGATAATTAAAATAAGAACCTTTTCTCCGAATGAAAAGTCAGAACTGGTGTATACAAGCACTTTTTGCCTCCAATGGTAGTCCTATGTCATAAGATGTAAGTGTTGCCGGCCACAATTACAGACTCTAGGTAAACATTGAGATTTTTTATTTTCAAGAAAAACTCAATATTACTTTACCCTTCGCAGTTCATACACAGTAAAACTGAACCACCGACGCAGTCCTTTATTAACGTATAATTTTGCCACAATTTTAAATATTTTCATATTTTATACATTACGTTTTTGTTGTAAACAGAAGTCAAGAGTTCTAGCTGAATGTAGCGTACAGCAACCCTCTTGAGGCTCTAAACATAATGCTGAGGCTCGAACATTTTACTTCCGTCATTTTTGCATATATTACAATATGTACCCAAAGATACTTGTTTATGTTATACTTGCTATTGAAACAAAAACGGTAATTTTCATCTTTTCAAAATATTTGACAAAACATCAATTTTATATGCAAAAGCAGCAGTAATAGACAGTATTAGAACGATATCCACCACTGTTGTACTCCACTGACTGCTTTCAAGCACATTAAATTCATAAAACATAAGTGATAATTTACTTTTTACATTGCTATATTATTTCAATAAGTAGTAAAATCTTTGACTCTCACTTATGGCGCACCTAACTATACCGTACTATTAACTAACAATAAATTTATTTTATGGGCGACAAGAAATAGATCTATCTCTATCACTTCACGTGATCATCATAAAAGACGATTTAGAGTATTAACCGACTTAGAATTATTGCAGGTAGTCGCTGAACTTGGAATAACGTCACTATCAAATCTATGTTTCAAAGTTTCATGTTTCATTATATATTTTTAACATTTTGAACATGACGAAATATTGTAGAATAGAAGTTTTAACTCATAAAACAAGCAACAAAAAGATTTAACAAGCCTACGGATCCAACGGTTCTAATTTGCATTTACAAATAAAATTAATATTTAAAATTGTATTCCAAAATATACTCGGAAGTGCACTAACTAACTAGTAGCAAAATATTATTCTTTAAACGAGCATGAAGTTTTATAGCAAAAGCCAATCGGTTATAAAATTGGCGTTAATACCCTGCTGCAAACAACCATCGTTAGCGTAATAGGTTATCCCCAAGTTTCTGAAAGGCTGATCAACGAAAAATTGTTTACCACTTTTTGCACTTTTTTGACAATTAGTTTAATTTGATCTAGTTAGTTACTAAGTTGATCAAATTAAACTAAATATTCATGCTTTTAGCAACCCAATTGGTACCTCACATAAGATTTAACGGATGATTAGTTAATTTTTCATTGTTGATCAGCCTTTCAGAAACTGGGGGTAAATCTGTCAGAAGGAACTAACTTGAAATACCAGCATATGGTGTAGCACATTTTATATCTTCATCATATGCCCGCATTGTCAGTCAAGTTACTAAATCTGGAATTTACGCACGGTAATTGCAATACAAGTATACATTGTTGCCTGAATCGTAGCATATTTATGATACCTTGAAACTGCCACGTGTGTACATATTTGACTTATTTATTTTTTGGGACATAATAATAAATTATTATTATACTTTATAGTACACATACAGACAAAAAAATACATAGGCGAGCTTAAATCAAGCATGAGCAAACCTTAGTGGTAGAGGAAAAGTTGAAAATAATAAATAAACTATTTAACCATTCAATGAATTACGCAATTTATAAATGTGTAAAAACTATAAAACAATAAGAGCTATATTATGTTCTCATCTTTTATTATCTGCGAAACTTTTAAATACAATTTAAACTACTGAAACTAGTAGCATAAAAGTTTTAGTGTTAATGTAAAACAGTTATTATCATGTTCCTTTTTGGCGTAACAAATTTATCATACTTGCAAATTCATGAAGTAGTTTTTATAATAAATACATAAAGTTTCAATGTACAAAACTGTTGGCAACAGTGCCGTAATGATTCAACTCCACCATTGAAACTATACGAAAATCAGTTTTAAAGTTTTTACGATAAATGTGTTTTTACCCGTACAACGTCGTGCAGGACAGAACAGCGGCTCAGTGTCGGTTAATGAAAACTTTTTGTTCACTTTCTGTTCTACGTACCTCATCTAAGTAATATTATCATGACATGTGTTACTTCTGGTAGTAGCGTGGTATATTTTACATTTATAAACTTTTAAACCAACGTTTTGCTAGCCATATCAACTAAAATTTAATTGAAGCTAACCTATTGATATTATGTAGACTGATACAAATACCATTTTTCCAATTTTGAGTCAAATCTAAGAGCTTACGGCGCCAGCTGGTTGTTACAACCACATTGTAGCATCAGTACACTACGTAAACAACATTTTTTAATAAAGTATATCTAGTGATTTTATTTGCAACAAATTTATAGTACTTATATTGTTTTTAAAACTACTACGTTAAGAAAAAAGAACGAACGAAATGAAGATAAAGGCCTGTATGTTAAAACAGAATTTATAATAATATTATTACCTATAATATACTACCACATTCACACAGCGCCATCTAGCCCCAAATTAAGCAATTATATTTGCTTGTGTTATGGGTACTAAACAACTGATATACTACATATATATATATATTTTTTTTTGTAAATACATACATATTATAGATAAATTACACCCAGACACAGAACAAACAATCATGCTCATCACACAAAGGTTTGTCCTGGGTGGGAATCGAACCCACGACCTTCGGCTTAGCAGTCAGGGTCACTAACCACTAGACCAACAGGCCAGTCAAAAATTGACGCAGTGGTTAAAAATATCTACATACAGTATTACTAACTATGATATTATTTTATATATACGCTACACAATATTACTTGCTTTAGTATTTCATTGAGCACACAAGACGTCGATGTTTATACAAAAATATCATCAATACTTCAAAATATAATTGTCCAACAACAACTACAGTCGCAATTTGAATTAATACTTTTAATATAAGCTGTATAATTTAAATACAGATACGGGAGCGTTTATTTTCATAATACAAACAATACCAGCACGAAAAATTCACAGTAACAAGACCTCGAGGTTTTCAGTTACATATTTTTCAACGTTCCTAAAATTCGTTACGGTACAATTCGTAGCACAAGGTGAATGAAACCAATTGTATTTACTTATATATCTTATAAATAACTTTACTATGTACCAAAAGGCTGGGATTATAAATGAAATTGAAACAAAAGAAACCTGTCGAAAAATCAAATTCGAACGAAAAATAAGCAACACGATTCCGTACTTTCATTACTTAGTGAATAAAAATTGTAACATGAAAAAAAATCACAATAATTGGTACATTTTATTAGCTTTTTCCCGTTTAAGATTTTTTAAGATTTATTAAACGTTTAATTATTAATTCTGTACTGCTCCCAATTGGATCCAAAAGTTTAACGGTTATTAGTACACCTCTGTAATGGGTATAAGTAATTTTTGTTACTTTTTGTTCTAAGGGTAATAATTATTCGTCTATCTAATGGGTGACTATCTGAAATTTATTGTTAGTAACTTTAGAATCTACTAGCTGCGCCCTATGGCTTCGCAAGCGCGTAGAATATGGTTTGTTGTACCCCTCAGGAACCAATTAATAGAAATTTAAATCTAATGTAGCCTACTTGACTTTTTTTTGTTTGCATTACCAATGATCTTAATACTTGCGAGGATGTCCTTCTCGCGAAATGTCAAAAAATAATTAAATAATTAAAAATCTCTTATCTTCAGAATAGGATATTAACGGCATTTTAACATTGACCATACATATATAAATAACATAACCCAAAGAGGTTGCTAGAGGTGTATCACATTAACGTTTCCCCAGCCATATTAAGTCTCATGTCAAATAGTTTACCTTAGAATATCTGGAAACTTGTTTGTCTGTAATACCCAGAACGTTTATCAGAATATTTTATAAATGGTAGTTTGAAGCCTGAAAAGGACGTTGCATACTTTATTATTCATTGCAGCTGAAATAGCAACCGATAGCTACGTTTTAACAGATTGATTAATCGAATCGTATATGAATCGATTCGGAGTATGCTGTGCAAATACACATTCGATTGAGTGCTAGTTCACGTTTTATTTCGCAAACATAAATTTTTAATAAGGTTGGTTACTTTTTATCCAACATAGATAGTTTTGTTTGTAAAGGTCAAAACGGCAAATAATTCCTTCAAACCTTTCATTCTGCGATTATCGTACAAGGCGACTAACAACAGTCATGGTTAGAAAACACATCAATACTTTGGAACAGTGCCAGATAGTGAATAAGTCAATAAACTCGTTCCCTAAAGAAACTATATCTGGTAAAAATGTGGGAGTACTACAGCTCTACCCCCTTCTGAGAAAACGATTGAGCACAATCAATGTAAATAACATATAGTATAGTAGAACCTATAATTTTGGCAACAAAATTGATTGCAGTCGTTTTTTGGGATTATTCCAATACTCAATTTTGACTAAGAACTGTCTTTAAGCCTACTCAGTAATCCTGATAAATGATGGAATCTCACAAAAAATAAAATAAAATCGTTTTCAACGCCAATTAATGGATAAGAACTTTTTGTGGATTTCGTGTTTTTTAGTAGTTGGTCTTTGTCACATAGATCGTTAACTGCTACGCCGTAGCATTTCCGTAGACATATTATAAATAATATTGTTGCACTATGGCATTCATTACTTAGAACAAAATGAAGAATGCATAAGCTATTTCAGTACAAATTATCATGACATTTTCTTTACAAATATTGTAATATAGCCAGGAGAAAATGTTAATAGGTAGATACATTTTTCTGTTACAATTTATATCGAGTTTTCTTTTTGTAAGTATACTTTTATTTTCATGGCACGGGAAGTGCGTATGAAAGATTTATTAGTACAGCTAAGAACCTTACAGTATACAAGGTTTCTTATTCTACGAAACAAGTGCTTTAAATAAAACAATATATATATAATTATATACTGTCGAATTGAGAAACCTCATCCTTTTTTGAAGTTGGTTAAAAATAGTCTTCTTTGATATGGAAATCACTTTAGTGACCTCATTAATATTTATGAAAATTTTTATACATATATTAAATTGAAGACTCTAACCAATACATTAATGTAATTCTCGTAGCTATAATCAAAGCAAAGTTGTTTATGTTGCGTTGGTCAGTAAATTTCGTAGATAGAGCTACGCCGTAGTGGATAGCGTAGCGGTCAGCTATTGCAAATATGGGTTCTCCAAATATAACATGAATATCTTCTCACTGCTAGCCAAATTAATGTTTATTAGACTTTAGGCTTGTGGGTAAGTAACAATAATTGTTTTAGCTTCACATATGCTAACTAAGCTTCTGTCATCGATAGACTAGACGACAATTGTTACTTTTTTATTATTTTTACATACAGTGGCAGACGACCCAACAGCCCACCTCGTGGTAAGTGGCAACTGTCGTTTATTATGTTGACCAACCTGAGTCTTATATCTATTAAAAGTCTTCCACACATTCACATCACAATGTAATAGAAAATAAAATAAAATATTTTTTAACAAAAAGAAAACTGACTTCAAACAGGAAGGAAACTAAAAAGTAAAAAATAAATTTACATAGCACTAAGTAATTCGTACTTTGATTTATTTAATCAGAAATAATTAAATAAGTATTTTATAATTTTGAAGTTGGTGCCAAGTAGATAGAGAAATGAATTAAGTCCAAACACCAAGTAATTGCTGTAAATCGTTGAGGAGTTCCCTCGACTGTCTTTGTGCTACATCATCAGATCGACTCCAAACATTCATTAAATAGTAGTGCCTTAAAATACTTAATGAAAAACATAACAAATGCACTAGTCGTCAGTACGATTTTCGAAAGTTCCCTTGTTTTCTCTAGGATGCCAACATCAGATCCTGGTTTCCTTATCATGGTACCACCCTTGGGATATCTACTTTCATCAAAATCGGTTCATAAACGACGGAGTTATCCGCGAACACACATAACAAAAAAAATATGTATACGGTCGAATTGAGAAACCTCCTTCTTTTTTTGAAGTCGGTTAATAAAATAAACCAATTTTCCAGAGTATCTGATAGAGGGGATCAGACCGGAATAACTCGTTTTATTTGCCACATCGTAATACGACGATATAATTTAAATCAAAACAATAGTCACACATTACTCAATCTCTTACATTTTTATGAAGGATATTGAGGTAATAGCAGGCAGTAAAAGGCATCTAATATTGTAATTAATGCCACGCTGAATCTGTATTAGCAATGCTAATAGGGAGCGTGACACTCATCATTTGAAGCGTCCGAATAGTGTTCGGCATGCCATGCTGGATATTTATGTTAATTTGACAAAGGTGAACGAATTTACCCGAACATACATTATTATACGATATGCCCTCGACTTGGGTCTATAAGATTAATGGGATGTAATTTCCATTTTGATTTAGTTAGTATTCGGATTAAGCTGTACTATGGGGTATTTGGATTATTATTCTTTATGTAAAGACATTTTTGGGACTTTGTATAGATTATATTGTAGCATCATTTATACGCAGCAGCACATTAGGTTTGTGTAAATTTTAATTTAAAAAATTACAGAAAGGGATAGAGATAAAGTACCTAATCTGTCACTATTTCAGTTTTTATCGACATAATAGATAATTTATTGTCTAAAATATTACTTAGGGATTACAAATACGACTCAAGTGGAAACACTACTCACGAGATATTGAGTGTGTAAATGTATTATTTATATTGGATGAAATTGAACCCACGATATTTGGTATAATAATAGTGGTGAGGTTAACCGCTGGTGCACATTGTTATGGAAACTACTTACCATAAGGCAAAACGTATCCTTGTTTGCCGCCGGAGTTGCCTGAAACAAAATATAAAGATTTAATTTAAGAAATGATATTTTAGCAAAATCTACACTTAAAACTAACACAATAGATGTGTAGATGTTTGTTACTCTTGTAAGCAAAAACTTCTCAATGGCTTTTAATGAAACTTAACAATAATATAGCTATTATATCAGAACAACACAAAGGATACATATCTTTTTATTTTTGGAAAGTAAACCTCTAAAAGGTAAAAAGAGGGCAGGTAAAAGTTTATATTATTATGATGCTTAGTCAGATTGCTAAACTAAAACACATAAAGGCGAAGGTATAGACGTATGAATAAATGGAAGTATGAATTTTTGTTACTCATTCATGCAAAATGGGTGAACGGATTTAAATGGGATTCGCCATAGAGACAGATTATACCGATTATTACTGATACAATTTACAATTGCCGTAAGATGAAGCAGGCAATTTTTTCATACAGGCGCACATTTACATTTTCACGCGAACGTCAAAAGAACGCAAAAGTCGCTGACAACAGTTTGTCTTTCATATTAATATTACGTACTTAAAAAGGTTGTAGAATACAAACAGCTGTATAAAACAACAATAGAAGTTGCTTTTTAACAAAAACTTAAAACTACAAAGCGTGGTTCAGCTTGTGACGGATTATTGCTAAGCGGACGCTAATGTTCACTGAACATAGTCCGTATTCTCTTGCCAACCAACATATATTATGTTGAATTAAATAGACCACGATTTAAGTTTCGTTTTGTGTTGTTAACTATGTGATTAAGACATCTGGTCCCAACAGAAAGAGGCTGAAAAATATCCGCTTTAAATTATAGTTCTTGATTTTATTGTCGCGGTTTCATCCGCGTTTTTGTTTACTGCTCTGCTCCCGTCGCCAGTAGCGTGTAGTTAGCCTATTAGCTTCCTCGAGAACTGGGCTATCATACGCAAAAAGAATTTTTAAAATCCGACTGGCAGTTCCAGAGATTAGCGCGTTCATACAAGCAAACAAACTCTTTTACTTTAAGCAATATAATAATAAAAATAATGTCAAACTACGTCATATTGGAAATTTAGTGAAAATGAAAAAGGATGTACTGCTTACGTGTATCTAAAGCTTTTATTTGATAGGTTTAACATTTTGTAGGCTCAAAGTCGCTCAGAGGGCAATGGAGCGGGCTATGTTAGGCGTCTCACTGCGCGATCGTTTGAGAAACAAATAAATCCGCAGGCGAACCAAAGTAACTGGCGTAGCTCGCAGAGTTGCTTTTCTGAAATGACAATGGACTGGACACATAGCTCGCAGAACTGACGGCCGCTGGGGCAGAAAGGTTCTAGCGTGGCGACCACAAACCGGAAGACGCAGCGTGGGCAGACCCCTCACAAGGTGGACCGACGACCTTATAAGGGTGGCGGGCAACCGATGGATGATGGTCGTTCGCTGCCCGCGAACGACCAGCCAATGTGGCGAAAATTGGGGGAGGCCTATGTCCAGTAGTGGACGTTTTTTGGCTGATATGATGATGATGATGATGAAAATTCAGTAGTAATGCGAGAGGAAGTATTGTTTACATGTAACTAAATTGTTTATGTGGTAGGATTAAAGGTGACTTCTAATTTAAAGTATTGATATGGACCAACGAGGCCGCAGAGGATTGTCAAATTGTTATTTTAACTACTTTGTAGCCCTACATAGATTATCGTTAATTAAAAGCTGCGAGTTTAATTATGCTGACGTAGTTGAATGAGATTGTAGTGTAAGCGAACGTGATACTGCTACTTCAATTTTATAATAAGGGCATGCACTAGTCCTATGTTGGTTACGACAGCTTTTTATTTTAACTAGGTACTGTCAAAATATTTTGCTGCTGTTTTGAAAGATGAATGTATAAACTAAGTTTACCTATAAATAGTTTACAATGTCTTTAAAAGATTGGTCACGTGTATAATTTGGATTTATACTGTGAAAGTTTGAAGAGTTATCTGTTTTAATGCATTTGTAGATGAAATATTACATATCTTTATAGGTTAATAATTATTAGAAAATGATCCATGCATTTCGGAAATTAATTTGGCCAGTGCGCAAACATTGCGTCATTTGCATGTAAATATAAGACAGATAAAGGTATATAAAGTATTTATAAAATAAATAATAATAATAATAATTTTAAACTAGTATTACAAATACCTCCTGAGCTAGGCAAAAATTATTGATGATTATTATTTGTTGACTCGCGCAAATATTTTTAAAATAAAGAAAGTATACATAATGTTTGTTTTGGAGAAAATTTAAACTCACAATACTAGACAATGCGTGCAGTTGAAACGTTCAACAAAAAGCATAAATAATAAAGTAAAAAAATAACAGTAAACAAGAAGTCAGAAAGTGTAAACCGACATTTCGGTACTAATAAAAGTAAAGTTACAACAAAGAACGACTGTATTTATTATAGATAAATTTTAGGATATCTCAAAACAAGGATTAAGTCGAGTCTCTATAATAAATATAATATAAAAAAGTCAATGAACTCTCATGATGTCTAGACAACTTGACACTAACTTTTATAGGTTTTATATCAAGATAAGATCAATGTTACAAATTTATTTTAAATATAAATGGTATATGTAACTTCAATTTTATAATGAGAATATAAAGAAAGGAAATCGCAATCAATCAAAAACCACATCACAATGAATAAACAAAGCATTCATCGAATTTCAGAAGCTGGTTGCATAAAGCCTTTGTCATTAACGAGGTACCTATTAATCGCTAACGGAGTGGAAGCCGCGCCTTACATAATGAAGACTTGACTATTGACGCTAGCAACATTTTACATGATTAATAGTTTCTTAGAGATGACGACGTGTTAGTTATACGGAAGAATTTAGAATGCTATCAACGTTGGTGAACAACTACTGAACGAAAGTAGGTTGTACAAGGTATCGATTTTTAGTAGCGTTTAAATATGTAATATAATTATGTTCGACCTTTTTGTACGGTTCAGGGAAGTGGTTAGCTATTAGTTTTTTTTGTTTTACGAATACATATTTTACATAGATAATAATAGTCTAGATGTGCAATAAAAAGGTGTAGGTTACAGTTCAGTTGAATAACTTTCAAGACGTGATCGAGATAAACTCAAAAAGTGACCGCCGACTTGACGTAATGAATTGGAAGCGGAATATGAACTTTTCATCACAATTCGTTTGTTCCAAATAGTTGGGTTACTTTTAAGTTACTGTGCGTTACTTTGCACGTGGGTACTTTGTACTTATAGACCTTTATCCTGCAGTGGAATATAAGAACGAGGTAGTCTAAACAAATTTTATAAAAAGAGGTGATTTGATTTTTTGTATTTTTGTTTGCTTGTTTGTTATGAACAAACTTAAAATAAAGAGCCTTCACATATAGAAATCTACAATATCTGCGAGTAACCTAGACTATATTTTTTGTAGTATGCCTACCCACGCGGGCGAAGCCGATGGCATCAGCTAGTATTAAAATAAAATTAAAATGTTATCGACAATAACAAATAAACAAGGCAGTTGTAACAACAAGCTAAGTAATTTGCTATAACTTTCTTCAAATTTATCTCTTTAATAACTTCAAAATAAATGATCATAAATAAATGAACTTCGCGTAATTGCATTGTTGAAAACTGCCCAACCTCATTAAACAAAATATGCATATTTAACAAACTGAAAGTTTCTTCATCGACTAGGCCACAATGTTATTAAATTTTGCTGCTGGCAATTAACTGAGTTAAAGCCGAAAATTTTTAACCGATAAACAGTTTGAAAATAAATTGGGAAGAAAATAATTATCTTTTAAAGAATGAATTTGGCAATATTGTGATTTTGATACAATCAAAATTAAGGTTAAGAGTAGTAGCTACTATATTTATAAACCAGCTTAAGTTCCTTATTAATGATAACTAGTTTTTTTGTAATTAATATGACCTATAATAGGTATTTCCGTGAGAATAAGATATACCAAACAAAATACGAGTAAGTACATACGTCCAAACACGTACTTCATATTTTGAATCCAAGTCAATATTGGTTTCATGTTACGATCAAAATTCGGGTCCTATTCAAAAGGCCACTTCGTAAATATAGATATTTGCAGATTTGTATCAGTCGCAGAGTAAATAAAAAGGGTTATTCATATTGACAATAATTTGGATCTGGGGTTAAAGCCAAAAAGTAATTTAGAATCGATTGTTAAAGTTTATTCTTTTTGTCCGACTGCCGAAGTCAAGGAGGTTAATGTTTTTCGAGTGTATGTATGCATGTAGGTATATAGGTCTATTTCTACGGCACGCTCTAGAGCCTAAATAGCTTGATTTGATTTTAACATATGAGGTGTCATTAGATTTGTGTTGATTGTGGAAGTGACATAGGGTATATACAAATTCAATGTAGCGTCAGCACGAACGTTTGTTTTAGGTACGCGGGCTTTTCATTTTTTAATAATATATTTTACTTATTAAAAGCTATAACTTTTTTCACTGTCATTTTATTTTTGAGTTATTACCAACATTGAATCTAAGCCCCACATTTCAAAGTTAGAATTTACATAGAACATTCTCATTGAATAACATTATCATAAATATCTTGGGTAGCAACATAACTAACCAGAGCGTAAATGTCACAATTTAAAACTTTTAACTAATTACACTTTCATGATCAGAAGAGTTTTGCACTTACAAGCATCGCAGGCTTTAATTTGACTGACTAACTTTAAGCAGAGTTTGGATCGGATTAAGATTTAAATGATTTATTTTAATAAAATCATTTAATTTATTTTAAATGATGCCTCAAAAATAGCTTATAAACAGAAAAACGTTGTAAGACACGGCTCAATAAGTTAACAATAAAGTTTCATCCCAAACTTGCAATGGAATAAAACTATTGTATACAAAAGCTAGATAACAGCTATGCTAAAAATCAACAAAATATGTAATAAACTACAATAACTTGTATTATGAGAATTTACCTTATTAAACATGTTGGCAATATAAATAACTATAAAATGAATTAATGCAAGCATAAAGAAAAAAAGGAACTATAAGAAGAAAAACAAAATATATTTTTGGTAGTACCAGTTCTAAGCGAATATTATATCTAGAATTCTCAGAACAAACTATTTTGTAACAATTAGTTGTTATAATTCGTTCTAGTTTCGGATAATAACATCGCGGGCTGTATTAATGCTTCCTTACTTTCATTGTTGCACAAAGAGCTCTCAGTATCACTTGGATAACAGAAGTAAATGGTGTAATCGTAATTTTCAACACGTCCTCGAGGACTAAAACTGCAGAGCACTTAAACATTATTTTTATTCGTGACCTTTGCAGTTATCTTATTTTTGTATGACTATATTCTACAAAGAACAGAGGACTATATTTTATAGGATTGCATAAATTATAGGTATATATCTATAATATAAAAATGAATCGCTGAATGTGTTGCTAAGCGCAAATCTCGAGAGCAGCTGAACCGATTTCGCTAATTCTTTTTATAATATTCCTTAAATTACGAGGATGGTTCTTACGGAGAGAAAAGTTTAAAAAATTGCCGGAAAAAAAAATCCATACAAAAGTGTCTTTATTTATACCAAAATGTTTGAAAAATATCCATCCGTGCGAAGCCGGGGTGGGCCGCTAGTTAACAATAAGTGTATAAGGCGACTAAATATTTACATCTTTTTTGGATACAATCACATAGCAGTGATCTGCAGATCCTGAAGTCTATGCTACTTTATTTGTTTACAATGATGAGATAACAAAATCTATAGGTACTATTTACTATTATATAAAGCGGAATAGTTTGTTTAATCTCTAAAACTACCAGTCGGATTTGAAATTTTTTCTAGCGTATGATAGATAGCCCAGTTCTTGAAGAAGGTTACAGGCTATGTATCATCACGCTACTTGCGACGTGAGCAGAGCAGTAAGCAAAGACGCGGCTGAAACCGCGCCGCGGCAAGCTAGTATTACTATAAAGTGTTATATTCATAAAAATACTTAATAATAATATAATAATAATAATAATAATATTCTACCACATTCACACAGCGCCATTTAGCCCCAAATTAAGCAATTATATTTGCTTGTGTTATGGGTACTAAACAACTGATAAACTACTTATATTATATTTTTTTTTTTTTTGTAAATACATACATATTATAGATAAATTACACCCAGACACAGAACAAACAATCATGCTCATCACACAAAGGTTTGTCCTGGGTGGGAATCGAACCCACGACCTCCGGCTTAGCAGTCAGGGTCACTAACCACTAGACCAACTGGCCAGTCATACTTGGCTTTCGGATCCAAAGCTTGCCACTTAATTACTTTTATTATAACGTTTAGCTGGTTCATATACAACATTTACAATTTTCAATTACAAATTTCTATCTTTTTAATGTTTAACGAGTAAGGATTTATTAAAATTTTTGTAAAGCTTTTGAAAACAATGAATTGTTTCAATAAGGTTCTTTAATGCTGTTGTCATTTTCCAGTTATATGGTCTTCAAATATTTATACCTAGCTGGTTTCCTATGAAATTGTAAATAAAGATATATTATCTTTAATCTGTATTTCATTATTAAGTTATGATAGCCAGTTTTGCGACGGACTTGAAGAAATTAAATCTACATTACGATATAGAAACGCAGTAGCACCTGATCTATTTTAGGAATGTATTGGCAATCTACGGACTTTTGTTTGGATGTACCATAAAGATGTACTAGTTTGGTCTTAGGCACGTAAAAACTATTTTACTATTACTATTTACTTATTGGAATGAATGAATTTTTCTGATTTTTTTATTATAAGTTAGTCTAACTTTTATTTGTATTCCTATTCCTCCTGTTCTATGGTTTTAGTATACGTATTTTGTCTACAATGCAATGTCATCCTTTAGTTTATTATTTTCTACAATTCTCTTCATAGCTTTTATAAGATCGTATTCTATCGTATCCTATCGTAGTACAGGTACTAAATGACACAGACATAACCCGCAATTAAAATAATTTACAGCTCACAAGTTTTCGAACGCATTTTATGTGTCGCTTTTCAAGTGATTCATATAGAATTTATAAAACATAAAATTGTATCGGCACAATAAATACTAAAAGAGGCAGTCTCTGAGACAAAGGACAATAAATATATTTATTACAATAACACACCGGCAAAGCTATGATTTTTACCGGTTTAATAAATATCTCCGTTCCTTTCATATTTTTAAACATTTCCTTAAAATGTGGTAGTGTGATCACAATTTTGCACAATTGGGCGTAGACAGCCTAAAATCGAATAAAGATTGAAATACATTATTCGCATTTATTATTTTATGTAACTTCCGATCCTTTCGATAGTCGATTGAAAAAACTGGGTGAATGTATATTGCATTGATCAGTAGAAGTAGGGACTGCTGAGTGAACAGTACCTTAGTATATATTCGCGTCACGTTTTGTCGTTACGAGTCAACCACCCCATCAGTTTTTGTAATAGTCTTAAAAGGGGAATAAAGAAAATCAGGAGCATTTAATGAGGTATTTGACGCAATACGATTTATTCCGCTTTTAATTTACTTTATCTCAATTGATTCTAATTTTAGTTTCTATTATGTATAGTTAAAAACATTTAGTTAAAGTACTTTTAAAATCAGTAAGCTTTTTTTTTAAAACGATAGCTTTTGATAACAAGGAAATATTTGGATTGATTTTTTGATACTAGTTTTAGATAAAAGTATCTTACAACAAGGAATCTTCCACTAGGAATAGAATCTAATTTACTACATGTACTAAGAAAGTAATAGACGATACAGCCACCGACGACCGTTGTAAATCAACATCGTACAAGCTTCGGGGCGACCAAATACACGATAAAGTCAACAAAATATACGAGTATGGACGTAACAGAAATCTGTGCCTATTGTATGCTAACTCGGCAATCTGCCAAGAGGTGCAGTGGAGCAGAAACACTTAAAGTCAAACGTTAAAACTTCAACTTTTCATATTGTTCTGGATATCGCCCTCACTGGCGACTATGAACTTCTCGAAATCATTTATAATGTTCTAGATGTTGTGTTTAAAGAGATGAAAAAGGGGTCAACATAAGTTTGTTAAGAAAACTCCAGATCTCGCATTTTGTCTTGTCTCCAGTTTAATTGAAAATATACAATTTATAATTAAAATCTCTTTAGTTTACTTTGAATTAAAACGAATAATTTGTCTAAATGTATACATAGCGTCGTGATGTATAACTCTAAAATTTGGAACAACAATTTGCTTCAATGTAAATTTTGATTACCGAAATGTTCGTTGTTCAAAAGCATTTTAATGCACTGATTAAATAGGACTCTAGAAACACACTTATGAACTATTTTTTTAGAACGCTGCTGATCATTTAACATAAAAGTTATAATTTGAAGCAAATTTCAAAATGATGTTGAAATCTGTGCAACTGTGTACTGAACGATACTTTAAACATTTAGAAAATCCATTCCCGGTTTAATTAAGTACAGTGTCAACGGAATAACGGAAAGAAGATTATATACAACGTCAATATTTTTTTCGGGAAAATATGGTTAGTTTTTATGAACTTCTATGTTTTATTCTTTTGGACTTCTACTCGTAAAATTTTATGGAGACACCCGTATCTATACTTACTATTTTTAAATTGCTTTATCTATAGTTCTTTATTTCTCTTACTTTCTAGCTATAGTATAATTCATACTAGATACTACTGTCATTAATTATTTGTCTTGATTCGTCATTGCATCTTGCTTCAAAGTCCTTGCTTCATGCAATATTAGATAATATAGCCATAACTGTCATTTCATCACTAATATTTCACATTTCAGTGTATTTTATTTGTATTTCAAAGTTTTAAGAACTTGTTGTGTGCATGACAGCGAAATTATAATGTGTGGTACTATTGTTCGTTTTTTAAACGGATAATAATGAAAATACCTAGTAAGTATTGTAGTCCATACTGTAACAAATTAAAAAGTAGATTAACAAACAATAATGACACGTTTATTGTTGATTATTGGCATAATATTGTTTAATAATATACATAGTTTTTTAAAATTATTAAATAAAAAATTAAATGACGTAACTTGAATTCAATATTTTGGACATTCATTAAATTCTATATTAGTAATTCTGACATTAGTGCACTAAAATAATTATACATTCTAAATTCATTCTAAATTTAAAACATTATATTTAACTGAATGAAACATAATTGCTTTATAATCAGCGTTCATAATTGGTGTATGAATCAGTGAATAATTTAACCATTCTATCATTTTCAGTATAGGAATTTCAAAGCATTTAGTACCGTCGATGCGGAAACGAAATTTAATATCGATCGCTATAACATTATACAAAGTATCATTAAATTCTGTTTTAGGCCTGTACAGGACCTCGGGATCAGATGACACAGGTAAATTGACGAGATTATGTTTCAAATAGTTTGTGATGCTTTGGAAAATTGTTTGGCGCTACCGCTTTTGATATCGCTTTGCACGGCTTCTTTACTTATATATTTGTTTAAAAAGTATGCATTTGAAGAAAAGGTATTTGAATAACTTTAGTTTGTGTAATAAATTGCACAGTTTGGCAATTAAAAAAGCACAATGTGTGAAGAGCCTTTATGAACTACGTTTGGAAATGTGATCAAATTGAATTTGAGAAAAACCTATTTGAAGATTTTTGTCGAGGTGCCACTTTTCTGCGCTTTGAGCTATTAGGGTTTAGACCCTAATCTGAATATTTAGTAAGCATTGATGGATTTTATTTTTTAGAAATTTTGTTAATTTACTCCTAAGTATTAATGTTAACAAAATAATAGCTCTACCATTAATTATTATCCTGAGTGTTTTTCAATGGTAACATCGTAAATTATTTGCATGCATATTAATAAATGATACCTTTGGTATTTATTTTGAGAACTTTTAAATATTTTACGTTCCATCATGGTACTACCGTAGATTTTAACTGATATGAACGTATGCCTTGCGTATTCATATACACAAATCTGTTCTAAAGTTCTAAAAATTTCTAGTATTGTTTGTTGATTACATGTTTTAAGTGTTAAGTAACGTAAAAGCGATACATCAAATTAATTACATATACGTCTATATAATTAACTTTATATATCGCTTTTTATTATATGACGCCATGCCTCCCAGGTAGGCAGTAGTAAACAGAAAGTAGGTCGATTAAACGGAAGCGAATAGAAGGCATTACGTTAACGACATCTTTTTCTTATATTTGTTAGGCTTCGCTAGCAAAAGTGTTCTTAATAAACTATATAGGATTAGTTTCAAAACATAATCAACAGTTAATTATTGTTGAACTTGTACGAAGAAAAGTTTACGAAATCGTTTTGTTATCAGCCAAAGAAAATTATATAATAGCTGAAATTACGGTGTAATGTATCATGACAGTATTAGTAAGGTACGAGTTAACTTAAAATGCCAGTCACAATATTGAATTTTACACATTTTTTTTTAAATTGTGTATGTATAGTTATTATAATTAGGTACCTACCTAATCATCGCTTTACAAACACATATAAATTTTAACAACGAAACATTACCACTTTTGACAAAAAATCCATCAAAATTTAATTTCATTAAGACTCATTACAACTGTCAACTGTCACTGTACTGAGGTCACTTGCAAGAAAAAATAGACATTATTGTTTTGTGATATAAAGTGTAAGTTGGTTGTAAAGCAATTTTATTGTCGACTGTATATTATATATTAGGCCTCTCCCAAGCCTCTCTGGCCGATCGATTTCCCGTTTTCTTTATCAAGTCATTCAGTTCACCTTGCGATTAAGTAGCCATTGCTCCATAATTCAGTACTGACAAGTATAAAACTAACTAATAACAATAAGCCACCCTCCAACAATCAATGAGAGCAAAATAATAATAATAATGACGTTTACTCTCAATGTTAGATAATTAAAAACTCATAATAAATATTCAATCCTGAGGGCTTGACAAGTGGCTAATTGGCAACAACAAACAATTGGCTTTAATTTCAAACTCAAAATTGTAACCACTCAACGTGTCAATAGTTCAATTATGCATGCTCTAACACTCTCGAATCTCACTCTTTATATAGAACTGAACAGCCAGATTCAAGATTTAAATACACGTAAAGGTCAAAGCAACAAAATAGAATGGCTGCGGTGGCAAGTGGTCGAAACGTATACCAATATACAACCTATAGCTCTGTATAGTAAAATGTCGCCAATGCGTAAGGTTAATGTATATACCTATATAAATTAAGATGTCGTTATAGAAAAGCTAAGAAAAGTGTATATACAATATCATATATAAAGATTATTTAATCGCAATGGAAATTGCGATTCTATTGTGTTGTGGAAAGTGCTTCTATTTTTTAGGCTCAAGAGCAAAGGTGTAGGTACAGATTATATTACACACACTACGTATAACGAAGGTATGGTAAATAAATCGCGCGAATCCATCTAAGCTCTTAAACTTATTTCTATAAGAAATCAAGACTTACAGTATCTGGTGATTAATTTGTTTTTCTAATCAAGTACCTACTTATTTAGTCAATTAATTGCTTTGATTATTTCATAAAGACTTCTAATTACGTAACTTATTTTTAGAAAAGTTATTGCCTATAAAATATTTACCTAGAACCTTATAAAATTACAAACTAGTAAAGCAAGGCACGATTAAAAATATTCTACTAATGACATGAATAATAATCGATTAAAATGAAAGTATACAAAAATTACTCAATTTTTATATTTTTAAATCATTCAAAAACTTTGAACTATTTTGTCCGATTAATGTACTATATTAAAGCAAGACTGTTGGAAAGGCAGTTGATAAGCTTAAATAACCCTAGCATATTTTTCTAAGAACTGCTACTTAATGCAAAAGCCGTCAGTTTAAAAGTAAAAACAAACTTATTATCGTGACCGCAAATAAGGGCTATCAAAATGATTACTGTAATGTAGGTAGTCTATAGACAATTTTAAGTGGGGACTTACAATAGAACAAAAGCTTGTGTATAATAATACAATTACATATTATATTATTAAGGAAATGTTAGTGCACTATGTTCGTTTAAGGTTTAGTTAAAAACTACCTTACCGCGGCGCGATTTCATCTACGTTATTGCTTACTGCTCTGCTTCCGTCGCCAGTAGCGTGATGTTACATAGCCCATAACCTTCCTCGAGAACTGAAATATCATACGCTGAAGAGTTTTTTTAAATCTGACTGGTAGTTTTAGACTTTAGTGAGTTCAAACAAACAAACAAACTCCTCCACTTTATAATAGATAATAATGAGGCATACAAAAGTAACAAACGCTTAAGCTTTTAACGCGTTTCAGGATGTAGTTAAGAGGTCGGATAGCAAGAAAGTTCTAATTATCTTATTCCCTACAATGATGAATCTATTTTTAAGCGAATACAAAAGAGATTTAAATAGTAAATGCGAGAAAAGTAGTTTCTAGTTTTTTGAGACGTAAAACAACTACTTTCTTTTTCATGTTTGGTTATATTTATTGTAATCAAAGTTTGACTAGTATAATATCTATGTTTTAGAATATTCATTGTATTTTTGGACCTTTGTTATGTTATCATAGCGTACTTAAATATTTATATATAAATTGGACACACCTTATATCATTAGGTACCTAACATTTTATGTTAGTGTTTATAATACCAGCCTATTTACTGTCCCACTGCAGGGCAAATGCCTTTTCTCATATAGAGAAGGTATGAGCATTAATCACCACGCTTGCTTAAGGCGGATTTGCAATTTTAGATATTTAAGTCCAGGTTTCCTCACGATGTTTTCCTTCACCGTTAGTCAGAAATGTGCAAGATAAACTTAGAAAGTATATATGATTTGAAAAATCACATTAGTAAGTACTTGCCCGGATTCGAACCCACTACCTCGTGTTTACGAAGCGGGTGCCTTATCCACTGGACCATTTCGACTTGTGTAGTGTTAGTGTTTACAAATACTAAAATGGTACAATAAAACAAAAGTGGTACTAATATCTGAACAAATAAATTGCAATTTGTTGTAACAATAGTATTTGAGATAAACCGCTAACCCAGCAGATACAATTGCCAATAGTGACACTGCACTTAGTGGCGAAATACTTTCATTATATTTTCAATACTCCAGCTACAAATGTACTGCGATTTTCTAAGTGTATTCTTTTTAGTTATTTCGACGAGGTAAAGACTTTTTTTTTTTTTTATTGCCTACAGTGGCAGACGAGCCAACAGCCCACCTGATGGTAAGTGGTAACTGTCGCTCATATACTTCTGCAATACCAGGGGCTCTGCGAAGCCGCTGCCTACTGTGATATTAATGCTCTCTTTAAACCTCGTTTGAAGAAGGACATGTCATAGCGCTCGGGAAACACCGCAGCTGGTAGTTCGTTCCAGAGCCTGCACGTACGTGGGAGAAATGAACGCTGAAAACGAACCGTGCTAGACGAGATCGTGTCCAGGTAGTATGGATGAACTTTGCTGCGATTTCGAGTGGTGCGATGATAGAAAGGAGACGATGGCACCAAGTCAAACAGTTCCTCAGAGCACTCCCCGTTGAACATACGATAGAGCACGCAAGCCTGTTTGTTTTTAGACAATACACTTAAATAAGAAAGAGAAAATTGTTCTATTATTGATCTTGCATCTTAGAAGCCTCAGTCGTATTCAGAAACATTACTTTGGGAGTCATAGGGTGCTCAAACGTAAAAGGCAGCATCAACCCTTTTCCATATTTAAACACTAGGTACAAATATTTAATTTTCGTACAAAGGCGAATAAACTTTTTCTTTTACCTACGTAGATCACCTGCAATATTTTATTTATTCAGGCCTTCATTGCCTTTGTTCTGACATTTGCCGAATACCACTCACACACAGTTTTATTTTTCTATTACTTCATGATCAGTTAAGTCACGTTTCAATGATGCCTATATAAATTACATTATTCGCTGCAGTATATATTTTAAGGTAGCAAATTACGTAATTTATTTATTCTAAAGAAAGTATGTATATGAGTTGAACAGTGGCATCGCATATGAGTGCTCCGCCAGTTCGACACCATGCAAATTAGGTCGTCACAGGAAACGAATATTTGTGAGAGCTAAAATACATTCGTCTACTCCGAATTTTCCGGCGTTTCCTTCTGTACATACTCGTATGTGCAATTGAGTCTGTGATCATAAAACGAAGTTCTTTTTTCGTATTCTAACCCAAATTTTCGTCTGATTGAGTCATTTCTCAACAAACGGTTCACTTTATTTCAGTACTACGTTTGAGCTTCGCAGGTTCATGTAGCTATTTCTCTTTTAGTGTGAACATAACATTTTTTCATCAATAAACGTTCACAACTGCTACGAGCAAGCTAAACGCTAAAATATTCAACGTTCTTACCTCAGAAACTGATGTGTACAGTGTTTAATGCCCTTGCTAATAATTCATCTTTACCTACATTGACTGCGGCGAAATAAAAAAACTCGGTCCAATTTAATGGAAAATAGAGCGAGAGACGTCGTTTGACCGATTAATTATTAGTTCGCTATCGAACTACGACTATCGTTGAGACTAAAGCATGCCAGTGACATCGATTCCCGATAGTGTAGGAAGACTATAATGCCGGTTTGGAAAAGCACTTAGAGAGTTATAGATCTTGTTGACAAATAGTTTTATTTATCAAGTTTTGGAAAGAAACTAAAGTAGGTAAAAAATAAACTATAAACATTATATTTTAGAGTGTAGGAGACCACAGAACGGACTCGACTACATAATTAACTATTACATTATATCAGTTAAGATGTATGCGAGGAGTATATAACTTAGTTTAGTTAAATGTTTTACGTGATTTTATCAAGCGGTCTCCACTGAACACTATACCAACGCGTCTAATATTTATTGACTTCCATATATTGCAACGTATCTGACACTTATAATCAGCAAATAAAGGCTGACCTGCCAACAATAGCCAAAACAATTGCATGTATGACAAAAATTACTTGTAAAGTAAGTTCTTAAAACAAATGGTTGATTAATAATACAAGTATTTATCATTTATATACTTAACAACATAAATTATCTTTACTAATGGCAGTGCTGATTATTTCTAATGTCATCCATGGTCACACTGTAGAAGCTCACCTTTCACGACCGTCAGAGATGCCATTCCCTTTAATCCCTCTAAGAGAATCGTATTGTGCGGTCTTAGAGAACCTCGGGTAAAGCCAATTTCGTAAGTCGCCAGTTTAGTAAGAACTAAGTTGGGGCTTTTAACAAAATAGTCACAATATTATGAACAACACTGTACTCATAAGAATCAGCTAATTTCTTACGTGTATTTTTATTTAAAACACAACCTCGTATTTATTTAATCAATGTTTTGACAACGCAACCGTCTCAGACTTCACGGAATCGTGTCAAAGCAGAATCTTTACTGTTATATTGTTAGTTAAATAAGATTACAGAGTAACTGTGGCATGAGGTGAACCCGTGAGGCGAAGTCACACTGAATCAGTTAGACGTAGGTACTGCCTTAACTCGATCTAAAATTGGCTACAAAGCTTTTTCGTAATTTGAATAAAGAAGGAACATTGTCTGATTACCTTAATCAGACAATGTTCCTTCTGGTGCATTTTATGTTAAAATTCTTAGTGACTAATGCATTGTCTTGTAAACCATTGTTACTACTATTATAATATGGAACATGATGGCGTTGTTGGCGCCAATCTATATGTTATATCACTGACTATACCCGAGACCTCTGTGTGGTAATTTATACTACTAAAGCACAGAGGCAGTCAGTGGCCTCATTATCATAAATTGAAGAGTTAGACTCTTGTCGGTGGAACTGATGCAATTTCCACCACTTCTCACGGTCCGGAGCCAGCTCCTGTACCTCCTTAAACGACATAACATCAGCACTTTTCTTGATCTGGCCTAAAATTAATAAAACGTATATATAAGTTTTTTTTTTGTAAAGATTAGCCAAGTTATGGCTATAAATAACTTTTTTATAAACATCCGCTGAAATTCTTTTGTGCAAATCTTAAATATTAACAAAACGTGTTATTACTTTTAGACAAATGCATAGCAATTTATTCAAACGCCGAGCTATGCCCGTTATTCTTAACACAATCTCTTCTTTGTTCTAAATTATAGCCGCCATTAATTTTGATTTTAGTATAATCTGCGTGTACAATGGCCATGTAATTACACCTTGTAGGTTATCAGAAACCAAGTCTGTATTTCTTCATCCAAATGAGATCATATCCTTAATAAAATGATGATTTACATGTAAATCATCGTTTTATCAGTTTATAGCATTATATAATAATAATACCACATTATCTACACAAAAAATACTAATATTTTTTGTGTTATCTAGACCCAAAATAAGCATATTTTAGCTTGTGATATGGGTTCTAGGAAGCAAATAAACATACTTATAAATTTTTTTTATTTTTAAAAGTCATGTTCATACACACAAATATTTGCACTAAGCGGGAATTGAATTTGCGACCTTTGCGTGGCAGTTCTTACACAGTATCACTGAACAGCAAGAGGTAGTCGAAAGGTATATGACAGTTTTCAGCTTTAGTGGATAATATCGATTTTCAAAAAATGCTAATATTTTTGTGTTATCTAGACCGAAAATAAGCATATTTTAGCTTGTGATATGGGTTCTAGGAAGCAAATAAACATACTTATAAACTTTTTTTTATTTTTAAAAGTCATGTTCATACACACAAATATTTGCACTAAGCGGGAATTGAATTTGCGACCTTTGCGTGGCAGTTCTTACACAGTATCACTGAACAGCAAGAGGTAGTCGAAAGGTACATGACAGTTTTCAGCTTTAGTGGATAATATCGATTTTCAAAAAATGCTAATATTTTTTGTGTTATCTAGACCGAAAATAAGCATATTTTAGCTTGTGATATGGGTTTTAGGAAGCAAATAAACATACTTATAAACTTTTTTTTATTTTTAAAAGTCATGTTCATACACACAAATATTTGCACTAAGCGGGAATTGAATTTGCGACCTTTGCGTGGCAGTTCTTACACAGTATCACTGAACAGCAAGAGGTAGTCGAAAGGTATATGACAGTTTTTAGCTTTAGTGGATAATATCGATTTTCAAAAAATGCTAATATTTTTTGTGTTATCTAGACCGAAAATAAGCATATTTTAGCTTGTGATATGGGTTTTAGGAAGCAAATAAACATACTTATAAACTTTTTTTTATTTTTAAAAGTCATGTTCATACACACAAATATTTGCACTAAGCGGGAATTGAATTTGCGACCTTTGCGTGGCAGTTCTTACACAGTATCACTGAACAGCAAGAGGTAGTCGAAAGGTATATGACAGTTTTCAGCTTTAGTGGATAATATCGATTCTAAAAAAATGCTAGTTATCGCATCCTAACTGGTGTCGACTGGTGTTCTAAGCTATTTACGTGATTTAAATAACTGCTTAAGTTTAATTATGCAACTACGGTCCGTGCATACATTATTATTATTTGGTGAAGCGAGAACTCCGTTCTTATTATCTTATTACGTCCCGGATGGGGTTAGTTTCTACAACATGCCTTCAAGAGATAATTAAGTATTATATTTGTTTTGTTACAGTAAATACATCTTAGTAATAAGAAAAATCGTAATGTCGTAGTGGTTATAGCCCCCACTAGGAATGCACGAGGTTGTAACCTAGATTTATAAAGAACTAGACGCTTTCGTTTCAGTATCAAAAGTTTAATTCGTTCTCACAATAAATGCCTACGTAAAATATTACTTACGTCTGCGTAATATGATTGCTATACCTACTGCAAAAATAAAAGTTCTGAAAATTACTAAAAAATATGTAAAACGTAATAAAATATAGCCTATGTTACCTGCTTCATTTATTGATTTCTAAAGGTGAAAGAGTTTTTCAAATCGGATTCGTAAATTTTTTGTTAAATTTTGACAAACAAACAAACATAAAAAAAATCAAATCTTTTCTCTTAGTAATAGTTTAGAAAAGTCTGAAATCGCTAATACGCATTGAACCAGCGCCTGATGATCAGTCCTTCTCTGTATGGGAAGAGACCCTCTATGCATATCGGGTATGATAAAGATATAAGATCATGTAGGATCAGTACCTCGAATATAAAACGAGTTTGATTATGCTTACCAGTAGTATTCTCTAAAGCGACCTTGTGGTCGTGGACCACACATCTTGAATAGAATATAGAATCTTATTTCTTATAGCGGATGTTGATACCACGGCTATAGTGACTACTTGATTCTTAATAGTCTGCTCTTTCTTTTACTCATACAACATCTACGAAAAAAGGGATAGGGTTTTATAGTTAGTAACTGCCTCTGTGGTTCGGTGGTACTGCGTACGGATTGCCACACAGACGTCGCGGGTTAGATTCCCGCTCGATGCAAATATTTGTGTTCATGCACACAGATGTCTATTATATTTATGTATTTACAAAAAACGTATTATCCATATTCTAGAACCCATAACATAAGCTATAATATATGCTTACTTGAGGTCTAGATAGCGTTGTGTGTAGTTGTTGTGATATTATTATATTCTGAACCAAAGACCACATATCCTTTAATATAATTAAACCAATATTCTTTCCAGACAGTGATTTGTGTAACTAGCTAGGACTTAGACTTGGAGCAATCGCTTCGATCTCGTTCAACGAAATGAATTAAATGTCCGCAGACGTTGTTGCGGTCTGCACTGAATCTAATATAGAATTTAAAAGCAATTGGTTCATTTGTAGGATTGTTTGTTCAAATGACGATACAATAGAGGCTTAAGTGTAAATTTATCGATTTATATGTAAAACTGGTGATAAAAATACATCAGAGAGCGTTTTAGTTGAAAGTTCTCCAAACAATTTTTGTTTGTGTGATAAATCTATTTAATATTGGAACTGTTATTTTCCATAATAAGTATATCCTGGAAATTTACACTGTAAGCTAAATTTTTTTCTTTAATAATTTTATAAATAAATTAATAAAACACATTTACAAACAAATTCTTCAAATCAAAGCAACTTACTTATTTTTGTATTGAAAATTCGTATTATTTCTGTACTGCATATTGTTGACAAAATCTTATAAAAGACATTCGATACTAAGCACAAGAACAGCACAGACTTAGAGTACCCTTCTTTTTTTAATACCTATATTCATTCACAAGTATATTAGCAATACAACATACAATATTCTCCTCGCCAAGTTACGCAGCTTGTTGGCGAGATACGTTGTTCCTTTCTTTCGGAAGGCCTGGACAAGTGGAATAGATTTCTTTTCTATTCATAGAATAGATAAACAAATGTATGGGATTGTCATAAGCTAACGACAATGTTGGCGTTAGCTTACGTCAATCCTATACATTTTTATTATGATATTTTAATTGCCCCTGATTATTTATTTATTTATTTTATTTATTGAACTTCATGCACAAAAGTACAACGGCGGACTTAATGCTAAAAGCATTCTCTACCAGTCAACCCAAGGTGGTGAAGAGACACTCGAAGTAGGTGCAGTCAACGAAGCAGAGTGATATTAATGGGTGTTTGTAAAAGAACACAGATTTTAATGGATAAGATACGGAAATTAAATATATATAAACATGAAATATACATTAGTACTTACATAAAAGTAATATATTATTTATTAGAGACTAATATATAATTACAATATATAAATAAATATAAATATATATTATATATATATATATATACATATCATAGCATGGATAATCAACGAGATGATTCCAACAATTTCTCGAAGAGGAGAGCCCGAACTTTCAGCTTAAATGTCAAACGGTTAGTGGACATCTTGACTTCTAGAGGAAGGTTATTCCAAAGAAGAACAGCTTGGATTATGAAAGAGGAGTGAATGAAATCTGTCGTATGTGAATGACAGGTAAGAAGAAGGTTATTTGACGAGCGAAGGTTTCTGTCATGTATGGAGCACAAGTATTGGAAGTAAGGAGTTAAGTAAGATGGGGAACAAGGAGAGTTAAGAATAGAATAGAGTGTAGTGAGAGCACGCAAGCTACGGCGTTGACGAATAGGTAATCAGCTTAATTCGGAACGATAGATAGACACATGATCATACTTACGAAGATTAAAGATGATTAAACTTCAAAGAATAGTGAAAGTTACAATGACCCTCGGCATATTGATGCCGATACCCAACGTCTGTTAATGGAAAGCCATACTTTATTTTCTACAAACAATTAACAGGTTAACGCCTTTGTAAGGATATTCATTGTAACATTCTGTTCACAACGTATTGTACTGAATACTAAAAGATTAAACCACAAAAACAAACGACAGATAAACGTTGGTAACTATGTATTATATTTTTAGAACGGTTTTTTGCAATTTTTTTAATATTTAACATATAAGTCGGAAACAAGCTACCCGATATAATCCGTAATAATATCGTTAATAAATTATACGTAAGTAGCAAGCCATAACTACACATATAGACACAGGTAATACCTATAGGTATTAATTACATCTATACTATTATATAAACCGGAAGAGTTTGTTTGAACGCGCTAATCTCTGGAACTACTAGTTGGATTTGAAATTTCTTTTTGCGTATAATAGCCCAGTTCTCAAGGAAGGTTATAGGCTATGTAACATCACGCTATTGGCAACGGGAGCAAAGTACTAAGCAAAGACGCGGATGAAAAAGCGCTGCGAAAAGCTAGTTTCTTATATTTCTAAACGTATTGCTTCAAACAGTATTTTTAAACACGTATTAAATAAAACAAATATAAAGTAAAGAAAGTCGCCTTTAGATATCATTTCCATAATAACACATCACACAACACATATTATGACCTATATTGACTTTCCTTATAAATAAATTAACATTATAATAGCAACACGCGAGCCACTAATAAGAGTATACTAATATGTGAAACTAAGGTAATAAACATATAATAAAATTGTTTGTAATGTGTTTAAAACTAAATAAAAATAAAAGTTTATAGCAGTTTTATATGGTAGCAGATACTACTGGTTCCAGTATCATCAGTATCATTATCTATCTACTCCATAAAATAATATTGACATACAGTTTATGTAGCAATAAGTAGGTAATTACTTAACTTTTCATTTTTTGTTCCTTCGTTATCCACTTCTTTTTCACGTTCAGCAACGAAGTGATTGTTCTGCAACTTTTAGAGAACAGTCTTACCTTTAGTCCACGATTACCGTTTATTATTCGCTGATTCGTGATGGTGAGCTTATTTACCACATTTACATAAAAAGCACAGAATTACAATTATAACACACACAAAAATAAAATTTGATATTTCAACAAAAATGGTAGATTTTTAATACAAATTTAAAATTGAATATTTTATACATAAATACCTACTATTGATGCGAAGCCATCCTTTTCTTTTATCATAATAATAATGTTACGTTATAACAATTTGCTGCCACTTTCTTTCGTTCACTATTGTAGGTATATTTTACGAACATCGCATTGCATAATATATTCAAAATGTGTATTAAGACGAACATAGGCATGCGTATTTGAAACAAAAAGAGAATTATAATCGTATATTTACTTGCAACCCTCCTGTGAAATCTTGCGTTCTTCAAAAATTTAATTTCCCTGTGTAAAAAGTATAAGCCCCGAGTAGAACTCGCAAAAAATACATTTTGCTTTTCCATTTCATATACCTCACTACTATACACATTTTTTTGTGGAATTTCACTTGTTTTCTCTGTCGAATTTCACTTGTTTTCTCTGTGTTCCTTAATATGCAGGGGATCAGAACGGAATTAAAGAATAATAATAATTTCAGGGGATCAGATCTGGGGGATCAGACCGGAATAACTCGTTGTTTTATGATATTGTTCTTACGGTGGTAGACAAGTTAGCTACTCTACTAACTCTTTTGCTATCATGTGAACGTGATAGAAGGTTAGTGGCCTCAAAAGTGCCAAAATCAATTTTGGATATGCTCCTAACCCCTCTAAAACAATACCTACTGCTGCTAATTTAACGCTTTGTTGAAGATCGAAACTATTACTCATCAGCACATATACAGCACTAATTGGATAACGCAGAATGAAGAAACTCTTTTACCCTGAAAATCTAAAGTAAGGTTTTTTTTTATGTTAGCCCACCAAAGTGACTTCAGCCCACCTGATGGTAAGCAGTCAGTGGAATCCAGATTTAGTGGCCACTATTCCAAAAAGCTATCGTCTTAAACTGCTGGTATGGTGGCTTCCACTATGGCGGCTGGGAATGGGGTTATGGGAAGGGGATGAGGGAGGTGCGTAAAGAGGAAATGGGGCAATTCAGGTCTCCGGCACTCTCACTCACCGAACGAAACGCGATACTACTTATTTTACGTCGATCTTTTTATGATAGGGTAGTACTTCCCCAGACGATCTGACCCATTCATGCTGAAATCAGCGTGGATCTACTACCGTAAAAAATGTTACATTTAGTTTTATCGTATAAGCACATTTAAAATCAAATGAACGTATTATAATTTATATTACATTGTAAATTCAAAATATCCAATGATTCTAGAATGGTAGTTTATAAATATTGCATTAAAACGATGCAAGGAGATAAGTGCACGATCCAGTGAAATCCCGTTTGATAGAAACAAGGAGACGTAGACGTAGACGACAGCTTTTAAAATTTCTGTCGGAGGTTATTATCTCCCTTTGAACATCGGGATAAAACGTGTCCATTATGTATATACGACGTTGTGATTTCATTACATGTAAAATAACGCTTTACCTAAATATGAAGTAACGTTACTTAGATATGTACTTATTAAATAAATATTTCGATTTAAATTTAGATATATTATCAGAAACGAAATCGAACCTTATTTTTTTTCTTTATACATCAATTTTCCGGTAATAATTATTTTTATTCAATTAGTCAAACTTATCTATTTATTAGAGTAAAAGGGTTCATCAAATCATGTATTTTACTCCGATAACAAAACAATTTTTATAAAACAAATGTAATATTGACAGCTCAATTACAAACGACTTAGTGAGTTGTGTCCGTATATACATTACAACAACAATCAAAAAGTAAGAGAAATGAGGACAATATCGTCTTACAAACATAAAATAAGAAATGATTCTGAGCGATACGCTACAATATCATTGACAAGCTTTTAAATTAATTACATAACAACGACAATTTTAATAACAACATGAAAACCTAATTTCAGATGAACGAACTGAAAGCTTAACAAATGCATGCTATCAGTATTTTATTTACATTTTTTGATGATAGCTTCGATTCCATCGTAAAAGAGTATACCTAATTTAATACACTAATCGAAAAAGAACTATACTGCACTAATATTAAGGTATTAATTTCTCTAGAAGTAGAATTTCTTTAACAGGTCTGTTAATGTTTCATCGGGGTAGGCACTGTATAATAAAAGGAATATTTTCCTGTTTCTGGACATCAATGGTTACGCGTGCTGTGAAATTTTGTAGCGTTACCTCAAGAATAATTACATTTGCAATTTTTCTGCCCCGTTTATTTAATAGCTGTTTCATAATTCATTATCCTTAATTTATAGCCTTATTGGCTTTTTATTGTCGAGCTTGTTAAGCTAAGGTACTTCTATTTGAGTGCGCATTTATTTGGATTTACAGATTTTAGGTTATGGCTCTTTATTTTAATAAACCTTTTTATATTTTATATTAAGTGTCTTGTATTCTAAGGATACTTAGAAGATACAAAACCACACATTTGATTTATACACCAGATGCCTAACCTTAAATTTATAAATTTTAAGAATACTAGCGGCCCGTCCCGCCTTCGCATTTCAAATAGGAAGGAAACTAAAAAGTAAAAAATAAGTTTACAGGTTTTCTTTTTGTTATAAAATATTTTATTTTACAATTTTTAGTGATGGGTAGACCTAAATCTTACTTAGGTATTATTTTTGTACACACTAAACATTTTGGCATATTGAACCGCATGAAGTAAGCCCGACATGACTGTTGTTGAGGAATTCCCTCGACTGCCTATGGTCACCTGTAATGGCACTTATAACCGATATGTGAGCAAAGTTGTCATCATTATAAATTAATTAAGTCCAAACACCAAGTAATTGCTGTAAATCGTTGAGGAGTTCCTTCGACTGTCTTTGTGCTCCATTATCAGATCGATTCCAAACCTTTACTAAATAGTAGTACCTTAAAATACATAATGAAAAACATAACTAATGCACTAGTCGTCAGTACGATTTTCAAAAGTTTCCCTCGATTTCTCTGGGATGAAATCATCAGATCCTGGTTTTCTTATCATGGTACTCTTGGGATATTTCCTTTCCAACAAAAAAAGAATTAATAAAATCGGTTTATAAACGACGGAGTTATCCGCAAACACACAAAAAAATAAAATAAAATATATTTTATACGGTCGAATTGAAAAGTCTCCTCCTTTTTTTTGAAGTCGGTTAAAAATATTTACACAATGACATAGGCAACCTTCAAATGGATAGCTTTATTATCGAACTAAATCGAATATTGATTTGATTGGGTGGAAATATTTATTTTGAAATTTTATTTATTAAAATACATTTTCAAGTAATGAATGAAACGTAGCAATACTTCGACAGATAGAAAAGCATTAAAAAGAAAATCTAATAAAAAAACTAGCTGTATAAATTGAACAAATATCGATACGGAACTTAATTGCATACAGAATTTGCATTTAGTATGCAAAACAAATAAATAAAGATTCGATACGTATGAAAAAATGTCATACAGTAACGAACACTGTTTTATTTCTGCGGACTTGAAAGTGGATTGGATTTTGTTATTGACTTTATGTCGCTTGTCATTCATAGAAATGTGAATGAACCGCTATTTACTAAGCTATCCGCCAGATCGGTATTTATAAATAAAAATAGGTATATATAAACGAAGAATCAGGTCAAAAATTATATTCGCCAACCTCTGCCGACGATATGAAGAGAGCATTAAAAATTAAATTGTACTGCATTTAGGAATTAGACAAGTGACATAAAAATGCTAATAGAATAGATTAAAAAATGTATGGTATTTATTGACATAATAAGCTAACTCCATTGTCAATATAGTCATTAGCTTATGTCAATTCCATATGTTTTAGTCTATTATATTCTATTAATTTAGCATTTATGTCACTTGTCCAGGTTCTCTGGTCATCTACAATGTTTACGCTAAAAGACACTCATTGCAAAAATTACAAATACGAACCATAGCTCACGGCTAGTTTAGTTTTCAATAATTATTTCACGATTGAAGGTGCTAATCAATCAAAATATATCTGTGCATGGAGAATCTGTCAAAAGCCGTAAACTGTGTTTTTATTTTGATTTCTAATTATTTGTTAAAATATATCTATCACAATCAAGGGAGGTGACGCGTAATACATGGCGTTTTTCTAAAATATTTCACTTGATTATTATAAGAACTATAGAAGATTGTTAAACTAATTGTAAATCGCTAAGAATATTGTAATGAAAAACAAAAAGATGTAGCATAATCTTCCAAATGCTCTATACATAATTAGACACGTACCACACGTTTATACTTTTATATAGCCTTGCCAGCTGGCAGCAGACAACAACGCCGCTAAGGCACTAAGGAGATGTTAAGGCGAGGGTTCTTATGTAACGTGATTTTCGTCATCAAATACGGTCTCCATGGTATATTCCATGATTATCATATAGCACGATCAAAAAAGAATATTGTTGGTACTTCAGAAAATTGCAATCATGTGAGATGCGTTATAAATATGTGCATATGAATGTGTATTATAAAAGAAATTATTAGGTAGGTACGTTTTTATATTAGATGTAAATTGTGTGACTATATTCAGTAAACGTTATGGCTTTCATCGTATTTATCCAATGATGATTTAAACCAATCAAATTTCGCACAATAAATAAAAAATGAGTTTTTAGGATTGAAATTTTGGCTTGGCTCTTGGCTTCACCGCAAGCCAAACTGGCCTCGAAATCAGGACTACTGCCGACTTTACGTGAGTTTTTTGCGGTGTAGCCAGTTGGCACACCACAACGAGCGCTGACAAAAATCACGTATTTAATTTTCCACAGTACGTAAATACACTTTGCGAGATAAACGACCTTTTTCATTTTATGCGGTAGGGCATTAAAGTAAAAATTTAAAATTTGGAAATGAGGTTTTCAAACATATGAAAAAGATAAACGGTGGTGCTGGCTGAATATAAGTATGCGTATTTAGAATTTGCTAGACCATAATAATGTAATATTAGTAAAGAGAATTTTATTCTAAAACTAAATGTCGTAGTTGTACTGTAAATTATAATATAATAATAATAATATTTTAACAACTACACACAACGCCATATAGACCCAAAGTAGGCATATATTATAGCTTGTGTTATGGGTTCTAGATTGCAGATATACATAATATAATTATTTCAAATCAGAAACTATAACTGTGGCGCAATGTAATAAAAATATTTTTAGCACTTAGATAATTTAGATAATTGATACTTAAAAAGAGCCTAATATAGCTCCTTACATTATAATTTATAAATAACACGCGGCCATCTCATTAAACGAAAAGAGTAATTTCATCATGCAAATTGCTACACGTATTAGCCACTGATGAAATTAGAATTTGAAACTTGAAAATATTAAAAGTTCTTAAAAAACGTATTAGCTAGCAATACAAAAAATAAAGTTCACTTCAAACTATGATTTTATAATCAATTAAAGTAATTTATTTTTCTTCAATTAAATCAGTTACTGAAATCAAATATTTTTGGAAAGTGTAACTAAATTACGAGTACTGTGAATGCAAATAATTACACGGACTTGAGCGGTTTGCAAATAAAATTGTCGTTGAATGTTTGTAATAAAATTTTATGATGTAATAAATAAACAACGTTTATCGTTTCAGTTGGTAAAATAATTTTGTATTGCGAACTTGTCATAAAGCAGAAACGGACCTAAGTTTACAGCAAAGCTGCTTTGTATAATGCGTACGGTGTCTCGCAATCAGCTGTACAGTAATGAGATGGCTTCAACAATATCTGATGCATGCTTTTGTATCGTCATCTCTTATGAATATTACCTGAGCAAGCCCATTTGAATTGTTACTTTCTGCACAACTCTTTTTACCACGCACATTTACATATCATTTTAATTTTAGTATTCAGTCATTTCTAGTGTAAAGACTGCCTTTTTTGCTTTTTAAACATTTTACAAATTAGAGAGTTCTCAGTGTTTTGTTTATTGCCTCCCTGCTTCGTGATAAATGAAGATGTGACTGGCACTTGATTAGGAACATAATATTAATTAGTATACACCCGTGGAAACTGCTCAGCGTGCAGCCGTATTGTACCGTTTTACATTTGTCTATTACACACTTGGAGCAAGAATGGCTGTGCTTTTAATGATAATACTTTGAGTTTAACACATATGTGCATATATTTTGTGTATAAATATGAACGCGGTGTGCGCGTGTGTGAAGAAACGAAGCTTTTATAAGTATGAAGATAAATCTTTCAACGTAAGTAACTTATTTAGCTTCAATATTTGACGTAAAAATGTTATCTTAGTAGAGTTTATTTTAGGTTTATATAAATATCCATGACGTAATAATAAATAATATCTTGAAATACAGTAAAGTGTTTACTGGAGAAATATTAAATGTAGACGCCAAATTGATATTGATGGATTATGTTTGCAGCAAAGAAAACACCTAAAATTGGTTTCATAGCTCCCGAGGTACTCTAATATTAATTGTTTGTATTGCGAAAATAGATTGAAAAAAATCTGACAACGTACTTGATATTATCAATTTATTTTTCATTCTTATTTGATACTGATTTAGATGCCGTTAGAAAATTTAATTAAGAACTTCACATCCATGCAATGCCCTAACAATACAATATAAAATTTATACTTTAACTTCTGCTAGAGCTAACAGCAATTGTCAATTTTAAAATTTTAGTTAGCATTCGTTTAAAATGAAAATAATATTATAAAGAAACTGTTGGACATTTGAGCATTCTGCCTTATACTCAAACATGGTAAAATATTTTTTATTCCCGATAATGAAATGTTTCAGACAATTCTCAATGACATACCTTTATTGAATAGCAGAAAACAAAAGCTTTTTTCGATACTAATTAATTTAAATTATATTGGTTTTTCACATCCAATATTTAAAATTAAACAAACAGAAACATCGGCTCGGGCAGTGCTGCCAACTGTAATTACGGGAAAGTTACATTTTCTTTTTTTATGATTTGCTAATTGCCTACAAGTATTACATTTGTGTTAAAATTCAATTAAAGTATTATTGGTTTTTAATTCAATATTAAATGTTTTTGCACGTAATTTATGAAAAATATTTTACATTATTTTTTACTTTGTACACTTTACATGCAACTTATTACTACTTTACTTAAATTACAAAACTGTTTTTTAGATACTGGTTATAAGGATGGCCTTACAAAAAAAAATCATATAATATATACATTGTAACTGAATTCTTAATTTTGTTATGAGAACTAAGTAGACCAATATCATCTAAAGGCATAATCAAAATAATAATCATATGGAATTTAGCAAACACGAACAGGGTGTGTTAGTAGTTTAATTTACGTATATGAAACGATAATTTGACTGCTTGTTTGAAACCTGTGTGAATTTTAGCTAGATGTAGAATCAAACGCCCGTTTTAACTCTCTGAAATTAAGTTTGGAGTTTCTCTTCGCATTATCAATTCATACACGCCCTTAACAGGTCGTGTGTTCATCTTGATGGTGGTTAGACGACTCTTTCCTATAATAATCCCTCTAATTGATAAAAAAAGAGATAGCGTTCAATCAGATAAATCTTTTGACTTCAGATCATTTAGATTTAGATTTGTTATACGTAATAACTATGTTGTCGAAACCTTACAGTTACAAGCAAATGAAAGTGCGCGTCCTACTTTGATAATCATATGTAAACGTACATTGAACTATGAACTCTGTGATCTTATAGTAACACTATTAAAACTACACGTACAAATTTACTAATATCTATATAAATATTTCTTTTTATTGCCGACAGTAGCAGACGAGCAAACAGCCCACGTGATAGTAAATGGTAACTGTCGCTCACGGTCGAGCCAGAGTGCGTAACATTGCTTCTGCAATGCAAGGGGCTCCGCGAAGCCGCTGCCTACCGTGAAGGGAGTGAAGCAAAGGAAAAGGGGAAAATTAGGCTTAAAAATATATTTGGTTAAAATGTTTAAATTACATTCTACGTGTTCTAACATTTGAATAGGTAATTCTATTTCCGTCGCATTTTTCTCTAGTGCACTACCTAGTATGATGATTTTGTAACATAATCTTTAATTTATTATTTGTTATGATTACACCCAACTATTAACGTAAACCATAAATAAATATCAACACACATTTTTTCCAAATTTAATATTAAAAACAGATTAACTAAATATTAAATACAATTTAAAATGTAATCAAACTAATTAAAAGTAAAACTACAGATTTTCAGCGCAGTCGGTCACTTGGCGTATGGATAAATTTCAGACACGATACAAGTACTTATTGTGTGACGGTACACGCATTAACAATAATGTGCGTGTAGATTTAGTTCATTAACTCACTCAAACGAAGCCTTAACACTGGTTTACGAATCGGCTTATGACCATGCTGGTGTAACTTAATAGAAACGTTAAGAAATCTGAGACGTGATTGCTTGAAAACCTCTTTTTATACACTACACAATCTAAATATAAGATTTCATACTAAGAACCAAAAATAAACATACGAGTATTTTGCCATAAAATTATATTATTATACACTAATATTAAATGAATAAAAATAAAAGAACTAAGTAACTTACTCACATAGCAGAGGAAATATTCATTAAGATGAAAGGTTCGAGTAATAATGCTTATTCAGGCCCTGTGGATTAATATTGATAGACTGAATCACAAGAAGGCCTTGTATCGCAATATTTGCAAATGTGAAATTCGTAGATTTAACCTTGTCGCCATTTTACATTTTTTTCCTGTTCCCTTAGTTAGTACGGCAACGAATGTTAATTAATATTTTAACGGTCTATGAGTGTTTCTGTTAAATTAACACAATTTTCTTTTTTCTTTTTAAGCTCGTTTCGTGTGGTGTACAGTGTGTATAATATAGTCACAATAAATGTTCTTACACAAATGAACGAATTGAAAATGTCCTTGAAAGAAATTATTGAGCAAATTGTTTTTGATTAAAGTTTTAATAACGCCTTTTTTGTACAGTATCACTACCTGGCATCGGTATCAAAAATGAGAATAACGTTGTATGTCAATTGAAAATTGAAATAACAAACGTCAATATCAAATGTAACACGATATTAAAGATTTGATGTCCAAAAACTCAAACAGATAAAGCTAAGTCCTTGAACTCGAGAAAATCCGAATGTATAAGGAAACTATGTCCGCTATATGAATTTATATACATTGTTGTGGACATGCGTATTGGCCGCTTATACGAACCGAAGCGCGAATCTTCTTCACCACAAACAGTGACACAGAGAAATTTGTACTTTACACCTCTGCGCTGAAGGTTGAAAATGATTGCGTCGGCGCGGTGAGCAAGCGCTCTATGTTGGGCGGAGGCATCGAATTGGGGGTGATTCAGTTGGAAACTCGCCGTATGAGGGGTAGTATCGCGTTCGTGCCCCGCTCAATATATAATCACTGATAAAAACCTTTCGAGATGACTCTCAATCCATCCAAGGAGACAGTTACATAGAATGTCAGTGCTACTAGTGTTTAAAATACTTTACAATCTAAACTGTTTCTACTGTTACATTTCTGTCGCCGGCTGTCAGAATCATTGAAATCAAAAACGTGTCGTTCGGTTGTTACACATTGTTGTTGAAGTTTAGAAATAGTAAAATCAAAAAATGGACTAAAATTATTAGTGTTTGTTTTAGTTTGTTTTAGCAGTGTTCATAGTTTTATTTTGAAATTAATTGTCATAAAACTTTATACGTTAAGTGGTCCGTTATAAACAAAAAACATTATATGGATATACCTAATGCCGAAGTGCATCTGCAATGGCTGTGATATAAACCTTTGCCACTGGGTATATATACATATTTTTCATAATTGAAATTATACTTTTGCTTCAAAGCTTTCACACGCGACTGGCTGAATTGGCAATCTTATTTCGTTCGACGGAATAATTTTATTCCTGCTCCGTTATACTCACGAAAAATTTTATCGCACCTCAGTATCTGCAATTTTCTATTACGATTAACGTTTACAGACAAATATTATACACATAAAATATTTCCACCATTAAACGCTAATGTTCACCTATGTTTAATACAAAAAGTAAAATGTTACCTTCAAACTTCGGTATTACCTGCTTGTGTTGAGGTTACCTATAAACCAATCTACGAGCACGTACGGTGAGATGGGTGAGAACTCTGATACAGATTTGATTTTGTTTTATTTTATTCAGCTCTATAGCATCTACATCATGTTACATAAAATGATATATTATATGGGAGTTTCCCTATTTTATCCTTCGTTGTATTTTATAGGATCATTATCTACCAATTAGCAGTGTAACTGGTTTACTGACCATAAAAGAAGTTTTACACTTACGTCCTTTGTCCTACATTTTTATGGCTTCAACCTACATGGAAAAGGAATTACGGAATATAAAGAAGTGACCATTAAATACTACTGTACTGTGTTCACTTTATAAATTCGAAGTTGTAGAAAATTGGTTTTCGATAAATCATTCGATGGTTACTCTTTCGACTACGTCTACATAAAATTGGTAATAACGTAAATTGACTAATGCGATCTCTTAATTCTGTAGACGTGTTTACTAGTCACTGTTGATTCTATTTGATAAGCTGAGCTGTTACGCATATATTTGTAGAAAACCTGTAATAATGTCTCTACCTTGTTTGGCTGAGTAATAGGAAAATACAGAGAAATTTATTCTAACAAAGAGCACATTTTATAATTCAATTTTCTATGTTTTCAAAGATTAAAATCACATCTATGTACCATTTTGAATGTAGGTATATCACATAGAAATATTAATAGAGAGTCATGATATTATATAGTCAAGGTACAGATATACCTTAAGGTATGTAGAAAATTTGAAACCTGAAAAATAAAAATATAGGCCCAGATATATCTATTAACTTCTAAATTAAAAGAATCTTTGAATTCCACCCAAATATGTATAATATATGTCAAAAGAGATGCAAATTAAATAGAATGTAATTAAATGAAGAAATAAATACTTATAGTTTACGGGCAAAATACAATACAGGCATATTGAATGACACTTTAGACCAGCACAATATGCTTGTGAATAAATTTAATTGTTAACTTCTTTTATTGCCAAAAGTAAGAATATGTGATAGGTACAGACAAAAAAACAAATACATTATTAAAACTGTAAAGTAAACAGAATGAAAGTAAATAATAAAAATATCATAGAAACCAGAGTCAGACTGCATTTAGAAGGTTACAGAGGTTTTGATCGAAACGAACTTAGATAGTAGATACACTAGAAAAGCAATAATAGCACTACATATAAAAAATAAATGCTATTTTATGTCGAGAACACAAGATTTGTTTCTTCTTTTAGAAAACATTTTTGTCAAGAATTAATGCATACTCTAGTCTCAAGTAATAATTCAGAAATATGTAACTATAAATATTACTGTCAGAGGCGATTATTGTCGCAGACTGTGTGCTCTTGCTATGAACTTCAAACTTGTAGTTTAGTTATTCTCTCAAACGTCCAAATATATTATCTGAAGCTATTACATACCTACTTGAATTTAAACAGCCATATTCGGTATTTTCTTATTCAAATATGAATATCCAGTCTGCTTTCGTATTAGGGCACATGTTTTTACGATATAAATGAAAACCGGTTTTCTCTAGTATAATTAAATATGTATGTATAATAAATATAAGCTTTTAAGAAACTCTGTAAACCAAAGTAACAACCGTAACAACTGCAGCGTAGTTTAAACAAAGTAGCGGAAAGTGAAAGAATAAAACTGTGATTTTTCTTTAGATGATGCGATGCAACTATTATTGTGAATCTCAACTACCTAACTTATACGATTAATATCATTATGATATTCGTCATAATCGAAATATACCGAAATAACAACAAGGTTGAACCCATTTTAAGTATATCATTACAAACTACTAATGTGTTTTCTATACATTGATAATTCTAGAAAAATGTGATTCATAAACTGTAATGTAATACGAACATATAGGCCTAGACGCGAAGCTAAAACAACTACTGAATATAATTTATGTCATAGTCGTAGTAGCAAACAACGTCGTATTTTATTTTTATACGTACTTTACTATTCATAAAATTACTAAGTAAATCAGTGTAGGTATAAGTGAGATGTTTGTGATATATCTCCAACCAATAAATAACTCTAATGTAATGTAGTTAACGTTCAAAACATGTTAAACTATTGCATATTCATACCTACATTCGGTTACGAGCATTTAAAACCATAAGCAGTATAATATATGGCTTGAAATAAGCAAAGTCAATTTTTCAATTGGCTTGAAGAAATAGAAGCAGTAATCTTTTGTTTGAGCAATTTATATGGCAAGATCGTAATTTGACTGTTAAAACTATTGTGTAGAAGTAGGGACCCTGCCAAGATAGACGTGTAAAGAGCTTAGGAGTATACTTTTACTGCTGCATGGATTGTACATATTCTGACACGTCCCTTTTAAGCGTGACCAGAAAATTCTAGAAAAATGGAGACTATTAAAATCATGCAATAGTTTGAAACAAGTTTCAAAGTATTCAGTGTGCTGTATTAGTCCGCTTTTTTGTATTTTAAAGTTACCACACTCTAGCTTACTTGTATTAAAAATAAAAAATACGTGAAAGTTAAAGGATCAACTCTGTTTATATCTACATACGCAAAACAATATTATTAGTAGGCAATTTACGAACACTAGGTAACGTTGGAAGCAAGTGGCTATTTTTATGAACGCTCCTTTGACTATTTCCAAAAAGATTTGTGTAACGACACCTTTCGCAAAATGATTGCTTTGCCGATAAAGAGGACTTCCACCTTAATTATATCACTTCGAAGAACTGTAAAATATCTATACAGACAAGCTAATAATCACTGACCTGAATTATTCAATATCTACAATGCAAAGATAAAATGAAAGGAGTGAATCAATCATTCTTTGTAAACGGGAAGATGATAAATATTGCTTTTAACGATTGAATAATAATGAAACGAGTTCACAGTTTGTTATTTCGAACAATGTATTTGTTCAAAACATATTGTTACAAACCTATAGAGACATTTTAAATACAACAGAGCTAATTACTTTGATACAGATAATAATATACGACAGAGAAATTACATTTTGGTTAAAGGCTTAATCTTGTATCAAATGTTCTGTAATTATATTTGTAAAGAATAAGTTTTATCACTGGGTTAAAGCGTCGGATATGTGGCAAACGTCTCTAAGGTTTTATTGTGACGTGCATCGACCGCCCGACCGACGCCGGCTCGTCTCGCGCAATCTTGGATTGCTACAGTAAATACATAGATTACAGACTCACAGACATGCAATTCCATTTTATGTTTCTTTCTCCCCCAGATGAATAGTGGATAACGGATATAATATGCTTACTAACGTAGTTCTTTCGATAGTATTACACCTATTGCTTTGCTTATAGTACTAATTCCTGTATTATTGTGATTTGAATCAGTCCATAGCCGTGTTTTCATTTTGTAGATGTCTATAAAAACAATTAATAATATGTTTTTGTTAATACGTGTAATTTCGATGCCAGATCTTGTATAGGTATCTACTAAACTTTGAGTGTAAATATTTTATTCAAAAAGTCATTTTCAAAACACAGTACTTTACAATTCATAAACACAAATTGTAAAAATGTTAATTTTGAATTGCCAATACAATTATTTAGGTAATTTGACTCGAATAAACCGTCTGCGTGTGTTTATACTATGAGGATAATAAAAGGTTGGCGCCATCGAAGTACGAGTAAGCAAATTGAGTGAGGGCACAGATAAATTTGTTTGGTAACAGCTACGTGCTAACACGTTCTGCTCTGACATTAAATTGGCCCGGTATGAGAGCTGTATCGCGATTTTACTTTTGTATTTCAGTCCAGCCGACATAAAAACTTCACGAGCCAAAAGTGCTCGGAATTTATATGATTGTCATCACAATTTTATTTCCACTTCATATCTTGCTGCGAACGTCTTCCTTAGCAGCAATGACGTGGCGCTCAGAAATGTAGTAACTTTTGACCTTTATCTTCTATTTACATACAAAAATCGAACTTTATAAAGAAGTACTGTTCAGCTCTTTGAATTCGTCAGTACATTATCAAATTAACTATTTCCTTAGTCCATTCGCATTGATGATAGACAAAATAATATTTTTACATAATACCATTAACTATAAATATCCTACAGTCATTAACTTATTTTAACATATTCATAACTTCATTGAACATATTCGCCGAAACATGCTCAGATATTTGCTTAGCAAATGTTTTTCCGACGTGTTTTAATTCCATAAATAGCGTTGTTAGTAACCGTGCTCTTATCTGTTTACGTTAAATAATTTGGGCCCTCTAAACTTTGTACTAAACTCGTCTAAATTAAACGGTAAGATTCACGTACCGACCAAACTTAAATTAAAACACACTTTGCTTTAAAAGCTTTGTGTGCGTTACCCAAAAACTCCGTTGTCGGATGCCATAATATCAAGTCTAATGAATAAAAATCTTACGAAGTTTTTATTTGATGTTTTCACCTTCCCATAACAAACTTTGCCTTGTAAAACTTTTGCATAGCACAAGTAGACGATAATATTGATTTTTCTTCTCCGTTCTTATAAAGGTCACTAAACTTAGAATGTTTTACCGTATAGCTAAATAATATTGTTAATACAGGTTCGTGTATTTTTCTGTATATTTACGAACTCTTCCAGTCGAAATCGGTAAATTGAATATTTTGTGCTCTATTATTTAAATATTTTTAATGCGTATTTTATAATTGATAAACTTTGTCAAAGACATTTGTCAACTAATTTTTGAAATTTTATTTAACGATTTTTCATGCTTTGACAATCTAACGCGTAATATTATTTCCTCAACGAGCAAATACAACTGACAGTCTTATTGCTAGTGGCGATTTCTTAGTGATGATCTAGATGGACATTTTGCCAAAAAGTAATATTTTATTTGTCAAGTACTATACATTTATTACGAGTATTTTTGCATATTATTCAGGTAATACAAGCTTAAAAACTAAGGTAACAGACGATCAATCAAGCCCAACTTGAGCTTATAAAGCCTTCAGAATTCTAGAAGCTTTGAAGAGAAAATTAAACTCGCTCAGTTTATGAACCGAGTTTGTAAGTAATCAAAATTAACCAGCTTCATCTGTTCTTAATTAAATGGATGGGGATAAATATAAATGCTACGTTAATATACCCACGCATTTATCGACATTGCAGATTATAAATGAACCTGAATGTGTAATTTTCTAAATCACCTATCTAGCCAGTTTCAGTCCAATGTGAAACATTATGTAAAACATTGATGTAATTCAATGTTCTGGTTGATGTGGTCAAATTTTTATTTTTCTGAATATCTATCATGAATTTTACGATGCGTGATTTTGCATTGCTGTAACAGCTTTTGGTTGCTGTGTAGTTTCAGATTACTCACGAATTATTTGTTGATGTTTGTTACATATGTTGATGTTACATATTAAGTAGACAGGTAATAGTATAAATAGGGATAGATAGCGCATTTAATAATAAACCACATCCAACTTCTTAAAAGCTGCCAAAAAAGTCGTTGTAATCGTAATGAACTTTTTCGTATGGAAGAAGGCAAATGTTATCTAGAATTGTAACACATGCACTCTCGCTTCGAGGAGACACATGATTACAGATAACACGTCATTATTGAGCAAGCACGAGACTCAATACATGTATTGTACAGGATCGTTTACAAACATGTCGAACATACCGTGCTTGTTTTCAGTTCATGTCTTGTTCATAGTACCTCGTTATTATGTACATACTCATATACATTAAAAATATGAAGACCATCAAAATAAGTTTACTATGGTCATAACCTTGGTACTTATTCGTATAAAAAATAATACTTGGACAATTACATCTAATTTTTTTTTTTTTTTTTATAGTATAGCCTACCAAAGTGACTCCACCCCGCCTGATGGTAAGCAGTCAGTGGAATCCAGAAGTGGCGGCCACTATACCAAATGCCATTTAAACTGCTGGTATGGTGGCCTCCACTATGGCGGCTGGGAATGGGGTTAGGGGAAGGAAATGAGGGACGTGAGGAAAGAGGAAAGGTGGGAAATTGGGCCTCCGGCGCTCTCACTCACCGAACGAAACGCAGTAGTACGGATACTACTACTCTTAAGTCGATCTTCTATGATAGGGTAGTACTTCCCCGGACGATCCGGCCCATTCATGCTGAAATCAGCGTGGATCTACTACCGTAAATCCAAATCCAAATCTAGTCCAAAGTATGTATTCTTCGTAATTTTAATTGTTCGTAATAAGTTTAACCTTCTATAGCGGCTAAATTTAATATTTTCTTGTTCTTTCTAGTGAGTGTAATTTAAAAATAACTTTAAAAGACGAAAGTAAAGGGTTGGTTAGGCAATTTTTTTTCTGGCAATAAAATCGGTGATTATGTTTGCAAAAAGCAAAATGATTGCAACATAGTGGTTGCTCTTCCTCATGTCTATTACTATTTTAAATTGAACATCTATTTTTTGACAATTACCCGGCTACTAAAGCATTATAAATAATAGCTGAAGCTGAAGTATTTACGAGCGACTATTCTTACAAAACAGGTTGACAAATTTTTAGTAACAACTCGTATGCTCAGTTTAGTGGAAGCCTAAATCGAACGTAGGTTTAATTAATGCTAGTGGAAACTCAAGTACCATTAAATCGACCTAAATTGGATGCCGAGACAAATGCAAAACAAAAGCCTTAAAAGCACTCAATTACGTTCTGAGTTTCTAATAAAATATATGTGTCATTTTCAATTACTTTAGAAAATAAAGGGGACGATTTTACATGTCAATAATATTATCGTTCATAATAAAACTGTTCTCATCGAGATCGAAAAATTCAGGTGAAATTTAGTTGAATTTACAAAATAATGAAATTTAGTAAATGTGCTATTGTGTTCTAATAGTTTTTAACTAATAACTTTCAAAAATAGAAAAGAAACGTCAATAAAAAAACATATGATATAGGTATTTTATTATAAAGCCACTATAGTAATTTGTCTCTATATTAGTCAATACACCAGCAGTAATAAAGGAATACAATGTTCGAGTTCAGTTTATATTCCCGATCAAATTCTCTTGGAAACAACCTAAATCTTAGTTTATTATGTCACAGTTATGTAGTTGAGCCTGAAACTTGATCGATGCTCTTTGTACACCAGCTGTCGACACCGGCTAGAACAATTTAGTTCCGACGTTGTAGGCAACTGGACGTTTAGCCGAACTGTCAACATGACCGGTATTCATTAAATCATGCTTTTCATTGCCAACATCTGGTGCAAAGTTACTACAAATTTTTAAGCAATTTGCAATCTTATACACTCTTACCCAAGTGTATCAAATAAAACAAAGCGCTTGTTAATTTTTTTTTTCATAAAAGGCGCGAGTTAGCCAGTTGCGGCGTATAAAATTTAGAATATTAAATGAGGTTATTATTTTATTTTCGTTTGCCGCAGACTTTTATATTACTTAAAATAGATAACGAGACATGAATATTAAAGTTTTCGTAGCCTAAAACAGTGACCTAACTATAGTGCTAAAAGTGAACGCTGACTATGTACAATCTGATGAACCAATTGATGCTTATACATGATGGAAGCGAGGTGAAGGGGTCCAAGATCAATGCAACACTGTACTGTACACAACCGGAACATGCCCTGTCGACGACATCGCCGACTTATTTATACCTCTAGCTGATGCTGCGATATATCACTGTCGATGATAGTCTGCTTTGTCGCTGAACTTACGTCGTTTCAGGTAAGTTTATCAACCGGCAGGTTACTTTATCTCTTATGTTATTTTGTATCACCGTCACATTTGGATCTCTTTTTTTCATCCCACATTTTATTAAGTATGTGTTTTTGTATCACCTTACAATGTAAGTAGAAGCATGAAATTAGAATTAATACGTTACAATTTTATTTTGAATACTAGCGCGCGACTACTGCCCGCGACGTTTGCGCGCAGTTTTTCTGATGTGTGCCTGTATAAGAATATTGCCTGCCTGATCTTACGGCAATAGTAAATTGTATCAGTAATAAAACAGATTATATATTATATTCAGTATCAGTAGTAGTAAGATTAAAATAAATATCTTCTCCATGGCCAATCCCATTTAAATATAATTACCCGCAACCACTAAAACTGACAAAATTTGACACAATCTTGCGACTTCTATTTTCCCACTTAATAAGGGTAGTTTCTAAATATAAAAAATGGCAGGTGTAACTAATTTTAATAAAGAGTATCTGAGTTTGGAGTCGAAAGCTTTAAAAATAAAAGATCTTCCATACAAACTTACACCCTCTATTTCACCTCTATGTAAGAGTTGTTTCAAAAATAATTATCAAAATTTAATAATGAGTATTTTCTAGTAATTTAGAAATCCTACTTTCTAAACTATAGAAGTTTTATACATACTTTGCCACCTCGTTTCACTCCATTAGGAGTTAAATCCCGTCTTAGTGAGCTTATGATCTAAAAGGAATCACCATACAATTTGAGACTACTACTTAGTGAGCACTTGTAGTTTCTGTGATATCGTGGTGAGTGAGTGAGTAACCGTTCGCTTTTATATATATGTAGATAAATGACAAAGTAAAATTAATGAAAAAGAAATATTCTGAGTAAAAATAAATTAAAGACAAAGGAGGCAGCGATATTACCGCATAACTCCTAAAACAGTTATGAAATAACTACTCTTATTCAATGTTTTGTCGCATCGTCAAAGTAATAGGCAGGTCGTTTTACCTCTGGCGTCTGGGTTTTGTTCTAAAGATAAGAGTAAAGGAAGTTGAGAGTTTGTGCGAAATTGTGGAAACGCTGATTTAGAGCCACTCGTCTGTGCCTACGAAAATAAAATCGTGCTGGTTGTCTAACTTTCTTTGAAATTAAGGAGCTTAATTTTAGGTACTGAATCAATAAATTAAAATTACATCGGCTCAGGTGTTACATTAGGTATATATAGCCATGCGCTTATTACTTAGGCAGTAAAAACTTTTAGTAATAGTAACTCCTGCTTGCTGAATTGTGACGATGTTGTTTTTCATTAGAACGAGAAACCCCGAGAGGCGAGTATTTGCGACGTAGGTAATTTATATGCCCTTTCTTACGTAACTTTGGAAAGGAGAAAGTTTCTTACCGTTTGAATTTATGGATATAAAAATTTCGGTTTTCATGTGTAAGAGTAAAATATTGCTTAGACTTGTAAGAATTTCTGTTAGAAAATGCTGTCTATGTTTGCCAAAAAGTATGTCTTAAAACTTTTTTTATTTATCTGACGACAGTCAAAAATAAAGTAAAAGAAATAAAAAAGCATTTCCAGGCGTGGATGAACACTTAAAGGATTTTTTTTACAACAAGACGTATTCTTTTAAATTTCTTTGCATTCTCTGATGTGGTGTGAGGTGTTATAGTTAAAGCTGATAAGGATAGGTAGACAAGCAGAAATGGCCTTCATAACACAACCTAGGCCAGGCCCTTAATATTTTGGGAATGGCACTCTAAAACATAATCTATTCTAACGTTATGGTTGTTGTTGACCTATTAAAAATGTATGAAGTATTAAGTTTACTGTAACTAGAATTCTAGTAACATCAAAACATTATATAAAATATTTTATACTGTGAGATTAAACCATTTCAGAATAACAACACATTATATCTAGAAATCGATGCATAAATTATTGACGACTCGACATTGAACGTGAAAACAACAACAACATTCAAAAACAAAACGAAATGACCGGTATTATGAATGTCTCTTTGATTAGATTAAATTAAATACCTAATAATAAAAAAGTTCACTTTTTGTTTAAAATAAAAGCATTTATTTTAAACAAAAAGTGAACTGAAAAGCAGAAGAATTGGCTAGGAAAATAGTAGAAGGTTAATAAATTTCACACCTATAGGTCCTATCTTACATTTCCTATACAGCAGACCAGAGAGCTCTATGGACGTGCCAGAATGAAGAATGGTTGTTTGTTCATGGTGAACAATTTATTATACTTAATCAAGACGGGGGATGTTGAAACATGAGGGCTTGTAAAATAATATATCGCAATCCAAAGATACCTATTAATATTCTTTCCTCCGACATGAAAACGATAAGATCTGTAAAAGTTAAAAAGAAAAATAGATTAAACTCATGTTTCAATTTTCTAATACATTGGGATGACAGTTTTCATATTTATTTATTTATTTATTCAATAACAATTTTTACATTGTGTTTGAAATATTATAATAGTATTACATAAAATTATTAAAAACTGCAGATTGACATTATGAATTCAATTAATTTAATTATTTATGTAAATTAATTAATAATGTAAATTGTAGATTAATATAATAATTAATTTAAAAGTCACAAGATAATAACTTACATCTAATAAAATTTAAACAAGTCAGATAATGATACCAGATAATTGTCAATTTAAAATAAAACAATGTCAAATTTATATTATAGTTATACCTAATTAAAATAGTGTTGCAAGTAAAATATTATGTCTGTACGAATAAATAACAATAATAATAATGAAGATGTCAAAAACACAATTATTTATAAATCATCAACTGAATAGTAACACCCTTTCAAAAGAAATGCTTTTAGTTTTTTTTTAAACTCAGACTTGTACAATAAGATTTTTAATTCGATCGGTAATTTATTAAACAACTTGATCGATCTATGGGAAGTGCTATGCTTGACAATATTTAGACGAGGAACAGTTTTAGACTGAAAGTCTTTCCTTCTCGTATTTTCCCTAATTACTCTTTCTTCTTGTGTTTCATATTCAGATATGTGTTTTGCAAAATTGGTAAGCAATACCAGGATATAAAGACTCGGTACAGTCAGTATCTCTAATTCCTGAAAGTAAATTCTGCATGATACATCTTGTCTAATACAAGCTATAGTTCTAATTGCCCTTTTTTGTAGTATGAACGCCCTTTGGATATTATAGTCATAGCTCCCTCCCCAGAAAATAATACTATATCTAAGTTTGGACTCTATTAGAGCAAAATATACTTGCCTCAGATGTGAAATATTTACTTCGTTACGCAGACTTCTTAAAACATAACAAGCCGAGCTAATGGACCCTTCTAGAGTGGTAAGTTCTTGTTTCCAGTTTAGATGTTCATCAACTTGAACACCGAGGAATCTAGTCGAATGTACTGTGCTGACACTCTCGCCGTTAATGACACAACATATATTGTCTTTCTTTTTTGCCGTAGGCTGGAAAAGCATGATATTCGTTTTGCTAGGATTTACTGTTAGACTATTAAATGTAAACCAATCATGAAAAATCTGTAGAGCAACATTGGTTTTTACTTTCAGATTATCAGTGTTATCAGCAGAGACAATGGCATTAGTGTCGTCAGCAAACATTATTACTTTTGTGGTGCCCTTTGATAATTTGGTTACGTAATGTACTAGATCATTGATAAAAGCTATAAAAAACAATGGACCTAGAACTGAGCCTTGCGGGACACCACGTCCAATCTCAATCATTTTAGATGTATATGGTTTCTCCCATCCACTACCGTCACTGCTGTGACATTGTTTGTCCACTGCTTGAACCTCCACAAACATTTTTCTATTTTGCAAGTATGATTCAAGCAGTTGAAACACTTTGCCCCTAACACCATAGTGATCTAACTTTTTTAGCAGTAACTCATGACTAACGGTATCGAATGCGGAGCTTAAGTCTATAAATAATCCTGCTACCTTCTTCTTTTCATTCAAGCAATCAACAACATCTTTTAACATGGCTTCGATCGCATCTTGTGTGCCTACATTATTTTGAAAACCAAATTGTTGCTGACTTAAGACTTTGTTAGCGTTTAGATGGCTAGTGAGCCTAGTTTTTACTAACTTTTCAAAGACTTTTGACAACGTTGGAAGCAGAGAAATAGGCCTGTAGTTATTAGAGTCATTCTTAGCCCCCTTTTTTTTATAGACAGGAATTATTTTAGCCGTCTTAAACTGCACTGGAAAGGTACCCTGTTCAGAACATTGGTTATAAAATATACTCAATGGTTCAGCTAATATATCAATGTTGTCCTTGATCACTGTTATGGGGATATCATCAAAACCACTCGAGTATTTCCGCTCCATTTTGGAGACCAGCTTCAAAATTTCTCTTGGAGTGATAGGGTCCCATGTCATATCACTATCAACTCTATTAGTACATGTTTCCAGGATTTCAATTGCTCTGTCTGATTGTGTGGGTGTAAATTTAAAATTGCGACCGAATTGTTCTGCAAAAATGTTGACTACCTTAGTTGGGTCATTAATGACTTGATTATCTAATTTTAGAGTTAAGTTTTCTTTGGCACATTGTACATTATTTCTGTGTTTATTGACAATCTTCCAAATATCCCTTGGCACATTTTTAGACATAGTGATCTTGTTTTGTACAGCCAATCTTTTAGCCGCCTTTATTACCTTTTTGTACAAAGTGGTATATTTTTTTCTATAGTTTATAATACTAGGGTCATTACTACAACTTCTACCAACTGTCAAAAAACGTTTCATCTTACTAGAAATTTTTAATCCCTTTGTAAGCCAGCGTAAATTAGTTTTTAAATTCATACGAACTTGAGTCCGTCTTTGTTTAAAAGTTTGTCGAAAAATAACATCGAATTGCTTGATAAACGTGTTTATGCCTATATTATTCCAATTTCTTTTCATAAGCTCTAGTCTGAATTTGCTAGCGTTACTTTCGGTAAATGATCTTTTTGTGACGTAAAGAACATTGTGCCTGTTATTTACGGGTAGTTTATTTTTTAATTTTAAGTTACATATCAGTCCCGCGTGACCATCGGCCAGACCATTATGGTCTACCTCACAGGTTTGGAAGCTGGTTTCAGGCAAATTAGTAAATATATTGTCGATACAGGATGATGACCCGTTGCGAATAAACGTAGTAGAGTCAATAACTGGCCTAAAATTATAGCATTTCAGTAGATTGATCAAGTCATTACTTTTTTTATTATCTGTTAAAAGGTCTATATTAAAATCACCGCAGATACAACTCTCTCTATTAAAAAGGTGTTCTAATAGTTTTTCTAGTCTCTGCATAAAACATTCAAGATTTTTGTCATATGGACTACGATAGCAGCAAACAACATTTACACCAGTCAAGACATCTTTAACACCACTTAACTCAAAACTCATCATTTTGTAGAGCTTTTTTACTATAGGTAGTTCTATATAGTCTCTATTATTACGAGCAAAAATAATGGTACCACCTCTAAGCTTATTTGTTCTAGTATTATAAGACGCTACTTTGTAATTCGTTAGGTTTAACAATGATGCATGTGCAGAATTGAGAAAATGCTCACTAATGCACACATAGTGTACTTCATTTTGTAAACTGTCCAAATACATTTCTAATTCATTTAACTTATTACTAATCCCACACAAGTTTTGGTGAAATATATTTAGTTTTTCAAGATTAACTTTAAGAGTTGCATTTAGTTTAAGCTGATTATTCAAGAAAAAACTTTGAATTGTGAGTAGTAGGATTTGTCAATTCATTTGCAGTAACTTCAAAAGAGAGACCATAATTGTTAATATCTATTTTAATATTTTCCATAATTTTACCATAAATATGTTTGATCCCTTTTACATTAATTTGTCCAGTTTTTATTGAAAACATGTCAAAAGAAAGATAGCTGTTAGTGTCAAAATAATAAGTATAATAATTTTTTTTTGTTTGCAGATCCTGGCATAAAAGGTTATTAAATAATTCTATTTTATAGTTTTGTATGGGTGCGCCACATATATAGGTGGGGCCACATATTATAATATTGGTATTAGATACATGCTTAAATGATTCTCTAATTGAATTTACTAAATCTATGTAGTTTGGTTGGGTTTTGAGATCCTTATTTCCTAGCATAATAATACAGTAGTCATTTAAATTATAATTAAGTAACTTATTGCTAATGTTTTGTAATAGGCGTTCTATATTACAGTGTGGTAAGACATAACGGCAGTACGAAAAATAATCCCCAAATGTGTCCTCTACAGCCTTCAATGGGCAATATGAGCCATAATTGGTCACAATACATAGTTTGTTTTTATTCTTTGGGATAACGGTGTTATTTACTAATGTATGTTGGTTATCCGGAACTATACTAGTATTAATTTGTGTTGATACCTCCGGATTTCTAAACTGTTTCTTTGTTGGTTTGATTTGTGTTTTGTGTGAGGTCCTCTGTCGAATTGGCGTTGATGCTATCTTACTTGGTGTCCCAGAGGATAGCTGTTTTGCTGTTTCGATTATTAATCTGTTTTTGTGGTTTAATTCTGTAACTTTCTGCTTCAATTCTAAGTTTTCTAGTGACAAGTTGCCAATTTCCTCATGAGCAGATTCAAGATCTAATTTTAATTTTTCAACCTGTTTTCGTAACTGGATCGTCTCGTCTTCAACTTCTTCACAAAAGATATCTGTCATACTTTTAGTGTTGCCATCTATTGTCAAATCACTGATACTATCCTCTGTTAAGTTTTCTGATTTGGATCGTTTTCTACGAAAAGTAATGCTTTCGAAAAAACTCATTGTGAGATATAGGTGTGTAGGTAAATTTCAGAAGTTCTATTATGAGTACCGATGGTTTCTATCCTTTAAAATTTAAATTGTCAGGGTTAAGTACATGTAGCGACCTCTATCGCTCAGTAGCGGAACTAAACTATATACATCGATATGAACCAAAATGTACTTGTTTCAATGAGAACGTCGTGTAGCCACTTGTCAGTAGATGGCGCTGTACTGAATATTTTAGTATTTGTCGATAAAGCAGTTCGTAATATTTAAAATTTGGAAAATTAACTGAATCAAATGTTTAACACTTATTGTTTTTACAGTTTGCGTGATTAATAAATCAGTATTCCCATGCACCAAATGTGTCAAGCGAAAGTAAAACAAAATAACATACACCAATAGCACCAATATGCAAAAATCCTTGGAATAAATGTACACTTCACTTTAGTTGTTTTTATATTGTTTTTTTTGTCAGAGCACTTATACTTTCTTCCACCAACAACGTATATTGATTATTGTACACTCTGCAACTATTTATCGTAGTTAGCACACACTATTATTCGATGTAGCTTTTTAAACTTAATTTTAAACGTAGAGGTAATGTTAATACGATGACGAGCGCCATCTTGTGATCATATTTAAGAAAAATTGTTCAACTGTGATTCAGTTTTGATAAATGACTGAATTTCACTAGAATACGTACTAGCGATCTGCTCCAGTTTAGGGATTCTAATATGTTTTAAAATAAATAATTAAAAATTCTCGGCTGTTTGATAATAAACCTACTGGAAGTAATTCTAGAAAATAAAGAAAATCGTCTCAAAATTCGTTGTGTGGTTTAGAAGCAGAGAAACAGATAAAAAACAGCAACTTTGCTTTACACTGTCTATTGATTAATCGCATGTAGTTGTACAAATAATTTTTCAATTTCAATTTCAATTTCAATTTATTTCATAAATAAATATAAATTACATTTTATTACAAATAAGTAGTTTCCCTTTGATCCCAAACTAAGCTAGTGCTTGTATCTTGGGTACCATCGGGATTACAATTTTCAATATATATCTTACAGACTATCATATATACATTCTAATATAAGTATACTACACACCATTTAAATAAAAGTTTATCAATAAATACCGTAATAAATACCTAAAAGATATATTAAATATAACTTAAATCTATGATGACACTTCTCGTTGTGCCTGACGGTCGGTGTTGCTTCCGTTGTCTCGCAGCCTGCCCCGGAACCGCCGGAACACCACACCCTTCGGCCAGAATTCTTCTTTGGTGAAGGTTTCAAGAGCTTTCGTCGGCACACGCGCTACGTACGACTTGAAGTTCACGATGTGACGTGACTCCAAAGGCTCTACCCTCACGATGTAAGTGGCCTTGACCTTGATGTACTCCACAAGGTCCTGAGTCGTTGTGGAGTGATGCAGGCGCGAGACATATAGTAGCGTAGTGGGTACGGCAGATTTCAACAGGAAGTTGGGCCCTGTGGGTGCTGTACCACACTTATTTCGGCAGGTTTGACTCCTACGTTTCTTTTGGACTTTCACAAATCCATCATCATAATATAACCATTATGCTAAACAGATTTAGTAGAAATCATAACACAACATTCTCTTTCAGTCATCATTAATTCTCTTAACAAATATGAGTACGTTAATGCTTTTGGCCTTCACATAGTGACTGCAACACAGTAAATATTTGACATCAGTTGTAAAATAAGGAACGTTTTTATTTAGACATCATCGCGTGTTATTCATGTCCAACTCATATCTAAATTGCTGGTCGACATGCGTGTATATCTTGAATATTTGAAGACACACTGCGTTTAGACTCAGGCATAACTATTTGTTTTCATATGTAGGCATAGTCATGTACAAAAACGGAGTAAAGTTGAAATCTAGATAGCCACAATAAGTTAATGAAAAAAATTTTAAGACAATATAAAAGGATAAGAAAAAGCAATGATAAAGAAAAGTACTTTAAATATATGAGAAATTACATACCAAATTAAATAATAACTTAATCGATCGATTGGAGTTAAATGTTACTAAGAAAAAAAATATTGCAGATATTTTTCAGATATATTGTCCTGTGTCGGCTGTTTGGGTTTTACACTTCAATGATTTTAAGGACGTCTAAAAGAAACTCGAGAATATTATGAAAAAGGAATCTCGACTACTTTGTAACAACTGAGCGTTCTGGGTTTTCTTTAGCATACCCCTTTTAAGCGTATTTAAACTGTGAGCATTCTTGTAGAAAAGAATTGAACTGAATTGTTAGGTTCCGAAAGAAATTTGAATAGTGCTTTCAAGTTTATTGGTGCATTATGTGGTTGGAACAAACGTTACAACAACTTTACATTAAAACGCATACCTTTTTTCAATGTTGAAAAAAACCAAGCGCTGTTAAGCTATATTCACGTCCAGCACACAAAACGCCTGTTCGTTTTTAAAAAGATTAATTTATTAAGCAGGAAGTTCCGAGGACACGAGTTTTACCCGGTTTGTTTGGAACAACGAAATCCCTTGTGCTTCGTCGTGTAAATGCCCGTGACAAACAGCTGTATCGCGTGTGTGTTGCTCAAAGGAAACATATACAATTTCGTTATTACGTTATTACTTTTATTTACACATCAATTCAATTTACTAAATAATATTATTCACTAGATTAGATAGTTTTCTTCTCAAATATAATTTTGGATGAAATATGCGACACTTATACAGGTCCTGGGTGGATTCGAATACCAGTAACGCTTGAAATAATTTAGTGAGAGCCGTCAGAAGCAATATGTCATTCATTTTTGTTAAGAAATGATAAATTACTCACTCGCTGAGCAAGAGCAGTTTGGAATGTGATGCAAACATTTTGTGATGACATAATTTTTCTAGTTCATTTCGCCCAGACTAATTTATTATAAATGAGTGCAGGAAAAAAAGTTATTTTATGCTCTGAGAAATTGCTATCGCTAATTAGTTTACGGTGGAATCTCCAGGCAGTTTATTAAAATGCTATTTTAAATATGATGCAAATCTTGCATTGGCTTAAAAATGACCAACTATTTTTGTTTATTAACTTCTGTGATAAAATTAATTACTGAGACTTTTAGTTTAATGACTTAAACAACTCATGTTGAAAAATCTTTGAAGCTCTTTGAGAGATCCTATTTCGTAGCAGCCACCCTCAACTTGTTTGCTGTTGACTCTCGGAGACTCATTACCTGCTTCATTAAAGCGAGTGTACTCTTGAGAGAGCGGTAACCGTCTTTCTCAGGGAGGGTTAGTGGATGAGTTTTGAGAGTCGCCGTGATTCTTAATGGCGTTTCTTAGTAAAATATTTAAGAAACCTAATATGTTTTTAAAATGAGTCTGCTTTTAATTCAAATTAGTTGGTCAAATTAATTGATAGTATGTTCCTAGATATACATATATTATCTAAACTAATACTATAAAAAGAAAAGATTTTATTTTTTGTATGTTTGTTTGTATGTTGCGATTTAACTCAATACCTACGTAACAGATTAAAAAAAACACTTTTATGAAGCTACAAATATGATGGGTAACAAAGGCTATATTTTATTTTGTTAAAATATTTTGTCAGTCATTATCAAAATTTTAATATTTTAAGCGCCTTTGTAAATCTGAATGATGCAATACGACACTATTTCAATTATATTTTCCATAGGCGTTTGTTGTGAGACCGAATCAAACTTTTGATACCGGAGCGAAGCGAGGGCGGACGTCTAGTATTATATACTTCTATATATTATCTATATAATAATTGTTTAATAATACTATATTACGACCGAAATTATATACTATCTAATAAGGCTTAGATAACAGTTTCAAGCATTTAGAAGATTTTACATGCAATGTGCATTAGTGAAAAAAAAATGTGTAGGTACATATTTTCTTTAAACAAATTAAATGTCTTCGTAATAACATTTTGTTTATACAACTCTAGTAATGATGTTGTCTACTTTAAACGTCATGCAGATTGCATTGGACGATTCAATTCGCAAGCACTTCATCCACGTTTTGCAAGAACAAAAGGAACCATTTTTAGTGCTTCTTTTATCAGTTTGGTTTTTAATCACTGCCTGCCTTGCGAAATTGTTTATTTTTTAAGTACCCTTTATTGTTTAAACGTCTTCAGTAGCGTTTGCTTGCCTATTATTATATGACATGTCTTTATTTCGACTATTTTAAAAAAGGATCTAACTTTACGGTAGACCGCAGTTATGCTGAGTTGCTAGCATTGCAGAAGTCCAAAATCATGAACTTAGCACCAAATTGATTCGCCGCTGTAGGCAATAAATAAAAATTAAAATATGACACTCGAGATGATCATTAGGTACGTTTGGGTTGTCAGGAAATATTTAACAGGGGAAGCCACAACACTTAAAGAATACATAAATTGTTTAAACGAACTTCTCTTTACATCTTTTAAACAGTCATTTGCACAAAATTATGGCGAATATTGCTATATTATGTCTAACCATCCAACCGATTTGTGAAAATGGACAACCATGCTGTGAAGTTTATTATACGTCGTTTACGACCTAGCTCAATGTTGTCATTTATTTTGATAGAGATGATTATGTCAATATAGCTTTGAACCTAATAACTCTATTACAGTATACGTTTTCCTTGTTTTTGCCCAGTCTCTTTGATAAGGTTTTCGAAGTCTATAAATAAAAGAACGAATGTATATTGCTCTTTCGTAGTTTTTATACTACTCGATCAATAGGATAAGTTTTTGACAGTTGACCCAATTACCAGGTGAAATTCAATTGTACAGAGTGCTTTTATATTGCTAACAAACAGTGTTTTTTTCTTTAAATATAAAGGAATAGGCCATTTTTAACCGGTTGACCGGTAACCATTTTGACGGTATATATTTTTGTACAGTACTTCTGTAATACACCAGTTGCCCATATTTTTATAATTGGAGCATTCTTGAACTGAAAAGGTAATCGTCGATGGTATTCTGGCTCATACATAAGACAATAATATAATAATATAAATAATAATACCAGTCTGTTTACTGTCCCACTGCAGGGCATAGACCTCTTCTCATACAGAGAAGGCATGAGCATTAATCGCCACACTTGCTCAAGGCGGATTGGCAACTTCAGACTCTCAAGTCTAGTTTTCTTTACGTTGTTTTCCTTTACCGTCAGTCAGAAATGTCCAAGATAAACTTCATATGATTTGAAAATTACATTAGTACTTGCCCGAATTCGAACCCACTACCTCGTTTTACGAATCGGGTGCCTTATCCACCGGGTCATTTCGACTTAGGCAGTTATAAAAAATACGTTATTACTAAGTGCTACTAGCACATGTATGTTCATATTATTAAAATATAGCTATTCTGAAGCTAGTCTGGGTGTACTTTGTGTCCGTTAAATATATGTTTGTGAAGTCCCTCGCGACTCAGGGATTGTTCCCTGGTGCAAGAGATGTTCAAAAAATTATTATATTATATTATTAATTATATTAAATTATAATTATTATAAACTATTTATAACAAACTCCACTGAACCATTTCGACTTTTAAGAAGACAAAAATATGATAGTAATTTTGATAGCAAACCGAAGACTAAATAAGATATATCAACCCGTCAGTCGACGACCCATAGTTTTTTACTGACTACCTCTTCACCATCAAATGACTCTGTTTTGTAACAACAGTAATTACGTTACTGTATATATTAGACTTCTAATTTCATGGTTCATTTATCTTTCCTAAAGATAGCAACGAAATAAGCCGCCTTAATTTATTTTCGTTATCCAAAGATATATAAATTTCGAAAGTACGAATATGTCCTCAGTAAGTTTTGATTAGTTTACCTAACCCGTATATTATTAGCAAACGTAATATGATATACAACTTTAGTAAAAGAAAAGGTAATAAATAAAGGCTCTTCATATTTTACCGCACTGCCTTAAGAGTGCAATAAATATTGAAAGTGTTATTATGGTGATGTGAATAGCGAAGGTTTGCACGCAAAATAAAATTTATATTGATTTTGTTAAAGTATTTTTACTTGGAGTATAACTTAACATGTTGGATACCAATAACATGCCCGGCTATGGTGGATCCCTTTAAGCAACGGAGCAAGCCTGTTACTGGTCACAATTCAGTCATATTTCGGGTTTACATTAAGAACTTTTCAACAGAAAAACCGTAGCCTGACCCGAGGATCAAATCCGAGACCTTTGCGTGGCAGTCCATTTACAATCCCACCAAGCCACCGATACGGTCAGGCAATAGTTTTACACATTGAAGAAACATGTACATATGAATGCCCTTGACATATTCCATTGTCCACATAGTAATAGTAGACAAGTAAGCCTGTTTTCATAAAATAATTATGAGCATGAATGAGCCTTTGGTTATGCATAATGTAAACTTAAACAAAGTGAAATATTTTCAGTAGCGTGAAAGGGTGAAAGGGGATATCCGGAGTGTTTGCTCGATGTTTGTAGTTAAGTGAACTGCAAACAGAACGGTGATGTATTCATATTTAGATTTAAGGTCAATTCAATCATAGTTATTATTATTATTATTATATCTGTTAAATTATTTTTTGGTAACTAACTCCTTATTTTACTACGCGGGTACTAATACTTAACGAAGCATTACTTAAATGAGAAATGTGAAACATTTTATTCGAAGACATTTAATTGAAGTTTCATGAGCTGTAAAAATGATGAACGATTTGCAATTATTTTCGACTATATACGAAAAGCTGTTTTTGTATTGCAAGCTATTAAATGTTCGAAAATGTTCGTACTTGAGTTTCGTATCCCGTAAAAGTTAAAATTAACCATCAAAATATTTTTGGTATAATGTGCCTGCATTATTTATATTGTCTGCGAACTTTGGTATAAAAAGGTTAAGTGTTGTTTGACCTTATTTATTTAAAACCCTCGTAGAAATTGATTAGGTTTACCATTCTATGTAGATACTCCATGACTTTTAGAAGAAACGGTAAGACAAAGTAATAAACATGCAAAGTACAATATCATTACTTATTGTAGTGGTTGTATATCTATTTATTTATATACTTTACTATCGCATTCAGTTAGGTGAATTATGAAGGCATCGATTGCCATAAGGTGAGAAAAATCAGCCGCCACAGGACGGGCAGCAGTATCCTGCGATAAGACTCTATAGGCTACTGTGATCTTTAATCCATCTCAACTACAAACACCTCAAGCTTTTTTAAGATAACTTACTCGTTTAATATTAGATTTTGTAAACTTAAATACCCTATGCAATAATAGCACTATATATGCGCAACGAGTACAACTAAGTCATGTACAACACGTGTCACGTGATGTACATGACCTACACATGATATAGATCAAAGAAACGTGGCCACAAATAATTTCCTCAGACCTTTTAAATGCAAACATGTAACTACACTAGGACTTATTTATAAGTTACACACGCACAAGCAGGTTTTCAATAAGCACTTCGATAAAAATAATAAGCTAACAAAGCATATAAAAATAAACAAGGCAAAGAAAAATATTCTCTGACAAGAATAAAATATTGTAGAACTCGGGAAGAATAGAAATGAAATTATAAAAGTGACTGAGATCCCGACAGAAAGGAATGAAGATAATAATTCTGAACACAATACAAAAGTTATCAAAGGATATAAACTCGTGAGATATTGCATTAGGAAGCTTTTAAAAACTTCACCAGATGAAATGCATGTGCAACGTTTTAAACTTCAAAATATTTTGGTTCTTCTCGATTGTACGACTGAATATTATAGTCAAGGTCAAATAATTTATTTTATTTTGATCATAAAGTATGAGGCTTATGAAAAGTCAACATTACATGAAGTCAGCCAATTGACCTACAGCCAGTTCGCTGACGAGGTAGAGCTGTGAGAAGAACTGGCAAGAAACTCACGCCACTCTTTTCAATCGCCAGATAATTTTATTACAGTTATTTGTATGAGTTACAATTTAAACATTCAACGTAACCAAAGAACCATACAAAGTAAATTATTACAAGTTAACGAATTAATATAATTACTAAGATTAAAGGAAGTTATGAGAGGATTTCAATTATTTAGTTTCATCTAGTATGGTAATTTGACTACTTATTTTAGTTAAACTGGTAAATGCACCTCCTGGTCACATTGCACGACAAGGTAATACTGGACTGAATATTAAATGTATGCCATGCCAAGATTGACCAGTCACCCGTTCACGAGCATGACGCACGGGCCAGCCATCATCACCCTCGCCATATTAGAGGGAAGGTGATAACATGATATAAAAGTTAATATGGAAAAAAAGGTTAACGTATTTTAGACGTTTGCGTATCAGTAGAATAATTAATTAGACTTCACTAACATGTATTCAAATTTATTGTATTTTCTTCTTGAAACAATTATATGGTATAAATAAAAAATAATAATTATAAATTGGGCTATGTTTTAAAAACTGCTACAACGAGATCCTTTTACTCAATTTCTATTCTTTCACAACTGATGGTGAAAGAGAATCGAATAGGCCGTATATTCAATTGATGTTGATCCTAAATCTATTTTCGCAACTATCTTACCAATCTTATTTTGGATATAAACAACGTTGAGGAGTTTGCCCAAACACATACATCTTCGCTATGAAATTATGGCTTTGTTTTCGTCTTCGTGTCGCCAGACGAGCACAGCGCTCTAAAAATTAACTCCTGTTCTTACGTACAGTTTCTCTGTTAAGTACGATATTCAACACTGCTTCTGCCCCATGGGGTTATTTTTTATTCAGTTTGGGGTCCTTATTCTTTTGTTTTATATTAGCCTACCAAAGTGACTCCACCCCACCTGGTTAATATGGTTTTAATTTTGTCAGTTTCTTAATAATTTATTATGGTTCTTTTTACTGCAAATTAAGAAACCTTTTTTATCAAGGAACCGCCAAAAATAAGTTACCTTGACCTGATTATATTTAAAACTTCAAGATAAGTCTTTACGACTTTTTTAAAATAACTTTACGAAATAATTGCATAAGTAAATAAATATTTAGTACCTATTCCAATTATAATTTTTGTAATTAGTTTTATATTTAATAATATTTTTTTCCTTTACTAACTTATTTAAGAACAACAGTCACACAAGGAAGCACAAGCATAAGGGGAAAACCGTATACCGTTACTTTATAGTACATATATCAAATAGGATTTTTGTTACACAAGCTTTCATTTTCAGTTACAACTTAAGTTTGCAATTGGATATACATTAATTGTATGTATTTGTTTGGAAAAAAAATTCTTTTGCATATTCACATAGCATCTGTAGGATAATGATACTTTACTAGCCGGGCTGTACAGCAAAAAAACGTTGAAATTTAACCTAATAACGCAACTACCAAATATTTATGTTCGACACATCTTCCAGCTGTTACACCTCCATCCTTAACAGAAGGACTTTAATAATAAAGTGTCTGACATAAAAATAGTTGTAGGTATTTAGTATAGAACATGTAGTGTAATGTAAACCATAATATATATTAACAATTTTTAAAGTCGTTATTTTAATTTTAATACTTAGCTTTGATCGTTGCGAGTATGTGTCATCTAATTGCTAAAAGCGCTAGAGCCTGCCTTGAAAAATGAGATATGTACAGTTATCATTACAGTTTACATTTATTTATACCTAATGTTAAATTTACAATGTACATTTGTTGTACATGGTTGATTCCTGTTGTAAAATTATATTTCATGAACATTCTACAATATTCCAATCTATAGTTTCCAAAATCTAAAACTTTTAATAAAATTTAATATGTTAAAAGTTTTAGATTTTAGATTTTAGAATTTTCTTAAAAATTGATTTCATCTCTCTTTTCGGTAACATTAGAAAAGTTACTCTTTCTCTAACTTAGTCAGAAAATATTAGACGCTACTGCGTACAGATTAATTGAAGCCAATTTCGACGACACTTCACTGTCGAATTCAAATTCGTTTTTGTTCTAAATTGCTCGAGGTCTACTTTTGAATATTCAAATCTATACGCGTTAAACTTGCTTCTATTTATTTAGAGAGATACTCGAAAGTCTAAAAAAGGGTTTGATCAGACGTAACATTTAGAATTAAACAGCTGTCCACTATGAAATAAATAACACATGAAACTAATTGCAGAGCTTTAGACTCCCTTCTATCTTCTATAGAAATCCCTTCTACAAACCCACGTATCATTACCGCCTTAACTCTATATAACAAAATAAGACATTTAGTACCCTCCTTTCGCAACAAGTCTTATTTCGTGCAAGGTATATTATCAGCTGAAATGTAACTACGAGTAGAAAAGGTTGTGAGTGAATTGACCCCGAGTATTTTTCTTCTGCCACCTACCAAGCTCTAGATAAAAATCGACCTACGTCTAAAGTTTTATTTATTGTTATGACCCTCCATTTGTTCAGGCTCAACTGATTCTTTGGGCCGCTTTCGAGACTTTGAGTTTAACACATAAAAATGTCCATAGCCAAAGATTTTATCGCACACATTTTTAAGAGCGTAACATGAAACTATTGTTCGTAACGGCCTACAGATATTTGTTTGTATGTATGTATCAGCCCCTTAATGTTAATGTCGATAAGCGTAGACGAAATGGCGCCTTCTAATATTTTTTTTATATCTTCGTTCGGTACTTTTCCAATTATAACATGTACGTATTTGAAAATTTACCAGAATAATTAATAAATATTTACTTAACATAATAACAATACAACTAAATCTTGTTTACTTACATCATGTTGATAAAAATAAATTAAGCTTACGCCTTACATAAGCTCACGCCAATATTGTCGTTAGCTTATGTCAATCCCATACATTTTTAATTTATTGTACTTTATTTTCTTGCTATAAATGCTAATAGAATAGAATAGATTAAAAAATCTATTCCATTGCTATAAATGCTAATAATAGTAATAGGTGATTTAATTTGTTACACCTTTTGTTTTTGAGATGTAATTAATAAATAAGTTACGAGATCAAAACATTTAATGGCGAGGGGAATAAACTACTAAAAACAATATCAAAGTTGGGATCAGGCATAAATTTTGTAGGTAAATAGAAATTTTTGCGAGTAGGCAATAATTTTGTTTATAAATTGATGAGTAGTTCGAAGTATAGTTGTTGAGTTAATGAACTGGCATATCGTAATTTTGTACTTCTATTTAGTTCGTTGATTGAGTTAAGTAAACTTGAACGGCGATGATGCCGTTTTATTTCTATATACCGACGAGGTTAATTTGGAAGTTAAAGTTGCTATTGCAAACGCAATTTTTCTATATCAGACTTAACTCAAAACGCAAATAAATACAAAAATAAAAATATCCGTAAACTGACTGGTTAACTAGTTTCATTTCGGCTTCTGTGGTAAATTCGTATTTGGTTTTGCTCTAAAGCCAGATAATCAATGATGCATTAAAGATTACCAGTAAGCCAACCATTGTCGGTTTACACATAATGTATAAATACCTTACTTTTTACGTGAAAGCTGGATTATTTTAATGTTCCCTAACTTGACCATTAGCATCTGCATATTGTACCCGTATATTCATTGTGGTGGACAAAATTTTCTCTCTAAATTTTCAGGTATAATTTTATTTTGGCAAACATAACACACAACCTAAGTTTGAAAACGAAATGCTTTTATGTGCATTAAACATCATAAGAAATTGTAACAATTTAAAAAGCTTAAAAGCCAACGTTAACATAACTAATCAACTGTAATTTAATTTTTATTATACTGAGGCACATAATTTCATGTTCAAACCTTCTTTAATTCGATACTGCATCAGTTTGATTGATAAAATAGGGACTCAAATAAGAAAAAGCAATTTGTTTTGTTAATAGCTTGTCCCTCGCCCTGTAGTGAAAGTGTAAAGCAAATTTTTCCCTTACAACTTTCAGATAGATAAAAATTTCAACAAAACCACGCTGAAAAAGGTTTCTCCCATTGTGTGAATCCATTTCCCGATCCAGGTGAATCGTGCTACGAGATTAATAATTAAACATCTTGGAATGATTGATGAGTGTAAGTAGGATAGTCTTATTTAAATTTAACGGCTTTGATACTTAAGGTACTGTACTTAATATTAGTAATTCATTCGCAAGCAACTAGTTGTTCCACTAGATAAACTCGCTCGTAATCTATTGGACAGGATGACACATAAAAAAAACGGAGAGGTGGACATAGTGGGGTATTTTGTTTTTATGTTTTCAAATGAAACAGGGTAAACTTTTACGTATAAACCGGTTAGTTTCTTATAGCTGTGAGTACATTATTTAAATCTCAACGGTTAAGTGCAGGCCAAGCTAGATCCCAATTTCGCTATTTCACCAATAATCTAATACAGAATTTGGTTTTCACGTGACGGCAACGCCCAACCAAAGTAATGCTCTTTGCATTATATGTATTCATAGGATGCATTTTTGCATAGTGCATCCATCAGTTTGCAGAATACTTTTTTTTCAATCTGTTTGTAAAATATTTAAGCATATTAAAACACTTTGCGTGTGCATTGTCATACAGCTGTCCTATTGGTTAGCACCGATCTATATACAACTGCTCGTTATGTCAAAAATCAACTATTTATTGCCGACAGTGGCAGATGAGCAAACAGCCCACGTGATGGTAAGTGGTAACTGTCGCTCATGGACGACTCAGAGTCCCTAGCAATGCTCCTGCAAGGACTCTGCGAAGCCGCTGCCTAACGTGAAGGGAGTGATATAGGTGAAAGAATTGAGGGGGGTGAGGAAAAAGGAAGGGATGAAATTGGGCCTCCGGCACTCTAGCTATATTTATATATTTTTGTTTGTAATTATTACTGGGCACAGTTTATGTAAACAAATGTTTTACGCACAGCCTTGATCTGAATAGTAGGTCACGGTGAGATATTGGATTACTCCTTCATTACTTACGGCACACTCAAAATCAAACTCGCACTTTTGCCTCTTGTCATAGACATGACGCGTAAATTAATTTGTGTTACAAATGTATTTAGAAATTAATAAGTTCCAATTGTTTTTGCCACGAATACCAATTATTGTTAAATGCCAAATGTATGTACGAGTACGTATATATTATATTAACGGCATTAGCTTTAACCACAGAAAAGATGGCATTGAACTTGCAAAAATATAACCTTGCTTGGGCTTAGCAATGTCAACATACCTTTCAAAAGTTTTACTTAGATTCAAAGTCACTGTTTACATTTAATTAACAACTCATGTTACTTGCAATTGTAGCGAATTGTGTAAAGCGATTATTTATTTAATTGTCTGTTTAATACTAAATAATCGAATGGCATGTTTGATAACACAACATTAATAGTGAGTAGACGTGCTTATCTTGCGGAGAAAGCCGTAAATTCACCTATGAACAAGATGTTAAGTTATTCAAACTAGACGTGATAATTTAACTCTGCATAAATGTATAACCACGTAATGTTTGTTCCCAGTTAAGTCTTCTGTTTGATATGAATAATATTACAATATTTAATGCCACTTATAACAGTCAAGATAACGTATTTAATTTTGAAGTACTGTTTATTTTTAAGTAGGTCATAAATAAACAAATTAAAAACACATTTTTTTGAGTTTACAATATTGAGCATATATTATGAGTCATAATATATGCTCAATATTGTAAACTCAAAAAAATGTGTTTTTAATATTTTCTAGCATCAGATTTTCAACAGTGGGCGCTTTATGATTAACATGATAATGATTTCTTTAAAAGTTTTTATTCATTTAATTAATAAATCATTTTTATGACAGCAAACCATCAACACCAGCAAAGCCAGTAATATTGGTCTTAGCCAAAAGTCGAAATGTCTTTAAAACTTTTATAGCTTTATTATCGTAGTAAGTACCATTAACGCCACCACTACTCCAATAGTCCTGAACGTATGCGATCAGTGTATTGATAGCCTGTGAATACAATCATCATCGAATCAGGGCTACTAATAAAACTACCAGACAAGCAAATAAATTTCAATAGAAGTCACAATGCAGCTGAATGAACGTAGTAACAACGAAAGCTTGACAAAGGTCGGCCAATTACTGCTGTACAAATTGACCGGAATGGTAACTAGATTAAATTGCAATAGTAATGTGTTAGTTTCTCTAGAGAGTCACCCTGCGTATTGTGAACCAAAGGAATTGTCTTAAAACAATGGTTTAATATGTACTCTGTGAGTGCAGACATTTTGGCAGACGCGTACAGGTTACTCGAATGGATATTAAAAGATAACTAATTTACGGTTTAATCCGAAATATTCTACGTAGGTATACTTGACATTATATCTACTGTATGTGCACAATAAATATATTTTTTCAGTTTTGTTCTAATTATATTCAACTATCGAATTAACACATTGTACTTTTCTGGTTTCAACCGAATGGGTTTAATTATTTACTCGCTCACAGAATATCGATGGTCAGTAATAGTATCCGTGTTTTTCCGTTTCGTCCGATAAAGGAGTGCGTCGGAGACCCAATTGCTTCGTCGTTACCTTTTTTTTCCGCTTATAGACGACGAAGTCTTGATTGTTTTTATATTTGTTTCTGTAATGTTTAAGCAAAACGGTGTTTGTAGGGTACGTTGATCACTTAACCTTCGTGTGCTTAGGAACAGATCTGCACGAGACACAATGTTATTTCTATTGTGTCTGATATTGTAGCATACGAGTGGTTAAAATATAATTTGTAGTTATTTAAAAAAGTCACTCACAATATACAAGCTTGCACTTTAAATACATTACACGTGCGCGACAAATCACTAAAGCGATAAATGACGTAGGCATGAATCGGATTACAACGAGCTAGTTCAAATCCACGCGGATAGTACGAGTATACCTATTCATTTGCTTGTACAAAACATTTGTCAGTATCAGTTGATCGTTATCGAAAACGACGTCGATTCTAACCGATGTAATGTCTCCTTTGACATATAAATATGAGTAATGGAACTCATTTTAGCTACGTAGAGCATAACGTGCATCTATCAACCCGTTATGTGTACGTCTGCCACGCCCTAGATCCTTTCTCCGTAGTAATAATATATGCTGCGAAATGGCAACAAATGTGCTTTTTCACGATGAAAACACTTTATTCGAAAAAAGTGGAAAAAGTTGAACAATGTTATAAATATGCAGCATTGTATGTCTAGAACTTGTGATGCAATGTCTTGAATTATAAAAGTTGAGAATTGTAATGTAAGCCGATACCATAGTTTCAGTCGAAAGGCGTTTGCTCCTGGTCATAAGCTTACGCGAATCATCTCCACTTTACATCAGTAGCTCGTCATTTTTTATCAGATCGTCGGTTCATCTTGTCAGAGATCTTGTAAACACTCCAAATCTTGTCTGTTCCGAACTATATTTCCCAACTACAGTAGCTGTGCAATCTATAATAAACAAATCAAATCTTCATCAAAAATGTGTTATTGCAGCAATATGCTGGGTTATATCAAAAAACTAATATTTAGACAGCCACAAACATTAACAACGCTAATGGTCCCTAATACTACACAAGGTGTCACGGAGCGCCATAGTGCGAAGATACTTAGCAACGCAAAATCACATACAGCTGACGAGACCGCGAGGGACCGCAGAGTTTTGATGACAATTTGAATACAAAATTAAAGATCAAAATGATAAAACGTATATAAAAAAATATTATTTTTTCAACCGTTTAAGATGACGGATAAAGGTAGCAACAAATCAAAATAGGTACTCATATTATTATTTTATTGTTGCTGCCTGTATTTATTATAAGGACGTTCTGATGTAGTTTTAAGTGTAAGGCTATCCACACACTGCCCTGCATCACGCAGCGTAGCACGGGAGTGCGTGTTCTTACGTTGCTTGTAAGTATCTCTCTTTGTATTGAAAACACGCGTATTATTTATTTGCAACACACTGAAAACGCATTTACGAGCTATGTGATTTTAGGTTGACACGCAGTGGATGAATAGCCGTATTGTATCAACTGTCCTTAGCATAAAGGCGAAAGCATTGCTTTTAAGGGTGTTTTACTACATTATCTCACACAATAAGAATTTATACTTAAAAATAATTATAAAATGTATGGGATTGACATAAGCTTACGACAATGTTAACGTTAGCTTATGTCAATCCCATACATTTTTATTCTATTCTATGAATAGAATAGAAATCTATGCCACTTGTCTTGGCCTATAACCGTTTTACAAGTCAGTTATTAAACTAAAAATCAAAACTTATGTAGTAAAGTTTAGAACTATAGTTATAAACGTTGGTACTTAATATTTGTGATTTTACTAAGATCAGTGTTTGTGAAAATTTTATGCAAATGCACTAAAAGACTTGTGAGGTATCGTCGCAGCGTTGTGAGATTACATATCAAGTTTTGCTGTATTCTGAAGACAAAGCGAGTTTTGCTTACATTATTTAAGATCCACGTTTACGTCATGTATAACTACTTTTACGTATAACATCTCTTTTAAAACTACGAGTTTTTAAATTTATAATCATACGGGAATTAACGCGATCATGCATTAGGTATTTACATACCTTATTTTGCTTGACGTTTCGACCAGGTTACACCGGCCGTGGTCACAAGCAGACTGGTGAGGCGATGAAATAAGGTATGTAAATACCTAATGCATGATCGCGTTAATTCCCGTATGATTATAAATTTATATCATGCAACGCGAAAGTTTAAAAGTAAATACTACGAGTTTTTTTTAAAATAATATTCACGTGTAACTCGGAAACTTTAGTACAAATATATTTTTAATGCTGACGAATTTTACGGAGCATGCGGTAAGTCCCATGTTAAAACTACAGCAATGCATCTCGAACCATTACTTATCAATGTCATCTTGCAGACAAGTCAGGTAGAAATAGGATAGATAGAGACTGTTACATACCTCAGCTGTTACAAACTGTTACAAACTTCTACACTCCACTGTTCCTCATGCATAAGCACGAGGAGCAGTGGAGTGTAGAAGTTTTTAACTAAATAGGCACAATACAAATTTGACGACTCACGAATCACTTTATTACCTAGGCGCTAACATCACATCATAAGTTCATAAAATTCATTGCCAAACTATTTAGCCTGTATAAACCCTACTACCTGAATAGCCAAGTACCTACATGCAAATGTATGGTAACAGTCCAAAAATATTCATTTAAAATCCAAAAGTTCTCTATTTATTAGTCCGTTAGTGAATATAATATTTTCTATAAACGCTCAGTGATAAAGTATTAGTAAATACATTAGCTGCTTTCTACATTGAACGATCAATTATTTCGGTTATTGATTTTGAAATAGCTTAAGGTTAAGCATACGTCACGACTATGTATAATTGTACACTTAAAATTGTTGTTATGTAATACATATCACAGATTAAAGTGGACGACTTTCGGTTAAAACAATGATAATAGAAATAATGCAATGCATGTTAAGTTTACAGAAAAGTTACTTTTATTAGAAATTTCAGTTTCCAGAGTGTATATTTTTCTTTACTTCAATATGGCAGTGCACGTACTATCACTAGCCCATAGCATACAAAATGTGTTTTCAATTTTTAACAAATAGAGATAAAGTACCTAAATCAATTTTAATTACGATAATAAAAGATAAAGTCCTTAAATAGAGAGAAAAAATATATTACCTACGATTATCATTTTAGAACAGTTGATTCAGTATAGAATGTCTTATTATGAGTTAATATCTACCAGCATGCATACGTGCATTTTAAAATTGGATGCAATTACACGCATATCATAGAACCTGAAAGGTAATTACTCCCCGACAGATAGTTAATAGCCGAGAGAATTACTTTCATAATGGGATTTTTAAGTTTTCGAATTAATGTGCCACGACTTCATTATACTGGCATATCTGAGGCCGGTAAATTGTTAGAAAATTATAGAACCCACACTTAGCCATTTTAAAAGTATGACAATGCATCATGACGTCATGACTTTGTTCGATCAAACACAAATTTGGTTGTAACCAAGCACCGTAGCATATTAACATAACATTGTTTTCTAAATGTTACAACGGCAATCCTAAAACATAACCAGACTCTTACCGATAGATAAAGGAAATGAGAGACCAATGCTTTCACTAATCGAAGAAATTTCATTGTCATCAACTGTAGCTATTTTCCAACTACATATTACAAAACCAGTAGAAAATGTATTTAATTAATGAAAAAAATCCTCACAGTAAACCAATAAACTAAGTCAAACTAATGACATGGAAGGTTTAACTCAATAACATTCAGTCCAGGGCTAACTTCCGAAATTGACTTCTGGCACAAATTTAAATAGAACCCGGCCATTTGTTACACAAACCTACAGTTCAAGTTCCGAGTCATCAACTAAATGCTTGTCGTCTAAATTGACACTACCACTGATTTCGGTATGATGTAATTGGAACAAGGTTGTAACACCAATTTTAGTCTTACTAGTATTTTAGCGAACTTAAATTCTATGACTGTTTCAATAAAAGGAGATGAATTATAGTTCTATGGTTTCATTCAGCTAATGTAAACATCTAAATTAAAAATGTACGAGATGAGTTGCGATCTCGGTTGCTATCCTCGTTTTGAATGGAAAACCTGTTCTATTTATTGCTCAAAGTTAATGCGCTTAAAATTGTAGCTTAATTGACATCTGACGTAGATGCTACCTGTGTCAGACAATCCAATACATTGATGTCAATGAATTCCCGACAAACTTTTGTTTTAGGCGTTTCTTGCATTTCTTTATTATGTAAATAATATCACTATTTTTATAATAAGGTTGTATGCTTGGTGGTTTTAGCATTAAATTAAATATTAAATAGGTCTGCTAAGAATATCCATTTTAACTGTAGCTGCCTTCCAGTGTGTCTTTCGTTTTAGGATTGTGAATTCAGTTTTTCTTTTTGCCCTGACTACCCTCAGTTCTGTATAGAACAAGTTCAACTTGACTTTTGTAAGTCAATTCTTTGGGTATAAAACTTCCATTTCTTTTCTGTTTAACTTTTGTATTCACTAATTATTTTTGCTGTTAACTTACGATCTAATTACTATGTAATTTACAGTCTACTTTTATCAAAGCATAATTTTCTGTACGATTATAACTGTGGCGCTACAGAATATTACGAGCCGCTATTATCATGGTGGTATATTATGAGGTTTAATGTGATATAATTTTTAATGGACTAAATAGGTAACGGTTTTGTCATAAAGTTTGTATTATACACGACCCAATTTCAGATTATTAGACTTCCAATTTTTATTTATTTATTAAAACTTTATATACCTATAGAGTATATTGGTGGACTTAATGCCTAAGGCATTATCTACCAGTCAACCAGTACAGGACGGTGCAGAGAGAAACAAAGTAGGTGCATTTGAAGAACAGTAGAGTAGAGACGACTAATACTTAGAAAACAGATTAACTATTTATATATATTATATAACATATACAATACAAACATAAACATACATATATAAGCAATCATACATAAACATATCATAATATAATAGATGATAGACATCATTGTGGCATCTCAGTCTGCCTGCCCACGGGCAGGACTCCCCTTACGTGCACGAGGAGTTCTTTCACCTTGACCTTAAACGCCAAACGGTTGGTGGCCATCTTGATGTCGAGAGGGAGCGCATTCTAAAGTCAGGCAGATTGGAAAGAGAAGGAAGAGCCTACAAAATTAGAACTACAAAATTTTATGCCATGACAAGGATACTACGGATTTTTTTAACGTACAGACATCGAATATTTCTGAAATTTATATATCAGAATTTTTCCAGATAAGATTTACAAAGAAAATAATACCAAAAAAAAACAAGTTTCTCCTTGCAATTACTGAAATTATAAGACGTTTCCACCTTTTACGACAGTTTTCCCAAGAGCACACTTACGACAGGAAATGACTACCCACAATCGGAAGGGAACATAAGTAGGCAAATATTGGGGCAGTCGGCAACACTGTGGTATTTATCTTAGAAGGAATAAAAAGGCTATTACTACTAGTTTATGTCTTTACGTCTCTTATTTAGAGGTGCAGTAGATCTGGGGAATTTACGACTAACCTAATTGTGTAATATTACTTAACTTAACACTAGTCGTATATATTCGATATGTTCTTGTTTGTTGTGATTCAAATTTAGAACGCCGGTTACGCAACTACTAAAGAATCGTCATCATCATCCTATCAACCTAAATACGTCCACTGCTACATAGGCCTTGATCGATCGTGAGCCACCTTCATCTATCGATTGCCCACAGCCCTTATCAGTGTATTACTCCACTTTGTGAGGGGTCTGCTGACGCTGCGCCTTCCAGTTCGTGATCGCCACTCTAGAACCTTTCTGTCTCAACTGACATCATTTCTGTGAGGTATAGGTCCTATCCATTTTCACAAGTAACACTGCGAGCTATATTAATTACTTTTGGTTCGCTTGCGGATTTCTCCGTTTCTTAAACAAACGCGCAAAAAGAGTATGAAATAGTAAAATATTTTTTTTACTTGGTTTAATAAATGTACCCTAGTCTTTACTACCTTAAAAGTGTCTGGAAAATCATGAGTTACCTCGCCTTATAAGCATTAATTAAATCATACATTTCGATTAAAAGCTATTCGTGATATAAGATAAACAATTTATCTTATTTTATTAATTCTTTAGTTTGTTAATTAATCTCAAGATTCTTTTTGTTGCAATTTAAACTTCTAGTGTTGTAAAACATTCCAGAGTTTTTTTTTTGTTCGTGTCTATAAAGGGTCTCTTCCTAGAAGCCAAACCCATTGATTTGTCCACTACTATACAGTTTATTGCAATTTACACCATACAATGCATTTGATTTAAGCCTGTCGATACTCTGTCTGTCGTATCCAGTTTATTTCGACTACCGTTGATCCATCTTAAAATAATCCATTATACCTTAAATTTTACCTATTCTTTGATATAAGTCTTGCTTGCTCAGTCTAATTAACGGTTATTTAAAATTGTAACGACACTTACATAATCGTATTACATTGCCGTTAATTTATTTGAACCCTAAATTAGAAATTAAGAGTTGAACTAATAATAACTTAATATCTTTATGCAGATCTTTAGAAGATTTTACTTTTAGAAATTAGAAATGTATATGCTATTTAATTTTTTTAAAAGATCTTCCAGTTTACTTCACGCTAGACAGCGGTTTCGCAGAGTCCTTGGCATTTCAGGAGCAATGTTAGAGACTCCTGAGTCGTCCATGAGCGACAGTTACCACTTACCATTACGTGGGCTGTTTGCTAGTCTGCCACTGTTAGCAAGAAAAAAAAAAAAAACGGAAAACACAAGTTCTTATTGATTAAAAACTCTTCAGTTATACAGCCTGTTGCCACAAACTTTAACTTAATTTTATTAATACTTTTAAAAAACGGTACAAAAGCGTTAAATATATAAAGTTTTACACTTTGTTTGTCGACCATTTCATCCCTGTTAGCGGAACGAATTAAGCAAAATATGCTTATCGAGTCAAAAGTTCAACGATGTAGACTGACCTCACCTGCACAGTCAACAACGCTTTTAGCAGGTTAATAGTCGGTAAAAGCGAATACATTGTTGCAGAATATTCTTTAATGGTAATTCTGGAAGTTTTACTTGTCACATTTAGTTCTCGTGGAATTTCAAACACGTTTGGACCCTTTGTGATGTTCTCTTAAAATTCCTGAACACATACTGCGTTTTTGTTAATTTATAATTAAAAATAATGTTGGTATCTTTTTAGGAGAGATGGTTTTGTTAATTTTGGTTAGCTTTAACATTCTTTCCCTGAAGTTTTGAAATTTAACTTGAAATTAGTTGATACTTGCGACAGAGAAGTTACGGAAGTACTGTAAGTTTCTGATCTAGAACAAATCTGCGATTGATGAAACCGACCACAATAAAGGTTTCCGTTCTCTTAGTTTGTCTTCTAATAGCTGTATCTTAGTAAAGTTAAACTTACTGAACGTCGCTATCGCGGTTATATCTCCCAGTGGAGACAAACAAACTACAGTAAACTATTAGATATATATGTATAGTAAACTGTACGAAAGGTGTTACCCAAGACGGTAATTGAATAGTTTTGGACAATATTTTTAATATTAATATTAATTTCGCCCGATATTGAGTGCTTCAGTGGCCTGCCTGAATTGTGAGATTGATTTCCATACGGAGCAATACTTTGTGTGACCCAAAATATACCCTAACGGGGTTTGTTCCTTATTACGGCAGTATCCTTGCAAATAATTGAAGTTGTTTGACAATGGTCAACTGAAAAATGAATTACTTTCTTACCGGGATTACAACAAAAAATAAAACAATATAAAAGAGATCAACCAGTCCGAGTTTAAATAAAAAACAATTTTCAATAATGACAACTATAGAATTACAGGAACGAACAGTCCTCATAAATTAATTTGTATTTATTTGATCAAAAAAATTTTTTTTTTTACATAAATAACATGCCTTAATTTCGACTTACATCCCTGGCAGCAAAACTAATATATTTAATACGGTGTCTGGCAATTATTCTGGCAGAACTTTATTGCGCTTAGTTACGCCCAGTGCCATTGGCCTCTGAAATAATGGTGGTACTACATCACATTCGGAATGCGGAGAATATTTACTTTAAAGTTTATTATTAGAGCGATTGCTTCGAAAGTGTTGGTTAATTATAGCAAAGTATTTATAAGTCAAAGCCATATCGTTCATGCATATTATTAGATACAATATCGTTACACGGTTCGCTTCTAACGTTTATTTTGTCTTTCACGTACGTGTTGTTCATACTCAATATTAATAACCCAATGAGATATTTCTTTAAGACTACGACATGTCCTTCTTCAAACGACACTAAAAAGAGCATTTACTTTACGATAAGTAGCAACTAAATGAACCACTGACATTAAAGAAGTCCATTAGCAGCCGTTACCACTGCCTAGAACTTACTAAAACTAGATATGTAAGTTTTAAGACACTTGGCTGTATTTTCAAACCTCATTGCAATGGCTGTTTAAGACGACCATCTTTCATGACATTGCACATCGCAAATCTAAAATAGATAGCAATTTGGCAATAGAACACAGGAATCTAAATCACATTTACACTTCTCGATTATGAAAGCTTTGAAAACTTTCGTGTACTAGTCTGTACACTCACTCTGTCATCGATTCCCATTAAACATACATTGACTGCTGATAGATGACTACACTTAGAACAACTGAATTAATGCAGCAATGGAGTAGTTAACAGTGAAATGGCTTATTCATTGACAAGTAACAGATGCAGCTTGATAGATCTATGTTGATAAGCTCTGAAATGATATAGTTTATGTAGATTTTATTATATTAGAGCTAGAACTAATTGATATCAAAATTTCGAACAGGGTGACGATAACAATGCAGTTATAACTAATAATACCAGCCTGTTTACTATCCCATTGCAGGGCAAAGGCCTCTTCTCTTATAGAGAAGGCATGAGCATTAATCACCACGCATGCTCAAGGCGGATTGGCAATTTCAGACTTTTAAGTCCAGGTTTCAAAGTCAAAGTCAAAGTCAAAGCATATATTTCATTTTAATCATAAAGTATGATGCTTATGAAAAGTTAAAATTCCATGAAGTCAGCTAATTAACCTACAGCCAGTTAGCTGACGAGGTAGAGCTGTGAGAAGAACTGGCAAGAAAACACGCCACTCTTTTTCATCGCCAGATAATTACAGTTTTTTGTATGAGTTAACAATTTTAACACATCAACGCAACCAAACAACCATACAAAGTAAATCTTACAAAACAACCAATTATAAAAAAAAAGAAAACATAAGAAAATAGAGGATTTCAATTATTTAATTTTATCTAGTATGGTAATTTGACTACGTATTTTAATTAAAATTAAAAAAAGTAAATGCATTTCCCAGTCATATTGAACGACAAGGTAATACTGGATTAAGTGTTAAATGTATGCCATTTCCTCACGATGTTTTCCTGCACCGTCTGTCAGAAATGTCCAAGATAAACTTAGAAAGTACATATGATTTAAAAATCACATTGGTACTTGCGCGGATTCGAACCCACTACCTCGTGTTTACGAATCGGGTGCCTTATCCACTGGGTCATTTCGACTTAGGCAGTTATAAATAACACGTTATTACTAAGTGCTACTAGCACATGTATGTTCATATTATTATAATATAGCTATTAGTTTCAGCCTCCGTGGCGCAGGCGACTGCTGTGCAGGAAGGTTGTCGGTTCGATCCCCACACGGGACAAAACATTATATTATCCATAAATATTTGTTACGAGTCTGGGTGTACTTTATATCCATTAAATATATGTTTGTATAGTCTCCCGCGACACAGGGATTGTTCCCTGGTGCGAGAGTTGTTTTAAAAAAAATCTTAAGTAATGTAATATATTGAATTATTATTATATATAAACTAGATACAAACACACGTATCATTTCTTCTTATTAAAATTCTGTATGAATACATAAATAAATTATCAAATGCTTTCATAAATATTGATGTTCGCTTAAACTTTTGATGTATTTTCTTATTCGTTCTACAATTCTTGCCGTTAATGAAGATGTTAAAATTCTGTATAACTTCAAACCAAAATCAACTTTTGTCGTTCACATACGAACCTATGTCACAACAATCTGTCGAATGTATGGTAATGACTATGACTTATTCTTGACAAGATGTCTGCGAGTAACAAAAGACCTCTTCAATCTAATTTTATCACACCTTGTGAAGAATACCAGCTCACAAAACACCTTGGACTGTCTTTGTCTAGTTCATTAATAGAGTGCGGACAATAGATGTCGGTAGAAGTCTATCTTTAGTATGTGATACTGCATTCAAGGCAGCGCTAAAAATGTCATAGGTTTGCGGGGTGGCGAATAAAACAACTAAATAAAAACGTAGTAACGACTGTTCAATTCTGTCAAATGTAACTTTTGATATTAATATTCGTAGTTGTAACAAAAATGTTTAATAAAAACGAAAAGTTTAGTGTTTGAATGGTCGGCTTCTTTTTCAAAACTTAGTATGAAAAAATATTCAATATTTTCGCTTTTGAAAACTCAACATTAAAATTAATTTGTATTATATGACATAGATAAACTAACCAAATTAATGTTTGTAGCACTAAGTTCACCGGGACTCATATTATTTCTAATCCACCTTTTTGCGGTTTACGTTGTTTATGTTTGTCCTATAAATAAATTTAACCTTCAAATATCTGATCGTAAAAGTGTGAAATATAATATTCATTACACGGAAGGATATGGGTGTGACATTCCTTGAATTTGAATTATTCATAATGTATGGACTTGTAAATCGAATATCATCAAGTGACAACACTTGCTTCGGGTAGAAGAAGTAAAATTTCAATCAAAACTTTTTTTGGGTTAAGAAATAAAACTTAAAATAAATAGTTTACATATAAACTAAATAATTAAAAAAACCCTGTACATTATTCTACTAGTCAAGCCATTTCATTTGATACCCATATTAAAGGAGTTGTGACAAAATATGAAATCCGCCATTTTGTGGCGCCGCCGCCGGTCATCTTGGACTGATTTTTATCGAACATAGCTTCACACCGCTTCCCGACTAATACAACTTTTAAACAAAAACAAGTTTCTAAAACACTGTTTACAAATAGTAGGTATCTAAGTAAAAAAAAATTAAATAGTTTGTTATTAATAGTTTGTTTTTACTAATATCTCAGCAAAACGGTCTGCCCTACGAACGGTTCTTAGCCGCCTTCATCTATAAACTGAATTCTTGAGTTGACTGGCATCATTTACTTTTAAACTTTCGCGTTGCATGATATAAATTTATAATCATACGGGAATTAACGCGATCATGCATTAGGTATTTACATACCTTATGTCTGCTTGTGACCACGGCCGGTGTAACCTGGTCGAAACGTCAAGCAAAATAAGGTATGTAAATACCTAATGCATGATCGCGTTAATTCCCGTATGATTATAAAAAAAAAAAATTGACTGGCATCATTTTTAAGATTTAGGTTTTAATGTCAAGTCAAAAGAACATTGAATACATTAGGTTAAAACTATCTCATAAATACACAAAACAGTGTTCAAGCAATCCAGAGGTCCAAGACAAGTGGCATAAATGCTAATAAATAATAAAAATGTATAGGAATGACATAAACTAACTAACAATGTTTAATCTATTCTATTCTATCTCTGGCTAGATATTAACTATTTAAATGACCTCAAATGGGGCGAGCGATATGAGAAACAATTTAAATTAATTAATTAACTAATAAAGTATGTGAAACACCGCATAATAGAGAACTTTGGTATGAATTGGTTGTTCGTATTAGTTAGCGCTTAACTCCATATTCTCACCTTCTTATATAACGAGAATTTAATATAGTCATAAACTGAACTGCTTTATCAGAATTTCTAACACAGGAGCAATAAAAGCTAGAAATGAACATCGTACTTAGGTTTATTAAAATTCTAACAATATATTATTTTCCAACGGCTAAGGTTATGGTTGACATTTACAATTGAAGTGGCACATAAACAAGAATTAGTTATATCGCAAACTATTTTGTACTTTTTTACTTGAAAAGAACCTCATCTAAAGGAGTTGGACACTACTTAAACATTATCTAAAAGGCTATCGTGTAAAACTGGAATTGTGGCAGTCACTATGGCGGCTAATGAATCCTTTTTAGGTCTCGCTTAGAAGTCTCGTGATCAGAATTGACAGAAAATATATACGTTTCCAATTAAGCTACATAAGTATGGAGATGGTTTTTGTTGATAGTTGCAGTATCTATCTTATCAAGTGCGACATGAATCAAAACACCGAACAAAATAGGAAAGAATAAAAATTCGCAAACTATAAAAATATCCTTAACATAGGAAATATGAATAGCTTACGATATTGAGACAATATGGTTGTAAATTTCAGATTGTTTTATCGTAATGTTATGTGACGCATCTGTTTGGCGACAAGTCTTATGGGTAATGTTTTTGTATGTTTATGACATGTCATGTGGGAAGTGTGGCTCGGAAACGCGTAAAAAAACGGGTTGTATTTGGTTGACAGTGCATTGTATATAGGGATTGTAGTTCCGTTCAATTTAGGAGATCGTAATTTATATTTATTTAGGTTTTATTCTTACTAAATAATATTAAACAGGTTAGAGTTAGGTAGTAGTGTACAGAGTTTGAGTATTTTACTGATTATGGACATGATATTACGTATATATTATATCAATAAAAGTTATAGCAAAAGAAGTATTAATGATCATATAAACTATCTTTCCGCAGCGCGGTTTTCTTGCGTTTTTGCTTACTGCTCTGCTCCCGTCGCCAGCAGCGTGATATTACATAGACTATAACCTTCCTCGAGAACTGGGCTAACAAACGTAAAAATATTTTTCAAATCTGATTGGTATCGGAGATTAGCACGTTCAAACAAACAAACAAAAAACAAACTCTTCCGCTTTACATAATAGTATAGATATACAATTTGGGATAAAAAGAGTCGTTAAATGAAAGTGTTAAATTGATATTTACTCATTACAATCTCATTTCAATTGGTTAAAGGTATGCCTCATATCCTTAAAGAAAACGCTAACAAATCAAATCATGAATGCAACTTAACATCGCAGTTTCGAAGCCTCAAATCACTAAACTAAAAGACGTCAATATTTAAGTGCACGGTAGATTCAGGCCAAAACAATAAATTATTCATCTCACAAACGACTACTCTAATTTCGTCGGTATAAAGACGTCAATTTTAATTTCGCGGTGCAAGAATACAGTGGGCGAAAATCAATACAGGTAGAACTAAATAATACGTTAGGAATGTTTAATAATACCTGTTGTAGATATTATTAACCTGACGCTATTCGTGACATAGTTAATTGCTGGCTAAACATGTTACACATTTATACATAATAATATGAAGTTGAAAGTATCTTTTAAATAGATAAACTGCTAGGATATCGGTGAATGTTAAACGACTTCACGGGTTGTCGTCGTCAGTTTTGTTGGCGGGGGACTCAGTGCAGCCGTACCACTCGTATGATAGTGTATAATCTATTACAAAAACATAATTATTTTCAATTAGCACATTTTTGCATTTGTCTTACTGATTTTTTACTTACTGATGGCACAGTGTGTAGCGATCTGAGCATTTTAGGACAAATTTCCTCACACCCACATAGCTATTTTGCTATGACTGTAGTCTTCTGCAGTGTATTGACATTGTCTTGGTCATGGTCTGGCTTTCAATGAAAGCTAGAGATCTTACTACTAACTTACTACAAATTGAGGCAGCCTGGAAAGCACAAATTTTATTTTATTTTATTTTTCTTCACAACATAATAAATTATAATTACTTACCTATTGAGTTAAGTGTATTGCTTGCGTGCTACTTGAAATTGTACCTTACAAAAATTTAAATAACCTGGCGATCAAAAAAAGTAGCCTGTATTTCTTGCCAGTTCTTCTCATGGTCCTACCCTCACGTCAGCGAACTATAAATTGATTGGCTGACATTTTGTAATTTTTTAACATTTATAAGTGTTAATTTATTTAACTTAAATGAAATAAACATCTTTTTTTTTTATTTTATGAATAGCCAAACGACTACGAACGGAAGAAAATTGTCGATTTATACTATTCACCAAAATAGGTGATCGGGCTTAAATGAAATATTACTATGTCAACGTAATCTTATATTATTAACTTAGAGGTCCGTCTTCACTGCGCTTCGGTATCAAAAGATTTATTCGATCTCACAACAAACTCCTACCGAAAATATCATAGTAATATAGCACGTTTAAATATTGAAAATTATTAAATATATAATAATTTTTAACAAAAAGAAAACCGTCTTCAAATAAGTAGGAAACTAAAAAGTAAAAATGAATTTACACAACACAAAGGAATTCGTATTTTGATTTAGTTAATCAAAAATAATTAAATAAGTATTTATAATTTTGAAGTTGGTGTCAAGTAAAACAATAACTAGGTATTTATTTATAGGTATTATCATATTAATCATAATTTGCTATTGTAGTAAGATTCTTTTAATATTTATTTATTGAGTATTTACTTGGCACCAACTTCAAAATTATAAAATACTCATTTAATTATTTCTGATTTATATTTTTTGTTTGAAGTCAGTTTTCTTTGTGTTAAAAATAATTTTAATTTTAAGATTTATCATACTTAGGTATTATTTTTGTATACACTAAACATGTTGGCATATTGAACCGTATGAAGTAAGCCCGACATGACTGCTGTTGAGGAATTCCCTCGACTGTCTATGGTCACCTGTAATGGCACTTAAAACTCACATAGGAGCAAAGTTCTCATCATTAGAAATGAATTAAGTCCAAACAACAAGTAATTGCTATAAATCGTTGAGAAGTTCCCTCGACTGTCTTTGTGCATCATCAGATCGACTCCAAACCTTCAGTAAATAGTAGTGCCTTAAAATACTTAATGAAAAACATAACAAATGCACTAGTGGTCAGTACGATTTTATAATAATAATAATAATTATTATTGGCTAATTGGCTGTGCTCCTTGATACGGCCCGCATTGTGAGGCGGTTCCTATCTCTGGAGCCCTAACCACCGGTAGCTTATTCCCTGTACCCGATATCGGTGGGTCTCCATATTTTTTTATTTTTAAATGTATATTTCTATTATTTTTTATATATATTTAAAAATGTAATTTTGTGTGTATATAATTAAATAAAGAGAATAATAATAATATAATAATAATAATTTTTGAAAGTTCCCCTCGATTTCTCTAGGATGCCATCATCAGATCCAGGTTTCCCTATCATGGTACCATTCTTGGAATATCTCCTTTCTAACAAAAGAAGAATCATCAAAATCGATTCCTAAACGACGGAGTTATCCGCGAACACACATAAAAAAATATATATATACGGTCGAATTGAGGAACCTCCTCCTTTTTTTGAAGTCTGTTAATAATATGTTAAACATAATATAATAATATAGTCTATGTTACCCACTGAAATGATTGATTTCTAAAGGTGAAAGAATTTTTCAAATTGGTAACGTAGATTTTTTATTAATCCGTTGCAAACAAACAAACATACAAATAATCAAATCTTTTTTCTTTATAATATTAGTTTTGATAAAAACAGTCTAAAACAAACTGAAATAAAATAAACCCATTTTTTTTCGTACTGACGCTACATTTAAATAAGCTAAGTCACTTCCACAATCAATCGAATCTATGAATCCACCAGTTTAATGACACTAACTACACGCTCTACAGCCTAAATGGCTTGATGCTATTTAAGCTGTAGAGCGTACCAAAGAAATAGGCATACATACCGACATATATAAAACCGTGATCAATCGAATAAAATTTTTATTTTTGTTTTCTGTATTTGTAAATAAAACAATTCATAGAGAGATAATCTAAGAGACTTTTTTTGTGGAGATTCTGTCTCATTTGTTTTACAAATGTTTTAAATTATTTTCAATTTAGGATGGTTGGATTTGATACGCAAAATAAAACAAATTTTCTTTTACAATACAGTCAGTTTTGTTTTCAATGTTATTCCGACCATCACGAGATTACGCAAAATGCACCCTAATAATGTGGTTTCATTTGATTAAGTGATGCTGAGATAATGGGCGGGCATTTATTCGAATTCAATTGAATTAATTAGGTAAACGAGTAGTACAATAAAGGTACATCTTGCTTATTTTGATTAATATCTATTTTATAACAGCTCAAGTAAAGGCATTATATGAATCCTACAAGAGAGAAAGAGCTACGTTTGTTATAGGTAAATATAAGTTTATATTCAAAAAAAGTATTATTATGGGCTGACCTGGAAAACTTTTTACAAAACGTAAACGATATCAGGGTTATATCTTTTGGTAATGGCATACTAAAACGAGATGGTTGACATTTTTAGGATCCCAATAAACTCTTTTGTTAATTCGTTGAAATTTAGAGTCTAATGAATTAAAAAGTAATAGAAAAAGTAGTAAAATATCGAGTAGCGCGAGTTTATTTTTATTTAAATTCAATTTTTTTTGTTACATTTTGAATATCCTTCATAACCACAAGTGCTACCTAATGAGAATTTATAAAACTAGTTGAGGTACATACTCGTACTATATAACAGCAGCTTAGTAGAATTAGAAAGCTATTTAGGACAGTCCTTAATCAATGAATGGACTAAAAAATTTTATTTCAGTTTAATTAATATGAGAATAATTATGTTAATTATTGTTATAATAATTTCAGAACCATTACTATTTCATAGTAAAGTAATTCATGACTGGTGCCACGACTTAAGAAATACCTATTGAACTGCTGTAAATTCTTTTTATTTTTATAATTACTCTTGGTAATGAGTTGACTCTTTTAGTTCGTAGTTTCAAAGTACTTAAACTCAAAAGAATCAGAAACGAAAAAGTTCTAAACTCCTAATTACAAAGAAAATCTTTATTATTTACCAAATTATTTGCAGTTCTCTGTTTACTAGGCAACACAATGAATAAAATGATTATTATATTTGAATTTGTGTTTTGTTCTGCCCACGCTGAGTCTATATTTGAGCCTGTTTACTGGCAATAAATTAAGAAACTTACGGACCGGAGACGGGGACATTTACAAAATTAGGCCAAAAATCTAATGTCGCACAACTAAGAAATGAGCTATGCTTGTTTATTTGAAGGGTAAAATACGCAATGGGAATATCAGATAGAACCAAGGTATTTCGTGGAAAAAGCAAGCTAACGTTATAATTTACTCGCCGGACTGATAAATCCTCAACTCCACTACCATGTGTTTCGCATCGAACTAAAAAAGTTTGATCATTCAATTATGTTAGTATTATCTTCATGGGTGTACGCCTAGAGTGTACTTGCTTTGTAATTACTAGTCTCAAAAAACTTATTCTTGCTTTCAACAAGGAACATTAATGTATATTTTCTGCCCACTTAAGACCTACGAAGCTATGTCTGAACATTAATAGTTCATTCACATACCACATGCTAGAGCATATGGTGGTGGTGGTGGTCTATCAATTATCCTTTCAGACTTTGATATATAAAAATCAATTTGAAATAAAAAGTCAAATGTCAAAAAAGCTGCAATGCGATTTTAGCAACTATACCAACTATACTCATAGCTAACAGTAAATCTTTTTCCTTATACATTTTCAAGTAAACGAATCTACGAGAAGTAGTTGTAAAATAAAACGACATCTTCCCACAAAATCTTTTATGACGACGCTGGGACTTACACGTCCCGTGTTAAGCTCTTGTTAAAGTGTTAATAGAGGTGTAGTAACATACGATTTTATTTATGAGTAAACTTTAACGGGACTTACCTTCGAGTTTGGGCCACTTTAAATGAAACAGTTTCAAATTCTAGTACATAATGTGTGAGTTTTATTTCGTCATTCGCGTTTCCTACAAAATCCTTTTCGACCTAAGTTGTAAACTCAATATAATTTTAAATTCAGCACCAGAAAAATCTGTTATCTCGTTACTGCATATTCTTACAGTTTTCTTAAGTTTCCATTATGAGAATCGAATCCTGAAGATTTTCCGATTATAAATATAATTATAAGAAAAAATAAACACGACAATGTAGTACGTACCTACCTACGTCGAAAGTAATTTTTAACTACAAAATTAAATTGCATCTGAAGAATTGGACTTTTTATGTGCTATAAATGCAAACTAACGGCTTTCAAATTACTTAAGCTGTGACATCTTACTTTTTGCCAAAATTCATGATGTCTCCAGCGCTCGTTATTGCACGAAAAAAAAGAACGCATTGGTTTTGGCACAAATGATCCTATAATGATTTAAATTTTCTTTTAATTTAAACAATCCTATACTCGTAGATAAAGTGTAATACTGAAGCTTTGTGTAGGTACGTCAAAATTTTAACAAAATGTCGTACTTTGTCACGACTGAAATCGTTAGCGATTAAGAACAAAATATTGCATGCCATAGTAGTGAACTCACGCCTGTGTTTATCGAAGCCAGACTTTTTTAATGAGCTGCCCTATTTGGCCTTTTGACGCTTCGAGCGGTTATTTTTGTTGTCACACAATTCCAACGCAATTCCAAAGAATGCAATTTTCTATGAAGTATTTATTTGCGAATTGTATAATGTTTATCAAGCTTTCTCGTGAAATATTTGTGTTTGGAGAGCTTTCGACAAAAGTTTCGTCGAAATGCTAATTATGAAAGTTTCTTGTTATTGATAATCCTGATTTATGTTATGAATTTTCCTAACAAAATTGCTGCTTTCGTACGTACGTTGCACAAAATTTGATCAGAAGACTTTCCACAAAAGTTTAAAGTGGAAAATTGCAAATTTTAAAAATGAGAAATTAAGCTGGTGTATAGAGACAAGTGCACCCTATTATTGTACATTTTTACTTTTATCATAAAAATGCAACGTCACCAAAAGGCTGAGCACAATCTAATTTCTATATATACTGCTCGTATTAATTTGTAATATATGTACACTATTGAGTGAATATTATTAATTTTTTTAAGTTAATAAATGTATACTATGTTGGTACGTACGCGTTCACTAAGTTACGCTATACTGAGGCCCTAGACAAGTGTCAACGATTTCTATTCTATTCATAGAATAGATTACAAAATGTATGAGATTGACATAAGCGTTGGCGTTAGCTTATGTCAATCCAATACTTTTTATTATCTATTCTATGAATAGAATAGAAATCTTTGACACTTGTCTAGGGACTCAGGTAACCTATAAACTAATATTAGAAAGATTAGATTTCTGTATGTTTGTTTGTTTGCAACGATTTAACTAAGAATACGTAACCGATGTGAAAAATTCTTAAAAGAATTGTCAAATAGGTAATATAGGCTATATTTTATTATGTTTAACATATTATTGTCAGTCTTTTTCAGAATTTCAATATTTTAAGCGCTTTCGTAAATATGAATAATGCAATACGACACTATTGATTGATATTTTCTAGAGTTCGTTGTGAGATCGAATAAAACTTTTGATACTGAAGCGAAGCAATGGTGGACCTCTAGTTTTAAATATAGCAATCGTTAGAATTTTAGCATTAGATGGGCACAGGTGATTTTTTTATGTAATAAAACGAAACTGCATACAGAACTATATGATCAGGATATTCAAAATTAGCAAGCATTTAGCGCTATCCCTTTTCCTACATTCCGGTACTGACCTGGTAGTACAAAAAATGCGTCACAGTAAAAATATGAACAGCAGTTACAGTACCAAATTACTCTGTTCTACGAAATTTGTTTTAATATTTTGAGGACAGTGCTAACAGTTTGTTTTATAAGGGAAATAATTATGTGTTGCAAAACTGTTTGTTCTATAATGTGCTTATGTATGCCAGGGAAATAGACGTTAAATTAGTTGTAAAATCAACAAAAGTCTTAAACTTGTTATTAATGTATCAACTTTGTTGCTTTTACGGTAACCCGTATTCGTATTTAAAAAGGTGAGAAAACACGAGAAACAGTCCACTAAAAATATTGACAGATGACTTGATTATGGCAGCCAGATGACACTGGATGCAGGACGCTTTCAATCTGCATTTGATATTCTTAAACCAATAGTTAAATACAAAGAATAGGTAGCCATTTTAATGAAGTGAACATATTTTTATACAAAAAACCAGTAAGTAGTTTAACTAGCACTTCAGTCTACATAGTTGCTACTTTGGTAAAAAAAAACAAGGTAATATTTAAAAGAAATTTTAGACATTTTAAGACATTTTTAAAGCATTGTGAAGTTAATACTTAGTACGCCTGATCTTGATACCCTATCTAGGAGGATTACGTTGCCACCGCAGCTCAGACCAACATCAGCGAAAAAAGCTTCTTAATGCCAGACGCTTGGAGGTACATTATTTTTCCTGCATATACTTACAGCTTCGCTATAGTTAGATTATACATACGGCTTCCGTAAAATTTCTCTTAGCCCCAATCCCTCATTGTAAGCTCCGAAAAATTCGCTAAAATCGTATATACACCTAGCTTTATCATTACTTTTTCATATAAACGACTATTGGTTGAAAACAGAAGATGCTTTGTTTTCCTTTGGAGCTCATATTATTCGTGGTGACGTGCCACACCCACGTGGTCTTTCTACTCTTTTTCTCTGTTGTGTAGTGTACACGTTTTTACAGACAGTTGCATTTATAATAACGTCTGGAATTTCTTTTGGTTGTAGCTTCGATTTCTAAAGTATTTATTCTAGCGTTAACTCTGTAAATTCCGAGTCTCGTTTTTAAGGCAACTGTTGGCTAATGAAATTCAAATGCATATTAGCCTAACGACATGTCCGTAGAAATGTCTGACAAATCGGCACCGCTTGAGCTATGCCTTTTGTATTGCAAACGTTTATCACTATCGAGTGCGCATTTATACTGAAATTTTTACTAAGCTATGTATGGATTTTTTATATAGTGAAGCGTACCTTTTTATTTAAATGCGTATTAGAAAATATAAGTGGAAAATAGACCCAATTTCCTTCTTTTCCTTTTTCTTCACCTCCCTCAATCCTTTCACCTACCCCACTCCCTTCACAATAGGCAGTGGCTTCGCAGAGCCCCTGGCATTGCAGGTGCAATGCTATGGACTCTGAGTCATCCATGAGCTACAGTTACCACTTATCATTACGTGGCTGTTTGCTCATCTGCCACTGTCAGCAATAAAAAAAATAACATAAGGATTTCGAAATTTAGAAATTCAAAATTCAAATACTTATATTTTTAAATAAAATAATAATTAGCTTAAAATATTTAATTAATGTCATACCTTGATATAAACGAAGAAAAACACGTGTGCCAGATTCATCGCTGCTCATGATTTTAAAAACTAAATGATCAATATAGTAAGTATATCGACATATTATAATTTTAATGGATTTTCTGAATACTAAAATATCAGGTATTCATTGTATGTAACCCATTCAAAATCTTTAATTTTAATGGATTTTCTGAGTACGAAAATATCAGGTATCCATGTATGTAACCTATTCAAAATAATTTTCGCGTGAGTAGAACAATGGGCTAATCGTTCTACCGCAGAATAATAGATGTAGGCATTTAAATTCTAATCAGAAATCTTTGTAATGGCGACATGCAATGTTATGTGCGGTTCATAACACTTGCTTTTGATGTTCATTGTATTGTGTATTGGAAGTTATTAGTCTTGTGGCTCAATAAAAAAAGTTATCGTAACTGACTTTTATGCATGGGTACCTAATAACCCTAACTTTCATATTTTGAATTTAAATTGCTAACACGAAAAGAAACGCTATTGCTTTACGTTGAATCATTTAAAATTTTAGAAAAATGTAATAAGTTATGGAATAAGGTCATTCGCATTATACAATTTTTAATTTAATATGTATATTTAATATTTCAATTATTAATATGTATATATTTAATATTTTACTTATTAATATGTATATTTCAAACACAATGTATATTGTTAATGAATAAGTATATTTCATATATCAATTATTAATATGTATATTTTAAATACAATGTATTTTGTTAACAAATATAAAAATTAAAATAAAAAAATCAAATCAATTTAAAGCACTACAATAATACAAATATTATTGTCACGTTATTTGTCGGAAACGAAGAATGTGATGCAAACACTCGATAAATATTTGTTTTAATGACATTCTTACTCTCTAATGAATTATATTTATAAATATATTGTAACTTGTTCAAAAACGTCTGCCTGCGGGTATATCGATTTACCTACAAGTAGAACCGAGCCCACTTTTATTCGGTTCCCTTTATATAGACCGTATCATAATAGCCGCATCGCATTTACAATGCCCGAAACGAAATAGGTCATTAAGTTAGTTTAGCGGGTATAATAGAAGTTGGTCGTTGAAAGAACAAAGTTGAGGGAGTCGAGCTTTCGTTGCTAAGTAATAGAAAATCATACACTACATACCCTGTTTGTTAATCGAGGCACGTTTTGCGAACATAAGTTGGAAGCTTTTCTTCCTTATTTAACATGATGCGGTGAGGTAGATGCTCGATGTGTCATGATCATTTCAGTAAAAATACGTTACAAAATACATAGGTTTGGATCTCCACATTGACCCATTCTAAGCTATCTATGGATTGCACGCTACCGTTATCACCTGATAAGTGTGGAGGGACCGATGACCTTGCCTGCCCACGTTGCTTTAACCGATTCCAATTATTTGATTTAATGTTTGGTGAACACTTTTATATTTAAAAACTTTTTTTGTCATCATCATCGTCATTACCAGCCCGTTATTACCCCGCTGCAGGGAAAAGCCTCTTCTCATACAAAGAAGGATATATATTTATTATAATATAAAATTTTACGCTTTCAATTTCTTTTTATTGTAATGATTTACAATATAATAAGTAATTTGAAAATTTTGTGTTAAAAAAAATTCAAATCGCTAACATACCTAGGTAATGTTTGACCTATTTGTATATAGTAATAAACTTCGTATAGTATGCAAAAATAATAAGTTGTAAATAGTCATCATAATTAAATAAGAGTAAACGCTGCAGTGCTATCTCCTAAAATTAACTGAAAATTCGATAGCAGGTTTTTTAACTCGTGATACCTATAATTGTATTTTTAATTCGTCGAAATTTGTTCGAGTAATTCTCATTTGATTATAGAACCGAGTTCTCCATCAATTGATGATTGTCAACGATGATGCTGCATCACTAGGATGCAATCGTTTTCAAATTGCATTCCGTTTTGTGTAGATCTAACAAAGCAATGCACATTTCGATTCGTGTTGTACACTCACGTATGTACATAATATTGGAAACTAGCTTTTAGTAATGACGCATCTATAGATATGTAATCATTTGAATGTTGCGTATTGTGGGTAAATATTTTTGATTTTGATTTACTATAATTCAAACAGACTCTGACTGCTTGCATCGTCGTCTCTAGTCTTAGAATATGAAACTATTCCATTTATCTCGTAAGACTGATATCCCGTATCCTATACGGTTATAAACTAGGTAATTTTAGGTATTTTCAAAGTACTATGTACATGCTTCAAGGTATTAAGATACCAACCTGACGTGGGATTTATTTTCATCCGAAAATTATATAATAGTATTCCTTAAGTAACAAGTTATTCGAAGATAATGTTAAAAATAAGTGAAACATTTAATTGCTGATAACAAAAGATAATTATACAAGATTAGTTACTTGAAAAAAAAAAACATGAGGATAGCAATATGTTATAAAATAATAATAAATTTCATCATCAGGATTAAAGCAAAATACTTGCTAACAAATTTAAAATATAAGTTTAATATTAGACCGCATTTGAAAAATAGTATCCTATTTTATCGTATAATAGCTTCAATGCATTGATACCAGTGGTAGCATAAAGATAAATTGCGACTAATATTCGGGTTAAGTTCAAGAGAGCTTCTAATTCCGAAATCTCAACCAACCACGAACAGTTTGATGGCAAATCCTTTGTCGTTTATTCCAAGAATTGCTAAATCGAATAGTGCCACTTGAAATATAGTTTTATAGAAGGAAATCGGTTTTGAACTATCTGAAGATATTGAACAGTTTTCTATTCGACTATTGCAATTCATTTGTAGGACACAAACAGATTTATTGAATTAATAAAGGTACGATATTTTTACACTTCCTGATATTAATAGATTTTGGAATAACTATGGCTGGTTTGTAAATTGTCACTGTCTATAAGGCATTTGACCCAGCTCATGGTAAATTATAACTCAAGTCTATGGGTTGGCTACATTGACTTTAAAAAGTTTATTAATTGGTGGCTATGTATGCTGAGTTTTTCAAAATCAATGCTTACAAAATAGAACCCAGACATTGGCAAAGTAAAGAAGAAAATAGTAGAAAACTTGTTATTATAGGCATACCAATTTTTTTGTATAGATGTGAAATGTGGGCGAAACAAGAAAAGAAAGGGGACTGATAGATAAAATGGGCTCCAGTGCTCTTACTGATTTTTTTATTTATATACTTGAATCTAATTAACTTCTACTAACTCCTTAGAAACAACTAAAATCTTCCAACAATTTGTGACGAAAAATATCAGTTCCATTTTATTTATTCAATTTATTTCATAAATATAAATTACATTTTATTACAAATAAGTAGCTTGTATCTTGGGTACCATTGGGATTACAATTTTCAATATATATCTTACAGACTATCATACATACATTATAATATAAGTATACTACACACCATTTAAATAAAAGTTTATCAATAAATACCTTAACCTAAAATATATATTAAATATAACTTAAATCTATGATGACACTTCTCGTTGTGCCTGTCGGTCGGTGTTTGTTCCGTTGTCTCGCAGCCTGCTCCGGAACCGCCAGAACACCACGCCCTTCTGCCAGAATCTTCTTTAGTGAAGGTTTCAAGGACCTTCGTCGGCACACGCGCTACAAACGACTTGAAGTTCACGCTGTGACTCCAAAGGCTCTACCCTCACGATGTAAGTGGCCTTGACCTTGATGTACTCCACGAGGTCCTGAGTCGTTGTGGAGTGATGCAGGCGCGAGTCATACAGTAGCGTAGTGGGTACCGCAGATTTCAACAGGAAGTTGGGCCCTGTGGGTGCGTGCCATTAATTATCGAAACGCTTAATTACTTTTAATAGTCTATGGTGAATTATCTTTTATACGTACACTATTTAGGTTCGACTATTACAACTGAACTTTATTATGTACTATTTATTATGTGTAAAGAAAAGCATTATTTAGTAGCAAAGATAGTATTGATATGTAAAAAAAAAAACATATTAATTATCATATAAGTTTCGTAACATGATATTTATTCCGGTGTACCTATTACTCTCGAACAAAGCCAGTCAGCTCAACGCCATTTATAATTACACTAAAGGACAGCACATGAGCCATTCAAAGGTAGGACAAATTGAGAGACGTGCGTCGTGGGCTTAGTAATACGATCTCGTCGGTGTCCTTTTGAGTATACTCTTCAAATCTAACGAAATGAGATTTAGGTAAAGTTAATATCGGTTACAAATTTTATGTTTTAAAAACACTGTTACAGGTAAACGGTAACGAAAGTTGTATCAAACAATTGTTTTAATGGTATCTACTAAATTTCAAGCTAAAGAATTTAAGAATTTTTATTTTTATCATTATATAAGTAATTGTTTTTTATACGATTAACTGTCATCTCGTTACTGTCCCGGAAAGTGTTACAGTGACAATAAATAAATCATACAATTAAAAAAAAAAATTTAAACCGTAAAGCTAAAGCAGAACTAGGGTAATCACCTTTGCCGTATATCTGACGAGCTGTAGGTATGCCTAACTACTAGCTGAAGCAAACTTATCGCCAAGGGTTTCCCCCTTAATAAAATTAATTAATTTATTTGAAAAAATTAATTTGAAAATTATGTTGACAGGAAATTATTTCAAAGCAGAATGACAAAAGGTATGTAACTGTAACTTATTTCCTATCATTTTAAAAATTTTCATCAAAATTAATCCCAACCATTTTATTAATGTCAAACCTGACAACTTTATTTAAGGCTATTATAATATTTCTTGGAAAAGAAACTCCTCATTTACAAGTTCAGTCTCCATTCATTAACAGCTACGTGAAAGTTCAAGTTATCTTCATAGCACTTATCATTTAATGAGGTGTGCATAGCAGTTACGATCTGTCTTCAGATGCACCCATAATCAAAACCGCTGCGTCAGGCTTGACTGAAGTTAGAAACTTGTGCTAAGTAAGTCTTGCTTTATTAAACTACTCCGATGTTATTTACATGTTTACGTATTGTAAAAGTTTGCCTTGTGATATGTTTATGGCGATGTTTGAGGATAGACGGGGGCAAGTAACTTTTGTCTTTGTTACATTTGTGTATAAATTGTTCTTTGTGAAGATAGCTTGTTGTGTTGATAAGTTATCACGTATATATTACGGTAACTTTACCTGCTGCCAAAATAAGATTTCCTTGTTTGAGAAATTGCCGATATACAAATAGACAAGAAACAGGAATAAAAAGTATACAGAAAGTATTGCAAACGTGATAAAATATTTTTGTTTAATAAAAATTGTCTCAACAACAAAGACCCTTCGTGCGCGAGTACGACTCGCACTTGACCGGAGTTTTTTTTTTTTTTACTAATAAACTACACAATGTTAACGTCAAGTTAAACCTACAGCATGTCCTGCCAAGTGTTTCTATCAAAAATGTAATCGTAGGAATAATACGGATGCAGTGATTTACATTTATCATTTCATCTTCATTGCAATTCTGCACGTTACGGATTTATTACTTAATAAAACATAAAACTGGTAATTAGCGTCACGGTTCCTCTAAGATTGAATTCTTAATTTACTAGTTCTTGACTTGGAGTAAAACTGCTAAGAAAAACTATTCTTCTTTGTATTTTGCCTTTCTTTAATGTTATTAATATCATCGATAAAAATAGAATACTTATATAATACTTTCTTTTTATACAGCTTTCACCTAATTCTAGCATTTAAACAGAACATATTTTTTATTAAAATATAGCTACGATTAAATGATAAATATTGAAAACCTCAAAATATGACATTTAAACTCCGACGTTGCCACTCATGACACGTGGTTTACACCGTTATAATTATTATGTTTTACAATTCTTTTGGACGTTATGTTTATTTTTTTATATATAAAAATAAAAAGATGTCCATTATTACAGTTTTACCACCTAAATTGAAGGCTTCGAAATCAAACACGAAAGTTAAGTTTTTTTTGGAGTCTTAATTCAATTCTGAGCGAAACTTGAACATGTAAGGAGCGTGTTTATAAAAATGATGTTACACCCTTTTTCTAGGATCATGTTATCTTCAAAATTTTCTCTTCGTATCTGATATCTATTTCAAATAATGTGTTTGACACGTACATTGTAGTGTATTTTATACTCTCAATCATTTCAATGAATATGTATTTGTGCAAAAAAATCCATCCATTTTTTGGACTTCTTGACATCTCTAATACGAGAGTTTAGATAATAATCTTTTCTCTGTTGTCTGTGTATTATCTTCTTGTCCAAATGATCCTTGTAATCTCTTCCTCAAGCTTTTTATCCGATATGAACTTTTAGTTTGATCGTATAACTTGGAAGGCATTTAATCAATTGGGGCGCAATTCTCCTAACTTAAGCAATATTTGTTTTCATAAGGAAAATTATAATAATACTAGCTTTCCGCGGCGCGGTTTCATCCGCGTCTTTAGTTACTGCTTCGCTTCCGTCACCAATAGCGTATTATTTATAGCCTATAACCATTCTCAAGAAGTGAGCTGTCAAACGCAAAAAGAATTATTCAATTCCGACCAAACAAACAAACAAAAAGTGTAGGTATTATTATATACTTTTTAAATGTCAAATAAAATATTTAATTCATATATTATATCATATTATTCAGACTTTTTTTTATATATATATTAGCCTACCAAAGTGACTCAACCCCGCCTGATGGTAAGCAGTCAGTGGAATCCAGAAGTGGTGGCCACCATACCAAAAGCTATCGTCTTAAACTGCTGGTATGGTGACCTCCACTATGGCGGCTGGGAATGGGGTTAGAGGAAGGGAATGAGGGAGGTTAGGAAAGAGGACAGGAAACGCAGTAGTAATTATACTACTACTCTTAAGTCAATCTTCTATGAGAGGGTAGTACTTTCCCGGACGATCCGGCCCATTCATGCTGAAACCAGCGTGGATCTACTACCGTCAAAATTAATCATTAATCATATTATACTTATTTCATTATTTTTTATATTAGCTTTTATAGGCGGTTTTGAAAAAAAATTATCATACAAATTGATTGCATCATTCAAGGTTCTTAATATGTATTAACGTTTTACAGAGATAGATTAAATAAGATTCAAATACTTTTGTTACTGACAGGGTTAAAAGGAAATAAAACGGTTTTCTTTCTTTCAACAAAGTGAAAAAAGAAGGCTAAGTAATGAAGCTTTTAACAAAAAGTTCGGTGAAAAATGTGACGAAGACACTTCGCTCTCTTGTATTCCGTTGTACTTTTTTGTATTATGATTACGTTTCCTTTTTAGAAAAGCAAATCCTCTATGTTTACAGAATCAAATTTAACTTATGAAAGATAGAAAATTGTATACGATTATTTATTATGGCATAACCATTTGCGAAGATCTATACGTAGACCTGGGGTGGTTGTTTAAGGTTTAAAATCGCTCAAAGTTGAATTATTAGGGCTCTCTTGAGTAACTCACTTCATCCAGCTTTATGCGTCTTTCAGCTGAAACGATGATGATGACAATTATTTTAAACAGTCATGACCCTTTTATGTGTACTGTGACATAAAAAGGAGCTTTTAATATTTTCACTAAAGAGCTTATTTTTATGTCTTAGAAATATTCGCTCTACTTGCTAATGCTGAGGTCAAAAAACACTATTCATATCATAAAATTAGAACGATAAAAATCAACATCAGTTGGACTTAAAATTTTGTGTGAATATACTCGTACCTACGAAGAGAAAAGGCAAGCATTGCATGCAAAAGTAAAAAGGGTAAAAAGAACGAGTAGGATTATTGCAGGAGTTTCCACTTAGCATTCGCAAGTACCATATCTGCGCCACTTTGTCTAGTCAGAACTTTTGTGTGGAAAGCTCAGTAGCTCTCTCTTTATATAAGCGGTTTTATTAAACGGTCAGTTATCAACTTAATCTTAAGTGAAAAAGTGAGAATCTATTTGCAGTAGCGACAGCGATAGACTACTCGGATTTGTTTTAAAGTTACATTAATCGTGCGAAACATGACACGAAGTTTAATTTGTTAGCTGAGGTAATAAGATGTTGATCTAAGAAATGAGTTGTAACTGTTCAAGTTTGTTTCATTATGAAGTACCAGAGAGCAAACAGTGTAAGATAGGTTTATGTTGATTTATGATTATCTACTTATTGTCTTCTAAGATGAGAGTTAAAGCACGTTACTAAATGTACAAGCTGACTTACGATTAATCGGGACGATATTCGTTTAATATTTGACTACGATATTACTTTGGTTACTACTTATAATTACTATAATTTCTGAGGAATGAAAATAAAAATTAGATTAGATTAATAAATTAGAAAAATGAGTAGGTGTGACTCGTAGATGCCAAATATGTTATAACATAAAACTAGAGTATGCTAAAGAATTAGGTATAAGGTATATAGTTATGTAAATTGAGATTGTTTGCATTCAGTAGAACTCGACGTAGCTAGGCAATAACTTTGACTTTAATTACTTACTAGTCAAACTAAGAGCTTGGGTGGGTTACTGTAGATTTGCTTAGTGTGTTATGTTTCATATGGTTTGCAGGTCAAATCTGAAATAAGCAAAGTATATGAAGTAGTAATACGTATTCATATTATTTTCAATTAATATAAAAATAATAATTATGTGTGTGCTAATTACGAAAAGATCATTGACTTTAAATTGAAAACAAATTATGCGTTAATTAATACTCAATTTTCATTATTTATACTTATTTTGGCAAAAAGTCTGTACTGAAATTGATTCAGAATGCAATTTGAAGTTTCCCAACTTTGCTACAATAACTATACACATATGATCTGAATGATATCTTTAAGCTCGCTGGATTAAGAGCATGGATTGAACCGCAGTGGATCGGCAACTAAATACGTGGACAAATGACAGAAGAGAGACCAAAATGGATAATTTAATACCGTTGTCACTCACGCTCGCGAATAAGCTTGTCACAGTAAATTTAGCACGCCTCGCTGTAGAAATAATTTCGTCTGTTTCAGAAGTTTTTGCTAAGGTGATTAATGGTCTCTATACTTTAAACAGCGTTTTATGAATCTCGATGAATAGAATTTCAAAAAAATCGCTTTTCATACCTAATTTGGCTAGTGAAAATTTGTTCTCTAACTACTGCTGTCTCAGTAAAATGATCAATATTATTCATTTACTAGCGGCCCGCCCCGGCTTCGCACGGGTGGTTATTTTTTAAACATTTTGGGATAAATAAAGATACTTTTGTATGGGAATATAGAAAAGTGTTTTTTTTTTTCTTTTGAGACAATTTTTAAATTTTTCTCTGAGTAAGAACCATCCTCGTACTTCAAGGAATATTATAAAAAAATAATTAGCGAAATCGGTTCAGCTGATCTCGAGATTTGCGCTTAGCAACACATTCAGCAATTCATTTTTGTATTATAGATAAAATTTAACTATAACTTTGTTGCTTTTGACAAGCAAGCGCTATTTATATCTCATTTCAAATTTATGTAGGCAACGCTATACTTGTAGCTTCGATTTCAAAGTATACCAGGTGACCCATTTTATTTTGTTTTATTGCCGACAATGGCAAACCGGCAAACAGCCCACGTGATGGTAAGTGGTAACTGTCGCTTATGAACGGCTCAAAGTCTCTTGGATTGCTCCCGCAATGCCAGGGACTCTTCAACTCTTCTTCTTCTTCCGCTGCCTACTGTAAAAGGAGTGGGGTAGGTGAAGGGATTGAGGAAAGTAAGAAAAAAGAAAGGGGGACAATTGGGCCTACCCATATCACGCGTTTCCAACTTTGGTAATTTGCCCAATAAGTAGCTCTTTGTAACTATCGATTTTACAGATGAACACAGTAACAAACATAATTGTTTTATAAATTGAATTATTCAATTCATTTTCAAGTTTAAAAGAGAAATCTCTCTCCATCAATGGCTATACACGCTATACACCTAAGTGGTCTGGCCTCAATCGGCACAGCAAGTTGGTAAAATCGAACAAAAATGTTGATAATTAAATTTCCGTACATTATAGCAACTAAAATATGTACACATAGAGTTAGTTTTTTCCGTTAGCTATTTCAGGTCTTGTGAATTGAACAATCTTTTTGTCATATCACGGACACAATTTTAAAGGATTGGTATATCTATTACAAAAAAATAATTATCAAAAGAATCATTCTCATTGAGTGAACCTAATAGGGCATATTTTATCTTTTCATCCAATAAGGTTGATCACTGCGTAAGTATTAGATACTCCAAATGTTCCATAATGAAAGCTTTTGTGACAGGGTCTCATTGGGTCATTTTGATTCACAGTAAAATAAATGAAAAGACTCAACTCCTATTTAAACTCAATGCAAAAAGATAAATTTTAAACTTCAAAGATCTCAACGTGTAGGACACTGATAACTAATTACAGATTCTTAAAATTTCTTTGAGCAACATTTCCGAAAGTCCTCTGTACTAATATTGTAAGCCTCTGAGTCACAAAATGTTGCAGTAAGTTACTTTACCTGAATATTAATTTTAAAGAAAATATTAAAGGAGTTTGTAATTTAGAATTTTTGGAATTTTAGTTTCTGAAATTTTGTTTTTTGCCGGGATGGTTGAGGTTACTTTATATCGAAAAATGTGTGTTAAATATAAACTAATATTATAAAGAGAAAAGATTTGATTTTTGAATGTATTTTTGTTTGATTGTTACCGATTTAAAAAATTCTTTCACCTTTAGAAAGCTACAAATATGACGGGTAACATAGGCTATCTTTTATTAAGTTTAAAATGTTTCTCAGTCATTTTTAAAATTACAATATTTTAAGCGCCTTTGTTAATCTGAATGATTCAATACGACACTACAGCAATGATATTTTCCGTAGGCGATTGTTTTAAGATCGAATAAAACTTTCTGTCAGTCTGGTAGTTCATAAATTACGACCCAAGCCAGAGGTTTACACTAACGTCGTATAGTCAGTGTAACCCAGATGCGATTGCGGGATCCTTGTGGTGTCAGCGAGTTTTAAAGAGACCTTTTATTAAAGCAAATATTGTTTAACAGTACAGCAGTATCACAAATTTTTGTGATATCTTTTAGGTTACATTGGCAATATTATTGTAGAAGTTATAGTACAAAATGGCAAGTAGCCCACTTTAATAGCCGATGTTGGTTATGTTTGTCTTTCTTGAAATTTATAACAAATTGGATTTTGAAACTTGAAAGTGGTAAAATTATAGTTTTATGAGTTTATGGCATAAAATTATTATTCTGTCGACTAACAAACATATCGAAGAAAAACACAGAAACGTAAAAAAAACGGAGAAGTTCGTTAATAACATAATTAGATAGGTAGTACTGTGACCCAGTATTAAAACAACGGAGTCAGTTTCTTGCATAATAAGTTGGAGCGTCTGACCTATATTCCAGAACAAGTTAACTCTTTAAGAAATTTAACACGTTCATGAAGATACCTCAGAATTTTCTTCTGTTACCGGTGCATAGTTAAGAAATTGTTGGTCATTTTATATAAATACTAGCGACTCGCCCGTGCTCCGTACGTTGCTACTGATACGTTTTTACGACTTCATCACAAATCATTTAAAGTCAAGGCTTTTCTTTATTATAACATGCATGAATTATATCTATACAATTTTCAGAAGAAAGGCTCTGAATGAATTGAATTTTGGAAACGCACGAGGAAGTGAATGAAGTCTACTGGAGGGAATTTAAAGGAGTTATAAGATTTTGCCAAAACGCTTAATAAGCAGATTGGTGATCGTAAATAGGCTAAAGACATTGTTTAAATTGCTCATTAACATTAAAAGTTGGCTGCGCCTCACGGCTTCGCCTGCGCGTAAAATATGTTTTGTTGTATCCCTCAGAAACCAGACCGATTTTCGGTCTAAAAAGTAGCCTATATCTCGTTACCACTCAGCGCCTAAACGGCTGAACTGATTTCGATGAAAATTTGTATGTAGATAGATTCAGTGCCGGAGACGAACATAGGTTTTTTATCCAGGAATTCGGCCTGGTTCCCGAGGGATACAACATATTTTACGAGCTGGCGAAGCAGTAGGGCGCAGCTAGTATAATTATATATTTTCATTAGTGTGTTTTACTAACATAATAATAACAACATTAATGTCACCTTTTGATGTGAAAATTCAAATCTTTATAGTGTTCAGGCTTCGTAGCTGGAGTGCCCACACCCATGACAAAATGACATGGGCGTTTTCTGGTCACGCACAACTGAATACTAGTAAAACAAAATAAACCATATTCCTTATTTAATAAAAACCACTTTTGTATGAATATTTTATCTAAGCCAATGACCTCGCTGCAGTAATTACTGGCGAAGATAACAGACTAAAATAAATTGTGATTTAACGCAGCATTAATAAGTAGGTATTCAATGTATCCATGTTAAACTCTGAAACTACTGCTACTGATACTTTTACTAGGTACTATCTAATAGTACCTAGTAAAAGTATTAAAAATACTACATCTAGTATTTCTTTTACTGATAATTTAAATTTGAATCATAGCAGCGCGCCTTTTATCTCCGAAAGTGCAGGTAGAGATGTATTATAGGCACGCTTTACCAGCTATATTGGGTGCCATGTGGTGTTCTCATTTGGATGCCAAAAATGTATGTAAAATTAGTATGTTTTAAGTTGTAGTAACAAGTTAATATTATCGTCGTTTAACACTAGACATTGTACAAGTCGCGCGACTTAAATTGTCCGGCGACGAATATTATTGAATCAATATACAAAAATTATAAAGTTAAAGTTTGAAATTAATAAACGATTTTTTGATTAATCAATATTATTTTCACAGCTGAAAATGCAATTTTAAATTTTATGTATTGTTCTCTGCAGTCAGATCTTTACAGTAAAATATTATTTCAAGGTATATAAGTATTTTTATCTGCATTCTAGAACTCAGAAGCTATTAAAGTATGCTTATTTTGGGTCTAGATGGCGTTGTGTGGTTGTTGTGGTATTTTTTTTTATTAATTTAATTTTTATCATCATTATTTCAGCCGAATGACGTCCACAGCTGGACGTAGACCACTCCCAAGCATCGCGACCCTGACCGGTCATGAGTATTTAATATTAAACTTTGTATTGTTCAGCTAACATCGATTCTCTTTATAATTTGTTCTTTATTAGGTGATCGTAAAACTTCTTAAATTAAAACTAAAAGATAAAAAACCTAAATGAACTTGCTACTCGTTTGTTCGAAAAGTAAAAGATAGTGTATTGTTCACGGGTAATCAATTAACTGCTTAATTTCTTCTGAAGTAGTTTATGAGCTATGTATCAAGTCGATTGTGTTTAGAAACTTTAGTTTTAGTTGTCTTTTTGTTATTTATTTGTTTGGTGTTGCGGTAAGCTAATTTTATTATTAAAGTTTATATAAAACGCCATATAAATATTTCAAAAGCATTTGAGTGTAGTTAAATTCGGTGTCATTAATTAAACTGTTAATTTAAATAAGTTAAACTTTTTAATCCTTTCTTTTGTTTCACTTTGCAAACGGACCTTTCTAGAATATGGCAACACAATTTCTTGCCATGCGTATCGTAAAACGTGACTTAGCGAATAACAGGTTTTTAATTGGGATCACAGAAGGTATTAGTTAATTACCCGTATCCTAAATATCACCTTACTCTGGTCACAAATCCGACTAGGCGAGTGGGCGACTGGGCGACTGTAGCAAACGTTTCTTATTGAGATAGGTCTTTTGATGTCCTACGTCTCCAAGCTGATATATAAACGTATAATAAATACCACAATAATTGGGTTATTAGATATAATTACCTAATAACCCAACAAGTATTCAAAACGGCGAACTTTGTAAAGTATGTCAAATTATTTTTAAGACAATCCCTTGTGCCGCGAGTTGATTTAAAAAACGGCCAACACTGAATTACAGAGTGTTCACCATTTTAATGTTAATTTACTTATACATATACAACGTGTTGTAAACCTGTATCGTAATTTTCTTATGAACCTTAATGTAAGAAAAATGTCAGAATAGTTTTAGAATAAAACTTAGATACACGGCAACTGAAAATGTGTAGTGAACTTTTTTGATACATACAAATCAAATACAAATATGTATACTTATATAGTACATATAGGTAAAATATTCATACAAAACACACGCAACGCTCCTTAACGTATCTAATTTTTTATCACATTTGAAAATATGTGGTGTGTATTGTGTTTTACAAAATATGTATAAAAAAACCGCAATCATAGCGACACTACCAAGTAAGTTTAGATAGGCTTGCAGGGCTTACGTTGTGGATACCATAAAAAAGTTTCACATTGATCACCACGCTTGCTCAAGACGGATTGGCATTATCATACTTTTTTATTTAAATTTAGCTGAAGAATGTTTTCCGTAAGTAGATAATGTCTAAGATAAACTCAGAAAGTACAAAACTTACTAGTACCTACAACCTTGTGTATCGATTCGAGTGCCCTAATCACGACATTATGATAAAGTATATTGAAAATAGTTTATATTTTATATGCTTAAATACTTTCATCTGAAAGCAAAAGCAGGCAACATTATAATCTGGCTAGCTTATCTGGGACATGTGCAGACTCAGCTACTTCAGGAACAGGCGAGTGAAACATAATTATAATAATATTTCCTACGCTGAAATGTAGCTACACATTATATCGTCATATCTCGTTAGTCACATGCATTGTATTTCAAAGAACGCGATAAACTTGATGTTTAGTAAAACATTATCGTGTATTATGTTTTTATTTTAGTGGACTTTATTTATTTATGAAACGACCGTATTAATATAACTTCTAATTTTAATATATATCTTCTAAGTTATGTTTAATCGTTATAAATAATTCGTCTTTTGCAACAACTCAGTAAAAATGTTATAGATAAAACACTGAATTCTTTTTAAAATATTAAGGCCCTGTTTTACCACTTGCTGATAAAGTGCGTGATTACCTATTCGAAACTTAACTAACAGATAGTAATCAAAAATCAGTTTCGCAAGTGCCTGATAATAATTAAAATAACTGACAAATAAACTATTTAAAAATATGACAGATTTAACTAGAAGATGTTTAAATCTGTTAGATAAAATATCAGACACTTTAGCAGTTAGTAGTGAAACAGGCCCTAAGCCTCTATCGGGATTTTTAATAAACTTACAATTTTAAGTTCTGATAGTGTTTTATTATATATCATTCGACCAAACGACACCAATTGTTTCTCTTGCTATAAATACAAACATGGTACCATAACAAAAGGTAAGTAAATAACATTCCTGACGCTAATTAATTTTATGAAGTAGTATTTTACGGTAACTGAAACAACACTAAATTAGGTCAAATTTGTACGTTTAATTAATATTATTTGAAAACAGAAATTGCAGTAAATATACAAATAATAACTCACTACTACTTGTATTAGTAGTGTTAGCTTTTGAAAATCGTAAATTACTTTACACCCATTAAAAGTGTTCGTGAATTCTCAGATGAATTTTGGTTTACCCCTCATGTATTATGTGTAGTCGTAAATATATTTCACGAATGTACAATTCAAAATAATATTAGTCAGAATATATTCAGCCTCAATAAGAACTTGTCAATATTTATTAGGTTTGTTGCTATTTTGTGAAGGCAGATTCTTGATATCAAATGACATTCACACTCCGAAATTGGAGTTACACCTACTCGTATTTCTTGGACGGAAAAGCAATATAGTAATAATGGTCAAGAATATTCTACTAGCGGGCACGGATTGACGAGAATAGATGGACCATAGAAGTAGATAACTAACAATTTGCAAAAGGTCATTATTTTAGATAGGACATGCATAATGTAGACCTATAGACAAATAAATACCTCACGATATAACATATTATAAATAACACTTCTAGAGAAGTACTATTTTTGTATCGGCGCGGCGTCGTATTACGCTGCGTAGTGTTGCCTAATCTACCACGAGAACGATGATAAACAACACCTTTCGACCAAAAGTCTTGTTTGAGAAAACTCTCAACATGGCTTGAACGAAAAAACCACAAACGAATTAAAATTTGTATTATAACGCGCCTCCAACTTTTCGACACGTATAGTTGGTTTTTATTCTGATGTAATCCGAGATCTCTTCAACTTTTGTAAAGTAGTGTATGAGTAGTGGTGGTATGTCTAAATACTACTAAATAGCATAAAAAGTTACTGTCTGTCTGTCTGTCTGTCTGTGAGTGTGGGTGTATTTTGTGTCCGTTGATTGTATGTTTGTAAAGTCTCTCGTGACACAGGGTTTTTTATTTAACCACGTACTTTTGATACAATTTTCACTATAATTTGTGAAAAGTTTTTTAAATAAATTTTAGTACAAAACAAATTGTAGTAAAGAAATGCAAATAATTTTAACGGGTTGCAATCATGTCGTAAAAAGTATAATACAAACGTGCGAAATCGAGTCAAGTTACTAGTTTATTGTAATGGTTAATTTAAATAGAGGCAATAAGGATTACAGTACCTATTACTACCAATAATATAGGTTTAAGGTAGGTAAACATATAAATTGTTTTACAATAATAATATACTGAACCTATATATTGACACAAGCAATTGTAACGGTAATAATAATAATAATGACTGTCCGAATCACATTATCGAGAAGTTATACTAAACAAAAGAAGACTACAACATAATCATTTTATAATACTAAACAGAGTATGAACCGTTACGAGTATATGCGAACTCATACAGAAACTAAGGACATAAGGAAAGACCCGCTATTAAGGCTAAAAATAATTAAATTCATAAATATTTGGAGCTACGTGTCTTCGCCTATTTCTAAGTAGCATAATATGACAAAGTCACTGTATCTTCTTTTCTATTTTTTTCGAAACCACGCCACTGCTTTTGATACGCTGCACTATCATTTAGAGAATTTGTTGCGGAAGGGTTATATGTACAGTACATACATTTATTATCTATACTTATTATATAAAGCGTAAGAGTTTGTTTGTTTGTTTGAACGCGCTAATCTCTGGAACTACCTTAATGATAGCTCAATTCTTAAAGAAGGTTATAGGCTATATAACATCACGCTATTGGCGACGGGAGCGGAGTAATAACTAAAGACGTGGGTGATTTAGTATTATTATAATTTTTTATTTGGATATGTAACATCGCGCTACAAGCTACGAGAGCAGTAACCAACAATGTAACCGCAGATAAAACCGCGCCGCAGAAAGCAGTAGTAGAATAAAGTCAAGAATTTTAAATATTTATAATCACGTTATAAAAAAACATATTAATAATAATAATGGCCAGGATCATCCACCAGCAACTTGCTCTGCGGTACAAACTTGTGGACGCCGAAGTGCCTTACTACAGGTATGATCCTAAGGCAATTCTCGAGAATGGTCGTGCGACATTGTACTGGGATCGATCTATCATCACTGACAGGACTGTTGTTGCCAATAAGCCTGACATAGTGGTGATAGATCGATTAGAGCGCCTTGTAATGATCATCGACGTCACCATCCCTCATGATGATAATCTCGTGAAAGCTGAAAAAGACAAACAGATCAAGTATTTGGATTTAGCTCACGAGGTTGTTGACATGTGGGATGTGGATTCGGCGATCATTGTTCCGATAGTGGTTACAGTGAATGGACTTATTGCTAAGAGCCTCGATCAACATCTTAAGAGGCTCGCGTTAGCTGGTTGGGTTAGGGCCAGATACAGAAGGCGGTGTTGCTTGACACGGCCCGCATTGTGAGGAGGTTCCTATCTCTGGAGTCCTAACCGCCGGTAGCTTGGTCCCTGTACCCGGTGCCAGTGGGTCTCCAATTTTTATATTTTTAAATGTATGTTTTTTTTTATATACTTATATTTAAAAATGTAATTTTGAGAATTAATTTAAATAAAGGAAATAATAATATAATAATATGTGGACACTATCACACATCGTCATCCAATCCCAAGCTAAGCAGAGCTTGTGTTATGGGTACTAGATAATTGAAATATAATACATATACGTACTTTTTTTTTTGTAAATACATACTTAAAATACATAGAAAACACCCAAACTGAAGACAAATACAAATGTTCATCACACAAATATTTGCCTTCCGCGGGAATCGAACCCACGACACCTGGCGTCGCAGTCAGTTACACTAACCACTAGACCAACGGTGCAGTCAAATGGAACTTAAAAGGAGCTGGCTGCTAAAAAAAATTTCTTCATTTTTTTACATGATTTCAGTTACGAACAAGGATGAAGGTAGTATTAAGACTAAGATATCATGATATTGTTCCGTCAAAACTTTAACGAGTGCTCTGAAGAGTTATCTAAGTTTACGGTACGGCAACAATCGATACTACGACTTACGAGTATGTAGGAAAATATTTTAAATACAGTAGATAGTCATATTTACATAATTGTAGCATCGACAAATTATTATTAGGCGTATGTTCAGCAGTGAACGTCTTGATGATGACATGATTGGCAATTATTTATTAGACTGTTTTATGTTTCTTTTTAGTGGCATGAAAATGACTATAATATGACAGAACTTTCACCCATATTCATACGACATAAATATTTATATTGTATAGAATAGACGCCAAATGTCTTTCGAGTTGACCCAACACATCCTCATCATTGATAATGTAATCAGAAATTTTATTCAGATTCTTCAATATTGATTGTTCTGCAAGAGTATGTATGTATTATTACCAGCCTATTTTACTACGAAATTCTTGGTACAAATACTTAATGATAGTAGACGAACAACGCGTGAATATGAATCAATAAATACATTTAAAAATTTATTTTGTATTCTGTCTTAAGCTTAAAATATTACGCTTGACGACCACTCTATAGACATCATTACCTTAAATAATCGCCTTCTACTGCAAAGTAAAAACTTTCTTACACAAGTCACTTTTTACAAACTAGGTTAATCTTTTCCCAATGATTTTGCAAGTTTCTTAATATTATTCGCCGCTTATAAGCTATTTGTCAGTTCCGACGTCCTTTTCGACTCAATAGAAGCCATCATAATAATATGTGTGACTGGCTATATTTTATGACATACTTGCGTTCAAATGTGTTTTGGTTATTTTTTGTTTAACTTCTATCATATAATTAGTTTTACGCAGAAAGCAAATTTATAGTGTTAAATTATATCTTATGTATTAAACTTCATCAACAAATTAAAAGAGTTCACACTACAGCATCTGAAAAATTATATACGTCTTTAAACACATTTTTAAAAGATGAAATCTTTGACCAATCAGACCACGTCCCATATTGTCTTGAAAAATGGCATGCAGCCAATGTAGCGCTTCGTTAAACCTAACAAACAACGTTGGTGTAAAATCTTAGTGTTCAACGGTTTAATGCAGTTTGATTAAACGCCAACATTTAATGCTTTTGTAAAAAATTGGACCGTAAATATTTTCCCTTGAGCAATTCCGCTATGCCTGATATATATATGATAACTTCATCTATCTCACTTTAAAAATTTAATATGAATTTATATTTCTTTGATCCACGGCAAAATATATTGCAGAGAACAATTATTCATTTATTCACGTTTCATATTGATATTCATTTATAATTCATAAAATCTCTTTGGTTTATTGAAACTTAGCTCAGAGATAAGCGAAATCTTAAGATATATTATTTTAGGACATAACTTGATCTTTTCTTCCCGCTAAGAAAGTTTGATTGCTTTTCGAATTTCAAACTGCTTATGCTCTTGGCAATTAAGTACTATCTGACTGATGAAATATACAGATGAACTTTGTACAAAGTCATAAATCAAAGACCTCCGATATAGATGTCAATATGTTAATTAAGTTTGATACTTCTTATCTGCAATAATCTTTTTTTGTATATTATATAATTTAATATTTTTACCATATGAATTCCAGACAATTGATATTAAGTGTATTAAAATTATTTATACTCATATTTTACTTGCGTAAGCTACACGAACAAGTTTTAGAATGCTTTGGCCAAATTTTAAACTATGGAGAGAAGTATGTAGTGGGTGCCAAATGTATAAATTATAGAAAAAGAGAAATCCACAAATCCACAATGTTAACAGTTTTTACTGCATCTGCTGCAGCAGTTACTGGTAGAGAGTTTTAGACTATAAAAGGAGTAGGTACATAAAAATATACATAACTGTAGTAGTTCGTATCATAGTCGGAAGGTAAATCTTTCTATCAATGATCATTATGAATTATAATCGAAACATAAATTTTGCATGCACCGAATTTCTCTGCATTTACTTTTTATTGGTCCAATAAATCCAGATAGTTTATATCTTTTCAAGCTTCTTCCCATTGTCCGAAATGAATAAATTGCAAAACTAAATTGAACGTGAACAGTTTTCCTTTTTAATAGAATGAAGTATTTGTGGAAGCTGGCACCAATCCAAATGCACCGTTTGGTTTAGAAAAATGGCAGTGAATCGAAAGCTTTTGTTAAAAATTTGGATTTATCCATGTACCAAACTGTCACTCACAACTCATCTTGCTCTTATTTTAAAATTTAACGATTCTTTTTGCATTTAGTTCGTTTGTCTGTTGAAGCAAATACTTTTTACTGATTTTTTTGTCATTTTACAGTCGCTTGCGGTTTAAACTTATAAACCTTTTGTACATGTTTATTGTCATCTATAAATTATCTGTATTAAAAAAAAAATTCTTGTTCTTACTACCTAATGACATGTAACAAATAATTTGTTACATGCCATCAACATAGCTGGTGAAACATGGGTTTTACGCACCTCTGCCTACTCCTTTGGAAAATAAAGTCCTGAAGCTACATAAAAATACCATTCTTGGTCTGCAACCATTATGTCTATTTTTATGTTCCTATCATTTATCTAACTTTAGTTCTTCATCGTCTTATTAACGTAAATTTATAATGGTTTACGTTCTACATACATAAAATATTACATAACTACGTACTAAGTGAAGTGTCTACATTTATTAATTTTGGAAGTGTTTTCAGCTGGTTAAATAAACTGCTGTCAGAACCAATTACACGGTCCAAAGAACAAGGCCTACGTTAACAAAGTTTAGTTTGTTTATAACTCATCTTAATCAGCTTTATTTATATACTTTACTGCCTATTACAATTAATAGAACTTCTAACCTTAAAATTATATTGTTTTACCTCCGTGATTACACTCCTATATCATTCATATCATCATCATTTTGCATGCAAATAGTTCAGATAAAACAAAAATACGCATTGCACTGTATATTAAAATCACGAAAACAGAGACAGTTACTTACATATATATCTATACGAAAATATTTTGCCATTATTCCTCGTTCAGCGACACGTACACGAATGTTATTATTACACCTTAGTTTCGTATTACCTCATTTTATCAACTTGATGCTATTTTTGCTGAAGCCTATAAGCCATTTACTTCGCATTATCAACCAGATTGTAATCTCAATACGATTACAAATCTCTAAGGTGTTGTCAATATGAAATTTATGTGTATTATGTGTGTAATAAACACATTATCCTGTTCGCTTATTTCAAAACTAGACGCTTCGCTTCGGTATCAAAAGTTCCATTCGGTCTCCCAACGCCTATGGAATATATCATTGCAATAATTCGTATCGCATCATTCACATTTACAAAGCCACTTAAAATATTGAAATTCTAAAAATTTCTGCAAAATATGTTTAACATAATAAAATGTAGCACATTTCAATAGGTACAAGAATTTTTTTAAATCGGTATCGTATATTTTTAGTTAAATCGTTGCAAATAAAGAAACATACCAAAAATTAAAACTTTTCTCTTTCTAATATTAGTTTATGTAGCAACAGAAGTCAATAATCCGTATCCCTACAATTTTTTTCGCACACATCCTATTTTACGAGTTATCTGGGTTAGTAGATGAGCGCTATCGGACAATAACTCTCGGTGATTTATTGTATTTTCTCGTATAGTATTGGCATATCTAAATATACAAAAGTCTTTCTTTGTTGAGACGTAACGCGGGATGCGGGATGGATTACTGGATCAATGTGTTTTATGGCTTTAATATTCACAGATTTAAAGCGCGGTTTCGATTTTTGATTTGGGATCAGAGTAAAATAAGAGACTGTCATTTTGATTTTTGATGTGTTTGCCGTACTACTGCAGATTTTATTAATTTAACAGACTTATACTTTCAATGAAAACATTAAAGTCCTTATATATTTCCTCATTCTAATGAAGTAAAATTTAAAGTTTAATATTAAAGTTTAGTCTTGAAAGGTCTTGTCACTTGCAAAACTAAAGGACATTGAGTTTAACTAAATCCAATAATAAAATAGTAAGCCTTCATTTCCATTTGTTAGCTCCAGCTAGGTAGTAGGCGTGAAATTGACAGATGAATTCTTCACAAAGTAGGAATTGACAATGAAAATCATTGATTGTATTTGACTGGGCTCTCAATATTCTACCTTTGTCATATTAGATTTTAAGGAAAAGATGTTTTGAATAATAAAAGGTATGACTGCATATTATCTAAATACTATTTGGAATATTGGCATATCTTCAAGTCTTAAAGTATGGAAAGAAAACTCTATCTCGCTTTATATAAAGCGGAAGAGTTTGTTTGTTTAAAGGCGCTAATCTCTGGAACTACCAGTTACCAGAATTACCAGAACAATTCTGTTAGCGTATGATGGCGCAGTTCTTGAGAAAAGTTATAGGCTATGTAACATCACGCTACTGGTGACGGGAGCAGAGTAGTAAGCAAATAACAAAACTGCATTTGCTTTTCTTTTTTAAAGTTTATTATCATTCATTATGTACCGATTAAATTTTCCAATGGAAAAACCTCTTTACTACACTATTTTTTTTAATAACACGGTATTGACTGATTACAATCATAATTTTTAAAATTTATCATAAATTTATATTTATATTTTTTTTTAATTTATCCGCTAAATCTGTAAGACGTACCTCCTAAACATAGGCTTTTCCCATGTATTGCAAAGAAGCTAATTTAGACGCCTTTATTAGGTTGTAGGTGTAAACTAATAAAAGTACTTTGCTCGCATTAATAGTAGTCATTTCTCAATAAAAGACAGAATACGAGTTATACTCTAATCGACCAAATAAACGATACCTATACCTGCAATAGGCATTTACACAACCTTACCAAGACCGTAAATAACAACTATAAACTTACAAAATAACTAGTTTCAAATTGTGTTTAATAAAAAAAGTTCCAAATATCAAGGTCTACTTCTAGTTTAACAGATTATAAAGACTAACAGTTTTTCAATAACTTAAATATTATATTTTGTTACCCTTCGATTTAGTTCTGTTCGTAATAACAGCTTAATTAAGTCGCTACTGTATGTTCAATACGCACGCAATCGACTCTTTAAGCAGTAAACGTATACCATCAATAGGAAACGAAAAGCTTTACTTTTATAGATTTATATAACATCAATATAACTGTTAATTATAACTGAAATACGCACTTAGTTATGACAGAAAACTACTCCACGCTTAAAAAATATTTTGGATGAAAATAGGTGGTTAAAACTGGGTTAGCATAATCCCTTAGTACAACGTTATTTTTTATCTTAAAAGGTACGACCTAGTCATCCTCCTCGTATAGAAACCAAACTCATGCATTTCAATGTTTATAAATCATCAAGTTTATAAGTTAGGTGTGGTAAAAAAAACTCGTCATCCATTCTTTTCAACATAGCAACAATCGATCGCTTTCAAACCCAGTTTTGAGAAGTGCTTACGAATACCTTATTTTCTAGATCTGCTACTAATTTGATAGTACCAAAAATTTCCCATCCATCATCCAGTTTTGTGAAAGTGAGTTTGTAGATCAATGTTAGCTTAGATTGACAAGGATAGATGATAGGAGCATGTGTAAACACATGCTCCTTTTTGTGTCCAGTGAAAATTCAGTGACCAATACTACCTTGATTGCCTAGTACTGTATACGAACTATTACGCAGGTCATTTGTTCTCCGTACGGTGTAGTAATATGTAATCGTAGAGTTCTGTAAACGAGCTAATTTTTATTTGCAACAAACTTGCCTCCTGTTAAATTATGAGATCTACCTAAGTATATACGAAAAAAACATAACTAAGTATATTATGTGAACAAAACTAAAGGTTACTTTGATATTATGTTATGTAACCTAAACTAAGGGTTCCTGCCAATAAGACAGTACAAAGTGCGTAGGTAGGTACAAACATAACTGAACTTCGAAATACGAACGCGGAAAAAATTATGATTTGAAAGATTGTCTTCGCGTTATGGTTATAGGCATATGGTAAATAAATTTGAGATTTTAATACTTGTACGTGTAAAAGTATACATTAAACGTACATAGATCAACTATTCCAGAACCAATTTGAAGTTTTATCTAGACAACGTCTAGTAAAATAAATGCTTCTAAAAACGGGTTCGTACAACAAAAGCTTTTAACGTGAAAGGTGTAATTATAGTTTTTAAACAAACCCCTACGGGGTTGATAACTTTGACGTCAGAGAAAGTAGTCAAAGGTAGTTGATAAGCTCTTTGTACGTCATAAATACTACATGATGTTACGTTGTGTATGAAATACGAGTTAAATTGTCTAGATAAAGAACACACTATATATTTAACTAGCTATCCGCCTGTGCTTCGGCCCTTGATTCTAAAATGTTTTTTAAATTATCGGTTATTCTTTACTATGCGTACAAACTTTCTAGAACAAAATTCACTAAACGATAACAAAACCGTCTTAAAATTCGTTGCGTGGGTTAGAAGAAGATAGCGTCATAAAACAAAAACAGAAACTCTGCTTAGAATACCGTTTAGATGGCTTATCCCGGCCTTTAACAACAGGTGTAACAATGTTGTTGTTTTTGTAATTATGTGTAGTCTAACAATGTTGAAAACAATTACACACAGTTTGACTATCGATCTACTGGTAGGACTGGATGGAATAAACGATAAAATCCACGTTTTCAAATTGTTCGATCCAACAGTCTCGACCTACCAGTCTAACAATTTGGGAAAAATAACTGCAAACAGTTCGACTATCAAACTACTGGTAGGAGTGGATGGAATAAACCACATCTAAACAGTTTAAAGTCTATGTTCCTCTAATGACCTATAAATGAACTAGTTTTTACACTCTAAATTTAATTTGAATTCTAACGAGTGGAAAGCCTTATAATAGCTGTAACACGAACATTAAACGTAATTAAATACCCATTTAAAATACATCTGCAAAAAATAATACAAACTGGTTTTGGAAAAAATATATTAACTACTTTAGGTGCAGGTCACTGACTTAATTATTACCTATAAATAAAGTGCGATGAGTTAATTTACCAAAAGGCCACACAGACTTGTAGTTACAATGAGGGATACGGCGGGGGATAGGAAGTTTACAACTTTAATTTCAATTATAAAAAAAATACTACCAATAAGTCAATTTTGAAATAACATAAGCCATTGACTATCCCTAAGTCTATATTAAAACAAGAAAAATAGATACACATTCTGTTTTTATTTTATTTTTAAAACTCAATTTAAAAAGTAAGAACATTGATAACATAATTCTATTCGATTTTAGGATCCTCATTTTATGTAACTGCCACTGTTGTGGGTTCCATTTTGTAATATTAATTCAATTACAACGCAAATTTAAGTGAGAAAATTATTATTCAATTCTCTGATTAGACTAAAAGTTCAAAAGTCAATAAATCTATAAGTTTATTTTGTATCGCTGTTCACCTAACAGATAAGTTACAAATTATATCAAAGTTTTTGAATATAACAACTAAAAGACTACTTACAAGAGGGTGTCTGCGTATTCTTCCTATTTATAATAATAATTGTTCTATTACAGACTGCATTAAATTTAACACATTACATTACCTACTTGGTAATAATACATCCGCTAATTTCATCGTAATCACTTCCTTATAACTTGTATTTAATTAATAGAATTGATCAAAGGAAAGATTTTATTTGATGTAAAAAGATATGGATAAGGTGGGCACCTTATCACCATGAAGATTCACCTGCAATGTAATGTTTACAAATTTGATTTAAGCATTACCTTACAAACTGCCTGATTGCCGGCCATTCGTTTGTAAAGCAACATTTCAAATTCAAAATATCACTGTATCACTGTAATGCTCGGATCGCCTCACTCACTTAAAAATGTTATGCACGAATTGTATATTACAAGTTGCGCACTGCAATGTTCGCTTATCTCACCAATGTAATGCTCGGATCTGTGGCATTGCATTACAGGTAAACGCTCGCGGTCAAGGTACCTTTAGATTGAATCCGCACGCTACGGTCTTCACTAAGGTGAAGGTAAATAGAAAACCGACAATATCTAACATTTGCAGTTCGTTAACGTAGTAACCTATTTTCAACATTATTGATCTCTCAGTGAACCATTATAATCGAACTTCATAAAAAATTTGAACTGTAATTACGTGTTTCCCTTGACATTTATATTACAAATGTATTTTAAGCACTTCTTTGGATTTAATATTCTAACGATTATGCGGAGAATTACGACTGAATGGTACTTTAACTTTTTTATTCATTGAGATATTACTAGTGGTAGTTACTTTTATATGATATATTATTACAAGAGACATCTCTTAAAGAATTGAGCTGACAATGTAACCAAGTAAGAAATTACGATTCACAATTTATGCTTTTTATATAATCTGTATATCAACGTTTAATACCTATAAACACGTACTACTAAGAAATCAGCAGTGTTCTAGTTGTTTATTCACCTGTAAGTAACATACTTAATACACTACAATCATATTCGACCCGAATTACAAATGACAAGTTAGTGCATTTCATAGATATTTTCAATTGTATACCTACCTATGAACCTATCTAAAAACAGGACACCCAAATTTATTGTGACCACATTACTGTGCCAAATAATATTTTTATAGAAATAAATTTACAACGCTCGAAAAGCGTACAAAATATTTTCGTCTGAAATATAATTAATGTATATTTTAAACCAAATTCTCATTTATCCTCAAAACCCGCTTGCCATAACTTCGGAAGTATTAAGCCAATTTTAATGAAACAAAAGCTAATAATGTGACCGAACAATGCAGCCCGAAAATTGGTTTTGTAGTTATCAAGTTGAGATTAGAGAAGTACTATGTTAATTTGTTTCTGATATAAAATAAAACTTTGGCTAAAAGTTATTAAATGAGAGCACTCTCTATATTAACCGCAGTTATTAAATAATCTTCAGATCATTTTCTTGCATGAATGTATAAGTTCACTTAAATATGTAATTTATATTATCAAGACAATTCTGCAGATTCGGCATCCAAATGCATAATTTGCGAATAGTAAATAATATTATGTTCTCCCGATTTTACATGAATATACGAAGCAACGGAACATAATGTTGGGCACAAACTTTTTGAAGCAAGACTTAGTTGGGTGTGTGTAGCGCAATGGATTGGCCTACGACCCACGACTTCATAGCAGTCTGCTTGTAGTTTAAAGTGCTGTCTAATTTTATATGGGTACTTACGTATTTTGTACATAAAGCATTATTGCATAAAACCATTATATAGATATCACAAAACTAACAACTCTTTGATCTTCGTGTATGTAAGCTAAATGCAATTTTTTTAATTTGAAATGAGGTCACTAATCAATATGGTTTTCATAGATACTGAAGCATGTTGACATCGGTAGATTTGATTATTGGCTCCTTTTTATTCGTGGAGCCAACGCGACGTCCAAACTCGTCAGTGACGGCTGCAGTTACCTACCTTTGACCTATATTCTATTTGGATTTTGTCTAAAAATGATACAATGGTTTCTGTTTCCAAACTAAACAAATCAAAAGTGATTTAAATAAATAGGTACTCAACTAAATCTTCTGTATAGGGTGAAATTAAAACGACCTATTTTGAAGGTTATTGAATACTAGCTTTCTGCAGCGCGGTTTCACCCGCGTGTTTGCTTACTTAGCCTATAACATTCGAGAACTGGGCTATCATACGCAAAAATATTTTTTTAAATCCTATTGGTGGTTCCAGAGATTAGCGCGTTCAAACAAACAAACAAACAAGCAAATGCTTTTACATTATATAATAGTATAGATAAACTAGCGGACCCGACAGACGTTGTCCTGTCTTAATTATTATCAAATTTTTCGCAGAACCTTCTCCTGACAACAAAAAAAGAATTAACGGAATCGGTCCAGTCGTTCATGCGTAATGCTGTGACCAAGGGAAATAGGGATTTATTTTTATATAAATAGATATTTATAATCTTCCATTCTACAAACCCTCTTTCATCTACCTACAGATATCCCCCGTAAACTTTGTACTACTTTCCCCTATTTCCCTCTCCCTTCTTCCCCACTCCTCCCATTCCGCTTTTTCACTAAATCCCCCCTCCCCCTACATCCTCTCTCCTTTCCCCGTCATTGCACTCTCCCTTTCCCTGGCTTCTGCCTCATTTCCTCCTTGCTTACCCCACTTCATCTCCCTTCCCCTACCTTGCCCCATACTTCCCACTCACTTCCTTCTCATCTTTCTCTCCTTTTCCCCTCACTACCCCTTCACTTCCCCCTCGCTTTACCCTCACTTTCCCCTCACTTCCTCCGCACTTCCCCTCACTTCTTCTTCCCTACCCCTCACTTCTCTTTCACCCCCCTCCCTTCCCCCTCTTTTAAATTTTCAAGACGCTAACTTTAAAAGCAAATATCTTTCCATATAATATTTCATCCCTAATTCCGTCCTTCTAAATCCACCCCAATTAAAAAAAAATAGAAGTATTCCAAAACAAAATTTCAAAACTCTGAAGAATTTTCATACAATCGTTTTCATCCCTTTTCAGACCACCCTTAATATTTAAGGGGATTAAAATTAGATGTTGTCCGATTCTCAACCGATATGCATACAAAGTTTCACGAAAATCGGTCGAGCCATTTCGAAGGAATTCAATAACGTACACCGTGACACGAGAATTTTATATATTAGATAATTTTCACTAATTAGGTATCATCAAAGAAAAGTGCAAAAATTGGTTTTCTTTTATTAAAGTAGTTTTCTTACATACTCCTTTGCTAAGTTTTCACATCATTTTCTGTACTCACCGAAAGTATTGCTAATGATTTTGCGTATTCTTATTAGAAGAAGTGTACTTCCTCAAAACTACAGCAATTCATAATCATTATTATCTAGCAGACTATCTTCGTGTAAGTCAAAGGTTTTCTATAATGTTTTTGTACATTGTATATACCTAAAAAATACTATAAAAAATATTCTATAGAAATATCACTAAACACACGTAAATAACATAAAGCCTTTACTGAACAAAATCTAACAGCACTGAGGCCCTAGACAAGTGTCAAATATTTCTATTCTATTCATAAAATAGATAAAGAAATGTATGAGCTTGACATAAGCGTTGGCGTTAGCTTATGTCAATCCAATACATTTTTTAATCTATTCTATGAATAGAATAGAAATCTTTGACACTTGTCTAGGGCCTCTGTTATTCTCACCTATCAATCAATCAAAAAGGGAGCAACACATTATCAGCGATTCATAAATGTCCATTGAACAGTTCAATAGATGTTCACCGTGATGAGATATGAGCGTTTTCCAGCTATGAAATATGGGGGTATTAAAATGAACTATGTGGTTTAGATATTCAGTTATCTCATGGCATTTATACGGATTTATGCAGTCCGTTATACGGAAACAAAATATTATACCGTATACAAGAATGGCAGCCATTAGATCATGTGATGCTTTGAAACACATGAAGTTAATAAAATAACAGGATGAAATGGGATGAAAGATTGCGTTCGGTAGTAGCCCATCAATCAATATTTTGTTATTTCGCTAGATAATAACTGTAACTTTTCTCGGGAGTTCGTGAAGGTCTTCTTCAAAAATGAACATTGTATTTTTACGAGTAGTAAGTTTGTCTCAATACTAAACTTGTATTTTCGGAGTATCTACTTACAATACCGACTGTCTTAAAATAGCCAGTGGTATAATGAGAATTAACATGTGATTTAGCTTTCCTGTTTTTACAATTATAATTTTCAATTTTCTTTGTAACTTTTATGTGTTATTGAGCACAAGCAGATGCTACGGCAAGTTATAGAGATGTTTACAGAATATTACTAGCTATGGGCTAGTTTGTCTTCCTGCGAGATGAAGATGAGAGTTACTTTCTTAAGTAATGATTAGCAGAACATGTACTACCTGAAAGTGTGGCAGCTAACCATGGATGAGGGCATTTTATGCATTGTAAATCAAACAAACAAGTGTGTTAAGTGCGTTATCATTCCCTTAAAGAGGTATAGCAAAGTTTCTACATTACGTCAAAGAAAGATCTTTCTTGATGTAGAAAATGGACGAAAGTTAGAATATAGTTCGTTTATCGTATTGTTAAGAAACAATTGTTAAAGATAGGAAGGCAGACTTATTGCTGCTTAACTTGATTTGGACGAGGTATAATAATATATAATATTACAGATACAAATGAAAGTAAATCATCTATCTATACTATTATATAAAGCAGAAGAGTTTGTTTGTTTGAACGCGCTAATCTCTGGAACTACCAGTCGGATTTGAGCTCAAGGAAGGTTATAGGCTAACATCACGTTACTGGCGACGGGAGCAGAGCAGTAAGCAAAGACGCCGGTGAAACCGCGCCGCCTAAAGCTAGTGTATTAATAAATTTGAACGAAATAATTTAGGATAAGATTCAAAATATCATAAATTAATGTGTAAACAATAATTAATTAAGTAAAAAATATTAATATATTAATTATTTACGTTATCACTTATGCTGATTCAAAATTATATTAAATCATTACATCTGTGTGTACCTATTATTGATTCTAACTCAAATTCAAAGTATTTATTTCATTGATGATGCTTATGAAAAGTCAAAATTACATGAAGTCAGCTAATTAACCTACAGCCAGTTCGCTGACGAGGTAGAGCTGTGAGAAGAGTGTGAGAGAGTTTTTTATATGAGTTACAATTTTAACACTTGTACCACTCAACGCAACCAAAGAACCAAACAAAGTAATTATTACAAATCAACGAATTAATTTAATTACCAAGATTAAAGAAAGAAAAGAAAAGAAAAGATATCTGAGATAATGTAACCGTATCGGATATATTTGTAAAATATCTTAAATATTATTTTCCAACATAATTTTATCTTAGTACCTGCAACTATAATAATAAAAAACAGTGTATAAATATATTTTCCTTTCATTTCAAAATAAAATAGGTATCTTAGTTTTTTTAACAATTTTGCATCGAATCTGAAAATAGTGTCGTAAAATTGGATCAAAGCACATTGTACACACGAACACAACACAAAATATATGAAACATCACACATTACGAGTACTGATTCTTCGTCGGTACCTGATCGTTAAGAATGCATCATTATAGTAGGTTAATATAGGTAAACATATAGATATAGGTGAGTTCAAAGTTTATCGTAAGTTGATGTTTTCAAATTGATCGGACATTATGACTCCAATATGAGGTTAGAACGTTAAAGTTACATTAAATAGAAATCGATAAACTCAAACGACTTGACCACTATGTTTGTCTTTCGTAGAAATTACTTGTGTGTACTGTTACTTATTAAAACAATGTACTAAAATATTAACTTTTGTTATAATAAAGGGGAAGGTTTCGATTCATTATTCGTGAATTGTATTGTATTGAATTGTTATAAATACTAGACGTCAGCCCTCGCTTCGCTTCGGTATAGAATGTTTCATTCACAACAAACTTCTACTGAAAACATCATAGCAATAGTGTTGTATTGCGTCATTCACGTTGACACAGGCACTTAAAATGTTATTAAAATTCTGAAAATGACTGAAGAAATATGTTAAACATAGTAAAGTATAGCCTATGTTACGCGCTTCATTTATTGATTTCTAAAGGTAAAAGAATTTTCAAATCGGTAACGTATATTTTTAGTTAAAACGTTGCAAACAAACAAACTTACTAAAAATCGAAACATTTGTCTTTGTAATATTAGTTTAGATTGGGATTAAAAGAGTAGGTACTACAAAAGGACAGCTTTCTTATAAGTTTTTCGTTCAAATTAGGCCAACTGAATTGGGAAAGCACTTCGTGGTGGTAGTGTTGTGTGTCTAGTACTCCTAAGGAAAATGCAACAGATATATCTACTTTAGCCACTTGTACTTGCAGCCAATGATACTAGCGCTTTTGATAGATAACAACTTTCTTCTTCTTAGGTAGACACCTACAACAGTATTTTTACATGATTAAAGCGGCAAGTAAACACGTCTTATTTACAGACAAATGTGCTTTTTACTGGACCAAATCCAAAATATATTAATAATTTTTAAGATTTTTTTATAACATAAGCCCTTAATAATTAATACACGTGCACTATAATATTAATTACCTATGGATAATGTTGAAGTACAAAGTTCTGAAACTTACAACTAACTTGTTCCTTGTTAATGGGCTCTTAGACCACTTAAATTGTTTGGTTCACATTGAGCGTCTTGTTTAGTTGAATTACTACTACAATCCAATACAGTTTCGCTTTAAAGCACAGACGGTTCTTGCGAAAAAATCTGCCTGTTGATACATTATTTCCTTCCATTTTAGGACATGGGTGACGGTTTCTTTGTGCTCTAACCTACGTCATCTGTACAGAGAACTATCGGACAAAATTTGTTCTTACATATTAATTACACTCTTTAATTTTTTTATTATTATATTATATTAATTACTTAAACTAAGATGCGGGAGTCATCTCATCTTAAATTAAGTAAGTCTCTACTTATCTTTAGCGAAGGTTTTCGGAGGGCTTAACACTAACACAAGACTGAATAGGTTCGGGCAGTAATTCCTGCCAATCAGCTCACCGCATCACGTAGAGGTTTCGAAACCAGCAAGACAAAGATGAAAACCGAATCTAATCAAGCTTTGCCGTTTACAGATCTTTTCCCAATAGTGCCACTATCTCTGTTAATCTTTGTTAAAGCCGTCACCCAATACACATAACATGAACGACTTGGTAGCAGTCCTTATTTCTTTTCCCTTGTATTTTTATACGTCGTTGGTCTTTCCTTGTTGGGTAAATGGATCTCTGAAGCTTTTTGCTTTTAGACCGTAACGGACTTCATTTCAATATTTTAACAGCAGCAGGTTATGTAATAGTTTTTGTCACATTTCATTTTTAACACCAACGCAAAAGCAACGGTATTATAAGTTTGCCGTGTTTCGGTGTGTGCGTAAGTGTTCCCAGCTATGTTTGATGAAAATGGGTCCAAGATGGCCGGTGCACAAAATGGCGGATTTCATATTTTTTCACAATTCTCTTTATATTACGGGTATCAAATGAAAGGGCTTTATTAGTAGAATAATGTACACTAGGTCGGAATTTTTTTTAATTTTTAATTTGTATGTTATCTCCAGATATCTGTGTGGTTCGGTAAACGAAACAACGTCAATAAAAACTTTTATTTTAAAATAAAATAAAATTACTAATAATAAATAAATATTATAATCATTCATGAATCATCAATTGTAATATTTATATTGCATTTAACTAATAATTACGAGTATCAATTATTATGTTTTCATCATAAAATAAATAATTTTGTAAAATATTTTGGTAATTGATTTGTTTTGTTTCGTGCACTAGGGAACCATTAACGTGTTACAAGAGACATTACAAACATACAACCACTCTCAAAACAAATGTTCGTTAATAATATTTGTCTCAGGAAGAAATCTAATATGCAAACATTTGACGAAACACTTATCATTGCTACTAACTAAACATGTTTTCGTCTTTTAGTTAAGTACAGGAATGTATTTATTCATCGGTCATAAAATCATACATTAATATTGATTTCATAATAATATTAAAAATAAACACCAAACTAATTATCGCCCAACTGCAGTGTAAAGGCATTTCCCTAGTGCGAGAGTAAAAAATAGTATTAGGGTCCCGTTTTACCTTTTGGGTACAGAACCAGATAAAGGAAGCATAAGCATTGATCACTCTTATCCAAGCCACGAAAGCAATTCCAGACTAGGTGGCCTGATGTTTACCTTCATAGTAAGTCAGTGATTCATCGGTAGGTTAAACTAAGAAAATTTACATAACTTCGGAAAACTGCTGAAAAGCACTGCTAAGAAATGGTATTATTAATTTTCTTACATTTGCTTTAGAGTGTATATTTCTCTGGTGTACATAAGCATACAATAAATATGTATTTTATTTCAAGAACGTGAAAATTATGTATGTATAATTCAACTCAGTTTGAGATAAATTATGAGTGTAATTAATCACGGCTTGCTAATTATAAAACAACAAGCTTAGTATACTGTTTAATTTGTTATCTTTGCAGAATTTGTGATCGTAAAATTATGTCATCATGCAATTTTCACCCAGCAAAATATTTACCTAATAATTATGCTACAATTAAATTTATTTCTTTTAGCAATAATTAAATTTAAAAAATATAAGTAATTATAGTGACATTGATTTTGAGGCTACAATTATTCTATCTCAACCAGAACAAAAGTGTACCTAGCTTAGAGAGACCGAGATGAATATCTAGTTGTTGTTATTAAAACATACTTCACTTACTCTTTAGGCCAGCAAATCCAGTTTTGAAACAGAATAATATTTCTTCTATCATAACTAGTTTTTAAACAAGAATAAGAATAAACTCTATGAAAATTCGGATATATATTATACATTAGTTTTGAAATAAGCTAAAGGTAATTTTATAATATGTATGCAATAACAATAACGAAAGTTGGCATAACTTTATTAAATCAAAAAGTGAAATATAAATAGTTAAATAAAATCAATATTTTTTGTCAGTAGTCAATAACAATAGTCTACTTGAAATAATCTGCTGATTACTAAGTTCATAGTTCCGATTACTCACCAAAGTTTCTAATGTTTGTGCTGCTACTTATTACTTTATGTAAGCGTTACCTACTCAGTCAATAATTTATATTCGAAGTTCAATCCCTAACATGTCCCCGACCTCAGGTAAATTTTTGGGTTAAGATAGGTGAGTGTCCATCTGATCCCAATGAATTATAATCCGTAAATAGAAAAACAATTTGATTCATGTTCATTCAAATAGTTATTTTACAGCGATCGTAACGGATATGTGGTTTAGATTACAGTGTGCCCGGTCGGTAATAAAATGTTGTTCGAAATTGCTGTAGGTGTAAAATTTCTGCCAATACTATAAAGTTTGAAACTATTGATAGTTTAAATACTGTAGGGTTAGATAACTTCTACCAGGGGGCCTACCACTACCTCTTACAGTATTATTTTAATCTTACTTTGTGTTTTGTCTTTTTACCATTTATTTTACAATAAAAGAAGATAAGAGACAAAATAAGTTATAATACGATTGTATAGATAGATACATGAATCCTAAATAAAGAATTTGTTGCACAGTGGTCGAAATTCGAACTAATTCATAAATATAAGGTTCTTCTATCAAAGTGTAAACCTCTATATAATTTTAATTTTATTTTTCTGCACCTCTTCTGTACCTATTTATGAATTTTCCTTATCCCAAAGCTCTCTTTCGCAAGAGCAAATAAATACTTAAATAAAGGTCCGGTTTTCTATACGTTTTAAAATATATAAGGTATATTATTAGGTAGTTAAGGTAATATCACACACACGTTTTACCTCGTATACTTTATTTTGTTTTAAATGAAACAATTATCTTAGCATTTGGGTTTGAGAATACAAACATAAAATACATAGCAGTAAATATTTAATATTGTAAAAAAGTTAGAAAGTTTCAATGGTAAACGAAAAAGTTTGGTTATGCGATGTGAATGCCGAATGAATGCGAGAGTTTTTATAAAAATAAATATGTACACGAATCCTACTTTATCTGTTTTGTATATTAAATAAGAATATTTAACTTTTATCTCATTTTAGTTCTTTGTGAAATCGAAGTACGTGAATTGGTGAAAATTAGGAGTTATTCCGGTCTGATCAGACATACATACGTAGTTTTGTTTATTTGCATTGCAATGGCTTACGAGGAGAATCTAAACTAACTTTATATAAATCATTGTCATTTTTACTATTAAAGCACGCAAATACTATGTACCGACTGATTGGAGTGTAATCATCTCGGTTTTTTCAAAGTCACTCATAATTTTTATTTTTTCATTCGAGCGAGTATATTCTAAATGACGCCTCTAATATATAACAAAATACCTCAGCATATTAAGTCAGCAGCATGTATAAACATATTTAAAAATAAACTACGATCGTATTTGGTTGGAAAAGCGCACTACTCTACTGATGAGTTTATGAGGGATAATAGATATTTGTGAGTTGATGATGTTTTTAAAGATTTTTTTTTGTTTTTTAATTCTTACTATAGTAATTACATTTGCATGTCACGTGGCAGGATATGGAAGAACTTTATATGTACTGTGACCTTTGTATACCCATATTCGCATAATAAATTATTTGATTTGGATTTGAATTTTCGCATCCCAGAATGACATTACATTTTTTTGGAGTTTATTCTGAAGTGGTATTACCAAAAAGTCCTAACTTTCTAAATTATACCACTAAACACATTTTTTATTACTTAACACTATCCTTACATTATAATAACTTTTAGACATTACATATAGTTGCTTTAGATCATGTTATACTATAATAACAAAAAGGAGATAATATCACAAAACAATCTAAAAATGGTTATAAGTATAATTTTCCTTATCTTACACGCGAGAAACAGCAAATAAACGGATATTTATTTTTATTGGATATTTTTTTCCTCCATCATAATTTTGTTTATATTTGGTAAAAATTTATATTGGCCTCTGGTACCAACTGCAAAGTTTTTCTTTTTCGGTGTGTAAGGATTCTTCGTCTTGACTTATATGGATTAAAAGGCCATATGAGAGGGATTATCCCCACAAAAATACTCCAAGCACAAATATTTAGTATTAGTGTCCGTACTACTGCGTTTCGTTCGTTGAGTGAGAGCGCCGGAGGCCCAATTTCCCCTCTTTTCTCTTTCCTCACCTCACTCATTCCCTTCCCCTTACCCCATTCCCAGCCGCCATAGTGGAGACCACCATACCAGCAGCTTAAGACGATGACTTTTAGTATAGTGGCCGCCACTTCTGGATTCCACTGACTGCTTACCATCAGGCGGGGTAGAGTCACTTTGGTAGGCTATAAATAAAAAATATTTTATTATATTTTTAAATAAATAATAGATAACTGTTACAGTACTAGTACACCCTATGATAGTTTTTCAGAAAAAGGTAGTCGAAACACAGTAAAATTATGAAAAAAATATTATACAGAGTGTATACGACGGTTTGACATTAAATGAAAAGGCAGGTGTTACTAGCCCATATAATGATTTCTAATTAATCACAAAAGTAATTTGACGAAAAACAAAAATTTGAAATTTTCTAACAAAATAAATAACATTTTAATAGTAACGAAGTAATACACCATTTTATTATGACAAGTTCACTGAACTGTAATGAACGGCAACGTTTATCCTTCGACGTGGACTATGACTTAAGTCAGTGACCGTTTGACGTACTTACATAGTGTTAATTTAGAATTAAAGAAATTAAAAAATTTGTCCTGTGTCTAAACTATTGAAGATATTTAGTAGATTTTTTTTTTGTCTCGCTTTATAATGTCACATACTATACGTAATTGCATTTAATGTCATACCTTCGTATACACTCTGTATATGGGTAAAGAAAATACCTATATTTTAATTAATGTCATAAAGCTATCACACTTTGAATGGTCGAAAATGTGTATTTACAATGCTAATTATGTCTCAAACTGCACTTTACACTGTACAACATTAATAAATAGATTTCAACTAAAATTGCAAACAATTTGAAAGTCGTGGAACTCCATTAAAGTTAAAGCAAAATTGTTACAGAAATACACTATTTGTTTATAATAACGCTATTAAAGCAACAAAAAGTAATTTATTTACTATGTTAGCATTGACATTACGAAAACACTAATGTGCACATTGAATATCAGTTGAATATCAATTCACTACTATGAAGCTAGAAGTTTTTTATCTAAGAAAATCGAAATTACGCATTATTTTCAAATAGTAGTTTCGTAGTTGCACCAATTGAGCTTAGATAACTTTGAACAACAGCAACAAAGTCGCGTCGATGTTTGTCTTTACTTGTTGAACAGACACACATATATAAAACTTCTGAATCGGTTTGTTATTTGTTATAAAAAGTGAATTCTGTATGGCAAAGTGACCCATGTAATAAGGAAACCTCACTTGCAGTTCATGAGTTGTTTATAAAAGGCTCCAAAATAAATTAAAGCAGTATCAGTTTATTTTCAACATTATGAGGTTCTCGAAGTTTAACTAAGCTATCACACTATGATTGAAGTTCATTGTAAGTAGGGTAAGGTTCGAGCAAACGCAAAGGTTCGCACACTTGAGTAATTTGGGTATAAGATGGATGAACGATTAGTTAATTTAAGGATCTGTCGTCTGATGCTAGTAAAATATATTAAGCGTTATAATGTCTCCTATGAGATTAGTAGGTACTTCGAATACTTGTCAAGATTATTTTTGTACTTTGTAGGTGTAGGTAATACAGCGTTAGCCATGCAACAAGTTTTTTAAACAAATAGCACACCCTAATTAGTATAATTAGTTTCCGCAAAGACACGTTGCCAAAAGACCTATTTAGCAAATTATAGCACGTTCCTACGGCAACATAATAGAACTTTCGAGTAATGAGCGTATTTTAAGTATTGAGAAAATTTAGGAACTTAGGAACTTAGTTAGGGATGCAATGTTGCTTACTAACGTCTTAAAATGTCCTTGTAAGATCTTTAACAGAACTTACGTCCATAACGTCACATTTCTCATTAACTATGAGTAATAGTGGCTCTGAATATTTAAATCTTAACTTTGGCTAAGCAAATGCATCTGATAAGCATAAATTATGTATCGTGGAAAAGTATCTTAGGAATATATTATCAATAGGGTCACTTACAATGTGTATTTCCCGGACATTACCATAAAGCCTCATTTTATTAATCTTGGGTCAAGGATATAATGGTATTTCCTAGGGGGCAACCTTTGTATATTTTAGAGGATAACGGACATTGTTATGTTAAAGAGGGTAAACGATTATGAGTTCAAAAATATAACACAAATTGTGGATCTTAAGTTTTATGATGTACCCTAGGGTTTTAAAGTCTATAAACGAACGAAGCTGTACAGACATGTTATAATTAAAGGTTTATTTTAAATAGTTGTGCGTGCATGACCAAACTATTCAAATGAAAATAATATACGGAATATGCAAAAGTTTCAGTGTCATACATTTTATTTAAATACCTCGCGTATTCCAAATATCCGAGGTTCGAATTAAAACGAGACGTAACACGTCAATCTAAAAGTGTATGTTGGAATTGAAATCTCAATTTTGAGACTTGAACAATTTGTTGACAGTATATTTCGGTGTATTTCAGCTGCGGAAGCCGGTGTCGACGCTCTCGATCCCCGGCGCGATGAAGGCGTACTCCGGCGGGGGGAGGGACGTGGGGGGAGAGGAGGCTGGCGTGGCACTAGTCGGCGTTCACAGCGAGTACCCGCGCTTTGGCGAAGAACGAGCGCTTGGCGGCGGCACGTACAAGGGCGGGGGGGCGGCCAAGCACAAACCCAATATAGGATATAGGTTAGTGTCACCTGTAGTAACTTTTTTTTATACAACTTTGATGGCTAACAAGCATATGGCTCCCCTGATGGTAAGTGATAACCGTAACCTATGGACATGGCTATGTTTTATAAGCATTACAGAAATAATGCTTAGGAAACAACTAAGCCCTTGCCGACCATGTAAGGAGAAAAGGATGAGAAAGAAAAAAATGAAAAAAGAAGACTGAGGGGTAATTCAGCTGCCGGCACTCGAATGTATTTAATGGGTATGAAGTTTGATTCATATTTTCATTCTTAATACAAAAAATAAATTAAACTTAAATAAGATGTTTGAAAAAAAAATGGTCAGTTCCCTTCTGCCTGTCATTAGTAGTAGAAACAGTTCTTCATTTTGTCTGAAATAAACTTTTGTGACGTTTATTTAAAGCAAAACAACATAGGTATTTCATAATTAGAAAAACTTAATACATTTTTCTTTTCTACAAAATAATGTATAATAATATTGTATGCATAGTTAGCATCAAGATAAAGTGAAAAATGTTTAGTAAAAATATTAATTATTTCATACTTAAAATAGGAACTAAAATTGCAGAGTTTTTACTGTGTCAGAGGTTTTCAACAGTCGATCAATGAAATGATAATGAAGCGAACAAAGTTGAGCACTCCAGTATAATTGGAGAGCGTCTTTGTAGAACCAGACAATGCTGACCTTTACGTTTCGTCATATGGATTGATATTTTACTTTGGTGGCAGATATGATTTGGTATAAATTTATAGCTTTCAAGGTATGATTTAGAGAATAATACTTGTATTTGATAGTGTACATTTTATAATCAGTAGGTACGTTTTGAATGAATGCGTGATAAAATATAAATCAATATCATTTAACCATAATACATATATTATATTAATTGTAAAGTGTATGGAAAGATGATATCACAAGTCGCACGTGGATGACCAGCATAACAGCATGGTATTTGCCGGTTTTGCCCAGCAGTGGATAAAATCGGATTGTGAATGGCGATGATGAAAATAATAATTCAATATCTACACGAAGAAATTTTAATAGTCAATATAACTATTAAACCTCTAGATAAAATAGCTTTTTGACTTATAAAATTCTCTATACAAATCACGTACTTAGTTTTAATTTAAATGAAAATCACAACTAGTTTAGCTTCAAGTTCATAAATTTATTTAATACAAGAAGCAATGTGGTAAAATGAATACGTGTGCCGCTTCCACAAAGCATATGCAAATAATTTTTCATATAAAAAGTTTCCAACATCTGTATGTGCTCTGTTTGCAAATAAATAAACGGCACATCAGTAGTGTCTATCTGATTAATTGAGATTTTAAACCGCAAACCGACGGATTTATAAACCTTCGTTTTGTTTGAATATGAAATTATTATTTTGCAGCGGTTGTGTACAGACTGTTTTATACATGGAAAATAAGAAAAAATGATTTTTACAAATTATAAGTAGCAATAGCAGTAATTTATTTTTATAATAATAAAATCAGCAAGAAATTGATGGTAACAGAAACATCCTTTAGTCATTACTAACCCTGACAATTCCGCAGTACCATTTAAAGCAAAACATTGTATAATTTGCTTACTACTCTCGGCAAAGTTATGATAATATGCTGCGGTGCTATCACCTTAAAAGATCCTTGACAGTAAAAGATAAAACTTTTTTTATGACTTTGACACTATTTGTATAATAGTGCGCGAATCCTTTTTATTTCGGCTTCTCATGAATACAAATATCTTAGCTAAGGCAATTATAATATATACTGGATATACACATTTCCATGGTAGCACAACATCTGGCAAATTTATTACCAGCATTAAGAGGATTCTGATGTCATACGTAAAATCAATAAAAACATGGTTATTATAAGATATAATTATTACGACTCAGTTCATTGTTTTGCCGATATCCCGCCTACTATTTTCATTAAGTCTCTCGGGTTATATAAAACCAATAAGCAGTGTAATAAAGCTGAGGTCAATCCTTGGCCGAAAACCGACGAGTTTATTCTCTCGAGACCAGAATACATAAACGATGTATCATCCTACGTGGCCGCTGGTCTTACATACATAGTTCCATTGTATATGACAAATAGATGGTTTTCTCAAAACAATGTACGTACGCGATTCTATTCGGCTTCACGTGGCTAGATAATTTCATTTGCGACTCCTTTGTTGAGCTACTTTGGCATCACGAACAAATTTATGTTTATACCCTTTGCGTCTAACAGTTTTGTTTTTATTATATTTACTTTTAAATTTTGAAAAGCTATAAATATATTTAGTGATACTTATTTTAGGTTTGCTCATTGAGAAGCATTATTATCATCATTTAGGCCGAAAGACACCTACTGGTGAACATAGGCCGCCACAGGCCGGTTGAGAGCTGTCCAAACTATATCGATCGTATATCATACTTTGCTTCAATTCACTTCCATAATAATTTCGTATCACACTTTATTGTACATACACCAAACTTACAAAAAATATGTAATAGATCTCACAATACAATACCATAGTACAATGGGCGGCCTTTACGTCTTTATGTTTATTAGAACTGATATCTTCAGTTAAAGTATCTAAATACAAAACAGTTCCTCTCGCAACATTCACAAAATACCAAAACTTGTATCTATGTGGAAAATGTGCAAAAAAGTGTGAATTACTATAATGTGTAGTTTAGATGTGACATGCGTGTTTTCTCGAAAGTACAACTTGTGTGGTGACACCAAATCCTTCCTGGAGCATTATACGTGTAGTTTATGGCCGCCAAGCGTGCCCCTATCAACATTGTATCAAATACTCGCTCTACTTAGACCTTTTCGGGAGTAGGTATAAAGGAGAATATTATGTAAAGTGAGAATTTTTTGCAAGGACATTTTTTAACACGAATTGAAATAATCATTACCTACCTACATCGCGCGTGACAATTTAATAGTAGTTAATCTTAATTATACACTTTTTTTTATACACGTGTGTGGTTTTTAGAATACTTATAACCATAAGCTGAAAATGAGGAAAACTTTTTGTTATTTTTTACTTTCCTCTATATCGCGGGATAGCGTACTCCCTTTAGTACGTAGAAAACGCAGTAGCGTTTCATAAAAGTCACCAATCCGTTTTTCAAGCATCATGATCGTTGTAAACATATATCTATAGGAGAGCTTTGTGTCTCTGTCATCGAAATATTATAATATTATTTTCCCATAAAATTAATAGTTGATTGCATTCTACGCATGCTCGCATTCCGCATGTGTTTTATTGATATCGTATACCGTTTAAGTTCCTAAAAGCAGTAGTAGCTAGTAATTGTTAAATTGATTTAATTGCATTTATTTATAAAAGCACGCAATATATTATTGTCTTCCAAAGTAATTTTATACAAAGAAAAGATTAGATTTTTTGTATGTTGTTTGTTTGTTCCGATTAAACTCAAGATCAGCGTAATTGATTTAAAAAAATATTTCATCTTTGAAGATCTTTAAATATGGCGGGTAATATAAATGCTATATTTTGCTAATGCTATAAAATAATGCTAATGTTTAACATTATTTTTTCAGTAATTTTTAAAATTTCAATATATTAGCGCCTTTGTAAATCTGAATGATGCATACGTCACTATTCCTATGATATTTTCCGTAGGCGTTTGTTGTAAGACCGAATAAAATTTTTCATACCAAAGCGAAGCAAGGGCTGACGTCTATATTGGGTCGAGGTAATATAATGGGTCTTATCAGAAGGTGTGACTTTGAGAGTCACTGAGAGTGTGATGGAGCAGGCTATGTTAGGCGTCTCCCTGCGCAAACGTTTGAGAAACGAAGAAATCCGCAGATAAACCAAGGTAACTGACGTGGCTCACAGAGTTGATTCTCTGAAGAGGCAATGGGCAAGACACATAGCTCGCAGAACTGCCGTTGGGGAAGGTTCTGGAGTGGCAAACCACGAACCGGAAGACGCAGCGTGGAACGACCCCTCACAAGGTGAACCGATGACCTTATATGGGTGGCTTCTTTTGGCTGATAATATGATGATGATGATATTGTTGCAAAACTCCGTTATATTTATAAGTTCACTATCACAGTTAGATTTGCGTTTGTTTTGAACTAATTCAATAAACCAATAAAATAAATATCACAGTACACATAAAACGAAGTAAGCCTGGAAGTGTTTTAATAATGCCTATGCAGCCTTGAATTGAACGGAAATAACTTGCATCAGGGTCGCATCGATTTTGTTCGTCTTCAGTATTATTTAACTGCAGTATAGAACATGTTATCATTCGCCCGTTCATATTTTATAGCATAGATCTATTGTGTTTGTTATTGACGTCACCGTGGTAATACTTATCGATGACTGAATTTGTGAGGAATAACTTTAAATACAAGTATGTATATTACATTATTTATGATATTAGAGATAGGTTATTAGGCTTTAGCTTTATTCTATTGTTTCCGTAGGCTAATTAATGTATCGTAGGTAATGTATGTAGAAAATATTATGTTTGTTCTTTCGAAAGAATTTTCAGTTTCTGGCTAAAAATGGTTTCCATTTTAAATTGAAAGGTGAACCAGATTTCGCTACATTTTAAAATACTTTTAAGAAAGATTTAAAATATTTAGTGTTTATGAATTCTCTTTTTAATCAATAAATAAATTATATATTTGTTTGAAGTTTGCAATATAAATAACTTTATCTAATATGAGAAACTTGTTTTTAAAATATCGAAGTGCGAAAACGAAACTTATAAATCCGTACTGTCTATTTGTGTTATAACTAATGAATAATATAACATAATAAAACTAATGAATTGTATGCTCTTAAAGAAAGCACTATATTGGCAGTACAAAAGATTACCTTCAGCTTTTATTGCAGTGTCTGAAAACGAGTAAAACGCTGTCGTAATGTGTTCCTAAACCAGTGGCGGGACGGTAAAAGATATTAATGTACTTATATCAAGACACGACAAATAGTTACAAGTAGCTATTTTAGTATTAATTTAATTAGACGCTTTACGTAGTTAGTGAACTACATTATTCAAAAACACACTTTGAAATATTTTCAAATTAACAAACTTTCTTCTTCTTTAAAAACTTCACTATAAAATTTTTGCAATCCAAAATTATTAAAGACTAGTCACTTATAGTCAATCGGTTTCATTGTACAATTCCAATATAAGACTATTGATCTTCTTACTAAAATATTCTAACTATTGAATGTTTGCTGAAACTTTATTTTATAAACGAGCTCCAACAATTCTTAAACTATAGTACCTATTATCTTTTATAACGACGTATGTAAATTATATTTTTGTTATAAATTTGCGTCTAAAATATATTTTTCTTACATTACAGATTAGGTAGGAGAAAGGCGTTGTTCGAAAAAAGAAAACGAATAAGTGATTACGCCTTAGTAATGGGAATGTTTGGTATAATAATTATGGTGATAGAAAATGAACTCTCAAGTGCCGGTGTATATACAAAGGTAAATGTTTTTCTTTAAGCTGGAAATTTTATTAGTATCAAAACTAATGACAATGTGAATTACTGTTACAGGCATCAATATATTCGCAGGCGTTAAAGACGCTTATATCAATGTCGACTGTGATTTTACTTGGCCTAATCGTCGCGTATCACGCATTAGAAGTACAGGTAATGAATTGAACTGAATTAAATTTGCGAACTCAATTTTTTTTTTAAATGTTCGTCTTTTTTGATAGATTGCGATGTCTTTCTTAACTATAAGTATGACATTAATTGGCTTTTATTCAAATTTTTATATCAAATTCTGTATTCAAAACACTTTTATTAATCTGATTTTTTTTTCATAATAGAAATATAAGGTTCGTGTATTTCTTTTTTCTAAATTGTGCAAGTTACTCACTTACTAGTCATAGTTTTCACACGAATATATATCGTTATGAGTGTAAAATAATGAAATTCGGCCGCAATCATGTACTTTGGCCGACCTCAATCTAGATAGGAACAGATCGGACTAAATGATGATAAAAAAAAATTGTGTTCAATTTGTAAAGCAAGTAAGTAGAAAAAAAAGAGTAGATATTATCTATGTTAATCATTGAAATATTAAAGTAGAACATTAATGTGTTTTTTGCATTTCAGTTATTTATGATTGACAACTGCGCTGACGACTGGCGGATAGCAATGACGTGGCAGCGAATAGCTCAAATTGGTCTTGAACTAGCTATTTGTGCCGTCCATCCCATCCCTGGACAGTATACCTTTACTTGGACCACAAAGTTGGCTAATAAAGGAGGCGTTATCGGTGTTGAAGTTGTAAGTATCCACGTTTTAAATGTTATGTACAATTTATTTTAGTACCATGCAAGTTCGTGCTACTTTACTTTTAAGTTAGGTAGCATTTCTTTTTAAATTAATCAAACTCATTCACGCTAGTCATCTCGATAACATGATTGAATCTATCTCATTTTTCAAAACTAAAATTCTTCATTGAACCAAATATTTTACGCCTGTAACAAAATCAGAATTTTGCAAGAGTGGTAAATCAGATATAGATTTTCTGTAGAAATATTCACTTTCAACCATTGTAAGCTAAGTGTAGTTAATTGTTATTGAATTTATTCGACTTTTCTTTTAATTATTTTTATTCATTGTAGTACTTTATTTGCAAACTGACATTCATTTTTGGATTTTTCCTTAGGGCACGATGTATAAGCAAATCCAGGTCTGTATTTTTGCGTTGAAGTGTTAAAGAGTTTTAAGTGAAGTTAGAGTTCTCGTCTTGAGCATGTCCCAGTTTATGTACCAAAATATATACGTTTTGTGAATGTGATCTTAATAATGTGACTGGTATATTATGGTGTTGTCACATTTTATTTTATAATATTTGTTCAGTATTGTTTGAATTTTATGCATGTAGGACATTAGATTAAGTTGATGTTGATATTATTAAATTAGATTATGTATTATGCAAATTACGTAATTTGATGCAATCAATATTTATACATTGAAAACTATAAACTATGAAATACTTTACATAATGATAACATTATAAAATAAAAAAATCTTACAAGTCATTATTTTCACCCGTAGGAGAGATTATTTTGAAATCATATTTTTATCGATATAAATCCTTCAAACGTTAACTTTAACAGACACTAGTGTGTAATACTAATTCATGGTGCTTCATATTCTAGTATGCCTAACCATCTCCAACATACCATAGAAATTAGAATAACTTCATAATCCATATCTATCGTCATTATGTTTTACTGTAAGCTATTCCTATTAGCCTTCGTCCCTTCGAATCTTTTGTGCTATATTTTTGTCATTTATTAGTACAAAGATTACAAAAATGTTTGATGTCACAATTTCACTAATTTGTCAAATGAGATCAGGCGACATTTCGTAAATTAATTTTAATATTTTAATAATCACTATTAGCACAAAGCACTTTAGTTTGAAATTAATGTTTGATATTTTTTAGCTACTCAATTAAAACGTTTTCACAAAAGCATAACTGACATCACTTGAAATGTTATGGTGCGAAATGAAATTTCAAATTGTGTGAGACTTTCGCGTGCCTTAGGGTAGCGTTTTCATTATGATTGTTCTGACGATATTGTGTATATTTTATTTTAATTATTTGATATTAATTTGCTTCTTTTCTGGTTTCAGGTTCCATACGACGTCACGCTATCTTTGCCGATGTTCTTTCGATTATATTTAATATGCAGGGTCATGTTGCTTCACAGTAAATTGTTTACCGATGCTTCGTCCAGGAGTATAGGAGCTTTAAACAGAATTAATTTTAACACTAGGTAAATAAACAAATTTAAAGTTGAAACTTTTAACTAAATTATGAAATGTGTATTAATGAGTGATGAAAAGTTTCTCTTACTTACTTTTTGTATTAAAGTTAGGGTATAAGTAATAGTAAGCAGCCTATACGGACCATACAGTTTTATACTTAAGAGCTACTATGATTAAAACTAATGTACTCCTTGTTCTTTTTGATTATTGCCACCTAAATATAGAGCCGAAACTATCACGTCCATAAGAAATAATAGTATAACGTAACAATGAACTATTTACAGATTTGTCTTGAAAACACTAATGACAATTTGCCCAGGCACCGTGTTACTAGTTTTTATGGTATCCCTTTGGATAATCGCAAGCTGGACGCTCAGGCAGTGTGAAAGGTTAGTAAAGTTGTTTTGTGTTGATGATGACATACGACTTCAATTGCATTAAATATTTAAGTCTGCGAAACCTTTGGGCGTTAGGGGTGAGAGCGTATTGAACTTTATTTGGGACGTTTATTTACTTATTCAATTTGTCCACATACAATATACTTTTTACATTAAAAGTTATTCCTTTTTTTAGTACTTCACATCATCGTCTTAGTTTATGTTCACGTTCTGTGTTATACATAATTAACTAATTTTAAAAAATCACTGGTGTATTGCCTATGTGGGCATGCTTTATATATTATGCTTTTGTACTGTGGCGTTGTAAATATGTTTGTTTTTTGGCTTTGTAAATCCACTGTGTTTTTTGTTTTATTTTATTGTCTACGTTTAGAGATTTAAGGAGAGTTTTGTAGCGATGCCAGGTCCATGATCATTACAATAATATACAAGAGTTTGACTTTGAATATTTTAGCAAAATAAAGCTTTCTAAGATGTTATCAGAACACAAATGCTATGATTTATATTTTAATCGTTATGTGTTAGCTGTAGCTGTTTAAACTAATCGATGCCAATAAGAGGATGCTTGTTATGATAATATAGTAGTTCCGCAAAACCGCCAGAAAATGTATCACCACTATTGCACAGATATAATAGATGCCGTGCAACAATACCAATGTTGTAATAAGAAAAGCAAAAATCACAACACAGCTTACATAATGATAATGCATATTTGATACACAAAGTCTTTTTAGAAAATATTTTGAAACACGCACAAAATGGCTCTAGGAAACAAATACACTAAATGTTAGATAAAGCTTCTGACTTACTATCAACATGCACAGATTCATTGCACTTTATCACAATCATGCATCAAAACAAGTCCTCTTCTTCCAGTTTGGAGCAAGTTGCCTGTGATTCTTTCACTTTTACGTGTCTTCCTTCTCTCTTTATGCCAATCTATCTACTAAGTGTTTATCTGTGTTATCATGACCTTCACCTAAGGTTTAAAATGTAATTCACGCATGGCTACAATTATGATTATTATGTATTCAATCCAGATTAAATGTGTAGAATGCACGTTGTACTCGTATTTAAGAATCTTTATATACGGTATTAGTACGTACATCTGTGTAGTGAGAAAGTTTTGTTTTCCATTAGGCATGACAAAATTTTCTTTAGTGTACTGGAATTCATTTTTACAATAAATGTTTTTACATTTTAATTAGTTTCTCGAGTTGATATCGAATCATCTTCTATTTATATTGCCACGATTAGAATGTTATCCCTTTAATTGATTTTTAAAAATTTGATTCCTATGTTTAATCGTATCGTTGAAGTACTTGTATTGACTGTAGTAAAAACAACCGGTTATTTGTGGTCTTGTCGGGCATTTTGGCTCTCAGGTTCCACGACGAAGACCATGCCAATTTGCTAAACTCAATGTGGCTGACAGCTATAACCTTCCTCTGTGTTGGCTACGGTGATATTGTCCCCAACACTTACTGCGGCCGTGGCATTACCCTCACCTGCGGTATGGTGGTATGTATAAAAAATATTGTAGGATACTTTGGGTGGTTTAAACAATTTCACTCTTTCATACGTTTTATCTAGTTAGGTATAAACTATACTAGACAAGGCAAGATTTGCAAAAAAGAAACCAATATATTAGTGAATAAACTTGCTTTGTCTAGCGAACGTTTTATTAGGTCGGTAAAGGTGAGCCATTTTATGTGTTGTTAATAACGTCACTAAATGTTTGAAGCAATTCACAGTTTTATTTTTAATCAAAGTCAAACTCTTCATAAAACACGGATGTCCTGTTTCTATTTCTTTCGTTTCATTTCTTTATCACGTCAGTTGAACATTGTGCATAGGAAGACGTTGCGTGCGACGGGTCGGTAGGTAAAGTTTGTGAATGAACACTTATTTGACGGTCGCTACGAACTCTAGGGTAGACAAGTCAATGAGTAAAGCGTTGTAATTTATTAACCATTCAGGTTTCACGACGAAGAACACGCTAACCTACTGAATGCGATGTGGCTTATTGCGATTACGTTTCTCTCCGTCGGTTTTGGTGACATAGTGCCAAACACATATTGTGGCAGAGGTATAGCTGTTAGCACCGGCATTATGGTAAGTTCTTACAAACAAACTTTATGACTCTATGTGTTGACTGACACCTTTGAATTAACACCTAAATTTATATTGAAATAAACTTTTGTGCCAAATCACGCCGACAATGTGGAGTTCACGCCATATGTTGGAATGCTTTCGCCTTGATATATCTGTGCTTCCAAGGATTATGATGTCGAAGTCAGTCAACACTGATGTATCAATGTACCAACAATCACACACTACACTAAAATGCTTCACACTGTCGAAACTTACGCTAAGTTCACTCAATTGTTCGGTGTTCTCGATGTTATAAATAATTATAAATTATATTGTTTTTCACAGATATATATATATATATATATATATATATAATATAATATGAAATTTTGATGTTACAATTATGTGAATGCAGTATTATATCTATGTACACACATTATTTGTTCAAATGATGTCACCACTTCTGTAACTCACACTCAGTTCACACAATCTTTTGAATTAGGGTAACTACCGTAATATTGTGTTCGTAGTTCTTGCAGGCAACAACATTATTTGGATTATCTTTATAAAAATTAAACGGTTTAAAACGATTTTTGAATAAACTTACGTCCATTTCCCTGTTAAAGCCAGCTATTAGAAATTATATAATTTGTAGTATGGAATGCTTCATTTCTCCTTACTATTTCTAGCTCTCTCTTCACTTAATATTTCACTGGATTGCACAATACGTTTGTTTTTAAAATGGCTCACTTTTCCTAAAATTATTTAATACAGAAGTGTACAATAAATTTAATTGCACCTATCATAGTGTTTGTTTAAATGTTGATAAAATAAGTGATTATATTAAATGTTCCTGATGATAAAATGGAATAAATTGATTTAATCTTGTGCACCGATTAGATGGAAATGCACTGAAAAGGATGAATCGTCATTATAATTTGATGACAATTCGTGATTGTTTATAACAATTCGAAACAATAAAAGAAGGAAAACTAGGTACTTGGCTAAAGTGAAATTATTTTCAAATGTTCGTAACCGGTAAGAATTTTCCTTCTTTTATAATTCTATTTAGTGTTTTGCATTTTAGCACTACAGGTTTAAATTAATATAAGCAAATATTAGTAATGAGGTTTAAATAGTAAAAATAAATAAAATGCTACCAAAGAGGGTAATTGAGACAATAGGAAGCGATGAATTTTTAAAATATTAATTAGCAAGCATTTTTCAAAATTGTGTCTATTATCCTCAAATATTTTAATTTTAAATAACAAAAAAATAATTATAACGATAGCACATAGCTAAAAATATAGTTTCTTTTGATTTTTAGCCTTCAAAATTGAGTTATTGGAATGATAAATTCTTGAATGCTTCTACACGTTCGCTTGCATTTTACATTAAGGTATTCACTTAACAGGGAGCTGGATGCACAGCGTTATTAGTCGCGGTTGTTTCAAGAAAATTAGAATTAACTAGAGCCGAGAAGCACGTTCATAACTTCATGATGGACACACAACTTACTAAAAGAGTAAGTATTGCTGTGATATAAGTTCATCACAATTATTGTTAATCTAATTAACAGGGGGCGGGATGTACAGCCTTATTAGTGACCGTTGCTTCGAGAAAGTTAGAGTTAACTAGAGCGGAGAAACATGTCCATAACTTCATGATGGAGACACAGCTAACGAAAAAGGTAAGGTGACTGTTATTGAAGTAACAGTCGATGGATACAGTTAAGGTAAGACTTACACGCTAGGTAAATCTAACGTTATAATAATTAAAATCAAACAAATTAACTAATATTTCGCTTGTTGATTGCGCTTGTCACATTAATTTACACGATATAGATAATTATGAAAATTGCAAATAAACACAATAGTAGCGACACTCGCTAGACATAAATAAAACAAAAAATAAATAATTTATATTATAAACAGAGACAGTGCTGAGCAAATGTTATAGCTTGAGACACAATAAGCTTTACAGAAAGCGTTGGACACCATGTCGTTTCGTAAGTTTGTCTTGTGTTGGATAACACAATATTATCTCAGTCATGTTTGAATGTTTCCAGCTGAAAAATGCAGCAGCGAACGTGCTACGTGAAACGTGGTTAATTTATAAACACACAAGGCTCGTGAAACGGGTACATCCAGGCAGAGTGAGGACGCATCAAAGAAAGTTTTTACTTGCCATCTATGCGTAAGTTTTGAGATTTACAAAAAACTTAATTTTGAGCTAGTCAAATATTTTAAATACGATTGTGTTCAGAAATAGGTAGCAAAGCTTTTTTACGGTTTTGACAGTTTATGGTTTTAACGAATATTATTTGTGTATTTATAATCCGCCTTGAGCAAGTGATCAATGCTCATGCCTTCTCTAATTAAGAAGAGGCCGTGGCCTTGCAGTGGGACAGTAAAACATGCTGGTATTATTATTATTTAGTAATAGACAAATATTAATACGATGCAATTTGATTTGCCAAATGAATTATAGAACATGTGGTCAACTTCTTAAGTACAATATGTTGAAGCTGCCATCATGGTATGGTTTATTTGTTTTACAATTTATCTGCCACCATGCGCATTATTAACAATAATACCTACATCTACATACTATAACTAAAATATAGAGTAACACAGCAACGTGAAAAGTATAAATTGACATTGTATCACAAGCATAACACTTACCAAACACTTTTCAGGTTACGAAAAGTGAAGATGGATCAAAGAAAATTAATGGATAATGCCAACACAATAACAGATATGGCAAAGGTACGTTGATACCCTTAACAAGGTTTAAGGCTATTGCTACACTCATACACTCATTAGACGTAAATACTTAGTTAGCACATTAGGAATGCATCGAATTGTTATTTTTATAATATTCATATAACACGGCTAGTTATATAGTATTGATAAAAGTTTCAAAAATTGTGTAATGTTATTAAGGTGTGAGTAGATTAGCAAGTAGAAAATCCTATTAGTTGTTTTCATTAGAAGTAGTAATGGGAATAAAAGCCAGAAATTGTAGTACTTAGGCAAATTCCTGGAATTAATATCTAAGCATGCCACTATGATTTAAATTCATTTTTCTCCATTTGCTTTGCGCATGCATTGTTATGACTTTGTGCATGCAGTAGCAAACCGGCATTGTGCATGCAGTAGCATTAACACTGAAATATTTAAAACATCTTTAAAGTACAAATTCTTTATTGGCAATAATTTATAATCATAACACACAAACACGAACAGACAAATTTAAACTAGACAGATACACAAACACAAATGTATAATTAGACGCTACAGTTAAAGATGAACTACAAAGCGATTGATATTAGGACCCCTTTCTATTACAGACCCAGAACACGGTCTACGAGATAGTGTCAGACATGAGTACAAGGCAAGATACCATTGAAGAGAGGCTGACTAGTTTAGAAGAAAAACTTACTTCGTTACAGGTATAAATTCGTTCTAATATTTAATCACTTTATAATATTATTTTGTTATTACTAATAACATGTTTCAAAGATAAAACCACAGAAATTATGAATATCTACGTTTAATGAAACTAAGGTAGGTGACGTGAAAACTGATTTTTGAATAATGGTTCTTTAATAATGTCAAAAAAAAATTATATAATAAAAATATAATATCACAACAACTACACACAACGCCATTTAGACTCAAAGTAAGCATAAATATAGCTTGTGTTATGAGTTCTATTATAATGCAAATATACATACTTAAACACTTTATTTTTGTAATAAAGTGAAAAATTGAGTGCAATGTCATGTTTTTCCGCTCTACAATTATTTTATTTAAGGTTGCCATTATCATCATCTCCTAAATACAACTTCATCCAGTGACCTGCTCTTATTTATCTTGCACATATATGTATGGTTTTTAATAAATAGGTTATTAACCTATTTCTGCTGCGTAAAGGTGTCCCCCATAATGATAATGCTCCACAGCTCACTGTTGGACGTTGGTAAGGTCCAGTCCTCCGCAAAGGTATCCAAGTCGTCGCGCCAGCGTTTGCGGGGTCTGCCTAGACGACCACGCCCTTCCAACACATACCTATTAGAGAATTCTTAATAAAGTATATTTTTATGAATATTTTAGGAACAAGTAAACAACCTGCCGGATGTGATGGCGCGGTGTCTGCAGCAGTGTTGGGAGCGTGCAGAGCAACGGAAGAACTACTTGCATCCCGACACTGCTGCAGTGCCTACACCGCCTTCCTCTACTATTACTCCTTATACTAGGTACCGGTTTTATTAATACATAGATAGATAGGCATCTTTATTTATGCATTGATACAAAACATACATTAATTTATTATCCGAAAAAATATCTACTATGATTATTATAATGATTGGTAAAAAAAGACAGATTTAAAAAAAAACAATTATACCACAGACGAATAAATTATTTGACTGCGCCCGCATGAGGCGCGTTCTCGCTCGCCCAACGTTAGCGCTTTATACGCAGGATTCGCACTCATGTATTTTATTGCGTCAAACATTCCGCGTTTGAATCCGAAAGACAATAACAGACGAGCTTTTGCTGAGGTAAATGTCCTTTTAGAGCGATTTTTATTCCAAACAGAAATTGTTCCCTGGTCACTACATTTACTCCATGATTGCTTCTTTTGTTGTTTTTTTATGCACCTAAAGTATAATGTTTATATTCTTTTTCAGGACTCTAGCAACAGTGACACATCCATGGCCACCAAGCCCAGTTTTACATCCAGCAGGGCGTACGCACTCAGCGCCTGAGAGTACAACGACTCACACGCCATCGCCGGCGCAGCCGCAACCATCAAGCCCCGCCCCCCACGCGTCTCGACCCCCTCTACCCAGCTGAGTACCGCCTTCCAACTCCGAACTCCTGTGCTGAACTCGACGAAACTCGGCGCCCGTCCTCTGACCCCTCCTTTACAACTACGCTCCAACAAAGTTGGCGGGGAAGTTGTTTTACTACAAGAAACAGATTTTTGAAAATACCAGCTCTATGAGCGCCTTGCATGAAAGATATTAAATATTACGTCAGTTCATAAACCAATGAACGCAAAAAATATTTTATACTAGCGCCCATGCACACCACATAAATGCAATAAACCGATTTCTGAATATTTATTTCATGTTCACTAAGTTTCTTGATACTTAGCAATTTTAGTTGTAAAATTGCGAAACAAAACCAATGATGGTATAGAAGAAATTCGTATTTTCATACAACATTACATGTTGGAACTATTTTCGAAATCTTTTTCTTCTTTTGGTGATAAACGGTATAATAAAGTGAAACGATTTTCTCGACATACTGATGGACCACGCCGCGGTGCGAGACAAGGTCAGCCGTAGTTTTCTTCGCTGTTCCCCAGTTTCGGATGTGCCAGACTGTTCTTTAGTGATATTGTTTAGATAGTGAATGAAATGAGGCGGTACGGACTTGCTGTTGTGATTATACAAAATGCTTTATCAATAGACGCTTTAGCTAATTGCGTTAGACGATATTTTGAATATCTACTTATCAGCATTAGTAAATATAGGTAGTTATTACCTACACATCTTTTCACAATTTGTCTAAAGTTCAAGGAACCAAGTAATACTGTTTTTGTATAAGCAGAGTGTGTTTTTACTCAAATTGTATTGTAATTGCCACACCATTGAGAAGCCATTTGAAACGAATTTAAAAATAGTCAAGCTGTTTCATAGATTTCTTAATGAATAGACACATAATTCAGTAAAATAAAGTAAATGTAGTGACTAAAATGTAATAGTTACACATAGGTTTGCATTTATATTATGCGGTTAATAAGTAAACTGACTACATAAACATTTTACTGTAAAGTACACCTTAGTGTCACTATAGATTGGTTTCGGTTCCTTGCGTCTAAATATTTACAAAGTATATAAAACAGTAACAGAGTTTTGAATAAATATATCACATGCCAGATGTAGATATAAAATAATTATTGATTTAAAGAAATAAAGTTAATTTTCTAAATTGTTAATTCAATATTTTTTGAACTGAAACGAAAACGGATAAAAAACATTTATGATTGGATCGCAATACTATAGTTTAATAATGTGTTCTATATTAAACGCTTATTGCATTTGCAGAATTAAGAATTCCAAAGATAATGTCACTAGTTACTATAAAGAAAGTAGGTTGCGGTCAAAATCATAGACGTCGTTGAGATTTTCGTTTTTGACTTTCAAAAACCATCGAATACAGACAATTCACATAATGTAAGACGACCCTGTATACACATTTTTAGATATATAATTAGGTAAATTAAATTGTTACTACCTGCCTATTGACATGTAGATTGTAAACAATTTTTAAGAATTAGAGTAAGTAAAGCTTTGTATAAGACATAAGATTGATGGCTGTCTAAATAGTGCCTAAAACACTACGAAATTTCGATAATTCAGTTTTATTATCTTAATAACTTATGAATGTAAATAGGTAAAATAAAATTTGAGAGCATAATATTTAAAAAATATCTGAATTTTGTAGCTGTACGAGTACGTGTGATGGGAACAATTTGTTCGTACATTTAAGTTTGATCGTTCTCTGAAATTGTCTTGGTCGAAATTGTTTACTCGCTTTTATTGAATAAAAATATCAAAATTCGAAATTTTATTGGGAATAAGCATTAGGAATCGTTATCACGGTGAACTTTGCTCAATCACATCTAACCTGATATTAAAATTTTTAAATTGGACATAGCTTAATTAATCTACTGTTTTTGCATATTGTAATAAATACATAGACTAGACCAATATTATATACTAAAATAGAAAAATAGCTGCAAAACCAAATAGACTTAATATTAAGAGAGATTTTCACAGAAATAGCACCGTTCGGAAGTAATTTATTGATATATGTAATGAATTTGTTAATTTGGTTCTTATTTAAATTTATTTAAAGTGAAAAACATTCTAGTCATTAGATGTAGTTGGCAACAATTGCTTCGCAAGTTTTTAGGTGAGATTCCTTTGTCAAACATTTAAACTTACACGAAGTGTGTAGATGTAAATTAAGTCAATGCAATAGTGACACAAAACTAAAAATGTTTTTGCTCTAGAAACTATTAAAATTTAATTCTGTTTAGATAAATTTAAATTAGAACCATCTACATATTGTTTATTTATTTACATTAATTGTAATTAGGTAGGGTAATAAATAATCCTATAACATAATTGTTCGTAATATTATACAAAACACCAACTAGTATATTTAGATATACGACAGATTTAGCGTAGATATTATTAAATTAATATTTAATTTTTCTTAATTATTATTAATAATATCTTACCCATCTTATTAAAACTTTTCCTAAAATTTTTCATAAACAGTGTTTTAAATACTTGCTATATTCCCTAGTATTTGTAACTACCTCGAATTTTACAAGTCTACAGTTTGACTAGTTACTGCCACTCCGATAAATTAGTTTAAATCTTTATTATATGAAGCTAGATTACGATTACACAGATTTAAATTTGAGTAGAATGTTTGTGCAGACATAAATTCTCACACACATGCTCCACATGCATAGTGTGGTGTGAATTCAGCATGTATTATACTTTAACGCTCCCTACAAAATTAAAATAAACAGAACACATTATTTTAATTTCATTTAATTCCTCCCTACCCATAATATAAGCGTAGTCGTTTTCGAAATACAAAACGCACAATATAACTCATAAAAGTGGCATTTTAGTAAAACTAGGATACTTACTTACATTTTTTGGTCTTTACCTAACAGTAGCCTAATGAATTGTCCCCATTATGAAGAATTTTAAAAGTCTAGTCACTAAGATTAATTGCTTTATAGTCTGTTATATCTAGGACACTTGTTCACAAAAGTGTTTGTATGTTATATACTTTAACACTATTTTCCCTACAGATTAAAATAATGTATACCCTTCTATGATATAATAATCGATATGTAACGTTCTATCGAACACTTTTGCGAGTGAGTCCCAATTTTAACTAAATCCAAAATAAAACTATTTATTTATAAATAAGAAATTGACCAAAATGTTGTTTAAGAAACGTAGAATTTGTAAATAATAAGCAAAAAATTATTAAGACATTATGTAAGTATAAAAAAACTGTAAAATACCAGTTGTATTTGCGAATTTTAATGTAAATAAAGTAAAAAATAATAAAAATATGGTTCCAGTAAAATTATTTTATAATTACGTTCAAATGTATAAAATACTAAGTTTTATGCCAACGGATTGTTCTATGCGGTGCGTAACAAAAGAAATGAAACTTTTGTGATCATTGTTGATGAAATGAAAGTGTAACTTCGATTATATGAGCTGTAGTATTTTTTAAATTGATTTTTATTATAAACCTTAACCCAAAACAATGCTATCAGTTTGCTATATTAGCGAATGGTATCCTATCTAACATTCCTAGATTTCATTGATTATATTACGTATCCAAATGCAGTGTGGAGTCGTCATTTTGGTAAGAAAATTTAAAAACAAAAAGCCTGTTGGCGTAAAACTAACTGAAAAGAGAGACAGATTTTGAGATTTGATTTTATATTTTGTGCAGACGTAACATTGAAATATTCACGACCGGCTGACTTTCAACCCTATGTTACTCCCACAATCAATACGAATCTAATGACACCTCATAAAGTTAAAATCCATCAAGCAACTTAGGCTTTAGAGCGTGCCAAAGAAATATACATAGATACGCTCGAAAAACATTACCCTCCTTGACTTCGGTAGTCGGGCAAAAGGGCTAATAGACATTGGTTTAAGGTTGTCTATAGAATAAGTGCATTATTATTTTTTTTTATATTTGCAGACTAGTGACATGACAGTGTTTCAGAACTTTAAATAAATATGAATAGAGGTTGGGCAAACTAATAGTAGTAAACCAAAAATTTTTCTTGTAATGGGCTGAATCGCGTTTAGTGCTTTATATTTTGTGGCTACCATAAACCGGCAGAAACAGAGTATGCAGACGTCCTCGCAAGGTGGATCAAGGAACTTATAAGGGTGGCGGGCAACCGATGGATGAGGGCGGCTTACGACTGGCCAAGGTACCAAAAATTGGGAGAGGCCTACGTACAGCATGCAGCAGACGTATGTAGATAGTCGGTGCAATGTGTGTAACAAACACACACACAAACTTTCGCATTTATAATATTAAGATTTTATGTCTTTGTTTATAATATTTTAATTTAGTTCCAGTTACAGTAATAGTGTCAGAGAATTTTGTGGTACCTTATTTAAATTTTTTTATTATATTCGTAGCTATGGTTGCCCAAATTATTACAAGACTAGGTTGTTCTTATTAAGAGAACGTACACTGACAACGTCATCTGGTGCAAATTAATATGAGTTAGCAGTAGATGTTATTCTTCGTAAGACTAACTTATATTTACCCTCAAATAGATGTCACTAACATTATTTTGTATTATAGATTTAGTATAATGTTCTGGAAAGAAAATTGTTAACTAAACAATTTGTGAAAATGATTATTCTTAAATGAAGCAAACAAAATCAAACTTACTTTTATGTTCCTAGCCCACACAAATAGTAACTATTTCACCATTCACTACTAAGGAATAATGCAATTTAAGTTCTTAGGCAATGTATTATAAACTACTAGCTTTTTCCCGCAGCTCCTCTCGCATTAATGTCGGTTATATCTCTGTTTATGCATTGATGATTTTTTATACTCTCATCAACTTTCATCTCCTATTTCAACCCCTTAAAGCCATTTTTGGCGATAAAGAAAGAAAGAAAGAAAGAAAGAAAGAAAAATATTTATTCTGTGCTCACAAAGTAGTAAAACAAATATCCTGTATATTGAAGTAAAAATACAGGTGAGACAGAAGTGGACATTTTGCGTTCTAGTCACTTGCCGACCGACCCGAAAAGGGACCTTTTTCAGCACTGAGCTATGGTTGTTATACCATAGCGCTTATATTCTGAAAGGCCCTTTACTGACGGCACGGAAGTTGAAACAGAAGGCATTAAAAACTTTTAGAGAAGAAAAAGAAAGAAAAAGAAAAATAATAACAATAATAAAATTTGACAACAGAAAAAGAAATCAAAGGAAATAAAATTCAAATATATACATTAAGAATATGAGCACTAATAAAATCGAATTAATTAATAACAAATCAAATTTTAAATATTAAATTAAATAAATCAATTCACACTATAATAACATAACAAAAACACAAAAAAAAAAAACAAAAACATAACACTATATTATGACACAATATATATTTTTTTTAGTAGATATAAGATAACCTATGTTGTTCCCCGAGGTCTAATCTATCACTATAACAAATTTCCTAAAAATCTGTTCAGTCGTTTAGGCGTGAAAGTGTAACAGACAGACAGGCGGATAGAGTTACTTGCGCATTTGTAATACTAGCTTTTGCCCGCAGTTCCGCACTCGTGAATTTCGGGTATATCGCATTTGCCATACAAACTTTCATCCCCTATTTTAACCCTTTTAAGCCATTTTTTTGCAATACAATATGTTGTTGTCCAAGGTCTATTCTATCCCTGTACCAAATTTCATCAAAATCGGTTCAGTGGTTTAGGTGTAAAAGCGTAACAGACAGACAGACAGACAGACAGAGTTACTTTCGCATTTATAACATCAGTATGGATTTATTGCTTTTTAAAGTTTAGTTAGCCTTTTATTGCCAAAATGTTAACGATGCAGATAGTAAGTGCCAAGATAATAATAAATATATAAGTACATATTTTTAAAGGTAACTTTAACATAAAAGCTGATTAGGGAGATTGAGAAACAATCAAAACATTTACCTATTTATTACATTCAAAACGTCAAATTGACATAAGCACAGACACATACATACCCACGGATGTTTTTTTAATGATAAAACTTGTCTCTGAAATTGAAACTACCCGGATGGGGAATTGCCATTTTTTATTATAAAAAAATCCGAAGACATTGCAAACATATATATTATCGTAGTGTTCTAAGCCTATGTATTAGTATTGTGTGACCAGTGGTTTCTTTCGTTCTTGAAGATAGCACTGTACTAAGGCCAACAGAGTTAATAGGGGCAAAACCAACCGTGTTTACGACGTTTATTTTGAGAGTAATCTAACTGGTGTTTACTACATAACAGGCTATTGATATTGAAATAAAAATAAATGCTTTCAAAACCAGTAACCTGTACCATCAGGTAATCTGCTTGACCTTTTCCACTATTAACATTCAAAATCTTAAACGATTATATTAACCAAAGACTCGTTTAAACTTCTAGTGCTGGTTAATAATCTTTAATAGCATTATAAATATGTAATTAGCAATCATAGCATCGGTGCCTAATCGGATCGGATCATCAATGTTTAAGGAAAACCATTTGTTATCACTAATCTATTGATTCTCTGAAGTGGCAGTGGGCAGGACACATAGCTCGCGAAACTGACAACCGTTGAGACAGAAAGGTTCTAGAGTGGCAACCACGAACCAAAAGACGCAGCGTAGGCAGACCGCTCACAAGCTGGACCGAAGACCTTATAAGAGTGACGAGGATGAAGTTGATGGATGAAGGCGGCTCACGCCCGGCCAAGGTGGCGAAAATTAGGGTAGCCCTATGTCCAGCAGTGGACGTCTTTTGGCTGATCTGATGATGATGAATCTATTCATATACCTACTATGTATACCTACCAATATTTCTATATAAACCTGATATACCTACTATAATAACTAAAATTAATCATTATGCAAACAATTTCGTAAGGATGTTGAGCAGAATTTAAATTTTCTCCAATGATTTTCTGCAAACTTGTACTAGGTACTTAATTATAGCGAATTAGTTGTCCCGCGTGAATGTCTAATTAATAAAAATACATAACCCTCCGTTTGGCTTTACCGTAGTCGGGTAAAAAATATATTTATTAAGATAAAAAGTAGCCTAAGCACTCAGGGGTAATGAACATTTCAATTGGTTAAAGAATTTTAAAAATCGAATCAGTTATACATACGATTACTTATTACATCCAAACTCTTCCTCAGACTTCACCTCTTCATATTAAAGTAAAAAGGTTAATTAAAAAAATTAAGGTTTAACAGTACTTAAGGTTCCTGTACAAGGCGTACCTGTATCGCGGGCGATAATATTGGAATAGATGGTGCAACTTTAGCAATCAAAGTTCTATGACAACAACAGTAGGTAACTGTGTTTCAACTAACTTTACACAAATAAAATACATATAACGAAGAGGTAGACTTATTTTGTACAAATCCTTTTTCTTTGATCTGGTCTGAAAATATGTTTCTTCAATAAATATAACTTCGGAAATGTCAATAGGTCAAATTTATTTCCACTCGACTTGCCAATTATGTTAATCTACTTCCTCGTTGCCTATTGAAAGCAATATTAGATGGTATCCATCGCAATCTTAATACACTATTTTTATTCGATTAGATAATTGTTTCTTAAATTTCTTTTCTTTCAGATGCTTTACATTTGGTAAGAAAGCTGATATTTAAGGAATTTCATCAGAATCGTCAGAGTTTATTATGTTTAATCTAAACTAATATTATAAAGAGAAAAGATTTAACTGAAGATCTAAAAACCGATTTAAAAAATACCAAATTACCAAAGCTAGAAATAGGACGGGTAACAAAGGCTATATTTTATTATGTTTAACATATTTTATTTTTTTTAAATTTCAATATTTCAAGCGCCTTTGTAAATCTGAATGATGCCATACGTCACTATTGCTATGATATTTTCTTTTAAGCGTTTGTTGTGAGACCGATTGATACTTTTGTTCTGAAGCGACGGCAGACGTCTAGTAAATCTATATTCTTGTTTTCAGACTGATCGGACTAGATTTCGGTTTCGGTACTGCCTACTTTACTTAGATCTTGAGTCTCTGCAATTTTACAAATATACCACCAGCAACCATGAACATACTCTACTTATTTTGTGATATTTGTATTTATCAAGTCCCAGTAACACAAGTATTCTCTATTGCAACAGACATTATAACTGCAATAACCTCCGGGCTCGTCTCTTTAATAGTAATAATAATAATAATAGCCAATTCAATCATAGCCAAAGTCTGAGTGATACGCATTCAATTTCCATTTACCAACTTCTGACACCCCTATGCCACGCAGGACTTCTGCACCAGTCTGGCAGTACAGGATTGAACAGCGTATTGCTAGAGCAAGGGTGCTTATTGTCAAGTTAATCTGCTTTAGGAATGGAAATACACGTCCGAGAGTGATGCGCTTTGTGAGCCAAGCATTCTCGGGGACGGGAGTTAGTCCCCACCACTACTTGTCTCGGGTCACAGAGCGCATCGACTTCCTAAAGCAGAAGGTATATGCATGGGCTAACCGAATTGGAAGATATAGAAAACGCGTGGATCGATATATGGTCAACCGCATATTTCAAAAGGACCAAAGGTGGGTATATAGGAGCTGGGAGCAATCAAATTCTGGGACCAGCGATGGTAAGCTGCCAGATGCTACTGCGACCAATGAGTTTTGGAGTAGTATCTGGTCGGTACCAGTCAGCCACTCTGAAGGTGGCTGGATGCGAGATGTTGAGCGAGCATGTGAGCAAATTGCAGAAATGGATAGCGTAGTCATCACGGCTGAAGACGTAGCTAATGCAGTCCGTCCTATGGCTAATTGGAAGTCACCGGGAATGGACGGACTGCACAACTTTTGGCTGAGGTGGCTACGCAGCTCACATGTTCGATTGGCATCTCAATTTCAGTCTGCCCTGGGGAATGGATTGCTACCAGACTTCCTTACGACAGGTTATACTCACCTGCTCTATAAGACAGGTTGTACTACGGAACCTGGTAATTATAGACCGACTAGCGACCCGCCCCGGCTTCGCACGGGTGCAATGCTGATACTATATTTGGTAACAGCATTGCCCGTGCGAAGAAAAACAAATGCTGTGAACGTTGTATTTACACATTCTGTAGTATATTTAATTTTACTACAGAATGCCGGCCCCCTGCCGCTATATCCCTCCCTGCATTTTTAATCTGTAATATCTTTGAAAATATTTATTTAAAATACATGCTCCAAAGGGCATTATTGATTTATATTAAATGCACAATGTGTTTAAGGTACTTAATTTGATAAGAATAAATGCTGTATTGCTTAAAATCACTTCGAAAATAAGCCATATTTCTCATAAAATGAAAAGAATAAAAATGGTTATTGTGGGTTATCCCTTAGAGATAGACATATACTATCGCGGACTCTTTTATAGACCTTTTTAAGGTGTACAATACTGTAGTACACTTTTTTGATCTATCTTGTAGGGTTTAGCCAGCGGTGCAATGTAAGCGCAAAAAATTTGTTTATTTACGACATCACATTAAAAACATCTAAATTTATCAATGTTTCTCTACTATATTATGCATGTTATATACATATAAACCTTCCTCTTGAATCACTCTATCTATTGAAAAAAACCCGCATCAAAATCCGTTGCGTCTAAGCATACATAGGGACAGACAGGGGAAATCGACTTTGTTTTATACTATGTAATGATGATGATGGTTAAGTATCTTAAACTTTCTAAATCACCGCGCAATTTTCTTAGTTTTCTTGCATAAGAACCTTCTCCTGACAATAACAAACACAATAAAAAAAGAATTAACGAAATTGATCTAGCCGTTCACGCGTGATGCCATGACCAAGGAAAATAGGGATTCATTTTTATATATATAGATTACGTGTTTACCATCGGTCTATAAACTTCTTACGTCCATTCTGCGAACCAAAATTATGAAACATATTGAATTTAATTCGGTTATGTCTATCTCGCAGAATGGATGTAAGAAAGGGGCCCGTGGTACTAAGGAGCTCCTCCTTATCGATGCGACCATTAGCCAGCTGGTTCGCCGTAACCGAAAGGATTTGGCGACATGCTGGATAGACTATAAGAAGGCATTCGATTCCGTGCCGCACTCATGGCTCTTGAGGATGCTGGAGTTATATAAAGTAGACCCTACAATACGTACCTTCTTGGAGACATGCATGCGGCAATGGAGAACGGTCCTTACCTATCCAGAGTGTCGACAAACCCCAGGCATTAGCGAACCACTATGGATTAGGCGGGGTATTTTCCAGGGTGACAGTCTGAGTCCCTTATGGTTTTGCCTGGCCCTGAACCCTCTTAGCTCAATGCTGGAGAGTTCAGGGTTAGGTTATAGGCTGCGTAGAGGTGGTCAGATAATATCCCACCTGCTATAATAATAATAATAATAAAACATTTATTTTCAGGTTGCATAGACCCATAGATAAATATCTTACAGACTAACATACATATTATACAATAAAACTTATAAGTAATTAACACGACTTATTTCGGCGTCATGTTACGCTGCGTGGTGTTGTGTAGTCTTCCACGAAAACGTCTATACACTACACCTTTCGGCCAAAACTTTTCTTGTAGGCAAGTTTCAAGATATTGTGTCGGCACCCGCAATACAAACGATTTAAAGTTCGTGTTATGACGTGACTCCAACCTCTCAACCCTCGGAGTCCAGTTGGTTTTAGTTCGCACGTACTGCACGATCTCCTCTTCCTTCGTACTGTGGTGTAACGGGGACAAGTACAGCAATGTTGTTGGGACTGCGGGTCGTAGTAACATATTAGGCCCTGCTAGCCCGGTACCGCACTGGTTTCGACAAGTGGGCTTCCTCTTCTTCTTCTCAACCTTTATGAAGCCATCCTTGTCACACTTGTCCTTTTCTTGAACCCTTTGTTTTAAGATCTTAACGGGCTCACAGCTTTGTTGTTTTGCAACTTGCCGCCTTGTATTAGCGGCGATATCGGCGTAGGCACGTTTCGGGGTCGATGTATCTACACGATTCACCTTGACGGGTGACGACACAGGGACGGCGGCGACACACGTTGCCTCACTTGCAGTGTCAGCAACTGATGACGCGCTCACCGACTGAAAACTGCCGATGGATGAGTTCTGTGCTCCGCGTCGCATATTCACGTTGGAGGCGTCCGGTGACTTACTTGTAGAAATAGCGCTGCGTAGCAACACTACTTCGGCACGTAGCTCATTTATGGTGGTATCTGACGCCTCCAGCTTGGACTGTACCACGGCCAGGCTTGCTTTCAAGGATGTTATGTCCTTAAGTAGCCTGGTGACGTCGACGTGGTCAAACGTGACTGGAGGCAGCTTGTGCAGCTCCTTCGCCACGAAAGCAGGCACGTCGTCCGGGTCGGTCACCTTCAAGAGGGTGACGATATCCTGAATGCTCTTTTCGGTGCCATCCCTCCGACGAGACGGCATCTGGTCGAGCTTGCCCAACACCTGGTACAGCAACTTCTTGCTGCTGCTGACTTCTTCTTCTTTTAAGTTGGACTTGCAGATCTGCAGTATGCTGACCTCATCCATAGTATCGATGGCATGTTGAACGAATGCCAACAATTCGTTGGCTATGAGTTGTTGTGAACTCATAGCAACTATCGGATAGCGGCGTTCGCCGCACAACGCGTGAATTAATTAATTATAATTAAGTAATTCGATTCGTGCAGTGTAAGCACGTCCGTACTCGACGGAACATAGCACTGCACTTGCACGCTATACATGGATGATCTTAAATTATTTGCGCCAACTGAACCCCAGCTGAAAGAGTTACTGAAGATAACTCAAAACTTCAGTAATTCTATTAACATGGCTTTCGGAGTGGACAAGTGTGCAGTCATGCATGTAAAGCGAGGCAGGGTAGTGGAATCTGATGGAATTCAACTATCTGATTCTACTCATCTTAGATCACTTCTAATCGCTGACACCTATAAATACTTGGGTATGTCGCAGTCGTTGGGCATTAAAGAGACAGATATGAAACAATCATTACAGGAGCGCTTTTTCAGCCGCCTAAAAAAAGTATTAAAAAGTCACTTATCAGGCGGCAACAAGGTGCGCGCCTGTAATGGTTGGGTCATGCCTCTTCTTACATACTCCTTGGGCATACTCAAGTGGACACAGACTGAATTAGATGCCCTGGATAGGCGAATCCGCACATTGTTAACAGCATTCCGTATGCACCATCCGCGTTCATCCGTCATGAGGTTGTATATCCCGCGAAAATGTGGGGGCCGGGGATTTCTAAATGCCAAAACCCTCCACAATCGCGAGATATGCAACCTTAGAGACTATTTTCACAAGATGGGCGAGGGTGTGCATCGTGATATGGTTGCAGTGGATAGTGGACTTACTCCGCTTGCCCTGGCTAAAGAGAACTGGCGCAGGCCTGTAGTACTCAGTGTGGACGACCGTAGAATGGTATGGCAGAGCAAGGAGCTTCACGGAAGGTTCTATCGGACCTTACATGGGCCCGATATAGACTATGTTGCCTCCGTTGCCTGGCTACGCTTCGGCGATCTCTTTGGAGAAACCGAAGGGTTTGTTTGTGCAATTGCTGATGAATTGTTATCATGACGAACAACTACCGGAAATATATCTTGAGGGATGGCACTACTGACATATGTCGGGCATGTCATCGCCCTGGTAAATCCCTCAAGCATATTGTTTCCGGCTGTTCGCGTCTTGCTAACAGAGAGTACTTGCACAGACATAACCATGTAGCCAGGATCATCCACCAGCAAATTGCTCTGCGGTACAATCTTCTGGATATTGAAGTACCGTACTACAGATACAACCCTGAACCGGTTCTCGAGAATGGTCGCGCGACATTGTACTGGGATCGCTCCATTATCACAGACAGGACTATTATAGCTAACAAGCCTGATATTGTGGTAGTGGATCGATCCGAACGCCTTGCAATGATAGTTGATATTACCGTCCCTCATGACGAGAATCTCATGAAGACTGAAAAAGACAAGCAAATAAAATATCTTGATTTAGCCCATGAGATTGTTGACATGTGGGATGTGGATTCTGCTGTCATTGTGCCGATAGTCATCACCGTAAATGGTTTAATAGCTAAGAGCCTCGATCAACACCTAAAAAGGCTCGCATTAGGTGGATGGGTCAAGGGCCAGATCCAGAAGGCAGTATTGCTCGACACGGCACGTATTGTTAGGAGGTTCCTCTCTCTGGAACCCTAACCGCCGGTGACTTGGACTCTAGTCTCGTTGCCGGTGGTAATCTATTTTTATATTTTTAAATGTGTATTTTTGTTGTTTTATATACCTATTTAAAAATGTAAATAATATGAAATAATCACAAAACTTTTTTACATAATTCATATGAAGTCCCTGACTTCTGAGGTAGGCTAATAAAAACCTGTGTTACAGAAGTCAGTGCCCTCTCCCAATATGTGTACATACAAATTGTGAATAAAAACTAATTTAAATTAACACGGGTTCAGTTTACGTACGTAGTGTGTGTGTGTGTGTGTGTGTGTGTGTGTGTGTGCGTGCGTGCGTGCGTGCGTGCGTGCGTGCGTGCGTGCGTGCGTGCGTGCGTGCGTGCGTGCGTGCGTGCGTGCGTGCGTGCGTGCGTGCGTGCGTGCGTGCGTGCGTGCGTGTGTGTGTGTGTGTGTGGGTGTGGTGTGTGTGTGTGTGTGTGTGTGTGTGTGTGAGTGTGTAAGTGTGTGTGTGTGTGTGTGTGTGTGTGTGAGAGAGAGTGTGTGTGTGTGTGTGTTGAGTGCATGTGTGTTAGAGTAGGTATATGTGTGTGTCTGAGTGGATGTCTGTGGTAATAGATGTTCGCTATGAGTGGAATTTGCGAAATACAGGGAATATTAATTATTAACCATTTCTGTTATTAGCATTTCTGTTTGGTCGTAGTTTAGTTGAAGTAGCCAGTTCTTAATTTTTATTTTTATTTCTCGCGTAGTAAAAGGATGTATGTTTATTTTTTTATTTATTTTGTTGTATAAGTAGGATGACCTATATAATTGCTGTCGTCTAGCCGTAGCTGTCCGACATTTGACAGGTAAGCACAAATTCTTAATTACACATTTTCTTTTATACTTGATGGCATTAAAGGGAGTTAACCTATGCTTTTTTGTTAAAATTTGGAATATGTATAATTGTCTTATTGTTAATAGTTCGCAATTCGCATATAATTGTGTAGTCGAATACCTAAAGGTTTTAAAAGTCATTACCTTTAGTAGAGATCTCTGTGCCCTTTTTAATTGTATTATATGGGTTTTACAGGCACCACCCCAAACCTCTATGCAGTATGAAAGTATGGATTGAGCTAAGGCATAGTATACATTACGAGAAGTGGAAATTCTGCGGCATGTCTGAGTTTTTAAAAACCCAAATTAGCTTCCTTTTTTTTTTTTTTTTTTTTCGTGGGAAACTCATTACGAGTACGCACCCGCCTGGGCGAGGCGGGGGTTATGTCGGACTCTCCGGCCACAATGAGACAGCGACCGGCATACCGACTAAAACCCACGGTGTTCCTCCAGACGGCCAGAGTGCCGGGGTCACGGGAGACGCTCGCGCATTCATCCGCGACCCCGACGGGCCACGGCCCGCTCAACGTGAGCGGGCCCCGTCTGATTTGGGGGGCCTAGCCCCCCTTCCTCCATCGAGAGGCGTTCGTGGAACACGCGATTGCCCAATCGCCGCCCGCAGGCATCCTCCTACGGTGGCTGGAGATCCCGGAGCGCCCCACGGCGACGTCCGGGGCGGACGCGACGGGCGGGGAGCATGGTGTTCAGCTCCCTCTCCCGCTCAGCCGCCTCCTTGGCGAGCATCACCTCCTCGCAAAAGGAGGCGACTCCTTCCCAAGCCCTCTCGCTGCGGACCATGGCCAGAACCACGGCCGACAGCGAGAGTGGGGCCGTCGCGAGCGCCGCAACCAGGTCGCGGCGCTGGTCCGCCCACGCAGGACACTCCACGAGCGTGTGGAGCGCCGTGTCGCGCGGGCAGACCCCGCAATGGTGGCAGACGGACGTCTGCTCCCGGCCTATGAGACACAGGTACGTGCCGAAGCACCCGTGACCGGTGAGTACCTGTGTCAGCCGGAACGTGAGGACGCCGTGCCTCCTCTCCAGCCACTCCTCTAGGACGGGACTTACCGCCACCACCGTGGCGTGCCCTGCACTTGGTCGCGCAAGTCGCGCCTTCCACTCCGCCACTAGGACTGTGCGGAGCTGGGACCGCTGCGCCTCGATCTCTCGAGGCATAGGTCGCAGGTCCCGCTCCGCCGCCTCCTCGCGCCATCGGAATAACGACGCGAGGACTTCGGCTTCCAGGTCCCAGGGCGGGGATCCGGCCAAAAGGGTCGCAGCCTCAAAGGAGATCGTGCGGTAGCCGCGCACCATGCGCACGGCCATGGCCCGTTGCGGCCTCCGTAAGACGGAAACGTTCCGGGCCGCCAAGTTGGCAGCCCATACGGGCGCTCCGTACAGGGCCATGGACCGCACGATCCCTCCATACAGTCTCCGGCAGGTCGAGTTGGGCCCCCCAAGGTTGGGGAGCAGCCTCGCCAAGGCGGCGGCGGCGCCCAATAACTTGGGCGCCAGCCGGCGGAAATGCTCAACGAAATTCCACCGGCTGTCGAGGTCGACGCCGATCCGTACGCCCCCAACAATGATGTGGGAGCCCTGAGGTGGCCCCTTTCGGGGACCGTGAAAACAAACGGCCTCCGATTTGGCCAGGGCCACCTCGAGACCCAACCGCCGGATGCGACCCACGACTTGCGCGACCCCAGCCGTAGCTGCGATGGCAGCGCGCCTGTAGTCCTTCCCCCGAGCCGTGACGAGGGTGTCGTCGGCATAGCACGTCACGACGACACCAGGGAGAAGGACGCCTCGTATGACCCAGTCATAGCCGATGTTCCACAGGAGCGGACCGAGAACCGATCCCTGCGGAACACCGCAGGTCATCTCTCGCCGACCGAGAGCATTGCGACCCGGGTAAACTACCGCTCTATCACTAAGATAGGCCCCGACAATTCGGCGGAGGTAGGGTGGCACTCGATGGTAGACGAGTGCCTCCCTGACGCAGCTCCAGGGCAAGGAGTTGAACGCGTTGGCGATGTCGAGCGACACCGCCAACACCACCTCGCCCCGGGACAACGCGTCCTCCGCCAGACTCCTCACGCGCATGATGGCATGCACGGTGGAGCGCCCGCGGCGGAAACCGAACTGGTTGTCCGCCAAATCCGGCCCCACTTCACTGAGATGCTCGACGAGGCGGCTAGCGATGACACGCTCGAAGAGCTTCGCCACCTCGTCGAGAAGCACGATGGGCCGGTAGGCGGACGGAGAGTCCGCCGGGCGCCCCTCCTTCTTGAGGAGGACCAGCTTGCCGGTTTTCCACAGCAGCGGAAATCGGCCCTCCTCAAGGCACGCACTGAGGAGCCCTAACAGTCGGGGCTCGAGCTCCCGAAGGGCCAGGACCCACGCACGGCCTGGAATGCCGTCCGGTCCTGGCGCGGTGTTTTTGGCTTGAAGCCTCTTCACCGCAGCTCGAAGCTCTACCCGGGTCACTTCGGGTACGTCGTCGTCGTCCGCGTTGGGAGCCATGGGAGGCAGAACCATCAGCGGAGGAGGGTGCTCCGCCCTCTGAGGGAACAGAGCAGCCACCACCTCCTCCAGCAGCTGTGGCTGGAGACTCTGGGACAGTGGAGGCGCCCACGGGCGAAGTTTGCCCCGTACCAAAAGGTATGGACGCCCCCAGGGATCACGGTCCAGAGTCTCCAAGAACTGCTCGCGGGCCTGATCTTTAGCCCGCGAGATGGCCACCTGCAGCCGTTTTTTGGCCGCTCTGTACGCCTCGTACAGCTCTGCCTCCCTGGCCTCGGCATCGGGAGGGCGGCGACGCCTCCTGCGGTGTCTGGTGTACTGGCGGCGCGCCGCGACACAGTCACGACGCAGTTGCGCGATCTCCTGCGACCACCAGTACACCTGACGCTTCGCGGGTCTGCGTCGGACCCGCGGCATCGCCGCGTCGCAAATTTGCGACATCGCTTCCTGGAACCACTCGGCCTCCATCTCGATGTTCTCAGGCCTGTCCGGTGCTCTCACCCAGGCCTGAACGATGGAAGCCTCCAGGAGCGCCTCCCGATCCAGTTGTCTCAGAGACCAACGCGGACTGTTCTCTCCCGGGGCCGCTCTGGCCAGCACGCCATGGTTTTCGGCGGAGACGTCGAATCGGATGTACAAGTGATCCGACAGAGTCTCCACCTCCTCGATGACGCGCCAGCCTACGACACGGCGGGCTAGTGCGGGGCTGGCGAAGGCGAGATCGACAATCGACCCGCCCCGCTGACGCACGCACGTGTTTACGGCTCCCCGGTTGAGAACGAGTAGGCCGTGTGCCACGGCCCACTCCTCGAGCACCTCACCCCTAACGTCCGTGGCCGGGGAACCCCAAGCCGTGGATTTGGCATTGAAGTCCCCGAGGACGAGAACGGGGTGAGGGTGGCTTCGAGCGACGACGGTACCCAATAGGGCTAGAAAAGCCTCAAAGTCGGCGAGAGGGCGGTTGGGGGAGAAATACACGACACCGACACCCGCTTGGTGACTTCAGCGATACGGCGGTCCGACTCGGCCTCCTCAGCCTCACGGGCCGCCGCGCGCCTGGCCTCCGCCGCCTCCTTGCGGGCTCGGCCGACGCCGACATATAAGCGCACCCTGGCCCCGTCCGCGCTTTGCGGCTCTAGTGCGCGAGCCGACTGGCGCCTCCTCCGAACCCGAGGCCGAATCCGACCCCGGGTGACTCTCGTCAGTGTGAGAGCGCTTCCGCCAAAGATTTCTGGCAGAAGCGTCACCCCCAGCGACGACAGTAGGCTCGCTGTCCGTGGACATCGAGCCCGCCTCCTCAGCACACGAATGTGTGCCCTCCAGGCGCGCAGAACTGGGCGTGCGCAGCCTCTCCGCAGGCAGTCGTTCTAACACAACGACCGCTGCCCTCTTCTCTCCTAACTCTACGTCTGGTTTTTTTATATTTTTTTCAGCCATACTAAATCCCACGAGTGGGGGAGAACTAAAGGTCCACCCGTGCAGAGATCCCCCAATACACGGGCAAGTCTACATTTGTAACCCAAACCGGAGGGCGACAGGTATCCGTCTGGGGGCGGCCTTGCGCCGCCGACTAGCCGCCATTTCTGGCTGCCGTTAACGACAGGGACTACCCTACCCTGCCACGCACACCTCACCACGGCAAACAGCTTGTGTTAGGGGTTTTTTACAGTGGACTCTCCACGCAGCCCCCACCCTTCCACCGACCAAGGGTGGCGGCCCTCGTTCCCGCCTTATCAAGACGGGGTTACGAGTCGGCCGAACGGTGGCCTGTAGACCATCCGTCCGCCCATAGCGGCAGTGGCAACAAGGTAACCCTTGTTGCCCGCCCAGCAGCAAAAGCACACTAGGCCCGCCCGAGGGTGATTTTTTATAGAGGTTTTCTTCCTCGCAGCCCCCACCCCGGAGGAAGGCGGCCCTCGCTCCCGACTCTCGCAAGAGAGTCGGGCTTACGAGTTGGCAAAGCAGTGTCGGAGGGTCCGGCACTGCCCTACACTGGACTCTCCACAAAATTAGCTTCCTAGTGCGACCAGTAATAACACTTATATGGGGTTCCCAACTTAATCTCTCATCTAAAGTAACACCTAGGTATTTGACATTTGAGACTTTATTAATAGAAAGACAAGAGCAACTAGTATTGTTGGGATATTTACAGGAATGAACTTTAATGTTAATACTTTTAAGGTTTGTTTTGGAGAATGAAAATTGTTTGAAGGATGTTTTAATAATATTGAGAGTAAGGAGTTTGGTGCCGAGCCATTGGCTAAGTCGATGGAGACCAATTTCCGCACCGCAGCGCACCTCATTCCAAGTATCTCCATGGAGTACAACGGCAGTATCGTCTGCATACGTAAATATTCTGCCGTTTGAGAGTGTTTGAAGGCATATGTCGTTGATGTACACCAGGAAGAGACTTGGTCCGAGGATACTTCCCTGGGGCACGCCGTAGACAACATTTGCATCGGAGCTAACATGATTCCCAATCTTTACCTGTTGTTTACGGTCACACAAGAAATCTTGAAACAATTTCAAAGCTGTTCCTCTTACGCCAATGATATCAAGCTTGTTCAAGAGTGCAGGAATCGGGACCGTGTCGAAAGCCTTGGTTAAGTCAAGAAAAACACCTATACACTTTTGATTTTCGTCAACTTTAGAAGTTACAAAATCAATAAGCTGACTAACTGCATCATCGGTGCTTTTAGACGCTCAGAGACCAAATTGTATCGCTGCCAATAATGTTGTGTTCAAGGAACTTAATGAGCCTACTATTGAGTGTTTTTTCTAGAATCTTTGAAAGCGACGACAATACAGAGATTGGCCTATAATTCGACACATCGCCCCGACTCCCACTCTTATGCACTGGCGTAATGAGGGCTCTCTTGAACACATCCGGAAAGATACCCTGAGCATAGCAAAGTCCAAGAAGGTGAGTGAAAGGAGGGACTATTATATTTTTACATAGTTTTAGTAGCTGAACCGGAATAGAGTCCCAGCCAGTGGCAGAATTGTTTTTAAGGTTCAAAATTAATGCTTCAATTTCAGCTTCATCCGGCGCTAAGAGAACAATAGAATTAAGGTTGTGTGGAACTTCAAAATTGTAACCAGGGGTATGCGTGACAGTAATGGCAAGCTGCTTACCTATTTCTGCAAAATATTTATTAATTTTATCAATATTATTTGAATTTGATTTCAATAGGTCATTGGCAACTATTTTCTCTTCGGTATAGTTAATTATAGATTTTATTGCTTTCCACGATTCTTTTGGAGTTTTGGCATTTTGGAGTAAAGACTTTTCATAAATTATTTTTAGTTTTCTTAACAGAGAGTTACAAGAATTCCGGTATCGCATATATGTGATTTCTAAAATGCTATTAGTGGGGTACTTTTTGTTTTGTTTATGGAGCCGGTCCCTATGCCTGATACAACGCAGGAGCCCTTTTGTTATCCATGGTTTTAAGATCCTTTTTTATTAGGTATTAGGCAGACTTTAGTATTTGCTTTAATGATGTCTGATAATTCATCTACAAAAATAGAAGCTAATTCGTTTGCATCTGGGATAGACGTGATAAAGGAAAAATCGAGCGTCTCTATTTGTTTAATACAAGACAACATATCTAATTTGTTCACACTAAAATTGTTGGTCATCAATCTACGTTTGGACATGCTTAATGAAACGATTACTGGAAAGTGGTCTGTAATAGAGGAATCAATGACACATACGATTGCAGGGTTTGTGGTATTCTTTATGATGTGGTCAAGGCAGTTAAGCAATCTAGTGGGATAGGTATGAGCAGGTAGCAAGCCAAATTCAGCTATTAGATTTAAATACGATGCGCTGTGTCTGTCTGTGTTATTAATTTTGATATCTATATTGATATCTCCGATAAGTAGTAAATTTTTGTTAGAAATAATTGGGCGCAAAATATTATCTAATGAGTCTAAGAAACTATCTATGCATTGGATAGACGGAGATCTATACGAAGCCACTATAAATATATCAGGTAAAATGTGCAATAATAAAAAGTTGGCACCTGCATAGTTCGGCTCCACTACAGAACACCTAATTGTTTTTTTTACATAAATTATGATACCGTCATTTTGGTTAAGATAATTGTGGGAAATATATGTGTTATAATTATCAATAGATGGGACATTTTTATTTATGTGTACCAACACTCCGTCAAAATTATAACATCATTTTCAAACGTCAGACTGTGCAATAGTACTAATAGATTATCAAAATTTTTGTATATACTACGAATGTTTAAAGAAAAAATGTTGAGTGATTTATTGTTATTGCTAATGAGTGTATTGCAAGTTGATACGTCACATTTATAAGCAGAAGCAATGCTAATATTATCTAATTCCGAAGAAGTTTCTGTGATTGAATGAGTCATTGTACTGGTAAACAAAACCAATGTCGCAGTAATTTATTGACTATAACTGTTAAGACGTGATGATCGAGTTTAGACAAAATTCGATGAGTGTAAAAAGGAAATATTTTTATTGTTATTATTGAGAGCGTGTGATGTGTATAAAAATGTAAAATTTTTTTGTTATTATTGAAAGCGTGTGATGTGTGTAAAAATGTAAAATTATTATTGTTTGTATTTAGAGTTTGTGAGTAACTGAGGTATTTGAGGTATGGTGTTTGGTATAAATGTTTAATATGGAGTGAATGCAGAGTGTAGTAATTACATAACAAAATGTCAATTGACAGAATAGTATAAGAAAAAGTTGCTAGTCACTTGTTTAGTCGAATGTTGTATAGGTCTTCCTCATTGCGTATTGGAATTTGTTTTTTACCTTCTGCTTGTCGAAGATATATTTTTCCAAATGACGTCCAGCAGTACTTAAATGCATTGTCTTTGGCAAATGTTCGTGCAAGATAATATAAGCTCTGAGCCTTTAAGGTTAATTTTTCTGCCACATAAACTCGTTTTGCAGAGCCTTCAATTTTTAAGTGAGTTGTGTTTAGTTTACATTCCTTGTTCCTTATGTTATGTTGCCTTACTCCTTTTATTATGGTTTCCTTAATTGCAGCAGTTGAGAACTCCACTATTGTGGAGATCTCAAGTGCTGCAATTAAGGAAACCATAATAACAAATTATTATTTGTGACGATGACGGGTTATCTTTCTTGTTGATACGAAACACATCTTTAATGTCCTGATTTTGAATCGGGGTGTTCAAAGCAGTTGCAGTTGCCCTCACAAGCTCACACAGGTCAGTTTTGCTTTCACTTGGCTTTTTGGGCACATTTTTTATTTCAATCCTGGTGGAGTTTAACTGTCTCTCTAAGTTTTCAACGGTTTCTTCCAACAGTTGTATAAGGCAACGATCTGCCCGACGATCTGATTCTAACTGGTCTAGCTTGACGATCTCGTCGTCATACTGCTTGGACATAAATGCAATGCTGCTTTTTATTTCCCTATTTTGAGTGCTAATTGCGGATATTGACGCCTGCAACGCAGCGAATTTAGACTCAGATTGTGCTGCAGTTTTATTCAGTAATTGGCAGATCTTCTCCATGCAGATAGGCTCCTCATCCCGTTTACGCTTGAACCTAGTTGTCACATTCTCATGCTCAATTGCGGTTAGATTTGGAGTTGAACCCGATTGGCTTATTACATGAGAAGACGTTGGGTTTAACGGTTTCTTCCTTAGTGGGCGTGTTGGGTGGAGTGCGTCAAAGAGGCATATTCAGTTGAAATTGAGAATAATAAAATATCAGTACAGTGTAGAACTCACAGATGTAGCTGGCAGCCGTAGCTCGTAGTGGCGCAGTGACGTATTTGTCGCAGAGCGAAGTAATATACACGTCGCAAGCAGCTACAACAAACCAGTCATCTGAATACGTCACAGCGCCCACGCCGGGCAGCAGCGGACAACGCAGGTACAAACGGACGACGTCACAGCTCAAAACCGGTAACGGACGTCGCACGGGTGCCCAGCGGTGGGGTTGATTAGTCACCTCCTTGTCTTTTCTGCGCGCCTAGTACTTCACTTAATTAAGTTTACTATTTCTGGATTTTATTTGTTTGTAACTTATTGCAATAATTTATCATAGTGGACACGTCTAAACGCTTTCGCGGTCCGGGAGGAAGGGGGATTAATATCCGCGAACAACAAAGCATCAATGTTTGTAAAAACCCAGTTATTATATTTAACGTTTAAAGAATACCTGTTGTTATTACTGTATTTATAATAGGTATTGTTAATAATATAATATTAATACTATAAAAATATAGTTAGTGTATTAATATTTGTATCATAATTGCTTTAATATTGTTCTAATTAGGGACTCATATTCAGCTTGTGAATACCAACTTAATAAAGGCAAATCCTGCTCGTTATTGGTCATCGATATTCTTTAAGTCGGATTTATTTTGACCTTTTAGAATGCCTATCTAATAAAAGCCTCTCACGTTTTGAACATAAAAAATGTTCAGTATTTCTTGGAAAACAAACAGATACTATATTGTTTATACAAGATACGCATACAAACACTGATACCCTAAATAGTACACAATTTTTGTTGTGAATGTACTAAAAATGCTTATTAGATATTACTGTATAGCACTTGTGTTGAATTGTAACTTTATACAGTTTTGGAAAGTAAAATGTGTAAACCACAATAGAAGTTTATTACTGTAGATAAATAACAATAAAAAACTCATACTTTTGTAAATGGGAATAAACTTAGGACAAGTTCCGTTTAGGTATTTGAGCGAAAATTATCAGAATAAACAAAATCCGAATATGCAATGTTGATTGAATTGAGACGAGTTCTTATCATTACAAAACTTTAAGTTTAAGTTTTACATACTTGAGTTTGTGTAACATAACTTTGAATAACATATAAAAATACCACGGTGAAATCTAGCATACTTATTAGTACACTTTTTTAGCCTACCAAACGTGACTCCACTCTGCCTAGTGGTAAACAGTCAGTGAAATCCAGAAGTGGTGATAACCATTTTAAAACCTATCGTCTGAAACTGCTGCTATACTTCACAATGTTTACTCTAAGAACACAATAAACAGGCAATATAATATTATAACGCCACATACAAATAATAGAAATGAGATATTATTAAATGAAGCCCTTATTTGATTTGTGCAAGTAGGTAGTCATAGTACGTAACATCACCGCGAAATGTAGAAAGAAGATAAATAATTATAACTTGATAGAAAACACAATTTTTAGGTATATTATGTTTTCTATCAAGTTATAGTTTCAAGCACTGAGAAGTAACTTTTAAATAAAATCTAAATTATAAAAATAATGTTATGGCTTTTTTTTCATTCACGGTTAGTGCCACTTTTTCATATTAACAAAAATAATGAGATGAAACAATAACTTGAGGTACTTTAAAATATTTTATAGCAATCTGCATAATTCGTCAAGTATAATGTAATGCCGCAGGCAACAAGTTAAACCAATCTGTAGACGCGGGTCAATGACAAATAATACAATTTTCGTATAATTTTTTTTAGTTTCTTTTTTATCTTTTATTATAATGTATTTTTTTGTATATTATAAACATTTCAATAATATTGAGATGTTATTATTGTACTTTCTCATCGAAGACAGACTAATAAATAAAAACTATTATTTCTAAATATTAATTCTACTTATTTACCAAGCCCCTACTCCCTCGAGAGGTGCATGCGGAACACGTGCACTGCCGTCTCGGGACCGTGCTGTTTAGACGGCGACTGCCCGATCGCCGCCCGCAGGCCACCTTCTAACTCGGCCGCAGAGGATAGGGAGAACGGCGCATCGCAATACCGACACTCCTCGTCACCTACGGCCCCACCGCGTCCGGCCCCGCTGAGGCTGCGGAAGGTAGGGAGAGCGGCATACCGTTACACCGGCACTCCTCTCCCGCCGCGGTCCCGCCACTCCTCAGCTGCAGTGGCGCCGATGCAACACTGCAGCTCGACCTAGTTGCGGTGCCACCCATACAGCACCGCAATCCACCTGAGCCCCTCCATCGTGGGCTTACCACCAAAGCCCAGAGAAGCGGCACCTCTTTGGGGTTCCTTTTGGTTCACCGTGGTTCTGGCTAACCACGGTTACTAAGCCCCTCCGCCACGACAAGGCGAGAACTCCGGTTGGCGGGGATATTACCGAAAACTGCTTTAACTGTATTAAGTACCTAATGTTAGCAAAAGAAAACATTAGGTACATGTACTACTATTTTCTAAGTTTTATTTTATAATTTGAATTCTATTTTAATCGAAAATTTGCGTGTAGAACTCAATTTCGCTAGTATTAAAAGTTTTAATAGATTTTATCCAACTTTGTTTATCATTAAAATCAATTAATATAAATCGTTTATGGGCTAAGTATTCGCGATCAATCAGAATTGATGAAAGGCTTTCACTAACAGATTATCGTCCTGATGGTAAGATTCGTAAAGTTTGACTCTTATTACTGAATTTTAATAATTATGTAGGCAAAGTGTTAATCAATTCCCATGGTAAAGATCTTAGCAATTAGTTTCTTTTGAAAACGGCCAACATATTCCTAATTCTAATTTTAAAGTAATCGTCATTATTTCTGTGGAAGGACATAGAAATAGTCTATTGCTTGATATGGGTCTAAGTATCGCTACTACTTTGTCTCCAAAGATCAAAGATTCTAGCTTCAACTTTGTTTACCAGTTCTAATATAAATTAAATAACACTGCTTTATTTTAAATCACTACCGAAATGGCATAACATGTTAACTAAAAATACATTGTGGGGACTAGGGATAATAATGTGTGCGTAGGCAGAATATTGTAACGAAAGGCAGTTTTTCATTAGCCGTGAGTGAAGTAAGCAATAAAGGTATGATTCTTTGATTCCATATTACTTCATAGTCTTTGTAATATTATAGCTAGTATTATGTGCTTAAAATTTCATTTGATGTTTGAAAGGGCGACTTTAAACGTCAGAAGTTGTAACACTAATTCGAAGATGTCGTAAAACGACAGGATAATTTTTTGATCTAACAGAAGTAAATAACAATTTCTTTTTTAGTAGCTATACTACTTTATTAGCTTACATTAAACAGTATGTTTATATCTACGATTATTGTGTTTTTATCGTAGTATGTGTTTAATATTTTTATATAATAAAATTTTAATCTTAGTCGACAAATTAAGAAGACAAATATAAGAAATATAGGTACCTACTGTGATTCGGGGCTTGCAAATGGCAGACTGGATGGCACATCATTTATACTTGTGTTAATTAATAAGGCGTCTCCTTTTACCGTTGTACCTAATTTAAATTCAAATGAGTAATTACACTTTATTCATTGTATGAATTTCCTTGCAAGATTTCCTTACAATTAAGTTGTTTTTGATCACATGATATAGAATTTTTGAATTATCTATGGCTTATCATATTATGTTTATGGCTAGTTGGTATATTATACACATAATATTGAGCAAACTTAGAAGTACGTACGTATATATATATATATATATATATATCTTTTTTAAACTCTAGTTGCAACCTTGAATTACTAAATATTTAGATAATAATATGAATATAATTTTACCTCGTATACAAGCGTAACAAAACTAAAAACTTGTTTCGTTCTCGTTCATGGCAAATAATCATAGAGTTATAATAAACCGAATATATTAAATAAGTTACGCTCAGAGCGTCCTAATAAATCTGTTTTGGTCTCCGTGATATCGATAATACAGTAATTATTTATTAGTTTCTAATATGTTTAAATTGAATATAGTTATGCCATCTATATATTCTATTAAATAAAGTGGAAGAGTTTGTCTGGAACTACTAGTCGAGTTTGAAAATTCTTTTTGCGTATTATAGCTTAATTCTCGGGGAAAGTTATAGGCTATGTAACATTACGCTACTCGCGACGAGTGCGTATAAATAAGTAAAGGCGCGGGTGAAATCGCGCCGCAGAAAGCTGGTACAGTAATAGTTTGTAATGTGTTTTTTTTTTTTAATATTATAGCCTACTAAAGCGACTCCACCCGCCTGATGGTAAGCAGTCAGTGGAATCCAGAAGTGGCGGCCACTATACCAAAAGCCATCGTCTTAAACTGCTGGTATGGTGACCTTCACTATGGCGGCTGGGAATGTGGTTAGGGGAAGAGAATGAGGGAGGTGAGGAAAGAGGAAAGGGAGGAAAGGGAGGAAATTGGGCCCGGAAGCCCAATTTCCTCCCTTTCCTCACCGCTCTCACTCACTAAACGAAACGCAGTAGTACGGATACTACTACTCTTAAGTCGATCTTCTATGAGAGGGTAGTACTTTCCCGGACGATCCGGCCCATTCATGCTGAAATCAGCGTGGATCTAAAATGTGTTTGTCTAAGATGTGTTTAGGTTGAATATAGTTATGTCATTTGCCAATTTAAAATTGTTCATTGAGGCGAATAGGCAAATACAGGCGGTATGATCTACAATAAGGTCTACCACGTTGGTATCCATTTCATGATATTATATTATGTAAATATAATGTACCCGTGTACAATGCCAACTATAGAGGTGAAAGTTGAGACTGAAAGTAACACGTATTTTCTGTTAAATAAAGATTGTCACTGCAAAACTAATGGCCAATATATGAAATTATAATAAGACTTCATAAAAACATCCTTTGGCTTTAACTAGGTAGGTATTCACATCTAATTATATAAAAAAAATCGCTAAAGTAATTCATACGATGTTACTTGTAATACATAGGCACGACATTTTTGGATGACATTTTTTTTTTTTACCACATGCACCTAGCGCCATTTAGCCCCAAATTAAGCAATTATATTTGCTTGTGTTATGGATACTAAACAACTGATATACTACTTAAATACTTTTTTTTTTTGTAAATACATACATATTATAGATAAATTACACCCAGACACAGAACAAACAATCATGCTCATCACACAAAGGTTTGTCCTGGGTGGGAATCTAACCCACGACCTCCGGCTTAGCAGTCAGGGTCACTAACCATTAGCCTAACAGGCCAGTCGAATTTGAAACGTAATTTGAACGTAATTTTGTTTGTTCTTCGGAACTTTGTTCTTTATCACTGATTAGTTGATTACAAATAAATAGGCAAACATTTTACTAACGCAATTAAAAGTTTTCCTTGTTATTGTAGGCCAACTTATTAAAATCATTAAGTAACTACGATTTAAGTAAGTTTGTGCGAGTTTATGGAATTTGGAGGTCGAAGTAGAATCAGAATGTTAGGTGCGAAAGTTATTATCCTATTAGCAATAACGTGCAATTCAACTTAATTATATTTGATTCAATCATAATAAATTAATAGTTCATGTTAATCAACTTTGAACGATGATAAACTTGTTAGACACTAGCGACGACCCGTCCACGCTTTGCATCGGTATCCAAAGTGTTATTGGCCTTAGTCTTAGTGGTATTCCGTCTTACTTTTATCGATGCTGCTCAACTTCTATAGGTGACAGGTTAATATTTTTGATATATCAAAACCACATCTAAATCGATTCGATGGTTCTTGAAATTAGCAATTCCATACAGATGGACATGTTTCGTTGACTTCCAAAATATGATTAAAAAATATTAGTCACCAAAATATTATATACAGAAGTTTACTGTTTAAATAAAAGTTGCTGAAGATTAAATTTTCTCTTATATATTGAATTTGTACTTTAATTCAATAAATTAAATGCGATTTCAGTACTTATTCATAGTGTTTGATTGAATTCAAGTTGCCTATGAGTAAGCAACTTAATTATACAAATTTAATTAGCAATAAATTTAATAAGCCGACTTACTTGAATAGATTGTTGTGCGTGTTTTATTCTCTTCGAGATCTAATTTCTCATTTTAAATATTTAACTTTAAATATTTTGATGAACGAATGATGTGTGCGTGGACAGGGTAAATATTCAAAAAAAATTCTTCTCTATATAAGATATTAGACATAGCCCTCAGGGAGCAAAACATACAGCCTGCTAGGATTACTAACAAGAAAGATAACCGTGCGAAAAACAGCTAATACTTAGATCCACACCCACAACTTTTAGTGTCTGACCTTAGGCTTCATTAATTTTTAGAGGAAAGGAGGGAGGTGAGGACAGGAGGAAAATTTGGCCTTCGACGCACTCACTCACTGAACGAAACGCAGTAGTACGGATACTAATACTCTTACGTCGATCTTCTATGAGAGGGTAGTACTTCCCCGGACGATCCGGCCCATTCATGCTGAAACCAGCGTGGATCTACTACCAAAAATTAATTCAGTCATCGCGAAACATAGTCTCACTGGAAACTGAACTCGTTTAAAACTAAACGGAAAATTGGTTGGAATGAGAGGAATCCAAAGAATAAAAACACTATCACTTATTCCGCACCCTGTTAAAATTTATGATTCGACATGATTCTTGAACTTGGCAAAATTTATTTATGAACCGATTAACATAATCATCCACTAAATGTTAAGTAAAGATTACCACAATGTATTAAAAAAAACTATATCTAAATGCGATGAGCCTTTTCTGAGATTATCGTGAACAAAAGTTGATCCTACAGTCAAACTGTTTATACGGTTTTGTGGGACTTTGTGTTATCTTATAAGTTTATTGTGTACTCTTTATTATATAATAAAATAAATAATAAACTCACAGAGATACAGACAAACAGATAAAAATTGTAACAATCATTGTTTTGTGTGCTATTTGCGTAAATAAAGGTCCCAATAATATTTTTCTCATATGTCTTCTATGTACAGACAGCGAACCGATACATTTTGTAACGAATAATGTTTTTAAAAATTCTCGGGAATTCAAGATGAGTCAATGAATTATGGACGAGAATCGTAACGGTAGGATTTAGCTCAATGGGAGCGTGCAGTGATACGAAACAGTCATAGGCAATGTCAAATAGAGTATTCTCGGGAAGGCTTCTGGCAGCGGTGTAAAATGCACCGCCATGGCACCAATACATTACGTTAAAACTGTGATAATAAACCTGATCTCTAATATTATAAATGCAAAAGTAACTATCTGTCTGTACATTATATCTTAAATCGCAAAAAAATGGCTTGTAGAGTTTGAAATAGGGGATGAAAGTTGGTATCATAAATCGTCAATGTCGAAGATAAAATCAGGAAACTATAATGAGGCACATGATAAGAAATAATTAAATTTTTGTTCAAATAATCAAATTTCGATCTTTATGGGGATGAAATAGGAGACGAAAATATGGACGTTCATCATTTTCGGAGATAAAACCATAAAACTTTGCATTTAGGCAAGGAAATAAAATTTTATGCGATAACCGCAGCCAGTCATTTGTATAGAACTAAACTAACTCCATTTCGGTGTTTCCTATGTATTCTAAGTATGTATTTACAAAAAAAAAAGTATGTATATGTATTATATTTCAGTTATCTAGTACCCATAACACAAGCTAATAAATAAATAAAATAAGTACTTAAAAATTTAAATAGGATGCTAAAGTTAACCTTTATAATTTATTAACTTTATTAAGACCAAACAAAAAACTATTAAACAAAAATAATGACGGCATTAAAATAGATTATACAGAACTAAAAACATAAAATAAATACAGTAAGTATGTATTTATTAAACACTAGATTCAGTCCGCGACTTTGTCTGTTTTGTGCATATTTTGGCCAATTAACACAATATCTTTATAAATTACTAGCGACTTGCCCCGGCTTCGAAGAAAAACAAATGCTCTGAACGTTGAATTTACACATTCTGTAGTATATTTAATTTTACTACAGAATGAAAAAAAATTGTTTATTTACAACATCACATTAACAACATCTAAATTTATCAGTGTTTCTCTACTATATTATGCATGTTATATACATATAAACTTTCCTCTTGAATCACTCTATCTATTAGAAAAAACCCGAATCAAAATCCGTTGCGTAGTTTTTAAGATCTAAGCATACATAAAACAAAGTCGCTTCCCGCTGTCTGTCCCTATCAGACAGCGGGAAGCGACTTTGTTTTATACTATGTAGTGATAGCTTTTGTCTTATTCTGATCTATATGCTATAATACTGTTAAGTTTCATTTTTATAATTTTTTATATTAGGTATTTCTTTATTTTTGTAGTAGATCCACGCTTGGTTCAGCATAAATGAGCCGGATCGAACGGGTAAATACTACCCTCTCATAGAAGATCGACGTAAGAATAGTAGTATCCTTACTATTGCGTTTCGTTCGGTGAGCGAGAGCGCCGGCAGCCCAAATACCCCCTCGGTTCTCTTCCTTTTCCCTTTTCCTTCCTCATCTCCTTCTCCGTGGTTGTGTTTTCTAAGCATTATTACTTATCCAATGGTCGGAAAACATAGCCATCTCTATAGGTTACGGTTACCACTTACCATCAGGTGGGTATGCTTGTTTACTATCAAATTTGTATAAAAAAATCACGTCAATTATTTTTAACACGTTTTAATAATAAACAAAAAAGTTTAGATTGATGTAAATATTAAGAAATTGTAGATTGTAGTGATGATTTACGACCACTATTGAACATAACAGATTACTAACCGGTTTTATGCAAATATATATATATTTTAATAGTATGGCTACGATAGAAATATCACTCAAGCATTATTAACACTTTCCGGGACAGTAAACGGATATAACCGTGGTGATAATAAAACGTCTATTGTGTCTACAGTAGTGTCCATTAAAGGGTTAAAATTGAACTTTTATTTACCTTATCGATACACTTCAAAATATAAATGGGTAAATCGTAATATTACGTGGTAACCTTTTCTTCAAAAATACCTAAATATATTTCTGTTTCTACTATTTACATTGTAAAAGTTCGCTCGAGAGTACCTGGTAGTTGTTTAAAATTGTCCGGGTGTCAATACATAATCTATATACTTATACACCTGTACCGAAATTATCTCACCATAAAAGCCTTATTGTTTAAAAACATGTTGCCAAAAATGTTTTTTAACTTACTTTACAGTCCGAAATATATCCACTCTAAATAGTATAAAATTTACTATTTGTTTTTCAGTCTGTTTGTCTGTTCCTCATCTAAACCGCGATTTTAAAACGATTTTTACTATTATTTTGAGTATTTATTTCGAAAGGTTTAAAAGAGTTTAGCATGTATATTATAGTAGGTTAAAGGTAATAACTTTATAATTATTATTTCGTACAACATAAAGGTACACACGTAGAGCAGGAGCGGGTCGTTAATCTTCTAATAAAACATAATTATCATCATAAGTCTTTGCAGCACGCTACTTAAAACCAGTCTAATTTTAAAGTTATAAGTTGACAGGTTTGCACAAACTTAATAAAATTTATATTATTAAGACAATTCTCTTATATTTAAAGCTTAATTAACAAAAAAGTTTTTGTGATTGTGTGAATATGTGTTTTTGTGTGAATGTAATATCAAGTGAGATACTAGAATTATGTAATCATGTGATGGATGTAAAATACGTTATATACTGTTGGTAAGTTTTAAATTCTTTCTATTATGTATTATGCTAAGTAAAGTTTTATGACTGTCAAAATCTGGTTTCTTATAAATTAAAATAAATTCATCAATTAAGACATATTAAGTGGATTAATAATTAACACAAGGTATACTAAATTATACACTAAATAAAGTTAATCATCATCAGCCTACGGCAAAATGAAACTAATAATTGCACTAAAATTAAATTTAACAAATAATGACGTAGGTGTATAAAAGCAACATTGATTTTGAAATTAAGCTTTAGGCTTTATAACCTGTATTTATTTTTTACGAGCAGTTGTGATAAGGTTTAATAATGTAATGTAATGTAGCATTTGAATGCTTAGATAATTTTATTTAAAATATATTTTTGTATTAGACAGATAAATTATACAAACCGAGACTATGGATTGTGACCTACCTCATAAACAGCATAAACCTCGAAACATAGGTACATCGCTGTTGGTATAGTCACCCCAAGTTTAGCCTTGAAATCCACTGACTGCTTACTAGGAATTTGATGAAAAAATATTGGTCATTCAAAAAATTATTGCCTAGTACTGCAAACTTCTTAGACTTTAAAGTTTGATTAGCTTTACACCGAGCCGAGACACAAAATATTTTGGATGTGTTATTCATTCATAAGTTGGATGAGACTAGCAAACTTAACCAATAAAAATAGACCTCTAGAAGATAAAGCCAATTAATTAATGCAACTATTCAATTTAATAACAGGAGTTTAATACCATAATCAATCTTCAGTTAATAAAGACTCCGCATCCGATAAGAAGCTAATATCAAAAAGAATTAATCAAATTAAGTCTAATTCAATTATAATGAAAATGAAATGTCGAAATGGCCCAGTGGTTAAGACACCCGATTCGTAAACACGAGGTAGTTGGTTCGAATCCAGACAAGTACCAATGTGATTTTTCAAATCATATGTACTTTCCAAGTTTATCTTGGACATTTCTGACTGACGGTGAAGGAAAACATCGTGAGGAAACCTGGACTCAAAAGTCTGAAATTGCCAATCCGCCTTGAGCAAGCGTGGTGATTAATGCTCATACCTTTTCTCGAAGAGGCCTCTGCCCTGCAGTGGGTCAATAAAAAGGCTGGTATTATTATTATTTATTACTAGCTGTTGCCCGCGACTTCGTTCGCGTGAAAATTCAGATGGGTTCTATGAGAATATTGCGTGCCTGATTTTATGGCAATCGAACATTGTATCAGTAATAAATATCAGTATTATCCGTCTCTATGGCGAATCCAGTTTAAACCCGCTACCGCTAAAACTGACAAACCACTTTCACACAAACTTGCGACTCTTATTTGCCCACTTAATAAGGGTGGCTTCTGAATATTAAAAAAAGAGTATTTTCTAGTAATTTGGTAATCCTCCTATAAAAACTATAGAAGTTTCATACAAACTTTGCCACCCCTTTATACCCCCTTAGGGGATGGCTTTCGCAAAATTCCGTCTAAGTGAGCACTTATATCCTAATAGGAACGACCATGCAAAGTTTGAGATTCCTAGCACTTGTTGTTTCTGAGATTTCATGATGAGTGAGTGAGTGACCTTTTGCTTTTATGTATATATAGCTTTTGCCCGCGGGTTTTTTCCAATAGACATTTTTATATTGTTTAAATACTGTTTTTCATACTATTTTTAATCTCCCATTCATACAAATCCTCTTTCACCTACCTAAAGATATCCCTCGTAAAAACAATATACAATACACAAAGGCAAATTTTCACTACAATAACTTTCCCCTTCTCCTTCTTCCCTATCGCTCTTTTTCACCACTTTCCACAGTTTCCTCCTTTCTCTCCTCCCCTCCCCTTCTCCTCTTCACCTCCTTCTGCATTCCTTGCCCCTCCTCCAGCATCTCTTGCCCTTTCCTCCACTTCCCTCTACCTTGCCTCCTCGCTTTCCCCTCTCTTCCCCCTTCCTTTTCCTTCCTTTTTCTCCTTTCCTCTCCCTTCCTATCGCTTCCTATCCCTTCTCCTCCCTTTTTCCACCATTCGAGAACTCCTTACTTCCTCGTCCCTTCCCCCTCCTTTCCTCTCCCGTCTCCCTCACTTCCCCCTCATTCACCCACACTCCGCCTCACTTCCCCCTCACTTTCCTCTCACTTCCCCTCACTACCCCTTCACTCACTCCTCACTTCCCTCTCACTTCCCCCTCACTTTCCTCTCACTTCCCCCTCACTTCCCCGTCACTTCTCCCTGACTTTCCCCTCACTTCTCTCGCATTTTCCCTACACTTCCACTTCACTTCCCCTCACTTCCCCATCACTTACCTCTCACTTCCTCATCACCTCCCTCTCACTTTCCCCTCCCTTCCTCCTTCCCCTCAATTCCTCCTTTTTCTCCCTCCTTTCCCTTCCTCCTCCTCCCTGCAAATTTCAAGTCGATAGCTTCAAAAGCTAAAGATCTTTGTATAGAATATTTCATCCCTAATTTCACCCCTCTAAATCCACTCCTGGTAAAATAAAATTATAAGGATATTTTTTATTTAAGTAGAAGTATTCCAAAACAAAATTTCAAAACTGTAAGTTAAAAAATGAAGAAGATTCATACAATTGTTTTCATCCCTTTTCACACACTTAGGAATTAAATTTTAAAAAACCCTTACGTACAACCTCTAGACATTTAGACAAACACACCCTCCGAATTTCAATTCACTACGACCAGCAGTTAAGGCTGTGCGTTGTCTGTTAGTCAGTCAGTCAGTTAGGCTCACTGGAAACTGGACTCATTTAAAACTAAACGGAAGATTGTTTAGAATAAGAGAAATCCGAAAAATAAAATCGCTATCAAATTCCGTAACCTGTTAAAGTCTCTGTTTCTATCAGGTTTCGTAGTAAATTAACAAATAATGTTCGACGTAATTCTTTAAATTGGCATAACTTTTTTATTTATGAACCGATTGACATGAAACAAACACTAAATGTTAAGTGAAGCTTACCACAATGTATTAGTGAAAACCACATCTAAATCGGATAAGCCGTTTCTGAGATTAGCGTGAACAAACGCACAGACAAACAGACAAACAGACTAACAGACAAACAGACAAACAGACAAACAGACAAAAATTGTAACAATCATTGTTTTGGGTTCTATTTGCGTTGATAAAGGTCCCAATAATTTTTTTTGTCATATATCTTCCATGTACAGACAGCGATCGGTTACATTTTTATTATATGTATGTATAGATAATTATAATGATAGGTACTTATGATAAGTTTTTATGAAAGTAGGCACGACGTTTCGTCGATTTGATATGATACTATTGTCATTTTTATTTTTCGGGATTTTTATCGTTTCCTTATGAATTTTAACTTTGAGAGCATAAACTGTGTAGGTAATTGTAGTATTAACAGAGAGAAATGTGCAACCTATCTATCTACTTCGTTTGAGTCCTGTGTAGCTATTGTAATAAACAGGAATCAGAGATTATGTACAAAATATTTCAGTACATACTTTTTTAACCAACTTGAGAAAAAGGAGGAGGTTTCTCAATTTATTAAATTAATTTATTTATTACAGTATTAGATTCACGCTGGTTTCAGCATGAATGGGTCGGAGATATCTTCTCATAGAAGATCGTCGTAAGAGTAGTAGTATCCGTACTACTGCGTTTTGTTCGGTGAGTGAGAGTGCCTCAGGCCTAAGTTCTTCCTTTCCTCTTTCCTCACCTCCCTTATTCCCTTCCCTTACCCCATTAATTCTCAGCCGCCATAGTGGAGGCCACCATACCAGCAGTTTAAGAGATAGCTTATGGTGTGGTGGTCACCACTAGACCACTACTGACTGCTTACCATCTGGCGGGGTGGAGTCACTTTAATAAGTTAAATAAGTATTTGATAGGCACTAACAATAAAATTATAAAATACTTATTTAATGATTTCTGATTAACTAAATTAAAATACGAATTACTTTGTGCTAAGTAAATTAATTTTTTACTTTTTAGTTTCTTTCCTGTTTGAAGTCGGTTTTCTTTTTGTTAAAAAACATTTTTTACATCACTCACCTCCTCTATTAAAAATATATTGTAATTACAAGATTATAGTGGACCTGTAATATTAAATCATCTTAAATCAATTAGGAAAAAAAACTTACATGTCCATTTGAACGATTTCAATCTATAAACAAAAAAAAGATAATTAAAGTAATTTTATTAAAGGAAGTTATTCACCTAATCGGTGATCATGGTGGTTATACACTGCAGATAAGAACAAGTGTACAATTATTGACAATATTTGATTCAAACAATAATAATTATTGTGCGCGATTATATTGTTTTTATAGTAGTGAACGTTGATCTCATGGAAGCGGATATTCAAGGACGTAAAATATAATTATTAACAACTTTTTGAGTGTTTAAATTAATTTTTATTTCTGTTAATTAGTGTTTTTATATCTCTGAGGATGTTCTCAAGGTTATACTTATGCAACCTTTCTGCTTTGATTCGTGTAAATCAAAATAATTGCTTCTTTAAATCACAATATCTAATCTTCTCAGAGGCCCTAGACAAGTGTCAAACATTTCTATTCTATTCTTAGAATAAATAAAAAAATGTATGAGATTGACAAGAGCTGGCGTTAGCTTATGTCAATTCAATACATTTTTTAATTTATTCTATGAATAGAATAGAAATCTTTGCCACTTGGCTAGGGCTTCTGTTCTTCTCTGGAATGACCTACCTCTAGAAATCAGGATGGCCACTAACCGGTTAACATTTAAGGTGAAAGTACGGGCTCTACTTTTTGAGAAACTGTTATAATTATCAAGTTAATTGTCTTGTTTTTGTACATATTTAGTGTATGTAGTAGTATTTATATATTATATGTTATGTATGTTGATAATTGTTAATCAGTGTATATATTTATGTATTTTATTATGTTTTTATGTTGTTTTACAACCTATACATTTCTTTTTTTATATATTTTCATATCATGATTTATTTACGGCATCTACTTCGTTTATCTCTGCACCACCTAAGGTTGGCTGGTAGAGAATGCTTATAGCATTAAGTCCGCCTATGTACCTGTGTGCATTAAGTTTAAATAAATAAATACAATAGTAACATTAAAACTATCCGGCTCCGAAATCCGGAAATGGACCGATTTCGAAGTGGAATTAGATTCTCCAATATAGGTAATCATTTTTTTTCAATTTATATTTAAAAAATATGAATAAAATTATGATAGATACCTTTAAAGTCATCTTTACACGAATGTACCTCTACAACGTCCTTCTCTTTCGTTTTGTACATACTACATACACCTCGAAACATAGGTACATTGCTGTTGGTATCTTTAGACGTAGCATAATGTTTGGTCCAGATAATTAATGTACTGGATACTGTAGTTAGTCAGAAGGATGTAATAAAGGGTTCTCTTACGAGTATTTCTTCTATCTTGCTTTGTTATAGTCAGTCGTCTGCTGAAGTAGTTCGTTTAGGGTATTTTGACAATACAGTTGAATTACAGAATACTCAAATACAATACGATACGGCCTGCCTAATGGTAAGTTTTGTGCAATATGGTTCATTTCAAAACATAAGTATTATCAAGTGAACTAAAAGCATATGCAAGTACTTAAGGTATGAAAACTCTCAATAGAAACTTAATGGTTGTGTAAAAGCCTCAGACTTCGCGTCGCGGTCGTGCAGATACATGAATCGCAATCATGACTTTTATGACTCAGTCTGATTGCAATTTTATACCGTCGTAAAGTTAGAGCATTATTCATGAACATTAAATTCAGGTAAAGGGAGAAAAGAGGTAAGTGCGATTAAAACAATAAGTTTACAGAGACATTGGCGAGTCAAACAAAAACAAACGGAACAAACCAATTTTAAGGCTATTGTAAGCTATAATAAATCTGTACAATATTACGTATGCAATTTACATATAGTTTTATTACTGCTTTTATGTGAAATCATGAAAACAAAATCATGTGAAAGGGGGTTTGTTCCCTTTTAAATCACAACAGAACGTGAAAGATACATTCATTAATTAGAAATGTGACAAACATAGCGATTATGACAACAACCCTAATAATTATTGTTTGGTTTGGTAGAGTGTCTAGCAGTTTGTCTGTTAACGAACGATGACGACAAATAGGTATTATCAAAATGTTTGATTACACAAGGAAAGACTATGTGTAACTATATAAGTTAAACACATAATACATTTTGTTGTAAACATTTATAAAGCCCATGATTGTAAACAATTCTATTCGTTACAACGTCTTAGCTTATTTAGTTTTTAATACTGACAATCCTATATTACTTCGTGTTCTATCGGTTTATCGTGTTATTTTATCTGTTTAACTTTGTAGTTTATTATTAAGTTTTAGTTCGCTTACCTATTTTTATTCGAATCTATGACAGGGTCATCATTATAGTTATTTTTATGTCAATTTTTTATTGCATGGTGCCATATTAGTGCACATTGGTGATGATAGAGTGTCTTGTATTAAATAAAGTAGGTATTTTTCCCCTTATGGCAGAACACCTGAGAGATTTGTATCCAGTTCTAAGTATATTTAACAATATTCTTTAAATGTTTACAGTAGCTACAAATGTATAGATATAAAAAATAAAACACATTGTTATATTTAAATACAAACTAATGCATTCATTTCGATTACAATACTACTACTACTACTACGATTAGCAATACTTATAAACGTCAACATAACTGACAAAAATGATTTGTTGTGAGTAAATATTTTAAAATATTTAAAGATAACTTATCATAATAGTATTCTCAAAATATCTCTACGTTACAGTTACTGAAAATAATATACCTACTAGTACAATTGCGTGAAGTTAAATATGTAGTAAGTCATGGGGTGAAGTGATTACAGCTGTACATGTAGTATAAAGTTCTGGGTAGAGTGAATGTACAAAGTTATGACGTCATCGTCTAAAGCAAGTTTTTAATTACGGTTAAGTATATTTATTTTCTCTAATTAAATTTTCAGAAAAGCCTAATTTCATTGAGCCTATTGCAATATTTTATAATGAACAAGCAACTAGTTCTAAATAATTTTATTATTTTGATATTCACTGATTATAAATAAATTTTGAAATGGTTTATGATAGGTTATATATATATAACTATTTATTTAGTTATTTTAGATTTTTGTCATACCTGTAATTGCTTTAGAATTTACGTTTCTAAAATCTTAAATTTACTAAAATGAATTATGATTTACATTGCTTATTTACAAGTGTAGGTTATACAAAAATATTCTAGACAGTAGGTAACAATACTAGAATATTAATTATACGTAGGTGGGGGGTCAACGTGCAATGATGCACAAGTGTATTAGTGCAGTATTAAAACAATGATGGTACTGAATATGAAGGAGCTAATGATTTAATACCGTCTATTAAATCATTAGCTCATGACGAGAATCTCATGAAAGCTGAGAAAGACAAACATATAAAATATCTCGATTTAGCTTATGAGATTATCGACATGTGGGATGTGAATTCAGCTGTCATTGATCCGATAGTTGTTACCGCAAATGGCTTAATAGCAAAGAGCCTCGACCAACACCTAAAGAGGCTCGTATTAGTTGGATGGGTCAAGAGCCAGATCCAGAAGGCAGTGCTGCTTGACACGGCACGTATTGTGAGAAGGTTCTTATCTCAGGAACCCTAACCGCCGGTAGCTTAGACTCTAGCCTCGATGCCGGTGGTAAACTATTTTTTATATTTTAAATGTATATTTTTTACTCTTTTTAAATATGTATTTAAAAATTTAAATAATATAAAATAATGTAAATAAAGAGAATAATAATAATAATACCAGCCTGTTAACTGTCCCACTGCAGGGCAAAGGCCGCTTCTTATATAGAGAAGGCATGAATCACCACGCTTGCTCAAGGCGGATTGGCAATTTCAGACTCATAAGTCCAGGTTTCCTCGCGATGTTTTCCTTCACCGTCAGTTAAAAATATCCAAAATAAACTTAGAAAGCATATATATATTATGATTTGAAAATTCACATTAGTACTTGCTAGGTTTCGAACCCATTAACTCATGTTTACGACGCGGGTGCCTTCTCCACTGAGCCATTTCGACAAGACCATACTTTTGGTATATTTATATTTTCTACAACCTATTTGGATCAGATGCTTTATAAAAAATTTAGCAGACTCTTTCTGCTAAACCCCCTTATAAAATTTATCGGGAATCATTCTGAACTGTGATCTTAAAAGTATTGAGGTCTTTTGACGTCAAGGTTTGAAATAAGTTTCAAATTTGGGAGCCACAAGCGGAACAAAAACCAAACTGGCGAACAAAAAAGTTACCACTTAATATCACGTAGACCGTTGCCTTATTTACCACTGTAGGCAATTAAAGTAAAATTATATTGTAATAGTTAATTAATTTTATCAGTCGAGTTCGAAGTGTTTGTTCACCGATGCAGCTATTATCTATTAATTTAATAACAATATTTATTTAATTAAATACGTCTATAATTTATTTTTACTTAAAAAGCAACTAGCCCATCGTCGATCTACCTGAATGATAATACTTAGATGCTATAAAAATCACGGACAATACAGATTCGAATGCTTTAATTTAAACAAAAAATATAGAAGGTTTGTTTACTGGTTCAATACCTAGGCGCTAATTAATTAATCTGTAGGAATACAGTTAGTAGTTAGTTTCCTTTAGTAGTTAGTTATCTAATTATATGTTTTTTATAATTTTTATTATTTTTATTTCTGTTAGTAATATTTTATGTAATACATAGATTTAATTAATTATTAATTGTTACCAATATTTGCATGATGTGGTCTCCTCTAATTAATTAAAATATGTTTGTGTCCTATTTACTCTTAACTTACAGTTGTGTACATCCTTCGTTGGAGATCCTTAAATATAAATAAATAAATAAATACTTATAACACTGATTGTTATAATAAATGATTGTTATTATTGTCATTAGGACTGTGAAAATAGATATCATCACACGTCAGCAGTACTCAGCAGGCTCTTCCCAACTCACACCCACACTCACTCACACTAACACACTTTATAATTAATCAACGCTCACGCGCTTAAATAATATTCAAGAGATTTTTTGCGTGGCTTTTTACTCTCATTCCTTTTTGTTAGTGGACTGATTTATTAATCTAAAGGTTTGCGATTTTCTATAGCTTTTTCTTAAAATTAATGTATTTTATTTCAAAATTTATATGACTTTTCAATATTTTAAACCTAATTATATAATATTTGTTTAGCCTTGTTTTAATAGAATTTAACTACTAAGCTATCGAAAGACAGCCAATGGATTCCGAACTACGTTCGCTTTGATCAATTTGTTTGCACTCTGGGATAAAACTATTTATATAAGTATAGATATCAACTTTGTTAACGCCTTGTATACTCGTTTGATTTTCCGTTAAGGTGAAAACGTATTGAACCGCTGTAATTAATCGTTATTAGGTCACGTAAAATTAGAAGAAAAACTTTGTGTACCACGCGTCACCTAAGGAACTTTCACGTACTCTTTAAAACACCGCAATTTCATAAATTGAATTTTATTCTTCAGTAAGACGACCTTAAAACAATAACAGCATATGAAACTCTAGTTAGTTTTCATTTACAATTATATATGCCATCCTCTACTAATAAAGCATATAATACATCTATACTATTTTATAAAGCGGAATAAAGCGGAAGAGTTTGTTTTTTTTGTTCGTTTGTTTGAACATTAAAAAAATCGTTTTGCTTATGATTGCCCAGTTCTTGAGGAAGGTCATATGTGACATCACGCTACTCGCAACAGGAGCAGAGCAGTAAGCAAAGCCGCAGGTGAAACCACACGCTAATAGTAAAACGGTCACCTGATTCTTCTCAGTCGTATACTCTTGACAGAATAGTCGTAGCACTGCGAGTTTCCCGGTAGCGTTTCACTACCGTTCTCTATCTATATCTGGTGAGAGCTTCCAAGACTCCAAGCTTCAAGACAAGCTTGTCTTGCACATTGATTGAGAGGTTTTTCTGTTAGAGCCTTGATCTGCTCGGTCAAACGCAGAGGAGATTGTCTTTTGCATCTGCAGACATCGACTCGAACCTGTACCACTAGGCGCTCTACGGAATCACTCCTCTTCGTACGTGTCACCTGATAAGGTGGTAAAAAAAAAAACCTCTGATAAAAATGTCTACAACATTGTCGATTATAGCAAGAAATCCTCATGTGAAACGTTTAGGAAAAGCTTTCTCTAGCAACTTTTTTAGGGTAAAACGATAAAGTTGTTTTAGGTCATGATCTAAATAGTCAAGTCTAAACTATCTCCAAACTTATTAACTTTTTCTTACTTATTTCAATTATCCCTTATTTATAGACTAATAAATCAATCTATTAATTATCATTCTTTGTGCTCAGATATTCTTAACTAATACTTTGTACCTAGCACATTTACATTGAATATGAAGACATCGATTATTGTGTCACTACCATGTAATTAATGACTCGCAGTTGTCAAACAGCTGACAACTTAAACACTTTCTTAAGACGGAAATTGTTACTGTATTTGTAAAGATAGAAGTTTTCATTGTATGGTAGTTTATATAATACTTAGAATTTTAAGGAAGTTTTATATTGTTTGGTTTAATCAAATATCAGTTAATTATCTTTAGTACCTACATTATCTTGCTGTTTTTATAATATAATTTGTACAACAACTGGTTAATATTGTTATTTTAAAGTTGTGTTTACTAAAGACGTGAGCAGATAAATGTCTTGCTATGTAGCCTAAATTCAAAATTTGATATTGGACAAACTGTGATGGTTAGTTTAAGATCCATTTACTCCATAGGTATAATATTTTTGGCTTTTTGTGTTTCATTACCAGACATAATCAGAATTCAAAAAAAAAAGTAGTTTTACAAAGTATTTAGGTGGAAAACTGATTTTTACTTAAATTTTGCATCGATACGTCTATGACATTATATATCAATTTGATATCATTATTCCGTTGATATCTTCAGTATTCACTATATTTCATATCGTTTCCATGCCGTTTTGGCCAAAAATGTTCCTATATTAAATGTTCCAAGTTTATTGTAAACCAATTTTTAATTATTAAATTAGGGCTTTGTTAGGTACCTACTCCTTAAAGTCCACTTTGACAAAGTTAAGACAAAGTTAATCGAAACATGTGATTGGGATCTAATTAAAAAACCTTTTAATCAAATAATTCGGTATGTTACTATGTAGTAAACAATACATTGACGAATTAAGTTATATAAAAGAGTCGTGTTTATCTTTTGTTTGTCTTTTTGGACACTAGTTAGTGATTTGGATTAGTTTTTACAAGCTGACAATGTTTTAGCTTTGTTGTACACTTACGTATTATTGCTGTTGTATAAAATCACACAAACTTATTTTAATAGTCTTAATTAAATGATGCAAATATTTCGTAATAATTTAAACCGAATATATTTATAGATAAATTTGTATTTGTAATCAAATTATGACAGCTAAAACGTTTATTTGAAACTAAAATAGCAACAATATTGACATTATAGTGGTAAAGTGGCAAAAGAAATCTTAAATCTTTTGGTGATTAATAATTACTTAAAATTGAATCAGAGCATTACTCTTTATATGACACTTTGGCATTAAAGGCAACCTTATGTTTGAACCCAATTAACTAAACAACTACATGAAATAAACAATGACCTATAAAGGTTATGTTAATGGTTACAGTTTCGCTTCCAATGAAAGAAGCTAAATGCGACCTCAGTAATCGAATATCATCAAAAAAAGGCATAGGTCCCATTGTCTTTCCACCTAGTAATGTCGTGGCTACTACATTCATTAGAACCTATTTATTTATAACCTATTATATATTATAACCTATTAACCTATTTAGAACAATAAACTATGTTTAACATGTATATTCATTATTCATGCTATATGGAACACTAATGTCGAGCTATAAAAATAAGGTAAAAAGGAGGTGATATTAACAAACATATAGATTTATCGGCAGGTTAATGAATGCTTAGGAATGAATAAAACCTAAATGTTAAACTGACATACATTTATTTAAAAGTATATTTAAAACTACTTCAAAGTCATTAAGTGTTTGTTTCTTATGGTGCGAAAGGACAAGGTACAAAATAGACATTCGTCGATTCACACCACTGGTCCGAAACAACGAATTCGAAAAGTGTTCTTGTGCGATTCACACCGTGGTCCGAACAGCTTGTGGTGTGAATTGACAAAGGACCTATTAAGTTAATTTACATACTTCAAAAGTACTGCCGATGTATCAACCATTCATGAATTAGCCCATGAAATACCTATGCTAATACCAATATCTAAAAAAGGTTTTTAATAGTCGGTTCTTAGCGTGTCGACACGTGCGAGTCAAATCTATGAGGTCCAAATACGCTGCCACTAACAGTGCGTTGTCTGTAGCGTTGTACAGGTCCATGCGTGTACAGGTTGTGACCTGTATGGGTGCGCAGGACGCAGCGCCACCACACAAGTAAATAGTCAGTTACTTTTCTTAAAGTAATAGCACGTCAGCAAATAAAGAAAATGGAAGACGCACTCTTGCCTATCTGTCCCTTTTACCAAAGGATGTTATGGTATTATCTATACTCTATAAGAATATAGGTATAAAGCTGAAAGAGTTTAAATGCACAAACCTTTTATTTTATTGTATTTAGCCTATCAAAGTGACTCCACTCTACGTGATAGTAAGCAGTTAGTGGAATCCAGAAGTGGTGGACACCATTCTTACAGTCAAACTACAGGTATGGTAACCTCCAATATGGCAGCTTAGTGAAATGGTTTTACTCGCCCCGCTCAAAAAACCCAGGATCATAATTAGATGGGAACACATGCGCTCGTAAAAAATTCCAGGCTTTAATTAAGCGACAAAAATATGAAGTGCTGAACCGTTTGGTTCGAAACCCTTTAGATTCCACTGTGAAACACTTTAGTCCAAAAGAGAGGGTGGGATTAATTCAAAGAGCTCTTCTTTCTAAATGCGATAGGAGACGGACAATGATGCTACAGGCTATGAGGCATTATTATTATTATATTATTTTTTATTTATTATTTTCCACGGGAGTGGAGTAGTAACCAAATATTAAATATAATTTTACTTGGGTGAAACCGCTCTGCGGACGGCTAGTGCATTATAATTTAAATACTTCTCTCATTGGATTGTGGGTCGCTGACTCGGCTGATATAGAAGACTATCACCACGGTAATACTATCTATACAGTATTGTGACTCGGTCTTATTTCATAAATAAATGCCTACAGCCGCGCGGTACGTAAACATGCGATAGGGCTGTCCGCCTCCAGCATTTTAATTACATTTGCCTACTTTGTGTTTCCATTTAGTTTTCTGATTGTAAATATACTTTTTTTTATATAAACAAATAAAATACTTTGTGAATTTAATAGGAAGTGTTTCATAAAAATGCGTGTTGTTTTTGATTGGTAATTTATTTTTCTTGTATTATTCATACACACAGTACAATAAACAACTATTATTAATAATAAAATACCACGGCTTTACTTTGAATTATACAAACATGCCCCGAGGTTTTAACACAAGCGTACCTACCGTATCATGATTCATGAACCGCCTATAACTACCTATTTCTCTCGTGTCACTTACCTTTACTCTATTCACTTTATTTATTAATCCAGACATCTTTTTTTTCGGAAGATAAAAGGAAATACTTATACATTACAAAGACACACATTATGTACCTACCTACTAGTAAGTAAAATTATTTAAGACGCGTAGGCATGGCTCGCGCTTCGTCCGTTTGTATGAAGATGGATTACTGTATAGATAGTATTACCGTGCAATCACTGTAATGTGGTAAATGTAAATACTTTATTATTTCTTTCATTTTATTACTCAGAAAACCAAGTGTAGTGTTGTGTCACACGAGTTGTAAGTCAACAACCACTTAAGTACCTATACATATGGTATTGTAATAAAACAACACAAAAGTACTAAAGCATGTTATGATGAAAATAATAATGTTTTTTCACATCTGTGTCTACAGAAATACTTTCGTATCATAAAAATATTATATGTGCATTATTATCAAAGTAATGACAAGCTTAAGATTTATTAAAACTAAAGATTTATCAAAATTAAAGAATTTAATATAATCCTCATTTATTTTTGACTGATTTTATATTGCAAGATAAAAAATATTACACATTTTTGTAATTACCTGGGAAATGTAAGTTTTCAAAATAAAAACAACTAAAATAACTTTGACGGCATATTTACGTTTCATTCAGTGACACAAACACACGTTACCTTATCATAGCGACCACTAGGCCTTAAACTGACCAACATTATTGAAAATCCATAGTCATGTACCAATTTTCTGTTAACCAAGATGACATAAAATGGCAATGTCTCGGTATCCCGGTAAAGCCCTCAGATAAGCAATTTAGAGTTTCTGTTTCAACCAAAATATACCCTCCCGCGCTTATCAAGTTCAATGAATGGAAAGCAAAATGGTGCGGTCGTTAATCATGTTTCATGTCAACTAAGCTTCATTGATAAGGTATTACGGTCAATCAAACTCAATACTGCGTAAATCAGTACGTGATTTTGTTAAGTAGATAAAGATTAATAATATTTTGCAAAAATGTTATATGATTTCAAGAACATGATAATCGAGTCAAACTCAGTACCTACTACTTTATAGTAATATTATAATACAAATTAACGTGTATTGATTAATAGCCTATTTTATAAATGAATTATCACTAATTTATAAATTATCTAATACCAAATAATCCCAATGGTATTCTCTATAAAATCATTTAGTAGATACTAGCTGCGCCCTGCGGCTTCCCCGTGCAGAAAATGGTATGTGTTTAACATGTAACTCAGAAACAAGACCGATTTTCGGAATAAAAAGTATTCTATGTCCGTCTTTGGCGCCGAGTAGTAACAAACACACACACATACACAATCTCAAACTTGCCCATTTATAATGTTAGTAGGATGTATATCTCATTTCTTATACAATTATATATATTATTACGTACTTATTAAATTATTTAAACTAAATCAGACGTCCAAAGTTTTTCTTAAACCCTTGTGTAGACAAAATTAAACTGTCGTCACCCAATCAAAATCCTTTGAGCATGTGCTTATAAACTTATTTCAAATTAAATTTAACTATACTTACAGTTATGATTTTGTTATTAACATTATGTATATAATGAATGTTTATTGATTCATTATTACAAAATGAAAAATGAAATGAAATGAAAATGAAATGGAAAATGAAATAATTAAATTTAGTATGAAATTAATTTTTTTTACAAATAATTCGAAACTTTTAAAGATAACAAAAATCTGTTAGAAAAATATTGTATAGCCCTGATGTGCTTATTTGTTAAGTATTATCTTTTAAGTATAAATCAATACCAAAACGAATCTTCAACATTGCCGAAGATCAGATGAGGAATTTGGACCTCAACTAAATTATCAATCACAAAATTTACCTTCAAAATAAATAACATTACAACAGATAAATGAAAATGTTATTACGAACAACTCATTAGAAGTAAAAAGTGTATAAACGTATAACCTACACAAAGTATATTAAAATCGTGACAAAAATGTTAATTAAATATGTTATCGTACATAAAATTAATATACATTAATTTGTACGAGTCTGTTTCGTATAAAAAGAAAAGAACAATTATAATACTAATGCTTTAAATAATACACTATAATATATTATTTATACGTCGGTTCAGAGATCATGGGTTTTGTTATTGTTTCTGGGTTCCGTATTATTTTGTTCATTTTTACCTATCACTTGTTTTCTCAGTTAAAGCCTAATGATGATAATATAAATTCTAGTAGTGAAATATCGACTACACAAAATGATCGTTATCTCATAGCTGTAATTTAAAACATACAGAGTAGGTCCCAGGGTCACAAGGCCGAGAACAAAGCAGTTAATTTAGTTTAAGCGCATTTTATCATTATTTACCACTACAAGACCACCTAGTATTGTCTAGAAATTTTGAACTTTGTACTAATGTCATACCTACTATTATTCATACCAACAACTCCGTGGTTATAGTCTACACCTATCATAGGTACACCTTTACGAGGTTACCACTTACCATCCGGCGGGTAGGTAACGGTTACAGTGTTCGTTGGGCCGTTAACAAATAATGTATGAATAGGGTTCGATACTGAGACCAAATCTTAGTACGCTATACACTTATGCGAGTTAATCGGTACAGTAAAATCGAATAGCGGCAAATTAATTTTCGGTAAAAAGGTCATTCAGCTTAGACGCACGTAGGATTGGTGGTATTGAATAAAATGAACTACACAATAGGCACTAGTCGGTTAGAGGCGAACTTGTGTAGTAATTTTTAAATAAATGAAGCGCCCCTTACTACAAAAAACGTACCATCGATAGATGGGAACGGCTTACGACTGGTCAAAGTGGCAATAGATGGAGAAGGCCTATGTGAAATTTTAGATAGCGATAATTCTACCAAATTTTATCAAAAAAAAAAACAAATAAATTTATAAAAATGAAAAAATGTTTAACTTTAAACATGATATCACAATCTCATAAAAACACATGCTTATAAACACGTTGTGACTGTGAGAAAATCTAATTGTACTTTAATTATTGCAATTATAACAGCTACACTAATGTATGAGTATTGAATGGAAGTAATTACAATAAACAGTGAGTTAAAAAATAGTCGTATTATCCATTTAATTCTAAGCATTAGTTTTGAGTGATATTTTTAGATTAATTGCTGATTATTTCACACTCAACTATAATTTTAATGCAATGTTTTACATAACATTGCACATGAATAATTTATTTTATAATTATAATAATAAATAATTTATTTATTTTTATCCAAATTGAGTGGTGGGAATAGGACTTTTCCAATATATTCCTTATCACTCGGTTTTCCACCTTTCGCATCCAATTTAACTCGCAAATATATATATATATATATATACGCTTAACTTGTACTTAAAGAAAATCAATGTCTTTCCATCGATTAAATTTAAATTTACCAGTAATGTTTTGGTTGCCTGTTACAAGATCTGGCCTGTTCTATTCCGCCCGACCGAAAACCAACTTCACTTTTCCCGAGTCGGCAATTGTTCTCGATCCGTTACAACTCCAGTGGGCTGTAAAAAAATGCACTAAAAATAAAGATTCGTGTAAAGAAAAAAAAAAAACATACGACCCGAATTGATAACCTCCTCCTTTTTGAAGTCGGTTAATAACACGTGTTACATAAACAATAGAATTGAATTGACAAAACTGTAAGTTCATAAAAATTAAATGAGGAAAATGATACTTTTGTTGTCCCCGAATAGAGTATGAAATAACTTTTGTTATTGACTACTGTTTCAGACAAAATAGTAACCTATATAATATTATTGATAACTGTTGCTTAGAGATATCAGTTATGTTAAGAGTTGAGCGACCTATAAAATATAAAACCTTAGGACGAATGTGCGTTTTTTCTTACGTCTATTCCGATAGAATTTTATTTGAATAGATAAATGTCAACAAATAAAGATAAATGATTATGGTAATTCTAAAGATTGAATTCAAATTCCCAGCAAGAAGATTAATATCGTACTTGGGAAGAATTGCGTGATCATTACTGGCAGTTTACAGATTAAACATCAAATTGATGTTATGGCTAACGGTTAAAAAGATTCTGTCTTAAATTTTCCTATGCACCATTATAATAAGGTTGAAATACCATGAAAATGTATTATATGAAGATGACGAATAATAGCTGTTTTTAAAGGTATTAATAATTGTGTAATAATATTTTCAATCAACAACATTTGATGAACACAAAAAATTATCATGTTTAAAAGCATTTACACCTTATGAGTTGCAACGTCGCAATATAGTGTCTTATTTTGTAGTTTTAACTTTTTGTCATTTAGTCGGAGCTAAATTTTAGAATTAGGTGAAAGCTGTTTATAAAGTAAGAAATCATTGCGTTTACAGTTCTATTTATATGAAAATAATACATTAGAAACTTGCGTTGTGTTATTTACGTAGTAAAATAACTGTATGCCTATAATAATGCAATAGCAGATGGCATATATACTGCCAGTAATATTCAAGATAAGCTTATAAATACATAATTATGGTTAAAAAGTTGTCTAAAAGATTTGTGAAGCTCGCCATAATTTTTTTTAAATTGGGTATTTTCACTTACTGCCAGCCAAAAACCCCCTCGGTCCGCTTCTGTTTCCCTTTTCCTTCTTTTCGTTTCCTTTTGCTTGGTTGTGTTTTCTAAACATTATTACTTCTGCGTTACTTAGAAAATACAGCTATCTCTATAGAAGGTAACTACATACCAAAAAGTGGGCTTGTTTGCCACCAAAATTGTATAAAAGAAAGTTGTTGAACTTTTTAAAAATAAAAATAAGTTATTTAATTAAGACAAACTATACGGCTTCATGAATTACGAAATTTGGACAACAATTTATCTGATTCTCGAAAATTTGATATTAATATTGTAATATAAGAGTTGTTTGGTCAGAATCACTTGAAAGTACCTGAGAAAACTAATACTTCTAATCACACTTGAAGTTCGTTAATTACTAAACCAAATTCTTGTTAGACGTCAAAATGTAAAGCTTCCGTTTCTGCTTCAGAAGGTTCCTACCTATTTAGCAATAGTGTTACGAGTACACATATTTTGTGTTTAACAGAGATTTCAAATTTAAATTAGCTCGACTCCGAATAAGATTAGGTTATACCTAGATATAGTTATTGGTCATCTTACAAAGGATGTTAGATCCCGTGATCTTATAATATAGGCAATATTATAAGATCTTGGGATCTTAGTACCGTAAGCATGCGTACAAAAGTTGAGTTATCACACACAAGCACTGCAGCTAATGATATCGTGTAAGCAACGCACTATCAACAGTCGATAAAAGAAAGCATTACAAAAACTTGTAATTGAATAAGTTTATACGCAACGTTGTGCGATGTATATAAGTGACGTAGCAATATTTGTGGTAAAATAACATTCCACGAATAACACGTTGATCAGATCTTATTTTTCCAAGCATTTTCCAACAATATCATTTGTCATAAATCATGGACCATTAACTTTTGGAGACAATGTAACTTGATATTACTTTTTTTGCTTTTGAAGTTATACTTCTTTTGGCGCGATTGGGAAAAATGATGAGAGTGAATTTTTACGATGCGCGCGCACACCGACAGAAAAAAGCAACACCCTGAAGTTTTCGCGAAACTTTTACACCCTGAAGTTAGTTGCGAACCTTTGTGTGTTGTATCAGTACAAATAATCAGTGTGAATAAATAAAAAATATATTGCCGTTTATATCAATTCAATTATATTTATGACGGTGATAGATATTTTTATTGATCATTTATTAGTAAAAATATTTATTTTGAATATTAGTGGTAAAAGTGGTTTTAATATACTGTTTTAAGTAAATTAATAATAATATACTGATTTGAGGTTAACTGTCGGTATGTATAATTTAGTTACATTGCAAATTATAATTTATTACATTATTATCTAATAAATATTTTTTTTTTGTTTTTTTTTTATTTTAATTATATTTTATGATTTTTCATTATTTTTGCATGCTATTTATGTATATTTATGTATGTATGCGTTGTGTTATTATTTGGTATTTTTGGATTGTTACGCCAAAGAAGTATAACTTCTTACGTACGTGAGTATTTTTGGTGATCAGTGATCACTCTGATTTTTATGGAATATCAGTTGATTACAGCCTTTTAAATTTTTCGCAACTTTAAGGATCAAAATCCATGTTCGTGACCGATAATTTCTTTTTCAATATTCTTTTTGACTGTTTACAGCTATGATAACGAAGTTATTTAGGTATATCATCGCAGTGGATACATACAAATAATATTTTTTGTAGTATACCAGTTAATCACTTTGAGTCACTACTATAACGATTTAATATTTATTATTATATTTTTTATTAATATAACGATTTCCTGGCCTGTTGGTCTAGTGGTTAGTGACCTTGACTGCTAAGCCGGAGGTCGTGGGTTCGATTCCCACCCAGGACAAATCTTTGTATGATGAGCATGATTGTTTGTTCTGTGTCTGGGTGTAATTTATCTATAATATGTATGTATTTACAAAAAAAGTATATAAGTCGTATATCAGTTGTTTAGTACCCATAACACAAGCAAATATAATTGCTTAATTTGGGGCTAGATGGCGCTGTGTGAATGTGGTAAAATATTATTATTATTATATTACACATTTTTTTGTACAATAGCTATTATTAAGATTAGCTATGACCTTCTATGAGTGATTTATTTGATTTTTAATAACTAAAACTTCATTATAATTACCTACGTCGCAAGAGAGGCAAAGCGTGAAAAATGCGATGATTTAAAATGTACTATTATATCGACAGTAATTGTAATGAATATTATATACTACTACAGTATAATTAATACCATCAAAAATAACTTGTAAAAAAAACAAGTCTCGCAACTTATATCTTCTATCGTAAAAAGTTGTAAGATCCTTGTAATACCAAGTCGGTTAATTTAATCAGTCCCTACTTAAGGGACCTTCTGTCTTAAATTATTACGTAATTAGCTAACCTAACAATACAGTGACCAGAACAATTATTTTTTTATAAATAGATTGACTTGTCCATCGCATGAAAACATAATATATCTTACAAGTAATACATGTTCTATTAAATTAGATTGTTTATTTCATGTTATTTATACAGGTGGTGGTGTATTTAGAAAACTGGACAGAAATTGAAAAATATTTTAGTTTTTCCTTGATTAATAAAGTAACCACTGATTGCATTTTAAATTGGAAGCTTTTAACTATGTCTGCTAAAAGTGCCTTAGAGTTTTGATGATTGGTTAGTCAGTAAGTGACCAAATTAAGAAACTTTGACTTGTTATAATTCTTTAACTACGGGTTCAAATTTAATGAAATTCGAAATATACCGTGTTTTATCTTCTACTCATAGACTCTTAGTTTTATCCACAACAAAGTTATAGGGAGTCGAATATGGCCTAAGTTGTTTCGAGAAAAGGATGTGCCTCTTTTTTGCTCGACTTGGCGGAGCCACTGCGGTTCCCCCAGATACCAATCGGCAAGAAACAGTACTTGAGCAAGCGTGTTGATTGATGCTCATGCCTTCTCTATAAAAGGCCTTTGCCTTGCAGTGGGACAATAAACAGGTGCTATTATATTATCAACTACTACATAATTACATACTTACGTAGATCTATTCACAGTAAATAAAACATTGTTTTGTGTATTTTAATCAACAAAACATTTATTGATGAATGTGTTCAATATAATATTCTTTAGCTATACAACTAACGTGACAAAATTCCTACGGCCTGTTTAAAGGTAAACGGGTTACGTACCTACCTAGGTTTAAGATATTTTCAACACCAGGAAATCTCTAAGAATTCTATTATTATTCTGGTCTCTTGGATTATCCACGAATTGCCAAGTTTATTAAAGAAAATATACCTTTACAGGTACCTTAACTTGAAGTCGATACAAATATTGACAACTCACTCACACAGATATCCATTAAAGTATTAGGAAAGTTTGTGTAACTGCTAAAATAAATTGGTTTTTGGTAGGTATCTACCTGCGTTACGTGTTACCAATTTTCAAGTTAAAGAAAATTCGTGGAATCTTTGGGCAACCTATATACTAATAAAACTTTATTGTAAGAGATATGTCGTAATCATTTAAAGAAATATTGATGGCCGTTGGGGGAAAGAAACCAAAAGAGCAGCGTGGGCAGACCTCTATCAAGATGACTTACTAAGGTTGGGGTGAAGGACTAGATGAGGGCATCTCACGACCGGTCGAGGTAGCAAAACTTAGAGTTAAGTAAGTTAAATTCTGGTGTTTATTAAGTCATTAACCTGAGAAATCTTAATTATAACAGTACCCAATACCATACCTAGACGATATAGATAAGTTTTCTAAGACAGAACTGAAATATAAGCTCTTCTTTAAACAGAGTTCCAATATTATGCAATAGGTACGTAAATATTTATTATATATTTGTATTGTCTACTAGGTGCGCCTCCGGCTTCGCCCGTGCTTAAAATATGTTTTGTCTCCCTTGGGAATCAGAACAATCAGACACCGAAAATCACCAATTTTATCTAAATCGGTTTAGCCTTTCATCGGTTTACACGACACACACACAAACTTTCGCATTTATAATACTAGTACCATTTTATCACCTAGTATTATGCTATAGACTATATCTACTCCGAACATAACTCTAAGTACTATTACTTGCACCCTAAATGTCTTTCAGTCCATCGTTAGAATAGAGCAGTTAGTACATCCACCTCAAAGAGTACAAATGCGTCAAATAAATGATCTTTTATGGTTTCAGTCCATTAACTCCATAGATACAATCAACGGGCGGTAATAAGTTTTATTCACTAATAGTAAATTAAACCGTAGTGAGAACAATAAAGGCCTATTAAAGAATATTCTTTTGTTACAAGAATGTATAAGTTATTTGACCTTCGTGGTAAAAGCAACTGAAAAATTGTATTTAAAGTAGCTATGACAACCGAAGGATGAGGGCAGTTCACTCCGTCAAGTTGGCGAAAATTAAGGTGGCCTATGTCCAGCAGTGGACCTCTTACTACTCTATTTGTGCTAAGACGGGGTTTGAATCAAGATGTTAATTTGGGTCCACGAAATTATATTTAGTAATTGGTATTAAAATCTGAAATCATCATCGCCATCATCTTACGCGTTGGCTATAAACTCAAAGCCTAAAAATAGTGATAAATATGCACATAGGTAGATTTTATCTTGTTTAATTTTAATATTTCCACGGTTCAAGGGTTCTGTAAATGATTTATGGTACAAATTTTAAATTTTTAACAATCAATCTGCATGGACTATGTTATGGTAATTATAATACGTGTGTTGAACTAAAACTATCTATACAATTTTAACGTATAACAATATGTAATTATTTTAAAGTATACTTCAGGTAAAAATTTAAATTTCATAGACAACTTTACAAACAAACAAGTTTAAATAAGATTATCTAAGTGAAGCATTTTAGGCAAATTTAGTTACGGCATTCTAGAACGTACCTACTTGATTTATTTGTTTATAAATTCTATTGAACAGAAGAAAACAACTTCAGAAGGAATCATTCATGAAATTGTTGTTTAAGGAAAACAGTCTACGGGCGGGTCATGACCAGTTAAAAATAAATGTTTAAGAATACTTTGGTAGATTTTTCATTTTCATTTACGAATGTAACACTACAATCATTAACATTTGTTCCCCTGCGGATCAAACTTTGTGTAACGTTATGCATTTTCAATGCCAGTAACCTTAATTGTTTCGACTTCAAAGCAATGTTTACGTTTGGGTCAAGGTTTGCAAAAGCTACGCAGTTTTAATAGTCTATTGTCATTTTACTACGGACGATTGAAGAGCTACATTTTTAACTCGTATGAGTATATACATTTTTTTTGACATCAATTCATCCGATAACGCAAGTGATTGTTACTTTTGAACTTAAGATATAAATACCTGTACTATATCAAATATCTCTCTACTGTAAGTAAATATTCCAATATACACAAATTTAACACAATTTTACCTATTTTCTAATTGAGATTAGTTTTACCCATCTTCAAAGAATACTTAAACATCCCTAACGACCTTTTCAACCCTTTCAAAACTAGCAATTTTAATTTGATATTTGTCTCAACTTTAGAATAAAATACGGTTTATCTTCACAGAGAATCTTAATCCTCACACTTTTACAATTCAAAAGTAAAAAAGAAATAGTACATATGTGTGGCTTTACATATGTGATATAGGCTCCTCCTAAAGCGCGCCATCAGTCCGGATTTTTACCAGACGCCCTTTGTAAATCGTTGCTCTATCTAGCAGCGGGACGTCGCATTCTACGATTTTGTGTATCCGTTTTCCACACCAGAAACTTACCGTTCTAGCTTGCGGTTTGTCGACAAATATGATCACCTATCGCCACTTCAGAGTGCTATTTCGGTTAGCTATGTTCTGTTAACTTTAGTTCGCCATCGAATCGCCTCATCACAGATTTTATCGATCAAACGAACACCAAGCTTAACTCTTTTCATAGCCCGGTACCGACCAAGTTCAGATATAAAACGCGAATAAAGCACCGAACTATCCCGAACAAGTCTTCATGTATGATAATAACAGATGGTGACGTAATGGCCCATTCTCTAGATTACTTAGAAGACTTATTACCTATTGGCCGCTGCCATGAAAGTTTTCGACGTTCTATTGTACTTACTTTTCTCGTATATTTAGTTTTTCGGATTCGTATGATATATTTAATTCAAACAGTGCTACCGGTATAACATATTCAGACTAAATACCCAATTATAGCGTTCGTGGGGTGCTGAATAAAACGAAATACTTCTGATTGAACACAAAACTATATATTTCGCGGCTTTTACAAAAATGGCTACGCGCCCTTGAGCGTTCTCCGTTCGACTAGCGAACACATAACCTGAAAAAGGTAATCCCTGCGAACTTCCGCCCGGTGTTACCGCGTGCGGGCGGGAGTTATGGGTAACCCTAGTGTTGCCAATCTTAATGTTAAAATGTGCCACACGCTATACACTCCCCCTCGAGTTCTAGAGAACGTCCCCGCTCATGAACTCGCACACATGCAACCGTACACACAGGACAAACATGTTTTCGAGGACGTCCTCTCTGACGTTTAGGTACTACGGGATGAGGAGGCGAACTATCGCGATTATGAAACCTGGTAAGATCTGATACGTGATATTTACCTAAAACATTCTCAGGGTTGTCCAGATTCGCGATGAGATAAGCTGTAGGACTGATTCTTTTTACTATCGCATATGGACCGTCCTTCTTTGGCACAAACTTTGCAGTTATGTTCTTAGCAGCATTGCTTAGAACATGCGACTTAAGCAGTACCTGGTCTCCGGCCTCAAATACCTCGGCAGGCGTTTTTGACTTATCAGCACATTCCTTACGTCGATCCTGCTGTGCTTCGACTCTTTCTCTTACAGTAATGAAAGAACTAACAAAATCCTTTAAATAGGGTGTGATTTGCGAAACAAAATTATCTTTATTTAGAATGGACCGAATATCGTGTTGTACGTCGATTGGTGATCGAAGTTCCCTAGCAAACGTTAAGTATGCTGGAGATACACCAGTGGTTTGACAAACCGCGGAATTCATAGCGAACCTTACAGCAGGCAAATGCTGTGGCCAAGAAGAGTGATCTGTATCGACCAGACGAGACAACTGAAACTTTAAATCCCTATTCTTACGTTCAGCTGGATTAGCTGACGGATGATAGAAAGGTAACAACTCTTGGCTAATACCTAAAACAAACATACATTGCTGCATGACAGCGGACACGAATTGGACGCCATTGTCAGACACAATGCGTCGAGGAAGTCCGTAACGCAGAAAAAATTCTTCAATCAGAATCCGAGCGCACGCTTCTGAGGTTGCCTCCTTCAAAGCATACAACTCAACCCAGCGTGTTGCGGTGTCTTCTACTAACAATATCCATCGTTCTCCATTATTTCCTGCAGGAAGCGGACCGAACAAGTCTATGGCCAACACTTCTCCTCTTTGATGCAGAACCGGAGTCTGTAACAAACCTGATGGCTTTTTGTTAGAAGACTTATACCTCTGACAAGTAGCGCAGGTTTTAATATATTCTGTAATAGCTCTACGCATACCTGGAAAATAGAAACTTTGAGCGACTCGGTTGTAAGTTCTGTCTACTCCGTGATGACCGGCTATATTTGAGTCATGACATTCTTTCAAGATGTCAAGGCGCAGAGAACTAGGAACTACAAGCTGTGGCTCTTCATTATCTTCATCCGGATTATACCTGTACAAAACACCTTGTTGTATAAAGTACCCTCTTTCAGACCAACACTTAATACCTATAGACTCAGTATCAGATGTATCCTCCAGGTCACTAATGATTTTCTTCAACTCCGGGTCATCGAGCTGCGCGTGACGAAGATCTGTAGCACTTCTAGCAGGTAAGTCTACAACAACAGAGCAAACTCCGCACTGATCTTTAGTTTCGTCTCTACAAGTTGGACGACTTAGGGTATCGGCAATGACATTCGCCTTTCCAGGAGTATACTGAAATTGAATGTTAAAGCATTGCAGCTTTAATGCCCATCGGACGAGTCTACCAGACGGTGATTTTAGAGTAAGAAGCCACTTTAACGGCTGATGATCGCTACCTATTATAACTTCGTGTCCTTCGATGTAGCCCCTAAAGCGTTCCACCGCCCAAACGACAGCGAGAGCCTCACGTTCTGTAGTACTGTAGTTTTTCTCGGCAGGAGTAAGCAAACGGCTAGCGTACTCTATAGGTCGTTCATCCTTACCATCGCCTTGTAACAGCACAGCTCCAACGGCATAGTTGCTAGCATCAGTCCTTAACACGAACGGCTTCTTATAATCTGCTTGAATAAGAATCGGTGACATAGACAGGCGCTTTTTAAGTTCCTGAAACGCATTATCTTGGTCTGTGTCCCATGACCAAGGCTGATTCTTCTTAAGCAGTCGTGTTAAAGGCTCAGCAACAGCTGAAAAGCTTGGTATGAACTTCCTAAACCAAGAACACGTCTGTAGGAAGGTTCTTAAATGACGCAACGACGATGGAGCCTTCATATCTAAAACTGCACGAACCTTGTCATCGTCCGGCGACACACCTTCTTGGGTGATGACATGACCGAGGTACTTTACCTTGTCTCGTGCAAAGACACATTTTTCTCTATTCGCACGTAATTTAAACAAACGTAACCTTTCGAAAACAGTACGTAAATCTGATATATGCTTCTCGAAGCTTCCTTCCGTTATAACTAATAAATCGTCTTGATAAGCGAGGAGGGTTACGTCCTTGAGTGAGGCACCAGTACGAAGCCTATCTATTAGACGTTGAAAAGTTGAAGGCGCGTTTTTCAATCCGAACGGCATTCGCTTGAAGCGATACGACCCAAATGGCGTCAGAAACGCAGTTTTGTCTCTGTCTTGTTCCCGTACACTAACTTGCCAAAACCCACTTCGCATATCGATTGAACTCATGAAAGAGTGCTTTTTAGTTGACTGAACGAGCTCATCTATCAACGGCATTGGATAGACGTCGGTTTTTGTTACCGAATTGAGCTTTCTGTAGTCTACACAAAATCTTACTGAACCATTTTTCTTAGGGATGAGGAGCGCCGGAGAGCCCCATGCGGACTCACACTCTTCAACAATATCGTTTGCCAACATCTTATCTAACTCTACCTTCATGACCTCTTTCTTGGCTGGTGTCAACCTATATGGAGGCACGGCAACGGGAGGGTGATCCCCGGTATCGATAATATGCTCAGCAAAAGGAGTCGCGTCTCCCCCTGGCTCGAAGATGTCCTTATGTTCTACAAGAAGGCGTGCAAGAACCTCACGCTGATTATTATTAATTGATGTCGCCTCATCATCGCGCAGCACCTGAACTGCGGAACACAAAGACGCAGGTGACACCTTTTCAAATTGCATCTCTGAAAGTATTGACGCTTTCTCGGGTCACGCGTTTTCTAATACGCGGACTAAGGAGACCGAACGCCATGTCCAATTGCACTTTTTCAGATAGATCGTCCTTAGGAAGTTTTGACAAAAGTGCACGTACCTTTGCTATAAACAAATCGGTGTGCTCCTCTTCCTGACATAAACTGAAAAGTTTCTGGTAGAGTCGATGTGGCGGGTCACGCTCCCCGAATGCACCTTCTATTCGCGTAAGAGCTTCTGACCACGAGCTAGTGGACCTCTTTACACCTTGCCACCAAACTGCAGCAGACCCCTCCAACAACATTGAAAAACCACGTAGAGCATTCTCGTCGGTAATATTTACACAATCTTTGTACGTAACGATCGCGTCTATAAAATTTTCCAACGACTCGTGCTCGCGTCCGCCATAACAGGTAACACGTAAGGACATTACCTGCATCCAAATGTAAACGCAACATTGTTGATTACACTGCTGTTGTAGCTGACATTTTATCATTCGACTATAGTGGTATAATGGGTACTCAGGACGCCAACATTGCCACGGAGACTTTTGTCTCCACTATTAGTTCCATTTTAATTAAGCACACTAAATTGTTGCACATACCCTCTAGACGAATAATTATTAAGCCTTGGATTACGAGTGGGCTGCTGAGATGTATCCGAAATAGGGACAATATGGCACGTAGTCTAAAAAAGGATCCTGAAAATTATATCATTAAAGTCACGTATGTAAGATATCGAAATTTTTGCAACAAGCTGCTCAAGAACATTAAAATAGCTTACGAAAAAGAACAGTTCCTAAAGGCCAAAAATAATCCTAAAGCGACGTGGAAAATCATAAAGTGTGTTACTGGAACTGGTGTCAATACTGTCTCTCCTAACGAATTACTGAAGTCGTCTTATAATGTTAAGTCTTCGGTAAATACTGTCAACGAGTTCTTTGCGGCAGTGGGCAAGACATTAGCTGAGAAATTTTTAAACGGCACAAATAACTTTGAAAACAGCTATGATTCGGCGATATGTAACTCTCTAGTTCTCCTTCCCACTGATGAAGTTGAGGTTAGAAATCTAATCCTTGGTTTGAAGGCGGATGCTGCTGTGGGCTGGGACGGTATATCTCCGAGGCTGTTGAAGTCTTGCTTACCTGTCCTTGTGCCGGTTATAGTTCACATCTGCAATCGCTCACTTTCAACGGGCTGTTTCCCTAAAGCCTTTAAAAAAGCAATTGTCCATCCTATATTCAAGAGTGGGGACAGACACAGTGTCAACAACTATAGGCCTATCTCGGTTCTTCCTGCACTATCCAAGATACTCGAAAAAATTATTAATACTAGATTAGTTAGCTTTCTTGAGACATATAAAATACTAAGTAACAATCAGTATGGTTTTAGAGGTGGCAGGTCGACTGAGGATGCAGTTGCTGCCTTGGTAAATGATGTTGTTGCAAAATTGGATGGTAAACTGAAGTGTCTTGCTATCTTTCTCGATCTCTCTAAGGCATTTGACACTGTGTCTGTTCCACTCCTCATACGCAAGTTGGAAGTCAGTGGCATCCGTGGAGAGTCTCTTAAAATTTTCCAAGACTATCTAAGTGACAGAACTCAGTGTGTAAATATAAATAGTGTCATTAGTGACACTGTAACGTTAAATTATGGCGTGCCCCAGGGCTCAATCCTGGGCCCAACTCTATTCCTAATCTATATTAATAGTCTGTGCAATATGTCCATACCTTACTGCTCAATTTTTTCTTATGCAGATGATACAGCACTAGTTCTTTATGGTAAAAACTGGCCTGAGACCATGAACCATGCAGAACATGCTCTCACAGTAGTGATGAAATGGCTATCAGATAACGTTCTAACTTTAAACATTGATAAAACGGTCTACTTACCTTTCTCGTTACGTTCCAATAATCTTGCTCCAGCTGATGCTGTGACACTTAAAGCACATACTTGCTCCCGCGATCTTTCCTCGTCTCAATGCGACTGTGACTGTCCTCAAATAACTAGGTTGGAGACTGCTAAATATCTTGGTGTTTATATAGATAGTTCCTTAAGCTGGAAGATCCATATCAGTAAACTCACTGGTCGGGTTCGCAAATGTATATTTATCTTTAAGAGATTAAGAGACTCTGCCGATCCGGAAACTATTAAAATGGTATACTTTGCATTGTGCCAATCCATCATCAGTTACTGTATTGTTGTATGGGGTAATGCACCTAAAACTTCTCTCCTCCTTTTAGAGCGAGCACAGAGAGCTGTTCTCAAAGTCATGACTTCAAAGCCTTTCCGGTACCCTACCACGGCTCTCTACAGTGAGTGTCAAGTCCTGACGGTGAGACAGCTCTTTGTCCTCAGTACCATCCTACGTAAGCATCCGTCAGTATTGCATTATTCTAATGCTAGTAGCAACAAGCGCAGATACTTTAATGTATGTCCAAAGCAACAAAAATGCAGAACAAACCTGGCACAGCGTAACTATACTTACGTGTCTAATCATTTGTACAATAAAATTAATAAAATGTGTAACATTGCGCCCATGTGTCGCAATAACTGTAAAACCACTGTGTCTAAATGGTTATTGACACTGGATTATAAAGAGACAGAGGATTTGATACGACGTGGATCATAAGACTTTAGAGGCTTAGATTATTAAATATCTCACTCAACAATACGTATACACAACACACACACACACAGACACACACACACACACACACACACACACACACACACACACCACACACACACACACACACACACACACTTACAAAACGCACATACAAAACACACACACACACACACACACACACACACACACACACACACACACACACACACACAAAACCATACACACATAGTAAAAATAAAAATAAAAGCTGTTAGCAACTAAGTACTTACCTATTTCTTGTTTAATTAAGTTATGTTTTTGTAGAATGTTTCTTAATTAACATTGTTCGTCTTCCGAGTGTTACTAATGTAATATTGTATACAGTGTGCGCGAGAACGCTGGTACCCTAAACACAAGTTAAATCTTATCCTGGGTACCAGAGTTCATCGTAAATACTAAGTATCATGTTTGTGACCTTGCTTATGTATTTTTTGTGCCAAATTAAGAAATTAATAAATTATTCTTATTCTTATTCTTATAACGCGTCGTACATTTTGCAAAATTTCCGTTCGCGCTATAGGTACTTGTCGATGTTTGGTGAGTCTCGGAGTGGCCAGGTTGCGGCATTGGAGTTGAAGATCGCACTTGACTGAGTAGCTGCTGGCAGAACTCGCTCTGAGTTTGCTGTATTTTTGCGACGAAACTAGCGAGGGTTTCTTGCGACATAGTTATGTTCTCGGAATCAGAGTCATCAGCTGAACGTGTTCTCGGCATCTTGTATACCAAGTTGAACACTTCTGGGTTGTAAAAACACTCCCCTACGGTCACTTTCGCGATCGTTGTCAGTTATTGTTCGAAACTACACTACTTTATAAGTATATAGTAAAACACACTAACACACGTTGGGCGCCACTTATAGCGTTCGTGGGGTGCTGAATAAAACGAAATACTTCTGATTGAACACAAAACTATATATTTCGCAGCTTTTACAAAAATGGCTACGCGCCCTTGAGCGTTCTCCGTTCGACTAGCGAACACATAACCTGAAAAAGGTAATCCCTGCGAACTTCCGCCCGGTGTTACCGCGTGCGGGCGGGAGTTATGGGTAACCCTAGTGTTGCCAATCTTAATGTTAAAATGTGCCACACGCTATACAATTTAATAATTTCTATTAAGGATAAATGCATATACATAGGTAGATAAAATATTGAACAGATTAAATGAACTTAATCGTCTCAATTTAAACGGGTTAGATGCAAATTTTATGTGCTAAAGTGAGTCACATAAAAGCTTTTAAATGCGTTTTTTATGTGAGAAACTTTTGTCAGAGCCCCATAAACGTTTTATGATATTGAATGTTCGAAGAGAGTTGAGGGTTGAGAATAGGTATATTTATACAGTGACATCTAGATTCTACCTTAAAATCATTATTAAATCTGTTCACGTTATTTTCAGAATCAGTAAGATTTACTAACTTTGATGTTGAAATTCTTCAGTAAGATAATAACCATAATTATGACACTCATTTTCATCTCTTTGATACTAAATGCCAACAAAAGGTTATAGGTTAGATTTTTATCAAAATTCATATTCTTTCAGAAGTAACTTAGTATATGAATTTGTTTTTGAGTGTTATTTTTATATGTATAGGGTAACGAATTTTAACCGACTTCAAAAAGAAGGAGGTCATCAGTTCAGGTCGTATGTTTTTTTTTGGTATGTTTATTACCACAGATCTCGGTCATTTATGAACCGATTTTATTTTGAGGAGTTTTATGATAGAGAAAAGCTAAGAATTTCCACTATTTGTAATTAAGTCGTAAAAAAACATAAAAGTACCTACGTGACAATCAGGAACTTCTTCTTCTTCTTCTTATTAAGTGGTCGGTGGTGAATATAGTATCAAGACTTGTTCAGGTTGCCTATAAAACATAAACTAAATCTTTTTAAAAACATAGGAAAATACCTATGTATCTCAGTTAACAGCACGTGCCAGCATACGTACGAGTATTAAGACCCATATCATCGAAGACAAGGCTATTGCCACTTATTGGATAAAATTCCAAACGTCGAAATTCCAAAGAAAAATATTTCTACGAAAATTCTTACACCTGTCAACTATAGCACTTTATTGAGCAGAAAATATCGAACTCTGTACAATATTTAAGGACTACTCGTAATGTCAATAAAATTATTTTTAGAAAAAATATGAAAACCGACTTCAAACAACACCTACATGTTCAATCCTTAACTAAAAAGTAGAAAATAATATTTTAATTACTTCATAGCAAAGAACCTTAAAGGGGAATCAACGCAATTCTTGATACCTATAATACTTTACTATTTATAGTTTTTAATCAGTTATTTTGGAGTTGCTACTTCGCTTGTAGCATGGACATGTCAATGTCAGATAATTCGTCGCAAAAGACATCGACGTGTTGCTTTACACGTCTTCACTTCTTGCAAACGTTTTGTTATAAAATATTAAATTGAAGCCAAACTACTAAATCATTCCTTATAAAAAAACATGGGACCCCATTTCGGAGTATACCCTTTCAAATAAAAGAAGAATTTTCCAAATTGGTTTATAAATGACGGAGTTAAGTTGTAACAAACATACAACCACTGAACCATTTCTTATAATAAAAATATGGGTCCAATTTCAGAGTATACCCTCTCAAATAAAAAAAAATTTTTCAAATCGGTTCATAAATGACCGAGATATGAGGTAACAAACAAACAAAAAAAAAAAAAAACATACGACTCGAATTGATAACCTCCTCCTTTTTGAAGTCGGTTAAAAATGAAAAATGTCCAAAGCCAAATCCAATAAATGTTAATAGCGCCCCTGATTTACGCATCATCGGCATCATCTTCGTTGCAACGGTGATGAGACAATTCTATATACACTAACTAATTTTACTGATTATATTCCTTTACTGATTCTGTCCATTACATTGTTTTGTTCATTTTCATGTTCCTTGAATGTTTTTTAAAGAACTTCATGAAGAACTTATCATCATTTCAAGACAATATGTAAGGTATTAAAGGCCTAAGCGTAGGTAGATCGTTAAAATAAAATGTCAAAATCATATCAGCTACAACAACAACAATTTGAATAAAGTTAAAAATAAAAGGTTGACATTTAATCGTATGTATATACATAATTGCATAAACAAATTTGCTGAAGGTTAAAGTTGAATTAATGAAAGAATAAATGGATTCCTTCGTTATGACGTAGGAGCCATAACTGCGTAGATTGAGAAAGGGATAAAACGTAATACATAATGTTAATTGCTGATTCGTATAAATAGTGAGGGTGGTTGCATGTTTTACGCCATAGACTGTACGTGTAAATTCACGTAATAATTATTCTTAACATTTTTTAGCTTCAAGAGCCGTCGACATAGTCTTCATATTTTGTATTAGATAGAACTAAACAATACAGTTTAGCACCTCTAATATACATATCGCGTGTTGAACAGAATCCATCGAGACAAAAATCTCAAAGATTTCTTAACAATAATTGAAGCTAGTGGTGACAGTTATTTATTATGTAGATAACTATAGTATAGGATTGCTCATTAGTCCTGTACGAAAGACGCATACAATCGTCAATATAACTCACTGATAAAAAGGCACTACTACCTATACAAAATCTAAAATAAAATATTGCTCCCAATGTATTGCGGGTAACTCAAGAATGCTTCAACAGCCACGGACAACATCGAGAATTGTTTGCCTTCAAATGTACTATAGAAAGCATAATGTAACTCCAATGGCGATGTTAGCCACTATTTACCAACACCTACACTAGAAAATCGCCTTTGTATTCCGGAAAGTTTCAATATCTCGCACAAAATTCTTACGGATGAATGAACGACATTGAATGGGATCTTTGATATAGTGAGTCTAACTATGCTGCGTAGGCTGTATGACGGTTTTGTAAGTGTAGGAGTCAGGAGTATTGTGTAAGTTTTATAAAAAGTTTAGGACATATTAAGGGGTGGTGATTCAAGTTTGTGGTTAGCTCACGCAATGCAACGAATCGGAACGGGTGGAGAAATATCGTAAATGCTTTGAAAGGGCGAAAGCTGATGACGACGCGAAACCTTCATGACACTTCAATTCATGACATTCTTCACAGAGCCCCGACCACCGACTCTGTCAAGAGTGTGCGACTGAAGAGAGAGAGAGAATCAAGATTACCTTCTTTTGTTTGAGGTAGCATAAGACTACGCTTCTTAGCTGCTACGATCGTGTATCTGCTGGATCATAAAAGTAACGCTTCTAGACCTTCTAAACGTTTAAGATACTTCATACTTTTGGCGCTCAATTAAAGCCTGAAACTCTTTGTCAGCGCATGTGTTCCCATCTTACTTTGATCCTGGGTCTTTTAAGCGGGGCGTGAAAAGGCATCTCACTAAGCCGCCATAGTTCATATCTCACCATACCAGTAATTTGGCTTTTGGAATGGCAATATTCGCAACGTCTGTTCAATGTTACGGACGGTCTAGTTACCGAAAATGTCTTTCAAATGACATAAAATTTTCAACCATCAAACAAAGCAATATAGTAAATAGTAAAAACGTATATTTTCTATTACTTTTATTGTGATTGAGGATTCTTCTGCATTCGCCTGGATCTTATTCGAAGTAAAGACACCAGTTTTGCGCGCTCTACAATCGATTTGGCGCTTGGTTGTATGTGACTTAAAATAAACAAACTTTTCTTTCTGTAGGTTTCGTAAAGTCTGATTAATTTTAAATTTCTTTTCTTGTTTTTCAACCTTAAGTGCTAAGTTTAAATACTGAAACGATAAAGGCGTTAAAGAAGAATGTAAGAGTAAAAGTTATCTTTGGCAAATAAATCATTCTACCTATATAAACTTGGATACAGAATTATCGTATTTTGTACTCACTCTCTAGCTCTTTGTACTTTGTATTGGTGACACGTGTCACTATGTACCTACAAGTGCTACTATACTTGTACGTCTAAGTGGAACCTCTAACTGGTTCACTCGGTCACTGTGAAATACGTGCGTTAGCTTTCGGTTGTAATGAAAATCCCTCGAGGTAATAGTTATATGTATGGCTATCGAATGACCGTCACACATTCATACTGTTGAACAGATTGTTGAATAATAGAAGTCCATCATATATGATTACCCTTCCATAAACTAAGCCTAATTTAAACTAATATTCTATAGAGATAAGATTTATTTTTAGTAGGTAGGTATGTTTGTTTGTTTAAACCGATTTAACTAAAATCTACATACATACATCGAGTAACATTTTTGCCTGTCATTTTCAGAAATTCAATATTATAATAATATATTAATTTTTGTTTATAAACTTTTTGCACAATACAAATTGATACACAAATACGGACTTAATGCCAAAGGCATTGTCTACCAGTCAATCTTTGGATGAAGCAGAGACAAAAATAATGTAAACATAATAATAAATATTATTACAACAACTATACACATACACAACGCCATCTAGACCCAAAGTAAGCATATATTAATAGCTTGTGGTATGCGGATATACATACTTATATACTTTTTTTTGTAAATACATACATATTATACATAGAAACATAAATATATTATGCGCCTTTGAAAATCTGAATGATGCAATACGACAATATTGCAATAATATTTTTTCGTATGCGTTTATTGTAAGACTGAATAAAACTTTTTATACCGAAGCGAAACAAGGGCGGACGTCTACTCACAAATAAATATCTTTCGTAGAACTCGTATTTATATGTCAATAAAGCTCTTGTAGATGATAATAATATTGTAGTCGGATAAAAATTTAGCGTTATCCGGAGTTCCTAGTTCTGTGGACGTAATTTAATTAATAATTTTCTTGGAATTGTGCTCGAAATATAACAACAGGCTCGTCCTCCATTATACAGATCGTATTTAGTTATAGCTAGCAAATCGTAGGTGTAATATAAATGTGATTATTTTGTTGGAAAAATGACGTTTCCGATGCGTCAATCTACTTTTTAGATACGATAAGATAACACGACTCAGTAAAATTAACTGATATATTTCAAAATGTATAATTTATTAAAAGTTTCTACATGGTTTCTCATTATTGTATTGTAATTAGCTTCTATCTTTCAACAGGCTTCATATGATCTCCATATCAAATTTTATCCAAATTAGTTTTAGCTATAGGTATCAACTGATAGATACACGTAGTTGTTTTAGCATTTATATAAAAGCTTGCTTCGCAAGATATGTAACATCTCATTAAGTGAAAGACAAGTTATTTAGCAAACATGAGTATACTAGCTTTCCGCGACGCGGTTTCACACATGGCTTGATCTGCTCCCGTCGCCAGTAGCGTGATGTTTCATAGCCTGTAACCTACCTTTAGGAACTGGGCTGTCATACGCAAAAAGGTATATTCAAATCCGACTGGTAGTTTCAGACACTAGCGCGTTCAAACAAACAAACAAACTCTTCCGCTTTTTATAATAGCACAGATTGTGTGCTTCGTTACCCCTACAGAGGAAAACTTAGTAAAGAAAATCGTGTACTAAGCAAATATCAGAGTGAATGTAATAATATTTTCTAAAGAATCAATTCATCTAGTACTTAGCTCTTTTTTTGTAAAACAAAAAAAAACAGTTATGTAGTTGGGGTCGTTTTTGTTGATATGATGAATTGGTTTATTAATTTTTTGCAACACCTATTACTAAAAATAATTGTTTTGAATTGAATTTTTTGGATTAATTATTAATTAGCTTTTTTCTACTAGCAACAACTAATAATACAGATTAATTTTAAATTATAATTACGTGCATCGTTTAGACTCAACGAATTTTACCGTATTTTAATAACGATGAAATATTGAATTTCATAGTTAGTTTATATTAAAGACAGGCATATGTTTCATAATTTTTCTCATTTATAATCAGCATCCTTAAAAACCGAGATTAAAGTTCACAGTGATTTTAAAGAACAAAAATGCCTATCAGGACAAAAACACAATGTAATAAAGTTTGAATATAACATGTAAAACGAAAACACACACACACACACACACACACACACAAGAGAGAGAGAGAGAGAGAGAGAGAGAGAGAGAGAGAGAGAGAATTGTACTCTAGATTGAAGTTCATTATTAAAGCATTTTAATGACACTCCTATTCGTATTGATATGAACGACAACTTATTGCTGTGGCAACGTTGCTGACAAGCGATATCATTTGCATTTAAAAAAAGTTAGAAACGTTTTTGATCCAATTTGAAAAAATTAAAGTTTTCTTTTTATTTTTATTTATAACTTCATACAATAGAAACTCATTGGCGAACTTAATTACTATTTCGCATGGCACATGGCAGAAATAAGTTCGCTAAACTGACGGCCAACCTCCAGTAATTAAGGGGTACTAAAAGAAGAAGAATTTAAATGGATTAAACATACAAATACAACAATAATTATTAACTAAAAATTATAAATATAGTTTTACAATTATAGTTATTTGAATAGAATTTTAAGAAAATATCAGCATAAAAATGTAGGTAAATGAAAAGTCTCAATCTTTGGAAGAACGAAAAGTCGTGCTACAGTTGAGAACGCTAGAGTAGTTATGTGCTTTGTGAATTCCTTTGTTTAAGGTTGACTGCACAAAATAAATTGCAGCGATGAAGATAGAACATGATGGAATCTTGAAATTGGAGCATGTCGTTTTTAGTAGCCAAGTTTGCCATGGCAATACTAGTGTATAGTGTTTCTGTTAGTGAGAAACAGTTTTCTATCTATACATATATAAAGAGGAAGAGTTTGTTTGTACGCAGTAATCTCTGGAACTACTCGTCGGATTTTAAAAATTCTCTTTGCGTATAATAGCCCAGTTCTGTAAGAAGGGTATTCTGTCGCCAGTAACAGTAACAGTAGCGTGATGTTACATAGTCTATACTCTTCTTTGAAAACTGGGCTATTATATTATAGGCATACTGGCTTCTACTTGCGACTTTGTCTGCAATAAATAAGAATTAGATGCACATTTAGTTTTTATAAATCATAGCTTATTATTCTAATGAATTTCCTATATTACAGTAAAGTTTCATTGAAATTCATACAATAGTTTTTGCGCGAAAGAGTAAAAACCATAAATTTACACATTCATACAAGCTTTCGCGTTTATAATATTAGTAGTATACGTCAACTTGATTTTAAAACAAAACATCATTACTTTGTTTATCTTGTTATATTACGTAGGTACCTACATAAAAATAGATAAAACCGTATTGTTGTCGATAGATAAAATCTTATCTGTATTTTCGTAATTTAAATGTAAAAGTGCACGTGTTTAGATGCAAATTATTAATAGCATTTATTCGTGTTTATAAACAACTGATGTTAGAAAGCTTTCTTTAATATACATACATAACTTCACGCCTTTTATATCCAAAGGATTTTAACCACTCACGTGATATAGGTACTTAATATGGAAAACGTAATATCGGTCTTACAATAGAAAATCAGTAAATACGAAATATTTATATGCTTAACATAAAATTGAAATTGCTAGCAAATTTTCTAAATAAAATGTGAAATTTAATAATACCATAGGTATACCAATACCGCAGGAGTAAGCTCTACTTGAGTTATAACAAATTCTGAAGTGTGGTCATGTGTAAAAGCGAGTCTAACTTAATAAAAATCCTAAGCGTTATTTTGTATGACTACTCGTACATATTCGTAATGAATTTACAAATAGTATTCTACTTATTCTTTATAACGATACTGGTTGTCCTTAAAGGATAGACTTTAAGTGAGATTTATACCGATATATTTGGTATACAAGCTACAGCATAACTGGTACTGTACGTTATGTTATAGTTATTTACCATCGTACGATATCAGCCGAAAGACTAGTGCTAGCCCTGAGCCAAAATACGTCACATTCAGGCATCTAAACATATATCACTAACTAGCTTTCTGCGGCGCAGTTTTATCCCCGTCTTTGTTTACTGCTCTGCTCCCGTCGCCAGTAGCGTATTACATAGCTTATAACCTTCCTCGAGAACTGGGCTATCATACGCAAAAAGATTTATTCAAATCCGACTGGTAGTTTTAGAGATTAGCGCGTCCAAACAAACAACAAACAAACAAACTCTCCCGCTTTATTTTAGTATAGATAGAAAGTACTTAACTACCAAATTCTTTCTATTCTCATCATGTCTCGTGTAATATTATATACAATTTATTTAGATTTTACTATTGTATACTATTTATTTTCGCAGAATATCGTGCCTATAGTAACAGACGAACCAGTTTCCCAGTCCATCTAATGGTAAGTTGTATCTGTCATAGGCTGTAGTTAACTATATTGCTAGTAGCTTTGTCTGCCAACAAGCATGTACATAAAACAGTACACAATGCACTTGTAGCTATATTACAATTTTCATTGTTTATAGAACGTTTTAATTATGAATACTAGGATTCCGCGGCGCGGTTTCAGTCGCGTCTTTGCTTACTGCTGCAGAGCAAAAATTCTCTTTGTGAAATAATAAGCTATGATTTATAAAAACTAAATATGCGTCAAATTCTTATTTATTGCAGACAAAGTCGCCAGTAGAAGCCAGTATGCCTATAATGTAACTTACAGTAAAAAAATAAGGTTCTAATAGAATATACGTAGTATCATGAAGCACGGTCATACTAAAACTGGGTCCGACAGATGTCAAGTGACGCTTTGTTTGTATTCGTATTAAAACCATAACCTGAAGTTTCAAAGGAACTGACAGCACTTTAACAGCACTTCTTCCGTGACTTTGCACTCCAATTACACAAGTTGAGTTGGTATCTAGCTTAAATTACAAAATAAAGATAATAGTTGAACTTTTATATCATTATTATAAAACTAAAGATCCGCCCTCGCTTCGTTTCGGTAACAAAAGTTTCATTCGATCTTACAACAAATTTCTACGGAAAATATCATAGCAATAGTGTCGTATTTCATCATTTAAATTAACGAAGGCGCTTAAAATATTGAAATTCTAAAAATGGCTGAAAATAGTATGTGAAACATAATAAAATATAGCCTATGTTACCTGCAAAATTTTATGATTTCTAAAGGTGAAAGACTTTTTCAAATCGGTAACGTAGATTTTTAGTTAAATCGTTGCAAACAAACAAACAAACATACCTACGATAAACAAATATTTTCTCTGTATATATTAAATTTATTAAAAATTAAAATGCAAACCGAATTTAATTCCTGACTCCACGCGTATTAACTTGCAGTTAAAAGTGCTGAACAAATTTTCATACGAAATATTTATTTTGAGTCGTCGACCTACTGGTAAAAGTACACCTAAGAATTAACATAGGTATATGTAGGTACGAGCCACGATAAAATTCCCGTAATCCCGGGATTGATAAACATGTTCAAGATTTTATTCTCTAGTTACGACCTAACACACCTCAGGAACTTAGTAGGAATAAATCACAGTCATACATCATAAATTAGAAGCCAGAAACAAGGACTCACCGGCTGCATACAGAACTCAATTTGAATGAGCGGTGGGTGAATCACATAAACACTTGTCTAATTTATTCCAGTCGTCATAACCAGCCTAACGTCACTTAATTTAGCGTGACTTAGGTATGAATGAATATATATGTGTGGTATTTAATATGTCCAGTACATTTTTCATCCAATGTAAAACAGAAGTAGAGTCAATAGTATGTTTTTAATACAACGACGATTGTACTCTGTGGCACATAAATGAAATAAATATAAAAAACAGAAAGTCTTTGCAGTAGGTGTAGGTGTATATTACACGTTCGAATCGATGTGCTCGATTCCAAACTTCGTAGAAAAATACTCCATAAAATATTGTATTTCAACAGTCCCATTCTAATAAACCATGATGATTTCTGATTATTAAGTTGTACCATTTATTGTTACCAACAAAATGATAGACACCTTTAATGGCCTAATTTTATTAAATAAATGCCAAGTTGTCAACATATTTATTATACACCTCGCAAAATTTATGGACATTTAAAATGTAAATGAAATACAACGCGTGAACACAAGAGTTGTCTCCATGAACTATAATATTATATTGCTCACATAAAAAGCAAGCTTTATAAATCTGTCAAAGTAGTTATTTTTGTAGCCATCTATTTTCTAGGTGTTAGTTTCTCTATCAAAACTCAGATAACAAATCAGGTACTAGAAATGCGTATATTAAAATAACACTGTCGACTTCAATTATAATTGATCAAGACCCTTACTCAGTTCCACTATCCATTTTAAACAATTGTGTTGAAGCAGAAAGTAAACGATAGCATGATGCCACCGACTGAGATTTCCTAGTCTGAAAATGCATCAATTTTTATGAGTGCTTTTAACGACAATAAGGCTTATCTATTTCACTCACATTCTGATTGATTAAAGTTTTTGTTACCTATCTGTGATATTAAAATATAATTTAACCGTTTCATTGCCAAACATTTATACGAAAACATTTCAGGGACAAACCTTTTGTATGAAAGTGTACACAGATGCAAGCTTTTATGACAGCTGAAAAAATATCATATAACTATTGTTAATGAGCGTGAACGTTTCAGTCTTACATTGTGAATGACGTAGACCAGTCCTGTGCGAGTTATCACGGCGAGTTGTCGTGCGAACGAAACGCGGTGCGATCGGAGTGAGCCCAAAAGTTTTAGATTCCGATTTAGTGTTGAATATTTTTTGTTAGTTTATTGTTTTTGTGACATTTTAGGACACGAAACTATTTTTTTTTTTGTTTTTATTTCTTTGGATTTTCAGTGAACATTGGAAATAAAAATGTAAGTTTTTAAAATTGTTATACTATAATAGAAATAGAAAGTGTTCCGAAATGTTTTATTGACATAAAAATTACACTGTATTTTTTTAAAGTTTAAAAAATTAAAAAGATGAATTATTTTCACTGTCAACGTGCGTTGATTGACATAATTATTTGATTAAAAGTAAAAAGACATATATAAAGTTTGTTGTTTCTTATATTTAAGACATGTGTTTATCTCGTACTAGTACCAGTCAATAATTTTAAAGAATAATACTGTATTTAGGTACTTAGTGGTGAGGTCTGCTTTTTTCATTATATATTTTTATCTAGAGATATTTATTTAGAAACTTATTAAAGTTTTTACTTTCTTTGTCATCAAAAGATTAATCGTAGATATAACGATTCTAGAATTATAATTTATTAGCTTCCCGCAGCGCGGTTTTACCCGCGTCTTTGCTTACTGCTCTGCTCTCGTCGCCAGTAGCGTAATTTTACATAGCCTACCTTCCCAAAGTACTGGGCTATCATACACAAAAAGAATTATTCAAATCCGATTGGTAGTGGCGCAGATTAGCGCGTTCAAACAAACATACAAACAAACTCTTCCGCTTTAAATAATAGTACTAGCTTTTCGCGGCGCGGGTTCATCCGAGTCTTTGCTAACTGCTTTGCTCATATCTCCAGTAGCTTGATGTTACATAGCCTATAACCTTCCTCGAGAAATGGGCTATCATGCGCAAAAAGATTTTTTTTAAATCTGACTGGTAGTTTTAGAAATTATCGCGTTCAAACAAACAAACAAACTGTTCTGCTTTATATAATAGTATAAGATACCTACGTATTAATTGTCGTTATTTTGGAAAGAGCTTTTATTAAACAAAGCGTTATTAGTCGTACTAGATTAAACTAATTTCATACAAAAACGAAAAAAAACTGTTTTTCTAGTTTACTATAAAATAGGCTCATAAATTTTAAACCGTAGGAATAATAAACTATACTTGTAGTAAACAATTACCATAAACTGAGTTCATTTTTTTTAATAGCTATAAATGCCACAACAACCATTTAAAAGCAAAATATATAACTAAAAAATAAAATACCTAAAACAAACTGAAAAGAAAGAACTCCATTTTTTTTCGTGCTGACGCTACATTGCAATATTAGGTAGATACCATATATCACTTGCACAATTAATACGAATATAATGACACCATATAATTATCTTAAAATCCATTAAGTCATTTAGGCTGTAGAACGTGCCAAAAAATAGACATTCATAAATACATACGCTCTAAAAAATTACCATTACATTACCCTCCTTGACTTTGACAGTCGGGCAAAAAGGGCAAAGCCAACGTTGTCTATTTTTTACCAAATGTTTTAATAGTTTTCCTAATTATACTGTGTTAAATTAATGTTAAAAAAGCCAAACTTAGCAATAAATACTTTATTGTTCTGTAAAATTAATTAAAGCCTTGTAAAAAAATTAATGGTTGTTTGGAAAATGGTACCGGTTACATAAAAATAAGTAAATTACTGTTTAAAACAATGGAAACTTATTTTTAAATAACAGTTTTTTATACCGCAAATTATTCTATAGGAATTTTTATATCTATAAGTACTTATTATATTGACAACATAATATACATAAACTGACGGACTCATAAAATGCATCAAAGTTCAGGATTACTTTGAAATGATTTTTTTTAATAAGTATGCAAACTTTTTAGATTAAATTATATAAATATGGAGAGACTGGCTCTTAATCTTAAAAAAAAGCAAAGTTTAAAAATAGAACTGCAGTAAAACAAATGAATATAGCCGGGAAAAGAAAATTTACTCGTAGTATCAGATTTGCGTGTTATTTAAAGCAAAGTTTTAAATTGATTCGCATTGATTTTTTATTCTTTTGTCAATTGAATTATTGTTACCAGCAGAATTGTTGGGATAGTTTTTTAACTCATCGAGAGTTTTTGAACTATAATATGAATACTTCGTCCGAACAAGGGGCTCAAATTGTAGCACTGGTGTGGGAGGGCTTGGATCAACGAACGATTGGTAGAAATTTAAATTTAAACCAGTCTACGGTTTCTAGAATATACAGAAGGTTTGTGGAGACAGGTTCTTACAGAAGGAGACGTGGTACAGGCAGGACTCGAGCAACCACCGGTCGTGCGAAATCGTTTCCTCACGTCAGTTAACATCAAAACAGAGCTTAATGAAGTGCGTGGAGTAAATGTGAGTGCACGAACAATAAGAAGAAGGTTAATGAAAGCGGATATCACCCCTTTTAGACCAGCAAATGGTCCAAAGTTGTCTGTAGCTCACAGACAAGCTCGCTTAAGATTTGCGCGTGATCACCTAAATTGGACAGAAGAGCAATGGGCCTCCGTATTGTTCACGGACGAGTGTAGGTCATGTTTATATGGTGCAGATGGTCGCAGAAGAGTCTATCGTCGACGTGGGAAGCGATATGCTTAAAGTTGTATTGAGGAGCGTGTTCCTTTTGGAGGCGGTTCGTGTATAGTCTGGGGTGGCATATCGATGAACGGGCGAACAGAACTTGTGTTCATAGACATGGTCCGTCAAAACGGTAATAGAGGGGGTTTGACTGCACATCGCTACATAACAGAGATCTTAGAAGATCACGTGGTGCCTTACATGGGATTCATAGGCGAAAATTTTACTTTAATGCAGGATAATGCCCGGCCGCAAGCTGCTGCACAAGTTCGACAATATTGCGAATAGGTTGGGATACGTACAATGAATTAGCCAGCACGCAGCCCGGATCTTAATCCCACTGAGCATGTTTGGGACAATTTAAAAAGAGCTGTGTATGCGAGAAATCCAGTGCCCACGACAGTGGCAGCACTAAGAACAGCACTTTCAGAAGAATGGGACAATATTCCGCAAGATCTTTTAATAACCCTAATAAAATCTATGCGGAACCAATTAGAATCCGTAATAAGGGCACGTGGAGGTAATACACCTTATTAAAACATAAATAAACCCTTGCATAAAGTTGTGGCTATTGTTAAAACCAGTTTTTTATTAAACCAATTTTCCTTAAATTTCTGTTTTTCTTCAAAAAGTCTTAAGGTCCTTTCCAGTACAGAAACTTAAACTTAAGGATATGACCCTACGCTGTTTTAAAGTTCACGAACCAATCTAGAGGTTTCAATTTTAATCTGTATAGAAAGTTTGCATACTTGGTTAAAATATTTATTTCAAAGTCGTCTATTACTTTGATGCAGTTTATGAGTCCGTCAGCGTACATACGCTCGAAAAACATTACCCTCCTTGACTTCGGCAGTCGGGCAAAAACATTTGTACTTACCTACATAGAGATAAGTAGATAGATATAATATTTTTTATTGTAAACTAATTACATCTGATCTGAGACGGGTAGATAGTTTATATTAAAACCTACTTAGAGACACAATTAGATAGAAAATCAGTTCAGAGGTGTAGGCGTGAAACTGTAAAAGAGAAACAGACAGACAGAGTTATTTTCACATTTATATTATTAGTTTGAATAAACAGCATGCGTGATATTTACCTGCCTAATTTAAAAAAATATTTTATCATACTAATTATGTACGTGTAATGTGAGCTATGATATAACTACAATTCATTATTATTATAACTTTTTACATTCAAAGTTTTCTATTTAAGTTTAAGAATTTCGTACAATATTGCAGACATTTTGGCTACATCTATCTAGACGAGCATCAGACGAGCCTAAGTACTACTACAAGCACTAACTTCAAACTTTACACCTTAGTCATAATATGTGCCATTGCCTAAGGTGTAGAGTTTGTGAAGTTGGGTTTTGTAGAGTTAGAGCGTCTGATAATTTTAACTGTTCGACTCGTTTTGGCAACATTTTACATGATTTGTTTTAGTGGGCTTCTATTGTTTGGCATCTTTCATTTGAGTTGCTTTTACAAATTCATATTTGTTGTCAGAAAACACTGAAATTGTAGCAATTCAGGAAGTGTCAAGGTTTTTAACCGTCACTGCATTGAATTAACGTGAATATTTAACCATTCATTAATATAAGTAATTTGTTGCTAATACAAAAATAAGATTTTGTAGTAATGTACCATTTTCCCGACAATATAAACCATATTATTTTTTAAAATATGTTTTTTTTATTTGAAAATTAGTAATTTTTTTTTTTGTCTTGTCTCATTTCTGTTGACATATTGTGTAATATTATTTCACGTGCAATAATGTGATTCCTACGTGATTTAATTTAAATTTGGAGTACGTGTTTTAATTTTTATTTCTTTTTAAGAGTGTTATTTAATTTGTTATGTGTAAACTATTTTTAATTGTTTAAATTATTTTTAATTTAATTTAATTTTTATTTGCTTATTAAAATTTGAGCACCGTATCTGGACGTGAACAGTAAATTTTATTAAACTCATAATTATATTATATTTAACTTTCTTTTTAATTGTGTTGTTTGCCAAATATAAAAGAAGTTTTAATTGTGTTGCTTACTTTTCAACAAAATGACAATGACTGCAATAAAAGACAACAGTAATTTTACAACATTTGTTTGCAAAACTATTGTATAATTATACATCAGCATTACAAACAAATTTTGCAAGAAATTTAAGTAAATATTAATTTTCATTATACATTGTGTCTTGTACTGCAAATTTAAATATATATAATTACCAGAGAGTTCCACCCTCACTTTACCTCAGTATTAAAAGTTTCATTTAATCTCATAATAAACTCATACGGAAAATATCATAGCAATAGTGACGTTTTGCATCATTCAAATTTATGAAGGCGCTTAAAATATTAAAATTCTGAAAATGACTGAAAACAATTTTTAAACAATATAAAATATAGTCTATGTTACTCGCTCAATATAGTGATTTCTAAAGATAAAAGAATTTTTCAAATCGGTAACGTATATTTTTAGTTAAATTGTTGGAAACAAACAAACATACAAAAAATCAAATCTTTTTTTTCTATCATAACAATTAGTTTAGATTTATAATGCACCTTAGGTATAGATAAAAAAAAATATTTGAACTAAGTACGTTTGACAAAAGCAAGCAATATTTATTTCTTCTTTTGTAAAAGAAAGATAGTGGTCAATCTAACAAGATTCGAGAAAAAGAGGTGCCATTGTCGTATAATTATATTCAATTTATCTAAATTTAAGTCTTATATCTATACTTTGTTCACAACTATAATTAAATTGAGATAATACCTTTAATCTATTTAATTGCATCATTTTACATAATTTAAACTAAATAAAACAATTTTTGTAGTATTTGTACCGGTATTGAAAAACATACAAGAAAATTAATAGAGACAGGTTTTTCGTTTTCCTTTTATTTTTTGTCGTTTTTCCGTCGTCTTTTGAAGTTGGCAAAACGATTTTATGATTGATGATCACGTAAATTGTTGCTTTGTAAAATAACAAAGTGGTTAAAGTCTATTGTTTTATTTGAAGCACATAAACATGTTTTTATAAGTAAATTTGAACTGAAGCCTGCCTCTGTGGTTCGGTGGGACTGAACATCTTTACCTAACCCTTCGGGGATAAAAAGCGTGAAGCTATGTACGTATGTATCTTTTCAACTGTTTTGTTCGTATTTGTCATTTTTAGAGTTCTTTTCTATTAATATGGTAATCATATCGGCCATCATTATCCCACTGCAGGGAAAGACCTCTTCTCATACAGAGATGGTATAGCATTGATCGCCACGCTTGCTCAAGGCGAATTGGCAATTTCAGACTTCCTCAGAAGTCCAGGTTTCCTTACGATGTTTTCCTTCACCGTCGGTCAGTAATGTCCAGATTAACTAAGAAAGTACATATGATTTGAAAAATCATATTGGTACTTGCCCGGATTCGAACCCCTGACCTCGTGTTTTTATTTAACACTAGCTGCGATCGCGCGGAAAATGCAACTCGGTATAAAAAAAGTATCCTATGTCCGTCTCCGGTACCAAATCTATGTACATAGGTACCTATTTTCATCGAAGCCGTTTAGGTACTGAGTAGTAACAAACACACACAAACTTTCGCATTCTTATTATTAGTCAGATGGTAATACTGTACTAGAAATCTTCGATCTATTTAGCCCATTGTTTTTCACACTGCAGAGTGCAGGGCTCTTACACGAGTATTGATCACCACGCTTGCTCAAGGTGGATCGGCAATTCCATGCTTACATACATAGATATTTTTGCGCAGACCAATATTCGATGTAAATAATACGGTAATTTTTCCTTATTTATGTCATAGATAGATAATTAGCTAAGGGTTAATTTGGATTTTTTTATTTCATTTCATTTAAATATAAATTCAGAATAAATATTTAAAGAAGCAGTAACATAAAAGTGAAATTTTGTCCGTTCATTATTTGTGCTGGTTATAGAGGACGTTTTAAAAGAGTGGCTTATCTTTTTATTCTTAGTTATATCATTTGACATGGGTATAAAACGAATGTGTTGGATGCGTAGGGAAAAGATAATCTATAAATATCCGGTAATGGATTATGTTACATTTTTTTTATTTTAAAACGAGGGATTCTGTACTGGATTACAGAGAAAGACACCCGGAGTCACTGAGCCGTAATTACTTAAAATCGACTTGACCGTTATTTCTTCGTAATGACTTAGTATTATAATACAAAATTATATGAAATTAAGGCGGAATGTGCGTTGTTTTTATTCCGTTATATTTGAAATTAGGTATAACTTTATTTTTGTGAAAATTTAGTACTTTTTCGTTCAATACAGAATTCAATATGCTAGTATTTCAACTAGGTAGATACTTAGGAGCCATACCTACTAAGTATTTTTATAAAAATAATGTTATTAAATTGCATAATAATGTTAACCATTAATCACTCGAAAATGTAAAATGAAATAAAAGCTATTAATAGTAATCAGCTTGCATAATTCACATGAACGCTTTGGTGGCGAAGCATACGTGAGTGATTGCTATGCTAGAGCTCGTGGTGTGCCAAACCTCTTGCAAGCCCAATATCACAGCAGCCGCAAGCAATGAGGGTGTTTAAGAAAATTTCCGCCTCCAGTTGGCGCCACTTTGGTAAAAGGTCTTCCATTTTGACAGCGCTATTAAAGAAATATTTTTTAGAGCTCATTTCTGAAAATTTAATGTTTAATTTACAAAATGGATAATTCACGTGAATAAGGACGAAAGAAAATTGCTGAGAGGGTTTTCTAAAATGGCGCCCACGAGGTGGCAGCACCGATGCGTCAGGTCTAGCTGTCAAACGCTTTTTGAAAGTTAACCCCTAACTGGCCCAACGTAAAAGTAAAAGTGGCGCCAACTAGTGGCGAAAATTTTCACAAACACCCTCATTCTCACTGCACCTCTGAAACAAACGTACATTGGATGTAAAACCCTTCGCGATATCTGGCAGTGGCCTAGTGCATGTTCATGTCTTTGACATTACTACTTCAGGTGCAAAAAAGAGCTAAGTATAAACGTTGATAAAGCCGCTGATTACAGACTTAGATAGAAAGTGCAATATAGCAATAATACATGGAAAAAAAAGAGAATGTTCAACTTTTATAAGCTTTTTCATAAAAAATATTAAAATATAATTGAAATTCCTTAGATGGTGCTTGGTCCTTGGCGGATGTTTTATGTAGAAAATAAATCAGTTTCTTACTTTGAAGACAAACAACATAATTATGTACCAGAATAACATTTGATCTTAAAAGTGAATTTTGTGTACCATATACCTACTTCAAAATGTCAGTTTTATTTTTGTACCTGGCAAATGTGGCAAGGGCTTTGGTACAGGTCCAAAACAAACAATTGCAACAGTTTGACAATGTGCAAAATGTAGCCGTTACATTAGTCTTAAATAATAATTAAAATGCAAAAATATATCAAAATAAATGAAGTAAATATTTTTGTTACATTGCTACAAATTTTTATTCAGTAGTTGAAACAATGAATGTTATTTAAACAGCATATACATTCGTACTTACTTATGCAGATTTTTTGGTGTGTAGGTATTCTGTTTTCATATTTTAATTCTTTATTATAATTGTGTCATTTGTATTAAAATGCTTGTAGCTATAGTTGTACTTAATATAACAAACAACAACAGCATTTTATAGTCTACTGGATTTTAAAGTTGTTTACATTATAATGTCTTGTTAATAATAGTAATAGGTATTGTTTAGGTACAAATGTGATAAAACTTTATAAAATATGACATAATTGTTATTCTACGTTTCTCACTTGATAAAATGTGTACTTCATATAAAATTCTAAACTAAATAGTTTTCCTGAAAATGCAATTGTTTATAATGTTCTGAGTACTTCCTAGTATCCAATATAGGATTCTCTTTAACCGTGCGAACAACTTAAGCGACATATTTGCATAACAACTGGAGTTTAACGCTGGTACCGGAAAGCTAAGAGACCTTTCAGTGTTTAATTAGCAGCCACTCACCCATTTTCTGAACGTCTCTGTGCTTTGTGCCTCAAGGCACACAAAAGGGTCGATCGTGTGTACTAACAATGTAGAAGCCAAACCATATTAAGGTTCTGAATAAAGTGCAAATTTAACGTACCACAAGATCTAAGCTCACAGAAAATTAGCAGACCAATTTTCTTTAATCAAGAGATGGGTAAATTTTCGTGTCATAAGCTTATAATTTTTTTTAAATTAAGAAAATTTTAGGCTAACTTGGTTTATTACCTCCTACTCGTAGTTTACAGCAGAATTAGCTAGTTATAAAATATGGACTTTACACTGAAGTGTAATTTACACCCACGTATGTATGTCAAAGGTCTATCTAACTAAACATGTTAAAAGTTACTTCTACAGGCAGTGGCCTAAATAGTGGATAAACATGTGCTTCTAATAATTATGTATTAAGGTTTATCTATAGAATACAATGTGTCTTATAATATTAAATCATTTAGTATCAGGTTGCATAGACCCATAGAAAAAACCTTATAGACTAGCATACATAATTAAAATATTATCTTTTATACTACACCTACATATTGCACTACGTAATGATCATCCTGCACTAATATTCGGAGTAAGTTAATCGTGTAAAAATAACTGTCTTTTATAGTGCATCCAACCGATGCAGCGATGGATGAGAGACGCTGACGACTGTTTAAGATGGCGTAAATTTAAACACCTTTTTCCAGCAGTGAACGTCGTTTGGCTGATATGATGATCATAAAGACTTTTTATAATTATCTTTTTGTTTACGTGTATATGCCTTCCAGAGGGCCTAAACAAGTGGCATAAATGCCACGGTAAATAGGAACGGTATTAGAATACGGTAATAGGCACACCAAAGTAAAAATGAATGTATTGCATGAAGGATAAAATTAAAGAAAAGGAAGTGTGTTTTCAAGTAATGGCTAAAAGATAAAAATAGAATAGAAAACATCAAAATATTTTTCTTTGCCACCGCATAATAATGGGACGGGAGTTAAAAGAAGATATAAAATAAAAGCAGCTTAGGTTTACGTGACTACTTTGATAATGTGATCTGACTAAGACTGAAACATAATTTATGTCATTGTTTTAGTTAGAAAAAAAATCTAATTTTCTTATAAAATCTACATCTACAAGTTGAACTTGAAAAAGCCAAGTTAGTTTTAGGTAAATAAAGGTTTTAAGTAGTTTTAGCTAAGTTATATTATTCAATAGAGTTGGCATCTAATTAGTTTTTAATTAAGTATGCTGAAAGCACGTCCTTCTACATTATCATGGTAAGAGATAATAGCCTTTTAATCAAACACAGTATGAATAAACTTGAGTGAATAAACAGCGATCAATCATGCCCAAAATATTATGTTGTTGCTAGGCTAAAAGTCAACTTTACAGAAATTATTTACAATGCTGATGAAACAGCTGCTATATAGGGATTATGCCTGGAGTCGATTACTAAATTATCTTTATTAATATTATGTTAATTTTAATAGTACTACTATTAAAATTAACATAATATTATTAAAGATAATTTATAATATAAATTTAGATAATAGCGATTCTTGCTTTCAATCATTTTGAAACCTTGAAATCGTATCCTTGACAAATGAGAAATAAAACCGATCATTGACTTGAATTGCCATTGAATGTTAAAACAATACAATCAAATAAAGATGGCATTGACTTGTGTATAAACACCTTTATTAACATTAATTATTATTTCTTGTGTTTAATTGTGCGAAAATATGTTGCAGTCTATGAATCACTTCATTGTCAATGGATGTTTTTTACTTTAAACCTAATGTGTTAATAGTTTATAATATTTACAAAGAATAATAATTATAAATACAAATAATTTTCTTTGTGTAATATCTGTACTTCACGGTAGAAATAAAAATGCGTTAGTCGATTGCGAGCGTATATTGCCAACTGAGAGTTACAAAAATGTTTCACCTTATATCCTAATTATAATTAATAATGTGGGTAAACCGATATACATTACACTTTGCTTAAAGAAAGAGAATTCATTTCACCCTCGCATTCAGAGAGAAAGGTTCTCGAATGACAAACCACGAAATGGAGTGACGACTTACTGTGTGGTCTTTCTATATACCGATCTTCTCTTTATTTGAAAACCCGATTTTATGCCATGGAACGTTCAGCCCTGAATCGCTTTTATATTAGGTCAATATGTGTATTATTGACAGCGCTTCAACGCCGAATGAAAAATCGGGATTTTCAAGAATCCTGAATTAAAGTTTGTAAGAAAGCCACTCTTAATCAAGGTATTTGTCGGAAATTTTCGGCAAGTGCTATACTCAAAAGCGGACGTTCTTATGCTGATGATGACGCGTTAACTCTCTCTGATTTATATTAGAACAGTTTAATGCGTAATTTTAAAAAGTAAACTCGAGTTACATATTAGGTACATTGCGTCTAATATTGACAACTCTACTCTTATAAATGAAATTCATTTTGAGACCAGAATGTTTATTGCTAAACATGGATCTCTCGTAAGCCTTTCAACAATCTAAAGGTGGACTTATGACTAGTGAAGGTGGCGGGTTGTTAGATGAAAGCATTGATCTAGTAACAAAGATGAGAGTAACGAAATGAACATGCTTACAATGAAAGTCAATGAACTTGCTACGTTACGTGTTGTTGAATAATTCTTTTTGCGTATAATAGCCCAGTTCTCGGGGAAGGTTATATGCTATGTAACATGCTACTAGCAATGAGAGCAGAACAGCAACTAAAGTCGCGGGTGGAACCGCACTGCGGGCAGCCAGTAATTTATATAATCCTAAAAAATCTCATAGTTTGTGATAAAAAACGAACATTAAACCTCATAATTTATGCCAAAAATACGCACAATATTGTCAGCAGAGCAATTCCACTAGGCTTAAACGCTTAGCAGAAAATGTATTCATGTAAAAAAGTCTTTTATATTCTGAGATTGTTAAGGCCTATGTCATTCCTTTAAACGCCTAGAGCGAAATGAAAAAAAAAGCAGTTTTTTTGGTCATAGAAAGAGTGTTTCTCTGTCTTCTATGATATTTTAACAAAGTAATATCATATTCTAGCTAATATAATTCTAAAATATATATGCAATTTTATCTTTATCATGTGACGGTTAATAGTATTCTTAGTATATTTTTAACCTTGTAATAATTTATAAAATATTATGATTGAATTTTATTTTCCGGATATTTTTGTTTAAACCTATTTCGGTATTAATTAATACGTTTTTCTAAAAATAAACATAATAAAATTATTTATAAACTATGTAAGTACGTGACTGCTTTATTATTTCGAGGAGCAGACTATAATTATGATCTTTGAACCATTTTTATTGAATAAACAATGACATGATAATTTATAAACCAAATTCTAATGTTTGACACATGCGACATTTTATTTAGTAGGTATGTAAGTTGAATGTAGATTTTAATGTTGTAATAAAAGTGATTATATAAATATCATTAAAATTAAATGATTTTATATTTACTAAATAAAGATGAAAAATATTATTTACTCTACTATGCAGATTAGAGGACAATGGTAACTTATTGTAACCAAAAGTAATTTCTAAATACTTAAATTTTTGTGCGAACGTTTATTACAAATCTCGATAACAGTAATAAGTAGGTGCGTTTGCCTAAATATTATACTCGTGTAGAACATCATTGAACTGTAGTTATTGTTGTAAATCCTAATAAAAATACACGCAGTTACGCAGTACTACTTCAGCCCTCAGACAACGACGTGTTTTGAACAGCCGTTTACAAGAGAATTAGTTAAATGACTGTGACAGTTATGTTCTCTATGAATAATGCGTCCATGATTATTTTGTTGTTTGTAAAGTAAATAAATATTTGGTAAGTTCGCATTTTAGCCTGATCAGGTATCATGCATCATTATAATAATAGTATGCTAGTACAGGACTAGCATACTATTATTATAATAATGCAGTACCTATATATAAATTGTACTTTCTGTGCAAGACGGAACGGACTGTGGGTTAGATTAAAGATGAACAGAATATCAGGAAATCATAAAAATGCTCAAACCTTACATTGAAAAAAATCCAGCAAGTTTGTGCTAGGTGCTCAACACGCAGGTTCTACGAACAGATGCTCTGGGTGCACTACGTCCTTTAACTGTTGCATATTGAATACAGTACTTAAACATGTAATTAGAAGAAATTAATATCATACACACCTATATTAGCAAACTGATATTGAATAATGATTGTGTTATGATCGTGGCGTTATAATCAATTTCCCAGAGCATTTTGATCAGGTTTTTGAATCGAGTATATGTCATAAAATTATGTCAATTTAGATATCACAATCAAAATCGAAATATTAGATATCTTAGACAACATCAATATTATTATAGTTTGTTTTTTGTTGTGCATATTTTATTAACGAAATTGCGTGACTAAAACCGCCATATTAAATTGTGTTTTACTATTGCTTCTACTTAATATTTGCGTACCTACTTATTTGCGTAGTACCTATGCAAACACAACATTATAATTGCAAATGTCCAAAGGTTGGCTGAAAAGTCATTAGAGATATCGCCAATCAAATATTCAAAATGAAGAACTATTTTTAACTTTTATATTTAAGTAACTAAATGCATCTGTAAAACCTCTCCATCTTGGTCGTTCAAGTCAAATCTTTAGAAATAGGACCGATAATTATTATGTTATGAATTGACATTTTGGAAAATAAACGTTGGATTTTTTTATTTCTTTTAAAAAAATTTCGTGTTTAGGTAACTCTTTGAATCTATGGCTACTATTACAGGGATATGGATAATTATTACATTGAGAAAATACCAAAAATTCTTCGGAATGACATCTGGATGGATGAGTGCGGCCTATGTGTGCAGTGTCTTTTGGCTGACATGATGATGAAGGCTCTCCACCTATTACAGGTGATCTAAGATAGCTGAAAAAACGTGGGTGTAAACTACCCATTCTTTTATTCTTATTTTGTTGGTAGTTATTTTTTTCAGTCCGCGGTGTTGTTAAAACATTAAAAGGAAAAAGTGTTTTTTTTACTATAAGACACGTTTTATTTTAAGTAATAATTATCCTTAATACTCATCTTCAACTATAAATGCAACAATAAAAGCATGTTTAACAAAATGATTCAAACGGAAATATTGTTTGTCTTTGCACCCGAATAATTGACTGTGTAATTAATCAGTAAAATATTTATACACTTCGTTAGAAATTCGAGTCAGTCAAGTTTACATCAAAATGAATTATTTCATTTTTATATTTACTGTCGTTATGCTGGTAGAAAATAATACAACAATTAATTTAGTTTTTATACAGTTTGTTTAAATTTGGTAATTAATTAGAATATATTTTCAGCAGTTTTGTCTAAGATTTTGATGATAATAAATAAAATCAAAAGTAGACCACCCAAATCCATCTTTTATTTTTTGAAGTGGAAGATGTTCGCTGCTGAAAAGAAACCTGCTATCAATTTTAAAACAGCCGATTAGTATCAATTTACGTACGGTTTTTACATTATTGCGCCGCAATATTAAAACTTTATTTATTGTTAAACAAAATGAATTGATCACTCTAATTGATACCCGCACATGCATGTGTCTTATAAATACTCTAATACAAAGATATTCATAATTGAGTCAGTTATTGACCCAATTATGAATCTCTAACTATTATCAATAAATTTGGATATTCAAATTTATTGATTAAAGAGTTATATAAATTCCTTGTATATCTACATCGGCTGCACTTTACGAACGATTTATATAAAATTAAACTCTTAAACAGTTGGTTTTCGAAAAAACAGATCAACTACATTGGCAGTTTATAAATTTATACAAGAGGCTAATAACATTATTAATGATAAAAAATACGCGATCGGACTACTACTGGATATGACTAAAGCCTACGATAAAGTTCAGTACAATATACTACTTAGAAAGTTACAGGGCATAGGTATTCGCGGCAAAGCTTATGAATGGTTTCAGTCATATCTGAAAAACAGAGAACATCTAGTAGAAATAGAATATTTCAACCATTCAATTAATGAAATACAACATGTCAGATCAAATAAGAAAATCGTTAATGCTTCTATCCCACAGGGTAGTGTGGTTGGTTGTCTTTTGTTTCTCATCTATATCAATGACCTGCCCAAAAACATAAATGGGCCATGTGTCCTATTTGCAGACGATATTTCACTCCTCACTTCATGCAAAAACAATAGTGAACTTAACAAACAGCTATCATCCACACTCGATAAAGCTGTCTCCTGGATGAACGAACACAATCTCGAAATTAACTTTTCAAAAACTAAAATTATGTCTTTCCATCCCCACCAAAAAACTCCAATAGAAATAAATTTTGTTTATAATAACATAGAAATAGAAACAGTATCGGAATTTACACTACTTGGCCTATCAATAGATACCAATATAAACTGGAAATCACACATTAAAAAAATAAGAGCAAAGATTTCCAAATTTAAATATGCCCTTTATGAAGTGAAAAAGACAACCAATTTGCAAACTGCCCTGGCCACATATTATGCATATGCTTATGCATGGTTTAGCTATGGCATCATATTGTGGGGCAACAGTACAGATGCACCAACTCTCTTCATACTTCAAAAAAATCTTGTTAGAATATTAGTAAATATCGATAATACCGACAGTTCCAAACCCCATTTCAGAGAACACAATATCCTTACTCTACCGTCCATCTATATCTTAGAAATATGTAAATTTGTAAGAAATAATCTAAATTTCTTTACGAAGAGAAGGGACAAACAATTACAGTACACATTACGCCATAAAGATAGACTTAACCTACCTAATTCTCGTTTAAAACTACACTCTGACAGTACATATGTGATGTCTATTAAAATCTATAATAAATTGCCTGAAGTAATAAAAAACGAAACTAAATTTAATATATTTACAAATAAAATAAAATCGCTACTATTATGTAAATGCTACTACAATATAAATGAATACTTAATTGACAAATTCTAATCGGTATAGGTACTTATATCTAATAATATGCAATAAAATTAAAATACTAATTGACACAAATATTGATAGAAAATAATATAATAATAAAATTAATATAATCTATATACATAATATAATATAATAATAACTAAAACATATATAATAAACTAACCTAGATGATATTATGACACTATTTCAAACATTAAAAAGTAGGAAACAATAGATGAATATAATTATAATAATATGGTAGTATATTACATAGGAAATCTAGTATTTTTATTAAATTAAAGCCCTCTTCCTCTCCTCTTTTCTAACTTTGCTGTGCCCGACAGGGTCCATAATGATGCCATGCAATATATCTTTAACATCTTATCTACATTGTGGAACGCAAATAAAATATTGAGTATTGAGTATTGAGTATTGAGTTTTTTTTATAAGGTAGCATAATATGTATGCTTTCTGTAAATAAAAAAAAAATAAAAAAAATATATATATATATATATATATATATAAATATATATATATATTTATATAATATATATTATATATATATATATTTAATAATATAATATGTAATATAGTAGTAGTAGATCCACGCTGATTTAAGCTCGAATGGCCGGGTCGACCGGAAAAGTACTACTCTCTCATAGAAGATACGACGTAGGAGTAATAGTATCCGTATTATTGCGTTTCGTTCGGTGAGTAAGAGTGCCCAATTTCTGAGTCGTTCATGGGCGACAGTTACCACTTACCTTGACTTGGAGTATTTGCTCGTCGCTACCCGTATTCTCTAACACCAAGAGAACTCTCTTCTCTGAAGTCAGTTATAAAATATAAAAATACCCAAGGTGCGTAATAAAATGTACTCTCTAAGAGCTTAACGCAGTAGGACAGTAAAAAGGCTGATATTATTATTTTCATTTGGTAGGTCTATATAGCAGACAACGAAAATAAATTATGAGTCGTAAAAAGAAATTCTACGCTCGAAATTATTGAAATTCTTTCTACAAAATCCATTACACATAATATATGTATACATTTAACGAACATTCACGTAAATCGCAAAATGCTATCATTGTGGCTAACATTAAACAATACACAGTAATCAGATAAGCAAAGCTTTCAGCGAAAATACATGAAATCACATAATTGTGTTAACATACATTATGATAAAATATTCAAATTAATTATTACAAAAATACGCTATAGAAGGTGAATTATAAATACAACTGTTTTGACATTCAATTGGTTGCCTATTTAAAAAAAAGGTATTAATAATGATATTGAATCTCCATAATTTGTAAAATCTAGACTGTAATTTCTTGGCAGAACAAACAATTAATGGGCTGTTTGCTATGTTTAGCAAACAGTCTATATTGTTATATAAAAATAAAAAAAAGTTAGAAATACAAATCCAGCTGTAAAACTGGCTTATATATTAAAATACTCAATAAGATTAGGTGTCCTGCTAAACGTAGTTTTGTTGTTATCAACCGATAAAAACAAAGGTTATAAAATTCAGAAAATGATTTTGTTGCTATTTTTGTCCTAGTTGCAGTTCAATTCAATGAAAACACGATGATTATCTAAAACTTTTAAGCAACAACAGGATTACAAAACAATACAAAGCCGTCAATTGTTTGCAGATTCACTGAAGGATAGGCACGTGGCGTGCGGCAAACTCAATATGTCTTATAAGTAATCCATAATGGGGACAAGTTTCGAACAATCTACGAAACTGCTTGCGTTTTTTTAATGAAACGTTTACAATGAAAATAGGTGTTCCTTTATGTAAATGGTATGAAAATGATAGAAGTGCAGAGATCGATAATTTTCTCTGGGTCATATTTTGGGCGATGTAAATTTTAATGACTGGCACAAAAACGCTTTAAAAAATAAAGTTCTTAATTTTACGGCAAAAATTTTAATCCACTTATCCGTTGTACTACACACAATAACTTGGGTTATTCTTACCGTAGCATTTCTTAAATCAAATCATATCACAACGTTTTTACTTATAAGATACAATCAATATACGAAGTTAGAGAACGTTTTATACTCGTACGTCTGTAAAACATAGAAAAAGCACCGAAAAAAATACTCACGGCATAATGGTTTACAAAGGCCACGTAGTAAAGGGCCAAGTATAGAGCCTGGGGAACGCCTTTAGGAGTTGCTCAGCCAACTTGATATATAGTAGTTAATAAGAATCGCTTGAGAATGTTTTGTTATTTAGGAAGTAATTGAATCAAATTGTAATTGAAGCGAAGTTTGTTTAGGAACATAAATAATTTACACACAATTCCCTGTGTTCATCAATATTAATAAAACAATGTGAAGGTTAAAATTTTTATTTTGTAATTTTTTAAAACAAAACATCTTTTATTAAAAGTAAACAACACGGTATAATTGCGTCGCAACAGCTTATAATTAATATCGTTAAAAATAAAATAAAAAATGTGATAGTTGTTTTGAATACTCCTATAAAAACTAAAAAATTTGATAAGGTCTGTAATTTTTTATGTTTAACTAATGAAGATATTATTAACATTCCTGGACTTGAAGTGCATAATCGATTAGAAAGTTATTTACTTTTTAACCTAAGTACTGTGTTCTACTGTTAAGGAAATCATGGAGAATCCCTATAATTTTCAATTTTTCTCAATATTTTGATGACTACCTTATCCGGTTCACCGCATAAGCATGCGTTTTTTGCCAAACACAGCGATAATGCCTGTCTTTGAGCACCCATTGCGTCACAACTTTTTCCCATTTGTCGGGATGTTTTATAGATACGTCATAAAACATACGCAGCAATAAAATTTGTTGCGACACCGTAAATTAATGACCGTGAGGCTTCTTTTAACTGCTTTTGTTCTATTTATATTTAACAAGTATTTTGTTTGCAGCACCGATCAATAATAACAGTATAAGTAATCAGGTACATGAAGGTATAAGTTCCAAACCAACAACCATGTCCAATGCAGTTTCACGAATTCATTTCCCATAGGTAATAAGTATAAATTTATTTGGGAAAATAGAGAATTATTTTACACTTTAGTTCCTTGTAACATAAAAAATATATAAATATATTTTTTTTAAATAGCTCTAAGTTTATATTTAATAATGAATTATATACAATATTATGTCTGCTTTAAATACTCCTATGTATTATCATCAGCTGAAGTCTCTAAATGAGATAATCTGTAAATTTTAAAGCATATTATTTTGCTTGAAAATAGACGGTACTCAGACTAATAAAGGCCAGTTCCATCTAAGCTCTGATAAGTAACTATTTTCATTCAGTAGGTGATTCACTCTAATAAGAAGCTCTCATTCCAAGCGTGTAAGTTACTGATAATGTTATTAGACGACAAAAATAAGAAAATGAGAAGAAAGAAAACTCACGCTGACGCCGACGCCCAGGTTGCTGAACTAAGAAATTAGCTTTCTACCCAAAAGCATGTCTCCCAAATTAAGTATGCAGTATTTTTTTTTATCGTGTATATTATTAATTGGGTAGAAGAAAATTATTCTTATGAAACGTAATGTAAACTCTAGTAATTGTCGATTGGCGTTGCTCAGCATCTACTTAGAAATGCAAATAAACGCGGCGCTGTCAAGAAGAGCCGTAGCGGCACAGTAAGGTTCATTGCCATATGCTGCAAGAAAACCTCTCGTTATTAAAAAAAGAAAGTGGTAGCAGCAATAGAATCCTGGCTACGACAACCAAGTTATATCACCCAGATACTAAGTCACTTTTATTTAAATACTTTAATAGCTTTTGTATTATTAATATCTGTTGTCTAAATAAATAAATAAAATATAATTCTTATTATTCTATAAAAGTTACAAATAGTGAATAGGTTTGATAATTTTAATGACAACTGAGATGACAATCTGTCCCGTTTACTATACGAAAAATACATCAAAGCGTTCATAAACTAAATGTTTAGCGTGGTAATGGCATAATAATGGCTTTATTGCGTGATTTAGAAATATTTTATAAATTTAAAGATCTCGCAGACAATCTGTCATCATTTGAGTAATCACAAGAATCAAAATCTGTAAGTACTGATAATACTGAAATCATTGCGTTAGCACGCTTAGTTGCTAAACATTTGTGATATGATATTTTTTCCTCATAATAATAGGAAAAATAACTGTTAATTTTATTATTAAAACTTAAGTCTTATTCATAGGCTATTAGACAAGAGATAAGACCTGTATGCTTATTTAGGCCAATTTTTTCGATTTAAAAATGTTTCAGATAAACCTTATCTACGCCTTAATCGTATCTACTACATACAGCAGAGACTGCGGATATACACGCGCCAATTTACCGAGAGTTTTATGACATAGTTAGTTAGTTAGTGTTCTTACTTGGACAGAATAGGTAATTCTCTGTAAATTACTACCAATTATTTTAATTCAGTTCACGCGTTCATGCTTTGATACATTAGCTAAATTTACTGTTAAATTGATAATATTCTTATTTATGACCTAAATTGTGTATAATACAATAATTATATTTTTGTGACGAGGCAATCATGTACAACTAAGCTGCAGTTTGGTGTAGTGTGTTAATAATAAAATTTAAGGTTAACATTCATATTAAGGTTGCTTTTATATTTAGACTAAAAAAGTTTACTATTAAGGCCTAAAATTCAATTTAGTTTCATTTTGATAATAAAGTAACTGTCCTAAATTTTAAGTTTATAATTTTTTTTGTTATTTTAAATATATGATATTACTTTTAAAAATATTACAATAAAATGTTTATACATGAAATTGAATAAAATAATTAATAATGTCTTTTTTGAAACAACTTCATAAAATATAATAAACTAAATTTTTCATTCAAATTTTAAAGTCGATTTAAAAATCTCTATTAATAAAAAAGCGTGTTCTAAACTTTTCAAGCCCACGACTAACGTTCATTTGTCAAATGCATTAGAGTTAAAATGTAAGTAAAATATTTCCACACATAGAAACGTTATGATGAAACAATGTCGATTGGCGACAATCACGGACAAGCTACAATGGCCTAAACCAAGTCACCCGTATTGTCCGGAATTGCAAATTTCTGCAGTAGCTGTTGCTATCGGTGACTATTGAGTAATTACAATGCTATGCTATTCAACTATAGGTAACTAGATGCACAGCGGTAATAGGACGAGCTCATAGAAATCTAGTTAACCTTAATTATAGTTACGAACCTCTCTACGGTTAATAAAATTTACAAAGAAGCATGAAAACCTCCGCAAGACTTTTGGCAACTACAGAGCAATAAAATTTAAAGTTTCTAAACTAGTCTATTAGGTGACGGTAAAATTCCTACACAAATGGGCTAAATAAGTTTATAGAAGTCTTTGTTGTATAGTTCTTAGCGACGAGGAGATTACACTACATCATAATGTTACTAAAATCACAGAATGAGTACTTACCTAATAGTGCTATAATATAAAATCGCCCAGATTTTGTTTGAGCACGCAAGCAATTTACAAATCTAAAAAAGTATAATCGGTTATAAAGGTAAATATAAAGGTTAATTAAAAAGCTACTAACACATTCCGTGTTAGTAGCTTTTTAATTAACCTTTATAATGCTTTAACTTATTTGGTCATTTTTGAATTCGGAAGTGCTCCTGGTTTTTTAGCATACGTATTTCTATTTCTGTATTTCAATCTGCTTTTACATAATCTAACGTCAAAATAAATTTACCTCCGCTAAAACATATACTAAAATGAAAGATTTGTCAGCAAAACAAAATGGGGAAAGAGTCCTATTTCATGTATCCCTCTGATACCCAATAATTTCCCGTTCCAATTTAGGAGAACTCAATTTTCGACTGTTTTTATGACGTCTATAAATAAATCGAACGGATAGACACTTATGTCAGCTAGTAGTTATAGATCTATCTCAATTCGAAACGCTATTTTTTACGATTTATAGTAACTTTACTGACTCGTCGATACTTAGTCGAATATTAATCGCGTGGTGTTAAGGTTCGACATTTATCAATTTTTATATGTTAACGTCATGTCATTAATCATTCACCGTTTAATTTATTGTTTCTGATACGCATATCAACTTTGCTTGTAAGCTTACTTAAAATATTATATTGGCTGTGGTAGACCATTTTAAAATGATGATGGCATGGTTGGTTTTCTATCATAATAAACGACATACTTTGATTATAGGTCAGTGGTCTAATAAAACTAAAAATATTACTATGTGATATAAGTGTCAGCATATAAATATGAAATTTTATCTATCTTATATTTATTTTTAGCCGACTATCATTTAAGAAATTTTATTAATGTCATTTCAGGGTACAAATACTTTTCAATTTTGAAGATTATTAAAATCTTTTTTACAAGTTTAAATTTTGTGGGAACTTTTCAGTTCAGTAGAATATTAGTGTGAGATTTCTTTGAACCTACGAAAATGTATCATCTAGGAATATTATATTGTAAGTTTGTTATTTTTACGTAATTTAGTACCTGTCTTATTCAATTTTAATAGTGTTAAAAGAATAATATATTGCTCTAAATGATCAAGAATTTCGTTGTTAAGTTTTAGAGATTAAAAAAATGTTTTCGACAAATTTTAACAAATTATCAATTTGTTATTTTATTGTAAAAGCTACTGACTAATGTACATAATATTTTCGTTGATTATAACTAGGTATTGTTTTCTTATATCTTATAACTTGGTTTTTTTAAGTATGAAAAAATCCTTCATGGAAACCAACTGGTTTCCATGAAACGTAGATACGTTACGTAGACCTATAAAAAGCCTTCAAGAAAATTGGTTACGAAACTCCGGTTTCCTTGACGGCGAAGCAAACTAACTTAAAGCTAATTGACATTTGAGTATTTGTAGAAAAGTTTTCTAAATAGAAATTTTACGTACTTGAAATTTAATAGTATATTTTGTGGACAGAACCAGTGAACCAGAATTAAAGTCATTAGACCCACCCGGCACCTGACCATCCACCGCATCGTCGCTCGGTGTCCTATCATTGAAGAGTGGACGTCGCGTGGTCACGAGCGGACATTGCGTTGTCCACGAATATTTTTATATTTTTTTTATTTATATGACATACCATCGGCATTTCACAATGGAATGTTACAATATTTGACTAATTAAGTGCGAAATAAATTTACAGGTGCATACAACATTTACAAATTTATGTTAGTTCTACAGGCAGTTCTACAAATCTTTAGTGAAACAATTATAAATATAAATAATTAACAACAAAAAGTACAAAAATAAAAACACGTAGTAAACTGAAATAAATAGGTATATAATAATATAATAATAATAATATTCGGGTCAGACTGGCTGTTTTCTTAAAATGTTTACAACTACATTCTTAAATTTCTGAATGTTTGACATGTGAAAAATGTCAACACTGCTATCACAGGATACTAGTTCATTGTAAGTGCGCGTTATTCTGGTCATTCTCATTCTTACCTAAGTTAGTTCTAATACTATTTGGATGAAAAGTTCTGGGGATAGGATAGTTAAGTAGTTTATCAGAGATCGTCATTTGGCGGTTAAGGTCACAGCTCATTAAAGTCACCCGGCACCCACCCCGCACCGCCTCGTCGCACGGCATTCACTTGTTGTCAACCGGTGATCTACAGGGGGACGCTGCGTTATCACCAATAAAAATCGCGCGGTCATCCAGTGGACCCCGCGCGGTCAACGAGTAAACGCCGCGTGGTCAACGACCAAACATTGCCTTGTCCGCGAATAGTTGTGTAGTTTATCAGAGATCGTCGTTAAACTACTCGTGGACAGCATTATTGTGGACCACTCACAAACGGCGCGCGATCCATTCGGGAACTGCGCGTGGGTGACGCAAGGCAATCGTGCAGGCAACGAGTGGCCCACTCGCCGTCCGGCCGGTCAGCCCGCAGGCGAGGCGCTCCAGAGTTGATGTAGTGAGCGTATACCAATAGTATTCCATACAAAGAATACTGACCGCTCGAGGCAAGGTGGTGCTGGTCGGGTGCGGGTGGCCTAATGAGCTATAATCTTTATACTAAAATCATATTTTTTAAATCATTTATACTTGTAAATATCAAAATGTTTATATATTTAAATTTGAAGTCATCAAAAACTAGTAATTGCATATTAGACACAAAAACAGTAACACTGCGAAATTTAAGGAACAAAAAAATACTGTTTTTTTGTTACGTGGCGGAACTGGTGCACAAACAATTTTTATAAGAAGCCACACTAGAATCAGATTACCAATTAATTCTCTCTGATCGTGTGTTCGTGGGCGTTATAATTTTATTTACGAGCACTCACTCATTCTTTATTATATTCACTAAATCAAACATCAAGTATTCTTAAATTACGATAAAAATACTGTTATTTTTATTGACATTTATTTTACTTTTTCCGAGGATAGTTTGTATTATCAAAAACACACTTCCTACGACGAACTTCATTATTTTATATTAACAAGAGGAAACTGTTTTTGAATATTAAGTATTTTCTATTGCAACTGTTTGTTAGCCTCATAAATAAATTAACTTGCTAAACGGTATTCTACACATTGTAGTTGCTGTTTAAAAACTCTTTTGAAACGCCATTCATAAACATTTTTTTATGCAATCCATTTTTATAGGTTTCTCTTACCTAGGTAAATATTACCTATTATTCATCACACGCATTATTTACCTAAACGGCTTTACATGTCACTAATTGCATCTATATAGTACGAGTGTATTATATCATTCTCTGTTGGGAGACATATATGTTTAAAACCCAACCCAATCAAAGGTATCTGATTTGGTTAACAAGAGAAGTTTTAACAGCATGAGGGTTACATCAAATTCACTAGAACTCGTGTGAGATTCACTGTAATTAGTATAATCATCATCAATCCTGTGCCGTTGATTAGGCAGATTCAGAATCAAATATCCCTTTTAGAGCTGTAGCATTATCTCTAGTCTATTCGTGAGTCGTGAGTCCCAAGATTGCGTAAGTTATCATTTTAAGCCCCAAGAATTTAATCAGAAGTAAAACGAATGAAGTAATATAACAAAAAACAAGCAATATATATTATTAAAAAACAAAAAGCCCGCCTTCCTAATACGAAGTAAAACGAAAGAAATCCTATTTTTTCGTGCTGACGCTACATCGAAATTTTATATACTCTATGTTACTCTCACAATCAATACGAATTTAATGACACCTCATACGAAAACTTCTCAAGCCATTTAGGCTGAAGAGCGTACCAAAGAAATGGACATACATACATACATACATACATACATACATACATACATACAATACGCTCGAAAACATTACCCTCATTGACTTCGGCAGTCGGGCAAATATACCACTTGCCTTCGTTAAGTCTGTAATCATAAGCATATTATTAACTCATGTGAAGACTATGAGTGCCATGTATCTGTATAATATTTACATACATGCTTATTTGAAATCAGCCTTCGGCAAGGATTGGAAAGCTTTAACCAAAATTGGTAAAAAGAAATGCGTATCTATTGAGAAATGTGTCTGTCAACGTCTTGCAGATTGTGGCAGATAGACAGACAGTGACAGTTCATGTTTATTGTAGCAGTGCTAAATTAGAATACTGTGCAAAGTGACAATATTGTGTTATTTAAAGATTCTGGCTTATTTCTAGGTATTGAATATGAACAAGAGATAAAGTTTTATGTAAATTTTGCAAATAACTTCTTTGTTATTATCATCTCAGCCGTAAAACGTAAACTGCTGAATGTAGAAAAAGTTTAGTAATGCATCCAGCGTCTTTATCAGACAGGGATTTCATTTTCAAGGTTAGTGACCCTGACTGCTAAGCCGGAGGTCGTGGGTTCGATTCCCACCCAGGACAAATATTTGTGTGATGAACATGATTGTTTGTTTAGTGTCTGGGTGTAATTTATCTATAATATGTATGTATTTACAAATAAAAATTTATTTATTTATTTCTGCAAATATAGGTACATTAAGATGATAAATTACAATTAAAGTTCTTTTGCCATATTTTACCTCACGGTGTGCAATAATGAATTAAATTAAATTGTAATAAAAAAACATTAAAATAAACATGTTAATTGTCAATAAAATAAATGTAAAAATTTAATTAAAATATAAGTGAATTATTATTGTTACAAATGTTAGATCAAGCTAAGTAATATGTTTAAAAATATTAAATAGTAAATTAGACATGTCAATAAAATAAACGTTAAAGAATTAAATACAAATATTAATGAACGAATACAATTAATGTCAAATTAAACTAAGTTAGGTAATGTCAATTATTAAGGATTAAGTTTTTATCATTTAAAAATTCGAATATATTATAATATGCCGCAGAAATTAGTAATTGTTTCAATTTGTATTTAAATTCGTTAACATTAGTACATTTAATTAGACAATTTGGCAAATGATTATTAATACGTGAAGCCATGCACAGAATACTTTTATTCATTTGTGCCGTTTGATTTGATGGATAACATACTTTATTATTATGTCTTCTGCTCTTATACTGGACAAACAAAGTTTTATGGGAATGAACAAACACAGCAACTTCAAAGATGTATATATAATATATATAAAAATGTTTTGTAGTATATCAGTTGTTTAGTACCCTTAACAGAAGCAAATATAATTGCTCAATTTGGGGCTAGATGGAGATGTGAGAATGTGGTAGAATATTATTATTATTTTATTGCGGCTACAAATTCTTCTGCCAAGCGTTCCGTAGTGATTAGGGACCTATGTCCATATAATTTATGATAACAATGCTATTTACCAAACAAGAGTTTTTGTAAATGTTAGATTAAGCGAGTAATTTATCTAGCTGGGTTCTAATGGGCTTATATTTCGTGGATAAAAATGACATGATATGTGTGTAATACTACGTGCGTATAATTTGGTATAAATCTGTTGTTTATGTTCTTTTAACAAAAGTTGTTTATCTTGTTCATTACGGTATGTCATTGTTTCCGTCGAAAACCTATACCTACCTAAATTTCTTCAAATACAATTTGTTTGACCTTTGATTAAAAATATAAATGAAAAGGACTCAGAACTGTAACAATTCGTCTTCATTATAAGTTTGTTCAATTAATTATTAATAGATTTACAATACTGCTTGATGTAACTAACAAACAATCTTTTAAATAGTATTTTTTTATATTGCGCATAATTATCTTTTGCGTAGTGCTCAGGTAATTTTGACAAAAAGTCAAAATCACCTAAAAACTTTTTAGACATTTAGTGTAACGATACTCAGCAAAGCAAAAATAGTTTAAAATCCGTGTTTTTTCCGCGATATTTTAAAGTTGTTTTATTAGGCTGTTTTATTGAGATTTTGTTCACATGATTGACTGGAATCGAAATATTTTAACATTACCTCGTTTGTAATAAATGACCATTCTAGGCACTGTATCGGCAATAGCATGTTTAAACTATGAAAGTTTAGAAATACGAAGACTTTTAAAAAAAATATAAAGTATTTTACTTAAATTACCTACAAGTTATATTGTGTAATAAAATTTTACCGCAATATATTAATATAAGTGGATATGGTGGAGATCAGGGAATCAGAGAGAATCACTTTACTCAAAATTTTATTTGTTGTAATTTGCCACGAAATTCCAATTCGAATGGATTCAATTCGTTTTTAGTAAGCGGTTCTTGATTTTTTGCTAGACTTTTAATTTACAATCCGCTTGTAAATCCATCACTGTCAAACTTGATTGGTTTTTTTTTTTGCGATATTTGATTTTGTAAGTTACGCTCCTTTCTTTTCAACTGTACGTTGATTAATTTGGTCACTTATCAGGTTTGCCTCTTTTTTGATCATTGTTTGCGGATTTGCTCAGAAACTGGTACCTCATTGTATTATTTATAGTTGACAATTGTTGCTTTACCACCCTTAAAATAAATTTTGTTTAGATATTACAAAACAAAAATGTCCATTGCGTAAATGACTTCAGTACAGTGACAGTTGACAGATGTAATGAGTCTTATTAAATTTTAATTATGATGAAAATATTTGTAAATAATGGTATTATAAAACACTATAAACTACTCGTACATGAAATTACCAGTAACATTAAAGTATTAACTATTAGAAATTTAAAAATCTGAAATTTTAGAGGCAAATATTGCTAAAGTGTTTATAGGTTTTGTTAGTTCAAACGTAATTTTTAAGCGTAGACAACAATAAATTGAAGACCTCAGTAATGTTATATAAACGAACTAGCTGCGCCCCACGGCTTCGCCCGCGCCTAAAATATGTTTTGTATCTCTCGGGAATCAGAACGATTTTCGAGATAAAAAGTAGCCTATTTCCGTTTTCGGCACCGAGTCATACATACCAATTCTTATCGAAATCGGTTAAGCCGTTTAGGCGCTGAGTGGTAACAAAGACACCCACACATACACACTCACAAACTGTTGATATTTTGTTGGCTATTACATTAAATATGTCATGCAAAATAATATTTTAAATAATGCGTAATTAGGACAAGTGTCAAATAAATGTGTTGACAAATAACTAATGTTCACAAATCACAATTCATAAAGGAGTGTCGCTTAGAAATTAGTTGACGAGTTTAAAAAAAGTCTGTCATCTATTTTAATATTTGGCACAAGCAACCACTATTTTCTCTACAATTGTGCACTTCAGTCAGTACTGATGTGATTAATGTTAATAAGAATTATTTTACTGACTATATAATTTTTTTTGTAAAAGGGGATAAACATAAAGGCTTACTAATGTATCAAACAAAGTTCCACTAATCAAAAATAATCTTTTAACCGTTATTCTAAATTATATAAAAATAGACGACTAAGTAAAGCAGTATATTCTTAAAGACAGTTTTACTGAATTCTAAGAAAGAGATATTAAATATTGTTTTAAAAAAGTTTAACGAATTCAAATTTCTTAATTTAACAGATAAAAAATATTCAAATTTATATACCTAATCTTCAATATGCGTTTTTTAAATGTCATAATTACTATTGGTTCTCATAATATCATAGCAAAAAATTACACTCAATGTTTAATTCTTAAACAATCAATTTAACACCTTAAAGCTATTTAAATAATTATCTAAATACAAAATGTTTCCTTTTAATTAAATACTTTACAAATTATAATTGAAGACATGAGTGGATGAAGGGGTTATGTAACATTTTTAAATAAAATCTGTTTTTGCGTCGAATGAAGGTGTTATGTGCTTACAAACTATATTAAACCTTAAAACAACGCCTTTTAAGTTTAGTTTTAGAAAAAGCAAGTGATGAAGGGGTTATGTACCAACATAAAATAATAATCACACTGAATAAAAGTGACATGGGCACTTAACATTTTTTTTAATTTAAAACTATATAAATATATGACTTTTTTGCGCGGATGAATAAGGTAAGTGCAAGCAAACGCGCGGGTGCGTCGCATTGTTCTGGATGAAGGTGTTATGTGATTTACTTATCTCTTTCTTCCATTTTGCGTCGTGTTAAATCTCGCTAGTGCATTGTGTTATTCTGGATGATGGAGTTATGTGATCTACTTGTCTCCTTCTTTCATTTCGCGTCGCTGTTACTCGTCTCTTTCTTTCAGTTCGCGTCGTGTTTAATTGCGCGGGAGCACGGGTCACGTACGCACGTGGCGGGTGTTTTGTTTATTGTTTTTATTTGATTAAAACCAGTGTTTTTACTTATTTATACGTATAATAATGTCAAGAGCTAAAAGGCTTGTAGATGCTGCTATTAACTCTTATAACGGCAATCCTAACCTCGACATCTTCGACGAAGGTAAGTTTTTCTGTATGAATAATGAATGTATTTTATTTAGATATCTATTAACATAACTGCCTCGTTGGTCTAGTGGTCTTAGTATAGAACTGTTGTACACGAGATCGCGGGTTCGATTTCTACATAGGACAAAACTTTATGTAACCCACAAAGGTTTTTTCTAGGTCTGGGTGTAATTTCTATGTATTATAAGTATGTGTTTACAAAAAAAAGTATATAAGTATGTTTATCCGTTGTCTAGTACCTATATTACAAGCTTTGCTTAGTGAATGTGTGGGTGTATAATATTATATTATTCTTATTATTATTTAAGTTTAAATAAGAGTCACTGTTTTTTCTAGATCTACATTCAAGACTGAAACAAAGATTTATACTTTTAGGATTCTACACGTGGTAAAAATGTGGTATCTACACCTAAATCATAAAGAGTATATTTTTACATCCTTTGGTAAGCAAGGAACGACTTTCGTATGGTATTGCAAACTAAATAGTGCACCCCTCGTCTAAGGATAGTGGTTTGATGTGGGTATTAACTATTCGCCTATTGCTTTATTTATTTAATCTTCTAATTTAACATACTTCATTGATCTACAAAACGGACACCTATAATGTGTTATATTGTTTGTGTGTTGGGTAACGGTGTGTTTACGTACTACAAATAGTACGAATTCATTGAGTGAATGTATTTTACGAGCATGAATACTCTGTGGAGTCGATTTTAAACAAGATGGACCAAATTCAGAGTGCTTTGACTTCTATCGCAGATCTTAACACTTCAATCACCCTAATCCATTCAATAATTTCTTGTTTGGCTGGCGTGGTTACTTATTCATTTTTCAGCATTACCTACTTACTTACCTGTTTTAAGTGCTTATTGGTTATGCAGGGTGTAACAATACAATAAGTAAAATAAGCTTTTAATTCACTTTACTTTTGCAGATGGGACAGAAGCAATAGAAAATGTGCCATCAACGTCAAAAGATAATAACAACATTATAAATTATTATGAGGAGCCTCAGTCTACTCCTCTGCAATCACCATCTATATTTACTAATATAATTTCTATAAACCAGAATGATACTGTGTTGATTACCGATAATTCTGATAGTATTATAGAACCATCAGAAGAAGAAATTTTAGACTTGAATCTACTGCATTACCTGCGAAGTAAACGTTGTTACTCCAATCTTAATAATGTTTCGCCGTTAAATTTAGATGAAATCGAGCATGAACATGTTAATATTCCCGATTTTTCTTCAGGCAGTGACGAGGTTTATATCCCTAAGAGTTTCTCGTCCAATACAAATCTCAGTGTCGCTGACAATTTTATAGCTGATGCAAACTCCTCACAATCAAGTGTAAAAGAAACACAGCAAAATACAGAAAGAAACGATGAAGTCCCAGTTACATCAAGTAAACGCAAACAGTTTCCTCCCAAAGGAAACAAATCAAAGAAGCGTCCAAGAAATGAAAACCAATGGAAAAAGAAAAAGTCTGCTTTAGCACGAGAAAAAGGGGAAGAATACTTTTCCTATAAAAATAAAGTTATACCACGGAAAACAATAAACGAAGGGGTACTATGTCATGAAAACTGTAGGCTAAACTGTTCTAGCAAATTTAATAGAGAAGAAAGACAGAATATTCTACAAGATTTTTATAAATTAGACGTAAATAGTAAAAACGCTTTGCTATTTAGTTCTATAATAAGCAAACCCGTCACGCGACGTCGTACTAACGCCAAAAAAAATAAGTCTGCGACCTACAAATATTTTATTAAACACAAAAGCTTAACAACAGAAGTATGCAAATTGGGATTGTGTGGTCTATACCAAATATCGCGAAAGAAGGTGGATATTATAATCGACAAAATCAAGAGTGGTGCTTCTGTTCCACTTCCTGATAGAAGAGGCAGACACAATAATCGACCCCATAAAACGGATGAAGAGGTTATACAACGCATAAAACTGCACATATCAAGCTTCCCGGCTGAACAGTCTCATTACTCGCGTAGCAAAAATATATACAAACGTTATTTGTCACCAATTTTAAATGTCACTAAAATGCACGAACTTTATTTAACGATGTGTGAGGAGCTAAATTTAACAGATAAATATAAAATTAAGAAAAGTACATATAACAAAGTGTTCGTTACTGAATTTAATCTCTCTTTTGGATACCCCAAGAGCGACACATGTGCAACTTGTGATGCTGGGAATTCAAACGAAGAGCATGTTTCCAATTACCACGCCGCGATTGAAGCCATGGCAACTGATAGAGCCAAACCCAAAGAATGTAATGGATTATTATACCTTACAGTAGACTTACAACAGACCATGCCACTTCCTAAAATACCAACTTCTAAGGCATTCTATTTACGCCAGATTTGGTTTTATAATCTGGGCATCCATGTTGTTGACCAGACCAAACAAAAAGCTGTCTGCTGCACGTGGACCGAAGACGTAGCCGACAGAGGTAGTGTTGAAGTTGCTAGCTCACTACTAAGATTTGTAGAAGTGGATCAGTCTTGTCGCAATAAGGATCATTTACTTATATGGTCGGACTCCTGCGCTGGACAGAATAAAAATTTTAACGTTATAGTACTCTACCAATACATGATTATGAAGGGTTATTTTAAAATTATTGACCACAAATTTCCCGAAGTTGGTCATTCCTATTTGGACTCTGATAGAGATTTTGGCCGAATCGAAAAGGCCATGCGCAAGCATGAGGCAATATATGCGCCTGAGCAATATCGAGAGATTATATGCAAAGCATCTCGAAACAATGTTGTTATCGACATGACGGACCATTTTCGTAAAATCAACGACTTGCAAAATCAACTCAATTTGATAAACAGAAAAAAAGATGAAAACAAGCAAAAGGTCAACTTCAGGGATGGTATTAAATGGATAAGGGTAGAAGAATTTGGTGCCTACTTATACAAAGAAAGTTATGATGAAATGATGCCATTTAAAAAAGTGGATATATTAAAAAAAAGAGGTCAAGTAGAAGACTTAATAGTTGAAAGGGTACAAAGAAAATATGGTACAATTTCTGAAGAAAAGAAAGCTAATATTAAAGAACAGATAAAATTTGTGAAACCGGAATATCGTTATTATTATGAAAATATTGTAGGTCAAGATTAACTACATAAAATTTTCATTGTTTTGTTTTTTTTTTTAATTTTGTTATGTGGTTAACTCATTTATTCTTAATTCAAGTATGCAACTTCTTTATAATGAAGCGCTGAATGAAGGAGTTATGTACAGTTTTTTTATAATAAATACATACTCTTACACTTTTCTCTTATTTTTCCACTTCATATTAGTAAATGTGTTTAATTACTATAATTTGACATAAATAGTTAATATAATAAACAAAAAGAAAACCTATTTATCTCAATACCAAACAATAAAACTTTGATGCCTGTTTTCTCAATATTTACAAATTGTATTATATTCCCTTCATCCACTCATGTCTTCAATTAACTTTATATTTATTATTCACATATAAATGTAGAGTTAATTATTTAAACATATTTGATGAATAGATATGATTTTTTATAGAAACATTTAAATAAAAATGAGGTAATAGTTAAATAGTTTACTAGTTTTGAAGTAACAGACATGATCTTAATATTGCAAAAACTCGCTAAATAAATTCCGCATTTTGTTATAGCACGATGTTTTTAAAATAGGATTACTACTTACCATCAGGTGCAAGCTTCTCTGCCACTGCAAACAATTTAAAAAGCACATTAACATTAATCGTATCAAAATAAATTGCTTCTTTCAGCACTGTGTAACTAATAAATGGACGTAATTATCCCTTTTAGATGTTGAAAATTCTTTTCATACAGTTTATTTTATTATAAGCCCTACTTATTTAAATTAAATAAAAGTTACCAGCCACGTAACGAACAAAGCATCAATTGAGTAAACAAAAATACCTTCCGTAAGTAAAAAGTGGTTTCTAAAAGCGCAAAAAAAAATTACAATACTGAATGTTCTATTGTACCACTAAAAGCATCTTTTTAAACCTTTCCCCGTTCAAATCTGATTATAACTCGTGACTTGCTATTTGCATTGACAACAATGCAAAGAATTTTAGCGCCTGTAATTCATTTTCTGTAAGTTTTAATGCTAATTATAAAATTGCTGAACAAAAGAAGCAATCGCGGGTTCGTTATTTTCGGTAGATATATTTTATTAAAATACCACAACTGTAGAATGTGTTTGAAGTGGATACGAATTGCATGTGCCTTGTATTATGTAGGTATACATTTTATTTATTAATTTATCTGATAATTTATGTTTTTTTATGTATAAATAATAATAACTTTAGCATATCTAACTTTGTAATAGTTAAAATTTATCAAAAACGTGTTGTAGGTACATAATGGTAGAAGTCAAATGCTTTTGAAAAATCACAAAAAAAAAACAATAATTTCTAGGTACACTTAGTGAAATGTACATATATTTTGTATAGTAAAACAGTTGCATCAGCAACAAGATGACTCTAATACTGCTAAAGTTTATGGTTTCATAGGAAACCATCTAATATATTGTGAAATGATTTATGAACGTTAACAGGTTTGGTCAAAAATTGTGGCTGCTGCAAAGAATAAGGATGATTCTATAAGTTTTGCCATCTATACTGATTATGTAATAGTAAGATCTGTAAAATAGATTTCAAAGCTGTAGGGAATATTACTTTTAACGCAACATTGAATTCTGCCAATATTATTTTTTTGAGCTGTGAAAATTTATAGCGACAAATCAATCATTTCAATTTTGTAGTTTACTGAACTAAAATGTTTTGAACGAAACAAATTAGTCGATTTAAGAATAAGTTCTCATATACACTCAAATTTATTTGTAGACTTTATAATTTTAAGATCAACATTTGAATTGGGACTCGTGATTGTAGATTGTAATCTTATTGTTGATAAGTATATCAACCTAACAAACTTAATTATAAACTTTTGACAGTATCTGATGTCTGTATTTTGATTATTACGTCACTCAGTTACCAACCAAAGAATCGAAAATTTGTCCTTTTAAATTTCCCCAACTTCAATTGAAAAAACTTGCTTATCTTTAGCTTTTTTAGTAGTTGTATGTTTGTTACAACAGAACTCGGTAATTTATGAACCAATTTGGAAAATTCTTTTTTTATTTCAAACTGTATCTTGCGGATGCAGAATATTGCAATTTTTTAAAATTGCGGTGTCAAAAAAAAAACATGTATTATAAATTCTATTTGTAGAGCAATTAAACTTGTACAATATTGTTAATTCGCACCTTCTACTTATGTACCCTTTATTTCAAAAAATATTTAATGCTAGCAAGTAATTTGGCTAATTTATCTGGATAAACGACAGTAAGTTTGTCATCTTTCTTAGGTCTTATTAATATCATAACAAAGGTGACGAAATATTAGAGTAATATATTTCTGACGCTTCCTCATATACGCTTAATTTATATTCAGTATAGGTACCAAGCAAAAGTATTATTAAGATTGATGTAGTATTTTTTTTTAGTTTCAATGTGGGTGTTTAGGAAAATTTTCGCCACTTTGTTAAAAGATCTTCCATTTTGACAGTGCTATCAAAACAAATATTTTTTAGTGTTCATTTCGGCAATTTTAATGTTTAATTTACAAAATGGATAGTTCACGTGCACAATGACAAGAAAATTGCTGAGAGAGTTTTATAAAATAATAAAATAGTGCCCACGAGATGGCAGCACTGTTGCGTAAGGTCTAGCTGTCAAGCGCTATTTGAAAGTTAACCACCGATTTGAAAATTTTCTTAAACACCTTCATTGGACGTGTCTGGTTTCTGTCATTGTCATTATAGCTTCCTTCGACTCCTTCTATTTTATTGTTTCTATTCTATTGTTAAGTTTCTTCTTCTTTTATTCTACGGGTTATTCTGAATATTACTTTACAAAAATTCTAATGTTTAAAATATGAAGTTGATTAATTAAAGTTGCTTGAAGATTTGCTGTGATTACAAGGCTACAATCATACGCTGTACCTCAATAAATAAAAGCATTTATCAAATTAATATTCTAATAAGTTTAAGCAATCAAAGTTCATTCGTTTCCCATTCAACGAAATTATCGCTTGAAAATGCGATTAGGTTTACAAATGATGCGTTGGTTTTAGTAATAGTTACAACCCGCAAATGTTCTTCATGAATGTCATTATCTGCGGCAATGTACAATCATAGGGGTCTAATGTGACCATTAAATTAACACCGAGTGTAATCAATATACCTAAATACCACTGAGATTTAGGTCAAGAGGCCAGTTACATGATTTGTTCTGTTAATATTAACGATACAAGTGTTTGTGTTAAGTATTACTTTTATTATTATTTTGATATGTTCATGGTTTTTAAAAGGTAGGTTATATATATATTTATTCGAATAAACTTATTTTTGCGGTCACAAAAAGAACACTGATTTGAAATCTCAACTCTGATAGTCGGCACGCAATAGGTAAATTTATGACAATGGACACCAGATAAACATTGGCGAACACATGCATTTATTCGCACGTCTTTTTTTGCTGATGTTTTGAGGTTTGAGTTTTGAGGCTTTTTTTTTTTTTTTTTTTTTATAGTATTGCCTACCAAAGTGACTCCACCCCGCCTGATGGTAAGCAGTCAGTGGAATCCAGAAGTGGCGGCCACTATACTAAAAGCTATCGTTTTAAACTGCTGGTATGGTGGCCTCCACTATGGCAGCTGGGAATGGGGTTAGGGGAAGGAAATGAAGGACGTGAGGAAAGAGGAAAGGGGGGAAATTGGGCCTCCGGCGCTCTCACTCACCGAACGAAACGCAGTAGTACGGATACTACTACTCTTAAGTCGATCTTCTATGAGAGGGTAGTACTTCCCCGGACGGTCCGGCCCATTCATGCTGAAATCAGCGTGGATCTACTACCGTAAAGGCTTTATATAAATAGTACAAAAATATCCTAAAAATTCCTATAATATAATCTGATTTTACGTTAACCCTGTAACATTGTTATAACAACCTTTTTCCTGTTTGACTTTTGAACTTCTAATTAAATGAATGAGTTTTCATCGTGAATGTAAATTTTACAATACAATTATTCCCTACTAGATTTTCATACTTTCGTCTAGTCTAGTGCCTTCTTATTCCAAGTCATAGCTTACTTTCATTTTAAAACACTGCTGACATGATAAAATAAAATAAACTAAATCATTAAATGTTTTTGTTTTTTTTCCTAATTTAAATTAGTTTTTTCGACATAAAGTCGCTGAACGTTTTTTTTAAATGTCTAACATCTCAATCAAGTTTTGGAACATGATCAAAATCAGTTATGACTGCCATGACATTGATTAAATATCGTAATTTACTGATTTGCAAAACAAAATGAGAAGGGTTTCAGTGTAGATGTGTGTGTGTGTCATGTCAGTTTATTTTTACGATATTCAGCGGCAAAACATGATGGAACTAAAATGGCAAACTGCTGCAACTGTACTTGATAAATGATCTCAAACCAAATTGCTTGGGTTGTTTTTTACCAAAATATTATCCGTATTTAAGAATATATTTTGTAAGCTATCATGTATACCGACTTTATTAAGGAAGAAAGGAGTAAAATAGGAAACTGAACTTATTTTTGAACGGAACTTCTCTCTATTTCATTACAAATCTGGGCAACGGTTAAAGTTACATTTACTATTGATAGCAATTGGCTTGGTGACCACCATTCTCAGGCTCAACTGACTAAGGAGTAAGTAGATACATTTAAAAAACAGTCATTGTATCTAATCTTAGTAAATATGTAGTTTATTTTTGTAGGTGTTATATATCTTCTTTCTTTAAGGATTCTATTTGTCTCTATATTTTATTCAAATTTATTTGCATATCTTTATAACTTTCCTATATAATTAAATGTACAAAGGTAAAGAACCCACGTATTTGTTTAGGCATTTCTTTTGCATTATACATTTCTTAAAATATCAAGTAAAAAGATGAAAAGATTTTTAATATAATTGTAGGTTACCATTTTTAATTTATTCGTTGTTAATATAATTCAGAATCCTGTTTTAAATTACGTCTCTAAATTAAATTAATAAACGTACGTATTTCTATATTGTTAGATCCACTTTATAATTATTTTGTTTGTGTAGTTAATTTTTTTGAACACAACAATTAAAAAATATTACTTAAGTGTATTTCTATGGTAACCAAAGGAAGTGTTATAATAATGACACTATTTTGGTAAGCCTAAACCAATTTAAATTATTTGGTGCACTTTAAGCAAAACGAATATTCGTAGTTCAACATTTGCAAAGTTTTAAAAAAATTGTGTTTTATATACCTACATAAAAGACAATTTTTGTATGTATATAGAGTTATTAATAGAGTATAAACAAAAATATTTAAAAAGCTTGATAGATAGAAAAATCTCTCCTTTCATATGAAACAACTAGACACTGCTGGATAATCTCAATTAAAAATTCTTGCACATGTGACGAACGTGGCCTACCTCCATCAAGATTGTTAATTACCTACTTTTTACTACTTTTATCTTGTCAGTACGGCGACCAGTATAAAGTCACGAAAAGAACAAATTAAAAACTTAAGTACATTCTTTTTAATCGCCAGATTATTATAATATTTTTGTGGGTTATATTTTAAAGTAGCACATACAGTAATGCAGTTGAAAATACCAGAACCACTTACATTACTTTATGAATTTTACATAATTCATATACATAATAGCTCCCATTTTTACCAAACGTATACGTAGCAAATAGAAATGAGTGGCGCAAACCTGCACCTAAGTGAGCCAGCCCGCTTCACATTGTAAAACGAATGAAGTAGTACATTTTTGCGAGGTACCTGACTCGTTTTAGGAGGGTAATTTGCCCTTTTTATCCTAAGTAAGTATATGAAATTTGTGGATAAAGAGAATTTTTGAAAATGATGTGGATACTTATTTACTTTACTATATTGTTGGGCGCAGCATTGTTATTCGCCCTCGTGCTGAGATGTTGTACTTTTATAAGAATATTTTGAAAAGTTCCCCTTAGTATTTTAAAATGTCATGGTGATGGTGACAAACAAGAATTCAGCCCGCTTGATGGTAAGCCGTTATCGCAGCCTATGGACGCTTGCAACACCAGGAGCATTACTAGCGCGTTGCCGACTCTGTTAAAAACCTTTTAACTCCTTTTTTGAAGAACTCCATGTTATAGTCTCTCGGGAAAATCTCGACGGAGAGTTCATTCCACAACCTTATCGTATGAGGGAGAAAGTTTCTCTGAAACCTCACTGTACGGGACCGAAGAGGTTCTAAGGTGTAAGGATGAACTCTCAGCCGATGGCAAGAAGTGCGATGATAAAAAGTGGTCGTTGGCACTATTCCAAACAATTCTTCAGAACACAGCCTATTGTACAGGTGATAGAATACACATGAGGAGGCAACGTCTCTCCTTAAGCCTAGTGATTAAATAGCGCCTGTAAACCTAGTATTGTCAACAATACTTACAGCATCTCCTTAGACCAAGGTCAAAGGGCCCAAGCTGGTATCCCGGTGCTCCCATCCAAAGATGGCAGCAGTACCTGTATGTGGGGCGAACTTGAGCTTAAAGCTGACAATTTTTATTTGGGTTTACACACTAGTACTAAATATTATATTATGATACCGTTTGCGGTAAGTAAAATCAACAAATTAAAAAGTTGTGTTCCACCTAAGTTATGTAAAGAAATAAGAGAGATTAAGTGTTTCGTTTAGACGTCAAAAAGTTAGCTTGTCGGCAAATTCATTAAAAATGCTACTAATATTAAAATGCGAAAGTTTGTGTATGTATGTATGATGTATGTTTGTGTGTGTTTGTTTGTTTTTTTTACCACTCAGCGCCTATACGGCTGAACCGATTTCGATGAAAATTTTTATGTAGATAGATTCTGTACTGGAGACAGACAGACTACTTTTTATCCCGGAAATCACTCTGGTTCCCAAAGAGATACAAAACATACTACACGTGCGGGCAAAGCCGTAGGGCACAGCTAGTAAATAATAATTTTCAAGCTTTAGCGCTTACAAAAGATTCGAGGTATAAAAGCTTCAATACGAGTATCAATAGAACACATTCACAACATGTCAATGATCTTAGATCATGATCATTAATCAATCATACACATAAATATACTGAATTTAAATATTTATTAGAGTTACACCTCTCAATAGCAATGTCATGTAAATAAAATCTATCACTGTCTGATCTGTTTACGATTTTCATCGAATCACTGACAAGTGGTGCAGAAATTTCATCGCTAAGAAAACATGTTTATTTTGCGTAAAGTCTCCTAACTATTTGTTTACCAGATCAGCTTTGGTTGCTAAAATGAAAGCAACACAAATTTATAACGGTTATAGGTTCTTGCTAATTTCAGCATGAATGAGCCGGATCAACCATGGGGCCTACCAACACCTCTTATAGCAGTATTATTTTAATCTTAGCTTGTGATTTGTTTTTTTTACCATTAAAAAAAACAAAACACAAAATAAGAGTCGAAATGGTCCTGTGGATAAGGCACCCGATTCGTAAACACGAGGTAGTGGGTTTTGAATCCGGGCAAGTGATGTGATTTTTCAAATCATATGTACTTTCTAAGTTTATCTTGGACATTTCTGACTGACGGTGAAGGAAAACATCGTGAGGAAACCTGGACTTAAGTCTGAAATTACCAATCCGCCTTGAGCAAGCGTGGTGATTAATGCTCATTCCTTCTCTATGTGAGAAGAGGCCTTTGCCTTGCAGTGGGACAGTAAACAGGCTGATATTATTATATTATTATTATTATTAAAAACAAGGATAGAGACAAAGTAAGGTTATAATAAGATTGCTATAAAAGGTTGTGTTAGGGCCCCAGGTAAGTGCTACATTCATAGCATAAAGTTGTGATGGCACCCTTTCAGGCTGGTGCACTAAAATACCTGTTGTTAAATTTAATGTAAGCCTTGTGTTTGTCCTGAATAAATGTTTTCCTTTTTTTCTTCCCTTTTACATAGAATATCCGCGTAAAGTATTAGTTTCCTTATCAAGGCATTTTTTTCGGCAAATAAGGGTTAAGCACTGGCCCAGACGTAATTGCGTTCTTGATCCTCTTAGCTTTCCTCCTTTATTCATTTTTCCCTATACTAGTTGGCTTGTTTAGGTTTCTTACCATTGTTTCTGCATTGCTTAGAAACGTTTACGGTTACGATCACCACTTACCGTCAGGTGGGCCGTGTGCTTGTTTACTACAGAAATTTTAAAAAAAATATAACTAATACTAATTCTGAACATTATATTTATTTTTAACCGACTTCATAAAGGAGGAGGTTATCAATTCGGGTCGTATGTTTTTTTTTTGTATGTTTGTTACCTCATATCTCGGTCATTTATGAACCGATTTGAAAAATTCTTTTTTTATTTGAAAGGATATAATCTGAAATTGGTCCCATTTTTTTATTATAAGAAACGGTTTAGTAGTTGTATGTTTGTTACAACAGAACTCGGTCATTTATAAACCAATTTGAAAAATTCTTCTTTTATTTGAAAGGGTATACTCTGAAATCGGGTCCCATGTTTTTTTATAAAGAATGGTTTAGTGGTTTGGCTTCAATTTTATATTTTGTAACAAAACTTATGCAAGGAGTGAAGACGTGTAAAGCAACACGTCGATGTCTTTTGCGACGAAATTTCTGACATTGACATGTCCATGCTTCAAGTGCGAAGTGATTTTCAAAATACATTTTTGTTAGAAACGAAGTGGCCCTGGATGGGTGACTATTTGTGTCATTTCATTTTCAGCGTCTTTATTCTTTAGAAGTAGTGGACTATGGTTATCACTATAATTTGGTAGTCGAAATAATTTATAATTTTTAACCCAAGTTGGAGGTCTTATGGTCGTAAGAAATTACAACAGCAACGGGCGGCCTTAAACCTGCCCTTACAGCACCACTGTTTATTTTTAGTATATCTATTAGGCGATTGCTCGGTCAGTTAAATTATGATTTTTGATGATTCTTTATTGTTGGTAGATCATCACTTTTTTGTTTTGATTTGTTGTTTCTTGGATTCAGGGTTTAGCGATCAGCAAAAGTGTTGACAAGGACTTTATATCTCTATTTACAATCTTACCTCTCGTCTCTACTTTCTTTCAAACGGCGCGGCGCTGTCTCATTTGCGCAGCACGTTTAGTAGTCTACCCATATTGAATATATTTATACACAATTAATTCCCACTAAAAGTTTAAAAGTAAAATTATTTTTAGAAAAAAAAATGGCTGGCACCGACTCCAAAATAACTGATTAAAAACTATAAATAGTAAAGTACTATAGGTATCAAGAATTGCGTTGATTCTCCTTTATTGTTCTTTGCTATGAAGTAATTAAAATATTATTTTCTACTTTTTAGTTAAGAATTGAACATGTAGGTATTGTTTGAAGTCGGTTTTCTTTTTTTTTTCTAAAAATAATTTTATTACAATAATAATTTTAGAGGTCTCTAATGATCTAGATAAAATACCCTGAACTTGTTTTAGAGCAATTTTCAAAGAAAGTGTCGCTCTACAAAACTCTTAGACGGTTTCTAATTCATTTTGTATGATTGTAAATGAAAGGAGCATGTCGAGAGAGCTATTTGCAGTAGTAGTAAGCTCAATGATATTTCAAGTACAAAACGCGGGTTTATATAATTTTCTAGGATAGTTTTCTGTTTATTAATTATTATTGCTAATGATATAATATAAAAACAGTATTATTAACAGTCTGCATGATGGTTTATGTGCGTCCAGCACGTATAGACGATGGCTCAATATAGCAGCTTAGTACAGGTATTTAAAGATTGTTAATATTGAAAAATTTTATTTATTTATTTTTAGAAATAAATTACTAACATAGTATGCGAGTTGCTGTAATACTAACAAATATATCTTAGTCCGAAATAAAAATAATTTATTTATTTATATTTATTATTTTATTAGATGAATGAAAACATTCTAAGGAAATATCCTTACAAAAAAAAGTCAGAAAAATCCGCATTGAGCAAGCGTGGTGATCGATGCTCATGCCTTCTGTATGAAAAGACGCACTGTCTTGTAGGTCAAGGTTTCGCAATATATTACTTGTTCTTTTTTATTTGCAGTGAACATTTTCAAAAACCCCTCATAATGTGTAACTTGTCTTTCTTTAGCTTATATAAATTTATTTTATTACCAATAAAACTGTATCAAGGAAGGCCAGCCTGACATACTGCAAAAGTAAATGTCCCGTAAGTTTGGGACCAACTGTGTATAAAAATGTTGTATGGTTGGTAAGCATTGTTCATTTCACCCTAAGTCTTATGATCTTGTTTTATACATGTCGTATATTGACGTTTGGTGAAGATAAACTTTTATATAGAAAATAGTTATTTCCTAATTTTTTTGTTATGTTTTTGTTCATCTCGATCGATCTATCTACATTGGTACTAAAAGGTAAACTAAGGTAAACTTTACAAAATATTTTATAACTGTGCATCTGATTGTTATTGATGTATGACATACAAAAAAGCTTTCTGTATTAATTAATTGTAATATATATAGAATTTTGACATTCTAATAAATAAAATAATATAATACGAGCCTGTTTTACTGTCCCACTGCAGGGCAAAGGCCTCTTCTCATATAGAGAAGGTATAAGCATTAATCGCTTGCTCAAGGCGGGCAATTTCAGACTTTTAAGTCCAGGTTCCTTCACCGTCAGTCAGAAATGTCTAAGATAATCTTAGAAAGCACATATGATTTGAAAAATCACAATATTAATTTATCATTCTAATAAATAGTTACGAATTTATTTCTTAGTGACAATAATAGCTGTACAGCAATAAAATGCTCAAAAACTTGCGGATGTCATTCAGATATATTTCTATCTCAGCTATAAATGTCAGTTACTTATGAAATATTGTTTTTATATTTTTGAATATGTTTGCTTGTCGATATAAACTGTAGGCATGTCGTATATTAAAATAATAACAAGAGTAATATACACTAAACTTTACTACAATGCGAACAGGATAATACATATTATATTTATACAAAAGACAATGTCTATAAACGGACTTAACCATCCGGGCCCAAGGCGATCTCTACCTAATAGTATTAGCTACATGAATATAATACGAGTACATACTTTAAAGTATCGTTCTGCCTAGTTTCCACCACAAATTTAAAATTAAAATCTATACTACCTTTATATAAGAGTTTGTTTGTTTGAACTCACTAATCTCTGGAACCGGTCGGATTTGAATAATTCGATTTGCGTATGATAGCCCAGTTCTTGGGGAAGGTTAAAGGCTATTATGTAATATCTCGCTACAGGCGACGGGAACAGAAAAGTAACCAAAGACACGAGTAACCAAAGAAACTAGTAATTTTATATTATGTTATGACTATGACATAACATTAGAACAAGTGTTCTTTTGTTTTAAATTTACTACGATAGATATGTATTGATTTGTAGGATCCTTGAAATTCGGAAAAACGATTGTTTTTAGAAATAACATTTCTTTGGGAGAGCATAATAATAATAACCTTACCTTACAGTGGACATATTTAGGCTGGTGATGACGATTTAAGTTTTCTGTGACCACCTACTAATGTTCAAATATATGCCCATTTATGTTGTCTTAATTAGACCAAGTAAAATAAATAAAGGTAATTTTATGTTTTCTTAAGCTCTTAATAAGGAATAAAAAAAAATACAAATAGTGAGAGTGTTAGTTTAGTATCATAAACCTTTATCGCTTCAGCATTCTTCGAGGTATGTTTTTTTTTCATTATTCTGGTATAACAACTTTATCTTTAGGCGTATCAACAAGTTGTCCTCATAGTAATAATACAGATTAAATACACTAATACGACAAATAATCGCATATAAATCGCTTATCAATATTGTATTTAATCTGAACCAAGGGACAATTTCTGAAAGATACAAATACTTTATAAACTCATCCGGAGAATGGGGAATAAACCGAACAAAGGTTCTGTTTGAAATGAAAACACATTTATTGTTTTATGGAGAACTATATTCTAAATGAAACTTATTATGTAGGTACTTATTCACCAAAGTTCCGGCAAAAAAAAAAACGAAATTCTCGCCGTGAATCAACGGAATAAAACATTTCAACTTTTTTCAATTTCAACAACTACACACAACGCCATCTAGACCCACAGTAAGCATATTATATGCTTGTGTTATGGGTTCTAGAATGCGGATATACATACTTAAATACTTTTTTTTTGTAAATACATAAATATTATACATTAAACTATTTTATTGGGAAAATTAGCTACTGCTTGCTTTAGAAACTTCTCTAGTGTGTCGTTTCCAGCATAATATAGCATTTATTCGTTTAAGATGTTGGGTTTGTCGGGAATAATAAAAACAATAAAGCAAATAACTGATTTTTTTAATATGTTTACATTTTTGGTGGGAGGCATAAAAATAACTTTGGTGAATTTTCAAAATTTACACGATTTAGTACATTTTAAGATGTTTTTATATACAAAACTTTTTATAATATTAATAAAAATTCCTTCCTTATAATATTTTGTAAATTTAACGTTCATAAGTGTTAATTTAATTATCCTATATGAATAAATATATTTTCATATTCATTTTCTATAATATTGTATACAAAGGAAAGACTATTATCCATTTTCGTAATATTTTAGCTGTTTATTGGTTCAGTTTTCGGGTGCCATGATATTGTGCTTATTAACATTACGCGTCTTCAGTACAAAACATATTACATTATAGTATTTTTGAACTTGCGGCCCTTTTTCACTAAGGACACGATTTGTCTGATATTTTATATAATAACTATGTATGTAGGCAGCGAAACAAAATTTTTTTTGGAAATTACTTAGTATTACCAATCAAATCGTGTTTGTTCTGGAAGTAAAACATATACAATTCGAAATACAATTTCTACAACGTAATTGTTTTTCGATATGTATTATCTCTACAGCCGAATACAGAGTTTAGATATGTACATTATATTTTATATTGATTTATATTATTGCTTGTAGATTCAATTTATTTCAGATTACGAATAATAATTTCTCTAGGTAGCAACAATGTGGGTGCTAATTCTGGTCTTATGTATCAAATATTCAATGAAAAAAAAGTGAGACATCGTCCATAAGAAAGAATATTAAAAAAATATTTTGTGTATTCAGAACTTGTAATAGTAATATTTTCTTAAACAAACGATTATTATTATTTTTATTATGGCATAAAAATAACTTTGGTGAATTTTCAAAATTTACACGATTTAGTACATTTTAAGATGTTTTTATATACAAAACTTTTTATAATATTAATAAAAATTCCTTCCTTATAATATTTTGTAAATTTAACGTTCATAAGTGTTAATTTAATTATCCTATATGAATAAATATATTTTCATATTCATTTTCTATAATATTGTATACAAAGGAAAGACTATTATCCATTTTCGTAATATTTTAGCTGTTTATTGGTTCAGTTTTCGGGTGCCATGATATTGTGCTTATTAACATTACGCGTCTTCAGTACAAAACATATTACATTATAGTATTTTTGAACTTGCGGCCCTTTTTCACTAAGGACACGATTTGTCTGATATTTTATATAATAACTATGTATGTAGGCAGCGAAACAAAATTTTTTTTGGAAATTACTTAGTATTACCAATCAAATCGTGTTTGTTCTGGAAGTAAAACATATACAATTCGAAATACAATTTCTACAACGTAATTGTTTTTCGATATGTATTATCTCTACAGCCGAATACAGAGTTTAGATATGTACATTATATTTTATATTGATTTATATTATTGCTTGTAGATTCAATTTATTTCAGATTACGAATAATAATTTCTCTAGGTAGCAACAATGTGGGTGCTAATTCTGGTCTTATGTATCAAATATTCAATGAAAAAAAAGTGAGACATCGTCCATAAGAAAGAATATTAAAAAAATATTTTGTGTATTCAGAACTTGTAATAGTAATATTTTCTTAAACAAACGATTATGAACTAAATACATTTTTAACCGTGGTTAACGAGCAATAAAATAAGCGAACAATCCCAGTCAGGGTTAATGAATTAACTTTGTTGCTTCTCATTAATTAGTCAATTCATTTATCATTTTATTCAAAAACATCGTTTAACTATATACCCTTACTTACATTAACTGCCTTCGAAAAAATTAAAGCCAATGTTGGGATCACTTAAGTAGGTACGTAGAACTAACGATATTTTTGACGTTCTAGTATCTGCCAATGTTTATTACTCGTAATATTAACTCTATCGAGAAAGAGAGAAGTCTGTTTAGCCACGGGCGTCAATTGGGTTGTTATTGTACATTAATATGCATTGAATATTGTTGTTAGAACGTAAATCCATATTATCGTAGTGCATTACCATTTGGTTTCATCTAAATTGTTATTTCTACCATTATCTATATGGATCGATGCACCACAAGTTGAACTATGAATGATGATGCAAAAATGTTTTAGTATTCATCACGATGCGCCAAGTTAGAATATAAAAGTTATTTAGAAAGTACCTAACTATAGAATGGTTGATTATATACTATATCTTAAACGATATCAACTTTTCTAGATATGTAAATATTATAGAACTAAGTAAGTTCGTATGAAAAGTTTTCCTTTTATTTTATAAAAGTATAAAATTATTCTCGTCTTCTCTTATGTAAATTATCTATTTGTTTGTGTTTTCTTAGCATTTTTTTGTACTGTTTAGAGAACGCAGTCGTGTCTATAGGTTTTGGTAACTGCCACCACGGAACAAAAAAAAACCCTACTGTTAACACCACGACGGCGACACCGAGTTATTTATAGGTTTATTATTGGGTCACTTTTGTGAAGATGAATGAATGACAAATATAGCACATGAAAAAGCGCAGATTGAATGATACATATTTGAATTTGAACAGGTACCTACCTATGTACCTACATAAAGTTATTTATTTATTGTGAAGGAGTCATTGGAGGAATAAAATAGGTAAGGTACATATGAAAATCACTTTACCGTAAACTATTAATAACTTTTATGTAGGTACATAGGTACCGTTTCATATTCAAATGTTGTATCATTCAATCTGCGGTTTTTTATGTGCTATATTTGTCACTCATTCATCTTCACAAAAGTGACCTAATAATAAAGCTGTAAATACCCCTTTTTGGATAAAAAGGTTCACATTATAGCACGTGATTGATGTGTTCAAAGTATAAAGTTTGTATACATTCGTCGGCGTAAACTATTCAAGGTCACGTCTCACTCACAACAACCTTATGTAGGTGCCTATATGATTCACAAATAAAAAATAGAAATAATGCCAGTCTCTTACATACATGGCCACGTGGGCGCCGCCAAATCCTTTCAGGAAGATACATCCATCTTTAGGGGGTGCATCTGAATAAATTTGGATAGCAACTTATAGGGGTTTTAATGCAAAGCTTAATAAAAATAATCTTACTATGTATTTTTTTCTTGACATCAACTTGCACCATGCTGCTGTTGCCCATGCTGTCCTACTACAGGGCATAGGCTTCTTCTGGTAAAGAGAACGCATGAGCATTGATCGCAACGCTTACTCAAGGCGGATTGGCGATTTATGACTTCTTTTTTATAAGTTCAGATTTCCTTCTTCACTAATATCTAAAGTAAATTTAGAAAATGCCAAAATTGAAATAAACGAGCAACAATAATAACCTTTACTTTTATACATATATACATACAAAATATTAAGTCGAAAAACCATACAATAATTGTGTGAATTTTTGATATGTTCGTAAAAAGGTTGTGCGTAATTGACTATTTCGGATAAATCATAGAATTTATTTTCCAGTTCTATATTTGTGTTGGCTTTTACCAATTTATTCATCATAAAAGACGAAAATTAGGTGAAGTGAAATGCCCGTAAAATTAATATTACTTGCGCATAAAAGTAATACTAAGGAAAAATTTATTATATCTAATTGCGAAATTATCATTTTCTGAGAACTGTTTGATCTGATCGTTTATATTATATAGGAGCATAGACGTTTAAATATTTTTCGGACTTTTTATTAATTCTTATTAGCTGTGATAACATCTAATAGTATGTTTAGAAACACGGTAACTAAATACTTTTTGGAATATTAACATACAATATAACATGAAAAGTTGTTTATGTGTAAGTAGATGTAGCTCTTATCATGTTAGCATTATAGTAAGACAATTAACATAATGCAATTCTACATTAGTTACTACTACATTAGGTACTACATTAGTTAATATTTCACACAAGGCTGTCTTTGGTGACATCGTGAAAAGCTAGCATGTAAAAATTAACAGCGCTTTAGTATTTACTTAAAAACAATATTTTGACAAGCTATATTTTATTTTTTTTCCACAAGAATAAATGTGGTGTTGTTATTGCGTAACTCGTATTTTCCATTAAACTTTTCGGTCTTTGATTTTACTTCTACTGTTTACATAAATAGTAGAACTAAGTTTATTTCGATACAAATACTATTCATAATAGTAAATACATCAGACCTACTCTACTTTGCAGTACATAATAACAAGCAAAAAAACGAGTTACAATTTATATACATTGTAAGAAATTAAATGGTCCGATTAGGTCATATAACTATCTACAGTTTGAGAATGTCGCGCGTTTTTAAATGTAAAAAAATGGTACCTATTTTTAACAAAAAGATGAATTCGCCTTGCACTTTTAGAATTGTGCTCCACTCATAACATCCCCAAATTACATTTCATCCATAATGAATGTATGGTCACAAGTACAGAGATACACTCTTGCACAGCAATGTCATAAAAACGGGCGCTGAATGAATTCTAGTACTATTATATTTTATTTCTCTTTAAATGTTAATTAACATCATTCATATAAAATGCATTTTACAAAATTGCGATTTGACACTGAAACACAGTAGCAGCTCGCTCAGTGACGGAAATTTACGACGAACGCTCGCATTTAAAATTACATTTATTTTAGTATTATACTTTCCTTTTTTATTAACGTATTAAATATTAATTGCTTAAGAACTAACCTTTCTGATATAAATTTGACGTCTTAATATTTCTAGAGGAGGGAGAAATTAACATTTAAATCAGCACTTTTTTACTTTAAATAATTGCCATAAGTCTTTTCTTTATTAAGAATTAGATATTAATCTGAGTCAAAACTCTAGTAATTATTTAACTAGTAAAGTAAAAAAGTAACTAATTTAGTCAAAATATAATATATTATTAATGTTAGATTTAGGACTCCGAAATTGACTCTGATTTTTCTGTAAACTAGATGTGAAAGATTGATCACCACAAAGCAAGTTAATGACATTTTGTGAATGTGTTGTATTAAATGAAGAACAATTGGACTTTCTTTTACATGTATTTAACAGTTACAAAACATTACCCAATATGTTGAATTAGGCGTTAAAAAAAACCTACAATTTTTCATAAAACGTGACCGATACCTATATTATAGATGTTTAGATACTAGCTATGCTAGTAGCAACGTAAATGTCTTTATTTTATTTAGCCATTACCATCCTACTGCAGGACAAAGGCCTTCTTCCACTTCTCTCTTTTCAAGGCTTTAATTTTTCTTTCTTACGTTAACCGTAACGCATCTTGTATCTTATTACCTAAATATGATAATGTAATATACTTGTTCTAATGCTAATATTCTTTAACTTTACATACTTTATTTCGTAATGATAATTAGTTACACTGAGCTAATAATAATTACAAAAGACTCAAACCAAAGCAGCTATTGATGGTTTAGTTGAAGCATTATTGTTTCTATTTTAGGATTACCTACATTTTAACAAATAAAATAATGCGTAATATTTTTAGTAAATTATGTAAATAATTAATAGTGTGTTACGCGAGTATTTATATTTTAGCTAATAAAAAATGTCGTCAGTAGACGCGGTCAGGATGAATTACAAATGAATTAATAAGTAGAAAAACGAAAGAGATTTCGCCAGCGAAATTGAAAGGGAAAACTGATAGAGGTTGCCTAAGACGGACATACATACAACGGCCAAAAAGGTGATCTATTGAACCGAAGGTATAATGAGAAGTTCTCGTAATCGACAAGCGTATATAAAGAGATTGATGGATGTTGAACGCGAAACGGTGTGTTTGGATCGTAGTAAATGATGTTCTATAGGTATATCTGCTTACCCCGTTTATACTATGTAAGTACCATTATTTTTCAGCACCATCACAGTTTTTTTTTTTTTTTTTTTTATATTATAGCCTACCAAAGTGACTCCACTCCGCCTGATGGTAAGCAGTCAGTGGAATCCAGAAGTGGCGGCCACTGTATCAAAAGCCCTCGTCTTAACTGCTGGTATGGTGGCCTCCACTATGGCGGCTTGGAATGGGGATAGGGGAACGGAATGAGGGAGGTGAGGAAAGAGGAAGGGGGAAATTGGGCCTCCGGCGCTCTCACTCACCGAACGAAACGCAGTAGTACGGATACTACTACTCTTAAGTCGATCTTCTATGAGAGGGTAGTACTTCCCCGGACGATTCGGCCCATTCATGCTGAAATCAGCGCGGATCTACTACCGTAAAAAAGTTTCAGTCGAAGTATAATAATCTCACGAAGCACATGTAATTAAAGACATATAAGTTATAAAAAATATTTAGAACCTTTATTAAAAATATTATTAACTCGAAATCCACTCTCGCTTTGCGTCGGTTTTAAAAGTTCATTTGCTCTCACAATGTCTACGGAAAATATCATTGCAATAGTGTCGAATTGTATCATTTAGATTTACAAAGGCGCTTAAAATATTGAAATTCTGAAAATATCTGGAACAATAATTATGTTAAACATAATAAAATGTAGCCTATATTACCTGTTTCATTTATTCATTTCTATAGGTATAGGTAATCAGTTATTTATATTTTAGACAAACATCAAACCTTTTCTCTTCATAATATTAATTTATATTAATATTATTATTTTATGATTTTAAGGATTATTTTTGTTTCGTTCAATCTACATATAAATGTGGCAGATTTCATATGCATTCTCTAGAATAAAACAAAAGTATTGTGTAAAATTATTATAGCATGGATCTTAGATTTCGAACGTACGTATGCTTCTAACAAAAGTACATTGTAAAACTTTTAGAGATTTTTAACATTTTTATAGCAAAACCCAATAACGTGGATGTAGACGAGAATAAAAAATTGAGAGCAAAGGTTCTTTTATTACGACAACCAACTCTGTACTAGAATACTTTCAGTATATTTATTTATAAAACTTTATGGACTTAGGTACAAAGGCGGACTTAATGCTATAAGAATTCTCTACCAGTCAATCTTAGATGATGGAGAGATAAACAAAGTGTAAACTTCTGTTTAAATTTATTCTAGTTTAAGATAATTAATACGTTGCCGCTACTAATGAAATTTTATATCACTACGTACTAATTGGATAGCTGTTACCAACATTACTAGATATTGGATGCTAATTGCATTGACATTAGCCAAATGATCGCCTAGTATGGCAAATAAATTAGCCAATACAGTTCCAGTGCGATAACTGAATGACCAAAGTATCACATGAAAAGGCATGCAAAGTCTTTCAATACAGATCCTAATAAAAGTAACACTACTGTGGTAGCCAATCCGTTTACGAAGAGTATGTATTATGGCAAGCATCTCTCAAATATAAAATGTTTTGAGTAAACCTTTGACTGGACTGAAAATCTGCCCGTTTTGGGCTAATTTGATGAATGATAATAGCAAATTTACTAAAGCAAGATGTCATTCAAATGCCTATTCAAATTTCATACTAATCTACATACAATTATATCTTATTACGAGAAGGTATCCTGTCACTAACATGACATGACATTAGGTACTTTGTTGCTATAGAAATTATTTGTATGACTCGTGTTACATCAGTACCCACATAAATTTCATATAATATATTAAATTTATGAGCCCGCAGACATATACTAACTGTTGTACATAATCGTTATGAAAAACGTTTTATTATGTTGGTTTAAAGATCTTGATAAAAGGCTGGTCAATGAACTACGACTACAATTCATGAATTGTAACTATGACGTAATTTAGTTTAATACAGTGGACGTCTTTTGTTGAAATGGTGATGATAGTCAACTGGCGACAAAAGTAAGTGGCCTGAGTTGTAAATGCTAATAGAATAGATTACAAAATGTATAGGATTGACATAAGCCAACATTGTCGTTAGCATATGTCAATCCCATACACATTTTTTAATCTGTTCTACTCTATTGGCATTATACCACTTGTCTAGGCATTCTGTTCTTATCACGTAACTACCAACTTTTATGTTATTATTTTAGTGTTGAGTAGTAAATAGGTATTATTGACTTTTACTAATTGACCTTTACTATTTTTGTTGGTATTGTTGCTTCTTTTTCACACAATTTCGTAGTATTAAAGTCTGAAATTGTGTCTGGCAACAGACTTCCTTCTGCTACTCCTGTACTAGCCTAACATATATAACAAAAACTTCTCCTCCACGCCTCCGTGCTTGAGCAATGGGACGTTGTTTATTGCGAATTAAAATATTTAAACCCGGTCAAAATACGTTTTTCCGGCTCGTGTACTGTTTTGGGTGATTAATTAAAATGTAGAGGTGTAATTTCGTATTTTCGTAATTTTTTAACTAAATATAAATGTAATATAAAAAATTACAAAAATTAAACAAAGTGTGATTTATACTTAATTATCATTCATTTGTTATCTTTAAATTACATTAATTAATAAATTCTCAAAATTCTAATCACTATGTAAGATTAGAATCTGAAGTATTTTATGTGCTTAGATTAAGGAATACTATGTGCTTAGATTAGCTATATTATGAGTTATTTTCATTCGGATTCCTTTATTACCTTCATCAATAATAAACATTATTTATGTTAGTAGGTAGGTAGGTAAAAGTAAAACTAGTAGGTATTATGTAAATAATTTGTTAGTATAATGCATGTCATTCTGAATTATGATTACTGATTTTGATTTTTGATTTTAGTTGTACCTACTTTCCATTTATTAAACACATTTAAGTATAAAACAAAATTACAGTACAGTCTACGTTTAGCAAGTTTGCGAATTGATCAAAGAGGTGGTGTGCCATTTAATACTTTATAAGTTCTTTGGTTTCACCCTACTTTTGTTCCCTCGAGGTTTCTTGGACGTGACTTAATTTACGAGTTTCTTGTTTTAGAACATCTTCGAAAGAGTCATGTTCTTGTCATAATTTATTTATGTTTTGATTGAAAGAAACGAGAGTCATATAGACAAAAAAGTAACTTTCCTATCACGATCTGTGCCTAAACTTTGAATAAACAAAAACTTCTGGTAAATGTGATAATACATTTACAAGTATTCTTCAACTTTCAAACATTTGAGTGATTTTATTATAATGTCAGTTAGATTTCGTTCTTCATGTTTCTTACACGACCTTATAGGAAGTCATATCGTAACATAGCCATGCGCGGCAGTCTGAGTAATTTTAAACCTTCTAAGAAGAACTTTAGTTACCACATGTGTCAAGAACAAAGCTTACCCATGATTTTTTTGCGAAAACAAAAACACTATAAGACAATTGACAGTTTCCAAGGCAATAACTAAAGAAAATCAAAGCAGAAGTTATTTAACTACTTCTAGGAACAGTATAATAGGCAACATATGAACAACATGTACCAAACAAAGTTACAATGGTTTATAACCAAACTATAGAAACAAAGTGCTATATGAAAAAAATAGTTTTAAATTAATAAATAAGTGTAATTCCGTAAGTAAATGACTTTTCTAAAAAGTGGATTCACGCTTGCAAATAGAACCTAAGCACGTTGAATTTCTTTAGAGATTGTTTACATTGGGTGCAACTTTGCGTTATCGAATGAATATTGATATATCCATCTAATAGAACATAAAAAACCAGCCAAGTGCGAATCGGACTCGCACACGAAGAGTTCCGTACCATTATCCATAAAAACGGCAAAACATGTTTGTTGCATGTGCGACCTTACATTCTGTTTGTTATATTTTAATTAAATTATTTATTTTTAAAGTATATATAACTAAAAATTCCGTGAATATTTCGGGTGTCTACCTGTTGCCGTTATCAATATCGAGCAAAAACGAGCAAAAAATCGAGATCAAAACGAGAAATACATCATCTGTGAAAATTTCAATTGTCTATCACGGTTCATGAGACAGGCAGCAAAGTCTTAGTACTTAATAAGGTCCCGTTTTACTCTTTGGCTCTTTGGTAGACTCGTTTTAATCCTTAAAAGGTGCGATTAATGTTGATAGAACTATTATTGTGACATCAGAAATACAATATTGTTTATCTTTTTAAAAAACTTCGACCATTCAGATTTGTGCTTTATTTTTATAGTTCGGGTTTCTTAATGGGTTTTCTGACACAAGGCAAGTATTATTCAAGATTCAAAAGTAGATTCATAAATTTTCAAAGTCCCGTAAATATTTGTCCTAAATTCATTACGCTATGTCAAAGCACGATTTGCTAAATAACATTTAAAATATGACGGCTCATCAATTGCTTATTTTCCCGAACTCTAATTAGCCGTGTACATAAAGATTATTATCATAAATGTATATTCGTGCTTCAATACATCAAGTTGTGTAATAATTTACATCTCTATTAAGTAATTAAGTGTATTATTTTACTCTTGACTCTATGTAAGTTTATCTAACATAATATAAGGGTAAAACATACTCATGAATATGTAATAACTAGGCACTTATATTCAATTGTAAGGCATGTTTAAGAATTTACGTTTTAGTTCCTATAAGTAAATTAATTATATAGAGAGCTATGTGTAGAGTTGTTTTAGTATTCAAACATTTTAAACATGTTCATGTCCTATTAATTGAAAGATCCACCTTACGCCAAAATATAAAAATCATATTTAATTAATAATCTATACATATAATAAAAATGTAACCGATCGCTGTCTGTACATGGAAGATATATGAGAAAAAATACTATTGGGACCTATATCAACGCAAATAGAACCCAAAACAATGATTTTTAAAATTTTTGTCTGTTTGTCTGTTTGTCTGTTTGTCTGTTTGTCTGTTTGTCTGTGCGTTTGTGCACGCTAATCTCAGAAACGGCTTATCCGATTTAAATATGGTTTTCACTAATATATTGTGGTAAGCTTCACTTAACATTTAGTGATTGTTTCATGTCAATCGGTTCATAAATAAAAAAGTTATGCCAATTTAAAGAATCACATCGAACATTCGTTAATTTACTACGAAATCTTATAGAGGCAGATATTTTAACAGGTTGCGGAATAGCTGATAGTGTTTTTATTCCTCGGATTCCTGTCATTCTAAACAGTCTTTCATTTAGTTTTAAACGAGTCCAGTTTCCAGTAAGCCTATGTTTTGCGATGACTAATTAAAGTAGTTAATTAATTAAGTAATTAAAGTAAAGGTAAGACACTAAAAGTTGTGGGTGTGGATCTAAGTATTAGCTGTTTTTCGGTCAGCTTTATGTGACTCTATCACGTGTTAGCATTACTAGCAGCCTGTATGCTTTGTCCCTGATGGCTATACGTCTAATCCATACATACATACATATTATAAAAGGCTTTGTCCTGACTGACTGACTGACTGACAGACAACGTAAAGCCTAAACCGCTGGTCGTAGCGACTTGAAATTTGGAGGGTGTGTTTGTCTTAATGTCTAGAAGTGTCAAAGAAAGGGTTATTAAAAATTCAACCCTTAAGTGTATGAAAAGGGATGAAATCGATTGTATGAAACGTCTTCATTTTTTAAGTTACAGCTTTGAAATTTTGTTTTGGAATACTTTTATTTAAATAAAAAATACGCTCATAATTTTTTTTTTACTGGGGTGGATTTATAGGAGTGAAATAAGGGATGAAATATTGTATGGAAAGATCTTTGCTTTTGAAGTTGGCGACTTGAAATTTGGAGGGAGGGGGAAGGGAGGGGGAGGAAGAGGAAAGGAAGGGAGAAATAAGGGGAAAGTGCGGGGGTAGTGAGGGAGAAGTCAGGGAAAAGGGAGGGGAAAGTCAGGGGGAAATCGACTGCCTCTGTATTTCGGTGGTAATGTGTATGGACTGTGAGGTCGCGGGTTCGATTCCCGCTCAGTGCAAATATTTGTAGCATGAACATGTCTATTTGCATTGGTCTGGGTTGTATAATATGTATCTATTTACAAAAATAAAAGTATTTAAGTATGTTTATCCAAGCACATAATATGCTTACTTTGGGTCTAGATGGCGTTGTGTAAAAATAAAAAAGGAAGAGGGAACTTAGGGGGTGTGAGGAGGCAGTGAAGGACAATTGAGGGGCAAGTGAAGGGCAAGTGAAGGGGACGTAAGGGAAAGTGAGGGAAATGAGGGAAAGTGACGAGGCAGAAGTGGTGGTGAGTGAGTGGGAAGTGAGGGAGATGGGAGGGAGACGGGAGGGGAAGGAAGGAGAGGAGAGGGGAAGGGGAAAGTTATTGTAGTGAAAATTTGCCTTTGTGTATTGTATGTTGTTTTACGGGGGATATCTTTAGGTAGGTAAAAGAGGGTTTGTACGAATGGTGATGATGATGAGATTAGAAATAGTATGCAAAACAGTATTTAAACAATATAAAAATATCTATTGAAAAACGATATTCATGCCAGCGAAGCCGCGGGCAAAAGCTATACATATATAAAAACGAAAGGTCACTCACTCACTCACTCATCTCATCACGAAATCTCAAAAACTACAAGTGCTAGGAGTTTCAAATTTTGGAAATAGGTGCTCTCTAAGACGGGATTTTGCGAAATTTATTTCCCTGGAGTATAAAGGGGAACAAAATTTGTACGGAGCTTCTATAGTTTTTGAAAATAGGAGTGCCAAGTTTCGTAAAATATCGCAAAATTTCGTCTATTGTAGGGGTAACTGGTGAATAGATTTAAATCGGATTCCCCTTAGAGACGGATTATACTGATATTTATTACTAATATACAATGTACGATTGCCGTAAGATTAGGTACGAAATATTCTCATACAGGCACACATCTGAATTTTCACGCGAACGAAGTCGCGGGAAACAGCTATATATAATAAAACTGTAACCGGTCGCTGTCTGTACATGGAAGATATATGAGAAAAATATTATTGGGACCTTTATCAACGCAAATAGAACCCAAAACAATGATTGTTACAATTTATGTCTGTTTGTCTGTGCGTTTGTTCACGCTAATCTCAAAAACGGCTTATCAGATTTATATATGGTTTTCGCTGATACATTGTGGTCAGCATCACTTAACATTAAGTGTTTGTTTCATGTCAATCGGTTTATAAATAAAAAAGTTATGCTAATTTAAATAATCACGTCATAAATGTGGTATTTATTTAGCTTAGCTTAGTTTGTTTTTAAGTTAGGTTAACACGTCTTATTTCTTTATTAAAATGTAAATACTTTATTAGTTAAAATGTAAATACAAGTTAGATTTATATTTTCTGGGTTTATTTTATTTTTTATTTTTTGTGATAAAAACATGTTTGTCACGTTTCATTACGGAATAAGTGGAATTGAAGTGAATTACGAAATAGTAGTAGTCGATTTACTCTGGTTTCAACATGAATGGGTTGGATCGACCAGGGATGTACTACCCTCTCATAGTTTTCGACGTAAGAGTATTGCGTTTCGTTCGGTAAGCGCGAGAGCCGGAGGCCTAACTGATGCAGAGATGACAAACCTCGCAGCATGTGTGGGACCAGCTGAATATCCGCGGAGTCATTGTGTGGGTGGTGTGGGTCAACCCGCCGGCCAGGGAGACCCGTATAAACGGTGGTGCCGCTGGCCGCCCGCGGCATTGTACAAGGGCCCAATTAGACCTAACCAAAAAAAAAAGAGACTGCCCCACCAGGTTGCGTATAATCTCGGAGTGGTTCGTCGTGCAGGTTGGTGAGCGGATAGTGGGACCCGGCGACCATTTTCGAGACGGTACGGGGGCCTTTTGCGAGCAGTCCGTATCATGGGAGCCCGGAGGCCTAAGACCCTTGAGCCTTTACAGCTGCGAGGAGACATCGCCTCCTCAACGTCTTCTATCGCCTTTCCCACGGAGAGTCTTCTCAACAGCTCTTTAAATTAATTCTACCCTCTCCCTTTTTATCCAGAACGACACGTGCGGGACTGAAGTGCTACCCTTTCACAGTGCAATCTAAAGGGTCTCGAACCAAACGGTTCAGCACTTTATACTTTTGTCGCTCAATTAAAGCCTGGAACTCTTTACCAGCGCATGTGTTCCCACCTAACTTTCATCCTGGGACTTTTAAGCGAGGCGTGAAGAAGCATCTCACTAAGCCGCCATAGTGGAGGCCACCATACCAGTAGTTTGGCTTTTGGAATGGTGTCCACTACTTCTGAATTCCACTGACTGCTTACCATCAGCCAGAGTAGAGGCACTTTGGCAGGCTAATATAAAAAAAAAAACTTATAGCGTTTTTATTCCTCGGATTCCTTTCATTCCAAACAATTTCCCGTTTAGTTTTAAACGAGTTCAGTTTCCAGTGAGCCTATGTTTCGCGATGACAATTAATGAGTGTGTATCTAAATATTAACTGTTTTTCGCATGGTCAGCTTTATGTGGATTTGCCACGTGTAAGTAATCCTAGCAGCCTGTATGGCTTTGATCCGCGATGGCTATACGTCTAATATCATAAATAGAGAAGCATTTACTGTAAAGATTTTTCTTATTCACCTAAATGAAGATGTTTATAATTTAAAACAAACCAAAAGATATATCCAAAAAATGCTGCCCAAAATCACTATTCCACGCGGACGAAGTCGCGGGCACAGCTAGTAATAATAATAATATTCTACCACATTCACACAGCGCCATCTAGCCCCAAATTAAGCAATTATATTTGCTTGTGTTATGGGTACTAAACAACTGATATACTACTTATATACATTTTTTTTTTTTTGTAAATGCATACATATTATAGATAAATTACACCCAGACACAGAACAAACAATCATGCTCATCACACAAAGGTTTGTCCTGGGTGGGAATCGAACCCACGATTTTAACAAAAATGGTTTAACCTGTTTTTGCTGTATATTTAAATAGCTATTCGCTGTTCGTGCAAAAGAAGGATCAATAACATAAAATGTGTAAGGCATAAATGGCGTAGATTTGATTAAGCTCCCTAGCAACATAACATATTTTGGATACCGAATTCCGGCTTTGTATACAAACTTGGGTATTAGAATTGCCGAAGAAAACTTGGTTAGCACTTATATCTACTACATTTTAAAATTAAAACATGTTTCTCTTGTTACAGAATAGAAAACAACCAGTTGAATACGCATGACGAAACATGGACAGCGCAGGCAACAATACCACATTATATGAAGACGATGGCTTATATCCCAGAGAGCTGACATTACACAATGAATTTAGTCCAACCGAAAACATTCTGAATAGCTACATAGTTTGGTCTATCGAAAAATGTATGGCAACATTCCTTTTCAATAGCTCACATAATGATGATATCACAAGCAACATATTTGTATACAATGGCACGCAAATTATGTGTCTAGAACATGCCCCTGTTCTAACTAAAAGTACATTAGTCAGAGCAAGTGTGTTGTCAGCAATGACTGTATTATCATTTTTTGGTAATTTAGCGACGATTATAAGTATACAGCGAGGCAAACGAGGACGAGGAAGAGCAAGACCGTCGTGGACGGCGATATACAGCTTAATATTTCAACTAAGTATAGCTGACTTGTTGGTAACAGTGTTCTGTATAGCTGGAGAAGCTGCATGGTCATTTACAGTGCAGTGGTACGCCGGGAACATAGCGTGCAAACTGTTCAAATTTCTTCAAATGTTCGCTCTGTATTTGAGCACTTTTGTACTTGTACTAATTGGAGTAGACAGGTGGCTTGCTGTAAAATATCCTATGCGAAGTATGGCAACAGCGACGAGAAGTGGAAGACTTGTAATTATCGCGTGGGTTTTGAGCGTCGTGTTAAGCATACCACAGGTCAGTAAACATTGATAACTTTCGAAGTATGGCGAAAGATTTTAATAGCAATTGAAGTTATTAAGTTTCCTAGTCGTGGAATGTGTAAACAAATGCTTATCTCTGGTTTTGACATTAAAGCAATTAAAACTTACTTTGATAGATCTTAAACACGAAATAGTTTACTTAAGCCAAGTGTCTTGTTGTGAATTTATATTCTGCACAATTATCGCATTATTATTTTATAGCGTTTTACAACACAACGTTAAGCGTTTAACTTGTAATATAAATTTTTACTGTGACTTCCGCAATTCTTTATCTGAACAAAGCTTAAGTTTTTACAGTTAAGAGCAAAATCTACTGTGATGTGAATTGTTTGCAAAACTTTTCTACGAATATGTTTTTATGGTTTGCTATGAAAATATTATTTAAAGAAAATATTTTCAATGTTTTTCTAGCTTTTATTGCCCTAACGGTGGCAAATAAATATCACGAACCATTTGATGGTAAACAATTACAGTCCTGTATATTGAATACCTACTATATTAAATGCGTACCATAAAAGTGTTCTATGACTAAGTGAGTATTGTTCACAAATATTTACTGAATAAGTAAGAACTTGAACGATTTTTCACGCATTTTAAATTTCACGGTGTCTTCATTTGAGAATTTAACAATATGGTTTTCTTGTCTATAGATGATCTAACCTTGGCAACTTGTATAGTATTATAGTAATATTTTTTGTTGTTTTAATTTGAACAAAACTTGATACTTTTATTTATACATAACAGCACGATTTTTTTTAATAAGGAACCACGCTATCAATAGCTCCATCAGCGCAGTGTTTATATTATTGTGTTTTTTGAGTACGTAGTAGTACAAATCATTTTGTATTTCATAAAAAATCATTTTTACTTTATTCTTGTCAGCGCAGTTACTTCCGTTTCTCTATGTGTCAAAATTGTTTTTACCCCCTTCTATGCCTCAGTCGCGACCCTGTGACTATATACAGCCTTTACTAATTTCCAAACATGGAAATCTGCTGTATAACTTTTGTTAGTTTAACTATAATATTGTAAATCTTAAGCTTTGCTGCTTACTAGATAATTTAGCATTTTTTGTTATTTAATTATGCCTTAAAATAGGTTTGTAAATTTAATTTATTGTAATATGGAAACATACATTATAGTACGAAACGATGTTAAATTTTCTATTCTTAGTATAATTCCTAATATAATGAGCATGCAACACTGATTAGTGATTATATTAAGTAGGCGGTCTCCCACTTGACATCAAAAGCTTCCAAATTAAGATGATCGTATGACAGGCGAATATTTAGGCAAAAAAACTAAGTATATTGTAACTCAAACACAAGAACGAAGAAGGGCGTTACTAGTAAAGGGTGTCACAAGCTTACAAATTATAACTTAAAGCGATAAATTTAAATTTTATTGTAACCATCAAAAAATCGTACTTCTTCTTCTTCTCCTTTTTTTTGGCAACAGACCCGACGATTGTGTCAGCTATTTCTGCCAGCGTCAAGTTTAGAATTATATTCTTGTTGATGATATTAATGGTATATTACAATGATAAAAAATAGAAAAATGTGGATGAAAATAAATGACCAAAAAAAATAAATCGTACTTGTATTTAAAGAGACAAGCTAACGAAAATGTTGGCGTTATCTTATGTCAATTCCATAATTTTTTTAAACTATTCTATAAAAAGAATAGACACGACGACTTTTGGAACACAACTCCTGAATCCTTACCTCTTTAATATCAGGCAGAGTAGAATCATTTTGAAATGCTAAAAAAAATAATTATACTTGGTGTTTTATCTACTTCCTTACTCGTTAAGTAATAATGCCTGAACTAGGTGAGCTTGTCGATGGTTTTATGCGGGATAAAGCCAGTCATAATGACAAGATGATCTTGATAAAGAAAAACCTTATTCTTATAGAAATTTCAAAAGTGTTTTCTTTCACGCTCGATCCAAAACATGGTAGGTATATTGCAAAATCCTCTTGTAAATACAATTTGCGTCAATCTAAATATTATAAAACGTCAATAACAAACGAATTAAGTGTCGGTCATATATTTATATAAATTAGCCCAAATCATGATTTTTTAAATCACGCAATGTATTTTAAGACGATTTTCACTATAATTTAGAGTAAATATGTTTCTAATATGCCTAATTATGTAATTTCAACGACCTGTAATCATATCATAAAAGTATGTCATTACTTACGAAGCAGAGGCTAGTATTATTATATTAGCTAGTAATAATAATAATAATATCAGCCTATTTACTGTCCCACTGCAGGGCAAAGGCCTCTTCTCATATAGAGAAGGTATGAGCATTAATCACCACGCTTGCTCAAGGCGGATTGGCAATTTCAGAGATTTAAGTCCAGGTTTCCTTACGATGTTTTCCTTTACCGTCAGTCAGAAATGTCTATGATAAACTTAGAAAGTACATATGATTTGAAAAATCACATTGGTACTTGCCGGGATTCGAACCCACTACCTCGTGTTTACGAAGCGGGTGCCTAATCCACTGAACCATTTCGACATATTAGCTAGTATTCCTACATTTTTTTTTTCTACCACATTCACACAGCGCCATCTAGCCCCAAATTATTTTTTATTTTTTATTTTTTTAATAATTATAACTACTTCACGTCGCTTTGCCGTCCTGCCTCATCCGCAGTGTGCCCAGAGCTCAAATTTCACCTTCGGAAATGTGTAACGACTTTGCAGCTAAAAATAATATATGTAAGTGTTTGTGTTTGAAATAGACCGTTCCATATGCTTTTACTACGTCTTTAAGAACCACTAGTTTCCGTTTGTGGTACAGTTCGTGCGCAAATCGAACCACCTTGTTTGTTTACCATCCTCTTGTTTTGATAATATTAATGTAGCTACCTAATATTGATGTTGCCTACTTTGCTGTAGGTAGCTTTATTGTAAATAAAATGATAGTTAACGATAGCTTACTGAAAATGAAAAGTTTATAACCAATAATATAGGAAATTATTTAAACGAGTATTTACATAAATTTTCAGACAAAATGCTTTTTTTGCTATTTATTCGAGATAAATAAAGAATAATGTTGATGTTGTTGTCTCCAGATGGATGCAAGTTATAAGACGTGCAAATTTTATGATTGAAATAGTTATAAGTACTCACACTTATTTATATATACACAATTATGGATTTTTTTTATTATTTATTATATGTAACTTAAAATAACAAGTAAAATAAAATTAGAATATTAAAATAACAACAAAAGGTCACATATGTATGTATAAAGAGCGGCGAGTAAACTTTCTCTTGATGTTATATTCAAAGTATATTTTCTTAAGTTATATTTAGGTATAATCTATGATATTCCTACATAGATGACAAATAGGCTCGTTGACTAACAAAATAAAATAAAGCGATCGTCCCTTTGAAAGAAGGAATGCTTGGCTAATGTAGGGAATGTGGACAATATTTGTTTCTTTTTATAGATAAAAGTATTTTGCGGTTCCAAAATGTTTTTCATTGATATAAGTGGATTTTTTTTATTGCTGTTTATAACTTTTTCTTTATCTCCTAAAATGATAATAAAAACAAAATGGGTGGCATGCTACACTACATCATACCTAACAGTTTATTTTACAAAAGGCTTAGCGAAGTCAGAAAAACACTTTGAAACCAGATGGTTTAATTTAAATCCTAAAAATATAAATAAGTATGAAAAGGACAAACAATTTTTATGAGTTTTAAGGCTTAAAACATTTTTGTTTCGCAAACAGGTGTTAGATACAAATATTTTCGTGATTACTGTTTGCGGATCTTTTGCACCACTTTTATAAAATGACAGTTTTTTATTGTTGCGTATATTTAAAGATGAATCTACGTTTCTCTGTCTTCCCAGATTATTCGTAACAATATTTTTTACAATTTCTATAATGCTGAAGATAGTCTAGAAGTAAGTGGTTCTCCTGTTGCTTAAGTCTAACCACAACTAATGGATATTAAAAGCGCATGGTATGCTCCTAGAGCTCCCGTCTGGAGATGCTTTAAACAATGATGAGATGAGATATTGATAATACTTTTTTTGTATATCCTTACCCATCAACCTTTGTACTCAAGTCCGATTCGCACTTGGCCGGTTTTTATTTAGATATTATACTCGCAAGCCCACAATTTAAAATTATTTCATGCGCATTGCGTTTATTTTATTTTCAAATAATGTCATAAATGAGTATTTTATTAAAACTAGTAAAAGAGATTGAAAAAATTAGCTTGAAAGGTTGAAGTGGTTTTGTTTAACTAAGCCTTTGTTAGAGAGATTTTTGATCTATGTTACGACTATTATGTATTTTTATAAGAAAAATTGTTAAATTATTGTTTTTTGTTATAGGCCGTGGTATTCAGAGTAGCGCGAGGTCCTTTCGTTGAGGAGTTCCACCAGTGCGTGACGCACGGGTTCTACACGGAGCGTTGGCAGGAACAGGCATACACCACTCTATCGCTGGTGTTCATGTTCATTCTGCCGCTAGTCATACTTGTGTCTACATACGTATCTACAGTAAGAACTATAGCTCGTAAGTATAAACTAACCATACTTTATTTTTATTGTCAATACCGTACGGCTTTTCGAGTAGTTAAGATATCGAAGTAAGTTCAGCATAGTTTTTTTGCGGGGACACCACAAACCTATCGGGTATCAGTCGAGATCTGAAGCGAACAAACTGCAAATATATTTTGTTTACAAACTCCCGATCAATTTAAGTTTAATAAATTTTGTTCAACCCGGAAAATATGGCGAGGAAAATTATAACAGTCAAAGGTAGTTAAACTTCAAAACAATTATTAAGCGCTGAGAAGTGAATTTAAATTAGAAACTTGCTGTAGCAGAAGTATTGAATGTATCTAATATTGTTACAAAGTTCGAAAAGTCATTTATAATAATAATATAACAAGGTTGAGAAATTATGGAAATGTTATTAGAACCTTCGTGTTCTATTTTATTTTGACAGTTTTTATAACAATTTGACAGCAAAGCATTACAAAACAATATATTATTTTGTTTTTAAATAGTTCCATTAATTTTGTGTGTTAATGGCATTCTCCATGAAGACTGAGAGGGAAACCCCTAAGACTAACACTTTTTTATCTTTCATCTAATGGTTTGTAATAGGCCAAAGCATTTCACCCGACATCTTTTATGTTACCTAACTATACTTTTAGTAACCGTTATAATCACACATTAATGTATATTCTATGTATGTTATTAATTAAATAATTTATATCCTAATTTAGTATGCATTTCAATTTATATATTAAAAATAATACATGAAGCTTTATAATAAGTTTAAAATCAGTTTACATTAAAGCTGAATATATTGCGTCTATCTATTGTTGTATCTAACTGTATCACAGTAGCAATAGAACCAACAGCCTTTAATCATAGTTTCAACTTGACGTCGTATTATTAAATCGTGTTAGGACTTGCTGAATCAACAAAAGCAGTACAAATATCACAGACTAGGTAAAGTCAGACTATGGACTCAGCAAACTAAATATCAACTGGAATCAAAATACACAGAATATATTATAATAATAAATAGTCTTTAACTTTATTAAATGGATCGCTTCAAACTAGGTATTTTAGATGACAGTAAGATAACACATTCTCGAATAATTTAAATAATATAAACCTATTAGTTATTTGTAAAGTTATGAGCCCCTCTATCAGAGGAGGCTAGTAAATTGCATTTTGATATTGTTATACATTACTATATGTGTATGCTTTATAGCTTGAGAAATATATTTATCTATACCATTATAAAGCGGAACACAGCTGTTTGTTTGTTTGTTTAAACTCTGAAACTAAAAATCAGATTAAAAAAAATTGTGTATGATAGCCCAGTTCTCTAGGAAGGCTATATGCTATGTAACATTACGCTACTGGCGTTGGGAGAAGAGCAGTAATCAAAGACGCGGGTGAAACTGTGCCGCGGAAAGCCAGTATTATTCAGATATCAACAATTACATAAGGTTCTATCAGGCGGCGCGCAGTCACGCCTTCAAGCGTCTCGCGTTGAATACAACAGAACGAAACCTAAAACTCAAAACTGAACTAAATTTGAGCGCTTGGCCGCGTGAACGCTTTGTCTGATTGATAGTAAAGGTTGCTTGCTGATTACCATAACTAAATTCGATTGCTTGTTTATTACTATTAAGTGTCATCAACATCTTAGTGTATCAATAAATAAAAATCTAAATAATGCCTACAAAAAAACGAAAAAGAAAAAACTACTTAAAGTTTTCGCATTAATTACGGTAAACAGTAGCTAATTTTTACAAAAGGCACAAAAAAGACTAGGTTTTCTCTTTGTTTTTATATCTACATAGTCGTTAGTTATCCAATATAATTTTTGTCCTCAGAAAGCGAAAAGGTATTCAAGCCAGAAGTACGAAGACAAGAGAAGTACTTCACTCCGGACATAAACAGACGGAGACTGATCGACCGAGCGAAGATGAAGTCTCTGCGCATGTCGGTCGTGATCGTCGCCGCCTTCTTGATCTGGTGGACGCCTTACTACGTCATGATGATCATCTTTACATTCCTTAACCCTGACAAAGACGTGAGTATACCCTGCACTTTTTTTAAATAGACAATCTATTAGAGTCAAACTCAAGATTGACCGTACGTTTTTAATCTTTGTGTGCTTCAAGTAAAATTTTACTAAGTACATGCTGGCCTTCACTTAGTTTTCTAATACTCATTTTTTTTATGTAGTAGATTCTTGCTGGTTTGAATTGACCGGGGAAGTACCCTCGCATAGAAAATCGATGTAAGATTAGTAGTATCCATACTTTTGCGTTTCGTTCGGTGAATGAGATACTAGCTGCGCTCCACGGCTTTGCCCACGCGTAAAGAATGTTTGTATCTCTCGAGAAACAGACGGATATTCAGGATAAAAAGTAGCCTATGTTCGTCTTCCATCGAAAATTTGTAGTTGTGTAGCCGTTTAGGCGCTGAATGGTAACAAACATACACATACACCCAAACACACACATACACAACACCCACACACACACACACACACACACACACACACACACACACACACACACACAAGCTTTCGCATATTTATAATATTAGTAGGTTTTTGTAACTATGTCAAAATTATTAACTAACTTAAGATGAATACAATACAAAATATTAACATAGTCCCTCTGTGACCTATTTTATACAGGCTTTATATTACATTCATCATTCGTCATATAAAATTGCAATTAGTAGATAGACGATAATTCAGTAAAATAATCATTGAAAGGTTTTTAACGTTAATAAATATAAATTGACCTTCAAAACATAGCAGAGTAATTAACAACGAGAATAAAATGCTGAACTAAAGTGGTGTCATTGTTCTTTGTTCATTATTACACTATTTAGCTTTATTTGTAAACGAAAGCAAATAAATATGGTGATATAATTTTAATTCTAAGCTGTTTAGACAATGGATTAACATTTATTTTAGTTTAATTAGAGTTTGTATTTAGATTAATGGCTAATAGTTTTCTAGTGGTAATAGCCAAATGACTTTTTAAATTCATATCTGGTAAAACTGTATATGATTATTAAAAGTCTATAAGTAGGGAACAAGAAAAATTTAAAATAACAATACAATAACTTCCAACACGCCGCTAAAACATTTTGACAATCAACACCACATTTCGAATTATTTTATAATACGATTACTTTACCAATTTATCGAAAAGCGATAATGTAGTTTAATGTAAAGCACAAACAAATAATTTGCTCGCGCGACTTCGTTCGCGTGAAAATTCAAATGTGTGCTTGTATGAGAACTTACTCTGGAGCATGCCACGTACAACTGGAAGTGGGAAAAGCAACTTTCCCACTGCCCGCTACCGTAAGAGTTTGAATTGAGCTTCATCTATGGTCATTGTGAAACAAACTTTGATGTTAAACTGCACTCTTTTGAATTTGAAGAAATATTTGATGGTGTTAGGATACACCTAGGAATAAATAACTACAGAAACTCCTCGAGAATAACCGGTTAGTATATCTGGTACCCTTGCATAATCTTTGTGGGATTATATTGCTCAACAACATACCGTGCATAATTAGCGTGCCATTTTGAGAGTTGGCACGCTAATTAGTAGTGTAGTGATTTGTGCCCAAGTCACTAAGGCCCAATTGAGATTGGGCCTTAGTAACTTGGGCACAAATCACTACGGCCCAATTGAGACATGGCTCATTCATATAGGACCTCTCTCCCTCCGCTCCTCCCAGTAAAAGAAGTAGGCAGCACTACTATTTGACTCAGCTGATCAGTATCAACGTCCTGTGACCCTCATCTTGTAAGTATATAACTGTCCGCTCTAAGCTGCGAATGATTGTTCCTAATATACTCATATTTAAATCAAACTTTCCATCTCGATTTCTTTTCGCAAATACTAAAAACTGGCGAAACAATGAATAAAAATATAGCGGTTGATTATATTCTCCTTTCCTAATCATTATACGGTAAGAATAAAAACTTGCAGCAGATACCATTTTTGTAGTTTCTGAGGTTTCGTGATGAATGAGTCAATGAGTGAAAGACCTTTAGCTTTTACATAATAATAATAATACATAGATGTCATAACAATTATAATTTATAAAATCAATATAATTTATAAAGTCGAAATTCAAATTGAATCCAAAGATATAGGTAGTATTAGTTGCCAATATTACCATATTGAATTTTCCACTTTATAAGCTGTGATAGGTAAAAGGGAGATAAGTAAATTCTTGAAAAGTATCGGGAAAAATCCATGGATATTATAATTTTAAGAATTATTTTCAAACTCAACGATGTGAGAAATAAATAATAGAGAACTCAGCTTTTCATCGGTTTGGTATTTTATAAAACCCCATTACATAGTTTAAAACTTTAAAAATTAGATTTATGAGCTTTTGATGTTTAAATTATATAACTTTTAATTCCAAAAAAATTGATATTGCTTTATTTCTTACTCGATTAGCCTAGTCTAGTTGTAATTAAAACCTAATATTTTAAATATTGCATGTTTATTACTTCTCTGTAAGATCTTTAACTTATGATTCCATTTAAATACACATCTAAACACAGACAATATTGGCTTCAACTATCAGCCTAAACGGTTACAATTGATCGAAGCTAGGTAGGTAATTTTTTCGCGATATAAATATTTGATGTTATAAGTCCTCAAACTACAGTAATCAATATCATAAATGTTCGTATGATAATCAAGACTTAACGTATGAAGATTCTAATAGGTCGAAGTGCTCTAACAAGCTAGAGCAAGTTCAAAGTAAAATAGAAGTCAAAATTTGTCAAGTCATGCGACAGTTGTTTATTGACATAATCCAGCGCTTTTAATGGCGTAAAATATCGTTAATACATTGGTTTCCGTTCAGTTGTGTATTAGTTTCCGTCTGTAAATTCTGCACCGGATATTGGTTCCATTAGGCAAAGTTAAAAATAAAGCAAGACTTTCACATAGCATCACGCCTTTTACCTCGTAAGAGCAGGCAGAGGTTTATACCATTCAGTTTTCGACAGTTATGTTGGGTTAACAATTTCCAGGCTTCGGTCTAATGCAAACAAAATCTTGACTACTGTCTAGAATTTGATCCCTAGAAGAGAAGAGACATTGTGTGGAGTTAACCATACCTACACATACTACAGAGAAAAATGTAAGAGTTGGCAAAAGTCTTAGAACATTGTAACTTCAACAAGTTACAATGTTCTAAGAGTTTTGCCAACTCTTACATTTTTCTCTCACACGAGATCATAAATAAAAAAAATGTGTAGGTATGTAGAAACATCACAATAAAATATAGCTATCTATCTATACTATTATGTAAAGCGGAGGAGTTAATTTGTTTAAACGTGCCTATCTCTGAAAATACTAGACGGATTTGAGAAATTTTGCGAAATAGCCCAGTTCTCAAAGAATGTTATAAGCTACGTAACATCACGCTACTGGCGAAAGGAGCAGAAAGCTAGTTTCCAATACTTACCTGAATAAAACGTGTGTCGCAGTACGATTCAGTTTTTCATTACATCAAATTTATGTTATGTTATTGGCCGTATAATTGTTCAATGATGCTTGAAGACCACCTGTTGTATACATGGTTGCTATAATAATATGCACCTAAACATGAGGTTATATTGTTGTGGTCGAGTTAAACATTACTTTACATTTAATGTGTACAATAAAATGTACTCGTAATTCAACTAAAGTTTAATGAGATAAACTATAGGACACTGCTGTCTACTGGATATAAACCATTAGTAAAAAAAGGAGTATGGCTAAACAGCCATAGTCATCACAATTCGCAGGCCAATCGCTGATTAAAATTTTCTATTTTTATTAAGTTAAGGCCTTTTGACTTTTGACCATGTTTATTTACGTAAACTTCGAAATGACAGAAACAGTTTTCGACACCCTCAATCTTATAACAGGCAGGTTCTGTAACCATCACGATATAATAAATAAATACTATTATGATATTCTAAAAATAAACATACATTTTTACTTGCTGTTTGATATTCTTGGGTATATTGAAATTATTATTATATTTATTTTCACAATGATACAGATTTCATCCTAAACAAATATTACCTATAGTGATACATGTTATAATTTTATATGTGTTATGAAGATTTTAGATAAGTAATCGTGTGAAAACTTTGCTGAATATATTATGTCTATCGAATGCATTACATGATCCCAATTTTGAATAATTCCTGATGGTATATAATCAGTCAATTTCTTGCGGTAAAAGAAACAAACAGCCTCTTAATATATTGGCAGATAAATATACGATATTGGCAAGGTGGTGGTTACAGGTAGTATACGAGCTAGTGTATCTAAAGATATATTTTGTTTAGTTATTTCATTACGCTTAGCAACTTACAATTTTTGAGCACAACATAACAAAATGCTGATGCTCAAACGCTTTGCTAATAATATTCTATCGTCTTCATATATTATTTTACAATTTTCAATAGTCGATCGTTTCATTCATACTTGTAACTTACTGGAAAAATGTTACGAAATTTCTAACTGCAATGCAGGTTTCTAGAATATTATCATTTATTATTGTGATGTTTCAAGACACAATACAATATTTAGTGTCCTCCGGGAAATGTATTACACTTGTGTTACAATGGATTGTTAGAATATTGTTGTAAAGAATGAGATCGCTAATGACGGATCTTTGGACTTCTAAATGTCTCTTTTGTATTCCGGCACTTTTAATTCTTTTTTTTTTTTTTTACTGTCGTACACCGTGTCAGACGAACAAACAGCCCACGTGATTGTAAGTAGTAACTGTTGCTCATAGTCCCTAGCATTGCTCCTGCAATGCCGGAGACTTTGCGATGCAGCTGGCTACCGTGAAGGAATGGGCACGTGAAAGGATTGAGGGAGGTGTGGAAAGGAAAGGGAGCAAATTGGGCTGCCGCGCCGGCACTCTCACTCACCGAACGAAACGCAGTAGTACGGATACTATTACTCTTACGTCGATCTTCTATGAAAGGGTAGTACTTCTCCGGTTGATCCGGCCCATTCATGCTAAAACCATCGTGGATCGACTTTCTTGAAACATTGGAGCTTAGTATCTCACAAAGCCACCATAGTGAAAGCACCAATCGACTAATTGTGTGTAATTTCTATTGTTACAGCAAAGCGAAGAACTGTTAAGCGGAATCTTCTTCTTCGGCATGTCAAACAGTCTAGTCAACCCTGTTATTTACGGAGCATTCCATTTGTGGCCTAAGAAGAAAGCACACAGACACAGTGACAGGTAGGTATATCTAACAACCATTTTTATTCCTAACTAGCAGGCCGCCCGACGTCGCACGGGTGGACATTTTTTTAAACATTTTGCAACAACATAAATATAGATACTTTTGTATGAGAATATAGAATAGTGTTGTTTTTTTAATGAATTTTTTTAATTTTTTCTATCCGTAAGAACCATCCTCATACTTCAAGGAATATTATAAAAAATAATAAGTGAAATCGGTTCAGCTGCTCTCGAGATTTGCGCTTAGCAACACATTCAGCGATTCATTTTTATATTATAGATTTTGGCAGAGCCAACCAAACATTCAATTCTCTGTCCGTGTTTTTCATTGTAGCTGGTTTTAGCAGAATAACAGCGCTACCTGGACCGCCAAGGAGGCAGCAACAAAGCTGAACTAAGGCCATATTTGTCTCTAACATAATTAAGTTTCTTGTTGTTTTGCTGTTTTACGTGTTTTATTGTTGTTTGAGAGCAAAATAAACGTATTTTTGCTCTTTTAATTCATTCAAGTCTACTTTTACTATTTTTTATTATTTCTACATTATATTTATATTTATCTTTCTATTTGTAGTATAATATAACTCGCGTACAGTAAACATTTATTCAATGTTAAAATCAACCCTTTTAATATAAATCCATCAGTTTATGTTACAAAGTTATGACGAATACAATATACCCATCAGAAAGTTTATGAACGCGTAATTTTCAACTACTTAATTTATTTTATTAGTCATATTATGAATAGCAACTGAGATATGGTTTCTTTATTACTTCGCACAATGCGACCTGAATTAGAAATTAGCAGATTAAATGTGTGTTCTCTTTGCCAACAGTTTCGAAGGAAATGCGATGTATTTTATGTTTACCGTTTTTCTGTTTGTTTGGGATAAAAAGGATGAAGGCTTAACAGCCATAATTTTAGTCGCATTAGTTACCAGCATTCTTAAATTTTGTTTGTTTTGTTGCTTTATAGTGGACTTTCATTCATTCATAATTAGATCATAATTTTAGTCAATTATATAAAGTCGATACTACACGTTTTAATAAAAAATCTACTAAGATATTATTGATTTAAATATAATTATCACGAATAGCGATTGAAATCGACATACACATTGCATGGATTTGTAAACAGTTTTTATGGTTTTTAGCATAACCATAGCAAGATTACGGCGTTGTGTATAAAGGAGCTTCTTTATTAGTAATATTTACAAGTTATTTAAGACAATAATGCGTTTAATATTATACCGCCAATTTTCTTAGCTATCGAGAAATAGACTACGAATTATTTTTATAATTATTATTATTACACCATACAGGATGCCTTATTATTATGTTATATAGTTGCTCAACATAAACGAGGTTACAAAGGCCTATCCCATAAGAGCATTCACCCTATTTGCTATCCGGCCGGGTTAGACATTCCAATATTATTTGCCTTAATATGCAGGAATTTAAATCGGTCACTTAACCGTAAATTTATGCCACGAGATTAAGCATCAATAGCATTTAATATAACTTATCGTCAAAGGTTCATTTCATGAATAACAAATACAGTGAACCCATTTTCACATGAATAAATACCGTAATTTATAAATGCATACAATGAGGTGCCTTTGGGCGTAAATACCTTGTGATATGACAAGCCTTACTGTTCTTCTGTTCACCTGTTTCATACATTTATAAAATTTTAAATTAAAAAATAAATTTTATTCCTTTGATATTGTTATTTTGTTATTAGTTCTGACTTTAGGCTTTCTTATTTCAACGAAGGCTGCAAAGAAAGTATAATAATATTATATGCATGTTGACGCAAATGATTTCGATCGTTGTGCATAGTGTAGCCTCATTCCGTAACACGAAATATCACCTAAATAATAATAAGGTGTCCATGGTAATATTAATGGAGGTTTGAACGACCCGACTATGTATTTTATAAACATTCTTTATTCGATTAGAAATCATTTTTTTATATATATAAGACGAAATTTAAAATAATATTTTAATAGAGTAGTACCTATATTTTCTTCTTGTTTGCTACGAGGCCGAGTTATTTCTACAACGACGGACGTAACGTACAGTAGGAAAATAGAGTAAACTCGTTTATGTAAGTGTACTACATATACAAGTTTATTGACTAGCATAGACGTACCTATAATAAAATGCAGAGAACCTCGTGTATAAATGTTTATCTTATACATATTAAACAATAAAATATTTTTAACGAGTGTGCTGAGATTACAATGAATCGAAGAAAAAAGCATATCTGATCTAATATAAATCTTTACAGAGAATCTGGTGGACATCACGCATCTCTACTTCGCCGCGGTGACAACAACACATCGTCAGTGCGATTGACCACGATAAGATCACTGCGATCTTCCGCAAAATACTCGAACGGTCATAATGTAAGCTTGTTATAACCAGTGCGGCAAAGAATGGCCCATCGGACCATAGCAGAGGACACAGTGACTTTTGACACTAACAGACAGATTACTTGTGTTGTGTGCATCGAACGGCAACGAATGAGAAATAGATATAACTATACGGACTTTTAATTGTAAGCTGTGTATATTGATGTATAAGTAGTATTTTATATTTGAAGCCATTGATGTTGTGATCAGAGATTAGTAAGAATAAAAATTTAATTAAGCTTTTTAACGAATTTTCTTTTTTTTTTTAATTTTTCTTAGGTGTAAAGGAGATTCTATAGGTAAGTACAAGGCATTCTGGATGCTTTCATATTCATATCAAACTTTATGTGAGGTAGACATGATAGTAATAATAATTATTTTTACTGTAAATAAATTAAGCAAATATTGGAAAACATATTTTGATAATATTATTTTATATTATTTAGTATCATGAAACATAAAACTGTGTTAAAGGTAACAAATAAAGGTTTAGGCTCAGCTTGTTTCTTGAATCTTGCTCCGGATTGACTAAATGTATTAACTCATACCTTAGAACGTTAGATACCTCAAATCGTCCCCGATATAACTAGGATTAATATCTAATAGAATAGATTTTGCATGCGTCGCAGTATAATCAACTCCTACTTTACATTGTTGGCAATGAAACTTTTAGTTTTCAATTAATTTTAAGTCTCCCTTTGTTTCTAGAGCAGGCAACTTTTCTTTGTCAAGCAAAGTGAGTAAGTCGGTTTGAACTAATTCACTCTTCTATTCAGTTTCTTTTCAACGCAAATTTACAATAAGCCCTTGTTCTTTAATTGTAATAAACTAATTCCCGCAACTAAATGTCGCTTAATGGCGCGCAGCCATTAAGCGACATTATATATAGGTAGTCTTAAAAGCTTTATTTAAATCTTTAAGATATTTTTATATGTACTGGTTATGATTTCAATTTCAATTACAATCACTCTAACAAGAAATTTGATATATTATGCACTGGAAGTTTGAAGCGAGTACAAGGTAAGTTAACTGTAGACAGCAGAATAGCTGGCATTAATGGAATCGGTATACTTAATTATGTGTTAATGATCTAGTTACGTATTATGCTTATGTCCTTTTGTGGACGTCTTCGATGAGCCTTACAAGCTACTGCCTTCGTAGGCAATAAAAAATGATTATCTATACACATAATATCAATATTTATTTGTAACTACACAAAACTGATCAAATAACTGAACTTGACAGCTTTTAAACTGAATTTCAAAAGACAATCAAAGCCAAACAACAAAAGTCATTCCTTTGAAGAAATATGTTATAACAGGCTTATATTTGTTCTTGTGGCAGCTAATGTATGTAAATAGAAAATTGAATAAAAGGATATTGATTTTATTTCTATTAAGAATTGGACTTTCTTTCTTTTACATTTGGTTTGCCACAAAGCAATTAATAGGTCTATGGCTATTTTATTTTATTTCATTACTTTGGGATAAAGCTATATTTACGTATCACTAAATTCAACATTATGACAGATTTACAAAATTTGCCAATATTTTAACTTATAAATTAGTTCAAAGATTCCAAATTTCTCCGTTGTCAAGCTCAGACAAGCTCAGACAGAAGTGAGACAAGTAAACTGAATTTGAAGTGTGCTGTCAAAGAAGTAGGCAGTACACCAATTATAATATAACCAAGACTATCGCTATAAAAGCCGAACAAACTCAAAGAAGCAGTGCTATCTTTATTGACTTATTCTGATCACCAACCCTTGACCTTGTTTTCCGAATGAACTTTCAAATCGAACCTTAGTGGCAACTTAGAACTTGTTACTAGTACTTTCTGAAACACTAAAAGCAATTTCTTGCATCTAAGACTAATGAAAGCGAACCTTTTTCGCAATGCGATCACACTTGTACAAACACTTGTATTTTCTTAAGGTTAAAATGAACTAAGATTTTTACACTTCATTCTAAAGCGTGGTACGTGGAACGTGATAGCCAGTAGGGAAAACTAGTTTTTGTGAGAAATAAATAGACAATGTCGACGAGATTTTAAGAACTTATGTGTATCAATTGTTAACAATTTCCTTTCCCTATTGAATGTTATGTACCGCGGCACAAAAATAATCTATCAGGACATGGAATGAAACCTTCGAGGTATACTACCGAAATGCAAAGGCAGACAGTTATCTTCGGGCTGGAGCAGGAGCGACGAGAGCGGCCGTGTCCGCTGCGACGGTTTTTATACCGTGACTGTGGAGGCGTGTAGATGGTGGTGGCATGCTGGCTGTCGGGACTCGCGGTGGCGATTCGCAGGAGGTGAGGGACGATGTTACAAGCTTTCCTGAGAGAGCTCAGAACTTCTGACACCAATTCTTTTGACACATTGATGACCCATTCGGTCATGCTCTTTGAAATTCTAGTTCTTAATTTATAACATGTCATTAATATGTAGGATAAAACGTTGCGTTAGGCGTGATTCACATGAGAGCTTTAAAGAGAACAAATGCATTCCCAAGTACATGTTCATACGTAAGCCTTTTTAAAACGCTACGCTTTTTTATCGAGCTCTGTTATATTTTCATTACGCTGGGCGTTGAAAATAGTCCTTAAGAAACTTCGTATTATTATTTACAAGAGCGTTAAAAAAGTGCCGGCGCTGCATTGAGTGTGCCACGCGCTCTCTCAAAGTCGAACGTATTTGTTTGTTTACGTGATGAAAAGCATTAAATAAGCGCCGGGTTTTAACGCAACGCTTTTTAAACTCTTGTTCGAATCAGGCCTTATTGTCAAAATAGTCGTTATTTATAACAAACCATAAAAACCTATTCATCTTAGTTGCATTTTCCATTTATCTTTCTTGAATTTTCATTGAAACCTCGATATAATAAATAAAATACTATACTTAGATAATATTAGTCAGTACGCATGAAAATAGCAAGAAAAGTTTCAGCAATCTAGATTAATATCAACGTAGAGCAAGATAAAATCCTAATCTTGTAAATAATGGTAAGCGCGGGATTACCATAATACCATAATATTTTATTGTTCGCGGCAATCCAGTATACAACTTTCAAATCAAGGAACTTCAGAAATATAAATCCGCCTTTTGTTGTAAAGATTTCATTTTATCAAGACTTGTTGTTAAGAATTCGTCTCGGATTTAGTGCATAGATAACTTAAAACTTTTTTTTATTGCCGACGGTGGCTGACGAGCAAACATCTACGTGATGGTAAGTGGTAACTGTCGCTCATGGAAGACTCAGAGTCTCTGGAATTGCTCCTGCTAATGCTAGGAACCCTGCGAACCCTCTGCCTACCGTGAAGGGAGTATGGTAGGTGAAGGATTTGAGGGAGGCGAGGATAAAAGGAAAGGAGGTACAAATGCATTCCCGCTGTTGAGGCTGTTGGTCTTTGGAAAACTTAAAATTAATATGCAGATAGTATTAGCTTCGCCACAGATATAATTTTATTTACCAAGCCAATGACTGGAATGAGAACCTTTTTATTTTAATTTTTTTTTTTGTATTTTGAAGTCAGTGATAAAACAGTCTATAGGTCCAACTGCACACATCAGTGCCGACACGTGACCAACAGGGCCGAACCGTACAGTATCAGTGAAAATTAATAATTTTGATCCATAAATTTTGTAGTACACGATTCGAGCTCGTCAGTGTCAGTGGTCTATCACGTCACTGACACTGACGAGTTATGAGTGAGTTTAATTAGTGCCTATAACTGTGTTTTACGTAGGATAAGTACGAGTACATATGCCATAGGGTGATTGGTTGTTGACCTTTACCGCCACGCTTGGCAAATTTTGTTTGTAAGTCACCATAGGATTTCTTGTTGTGAAAGATGTGTGGGTGTAAATTGATTTTCATCAAAGCACTTACTTGGTACCATTATTGTTTACTATAAATATTTTTTTATGTTTTATTTATTTACTTTAAACAGGTTACAAGTCTTTAACACTTTAAGCTCGCCAAACTTAATTATTTAACGGCGAGAAGTGCTCTTAATTTAATTACATAACCTAATTATGTTCTACATAACTTATTTTTTATTATAAATTCTAAATGTAGGCGACTACACCTATTACAACTCTAATTTACTGCACCGTTGGTCTAGTGGTTAGTGTAACTGACTGCGACGCCGGGTGTCGTGGGTTCGATTCCCGCGGAAGGCAAATATTTGTGTGATAAACATTTATATTTGTCTTTAGTCTGGGTGTTTCCTATGTATTATAAGTATGTATTTACAAAAAAAAAGTATGTATATGTATTATATTTCAGCCATCTAGTACCCATAACACAAGCACTGCTTAGCTTGGGACTAGACGACAGTGTGTGATAGTGTCCACATATTAAAAAAAAAAAAAAAAAAATTATATTAATATCTTATTTTTTAGTCTATAAGTACATATATGAGAGTAATTATACTTATATAAAAGTAAGCTTTATAAATAAGCACATATTATTATTTAGGTAGTTACTATATGTTTTAATAATAATAATAATAATAATAATTTATTCATTTATTCTCTCAAAAAGGGTAGTAGGTACATAGTTAGGTCTTAAAATAAGTGCTGCAGTAAATATTATAAACCTTAGTGAGAGCTGGAGTTTGTAATAGGTTCGAAACCTGTGTGACAAATCTCCAGGCTCTCTCTTTTGGTGAGCGTTAAGGCAAGCATATAGTTGGTAAGCGTATACTAACATATGTACATAGAGTTGAAAAAGAACAATGTTTCAAATTATAAATAAATCTAAACAAAGGTAAAGGTAAACTATAAATATACATGTGTGTGTGTGTGTGTGTGTGCGCGCGCGTGTGTGTGTGTGCGTGTGTGTATGTGTGCGTGTGCGTGTGCTTATACTTTAAAAAAACTACTTTATATATATACTTTAAAAAGTTACTTTAAAAAAATCGATATATTTTATCTTCAAGACCAAAATACAATACTTACTAAATACATAAATATTTACTGTCGATACTATGTTGTTTACTACCGAAGTCATAAGCCCAGACAGTATTTTACGACCAATATTTTTAGGTTGCAAGTATCGGTAAAATGTTTAAAGTGAACTAGAGAACTATACCTAAGTTAAAATGTATACGTTGCTTAGTTCCTGTTATGAACGATTGCATCTATCGTTGGTATCATAGTGTTACCAACACGTTTGCAGAAGTTGTGTATAAATTTGTGAATAAAAAAAAATATTTTACTTATTTTCAGTAGTAAGATTTTGTTATACTAATATTTTCACTATTACAAAAGTACAAATAACTGTATCTACTGTCTTGAATGTGCCCTTTACTCAAAATCACTGCACTGAAAGTTCTTATAATCCGAACTCTTCAGTGAAACGGTGAAGAGGTCATACGATTTCCAAACACAGACGTGGCTTCACTTGGATTCCGTCTTGCATTGCAATTTCATTTATTTTCTCTAAGTTTTCGTTTAGCAGATAACATTATTAGAACTTAAATATTTTGTTAGTTTAAGTAACAGAAAGCTGCGAAATCTCTTGCTTGGATATCTTTATTCAGTTCTGCATTACGAAAACCACATAGGTACGGGAGTTGAGACAAGTCCTTGGTTATAATAACACCTATTCTAAATGCGCGCTCATGGATTGTAGTAGATGGTATTATTTCAAGCGAGACAGCGAGGGCTGACACACCTTTGGCTAGTCGCCAATGTACTGTTATGCTTAGGGTGTAAAATAAATTTCTAATCAAACAAGTGTTGGGCATCCGCAATAATGTACTTTATGGTGGGTTTGGACGTGGCTTTTAGGCAATCAACAAAATTGAATCGTATAAATAGCACTGATAGGGTTTGTTTTAAAAAACTAGGGACGGGATCTTATTTAATTGTTAGTGACTTTCTACTTTACGATCTATACTGAGATTGATTTCACGTAGCGACGGCAGTAGATGGGATAAGTACTAAATAATTCCGCATACAATCCGGCGATTGTTGATAATACCACTAAATCTTTAGTCCACTTTATTATGATTAGGATAATTAAGTTTAGACTGAAATTTATTATGATGCGTTTATAGTTTTAGTTTTCAGAAACAAATAATTACCTATTAATATAATTAGATTCATGTAACAAATTAACAATATCCCGAAACTTTCTACGTTACCACATCGCAATAACAAGGTTGACTTTTTGTATTCACGTAAAGTAATTTTGAAATGGAATATTCTTGTAATCGTTTCACGGCTCGACACGTTCTGATAGTCTATTTTGGTATAATTTTGCTTATGCATGAATATTTTACTAAATATTTTTGTACTGAAGTGCGTGTTCCAATGTACGGTATATCTGTCGCAACGATAACAGGAAACAAACTCATTATCATGAAACCATATACATATTTACGTGTCGGTAAAAACTTTTCTTTGTTAAGAATGAGTTTCATTATGTAAAGTATTAAGTATTTTAGTTTTTATACTTTTACTAACTGTCCGCAGCGTGGTTTCATATGCGTTAAGCTACATCTTTCATTATTGACCCTCTCCGGTGACTCGTAGCGTGGTGTTACCTTCCTCAAGAATGGATCTATCAAATGGAAAAAATATTCAAATCCGAGTGGAGATTAAACTAGATATTAACAAATTCTTTCATTTTATATAGTATAATATAACTAATAAATATTAGTTATTATTATAGATTCTGTGATGGTGGTACAAGCTTACCTAAAGCGCAATAATTTATTTGAGATTTAGATTTTAAACCATTAGATTATGGTGCTCTAGTTTTAATATAGAGATATCTACCATATAAGCAGCAAGCATGTTTCTAGTTTTGACTAAAGGTGAGGAAGGAATACATATAACATATAACATGTGTAGCGCGTGTGAAAACTTATTGGATACAATATCAACAGTCGAATAAATTTACGGTAGCGTTCAAGGTTTTGGTTACCCAAACATTACTAAGGAAATTCTTGACCTTTCTGTCGATCGAAATCAATACCACCGAATAGTAAATAAACGGTAGTATAAATCAATTAAAAAATGAACTGTAATTTATGAAGGTTGTGATTCAAATTTGCTTATCTGTTTCGGTGTGAAATATGATCGTGAGTGCTAAACTCTTGCAGAATAATAGCAAACATGATGAACAACAACTGTAATAAACTGAATAATATAGTGCTAGGTTTATAGATGATTCGAGATAATGAATGCGGTCCATTTATTAATGAGGGTATTTTCTAAGCGGCATATTTTATTCAACTCGTATAATCAGAAATAAAAATTATTTTAAGAAATGTTTTACAAAAAACAGTATTTGAGTTTACTTTGTTCATTGAGTAGGTATAAAATCTAATAAGCACTACGAAAAATCTAAAATGATAGGCATGTACATGATGCAAAATATACCTATTTAACGCCACGTAAGTAGATAGTTATAAGCTAATTTTAATTCTTCTTATTAAGACACGTAGTGTCTCAGTCAGCCGGATTTAAGCGAAGGAATGAAAATTAATTTTTGATCGCTATCAGATGACGATACAAAATTCCATGAAAACAATGTCTGCTATTTTAGACGGTAGCTAATCATTTCATAAATATGCGAGATATTAAAACGAACAGAGTCGTGCAGTCTTCAATGGGTAAAGGATGAACAATTTCCTTTGTAAACAAAAATGTACGTTATACTTATACAGATTGTACACATTGATAATCCATACAAGATCCTGGATTAATCTTCTCAGCTTATGAAAGACTAAGTTTATTGAAATTCTAATTAAGTACTTACCTATTCAATTTAAAAGTAATGCGATTTTTAACTGATAAATTTAAAAAACAGTTTTGGCAATTTTAATGTAAGTTTTAAGTAGTCCTAGTGACGAATATTGTTGTCACCGCGATTATATTACAAAATTTTGAAATATAAAGGTAGAATAACAGCTATAAATAGATTTAATCATTGCCATTTGTCAAAATTGCTCCGTTTCTCGGTAAGAAAACTTCTCAGAATACCTTATAGGAGTAGGCTCAGTTTGTTACTTACTTAACAAATAGCACCTAAATAAATATTAAGACATCTGTACAAATTAAATGAACACGATATTTTCATTGTTCTAAATCGGCTTTTATAAACAACGGCCCACAAATTTTAGTAGACAGGCATTTACATGGCCGCCTACTGAAATGACAATAATTATAGTCAATGTCATTACTGTGTTTTAGAAGACTTATGCTAGAGCTGCCACGGGGTTACTTTCACAAAGTAACCTCGTAGTAAGAGTTAGCGTGTGTATTTCTCATGATGACAATGTAAAATATTTGAATAAAAATTATGTTCTTGAAATAAATACCAGGTGCGCTATTCGTTTTTCATGTGTACAACATGCCTATCCATCGGCGAGAAATTCATAAATTAACTCATGTTGAAGCAAATTACTAAGTCATAAAAAATAAATATTTAACAAAATGATTCATTATATAATATAGAAAACAAGCAAGTATAAATGTTAAATTCAGGTAAAGTTGATTAGATAAGTCGTTGACACCGGATTAGGTTACTTACTAATAGAAGGTAAAATTGGGTGCAACCTTAAGTATTTTTATTAGATTAGACGATTACTGACTGTTAAAAGCAATTGAGTTTAGAAAAAAGGCACGGTAATAAGTCTGTAATACCCGTCTATTGCGAGTACTCATAAATTATAATAAAGTTAGCTTATGAACACTTAGAGCGCACAGGATTTTTAACTTAAACGTACTTTTAACAACTTATCTCTAGTACTAAAGTTTATTGAACCGAACATTTTGATATTTAAAGCTTGCGTTTTCTTAGGCAGTATAAGATTTACATTTCTCATAATATTTTGACGTGATTGATGGAATAGCTACTCTCTTTCTCATACATCACAATGACCCTTTTCATATATTTTTTTATCTTTTTCTAAGAATAAACCAAATATATTAGAAGAGTTTTTCTTTGGTAAACACTTCACCTGGTAACAATTGTATACTCTACACGTTGATAGCAACTATATCGTTTTGCTATTAACGTGTAGAGTATACAATAATGAATACTGAATATTATTATTTCCACAATGCTTAGAAACACAACCATGTCCTTAGGTTACGGTTGCCATCTCATCATCACGTGGTGATATACTAATTGTTAACCATCAAAGATGCAAAAAAGGTTGAAAGTAACCAGTTAGTCAAATTCTCTCAATTCAACTCAAATTTATATTAACAGCCTAAACCAATTTAATTTACATCTATGTATCAGGTATTAACTACACTTACCTACCTGTTGCTACATGAAGCATTCTACTTTGAGCACACTTTAAATCTTACAGCTCAATTTACAGCTGAATGTAAATTGTAGTTGCCAAGTTCTTCAAATATTTCAAGTATATTCTATTTATACCGAGGAAAAAACGAAAGAGATTCTCAAGTCCGATTTTGATATTTTTTTTATTGGTAATGGTATACCCCGAAGTTGGGCTCATATAATTTTGGAAAGAAAATTCTAACCCTAAGGGTAGGAAAACAGGGGATGATTGTTGCTATGGGCGTCTCATAGGGCTCAATTCTTGGTCCTTTTTAGTGTATGTAATTTTGCCTTTTTTGTACTTTGTGCAGCATTTCTGCGACATATTGCTATTTGCAGACGATAATTAGTAGATTATACACAAAGAAATATAAAAAAATACTTTATAACATAAAAATGGTGTATGGTGTATTTCCAACAGAGCTTAAAGTAACAATGATAAAACCACTTTATAAAAAGGATAATAAACATGACATGCATTGTTATAGACCTGTAGCATTAGTTCCGGTGATATCCAAAATATTTGAAAAAGTTATTCATAATTGCTTATCCAATTATTTTGAGACAAAATATTTACTGGTTGATGAACAGATTGGATTTCGAAGGAATAAGGCTATCAATATGGCAATTTTTAAATTTCTTCGAACAGTTATGACAGAAGTAGATAATAAGAGTCAGGCATGTGCCTTATACATGGATTTATCGAAAGCTTTCGATTATGTCGATCATCAAACGCTGCTAAATAAATTGAGCGCCTACGGTGTTAGAGGAAATGTGCTTAGTCTTTTAAAGTCGTACCTTACTGATAGAAAACAGTTTACTCAAATCTCTAGGCTATGCTCTACTGATAAAAAGATTACGAATTACTACTCTGACCGGCAAAATGTTACATTCGGTGTTCCACAAGGAAGCGTGCTGGGACCACTACTGTTCATAATCTACATTAACGACTTTCCCAAAGCAATAGGCCAGGAATTTATACTATTTGCGGATGATAGCACTATTCTATTTAAAGGCAACAACAAACTAACTGTAGAACATGATATTAATTATACTTTGAACAATAGCATAAGCTGGCTAAATATAAATAACCTCAAAATAAACATTCAAAAAACTAAAATTATGATTTTTAAAAATAGAATAAATAAACTAGGTAATTTGGATATAAATCATGACGGCATGAATATATCACAGGTACATAACACAAAATTTTTAGGTATAATTATTGATAATGGTCTTAACTGGAAGAGCCACGTAGAAAGTTTCTGTACTAAAATAAACCAATACTCTTTATGTTCTATATATGCTGGAAAAAAGAGCATCTAAGCCCACATTACTGACCACCTATCATGTATATGTGGCTCCAATAATACGTTACGGTATCATTTTCTGGGGGAATTCAGCAGATGTACAACACGCATTCATAGCCCAAAAGAAATGCATACGAGCTATTTGTAAAATTAAAACAACAGAAAGTTGTCGACCCTTTTTCACTAGATTGAACATTCTTACTCTACCATGTATATATATTTTGGAAACTGTAATATTTATAAAAAAGAATTTAAATATGTTTGAGAAATTGACGAGCAAAAGACATAATTTAAAAATAAGTGTTCCGCCTAACACAACAGCCTATTTTAACAAAAGTATATTTTGTATGGCACCTAGAATTTATAACCACTTGCCTAAGTCGCTTCTTGAAGAACAAAATGTAAATATTGTAAAGAAAAAGTTTAAACAAATTTTGTTGCAAAAATGCTATTACAGTGTTAATGATTTTTTATGTGATGAAATTAAATAATACCTAACTAACACATTAAAATCTAGTATTAAGTTTTCTAGTTTTATATAAAATATTGCATGCCGCAAGGTTAAGTACAGTGTTACCTAATTGTATACTTACTACACAACATCTCTTACACCTGTATTTGCAATTCAAATAATAAATAAATAAATAAATAAATAAAATTTAACCGCTGAAAAACTGAAAAGTAAGAAATAAAAAACCTTAATTTTATTAATCTTAACCTATAACTAAGTTCTAACTAATGTAAATATATCTTAGTAATTTTACCTAATTATTTCTTGCTTTACAGTTCTTTCGGTAGTTTATATTTTTTGGTAAAAAGTTTATGAGTTAATCTAATTAGATAATACATCTTGATAAATTATATACTATACTATACCAATGGATGAGGGCGGCTCACGATCGGCCACAGTGGCGAAAATTGGGGGAGGCTTATGTCCAGCAGTTGACGTTTTTCGGCGGATATGATGTTCATGATGATCGCCGTGCGTCGCATCGTTATTTTGTTAAGCTACAAACAACGCTTAAATTTTTTGCGACTGCTAAATATACTAAATAAACTGGAAACGTCTATAAGAACATTTCAAGGGTATTTACTACAATTAATTTGTTGTTTCTCTGATCTAGAAGCCATTTGTTTGTAGCTTTAGTTGAAATTATTATAGAATTTAGAAAATTTTATATGTAGATTCATCCTGAGTGCGACCGGTTTAGTATGAGTGTAGACTCTAGGTGTAATCAGTATACTTCATCGATACGATGATCGATGGATACTACTATTTAAATGCTTACTAATAATACCTCCAATACAATACTAGTACCTAAGTTGCTCTACCATTGCACTTCGTTGATTTGTAAAAATTATTGAATATATATTATGCACTTTTGATGTTGATATTTATTTCACAACTCTGATCGTCATACAAGAAAAATGTGAATAGTAATAATATTATATTTTTATTCCTTAGACGTAAATCACACTACCAAACTCCGTTGCGGCACAAAATAGGCGAGCAACGCTTGACACGCTCGCCGCACCTCATTGTATTCACCTGGCTTAGGTACTCCTACAAATGTAAAGAAAAGCGTCTTCTTCTGCGCCACAACGCAGCCTCGACTCGGCAGTGTGCTATCCGACTTAGTACAACAATTTGGAAAATAATGTTTGACAAATCCACACACAGCACGCGAATTCCACAAACAAATTGGTTTTATACAAAAGTTTTAGAAAATAAAAAAAAATGTAATTTGTAATTTTGTATTCTCTCGAGAAAAGATTTTAACTAGGTAATTCTTAACCCGTAAATTTCTAAACATGTTCTTATTAAACATTATTTTCTGTTCCACAAGTTTGAAATTGTCATGAAAAAAACTTTTGCAACAAATAACAACTTTGCAATAGTTCAAGAACTGCTTGATAGTTCTTACAATAGCTTAAATTTTATTCTTATTTCTCTATATATTTTATAAAGTCATAAATGAAGCAATTGTTAGGCAAATTAGAGCTCCATCGTTTATTAATCAACCTTATTTAGAAAACTAACCTTCTTTTCTTAATTTACTTTTAGGGTTCCTTAGACAGACGTTGTAAGCTTTTTACTAACAGAAATTAAATAGGGAACGATTTGAATAGGGAGAGAAACAAAAAACTCATATGCATAGATTTCATTTGAAGACACTGGCAATGAAAGAAATGGGCCTCAGTGTTATTAGTGGTTATATTTTCAAATGTAGGTTTGTAATAAATTTCACCTTTTTGCGGTCATTCACCGATCAACCGAACGTAGTTACTATGGCAAACCCTTTTCAACAGTGAATGCGTTTAATCTTTTTGAGAGCGCCGTAGGCCCAATTTCCTCCAACTCCTTTTTCCTCACCTCCCTCATCTCCTTCACCTACCCCACTCACATCACAGTAGGCAGCGAATTCACAGAGTCCCTGGCATTATAGAAGTCCATGTGCGACAGTTACGACTTAATCATCAGGTGGGGTGTGTTCGCTAAAAAGTTTTTTTAAGTTTTCTACTATAGATTACATGCTTAGTTCTAATTCAAAGTTTAATAAAGTAAATACTTGTCTGTAGTTTCAAATCGATTGCCACAATTAAAAAAAGCCACATAAAACTTCAGTCCAAAATAAATAGATAGCAATTAATGTAATCCTCCCACACGCTATTTTGATTTAAGGTTAAAGTTGTGGAATGTTCCTAGGCACTATGTTTTTCTAATGTGTTTGCATTTCTATCAGTTGAAGGGTGTACGAAAAGGTTCATTGTGATGTATGGTAAAAAGTATAGCCTTACTCCATCAATCACGTTAGGGTAGTTAGGTTAGGGTATTGCGAATAAACTAAATATATATTATTCATGTAGGTAACTGTAATGTGGACCACGGTGCCCACACATAATGGTTGAGAGAAAAACCCTACATAATAATATTATATGCTAGCGTGACTATGGTAACCCACCTTCTTTGGGAGAAGCCCAACTCCAACAGTATAATATAATTTTCTTGTTTGATACCAACGTCGTAAAAATATAAGTATAATCGCGAGCACAAGTAGCTTATAAAAAGATTTTGTTGTTACGTAGATGTTTCATATTAAGAATTCGTTTCTCGTATGTTTCTCGTTCTGTTTTCCGTGTGACACCGAAGTCGTAAATACGAACATGCACCTATTACCAAATGTGTGTATTCTTTACGACTAAATCTTATACTATACTTGTGATGAATATGTTATTTCACATCAGTAGAATATTTATGAAGCAATATATCGGTAAAACATTGCTTTAATTAACAATATCTACATCTGTCAAACCTTGATAAAGGTTCGAGGTAAAAGAAACTAATATAAAATAAAAGCAAAAGGGAACTACTATCTATTCCATTTAGAAATTTTCGATTAAACTTTAGTCAATCTCGCATTTAAATGTAGTAACCATAAACATTATGTAGAGTAGTGAATAAGAACCACTAAGTAATTTTTAATGGATGTCAATGGACTTGGGTAGGTAATAAAATTATTTAATTCTAGCTGCGTCCCACGGCTTCGCCCGCGCGAAAATAATGTTTTGTTGTATCCCTCGAGAATCAGACCGATTTTCGGGATAAAAAGTAGTCTATGTCCGTCTCTGGCACCGAATCTATATACCAACTTTCATCGAAATCGGTTCAGCCGTTTAGGCGCCGAGTGGTAACAAATACACACACACACACACTTTTGCATTAATTTATAATATTAATAGGATACAATGATAGGATGAAAGATTCAGTTAATCTAGAACTTTTCCTAATCTGAGAGAATGAGACCTAAGAAACTTGATCTATAAATTTGAGTACTTTTGATACTGGGTATTATAAAATAGTACAAAGTTTTCACCTTTGATTACACTTACATAATACAAGTACTATTCTATACTCTCAATTAAGGCCATGGTACTTGATCAAGGCGGTGATATGTGTCAATTAGAATGTTACCACCCTGCGGTACATCATGTCATAAATGCAACTCACCACAGCTATTATCTAGTCCTCCCTGTAACCACCCTGAGATAATATAATGATAGGAGCAAAATCTCTACGAGTAAGTCCTTTATACAAATCATTTTTATGTAGGAATATTAAAAACGTAACACTGCTTTTTTACTGTTTTTTGCACAATGCATCTTGATTTTGATCCATAAATTGAGAATTCAGTGCAAAGTATATTTTTTGTGCAAAGTATACTTTACATTCAAATACAGTTAATTATGTAACTATGTCGCAACCAGCAAAACATTATTTAAAAAAATATATTATATCAGAATATTTAAAAATGTCTTTAAGAACCTTGTAGACCAAACATAGTTATTAAGACTTGTTTTCTAAACAACTGTGTACTAATACTGCCAGACGGCTGCTTTAATAAGGCATCTCTTTGAAAGTTATGCTTTGTCAGATGTATATTGTTTAAGTAAAATAATAATAACAAACAAAATATATTATCTAAAACAAACTGAAAAGAAATAAACTCCTTTTTTTCGTTCTGATGCTACATTCAAATTTTATATAGGTATCCTACGTCACTTTCAAAATTAATACGAATCTAATGACACCGCATTATGTTAAAAGCCATCGAGCTATTTAGGCTGTAGAGCATGTCAAAGAAATAGATAGACATACACACCCACATATATACATACATATGTACATACGCTCGAATAATATTTCCCTCCTTGACATCGACAGTTGGGCAAAAATCAGAGGTTTAGACCTTTAAATTTGCTTTGTGTAACTGATGCGCTGCAGAAGGGTTATTGACATAAATTTGTTTGTATGCTTGGTTTATACGATTAAAATTATAATCGTAGAAGCTTCATTAGCGATTTGAGTTACTTTATATTGACCAATATTAAATATTTTATGAGCATTTATGTATAACATGCATTAAATACATGAAAAATGAAGAAAAATACATGAAAGAAACTGATTGAAATAAACTTGCGATCACAGCATTTTGGTGAGTTTTACGAGTACAACTTTATCAAAAACAAATAAACATTTGTGATACATCGCAGGGTATAATGAACTTTATACGTGTACGTTTTATAAAATTGGTATGATACGTGTGAGTATAAAAGTAGTTTGTCATATGCTTTATAGAAAAATGGGGTAAAATCATCGTCTGACAAGAATAAATCGTTTCGTTCACACCCCGACCAAAATAAACTTTCTGTTATTTTTACGCAACAAACAGTCTCTCATTGTGTAACGGCTTGTATCTATCTATAATTTTAATAATTTAAAGTCTAATAAATAAACTAATAACTCAAATTAAATTAATTTCTTAACAAAAAATAAATAAATCAAATTTACTAATATTTTATAATAAGTCTTTTTGTAAAACGTCCAGCAAAGCATAATGCTGCGTTATTGACTGCGACATTGTGATCAAGTTGGTGACGAGACGGTGGCAGCCGGCCGCGGTGCCTGCGCCACACACTCATTCGCCAATTTGATCTAGAACCTACTACTCGTACGCTCAGTTTTGTACAAAGACGTTATTTTTCTTGTAACTAAATACTTTTAAAATAATATTATTATAGCATTGTAAAGCTATAACTCAAATAAGAATAAGTATAACGAATATTCCGTATACAAAGTACGTGTACTATAATATTGTGTGTGTTACCCCATATCTACATATAATTGGGTAAGTGTTGTAAGACATTTGTTTAAGTAGCTTTTAGTGTACCTATAAATTGGAACCTTCGTTCTTGTTGTTTAGTTTGCGCACTGCTTACTATTTGGAGCTTTAAATGTACTTAATATAAATGTACTTTTAAACTATTACTTTCTTCTTGTATTATGGCTGGTGACCGTTTGTACACAAGAAGATATAATTATATGCTCAAGCCGTCTTTCATTCTAAATTATTTATCTTAATGCTACGTAAGACTGTTGTAAGTTTAAATAAGATTGTCTACCCACTTATTGTAAAAAAAAAAAGATATTTGCTCAGGCTGCTATTTATTTTAAATTCTATCTGTAATATATCCAACGTTCATTATAACTGTGTAAGTGTTAAATAAGACTTGATCTGCCACATTTCGTTCACTGCTTACGCCGCTAGTATTCCTTTCGCTTGGTATTGCACGGACACGAAGTGTTGCAGTCAAGTCGAGTCGGGCGATACATAAAATGTCTTGATTGGTCTTCCAGGGTCCTAGTACTATAGGAGTGGCCTACTCTGTCTGGCGAACCGACCTGCTTCAAGTCCGTCCGAAGACCAGGGCCTACTTACTGTCCTGCACCTCAAGAACTGGATCAGCTTACAGCATAGTAGCCGGTATCCCATATGTAAACTACTAGATTACTACTCAGAGTGTGAACCCAGCTAATTTAATATAAAATTTTGTACACTTTAAATTTGTTTTACTTTTGCACTAAGAAAGTGTTACAATTGTCATACTATGAAAAGCTAAAAACAAAGTCAAACTAATCGAATGTGGCGTATTTCTTTCTCTAACACCATAAATTATAACTCATATATTACACTACATTTATGTATTTGTGAATAACAAAGTAATCAAAGTATTATGCAAGTTTCTTTCGTGGTCTGTTTTGTCAGCAAATTCGGCGTAGCCACAATGTCTGGCTTACCCATTATACGTGTATAAGTGTTAAGAACGATTTAAATAAATAAATGAGCTTCACTTTAGCTTTAGGTAATGAACACTGAAATCGAGATGAAAGTTTTCTGCTTTAAAATTAAGTTGAAACAACTAAACGCTTGTCATCATCATAACGAGCCCAGCATATCCGCAAGATTAAAGATGCCCTGGGCAGATTGTTTTTGAACTTAACTATAACAATCTGAGAACCATGACCACAATCGATCTCACAAGAAGTTAAATTTTTAAACAGATGTTATGGGTATATGATAAAAAAAAATTAAGTTACTACAAGAAAATGATGTTGGTAGTGCTATTACACGTATTGGTTTAAGCAGTAATGACAGTCTACGGTTTCTCGTAGCAATATCGCTACGAATTACTGTGCTACAACAATCACAGTCTAATAACAAAATTATCAACTCCTTTTTATATTTAAATTTTCTACGTTAACCAATACTATACTTGGACGTTTTAGATTATAACTGTGAACGTGGTTTGTCTCTGCAAGACTATTTAATTACTAGCTGCGCCCCACGGCTTTGCCCGCGCCTTAAATATGTTTTAACTCCCTCGGAAACCAAATCGATTTTCGAGGTGAAAAGTAGCTTATGTCCATCTCTGGCACCAAATCTATCTGCATGCCAATTGATAACGAAATCAGTTTAGCCGTTTAGGTGCTGAGTGGTAACAAACACACACACATACACACAAACTTTGCATCTATAATATTAATAGGATGAAGGGTACAAATAAATACCTACACGTAAACATAACAACCACACTCGAACTAAATATAAAAATGTAAAAGAAGTTGTCTCTGACCGAAACTGAACCTTTGATGCAAAGCAAGTGAGTTCAATAAATCGATGCGTGGACATCTACATAATAAACAAGAGCACCCAGTTACCAGCTTAGATCAAAGACCGAGTTCAATGACAATCCTAGAACACTTTGTTTATGTTGAAACACTGTATTTGGACAGAGGCATTGAAGTGCTAAAAATATTGAATAATAATAATAATATTCAACAACATTTACACAGCGCTATCTAGTCCCAAACTAAGCAGAGCTTGAGCTATGGGTACTAGACAACTAATAAACATACTTATATTTTTGAATGTATGATTTGTCATATTTCGTTTAGTGTGGCACCTCACACATCCTTTCCGAGGATATATTCATATTCCCTCTTACGTCACCCCCAGAAGAGGTGAATTAGGAAACGTCAGTTAACGGTAAGTCAAGTGCATTTATAACAGAGTCCATAAATTGATTAAGTTGTAACTTAAACATTGGTATAAATATATTTCTTGAATAAAACACGTATGTGACTTCACATTGCAGTGAGAATTGTTTCAATGAACTGACGAAATCAATGGACTGCAAAGACACATAATTATTATATCTTTAGTTCTACAAACTACATAGACAACAAAATAATAATAAAATAATACTTTTTATCATTTAATTTTAGCTAACTTTAAAAAATATGTTCTGTTAACATGCTAGAATTAGTTGAAAGCTGTATAAAAAAGTTAGTAACCATATTGCTTATAGTTATTTTACTATGAAAATGTAGCAACTTAAGTTTCAAATGTATTTTTGCATATAAATAGAACTGTAAACACAATGGATCCTTACTTTTTATACAGCTTTTAGTTAATTCTAGCATGTTAACCGAACATATTTTTTAAATTTAGCTAATATTATAATGATAAAAATTGAAAACCACTAAATATAACTTTAATATATTCTGTGGGCTGTATAAGTATGCAGAGTTCGTTAGGTTTAAAGGACACTGTAAGATAGCAATTTTAAAAACAAAAAACAGTATATGAGCTGGTAAACTGTATTTTTGCCGTGTTTTAATCTTTAAAGCACAGCGAACACCGACTGCCTGTTTAATCACCGAGGCGTGAAGCAGAACTGTCTGTGTAGTAAACCAAATTTGTGAAATACCGTCGCATCTTTTTTCGTCAAAATAATATGAACTTTCTAATATAATAAAACTAATAACTAAATTTATTTAAATTATTAATTTTAATAATAAAGTACTTAAGTTATTATACATACTTAAGTACTTTAAAATAATATTTTATTAACATTATTATGTATCTGTTTTATAATAACTAAATAACTTTACAACTTTGTTAAAATAAACCGCTTTATTTACAAAATTTTGTTTACAACCAGTACAAGCTTCTAGAAATTTTGTTGTGGAATGAGCTTACAAAAGTATTAAATCTACACCTTATTGAACTGTAAAGCTATTAATATTGTTGATAAGATAAACTTTGTAGAAAGGTTACAAAGTAATCAGATTAACTTTGCTTCTTGAGGTAAAATGAAATGACAATGACACAATTACCGCAGCAATGACGTAAGACAACAACGTCATTTAGTAATTTTATGTAAATTTAAATTTAAATAGGAACATATATACCTACTGCGGAGTCCATCCAAGTTTGCAGCTGATCGTACTTGCGTATATTGTGATAGCGTGAAATATTTGTATAAAAATATACATGTTTATTCAAAGACTACTATTATACAGATTTTATTAATATGCAGTATCTATTCGTATGTTCATAGTATAACCTAACAATAAACCATCAACCAAAAAATGGATTAGCCGTTGATCAAATCCGATTATCTACATCAGAATAATCTCGTTTCCGAAAATCATTTTGAACTAAATCTTTTATTTCTACCATGTATGTAGGTACATACTTCATCACCATTGGTTGTATATAACTCTATAAGTATACATTAAATAAGTACACAATAAAAATATTAACGTTGCTTATAGATACACAGGCAAACAGTTGTATCTATATCAGTCTATAATAGAAATGATTAAATAGGTATTTTATAATTTGGACAACGGTGCAAACAATAACTCGGTATAGGTATTATCAATCATAATTTGCTATTGTAGTAAAGTTGTTGTAGTATTTACTTGGCACCAACTTCAAAATTATAAAATACTTATTTAATAATTTTTGATTTTTGGGCCCACTTTTTCCTTCACGGCGTACCAATACACACACAATAGACAGACATGAAGTTTCAGCAATCCCTTTCCATTTGCTATCATTAATTGAGGGATTTTGTTTCCTATCTCCAAATTTCTTTATCAGATCTTCACCAAATTAAAATGTGACCACTCCAAGAAATTACTCATTCAAAAACTACTCAAATCGCTTCAATGTTGGCTATAAAATTTGTAGAGTTCTCTTTATTTCGCCAGGATTCCATCATCATAACCTGACTTGATGATCATGGGACCACCTAGGAAGTTATACCCCTTTAAACACAAACAATAAAATCCAAATTGGTCTGGCCATCTTCGACATCAAAAAAAAAAGAAGAATTGAGAACCTCCACCTTTTTTGAAATCTGTTAAAAATAGCCTTCAATCTATGTCAATCGATAAGCGAAATTGACCTTCTTCAGTAATCATATCCCCAACTAACCAGCAGCAACTTAGAGGCGGCTAAGATGTATTTTTATGCCACGAACTACGACGTTCGTACCCGACGTCGTAGTTTTGCACTGAAATATACAATAGAAAAGTGAACTTATATAACACGACTTACTAAGTTTGACGATAAGAACTTTTTGTTCTAGGAACTACGGATGACTTAAAATTAGTTTTTCAAACTTCAAGTTTCACTGACACCAATTTAAAGTAGCAATTGATTACATTACTACAATTTAAAGTTTCAGGGTAGACAAAGTAGAGAAGGTATTAAGTATTATCGAAATTTTGATTACTTACCTAGTAAAAATTCGATATTTTTTACTAATAAAAATTTCGTGCATCTTTATGAACGTATAAGCGGGCGTGGAAATTCGCACCACATCGTCAGGCTATAGATGTCTACCACAAGACGAATTTCTCTTTCAGAGGATATTTGCCATAGGGACCACGTTTGGCAACTCAATCGGTGACCAAAATGGTGTGATTTTTATTACGCAAGTGGCGTGTGCTGCCTATTACTTACCGTTATAAGCTACCCACAAGGAGAGATGAGCCTATATTTTAGACTGAAAACCATACGGCCACAGTAGGTTTACACGTAAAAGGAGCTAACTTCTTGGTAGGCTACCAACCTAACTGCTTTGCCTTGTGTACATTGACAACAAAAATAAATTTATATTCCAAGATTGGAATATTACAAGAGTATCAGACGACAGACAGAGAGAGCTGGACATAAACTTACCCCAATGGCCGGTCGTGAGCCGACCTCAGCCATCGGTGCGAGTACGAGTATCGAACTACAACAATCTAATAAAAAAAAATATAGCATAACAAACTAAAGAAATATCTTGAGCTCTTGATCTTGATCTTGAGTTTTCAAAAATCAATTAATCTAAAGTATTGAAATTCAAAAAATAAAAGTTGACGACGCTGTTCTTGTGGCCACAATATAAAGGGTATAATGGAGTTCTCCGTGACCTTCATCATATCCTTCCGATACGCTTCCGATTGATACGTGTCGGGTTGCAAAACAAGTTATCAAGAAAAACTACCTAGCAAAATTCTTCATTATATTTCTGCCACCTTATTTTGCCTGGATCCAAGACGGTACTTAATAAAACTTTAATGTAACACATCTTGCTTTAGATTATTATCATGGGAATGAGAAAATGCATGTATGGTATAGGTAAGTAGGTATATTATTCTTGTCTTTTTTTAAATTACTACTTTCTGTCTTATAAGCCATATTTTTCCCTTATCATATTATAGCCATTTATACCGACCAAATTATATACGCTCTATTTAAGAATATGATGAATTTATCTAATCTTAAGAAGAATCTAAAGAAAGATGATCATTTCTTGCAACTGTCTCGGATAAAACAGCTTACGCATTCTTTATTTTAGACGCCGCGCCTTAATAAAAAAAAGAAATATCTTAAAATTGTAGATATCGCCGAAATACCTTATAAATTAATATCATTCAGATTTTGATCACAAAAGTGGGAGAAATATAAAATATAAAAAATTGTATAAAGATTGTGATAATTAAGTTGCACTAGATATAAAAGGTCGAATATATACGCATATATAGCGTACAATATACATTTACCTAGAAAACCTCTTTAAATTCAAATATCCATGTATTTTAATAGCCTTAATCAGAATGAGGTATAAGGATACAAATAAATTTTGGAAATTTTCGCAATATTTTAGTTTGATCTAAATTAAAATTTCTTAAAAATGATACTTCGAATAAAATATACTAAAGAATATAACAACCTTTTGAGAATATGACAAGTATTCTTACTGTTCTGTTTTTGTTAAGTGTCCGTAAAAAGACATAATTGTTTTTTTTGTTACCGGTTTTCGTGAATTAAATACTAGTAAATACGAGGTAGTGAGTTCGAATCCGGGCAAGTACCAATGTGATTTTTCAAATCATAAGTACTTTCTAAGTTTATCTTGAACATTTCTGACTGACGGTAAAGAAAAAACATTGTGGCCAATCCGCCTTGAGCAAGCGTGACGATTAATGCTCATACCTTCTCTATATGAGAAGAGGCTTTTGCCCTGCAGTGGGACAGTAAAACAGGCTGGTATTATATAAGTTATTTTGTATTTGTATCACTTGAAATCAAACCGTCCATGGCAAAGTTAAGCACTTTACAAAGAGTGAATTATACTTTACCTAAATTAGCCGTACTATAATGCCTACTATACAGGTTTAATTAACTGAACTCGCATCCAACTGCACCCACAGAACGTCAATAATAATATAATAATATTCTACCACATTCACACAGCGCCATTTAGCCCCAAATTAAGCAATTATATTTGCTTGTGTTATGGGTACTAAACAACTGATATACTACTTAAATACATTTTTTTTTGTAAATACATACATATTATAGATAAATTACACCCAGACACAGAACAAACAATCATGCTCATCACACAAAGGTTTGTCCTAGGTGGGAATCGAACCCACGACCTCCGGCTTAGCAGTCAGGGTCACTAACCACTAGACCAACAGGCCAGTCCAATAAATAAATTATGTGAACAACTCTCTTGTTTGATGTTTTAAACTATGTGTAGGTCTGAAATATCAATGCCCACACATTCTAGTAAATTAAAACTTGCTATGACCAGCTGTAACCACAAAGCTTATATAAACTGACAACGTTAGGTTATGGAATAGAAATGTGTAAGATTAGGTCGAAATTCCAATACTAGTAATCCTAATTAAAATATATACTTATTAGACCAGTACTTTAAATCGTTATGTTAACGATGTTAATCGTATTATCGAGTGTTTTAACATTAGAATAAGCGATAAACGTTTTGTGGTTTTAATATTGATTCAAGTGATCGGATTAAAGCATTGATAAAAACTATATTAATACATTAATTAAATTTCAGGTCCATTTATTTAAGTATATATATTTTGTAGTTTGATTTTTAATTTTCATATTTCATCATCATCATTATATATCAGCTAAAAGACGTCTACTGCTAGGCAGTGGCGAAGGGTGACTTTTTGTCAAAGAGAAGTCGGGGCAAAAATTGCTTAACTTGAAGCGCGACGTATGGTCTATTTCTATACTTTAATTAGATATTAATTATTTATCATAAAGAGATATTACAATGTTTAAAGTTATTTTAGTTAAATATACCAGTGAAGATAGATTATATTTTTATTAATAGACACTAGTCTTTGTGATTTATCTCAAAGGGAAGCCGGTAGAAATCGGGTTATATGGACCCTTCGCCACTGCTGCTAGGCATAGGCCTCACGCAATTTTAGCCACCTAGGCCGGTCGTAACCTATCCTCATCCATCGGTTGCCCCCTACCCGTATATGGTCGTCATTGTTAGGAGTCCGCCCACGCTGAGCTATATCTTGCAATTTAGTTTATTGATATTTTTTAAGAGCGCTCAAAGCTATTATTATTTATTACTTGGTCCGATTTCTTTTAACTTACATAATTCGTAATAGATTAGTTTTTGCACTGCTTTATAAAGATTTCAGGTTCTGTATACCATCAGGTGCGCCAGGTGCTTGTTTTCCAACAATAAAATTTAATTTAAGGTTAAAATTTAACAATAAAATTTAATTTAAGGTTAGTTTAAATTTTAATTAAATTCCAATTAAAAATCAATTAAAACTTTAATTGCTGCTAATCTCTGATTTCAACATCAATGGCTTTAAATTATAAAACTTTATGAATAAATATTACCAGTTTACATTTGAAAGTCCTCATCATTATGTCTATTTTTTAGCCGACTTTAAAAAAGGAGGAGGATTCTCAGTTCGACCGTATATTTTCATTCGTTGCCTCAATGCACACATCACATCGTGGTCAGTCGCACTGACGACTTGTTGTTGTCACCATGACGGAGAAGTGATGCGTGATGATTCCCAGATTCTCTGAAAAGACATTTGTATGTTAATAATTACAACTTTACATTTTGTGGGTATTGTAAAGGTATGACTAAACACATCGCGCAAAACATTTGGCATTCGTTTGTCAAACGTTGGGAGTTACTCGTAGCTGAAGTTTGATTCATGTCGTAAAATGCTGCGTGTAGCTGCCACGTACTGTACGCGCTGTGTTTAAACACATTTTAGTCCTAATATTTATGTTTCCTGGTTAATTGCTGATGCAGAATACAGACATTCTCCTGATTATACACTTGTATGATGGAAGACAATATACAATTACATAAAGCAAAATTATTGATGTCCGAGAAGAAGTTAAAGGTCGTTTATGCCTACGAGCGAACTCTCGCTAACTTATGTATAATTAGACCAGAATGAAGCCAAGAGCAAAGGTCACGTACCCTTTGTACAAAATTGTTTCAAAATAAGCAAATTAAAATACGATCCACCTGCCTATTAAATCACACTACATTGTAAAAGTTTCAAAGTTACAATTTGATGTTTGAACACTTTGATACAAAAAATGAATTTCAACAATTTTACAACTTTGATTTCTGAACTGTTGTACTCTCGGACTCCTGTCTTTGCCTTCTCATATTTAAATACTTACTTTGGGTAGCATAGTCGGCAAAACGGTTAAATGCTTCGGATACCACTGATTAACAGGTAGGTAGTCATGTTTACCACCTACATGCTTCATTGTTTCTATTATACCATAAAAACTACCAGATCTCAGTGATATAAAATATACGTTCACTTTTGAAATTTACGAAGAATCTGCAAAGCTGTACTCTATAAAATAAAATGGTGGTCTTTTAAAATAATACGATTTTACGTACTTATTAGTGAGTTTTTCCTTATCCTAAGCAAACAGGAAAACAGTAAACAAGAAATACATCGCATTTACCCTCAAAGACTGCCAAGTGAATATACTAAAAATATTTTACTATTTAGGTCATATTCTATGAAGTAATAAAGAAGTAATTTTCAAGTTACTACCATTATATGACTTATAAAATATGTTGACTAGTTGTACACTACTCGTTCATAGTCTCTACTGACGGATATCATTCTATTCGTCGTAACTTTCTGATGTCAACTTTTAGATGTGTTCTTTGTTTTGGCGCATACTAAACAGTGCCAATTGATTATCATTATTTCAGCAGCGAGATTGTTAAACAAACATAGCTTAGTCATTTAGGTACGTCTTGTAAACGGTACAACTTTTTTTTCAAGACGAAATTTGAGTTGATGCTAAAATTAAAAGCTCAAAAATTCAATTTTCATCGAAATCAGTTCAGCCGTTTAAATTTAATATGGTGGTTAAGTATTCTTAAATTTTTCAATTTTCCGCGCAATTTTCTTAATTTTTCTTTCATGAAAACCTTCTTCTGGCAATACCAAACACGTCAAAAAAAGAATTAACGAAATCTGACCAGGAGAAATAGGGATTCATTTTTATTTAAATAACTAGCTGCGCCCTGCGGCTTCGCTCGCGCGAAAATTGCTATATGTTTAATTAATATAACTCGGGAATCAGAGCGATTTTCGGGATAAAAAGTAGCCTATGTCCCGAAACCAAATCTATCTACATACCATTTAGTATGGTGGTTAAGTATTCATAAACTTTCTAAAGCACCGCGCAATTTTCTTAGTTTTTCTTTCATAAGAACCTTCTCCTGACAATAACAAACACAACAAAAAAAGAATTAACGAAATTGATCTAGCCGTTCATTTTTATATATATAGATATATGTATATATAAGATAAGAAAGATATCATTTCTTTTTGCTAAACGTGTTATGTTATTGCTGACCTTTTGAGTGTATTTGAGATACTTGATCTACAAATAGACTTGAAAGGACAAATGTATGAACAGAACTCACAATTCAATGACACAGCGCGGTATGATAACATAAGATGTCAGAAAATCTACAAATAAAGACAGCTAAATTCAAAAGAGAATGAATGAAAATGTATTGAATGATGAACATGTTTAAATTACATTTCAAAAAAAGCTGTACAACTGATATTATTATAATATTAGTTATAGGTACCTGTCGCTGTGTCAGTGTGCCTCATAGGCCACAAATGGAATGCTCTGTACATAACAGGGTTGACTAGACGGATTATACTGTTTGAGATGCCGAAGAAGATCCCGCGTAGCAGTTCTTCGCTTTGCTGTAAAAATAGAAATTTCGTATATTTATTAAAATGTTCTAAATTTAAATTAAAAATTATTAAGGTAATTGCACCAGTTATAGACATGGAACTAGAGATGGACAAAAAACAAAAAAAAAACGAAATCTTGGAGAACAAGTGTAGGAATCAGTTTTTTTATGTCGAAAATATTTAACCTTCGAAAAAGTTGTCGATCTATCAATGTTTTCATCTTTAATTAATTAATAAAAATCCAGATCTTTAATTCAATATAGTGTGAAGTATAAAGTGCTGCTGTTATTGAAAAATTGTAATAGTAACCGAAATTTTTAGTGTAATAGAGGTAGAATTTGCCTTTGCATTTATAAAACTTTATTTAAATCAGAAGTTTTTGGTAGTTAGATTAACCATGAAATTAAGATGAAAACGCACTGTGCTGTCACTCTAAAAAGATTATGTTTCATGTTTTTTTGGCAATGTCAATTACTGGTACACTAAAAGTTCAAAGTTCCATTGATTTTCATTATCATTCGAAAATTCATTATTACTATTCAAAATGTTATTACTTCAAATATTTATATTAAATATCGTGTTGTATTCATTGTTACTGTTGATTTTTAAACATTAAGATTGAGAGACAGACAATTTAATAAATGTAATATAAGTTAAGTATTTGACCTCCGACAAAAATTTAATACTGAGAGACTTTTGAATATTTGCCCGCCAGATGACAAGTAGAACACTAAATAAAAGGAATTTATGATTTTATTAATCGTGTTTCTTTCATTCTTATCATTGAATTTATGATGATTTAATTTTTTTTAGGGTTACCTATCTCAAAATACAAAACGGAACCCTTGACTTTTTTTATCAAAACTGATTAAAGATTTTGGAACTTTGTACAATTCCATATTTCTAATTTAATATATCCACAGGTAGGAAATTATCAAAGATTTGACTATTACTACGTGATTCATGAATAGGTTACTGTATATTATTGGGGTGTCTATTATTGGGTCTGTTCATGATTGGGTTTGCTCCTTTTGTTTGGTCAATCACTGGTGCAAAAAAAAATTGTATTTGTTAACAACATTAAAACCAACAGCAGTTTCTAGGTGTTTCTATGTATTTTAGGTATGTATTAGGAATGTATTTACAAAAAAAAAAGTATTTAAGTATGTATATCCGCATTCTATAACCTGTAACACAAGCCATATAATATGCTTACTTTGGATCTAGATGTGGTTGTTGTCATATTATTATTAAAGAATGTTCTTACAACGTGTAGGTGAACTTCAAACATCACTAAATTATTATAACATAATAATAATTAAGCTAATGGACATATTCGTAATTAGTTTCATACTCATATTCTCAGAAAGTGATGAGTGACAGAAAGAGGAATTTTCTTGTGATGTTTGTGCACGTATATTTGCCTCCATTTATGAACACTATTACTTTGAGTGAACAGTGTTACAATTTTTTTTCATAGTAAAAATAAGCTGAACTTGCTGGTATTGAATATAAAATTATCAAAGATGTTTTGAAAATACAAGTAATTTGTTGAAGTAGGCTAATTTTATTTATCTAAATGGGAAATGAGAGTCTTACTTAATTTAACTTTGGCTAAGGAATCCAATATCCACAACACGATGACAAACGGAAACCAACACATAAATGAAAGGAAATTAATGTGTATTAAATATATTTCATGCCAAGTTTGTAGGCGGTCGCATACATTTGATAATTAGTAACTTTTATCGTTACATGCATATGTTCAATATTTTTATTTGAGTTGTTACTGTTTACTGTCAGCCCATTCCACTGTTGGTCAAAGGCCTATCCGCACGACTTCCATTCACCTCGATCCATAGCAAGTGTGGCCCACGACTTAGTTTTTAGTAAACATAGAGCTCTTTGAATTAATCCCACCCTCTCCCTTTTTATCCAGAACGACACGTGCGAGACTAAAGTGCCACCCTTTCACAGTAGAATCTAAATGGTCTCGAACCAAATGGTTCAGCATTTCATACTTTTGTCGCTCAATTAAAGCATGGAACTCTTTGCCAGCGCATGTGTTCCTATCTAATTTTGATCCTGGGTCTTAGCGGGGCGTGAAAAAGCATCTCACTAAGCCGCCATAGTGGAGGCCATCATACCAGTAGTTTGGCTTTTGGAATGGCGTCTGCCACTTCTGGATTCCACTGACTGTTTACCATCAGGCAAAGTGGAGTCACTTTGGTAGGACAATATAAAAAAAAAAACAAAATACTACATAACTTTGACCAGTACTCGTAATAAAGGCCTTGTTTAAAACACAATTTTATCAGTGTTGCAATAGTTTACATACACACATTTAAAATTATACGATTATAACTCATGAGATAATTATTCATTTAATAGGTTAATATTCACACAAAATGCAATTTAAACATAAAATAATTACAAATGTATTGTTTTCATTGTAGTGTGTTTAAACAGTACCTACTTGATCAAGTAAGGTGTAAAACAGTCTAAAACTTTTCGAATTACATCCATTAATTAAAAGTTTTTAACACACCATCAAAGGCTTCAACAAAATCCATTTTAAACCAATAAAGTTTAAGACTGTGCCAACTAATGGAGTCTTGCAAACCAAAAAGTTGAGTTCCCTTTTCATTTCCCCTTTGATATTTTATTGGAAATAGAAAATAATTTCTTAGGCACACATATCCGCGATATACCAAATTGGTACTTTTGCAAAAGAAATTCCGACAGAAAATGTTCTCTTTGCAATGCCTTATTGCCTATTACAACTTATGAAGCGGAAAATGTGATATGGTAATTTTGTATACTTTTGCGACCAATCCTTCGAACCGAATCCGAATTAAATAGATTTTCCATAATCGTATTGACATTTTGCCACATGTTGTTGTTACAAGAATTCGTTTGCTTTACAGGTTCTTCATAACCTTTCTGCTGAAAATACTTTGTCTGTGTCAGTTTACCATTGGGTGCATTTACACGATGCGGACTGTTGCCAATAGATTTTTTCGATTGAACATTATTCTTTTACCCGGTTGATTATACTCTCATTGCACGATAAAAGCCTTTTCTCATAAAATATTAACATTTATCAGTGGCGTCTAAGATAAACTTAAAAAGTCCATACGACTTTGAACTTTCTCGTTATCGAACTAAAGCGTATAATACATATATTGAGCCATCATTTACAATTTAAATAAACAAATTACTTAGCTGATAAAAGTTTATTACCATATTAATCTTGTTTTTCATTAACAAATAAAGTTAAACGCTTTAATAAAGAACAAAGATAAGTGACTCTTTTAAAATTAATGAGTAAGGTTAATTGAGCACCTTGCTCCTTGCTCTTTCTAAATTACTTTGGTAAAATTTGAACGAAATGGTCTATTAATATATATTTATACGCTTATTTTATAATAAAACTTTTTACATTATCAAATCAAATCAAATCAAAATCATTTATTTGCGTGAAATGGGTACATGTAAGTTGTTTTATAAATATAATACTAGTATCACCATATTTGGCTGAATAGCATGCAAGCATAATAAAAGTAAGTTCATTCACCTGATTAAATCTGAATAGGTAAATTTATGAAATACAATACAATTTTATTATAATATGATGATATGATTATGATTAATGTCACATTGATAATAAAATTATTAAACAATACGTCAAAAGGAGAATAAGATATGTCAATTGTGATTATGTCAATGTCAATAGATTATTATAAGAACTTACACACAGCACTAAACAGAATTGTCACAATTAATTTAATTTGTCAACCAAAGCGTGAAAGTATGTCAGAGGTGGATAATTATATAAACAAAACATAATACGTATGAGTAAATAAGAATAATATGATCAAACAATATAACTTAACACTGTATGTATAATGCTATGACATTCTAATTTATACCTACTTTTTATTTTCTGCCTTCTCTAAGAAAAGAGGCCTTTTACTGCAGTGGAACAGTAGCAGGCTAGTATGATGATGATAATAATTTTCTTTTACCTAATACGCAAAATTAATATTTATACGACTGAACTCTCATCTTCACGACCGACATGCGCAGAGACTTCATTCTCACTCTGTCGATCAGTCTCCGTCTGTTCATGTCCGGAGTGAAGTACTTCTCATGTCTTCGTACTTCTTACCTGAACCATTTTTTGCTTTCTGAGGACAAAGTAATTTTTCGGACACATTTTGTGATGAGATAATAACTAACATCGATATTGTAATCAAAATATGATCCTATTTGTAGTTAATGAAATTTCTACAAAGTTTTTAAAACTGCATAGCGTGGTATCACCGGTCATAAGGTACTGGTCCGCTCTTTTAGATCATAAACAATGTAAAATAACCGTTCCTTTCAGCTATCAAATGCATAAAGATGTTTGGCGGTTGGTAGTATTAGGAGTCCTCTATAGAGATAACTCTTCAATGGATAAGGCACCCCCTTCGTAAACACGAGGTAGTGACTTTAAATCAAGCCAATAAAGGGCAAGTACCAATGTGTTTTTTTAAATCAAATACATTTTCTAAGTTTATCTTGTACATTTTTGATTGCAGGTGAAGGAAAACATCGTGTGGAAACCTGGACTTAAAAGCTGACATTGCCAATCCGCCTTGAGCAAGCGTGGTGATTAATGCGCATGCCTTCCCAATACGAAAAGAGGCCTTTGCATTGCACTGGGACAATAAAAGTATTATTTAGTTTATAAATATTATTGCTATAACATATTTTGTTGACAAACGAAACCTGCTAAATGAAGTATTCTGTAATATTTTACATTGACATTGCTTAAGAATTTGCCAACTTTGCACACAATAGTTCTAGCGCTTAGTAAGGAAGGCCTGAAAATATTTATGACGAAATATTGCTATTAATCTTAATATTTCTGATGCTTTCATACTTCAGTCGAAGTGAAATAATGTGAACCAAGAAAGAAGGAAATATTATGAGCTTCTGATAAATTAGGTGCTATGGATTGTAATAAGAGATTATGGGGTAAAACTACGGTGGTCATTATTCTGGGAATTTACGGACAAATGATGTCATTTATCAAAATACATTATTTATTATACCCAGATGCAGCCTGCGATATTGATATTTTATGAGAAATATCTGCTTAGATTATGCTTAGATGCTTTGGCACGGTTTTAATATAAAAAATTAGAGACTAAACTTAACGGTAGTAGTAAATCCACGCTGGTTTTAATAGCATGAATGTGTCGAATCGACCGGGAAAGTACTACCGTCTCATAGAAATTCGACTTAAAAGTAATAGTATCCGCACTATTGCGTTTCGTTCGGTAAGTGAAAGCACCAGAGGCCCAATTTTCCAGTTTTCCTTTTTCTTCACCTTCCTCAATCCATTCATCTACTCCCTTCACGGTAGGCAGTGGCTTTGCAGAGTCCCTTGCATTACAGAAGCAATGCTAGAGACTCTGAGTCGTACATGAGCGTCAGTTACCTAAAGAATTAAGTATTGAACAAGTTCAATACTTATTTCAGTATAATAATTGTCGGAGTTTAATGTGGTATCATTCAACCGCCTACAACAGTGAAAACAACCATCTATATTTTCATACAAATCACACCACTTGGCATGTTGTTATCGCGGTAGTGGCGTGGCTTTTCCTTACTCGTAACCACTAGACCGCTACGATGCGCGCTACGAGAAAATATTGTCTACTTGTTTTGTCTTATTACTTCGCAAGTGAATACCCATATCTACGTATCTGTTATGTATAATATTGCAGAATTCATTGTACAAACACCATTTTTCTAACTGGAGGGATATTGATATTGCTAATGGTTGGAGACGATCCAGCGGTCTAGCTAAAGATAAATATTAAGCGGTACTTATGCACTAACGTTAGGATCCAAGTTTAAATAAAACATTACGGATATAAATTTCTCCGTTAGAAACTTGGAAGCGAGTGCTCTGCTAACGTATCTATATGTAATAATGTATAGAGTATTTGTATTTAAATTGGGTTTTAAGTACCCTTTTATTGTATCTATGAACCACTAATTACCGTTAGCTGGCAAAGTAAGTACGTAAATTAATTCATCTTGTTTGTTTAAGTACTTAAGTTTTATTTTGATAATGCTAATAAGATTCCATGTCGTTGATTCGATTGTAATTATGCAATTGCACTATATTGTATTCTCATACAATGTTGTCTCTTCAGCAACATTATTATTGTATTGAAAACAGAAGAAGAACAACGGAGAGGTTAAACGGTAAGAGTTGTAGAAAGCAAATTTTTGAAATACCTATCAAATACTTATGTAAATCACGATTTAATCAATTTTATTACTTTTTTATATCACTACTTCATATATATACCAGAATATTAAAATACATTAATATTATTACGATAAATAGGCACAAAATATGAGCGTGGAGCCTTTTGAAGTCGGTAATGTTTGACATGCTAATCCATCCGTACACGTCACTTATTTTGTACAAATACGTAATATTTTGCGATTTCAATGCGTATTTTTCATTTAATGTAACCGTTTTATAGGAGTTTCTTTTTATTATATTGAGGTTAAAATCGATTACTTTTATCAATAGTAGGGTCTTTTATTGACATTTGGTATTGTTGTGTTAGAATTTATACAACACTAGATTTTTGCGGCACGGTTTCACCCGCATCGTTGCTTACTGCTCTGCTCCCGTCGCTATTAGCATGATGTTACAATGCCTATAACCTTCCTCGAGAACTGGGCTAACATACGCAAAAATAATTATTCAAATTTAACTGGTAGTTGCAGAGATTAGCGCGTTCAAACAAACTCTTTCGCTTCATAAATTATTATATACAACATTTCTACTTAGTAATTATCGTTAGTAGATTTGTCAGTCGTCATATCCATATTATACTTAAACGTACTCTTACGTTGAAATTCATATTAAACGTTTAAGTGTTGATGATGATGATGTTTAAGTGTCTCCGAAATATCATGATAATAATATAAGATAGCAAGAAAATTGAGTGACGTTTCATTTATGGAACACAATATTAATTTCGAAGCCTTTGAATTTTGCGTGGGAGACCGCTTATTAAATGTTAGCTAGTGTTGCATATTAATAAATTTGTATATTTAAACTACTACAGAAAATAGAGTTCAGTGACCTCTGTCAGCGACCTACCATACAATTACCTACTGTAAAGTCTTATTTTAATAGTGATAATTTATAAAGTATATAGCCATAAAATAAATAAATAAATAATACCACAACAACCACACAACGCCATAAAGACCCAAAGTAAGCATATATTAATAGTTTGTGATATGAGTTCCAGAGTAAACGGATAAACTCGCGTACTTGAGTTACTTGTAAAGCAACTAAGCAGCTTTGTTAGGTGACTCTCCTAATGACAAAAATATAATAATATATTATAACAACTACAAATAACGCCATCTAGACCCAAAGTAAGCATATATTATAGCTTGTGTTATGGATTCTAGAACGCGGATATACAAACTTACTTTTTTTTTTGTAAATACATACATAATTATACATAGAAACACCTAGACTAACGCAAATAGCCATGTTTATGCTCACAAATATTTGCACTGAGCGGGAATCGAACCCGCGACCTCTGCGTGGCAGTCAATACATAGCGCCACCGAACAACAGAGGTTGTCAAATTTTATCTTTATTATTCGAAAGTACCTAAAATCGAATAGTCAAAGTCAAAGTCAAAGCATTTATTTCATTTAGATCATAAAGTATAATGCTTATGAAAAGTCAACATTACATTTTGTCAGCCAATTGACCTACAGCCAGTTCGCTGACGAGGTAGAGCTGTGAGAAGAACTGGCAAGAAACTCACGCCACTCTTTTCAATCGCCAGATAATTACAGTTATTTGAATGAGTTACAATTTAAACACTCAACGCAACCAAAGAACCATACAAAGTAATTATTACAAATTAACTAATTAATATAATACTAAGATTAAAGAAAGAAAACAAGGAATTCAATTATTTAGTTTCAACTAGTATGGTAATTTGACTACGTATTTTAATTAAACTGGTAAATGCACCCCCTGGTCACATTGAACGACAAGGTAATACTGGATTGAATATTAAATGTAAGCCATGCCAAGATTGACCAGTCATCCCAAGTAGCACCCGTTCACGAGCATGACGCACGGGCCAGCCATCATCACCCTCGCCATATTAGAGGGAAGGTGATGACCCGGCCAATACGACACCACAAGCAATAACATTTTAGTGAGCATGACAATGCAGGGCATGGGTGGTAAAAGAACCCTAATAAAATGTATTATGCCTTACGAACTCGTAATGATCATGATATGCATCCACTTCACATTAAACTTTTACTACAATAGTCAACATAATTACAATAATAGTCAATATAATTACTATAATAATAATCAATATACTGAATGATAATAATAGTCAATATAAGTACAATAATAAAAATATCAATATACTTAATGATAATAATAGTCAATAAAGCTACAACAATAATAATCAATATAACATTAATCTTGCATTAAACGAGCAACTATACCCATGCTGCTTTATCATTTAAATAATCATTAATAGTATAATAACCCTTTAGAATAAGGCGGTTTTTAACAGTTTGTTTGAATTTTCAATTCATAAATTCAAATTCATAATGTCAATGGGTAATTTGTTATAGAAACGTACACCTAGACCCGCAAATGAGTTGTTTACTTTATGTAGGCGATAATATGTACCAACTAATTTATGTTTACCTCGAGTATTCACAGAGTGCATGTCACAGTTTCTGGAATACAAGTCTATATTTTTCTTGATAAACATAATATTGGCGAAGATATACTGAGACGCCACCGTCAGAATACCTATTTCTTTAAAAATCTCTCTTAGTGAAACCCTAGGGCCCAAATTGTAAATAGATCGCACTGCTCGTTTTTGAATTATAAAAATTGACTCAATATCCGCAGACTTGCCCCAGAGCAGTATACCGTATGACATCACGCTATGGAAATAGCTGAAATAGACAAGTCTAGCTGTTTCTATGTCGGTAAACTGTCTTACCTTTCTTATCGCAAAGGCTGCGGAACTGAGTTTACCAGCAAGACACGATATTTGGGTACCCCATTCAAGCTTGTTATCTAAAGTTAAACCCAAAAAAACTGTAGACTCAACAAAGCTCAAAGTTTCATTATTTAAACTTATATTAATAGCTAGGCTTTTAGTATTGGGCATAGTAAATTTAACACATTTAGTTTTCTTTGAATTAAGCAGTAGGTTATTCGCACTAAACCAGTCCAGAACTTTCACTAGTGAGCTATTCACTTTATCAATGTTAGTTTCCTTACGATCCACTTTAAATAAAAGTGATGAGTCATCAGCGAACAGTACAATGTCGCAAAAATTCTGAATATGGAATGGCAAATCATTGATATAAATCAGAAAAAGAAAAGGGCCTAAAATGGAACCCTGTGGCACGCCCATAGCTACAGGTAATCCGGTAGACCTACTTCCGTTTATATCAACATATTGTATTCTATTGCTTAAGTAAGTGGCAACTAGATTGAGTGCAGCATCCCTAATACCATAATGACTGAGTTTTCGTAGAAGCGTATTGTGTTCGACGCAATCAAAGGCTTTTGAAAGGTCACAGAAGACACCAATAGCATCCATCGAATTTTCCCAGGCACTATAAATATGCTTAATCAATGTAATACCTGCATCTATTGTAGAACGACCTTTAGTAAAGCCATATTGCTCTTTGTGTAACAATTTATTTGAGACAAAGTGACTTTCTAATTGCTGCAAAATTATTTTCTCAAACACTTTGCTAATAGCTGGCAATATGGAAATCGGTCTAAAGTTAGTTGCGTCACTTTCTGATCCATTTTTGAAAAAAGGTATTACTTTACTGTGTTTCATCAGATCAGGGAACACGCCTGTGTCCACACATCTATTAAATATTGTGGCAAGGTGTGGAGCTATACTAGATATTATATTATTAACTAGATTCGTTGAAATACCCCATAAGTCAGCAGTTCTTTTTGAGTTAAGTGACTTAAACACTTTTATCACATCATTGGGGTTAATATACTTGAAACTAAATAAAACGCTGCACTCTCCCACGCTAACCCTAGCTAAAGTTTCGGCTTTGACTGGGCAAGAATCTAAGGACCTGGTTGCATTAACAGGTATGTTTATAAAGAAATTGTTAAATGTTTGTGCTACATCTAAATTATCTGAAATAATTTTATTATTTACGTTAAGTTCAAAGTTAGTATCCCGCAATGTGGTTCGTCCAGTTTCATTGTTAATGATACTCCAAGTTGTTTTGATTTTATTGTTCAAACAGTTTAGTTCTACTTTTATAGATGCCTGTTGTTGCCCAGTCACAAAATTTAATTTTAATATTTTTATTGAAAGTCTTGGGTTTAAAAATATTTTCATATTCTACCTTAATTAAATTAAACAAAGATAGGTAGAGGCTGTCAGGATCGTCGCGACTAAGATCTATATTGGTAACTTTAGTACTAATGTTCTCGCTAAAGTGTTTCAGGCGTTCAGAGGTCACTGGCCTACATGTGATCTTATAATTAACTTTAGGTATTTTAATTACAGGCAATTCAACCTTTTGCCCATAGTGATCAGATGTTAAATCATTCAATATAGAACTATTTAAAGACTGACAGTTGCAGAAAATATTATCTAGGCATGTAGCAGAATGAGTAGTAACTCTAGTAGGTTCATAGAATAAATAATGTAAGTCAAATGAGGTAAACAAGCTAATTAATTTACTACATATAATGATTCTCAAGTGATTTCTCAAGCTGATTCCTCAAGTAAGTTTACATTAAAATCACCACACACAACCACATGCCTGTTACAAATGCTCAAGCGTTTCAGTACATCTTCCATTACAGTTTCAAACAAGGTGAAGTCACTCTGTGGCGGTCTGTATACACACACAACAATATGTTGCTCAAGCTCCACACAAGATATTTCAATTGTGCGCTCAATGGAAAGCTGTACTATATCCTTACGCTCCTTATATTTTATACTATTACAAACATATACTAAAGAGCCACTATGTATAGCTTTCTTCCTAGCAAATGCACTACCAATACTGTAGTACTCATTGTTCATTATAAGTTGGTCACATTTCAGCCAATGTTCAGTGACACAGAAAATATGAATATTAAGTAATTTTAAAAATAATTCTATTTCTAGTTCCTTGCCGGATAAGCCCTGAATATTTTGGTGAACCAAGTTCAAATAAAATGACTCCTTATCCTTTGTCTCATCTACTAGTTTAAACTATTAGATGTATTGATATCAGTAGTTTCACTACTTTGTCCTACTAAATTCTTCAATACCCTACAGGTATCTGTGTCAGTAAATAAATTATATGCTAACAATTTAGCAATTTGTTTTTTGTAAAATGTTGGCAGATACATAGTATCTTTTGTCAATAAAAATTTACTAATAAATATATTTATGTCAAAAAATGTCATGAAGTCACTAAGGCGACTTGTAGTATTATAAATTAATAAATTCAATTTTTCAATATGCTTATTTTGTATATCTGATAAAGCATATGAATATGGTAAAGCACAAAAAATAAATTTACACCCTAAACTATCATAAAGTGAAGTCATTACTTCAGTTAACTGCAATATGTCTTTTTTTGTAGCATATAAACTGTTACCATATAAAACTATAACTGTTGCTTCTTTGTTAAATCTAGTATTTTTGATATTACTAATTATACTACTTAATTTGGCTCCTGGTGAACAGATATTTGTGATTGGATGCTCATAGTTACTATTAATTAAACTGCCTAAACCTATTCCAATCTGATCAGTGTACATAATTACATTTTTAACAGTAAGTTTTTTATGATAATAACAAGAAGAGGTGTGACAGGGGACAGAACTACTATGAGTAAGCGACTGAAGCTCTGAATCTCTATTGGCAGATTCAGTAACAGACACAAGTGACACTTTACTGATGATTACACTGACGGTGAATGTAAAAGTACTGTGTCTAGTAAAGCTCCAGTCAATGTTTGACATAGATATTACTTTAGATTTTGATTTTACAATATATTGAATAGCAAGTTATAGCGAATAGGCCTTCTGGCCAAACATCCGAGAGTAGGAAGGAGTTACCTCTGTCAATCAACTGATTTATTTTGTTATTGAAACGAATACACTATGACGATTTTTACGATTAAAGCAAATAAGAAAATCGGTGAATCATCTTTCAAATAGGTACATTTATATAGATAGGTTAGGTCGACGTCAATAAGTACTACCCTCTCATAGAAGATCGACTTAAGAGTAGTAGTATCCGTACTACTGCGTTTCGTTCGGTGAGTGAGAGCGCTGGAGGCCCAATTTCCTCCCTTTCCTCTTTCCTCAGCTCCCTCATTCCCTTCCCCTAACCCCATTCCCAGCCGCCATAGTGGAGAACACCATACCAGCAGTTTAAGACGATGGCTTTTAGTATAGTGCCCGCCACTTCTGGATTCCACTGACTGCTTACCATCAGGCGGGGTGGAGTCACTTTGGTAGGCTACATTACAAAAAAAAAAAATATAATAATAATGTAAAAAAGCCTCTTATGTCGCTCTGCAATAAGATGGTAACAAGCTGGTATAATCCATATAGTTTGCCCAAAACAAGATGTAACATAATTATTAGAATAACATTTATTTTCATTACTGATATGATATCGTAGTGGGAGGCAGAAGTCTAAGTACTGAACCCATATTAAACTCCAAGCTTTTGTAAATATGTACGTATTGGATTTTTGTCGAGAGCACAAGTTCTTATAAAGAGATTTGTGTTACGAACGAGTATTTGAACTGTCACGCAAATCTGCACTTCAACAGTAAGCTCTTGAATTTTCACTCAAAGTGCTCAAAATAGTAGCAGCTTTTTGTTTATAATACTATACTGATTTACATTTACTTTACGCTTACCTAATCAATACCTACAATATTTCAAATCATATGTACTTTCTAAGTTTATCTTGGACATTTCTGACTGACGGTGAAGGAAAACATCGTGAGGAAACCTGGACTTAAAAGTCTGAAATTGCCAATCCGCCTTGAGCAAGCGTGGTGATTAATGCTCATGCCTTCTATATATGAGAAGAGGCCTTTGCCCTGCAGTGGGACAGTAAACAGGCTGGTATTATTAATCAATACTACTATATAAAGAGGAAGAGTGTGTCTCTTGAACTAGCAGTTGGATTTGAATTTTTTTTTTTTGCGTATGATGCCCTGTTCTCGAGGAAGGTTATAGGCTATATGACATTACACTACTGGCAACGGGAGCAGAGCAGTAAGCAAAGACGCGATTGAAACCATCCGCAGTAAGCTAGTATAAAATATTTAGTTCTTATTGCCAAACCTATTAGAATAGTTTAAATTTAAATTTTAAAGGTATTCTACATAAGAGATACAAAATTAATCAAGAAAACCTGCAACTTTAGATTATAGCTATAACTGTATACAGTGTATACGACGGTATGATATTAAATGCAATCACGTATAGTATGTGACATTTTTCTTTTCGACACTGTAGGTTTTTTGTAAAGAACCACATATTATCTTATAAGCATTATATCTGTATATAACTGTTTGTTGCCAAAATAAATGAAAAAAAAAATAATAAATTATAAAACGAGACAAAAAAAATTAACTAAATATCTTCAATAGTTTGGACACAGGACAACTCTTTTAATTTCTTTAATTCTAAACACTCTGTAAGTACGTCAAACGGTTGAAGGATAAACGTTGCCGCTCATTACAGGTAAGTGAACTTGTCATAATAAATGGTGTATTACTTTGTTACTACTAAAATATTATTTATATTGTTAGTAAATTAAAAAATTTTGTTTTTCTTCAAATCATTTTTGTGATTTATTGAAATCATTATACGTACTAGTAACAACTACCTTTTCATTTAATATCAAACCGTCATATACACCCTGTATAAAACAGGTAACCACCATTTGTCTCTCCTCGAGACAATATTACTACATTCCACAAGATAGACGTCGTCACAAAAGATAAACGATCTTAACATGATGAAAGCATGATCTTGACGGCAAATCTTGATTCATTATTAATAGGGTAGCACAGGGCGATGGTCCCTATTAACAAAATCGTTTCTGCAAAAAGACTACTTTTCAGTAGAGCAGTTCATAGTTTGTTTTGACAATAAATAGATTATTAAAAGACTGTGGATGTTCAAATTTTCACTGATTGTTTAATGTATTGATAACTACGTATTGACATAGACAAATTATAATATATTATAATATTAATTATTTGAATTTGAAGTAATGGCAAGTCAATATGTACATCCGACAAAAAAATCTGCACCTATTGCAATAAAATTAATTGTGTAGAAAGTGACACATCTGACACAATGTCTGCTTTAAGAACGTCGGAAGTGGTACATCCAACGAAATGATCTACTAAACGTACATGTAATAATGTCGAAAGTGGTATATCCAACAAAATCTTCTGCTTGAAGTACATTGAAAATAGATGTATCTACCGGAACCGACTTTATTAAAGGGAATATAATTATAGTATGCAAAGTACAAATGGTTTATTAAAAAATAGTAATTATATAAATGGTGTTCCTCTTCTTCACTTGTTTGTGGCTACCAATACAAATCATTAAAGAAGAATCATTCATTACGCTCCACGAACTACGTCAGTTCTGTTACCAACACTATTGCGCGGACAAAATTATTACAACCGACAATATTAACCTAGAAACTGACTGAATATCATGATTTTCAATAAAATAAAATATTGTGTACCATGGATCTTCTTATTGTAATTCTATTTATATAAAAAGTGAATATTACCAAAAATGTATATTCGACATTGTTAATAGGGACCATCGAGGGTAGCACTATGGCTTTGTGTACTTACAAGCCACAGACATCCATAATATTGTGCGTTTCGTTTAATTAATCACTGCTAATAACTGCAGTGTGTATACATAGCACCAAAAGCTTTAACTTCAATCGAAGTAGGGATTGAATAACACTTAGATAGATAAAAAAATATTTCCAAAGTACAAAACTTAGTTAACATACTGTAAAATATAATGACATTTAGTTTTCTATGATTGTCCTGAATTTCTTATTGATTGGGTTTATAATATTTCACTTCCATAATTTTAAGCACTTTCGTTTTATTAAAGACTAGTTTTCCGTAGCACGGTTTTACCAGCGTCTTTGGGCACTGCTCTGCTCCCGTCGCCAGTAGTATGATGTTTTATTGCCTATAACCTTTCTAAAGAACTGGGCTATCATAAGCAAAATGAATTATTCAAATCTGATTGTTTGTTCCAGAGATTAGAGCTTTCAAAGAAACAAACAAACTCTTTCTCTTTATATAATGGTATAGATAAAGTTATGAATAGACAACAAGTCACGTGAATTAAGTAAACTACGCCTTTATCTATTCCACGTTCAAGTTGTATTAACATAAGTTTTAATTGCCACAAAGTTAAACCTAGATAAGCGTTTGTTTACACATTACTTAGCTAAGATACTTAAACTAAACTTAACAACTTCATAAAGCTGGAAGTAATTGCTATGAAAATCTTTCGTCGTTACCTTAAAGGTGATTAACGTTTACTGACTTGTGTTAAGCTTAACACGACGCTCAAACCCACGCGATAATTACAAGTATTCCACTTATTGTAGTCGTTGCCATACTTCGCATGGAATATACAGCAAACCATCTGTCTACTCCAATCAGTACAATTACAAAAGTGCTCAAATACAGAGCGAACATTTGAAGGAAATAAACAATTTACACGCTATGTTCCCCACGTATCACGCACTGTGAACGACCACGCAGCTTCTCCAGATATACGGATCACCGCACTTAGTAGAGTATCGTCGTCTACGATAGCCTCCCCCTCTCTATAATCGTTGCTAAATTACCGCAAACGATAATACAGCCATAGCTGACAACACTCTTACTCTGAGTAATGTACTTTTTTTTGAAACAGGAGCGTGTTTATGTAATGTCAGCTCGATTGGATATAAGCCATCGTCCTTATATGATATGGTATTGTTGCCTGCGCTGTCCATGTTTTCTGTGTGTTCAACTGATTTTCTGATATTTTGTAACAAGAGAAACATGTTTTAAAGTTTAAGAAGCAAACGTTACTTTGTATTGCCAGTAGCGAGTCTACGACGCATTTATTGGTTAATTAGCCATCAAATTTAAATCTGACATTAAACCCCTAACTCACAACTAGTTTTAGAAGTTCAATTACCGGATACCCTTTTGAACGGATTAATACATAAACTGTATTGAACAAAGCTTGATATATTTGGCTACAAGAGTCTTGTTATTTCATATTCATGAATATGTTTTAACTTAATAAATTAAGTTAGCTTACATAAAACTAAGAGTAAAATAGTTCATTAACAAATCTGACTAAAAGCAATGTATATTAACGTATTTCGTTAGGTTAATTCATACGTAGAACATTTTGTGTTACAAAAATGATATATCAGCTTAAATAGTACCTTCTCTCTCTTACGCTAGGATTGGATGTCAGTGATTTTCTGTGTAACATGTAATTTATATTTATAATCAGCCAGCTTTCCGCAGCGCAGTTTCACCCGTATATTTGCTTACTGTTCTTCTCCCGTCGCCAGTAGCGTAATGATACAAAGCCTATAAACTTGCTCAGAAACTGGGCTATCATACGCAAAAAGAATTATTTAATGCCGACTGATAGTTCCAGAGATTAGCGCGTTTAAAAAAACAAACAAACTTCCGCTTTATATAAAAGTAAAGATATAGATTGATTTAAGTAGTAAAAATTTTTAAGCTTTAAAATTTTAAAGCCGCTTTATGTAGTAACTGCTACAGTGTCTACTTTTTGTGGACTATTTTGGTAATCAGGCATGGTTACCAAAATTACTTTATAGATACAGGTAAGGTAGAATACAAACATATTTTATATATCACTCAACAAAATTATTTCCCTCTGCCTGGTGATAAGCAGTCAGTAGGTCGTAGTCGTCACGAGAGACTAGAAACAAAATCAGAACAATAAGACCTTTTTTATGACGCAAACATATAAAATATTGTTACCTATACGCTGATATAAGTGAAAAATTGCGTAGTATAATAACGAGCACCCGTAATGGTACTCGTATCATACATTCGCATTTTAGTGAGCAGTAATTACTTAATGAAATGTGACTAAGGATACGGTTATATTCGCCAATAGGGTAGTTTAATTCTTATAGAAGCGAAGTTAAATCTACTGGAATCAAGTTCAATGAAGTGAAATTTTATATACTTGCACTATATCCCTCAATAAATAGAAGATTGTATGTGAACGAAAATAAACCTCTTCATGCACGTGTATAGTTATATAGTTCTGGGTTCTAACCTCATAATAGACATAATTTACCATCACCATTTTAGCCAAAAGAATAAAAACACATTCAAATGAAATAAATTAAACTGTATTACATAACATTTACTAAACCATTATTTACTAAAATTTAAGCAATAAAAACGTATAAAATGGTGTAGCTAAGAACATTGTGATTTATAGTGACCTATCGTTAAATTTTTTTCTATCATAAATACCATTAATATTACATCAAAGTGTGTACATATTTTGATATTGAAGTGTGTTATTGGTAAACACATTTTCTTAATATGGATTCTTTTTTCGCGCTTTATTGAAACAAAATCAAAGAAGAAAAATAAAAGTGATGCAGACTTATAAATTTGTACCTGCTTTTCGTATAAACAGCGGTAAAGTTTCATCGTAGCAAAATTTACATTTTGCGCAACACACGTGAACGCAAAATAAACAAAAAAATATATTTTCTTTACGTACTTTTTTATTGGCAGCGTATGGATGGCGATAATTATGCTTCACAATTTTGGAAACATTATTCAGCTGATTTATTGTTTATTTTATTTTAAATTTGTTTTTCCGTTGTAGTAAAAGGAGAAATCTATAAATAATCTGCTTTTTAATAATATTTGCAGCAACTTTTCTTCAAAGGACACCATAAGTGACCCAACACTACATAGATAATGAGGATAGTTTTCACTTTCTCAAGCCAAGATACTAGGTTGAACCACCACGAATACACATTGACAGTAAGTCACAATCAAGTGATGTATAACATACATCCTTTCTCTATCCTTAGAGAAATGGTTTCGATTTTCCCGGCTCAGTGAACATACGAATGAGGTGGTAACGTAATCCTTTGACTACTGTTGTACCCTTACCATCATTGTTTATCTGTTGATCCTACAGTGATTTGTGAACTTTCTAACTGTAGCTAGAGCTATAAAGGGTAAAATATTACGTGTTCATATCATCCCTGTCATTTATCTCCTTCGTGGTTCAAAATGATTACAAAAAATAAACAGAGTTCGAAAGCTACATAATGTTTTAGGTTAGTTTATTTCGTTGTCTTTTGCAACTATTTCTATTTTTATTTTCTTTTTATTCTAAAAAAAACAAAGATGATTTATTGAAGCAAATAGTTTAATATGATTTATGTTATAAATATAGATGATATTTATTTGATCGGTATTGCAGATAAATCTATTAGCGAGTGTTAAAAACATAAATCACTTAGCTTAAAATTAAATTTTGTAAAGTCTGTGCTTGACATAATCATTAATCATGTAATTTATTTTTCTGATACGAAGTTTAATAATAACTTTCAGTATTCATAATGTTACAAAAACAATATTTATTGACCAATATTTTTTATTAAAGTTACAGATATTTTCATATTGAAAATTAAAATAGAGTAACATCAACAATCTCACTGATGAATAATCAATTATATACATTGTAATACTATTTAATTATTGGTTTACACTTTAACAAAATTCTGTTTTAAAATTATTGGCTCTAGGTTTACTTTTGCTCTCTCCACTTGCCAAGCGTAATGACTATGGTAAACTTCTTCTTTTTGGAGAGGTTTATATTCAGCACTGGCATCTTCAGACTGATAGTATAGAGAGGGCCTTTTATTTTTCGAGTTAAAGATAACAATTACTGCCTTTGTGGTTCGATGGTACTGTGTACGGATTTTCACGCAGAGGTCTCGGGTTCGATCCCCAGGTCGGGTAAAGTGATATTGAGGTAAAGCCCGGAGTCTGGAATTGGGCCCGATAAATAGCAAAAGACTCGCCCTCTGTTATATGGAACCCAAAATACAAAATGGCGAAACGTGGGTGGTTTAACTCTTTTTCCTACACCTTCGGGGATAAAAGGTGTCAAGCTATGTATGTATCTAGATAACAATTATTACAATATAAGTCTTGCTGTCTAAATATTTGCGGCGATAAATGTAAATGATCGTAATCTAATAAAATTATTGGCGATCAATTAATTGATTTATTTTAGTGATATATTATGTTTTCTAAAATTTACATATCTTTAAGTAGCTAATCTGTTGTTAGATATAATAACTCTCATACACTTAAGCGAATCGATACCTATTAATCGACATAGCCGGGCGGTAACACCGAATGAATATAGGTGGTTTGTTGGCAAAGAGTCGCTTCGTTTGGCCGCACATGTACATTCGGTTAAGCTCGGTAGGGCAACAGTAAAATGACAATGAATTAATGAACAGCACGATTGGAACCAGCCGAATAAAACCGAACATAAATAGTAATTGTTTCGGGTCAGCTTGCCCTTTAGAAAATACTGTCAAAACGGGCCAAAACGAATGTAAATGTTTTAGCGCTGCTTATATTTACAAATCTGCTGCTAAGTATATCAAAAATTTTTGTTTAGAAAAAGTGTATCTTAAAAAAATAATGTCTTTGAACGGAACAGTGCTTATTACACCATCTATTAGCATCAAATGTTCCAATTGTCTCAAGAACCGAATTTCTCATTGTTGTTGAGGTCTTAAATTGAAGAATATTAATAAATCATAAAATCGTCAAGTTGTTTTTCAAGAGCAAATTGCTGTTAGATTTTATAAAAATTTTATAAAAGTTCAATGTACTATGTTTAACTTGGCCTTGAATTTATTGCTTCTCTAATTTAAACAAATTAGCAAAAAAGTAATCTTTAGTTTAGTTCCTTTAAATATACTAAATTAGATTTCTAGGAGAATAGACTTATTAACATGCTATTGACTGAGTTACCCACAAATATTATGTGGTATCTAATTTGTAAATTTACGAAATTTCATTGTTTCAAATAATTTTTGGACATATTTATTAACTGCGCTATTGAATTTAAAAACTGTAAAATGTTGCTGTAAGTATATTACCAAATTATTAAGAAACTTTATTAATAATTATGTAACTATTAATTAGTTATATAGGTATAGTAAGTACTTAAAAAAAGGCTGATCAACGAAAAATTTTCGTTGATTAGCCTTTCAGAAACTGAGGGTTAGTGTAACACATTTTTCGAGTTGATAAATTTAAAATTTTACCTGTTTTAATTTTACTTGAATATGAAGTTAACAAAGTTAATAATACAAATAATTTCTATAGCAGCTACGTAGAGAAGGTACTTACTCTAAATTATTAAGTTATTTTTTTACGCGTTAGTAATATAAAAAAATATTTCGAATTCCTAAAAGATCGCTAAGATAAAGTAAGGTATTTTAAGGGAATCAATCTGATTCAGTACGGAAACAAGAACGAATTATTAAACTGGTATACCCGAGCATATACTTAGCACCGATAACACCTACATGACACTGTATTTACCTAAATGACAATACGTACACAATGATGTTTGCGTTAGCTACGCAGTTGCAAATTATGAGCAATATCATGCATACATAAATCAATCTATGCTTATCTATACTATTATATATAGCGGAAGAGTTTGTTTGTTTGTTTGTTTAAATGTGCTAATCTCTGGAACTACCAGTCGGATTTCGAAATGCGAGTAAAACCGCGTCTTTGCTTACTGCTCTGTGCCCATCGCTAGCCCATAACCATTCTCAAGAACATTATCATACGCAAAAAGAATTATTGAAATCCGACTGGTAGTTCCAGAGATTAGCGCGTTCAAACAAACAAACAAACAGACAAACAAACTCCTTCACTTAATAGTATATATTTAGAATTTCCTTACTACAATGCTTTACCGTTTGAAAATAGCCACTGCTACGGTAGAACAGCGATAGCGATTTTGGTTGTTTTCATTTCATAGAGTGTTCGTGGACCGAAAAAGGTATCAGAATAAATTTGATGCAATTAGCATAAAAACAGCATAGGTATCTGCATGCATTGTTAATGTAATAACATCGTATATCACAAAGTACCTAACATAATGTTAAAATATGGTTTAGATGTTATTCATGTTAATAAACAATACATAAACTGATTGTTTCTTACGATTTTTAAATACATGGGAGGTTGCAGACTTGTAGAATTGCGTCCATATTTATGGAACTACTAATAAAGTAACTTATATTTTAACACAAGTACTCATTAAATATTTAACAATTCATAAAAAAGCATCAAGCATCAGAAGTCGAAATAGCCCTGTGGATAAGGCAACCGATTCGTAAACACGAGGTAGTGGGTTCGAATCCGGACAAGTACCAATGTAATTTTTCAAATCATATGTACTTTCTAAGTTTATCTTGGACATTTCTGACTGACGGTGAAGGAAAACATCGTGAGGAAACCTGGACTTAAAAGTCTGAAATTGCCAATCCGCCTTGAGCAAGCGTGGTGATTAATGCTCATTCCTTCTCTATGAGATGAGGCCTTTGCCCTGCAGTGGGACAGTAAACAGGCTGGTATTATTATTATTATTATTATTAAAAAAGCATCTCACAAAGCCGCCATAGTGAAGGCTACCATATCAGTAGTTTCGTACGATGGCTTTTGGAATGGTGGCCACCACTTCTGGATTTCACCGACTACTTACCATCAGACAGAGTGGAGTTAACTTTAGTAGGCTAATATTAAAAGAAATGCATATTTGTGCAAGTTTGAATCTTTTTTTTTTTTTTTTTTTTTATTTATTTATTTACAGTCGCTTAAACATCTAAGGTCATTAGCGACCTCTGTAAATATACAATTATATCAAATGATAATGGTTAACTAATTTCAGGAAGTTTACAGTTTTATCTACATTATTTAAACATGCCTTTAAATTATCTGGAAGAGTAACTGTTAATCTTTCTGAGTTATACATAGGGCATTCAATCAAAAGATGTTTGATCGATACATCACAATCACACCTTGAGCATTTGTTTTTAACATTCTTAGTAATGTAATGAATATGAGTTAGGTTACTATGTCCTATTCTTAATCTATTTATAACTACCTGGTCCTTCCTATTATTACATTTCAATTTACTTTTTTCAAAAACTGATTTTCTTATTTCATACAAAGCACTATTATTATCTTCTACCCAACAGCTGTTCCATAGTATTTTTACTTTCAATTTGAGGTACTTTTTAATATCTTGAATGTTAGAAGTTATGTAGTTACATTGATCATACCTTGTAGCCTCTTTAGCTTCTGTGTCTGCCTTTTCGTTGCCAGGTATACCTTGATGGCTAGGTACCCAGAACAGTTTTATAACAAAGTTGTTACTAATTAAATGAAGCAGTTCTTCTCTTATTAAATTAATTAGCGGACATTTATTGCTGAGATTCGAGAGTGACATGAGGGATGACATTGAGTCAGAGAATATAATGATTTTTCTTGTTGTTGGATTGTCCTTAATAACCTCTAAACATTTTAGGATAGCAACTGCTTCACATGTGAAAATTGATGCATAATCTTGTAATCTATATTTGTAACTATTGTTTACTGACACAATAGCACACCCGGTTCTACCTTCGCAAACAGAGCCATCGGTATAATACAGACTAAAATCCGGATATTGTTCTTTAACTGCATAAAAAAGGTTTTTATAAACATAATCAGGAGTAGAATTTCGGGGATTTTTGTGACCTATTTCTAAGTTTATTGACAGTTCTACTTTTTTCCAAGGTGGGTATTGAGGATATTTATGGAGAAAAACAGGGGGTAGTTCAAATTTAATTTCTTTTAGATATTTTTTAATTCTTAATCTTAAGGGTAGGGAAAGAGATGTTAGGCAAAAAGCAATCGGAAAACGTTAGTTTTACTTATTTGCCGCACAAAATAAAATTATCAAATTATCGTACGAATCATTAAAGCTAAAAAGCATTAGTATTATTGCTGCTCAACTTACTAAACGTATTAACAGTTATTTTATATGACCACTAATGGACCAACAATGCAGTAGCATTTAAACAGTCATTATAAAAACGGGTTACTCTTTATGACATTGCTATTTAATTGAATAATGTTGCAAAATGAAGAAAGGAAATATTGTACGCTCACTCATTCAGTTACCGTTTTTATGACATCCATTTACAAAAGTAATTTATGTTATTTGTAGCGCCTTTTTGTTTCATGATACTGCCCGATTTTATTTTTTTGTGTATTTAAACATATTTATTTGACTTCACGCTGTTTTTCCGAGATAGGTAGATATTTATGCATAGGTACATATGTTTAATTTTAAATACAAAATTCATATTGGATGGACAGGCAAATAAAAATATCGGGAGATATTACAACTTTATGTAAAGTTTTATTTGACCCTTATAAATAATGTAATTACACTGTTACTATTTCAAATCTAGAGTAGATACCTACCTAATAGGTACTTTTAAATTAGGTGCAAGTTCGAAGAGTAGCGTAATAAAGTTAGTATACATGTGAGGCTTAACGAAAGGATCTTATGAACAACTAGCCACCCGTCGCGGCATTGGATAAGTGTAAAATGCATAAAGAAATTCTGTAAATAGCAGTGAAAATCGTACAAAATCTATTGCGTGGTTTAAAGAATGATTGCGAACGGATCCTTCAGATCTGATCCCACTACACTGATATCCTATAAATTTAGTTATTCGGGTCTGATACCCTTACTCTTTTTTACGGGTTGGCACAGTCAAGAGAAAAGCAGTTCATGTTATTATTGTAGAGTATTATTTTAACCATGAAGAGATAAATGGTTTGTAGAAACTGAAATACTGTATTTATAAAGCAAATTTATACAACCTACCTATGTTATGGAAAAGTAGTAAATGTCTTTACAAATGACCAAAACCAAACCGATAAAGCAAAATACATTTTTGAATAATGTTCTAAGATATAATTGTGTCCTAACAATTTCTTAATGTGTTTTGAAGTAGCTCCTTTCGTGGTTTACATATTTGCCTGCTGAATTTAGTTCATTATTCTTTGCTGGCGACCACGAACCGGAAGACGCAGCGTGTACAGACTCCTCACAAGGTGGACCGAGGACCTTGTGTTTTTGACAGTCGACTCTAAGAGTCGAGTCAACATTGGAGCGTGGAGGGTGGTGGGCAACCGATGGATAAGGGCAGCGAACGTACGGGCCACGGTGGCGAAAATTAGGGGGAAGCCTATGTCTAGCAGTGGACGGCTTTTGGCTGATTTGATGATGTTGATGATGATGATTCTTTGTTAAAACTATCACGTTTTAAAATTTTAGTAGAAAACGCTATATTATAAATTTACAAATGTCTATTATTTGATTTTTTATGAAGTTACAAATCACGTGACTACCAATTTTAATAGTAAAATTCCTAACTTCTATTAACATAACGTTTTAAGACTTCAGGTGTAGTGTGGTTTCAGATAATAAATTAAATTTGAATAAAACATGTCTTTGCTTTCACAAATAAATCACAAAGTTTTAATGCATTATACTTGTAGCAGTAATGATAGCGAACCTAGCGAGTAACCTACACATTGATGGTGTAAAACGAGAACAATAAATCAGTCCGTAAACGTCCACCAGTCGTGTTAAAGCAAAAAGTTTACCATAGTAACCACAGAAATATAAAATGCGCAATAAAGGCACAGACAATGTGTTCACTGGTATTTTATAGAAAGAGTTAATCAAGATAATTGAAATGACTGGCCTGTTGGTCTAGTGGTTAGTGACCCTGACTGCTAAGCCGGAGGTCGTGGGTTCGATTCCCACCCAGGACAAACCTTTGTGTGATGAGCATGATTGTTTGTTCTGTGTCTGGGTGTAATTTATCTATAATATGTATGTATTTACAAAAAAAAAAATGTATATAAGTAGTATATCAGTTGTTTAGTACCCATAACACAAGCAAATATAATTGCTTAATTTGGGACTAGATGGCGCTGTGTGAATGTGGTAGAATATTATTATTATTATTATTATTATATTAATTCGTTTAAAGATAATCCATCTATTTAATTAAAGCATATACATGTAAATTAAGAAAATATCTACTGCCGCGGTTTAGAGTCACTAATGATATTATTACCTCGTGCCTACAAACCTAACTAACTAACCTAAGCTTGCAAAATTCTGAAATAAGGAAAATTTATCGCTATTAAACGATTAAGGATTTAGCCTCGACAATATCTACCAACATTTTGCATCCATTGATTTGTGGTTTACTAACGAGATCTGTCAATAAACAAACATTGTTAACTTGGCAAGCCTGTTCGCTTCAGAACAAACATCTTGCCGTTAAGTAGATAAACATTATCAAATCAAATCGAAAGTTGGAAACAGTACCTATTTCAGTTCTGTCAATGAACCTCAAGTACTTGTCTCTATCGATCTGTCTAGGTAATGTCTAGATAAATCGACATCGTTTTTTGTAACATTTTTTTTTTTTTTTTATATTATCCTACCAAAGTGACTCCACCCTGCCTGATGGTAAGCAGTCTGTGGAATCCAGAAGTGGTGGCCACCATACCAAAAGCCATAGTCTTAAACTGCTGGTATGGTGGCCTCCACTATGGCGGCTGGGAAAGGGGGTTAGGGGAAGGGAATGAGGGAGGTAAGGAAAGGGGAAAGGGAGGAAGTTGGGCCTCCGGCGCTCTCACTCACCGAGCGAAACGCAGTAGTACGGATACTACTACTCTTACGTCGATCTTCTATGAGAGGGTAGTACTTTCCCGGATGATCCGGCCCATTCATGCTGAAACCAGCGTGGATCTACTACCGTATAAATATTTTCCATCAAGGCGTCAATCTACTTGGTTAGATAGACTTCCACTGCTCTTTGGAATTGTTTTTTTGTATGTTTGTTTCTTTGCAACGATTTGAATATTTATAAAGTAGATAAAAATCTAAGTTACGGATTTGAAAAAAATATTTCATCTTTAGATATTAATAAATTGAGCTGTTGTGAACTTATGCTACAATTTATTATGTTTAACAATTTATTTCAGTAATTTTCAGAATTACAATTTTTTAAGCGCCTTCGTAAATATGAATGATGCCATACGACATTATTGCAATCATATATATGTGATTTTTGATTAGGTATGTATGTCATCATTGTTTTGTGTGTGTAAAATATGTATTATTGTGTATTTTGATTTGTGCCTATACTAACACTAGATTAAGAAAAAAATAATTGTTACTAACAAGTTGGACTTAATGGTCTGAAATAAACGATTATTATTATTATTATATATCAGAGGCCCTAGACAAGTGTCAAACATTTCTATTCTATTCATAGAATAGATAAAACAATGTATGAGATTGACATAAGCGTTGGCGTTAGCTTATGTCAATCCAATACATTTTTTAATCTATTCTATGAATAGAATAGAAATGTTTGACACTTGTCTAGGGCTTCTGTTGTAAGAGCGAATGAAACTTTTGACACCGAAGCAAAGCAAGGGCGGACTTCTAGTGAGTAATAATTGTAGGTATTGAATAGAATAGAATAGAATAGAATATCATTTATTTACATAAAATGTGGTACAGAAGTTGGTTAAGTATAAATATGAGCAGCAGACACATTTTGCCAAATAAATTAGCGTGCAAGTATCTTAATTCACTATCAGAGTCACAATTAATTGAAATTAATTTTTAGTTTTTATTCTTTGTTATGTTTTTTTAGTTTTTAATATTATCACCTACCATTCATTTCTTCTGTATTATCTGTGTCTTATATCAAATATTTTGACATTTACATTTTGACATTTACATTTTGACATTTACATTTTGACATTTTGGCATTAAATTTTTTTTTTAAACCAATGTTGCATGTGGATAAATAATCCCTGTAATTATCAAATTGTATTCACACACAATGTTAAATATTGTAATTGAAATTTATACATATCATTGTCATTACAAAATTTGTTGATTAAATTACATATTGATTCAATTTGAGTTACAATTCATTCTTATTCATAAATTCATGTCACATATCATTATAAATGTAATTAGAATCATTTAACGCATTACACCCTAAACTATTTAGCCTCATAACATAGCATTACTAACTCATCTACAATGCATTTCTAAAAAATAATAAAGACATGATCCTTTTTTTAAAAACTCGTCAACCGTGTAAAAGTTCTCCTCAATTAGCCATTTGAAATGAAGATTACTGTATTATTCATTTTAAAAAACGGGTTGTATAGGAAAGTTCTATATAACTATGTAAAAAAAGAAAGTTATAAACAATAGACGAAACTATACGACAGTTATTGTACTTCTGAAACTTACAATGTTAATATTATTATATCCAAAATTATTTGGTTTAAAATATTTTATGCACTAATCCAAATGCTGGTGTAACTTTAACTGTCGTGAACGATGTCAGTTACAACACAAGAAATGTTGTCTACTCTTTTGTTGTGTTGAATCTATGTGTTTATGTAAATATATCTATCGGCATAAACATGGTTGCGTTCAAAAGTAAGGATAACAGTAGTCATATAAGAATCCGAGATATTATATAAAGGAATTTATTAAAATCTTCAACAAAAAAAGTTATGTATGGAATATAAAAGGAGTACAGTTATTTGTGGTTGACAAATAGCTACAAAAATATGATATAGAATTTGGTACAGACACCGTTTCGAGTCAGTAAATTGTTTTATGGCGGCTCTCAGATAATAATACAGTTCAACCACAATAATATACTACTTACGCTAATATTATGGTAAAAGCTTGTTTATTCGTCTCCGAGGATTTACTTCATCTAATATAGGTACGTCTCTTAAATGATGAATAAATTGTGAGATGCTGACATAAATATAACAGCCGGAAAGAAATTCAGTACTGAATTATGAAGTATTAAATTATACGCCAAATTTTATGAGCTTTTATTAATAGAATATTCAGGGTGTTATTAAGTATTATTTAATTTTTTTTATTGAAGTACTTTACACTTTATTAGGTGAAAAGCATAATATTATTATAATAAAAAATATTTAAGACTAGCTGCATCCTACGGCTTCGCCCGCGCGTGAAATATGTTTTGTAGTATCCCTAAGGAACCAGACCGATTTTGAGGATAAAAAGTAGCCTATGTCCGTCTCCGGCACCGAATCGATTTACATACCATTTTTATTGAAATCTGTTCAGTCGTCCAAACACACACACACGCACACGCACACACGCACACGCACACACAAACTTCTCTCTCACACACACACACACACACTTTCGCATTTATAATATTAATAGGATTTATTTAGGATTATTTCGCAAATCCTTTAAAAGTGACGAAAACATTCATATTTTGCGACCTACCTATTGAGTTTCAATGAAATTATAAAAGAAGTTTTTAAAGAACCCAGATTACATCGATATTTTACTGTTTTTGTTAGTTTGTGTTCGTGACAAAATAAAGACATGAATTTGTTATTAAATAGATTACATAAAATATGTTCAACAAATGTTATAATGAGTCTACTTCAAACAATTACCTGCTAACAAAACGAATCAAAGTTTTTAACGATAAACGAACTTTTGAATTACTACCTACTTAAAAATAGTTCATCAGATGGATAATACAAACCAACGAACTGTAACCTTTAAACACAATTTGAACACGTCAATTAAGAGTAGGTACTCACCTTTCTTCCCAAAAAGGTTAATGTATAAAGTTTGTAATTGGTCACTTGGTAACTAAAAGTAACAATATCGATTGAAGTAATGAATGAGTGACAAAATTAGACCATCAAAGGACGAAAAGAAACAATAGGTTCTGAAATATTAACAGGTATATTTGCTTACAAAGTACAATAATATTAATAAACTTGTAGCAATTATTGTTAAAATATTAAAAGGAATACGTCACGTCACGTCACGTCGATAGGTCACGGTTATAATGAAATAATTAAATTGTTCGAACATCACTTAAATTTCAAGAAATTTAAACTTTGTGTTAGGCTAGGAGCGCACTAAGAGTTTTTCGCCGCGTGCCGAAAAATTGGCATATGTCGCACTGCACTTTTGTAACAAATAGTTTTAATTGTATTCGTACTTATAGGCAAAGACACCGCAGTGCTATGTATGGCAGTGCCACATCACGCTAGCGCCGCAACACTTTTTCGCCATGCAAAAAACACGTAGTGCGCGCTTAGCCTAACCTATAATGGAAATTTATGACTCTATCGTACAATGGATAGAATAGTAAAAGTTTATAACATTTGACCTACTTATGAAATGAGTATCTTAGCAGCTAGAACATTGAAATTTTATCTCGGATGGATACGGGTCAATCCCTCGCGCGTGAGTGCGGGTTCGGACGCTATGGTACATCGATTTTTACACGTGCATGATTGATAATGATGCAGATCTGCGGTCACGTATCCGCACGCGTGGCGTGCTGTGTCTGGATCGGATGAGAGTATTCACGTGTAATTTTGTTTTGAGTTAGGTATTTATATGGGATATATTATTCATTTAATTAACTATCTGGTAGCTAAAATAGCTGAAAGGAGTTAGAAACGGTTAAAATAATTCATTTTGTTTTTCGAGTTTATGACCTACTAACTTTATAACAAAGCAGGCTGGAATCATTGTGATAAAAAAACTGAGAAGAAAATACAAAAGTAGAAGTAAGAAAATATTCTGTATGAAAACTTTTGCATTACCCACCAGTAATATCCGACTTGTGTGTGCTAAGTAAATATAAAGACACTGGTCTAATGAACAATGTTTACCACTGGTGTCGAAATTTTATATAGGTACCTACACAGCTGGTCTCAAACTTGGATTACATTTACAGTAACAGTTTATCAAGGTAGGTTTATTTGGTACACTTTTATATTAATAAGAAAATTTATTAAATCCCTCAAAAAGACAAATGCGTAACACTGAAAACAAAAATATAAAGTTGTGAATGTGCATCTTGATATAATTGCTTACAAAAAAACCAAGTCTCATAAAGTGAATTTTTGTTCTGGAGTAAAACTTTTATCACATTTAATTATGATAGTAAATATTATTTTTAAATTTATTGAAGTCCGTTCAAAAGCGAAAGTAACCAATAGCAATTTTCGCTTTATATATATTTTTCGCTTTTATAAGGAATTCACAATTAATTTATTAATATTTATTTATTTATTCCAATAAAATGAAATCCTAATAGCACCTATCGCACCTAACGCGATAACTGCTACTAAACGTAAATGTTTATTTTTAACTAATTAATAAACATAATTACTAATCTTAGCATGACGATGAAATTATATCAAAATTTATCTCGAAATAAATATGTTTTCTTTAGGCCGAAATTCATATTTCACTTGTCACCAGTAAACGAAGAAAATCGTAAACAGATCAGACAGTGATGGATTGTTTATTTACATGACATTGTTATTGAGTGTGAGTGAAAATTCAATAAATGTAAGGTAAAGTAAAGATTTGATTTGCTGAAGTTTACATCCTACAAAATAACTCTTTCACATTATATTTTATGTCAACATTATCATTTGTCAATTTTTTAATTCAAAATCGAAAAGCAACATTTAGCAACAAATTTTGCGAGATTTAAATATTGTAAACCATATGAAATATTAGTTTGTCGAATGTAAGTTTGTGTTTCGTTACATACCTAATAAGTAAACAATTGTTTTATGACTGTCGGCAATGAAATGTATCACTTTACCCTAAAGTACCTCTGAACATAGATTTCTTGGTACATCACTGTGATATGGAGTCGTGAAACAGCTTTTACCGTTTCTCCCTTCCATATATGTTATTGTTATGGTTAAACATAGTAAACAACAAGTTATGGCTAATCCTAAGACTTAATAAAACTTATTAGATTGCAATCAAATACGAATCAAATTGTATTAATCTCCGTTAGGAAAGACATTACAGATAAAATATTTATATGGCAATCTCTACGATTAATCATTTTATTAATTTCTTAATTAAAAATGTCTACGACAATATTGCTAATTACATTACAGGTGTGCAAAAGCTGCGCGCTGACTAATAAACTCAGAAGGATAAAGTACCGACTCCTTAATTTTTAGGATTTCGTACAAAATTAAAAAGCAAGACGAAAGGTCTAATGTATGTAACAATCATAGATAGAAGTCCAAACAGTTCAATTACATAATCTAACAAAAACCACAATAAAAATATAAAATAAGATAATCGAAACCTATTCAAAACTTTTCTATTATGTTACTTTAAAGTACCGTTAAATAAAACAAGATTTCTCAATGATGTAAAATCCCGGTCTCCCATTTATGTAACTAACTAAATAGCACCTATACCAGAATTCTCATTACGGGTAAATATAACTCCATTTAATTAGAACTTCAAAAGTCAAACGGGGTAAAAGTTATTGTAACAAAGTTACAAGTTAATGTTAAGTCGGATTTTGTAGGTACTCGTATAGGCATTAAATTATGTTACTTATTTTGGCAATATTACTTATTATTACCGTCGTTTGTTATTATTAGTGTTGAATATACGCCTTTCCTATCGATTGGCAGAAACCTGCATTCAACTATTCCACAATCTACTTCAAATTATATTTTTGACCGATTACCTATGGAAATTTATACAGAGTAAATAAAACTTGTGTGTCACAAGTATAACTTTATTAAGTTACCACTTCCTAATTACTTTGTCAAAATTGGATTTCAGTAAAAACTCAATCATAGTAAGCGGTGAAATGAAAAACAAAATGAAATAGAAAAACTTTTGTTTGGAAAAACAACTAAGCACTGAAGTTGTGGCTGAAAGTTTTAATATGTAAAATACACGTTTACAGATTTGTGCTATATAATTAAAATCGCTAGCGAAGTTGCGGGTGACCTCTAGAAGTAGTAATAATCTTCTAAATATTACATCAAAAACTTATCTATTTTTGTCAGTTAAGTAGCAATAAAAGCAGATTAATTCATTCATATTCAGATTTGCTATTAAATTGCAGTGGTACGTTTCTGTCGACACACTCCTCCGGCACACACAAATATAGGGTAAAAAATTTAATGTTACAATTTTGATTAGTATTTAAATACGTTCCACACGTCATCTGTCATGTGCAAGAGTATAGAACTATAGACACTAGATCAATTTATTTAAACTAGAACTCTTTGAATTTCTTTGCGATCACATAGACAACAGGTATTATTCTATCGCAGAATACAGTCACACGAGAAGTCTTTAATTACAAAGTAATTTACGATATATGCAAGAGCGAGTGAAGTAAACAAAATGTAATGGGTTTTTGCCAATTACTGAAATTGATGACAACCGTTTTGTAAAACTCATTAACTCAATTGGGCCAAGTGACGCTTCTTTATGAGTTATGATTTGAGAATTAGTTCCTTGTCAACACATTTATTTAGGTTAATTGCGTATTATTTTATTATACTGATTATAAAGAAAAATAAAATATTAGCGTCACAAATTTTTCAGATATGGTTAAAATAAACAAATAAAAAGTAAAATCTATTAAGGATTAAATTTATTAACAAACAATTTGGTGAATATTACCCATGTGATCTGAAAAGTCAAATACCTATCTTGAATTGACAGTGATGGATCGACAAGCTAGACAAGCGAATTATTAGATGATCCAACAAGAAATGCAAGAGAAGAATCTCTGCATCACCCAAAGGTTGGCTGGTAGAAAATGCCTTTGGCATTAAGCCCACCATTGTACAATTTTGTGCATAAAGTTATAAAATAAATAAAATAAGAGAAGAACCTAAAACGCGTGGATTCCATTTGTTTTTCAATTTTATAACATTGCATTTAAAAGTTAGGTATTATAATAAATATACCACAATTCAGTACTTATAATAACATAAAAGACTAAATTAGTATTATTTTATAATCTTCTCAACATAATCATAATCTATTTCACGACGCTTTCTCAAAAATGTTTAGATTTTGTTAAGAAAACAAAAACCTAAATCTAGTTTCAACTTTATTTTAAAAATGATGTTATATAATCACGTAAATAATTTTTACTTTAATCTATTATTTTTGCTTTGTTCAATCAGTATGACAATATTTTTAATAGAAAAAACTTGTGATAAACACAATTTTTATAGAGCTAAGAGAGAGATTTAATTTTTAAATTTTTTAATATTGACAATTAAATATCAATGTAATCAACAAGTTTTTCTTAAAACCGCAAAGTAAAATCCTTCAGGTGTTAGATAACCGTGTTGCCATGGTAACGGCGGTACTTTGATTTGGTTTAGTTGACTTCTTTTAATCTGTGATAATAATTACTAATGTGTTTTAAATGGCAGATTGAAGAGCGGCGCAAGATTTTGAAATACTGCCATAGAACACCAACATTACTTATACCGCACGTTAGGTTAACATAATGTTACTATGCTACATACTAAATTTTGCACAAAATGTATTAACAACTTTTGTACAAACCATTACCATTTCTTTTAGATCGGTAATTGCGCGAATGCCGCAGACAAAGAGGCGAAGGTAATTTTTTTCGAGCGTATGTATGTATGTATGTATGTATGTACGTATGTGATTATGTATGTCTATTTCTTTGGCGCGCTCTACAGCCTTGATGAATTTTAAAATATAACTTGTCATTAGATTAGTATTAATTGTGGGAGTGACATAGGGTACATAATGTTTTAAAGTGGCGTCAGCACGAGTAAAAAAATGGGTTTCTTTCTTTTTATTTCGTTTTAGACAGACTGGCTATTTTTTTTTAATAATATATATTGCTTGTAAATACTGAGTAATCATTAACTTTTTGTGTACTATTTCACAATTATTTATCTATCAGCATTGTGATTATTGTGTAAGCGGCCAATTTACAATTGTCCTCAACTGCCGATGTCTGTCTATCTGCCACAGACAATATGTGTGATTGACAGGTAGACAACCGCGAAAGAAATTCCAGTAGGTATTTTCTCATTTTGTTAAAAGAGAACATTAGAAACATGTCGATCGTCGCCGAAGGCTGAGGGTAAATGAGATAACAATGATCTACGTGTGCATGATAATCGTTTTTCACGAACATGAAAACGTAGGGTACATTTTTAATAAATTTAACTAAAATTTAGTACATTAAACGTTAAATGTAAAAATAGTACAGTCATTTGGTTGTGTTACATTGAAAGTTTTGTAGGCGTTTTGAAAATTACTAATTTTATAGATTTTGATGTGCTTCAAAAAAATTACGTCAAAAAACAGTTTTTTGATAATAAGTCTTTTAAAACACATTTGACTGCACCGTTGGTCTAGTGGTTAGTGTAACTGACTGCGACGCCGGGTGTCGTGGGTTCGATTCCCGCGGAAGGCAAATATTTGTGTGATGAACATTTGTATTTGTCTTCAGTTTGGGTGTTTTTCTATGTATATTAAGTATGTATTTACAAAAAAAAAAAAAAAAGTACGTATATGTATTATGTTTCAGTTATCTAGTACCCATAACACAAGCTCTGCTTAGCTTGGGACTAGATGACGGTGTGTGATAGTGTCCACATATTATTATTATTATTATTATTATTATTTAACGATAAAAGCATGTATTTTTTTAGATAAAACTAGAAAAAATTGTCTACCATTTTTGGTACCACAGTTTTGGCGTAAGAACGCTGCAAAGTGTAGTTTAATACTCCTTTTTGTATACATAGTTCATAAGTCTTCATAGTACATAGGAACTGACGACGAAACATCACATACAAAAATTTCTTCGGCATTATTCGCCATGAATAAAAGCAGTAGCACAACAAGATATTTTGTTTTAAATCTATAATAAATTTCAACAGCGGTTTGGAAACGAACAAAATGCAGAGCAATGCGGATAAAAAAAAACAAGAATGAGCTAATTTCTGTCACCACGTGTGTCATGACTGTAGTAGATCCACGCTGATTTCAGCATGAATGGGCCGGATCGTCCGGGGAAGTACTACCCTCTCATAGAAGATCGACTTAAGAGTAGTAGTATCCGTACTACTGCGTTTCGTTCGGTGAGTGAGAGCGCCGGAGGCCCAATTTCCCCCCTTTCCTCTTTCGTCACCTCCCTCATTCCCTTCCCCTAACCCCATTCCCGGCCGCCATAGTGGAGACCACCATACCAGCAGTTTAATACGATGGCTTTTAGTATAGTGGCCGCCACTTCTGGATTCCACTGACTGCTTACCATCAGGCGGGGTGGAGTCACTTTGGTAGGCTGTAATATAAAAAAAAAAAAAAAAAAAAACCACACTCAAACTCCCTGCTCCGTAAACATGTAGAATACGTGATAAAAAAAGAAGACACTGAGGATATCATGATAAAAAAGCGGCTCATGATAAAAAAACTCTACATTAAAAGTTGGTATGTAAATATGTTATTTGGCCAAATTAATGCGTGTTGAACTACACTTTGCGATACCCCGTAAGCCAAAACTATAGATTTATCGAAAACAATTTCATTACATAAATTTTAGGAAATTGTCTCTAGTTTTATTTTGTTATCCATTTTTTATCGTGAAATGAGTCGGAAACGAGATATTGTCGTGGCGTGAGTGGCAAAAATACGAGGTGGCAAAGTCGAAATTCCAAAAGAGGTAACCTAACCCGACCTAACCAGATAACTTTCCAAGTAACCTCTATTTTTCATAACAAATGATGATGACATAATCTATGTTGTGAAAATGAAAATGTAAATCTTTTTCATTTAACTGAATGATAGAAATTTAATTATAAAATGCTACTAATATTATAAATGCGAATGTTTTGTGTTTTTTATCACTCAGCGCCTAAACGGCTGAACTGATTTCGTTACAAATTGATAGACTCCTTTTTATCCTGAAAATCGATCTGGTTCCCGAGAGAGACTATTTTACGCGCGGGCAAAGCCGTGGGGCGCAGCTAGTAGGTACATACATATGGGACTAGAACTATTTTTCGATTTATTTCTAGACCTATGTCAGTGCCATGGAACTCTGTTTTTTTTGTCAGTTTTATGTTTTTGTTTTTTTGTCTGTGGCTGAATGTTTATTTTTACATATTCTTATGTGTGTCACCTACTTGTGAAAAATAAACTGTTTTTCTTTCTTTCTTTCTTTCTTAAAGCTGTAATTTCGCTTTAAGATAACTTAAGTTATTGCTCACAATAATCATGAAAAATGTTGTAGGCAGGTACCCATTGTATGAAATCAAAATCGTTAAACTTAAATTGGACAACAAACTTTGCTTTAGAAATTTAATGTTAAAAGTTTTGAGACGTACCTACCTGATGAACACAATTTTGAATTACTCAGAAAATTTATATAACACGTTCAAAATAGTCTAAAATATTCTAGAAATATGAAAAAAATTATGAATGTTATAAAATAAGTTTATTGAATTTAAATGGATCGAGATATAATGCTTGATCTATATTCGTTCAAATAAATGCATGTCCAACTTTAGGGACGAGTTATAATGAGTGTCTAAAGTTTTAAATGCGTCGATCCACTCTAATTGCTGTCTGTAACTACTTGTGTATCATAAAGAAGAATATTTTTATTAGATGAGAAAACAGAACGTGGTTTTTGTTATTTGGGCTCATAAAATATTTTGAAATTGTATAAGTTTGTATTATGAATCTTAAGTGGAACTGGGCAGGACACTTGACCAGACGTGATGACGGTAGGTGGAGCAAAGCTCTGACCGAATGTATACCCAGGACTGGCAAAAGATGTCGTGGCCGTCCGATGGCGCGGTGGGTCGACGACATTCGACAGGTCGCGGGTAACTCCTGGCTTGTCACAGCACAAGACCGGCGTAATTGGAATTCACAAAGGGAGGCCGACACCCAGCAGTGGGTACCAATAGGCTGTGGATGATGATAATAAGTTTGTAGATGTTATTGTCAATATAATTACATATTAAAATGAATTCTTAATTATTTTTCGAGTTATTTTACTATCAATATAAATGAAACAACGCCATAATTCACTTGACCGTTTTTGCCTGCCTTGCACCAGTAGTCAATATCTACCTACCAATGCTGAAAACAGACCTTCCTTTACCAATACATGGTACTAGAAGAAGTTATGCCTGCCTACAGTACAGTGTTTTCCTGCCACCACAATAATCTGTTCTATTGTTGCTTTATTTGCAAACTGCTTTTATTTTAGTTAGTATTTAACTTGATTATTTTAACTCAATTACGTGTCAATATCAATATTCGTCTAGTAATTAAGTGCCTATTAAATCTAACTATTAGGTGGTCTTCCACCTAATAGTTAGATTTAATAGGCTTTTGACAACTCCTAACAATTGTCATAGATGTTCGTATGACTACCTAATAGGATCGTCGGAGTCGGCTTAAAGCAATCTATGGCGCAGATAAATTTAGATGTGTTATTGAAAACGGTTCACCGTTATTGGGCTGAATGCGATAATTGCTATACCTCAACTAGAAAATCTATCAATCGTTCGTTCATGCCTACATATTTGACAAATCAAATGTTTTCTTTTACAATTACAAGATTATTTTATACTAGACCTGTTCCCTTAAACGATATCACATTTTACATTGTACGCAAGACTCCATGGTTGATTCAACAATAATGTCAATGTAGCCGCGTTCTTTTTTTTCCTGGGAAACGCATTACGCGTACGCACCCGCCTGGGCGAGGCGGGGGTTATGTCGGACTCTCCGGCCACAATGAGAAAGCGGCCGGCATACCGACTAAAACCCACGGTGTCCCTCCAGACGGTCAGTGTCGGGGTCACGGGAGACGCTCGCGCATTCATCCGTGACAAACCGCGTTCTGGGCCAACCCAATTCAATATGAATTTCAGTATAAACTTGTTTACTATTAAAACCACAAAATAAGAAGATTCTGTGTTAATAACACACACTTTCAAGACTGAAAGTGTTAAACAACACTTTCAGTGTTAAGTATTAACACTTACTTTCTATTAACACTAAGTAAATAACTTTCAGTTTAACATATAAATCATATGTACTGGATAGTGTCATAAAAGTGTACGACAGTAAAACGGAGCTGAACGCCACTCCTCCTCAGTTCAAAGGCTTATGCTCTATATACTCGTAAAGTACAGATTAATCGCACGTGCTTGTATTGAATCTCTCATCTTTGGAAGGAAATACAAAAATACCGGCTAATCTAATAATATAATAATAAAGACTGCACCGTTGGTCTAGTGGTGAGTGTAACTGACTGCGACGCCGGGTGTCGTGGGTTCGATTCCCGCGGAAGGCAAATATTTGTGTGATGAACATTTGTATTTGTCTTCAGTTTGGGTGTTTTCTATGTATATTAAGTATGTATTTACAAAAAAAAGTACGTATATGTATTATATTTCAATTATCTAGTACCCATAACACAAGCTCTGCTTAGCTTGGGACTAGATGACGATGTGTGATAGTGTCCACATATTATTATTATTATTATTAAAATCTAATGTTGTGTGTGTGTGTGTGTGTGTGTCATGTGTCACACACACACACACACACACACACATTTTCAGGATACAAAGTAGACATATCCGTCTTCGGCATCGAATCAATCTACATACTAATTTTCATCGATATCGGTTCAGCCGTTTAGGCGCTGAGTGGTAACAAACACACACATACACACACAAACTTCCACATTTATAATATTAATAGGATAATAGCCTTACTTATAATAAAGACGTAACTGAGATTGCATGGATCAAGATTGCTTTAAACTTGAAGATCTTGGTAAATGGTAGTTATACGTCCATTACTGAATAAAGGCGTCTCATAGTCTTCCAGAGACGTCGATTCTACGTAACCTACTTCCAGAATCTTTCGTCTATCCTTATTAGGTCATTTGATCATCTTGTTGGTGGAAAAACAAACTATACTGTTACTTAGTAAAGTAATAGTTAATTTGTATTAGTAAATTAAAATCTGTCCAATTATACACTCAACATATTAAATCTGCAATAAACCGATTAATTAAAACCATATTCAAATAATAAAGCGGGTAGCGTTGAATTAATGCAGAGCACGATCTGATTCCATTTTATAATTGAACTGGTATTTAAACTATGTACATATTCTACTAAAAGTAGTTTGTATAGGTATCTAGGTATAAGATATTCTGCGTGTGAAACATCAAGTCTACTAACAAAATATACTGCTTTTGTTTATGGTAGGTATCTACTCGCACTTAAAAGCTCAGCATTGACTTTTTCCACTGAATCAATATTAGCTTAAACAATAAGTTTATCTTTGATATTAAAATTAGACTTATCATTATTTATACCTGAACATTTAAACAAAAATTATAGCAGTGAAATACTGTGAAACACATGCACCAGCAAATTTTATTATAAGTAGCAAATATTTTATGTGAACGGCAATACTAATTTAACATCTTGAGGTTACAAATTACTATAAAACTTACTATTGTGTTTTATATTATTAAAGGAAATGGAATCAAATCAAATCAAATCAAAATAATTTATTTGCATTAAACATGTGTGATCATACAATCATATCGGATAGTATCTTGGTGTTGTGCATAGTTTAAGTGCAGCATATTTTACCTTAAGAGGTGTACAAATGAGTATTCTCCATTATAAAATCTATTTTTGAAATTGTTAAATACATAATAAATGTCAGAAAGAAATTAATTATACAGAAAATGTCAAAAAATAAAATACAACAGCAAACAGAAAATGGAAAATACATTATAAGTCTAGAATGAGTCATTTAAAAAGTCTTTTATATTATAATAACATTTGTCAACTAGTATTTGTTTTAGTTGTTTCTTAAATAAAATTATATTTGATGTTTTGATTTCTGCAGGTATTTCATTATAAATCTTAGGACCCATGCAAAATACACTTCTTTTCATAAGTGTAGTCCTGGCCGTATATATCCTTAATCTACTGTTGTCTCAACGGTTCCGATTTACTGTATCGGCCAGTCGAGGAAACAGATGACAGATGAGGAAGGATCTTTTCTGTAATACTTCCTGATAAAATAGTAGATCGCATTGAATTCCCGTATGTTTATAAATGATAATGATATCATTTATAAACATGCGGGAATTTTAAATTTTAACTTTCACGTTGCTCATGCAATGATGCACGGATGTTAAAAAAGTTAAAAGATTAATAGTAGACGCTACGGATCATACATATCATATTTTTGAAGTATTAACTTAGGATATAATATCCACTGTCAAATGAAACTAAAGTTTTTACTTCTAATTCACTACAAGGTTCATTAATGCCGAGGCCAAGCCGCCCACTAACTTAACTTTGTTGGGAAAATGAAACGTTTTATCTTCTTAGAAACCTGTTAAAAATAATCTAGTAATTTAGGAAGCTAAGCGCTTTTATGATGTAGTTAAAGCAATCTTGATCCATGCAATCTCAGTTACGTCTTTATTATAAGTAAGGCTATTATCCTATTAATATTATAAATGTGGAAGTTTGTGTGTGTATGTGTGTGTTTGTTACCACTCAGCGCCTAAACGGCTGAACCGATATCGATGAAAATTAGTATGTAGATTGATTCGATGCCGAAGACGGATATGTCTACTTTGTATCCTGAAAATGTGTGTGTGTGTGTGTGTGTGTGTCATGTGTCACACACACACACACACACATTTATAATAATATATAATAGCCTTACTTATAATAAAGACGTAACTGAGATTGCATGGATCAAGATTGCTTTAACTACATCATAAAAGCGCTTAGCTTCCTAAATTACTAGATTATTTTTAACAGGTTTCTAAGAAGATAAAACGTTTCATTTTCCCAACAAAGTTAAGTTAGTGGGCGGCTTGGCCTCGGCATTAATGAACCTTGTAGTGAATTAGAAGTAAAAACTTTAGTTTCATTTGACAGTGGATATTATATCCTAAGTTAATACTTCAAAAATATGATATGTATGATCCGTAGCGTCTACTATTAATCTTTTAACTTTTTTAACATCCGTGCATCATTGCATGAGCAACGTGAAAGTTAAAATTTAAAATTCCCGCATGTTTATAAATGATATCATTATCATTTATAAACATACGGGAATTCAATGCGATCTACTATTTTATCAGGAAGTATTACAGAAAAGATCCTTCCTCATCTGTCATCTGTTTCCTCGACTGGCCGATACAGTAAATCGGAACCGTTGAGACAACAGTAGATTAAGGATATATACGGCCAGGACTACACTTATGAAAAGAAGTGTATTTTGCATGGGTCCTAAGATTTATAATGAAATACCTGCAGAAATCAAAACATCAAATATAATTTTATTTAAGAAACAACTAAAACAAATACTAGTTGACAAATGTTATTATAATATAAAAGACTTTTTAAATGACTCATTCTAGACTTATAATGTATTTTCCATTTTCTGTTTGCTGTTGTATTTTATTTTTTGACATTTTCTGTATAATTAATTTCTTTCTGACATTTATTATGTATTTAACAATTTCAAAAATAGATTTTATAATGGAGAATACTCATTTGTACACCTCTTAAGGTAAAATATGCTGCACTTAAACTATGCACAACACCAAGATACTATCCGATATGATTGTATGATCACACATGTTTAATGCAAATAAATTATTTTGATTTGATTTGATTTGATTCCATTTCCTTTAATAATATAAAACACAATAGTAAGTTTTATAGTAATTTGTAACCTCAAGATGTTAAATTAGTATTGCCGTTCACATAAAATATTTGCTACTTATAATAAAATTTGCTGGTGCATGTGTTTCACAGTATTTCACTGCTATAATTTTTGTTTAAATGTTCAGGTATAAATAATGATAAGTCTAATTTTAATATCAAAGATAAGCTTATTGTTTATCTTTGATATTAAAATTAATCATGTCCTTAAAAACTGAGTCTGCACCCGGCTGGGACAATATATCCACCACCTTCCTCAAACGCTACAAATACCTGCTTATCCCACCATTAACTTACATTTTTAACCTTTCTCTTAGTACAAGCACGTTTCCAATATACCTAAAAAAAGCCATAATTCATCCAATTTACAAGGACGGAAATAGGAACAATGTCAATAACTATCGCCCTATCACTGTACTACCTTCTATTTCAAAAATACTAGAACGGATCATTAACAAAAGACTTATAACATATCTTGAAGATAAGGAAATGCTTTCTGAAAATCAATTCGGCTTTAGACGTGGTAAATCCACGAACAATGCAATTTCAGAATTAACAGATTATGTGGTGAAAAAAATAGATAATAAGAAAAAAGTACTCTCAATATTTCTAGACCTAAAAAAGGCTTTTGACACCGTCTGTATTCCGAACCTAATACTGAAGTTGGAAGAGTTAGGCATTCGTGATCATACTTTAAATATGTTTATAGATTATTTGAATAACAGAACCCAGCGTGTAATGATAGAAAACCATATTAGTAGCGAACTTACAGTCTCGTTTGGTGTGCCGCAGGGGAGTGTCATCGGGCCGACTCTCTTCTTGATTTACGTCAACCAGCTTTGCAATATTGATCTCGAAAGAGGTAAAATTACAACTTTTGCTGATGACACAGTTCTCACGTTCACAGGTGACACATGGAACGAGACTTTTGAAAAAGCTCAAAAGGGACTAAATAAAGTCACAAGATGGTTAACCAATCATGTGCTTACACTAAATGTTGAGAAAACAAAGGTTCTCACATTTAGTCTTCGCGACACATCACAGCCACAAGACTCACTCGCACTAATCGCTCATTCATGTTCACTCCCTGGCATGTCTCCATGCTCTTGTCTCAAATTGGAGCGCTCCCGCACCATCAAATACTTAGGAGTCACTCTCGACGATAAACTGAGCTTCAGTACACATATAGAAGCCCTGACCTCACGTGTCAGAAAAATGATTTTTATATTTAAGAATCTTCGTCATGTCGCTTAAGCTCAGACTGTTAAGAGAGTTTACCTTGCTCTGTGCCAGTCTATACTGGCGTATTGCATATCTGTGTGGGGGGGTGCACCGAAGACTCTAATGCTAAAGTTGGAAAGAGCTCAAAGATCCGTACTAAAAGTCAGTACTTTCCGCCCGATTCTCTTCCCAACTGAAACACTATATAAAGCCTGCGAGGTACTGACTGTCAGACAACTTTTTATTCTCGCCACCGTCTCACATCAACACCAACATACTCCATACAAAGAAATTACACAGCGACGTAATGATAAAGTATCCCACCCTTACAAATGCAGCCTTTCATTTACCCAACGTTTCTCCTGTTATTTAGGGCCTCAGCTCTACAATACGCTGAATAGGATCCTACAAATATATCCACTTCCAAAATATGCATGCAAACAGAAGATCACCACTTATCTGCTAAACATTAACTACCAGGAAACAGAACAGTTATTGGTATCATACCGTTAGCTACGGATACTAGACTAATATGAGTAAATAAATTAAACCTTATTGGAATCAGAGTTACCCCGCCAAATAACTTATTTATATTATAAAAACGTAGACATACACACACATACACACGCACGCGCACAAAAACACACACACACAGACTCAATCACACACACACACACACACACACACACACACACACACACACACACACACACACACACACACACACACACACACACACACACACACAGATATACATAATTGTTTTATTGTTTGTTATAATTACTCCTACCTATTATTGGCTATTATTCTATTTTATTTCACTATTAAACACATCTATTGAAATTATTTATAGTTAAAAATATTGTGTTATAAAAAGATATAAAAATAAATAGCTTATCTATGTCACTAATATGTTGGTACTTCTTAACCAGGGTTACAGGCCTGGCGCCTTTAATACAAGTTGTTTTACACAACTTAGCTAAGGTGCTGGTCACCACTTACTGTATGACAGTGAAAATCTTTGAAAATCTTTATTTTTAGTAAGTTTATAAACGTGTAACTATTATGTACTACCAATATTGTATCTGTGGTGAAATAAATTATTATTATTATTATTATTATTATTATTATTATTATTATTATTATTATTATTATTATTATTATTATTATTGTTTAAGCTAATATTGATTCAGTGGAAAAAGTCAATGCTGAGCTTTTAAGTGCGAGTAGATACCTACCATAAACAAAAGCAGTATATTTTGTTAGTAGACTTGATGTTTCACACGCAGAATATCTTATACCTAGATACCTATACAAACTACTTTTAGTAGAATATGTACATAGTTTAAATACCAGTTCAATTATAAAATGGAATCAGATCGTGCTCTGCATTAATTCAACGCTACCCGCTTTATTATTTGAATATGGTTTTAATTAATCGGTTTATTGCAGATTTAATATGTTGAGTGTATAATTGGACAGATTTTAATTTACTAATACAAATTAACTATTACTTTACTAAGTAACAGTATAGTTTGTTTTTCCACCAACAAGATGATCAAATGACCTAATAAGGATAGACGAAAGATTCTGGAAGTAGGTTACGTAGAATCGACGTCTCTGGAAGACTATGAGACGCCTTTATTCAGTAATGGACGTATAACTACCATTTACCAAGATCTTCAAGTTTACTTACATATTTCAATTGATACACAAATAGAAACTTCAAGTTACTGTAGGTATATTAATTATTGCAGTTATATAATGTTTTCAATAACAGCATAGACGCTGGAACCCGTACCAGAAACTGAATTCTGTATTAATATAATATGAATTAATTAATACGTTAGCTAATACCTAGTGGTTTCACATGCTACTAAGGAAACTCGCTCTGGCAACAGGACCGATTGCGCCTGTGAGTGCTGCAATCTTTATTTATAGTGGTAGTTAAAAGGCGGCAAAGGTGCTTACCACTTATGACCAGATAATTACTACCTCGACTATTCAAATCAATCAGATAAACACAAAGCATGGCTGCCTTTATCGAGCAGTTGGAGCGAATATCACTGCTGTGCACGAGGTTGTGAGTTCGATCCCCACACGGAACAAAGTTTTGTGTGATCCTATGTTCGTACAGAATCTAGGTGTTCTTTGTCTCCGTTAGTTATATGTATGTAAAATTTGGCGGCGACACAGATCTTGTTTCCTAGTGTTGGAGTTGTCTTTCTTTAGAAAGTTAGAAACAATGTTAGAAGCATGTTATATAATAAACATGAAAACATAATACTTACCTATGTTCAACATAGATAGCATACTTATCTACTGTTGTTGATTTAGAGAATTGATAACACAGGCCTATGCTATGCTTCTAATTAGAATTTTTACATCGCAATATACTGGTTTAATAGTCTCCGGGATCAAATATTTCAGTGAGACTGTAGCCGCACCCACATCTTATTACGAGGCAAAAGTTCAAGCTTACGCAATCAAAAGTTTGAAACCATGGATATAATGTCACCTTGCTGTGTGTTCTCGGAAAATTAACTTTACAAGAAAGTAAAAGTAAGCCCGACTTGTATTTCGCAAAAGTACGGGCGTTTGCCTAGTTAAATGCAAATACGAAAAGTTTACTAATAAAGACCGAGTTAAGAGTTAAATTTGCATTAGATAACCTAAAGGAGAAAACGTTGATTGCTAATACAAGAACTCGAACAAAACTTGTTTGTTTGTAGAATTTGATCTAATAATAATTTCTTACAATTACAAGAATGTTAGAATCAAAAAGAGATTCTGGAGTTTGGTTTTACTACTGTATAAAATAAACATTCTTGAATTTTAATTCTTATCTGTGTTACCCACATTTATCCTTTTTTTTCGCCCAATTTTCCTCCTTTCCTCGTTTCTCACCTCCCTCATTGATGGCTTTTGGTAAGGTAGCCACTACGTCTGTATTCCACTGACTGCTTACCATCAGGCGGGGTGGAGTCACTTTGGTAGGCTAATATATATATATAAAAACTCCCAATCAGCAACTCGCAATTATTATAGCCATCAGAATCATGCTAAAATTAGATCAAAAGTTGACAATAAAATTTAAAAACTTGCCCTTTTCCGACGTTTTCTTACCGCATAATGCTTTTCAAGATCCTACATGATATTTCTATCCAGTTCTTTGAGGTATTTATGTAATAATTCATATAAATACAGCTGTCAATGGGGACGGTAACAAAAACAGACTATAACTTAAAAGTATAGGAACCATTTTTTACCGTTGAATGATTGCTATCACAAAAGCCGTCCTTTTCTAAAATAAAAACAAAACGATTGACAAAACACCGAATCTTATTGAGTATTTCAATCAATAATACGCCTAGATTTGTGTTCCAACATACTTCATTGAAATCTGAATTTCTGGCAAACAGCCCATATTGTTTGTCATTGCTCTGAGAAATTACATAGACGTTAAGTTCGTATACATACAGATTTTGAATCTAAAACATGATTGATTTGTTTATTATTTTGTTAAATGTATTAATGTAATATGTATTAATTATTAGCCCTGTTGACATCATATTGTAGAATTTAAATACGTAAAGCAATGGCTTTTATTGCCCCTGCCGCAGTCAAGGAGGGTAATGTTTTTCGAGCCTATGTATGTATGTGAGTATGTATGTCTATTCCTTTGGAACGGTTTACAGCCTAAATGTCTTGTATTAATGTAACGTCAGTATGAGAAAAAAAATGGGTTTATTTCTTTTAACTTTGTTTTAGGCAGGTGGGCTATTTGTTTTTAAATAATATAATTATATAAAATTTGGCCACTGTTGTTTGAACAGTGGTGTAGGTAATATTACAAAATTTATTTGTTAGGTATTTCATAAGATTATTGATATTATATAATTTCAATTATGTTTTTATTTTTTATTTATAATTGCAAATATTATTAGTACGTGAAAAAAATTATATGTTTGTTGTGTATTAAAATAAGTCCAATTTTATATAAGTTTTGGTTTAGTAATTACATCGTTCGTTCACAGCTAATCTACGTAAGAAATTTTAAAACTTTAGTTCTTTTCAATTGAGAGCTATTGTTGTAAAATTTTAAACATTTCTATTTTATCCTTTTTACATTCGTTAGACATGTTTATTGATTTTAATTTCAGTCTAGTTCGAATTAATTTTATTACTTTTAGCTAAAGTAAGAATACGAGGCATGTATAGTGAGAACCAACCTATTGTTAATTTGCTTTATTAACTATAAACTATTTCCGTAATTTAATTATTTTTTTTAGAACTTTTCTTTATTCGTAAAAAACGTTTTATGGTTTATATGTCGGTTAGAACGAAAATCACGACAAATCCAAACAAATGTAATGATAGCATACTAAATAACCTAACTTAAATTTATTGAAGGATACTTATTATGCTGCATAAATTATAAATACTTTTAATTTAATAAATTGTGAATAAATTGTCTTTGTCGAGATTTAAATCGATATAATGCAAAATATATAAAGAGGAAAACGTTTTAAATGTGTTAATGTTTTTGATCTGAGTAAACAATTAATTCATTTATCTATTTATTTTTTATTTATTTTAAAATCAACAATGCAAACATATATTATAGCTTGTGTTATGGGTTCTAGAATGCAAAGAAAAAAAGTTTTCAAGTATGTATATCCATACATACTTGAAAACTTTTTTTTTTGTAAATACATACAACCAATATTTTGTAAATACAAACACCCAGATCAATGCAAATATTTATGTTCATAAATATTTGCACTGAGCCATTACCATTGAACCACAGAGGTAGACATTGCCACAAAGTTTTTTATCTCGGTATAGTGCAACTGATGATTATTTCAACAATAATAATGCTGAATAAATGAGGCTACGGAAAAGATAAATTTGCGTATTTTACGCGAGTAAACTACATGCAGTAAATTACGGCATGCGTATAAATAACCTCGTATCTTAGAATAGAGCACATTATTGTTGCTTTGTCGAGACAACAAAACAACAGAACATAAGAGAGTAATTTAAAAAGATAGAATAGATAGCAATTGCAATTTAAATTGTTTCTTTCTAAAATTAAAATATTAGCCTATTAAAGTGACTCTACTCTCGTCTGATGGTAAGCAGTCAGTGGAATACAAATCGCGGCCGCCATTTCAACAGTTATTGTTTCAAATTGCTGGCATGGTGGCCTCAACTATGGCAGCCTTTTGTAACTATTTTAATGCGACGTTTAAACTCACATTATCAGCCTGAAGATATTCATAGTTGGACATAGCCTTTTCCAAAAGTATTCCTACTTTTCATAGTCGGTCATAGTGATGTCCATTAAGATAAATATGCAAGTGACTCTACTACCCTTAAGCTGGTATTCTCGTAGCTCTTTTACAACACCCATAGAAAGATATGGGGTGGTTTCATATTCAAGACCTACAGATTACCGATTGCCAAATTAGACGTTCAAATTAGTTTAATGATTTAATATGAAAATATCAAAATAAAGCTTTTTGTATAAGCTAACGGTGCAACCACTTTAAATAAACATTGAATGGCATTACCAAAGCTTGTATCAGATAGACCAATATTGATTACAATGTAAAATACTGATTGTGAGGTTTTATCCGATTGTTCGATGATACGACATTGTTTAGATTTTTAATATGTACTTTTTAAATTGATGGGATTTTTTGATGTCTTCTTGCAGATCAATTTAATTTGTATGTCATCACATCATAGATAATATGTAATGTCATATGCGGAGTTCAATCTTAAATAATAATGTTATTATTATATTGCTACTGTTATGTTACGTGAGTTTCTTGCCAGTTCTTCTCACAGCTCTACCTCGTCAGCGAACTGGCTGTAGGTTAATTAGCTGACTTCATGTAATTTGACTTTTCATAAGTATCATTCTTTATGATCAAAATGAAATAAATACTTTGACTTTGACTTTGACTATGGTTATATTGCTTATATTGCTAAGCCGAAGCTACATAACCTCACTACCTGTCGTATGATTTCTAACATCCATCAAACACAAATACAAAGCATTTATTTCATTTGGATCAGAAAATATGATGCTTATGAACGTCAAAACTATAAGAAGTCAGCCAATGAACCAACCTATTCGCTGATGAAAATAGCCGTGAGAAGAACTGGCAAGAAACTCAAGCCACTCTTCACTCAAAATTTTTTTTGAATGAGATACAATTTTAATACTCAACGCAACCTAAAAACCATACAAAATATTATATAAATATATTATTATAATTACCAAGATTAAAGAAAGAAAAGAAAGAGCGAATTTCAATTATTTAGTTTCACCAAGAATGGTAATTTGACTACGTATTTTATTAAAAATGGCGGATCTCTTGGTCACATTTAACGACAAGGTAAAAATAAATTTTAGGGATCAGATATATATGCCATGTCAAGATTGACTAGAATTAGTAACTACGAGCATGACGCATAGACCAGTCATCATCACCTTTACCTTAATAGAAGGACATCGCTGACCATCATTCGAAAATAAATCTTAAATGTTTGTTTACTTTCGGGCTCTGTCCTTAATTTCCATACGGGGTATTTGGCATAACCACCAGGTGAATGTACAAACTTACTCTAGGGGATAGGGGTCTCGCATTCTCTTACTGTTTTACCAATGTTTTTCGATAATTATCCACATGCAACATATAAATAAATACTAACTACCTGGTCATCGATGAAATACGGCGCTCAGACGTAGTGTTGCAAAACAACATAGCATGTAGCCTATGTTTTATTACCCACGATCTTTGCCTTATACATTATATTTGAACTTTAGGCGAGCGTGTAGGCGTAGCCATTATTTATCAGCTCTACATTATTTCATGTTCATGTCTGCAGAAGTAATATTAAAGAAGTTATCTACTTATTGAAATTTCAAGATTGTATCAATAGAAAGATTACGTGATGTATGTATAAACTTAACATGAAATAAATTGATGTAATGCACAGAAGTAATATTTATGAGCAAAACTATTATGTTACGAAGAGTTGAAGAGTTCTGAGACATAATTTTTTTAACTTCTGTACTACGCATAGAAAGTACACATTAGACTCTATTAAAGATTACACAAAGTGCACAGCACTCGCTCGCACTCTGTCTGCGATATAAAAACAGTAAACCTGGTTAAAAGATCTTAGCTGAAGACTTAAATCTTTAAGCGCCATGTCGGTCACCGGTGACCGCAAATAAACGATTTTCTATTATAATAATAATTTATTAATTTATTTAGACAACAAAGATCCATGGTGTTTGTATACAGCAATAACTTATGAACTATGTTAGTATAATATGTACAAATATAAACAAAATGTGTCATCACTGCAACAGTGTCACAGGCCCAGCTGATATCCTGCAGCAGTGAGTCACAAACACGCAGTCGAGCCTGCTTGCTATCATAGCTAAGATGCTGTTGGCACTGCTATTATGTCATATGTAGCATGGCGTTCAAAATTTTATCATGCTAATTGAGATTGGGATCGTTTGCACTCTCGACTATAAATCAATATTGCTAGCATTGCCTTCCTGCTAACAAACCAATGTATTTCTTAGTCTGTTATCGCATTACTAGTACATTCACATTTATGTTTATAGCATTTTGATCTCCATTAACATTAATATTACAAACAAACTTGTCTGGTTACTGTATGCTTGCAGTTTTAATGGGCAGCTTTCTTTAAAATGCATCTATTGCATACAATAAATCACGACTAGACAAACACGCTAAATGCTGTGTTGATAATTATTGTTCAAAGCCAAGGTCAGATAAATACTAAAGTAGTTATTTATTCTATTAGTAGACTGCAGAATAGATAATGTTGCGATGTTAGTGTAAAATAGTTCCATACAATTTGGCCAAAGCTACTAAAATTTACGTTAACGTTTTACGATCGAGTAGTAAAATATTTTACTTCAAGCTTTTCTTATGTACCCTCTGCTGAACATAAGCCTTTCCCAGGTATCGCCACTACCATTGCCACCATCTTATTCATTCAATCAAATGACAGCGCAATTTTTACTAAACGTAATTTACATTTATAAAAAAGTGCTGTCTCATGTATTTTGTTTGTGCATTACTCGTATTATTTCGAATTTAAGGTTCTAGTATCTTCACAAAATATCTACAGTTATTCAAAGACATTTTCAAAACCAAAAGTAAACATTGTTTAGAAAAATATGTAAAGGATACAGTGACATATCTCTAAAATGACAAGTTGACGTAAGATGACTTTGTAAATATTCCTTTGACCCAAAACTATTTTATTTTGTAAATACTTTTAAGAAAATACGTACCAATATGTTACAGATAAGAGAATGATAGTAAAAAGTAGATACTCGCCGTTCGTTAAAAAACTACCATTTGAAACATTAGTGATTCTATCAGTGATGGTTTCTTAATTGCTATGCCATTTCGTTAATATCAGAGAAAAAAGATTTTATGATCTACAAGCAATGTTATTTCTAGTAGAATAAAAAAAGTTATAGGCTATGTTATAACAATATGTTATTACCCTTACAAGAATCTTACTTATCCAATAACATTGATAGAAATACTTTTATTAACCGACTTCAAAAAAAGGAGGTTCTCAATTAGACCGTATAGATTTTAGAATCTCTCGAAAGGACATTTGCGCAGTTTTATTTTTATAAATTAAAGCACTCTCTCCAAAATAATAATTCATTTGCCACCAACCTAAGACAACTCTTTCAGGCAGGCCTGTCCAGCAGTAGCCGTCTACAGGCTGATAAAAACATCGTTTTATAGATTTGGTTCATTTGACATTTTGTATAATCAAACCAATTTTCTACAATAAAACCATTAAAGCAAATTATAAACTTTGTATTCTGTGATATACATGGACACGGATGTCTTAAGAAATAATAAATAACTAAACGCTCCATTCCGTCGAGCTGCGCGCGCGGACACTAGGACAACAACTGCGACCGGAGCAGCGAGGTGCAGAGCCAGAGATCGGACAAGAGACGATCGGGCTAGTTACATGACCAACGCGTCTAATTGGTATTGTGCCCTATAGTTTCATGAATTGTGTGTATTTTTTGGAGAACATTTCTTCCAAATTTTATAATGACGCCAACCAAGGTTCATGATTGATGGGAGCTATCAGTTTGTCTTATTTGCTAACGATTTTGCACCTCTGTCCCCAAAAATAAAAGCTTGTACTATAAAAATAATCGTAAAAATACCGCAACAGAGATTTTTAATTTGAAACTTGGTTTCAATTAAAATTGGTTCTACTCGTTTTTCATAGCAACGTTGTGTATTATTATTATTTTGTTCCTTCCTAGAACATAGGAGAGATGTTACGAATGGAATATACGGAACGTTATGACCGTAAGCTTATAGCAATTTAATTATTATTAAATTTTTTCATAAAAGCAAGTTAAGTTTTAGACACTTTTTGTTATGTGTATAGTATAGTTTAGTTAAACGTGTTTATTAAACTTTATAAAATAATCTGTTAATATTGTTTATTTAAATAATGTAAGTATGTGAAATTTAACACGATTCCCGTCACATTGGTTGCAACCATTCTCTTTAACTTCTCATACACATCGGTAATTTATTATATTTACTTCGAATTTGAAATGGTTACAAAATGCGGTTGTTAAACATCGCTCGAAAAATCCAATTTAGTATTTCGTTTACACGAAACAACGACTCAACATATTTGCATAACAACTGAAATTTAACGCTGGTACCGGAAAGCTACGAGACCTTTAAGAGTTTAATTAGCAGCCACTCATCCGTTTTTGCAACGTCTCTGTGCCTTAACTCAAGAGCATCGATCAGGTTTGTTGTTAACAAGCAGTTGTAGGATCATGAACCATGTTATGACCTTGCGTACGTGTCAATTTAGCCTGGCAATACTATAGTGTGCTCACAAGCCGGCCGATTTACGTCAATGTTGGATGTGCTTTCTAGACTTTTGATTTTTATTTATTTATTTTATTTATTTATTTATAATCAGAACGACAAAATTACAGTCAATTACACTGATTACACAGTAAAAACTTAAAATATATAAAATAACAACTTTTACTCTGACGTCTCACAATACCTCATACATTCAGACAAGATCAACTTCCATTCATCAGGAAACAGATCCAGCCCATGACTTGACGCCAGCAGAGCGTTGAGCCCCTTTAACATACGCGGTACTGGAGACATGGAACGTGCAACCGTGCGACAGCGTGGTACCGCAAACAAAGGGTGCTGCCTGGCTCTGTTGTAACTATCAGGCACAAAAAATGACACAGCTCAGCATGTAAATCAGGTGCATCAATAGCTCCATGTAGGATTTTACATGCAGTCAAAAGTTGATCGAATGACCGTCTTACCTGTAGCGAATTGTAGCCCAAGTAACCCAACAAAAAGTTTATTGGATACATAAATGGGTTATAACCGTATTTACGTTTATAGAGGTACCGTAAAAATGCCTTTTGAACTTTTTACTAAAATCTCATCTAAGCTACATCTAGAAATGCGAAATTTACAACTGCTGACATGGTGGACCTTGCTTCTTAATAAAATATTTATTAACTCTGCCTTTTTAAAGATTTAGCTAACGCTTTGAAAAATAATAACAGAAATGATAATTTTATGTTCATTATATGTACATATATAACAATATAATTATAATAAATATTTTATTATATCATAGTAATTACCAGCGAATTACAAATAAAGAACTAGGTAACAAACATTACAACAAACAACACAGAGTTCATAGTTTTATTCGTTAAATATTGTGCAACAAAAATGCTGATATTTCACTATACGAAAACTTTTACTTGACACATGCTTGACACATCTATAATATTTTAAGAAATATACACAATCATAAACCAAGGTTTTCTTTTGCTGAACTAAAATATTTTTCTTTTTATGAGTAATAAAATAAAAAGCTTTTTTATTATTGCGTTTGATAACAGTAAATCGTTTCTGGACGGAGCATGATGCGTATTAGAAAATGGAAAACTTTATACTAGTTACAGTATTCCATTAATCAAAGTGTCTACTGATGGATATAGACCTCTCCCATATAGGTACTAGAGTAGGGATCACACGACAAGTATAAAATATCGTGACGATACTTTTGTGTATAGCCACGTATATTGTTAACCATGTAATTCACCTGTGTGATGCAAATTAACTGTTTGATTGCTTGATTGATCTCCATCGTTGCGGTTAAGTTATTGCGGTTAGGCGAAACCAATATGCGTAGTATTTCAATGATACGTATTATTCTCTAGTTCGTAGTAGATATTATATATAGAATAGTAGTAATATCAGTAATGTTTTGATTATCGTAAAATATTTCAACGTAACATATCGATAGATTTTCAAACGTTAGTGCAGCAAACATACAATCTATTTTTATTACAACAACAAAACGTACAATCTATTTTTATTGTAACGTAGCTCACTCGAAATCAAATCTTTACAACGTAGAGTGGAATTTAAAACAGAACACTTTACAAATAAAACAACGTTTGGTAGTGAGTGACTATATGCCTTAGTTTACACAATGCATTGTTTATGTATATTCTAAGCTATAGGCGGTGTTATCGCGAAAAGCAAGCAGAGAACTATTAAATACAATTGGAAAATATTTAGAATATAATGCAGTTCATTTGCATTTGTACTGTTGTTCTACCTATATCGTCCATTAAGATATCGTCGTTCGCTAACGAACATCTAATGTATACGCTGTATGGCGATTTCAAAGTAAGGAGTTCTGGAACTTATAGATTTTACTGAATGCTTACCATCAGGTCTGCCTGATGAAGTCACTTTGGTGGAGTCACTTTGGTAGGCTAAAGTAAAAAAAACAATTTAGTAGACTTTATTACGTTATATTTTTTTATTATTGCTTACATTGGCAGACGAGCCAACAGCCCATCTGGTAAGTGGTAACTGTCGCTCAAGGGCTTCTACAAATCGAAGGGCTTCGCTAAGCCGCTGCCTACCTTAATAATAATGCTGTTTTAAACCTCGTTTAAAAAAGGACATGTCATAGCTCTCGGAAAGTACCGCTGTGGTATCTCATCAGTACCTACTGTGTTTTAATCAATTTCTCTTGTTTTATATTTTATTAGAAGTGCATTAGTACAGCCATATAAACCCTAAAGTCGTTTCGATTGTATAAGTGTCATCCATCATCCATTTATACAATGTGTCGTAAAACAGTATAAGCCTTTTATCGTGTATACTGCCTGTGAAACATTGCTCATATCAGAGGTATACGACATTAAGCCGTGATTGATATTACGTACATATTTTCGCTTACAATTGTTGTTCTACAGTTGGAAAAACTTATTCACTTTACGATATGTCTACAAGTTACTGAACTCTCTGTTTGTACTGGTACGCAGGTAAGTACTTTCTAAGTTTGTCTTTTTACATTACTCACTGACGGTGAAGGAAAACATCATGAGGAAACCTGGATTTCGGAGGAAGTCTGAAATCGCCAATCTGCCTAGAGCAATGCTTATATCTTCTCTGTATGAGAAGAGGCTTTTCTCTGCAGTGGGATAATAATGGACCGATATACCTAATGATAATGATATTAACAAAATATGAGTTAATTGAGTTCTCTGTTTTTTACAATCAGTTACTTATCATCATGTCAAACTATCATTGTATTAATTATTATTGGTACTCGTAAGTTGGGATCACATCTCATTAGTTTTTCCATTCTGCTAAACAAGGTCTGTTTCGTTATTTATAGAAACACATTATAAGGCAAACAAAATAGGTACACTTTTGAAACAGATTTTGTTTCCAGTAAAAGTGTACTTTATTTATTTAATATTTTACAGTTATTTCAATTGTTTCGAGGGCCCTAAGGGTTCTATAACGTCTATCAGTGCTATTTATGGCCTGATTTATAGCTAAAGTGATATTATTAAAACATTTATGTGTTGTTTATTAAATTGTAATGATTTATTGATTTGTTATGTTTCTTGTTCCGATAAGTCAAGTGTTGTGCGTTAAATGCTTAGCATTCATAAAGTATCGACAAAATAATAACATTGTGTAGTAGTAGATGGTCACTTGTTTTGGTACGAACAGACCGGATGAACTAGGGAAGTATCTATCATTTCTAAGAATGTTGTCATAAAATATTAGGTAGCAGTAATGTTTTGTTCTCTGAGTGAGAATGATGATATTCCAACTAGGTTTAATTTAATTAGTCGGTTTTCCTACTTTTCTCCTTTTATTCTCTCTAGGGTCGGTATTTGTTTGCGGCTATGTTTATAGAATATAGTCATGAAGTAGGAAACCAATTTAAATCAGATGAAGCATATTAGGACCACTTGATCACGTAATATGATTTTGGGTTTTGTTTTAATAATATTAATAATAATAATATCATAACAACTACATACACTGCCTTCTAGACCAGTAAGCATAATATTACAGCGTGTATTATAAGTTCTAGAATGCGGATATATATCCGTAAATACCACTTTTTTGTCAATAAGTGTAGGTACATATTATTAAACATAGAAACTATATATACTACGCCATATAAACTCATCGCCTATTATACTAGCTTATAATAAATAATTGCCTGTATCTAAGTATTGAGGTCAAATCGTGATGTTCTATTATCTTATCGATGACATTCAATTACTTCAGATACCGCGATAACTTCACTCATAAAATATTTTAATCCAGTTACTTCTGAAACTTAAAATCAAATAAGTTAGATCAGAAACAACTTACTATACTTATTTTAAAATCTTTGACTTATTCTTAATCGACTTGTCAGTCAGTCTAATTTTAATTTAAGATGTGTACGTTTAATTTTTTTTTTCCATGGCGCCAGTGCACAACATAAAGCAAGCATCTTTTAAAAATTTTTGTGAACAGAGTTACATTAACATTATAATAACCTTCAATTATTTATCTTACGAAAATCTACAACATTTAAGGTCGTTTCCTTTTATACTAAATAGCCTTGGGACGTCCTGCATACCTGTAGCTATTGTACTGTACCACAAACGCAAGATTTAATTACATCAACATACATTGCGGTTTTGTCAACGCTAACATGACAAATTTAAACGGAAACTCAAGTACAGCAAGATTTTTTATATTTTAACGTAAAATAAATAAATACCTAGTATAAACTCGAGTATATCATTAAAACGGACACTCCTGCGTGGACTACCGCTCTTAACGTTGAAATCGCTGCGTTATACCAACTAGCAAAGTAATCCTATAAAGAAAGATTATAAGTCTGTCACTACTATTAATGTTTTTATAAAGACATTGCGGCAGACTATATAACTTATAAAAGCATTTGCCAAGCCTAATCATATTTAATTGCATTCGTTTTTATATCTCGGTCTTATAGCTCTCTACAAGACTGACCTATAAAACATCTATAGGACACTTTTACTAGTTAAAGCATTTCACAAACGTAGATATTCTCAAGAGTATTTGCTTTTATAACTTAGTCTTAAAGTTAGCTACAAGATTTTCTGTTAGGACACTTTTAGGAAATAAGTCTCCTAAAATTGTTTACAGTAAAACTAAATAATCCAGAATAACATTTTGTGAGAAAACAAAATATAATAATATAGTTAGCTGAGATCACTATAAATTTGCGCCGTTATAGTTTTGCTCGAGACTCTTTTAAATCTAATAGTACTTAATAAAGAGTGCTATTTGATCAGAAAAGCTTATAAGCTACTAGATCAATAACTTTATTAGTAAACATCAGCCATTTTGTTGAGATTTAGTTATTCCCCTTCATCTTGAGAAAATAAGTTGAACATGAATTTAAGCGATTGGAAACAATTGAAAAGGAGTGATGGTTACAGAAGAAAAGTGACTAATAGGTATAAAGAATTAATGAAGCCAGGTTCTTCTGCGCGCGCAAATCAAGCGCGTCAAGTGCAAACGCAGGTAAAGTAAATGAGGGTTCTGCGACCAAAAATATTTTTCACTCCTAGCCCACCACTCAGAAAGTGAATATATAATAAAAATTGGGAAGAAGAAAACGATTTACATATTGAAAAAACCACTGACTATGAAAAAAATCATGAATTGCTTAAAGATATGCAAAGCTGGACTATAAAATTTAATATACCTCACCTAGCCCTGAACGATTTATCTACTATTTTAAACAAAAGATTAAGTAATGTTTTACCTAAAGATACTCGGACTTTATTACATACCTACCAACAAAAAACGTTGCATATTACAATCTCGGATCCAGGACAGTATTGGCACAACGGATTGATTAAATGCCTAAAATAGATTTGATGCAATAAATCTATTATGTTTTCTTAATTACAAATGAAATGAGTAGGGTTATACATATTGTTTAAATAAACTGGAAATCCACACCTATTGCAGTTATCGGATAACACAAAATGTGTATTAGTCCAAGGCCATCCCCATATTTGTCAGTAAAATCAGTGAATATTTTGTCAAAAAACAGTTGACATTAAGAAATACAATTATCTTGTTAACCAAATCCTAAAAAAAGTAAATTTAGTGTTAGCAGACATATTTCAAGGGAACCCTAATTTGTTTTTAAATGGAGGCGAGTTGTCTGAACTGATACTGCTACAAGTACTAATTTACCTACAATGATACTAAAAAGTACTTAATGAAGAGCAATTTCGAAACATGGCGAATATTCATAAGAATTGATGAAATATTTTATTTACAACAATATACTAATGTGCTATTTTCTTTATTTTATTATTCGGAGGGTATTGTGAAACTAACTAAACTGCGGTACACATTTACAGTAAAAATTACTTCCCCACTAGTTCATACACTATATTTACAATATATTATATATTATTGGTAATTAATGTTCTACAATAATACAAAATAATAGTATTAGAAATTACGTTTTTATTAAGTATTTACCACAAAACAATCGGAATCACCAGCCGAAGGAACAACAAAGATAACTTCTATAAAAATATACTTATTACTAATAACTAAGTACTTAGTTAGTACATTTCCGATTTCGAGAAAGAGGTCACTCGTCGAATCCAACTCGGCTGGGCAGCGTTCGGGAAGCTACAACATATCTTCTCGTCCGCACCACCGCAGTGTCTCAAGACCAAGGTCTTTGACCGGTGTGTGTTGCCAGTGATGGCATACAGAGCAGAGACGTGGTCGCTAACTATGGGTCTTTTAGTTCTCAAAGTCGCTCAGAGGGCGATGGAGCGGGCTATGTTAGGCGTCTCCCTGCGCGATCGTTTTAGAAACGAAGAAATCCGCAGGCGAACCAAAGTAACTGACGTAGCTCGCAGAGTTGCTTCTCTGAAGTGGCAATAGGCAGGACACATAGCTCGCAGAACTGACGGCCGCTGGGGCAGAAAGGTTCTAGAGTGGCGACCACGAACCTGCAGACGCAGCGTGGGCAGACAAGGTAGACCGACGACCTTATAAGGGTGGCGGACAACCGATGGATGAGGGCGGCGAACAACCGACAACAGTGGCGAAAATTGGGGGACGCCTATGTCCAGCAGTGGACGTCTTGTGGCTGATATGATGATGATGATGATGAAGTACATTACTAGTGCATTATAAACAAGATTGCTTTAGTAAAATACTTATGTCAGATACTAACAAGGGCGTTTGTGCTTGTAATTGTGTAGTCTCATGTCATTATAGAAGCTATTGCGCTTCGTCAAATATAATACAGGGCTGGGCTTAGTAACATTTTAAAAGTAGATTATATGATAAATATAAAAATAAACGCTCCTATAACGGCGCCCAAATTCAGCTTAGTAGCTTGATACAAGTTATAATATATATAATAATAAGCGACAAAAGTAGTCTTGACATCGTTTTAAGAACTGATTTTGCTAGTTTATAGACACACTTGATCATTTGCAGAGGCGCGCTGTCCGTATCATCTAATACCACGCACAAGTCTCTGTCTTTTGTCAGTCTGAATGTCTTTCACCACCTTTACCATAGACCATACCATATCTCATATTATACTCATAACGTCGTGCTATTAAAATCTAAAATTGATTAGTAATTGACTGCTGATCGTCGGTTCTAAATTTGGACGTAATTTATTCATTTTTTTAATGGCATTGTGTGTAGTTGTTGTGATATTATTAACAATTTACATAACCTTTTTCAGGTCAGAATACTGCTTACTAAACACACTGCAACTTTTAAAATATGTTTGCTGATTCGTGAGTACAATTTCCAATAATAGAAATTGTTTACCAGTGCTTCCATTAATAAATAACGTGTGGTGACAACTTACAAATGGTCTATTTGATCTAAATAATTGCTAATTGCATTCACTGCTACGGTTTATGAACTTTGTATAGTATTTAAACGTACTGAGAGTTCATACAAATAATAGTAGCTGAGGGTTATGACTACTTATGACGTAAATTCGCTTAGTCTATTGACTTTAAAGGGCTAATGAATATAAATGAATTATTCGCACTGGTAGGATTGGGAAACTGTTAGTTCAAGGTAAAGTCTATTATTAGTATTTTATCAATGTAATGGATATCAAAATAGTTGTTTACTATATGGTAAATTCAATATAAATATTTTAAACTCACACGATTTGTACACAAGGTATGACACCTTATAATAATTTTCTAACACGAGTAGACCGGTTTTATAAATATAGTTATGAATTCAATATAACTTCCAATAGAGGGCCTACTGGGTGGGCGTTGTATTGAATTTAGGGCGATGCAAAATAGCCTAACCAGTGAATGGTCAAGACCCTTGTAACAATAACTCATTTGTCAAATTATGTTGGCTAGCTTAGAATATATGAGGAAACTTAATATAAGTACTAACATACTTTTTTTTTTTTTTTTCCTCTTCCGCTCGGCCGCCTCCTTGGCGAGCATTACCTGCTCGCAAAAGGAGGCGACTCCCTCCCAAGCCCTCTCGCTGCGGACCATGGACAGAACCACAGCCGGCAGCGAGAGTTGGGCAGCCCACGCTGGACACTCCACGAGCGTGTGGAGCGCCGTGTCGCGCGGGCAGACCCCGCAAAAGTACTAACATACTCACACATATCTACATAACTTGCTAAAATCATAAGCCTCAGCTAGGATGCGCTATCATCACGCATGACAGACATTTGTTTATTAGATTTATTTAATGATAGAGTATTTACAGTATCATTACAGATAAAAGAAAACATCGTGAGGTAACTAAACTCAAAAATCTGAATTTGCCAATCCGCCTTAAGAAAAGGCCTTGCCCTGCAGTGGAATAATAAACAGGCTGGTATTATAATTAATGCAGAGCTAATAACAAAACCAGTCTGTTTATTGTCCGTCGCCTAGTATTTCTTTGGCACCCTCTTGCCACACCCACGAGAAGAGATGTTGTAATTACATATGTATTTTAGATCGTAGACTACGCGACCTTAATTAACAGTACCTACCTGGTGACATATCAAACATGTCACGCAAAAAAAAGCTGGTAAATTTCGGTGTTAAGCTAAGTAGAGTTATTTTCCTGTCTACTGACCTTGTTTATTTGGGTTTCACGGTTGGTGGTAAACACGACAGATTGTTGTCAGGTCTATGAAATATCATAAATATCATTAATCGCATATTTATATTAAATTCTCTATTTTTTTTTAAAGAAACTCTAAACTCTTTTAATTACACAAATGTTAAGATAAATAGAACTTTGGTTTGCTAAATAATAGGATGTCCTGCAAAACGACAATTTTAAAAATAGACAGATAAGCTAAAGCAAAATGAATAATTTAACAGTCGTAATTATTCATTTTACTGTCGCTACTCAAAGATTAATTAACTGTGAAAGCTCTTATTAGCGTCTCTTTAGTTAATAAAAGTACTGGCATTCACTTAGATAAAATTGTTTTGAAAGAGCTATTTATTTTCAGTCGGTACGCCAACGTTTAATTACAATGTTTTAAACATTTGACACAAAAAGAGAATTCTAATGATTCATGACTAAAGCCGAACTTGACACCTATCTATTAACCCATTTGACTATCTGGGTGGGTCAGTGAAATGTTACACACATACAGATTATTACACAGAGGTAATTTATATTCTAACTCTTTCGAACCCAGGGGCAGATAATGCTGAAGGTATACAGGATATTTTATGTTACAAATTTGAGAATTTGTATGTAATGTAACAGAAGATACTTTTTTTACGTAAGCCCAGTATCCCGGGACTGCCGAGTGTCAAAGCTCGGTGTTTCTTCTTGGATAATCTCACTGTTAATCCTGGCTTACAGGTGTCACAGTGATGGGCATGTGGGTGGGATGGTCCCGATAAAGCCCAGTATATTGGGATGTCTAGCAAAACTTAGGTGCTCTATCCCTTCGAGGAAATAGGTCGTGATGATATCTGTCTTGTGAACTCTCTTAACAGTTTGACATTTTAACCAGTCTTTCGGGAACTGCTTACAACTTATTTTGATAACAGAGAAACAAGTTGTTTAATTAATAGAAGTAACCTATGTTTGAAATACTTGGAAATAACAATGGAACAAGTTGTTTACTTTTGAAAAACCTCGAGTCTATTTAGATATTTCAAAGGTCTGGGTAATTTAATTGCGTCGACAATTATATTTATAGTTTTGTTGACAAAAACACGAAAACAGAAATCATATTCTTTATTTAGAATTGAATGTATATGTATGTACGATTTATGAATTTATTATAGGTACTGCTAGCCGTCCGCCCTTGCTTTGCTTCAGTCTCACAACAAACGTCTAAATAAAATATGATTGCAGTATTATCTACGTCTGTGTAATATTATTGCTATAATAATTGAATTCTGAAAATTGCTAAAAAATATATTAAACATAATAGAATATAACCTATGTTACCCATTTTTTTATTGATATCTAAAGAAATTTTCAAATCGGTAACGTAGATTTTTAGTTAAGTCGTTGCAAAACAAACATACAAAAAATCAAAACGTTTATCTTTATAATATTAGGTTAGGTAAACTAGCAACCACGCAGTGCACACTAAAGCTTGTTTTGAGCATTACTTTCTAATGCTCAAAACTCGATTTCAGAGATTCAGAGATTTCAACATGAGATTATTTCGAAAAATAAACTATGTAAGGGTAGACTTAAGAATATATCTTATCACTGACGCGTTAGTGACAATATACCTACACTAGACGTCCGCCCTCGCTTCGCTTCGGTATCAAAAGTTTAATTCGGTCGCACAACAAACACCTACGGAAAATCATTGCAATAGTGTCGTATTGCAGAGTTCAGATTTACAAAGGCGCTTAAAATATTAAAAATGACTGAAATAAACATGTAACATAAAAAAATATAGCCTTTGTTACCCGTAATATTTGTAGCCTTCTAATGGATAAAGTTTTTTTTAATCGGTTACATTGTGTTAAATCTCAACATACAAACAAACAAACATACAAAAAATCAAATCTTTTCTCTTTACATTATTAGTTTAGATATTGACAGTCGATCGCGCAAGTGTTTTATTCACTGCTTACTTATTAAACTGCGCTAAAAACGCGACCGTTATTTAACTTTATTTTTTATCATGCAATTAAGAACCAATCTTTTTTAAAATAAAAAATCAGAATGGATTCTGGATTTAATTATGCCACTATCATTACGTAGAAGGAAAGTGAGAGAGAAACGGAGATTTCGCCAAAAATATAAAGAATACGTAACCAAACAGGAAAGTTCCTAACTAGTTCAAATACCAAAACACATTTTCGTGTTTCATGAGTGCCTTTGACAAATGGATATAAATGGCACATCAGAGGGCCTAGACAAGCGGCATAGATTTCTATTATATTCATAGAATAGATAAAAAATGTATAGGATTGACATAAGCTAACGCCAACGCTTATGTCAATCCCATACATTTTCCAATCTATTCTATGAATAGAATAGAAATCTATGCCACTTGTCTAGAGCCTCAGGACAGGCGTGGCGCAATAAATTTACTTTTATTACATTTATAATGCACCAAAAAAATAATAATCTTAGTTTAAAATATTATCGTGAAGACATTTATTGAAGATTTTGATAAATTATGATCAGATTGTAAGTGGATCCGTTAAATTTTATGAAACAAAATGTTAATTGACGTAAGTTATTGCTGATCAATCATTTCAAACATGATTTTAAACTTGCCATTGACATAACATACATAATACTTAGGTACTTAACTTTGCGTAACATTAATAAGTATGTTCAAAAAGTAAAAAAAGAACAAAAATCAATTGAGCGAGAATATTATTTTTTAGAGTCGAAATGCTCCAATGGATAAGGCACCCGCTTCGTAAACACGAGGGAGTGGGTTCGAATCCATGCAAGTACCAATGTGATTTTTCAAATCATATGTACCTTCTAAGTTTATCTATATTTCTGACTGACGGTGAAGGAAGACGTCGTGAGGAAACCTGGACTATGTCTGAAATTGCCAATCCGCCTTGAGCAAGCGTGGTGATTAATGCTCATACCTTCTCTATATGAGAAGAGGCCTTTGACCTGCAGTGGGACAGTAATTAGGCTGGTATTATTATTTATTATTTTTTTAATATATATATTGCTTCATTATGGTGAATTTAAATAATTTTTAATTTACTTGTTACTAACAAAGGATTTTTCTGTTAATTATGTCTAACGGAAAAACGTAGCTATCAACGATAATTCAATTACCAAATAAATCTCACTTGTGGTCCTTAAAATAAACAGCAAAAGAGTCACTACATCTTTAAATAGAGTTCCAATAATCCCACAGGGATTGACCTTTCAGCCATCCATTTTAAGGGATTATGGTCGCCTAAAATACACAACGCATTACCTTTGAAGTGTCCTTGTGTAGTTAGTCAATAAGTTGATTCTAAAGTTTTTTTTGCAATAGTAGTAGTCTAGTTTCATCATGAATGGACCGAATGATTGAGAAAGTATTGCAGGCTGTATACTATGTGAAGATAGGGATACTCTGCCATAGAATATACACGTACAAGAAGAAAAGCATACTACTGCTTGTTGTTTATTGTGATACGAAAAAGCGCCGGAGGCCTTATTATTTCTTCGATTTCTTTTCTTTTTGTACTACATCCTTCTTTTCTTATTATTGTCACAGATTACAGAACCTAAGTACTGCTTCTACAATGCTTACAGAGTACAAGCACGTACACAACGTCAATCAATTACAATCAGGTGTACTATATACAGACCTACTTGTTTGTAACCTACATCGTACAAAAAATATTGATGGCATGGTTGTGGATCACAGATAATGTCTTATATCTTCCACAAATAGCAGTTGTTTGACGAATTCGAAAAAGATAACTGTCAGTTAGATATTTCAATCAATCATCTCTGCATTGTTTGCAAAGTATTAACAACGACCTCTATTGTGGCCCTAAATAGTTTGTTTGCTATTTTAGTATCAAATAACAATATTGGTTAAAACGTTTTATGTGTAATAAATATCCGGCTTGCAACACATTTTCTGTTATTTTTTGACACCAATGTAATACTAACATTGTGTACATTGTCAAAATGACACAGTTCATTGTTTATCTTGGGAATAGACCAGTACCGCCATTAGCGTTAGGCCTGTGAAATTTAAAAATAACATTGTTACTAAAAACTATTTGGTAAGTATATCGTGGTGTCTATTCTAAGGTCAGATATTAATTTACGGATTTTTCGTATTATTACTTATCCATCAGTTACCGGGTCTTCTCTCGAAACGAGATGGAGCTAGTAGTGAAAAGTGAAAGGGTGGTACGACGCGAAGCGATAGCAACTGTAGGTATGGTTGAGCATTAAGACCAATATTAGCATGCAGGGCTGATCCGAGTGGAGATATTTGAGATAGGTATATGTTCATCAATGTCTTCTGGATAAGAATCGATAGTAGGTACTGTAGACACTTACCTGATGGTGACAGGGAACATAGAGGGTAAAAGCCCTCGACGCTGTAGTCCCATGCGATGGTCCGAACAAATAACTGAACAACTAAAATTACTGTTAGCGCTGCACTCTACAAAGCGACGAAACGTAACCGATGGCGACAGTTGGTCGAAAAGGTTTACGATAAGAGTCACAACGATCAAAAAGAAGAATACACCTATAGTGAAAAACAAAAGGTGCCAAATTATATGGTTTAACTAGCTACGCCTCGCGGCTTCGCCCGCCCGTAAAATGAGTTTTGTCGCCCTCAGGAACCAGACCAATTTTCGGGATAAAAAGTAAAAAACTTATGTTCGTGTCCGGTACCAAATCTATCTACATACCAATTTTCATCTAAATAGCTTCAGTCGTTTAGGCGCTGAGTGGTAACAAATACACACACACATACACATACAAACTTTCACATTTATAATATTAATGAGTTTATCCACCTTTTTATACTATTAGTTAAACGATATAACAAAGGATTTCGCGCTTAGCACTTGCCTGGTTCCTTTGGCTGCCAGCGTAAATAAAAGAAATAATAATATAGCTACTCGTAGATTCTAGATAAGACATACTCGTAGATACCTAAGTTTACTTTAGTTGTTCAGCTATTTCTGTACAAAAAATATACAACTTAATTCGCCATGAACGAAAGGAAAATTAAAAAGAAAAATGAAAGGAAGGTTTGTTCAATTAAAGTTCAGTGGCTAGATTAGTGTTTCAAAACTGGTTCTGAATTATAAGTTCTAAGAGCTTGAGAGCTTTCATAAATTGTTTCAAAGTAAATACTGTCAATTTGTGTATGTACAAGTTAAATTTCTGTTTTTACCCGACTACGGCAAAGCCAAACGGAGAGTTATGTATTCGACAGGCTATGTATGTTCATCTGTTCCCTCGTATCTTCTAAGCCAGCCATCATAATTTGTCTAAGTTCAAATAGTTTAAAAATTAGTAATGCAGTCTATCGAAAAATCTTCGACGGGAAATTTATTTTACAATCTTATTTTCATTTGTTTAACAATGGGTACATATTTAATACCAAACCCATTAATACTAAACTATGTAAAACAGTACCTACAATTAAAATTATCAACGGCTTTGTATTTGTGTACAATTTGTTGGAATTTGCACATGAAATGAATTGTTCATTTCAGTTGTGTATGGATATGAGATATGAAAACCATTGAATTCAATTAACTATCAATAGAGTTAGATAAGATAAGATTTAAGATAAGAATTTACATGCATGAAATGTAGGTAAGTACATAAGTGATCTTACATTTAAATAATAATTGAAATCCAATACATTTAGTCGAGTACAACATGCAAATTATAAATAGAGAAAATTAATTTCTCTATAAATGAAATTGGGGTACTCAATAATGTTTCAATATTTGCTGTAGGCCGCAAATAAAATGAGTAAGCGTTGAGGTACTGAACAAATATTTAATTTATAAATAAAATGTGAACCATCAACCCAAAACCTTTTAAGCAAAAAGATTGAAGCAGTTCGATTGCTTAGAGTAGTTTTTGTACTGAGAGATTTGTACTGCGTTTTCTTGTCAAGAAATTATATGACTCCAAATCATTATAAAAAGCATATGAAAATAACGTTGCACCAAATCAATAGAAATCTGACATAGTTAATAAAATAATTTGGTTCAAAGGGTGAGAGAGATGGGATCCCTTATATCCCTTAATTAAAGTCTTCTGCGTTGCAGTCCGTACAGAGCAGGCACTGAACCATCAAGGTAGTTACATAATACTACTTACTCATACCACGACGCGCCGACATTAATCTTAAAACTAATCAAAGGAACACACATAAATCATCTAGATAATTTTGTAAATCGTATTCATTGCTGGATTTATAAATTTAATTACATGTTACAAATTCAACTCACAATGCGCAATTGTTTATTAATATTACAAATGAAATAATTTAATTTAGTGTTATATAGCACGCGTCGCTGCTTTTGGTAAGTATGTTCCTATTATGACTGTTGAAGTTGATATTGAGTTATAAATTGAAATAGGTATAAAAATCGCGTAATAATAAGTAACTAACAAACAACGACAAACGTTCCTGATTCGCTCCGCAGAGTTTCGTCCTACACTACAATTCTATTTTTGGAACATAAATTAACAAATGTGCTTAATGTGACTAATACTATAGCTAAAATTAGGTATACTAGAAAACTATCAATTATACCGAAAATTAAAATTATGTACATACCTAATATAAATTTAATTTGTTGGTCACATATTTATAAAAACTACACAACTATCTTTAAATATCATTCTATCATCATAAATATCATCTCTATAAAACTTTATATCAGCAACAAATGATTGATTTTCAATTGGGTATTGAGTGGCAGGTAATCGGATAAGGCTGGCACCCGACTATTTAAGAGCAACCCATAAAATTTAAGTAATGCATAAATATATATCAAACCTCAACATTTTCTTAAATGCAAAAATTTTTAAATTTCCAGACGACTGGTACTGACTGGCAATAAAAATGAGCACTGTCTGGAAGAACATTTTGACGCAACTGGTAGCAAAAGCCATATGCCACACTATAAAGTAGACGAAGATGCAAAGTCTACATTTTCGTTTAAAATTCTTATTTTTGTTTCTACTGGAAACGAACAAATTTGTACGCAAAATTATTTTATATTTAAATTATGAAAACAATTTTACTTAAAATAAATTTTTATTATGGTCATTGACCTGCTTAAATAGTAAGTATCTAAGCGGTTAATTACAATGAAAAAAAAATATGATTAATTTGATTCAGAGATACGTTTATCTGAAGATCTTAGATTAATTTTATTTCTGTATTCTTTTGTTAAAAATATCGTAGATGTTTTACATTGTGAACGCTATAAAGCAGACAACAAAAAATATCTATTGTTTATTGGTGCTCAGGTTCCGGCCCACGCCACACATAGAAAATAACATTGTCTCCAACGTTGGGGAGTGTTGATAGTGCTATTTTTAGACCCACACGTTAGACGGTTGTCGTTGGGATCAGTATTGGGGCCAACATGTGAAGCCGGGGTAAAACAAATGCAAACAAAAACAATAAATAAGTAACAACAATAAACAAACATTATAAATGTAATGTACATAGAGAATACTAGGAGCGCTGCTCATTTATCCATACAAATATTTTGCGACCGAAAGACACAGCCGTATAACTACTGAAGTAAGGTAACCAAACCACCGTAAACGCAGACAAGCCTTTGATAATTTGCACAAGGCTTTTAGAAATCGTATCTCATTCATAGCTAACTAAGCTTAAGCAATTACTGTAAGTAATGTTTTATGCTTCAATTGGTACCCTTTACATATATGATATAAGCCACCTTTTTTGCAGGAACGAAAACATTGTATTGTACAATAAAAATAAAATATAATATCGCAACAAACTTACATAAATACACTTATAGTATATTATTAGTTCATCATGAAGATAAGAACTTACATTTGTGTACACTTTCATATAAAAAGATTCGGAATCTTTTTATATGAATGTGTACACATTCCCCAAATTATTTTAAAATAATGTTTGGCAATAAACAGATTTAATTAAGTAAATTAAATACCACAAGTGATTGCGTAAGTTCCAAAAGCATTCATTATTCGGAATGTAATTAGAATAAATTGTCTGGATTAATGGTGTCAACAATGTAAGCCCTATTCTCGTTTGAAATAGTCTAAGACCAATTTATCTATTTTCAGAATAGAAGATCTTAGAACAGAATTACACTATTGTTAGGCCAGTATCTCTGATTCAAAATTCAATTATTCAAATTTCGAAGCTCCTATGAATATGAATTATGGCTGTTACTAACAGCGTTATAATAATACTGTTTGCCTACTACTATCTGTGTACAGATACAGATACAGGGAAACTAACACCTTAAAAGCGATGAAAATAACTATACTGATAGATTTTTAAAGCTCCTATAGTTCAACAACAAAGTTTTGTGTGAATAATTTAGTAACTGAGGCAAGTCTCGTATGTTCATGGGCGTTTTTAAATATGTATACTGATATTTTTTTGGATGGACAAAATTTAACTTAAAGGCAAAAAAAAAACTTTTAGGGCAAATAAAGTTGGACCTATAAAATTCGCGTTGTATGATATCATTTATGAACATAAAGGAATTGACGCGATCATGCATTAGGTATTTACATACCTTATTTTGCGTTATGGCCAGGTTACACCGGTCGTGGTCACAAGCTGACTAGTGAGGTGATGTCACGGCTTCGTACGCGAAATAGATCTTATGTAGATCTAGTCCCACATTTTTCTCTCTCCAAGTACCATCACAAAAAAATTTACAACAAAATGGTGAAAATAAAATATAAATACAATAAACATTTTGAAACTGTGGCCTAATTTTAATTTGTGTAAATTATATATATTTAATGTATTTATATGTAGTTATGTGTATTGTTTATTAAAATATGTAAGTAGTGTCCTTTTTGACTCATATCCCAAATATATTTATTTGTGCACCAGCTTCGTAATATCTCTGCATCACCCTATGGTGGACTGGTAGATATTGTTTAAGACATTAAGTTCACCATTACATATTGTATGTTTAAAGTTGATATAAATAAATATTATAAAATTGTTACATCACACAAAGAAGGAGTTTACTATCCGTTCGCGCACGGTGTAACTTCTTCTATGTCAACTAGTACATTTACGTTGCGTCACATAGTGACATGACGCGACGTAGAAATGCTAGTTGGGGTGTCGCCATCTCGCTCCATCCGCTGTCTGTTCAGAGTTTAACTTCGTTACGGAAAATCAACATATTCATACGTAGATTGGTTCATATAGTTAAAAGTTAAATTAGTTCATAAGTAAAACACGATTCACGAGAATATTTTCATGAAATACACAAAATTAAGTTAGATTTAGCGTTTGAGTAACTGGAAGGTAAAGTCACGTCAAAAACGGTAAAAAAAAACGTTAAAGAATTTTTATCAAAGTCACGTCCACGGACCTATTATTTATTATGTCCATGTTCACGTCACTTTATTTGGAAACTTCTTATAAGGGTTTCATACAAACGAATTATCACGTGACATCTGTCAGGTCCAATTTCAGTACAGATGTGCTTGATGGTACATGACATAATTTTAGTTCAAAACTTTGGGATTAAATTTCATGATTCACACTAGATGAGTAATAACGGGTACCTACAAGTTGAACAGTCACGGAGACGCTACACAACCTGGTCATTATTTATTTGTTTAACTATGAAAATTTTATTTAATTTTAATAAGTAAATTAATTAAAATATTCATGAACCTTAAATCTTGAACATTTAAACTGTTTTGATTGCATGTAAAAAAAGTTTTTCTATAGTCATAGTCATAGTATTCTTTATTGTGAATCATAGGTAGGTACATAATACAGATGTTAAGGTTACATTATTTAGTTCAGCTATGTCCCGCCCATTGGGCATACAATAATTAGATAGAGTAAATATTAAAATTGGATAATAATAGTTGATACATGCAATCAAATAACGAAAATACTGAACACCTCATGATTTAGGTACTTATAGTGTAATTGAAAAGAGATTTGTCAGTTATGTAATCTTTCACTGAATAATAACATTTATTCATCAACAAGTTCTGCAGTTTGTTTTTGAATATGGTTGTTTCCTTAATAATTCTGATCTCTTTCGGGATATTGTTGAAAATGCGCGAAGCTGCACAGAATATACTTTCATTCATTAGATGAGTCTTGCTAGCGACTATATGCAATTTATCCTCATGTCTTATACGCTTTCGATAATTAAATAGTTCAGGATTTTTTTAATAAATAATGCGACCTCCAGAATGTATAGACTTGGTAAAGTTAAAATATTATATTTTTTTAAATATGGTAAACACGAGTCGGTAGGCTGCAGATTGAACATAGCCCTTATGCAGCGCTTTTGTGCTACAAATGCCCGGCCTTTGAATGTATTATTACCCCAAAATATTACACCGTATCTCAGTAATGAGCTAACGTAGCCATGGTATGCTGTCAGGAGAGTTTTTTGGTTAGTTAATTTTCTTAATCTATTAAGAGCATAATTATGAAAACTGATTCAGTTGTTTACACACGTAGTCAACATAAGATTTCCAATTAACTTTGTTATCGATGTGTAAACCTAGAAATTTTGTTACTTCAGTTTCTTTTATTTCGGTATTGTTATATTGAATTTTTAGGGAGGCCGTGCGTTGGGCACGTATTCTAAAATTCATTATTTTAGTTTTATCAATATTGATTATTAAATTATTCATTTTAAGCCAGTCTACAATATTTTCTAAAGATAGATTTACGTCAATTTCTAAATTACTTGATTTGTCATTAGTAAATAGCACTGTGCTATCGTCAGCAAATAGCGTGATTTGATGATTAGTTATTGAAGGCAGGTCATTTATATACACGAGAAAGAATAAGGGGCCTAAAATACTCCCTTGTGGAACACCAAATTTAGCAGTCCCAGCTTTAGATGTGTAGACTTCTTCGGTATTTAACAGCAGGTTCAGCTGACAAATCTCTGTGTATTGCTGTCTATCCGAAAGATATGATTTTACAAGATCATACACATTACCTCTAACACCATACATGTACATTTTATTTAAGAGAGTATTATACTCGACGCGGTCAAATGCCTTTGACATGTCCATATATAACACTATAGCCGAGAGTCCTTTGTCTAAATTGTTTAATACTTTTTGCAAGAAGTTATATATTGCCACATTTACTGATTTATTTTTTCTAAAACCATATTGATTCGGCGTAAGGATATGTTGGCTTTCCAGGAATTCATATATGCATTTATATATAACTTTCTCAAAAATCTTTGCGAATGTAGATATCAGTGCTATTGGTCTATAATTATTAATATTTGTTCTATCACCTTTTTTAAACACTGGTTTTATTACCGATATTTTGAGTTTATCTGGATAAATCCCGTATTCTATGCATAAGATAGCAATGTAGCTTAACGGTTCACTTATAATGCTAGCAACATCTTTAACAATGTTAGTCTGAATACCATCATACCCAACGCTGGTTTTATTTTTTAGTGATAATATAATGTTATAAATGTCATTAGGAATAGCCGGTGCCATAAAGATTGAATTGGAATGATATGTCAATTTATTATGTAAATTATATGTCAAATTGGAAGAATTATTGTATGTCACGTTATTAAGCGAACTATTGGTTGGATTAGTCAGGTTTTTATTGTTTATATCATGAAAAAAGTCATTAAATGCTTGGGCGATAATTGAAGGTCCATTTATTATTGAATCATTTTTTATTAGTTGATTTATGCCTTCAGTAGGACAGTTGCATTTGATCTCATTTATCACTTTCCATGTAGCTTTGCATTTGCTAGTTGCAGTATTGATGTAGTAGTTATTTTGAGATTTTGTATTTTTTCGCATATGTTTTAAATATTTTTTTATTTACCGTACTTGGTTTTTTCCTATATTGCCACAAAAGTTGACTTTTACGCTTGCTGCACATTTTTAAACCACGCGATATCCATTTCGGGTTAGATCGGTTATAAATCTTGATTCTAACTAATGGAAAGCAGAGTTCGTATATCATAGCAAAGTTCTCATGAAATATATTGTAAGCACTATTTGGGTCTAAACAGGTATACACGTCGTTATTGCTTAATTGTTTTAGGTATTTTATAAATAGTGCTCGATTTTCTTTAGAGTAATCTCTTTTAAGAATATACCAACATTTTATTGTACACGTTTTTTTTACTGGCATTTTAAGGATTTGCGCACTGTGGTCTGATAGAGCTAATTCTTTGATAGATTTCTTTCATATTATTCTTTCATTATTATGAGCTATGTTATCTATGCAGGTTTTGCTAACAAATCTTGTAATTTGCTTAAATTGTAGTTTTAAGTTATAAGTAATTAGCAGTTCCTTAAATTCTGTTGACAGCTTCGTTTTTTTTAAAGTGTCAATGTTGAAGTCACCACACAAGACTATTTTCTGGCCATTACAGCTCAGCTTATTTAATATTTTGTGTAGTAATGTGAAGAAACTGTCCGTACAGCCAACTGCATAATTTGGTGGCCTATATATACATAAAATGACAATTTTGTGATCCAATAACTCAACTGCAGAGCATTCTAAAGTGTTGCTAATCGATAGACTGGAAATATCCTGACGGGCCTTATACTTCAAATTATTTTTAATTAAGATACATGAACCTCCGTGTCTATTTTCGCGCATGTAATTAGATACCAGTACATAATTCGGCATTTTAACATATATCTCGTCACCATCCGTCATGTTGTGTTCAGTAATACATACAATGTCAATATAAATACCCTTATTAACTAACTCGTTCAGGCAAACAAAAAGCATGTCAGATTTGTTAAGCAGTCCATTGATGTTCTGATGGAGTACAGTAATAAAATTATACACGAAATAAATTAGTTGGACTTTTGTCTTTACCAAGAATGTCATTTTCAAATGTCAAATTGTTACATTGATTATTATTTACAGATGTCAAATGTTGGTCTAAATTAACTTGAACATATTTATCTTCAAATGACTTTTTACATTTTAACGTTTTTTCATACTGATATGCCATTGCCTGACGATGATAATTTATACATAAAATCTCTTTTAATATATTTCTTGCCAGGTTTAGTGCCTTACATCGCCTTTTCGGTAAAATTCTTGAGTAGTTCATATCCAAGTACAATACATTCTTATATCTATTACATATAAACTCTATTAATCACGTCAGCCAAAATTTTCTAGTTATTTTCGAAATGAATTATGATTTTTCATATTAATTACTTTATCTTAGAAAACTTTTATTTACGCAATAAAGTCAGCAGTGGATTTACTTATGTCAGACTAGCTGTTGCCCGCAGCTCCGCCGGCGTGAATGTCGGATATAATATATTGCACATGAACATCATCTCGGTTTATACGTTGATGATTTTTCATGCAAACTTTTATCCCCCTTTTTTTTTACGTGGGAAATGCATTACGCATACGCACCCGCCTGAGCAAGGCGGGAGTTATGTCGGACTCTCCGACCGCACTCAAAGCGCGGCCGACATACCGACTAAAACCCACGGTGTTCCTCCAGACGGCCAGAGTGTCGGGGTCACGGGAAACGCTCGCGCATTCATCCGCGACCCCGACGGGCCATGGCCCGCTCACAACACGCGAGCAGACCCCGTCCAATTTAAGGGGCGTAGCCCCCCCTCTCTTGAGAGGCGCGTGCAGAACACGCGCACTGCCGTCTCGGGCCCGTGCTGTTCGGGCGGCGACTGCCCGATCGCCGCCCGCAGGTCACCTCCTAACTCGGCCGCAGAGGATAGGGAGAACGGCGCGTCGCAATACCGACACTCCTCTTCCCCTGCGGCCCCACCGCGTCCGCAACCTGACGGTTGCGGCCCCGCCGAGGCCGCGGAAGGTAGGGAGAGCGGCGCACCGTTATACCGGCACTTCTCTCCGCCGCGGCCCCGCCACTCCTCAGCCGCAGTGTTGCCGAAGCAACACTGCAGCCCGACCCAGTTGCGGTGCCGCCCATACAGCACCGCAACCCACCTGAGTCGCTTCATCGTGGGCTTACCACCAAAGCCCAGAGGAGCGGCGCCTCCTTGGAGTTCCTCGTGGTTCGCCGTGGTTTTGCGTAACCACGGTTTCTAAGCACCCCCGCCGCGGCAAGGCGAGAACCCCGGTTGGGGGGGGAAACTTTTATCCCCTATTTCAACCTCTACAAATATTTTTTTAGCAACGTAAGATATGAGAACGTATACCCAAGATCTAATCTATCTTTATACCAAATTGTATTAAAATCGGTTCAGTGGTTTGGGCGTGAATGCGTAACAGACAGACAGACAAACAGACAGACAGACAGATAGAGTTACTTTCGCATTTATAATATTAGTATGGATTTAGAATCTAAAAAGTATTGAGATATTGGTTGTTCTTCTTTGCCGGTTGATATTTTAAGTATCTGCCAATCATGATAGAGATATTAATTTTCATTCAGTCATTAGCAAACGTTGAAAGCAATCTTTTACGTAATACGTATTTATTTTCATCGCTAATAAAGACTTGGAAGTTAACTGTTTCATTTTAGATATTATAAAATACTTCTTGGCAACATGTATGTAGAAAAACAATTAAATTTTAACCCAAATTTTTTAAAATAAATTCGGGAAGGGATCCCGAATTTATTTTAAATAAAAATTTATGGCGTGATATTTGGTTTAGAGTTTCTTTCTTCCAAATGCAATTATGGTCGTGGCGTTTATTTGTACAAGTATATAAACACCTATAGCTATATACGTATCGGTTTGTGAAATAATATCCAATATATAAGGTTGAAGAGCAAATTATTAGTGTGCTATTTAATGAAAATCTACGTCTAAATTAAACTATACCTAAATATGCCAAAACGTTACAACATAAACATGTTAGTATTTTTCGTTGACTCCATAGCAGGACATTTGGGAAAATTTACAAAATAATCGTTATTTACTTGCTACAGAAAATACTTTGATTACAAAACCAGCACACTATTCACACCTGGGGAAGACTATTCAGAAAATTTAAGTAAACTTCGTCGATGTCGTCGTATTTTCAAGGCGTCTTCTTTTTTTCTTATTTTGATATTCAGTTTCATAACCGCGTGATATAAATTGAGTTTTCATGGATTGCATACCACCACTAGTAGGTATACACAGTGACACTTGTCGATAATACGAAGTACATAAATGTCAGCAAATTTGAATACCTACTTAAAATCCACGTCGTCCAATATTCCCACTACACGAAAGACCTATTAAAGCATTAAATCGCCACGCTTGCTTAAAACAGATCCCTCTAGTCAAGTTCGTCCACTTCCTAAATTGTCTATTTCCAAGACAATTTACAAAACAACATAATAAAGTCCCCTTGTTTGTGAAAAGTTAACAAATTTCTATTATCTTTTACAACACTGATTCAATACATTAGATATTTACAAAACGCATAGAAGAAGAAACCTATTGTTTATTTTTGACCATAGCCAAGCGACAAATCGATTGGAATGAACGCAAAGCCGTAGTGGCTTTGTTACTTAAATAAGGTTCAGGAAGATGCATTGCGGAATCCTTAACCACAATAAACGTTTCAGAAAATAGAGTTACTTTATTCTCTTTATTGCAATGTGAATTTAATTATGCAATGCAACTAGATAATTACCGTTAAAATTTCTATTATTCCGTATAATTTTCTAGGTTTAGTTGTTTTTTACTTTAAAGTGTTTCGTATACGCAGTTTTCTTAATATCTCTTAGCTAGTTCTTATGTCTCGCAAAACTTTTACAAGTAGCCTTTTCTAATTTAATACCTCTTTCAAACTATAGGACTATATGTTTCAACTATAGTTGTAGGTATATAACTATATACAACTATATATAACTATATATTCCATTCGTAAGAACTTTATTCGAGGTGTTTGTAAACTCATCGAAACCTAAAACAAAGTAAATGTCATGAGGTACAGTCAGTAATAAAAACGCTTTTAAATGTTATAAGTAGTAGGTAGGTCTATCTACAGAATATTATTTATTCTTATTATCTATTCTTGCTCCACTTAGGGGTAAGTATGTCTTTATCTTTATCATATTCTTGTATAAGTTACTTGAATCAAAAGCTGGACACATGATATTATCTCGAAATAGGAATAAGTTTATAACTAAGTTCTTTAATAAGTAAAAGGTAATATAATATTTAAGCAACATAACAAAGAAAAGACACAGCGATAAATACAATAAGGCTGTAGAAGACTACGGATAAGTTAGAAGTTCAGTACGACTTGTATACAGTTACATAAAAAAGTTTATAATAATATTATTTCGGTACTTGTATTCTTGAAGATGAAAGGCAAACTTAATGAAAATATAATAACCTCAGATTCCTTTAGAGTATGTACAAATGTAGGGATAATTTAAATGAAAAAGTTTCATGACGACACGTGACATTATTTAGGTGTTAAACATACTATAGAAATATATTATAAATATAAAACAAAAAGCCCGTCTCACACAGGCGAAAAATCAATAAAAGCTGGCATAAACTGAAATTCAAAAAATGTCACAAAACCGGTTCTAAATGTCACAATTCACTAGACAATAGCCCTTCAAGTCAACAATCGGACGCTCCATTTCAGTTCAAAGTTTGACTTGTTAAACGACGGACGTGTTCTACTTAGTTTTTGTGCTATTTTATACGAACAAAATTGATAGTTTTAGTGAAATTTTTGGTGCTTCAATGATGGATGCTCTTCCAGGAGGTAATGAATGTTCATATTACTAATATTTAAGATTACTGATTTGGTTTTTACATTTGTTATTAGCTTCCTTATAAAATGAGTCCTTTTTTTGTTAAAGAAATACTTTTCATAGAGTAAAACATTAATTTCCTATCGTTTCATTTGTTGAAATGGTATTTTTTACGAGCTTTAGGTACTGCTTAATCAATAAAATTAAATCTTAGAGGCGACCGACCCCGACGCTAAAACAAAGTTTGACTTCTTAGTGAAGACGCACAAGAAAGTCGCAATAAAGATATACCTACGAAATTATAGAGAACAATTTTCAAGAAAGTTTTTGAGGAAAATCGCCATGGAAGACACTTATAGACTCATGGTATCATCAGACCCGTATATAACAGGATTAAGAAGAATAATTCTAAAGAAGTTGGAATCTTTATCAGTATTAGATTTAAGTTTAATAGATGAAAGTTTTTCATAAAAATAATAAATAATAAATTTGTACCGAATTCTATGTATGTTTTATTTTACATGTACTACGACATAGTAAAAACCCGTTGAACATGTTACTTTATACATAACAATAAAAAAAACATAAATAAATCAAATTTGATAATAATTATTATTAGTTAGTTATTATAATTATAATTAGTTTGAAAATAAAGAGAAAGTAAATGATTGTATTTGTTGATCAAGCTTTTAAAAACATCAAAAACTAAAACTCTTTCTGAAAAAAATGATAAAATATCGATTAAACTAACATTACATAAGTTTGTTCTTGCAAAATTAGTTCAAAGTCGTAGTACTCGTTGAACCACTGGTCCGTGGCAAGCTTCTTTAAGACCTTGCCTTCAGTGTATTGCGAAGCCGAGTTATAATACCTATTGCAAGTTCCTAGCTTATTACTATGCTCTTCGTATCGAACCCTTTGCGGCCATAAAGCTTTGCCAACTAATGTTCGTTAAACAAAAGACTTATTCAACGTTCATTACTGGGGAAGGAGGCATTGGCAATGTTCCTTACCATACTTTTAAAATTTTTCGTAACGTAAATGGGTATACTCTATTTCTAAAAATACGATAATCATTTATTACAATTTATTTAATCACACGTAAACCTGTTTTCGTTAAAAAATATTGATTTAACAGAAAACAGTTCACGGGTTTGGTAAATAACAAAAGATATAAGCCAAGTATTTCACCACGGTTATGTATTTCGCCGGTTTCGCTACGCCATGCGCCAGACCAAATATTCTACTGAAAATTCTTTAATTTTATTCATGATAGCTGTTGCCCGCGACTTCGTTCGCGTGAAAATTCAGATGTGTGCCTGTATGAGAATATTTCTTACCTAATCTTACGGCAATCGTACATTGTATTAGTAATAAATATCAGTATAATCCGTCTCTAAGGCGAATCCTATTTAAATCTATTCACCCGCTACCCCTATAACAGACGAAATTTTGCGATATTTAACGAAACTTGCCACTCCTATTTTCCCACTTAATAAGAATAGTTCCTAGTTTGGAAATCGTATTATCAAAACTCCCGTTTAAAAACTATAGAAGCTTTATACAAATTTTGTTCCCCTTTATACTACAGGGAAATGAATTTCGAAAAACCCGTCTTAGAGCACCTATTTCCAAAATTTGAAACTCCCAGCACTTGTAGTTTCTGAGATTTCGTGATGAGTGAGTTTTTCCAATAGACATTTTTATATGGTTTAAATACTGTTTTGCATACTATTTCTAATCTCACCATCATCACCATTCGTACAAACCCTCTTTCACCTACCTAAAGATATTACCCGTAAAACAATATACAATACACTAAGGCAAATTTCCACTACAATAACTTTCCCCTTTCCCTCATTTCCTCTCCCCCTTTTTCCCATTCCCCTCCCTTTTACTCCCGTCTCCCTCCCATCTCCCTCACTTTCCCCACACTTCCCATCACTTTCCCTCACTTTCCCTCACTTTCCACTCACTCTCCCCTCACTTACCACTCACTGACTCCTCACTTTCCTCACTTTCCCTTACGTCCCCCTCACTTCCCCCTCACTTACCTCTCACTTGCCCTTCACTTGCCCCTCACTTGCCCTTCACTGCCTCCTCACATCCTCCTGAGTTCCCTTTTTCTTTTTTCTTTTTTTTACACAACGCTATCTAGACCCAAAGTAAGCATATTATATGCTTGCTTATGGGTTCTAGAATACGGATAAACATACTTAAATACTTTTATTTTTGTAAATACATACATATTATACATAGAAACACCCAGACCAATGCAAATAGACATGTTCATGGTACAAATATTTGCACTGAGCGGGAATCGAACCCGCAACCTCTGCGTGGCAGTCCATACACAGTACCACCGAAATACAGAGGCAGTCGATTTTCCCCTGACTTTACCCTCTCTTTGCCCTGACTTCCCCCCACTACCCGGCACTTCTCCCTTCCTTTCCTCTTCCTCCCCCTCCCTCCAAATTTCAAGTCGCCAACTTCAAAAGCAAAGATCTTTCCATACAATATTTAATCCCTTATTTCACGCCTATAACTCCACCCCAGTTAAAAAAAAATGAGAATTTTTTATTTAAATAAAATTATTCCAAAACAAAATTTCAAAGCTGTAAGTTAAAAATGTAGACGTTTCATACAATCGTTTTCATCCTTTTTCATACACTTAAGGGTTGAATTTTTAAAAACCATTTCTTAGTACACTTCTAGACATTAAGACAAACACACCCTTCAAATTTCAAGTCGCTACGACCAGTGGTTTAGGCTGTACGTTGTCTGTCAATCAGGACAAAGTCTTTTATAATATGTATGGATGTATGGATTAGACGTATAGCCATCAGGGATCAAAGCATACAGGCTGCTAGGAATGCTAACACGTGATAGAGCCACATAAAGCTGACCGTGCGAAAAACAGCTAATACTTAGACCCACACCCACAACTTTTAGTGTCTTACCTTGGGTTAAAATCTCTGCTTCTAAAAGATTTCGTAGTAAATTAACGAATATTCGATGTGATTCTTTAAATTGGCATAACTTTTTTATTTATGAACCGATTGACATGAAACAAACACTAAATGTTAAGTGAAGCTTACCACAATATATTAGTGAAAACCATATTTAAATCGGATAAGCCGTTTCTGAGATTAGCGTGAACAAACGCACAGACAAACAGACAAACAGACTAACAGACAAACAGACAAAAATTGTAACAATCATTGTTTTGGGTTCTACTTGCGTTGATAAAGGTCCCAATTTTTTTTTTCTCATATATCTTCCATGTACAGACAGCGATCGGTTACATTTTTATTATATGTATAGATGAGCATGCATCTGACAGAGATTTAGGTTCTGAATCAAAATAATTTCTGTAAGACGTGAGTAGTTAAAAATGTATGCAGACCAAGTGAAGCGAGTCGACATGACGTGTTCTGTTTATCGACAAGAGTTTTCTTCCGAACGATTAACACTAAGAAGTGAGAAAGTATAGGTTTGGTTGCTTATAAAATCACTAGAAAGATTTTTGTATAAAATTTAGCCACAAATACTGTCATTTTGGTTGAATTGACTTTAATCGAACATGAAGTGCGCATATCTGTAAATGAATGAATTCGACAAGTCCGACTTAAAAATGAATGAGTTTTCATTCAATTTATTAGATACTAGCTGCGCCAACATCAGAAGGCAATCCTATTTTAATTTAGAGAAATTACGTTGAGAAAATAGGTACCTACGTCAAAACATTCGCTCTCGAAATAAACGATATCATTTGATGGAGAGGGCATACGCAAACACTTAATCGATGTTTAAGAATAGAACTTGGATATTGAATCAAATATGTAGGTACCAATAACAATGCTTCTTATTATAAGATAATTTTATTATAATAAATGTTACTATATTATGAGTATCAAATATTTCATTACGATATTTCTAAAATTCTCATAAATACTTACCTATAATAATAGTTTTGCTAGAAGGCATTCTATTTTATGATAGATAGGTAATTTAATAAGTTTACTTAGCAAAAAGTAAATCGTATTTTGATTTAGTTAATCAGAAATGATTAAATAAGTATTTTATAATTTAGAAGTTGCGGCCAAGTAAAACAATAACTATAGGTATTATCAATCCTAATTTGCTATTGTAGTAAGGTTCATAATAGTATTTGCTTGGCAGCAACTTCAAATTTATAAAATACTTATTTAATCATTTCTGATTAACTAAATCAAAATACGATTTACTTTCTGCTAAGTAAACTTATTTTTAACTTTGTAGTTTTCTTCCCGTTTGAAGTCGGTTTTTTTTGTTTAAAATTATTTTATATCTGTTACATATATATCAGACTCTTTAGCAGCTACTGGTGAAACAGGTCCTAATCTTTTAGTTTCTATGATATATTGCGAGTGACGTTTAGCCATGCTGCATTCATTTTTTTTACTTGATGATGATGATGATGATGATATTGGTAAGTTGCAATAACTGGTCCTGAGCCTGGAAAGCGATAGGCACAAGTTGCCCAGATAAATTAGATTAGTAAGCGTTTAGTTCAGTATTTAGTTCAGTAATCGAAAGCGCTGGTGTTCTATTAACTCTTTCTTTCTTTTCCCTCACTCCTTTCTCTTTAATGATAGGAATAGCTTGGTTGTATATACCAAGTGTTGTTTTGGCTATACTTAGACAATACAACCGTGTGCATTGTTAAGAGTAACCAGTTACCATCTGGTGGACCTGGCTCTTGTTAGCCATCTAAGTTGTATAAAAATAAAAGAGTAAACTTGTGAGCAAAACGCAGCAACTAAGTACTGTCCTGACTAAAAGTACACAAACAACAAAAAGAACTTGGCTGAGTTTTGTTTTAGTATTAAAGTGTTATTAGCACCTCACTAACAATCTCTCATAGGTATCTGACAAGAATATTTTGTAACGTATGTCAGATAGGCTGAGCTAACTTCGGTATTATTCACTGCTTGATTATGTGGCAGCAACTTCAAAATTATAAAACACTTATTTAATCATTTCTGATTAACTAAATCAAAATACGATTTACTTTCTGTTAAGTAAACTTATTTTAACTTTTTAGTTTCCTTCCCGTTAGAAGTCCGTTTTTATTTATTTAAAATTATTTTATTTTATATATTTCAGTGATGGGTAGACCTAAATCTTGCTTAGGTATTATTTTTGTATGAACTAAAACATTTTGGAATATTGAGCCGTATGAAGAAAGCCCAACAAGACTGCTGCTAAGGAATTCCCTCGACTGTCTATGGTCACCTGTAATGGCATTTAAAACCCACATGGGTGCAAAGTTCTCATCATTACAAATGAATTAAGTCCAAACACCAAGTGATTGTTGTAAATCGTTGTCGAGTTCCCTCGACTGTCTTTCGGCTCCATCATCAGATCGAATCCAAACCTTCACTACATAGTAGTGCCTTAAAATACTTAATGAAAAAATAACAGATGTACTAGTCGCCAGTACGATTTTCGAAAGTTCCTCTCGATTTACTTAGGATGCCAACATCAGATCCTGGTTTTCTTATCATAGTACCACACTTGGTATATCTACTTTACTAAAAAAAAGAATTCATCGAAATCGGTTCATAAACGATGAAGTTATCCGCGTACACACATAAATATATATATATACTATTACTATTAATTTATAGGTAATTGAAATAATTTAAAATGAAATAAATATTATAAATATTTTATAACATAAAAGATCAAAATTATGTAGGGATGGTGATGAACTGAAGTACTACAACTTGTAACTAAGTACTACAGTAACGTAATAAAGTCAAAAAAATTTAATGGTACAAATAGACTGCCATCGTATTTTAGTTCTGCTGTAGTGTTAGTGAAAAATTTTATATTCTGGTAGGTCACGGCTTGTAAGCATGTGTTTTATGCGACAAAACTTTTGTCATAAACGGTTTATGCTATTGAATGTGAAGAGAACTCTCTTAGAACATTAAATTCTCTGGATAAGGTTTAAAGTTTCCTTTTACGACCGTCTCATTACTAACTCATGGCCTTTATCGTCGTTATCATTGGTAATCACTTAATCAGAAATAAAGATCAGTTTAATAAAGACATTGACAGTTATGTCAACTTATACAAAAATGACAACAAAAAAATTAATTGAAACGTTACGCTTATTTTTTGTAAAATAATTAAATCTTTTGGCAATTGTTTTTATGAGGGATCGTGACGCAGTGTAAATTTTAGACATCATATAATAATGGTAAAAGGAAATTCTACATAAATAAACCGAATCTGAGAAGTAACAAAACAGCGATAATAAGACAGTATCATGTTTATAATAACGCAATATATGGGGTAACACTATTTATGGATGCCAAGGGAGCGATAGAAATAGTAACTGATGGGTCTTATTATAAATAACAGTTATTATTTTGTGTAGAACCCTCATTGACTACCCACAACGAAAGCTTGTTATTTTCTGAAATACATTTTAATAATGTTGTACTAAGGCATAAAGCAGCAACCCATCTAACTAAAGACGTCTAAAACCCGTCTAAAGTACTTAGCATTATATACGCTTTCGTGGTGTAGTTATATCATTCTTAATTCTATCGACTAATATTTTCAGGTTCATTTCATTGCTAGGATACATAATTAATATTTACTATCAGTATAAGCAAAGTACTCGTAGAATAGATTACTTATCAGCATCAAGACTTTATAATGAAAAAGCCGACGAAAACGACTTCCAGTGAACGATTTTATAATCCAGTGAATAATCCAATTCGAGTCAATTAACCTTGTCGAAGGAAACTTGATGCAAATATAACGAAAAAAAAACAGAGTTAAACCTCATTATTTTAAATTGTTTTTATAATAAGTAATAAAAGATTCCGTTATCTAACTTGTTGCCAAAAATTTGTGATAATGAAGCAAGTTTTTCGATCTAAAGGTTATTAAAGTTTATTTAATGTTTTTAGTAAGTGACGACGCAACGCGTAATTACTGCTGTTAAATTTTTATTATTTTCGCAGTGATCTTACTTCCTTCATTCTTCAATGGTTACCTATCTACATAGTGTGGCGAAAAATATATAATTAGGAATGCGGATTGTCCAAAAACCTAGTATAAATTTAAACATACGAAAAAATCTATATAATAATTATTTATAAGCGAAAGGTCACTGACTCACTCACTCACACACTCACTCATCACGAAATCTCAGAATCTACAGTTGCTTAGGGTTACTTTTAGGTTAGCGAAGACTTGTAGTTTCTAAGATTTCGTATTCTTATATATAATCGTATGTATATAATCTCTCTAAAATTTTGAATGAGGGTTCCTCGTGGAAAATAGGTATAACCTTCCTTTAGAAACTGGGCTATCATACGCAAAAAGAATCAATAAAATCCGACTGGTAGTTCCAGAAATTAGCGCGTTAAAACAAACAAACTCTTTCGCTTTCTGGTAAAGATTAACCTGTCATTTATAGAAGCCGAGCCAGTAACGAAAATATTAAACCGAGCCGGAAAAAAGTTAGCCGCCAGCGTACTCTAATGTCAAATTCTAATCGAAGAAATATAATTCATCATTAGAAGCGTTTCACGTAGATAAAAAAATGTTCCTTACCCTATAAATCAGATGTAATACGTAAACCCTAAAAGGTAACTTATCTACTTACGAGACCATTTTTAATAATATGATCTAAAGAAAAATAGAATAGCCCGCAGAGTTTAGACCTCACTGAAGTGTTGATGCATAAAAAAATACTACGTTTCGAAAGCTTAAATTTGGAATATAGACTAATTTCATCGTAAGCGTACGCTAAGATAGGATTTCTAAAAATTTCATCATAAGGCTGGCCGCCCACGTCCGATAATCGGTGACCGATTTTTTGTAGGAGAAAACTAGAACGTACTGATGGCAATAGTGCAACTCACACGTCATACAAAAAGTCGGTCAGAAACAAAATTGATGCATTCCGACCGATCCGATTATCGTTGAAAAATAGAACGTTTGGAAATGTATGCGTAAACGCACACTACTAACCGACAGTCGACCGCATGTACTTGCAAGGGAAGGACAACAGCCACGGACAAATTGACGGACGTAGGCGTTCAGTGGGGCACAAAATCGGTCCTAAGAATCGGAGGAAAAATCGGCGTATGACGTGGGGGACAGCCTAAGATACCGGAGTGAAGCGAGGGCGGGGTGCTAGTATTTTTATAAAGCTAAAAGCTGTTAAAGTATTTAGAGTGCTCAAGAATAATGTGTGTATATAATTAGGTATAAGTGGCCGCAGGATTATTCGAAAATTATACCTAACTGATGACTAACTGTAATACTATGTACTATCATTGCAATTAATTTAATGTTCGGGTGTTTGATTGATACACAGAGATGACGGGAATTAGTCGTTATTAAACACTATTATAATATTAAAATGGCAGGATGTACAACACTTTCTGGGATGTGACTCTCTCGATTAGTTGAGCAGAACTGATGAAATGTGATAAAGGACCTTTTTTATGTAGTCTCATTATCATTAAAGACGACAAGCACTTGGTCAAAGTTCAAGACTAACTTTATGGAATACACAACAAATCGTTACTTAATGACATAAAAATTAAAAAAAAACATTTCCTAGTAATAATCACACAAACAATTATTCATTTCCTATTACTTACTAATATCCCAAATAGGATGTTTAATGAATATATATTATTACATTAATTATTAGTCAATATCTATACCAAGCGATACCTACTATTGTTATCAGTAAATTTTAAATCATTAGATTACTTAAATGTATTACGAGGTTTTTTCAAAATTAAATAAACATCGTATTTCATCTAAATAAAAATATAAGGATTTAAAGGGCTGTGATTATCCGATATTTCTCATAAATCATTGTAATCTGAGGCAGTAAATATTTACGAGGCCCACGATATCAATACCTACTACACTACACAAGGAATCGCAAATGACAGTTCCTTCAATAAAATTAATGTTCCATGTTTTATGTATGACGAATGACTCTATAAACTGATGTTTATGAATAAAACTGTTTATGTAAAATAAGATCAAGACGGCTTTTTATGAACGATAGGATACCCGAAACTCGAAATAGGACTTCGCCTTTTGACGATTTAGCATAGGTACAGAAATTGCGGTTAAAGTTCGACTAAGGAAATCTTTAGCATACTCTTATACATACTTAGTCTTATGATTAGAGTTTAGTTGTTTGAAAAAAAAGTGATATTAAAAGACCTAGGATTATTTAAACAATACATACGTTCGTAAAGAAGATTTATAAACTGGGATATAATGATATTTGAGAAATATTTTTTATAAAGAAATAGGTACATACTTAACAGAATAATCACGTTATTAATATAAAATACAATATTATGTGTAAATAAATCGTGCGCACGATTTACTTCTAACGGCAGTAACCTACAAAAATGTAATTTAAGAGAGTTATATATTAGCCACAAGTGCGTATTTATAAATAGAAAATGAGAATGTACATAACACTTATATAAGGTACATACAAATGAACGCACCTACATACTAATATTAGACCGAAAATCGTTATATTTATTATTATTTTATTCTGCTTCCATTCCCAGAAACGTTAAATTATTTTGCTTTGCACGATCGAAATAATTCCTTGATTAATATTTATTTAGGATATAAAGATAAGATTGCCTACCTAGTTCTTTTTACCAGACACGTGAATGTTTACCTCAGTCGATAGCTAAAATACCAATTGTATTACCTATACATGAATTACTCCATATTAAATTTACTAATATTGGCTGTCATCTTCGATATCTCGAACAAAGAAACATGTCAGTAATTTTGATTGCCATGAGTAAAAGCGAAACACGTGCAAGTAGAATCTAGAGGTTAAAAATTATTTTCTTGACTATTTGCTATGAAACCAACAAAACCTCAAAAAATATATATTTAAAATACCAAACTACATAACAATTCCCTTTGAAGAGTATTTTGGTATTGCCAATTTGTTTTCTGATTTTTGTGCCTAAATTTATTCAGAATATGTTAATAAAGGTTTTTTACACAAAACGGCGCAAATATTTTATATTTATTTATAGGTAATCTTTTTTTATCTTTATATTAACAAATTTAAGTTGAATTTAATATCGTTTGGTTTTGGTGCCGTTTATGGTATTCCGTACAACGTATTATGTAACGGCTTCAAAGTTTACTTAAATAGAAACTAAACCAACATAAATAAGTAATCATAACGGTATTGTCAAAATTAGACATAATTTTATTGTGTAAAATACTGCACTCCATTTAAAAATATCTAGAACGTTTCTTTTAATAGGTTATTCTATAGTTTAAAACGTCCATTAGATCAGAAGTGTGTACTTCATTACCTCACCTACTAGCATCGTGGCAATAATACTACGTTCATTAAGTATCAACTCGTTTAAAACAATGATACATATCCATACATATTATAAAAGGCTTTGTCCTAACTGACTGACTGCCAGACAACGCACAGGGTCCGTGGGTTACGCCCCCGGTGTGTTTTGCCCCCGTGGTGGAAGCCCCCGATTTTAAATTAAGTTATTATAGTTGATTTCGCCGAAATAAAAATATTTTTTACTAGATACAGACGATGAAAAAAGTGTTTCGGAACCAAATACGTAGACAAACTTACTAAATAAGTATTCTAACTAACACAATATTGGATACTATAAACATGCTACAAGGATATTCACTTTATTACTATATTACAATTATTTACTTTAGATGCATTACTTTGTACTTTGTCTAAACGAGGCGCCCGTGCCCGGCCAAACTGGTTTTACACAATAGCCAGATCGAATTCTAAAAGAAAGAGATAGGTAGTCAAAGAAAGGGAAAGATAGGGTTGAAAACAATAGAGTCCAGGGTGACGGACAGTGAAAATAGCAAACATAGCGATGGGCACTATTTCTATCCCTTTCCCACATAGTTGCAATATGTTACTGATAAGAAAGTTTAGTCGGTCATGTTAACTCAAAATGGCAAGTCCAGGTCCTTCACGGGGTTTAGCACAAACCAATTACAAAATAATTTCAAATAAACTAGGTGGAAGAACGTTACTACATGTCGGATTTGCTTATAATCTTCATAGGAAAAATAATAAATCGAGTGTGTGGACATGCGTAAATAAAAGACATGGCAAGTGTAGTGGTTCTATAAAATTAAGTGAGGAAAGTGACAATGTACAAATCCAAAAGTGTCATAATGCTGAGTGTCAACCTAACTTAATGAAAAATGAAGTTAGAGTTGTTATGGAAAAATTAAAAAAGGAAGTGAAAACGAGTTTCTCGAGCTCTATACAACAAAAATTTGAAACAAAATTTGCCGAGTTAAAAAACACAGACACAGCCTTCGATGAATACATACCCAAATTCAATAATATCAAGCAACAGTTATACAACTCTCGAAAGAAAGCCTTAAATGTAGAAAAGACACAGTTTCGTAATCCAGCTGAAGTCATTATACCTGAGATTTTTCAAAAATATCTATTAGTTGATTACTGTGAGAACGACAACAGAATTATAGTATTCGTATCAGCACAGGCTTTAAAACACATCAAAAATATACAACACTACTTCGGGGATGGTACATTTGATTGTTGTCCAGGTCCATTTTACCAAATATTTACCATTCATGGAGATATGGGAAGTGATGCACAAGCAACCAATATTGTGCCTATATTTTATGTGCTACTAGTTAATAAAGAAAAAAGTACATATGAAGTCATGTTTAAAAAAATTAAAGAAGCTGTGCCGGACTTCAGCCCCATGAAATTCACTGTAGATTTTGAATTAGCTACAATGCTGGCAATAAAAGAGGTATTGCCAGCGGTCACAATACATGGCTGTAATGTTCACTTCCAAAGAGCCATTTACAGAAAAGCGAAGTCTTTAGGTTTATTGGCACACGAAGAAACAACATTGTATGTGAAACTGTGCACCTGTCTAGCATTTCTTCCTAAAGAAGATATAGAAGATGGTTGGCTTTCCGTAATGGAAAACAGGTAATTTTAATTTTCATTTTATTTTAAAGTTTTAACAGCTCATAGATTGTTTTTATAAGTACGCAAAAATAAAAATAATGCTTAGGTATATACGACATGTCATATATATCATAATTTTTGTTTTCAGTATTCCCGATGAAAAAGTCACCCAATTCAACGATTATTTCGTTGAACAATGGCTTGAGCCTCCGGGGATGATCTCAAAGTGGTGTTGCTATAAAGAACGACATAGAACCACAAATTTAGTGGAGGCCTGGAATCAACGGCTTCAGTGCTATCTGGGCCGAAAACCATCATTATTATCGTTTTTGGAAATTATAACAACTGATATTTCTACGTATAGCACAGGTCAAGTGAGGTAAAATGCTGATTACTTACATAACGCTTAATATATCAGTAATTCATTTTTTTTACTCTTAGTAAATAATCTTTATCTTATACTTTCAGATTACGAAGAAATGACAGTCCTATATGTAAAAGGAAAAAATCTTCAATAATCAATGACAAACTCATTGCTAAGCTGACAGACAAATATGAAAAGAAACAAATTACAATTATGGAGTTTTTGGAACAAATCCGTCCGTATGTGCAAGTCAAGCAAAAATAATCACCTACTTACTTAGCTTAAAAATAATGATTTTGCATGTTTATTGTTACATAATTACTACATTTTAATTTTATATCTATATCAATGTTGTAACCTCCATAGTCACTGCATATAAATGACTTAAATTACATAATTTAATTACAAAGTTCAAATCATCCTAATATTTTTACTATGTTTTTCTTCTTTTGTTACTTTTGTTATCTGTGATTTTAAATGTTAATTGTTTTTATTATATTTTAGTGTTTGAACATTCTGTTACCAATCTTCTAAATATTTAAGTAGATGCCTACCTATATACTTAGTACGTAAATAGTATATAAGTACTTAAAATAATCCTAATTTTAAACTGTGATTTTTAATTTCGTATCTGTGATTTTGCATGTTATTGTTGCTTTATTTTAATGTTTGGTTTTATTTGTTATCAAAGTTGTATTTACGTAGATACCTATTATTATTTATTAGACATTTAATTTAATTTTTATTACATATTAAGTACCTACGTATTACCTACCTATTATTACCCATTAGTACCTATTATTAGATAAGCAAACGTTTGTTACACCGACATTGTTAATAAAGATTTATAATAATAAACTATGATTTTGATTTTAATAATGAACCATGACTTAGACATTTTTTATACACTTTGCTATCTGACTGTACTTTTGATAAAAATATTTAACTAATAAATATTATAGTACTAAAACGAAATCGGGGGCTTCCACCACGGGGGCAAAACACACTGGGGGCGTAACCTACGGACCCAACGCACAGTCTAAATCGCTGGTCGTAGCGTCTTAAAATTTGGAAGGTGGGTTTTTCTTAATGTCTAAAGATGTACTATAAAAGGGTTTTTTAATTCAGCCCCTAAATGTGTGAAAAGGGATGAAAACGATTGTATGAAAATTCTTCATCTTTAACTTACAGTTTTCAAATTTTGTTTTGCAATACTACTTCTATTACAATAAAAAAATTCTCATTTTTTTTCAGTGGTGGATTTACGACGGTGAAATTAGGGATGAAATATTGTGTGGAAAGATCTTTGCTTCTGAAGTTAGTGACTTAAAATATAGAGGAAGGTGGAAGAAAAGGGGAAGAAGGGAACGTGAGGAAGACGTGAGGGGGACGTAAGGAGGAAGTGTGGGGGAAGTGCGGGGTCGTGAGGGGAACTTGATGGGTACGTGATCGGCACGTGAGAGAGAAGTGAGGGAGAAGTGAGACGTGAGAGGGTCGTGAGGGCGACGTGAGGGAGACGTGAGAAGAACGTGAGCTGACGTGATGGGAACGTGAGGGGGACGTGTAGGGGGAAATGAGGGGACGTGAGGGGGACGTGAGGGGGACGTGAGGGGGACGTGGGGGGGACGTGAGGGGGCTTTAGTAGGATGTCAGGGGTACGTGAGGAGGACATAAGGGAGAAGTGAGGGACACTTGAGGTAGACGTAAGGGGAAGGTAAGGAGGACGTCAGAGGGACGTCAAGGAGACGTGAGTGGGACGTCAAGGGGACGTGAAGGGGACGTGAGGAGGACGTGAGGGGGACGTGAGGCACCCTATTCAAATTTTAATTTCATTTAATTACGTTTTGTCACGTAAAATCATCGTCCGTAAACCGAGTTTACAGACAACCAACTCTTTAGTATTTTTGATAGGGGTGGGTTTAGGGAGTACAATATGAATTACTTAGACACTTCTTTGTTTTTCAATAATAATTTTAAATATAATTTATTTATAGTTGAGAAACTTTAAATTTCGGTGCTATAACCAAAACGTAGAATGCAGTTCTAAATATTATTTGCAGGAGTGACTTACGGGTGATATAATAGAGAATATAAAAAAAAATATTTTTTGATTTATTGCAGTGAAAATTTTGCATTTGTGTACTGTATATTTTTTTAAAGGTGGATATCTTTAGGTAGATGAAAGAAGGATTGTATGAATGGGAGATTAGAAATAGTGTGGAAAATAGTATATAAATATTATAAAAAATGTCTATGGGAATAACGAAATTCACGCGAGCGAAGCCGCGGGCAAAAGCTAGTCATATATAAAAATAAAACACCAAAGTGTGCAGAAGTGAGACAAAAACAAGGCGATGTCCTCCATACTTATATTAGGAAATATTTTAATAAATGCACAATTTTTTATTAATGCATTATATGATAGACTACCTAGCAAGCATTTACAAACAGGACATGTAACAAGAATATTTTTTAGTATTAAAAATGCATGTTTTTGACAAACAATCCCGCTAACTACTTACCAACTGGCAGAGTGTACAAATTTAGCTGAAGATAATTTAAAAAATCTAACAATGAGGCAGAATTCTCACAAAATAATAATAAACAGTTGAGACAGACTGCTACATGAATTCATTATAGATTATATTTTATTATTATCTGGTTTTAATAAATTTTACGTTGTCTGGAAATCTCGATGAACGGCATTTCATGGACACTTTAAAACAGAAGTACTAATAAACCACACTGAAATTACACAGGTCAAGTGAACCGTGGTATCAATTTCATTTCTATTTTTACGGCGATCGTAAATTGACAGCTGGTCTAGAGACAAACCCGGCACACAATAAACAAAAATCTACTAAGATGGTGTCTGTTAGACGTAATTTAAAATGCTGTAAAACTAAAAAGGGGCTAGCATTTGCCCACGACTTCGCTCGCGTAGATATCGTTTTTCCCACAGACATCTTATATTATTTAGGTACATAATTATAATTAAAATAATATATAACTAAAAAAAGGTTTTCCACTATGTTAACTCCCCATACAACCCTATAGCCATTCTTGTCAAACATATTTTAAACAGCATATTAATTATTAATTAGTCATAACATGAAAATAATATATTTTTCTTAATTATAAGTAACTTTGAAAACGAAGAACTGTCTATTTAATATTTCACCCTCCAATACCTACTCATAAAACAATTAAAAATATAATTTTCAAGTATTCCATTAACTTTAAAAAATAACGATATTGCTATAGAATATTTCATTTCTAATTTTACCCTTCTAAAGTCACGCCCTTTCAAAATATTGATAAGAGTATTTCTTCACTTTGATAGTTTTTCCAAAGCAAATTTTGAAATCTGAAATTAAAAACAAAAAAGTTTTGTACGATCACTTTTATCCCTTTAATCACCTTAAAAGAATTACTTTTCTTAGTACACGTCTAGACATTAAGACAAATACGGCCTTTAAATTTCAAGTCGCTAACTTCTGAAACAAAGATCTTAACGTTTCATCCCCAATTTAACCCTTCTAAAGCCTTCTAAAGATGAGAGTATTTTTAGTTTTGATAGTAGTATTCCAATACAAATTCGCAAAACTATAAATTTAAAAATAAAGTTGTTATATACAATCGTTTTCATCCCTTATCACTTAAGGGTTGAATTAAAAAAACTTCTTTCTTAGTTCACCTCTAGACATTAAGATAAATACACGCCCCAAATTTCAAGTCACTACGAAAAGCGGCTTATAGGCTATGCGTTTTCTGTTAATCAGTCAGTCAGTAAGGACAAAACCTTTTACATTATGTATGGATTGAATGAGACTGTGACTGTAAGCGTTTTTGTTACTGACGATTATACGTCTAGTATACATGTAAATCTAGTGTAGAGTACGTTATGTCCGTTGTTTAAATAAATATTGTATTATTCAGTTAGATTGGCCTTGGCCGAGAACTATACAGGCTGCCTGAGTAAACAAACAGTGAGCACATCGAGCTTCACTGCTAATTAATTAATTACCTGCACTTTATACGAACGTACTAAATTGAGTGGAATGAATGCACTATTGTTAAATGAAATATACCATGCTATTTAGTTCAAGTGTATTACATAGGTACCTAAATAGCTGTTTTTATTGGAAAAGGCATGTCACAGGCACTTGATTCTCTTATACAAATTATCATAACAAACTTTTATATCAGTATGATAAACGCTCTGTTTAAAATATAGAAATTATAGTGTGTATACATGTTTATTTAAATGTATTTTAGGATATATACCTCTATGGAACTTGTAATATTTACCCGATTCATTTAATTATGCACCTACTTCGTCATGTCCTCTGGTGGCCCCTATAGTAGATAGACTGGTAGAAAATGCCATAGACATTATGTCCGCCAATACATATCAATGTATGAGGTTTTTAAATATAAAATTATTATGAAGGGACAAGATTTGATTTTTTGTATGTTTGTTTGCAACGATTTAACTAAAACTTTACGATATTGATTTGAAAATTATTTTACCTTTAGAAATCATTAAATTTAGCGGGTAACATAGGCTATAATTATGTTCAACATATTATTTGTAGTCCTTTTCAGAATTTCAATATTTTAAACGCGCTTGTAAATCTAAATGATGGAATACTAAATGAATGAAACTTTTGATACCGAAGCGAAGCGAGGACAAACCTCTTGTAAATAAATAAACAGATTGTTTGGTATTGCGTGCCTTGACAAGAATAGGGCTCATTCTCGAACCAATTTCACTTTTGAATGATGAACAAAAACTGTGACCATCAATACTCAAGCAACGCATTGTTATTTTTTGCTTTCCTATTTTTTATTAAGCAAATAAACTGTTAACGACTCACGCAACGACGCCCGTGACTTTGTCTTCGCAGATAAATTATAAATGGCCTATGAAATTCAGATACATTTTTGGGCAAAAGAATAATAAACATTTATCCATAAAACTTTCGCGTTTATAATATTAGAGGCACAGAAGTAAATCAATTAGGTACTTCTGTGATTAGAGAGATAGATACCATTGTACGTGACAATTTGTTAGACTTCGATAACAGTTCTAACTTCTTGATTTATAATATACTGATCGTGATCGAATCCTATCTAAACATTAGGTCGTCAAGTCACGTTTAGTGTCTTCATTTTGTAGATACTATTATTAAGTTTACCATTTCATCTTTAATCAAAGTTCTGTATTATAATCGAATAATTTTATTATTAAATTATTGCTAATAACAACTATATCTGTTACGGCATATTAAATGGTAGTTAGTCTATAAATAGATTGTTATAACCTACGCTTCATTAGTAAACAATACTGTTAGTAATAAAATATTTATATGGAATATCTAGTTGTTTAATTAAATTACGATAATATAGTTGATGTTACAGTTTGTGTTACCATAAACAACTTGCCTTTGCTTCGCATCGGGATCAAAAGTTGCGGTTTACTGGTTGGTTCATCATCATTGCTGTCCGGTGCCTTTAGGTTAATGTATTGCGTACCAAAACCATCCTCGAAAAATGCACTATATAATAATAAAAACTGTATACAAATCTATTGCGCTAGAGATCCAGTTTCAATAATAAGTATATAAGTACAGTAATTTATCATAATTCACTTGTATAAATTTAATATTCACTAGAATCTGTTTTTTATTTTAAGTTGTTGAAGAATCATGTCTTATTAATACAAAGATCCTATTAAAATGAAAATGTACGGCTTATAGATGGAAATATCAAATAAGATCTTATGTTAAAATGTACAGGAATAAAAATAAAATGTTTTTTGTTCGTATAATTTTCATATTTATTTCGTTTGAAGAAAGAAAACTGTAGGCGTCATAATGATGAGCTTATGCATATCAAAGTCTTTTAGCTTTACACACCAATATAGCAAACAAACCATGTCTAAAAAAACTCTTGTCGCTTTTAGAGATACCCTCGTCGCTGTTGTATTCTCGTTGAATAACTGAAGAAGTAAAATAAAGAGAACTGAATACCAAGCATAACTTTTTTTGTTCGTAGGTACCAACTACTCTATATTCATTCATTGTCGAGGGTTCAAAGAGTCATGTCATTGTGTATAATATAACCGCATGTAAGACGATTACACGTAACATGTTCAAATTTATAAAAAACTAAAAGTTTAATAATAAACTAATTATTATAAATATCCAAATTATTATACTCAATTTATTTAATAAACATAAATTACATTGATGCAATACGACACTATTGCAATGATATTTGCCGTAGGCCTTTGTTGTAAGACCGAATGAAACTTTTGATACCGAAGCGAAGCGAGGACGGACGAATATTATGTATGCAAACTTCAAGACAAATATAAAAAAAATGGTTTTTGCAGTAAGCAAAAAACTAAAACCGAAAATTGTATTACTTACCTACAAAAAACAAAACAATTGTTGCGCTAAAGACGTTGATCTAATTAATAAACCACAACATGATTGACATACCGATAGGACACGAAGTAATATGAGATTTTCGGCATAAACAATAAAGTTGGAACTAGTAACCTCTATCTATCTATACTCTTACATAAAGCGGAAGAGTTTGTTTTTCTGGAACTAGTCAGGTTTGAATAATTCTTTTTGCGTATGATAACCTTAGTTCTTAGGTTATAGGCTATGTAACACCACGCTACTGGTGACGGGAGCAGAACAGTAAGCAAAGACGCATGTAAAACTGCACAACGGGACGCTAGTCATCATATATATTGGCCTGTTATTATCCCCTATTGAGAAAGACCTCTTCTAATTCAGAAAAGGTATAAACATTGATCATTGCGGATTGGCAATTTCAGACATGAAGTCCAGGTTTCCTCACGATAATTTTCTATCACCGTCAGTCAGTAATGTGCAGATAAACTTAGAACGTTCATAATATGATTCGAAAAAGTCACAATGGTACTTGCCCGGATTTTAACCCATGACAATGGCGGTTGCATTAACTAACTCACTAGGCCATTAAACTAAATAATATTTATTTTCGTTGAATTTAAAGCAGGCCTTGGCAGTTACGTGATTATATCACTGGAGTCTTAAATATATGAATTTGCGGATAAAGAAAATGCTTGTAAGTAATTGAAACTTGACTTTATTTAAGTGAGATCTTTGTGAAATAATCCGTAGAGTTTCTGGTTTAGTACTAAAATCAACCTCATTTCTACACATGGATGTCGTAAAAAGCCACTAAGTGAATGCCAGGTCACGGGCAGTAGCGTTTCCTGCGTAATAAATATCACCTTACTGGGTTCACTTAGCGTGGCGAGTATGGCAAACTTTCCTTCTATCGTAAATAAAACTTTCAACGGTATAACTAGTAATAATGTTATATGTGATATATAATATATATAATAAGAATATGCACATTGATTCAAAATGTATTAAAATTTATCCATGGTCACGATTTTTATGTTGAGTTATATCAGTTTGTACAAAGTTATCTCCAAAACTATAGCAAATAGAAGCACTTGAGTTAGACCAAAAAATACTATTTTTTTTTCTTATTTATTTTATGAAACATCAGAAAAAGGGTACAACTAGAGTTAAATCACTTATCAGAGGAGGTTCAGAGTTGATATACATACAATCGTGCCGATTTCACAAAGCCTAATCCTATCTGTAAGTAGTGTATAGTCTCTGTTTTTCTTAATAATTCTCAAAATCTATCATTTTGAGCATTTCTACCAAAAGGTTTTTAAATATTATAATTATAATAATAATAATAATAATATAATAATAATAATAATCTGGCAACACCGTAACACATCACGCTTTTTCTCTGCATATTTTTAATTTTACTACTTTTTATAATATTCATACAATATTGCAATATTTACTGATAATATACAATAGTACCGGTGATTTACAATAATATAATGAAGTAATTTATTTGGACCTTTTTATCTACAAAGAAAAAGAGAAATCAACAATGTTCCCAGTTGACAGGTGTCAACTAAAAATATCAAGATTTAATAATATGAAAAACCGTGATATAGAGTGATGCTGACCAGAGCGATCGAGGACAAAGGCACAACAAAATACACCTCCGGATTCGTCGCTCAGCTCCGCCTCGCAGCAGCCAGACTCCGTGTCAACAACACCGGCTCCTGTTGAGGCGTCGAGCTCCTCGTCGAGCGACGAGTTTTACTCCCCTCCGACGTCGCCAACACCTGTACGTCGGCGGGGGAGAGGCCGGCCACCAGCATGCTTGGGGTCCCGAGGCCTATCGACCTCGAATAGGGCCCTCGCTGCCGGTGGTAATGTGCGCCGCATGAGATGGATACAGTCAATAAATGAAAATGTCATGCATATTTTGCGGCAACAGAGGGAGGAACCAACCTCACAGTGTACCGTGATCGCATGCTGCCTTTGTTTCAGACCCTTGAGCCATCTATCAACGTTTCGGCACAACGACTCTCGGATCAAGTGAGAGTTATTCAGCGTGCACACATGCTGGACGACGTTACACTTGAAAGGCTACGTTCAGACGCACGTCGTAGCCTTGCTGTGTCTCCTTCAATGCAAGCTGTGACGCCAGTGGCAGTAATTAATGTGCCCCAGTCACAATCCGCACAAGTAGTTGAGGAGGAACATTGTGACGCTATTGACGTGAGTACCCAGTATAATGATTACTTGAGGAGTGCTTTGGAATGTGCCATTCGCGAGTATCGGTTCGAACCCTCTGGTGACAGGCCTCGTCTTCCACGATTGCCCACGCACAAAAAGAATCTTGCTTTGATGGGTGCCCTGGACTCACTGCTACGTAATTATTTAGACAGCAGTGAAAACATAGCTGATACACATTCAGTCCTGTACTGTGGGGCAGTTGCAGTGTGTCGAGTAGCTGGTGTAAAGTTTTTTAATAATAACACAGTTACTCGTCCCAAATTAACTAAGCCTGCCTGGCAGTGTAGGATTGAGCGTCGTATCACGGAGGCTAGGGCACTCATTGGTAAACTGCTCTGCTTCAGGTCGGGTAATACCCGCCCTCGAGTGATGCGCTTTGTGAATCGGGCCTTTTCGGGGACGGATGTTAGTCCCCATGACTATGCTACACGAGTCACAGAGCGCATCGACTTCCTGAAGCAGAAAGTGTGTGCATGGGCAAGCCGTATTCGTCGCTACAAACGAAGGGTGGATCGATACCATCAGAATGTAACTTTTCAAAGAGATGAGAGGTGGGTGTATCGGCGATGGGAGCGACCTGATTCCGACGTGGGTGATGGGCACCGTCCGGATGAAGATGCAACTATTGAGTTCTGGCGCAACCTTTGGTCGGTGCCCGTCAATCACACAGAGGATGAGTGGATTGATGGCGTCGAGCGATTATGTGAGCCAATTAACAACATGGAGCCATTGTCTATATCAACAGAAGACGTAGCCAATGCAGTCCGTTCGTTACCAAATTGGAAATCAGCCGGTCCGGATGGATTACACAATTTCTGGCTAAAATGGTTCCACAGCTCACATGCTCGCTTGGCGTCGCAATTCCAGGCGTCTTTGGAATCAGGCTCTATTCCCGAGTTTATGACAACCGGTGTTACCCACCTTCTCTACAAGTCTGGCAGCACCGCGGATCCCAAGAATTATAGACCGATAATTTGCCTACCTACGGTCTATAAACTTCTTACATCTATTTTGAGAGCAAAAATTATCTCTCAAAATATCTGTCTCTCAAAATGGATGTAGGAATGGGGCCCGTGGTACGAAAGAGCTCCTGATCATTGACATGACCATTAACCAACAGGTGCACCGTAACCGAAAGGATTTGTCGACATGCTGGATAGACTATAAGAAGGCGTATGACTCGGTGCCGCATACGTGGCTCTTGAGAGTGCTGGAGTTGTATAAAATTGATGCAACTCTATGCACCTTCTTGAAGACGTGTATGCGGCAATGGAAGACCGTCCTCCGCTATCCTGGGTGTCGACGGTTTTTGGGCAACGGTCTACCGGTAACGATCAAGCGGGGCATATTTCAGGGTGACAGCCTGAGTCCTTTATGGTTTTGTCTGGCACTGAACCCTCTCAGTACTATACTGGAGAGTTCAGGGCTAGGCTATCGGTTGAGGAGAGAAGGTCAGGTCTTGTCCCATCTGCTTTACATGGATGATTTAAAATTGTTTGCTTCTACTGATCGCCAATTAATGGGGTTACTTAGGGTCACTGAAACCTTTAGTAATTCTATTAAGATGGAGTTTGGTATAGATAAATGTGCAGTCATGCATGTAAAGCGGGGTGGGATTGTGGAATCTGACGGGATACAACTGTCTGATTCTACACGACTTAGACCTCTATCTGCAACCGAAACATATAAATATCTGGGTATGTCACATTTATACGCAACTTTTCTATAAGTTTCCATTCAAAGTTTTAGGTCATTTCAAAATATTTATGTTAAGTTAATCTCAACATTGTTTAGACAGTTTTGCTTAATTAATAATTAAGTAGCTTCATCTGATTGCATAAATTTGAAACGGTTATTTAGAATATTCTAACAGTTCTCTTTCATGAAATAGAACAGCACAAAAAAACAAACTCTCAAGAATGAGTTTGTCACGAGTACGGCCCAATCTCATTTGTTATTACAGATAAATAATTGGATGAGTAGAAGCATTTCCTTCCTTTTTTTCCATTTTCTTGTCAGCATAATAGTCTAAAATATCGATATCCTACAAAATTTACATTATACTCGTAGCTGTCTCAAGTATATTTTCCATTATTTTATTTATTTTTCTTAGTATAAATGTAAATTAAATTCTATGCATTTCTTAAAAGAACATACAACTAAAATGGTTTTTTAATTTATCTTGCACTGATTAAGTACATGAAAGCTAGGACGACATTGGCAAGGCGCCGCTGGAGCCGGTACGATTAAATTAGTCCATGCTGAGAGGTCAATATCCAGCAACAAAATTAAAATAAAATTTATCAACGGATTTTCTCAGTGAAGCACATCGTATCTTTTATGCTTTATTTACATATGTTATGAAAATAAGTAATTTCTCTCTATGTGTATTTAAATTTCTGATCAGATTTTAATTTTAAAAATTTTAAAATTAGGTACCTAAGTACTTTTTCAAATAAAATGCTACAATGAAGGTGATCTTATGAGTGAAATTTGAGGGCACGTTCAATACAATTATTTATATCAATGATATAAATAAGTAAGTCGTGTTCGTAATCATTTCATGCTACATCATTTCATCAGAAGTTAATAATGCCTAAAGATTTTTGAAAAAAAAAGCTTATTATACCTTTTATTTATGTCGATCATTATCAACAGAAAACGTGTGCTTACCTACATAATTATCTTTTTGAATACAATAAAATATTAGTGTTTAAAAAAAAAACAATAATTTATTATGGCCAATTACCTAGCCTCGAATTACTTTAAGTTGACAAAAACTGTTGCTCATATTCGAAGCTTTGAATTATAATTATTATAAGTAGTAAGGTCATGATACATTGCGATCATATTTAAAGTGCATGATTTTACTCAAGATAGAAAATTCATTTTGAATTACATTTTAAAATAAGTTTTCATTTTGGTACTAAGTTAACTCGCGAACAATTGCCTGTTCATCTTTTAGTAAGGCATACTGCTTGTTTTATTTCTATAAAGATTATTTTATTGTACCTATACCAACATACTGTTGTAATATTTATATCCTACAAGAAGTCCATAACGTGACCAAAGCCTTTTGTTTGTAACCACATATTTATAAGTTTTGTCTAGGTTACACATTTACATATACCGTACTGTATTATATAATAATAAATAACAATTATATATGTGAAATAGTTATACTTAAGAGCGTTTACGCCTTTGATGGGGCAAGGTCGCAATTTATGATTGTAAATTCGCAGTTTTTTTTATACGACTATGGTTGCAAACAAGCATACAGCCCACCTGATGGTAAGTGGTAACCGTAACCTATAAAGATGGCTGTGTTTTTCAAGCATCACAGAATTAATAATGCTTATAAAACACAACCAAGCTGTTGCTGACCATGGAGAAGGGGGTGAAGAAGGAAAAGGGAAACGAAAGAGAACCTGTGCATTTCTCTTACTTTGTCATAGTGAGTATATTATACTATTTTGATATGTTTATTTCAAGTTATTGTGTTCGTAGAGAGGGTTTATCGGCTGCCGACGCTCTCACTCACCGAGCAAAACACATAAGTATAAAAACTAATATTCTTACGTCGATCTTCTATGAGAGGGTAATACTTCCTGTTCGATCCAGCCCATTCATGCTGAAACCAGAGTGGATCTACTACCGTATAATTACTTAGTGCTAAGTCAACTTAATTTTTACTTTTTACTTTCCACCCTGTTTGTAGGCGGTTTTCTTTATATAATTTTTTTTTAACAACTTTTTAGGGTTCCATCTTCGTGGAAGGTAGCTAACGTCCACCCGATTCCTAAAAAGGGTGACCGGTCGGACCCGTCAAACTACAGACCGATAGCGATAACATCCTTGCTGTCCAAGGTTCTGGAACGAGTTATCAACTTCCAACTCCTGAGGTACCTTGAGGAGCACCAGCTGATAAGCGACCGCCAGTACGGTTTTCGTCACGGTCGGTCAGCTGGTGATCTTCTCGTGTACCTCACACACCGTTGGGCAGAAGCCTTGGAGGGCAAGGGTGAAGCTCTGGCTGTCAGCCTTGATATTGCCAAGGCGTTTGACAGGGTCTGGCACAAAGCACTTCTATCGAAGCTACCATCCTATGGAATCCCCGAGGGACTCTGCAGATGGATCGCCAGCTTCCTGGATGGTCGGAGCATTAAGGTCGTTGTTGATGGTGCTTGCTCCGATACCATGATGGTTAATGCTGGCGTACCACAAGGCTCAGTGCCCTCCCTAACGCTGTTTATTCTGCATATCAATGACATGTTAACCATTGAGAACATGCATTGCTATGCAGATGGCAGCACGGGTGACGCGCGGTACACTAGCCAACGGAATGTCCCTCAGAGCTCCGTGCATGAGAGACGGTTACAACTTGTGTCTGAAGTTGAGGGCTCTCTCGGGCGCCCGCCCGAGGGAGCCCTCACGAATGGGGTGAGAAAAACTTAGTTCATTTCAACCCCACGAAGACACAAGTATGCGCGTTCACTGCGAAGAAGGACCCTTTTGTTATAGCGCCTCAGTTCCAAGGAGTTTCTCTCCGTATCTCTGATGACATTGGGATCCTCGGCGTTCAAATATCCAGCAAGGTCCAATTTGGGAGTCATTTGGAAGACAAAGCCAAACTGGCGAGCAAAAAGCTGGGCGTCCTGAACAGAGCCGGACGGTACTTTAAGTCATCTCAACGGCTTGTGCTATACAAAGCACAAGTCCGATCGCACGTGGAGTACAGTTCTCACCTGTGGGCAGAAGCCCCCAAATACCAGCTCGACCCACTTGACTCCCTCCAACGGCGAGCTGTTCGAATCGTCGACGATCCCAATCTCACAGACAAATTGGAGTCACTGGAGCAGCGGAGGGACTTTGGCTCTCTATGCGTGCTCTATCGTATGTTTAACGGGGAGTGCTCTGAGGAACTGTTTGACTTGGTGCCATCGTCTCTTTTCTATCATCGCACCACTCGACATCGCAGCAAAGTTCATCCATACTACCTGGACACGATCTCGTCTAGCACGGTTCGTTTTCAGCGTTCATTTCTCTCACGTACGTGCAGGCTCTGGAACGAACTACCAGCTGCGGTATTTCCCGAGCGCTATGACATGTCCTTCTTCAAACGAGGTTTAAAGAGAGCATTAATATCACGGTAGGCAGCGGCTTCGCAGAGTCCCTGGCATTGCAGAAGTCTATGAGCGACAGTTACCACTTACCAATAGGTGGGCTGTTGGCTCGTCTGCCACTGTGTAGGCAATAAAAAAAAAAAAAAAAACATGTGCTTACCCCTTCACAGCGTACTGGCGTGGCGTTTCCAGTGTGCCTATAAAATTTTAAGAGTTCTTTCTATTCCTCCAGAATCTCATTATCAGATCCATCCTGACTTGATGATCATGGAACCACCTGGAAAGTATCCCCTTTCAAACAAGAACAAAAAGAAAATGTTCCGACGAATTGAGAACCTCCTCCTTTTTGAAGTCGTTTAAAAATTATTGCATAAAGTGACAATCATGTCGAAAGTAATGAACATACTTATGGCGAGCTTTAGTACATTCAGAAGAGTTGAATGTTTTTGTTGAAAAATAGTATTTTTTAAACAAGCATACGGACGCGGCGCGCTGGATGATAAATAGTTGCAAAGTCTATGGACACATCTATCTCATCGAAAAATTGCATAGCGTCAAGATCACACAATCAACCTGTTGCCAAAGGTACGGCTACTTTTGTTAAAAACAGATAATCTATGACAGAATTTATATAGGGATGGCAGAGTTAAAGAATCGAAGGTCATTCACCAGTAATAATACCTAACTTCTAAGCATAAAAAGCAATGTTTAGAAATTATACTGTTTTGAATATCTACGTAATTTATCTATATCTTTATGTATGTATAGAATACTCTGTACATCTCATTTATTTTAATTGAAGTATTCTGTAGCTACTTACGATTTCTCCGGGGAATTTTTCACGAATAAAATAGAGAAAATTGTATCGTGCGACACAAAGATACTGAACAGACATTTTACTGAAAGGAATTTAATTTAATTTAAAGATTCATTATGAAATTCTACTTAATATTTAGTACCGTAATATCATTTGTTGTAATGTTAAATTCTTTATTAACGATAATAAAATTAAGGTTTAGTGAAAGCCTCTTAAACCCGGGATTGTGGCAATAATTGCCAACTTGAATGATAAAATGCTATTCATCATTTGAGTACCTGTTAACTTTTCTGTTTGAAAATAGCACTTTTAAGATTTAAATTATATTATACTTGCTAACCTGCTTGTAAGTCGAAATGGCCCAGTGAATAAAGCACCCGCTTCGTAAACACGAGGTTGTGGATTCAAATCTTGAATTCAAATGTGAGTTTTCAAATCATAATGTACTTTCTAAGTTCATCTTGGACATTACTGTATAACGGTAAAGGAAAGTTTATGAAGAAAAATTTTTTGCTACTTATTTAACGGAACAACACGTTTTTGATAGACAAACCACTTGCAACTGTTAACCAGCGCGTTATGTCGAACCTATATATTCTGTAGGAAGACGGGACTAATTTATGTACCTATAAAGTTTAAGAAAGCGATAAAATTTAATTCGTATCGAAAATCTGATAATGTGATTATTTTTAAAATTCTAAAACCAAATATAATATTATGTAGGTGCAAAAATGGAGATAGGTAACGAGTACTTAGTGAAAGGATTAAAGATAACAGTAAGACAATAGTAAACAGTCAAGTTAATAGAAACACATGTACTGTTACATAACAGGACCGAGGTATATCTGTTTAGGCCGATGGGGATTATGTAAAAATCTATAAATACAAATAAGAAATATTCTGAGAGCAACCTTGCTATTTCGCATTGCAATCTAATAGCGATTCATGACGAAAAAAATATACTAAGTTTATTATGGCGCTAATATATTATTTAAATTTATAAAACAAATTAACACATCTAAACAAGTTTCTGTTATTAAATAAAGTTTCTTGAATGAGAGCGTTGCATTTATAGCATTAACAGTGTTCTTAACAATATGTGACATTAAAAGCACTGCATATAGCAGTGGTATTAACATTATAACATTAAAAGTGTTCTTAAATCATTACAAGCGTCGGCATGTTAAGGTAAGTAACTTTACTTATAGGAAGACTGTAGTTATGCCTATTAACCATTTTAGTGAGAGAACTAAACTCCGGTCGTGTTTATTACTCGTAATATTAAAAAGTAAAGCACACAGTCAGATGCTGCCCTTACCTAAAAGCTAAATATCTGCTGTCATTTTTAGTAAATTTTATTGAAGTTAGGACACACACATTAGTCATTTGCGTATCCCAAATAATAGATTTTAAATTACCATTGCATCTATTTCACTAAAACTAATATAATAAGTACTAATAGGTACCTACATAAAGGAAAAATGCAATTGATACAAAGGGAAAAAGGAAAGATACAACAAGGGTTTTTACACATTTTCTTTATAAAGCAAATTTACATAAATAGACGCATTATTAAAACCAAGTAATGAATGACAAAACGGGAGGTCCCATTTTTAGGGTTTATTTGTATAACCTTCAGACGAAGAAATACTCAGACAGTTTATTTTCAGTAATTATATTCTATTTATCATTTTAACAAACAAGGAAAGAAAGACTATTTACTAAACCGAGGCTTTTAAAAGCATCAAAGTAACACAAAAACAAAGGTTAATAATAAATTTTGTTCCATTACGAGACAAAGAAAGGATTACTCTAAGTTGAGAGCATATTATGAACACACAAGATTAAACGGAGAAAACCCACTGAACAAAGAACGACAAAATGAGCGACAACCTGCATTACCTGTTTAGACTTAGCACGCATTATGGGAAGATGTAGATAAGTCAGTATTAATTAAGTTTATTAATCAGCAGAATGTTGTATTTAGTTGCGCTTGTTCTGTGAAGCTACAAATATTTTAGCAATTATTAAGATTTATAGCTTAGAACTGATGGTAGAACCTCGACCTATTTTTTTTTTTATTAAAGGTGTATAGCCGATGGATGAGTGCGGGTTATGACTGGCCGAGGATGCTTAACTTGGTGAAAGCCTACCACATGTGAGCGTCTTGATGTTGATGATAAAATTCTATATTTAACTCTGATAATAAACGATACATAACGACAGCAAGACACAATGATAATTAAAGTAAAAAAAAACTATTTAAGTATGTTTATTTGCCTTCATTCTAGAACCCAAAATTATAAGCTATGACATAAAAGCGAATGTAATTAACAAATAAAAATTAAAAAGATGATAAGTATAATAATAGAATAATATTATTTTTTTGGTTATCTCCATTCCGCAACGCTTACCTCAGGTTAATGTGTAATAAGCCTTTCACTACGCTACTAAAAAAGCGTATAATTTCAATTTAGACAAGATATTAATATGAATCTATTTATGTATATATATTTATGTATATATAATATGTACATACTTACATAAGAGCAAAAGTTATTATTTGACTGGTTGAGGGTTTGTATGTATATTTCAAACACGAACTACATTTACGAGTAAATATTAATTAGGTAATTAATTTGCACGCTATTTACTAGAGTTATTCTATTAACGTAGGTAATCAAATTTGTACAAATTTGTCGAAACTGTTATTCAAATGTTAAAAAACATGACTACAGTTGTGACACAAACTGGTAATTATCCTATTTGACACTTTACTTTTAGATGGTGAAAGAGGCCCCTATTAAAAGCCAAAAGGAAGCCGTGAGGTCACTTTTCGTTGCCACAGCGTAAGTCGAAAAAGTAACAGGTGCCGCCTAGCGAGTCAGTTAGCCATTATAAAAGCAAGTCAAGTATAAATCATGTCATTGTTACATGAATAATGGTAAAATACCTATAAGCTATAATGTATTTTTAAATTACCTGAGCAGTATGCATTTATTTAATTACTAACAACCTATCCTAATGTAGGTACTAGTATACTATGCGATGCAACTTTAAACTTTTACTAACTACGAGGAATGTTTTTACTTTGAGTTATTCATATTTGTTCTTATTACTGTTACCGTTTATTTCAAAAAGCTCTGTACTTATTATACTCGCCGTCGCATCTGTTGTTTCCTTACTTACAAAGATCACGATTTTTCAACTACAGACTGTTATAAACTAGAAACGTGCTTATGAACATTTCAAGGGTATTTACTACTAGTCCTATTATTTTTTTATTTTTTTATATTAGCCTACCAAAGTGAATCCACTCTGTCTGATGGTACGCAGTCAGTGGAATCCAAAAGACACCATTCCAAAAGCCAAACCACTGGTATGGTGGCCTCCACTAAGGCGGCTTAATGAGATGCTTTTTCACGCCCCGCTTAAAAGACCCAGGATCAAAGTTAGATGGGAACACATGCACTGGTAAAGAGTTCCAGACTTTAATTAAGCGACAAATGTATGAAGTGCTGAGCCGATTGGTTCGAGACTCTTTAGATTCCACTGTGAAAGGGTGGCACTTTAGTCATGCACGTGTCGTTTTGAATAAAAAGGAAGAGGATGGAATTAATCTAACTCTCCGAGGTAAAGGCGTTAGAAGACGGCCATTGAGGCAATGTCTCTTCGCAACTGTAAAGGCTCAAGGGTCTTAGTGGCCTCCGGGCTTCCGATGATACGGACTGCTCGCCGCTGCAACCTATCGAGTGCATCCAGTAAGTACTGTGAGGAACGAACCTGTGTCTTATAAAGAAGACAAAGCTGCTCGGGCGTGAAGTACCGTTTCACCCTGTTCAGGACTCCGATTTCACAGGAGGCGGTTTTAATGACGCACTCGATGTAATTCTTGGGGTTAAAATCTCGGCTGACATCCATACCCAGGCTACTAAGGCTATCCTGTAGTGGTAACGCTGTGTTCTGAAAAGAGGGAAGGAGAAGAAACGAAGATTTTTTCGCAGAGAACGCGCACACCTGTGTTTTCTTAGCATTGAACTCGACCAAATTCTCACAACCCCATTTCGAAATGCGATATAGTATCCGGTCGAGTTCAGCGAGAAGTTCTAGGCATTTTGCCTCGATTTCAGTCTGTTTAGCCGCAGGATGTCTGAGATATCGCCCATGCATTGTACTATCATCTGCATAGCAATGAATGTTGCCAAGGGACAACATGTCATTGACATGCAGAAGATACAGGGTGAGCGACAGGACGGACCCGTGGCCTAGCCACCACGTTGACCTGCAAATAATTGGAGGACTCTAATGCGACACTCATCTCCTATGTGCATTAATTGCATTTCTATGTTAATTCTTCATGTTGTTTATGTACAGCGCTACATACAACGCACTGTTAGTGGCAGCGCACAGATTAACACAGATTTAACTCGCCCGTGTCGTCACGATAAGAAGAAAAACATTCAAGATAGCGGCCCGCCCTAGCATCGCACGGGTGGACATTTTTTAAACATTTTGGGATCTTCTTCTTGATTTAAGAGCTTGTCTGTGGAGCATCCGCCATTGTTCTCTGTCGTTTGCTTTAATTTTAACCTCTTGGTACTACTCGACTTTTAGGTTTTCTTTAATTTGTTTTATAAAACTCCGTCTTGGTCTTCCTGTTCCTCGTTTATCTTTAATTTTCCCTCTAAAATGGTCTTAAACAAATTAACGTTTCGTATCAAGTGGCTAATCAGCTTTCCTCTTCTATTAACTACAGTTCCCAACAACTGTATTTTCTCTTTAACTAGTTCTAGTATTTTCTCATTTGTTATTTTGGGATAAATAAAGATAATTTAACTTATAGGTATGTTAATTAAAACTTCTATTACTTTCATAGATTTGCATTTGCGTTGCCCGCCTTCTCTCACGCCGCATTGCTGACTGCGCTCGGCGGAGCGTGTATTTTTTGTTAATGTTGACATTTTTAATATCGTAATATCTTTTGAATCGAATGTCCAATTGCAATAATTCAAAAAGTAATCAACAGTTGTTGAAACAGTATTAAATACGAAATAATTTATTTGAATAAGAATTATTAAAATGGTGGGGATAACATCGTCTGATTTTGATCGGAATTTCTATCCACTTTTAAAATGTAAAATCGTAGTTATAGTGACAGAATTATAATAGTTGGACATATGGTCTCGCGAAGTTTTTTTCTAGATATTGATAGTTCTTTAATATTGTAGAACATTTTTTTGTTCTATCATCAATACTTTCCGCAGCGCATGCGATAAAACACATTTTTAGGTAATTTTTTTACACCTTGGGTTGGTTTTCGTAGGAATTTCTAAGGATCTCTAAATTTTTCTAGTAATAATATAAAGCCTATGTTATTTACTAAGAATGTAGCTTTCTAATGGTAAAAGAATTTTTGAAATCGGTCCAGTAGTTTTAGAGTTTATTCGTTGCATACACAAAATCCAAAATTACAAATCTTTCCTCCTTATAATATTAGTATAGATTATATATATTTTTATGTATTTATTAAGAAATTGATACCATAAAAAAAAAAATTGAAGATTCATAATCGTCGTAAACGTCATAATACCAAACTTGCCGCATAACTCATAATAGCTTATCTATGATCAGCAAATTCGCATCTCATTTATCTGAACCAAAAGCCACGTCTTTTAGATATTGCACCATAAATCGTCTTTAATAGACGTGACGGCCAAAGCAAGAAAGCTTAGCAATGACTCACGCAAAATCTGCTTAATAAGTAGGTTACGAGTAAAAAACCTTAAGATATAACCCGTATTTCTGACGGGAGATGTTTGGTTAAAACCCTTTTAATTAAACAAGATAAAATTAAAAACCGTTTGTTGAACGATAATTTTTATTTTTTATTTTGAGATATTTTTTAACTCACTTCAGAAAAAGGAGGAGGTCCCTTAATTCGATCGTACATATACATATTTTTTTGATGTGTGTTCGCGGATAACTTTGTCGTTTATGAACCGATTTTAATGATTCTTTTTCTGTTGTAAAGAAGATATCTCAAGGTTTGTACCCTAATAAGAAAACCAGAATCTGATAATGGTATCCCAGAGAAATCGAGGCGAACTTTCGAAAATCGTACTGACTACTAGTAATACTATAATATATAATAACAATAATATTCTACAACATTCACAGCGCCATCTAGCCCCAAATTAAGCAATTATATTTGCTTGTGTTATGGGTACTAAACAACTGATAAACTACTTATAGTTATACATTTTTTCTTTGTAAATACTTACGTATTATAAATAAATTACACCCAGACACAGAACAAACAATCATGTTTATCACACAAAGAATTGTCCTGGGTGGGAATCGAACCCACGGCTTAGCAATCAGGGTCACTAACCACTAGGCCAACAGGCCAGTCAAAAGTTGGTGCCAAGTAAATACTATAAGTACCTTACTACAATAGTAAATTAAGATTGATAATACCTATAGGTACCTATCTATTGTTTTAAATAGTATATAAACCTTACTACAATAACAAATTAAGATTGATAATACCTGATATTGTTTTACTTGGCACTAACTTTAAAATTATAAAATACTTATTTAATTATTTCTGATTATCTAAATCAAAATACGAATCGCTTTGTGCTATGTAAATATTTTTTTTACTGTTAAGTTTCCTTCCCGTTTGTTCTTTTTTTAAAAAAAATATTTTATTATTAATGCTTATTCATGCCTTCTCTATACATGGATAATATAATATCATACTACTAGGACAATTGGAAAACACTTGGCTTCTAGAAAACAGGCAAGGTTTATTTTGATACAAGAGGGCGGTAAATAAGTTTAACAAATTATTATTATCTTAGAAACTTTATCTTAACAGGTATCAATACGAAAAGTTTAGAAACTTTTTAACTCAACTTCCTGTCGAGGTAATAGGTATCAAATAAAGGCCAAAGTATTTCTAATGATAAATTAACTAAAATCTATTTTTACCCGTAATGTCTTAATGATTATAAAACAATGGTGTTCTGCTTGTAAAACCGATTACAATGCCCTCAAAAAACATAAGAAAAGCTCTATTTGAAACAATAGAACAACACGAATAACATTCCATTTGTTTACTATTGTTCCTTCCTTATATTTTTTTGCTCTTTTTTATTATTATTACTGTAACATAAATACTGTTCTACTGTCTGAATCGGAATACATACGTCCTATCCGTAGAGACTGGCCAACTGATATGACACTCTAAGATGTTGCCTAGTACGTATGGTGACTCAAGGTGGTCTAAAGCTATCTCCTACTTACAGCCGAAGGAGACCTGAATGGCACAACTCTGTTCATAAGGCTTGCAGGACTTTCGAACAAAAGCGTCTCCAAGACCAAACCACTAAATGCCTTATTAAAAAGACTCGACCGAAGCCTTCCTGCACCTATACCTACATATAATGCTGATGGTCAGTTATACTGTGCGTCTTGCAACCGGACCTTCAAGACAAAGTTTGGTTTTGCAAGTCATGTCCGTTACCATAATCTACAATAAGTTTTGCTAGGTTAGCCATTGACGGACACGTCAAGGAGGTCTATATTTATAAATGCAAATCCAGATATTTCTCTAATCTTATAATTTTATTTCCGTTTTCAAGAACCTACTTGTTTAGTTTTTGTGTTGTTATTATTATTAAATGGAACCACTAAGCTTTAAACTGGTTTGATCAGTTCGATGAATTAAAATTTGATACAAACTTTAACAGATAGAGGAATAAAATAGATGCGAATAAATGATGAATATGAACGAAAAATATCGGAATTAAAAGTGCCGCAATTTAAAAATAAACCTTTTTAAATTTACTACTGCTCTCACTAAGAGGCTTTATGGAGTTTATGGAAATAAGAAAAAATCACGTCAAACGACATCTTGTGGATATAAATTTTACTGCTATCTGAACTTAAACAGTGTCAACGTAGATGCCGCTAGCTGTGCGATATTATCTAGAAAACAAAGTACATCCTGTAAAATACCCCAAGTTGTTTTATTGAACCCTCGCTAGACAGAGCAAGCTCGAGGTCCTAAACTCACTCACAGCACCATCTGTTCTAGAACGGGCGAACTAATTTTATTCTGCTACATCCTCCGTGAAAACGATGGCGATGGCATATTTTTACGTTTTAGTTCTCTGTTAAATTGGTAGATGTAGCTTTATTAAAAGTCAAAAGTTAGAAAAGCTCTTAAGTTTTTAAATATTATTGTTTAATTACAACTTCAAAAAATAATTTTGGTTAAACATTGATTTGCTTATCAGGCGATCTTTAACGCTTTAAAAATGTGACAATACTTAACTTTTTTAATTTATGAGCTCCATTGATTATTTTGCGAGTAAATATTGTAGCAACATACTCATATTTTGATAGCCAAGTAAGTAGGTACTTCTTTCTACGCTATGACCCTATTAGATATTACTCTAATTTTATTAATTAAAATAATTTTTAACAAAAAGAAAACCGACTTCAAACAAGAAGGAAACTAAAAGGTAAAAGATAAATTTACATAGCACAAAGTAATTCGTATTTTGATTTAGTTCATCAGAAATAATTAAATAGGTATTTTAGAAGTTTGAAGTTAGTGCCAAGTAAAACAATAACTAGGTATTTATTTATAGGTATTATCAATCTTAATTTGCTATTACAGTAAGGTTCTTATAATATTTAGTTATTAAGTATTGAGTATTTACTTGGCACCAACTTCAAAATTATAAAATACTTATTTAATTATTTCTGATTAACTAAATCAAAATACGAATTTCTTTGAGCTATGTAAATTTATTTTTTACTTTTTAGTTTCCTTCCTGTTTGAAGTCGGTTTTCTTTTTGTTAAAAATTATTATATTTTAGCATTTTTAGTGATGGGTAGACCTATATCTTACTTAGGTATTATTTGTGTATACACTACACATTTTGGCATATTGAACCGTATGAAGTAAGCCCGACATGACTGCTGTTGAGGAATACCCTCGACTGTCTATGGTCACCTGTAATGGCACTTATGACCCATATAGGAACAAAGTACTCATTATTAGAAATTAATTAAGTCAAGCAATTACTTGGTGTTTAACCAAGTAATTGCTGTAAATCGTTGAGGAGATTCCTCAATTGTCTTTGTGCTCCATCATCAGATCGACTCGAAACCTTCACTAAATAGTAGTGCTCATAACAAATTCACTAGTCGTCAGTACGATTTTCGAAAGTTACCCTCGATTTTACTGGGATTCCCTTATCAGGTCCTGGTTTCCTTATCATGGTACCACCCTTGAAATATCTCCTTTTCAACAAAAAAGAATCATTAAAATCGGTTCAAAAACGATGGAGTTATCCGCGAAAACACATAAAATATATATATATATACGGTCGAATTGAGAAACCTTCTCCTTTTTTTGAAGTCGGTTAAAAAAGACGCCTTTCAGGAACAAGGTACGCTTAAATTGTCTATATTTTTACATAACGACAATTACGACGCCATGAATATTTAGAAATATAAGTACACACATCTAATACAGCTTAAATGAATCTTAGTTATAATTTTTCAAGAGTCTCTTGAACACTGAATAAGGAGGTAGCTATTGCGTGTTTTAATTTTCAATTTGTTTTACTTAGAGACTGCGTTATACCTTAATAAGGTTTAACTTGTAAATTTTATTTTAAAATTACATTTACTTTTATAATTATTATTCAAATTAGTCCTTACAAATTCACTATATCCTCTTAACATCTGCAAAATTTTTACGATATTACTTGTGGGAATTTTTTCACATTAATTCTTACCGCCCGCACTGAGATGATGTACGAGTATGTCGTTTCCCTAAAGAGTCATTCCGTTGATAGATTTTACACAGAACACATTGGTAGTCAGCTCACGTACCAGAATTGGTCCAAAGGACGTGATAACATGAAAATATTATATATCACCTGCGACATTTTGCTTCTGAGCTATCATTCAAAAATGTCTGTTCACATGCTCTTTATTATGCGTAAAACAAAAGCTGAAACGAAATTCGAGTTATAGAACTTATGTTTGGTTTTAAGTTATGGTGCCATAGATATAACTTTTGGAACTAAATTCGTTTACAAAGAAGAAGAAAAAGACTGGCTCGCAATTGGACTGAAACTTAAAATAGGGTTAGTTATTTATTAAAATGTTGAGATAAAATAATTTTACAATTCACCTAATCGCATTAAAATGTTCAGTAAATTACAATTTACAATGAAAAGAAAGGTTTAGTCTGCTCTTATTTTTTTATTATTATTAGCCTACCAGTCGTCTCCACCCTAATGGTAAGCAGCCAGTGGAAACTAGAAGTGATGACCACCATACCAAAAGCCATCGTCTTAAACTGCTGGCATAGTGACCTCCACTATGGCGTCTGGGAATCGGGTAGGGGAAGGAAATTAGGGAGGTGAGGACAGAGAAAAGAAGGAAATTGGATCCCCAGCTTACTTACCGAACGAAACGCAGTAATACGGTTACTACTCTTACGTCGATCTACTATGGGAGGGTAGTACTTCCCCAGTCGATCCGGCCCATTCAAGCTGAAACCAGCGTGGATCCAAGTACTACCGTATTAGGCACACAATAAAAAGTATTTGTAGCTAAGTAACAAATATTTATAATTAGTATGTGTGAAATGCTACAACGCGGTAAGCTTCTTTTATAATTTGCTTTTAATAAGCAATTTAGGAGCTGAGATAAATATTTACAAGTAATCACTTGTCTAAAGCACAGTACACATGATCGTATTGCAGTTGTATATCTTATTATTTTCGGCAAGAATAGACTCAATTGAATACTTACCTTAAGAATATCGACTTAAATACTTTAAAACGCATGAATAACATTAGTATAATTAATTTTACAGTAGGTAGGTACTTTTCAAAGCCACTACCAAAATGTTTGAAATGTCTATAATGAAATTATTTCAAAATTATAATTATTACATTACCTTCCAAATACATCATAATTTGAATTATTAAAGCTGAACAATGTTGTCAATTATACATACTTTTGCGTTTCATTTGGTGTTTGATTAAAAACTTGACGATTTCTTTCTTTTTCCTCCCCCATTCTCATTAGATACTTTCTCCTTCATGTAGCCATGATGTTTTCATAGCATAGTTTTTGCAATAATTTCCACATCTTACAATGTTCATGCAATATCTCGTCTATCTCGGTTGTTGAATGTATAAATAGTTTTAAAAAAGTGCTATTTCTCTAAAATGTGGTAGTAGTAAGCATTTCTCAGCAAATAATGGCGTAAATCCGTTTATTGAAATAATTAGATTTGGTTTGGTTTTTTATCCCGAAAATCGGTCTGGTTCCCGAGAGATACCTACAACAAAACATATATTACGCGCGGGCGAAACCATAGGGCGCAGCTAGTTACAAATATAATTATCTACTAGTAAAAAAATATGTAGCAAAATATTTCGCTAAACCAACGCTTATATGGAAATATGCTCTGAATAAATCTGACGAGATACGTCCAGTCTGATAATAGGAGTCGACATGAATGGAGCTCCGAGGTATTCACTCATAGTACTCATTCCGATATTCTACGATACCATTACCTTGTATTGATTTCATCGTTATTTCTATTGCAACCAAGCGAACGTACAATATCAGTAAAGTATACCTACTTGAACATAATTTGTACAACACACAACGTACAACGTTTAGAATCATGTACTCGTAAAACCTTTACGGGAAAAGTAGAGTTTTTAGAGTTCCAAAAAGAGTTTCTGAATTACTATCATCACAGGTGAATATATCCATTGCTAAGCTTAGCCTTTTCTTACTATGTGCCAATCGCCACGCTTTTTGTCCAATTCATACCCATTAATGTTAGTTCAATTACTAAATTTGACAGCGTTTTGGATTTGATTTTCAAATACATATAGGTAATTTTACAATATTATTCGTCACTAATTTTGCTACCGAAATTGCTTAAAATATAATGTGAATGGTTGCCTTTAAAATAACACGAACGTCTTAGTTAAGTACTTTAGCACTAACTTTGCCTAAATACTGTTGTAAAATAATAATTGCTGTTTTCATCTTATTTATCCTACTCAGTAATAACTGTGTATATCGAAACACCGGTTCCCAAAATAACTTTGACAAAGTCTCAAGGACAATTTGTTGATTCACATGACTAAGAAGTTACAAAGACTAAATAATAAGTAATATAGTCTGTATTTATCGCCCTAAAAGTGACGCTCAACTTTCAGAACGATAAATAATAGATTTTATTATTTAATGCTCACTCTAGTTTTGGGTCGCATTAAAGGGCATTCAGACCGCTGATATTCGAGGTACCATCATTCGTGGTTTTTTGAATAATGTTGTAAACAAGAAAACTACAAGTAAATCTACTATTACCCTATTAATATTATAAATGCGAAAGTTTGTCTTAGCGCCTAATGGCTGAACCGATTTCGATAAAAATGGTATGTCGATGAAGATTCGGTGCCGGAGGCGGACATAGGCTACTTATTATCCCGAAAATGGGTCTGGTTCCCGAAGGAGAAAACACATTTTAGGCGCGGGCAAAGCCTATTTACTTAATAAATAAAAATTAATAAAAAAAGAAAATTAAACAAATTAAATTCATGATTATAGTATTGTATTGTTATACATTAACTATAGCAAACGATTATCAATAGAAGACGCTATTAAATATGCAATATTTCGAAGAAATATTAGTACCTACTTGAAAGTGAAAAAACTTTCTACACTTTGAAATAATTGATTCCGAAAAACACAAAGTTACTTCGTTGAATTTGCAATCAATCCGTAGCGGCGGAACCAATCAAAGATAATTACATTTCAAATTACGAAGAAACTTATTACACAAAAGCGTATCTTGGAGTAGGAGCAATTAATCAAAATATACTTGCCAACTTTCATAAAACAGTTAAGGAACGATTCAGGATATAATTATAATGCAAAGAACTATTAAGGAATTAAAAAAACTAGCAAAATGTTTTTGTTAAATTATATTGGGTCGAGATATAGTTATGAGCTCGTTATATGGATGCGCGATGCAAAGCGAGACCGATTCGGGTCGTTCGAATTAAAACGTCAAGTCGCGTAGTGAACGCTGTCCATTGACATGTATGGCGTATTGTATACCGTCGCGTGACGCTTTATTTCGCATTAGCTTCATACATAATGTATGAGTATAAATTATGTAACAAAAATTAAATTAGTGTACAATTAGGAGTGTCTGCGTGTTAATAACAGCAATCAAGTGGCACGAAATTAGAGGCATGTTCACTTGTCTACGAAACAATGTTAAAGATGTAAATAATTTTCATAACAATTACTCATCAGACTTTCCTTGTTTTTAAAAACTAGGTATGAAACATGTAAATGATATTATTTTAAAAATATTTAGAAAAGAAAGAACACTAAACTAGACATTCATACTGAAGAAGCAAAATCGGTATGTTTGGAGCGTATGAAATAGCGTTCTAAAGTCTTAGTTTAGACCGTACGGTTGTATATTACGTTTGGACGTTATTTATAACTAATTTAATATCACAATAACTGCACACTTCGCTATCTTGACCCAAAGTAAGCATATATTATAGCTTGTGTTGTGGGTTCTAGAATGCGGATACACAAAAACATTCAGAACAATGAAAATAGATATGTTCATGAACACAGTTAATTGCCCTGAGCCAGTACCACCAAACCATAGAGGCAGTCGAATTCAACAACAGGTACAGTATCATATTTTTATTACTTCTTTTTTCATACATATTAGAATTTGGATGTTACGATGTTTCGATGTGTTCTAATAATACTCCATTAGGTACGATTAACGAGATGGAATAATGGTAATACTCTTTAGGGTACGAGGCGATACGGTCAATGCTTGTTAATAATTCCCTGTGACATATATCAGTAATTACAGCAAATATTATTATAATTATTATTGTCTTTTAATTAATTTGTATTACACTATTTAATTAAATTGTCTTATTAATCATGTAATTAATTGTTCTTTATTTATATATTACTTCAAAAATGTAAAACAACTTAAATAAAGAAAAAATTAAGTTAAAGGTCTGAAATATACTACAAATTCAATTCAATGTATCATATTGTATGTTTACCGGTTAAGGCTTCTTTTAGATACTTCTACAACTTTATTATGTACTTATTTAACATTATGTCAATATTAATTTTCTTAAAATAATTAAGTCAGTGAGTCTATAAGGCGACTATTTTCTACCACAAAATGAAAAGATGAAGTTCTGAAGATTTTTAAATGATAAATCGAAATATTTAAAGAAATTATTTAAGTCAATATTGCTCAAGTTTATGAAAATTAGACACATATTTTATTAATTTTAATGATATTTTAAAGTAGAGCAAAGTCCTTGATTCAACTTTGAAACCTTGCACGAAATTATTAGAAACTTGGCATCAAATATTACCCAAGTCAGTTATGTTTGATTAACGAGTTCAAAAAATTAAGCTTTGTTGATAAATTTTGTATTCGTAGTTATTCTTGCATTTCTTTGAAACAGTTACAGTAACGACGAGCATAGATTATGTAAAATAAACAGTGTTGGGGGAGTACCGTACTAATCCAGTAATAATCCTCTTGATGTCGAAGCAGGCTTCGTCAACGACAGCTTTAAATGCTTCGATCATGCAGAAAGCTAACGTTCTGTCTGCTGAGTCTCTCAGGAATTCTAAAATATGGTATATTGATGGATATTTTATTATATTTTGAATTAAAAGACATAGGTTTTTTATACAAACGTGATGTTAATTTTTATGGTTTTCAGATCATTTGTATGTTTTAGCTCCCAATCGCTGAGATGTTAATAAATTTACAGCACTTAGTCGTCGTGATAGACTTGAAGATCATTATTATACAAACTACTATAAGTACTGAAACATGTTTTTAATTAAATTAAAAATGAAAATGTTAAAGTTACGAACAATCACATTTAAATGTGATAGCTAATGGTTTAGCAAGTGAGTTTTCTGAAAACATGACATTTTAAAAAAGTACCAAAAACAACGGTTTACAAAACTGCGCAAATACTACAAAGAGCAATATCAAACAATTTGTAAAGTTAAAAAAAGAGACCACCAAATAAGAAAATATATTATATTTTGGGAATCTACTGAATTGAGCGACCACTGTCAAAATGTGACAAATGATATCCATAATCATTGATTACATTATTTACGTCGTTGATTTCATCATTAATAGTAGATACTGTAGTTTCAACGTAATAAGAACCATTATAAACACATCAAAACGACTGTGGTTGCAAACCATTTCGTAGGTAGTACTGAAAAGTACAGTGTAAAAATAATGTAGTTTTCAGTTTTTCAAGTGACCATAATTTGGTTCAAAATTTACAATTTCCGCTGATTTATTAATGTAATTTATTTACTTTTCTTTTTTTTTAATTACCAGAAGAAAAGAACTTTAAGAGGACTTTCAGGAGCGAGAAGAAAGAGGATCGAGAAGGTACTTGGGAACACCGGATAAAATGTAATAGTAAATAAAAATACTAGTCTACGTTGATATTAAGTATAAATGATGGTAAAAATTACGGGATGGTATGTAACTAAAACTCTCCGTTCAATCTAAATCATCCAGGTTAAACGTCCGACCCATCAGTTCTTATCTGCACCGCTTTCAAAATATATTTCTAAGTGACGATTTATGATTAAATTTAAATATCTAATAATTTAATAATACAATCAAAACTTAATAAAATACTATAAAGTTAAATCTATAACCACGTAAGATTAATTAAATGCTTCGAATTTATGTCATAAGAAAACTTTTTTCTAGATACCATAGAACAAATTTTTAAATTATATTTAGATTGTGGCAATAGAATATGAATCTGGCAAGGCGACATATTTTACACATGTACACGTGCCCAAAATTCGCTTACGTGAATTATGTCAAGGCATTTTGAAAGCCTTAACTCCAGCTTAATACCTTAGAGATTACTAGGGACTTGAAAGTAAATTTCCGAGTTGACATGAGGAAGTGGGTTATGAAATGTTGAAATACTTGATGTAAATATTCAGTAGAAATTTTATGAGTGTTTGACAAGGTCTGTTTGGATTAATATACACATAAATGTTTTATTAAATGTGAGAAGATTATAAGTAAATATTACGTTAAAGAGAACATTTCACAGGTTTGAACCTAATAAACACGTAAGCAGGTATACATTATTTATTAAGGATCCAAAAAATCGTTGCCAAGAGTCAATTAGAAATGTGGACTGTTCACATCGACAGAACGTGGCTAGCGCAGTTCGTTCATAACTGGAATAAAAAGCAGCGGGTCAAAAAATCTGTACAATGTTTGACCATGATTGCTTCGTGCTCTCACGTCATGCTTTCTAAGTACCTATTTTAGTTTTAGACATTCATAGTCTTAGTTTTAATAGAACAAGCATACTGAAGTAATGCTTATTATCATAGTAGTCAAGCGTCATAAGTATTTGTCATTGCTGAGATTAATTGCATCATTGAGAAAGCATAAAAAATAAATAATTTATTAAGCACCTACCTAGTCTCACTTTGCTACGTGACTCTCACTAAATTAAATGATAACAGTTTAAGCGAGATAATTCATAGAACAGTTGTACTTAATTTCAATTTAAACAAGTTTCCGTGGAACAAACAAGTTTGGCCGCTGCATTTCATTAACAGTTTTCCCTATTGACAAAATTAAACGCGGACCAAAGTTTATTTAGTAAAATAAATATTCTTATTTTTAGCTAGTTATACTCCAATTTACATTTAAGTTTACCTAGAGAATAGGTAGGTAACCCAAATATATCTTTGAAATGGTTATAAGTAAAGAAGAATAAAAAATAATTTAACATAACTGACTATTAATTTGTTTCCAATAGTCTTATTTTTATAGTTACGTATTTAATTCTACAGGACTACTATATTACTTATACTTAAATATATGAAATAAATGAGAAAGAAAAAGGGCAAAGGAAGCAGTCCGAGGGGGTATTACGGTCTCGAGAGCTCTCACTTACAGAAAGAAGCAATATTATAGAATAACTATTAAGCCCTCCAGCACACACAACACACTAAACCCGCCAGCCTGCCGGCGCGGCGGCTCTACCCGACGAGCTAGTGTCAGCAGTATTTGTATGAAAAAGAGGCCTGCGGGTTTGGTTATAGAGGTGTCGGATACGGCCATAGGATACATTTTATCCCAAAAATCGGTCTGGTTCCGAGGGATTGAACAAAAAATATTTTACGCACGAGCGAAGCCGTGGGGCGCAGCTATTTAAGTATATTACAGTTATTAAAAATACTACATCAATCTGCAAAATCACGCTTAACCAAAATAATTCATAATTTCTTAAATCTGTGCAATAAACTTTTTGATATTTCTTACCATTACCAAAAAACTTTGTTTAAAACAAGATCCTGAAGTCGACATTGAGCCTGACTAAATCATACTCAAACTCGCAAAAATAATTACTGGCACGTAATTTAACTTCTAAACTTTCCAAAATAACATCTTTGCCTCACTAACCTTAGTATTAAAATCGGTTATTCTGAGCATTGCTGCGTTGTCACAGTATATTTTGATATACATTTTAGAGTTCACGATTTCTTTTACCACGTGGACATTATTTAGACTATTTTGATTGTAAGCAGTAAATAGAAACCTCTAGTGGTGGACAATATGCGTCAATCTAGCATTTAAATTTATACATTTTTTGTTTGTGTTATTAAGACAAACCATGGTAATTATAGCAATTCAGGTCACCCAGAATAGTTACACTAAAGTAAACAACATTGTTATTACTGTTCCGGATAATCGATATATATGTATTTACATAGTTTGAAGTTCATGTAAATTTACTAAGTTTGTATAATAATAAACCAAATAAAGATTACCATTCATTCGTTAACATAAACTGAACCAATGATCTATTTAATGTTGTTTTTGTTTTAAGAATACATAAAAATGTGCAAATCTTTATTAAATATGTTTTCCAATACAATTGAATATAATTTTAGTTATTGTACACTAACATTTTTTTTACATTATCCCGACAGTAAGTAAAAATTTTTTGACTCAGTGATATAGATAGTCTTCAAACTTGTAACCTAAACTGAAAATGAATTTTCGTAGGAATTTTATACACCTAATATCCTTACAATTTTATAACCTAGTAAATTTGTAACACACTTTTAAAATTTAGTAGCAGATTTTCCATGACTTCGGAGGTTCTCCATGAGTGACATTTATGAGCTGAAACTAGTACCTAGTAGGTAATCCTAATATCATACATAATTTCACGCCTGTCTCTGATTAAGGGATAAGTAAGGATGCAAAATACTTTCTTATTCTTTTCATATGTTTTTATGTCTGTAAAAATATGCGCATGCTTCATAACGGCATTAAATTTTCGAGAATTCTAAAGCCCTTTAGCAGTACAAATACCTTAATATAGACGAAGTTAGCTTAGTAGGTACAAGTCCTGTAAGTAGGGAACACTAAATGAGATTTATATATTAAGTTTTGCTAAATTGAATTGGTATTTGAGGTATTTATGATAATAGTCCCGATTCAACAATTGATAAAATATAATGAAGTACAATCACCGTTTATCACAGCATTGTATCGTCATTTTGGGCTAAAAATGTCATGGTTGGTCACAATATTAATGTTAGTTTAATTGAAAACACGTGTAAACAATTGAAAATGCGACAGAAAAATACACTAGTCTACTTACTTTTTTTAGCTTATTTTATATTTTATACATCATCGGTAAGTGTAAAAGCATAATTATAATTAAAAAGAAGATAGCGTTCAAATAATAAGTGGTAGAAGCTATTCACGAACGCAACCGTCAGGATAGCTTGAGGTTCAGTCAATAGTGGCACACGTGATAAACAACTCTATGGAATTTTAAATAATATTTTAGCTTAAAAAAATTGAAAGCTTGTAATATACAACAACTACACTACACACTACGCCATCTAGACCCAAAGAAACAATAATACTATTAATATTATAGCTTGTGTTATGGGTTCTCGAAGGCGAATATACATACTTTAAAAGCAGCTCAAGTACAATATTACCTTCTAATATTAAGCATCTTGATAGCTAGGTCGTCACCAGCTACTAAACTTTGCATATTACCGCAAAATACCATAAAAACCATAAAGCTCAAATTAACTACTTTTTCATCGTTTGAGAACCCAAAGCAAATCCTCCCGTTTTGTGCGGAGTTACAAATCTTTAAGGACCTCTATTTTAGCCGTAAATTGTAGACATGATTAAGTTGTCATTTACATGTTACATTTTGTAGTAGTCGAATCATAGTGAACTATTCATTTACAGATGACGTACATGAGTCTGGAGCGCCCCGTATTGGTATATTTTAACGAGACATACCTTAACAACGTCTCAGTAACAAGTCGTCGCATTAGCCGTGAGAACCCGCGTTATTACATAGATTATTACATAGATACGCGTGTTATATTCAGCCAGAATATAAAGGTAATCAAGTTTTATTAATTTGCCATTATGGAGGACATCTTAATCGTAACCTTACTAATTGCTTTAAAGGGGTAAGTGTATGTGATACCGGCTTATCGGATCACCAATGCCGCACACCCTATTGTATACGATATTTTGATGCCCTTTCTACAATATTGATAAGATGCAGTATAAATAGGCTGTCGTTATCAGTAGCGCTTAAAATGTCTCTATTAATAACCGGGGCAAGAAGGCTAATGCTGTAGCATTGTCTGTATATTATGGTCTATATTTGGGCTGTGTACTCAGGTGTCTTAAGAGACTGCTAAGGGAATACGCTGGTATTCTTTTAGTCACTTAGTTACTTGTAACGAATATTTTTTTTGTTTAATATACGACTAAGGTGACAAACAAGCATACGGCCCGCCTGATGGTAAGCAGTTACCGTAGCCTATGGACGCTTGCAACACCAGGAGCATCACTAGCGCGTTGTCGACCCTGTTAAAAACCTTTTAATTCCTTTCTTGAAGAACTCCATGTTGTAGTCTCTCGGGAAAACCTCGACGGGGAGCTCATTCCACAACCTTATCGTACGAGGGAGAAAGTTTCTCTGAAACCTCACTGTACGGGACCTAAGAGGTTCTAAGGTGTGAGGATGAACTCCCAGCCGATGGCGGGAGGTGCGATGATAAAAAGTGGCCGTTGGCACCATCCTAAACAATTCCTCAGAACACAGCCCATTATATTGCTGTATTACCCGAGTAATCAATATTGTCTGACGTCATCAAGTATGAGTATTTGGTGGACAGAACTGCAACAGATTTCAAAACTGAGGATACAATCTCGACTACAAACACATACCTATAGTGACCAGTCTTGTGTAGAACGAAACTTTTTCTTAAGTCAGTTTCGTTCTACACAAGACTGGTCATAGTAAAAATCGTTTCGGTGCGTTTGGTCCAACATCACATCATAGCAAGCCAAAGCAATTATGTAGGTAGGATATATACGTGCGATTTTTTGTATGCAATAGTTTTTCTTACAGATGGATCTATATTTCTACCAGTTGTTAACGAATGGATATCAACCTAGCTTCGTGGAAATGCACTTCAAATTTTGCGATATGTTGTCAACGTCACATGATTCTTTCATGAGTGGACTGTTTAGATCGAATAACAATGAGTTGAATGTATCTTGTCCTTTACTACCGGTTAGTACATTTGATTTTTATATTTTCTACTATTAATGATTTTCGATAGTATACAGGAATCAACCGAGCTACAGTGAGGATAACAGATTCTAAATCTAGGAACTAGTCTTGACATTGCTTATTAACTCTAAAATATCTAGAAACGATTTTAAATAATCCTTAATATTGACAGTACATTATGGTCTAAAGTTTCAACGCGTTAACACCCTGTTTTACTCGTATAATATATCCGACAATGAGCGCTGCGTTTTATTCGCTTAGAATACCTCATGTGCAAGGTTTCAATAGGTACCTATTGACGGCAAATTACAATAAAATTGGATTAATACTTAACTGTTGCTCTAATTTTTCATTACTATTATATTATTATATTATTTTCAGGGCCGGTATCAATTCAGAAATTTGTCTGTACCCTTTGTACCGAAAAACTTTCCATTCACACGAGGCCGCTTATTCAGTAATACTACTGTCGACATCAACGGTGTACATCTATGTATCATTGAAGTACATATCGATATGGAAATTAAAACAGTGAAGTTGAAAAAAATAAAATAATAAAGAAGTATAATTTTATGCATTTTCAGAATGAAATTATATACTTCTCCATAATCAATATAATCTTCTTTCGAAAAACTTCTTCAGTTAATCTTTTTTCTGAGTGACTTTGAGGCCTCTAACAAGTTAGTGACCACGTCTCTACTACGTCTGTCATCATTGGCAACACACACTGGTCAAAGACCTTGGTCTTAAGATACTGCGGTAGTGCGAAAGAGAAGATAATGGTTGTAGCTTCTCGAATGCTGTCCATCCAAGTTGGGTTCAACGAGCGATCTCTTTCTCGAAATCGGGCTCATTATCCAAATCCATCTATTCCTCTCCACTGGAATGAAATATAATGTCTTGCTACTCAAGCTCTTCTTGCAATAAATTTAATATATTTACATCGCGCAAATGGCTCTTCATTTTAAAACTAACATTAATAATAATTATAAGCAAAGTACCCTTAAATAACTAATATCTATTAAACATAATCGTATGAAATATGTACACAAAAAAGTTACGTCGTATGCCTGGTTATGTCCGTGAAACCTGTGCTCACTTTACGCGGCTTTCTACTAAAGCAGCATAACCAGGACTGACGTGGCGAGTGCTGGACATTGAGAGACACGTAACGGCCAGCTACTTACGAAGGTTGCGTTCTAAATTTAAATTTGAGTAAAATACAATATTTATGTTCAGTGGTGGGTCTGTGGGACCCTACCAGGCATACCGAGGGTTAAAGGACCCCAAAAGGAATGCCCGCTGACCGTCTGTTTGTCAGTCAAGAACTGATAAACCTTGAACCTCGTGAAGGAATTAAGTCTTTTTTTAAAGAAGAATTGCAAGCGTACAGTATAGTAACAGCGTAAGTACAGGAAAACATGTGAATATTGATATCGGTATACAACATTAGGTGGCATAAAGCATACATGATTTTTTTTGACATTTTGTGAACTGCAAAGTAATTTTGTCTTATTAAGAGACAGCATGAATGGGTCGGATCAACCGGCGAAGTACTACCCTACTTCGCCGGTTGATCCGACCCATTCATGCTGAAACCAGCGTGGATCTACTATCGTGAATTTATATTAACAAGTAAATAATTGTTTGATTGTTGTGATTATCAGCGGAAATGAGTAAATTTAATTAAAAAGATCAGTTTTTGACACCTACTTGCTTCTCAAGAAGTTTTTAAAGAAATCTTATTATATAAAACAAAGTCGGGTATGTTCGAACACATAACTCGAGAACGGATAAACCGATTTGCATGGTTTTTGATTTCTCGGATTTGTCTCCGTCCCGAAAAACAGAACAACTATTAAAAACATTGGAAAATAGAATCAAGTCAATTTATTGGTTGTCAAATATTGTTATGCGTGCTTTCAAAAATTTATATCAATCAAGCTATATAAAAGCGAAAGGTCACTTACTCACTCATTACAAAACCTCAGAAACTAGAAGTGCTAGAAGAAGCACACACCTGTATATTCACGTAGACGAAATCGCGGGCAACAGCTAGTATGTAAAAAAAATGTATTTACTTATTTTCAATTCCACCTGTCTCTGAAAAATTTTTCTTATTGCCTTTAAATAAATAAACCTATCAGGTTAAAAGTACGTAAGTCAAAGCTTTCATTCATTGTATAATGTCTTCTTATCTCTCTAAAAATACTATCTACACAACTAAAGTAGAGATAAAAATGTATGAATAGTTGCTTATACAGAATAGTATATTAGGTTCATAGAAGTAACACTCATGCAATACTCATTTCACGTGTCTCGTTCTGTAGCACGATATGTCGCGAGATCGTTATAGGTAATCTATGACTATCAATCTCAGCAAAAGAGCAAGCAAGTTAAACATTTTTAATCAACCTCTATACCTACAAAAACGCCACAAATGTATGGAAGCCTGACTCGCGATATCAACATTCTCACACCAACTCACTATATATACAAGTCCCGACTATCAACTGTCGGGCAGCACAGCCCGCTAGGCACGATCACCTAGCCTGGTTGGAGGATCCTCTCTTTGGGTGGAGGATACCTCCACAAAATCGACCAAACCCTAAGGCACAAAATCTTACCTGCCCATTAAAGGTTGGAATTTTTGCTTTTTATATTTACTTTAACGCTCAAGATGCTAGAGTCGAGTTATTCCGGTCTGATCCCCCAGATCATCCTTGAGATACATATTTTTGTTTTTAAATGCCAGTATTTGTTTTCAGGTACGTATTATGTTACCAATGCTAAAGTACCCTCAATTTCGAAAAAAAACCATTTTCTCGAGAACATTTTAGTAATGTTAGTCTAGAAACTAAATATAATCTCATACACATCAATTTGTTGTATATGGAAATGGAAATAAAGTATGTGATCACGAAAAACAAAAATGCAAGCAGATCTTAGAGCAATTTAAAAGAAAACGCACATGTACAGTGATTTCTTTTTAAAAAATTGTTGTTTTAACTGTTACTTTATTTGCCTTATACGACATAACTTCACCTTTTAGTTTTTTATTGCTCGATTTAGTTTACAAACTGTTTTGCAAACAATGTGTAATCATCATTTATCATAATATTCAGTACAATAAAAATTATTATCAGGAAAAGACGACTGATTTGTTCATTCTTTCAACAATCAACAAACTTCAAGCCTGACTCCTATTGGTGTGACTTTATTTGTCGTTTTAGATAAAATTTAACAAATGTGTTAAAAAATTAAACTCTTTACCAAAATTATATAGACATAAATTAAACAACGCAGGTTAAGTAATACGATCCTGTTGATGATGCTTGAACACGGAACATCCAAATATGATTGGTTGTTACGGAATTAGTATTTGGAAGATGCGTAATCTAATCTTGATTCAAATAATGATAAAAAATTAAATATGAATAATCACCGTTTACCGTCGTTTCACATCATAGCTTCAGCTGAAAAATATATGTTTTAACTAAAAGCTTGCTGCTCGTTCTTTGGTACTTTTAGTTACATTCATTGATTCAAAATGCAACAGAAAAATAAATTTGTATACATACTTATTTCACTATATTTTCTATTGGTTACTACATCGATAAGATCGGTAAGTAAAAAGTTACAATTATGTATGACCTACGAACATACATACTAGGTACACAACTGAATTTAACTGGTAACCGTCACACCGTGCATGAGCTAAAAAAGAAAGCCCCTACGTTAATTATATATACGTACATTCCTGCCTGTATATAAGAATGTTGGACACTTGTTGGATCTTTTGTTCACTACACATCTTAACTGATCCAAGGAGGTGTCCGGCCCTCCACAGGAATCATCAGGACTTACCTTATTAGAATTACAAACTCAAACTCACTTATACATTAATTGGTAAATGGTAGGTACTTATGAACCTCTTCACCTCTATCCATAGTCAAGAGAAAAACTAGCATGAAACACATTAATGGTCGTACTCTGCAAATTTTAGACTGAGCAACAATTCTAAATCAACAAATTTGTAACCCTGTTATTTTTTCTTGTTTTGCGTTAGGTTTTTTTTTGTAATATAGTCATTTCTTTTGCAGATATCAATCATGAGTCTTGAGCGCCCTGTAGTGGCATATTTCAACAAAAAATATGTCAACAATTTTACAATATCAAGTCACCGTATCAGTCGTGAAGACCCTCGTTATTACGTGGATTACTATTTTGAAACACTTATTCCATTTGACAATAACATAAAGGTGATCAGGTTGTTTTTTTAACATTAAAGCGGTCACCCTTACTTACTTCTCCCGGTGCTATACAAGTAGTTTGGATACGTGACCTCTCCTTTTCGAATAAAAATAACTTAAACCATAAAGCTAAGTACTCTGTAGAGGTAGCCTTGGATCAAGCGGCTGCCACGACCCGAGGCAGAGCAAATATTTTGTCGATTTTTTAGCGCCCTTAGGGCTCAGCCTCAGGCTGAGTCGAGTATTTAGTAAAGACAGCCATGTCTCATAAAACTAGCAGTGGATATCGACAACGATACTAAAGTTAAATCTACATATATGCCTAGTACCATCGCACTTTTGTTCTATATTAGATTGCGATGCCTCACTTTAATCCGTAACGTGCCACAACCCTCTGTTTTAAAATGAGCAACCGCACTCTGCTTCAAGTAGAACCATGGCTTGAGGCTGTTCAAAAAGATACACAGCTTATTGTGCGTGTTATACTAATATTCTTTCTGCCTAAACAATGATATTAATATTACAGTCTGAAACATTCCGTAAGCAAGTTAAAATTGTACCCTCTGTCTTTGAAGGTAATACTTACTTTTTGGCTATTCCAATGTAGCATAAAGAATGTGGTATTTGTTTTGAAGCAATCTAAAGTTTTTCACCATTGATTTAGACGTAAATAATGTTGTAATAAATTATTTATGTTACAGTTGAACGTATACTTTCACCAACTTCTAACAAACGGATATAAACCTAGCTTTGTGGAGTTGCACTTTAGCTATTGTGATATGATGTCATCGCCAAATGAGAATTTCTTGGGTGGATTATTTCAATCAAACGCAAAGGCGTTAAATCTTACGTGTCCATTAGAACCGGTTAGAATTATTGCTTCTTTTATTTATTTTGTACACTAGAGGCCCACCGACAAGTGGAATAGATTTCTATTCTTTTCATAGAAGAGATTATAAATTGAAAATTAAGAAAAGAAAATTTATGGGATTGACATGAGCTAATACCAACATTGTCGTTAACTTATGTCATTCCCATACATTTTTTTTTCTCTTCTTTTAATCTATTCTATGAATAGAATATATATCTATGCCACTTGTCGGTGGGCCTCAGAGTTGACTTACAGTAGTGGAAATGGGCAGGGCACATAGCTCGTAGAAGTGGGAAAGAAAGTTTCTAGAGTGGCGAAGATAAACCGAAACCGGAGCATGGGTAGACCCCTAATATGGTGGACCGATGACCTAATTACCATGGCAGGCAACCGATGGATGTGTATGTATGAGAGTGGCTTATGGTCGGTCAAGGTCGTAAGACTTGGATGAGGTCTATGTCAGTCAGTGGACGTTTCTTGGCTGATATGATGATGAAGATATTAATTTAATGATTACGACCTCCCTTCTATTTTCAGGGACGATATTACTTTCATAATGCTACAGTACCGTTTATACCAAAAAACTTTCCATTTACTCGAGGACGGATATACAGTAATGCTAGCTTAGAAGCTAAAGGTAGACTCATACCTGTCATTCAATTATATTTGGATATGGAAATAAAAACTGTAACCATTAAAAACAAAACAAGTAAACATATCTAAAAACAACAGAAAATTGCTGCAAGTTGATGCTACTTAAGTTATTATAATGTTGGTGACACACTGCATGAATTCTTTGTGTTTTTGAAAAACATGAATAAATGTTTACTTCTATTGTAATTCTGCAGTTTTTTATATTATTACAATCCAAGTAGATTATGTTACTTGCACCAAAAACTTCATTATTTATTATAATATTTTGTTTGAAATTTGCAAACATTTCTCATGACATGAGGCTGTTGAAATGTTAGCCTATGCCGTTTTAACGTATTATTTAGAATACTTATAAATCCGTTTAACATCTTGCAGTATTGTTTTAAAAAACAAACATACAATTCAAATAAACCGTTAAGAAATACCTTATCCAGCATTACTTACACTTATTGATTGTTTTAATTATATATACGCATAGCACTTATATGCGTTTTATTGAGCGAGGGGGAGGGGGGGGGGGACTAAAATGTATTTATTCATATAGGTTAATTAAATTAACACTTATGAACGTTAAAATTTATAAAATTTCAACCAATTAACATAAAGCCAGTTCACTGACCAGGTAGAGCCATGAGAAGAACTGACAAGAAACTCAGGCCATTATTTTGAATCGCCAGGTTATTACAATTTTTGTAAGTTACAATTTCAAGTAGCATGCAAAATGACACAGACAATACACTTAAATCTATAGGTAAATAAAATATGTTGTAAAGAAAAAATAAAAAGTGAAATGTGTGCTTTACAGGCTGCCTCAATTTGCATATTGCTACAAAGTAAAACAAAATTAGTATAATTTTAAAATTAAGTTCTGATAATAATATCTCCTCAACCTAGAGGAGCCAACAAGACTGAAAAAGCTGAGACACGAGACCGAAGCTGTTAAAAATCAGTTTATAGTTACCTTATTTCCCTTAACTTTTTAGTTTTTAGTGCACTTCTTACTTAGTTTATAATCTGTCTTGTGACTTTTTTTACAACAAGAACTCTGATCCAAAACGGACTGTTGAGTTGTTGTTGACCGTTCTAATGATAAACTAACTACAAGCCTCCCTCCTTGGGTGGTTATATATTTTGTTGTTTTACTTTAGACTTTTATAATATTTTTCAATAATATAGTTCATTAAATGCTGGACAAAAAATATATATGATCCAATAGAGCAGTAATATTTAGGCATGGAACCCAAATTTGATTTATCTGTTGTTAAATGAAATCAGCACAATTTAGCTATGATTCAAATAGTGATAAATATAATTATGTAAAACCATCGTTTATCGTAATCGTAACATAGTTTTGTCTAAAAATAAATGTTTTTTACCAAAAAGCTTACGTCTAGTTGTTTTGTACTTTTAGGTTCTTTCATTAAATCAAAATGCCACAGAAAAATATATTTGTTTACTTACTGTCTTTACCATGTTTTCTATTGGTTGTTAACACGTCGGTAAGTATATTGTTAATCCAATTGTACTTTAAACAATGTACTTTTATATTTTTGATTAAGATTAATTAACGGTGACAAACTAGCACCATACCTTAAAATAAGTGATAATGCTCATGAATTTAAAGAGGGCTACAGATCTTGCTGTGTCACAAGTATTTTTGCATGCTGCTACGTTCTATAAGTTTTGTATTTAGGGCATAATATTGATTTCTTTTGCAGATAACATACATGAGTCTTGAGCGCCCTGTAGTAGTATATTTTAACAACAAATATTTGAATAATGTTTCAATTTCAAGCCGTCGCATGAGTCGTGAAGATCCTCGTTATTACTTGGACTACTGCATGGATACACTTATTACATTTGACAATAGCATTAAGGTGACCACATTGATGACTGCCACTGTGGTTCGGTGGTACTGTGTACAGATTGCAATGCAGAGGTCGCGGGTTCGATTCCCGCTCAGTGCAAATATTTGTGTGCATAAACATGAATATTCGCATTGGTCTGGTCGTTTCTATGTATCATATGTATGTATTTACAAAAAAAAGTAAGTATGTATAACCGCATTCTAGAACTCATAACACAAGCTATAATATATGCTTACTTTGGGATGACGTTGTTTGTAGTTGTTATAATATATTATTATTATATTTTTGTCAACATGAGAGTCACCTGACAAAGTTGCCCAGTTGATTTACGGGTAACTCAAGTACGAAACTTCTCCTTAATGAGCTAAAACGGCATTAACTATATTACACGTGATATATTGATATTCCTGTTGATCTAAGTTCCAGAAAGAAAGAAATAATCATATTGTAAGAAATAATTTCTATTATAGTTGGACGTGTATTTCTACCAGCTTCTAACTAACGGATATCGGCCTAGTTTTGTAGAGATGCACTCTAGATTCTGTGATGTGTTGTCATCGCCAAATGGGACTTTCCTAACTGCATTATTTCCATCAAATAATTCGGAGTTAAATCTCACTTGCCCGTTACCACCGGTTAGTTTTTTTGCTTTTACATTTTTTAATGCTTCCTGCTTTGCAGTAATATCGCCAGAAAATATGATGAAAAATACTACTCATGAATTTCTGTAGTGTTCATATCTACATGTAGTGATCATATTTGTGTTTCCCGAGCGCTATGACATGTCCTTCTTCAAACAAGGTTTATAGAGAGCATTAATATCATGGCAGCGGCTTTGCGAAGCCCCTGCCATTGCAGAAGTCCATAAGCGACAGTTACCACTTACCATTAGATGGGCTGTTGGCTCGTCTGCCACTGTAGACAATAAAAAAAAAAGGTAAAGGGTGATACAGGAGTTCTAATATTTATGTTTTTAAATAGCTGTTTTTCTTTCCAGGGACAATATCACTTCACAAATACTACAGTACCCTTTATACCGAAAAACTTTCCATTTACCCGAGGTCGATTATACTGTAATACTAGTATGGACATTAAAGGTGTATCTATAAGAATGATTCAAGCGCATATAGACATGGAAATAAAAACTGTGACCATGAAACCCAAAAGAAGTAAGCAGATCTAAGAACAAATTACAAACCTGTTGTCTTTTAAAAATTCTGCAAGTCGGCATTATCCAAGTTGACGTAATGCGTAAATACTGTGTTAAAAAGCATAAAATATATAATGGTTTGCTTCTTTAGCTCGTTTTGTATCTATCGAAAATCACATAACGTTTCGATTAGGTCTTGGTAAGCTTATTATTAGAAGTACATAGTACTTACATGAAAAAAATCTGGAACTAAATGTGGATAAAAGATTGATAATAGTCGCAAGTTCTTCTTTCGCGTAGAACTTGAATGGTAACGTTCAGGCTTGCTAACTCATCATATTAGCTCGACACTATTCACTTTATTCTGTTGTCTGCTGTCTTATTCTGTTCTAGTGTATATATTTGTTCTAGTGTACCACAGGTACACTAGAACAAATATATAAGAATAAGAAGATAAAACAGTGATTAATATCCACCTCTCAACATTTTTGTTCTGTTGAGTTCAAGACAGATTCGATGCATATCGCGCGAGTACCAGCTCAAATATGCCAATATGTATCCCGAATATGTTGTTTTGTAATAAGATGTTTGTGGTTAAACTTATCGAATCTATACTATTATACGAAAGAGTTTGTTTGTTTGTTTGAGTCGGATTTGAATAATTATTTTTGAGTATGATTAATTATCATATGAACCTAGTTCTTGAGGAAGGTAGGATTTGTAACATCATGTTATTGGCAACGGGAGCTGAGCTAATATGCGAAAATTCAAAGATTTACTTTATATTATATTTACTAGGTTAATGCTAACGGATTTGCGCTACTGAACCCGTGCTATTGTGGAGTCAAGTGATCTTTGAAGTGCTAATTAACCTTTCTCTTCAAGTGAGATGTTAATATTATTTTAATACTTATATCAGGATATTATTTAGAGTGAAATGTTAATTAGGACTTGAAAGACCAATTAATTTAACATAAAAGCACTTCGAAAAGTTTTGTGAAGATAAAAAATACTGATATCCAAAATCTTTTTTCTTAAATATGGTAACAATATTCACAATTTTTAATCTTCGATAACCTACCAGATTGATTGAAAATCAGTTGATGTGGAAGACATGGGTAAGTTGCACACTAAGTAGTCTTACTTTCGCTCGCTGATTCTTCTGATAAATAGGACTGAAAGTACAATTTGATAAATTGTTCCAAGCCGACACTTAGTCTACTGTGATTCCATTAACTAGTTTCATGATACATTACCGGGTGTATCTCAGTTATTCTATTCTGTCATGTTCTGATTTTATACCTATAAATAAGTTTAAAGAAATAATGTAAACCATTTTATACCTTTATTTATCTGTTAGCTCTCATACAGCCTGTGATATAGGATTACCCTAGTACAGGCAAGTATTATGTAATTATAGTAGCCAATGTATAGATTAATATTTATAAGATTTTTGTCAATATTGCACCTTATGAATGGAATAAATGATTTGATTTGATATGATTTAATAACATTGTAATATTCTTTTTACACTATTTTTCTAGTTTCATTACATTCATAATAAAAATATACCCTTACACGTAAAGATACTTTGTGCACGGAACTCTAAATGAGATTTTAATGTTGGTAAATTAAATCGGTACGGTATTTTAAAAGTTAATCTAGTCTCGATTCAAATATTGATAAATAATCATCATCGTTTATCGTCGTATTGTTTAGCTAGTTTGCTAGTTTAGCTTAAAAAGTTACTTTTATATCTAAAATCCTACTGCTAGTAGCTTTGCAATTTTAGCTACGTTCATTAATTTAATTTAATTTCTAATTTTGTAATTTCTTTATCTATAATATGTTTTCTATTTGTAAACAGTACCGCATCGGTAAGTGTAAGTTTATATAATAATTGTATATGACCTACAAAACAACGTCACACTTGATAATGTAGTAACCATCGTTTATAATTCGCAAGAGAGCCAGTCTGCCTGCCGTATGTCAACATGTCAACTTTAGAGTGTCTCCTATAAATTGGACAGGATTCAATCGCCGAGAAATGTACCTTATATTAATCGGGGGCTTAAAACAATTATTTGGTCGGACTCTACAAACCACAAGGATGAATAAGTCATCATAGAATTAGCATGCATTTCTTGCTTTTATCTTATTTTGATGTCAGTTTTTTGTGCTATAGTGATTTCTTTTGCAGATAACATACATGAGTCTTGAACGTCCTGTAGTGGTGTATTATAATAAAAAATATCTCAATAATGTTACAATAGCAAGTCGTCGCAATAGCCGTGAAGACCCTCGATACTACGTGGATTACTACTTGGATACACGAATTCAATTTAACAATAACATAAAGGTAATCAGGTGACCTTTATTTATCGCTACGGTGGTCACCCTTACTAACCTGCTACTTCTGTTTTAGTTGGATATGTATTTCTACCAGCTTCTAACGAACGAATATCGCCCTAGTTTCGACGAAATGCACTTTAAATTTTGTGAGGCGATGATATCGTCAAATGAGTCTTTTATAGGTGGATTATTTCGAGCAAATGCTAAGGCGTTAAATCTCACTTGCCCATTAGAACCGGTTAGTAATTTTGCTTATTATATTATAGATACCAGTTGATACCTGCGACTTCGTTCGCACGAAAATTTTGATGTGTGTCTGTATGAGAAAATTGCCTGCCTGAACTTGCGGTAATTGTAAATTGTATCAGTAATAATCAGTATAATCTGTCTCTATGTCGAATCCCATTCAAATCCGTTCACCCACTATTACTAAACCTGACAAAGTCTTACACAAATTTACAACCTCTATTTGCCCACTTAATAAGGGTAGTTTCTGAATATAAGAAAATAATGTCTAACTAATTTTAGTATAGAGTACAATTATTTAATTAAAAAACTTCTATGTCAAACTGAGGATATAGTGGTACAAGAATTTCGAGCCTTACCTACACCTACTACCTAAATATTTCTGTTTTGAAATACCACTTTTTATTTTCAGGGACAATATCACTTCATAAATGCTACAATACCCTTTATACCGAAAAACTTTCCATTCTCTCGAGGACGGGTATACGGTAATACAAGTATGGAGATGAAAGGTGTATCCATAAGTCTCATTCAAGCATATATGGATATGGAAATAAAAACCGTGACCTTTATGGTCACGGTTTTTATTTCCATTCCAAAACAAAAAAGTTAGCAGATCTAAGAACAATTTACTCAACACGCATATTTACTATTAGCTACTGTAATTTTTGACATAGAAAATCAGTGTGACAATTTGAATAATATTGGTGATACACAGCGTTAATTCTTAGTTATAGAACATGATAATTATATATACTCACTTATATTTTGGTAATTTGTAGTTTTCTTTTTTCTTTAATTACTTTAATTTCTGACTTTTGCGAATATGATAGCTTGGGATTCCTCACATTTTTATGAATCGAACCAGGTGAACTCGTCATCGTGGTTTGACTATGGAATCCTATGGAGTACTACGCGGTCCTAAGGCTTAGTAGTTCGACGAATAAGTTCAATTGATCGAACCATGCGTTCGAACCACATGGCCAGAAACCAATTATTTGTAAGTTACAATTTCAAGTAGCATGCAAAGTGACACAGTCAATATATTTATAAGATACCAACCTCTGATTTGCTAATTGAGTAGTATTATTTAAAGTTTTTAATGTATTTTTTAGCTCCGGAATTGAGGACCAGTTTTTCAAAACCGAGTTTGAATGTTATTATTTAATTTGATGTCAATATAATAAGATTATTATATTGATTTCCAAAGTTCACGACAATGGTTCATAAAGAGTCATTTAAAACACAAACAGTATGATAGTCATGACCAAAAATAAAGTTTATATATTTTGGGTACTGTAGTCGAAATAGCGGAGTGAATAAGGTACCCGCTTCGTAAACACGATGTCGTAGGTTCGAACCCTGGCAAGTACCAATGTGGCTTTTCATATGTAGGTACTTTCTAAGTTTATCTTGGATATTTCTGACTGACGGTGAAGGAAAACATCGTGAGGAAACCTGGACTTCTGTGGAAATCTGAAGCATTTGCCTTGAGAAAGCGTGGCGATCAATGCTGATGACTTCTCGGTATGAAAAGAGGCCTTTCCCTGCAGTGGCATAATAAGGGGCCGATATGAACTTTGGGTACAGAACCGAAGGCAGAATTATGTTACCTGTCAGTATAGGATGGGTAGGAGAGATTACCTAATAATTTAACTTTGATTTAAATACAGATAATAGTTAATTAGGTATAACCCACGTTTATCATTGTATTTTATCATCGTTTAGACTAAATAAAATACATAATGTAATGCCTATTATGTCACCATTTATAATGGTTTTTAAAATGTTTTACTAGTTATATACTTTATTGGTACTACATTACATCGAAAATGCAACTGAAAAATATATTTGTGTTTTTACTTTCTCTGCTATATTTTCTTTTAGTTAAGACATCGGTAAGTTTAAAGACTTATTTCTTTAAAAGTACGATAAAAAATGTAGAAGCCCCCTTTCTCCATCCTTTGTTGTGGAATTCTATCCTCCTAAGGCCCAAGTAAAATATTGCTTGATTGAATTTATCGCCTAATGTTCTTATAAAAGAACACATTGTGCTGCTAGGGTAACTGCCCAGACAAAAAAGTAAAAAAAAAACTTAGTTACAGTTTTACATTTGATGGTATTTTTTTTCCTGATACTACTGTTATGACAAAGGACAGATCTAGGCTATCTAAGATAGGTTTTTTTTTGTTCATGTTTGAGAACATTGGGCCGTTATGACTTATATAAGGTTCTATCTTATGTTCTTGGTCATGGACATTGGATGGTAATCAATAAAAAATTGAAATATTGTTTTTTTTTATAAATTGTTTAATTTATAATTATAAATTTTAATTACATGTAATCCTAGTTCTGTTTACTTGTACTTATCTCTTTTCTAGTTTACACCATCTTCTAGACATATTCAGTTTCTTCACTGGCTTCTACGGATGACAGCAAAGTTACTGCTTTGTTATCGTACCACTTAGTCAAAGTTAACACTTAGTCTTACCATCTTGCCTAACCAGGACCTGACTGCTGCCCCTGCCGCAATATTTCAACTGTCTGTCATCTTCTACAATAGGTCTTGTTGCTGCTGGTATCCTATTTTTCATAACTGTGCCTGAGCAACCTATTCCAGTTTTGTGTAGCTCGTCAAGCAACTTGATTTGAATTTGATGATGATTGTAATATTAATGCATAAATAAAATCTATGTAAGGTTAAATTTAGGCTTTTACCTTGAAGCTTAACTGCAGACTGGTAAGTCTTTTCGACGACTAACTTTACCAAATCATCGTCTATGTACTGGCAGTACTCCATCCATATAATTTTGAAATACGAAGGTTCTGAACTGAATAACTCCTTTGGAGTGAATTTGCTGCAAATCTAATCGTTTGCTGATGGCACCACTGAAGGACTGTTTTTACCAAATTCTGGTATAACCCGTCCAGGTAATATTAGATTATTAGATCATAGCGAGCTCCTTCTCTGCCTCGACCACGTCGTTCATGTTTGCAGCTGGTAGTGCTCGTGTTTGTGTGTGTTCGTCAGAATCAGTGTCACTGGAACTGGAACACCTGGTTTCTGGTCCTATGATAAAAGAGGGTCACCTGTGTCCTGATCGGAAGGCTGAAAGTCCTCCAAGTGAGAGATATTCAGTATATTTGTGATGTTTTTATTCCATAATCCTGTGAAAATTAAGAAGTCATTAATACTAACTGTTCTTCCACAAGAACATGTCATAAAGAGTAATTATTAGAATAACAGCCACCTGTTCTTGCACGAGAACACAGTTAATGATTGAGGAATAAAACTAAGTAAGAATTGATTATTGACATAAATTTTATCACAAAAACAATATTTATGTTTTTACCATAGATTTTTATTTACTTATAAACAAAAAAGACACTTGATTACGCTTATAATTAGCGATTTTACTCACCTGTACAGCACTCGAGCTCCATTTTTCTGTGTTCGGGGGCAAAATGGCGGTTAGCCTCTGATTGGTTGCGGTCGAATGATTGCAAAACTTGTCACTAACATATTCACCAATCAGGTAAGAGAGAATTAAACGTCAAAATACCGCGAAGTTTTAAAATATATTAGAAGAGATCGTGTGTTCTCACGTGGGAACAATGTGCCACTAGGAGTACAATATGCTAAATATGGCTGGGCGGATACCGGTCCTTTGTAAAGTCCTTGTATAAGAACGTTGGGGCTTAGGAGGCTATAATAGCCAAAGGCTAAATCAGCTATGACGCACAAGTATTGTTCTTTCGCGCTGTCACCTGAAGAAATATATACTTTGACCAGAAGATACAATGCATATTTCTTCTGTCTGTAAGATTAATCGTTGTCATAATAATAAATCCTTGTTTTTTATTTTTATGTAAGCCTTATTCCTAAGGCTGACCGCAAGTCTGTTTGACATCTTCGCAATATAACATTGTTGAATTATTACGCTGGACATAGATCATCTACTACCTAAATGAAAATGTATCTAAACTAATAATATTAAAAAGAGAAAACATTAGATTTTTTGTATGTTTGTTTATAACAATTTAACTAAAAATCTACGTTACCGATTTGAAATACTCTGTTTAGAAATCTATAACTGAAGCTTTTAACATATTTTTTAGCAATTTTTAGAATTTCAATATTTGTAAATTTGCAATAAAAAAAACAGCAAAAGTAAATTTTCAATATAGGAATAATTTTTCGCAGACGTAGGTAATATTGCAATCATATTTTATGCAAGCGTTTGTTGTCAGACCGAATGAAACTTTTGATCCCGAAGCGAAGTGACGGTGGACGTCTAGTACTCCATATATTAACGAACGTACACTTCCTTAACTTAATTTTTAATAAAAAAAATTTCAGATTACGTATATGAGTCTTGAGCGTCCTGTAGTATTGTATTACAACAATGCATACGTGAACAACTTTACAGTAGTGAGTCATCGTATCAGTCGTGAGGATCCTCGCTATTACCTAGACTACTACTTGGATACACGTATGCCACTTAGCAACAAGATAAAGGTAAACTTACTTGCCGTCGAAGTAGTATGTAATTCCATTTGTAACAGAACTAGTTAAGTTACGGCTGACTCTGATGATCTCTTACAAAGCGACTATACTGGAAAAATAGAATTGTTCTGTTTATGAGATGTAGTCGAAGGATTAGTAATGAGCCAACATGAATTAGTACACTAAGCTACAGTTTCTGAAACGCTGATTAACGCAAAATTAACTAATCACCTGTTAAATCTCATGTAAAATACCAATTGGGTTGCCAAAATCATGGATAATTAGTTTAATTTGACTATTTAGTTACTAATTAATTAGATGCTCTTAGGTACTTCACATGAGATTTAACAGGTGATTAGTTAATTTTTTCGTTGATCAGTTTTTCAGAAACTAGGGGTTACTCAGTCTGAAATAGATGAGAAATGAGAATGAGAAATAGATATAAAAAATAACTAGGTACTTTCCTTTACATTATTTAGAATTTACTGTAGTATATCCGTGGCGTTAACAATTACGCCGATTTTGCCGATGTACAACTAAGAGATCAGAAACCAGCAGAAGACGTCTGACGGCTAATTATGATGATGCAATTTTTGAAAATATTTATATGTTTTAGACCGATTTGTATTTCTACCAGTTGTTAACGAACGGATATCGGCCTAGCTTTGTTGAACTGCACTTTAAGTTCTGTGATATGATATCGTCGCCAAATGACTCTTTCATTGGTGGATTAATTAGATCCAATATCAATTTTTTAAACGTGACATGTCCAATAAAACCGGTAAGTGTTTTTGATTTTATGTTTTAATGCTTACATTAGTAGATTATATTTATTAGTACGTAAGTACAGGACTCAAACCAGAGGCCCTAGACAAGTGGCATAGATTTCTATTCTATTAATTTGTATAGAATAGATTAAAAATGAATGGGATTGACATAAGCTAACGTCAATGTTAGCGTAAGCTTATGTCAATCCCATATATTTTAATCTATTCTATGAATAGAATATAAATCTATGCCACTTGTCTAGAGCCTCTGGTGTGGTTTGTCGTAAATTTTGCGATCTCTTAAACTCGTTTCAAGAAAGACACGATCAGAGAACACACTGCCACTGAAACAGGACGAAATTGTGTCAAGCAATTGCAACTATTGATTGCATAAGGTCTAACGGATCCACACGTTGCCCCCAACGGCACTCGACCATAAAAAATAGAACTACCAACGCTTCTCCGACGCTGGAGCCAATGCTATTTTCCAGATGCTTACGTTAGACAAGTTTCATTGGAGCTAACGTTGGGGCCAACGTGTGGATCCCGGGTAATGCTGTAGCTGTGTTTAAAACCGAAAAATGGATTTCATATCTGTTCATAAACGGTTAAGAGTGCTGTAACGAATCTAATCTATCGCTCAAGTCATAATATACCTATATGTAGACTTAATTTCAATCATCAGGTCCGTGTTAGATATGTTATAAAAATAAATGTAATAAAATAGACCTAATTACCTAATTAGGTCTATTTTATTACATTTATTTTAGAAAAAAGAAAGTAGACCTCTACTTTCTTTTTTCTATACTATATTCAAATCTTAATTTTCAGGGACGATATTACTTTACAAATTTGACTGTACCCTTTATACCGAAAAACTTTCCATTTAACAAAGGGCGTGTATACACGAATGTTACTTTCGATGATGATGGTGTACCCGTATGGGTCATTGAACTGTATATGGATATGGAAATAAAAATAATGTTAACAAAAAGAAAGAGTAGGTTGACTTAATAGCATTTAAGTAGAGTGTTATCTACAAATTAAATAAAGATATTGTATTAAAGCTTTGAAACCTACTTAATTTTCATCACTCATATTATTCTATCTTATCACATCGATATAATACAATGAGATTTTAAAGAGATGAGATTATTTAGAAGATCCTTGCTAGTTTCGTTGTGAATGAACCGGATCGACTGAGGATGTCCTATTCTTCTGTTTTCATACTATTTCGATTCTCGCTCATAAGGATGGGGCCGCACTGGTACGGCGACAGCGACGTGACGGCGATTTCGTGAAAACAAACTAATTCAAACAAATTTCGGTGGCTGCACTGCAGAAACGACAAGCAGAATTTATTTGTTTATGAAATCGCCATGAACTGCGAGCGACTGAGAGCGTATGGTTTATAATATGGCATAAACTTATGGTAATTTTTATTTTTCATCATCTCCCTATTATTATCTGCTTTCGGTGTCAACAACGACTTGTTTGTGCACGTTGTTTCTGCAATGCTTATGAAAGCACAGCAATGTACGGTAACTATACGAGTAGACAATAAAGAGAGCGTTCGCTTGATGTTTACAAATAAATGTTGCAGGAAACTAATTTTCTAAATTATAATAGTATACTACCCTGTATTAATGTCAATAATAAAGATTTAGGTTAAGCAAATTTCATGTTTAGGTATAACGCCTTCATTGGCATCTTGCGTTTAAGGTAACTCGATCAAAAGGGGAGAAAATAACTAAGTAGATATTTGCTTATGACATTGGATATTAAAACTATTTTTTTTATATATATTTTAAGAGAAGCTGAGCTTCTCAAATATCTAATTAAAAATAACATTTACTTACATGAGAACATACTTACTCATAAATAACATTATAACATTATTAAAACCTACGAGCCAATGTGACTTTCAGAGTAGCCTCTCTGAAGTGACAATGGGCAGGACAATATAGCTCACAGAACTGACAGCCGGCGAAGACCAGCCTAAAGTGGCGATCAGGAACACTAAGACGCAACATGAAACGTAAACGGTATTCGTTACCGCTATGAGTAGAGGTATATACCTCACGGATTTCGCTAAGGTAATTAGTATGAAGTTCCGAGGCTAGAGCAGCATACAGCATACTCACTGGAACTGGCGAAAAGTTCATATCTTCGTGAGCAAAACTCACGCGATATTCTACCCACAAGGATAGCAAAATCCGCTTTAGTGTGAACGGTAGTATTCCACTCAGATTTCTTTACCGCAGGTGGAGGAGGCTCAGGTTTGAATAGGCCTTAAAACAAATAAATACAAGGTTTTATTTATTTTTTATAAAGCCTGCAATGTTATTGCTATGTTTCTTTGTTTGTTAGGTAATGAACTTATGATACACAAACATAATTATATTAATTATGATGATGATATATAAATCATCTACTGTATAGTACCTAGTTCCATGTTTATCGTGGCAACCGTAGCTTTTATAATCATAGGCAGAGAGTTAGAGAAAGGGCCTCCCACACTCTGAAGGAAACAGTACAGATACTAGTAGTAAGTTAATATTATAGAATGTAGATACATTAACGATTCTACCAAGAATGTACTACCATAATAATCTAAATCTAAACTAATATTTTAAATGTTTGATTTTATTTTTAGTATGCACAACTACAAACAACAACAAACAATTTAACTAAAAATCTAACATAGGCTATATTTTGTTATGTTGAACATATTATTTTCAGTCATTTTCTAAATTTCAATATTTTAAGTGCCTTCGTAAATCTGAATGATGCACCATTGGAATGATAATTATTTTACGTAGCAGTTTGTTGTAAGACCGAATGAAACATTTGATACCGAAGCAAAGCGAGGTCAGACCTTTAGTATATTATAATAATGGCCCTGCCCTTCCCTGCACCCACTAAAATCCATTGTAAAGATTCATGAATTTTAATAAAATATGAAACACGTCTCCCGTATTAAACAATGTTTATGCAAAATTTGAAGTAGATTTGACCTAGGAATCCTATTGTCCCATAAAAACCTTGCCATCTCTTTTCACCCCCTTAGGGATAGAATTTCGCAAAATCCTATCATAGTGAGCACGACAAATCAAATCGAAATTGAATTAAATATTTATTCATTTAGGTTAATTGAGTTAACACTTATATGATCGTTCAAAATTACAAAATGTCAGTCAATTAACCTACGGCCAGTTCGATGGCGGTTGGGACATGAGAAGAACTGGCAAGAAACTCAGGCCACTCTCTTTAATCGCCATGTTATTACCATTTTCAAGTCAAGTAGCATGCAAAGTGACACAGAAGTTTTATCGATATGGAAATAAAAATGATGACAGTAAAAATATTTATAAATAAAAAAAAACTGCCTTCATACAGCAAGGAAATTTAAAAGTAAAAAAATAAATTTACTTTGCACAAAGTTGCATCACCCAATGGTAGACTGGTAGATAATCCCCCCCAACGGGGTTCTCGCCTTGTCGCGGCGGGGGGGCTTAGTAGCCGTGGTTACCAAGGACCACGGTGAACCAAGAGGAACCCCAAGGAGGCGCCGCTCCTCTGGGCTTTGCCAGTAAGCCCACGATGGAGCGGCTCTGGTGGGTTGCGGTGCTGTTGGGCGGCACCGCAACTGGGTCGGGCTGCAGTGTTGCTTCGGCGACACTGCGGCTGAGGAGTGGCGGGGCCGCGGCGGGAGAGGAGTGCCGGTATAACGGTGCGCCGCTCTCCCTACCTTCCGCGGCCTCGGCGGGGCCGCAACCGCCAGATTGCGGACGCGGTGGGGCCGCAGGGGAAGAGGAGTGTCGGTATTGCGATGCGCCGTTCTCCCTATCCTCTGCGGCCGAGTTGGCCTGCGGGCGGCGATCGGGCAGTCGCCGCCCGAACAGCACGGGCCCGAGACGGCAGTGCGCGTGTTCCGCACGCGCCTCTCGAAGGAGGGGGGGCTAGGCCCCTAAATCGGACGAGGCCCGCTCGCGGTGAGCGGGCCATGGCCCGTCGGGGTCGCGGATGAATGCGCAAGCGACTCCCGTGACCCCGACACTCTGGCCGTCTGGAGGAACACCGTGGGTTTTAGTCGGTATGCTGGCCGCGCTTTGAGTGCGGTCGGAGAGTCCGACATAACCCCCGCCTTGCCCGGGCGGGTGCGTATGCGTAATGCATTTCCCACGTATAAAAAAAAAAAAGACTGGTAGATAATGCCTCAGGCATTAAGTCCGCCTTTACATGTATGTGTATAAAGTTTTAAATAAAAAAATAATAAAAAAGTTTTAGTTAATCAGAAAATTCAATTTTGCGAATTTTTCGGAGTATATTATATATTGTATTTCTTTTGTTGCAATCTGCGGCTCTCTCTCTGCGATTTCTCACTTAGCGACGTGACAACGCTTGGAAACTAAAAATACTTGAACTTACATAATATATGTGACGATAATAATTATAATAGGTTTAAAATATTATTTGTTACTTTTTAGAGTTTAACTTTTGTGTCAAGGGGTCTTTAAAATTTTTAATTGTACTTTAATGAAATTTATATCATTGTTAGAACCTATGTGCATCGTCAGCCTGCTTGTATAAAAGTAAACATGTGTATTATAAGAACGTAAGAAATTGATGAATAACTTGCATATTAAATAAACAATATTCATAATAGCTTAAGTAGGTACCTATAAAAGTTTGCCAATTCTTCAACATTTGTTAAAAAAGAAGACATTTAATAAAACGATATTTATGTGTGCTACAAATACTCGTATTAGTGTAAATAGTTAGTAAAATAATATTTATTACACACAATCATCGGCTACCGAGCCCTGATATTATCATTTTAATTTGGAAACCATTCATGCCTACTTATAAATGTTTATATTTTTTGTAGTATTCTATACCTACTCGAAATGATAAGCGGTATTTAAAATGCAACCGAAATATAATATGTTTGTTTTTGTTATATTTTTAATATATTTTGTTCTTTTTGTAAAAACTTCGGTAAGTGTGATCATCGAATTTTACTTTATGACGCATCCTAATGTATACTTGTAAATTTTTTGATGTTACACGCTTTTGGTTTTATTTAACGTACTAGTTTTTGCTATTTTAGCTATTTTAAATATGGCTGTTTAATTATTTTTAATAGCCCAGTTAATATTATTACTGTATTCCATTGATTAGCAATGCCAGCAATGCTTTTTGCTTTTGAGCTTTTTGTAAAATATCTATGTATTTCTACTACTGGTAAATATCTGCCTATTTGCCACAAGTGGATTTACACAGTCTTTAAATTAGATAAAGTCATGTGTACTTACGCCTCGAGAGAGTAATAGCATGAGGTGAAAAGTAGCAGATCACAGATATACAAAAAAAAACCGGTGAAGTACTTCATACACTAAAGTTGTTATCATTTGTTACCACAAAACTCGGTCATTTATGAACCGATTTAAAAATTCTTTATTCATTTGAAAGGGTAGACGTATACTCTAAAATTGGTCTAATGGTACAGATCAATGGTACTTCTGTCGTAACGGATACATTCCTGCGTCGCTTGTACCATTGATGGTACTAGTAATGTAAAAGTGTGAGCGGCGAGCAAACCTGCGGGCTATCATGTTCTCTCTTACCGACAACGCCCTTCGTTCTCGTTCAATACCGTGGTCATCACGGAGGTTAGGCGTCAGTATATGACCAAGATATTTAAATTTATACACTCTTCGCAATGGCACACCGTTAAGTACTACGGGTAGAATGTTCTCTGTCTCGGTCTTGCATTAAAGAGGAATCAACGAAATCAGCTATTATTGGAGTCGGTGTCAGCCAAGAAGCTTCCATACGTTCCCGAGATAATGGGTCTTGACAGAGACGGACAAACAAAAAAGTGATCCTATAAGGTCCCGTTTTCTTTCTTTTTGAGGTACGGAACCCTAAAAACGACATAATAGTAAGTCATCATCATCATATCAGCCAAAAGAGGTCCACTGCTGGACATAGGCCTCCCCCAATTTTCGGCGAACACCGTGGCCGGTCGTTCGCCGCCCTCATCCATCGGTTACCCGCCACCCTTATAAGGTCGTCGATCCACCTTGTGAGGGGTCTGCCCACGCTGCGTTTTCCGATTCGTGGTCGCCGCTCTACAACCTTTCTGCTCCAGCGGCCGTCAGTTCTGCGAGCTATGTGTCCCGCCCATTGCCACTTCAGAGAAGCAACTCTGCGAGCTACGTCAGTTACTTTGGTTCGCCTACAGATTTCTTCGTTTCTCAAACGATCACGCAGGGAGACGTCTAACATAGCCCGCTCCATCGTCCTCTGAGCAACTTTGAGCTTTCAGATAAGACCCATAGTTAGCGACCACGTTTCTGCTCCGTACGTCATCACTGGCAACACATACTTGTTAAAGACCTTGGTCTTGAGACACTGCGGTAGTGCGGACGAAGATGTGTTGTAGATTCCCGAACGCTGCCCAGCCGAGTTGGATTCAACGAGTGACCTCTTTTTCGAAATCGGACTTACCTAATCGGACTGTTTGTCCCAGGTATATGTACTCGTCAATGAATTCGAGCATCGAGCCTCCGACGGTAATAGGAGTGGGTGTAACAAGGTCATTGGTCATGACTTTAGTCTTGTCCATGTTCATTTTAGGCCCACTTGTCGAGAGACTCTACAGTACTCAGCTAAAATACATTTTTTTAATACTTTTAGAAAACCTACATGAGTCTTGAGCGCCCCGTAATTGTTTATTACAACCGCACATACATCAGAAATACAACAGCAAATAGTCGTCGTATTAATCGAGACGATCCTCGCTACTATATAAACTACTACATGGAGACACGGTTTACTATGGATAATAAGCTAAAGGTGATGAGCTTTAGCTAGAGGTGATTAATTTTCTTAACAGTCCTCCTCATTAGTAATACGAGTTTACTTTAAACAGGAGAAACCAGTAATATTATCGAAAAACATGGGCAGAATTGTCACAGCGTTACGCTAATCCCAAAACAATTTTCTCCATATCAGTGTTCGATGGTTGGTTAGGTAGTTTATCACGCCTAATTTAAGACGCCTAAGAGGTTTCTAAGATTAAATAGGAAGTCTCAAAAAGTGATACTTCTGATCTTAGGATCCAAGCTTAGTCTTTATTTTTTGCACATCATTTGAGATTTTTCAACCTAATTTGGACATTGCCCAGTACCTATTTTAAAAAGCCTCAATTTAATCGGCCAGTTTATGTTGCTGCATTGCTGCTTTGCACTGGTGGCATTTCAGGCTTAAGGAACTAATGCATTGTCGGAGAACTACGAAGTCAGAGAAATAATATGAAGGGATGTTCAGCATAGCAAAAGAAACAGGTTTTCATAAGTTACACGCTTTTAACACACTTCTTCATAACACTGAGAATTTGCATCATTTAATATAAGATAATATATTATATTGTGGCTGTTACAGATGGATATATCTTTTTACCAGCTATTAACGAACGGGTACCGGCCAAGCTTTGTAGAACTTCACTTAAATTTTTGTGATATGATGTCGGCAGATGATTCTTTTATGGGTGGATTTATGACAGCTAATATCAAGGCATTAAATCTGACTTGCCCTTTGAAGCCGGTTAGTATTTGAATGTAATTAAACATATTGCTAGCACGGTCGATCTTCGCACGGATGTCTTTATCAGGACCACATGCAGTTTATAAACGTACTTAAATCAAGAAAATTTATTATATTTATTTATTGATTTCACACGGAAATATATATAAATACAATAATTTTAACAACAAAAACCGACTTCAACAGGAAACAATAATTCCAAACACCAAGTAATTGCTGTAAATTGTTCTGTCTTTTGGTGCCACGTTGAACAGGAGAGGCTGTAGAGTAGTAGGAGTATCCCTGATGATGGCTGAAGATGCTGGTTGGCTGGGACTTGATTACTGGTACTTATCTGCTGCTGCTAGAGGGGTGAGGCGAAGTAGTAACTAGCGAAGACGATATTGCTGATCTGCCCCATATAGGTTGCTTGCAGACGGGGTCACCAATGTAGAGGTATTACACCATATACCTCCAACCAAAGGAAGGATCTTCCGTCCAGGCTCGGTGATCGAGCCTGGCGGGTTATTGACCGACAGTTGGTAGTCGGAACTTGTATATATAGTTAGTTGGTATGAGAATGTTAATATCGCGATTCAGGCCTCCATACATCTTGTATAGGAGTGGTCTAAATTTGTTCACAGCGCCATCATTGTTTTCTATGCTGTAAACTCGTAGTCGTCGTCTTCACTTTGATTTACTCCGTGTGTCATCATTGGCCAGATAGATGACCCCACAGTGGTACTACCCTTGGGATATCTCTTTTCCAACAAAAAATAATCATCAAAATTGTTTATTAAACAAAAAAGTTATCCGCGAACACATATAAAAAGTATATACATATAACTCGCCTCTATATATAAATTTTAGTTATATGTTATTTTCAACTGACTTCAAAAAAGGAGGAGGTTTCTGAATTCGAATTATATATATATATATATATATATATATATATATATATATATATATATATATATATATTGCAAAATTTACATTTGCTCCACAGTAAAGCGTAAAGTTAGTATAATTGAAATTTGTTAGTTTATTTATCGTTTTCAATTTTCAGGGAGAATATCACTTGACAAATATGACGGTACCCTTTATACCGATAAACTTTCCATTTACAAGAGGACGAGTGTACGTTAAAGCTTCTTTAGACGTTAATCGTACATCTCTAATTGTCGTTGAAAGTTATATCGATATGGAAATAAAGATAATGACAGTTAAAAAGAGAAGAAATTAGAAGTTATGTAATAAAGATCCCTAGGAGATCAGATACAGGGGACCCGACCGGAACAACTCAGATTTTAGTAGATAAACTTGATGTAGACAGCGTTATGCTTAGGAGTATAGCTGTCTGCAGGCTCGCTATAAAGAAAATCTATAACGAATTAATGTCTGTCATTCCTACATCTGGTGGTCGATCATGTAGTCATTCCGTTACTAAAATTATTGATTTAAATTAACAAAGTGAACTGCATAATATTTAATCAATAATCTCGATTAGTTAAGTTTATACCTACCGATTAGTTAAGTATACAACATTGCTTTTGGAACTATGTGCATGTGTTTTTGGAAATAAATGAATTATTTTTGTCATTGTTTTTATTAGCCTATTAAATGGTAACTTCACTTTGCCTAATCGTGAACAGTCACTGGGTTCTAGGAATGAAAGAAAAGTAAAAAAAGCTTCTGCTACCGAAATTTCTGCAAAGATGTAATTCCTTTTAATAAATTAATAAATAGTTTGTTCGGTTCGTATGTTATTTCATGTCTAGCGCCGCGTTCAACTATGTTGAACTTAATTTCTGAGACTCCCGAGTTTAATTATCTTCTTTTTTGTGCCTTTTTTGCAAATTATCGGCAGTGTTCCGCATATTTAGAATCTGGTACTTCGATATTCTAATATGAAATGCGCAGTCATAGCTCAGTTTTTGCAATGGTTCTTCGCTGGTAACCCCAGCCAGTCATAGCAGTGATAAATATGTATGTGAGATGACATAGTCGTACCTACTGATCTAGAAAAAGCTAAAAACGCATTATCAGCTAGTTTCTCGCGGCGTGGTTTTACCCGCGTCTTTGCTTACTGCTCTGCTTCCGTTTCTAGTAGCGTGATGTTACACAACCTTCCTCAAGAACTAGGCTATCATACGAAAAAATAATTTTTCAAATCCGACTGGTAAGTAGTTCCAAAGATTAGCGCGTTTATACAAACAAACAAAGAAACTCTTCCGCTTTATATAATAGTATAAATATAGATTTATGTAAATACCTACTTAATTATCTAGAGATATGATTTAGCTTATGATTATTAGCCACAATCATCTGATATTATCATTTTAATTTGAAACTATTTATTTCTATATATGTTTCAATTTTTAGTGTCTGTACTAATTCATGAATATCAAAAATGAAACCGAAATACATCCTTACATGTATAGTGTTTTCATCATATTTCTTTCTATTTGTAAAGACATCAGTGAGTATGTTAAATTACTTAATTGTCATATGTGAGATAGAATTAGGTCTTAATATCAATGAAATTAAAATTGGAATGCAGAAAACTATTACCTCTCGCAATGCACAATAAAGCCGTCTCTAACCCACTAGTTCCATTGAATGCACATGCAGTAGAAGTTAATTATATAATATACCAACATCCTAACTGATCCTCAACGCATGTAAAGCTACCTACTTTACACACAGACACGACGCGATTGAATAATCAAAAACCTATTTTTAATACTTTCAGATAACCTACATGAATCTGGACCGTCCAGTTATTGTATATTATAACCGCACATACATCAGTAATGCAACGGCAAATAGTCGCCGTATAAGTCGTGAAGATCCTCGCTACTATGTGAACTTCTACATGGATACACATTTAACTATGGATAATAAGATAAAGGTGATAAGTTTCATTTTCTACAACTCGAGATTCAGAATCCTCTTGATTAGCAAGCATTCTTTTAAAAAATAAACAATTTGACTTTAGTGGTTACTAAAATTAACTCTTTCATTTGTTGCAAACTACGTCGTTGTGTTGCTAAGCAACGTGACTGTGATAAACCATTAGAGATGTCAGTGTACATCAGAGACCGCCTACAAGCTGATGATGTAAATATAGACAAACTGTTGCAGGAAAGGTTTTTGTCAAGTTACCCGCTGCTTTCATACTAATGCACAACATTAAAAACACTTTGTTACAGATTGATGTATCTTTTTACCAGCTGTTAACCAATGGTTATAAGCCAAGCTTTGTGGAAATGCACATAAGGTTTTGTGATTTAATATTATCTGATGATTCATTTGTAAGCGGATTTTTGAAAGCAAACGTCAAGGCCTTAAATCTGACATGCCCACTAAAACCGGTTGGTAATTTTTGTGTTTCAATATTTTACTTCATTGAAACAATAATAGCTATACAAGTGGCAGTGTCTTCTTAAGTGTGCATATTGTAGCTAATTTTCTAATGTGTAAGGTTCATTCTTTAATAACAAATCTAACTGATATTGTAAATTGAATTCCGTGCATACTTCATACTTTTGTCGCTCAATTAAAGCCTGGAACTCTTTGCCAGCGCATGTGTTCCCATCTAATTTTGATCCTGGGTCTTTTAAGCGGGGCGTGAAAAAGCATCTCACTAAGCCGCCATAGTGGAGGCCACCATACCAGTAGTTTGGCTTTTGGAATGGTGTCCGCCACTTCTGGATTCCACTTACTGCTTACCATCAGGCAAAGTGGAGTCACTTTGGTAGGCTAATATAAAAAAAAAAAAAAAAAATTAATATATTTTTATCACCATTAATAATAATAATAATAATAATAATAATAATAATATTCTACCACATTCACACAACGCCATCTAGCCCCAAATTAAGCAATTATATTTGCTTGTGTTATGGGTACTAAACAACTGATATACTACATAATATAATTTTTTTTTTGTAAATACATACTTAATATAAATAAATTACACCCAGACACAGAACAAACAATCATGCTCATCACACAAAGATTGGTCCTGGATGGGAATCGAACCCACGACCAAATTAATGAAAGGCAGTTTCAGTTGAACAAAAGCTATCCATCAAATAATACTTTTGCGGGATTGTCATAGTCTTATCACAAGAAGCTTTGCACATCATTCGGTTCGCTGATTGTATAATGTTTATTTTTAAAATTTCAGGGCGAATATAACTTAACAAATATGATCATATCGACTGTACCGAGAAACTTTCCATTTACACGAGGACGTGTGTATATTAATGCTACGTTGAATATTAATCAGAAATATGTTAGTCTTTTCACAGCACACATTGATATGGAAATAAAAAGGATGTCGGTTAAAAACTAATAAACTAATATTAAACAAGCAAACGTGTTTGATTTAGGATAAAGTGGACACACCTGTAACTTTAGTCAATAAATTCTGTAACTATTTCCTATTTATAGATATTTATAAGGCGGCCCTCGCTTCGCTTCAGTATCAAAAGTTTCATTCGGTCTGATTACAAACGCCCACATAAAATATGATTGCAGTATTACTTATTATTATATTACGATCTTGCCGAGGAAGTATTGCACTATTTTATAAAAATATGACTGTATCTATAGTATGAGACTGTATCTGTATCTACAGTACTTACCTAATATTTAAAACGTAAGAGTTTGGTTGTTTGAATGCGCTAATCTCTGGAACCACCAGTCGAAAATAATTCTTTTTGTGTATGATAGCGTAGTTCTCGAGGAAGGTTATAGGCTATGTAACATCACGCTGCTGATGACGGGAGCAGAGCAGTAAGCAATGATTTGCTGCATAGATTATCACGTTGAAACTAACAAACAGATAAATAAACAAACTGTTCCGCTTTATATAATAGTATAGATATATACAGATGTAGTTTTGGAATTTTCTGTAAAGATGTTGTAAATATTTTTAAATAAATAAATAATTTGCTCAGATCGTAAAGTCATTCAAAAGTAAGCTTTCCATATCTACCTGCTACCATATCTCTGGGTCAAATGGTGATTTAATGTCTATTATACACAATCATCTGATAATATCATATTAATTTCAAAACCATTAAGTCTGTTTAAATTGTTTTTGGTCCCCTTCTGTACTGAATATGTTAAAAGGTATAAAAATGCAACCGAAACATATACTCGCTTACTTAGTGTTTTTACCATATTTATTTTTATTTGTAAAGAGTTCAGTAAGTGTGTTAACATTATTTAATTAACGTATTTTAAGAAATATACTACATGCAGGTAACCTTATCAAATCTATTGAGAGTCTTCATAGCTCTCGTAATAGATACGAGTATGGTCATGCACATGTATGTACATACATACCTATACATGCAGGAGAAATAAGTTAAATAAAACATTCCCTGATATCCAACACGTGTTTTTTTTAATATTACGAAAGTCACTCTCTCTGCCTGAAAAGTCAGTGGGACCACCATTCCAAAAGCCTCAAACTGCTAGCACGGTGGTCTTCATAATACACAATACAACGCGTTTAAAGAAGCAAGAAGTTTTGACGATGCTCAATCCCCAGGAGTACCTACTAGCTTCATAAACACCATTGTGTTTGTACGGATACTATTTAATACTTTCAGATAACCTACATGAATCTTGATCGTCCCGTAATTGTAAATTATAACCGCACATACTTCAGAAATGCAACAGCAAATAGTCGTCGTATCAGTCGAGAAGATCCTCGCTACTATGTGAACTACTACATGGAAACACGTTTTACTATGGATAATAAGATAAGGGTAATTATTTTATTGTTTTTACATCTTCAGAAGCTTCTTTATGAGAGTACAAGTACTATTTTAATGAACGTGCTAATAAATTGATCAAATAGGTTACACTCCAAGAAAATGTCAGTAATTGAAAAGTACTGAAAGTAATCTCTGATTTGTTTACAACTATGTACATTCTTTTTTACATTAGATAGTATCAGAACAGCGCACTAACAATTCCAACTCTTCTTTCTATATGTTAGTCACTACTTCTTTTGTGAGAACATTCTACTGAGTAACTCTGATTGAATAACAATGATTAGTTCTTGCTGGCATTGCAGGCTTGATGTTGACAACTAGAGACTTACATGTAACATGGCCATGTATTTTTTGGTGTAGAATAATGAAACCATTCTCTTCCTGTGGGTCTTGTAGAAAGTGACTAAGGGCTTACTAAATCTCATCTCTAATACGTAACGTAAGCGTGGAGACTAAATTCAGCTGTGTAGGCGTGTTCAGACTTGAGGTATAAATGTAATTTTTACAGATATTGTGTTGTTATTTTGGTTGTTACAGATGGATTTCTCTTTTTATCAGCTGTTAACGAATGGATATCAACCAAGCTTTGTAGAACTGCACTTAAGGTTCTGCGATATGATGTTGGTTGATGATTCATTTATAGGCGGCTTTGTGTCAGCTAATGTTAAAGCATTAAATCTGACTTGCCCATTGAAGCCGGTTAGTATTGTTGGTTTTAAAATTACTTACCTATCTAATTACGTACTTACCTATCTAATTGAAACGTCATTTAAATTATTATCTTTTTTATACGAGGAGAAATACACTTTATTGCTCTATAGGCTGCAAAGTGGATTATAGACTAAACTAGCTGACCCGGCGAACTTCGTTCCGCCTAACAGTCGATCAACATTACTTTATTTTTCTAAAATAAAAGATTTTCTAAAATAAACGTAGCATAAGTTACTCCTTATTACATCAGCTACCTGCCAATAAAAATCCTGTCAAAGTCGGTCCAGCCATTTCAGAGAATAACCGGAACAAACAGACAGACCGACAGACAAAAGTTGTAAAAAATGTTATTTTGGTTTAGGTACCATAATATATTATATATTCATATACATGTAGTAAAAAACCGTTATTTCAATATAACAAACAGATCTCCAATTTTGTTATATGTATAGATAAATACTATTTTGTATTGTTAGTATATTAACTGCATAAAGTGGCTAAATATTTTAACGTTTAAGCTAATTAATTCTTCAACATCCATTATAGAGAAGGCATGAACATTTATAATTTCAGATTTTTAAAGTCCAAGTTACCTCAAGATGTTTTCCTTTACACTTCAGTCAAAAATATCCAAAATAATCTTAGAAAGTTACTGTAATATTATTTGAAAAATCACATAGGTAGGTACTTGCCCGGATTCGAACCCACTAACGATTCTATTGATTTCAAACTGTGAATGAATTTTGATTTTGAATTTTCATGAATGTTTCACCTTAGTGGCGCCAACTGGCCGCGAAAGTTTCCTAAACACCCGCATTGACTGATTTCAAAGTAAACTTTATTATTGTTTTTTTTTTTAACTTTCAGGGAGCATATTATTTAACTAATATGACTATACCGGCTGTCCCGAGAAACTTTCCATTTACACGAGGACGTATATACATTAACTCTACATATGAGACTAACCATATATCAATAACTATTTTTCAAGGATACATTGATATGGAAATAAAAATGATGTCGGTTAAAAAACAGAAAAATACGAAAATGTGGCTTCAGTTTTAAATCTGATGTCGATAAAGTATACTTCTACAGAAAGGTCCTATATTAATTAATCAGTAAGTTAATTAACTAATCTGATGATGATTCTTACGTTAATAAAGTAATTATGATTTTTACAACAGCTGTAATATTTACAAAATCACCTGTTTTCCATATTGTATCTTGAGTTTTTATTACACAAACAGGCTGAAATTTCCATAGAATATAATTGTAAGTACGACAAATTTTAATATTCTCACATATTATAAAAAATATGAAGAAGGATCTATTATTTAGCCTGACCTCGAAGCAAAACTTCACGGCTACCAGGACGCAACTTCAGTTCACTACCAGCTATGCTGTGTTCAAAATATTCTACTAACATACAGAAAAATTAATAGTAAAATTATTCGACTAACCTAAACCACTTAGTAAACTCCACAAGTACAATTTTGTAAAACAGATACGTTCAGCTACTCAATTACTTGCCACTCAACTAAATTACTAGTGTAGTTTCAACAATGCTTCAGAGCCAGAGGACCTTCTTTGTTTCGATTTAATCAATTGATCCTTGTCGTTTGCCGTGTATTCTATTTGAAAAGAAAGTCAAATGAGTACTGCAACTAGAGCTAATAAAATTATGAAGCGTGTGTTAAAAAGAAAGAAAACATTTATTGCGTAAATACACAATTTAATATCATCTATTTAAGCTGTTACACATTTTCATTATATATATTAGAATATGTTGAGAGTGTCAAAATATATGTTTTTTGCGGCATAAACGGCCCTATCTATTTTTAATGTTTACTTAGGAGTTTGATTTTTTCACAGCTTCAAGAGACTGTAGACCTAAATATATCATTTTAATTTCAACTCGACACACATTCCCGAGATAAAGGGTCTTTGACTGACAGACGGACATACAATATTGAAATAAAACAATTATAGCATTTTTAGAGCATCTCCGTCTACGTATAGCTACGGAAATACACGATCAAACACAGTAATGGTGTTGTTAAGTGTTTGAAATCATTATAAACACACCAACATTATTGTAATTACAAACCGTTTAGTGGTTTTTTATGCTTTTAGCTTTTAAAAGGTTGATGCATTTTAGGCGATTGCGCAATCTATTTAATTATATAAAAGCAAAAGGTCACTCACATACTCATCACGAAATATCAGAAACTGCAAGTGCCAGAGTCTCAAATTTTGCATGGGGGTTCAAAAAATTTTTGGCATATTGAACTGTATGAAGTAAGCCTGACATGAATGCTGTTGAGGAATTCCCTCGACTGTCTGTGATGGCACTTATAACCCATATAGGTGCAAAGTTCTCATCATTAGAAATGAATTAGTTTCAAACACCAAGTAATTGCTGTAAATCGTTGAGGAGTTCCCTCGACTGCCTTTTGGCTCCATCATCAGATCGACCTTTACTTAATACTAGTGCCTTAAAATACCTAATAAAAAACATAACAAATGCACTAGTCGCAACTACGATTTTCGAAGGTTTCCCTCGACTTCTCTAGGGTGCCATCATCTGATCCTGGTTTCCTTATTATGGTTCCACCCTTGAGATAACTCCTTGCCAACAAATAAAGAATCATTGAAATCGGTTTATAAACGACGAACGCACATAAAATAAAATATATATACGATCGAATTGAGAAACCTCCTCCTTTTTTCGAAGTTGGTTAAAAAGGCCCTACCTCAGCTTCCTACCACTTTGCGAACACAAAGCAGCGCTGTTATTCTCATAAGGCCACGGGAGGTAGGTAGGTATTCTGTCTGATAAATAGCGCAGATTATTTACAGTATTCTACTGATACGTACTGCCATTACTAACAATAGTTACATTAATTGCAGTTTAAAAACAAAAAAAATTAAATAAGTTTATTTATGATTTTGCTTATTATTTACATTTGCAAATACATATTTATAAAAAACAGACTTAAAAACAGTAGGTACCTACGTGTTCGATCCTTAACTAAAAAGTAGAAAATAATATTTTAATTACTTCATAGCTAAGAACATTAAAAGGGCATCAACGCAATCATTGATACCTATAATACTTTACTATTTACAATTTATAATCAGTTATTTTGGAGTCAGTGCCAGCCAAGAAGGATCATAATGACCTCAATAAATAACCTACCTACTAGCAAAAGTTGCGGTTGAGTCTATTACGCTAAATGCGTAAGTTAGACTCAACCGCAACTTTTATTTCAGTTACAATATATAAGTACTTGTTTTAAAACAATGAGTCATTACGAATTCCCAAAATAGTTTTCAATTCATTCATCTTGCTATATAAAATTGCATGGCAAAATTTACTTTAACATAAAGGTTCTACTACAGTTCTAGGCTTAGTGAAACGCCCGAACATTACATCGAACAGAAACTTTTATTGAATAATGTTGAAAATTTGAGAACAGTTTCGAAAAAATGTTCGACGTACAAGAATTGATTGCATCTCTTTGAGTTGAATTCTCACCCTATCTGATTTAGAGATTTCATGTTTCAATATTCGTTTGTTTGACTAGAATGATGGTAATGAAACATGCAACCTGACACAAAGCTGAGGTTTGACCGTGACAAATTAAGGCGTAATTTAGCTTTATCGTACTTCGAAAGCAAATATTCGGGCATGCCGTTCCGCTAACTGAGCATCATACACAGTAAATATAGTGATGGCTCAGTGGAGAAGGTGAAGGCGGGGTTCGAACCAGCGTCTGGAAGTTAGAAAAGTTAAACTTAGACTGACATTCATTGACAATTATTAGGTATTATTGGACGCCGCAAACTGTTAATAAGGAATTTAATTTATTCTTTAAAGTGCCCATCAAATGAAATTATCAGTGCATCATATATTATTTTAACGATTAAAGCTACAATAACATAAAAATCAATCGATGCTTAATTTCTTTCTCAAAAAGCAATTGGGAAATTCCAATCAAAAATATTTTCGATATTGGCTGAATCAACGGTACCTACGTGAAGAGTAATGAAAATGTTTTCTGATTATGAAATCCTACGCTTATTACCTCTGTTTTTAATAAGTTGTCTGTGATGGATGTAGCAGGTTGGTATAATTGCATCTACAATAAAAGCTAAAAACCCAGCTGTAACGTAAACGGTTATAGCAAACGTGATGAATCCTACATACCTTCAAAAGAGCACATTAGTTCTAAGTGAGTTAATACATCTAGAAAATTCATAGCATTAGATAGAATGATAAATATACAGCGCTGTTTTTTGTTTTGATTCCTTTGTATGATTTATAAGTACGCTCGAAAATTGTTCAGTAGCCCAGAACAAAACAAGAACTTAGAAAGACAAGACAGAGATAACAACCAAAGACATAATATTATCTTTGCCGTAATTTATACGAATTAGATAAATATATTGTCCTATCTGAAGATAAAGTTTTTATTTAAATCATGAGTGAAATTTAACTTGTACTTTATTCATCGTTAGCAACTAAGTAATTTTAGAAATGAAACAAAATTCTCAATCTTAAGCGCGACAATTTATAGTAACTACTGACTAAATGGATTAAGATAGAATATAGCACATTTAGACCGCATCATGGATTAGCATATTTGATATAGGTTCATGTTTGATCTTGAAATTTCAAACAGTTCCTCTAGAAACGCGATAGAAGCGGTCAAAGTTGAGAGTCAGATATTAATAACAGTACCTACATATATTATTATGTACCTATCATACTGTATTACAAAGTTAGTGAAGCAAAATGTTGTGTAGAAATATTTTAATTAATTTATTTCAATACTTATTACGATTAGACTTAGCAAATATTGGTCATATTTGGCTGCAAAAAACTGAGAAAACACATCAGTAGATATTTATATTGTATCCCGATCGCATAATAATATTTTTTTTAAATCATTGTTACGTTCTTTATCGTACTCGCAAAAAATACTCATTAAAATAATGTAGATAGCTTTTTATAATGTTTCCTAATCTGTGTTATATATTCACTTTATTTAAATGTATTACATAAATGTATACAGAAATTATTACATTTATATATATAATATAGAGTTATATAATATAGTATATATTTATACTGATTAATATTTAATAACAAAATTGTCCTTCTAGTATATCTAACCAATTCTATGTAAGTAGGTAGAGGATAAATTTGCCACATACTAAACTTGCTCCAAACTTGTTTAGAACACGGAAAAACATATTAAGATTTGTCGTTATATAATATTCTGGTATAGTCATTAGACTAATATACGATTGGTAGCATTTACTTTTATTTCAGATACAGGTATTCAGATTAAGAGTAGTGTGAGTACAAGCTACATATAATAATTCAAAATTTATAAAATAGAATTTTTATTAGGTTCTTTTTTTTATACGACTTTGTTAAAAAACAAGCATACGGCCCACCTGATGGTAAGTGGCAACCATAAACTATAGAGATGGCTGTGTTTGCCAAGCATTACGAAAGTAATAATGCTTAGAAAACACAACCAAATCATTGCTGACCACGGAGAAGGCGATGAGTAAGGAAAAGAGAAAAGGATCACGACCGAGGGGGTATTTGGGCTGCCGGCGCTCTCACTCACCGAGCGAAATACATTAGCATGAAAACTAATTTCTTCTAAGCATGAAAATTCTTACGTCGATCTTATAAGAGAGGGTAGTATTGCTCCGGTCGATCTAGCCCATGTTCATGCTGAAGCCAGCGTGGATCTACTACTGTTACTTCTTGGTTAAATAATATTTTTCAAACGCTATGGAGAAAGGTCAGAGAGAAAGTGTGAGGTCACGATCCTCAACATTGAGAAATACGTCGCAATAAGAAGGAATAAAATAATTTATATTAACATCTCATAATTTATATGAACATCTACCATTTCACAATCGATTCTAAATAATTATTTTTACGCAGTTAATAATTATCCATTACCCAATATTTAAAGTGCTTGAATGGTACTTAACTCGTTGATTAAATTGGGCAAACTTGGTAAATGGGATTTTAATGGATAAACTTTCAATAGATACGCCTACTGCAAAGACTGTTCCGCTTATGTTTTATAAGTGTAGTTATAAATACAGTTATTTAACTTATTACAGGAAATGTTAAGGAGGCGCGCGTTAGCTAAATTTTGAACTAGAGTTAGGTAGATATCTATTCAAATATTTGAATTTACCTATAAGTAAACCTTTTAACCACCGAAAACTATTTTGGCAAATTTAATTTAACTTCATAATTAAATTTAGGTTAATCGGGTCAAACATTTAACTGACCACATACTAGACCTTATTGAAAGCCAGCGTAACGACATACCTTACGACGGACCTTAGCCGTATTCAAAGTATAGAAAAGACCAACAAAAAGTTACTTTTGTTTTCTTTACATAAAATAAAATGCAACTACAGAAATAAATTCTACAAATTTAAGGTGATATTTGCCGTTTCAATGCAAATCACAAACCAAAACCTTTCCTTTCATGATGTTAGAGAGTCTGTAGATCCCTTTATAAATAATACAGACAAGATATTTGTTTATGCTAAACTTACTGTTTTTTCGTTTTAGGGAGTCGTTAGATTTTATAGAGCATTACTAGAAGCCATGCTGGGCTATTAATTTTCCATCCTTCTATTTTTTATCGCTTATGTACGAAAGAAAGGATGAGTTTTCATTTGACTAATGTTCTGTAACAAACTATGTTTTGTATTTAATGAGATGTAGGACATGATAAAAACTACATGTAAAAGATTTAAGTATGCCTAAAGTGCTGTATTGGTTAGAAGTAGAATATTATGCTTTTTTCGTGATTATAGCAATATGTGAACCCAGCTGATAAACAGTAATCAGTTGTAACTTTATTAATAACTAGCTGTTGAACGCAGTTCTGCCCGCGGGAATGGTGGGTATGGCATTACTTTTTTTTTCCGGAATAAAAAATACACTCCTATCCGAACTGATTTTATATATTGACGATTTTTCAAACAAACTTTCATCCCTCATTTCAATCCCTTCAATTCTCATTCTCATTTTTAGCGATAAAAGATAGTCTATGTTGTTCCCCAACGTCTAGTCTATTTGGATTCGGTCATCTAGGGCCACTTACTCCAACGACCACCGACTAAATTCCTATACCAAATTTTATCAAAATCGGTTTAGTGATTTAGGTGTGAAAGGGCAACAGACAGATAGAGCTACTTTCGCATTTATAATATTAGTATGGATTAGTGGTAGTTCTTTCTGATTGTATGGTGGTAAGCCGGGTAAGACACTACCTACGTTTCAGTAGTGCAAAAAAGAGAATAATAATAGTTGTACTATTTTCTGTTTAGTAAAATATTAAATTACGATTCACAAAAGATTTTTTATATTCCTTTTTTAAAAATGAAATCAATATAAAGGATAAAATATTTCTTTGATTTATTTAACTTTTGCAAGCGATTACAAATTATCCGCTTAAAGTAGATGGCCTATTAAATTAATTTAAATTCTGTTGTTTTTATGTATGGGATACTTAATACGCATTGTTTTTCTTCATGACCACATTTCTACATTAAAATGATGACGTAAAGGCAAAATAATTCTGATGTTTGTGTTAAAAGGATTAAGATAATTAAACTTTGTTACAATTGATATGAAAAGAACAACGAAAATAAACTATATCATTTTTATACTATACATATAGTATGGGTTTATGTGAATAGCAAAGAAAATGCTATAAAAAGTTTAAAAAAGTCTTGTTTATGTTACCGGATCGTAAATTTACAGAACGCTATTAAATGTAGGTATGCCTGAATTTAATCAGTATCGATCAGATATTCGAATGTAGCAAACAAACGGGTGAAATTACCCTCGTGCCTGCGATTGTGATTTTTAAAGCAACTTAGCGAACAAACCTCAGATGGTATTAACCTAACCTTGTTTTTCCTTTTATGTTCTTGTTTCCCTAAGAGAATGAGTTCACGGTATTTTTAGCTGTAAAACTCTGTGAGGTTTTAAACACATTTTTCGAGATAAGCAGCTACCACCTTAATTTAAACAGGCTTTTCACTTTTAGAGTAAAACCTGTTTATAAACAACTTTGGAAGTAATTGTATAATATTAATTTATAGGTAAGTAGCTTTTCTTTTTTCTAAAAAAACATATTATGTTTCAATTACTTTAATTTAATTAATTAACAAGACCTTATTTTTTGATGTGACAAATTTTAATGTGTAAGTGGTAATTTGATGGAAATTGGTAATCATTGTAACCGATGGCAACAGTTGACTGTGGCTATGAAAGACACTGAACCTGCAGTCGAAACGTCTATTGCATATGTCAGTACATTCCTTTCCTAAGAATCAAAAGTAACTGTTAGCGACACTACATAATTAGGGTTAGCTATAGTTGCCTTGGGTTGAAATACTTTTCATTCATGCTTAAATCCCTTCGCCTAATTCTAATTCAAGCTAGAAGGACCTTAAACGAAACTTCTCTGAATTTTTTGAATATAGTTTTAATTATTGACACAGATATGAGAACTTAGTGTGAACAATATTCATAGACATTAAATTAGCCTCAATTTACAAATACGAGTACCTTTATTATTCTGGCTATGCCTCAGTTATGTGTGCGTCTTTGAACTATGACCCCTTTGAGAGATTAACCTTTCATAGTGGCGTTACTTGATCTGATTATCATCATCAAATAGATACATTTTGAAATTAATTGTTTATTTGAAAATTCGGTTTTAAAGCACTTTATAATCAACCGAATGACCAAGAATATGACTCTTTTTTTTTTTCTTGGGAAATGCATTAGGTACGCGTACGCATCCGCCTGGGCGAAGCGGGGGTTATGTCGGACTCTCGGTCACGGGAGACGCGGCCCCGCCACTCCTCAGCCGCAGTGTCGCCGAAGCAACATCGCAGCCCGACCCAGTTGCGATGCCGCCCATACAGCACCGCAATCCTCCTGAGCCGCTCCACCGTGGGCTTACCACCAAAGCTCAGAGGAGCGGCGCTTCCTTGGGGTTCCTCTTGGTTCGCCGTGGTTCTGCGTAACCACGGTTACTAAGCCCCCCCGCCGCGACAAGGCGAGAACCCCGATTGGGGGGGGGCCTTAATATGACTTTTTTTTTTTTTTTTTCGTGGGAAACTCATTACGAGTACGCACCCGCCTGGGCGAGGCGGGGGTTATGTCGGACTCTCCGGCCACAATGAGACAGCGACCGGCATACCGACTAAAACCCACGGTGTTCCTCCAGACGGCCAGAGTGCCGGGGTCACGGGAGACGCTCGCGCATTCATCCGCGACCCCGACGGGCCACGGCCCGCTCAACGTGAGCGGGCCCCGTCTGATTTGGGGGGCCTAGCCCCCCTTCCTCCATCGAGAGGCGTTCGTGGAACACGTACGCCGCGGCCTTAATATGACTACCTTAACTTGTCTTATGCCGCTCTCATCCATTGGTTTCTTGTAGGTCCACGTTACCTTATGTATGCATAGCAAATTTTTTTTACCGTAATCCTAGTATGTAGTATAATTTATTTATGCGGTTAATTTAGAAACATTATTATTCATGTGGATAAACAATTTTGTTGCCGGTATTTGTCTATAACTCCACGCATTCACGAGGACCTAGCGAACACTAACTATTGTTTAATTTTGAAACAAAATACAAAAATAAAACATTGGCGACTTTTGTCATTAGACCTATATCAAAATGTTTTTGAATCTCTACCTACTCGATCAAAATTTATATCAGGTTTATAAAAGTATATAATTTAGATTTGTTTCAAAAATATATGTGATATTTTCTTTGGCAGATTGATTTTGAAATGCCGAAATCGGATTTAACGTTTCGTTCAATTTTCAGGTGTAGGCGCTAAGCAGAATACTTCGAAAAATTTGAAACTTTCAATGCCTATTCCGAAGGAAATTGGAAAAGCTAAGCCAAACATCCGTTGATACGGGATATTGCTTTTAGGGAATGAAAAATAAGTAATGTGTTCTTTTTCTAGCATGCTGACTTTTTTATTTGCGTTCATGTTTGCGGGCAATGTATTTGATTGAGTTATCGTTCTTTCAATATGGTTTATATTAATTGGTCCGACACAACAATAAGTATGTTGAAATTATATATGACATTATCTTTACTTTTAGCAAATAGCTTATAAACAAAGCTTATAATAAATACTACCTTTCCGCGGTACGGTTTCACCCGCGGCTTTGCTTACTGCTTTGCTCCCGTCGTCAGTAACGTGATATTACATAACTTATAAACTCTCCCGAGAACTGGGCTATCATACGCAAAAAGAATTTTCAAATTCGGCTTGTAGTTCCAGACATTAGCGCGTTCAAACAAACAAACAACCGAACAAACGCACTTTTTCGCTGTATATAATAGTATAGATTATTCATACAAATAAATTGAAATACTCAATTGAAAAGTGATATACCTAAAGCGAAAAAAGGTATGTGACAATTTTCACCTTTGTGACAAATAATACAAGATAGACATGACAATTCAGAGAGTTTTAATACGTCATAAGTCTCTTTTTTTTACTAAAAGACCATCTACTTAATAGCTGCCTATGTAATAAATATCTCTTCTTGCACAATATATTATTTTTCAACCGTTTTTCAAAACGAGTAAGTTTTATTATAACGACTATTCCCGTAAAACTGAGGCTAATATGACTTCTTTATATCGAGACCTTATTTGTCAAGGCAATATCATAACTACTGAACTGAGTAAACAGCAATTTTGAAGTTTTGTTTCATATTTTCCACATGATGACTTAGCCTTAATATTGTAACACAACGTTAACCACCATGAAGACTCTCTAACGCACGCCTACGTATCATAGTCAGTAGGTAATGTGTCTAGATTGGAAAAAACTTTTTGCAATATAAACAATTTTAGTATCTACTATCTACATCAGTTTTATTTGTAGCTTAGGACTGTTATTTTTATTAAAATTACAACGATTGTCATGTGTTTTTCTTTTGTTTTACAAGTTTAAGGGTGCGTTTTCACTGAAGCGGAGCTGGGTGGAGCGGAGAGGAGAAGAGCAGTGCAAAGTGGCAAGTGTTTCCATTGACGCGGTGCTGGATGGAGTGGAGAGGAGAAGAGTATTGAAAAGTATTGTAGCGGAGTGGGGGCACCACAGTCCGCTCGACTCTGCTCTGTCCAGCTCAGGGCCGCATATTTACATACCTATTTTATTTAAAAGTCTGGTCAGCTCCGCTCGGTTCCGCTTACACTGTTTCCACTGACGTGGAGTGGAGATTTCGAGCATTGCCTGGAACTCTTTGCCAGCGCATGTGTTCCCATCTAATTTTGATCCTGGGTCTTTTAAGCGGGGCGTGAAAAAGCATCTCACTAAGCCGCCATAGTGGAGGCCACCATACCAGTAGTTTGGCTTTTGGAATGGTGTCCGCCACTTCTGGATTCCACTTACTGCTTACCATCAGGCAGAGTGGAGTCACTTTGGTTGGCTAATATAAAACAAAAAAAAAAAAAAAATGTGATTGGCCAATTCACGGTCCGCTCCTCTTCTTTCCGCTCAGCTCCGCTTCAATGGAAACGCACCCTTACACGGTGACAAGTGTTCAATTTTCTACTTTTTATTACAAAGTATAATTCATTTGCGCAACACTACACAGCTGCAGTTGTCAAACGCGGCCAGCCAATTGAAGGACACTTGGCCTAGAATAATAGCTGTAGGAAAGTATTTGGAGTAGCACTAGTCCGAGTTTCATCAAATAAAAATGAACTACAAATTGTAGCATTTAAACACAAACTGTATAAAACTATGCACGAATACTTTAAAGCAAAACATATCAAACTATCTTTTCAAACAAATTTGAATTCTACATTAGATAAATTAGCTTCAAATAATGAAGATTTTTGTAAGGGATGACCCTTACAAAAAGCTTACCTTATTGTGTAATTGGGTCACTTGTGTACATAGGCACCTGTTTTATTGCATAAGCAATTTTGGTACAAGAAGTCAATGCTAAAATACAAAACATGCAAATGTGATTTGTATAAAATTAGGAATGACAAAACTTTTATTTTGAAAATAATTAGTATCTATTTTGCAGTTAACAAGACTTTACTGTCAGATACATTAATTACTAGTGGTTGGTCTAACAAAGTGACTCCACTCCACCGCTTGAAGGTAAGCTGGTGATGTCGTGTCTTATAAATTCACATGACGTGATCCGTTTCACATATTCCATGGTAATATAGAGTATTAAGATTAGTACCTACACCTACACTAAATATTATACTATACGTGTTTTTGAATTAGTATGTCAGTTTATTATATCATTTTTTATTTGCCACATCCAATACCAGTATTCTAACGTAACTTATTTTTAATTCAGCTAATAGTGGTAATCGACACTCATATCAAAATGTTTATTATTGCACTGGTTTAAAAGTCATTCAAACTCCAAAAATATAATCTACAAACCAGTATACAAAATTAAAACTTGGTTATAGCTGTGGCAATATGAAAATATATTTGAATTATTTCAAATACAAGTGCTCTGCAAAAGCTCCATATCTGCCTGAATGCTCAATATAAGCTGATTGATATTACCATACATCCGAACATAAACCATTTATTGGTTTAAAGCTAAGCACCGTCGATTCTAAATAGCGGATTTCCCTATGTCCATTTTATTGACACGCACGCTCATAAATAAAAACTGGCACAGTGTTTGTAGTTTTAAAATAAATAATCGTTCACGTACAGATGCCTATAAAAAACATAGGTTGTTATAAATATGTTATTGATGTAACGAACAGTAGGATTATTGCTTTATTTTTGCTTTTCTTCTTTTTTCATCCAAAAAGGAAAATATTCTAAATGAGTAATGTTGTTTATTGTCATAAATTTATAAAAATAACTCACAAAATATATGTACAGTCATGAGCAGAAGTTACAATACGAGATTTAACCCATATTCTTTAAATTATTATAATTAAGTTTGTCGAAAATGTTATTATGAACTTTTTTTAAATTAAGTAAATTTATAAATTTAGGTACTTAATGTTAAGCAATGACAATTGATTCCAATAAAGGTTAAGTCCTAAAATATCGTTCATTATTGTGTCATTAGTCCAAGGTTCCTACCCGTATCTGCAGTAAAGCAAAAATCATATATCTAACTTTTCTTGTTCATTGATTTCAATTTATAACGAACATTTTAATATTTCACATTCATTTTGAAATCATAACATAACCAGTATCTAACGACAATAACCTATAATGGTAACAAAAACTCTTATCCAATATTATTGATGACTCATCGAAATTAAAATTCAGCCTTTGATCATACATCTGAAATGTACGGGCTCTCAACGTCAGTAATCCAGTACAACTGTTTGTGTCCGTTTTATATCTAGCGCTTTATTGATGAGATTCGAAAGCGTTTTTAACTCACAACGAATTTTTTATGGCTTTTTATCTCATTTATGTTCGGCTTTTGCTTGATTACGCTGTGAGACTTGGTTTTGAATTTGTATATACCATTATGTGTATCGACAGGTTCGTTATCATAATTTATGTTTCAAGCTGTGTCAGTGATGGCAATAATCTATAACAAACGTTGTTTTATCCGACATTGGCTATTATTAAGGACTATTATCTGCAGTTCAGCTATGTATATAATATTTTTAATGGCAAAGAGAATAATATAGGTAAATTAAGATTATTATAAATATTCATGAACTTCATTTCTTTTGGACGTGGTCCGCCCTTATACATAGGTTGCTTAACTAAATCAGTTATTCGATCAACATTTTAAATGGTTTCCAAAATAAATGGGTATCTAAAAATCGGCAAGAATCCTTTATTTATACCTTTTTATTGTATTTTATATACCTACTTCTGTAAAATATACATAATCCCCATTATTTATGATTTGTAAAAAAGTTATTCAAAATTTACCACTTCCTGTTTACTGGGCAACTTTCTTAGAAACCTCAACAATTTTTTACTAATAAATAAAAAACAAAGTAAAAATGGGCGAGTAAATTGAAAAAAATAAATTGAATTGAAATCACTCATTACCTTTGTAAATATAAAGGTAATGACGGTTTTTATTGCGTTTCCTTTTTTCTAAGGTTCCTGTTACGGAAGCTTTGAAGCTCTTATACTATGAACGTCATTAAAATAGTTTTTCATCTTCTTCTTAAACTTAAGAGCTCTGCCCTTGTCGGTGCATTTGATGCAATCTCCTCCAACCAGTCCTATCCAGTGCCTTTTCCTTTATTTCCTGGTGCGACATGGCAGCAACATTTCTCTTTATCTGATTTAGGTACGGGATCCTAGGCCTTTCTCTTCCTCTCTTTCCCTCTATCTTCCTTCCAGAATATTACATATAAGACTGTCATGTCGTAACAGGTGCCCCAACATTTTTCCTCTCCTAATGTCAATTGTCAATGTCAGTTTTTCATCTAATAAGATACTTTACTTTTTAACTTTAAACCAAGAAATGATAGAAGATCAAAATATATGATACATAATATTATAACCTACCTATAATATTATGTATCATATATTTTGATCTTCTATATACTACATATACTATATATAACGACTTGTCAAAATTATACACAATTTTGTCATACACAACACATAAAAATAAAATTTGATACGCGATGCTTAGCTTAGCTCTCAAGAGAATAAACAACATTTTATTTATCCCGATAAAGTATTCATGTTTCATTGCACTGCTAAGAATCGTATCACCTTTAAAAGCTTTTCTAAGTGTATATAAATTATTGTAGCCAGTATTTAAGACACCCGTCTCCTACACGAAATGATGGGTTCAAAACCGGGTAACTATGTGAATTTTAGAAACCATAATGTACTTTCTAAGTTAAAAAAAAAACAAACCTGAACCTGATTTTACGATTTTCAGTGATGAGTAAATCTTGCTTAGGTATTATTTTAGTACGAACTAAACATTTTGGAATATTGAACCGTATGAAGTAAGCCCGACATGATTGCTGTTAAGGAATTCCATCGACTGTCTATGGTCACCTGTAATGGCACTTAAAACCCATATGGGTGCAAAATTCTCATCATTACAAATTAATTAAGTTCAAACACCAAGTAATTGCTGTAAAATGTTGTCAAGTTCCCTCGACTTTCTTTCGACTCCATCATTAGATCGACTCCAAACCTTCTCTAAATAGTAGTGCCTTAAAATACTTAATGAAAAAAATAACAAATGCACTAGTCGCTAGTACGATTTTCAAAAGTTCCCCTCGATTTCCCTGGAATGCCATCATCAGACCTTGGTTTCCTTTTCATGGTACCACACTTGGTATATCTACTTTCCAAAAAAAAAGAATATTCGAAATCGGTTCATAAACGACAAAGTTATCCGCGTGCACACATAAAAAAAAAATATATATATACTGTCGAATTGAAAACCTTCTCGTTTTTTTGAAGTCGGTTAAAAAAGCTTAATTTTCAATCCGTCTTGAGAAAGTGTGGCTCCTTTTTCTATATAAGAAGAGGTCTTTACCCTGGCAGTGTGACTGTAACGGGCTGGCATTATCTAAACCAATATTATAAAAAGAAAAGACATGATTTTTGTATGTTTGTTCTTATTTAACTCAAGATTTATTTAACCGATTTAAAAAAACTCTTTCACTTTTAGAAAGCTACAAATAGGGCGGGTAACATGGGCTATATTTTATTATGTTTCATATTTTTCAGTCATTTTCAAAATTTAAATATTTCAAGCGCTTTACAATGGTATTTTCCGTAGGCATTAAAACTTTTGATACTGAAGCGAAGGGCGAACGTCTAGTTATTTTGTATAACAAAATTAGCACAATAACGATAGGTATCTGAATTTAATAAAAGCAAGATTCTCGATACAAAACAAATTCTAAGTACGAAGAAGGCCATTGCTGAATATTAGCGGCAAAAATAAATGGTTGTGGTACCCACTTGGGAGCTATAATCACCGCATTTTGGCAAAATGATACAAGGCTGCGGTAAACTACATTGTGAAAATAATTTTCTCGAATTCGCTCCTAGGAACAATATAATGTTTTATAAGGTAAGCAGTTTTTAAACACATAACAAGTTAAGTACTTCTTATACAATATAGTAGTTGCCCGCAGCTGCGCCCGCGTGAATGGCGGTTATATCTCTGTTTATATTGACGATTTTTTCATACAAATTATCAACTCCTATTTCAACCTGTTTAAGCCATTTTTTCGCGGTAAAAGATAGCCCTTGTTGTTCACCAAGGTCTAATCTATCTTTATACAAAATACCATCGAAATTGGTTCAGTGGTTTAGGTGCAAAAGCGTAAAAGATAGACAAACAGAGGGAGTCACTTTCGCATTTATAATATTAGTATAGATTAATACTTATGTTAGTATCTATATCGTTTCGCCAATGTAGTAGCCGTAAATAATATATTTTTTTATATATCAAATAAGCGGAGAAAAATCATGTTTTATTTGGTAATTTTAGATTATCTTAGGGTACAAAATATTATACCATATTACCTATTGTACTTTGCTATTAAATTGGAGAGTACTTCAAATTTGACAACTGAGTTTGGTAAAAACCTTCCACAAGTAGTCGTTGTTAAATAACCTCAAGCATCTTTCTAATTGGCACTGCATCGCATTGAAATGGCCCCGAGTGATTGTAGTTTACAAGAGAAACGTAATCAAAGAGCAACGAGATACTCTTAAGAATAAACTGTGGAGGTAGCACACCAAATACCTCCAACCAAAGGGAGGATCCTCCGACCAGGCTAGGTGATCGGGCCTGGCGGGCTACTGCCCGACAGTTGGTAGTCGGGAACTTGTATATATAGTTAGTTGGTGTGAGAATGTTGATATCGCGATTCAGGCTTCTATGGGGAGGTCTATATTTGTTGATAGCGCCATCTTTGACTTCTATGCTGTAAACTCGTAGTCAGTCGTCTTCACTTAGATTTTTCTCTGTGTGTCATCATTGGCCAGATAGATGACGCCACAGTACTCCCCCTCGAGACCGGAGGTCGATCATGACTTGTCCTGTTGATGAGTCAGCTGTCGGTGCTTCTGTAGAGCGTTGCCAGTGCCAGAGTTCCAGTGAGTCGGAACTGTTGATGCCGCGTAAGTCCAGTGAGTCGGACGAAGAGCGGTGAGAACTTCCCCAGTGAGTCGGGGTGTGCTGCGTAGTGGCTGACTGCGTAGACGGTGAGAGGAGAGCTGCTCTGCTTACGGGAACCGTGGAAGTGCAAGTGATAGTGCCACGAACAGGATAGGCCGTAGGGTAGACCAGGCGTGCGTGTCCGCAGGCGTATGGAGTATCCCTGATGATGGCCGAAGATAGATGCTGGCTGGCTGCGACTTGATTACTGGTACTCATCTGCTGGTGCTAGAGGGGTGAGGCGAAGTAGGAACTGACGATAACGATGATGATGCTGATCTGCTCCGTGAAGGTTTCTTGCAGACAGGGATCACCAATGTGAAGTTGACGATGCTGATGATCTGCTCCGTGAAGGTTGCTTGCAGACAGGGGTCACCATTGTGGATGTGACGATGCTGATGATCTGCTCCGTGAAGGTTGCTTGCAGACAGGGGTCACCATTGTGGAGGTAGCACACCAAATACCTCCAACCAAAGGGAGGATCCTCCGACCAGGCTAGGTGATCGGGCCTGGCGGGCTACTGCCCGACAGTTGGTAGTCGGGAACTTGTATATATAGTTAGTTGGTGTGAGAATGTTGATATCGCGATTCAGGCTTCTATGGGGAGGTCTATATTTGTTGATAGCGCCATCTTTGACTTCTATGCTGTAAACTCGTAGTCAGTCGTCTTCACTTAGATTTTTCTCTGTGTGTCATCATTGGCCAGATAGATGACGCCACAAAACCTTTATGCAAAAAACCTGATTAGGTTGAGTATCATCATTTAAACTGTCAGCAAACCAGACGAATGGAATTCGTTTACTTACCCTATTATGTCAACAAGAAAAATATAAATATTGAGTGTGTAAAGAGGCTTTATTTTGTACTATATGAGACGTGAAGGTTGGGATGGTATCCAGGGTATTTAAGTCGGGATGATTGACACTTGGGAGTTCCTTTTTTGATATCATTTATGTACTCGTAATTTTCTTATCTTGGATATGACTAACTACGTGAAATTTTCAGGCAAGCTAGGAGTATTACATAGGTAGATTCCACAAAAGATTCGAAACGTTACAAGTATTATGGCTTTCTAAGAAGCCCGAAACGTAAAATAAGCAAATAAGAAACAGAGGCTATTATAGATACAAATACAGAGACAGTATTATTATTCTCTTTATTGACTTATTTACTCACAAAGTTACATTTTTAAATATATATAAAAAATAACAGAAATATACATTTAAAAATATAAAAATATGGAGACCCACCGATATCGGGTACAAGGACCAAGCTACTGGTAATTAGGGCTCCAGAAATAGGAACCTCCTCACAATGCGAGCCATGTCAAGGAGCACAGCCTTCTGCATCAGGCCCACGATCCAGCCACCTAACGCAAGCCTCTTTAGATGTTGATGAAGGTTCTTAGGAATTAGTCCATACGCACACCCATTATTAAATTGTGATGCTAAGAATGAAAGAATGGATGATTTTCACGGATTAACCACCAAAGCTTAAGTGAGGTATTGTATTGTTTAATTGTGCTGTTAGGGTGGGATGATAACATCAATGTCGCCGAGTGGGCACAGGCACCCCGAGGTCCTGGAGTCAAAGGACCCACAGGTCTCGAGATGCGAATAGGTCTATTTTGGGTTGACCAAAATATTATTGATGTTTGAAATGAGGTTATTCAATGAGGTTATTCAATTCAATTTATTTCATAAATATAAATTACATTTTATTACAAATAAGTAGTTTCCCTTTGGTCCCAAACTAAGCTAGTGCTTGTATCTTGGTTACCATCGGGATTACAATTTTCAATATATATCTTACAGACTATCATACATACATTATAATATAAGTATACTACACACTATTTAAAATAAAAGTTAATCAATAAATACCGTAACCTAAAATATATATTAAAAATAACTTAAATCTATGATGACACTTCTCGTTGTGCCTGTCGGTCGGTGTTAGTTCCGTTGTCTCGCAGCCTGCCCCGGAAGCGCCGGAACACCACGCCCTTCGGCCAGAATTCTTCTTTGGTGAAGGTTTCAAGAGCCTTCGTCGGCACACGCGCTACGAACGACTTGAAGTTCACGCTGTGACGTGACTCCAAAGGCTCTACCCTCACGATGTAAGTGGCCTTGACCTTGATGTACTCCACGAGGTCCTGAGTCGTTGTGGAGTGATGCAGGCGCGAGACATACAGTAGCGTAGTGGGTACGGCAGGTTTCAACAGGAAGTTGGGCCCTGTGGGTGCTGTACCACACTTATTTCGGCAGGTTTGACTCCTACGTTTCTTTTGGACTTTCACAAATCCATCATCATCCGGAACACAGCTTCGAGTGGAGATGGGTGTGACGTCCTTATTGTTCCCCGTTTTGGCACCCTGATGTTGTACTGCGGCGAGTGGACTCACGGCGCGCGCATAGTCACGTCGAGAAGATGACGTAACGGTGACACGTGCAGCGAGCGCGGGCGCAGGCGCAGCGGGGACGGAGGAGCGCGCGGCAACGACTGGGCGAGCGGGGACAACGGGGTTACTGCGCGCAGTCGCGATGACGGACGGCGACGTTTCAGATATCGCTGATGCGAAAATTGCTGCCGGCGAACACACGAATGCTCCGCGTTTCGTATTTACGTTTGAAGCCTCAGCCGACCTAAATACCGATGTAGTATTTCGTAACTCTTTTACTTCGTTACGTAGGTCAGCGATGGTTGTTTGTGAGGCTTCAAACTTCAGCATCACATCGGCCAGACTTGCTTTTAGCGACGTTATGTCTTTTAAAAGTCTGGTGACATCGATGTGGTCGAACGTGACAGAGGGCAGTCTCCTCTGCTCCTTAGCCACGAAAGTCGGCACGTCATCGGGGTCGGTCATCTTCAGCACGTTGATTATGTCCTGAAGACTCCGCGCCCCTTTTTCATCTCTCCGACGAGATGGCATTCGATCGCTCATGTTGAACGACGTATACAGCAGCTCCTTGGCGCTGCGGATCTCATCTTCTGTGAAGTTCGAGGTGCAGATCTGCGTGACGCTGACCTCGTCCATCACATCCAGCTGACACTGCAGGAAGGCCAGCAACTTATTTGCTATGAGTTTGTCGCTCATAGTAAATGTAGGTCGGCGTGGCGATTGCCACACACAATGCTTGAACAACAATAATTCACGACGTAGTCTTAACACGTCCGCACTGTAACGCACATAATGCAAGACTCTTGTCTTTGTGCAAGAAATGTTTAATCGGAGAGTGAATATTCCGTATCTGGGTTAATAATACTATTCTATTATAGATGCAGCATCTGCATAATTCTCTTTTGTGCTTACATATGATGCATAAACCCAAAGGTAAAGGTCGCGTTGTTCACACCATTTCAGGGACCTAGACCCCCCATACGATTCACGTAACTGATCGCAGTCTTGTTGTCCATGCAATATTGCGCAGTTGGTTACGTTGCTAGCAAATGACTTTAAACCTAAAAATGCCGCCATCAATTGAAATTAAAGTAAAATATAAAGTATTATTACTATTATTAGTATTAGGGTGGGGCAAAGAGTAGAGAGAGGCACTTATTTTTATATTTTTACTAGATAAAACTGCTAGTAGATACTGATATTATATTAATACGCTGATTTCAGCATGAATGGGCCGGATCGTCCGGGGAAGTACTACCCTCTCATAGAAGATCGACATAAGAGTAGTAGTATCCGTACTACTGCGTTTTGTTTGGTGAGTTAAAGCGCCGGAGGCCCAATTTCTCCCCTTTCCTCTTTCCTCACCTCCCTCATTCCCTTCCCCTAACCCCGTTCCCAGCCGCCATAGTGGAGGCCACCATACCAGCAGTTTAAGACGATGACTTTTGGTATAGTGGCACCGCCACTTCTGGATTCCACTGACTGCTTACCGTCAGGCGGCGTGGAGTGACTTTGGTAGGCTATACTATAAAAAAAAAAATAAAAAAAAAAAATATTTTGTTAAAAAACTTGTTACATTTATTTAGTCGTTTGAAACTTGGAAACTTAGAGCCTTCTTTAAAGATTCTATAATATTTATTTAATCCAATTTAGGTCTTTGGAATATTGAACAAATGGTTCTAAGAGATCTTCTGTCTAGATTACCGCTATTGTACAGACTTTTTCAATGGGCTTTAGATACTAGATATTGCATAACGTAATTTTATGACCGGTGTTTGAGGTATTAGACTTTTAATAAAAATAAATTGTATTCAAAGTCGTATTTTCATTTTGATGGCAAAGAAATTTGACATCAAACTATATTATGTTACATATCAAAATGCCAAGCAATAAATCTAGCTAATACAAAAATAATGACCATCGTTTACTGCCGAATCATTAGATTTTTTTTTCATAGAAATTTTGCTCGCAACTTGCTTTTTAGAGCATGTCATTAATACCTAACATGCTCTAAAAAGCTAATAATGTGATTATTAATTTTATTATCGCTTTCTGTGTTACTTATATTGTGGAAACAAACATTTATTGCTGCAGATTAACTCCTGTAGTGAGTATTTGCTATTAAACTAATGGCATCATTATGCATTATCGCTAAAAATCAAGTATAAGACAGGTCTCACGTACAGCAATCTGGCGACGGTTGCGTTTGACAGGCAATTAACATCGCATCCATTGTGATGTTGTCAAGCTATTCTGGTATAAGTCGATATAGGAAATCATTTCTGATACATTATTATTATATTGGTATATTTTTATTAATGAAGACAACTGAGGAATAGTCTAGTAGTGAACGTCCATAGGCTTAAAAATATGATATTTATGTCCTTTATATAAATATATTTATTAAACATTATTCACAGCTATTTGTTACAATACACCTAATATATATACACAAAGTTTTATGATAAATTTAGCGCATTTCTCACTATCCTATTAATATTATAATGCGAAAGTTTAAATTGTGTGTGTGTGTGTGTGTGTGTGTGTGTGTGCGTCTCTCTCTCTCTCTTTCTCTCTCTCTCATCAACAGACACCCACACCCACACACACACCCACACACACACACACACACACACACAAAGAGAGAGAGAGATCTCTCTCTGTGTGTGTGTGTGTCTCTCTCTCTCTCTCTCTCTCTGCGCGTGTGTGTGCGTGTGTGCGCGCGCGCGCGTGTGTGGTGTGTGTGTGTGTGTGTGTGTGTGTGTGTGTGTGTGTGTGTGTGTGTGTGTGTGTGTGTGTGTGTGTGTGTTGTTACCACTCAGCGCCTAAACGGCTGAAACGATTTCGATGAAAATTCGTATGTAGATAGATTCGGTGCCGGGGACGGACATAGGCTTTTTAACCCGGAAATCGATCTAGTTCCTGAGGGATACAATAAAACATATTGTGCGCGCGGGCGACGCTGTGGGACGCATGTAGTTTTATATAAAGAACGCGATAAACTTTAGGCATTTTCTAAAATTTATTCGAAGAGTGAACTTGGTCGTAAATGACTACTTCTGTTTTATTCATGAGCCAATAAAAAACATTGGTTGAACAAGTTTGAGCCTACTTTCATAATATATCAGGTGAATTTCAGACGGACATTTTGTAGGTAGGGTATAAGTGTCCTCTAGGCTTTCTGTGATATTTTAAGGAAGACAAAACGTATGCCTATACGTATGAGTGGAAGTGGCACAATGCACTCAATCAAGCCACTGCTCTTGGTTACACAACACATGGTTTGGATGCAATGACGGCTGTGAAAGGTACGTATTCTTTCAGCTGTTACTAAGTTCTTCCTAGGCACTACCGTTTCTATTTCGACAAGTTTGCATAATTATGATGTCGATGGTAGATGGCCGGCCTACCTAACAACGTAGCGATTACAGCTAAAACTAACAAATGTATTGCTTGAAAAAAGCCTTTATTAAGCAATGAATGTCTTAATACGTACATAATTAAATTGTTACATTGAGAAAAGTTAGGTTAATCTAATATCTTAAAAGTAACTTTTATATCTTTGTTATATTTATTCTACAATAAACTAAGCGGTATAAATTAGCAGAAATATACGATATAAATCGTCGCGATATCTTCATTGTAAGGCATTTTTGGAAAAGTGTTTTGCAATTATAGCCGCGTGGAATATACAAAAAAGCTTTGAAATGTTGAAGATTTTAATTAAATAAAGGCTAAAACGATGTTATGGTCCAATGTGAATTTTCATGAGCATTTCATTGTCATACCTACAGAGAAATATTTTCTTAAGGCGAGCTTTTCCCAAAATGCTCAAAAACAGGTTCTTAGTTTTCTGTTTTATTCCTAAACGCGATGGAATTAAAATCTGAAAATCATATATATTATTGTTCAGTCTTTAATCTAGAGATTTCGGTAATTCAATACGCAATGTCTGCAATTTGGCTCGATCCATTTTAGTCTCAAAGATAAGTCTAAACTAATTTTCAAACCCATTTCATTCGGTGTGTATTAGTTTTTGTGTAATGAAACTTATATCAAATGAATTGTCGTTGAAAATGTAAGGTTTTTCAGTAATCAAAAAGTAAAATTTAGAACGTCTTCTCCTCCGTTTCCTAAGAAAATGAGTTTTCGTCCTTGCTGAGGCTTCCGCGCTCCTCGTTCAGTCCCGCTGGGACAGCGTCAGAGATCGGACCTGTGTAAATTTTTTTGTTATCCAGAAAAAGCGCGTAATTTGAGAAAATAATAGATTCACGAAGGCTAAACAAATAATAGTAATAGAATAGGTAAAAAAGTATATTTTAACATTATGTTTCTGTTATGAATTCATTTTTATTATAAAATCTAATAGTATTTAAAAATGCATTGTATTTTGGGTAAACTGACGTTTCATTGGTGTCATAATATAGAAATGTTGTAGTAAGTTAATTACATGTAATTATGACGTCACGTTTGGACTTTGTATTATAGGTTGGTACGAGTACAATCACTGTCAATAAAATCCTAAATCAATACTATTATGTAAAGCGGAAGAGTTTGTGTGTTTGTTTGTTTGAACGCGCTAATCTCTGGAATTTATTTGCGTATGATAGTCCAGTTCTCGAGGAAGATTATAATCATAAATTTTGACAAGAAAAATGGAATCAAAAATTATTAAATTTTATATGTACAGACTTTTGCCTGAAATTATTATATATCCTCCGCAAATTAGAGGAATGACAGTAAGAAACATTAAAATGAGCGATAATTAAGAAAATAATGAAAATATAATGGCCCTTTTACTTCTAAACCACTAATTATTATTATCCTATTCTATCATATACTAGTAAGTAGGCTATTGTTTATCATTTGCAAGTAGTTCTGTGAATTGTTAAAAACTTAAAATTTAGAATAATTAAAAAATATCATAATAAGCGATCAAACTATTTAAATAATATATATATACTGTGGTTGTGACTAGCTGTTGCCCGCGACATCGTTCGCGTGATAATTCATGTGTGCCTGTATGAGGATATTACCTGCCTGATCTTACGGCAATCGTACAATGTATCAGTAATAAATATCAGTATAATCCCATTTAAATCTATTACCCGCTACCAGTAAAACTGACGAAATTTCACACAAACTTGCGATTCCTATTTTCCCACTTAATAATGGTAATTTGTTAGTAATAAAAATGAGTATTTTCTAGTAATTTGGAAATCCTAATAAAAAAACAACTACAACTAGGTAAAAAAAACTTCGAAAGGGAAGTCGACAGGAGGATTCAGTTGGATTGGGCAGCGTTCCACAAACTCCATCAAGTCTTTACGTCGACCATACCGCAAATCCTAAAGACCAAGGTGTTTGACCAATGCGTCCTACCTTTTTTTTTTTTTTTTTTTATATTAGCCTACCAAAGTGACTCCACTCTGCCTGATGGTAAGCAGTAAGTGGAATCCAGAAGTGGCGGACACCATTCCAAAAGCCAAACTACTGGTATGGTGGCCTCCACTATGGCGGCTTAGTGAGATGCTTTTTCACGCCCCGCTTAAAAGACCCAGGATCAAAATTAGATGGGAACACATGCGCTGGCAAAGAGTTCCAGGCTTTAATTGAGCGACAAAAGTATGAAGTGCTGAACCGTTTGGTTCGAGACCCTTTAGATTCCACTGTGAAAGGGTGGCACTTTAGTCCCGCACGTGTTGTTCTGGATAAATAGGGAGAGGGTGGGATTAATTCAAAGAGCTCTTCAGAACACTCTCCAAGGTAAAGGCGATAGAAGACGGCCATTGAGGCGATGTCTCTTCGCAGCTGTAAAGGCTCAAGGGTCTTAGTAGCCTCCGGGCTTCCGATGATACAGACTGCTCGCCGCTGCAACCTATCGAGTGCATCCAGTAAGTACTGTGCGGAGCCATCCCAAAGATGAGAGCAGTACTCCACGCAGGAACGAACCTGTGTCTTATAAAGAAGACAGAGCTGCTCGGGCGTGAAGTACCGCCTCACCCTGTTCAGGACACCGAGTTTACAGGAGGCGGTTTTAATGACGCACTCGATGTAGTTCTTGGGGTTGAGATCTCGGCTGATGTCCATACCCAGGATACTTAGGCTATCCTGTAGTGGTAACGCTGTGTTCTGAAGAGAGGGAAGGGGAAGGAACGGAGATTTTTTTGCAGAGAACGCGCACACCTGTGTTTTCTTGGCATTGAACTCGACCAAATTCTCACAACCCCATTTAGAAATGCGGTATAATACTTGGTCGAGCTCAGCGACAAGTTCTAGGCGTTTTGCCTCGATGTCAGTCTGTTTAGCCGCAGGATGTCCGAGATATCGCCCATGCACTGTACTATCATCTGCATAGCAATGAATGTTGCCAAGGGACAACATGTCATTGACATGCAGAAGATACAGAGTGGGCGACAGGACGGACCCCTAAGGCACCCCAGCGTTGACCTGCAAATAATTGGAGGCCGATCCGTCTCAAAGGACTCTAATGCGGCGCTCACGCAGGAATGCGGCAATCCAGTTGCACAGCTGGGGTGGCAGACCATATGCTGGAAGCTTGGACAGAAGCGAACGGTGCCAGACTCTATCGAAGGCTTTGGTTATGTCAAGGCCGATGGCCAAGGACTCGCCATGCCTGTCCATAGCTTCACCCCATTGGTGCGTGATATACGCTAGAAGGTCACCCGTAGACCGTTTTGACCTAAAGCCATATTGTCGGTCACTAATTAACGAGTGACCCTCTAGGTAGCGGACTAGTTGGGAGTTTATTATCCGCTCAAGCACCTTGCAGAGAACTGAGGTGACAGCTATGGGTCGATAGTTGCCTGGCTCGGACCTATCCCCTTTTTTGGGAATGGGTTGAACATTCGCCTCTCTCCAAGCCTCCGGCACAATTCCCGAGGAATAAGATAGGCGGAATAGGCGCGTCAATGCAGGAGACAACTCCGCTGCGCATTTCTTAAGAACCACCGCTGGAATACCATCCGGTCTGCTGGCTTTCCGAACATCGAGCGACCTTAGTACCGCACGGACATCACGATGCCTAATACGAATATTAGGCATAACGGAGTCGCAGCCAGATATAGTCGGCGGGTGCAAGCCACGGTCATCGATTCGGGAGTTAGCCGCAAAGAGTTCTACAAGCAAGTTTGCTTTCTCTTGCGGCTCGTGGGCCAGCGATCCATCAGGACATTTCAAGGGGGCAGCGAAGGCTTGCAGAAGTTGGATTGCACGGCCTTGGCTAGTCGCCAGTAGCTACGGCTACCCGTAGGATGCGAAATGAGTTCTTGCCCAATCCGTGCAATGCGCTGGGCATCCGCTCTGATGTAAGCCCTCTTGCATTCCCTAGTGGCTTTGTTGTACGCTGCTTTTAGGCGATCCAAGCTAGGGTCGCGCCGTGCTCGGGCCCTGATCCAAGCGCGGCACGCCGATTCTTTTTGTTTAACAGTGTCGGCGCACTCACGGTTGAACCAGGGACGCGTTTTGCCGGCACTGGTGACATCTGAGGATGGAATGTAATATTCCATACCTAACAAGATCTCACCAGCGACAGCAGTAGCACTTTGCGACGGATCCCTATCTTTAAAGCAGCGTAATGCCCATGGGACGGAAGCAATGTAATCCCGCATACCGTCCCAGTCTGCTGACGAGTAGTGCCATAGTCGTCGCTTTACCTCCGAACGTCGTGGGGGAGCAACAAGAGGCACTGAGGCGCAGACCAAATAGTGTTTGGAATTACCCAGTGGGGCGTGGACCGAAACACTGTATTGGTCTGGGTGACTCGTCAGCAGTAGGTCTAGCAAAGAGGGCGCTTGACCTGGAATATCTGGTATCCTGGTGGGATGGATTACCAGTTGCGTCAGGTCATGCGTGAGAGCGAATGCATGGGCGGTTCGTCCCGCATGGTCTGTTCTGAGAGAACCCAACCAGGTCTCGTGGTGGGCGTTAAAGTCTCCCAGAAACACCAATACCGCGTTCGGAAACCGCTCCTGCGCTAAGTCTGCCGCCTGACTCAGATGGTCAAAGAGTCGAGTTGTCTCCAAATCTCCGGAGTGGGAACGGTAAAGGCACGCGTAGACCCGGCTCAGAGAACCAAGATCAACGTGAAGCCAAAGGATGGGGTAGGATGGGTCCTCTAGGCAGCGCAGACGGCGAACGCAAACATCCGCCCTGACGAATGCGCATACTCCGGCCTTAGCGCGAAAGCGCTCCTCGAGCACATAGCCCGGGTAGTGCAGGTATGCCGTGTCGTCAGGGCGGCGTATTTGTGTCTCCGTTAGGAAAAGTAAAGCCGGCCGTGCCGTCTCGAGGTGTTGGTGGACGGCGTTGAGGTTTGAATGGAGTCCACGGATGTTAGTGAACTCAACCTCAAATAGCGGGTTGGTGGGGGAGGAAGATGCCGCTGTTAGACCTGCTGCTTTTTTGTGTGCTGCCATGTTGGAGGGTGAAGGGAGGGGCGTGGAAAAGATGACTGCCCTCGCAGCAAGGCTAGACAAGGTGCCGAGTATTGCTTCGTCATTTAACTGTGTGGCATGGTGGTAGCCGATCCGCCGGACGGAAGGGCCCCCGTACCCTCTCGGAAATGGTCGCCGGGTCCCACCATCCGGTCACCAACCGGCACGACGAACCACTCCGGGATTATGCGCGACCTGGTGGGGCAGCCTCCTAGGGTGGTTAGGCCTAGTTGGGCCCCTGTACTATGCCGCGGGCGGCCAGCGGCACCACCGTTTCTACGGGTCTCCCTGGCCGGCGGGTCGACCCACACCACCCACACAATGACTCCGCGGATACTCAGCTGGTCCCACACATGCTGCGAGGATTGCCATCTTTGCATCAGTTGGGCCTCCGGCACTCTCACTCACCGAGCGAAACGCAATAGTACGAATACCATTACTCTTACGTCGATCTTCTATGAGAGGGTAGTACTTCCCCGGTCGATCCGACCCATTCATGCACCTACAATGACCTATGGTGCAGAAACGTGGACACTCACAAATGGACTGGTCCATATGTTGAAAATCGCTCAGAGGGCTTTAGACAGAGCTATGCTTGGCGTTCGTCTGATCGACAAAATCCGTAACGAGGAGATTCGACGGCAAACTAAAGTTACCGATATAGCTCTCCGAATTAACACTCTGAAGTGGCAATAGGCTGGTCATGTTTGTCGCAGATCAGACAATCGCTGGAGCCACAAGGTTTTGGAGTGGAGACCGCGACGATTTACAACGGGCGGCTGGCAGAAACTGGATGTAAACGGCCGTGAATTGGGCAAGATAGCGCGCCTTGGGAGAGGCCTATGTCCAGCAGTAGACTGCCGTAGGCTGATGATGATGATGATGATGAATAAAAAAAGTATAGAAGTTTCATAAATACAAACTTTGTCATCCCTATAAACCCCCTTCGCAAAATCTCGTCTCAGTAAGCACCAATCTCCTAAAAGGAACCCTCATGCAAAATTTGAGACTTCTAGCTTTTGTATTTTCTGAAATTTCGTGATGATTGAGTAAGTGAACTTTTGCTTTTATCTAAATATATATAGTTTTGTTTTTACTATTACCAGGTTACTCTAGCTTACTCTGGAGCATGCCACATACAACTTTCCTTTAAGTCTACACCCGTTACCTTAAGAGTTTAACCTTGACCTTTGTCTATGGTCATTCTGAAACAAACTTTGATGGGAAACTGCACTCTTTTGAACTAAAAGTGGTATTTGATGGTGTAAGGGGGAATCCTAGGAATAAATATCCACAGAATCCTCTCGAGAATAACCGGTTAGTATAGTTGTTTCGATTACATAACATTGATTATTGCATTGCAATCTGGTACCATTGCAAAATTTTGGTGGATTTATGTTGCGCATTGGCGCGCTCTCAATTTGACCGTAGTGACTTGTGCCCGCTCATTCATATAGCGTGCTTTTTCCCCTTCTGTAAAAGAAGTAGCCAGCACCACCTTTTGACCCAGCTGATCAGCATCAATGTCCTGTGTTCCTATCGCATCTTGCAAGTATATATAACTGTCCGCTGTAAGCTGCGCCTGATTGTTCTAATATAACTCAAATTTTTCGTTTTCGCAAACAACTAAACTGGCTAAGCGACACATGAAACTATAGCAGATGATTATCTTCTCCTTTCTTAAGAAAGGAGAAGATAATCATCTGCTATAGTTATATATAGTAGTGTAATGATTAATCATTACACGGTAGAATAAAAACTTACTACTAGCTACTACTAGTAGATACTACTATGTTTATATTACTGGAGTACAAAAGTGAAGTATCTATCCTCGCCGTAGCAAAACAAAAGTGGGTACTGTAATTTACCGTATGAGAGATGGATTTCAACTATTCGACACAATGATTGTGTTATCATAGTACTCAATGAGGGTGTTTAGGAAATTTTGCCACCAGTTGGCACTACTTCAACTGTCACATTAAGCCAATCAGGGGTTAACTTTTAAAAAAGCGCTTGACAGCTAGACCTGAAGCATCGGTGCTGCCACCTGGTGGGCACCATTTTAGAAAATCATTTCAGTAATTTTCTTTTGTCCTTAAGCATGTGAATTATCCATTTTGTAAATTAAACATTAAAATTTGCGAAATGAGCAAAGATAAATATTTGTTTTGATAGCACCGTTTACTAACAGGTGGCGAAAATTTTCTTAAACATTCTCATTACACTTACTCTGTATCTTCTGCATGTCAATGACATGTTGTCCCTTGGCAACATTCATTGCTATGCAGATGATAGTACAGTGCATGGGCGATATCTCGGACATCCTGCGGCTAAACAGACTGACATCGAGGCAAAACGCCTAGAACTTGTCGCTGAGCTCGACCAAGTATTATACCGCATTTCTAAATGGGGTTGTGAGAATTTGGTCGAGTTCAATGCCAAGAAAACACAGGTGTGCGCGTTCTCTGCAAAAAAATCTCCGTTCCTTCCCCTTCCCTCTCTTCAGAACACAGCGTTACCACTACAGGATAGCCTAAGTATCCTGGGTATGGACATCAGCCGAGATCTCAACCCCAAGAACTACATCGAGTGAGTCATTAAAACCGCCTCCTGTAAACTCGGTGTCCTGAACTGGGTGAGGCGGTACTTCACGCCCGAGCAGCTCTGTCTTCTTTATAAGACACAGGTTCGTTCCTGCGTGGAGTACTGCTCTCATCTTTGGGATGGCTCCGCACAGTACTTACTGGATGCACTCGATAGGTTGCAACGGCGAGCAGTCCGTATCATCGGAAGCCCGGAGGCTACTAAGACCCTTGAGCCTTTACAGCTGCGAAGAGACATCGCCTCAATGGCCGTCTTCTATCGCCTTTACCATGGAGAGTGTTCTGAAGAGCTCTTTGAATTAATCCCACCCTCTCCCTTTTTGTCCAGAACAACACGTGCGGGACTAAAGTGCCACCCTTTCACAGTGGAATCTAAAGGATCTCGAACCAAACGGTTCAGCACTTCATACTTTTGTCGCTCAATTAAAGCCTGGAACTCTTTGCCAGCGCATGTGTTCCCATCTAATTTTGATCCTGGGTCTTTTAAGCGGGGCGTGAAAAAGCATCTCACTAAGCCGCCATAGTGGAGGCCACCATACCAGTAGTTTGGCTTTTGGAATGGTGTCCGCCACTTCTGGATTCCACTTACTGCTTACCATCAGGCAGAGTGGAGTCACTTTGGTAGGCTAATATAAAAAAAAAAAAAAAAATTACAATATCATCATCATCATCATCATATCAGCCACAAGACGTCCACTGCTGGACATAGGCCTCCCCCAATTTTCGCCACCGTTGTCGGTCGTTCGGCCGCCCTCATCCATCGGTTGCCCGCCACCCTTATAAGGTCGTCGGTCCACCTTGTGAGGGGTCTGCCCACGCTGCGTCTTCCGGTTCGTGGTCGCCACTCTAGAACCTTTCTGCCCCAGCGGCCGTCAGTTCTGCGAGCTATGTGTCCTGCCCATTGCCACTTCAGAGAAGCAATTCTGCGAGCTACGTCGGCTACTTTGGTTCGCCTGCGGATTTCTTCGTTTCTCAAACGATCGCGCAGAGAGACGCCTAACATAGCCCGCTCCATCGACCTCTGAGCGACTTTGAGCCTTCGGATAAGACCCATAGTCAGCGACCACGTCTCTGCTCTGTATGTCATCACTGGCAACACACACTGGTCAAAGACCTTAGTCTTGAGACACTGCGGTAGTGCGGACGTGAAGATATGTTGTAGCTTCCCGAACGCTGCCCAGCCGAGTTGGATTCGACGAGTGACCTCTTTCTCGAAATCGGACTTACCTAATCGGACTGTTTGTCCTAGGTATATGTACTCGTCAACGAATTCGAGCATCGAGCCTCCGACCGTGATAGAAGTGGGTGTAACATGGACATTGGTCATGACTTTAGTCTTGTCCATGTTCATTTTTAGGCCCACTTGTCGAGAGACTCTACTGAGGTCATCGAGCATTGCACTGAGGTCCTCCACGGTCTCAGCCATGACCACGATATCGTCCGCGAATCGAAGTGATGTACTCGCCGTTTATGTTGATGCCAAGTCCATTCCAGGTCAGAAGCTTAAACATATCCTCCAGTGCAGCGGTGAACAGTTTCGGAGATATAACATCTCCCTGTCGTACTCCTCGCTGCAACTGGATAGGTCTTGAGCTCTGACCATTAATTCGTTCTGACATGGTGGCGTTTTCATACAAACACTTCAGCACTTCGATATATCGATAGTCAATATGGCACCGTTGGAGGGACTGCAGCACAGCCCAGGTCTCGATCGAATCAAAGGCTTTCTCATAGTCTACAAACGCTAAGCATAGGGGTCGGTTATACTCTTACAATATCACTCTTACAATATTACTATTAAAATATCACTCTTAGAAAATAGCTATCTAAAAATAACTATAGCAACTTCATTTGAAGAAGATTGATTGAGTGTTCAAATGTGTCAAAATTAAATATTTTAAATCAAAAGCATTAAGGTGTATTGATATCAACTTCGAAGCAAATCATTCCCAAAATAACTATTTTTCCTTTCTAGCCCCTTTAAAGGATGAATTTTAATAAAATACGGAACACATCTTCCATCAATTCAGTTAGAAAATGTTTATGCAAAATTAGAAGTAGATTGTATCGATATCTACGTTTATATAGGTGAAGGTGCGACACTTTTTGCTTGATATTTGTATTAGACCGACGTCTAGTTATTACTATGTTAATGGTTATTAAGACAAGTGTTTGTTATTTGGTTTATTTTATTATTTTCTTAATCATCAACTATTTAACTGTCAATTGATGAATGATTTAAATTGTGAAACAAGCCCTAAATTATATTGAACAATTTACATACGCATCTTTTAAAATCAAGTACGTCGTCTCCAAAGATTTGTCTCTTTTGGCTTCCATCTCTGATTTGGTTCCCAAATTTAACCCTAAACCGATTGCTAAAGAATTCCACCTTTTTACTTTCGTGCATGATGTTTAATAATTAAAAATAAAATAAAAAAATAAACTTTAGTATGTAACGTTCATCCAACATTTTATTGTTACTTCGACAAGATTATTTAATACCACCACTATGCCTTCATTTAAGGTTTCATAAGCCTACATTAAATTGCACACAACACTGTAGCAAAATACTGAGTTTTATGAATCATGTTAAAAATATACCTACTGTATGTGTCTGCATTGTGGCGCGGCACGAGTTTACATTAGGGAGCTTGCGGTGCGCAAACTGTCAACGCGTGACATCGTGCCGGGCCCGCCGCTGTCATCGTATGATGATCGTAGATAAATACGTCGTACTGTATTGGCGAAGGCTGGGCTAGCGTTTATACTACCTTCGAGTGCCTATCTCCAGGAATACCTCGCCTTAAATGCAAGATTATGAAATAAAATGTCAGGTGCTTATTATAAAGTTGTTAAATTTATTCAGCTTTGAATCTTAAGTCGGCTCATAAAATTATTTCAAAGAAATTTTGTTGGTGTATTCATTTATAAGATTTAAATTAAGTAGGTACATTCCAGAGATAGAGATAATAAACACTTTACAATTGCGAAGTGTTTTGCCAGACATACTACTCCTTAAAGAAAGCGAGGCTATATTCACATTTCGCAATTTCAATCATTATTTTTTTTCAATGTAGTTGTCGTTATATCTCGTACATAAAACACAAACTGAAAGTATTGGGGCTCCACTTTGGCAACCCAAAGGTTTTAAAATTAAGTGGTAAAATAAACGCACGACATTTCAATGGTACTTAGTAGCGAGGCGATTGCTTTAACTGTTTCACCACATGTACTTCGTTAAAGTAAGATAAATGTTTCTATAAACATGATACTACGAGTACTAGTGCGTAGAACCTAAAATATATTTAACAAAGTTGGTCATAATCCCGCAGTGTCGAGGGGAAGATAGTTTGGGGTAATTCAATTAACTATTATGTGGGCCTCCAAGGGAATAAAACAAGTTTGTTTCGGTCTTTGTTCATGTGAAGAATAATTAGCTCTTATCACGCGAACAACACTTATCACGAGATGCAAAAAATGTACAATATCTCAACCTTACACAGATCATTAAAAGTTGCTACATTTATATGGATTAAATTAGCTACCTATGTACTATATTTGTGCACTTTTAAAAACTTGCACAAAATAAAGCAACATTGATACTTAACTACAAGTTTCATAATGAAAATAAGGTTGGAAACGCAATTTGTAAAATTGATCAGAAAATGGAATTCATTTTGGTAACCAAATAAAAAAAAACTTGCAAAAGTACACTATTATTATGCCCTAATTGCCAAGAAAAAGTATATTTTCAAATCTTTTTTAGAAAAAGTAATAGAGAAAAAACGCATCCTGGACGTCTAATATAAAAAGAATCACTGTTACCCTAAATTAAACACAAGTATTCGCACCTGATCAACACAGCAAATTATTTTATCAAGCCCGGGACTTCAATATAACGCTATTAGAGGCTGCGCAATCGAAACATTTCGTAAACAAACCTTTACAAAATGCGTGACAGTTGTAATTTATAAGTCATATTACTTCCATCAAATAACAATTTACTAAAAGCTTCTGTGGATATGTGAGGCAATAAAATACAAACAGATTTAGGTAAATTTACCAGTCCTAGCCTAAATTCATCCTCGCTTGAATATCTTTGAAGAAAATTTAGATTTCTTCTGCACTAAAGATACAGTAATTTGCAAAATTATAGTGGAACTAATTTAGAAAACTCTACAGACTTATGTTTAGCAAAAAATATGCTTATTTACAATTAAAAATGTATAAAATCCTTTTGAAACTAGGAGTTAACGTACCTATAATTACTTTCTAACACAAGCATATTTCAAACAATAAACAAATTTTTCTCAATTTGTAAAAATATTTCAAAGTTTTGAGTGTTAAAAATATTGTTAAATTCTTTATAGCACAGAAACTAGCACAAAATAATGTTTTATTTAAATTTTAGTGTCGGAAGCGTAGCAGCTTTTATTGTTTTCTGGCGGTAAGTGTCGCCTTGTGTGAAATTTCGTTGCTTACGAATTCTCTTATTTCGGTCCCGCATATTATGTAATATCAAAATACATATCATCGCGTTTGTTTAAGCACTTTATATTCTCAAAAAATCATAAACAAATATTACACTATCGCGTATTATATTAGGGTTGAATTATAAGTTACTGCAGAAAAAAATGCTTTCAAGTTAACAAATCGTTCGAGAGTTTTTGTTTGATTTTCAATTCGAGATTTGGGCGATTTCAGAGGAATTTCCTTCTACGATCAAGTCGCCAAATTTGCTAGCTGACCAGTTTTACCAAGACCCGAGTTTTATAGGCATGATTTATCAACAAGTCCATTTTGTAAGTGTTTTTTTATATTTACATTAATACTGAAAATCTGATTGAGTAGAGCTTACTACTATGCTAGGAAACGCTTCTGCAATACATAAATTTACACATAAAAATTTAACACAATGCTATCAGTATCCACAAATGACAGATTTTTATCGTCTCACGTTTAAGGCAAAAATACACTGTAATATTAAAAACTTGTTAGCAGAAACAATGCTCTGTAAAAGTTACTGTTTCATCAGATAAACCTTTTCCATTTACATGGGACACAATAGGCGCACCATGTCAAGATCATAATTGGTTGTCAGAAACATAAAAACAATCCCGAGACATTGTATTCATGAAGCTTATAATATGAATGTACGATTTCGTAAAATTAGATTTTGTTTTCACAATTTATGACATCCCCTTTGCTGAAACGTACGAGTTGTGCATAATATATATATATATATATATATATATGTACTCGCATACTATTAAACAATATCAACTTTTTATATTACTTATGAGAGGCCTTTGTCTTAGCAATGGGATGGTATAGGCCAGTAGTAACAGTAACATTATGAGACATTCGGCCGTCCTGATGGTACGTGCTACCGTAAACTATGGATATGGGCTATGGCTATGTGATAAGCATTGCAGAAATATTGCTAATATAATCAATTTTAACTTAAAAAACTGACTTTAAAACTATACCTACATGTAAAAACTTAAACAAAAACTAAAAGTAGAATTCCTCTATACAACTTGAACAAACTAAAATATTATCTATGTATATTTTGTTTTTGTTAAATTTTTCAAAAGCTTTAAACCAATTGCCATATGGGACCACGTCTGAAACATGATCTACCTAACAAAAAAGGGTCAATAAAATCCATTCATAATTAATTGCCGGCGAAATCGTGTAACGACCATACAAAAAAACATACGACCTGAATTGAGAAAACATCCTCCTTTTTGAAGTCGGTTAACAACAAAACTAAGTCGTTTATTTATTTATTTAATTTTGTTCTTTATTGTATACACACATAGAACATATTACATAATTGGTAAGAAATATCATGTACAAAGGCGAGCTTAACTCAAAAGTCGTTGTTACTTATATGACATTAGAAGTGCTATTTCTAACTTAAACTTTCTATTTTGGGACTGTGTTGTGTACGCAATTATTGAGTAGCCGTATCTGCCTCTTGTATCAGATACAAAATAACATTTATAATGTATATAGCATTGATTCGACGAGTAGGGTCTACAAGCAATGACAGCCGCTCTGTTTGTCTGCAAACACGATAATGCCCAAACAAAGACTTCTGTGAGGTTTCTGTGTATCTAGTTGAGTGATGTATGAAAGAATAATACTAAGTACTAAATACTAAAAAGTGTTCTGATGTCTTATCGTTATAATAAATTAAATGCATACCTTGTCTTCTCTAATATCTAAATAGTATAAAGTCGCTGTATTTCCCATCTGTTTCACCGCTAACCACGGTATGGATTTTTATACGATTTTTACTACCTTACTTACTACCTATACATTATAATATTACAAGCATATTACGTACCAGCATTTCGCGGCACGGTTTCACCCGCGTCTTTACTTACTGCCCTGCTTCCGTTGCCAATAGCGTGATCTTATATTATAGCCTATAACCTTTCTCAAGAACTGAGCTAACCACAGAACAAGTACTAAAGCATAGAAGTACTATTAAGAGAATAAAGCGTACACACTCAGAGACAAATAGAAGTTTAATAGTGCTACGATACCTTCTGAGAGTTTATCGATATCGATAGATGAAATTTGTCTATGGGCTATGGTAAAATATCAGACATGCTAATGTCAAATGAGGTCTGGTTGCATAAAAGCTCTCGTAAACGAACTACAAGAAACAAAGGGTCGTTTTACACCTCACCGGAATGGCATAGGCCGGCAGTGGCGCCAGGAGCATTTTCAATGTGAAATAATTTGAAGTTTATATTCATGTTTCATGCTGTAAGTTCAAACACAATGTAAATTGTATATGAATAAATTAAATAAATTGAAAATTGAAATATACATGATCGATCCACACACTACCTCGCATCACGAAGCGTAGTGCGAGCGTGCGTGTTCTTATATTGTTTGTAAGTATCTCTCTTTGTATAGAAATCACGCGTGGTGCAACACACTGAAAACGCATTTAAGCGCTGTGTTACTGATCACACGCTTACATGCAGAGAAACACGTACTCACGCGCGTGGGTTCGGGGCCAGACGGTATGGACACCGTGTTCTGCAGTAACGTGCGTGATTGATGATGCAGACCAGCACTCTCGCATCTGCACGCGTGGCACCGTCACCGCGTCGCCGCGCTCCCGCAGCGTAGTGCGGGGCAGTGTGTGGATCGCCAAAATACCGGTATCGGCCCTCTGTTCTTTTCTGACTTTCTTAGTATAGCATCAAAACAGATACCCCAAGGTAAAAATAAAACACAGCTGTAAGATTCATGTCACAAATGTATGATTATATTTCCAATAATATTGAAACACATTATTACTGCCCCTTAAAATTACAGTTTTGTTTAGGAATGTCCTGATTATTTGTGCATAAGCTAAAATATGTTTTGTTATGTTATGAATTGGTACGATTAGAAATTTTTCCCGATCAATTTTATCAATAAATTTCTGTAGTCATCTAGAACATTTATTTATTTATTTATTGAAAAAGTATTTACAATATCATTACAGATAAAAAATCCAATACGATATCATAAAAAAAACCTAAAAAAATTACTAAATAAATATACCTATTTATCTTTCGGAAACCTGCAAAAGAACACAATGTATGAAACACTATGAAAGGTAGAAAGATAGTTACCACAAAATCGTTAACACAAATTATAGTAATATTTTTGTCATCGATAAAATATGCAGCACAAGTCACAACACTATTGAACATGACTACACAAATTGGTAAAAATGTAAAATACTTAAAAATTACTGAATCGAATGGCAAACAGACGATTATAATATGATTGCAGTATAGTAAAGTATAAATCACTTAGGTATTTTGCACGTATTTATAGATTTTTAGTATATATTATTGGTTTATTATCTACTCACCGATGGAAGTTGACGATTTAATCTTGATTTTCTTTGCGAAAAGAATGTAATTTACAACCTACAATAACGCAGGACATTGCTTATCCAATGGGCTTAATTTTACTTCACAATAGTAGGTACTATGTAATTATTAAATAACATATATTATTTCACAAAACAGATAAACAACAATGAAAATTACGAGCGGCGGTTTAATCCGACTAAATTGTCTAGAGGCCTTGACAAGTTGGAACATTTGACATTAGTTCACTTTTTAATTCGGCATCCAAAGGTAACCAAAGGTAACCAAATTGACGTTTCTACAGTGTACACCTGGCGTCCTTAGCAAAATTATTTGTCTCTTTCTTTTCAATGTATCCGGCTTATTTGGAAAAATAGGACAAGTATATGAGGGCGATTAACACTCCTTCTATGTATGTACTTGTTCTGTGGAGCTAACATACGCAAAAATATTTTTGCAATCCGACTGGTAGTTCTAAAGATTAGCGCGTTTTAACAAACAAACTCTTTCACTTTATATAATAGTATAGATAGAAGGAAAACCCTACATTTTAACGATTGTAATCTGTGGCTAGTTTAGCAAAAAATAATTAACAAGGGATTAAATAGAAATGAGAATGATGTATGAAATATCAGACATAACCTTATATTTAAGATACTACTAGCATTGATAGTTCATATCTGTACAGCACATTACGTTATTCAAAGGAAGCTCTTAACTTCACAGGACACAATGAACTATGACTCAAATCGTGCACGTGTATTAAAGTTAGACAATAGGTGGTCTGCCGACATGATTAAATTTCGTTGGATTGCAGTCAGATTCTATTGTGAATTTCTAAATTAATAGATGGTACCTAAAGCTGTATTGTATCATTGGATGTTCAGAAACTACAAAGTGGTCCACTTGGTGGAATTTAATGTGAGCAAAATGACATAATATAAATGTTTACTCTTGTAATTTATGAGGCGGTTTAGTTTTACATAACAAACCAAAAGATCATCGACGTATATTTTGTTTTTGTTAACTTTTTCAAAAAGCGCTGAACTATAATTGCCATTTAATTTATATGGAAGCACGTCTAAAACATGACCTACTTTGCAAAGAAGAATCATTAAAATCCATTCATAATTGGCGGAGAAATCGTGTAACACACATACAAAAAAGACATATGACCCAAATTGAGAACCTCGTCCTTTTTGAAGTCGGTTAAAAAAACTAACATGTCATTTAAAATAGTTTTTCACAAAATAATAATATGTTATTGTTTAATTAAACAATTAGTGTCGATTGTATTGAGCTAGACGATCCATATTAAGCAGTGGACACAATACTACTTGAAACTTGGAATGATAATGTAATTAGCCACTATTGAAACCATTGGTCCAAAAGGGTCTAGATTACTAAATCCTACTACAGTCTAATTGAATAGAAAGTTCAAGAGGTTGTATTAAAGTTTTGTATAATTGAATAGAGTGTAAAGAGCAGATAATTAAACTAGCAACTGTGTGATTTACGAAGGCATGTGATTGATTGTATTGAATTTGTGTAGGTATGCGATTAGTTTTGTTCTTTTTTGTTTGTGTGATATAAAATATCAAAGTAAAATACATATTAAATTTAGATGCGATTTTAGCGTGAATTATTTAATCCCATCTAAAACCCGAAGAATTAAAACAAAACTAGCATTTTCTCTAAAGTCTTCCAAGTAGGTCACGTTTGCTCTCAAGTTAGTTTGATTTATGTTTTGAATTATATTTCACTCCTTATATCATTACACACTATATTATAACCTATAAAAATGCGTACTCCTCAGTGCTGTAAAGAGAGAAATACTAGGCTTTCTATTACTCGGTGTCTGTGTAGTGAGGAAATCTCTATACAATCTGGACAAAGCTACTCTCAGTTAAACAGGTACTTAAATAAATTATGACGAGGATACTTCATTTTGGGTGACGGCACATTATACTTCCCATTCCCGAGAATTCCTTTCTATTGGAGTCTATTAACATAACAATGAATGTCGCCTACCGAAACAGTCTTTTAAGGTCATAATTTCAAATGCAGCGACAATGTAGGCAGTAAATTACTGAAGAATATGAAAGCAAACTCGTTTAATGATTATTTAATATGATAACGTCTTGGCAGGGATCATTTAAGTGTCGTAATATGAAAGTGTAGATTTATTCATTGTTTAAAATGTAAAATATAATGCCTAAGACTTTTTTTATATGACTACTGCTACTATAATCGGCGTTACATTATTTTTTTAAAAACAAAGACTATTCAAACTTCAAGAAAATATTTTTAAATTAATTTATAAAAGCTTAAAAGTAAGCAACCAGCCTTTGAGCTAGCGTGGTTTGCTTACATGAGAATAGGCCATCTTCCTGCAGTAGTTTCCTGCAGTGTGACGAAATCATATTTAATTACTCAAACACCTATTACAAAACGTTATCAAAACCACGTCGTCGCTGTCAAATACGCCTCCAAAAAAAACCTAAAAATTAGACTTATGAAGTGCATTCTTATATTTACTCATATGTATAAAATAAGATGGCGTATTTTAATTTCATGACAGTGCAAAGGAAATAAGGGACTGAAGTACATTTTAACACGAATTACATGCTCTAGTTGGCTTGAAAGTAACATTGAGTGCCTATTGTAAGATATGCTTCAAACGTCAACGATCAATTCTCGACGTGTTGTAAGTGAACCGTGAAATAAGAAAGAGCCATGTAATGACTGTTTTACACGCTATATAGAGAGATTTCTATAATTATACTCAGGTAGATCTTAGGGGAAAGTTGCAGCTTGGAAAATAGAGCTTTGTTCTTTGTCCTTCACCTTCACAGTCCTATTAAGGAAAGTTCCACGAGTTCTGTTTCAGGGCTATTTGTTTTGGTCACATATTACAATATTGTTTTTTACCCAAATTACTATCTTGCAGTGAAAAAAAGCTACTTGTATCTAGTCGTTATAAAACTATAATGAACTAACTATTACCTCTCAAAATTATCTAAAATAATTAAATTACATAATGTAAAGTATACCTGCATACATCGTAAAGATGAAGGTATATTCTGGGTACATAAGTTACGCATCTGTTAACCGTAGATCAATTGTAACTTAACAAAATAAGTAGGTACGTTTGTCTACATGTAGAGTCATCCATATCAAAATTATTTACGAACATATTTTGTCCACTAATAACGAAAATTCTCTAAAGATAACTTTCGCAAAGGCAAACGTTTCGCATTGTATAAAATTTATATCATGTATTTGGTAAATTAGGTATAGTATTCTTGGATTTGTTGACCAATTAATTTTATGTAGCCTACTAAGGCGACAGGTTAATTCAATTTCGAAATGATGATCAACGTCTGGTAAGCATCAAAGGATTCATCTTGGTAAAAAGTTGCGTAATAAACTTTTCTTCAAAATAAGTTTATGTAAGTTGCTATGTATAATATGTTTGCATTTACAAAAAAAAGTATTTAAGTATGTTTATCCGCATTCTAGAACCCATAATACAAGCTATAATAATATGCTTAATTTGGGTCTAGATAGCGTTGTGTATAGTTGTGGTAATATTAATATTAATATGATAATAAAGTTTAATATCAATTTTGTGAAAACGTTTATACGAATCTCATTCCATAGCATCACGTGCAAGTCGTAAAATGTGCAGGCTATGCAAAACATTTAAGTCGCAAAATAGTACAGTTGTGAATAAAATGTTAACTCCTACTAAGCAAGGCAAGAAGAAGAAGATAAACTAATATCTTACTCAATATAAACCAAAACGTGAAGTCCGTGGCATTATCATATTAGAGCTCACATTTCTATTATATAGAAGTTAACATGGCTGTAACACACTGATCTACAGAACATTGTTTTCTTATCTTGACCTCTTTTTGATAAATACCTACAGTGATTATCAACTGCAATATTTAAAATAAAAAAAATATCTCTTTATATATCATTAATATCTTGAGCAAACGATCGCAGTTAAGAAAGTAAATAAATGAGCGATCCGAGGACAGGACGAACTGAATAGCGATAGATTGGATCTCGAAAACCGGGTACTAAAGCGCAAACTGATATACCTACGAGTATATACAGCGGTGAGCTGATTAATTTATTAAACTTATTTTATCTACGCGCAAAGTCTACTAGGGTTACGTAAACGCAGTTTTTATTACTCCTTAGAAATATAACATCGATCTAAACTAGGTAGGTAATTTATAAACTTTACGTTGCCCCAACCATATGTTATATTTCATAGCAACAGATACTTTATACTCACATAACGTTATAATAAGACTAGCACCATAAGTATAATCTATTACCCTCAGGGGAAAAGCTGCCCTAAAGCTATATAAATTACACTTCAAATACCCCCAAAATTTTGTGAAATAAAGTCATAATCCTAGAAAAGTACAATCAGTCAAGATTTTGTATATTTTGTAAAGTTGGAAATACGTTTACATGGAGTTGCAGGTTATGCAGCATTTTATGACTTCTTTATTACACTCAGTAACACATTTTCCGCGAATGAATTACATGCACCGACACCGAGACCAATCTTTGCGTATTGCGTCTGGTTTACATTTAGTGTTTTGTGTCCAGGAAATTTAATTACATTCGTTAATATTTAATGTTTTATAGGTATCTGTCTACATCTCCAATTGTTTGGATTCATATCGCTATATTTGATTAAATCCTGTTTTAAATTATATTTCTGCGTAGCATCAGTAATTTTAAAAAATATGTACATCTTATATTATATCAAAATTAAACCATAATTTGGCTCGAACTTTTTCCTACGCATAATAAATAGATCGCAAACGTTGCAGCGTTAATGGTTGCAGACGATTCTTTGCAGTTTATATATGACATGAGGCATGCAGTGCAGTACTCCGAGTATACTACTTCGATGTAGATACGAAAAATCAAAACTAGAGTTACTTTTTCGTTGTTATTGTTTTACCTAATAATCCACAGTTTAACGTGAACTGGCTGATTGAGTGCTACCTTTTAGTTGACTTTTGTTAAAAAAAGACCAACACAGAATTTACTCACTTAATTAATTACATATTGGTAGTACTTTGCATAGATTTTTGCTTAAAAATTTTCAAGTTCAGTAACTTATATAAACTTTATAAACAATAATTAGAAGAAAATATATACTGTCAACTAATTTCTAAAAATCAAACTTCTAAATCAAATATGATAAATAAGTATTTATCATATTTGATTTAGAAGTTTGATTTTTATTATATTATATTATATATATACTACCTACTAAGTAGTAGGTAGTATATATATAAGTAAGTCTCTCTATAAAGTATTTTGATATTATAATTAATAGCTATAGAAAATGATGTAACTTATATTAAATACAAATTTTAACACGCTTATCGTGCTCTAGTTGGCTTGAGAGTTACCATTGAGTGCCTATTGTAAAATATGATCAAACGTTGACGATCAATTCCCGACGTGTTCGAAGTGAACCGTGAAATAAGAATGAGCCATTTAACTACTCTTTTATACGCCGTATCTATAGATTTTTATAATTCCAATAAAACTAAGCAGACAAATTTATCGAGTTATGAGAGCAGAGGCGTAGTTTTCTATTAATTCTTTTTACTGTCCTATCGAGTTGATAAAGCGTCACGAGATTTGATGTGGACGTCTGCAGGCACACATATATTTTGCACTAACTTTCTCAGAAGAAATTAATTAAAACAATTCAATTACCTAAACTAAGCCGTGACAAGACCCTTAATAACGATAAGGACGTATACTCATTTACGCATCTGGTGGCACAGTCGTCACTTACTAACTTAAGTTAGTGCACGTGTTGAGGAACCCTTGAAATTACGTTAACAGACGTTTTAGGCGATAATAACGAAAACATCCTGAGGATTAGGTACGCTTTGTAATATCTTGCATTGAATAAAATTTACATGTTGTGTTAGGAAGAGTACTCTTAAAATATTCCCAATTAGTGTGATTACCGAAGCCCAAATATCTTCATCTGTTTGGTTTTTAATTATTACCTTGTTACTCACTTTATTACACTACTGATAACACTACACTTCTTTGGAGTATTTTACTTTAAGTTTGAGCCCTAAGGACCCTTATATATATTATATATATACCCTTTGATTGGTTTATAATGTGTACATGTAGATAAAATTAGGCTTTATTGATCTTGACATTAAAGTCATTAATTCATTATTCGAGTCTAATGTTGAAGACTTCATCTCAGTATGTAAAATGTACTTGTGAGACTTCATAGTAACTAACATATACAGATTTTTAACCAAACAAAAAAAAATCAAGACATTGATAGGCAAACAGTAAAAAGTTTGCTTGCATTCCTGTTCTCTGTTAACCGAGGCACAAAGCTAAATTTAAAAATTTAATTTGTTTTTTTTTTAATTATAAATATTTTTAATTTATACTAATTTGACTAGTCTGGACTAGTAATATAAGGTAATCTAAGTTTAATGTTTCTTAACAAGTTGATATGTTATAATTGTACAATAATTCAAATAAAAAGTAAGTAGGAAATTTCATCAAAATTAAATATGGCTACAAACCTGTATACTTCGCCAATGCATACGTGTGACTCTAGAAGAACATAATATTTCAAAATGAAACCAATTTGCTTTGAATTTTCTCTACACTTAATAGTTCGATAATGTTGCGGTGCTAATGGTTGCAGGGATTCTTCATTTTATATTATGACTTGAGGCAAAATGCAGCATTCAAAACCGATAAAGTAGACGGAAAATCTCCGTTGCATTTTAATCATAGCGGCTCATGAAACGAAATCAATTTACAGAATATTTTTTATAAAAAAAGGTAGCAGAATGTTACCCATTTAAATAAATACAAAATTTTAAATAAACTGTTTAAAGAAATGAATACATTACGTTTAAAATAAGGCTTGCCACAGTTTCTGGGTGAATCTCATGGGATATATTATGACAGTCGACCGAGCTACGAGCCGACTTGTCTGTTTTTTTAACACTTGGTTAAAATTTTGTACCTTTTTTGCCTGTATAGAAGTTTTAAGGAAATAAAAATGGATGTGCCTACACTTTATGTGATATGAGTAACTGAAGTACTTGAAAATATCTTATAAAACGATAGAGTTAGTTACTTTGTTTGTTTAAACGTCCTAATCTCTGAAACTACCAGTCGGGGCCTTTTGTGTTTGATTGCCCAGTTCTTAGAAAGGTAATACGCACGCTATGAGTGCCGCGAACGGAGCAACAACCAAAGATATATTTTAACGTGGATGAGCCTGCACTGCCGATGAGCTAGTTATGTATATATTTAATTCTTATCTTGTAATATGAGCTACGTATTTAGACTGCGGTTAGAAATAAAGCTTGGGTTCAGTAAATTGCTAAATACTAAGCGCAATTGAAATTATTGATTAGAATTAGTCAATGACTATTAAAAATTGGCAAATTGAATATAAGTGAACCTAGTTTCCTACGACTGCATTAACTGTTTTCGAATATCATGATGAATTACTTACAGTCTGTTTTCAACGCAGACAGCTACTTCATTAAGTAATTATCTCTTCAGAGGGCCTAAACAAATGACATAGACTTGTCTAGGGCCTCAGAATAGACTTTACGAACACGCTTGCTAGATAAACGCACTGAAATTGAATTCTGATAATATGAAATTGAGTTCGCATTTCTATAATATGAATGACTTTTAGTTTTAAAATGGTTTTAAAAAATCAGAAACAATAATTTATCCAATAACTTTGAAGTCATCTCTAAAATTGATGACATTGCAAAACTGGTTACAAGTAGATTTAGATTTGGAAAATCTGAATTCAAACGCTTTTGTGCGACTCACTTATCCACTTAGAGCAAAAAATATTAAAGTTTAAAGTAACATAATACTTGCTATAATAGATCAATTCTGGTTGAGGTAGCAAAGAGGCCGCTGACGGTTTTTAGCCTAACAAATAACAAAAAGCTTTAATATTAATATGTTCATGTCGGTATTTTAATATCAATTCAAATGATATATTTTATTGGTTGGGCGACCGACTGAATTTTTTTTATATTAGTCTGATATGGTAAGCGGTCAGTGGAATACAGAAGTGGTGGCCACTATACTAAAATATACTTAAACTGCTGGTACGGTAGCCTCCACTATGGCGGCTGCGAATGGGGTTAGGGGAAAGGAATGAGGGAGGTGAGGAAAGAGGAAAGGGGGAAATTGGGCCACCGGCGCTCTTACTCACCGAACAAAACGCAGTACTACGGATACTCCTACTCTTACGTCGATCTTCTATGAGATGTGTCGTTTGCTGACTAAATTCTCTGCGTTTCCTTTTAAGACACAAACATTTTAGTTTAAAACGCCATAGGGGTAGAATTTCTGGCATTATATGTCTTGGATTATTAATAATTTGTTTTCTTTGTGTTCGTATATTACTCTACTAGCCTAGCCTCTCACTTACTGTCATAAATCATGATTTTGAAATAGGTAACAACAAGTTACTGCTGTTGATGGAATGAAAAATTTACACCATTTAGACCACGCCACATTAATTTTATTACATTTCTGTGTGCGATATAAGTGCCAGAATTTTTCTATATTACTTCCAACATACTACAGAAAGTATAGCTTAATGTAGCCCTCGTAGTTTGGTAACAGAATTTTTACTACGAGTGTTAAAACAATTAGAAATGGACCATTCCATTACTAAAACGTCGTCTCATGGTTTTATAACTGTATTTCTAAAGAGTGGAAGTCAAGTTGAGCTGTTCCAATTCGAGCAATGCAAATCCTTTATTTTTTTAACTTTGTCATCCTGGAGTCTTCCCACCCTAAATTATGTTTTATAAAGGGTTGTTGATTTAGGATTTTTTTTTAATGCGTAAACACAAAATGTGAGCACGTTTTGTGTACAAAACAGACACGGTATCTTGTACTTATACATGATTACGTTCCTATTTTAGAAGTAGTATATTTAGGAAATAACCAATATCTATAATTTTTATAGAGTTTTCGTTTTTAAACGATAGGCTAGAATGTACATATTTATGTACATTAGAAGATGAATCTGTATTATTATTGGATTGAGTACTGTTAGATATTACATTTACTTATCTATTGTTATATCCACCAGTGGCTTAAATATAGCATAGAATAAAATAAAAAGAATATTATGTTTATTTTAGCTCAACGGAATAAATTTCTTACCGCATAAAGAACATTTTCTTGTATTTAAAGCCCGCATAATGAAGGAAATATTCCTTTTGAATATATTTGATGAGAAAATGTGTCCTATTTAAAATTAGACTTTTCAATGACCACTACGCGTTTCAAAAGATTTCAATAAGGTAGGTACCGTTCTATTCAGTGGTTGCAAATATCCCCGACGTGGCTTGTAAACTTATTTTCGTTTACTGATTTTCAATTTGTTCTTAAGCTTTTTTTGGGTGATTGAATCTGAAACGCTATGGAAAAAGTAGCAGTTGTTTACAAGTACCGTAGTAGTATTTCAATTTCACTTTTCTATGAGTGTGTTATTAGACTTACTAGGAGTATTATTAGAACAAACAAACAATATTTGCGAAAATCACATTCCAAGTGTTTATTTACGTTTGAAAACATTATTATAGGTAAAACAAAAATCTTAAAACTAATTTACTTATTTAAAAGTTACCATAAAAAAATATTTTAAGGTAACTCACATTTATTGATTGCTTATCAAATTTGAATCAGATAACACGTAGAAAACTTCTTTTTTATGATTTACACAGTAAAAGTGACTCAAAGAATTTCGTTTCAAAAGCTTTAACAGTAATAAATTAAAGTGATAATAATACGTAAGATAAATTAAAGCCTCTGCCATCTTATGGCCTTAGAGCCCTCAAGTCTCGACCTTCCGTAGGTCAGTCGGTCAACCTTTTGTTATAAACGCAGACCATTAATCAAGTGATGCCGCTTAAGCCCAAGTATTTTTTGGTACAGCTGACAAGATAAACCTTTTCGACCTAATCTGGGCATCTGGAAAGGAAAACTGAATTACAAATGTTATTCCAAGTATTTATTTTGAAGTTACACCAAAAGTATTGTACAAAAGTACACATAATTACATCTAGAGAAAAGCGCCATCTAGTAAAAAAAGTCAAAAACTTTACCGAAATTGCATTTGTGGTTATGGAACTTTCTATATTCTCAATACTCAATATTTTATTTGCGTTCCACAATGTAGATAAGATGTTACAGATATATATTACATGGCATCATTATGGACCCTGTCAGGCACAGCAAAGTTAGAATAGAGGAAGAGGGCTTTCATTTTATAAAAATACTAAATTTATGTAATATACTACCATATTATTATAATTATATTCATCTATTGTTTTCTACTTTTTAATGTCTGAAATAGTGTCATAATATCATCTAGGTTAGGTTATTATATATGTTTTTTTATTATTATATTATATTATGCATATAGATTATATTAATTTTATTATTATATTATTTTCTATCAATATTTATGTCAATTAGTATTTTAATTTTATTGCATATTATTAGATATAAGTACCTATACCGACTAGAATTTGTCAATTAAGTATTCTTTTATATTCTAGTAGCATTTACATAATAGTAGCGATTTTATTTTATTTGTAAATATATTAAATTTAGTTTCGTTTTTTATTACTTCAGGCAATTTATTATAGATTTTAATAGACATATATCTCATGATAGTCTTAAAGGTTAATCCGCCTTCTGCTTACATGTGCTGTCATATTTTTAAATGTTTTGGTAATTATTAAATTTATATTTAAAATTATATAAAGAAAAGTTTTGATTCGTTATTACGGTCTGTCTTCGTACGTCACACTAAATTGAAACAAAATGTTTATTCAAGTTGTAACCTAGGTGATATTAACTTCATAAACTTAATATATAAGATATATAATAAGATACACATAACTATATTTATAAAACGGGTCTACTCGTGTTAGAGAATTATTATAAGGTGTCATACCTCTTTACCCGACGTTTCGGTCGAATTACACCGACCATGGTCACGGGCTGACTGATGTAGCCAGGCGTCGTCTTCGCCTTGAAGCTCGGGATTCGGCAACTACCCTCACTTTGTCTGTTGTTACACTGTTTTGTAAAAAGTCAGTACTACGACACACAACACTCACGACGTCTTCACCTTGGCCTACTTTGTCATAACTGCGACGCTCACACTTGCTGATTACTGGATTCCAAGATGGAGATAAGCGGTATCCGTCTTCTCGGTTGAAATTTCGGTACTTTTTAATTTCAACCGCTTCTCGAGCTATTCTGGAGTAGTAATGCCGATCAGTGGAAAGCACTTGCGGCTTATGTAGCTCAATCCAGTGGTTGGTTCCTGACTCTAACAGGTGTTCAGCAATCGCAGACTTATTTGTTTGACGGTTCTTGACAGCTGTGATATGTTCTTTGACCCTTTCCGCTATTGTGCGCTTGGTTTGTCCAATGTAGGAACTTCCACAGCTGCAATCCACCTTGTAAACACCAGGCTTTTGTAGAGGGATGACATCTTTCGGAGTACGCAGGTGATGAGATATTTTGGAGTGCGGACTGTATACAGTCTTTATGGAGTATTTCTGTAGTACTGTTCCAACTTTGTCCGTCACTCCTTTTATATATGGCATAAAAGCTGGTGCTCTGCTTACTTCTGCCATCTTTTCCCTCTTCTTTGGACGTCGCATGCTTGGCCGGTATCCATTCCGCTTTAGTACCTCCTGAACATGTGTAAGCTCACTGTTCAAGTGTTCAGGGTCACATAGATCATATGCTCGATTGGTCAGTGAGGTTACGACTGACTGTAATTGTCGCGGATGGTGGTGCGAATCGGCGTGAAGGTACCTGTCTGTGTGTGTCGGTTTCCTGTAGACCGTGTGTGCTAAGCACCCATTTTCTCGAACCATTACTTTCACATCGAGAAAGGCTAACGATCTGTCCGTCTCCGTTTCATATGTAAACCGAATATTCGGATGTATGGAGTTCAGGTATTCAGCCAGTTGTTCCACTGCTTGTCTACCCCCCTTCATAATACAGAAGACGTCATCGACGTACCTCTTCCATAACTTTACGTGAAACGCTTTAAGGTCTATACCTTCTTCAAAATGCTCCATCCAGATATTAGCCATCACCGGTGCGACTGGGCTGCCCATGGCTACTCCGTCGATCTGGAGGTAATATTGTCCACGGTAAAGGAAGTAATTGCCGTCTAGACAATTTCTCAGTAGAACAACGTACTCCTTGGACAGACCGTTTTCCCTCAACTTCTTCTCGATTACGTCAAGACAATCGTGTATAGGAACATTTGTGAATAGTGACTCCACATCAAAACTCACCATCACTTCATCTGGTTCCATTTTCACAGTCCTGAGGATGTCCACGAAATGGCGAGAGTCCTTTACGAACGACAAGGTCTTACCAACTATTGGTTGCAGTACCGAGCTTACGTGTTTCGCTAAGTCGTAAGTAGGTGAAGCGATTTGACTTACAATTGGGCGTAAGGGCACGTTTTTCTTATGTACTTTTGGTAAGCCATATATTTTCGGTGGTTGAACGGTCGTAGGTCTGTGTAGACGTTCAAACTCGTCGTCCATAAATAGGTCTTTATGGTCCTTGATAAGTGCTCGTATACGTTTTGTGACTCTGGCCGTTGGATTATAAGACACCGGCTTATAAACCGACGTATCACATAACAAACTCCGCATTTTATTGTCATAGTCGCAGTCATTCATCACTACGGTGGCGTTTCCCTTATCGGCCTTAAGCACTAAAACATCCGCATTATCCCGCAATCCTTTTAGTGCTTGACGCTCTTCCATAGAAATATTAGGCTTGGGTGGCTTTGACTTTCGTAATATAACGGCAACATCCTGTCTAAGCGTATCCGCTTCGGTAGACGGCAACTTGTTACGCATTATAACCTCTTCAATGCCACTTATGATGTTTTCATACGGAATCCGTCTGGGTGTCATAGCATAGTTTAACCCTTTAGCCAGGACGTTCTGTGTATTGCTATCCATATACGTATTAGATAAATTAATAACCGTGTCTTTTTGTATTGAGTGGCCATTTTGTATGACACATCCGGTACGACGACGGTTAATTAATTTATCATATTTCGCGTCATGTCGGCTTGTACTTAACTCGTAAATGCGATGAGCCTGGTCATATGACACACGATCACATAAGTTAAAATCTTCCACGGATAACACTGCACTACACTCCACATGTAACTTGTATAGTTCACACTGTACACTATTTACATTGTACCGACAGTTTCTAATTAACTGTCTCAGAAGACGCACACTGGCATTATTTAGAATTCCTTCTGAGTGTGGTATGTCTTTTCGTGGTTTAATACGCACTCCCGAAGGTACTACATCCGAATCACGACACTTTATAAGAAAATTTAATGACGTTTCTAACCGCACACGTTTTATGCGAAGGAATTCTAGATGTTTAATTTTGTTTACAAACTCCTGCCCGTACCGGTTTGCAATTAAATATTTTAAACTCACACGATTTTTACACATAACTATATTTATAAAACGGGTCTACTCGTGTTAGAGAATTATTATAAGGTGTCATACCTCTTTACCCGACGTTTCGGTCGAATTACACCGACCATGGTCACGGGCTGACTGATGTAGCCAGGCGTCGTCTTCGCCTTGAAGCTCGGGATTCGGCAACTACCCTCACTTTGTCTGTTGTTACACTGTTTTGTAAAAAGTCAGTACTACGACACACAACACTCACGACGTCTTCACCTTGGCCTACTTTGTCATAACTGCGACGCTCACACTTGCTGATTACTGGATTCCAAGATGGAGATAAGCGGTATCCGTCTTCTCGGTTGAAATTTCGGTACTTTTTAATTTCAACCGCTTCTCGAGCTATTCTGGAGTAGTAATGCCGATCAGTGGAAAGCACTTGCGGCTTATGTAGCTCAATCCAGTGGTTGGTTCCTGACTCTAACAGGTGTTCAGCAATCGCAGACTTATTTGTTTGACGGTTCTTGACAGCTGTGATATGTTCTTTGACCCTTTCCGCTATTGTGCGCTTGGTTTGTCCAATGTAGGAACTTCCACAGCTGCAATCCACCTTGTAAACACCAGGCTTTTGTAGAGGGATGACATCTTTCGGAGTACGCAGGTGATGAGATATTTTGGAGTGCGGACTGTATACAGTCTTTATGGAGTATTTCTGTAGTACTGTTCCAACTTTGTCCGTCACTCCTTTTATATATGGCATAAAAGCTGGTGCTCTGCTTACTTCTGCCATCTTTTCCCTCTTCTTTGGACGTCGCATGCTTGGCCGGTATCCATTCCGCTTTAGTACCTCCTGAACATGTGTAAGCTCACTGTTCAAGTGTTCAGGGTCACATAGATCATATGCTCGATTGGTCAGTGAGGTTACGACTGACTGTAATTGTCGCGGATGGTGGTGCGAATCGGCGTGAAGGTACCTGTCTGTGTGTGTCGGTTTCCTGTAGACCGTGTGTGCTAAGCACCCATTTTCTCGAACCATTACTTTCACATCGAGAAAGGCTAACGATCTGTCCGTCTCCGTTTCATATGTAAACCGAATATTCGGATGTATGGAGTTCAGGTATTCAGCCAGTTGTTCCACTGCTTGTCTACCCCCCTTCATAATACAGAAGACGTCATCGACGTACCTCTTCCATAACTTTACGTGAAACGCTTTAAGGTCTATACCTTCTTCAAAATGCTCCATCCAGATATTAGCCATCACCGGTGCGACTGGGCTGCCCATGGCTACTCCGTCGATCTGGAGGTAATATTGTCCACGGCAAAATATCTCATCACCTGCGTACTCCGAAAGATGTCATCCCTCTACAAAAGCCTGGTGTTTACAAGGTGGATTGCAGCTGTGGAAGTTCCTACATTGGACAAACCAAGCGCACAATAGCGGAAAGGGTCAAAGAACATATCACAGCTGTCAAGAACCGTCAAACAAATAAGTCTGCGATTGCTGAACACCTGTTAGAGTCAGGAACCAACCACTGGATTGAGCTACATAAGCCGCAAGTGCTTTCCACTGATCGGCATTACTACTCCAGAATAGCTCGAGAAGCGGTTGAAATTAAAAAGTACCGAAATTTCAACCGAGAAGACGGATACCGCTTATCTCCATCTTGGAATCCAGTAATCAGCAAGTGTGAGCGTCGCAGTTATGACAAAGTAGGCCAAGGTGAAGACGTCGTGAGTGTTGTGTGTCGTAGTACTGACTTTTTACAAAACAGTGTAACAACAGACAAAGTGAGGGTAGTTGCCGAATCCCGAGCTTCAAGGCGAAGACGACGCCTGGCTACATCAGTCAGCCCGTGACCATGGTCGGTGTAATTCGACCGAAACGTCGGGTAAAGAGGTATGACACCTTATAATAATTCTCTAACACGAGTAGACCCGTTTTATAAATATAGTTATGTGTAAAAATCGTGTGAGTTTAAAATATTTAATTATAATAAGATACGTTTGACATTCATAAGTTTAATATTCTGACAAATAAGTACATTTAGCATTTTGTTGTTGAACTTTGACCACTCCGACCTAATATTTACTTAAGTAAAATATATTGACATACGCGTAGCAAGCTTGTTTGTTTTCCAAATATGTGGGCTGGTTAAATTTAATATTGTGTCTTTAAAGTGGCGAGATATTGTCTACTTCATATGCTATTCCGTAAATAATATTCATATACCTAGCCAAACTTTCGAAATATAATGGGAACATCCAGAATAAACCAATTTTCATTTTTTTTAAATCAAGTAAAAGTAGATAATTACATGCATGCCAGAAGAGCTAATGGATGCCATCGACAGACATTGCTGTCAGGCTGGCGACTTATCGAGCCAATAAAATATAAAGGTGACAAGCCGTCGACACTAAAAGAAAGATTAGATAATTTAAAAACTACGTTGTTTAGGCAATTTTTACACTCATAACACTGTACAATCTAATACAACAATAAAATAAAGCGTAGAATGTTTTAAGTCGTCATGGCCCAGAGTGAAGACTCCCGCTTCGTAAACACGAAGTCGGGGGTACAGTACAGTACCAATGTGATTTTTTTAAATCATCATCATTTGTACTTTCTAAGTTTATCTGGATATGACTGACTGACGGGGAAAGAAAACATCGTGAGGAAACCTGAACTTCTGGGGAAGTCTAAAATCGCCAATCCGTCTTGAGCAAGCATGGGAATCAATGCTCATACCTTCTGTGTGAAGAAGCGGCCTTTCCTTTCAGTGGGATAATTATGGGCCGATGTGTTGATAATGTTTTAATAAACTGTACGCTTTGCAAGAAAGATTTATACCAGTATTTTCCGTTGGATAGCAAACAACCATAATAAGAGACGTGCTAACATTGACATGTCAACACCGAAAGTTAATACTTGTAACATACTTGTAGTCACGAAGCAAACTCCGTTCCAATTTATTTGAATACTATTTGAACTGTCCATTACAACGTATGTAAAAGTTCAAACGGTTCTATAAATTGTGGCGACAATTCAAACACGAAATATGCGGTGGAAAGCTGACCGCAAACGACCAAGTCTGGAACGAATCCAACTTTTACTTAGATAAACGTCGATGCCCGGTGTTAGCAAAAAATCTATCAAATCACTGATTTACTGACAGCCTCGTGGTATAAATTTCAGGCAGACCTTTTTGTTAGATGACACTGACACAGCAGTTTTTGTTGTTTGTTATAAAGAATGGTGCGGATACAATGATTGGTGTTGTTGTTGTATTTTTCACTGGGTAAGCAGATTTCATGGAGATTTAGTTTTATTTCTGCTGTGTCAGTATGTATTATAAACACTCGAAACTATAAAATAATCTTTTACTTTAACTATTTGTTGTAGTAATCTTAAGTTAAAGTCATCATCATCTGTGAAAATTGCTTCGTATTTCTAACAAACTATATAATCTAAGTCATAGACATGGCCTGTGGCCATGTTTCCCATAACTCTGAAAGCTTCGTGGTCTTTTAGTTGCGGCCAGCTTTGGACAAAGTAGGTACGAGTAATGATAGCTCCTCAGTGAGCCTACTTAAACCAAGAAAGAGTGTAGTGTGATGAAGATATTTCATTATGGTTCCATTTTCTAACTCTATTAAAGGAAATTATATAAAATTATAACATCTATCTGCTACTAAAACTAAACTAGAAACGTTTATTTAATTTTTAATTGTTTTGTAGTCGAAGTTTACTAAGTTATTTTAATTGAGTATATCTTAACTGTTTCTATTTAACGTAAACTTATGTTATAACCGTTAGTTTGTGGACTTTGACGTCATATTTCTATAATCAAACTTTTACGCTGTCAAGCATGGAAATGCTCTTAATTTAAATTAAAATTAAAACATGTAACAAATTGAATTTAAGTAGTTCAAAGTTAAACAACTGCCTATTACATGTAATTTATATTTATTAAACAAATAAATTTATTTAAAAAAAAAAAATTATAATTCCGGGAATTTTGAGATACATTTATATTATACTTATATATTTTTATGAAGTTATAAAATATAATAATAATAATAATAATAATAATATTATTATATAAATAAATAATAAATATAATAATAATATTATAAAATAATATTAAAAATAATATAATTAGGAAATAATAATATTCTACCACATTCACACAGCGCCATCTAGCCCCAAATTAAGCAATTATATTTGCTTCTTTTTTATATGTTTATGTTATTTGCGTCAATAATAAATTAATAATAATTTCCAAAATAATTCTTTTTATTATTCTTAAGATATAATTCATACCGTATTATTTACCTAAAGACTTGCACTGCAGGACATATGCCTTTTCCAAAGGGAGGTGTCTCACTATGGTTAAGCAATTTACCAATTGCTGAATAGACAAATATTCTGCTAGATATTAAGGACCTATTTCCTTAAATCTATGGATGCTTTAATATAAAAAAGGATAGCTTGCACACTGGCTATTTATTATTATTTACAGTATCAAATTTAAACTTTTATTTAGGACTTATACAAGTAGTTACAAATATTTGTTTGAAGCTTAAAAATGTGTACATTTATAAATTCGTTTACTCTGGTACCTTAAATTCAGTCTGAAAATATAATTTAGCTTAATTTACATCTCAGCTAACAAACTTATTAAGAGTATAACACCAGTGTCGCAGGAATTTCTAATTAGAATGGTAATAGCTTCTTTGCTATGCACACGCTAAGAGCTAACATCCTAAATCCAAGTGTGACAGTAACTTTAACAAGCTATAAAAATAAATGTTTATTATAAGAAGTATAAGGGTAATATTATTTAGGAAATTAGTTAAAAATTTTAACCGATATAGAGATTTTATGAAATTAATTGAATCCATTTCAATCCATTTCTGTAATAATGGAATTGTATACTAAGCAGTAGTACATTTTAAATGTAATCGTATTTCGGTCAGTGATCCGCCTGCCAGACATGGTTACTTTAGCAAACTCCTCCCTTTAGAGAAGCGTATTTTTAGTAGGTATATAATTATGTTTTTAGCCTGGTACAATAATTCAAATGTAGTAATATTGTTCTCAACACTTATTAAACTATTAAGAGAGAACTGTTGGCAGTACATGTCAGCTAATTCTATTTAACGATTACATTGTTTTCATAAACTATAACAAGCACATAAAATATTGATAGAAAATTAATTTTAAGTACACACTTGAACCGATATTATAGGCCGCACAAATATTTACGAGCTACCCTAGATAACATTATACAAATAATATTTATGTAAACATAGTGACATAATTACAACAAATAATCGTATTAACGTATACATTAATTTATACAGACACTATGTAATATACACGTGAGGTGGCCATGGATTTAGCTTCGGTAGGATATTGTTTTTACGGCATTTATTAAAATAATGTTTACATTAATTTAGTTTCAAATTGACCAGATTAGTAAGGTTAAGTTGTTAAAATATATGAGGTAGCTTATTGTTATATATTAAAATAAAAAATAGTATTAACGATTCTTTAATTGATTATTAGCCTTTTAAAATGACTATACTCTGCTCAAATCGTAGCAGTAGGTTAGGTCCAGAAATTAAAAATCGACATTATTCCGAAAGACCTGATGCAGTTTATAATTATTTTATACTAACAATATTGGACTATATTCCTTGAAACAAATAATTCTATTTTATTCTTTCAAAGTTTATTTTCAAATATTACCAAATATCGATAAAAGAACATATTATTTCAAATAGCAAGCGTGACTATTCTGCTCACGAACAAAACGCGTCACTGTTGAATTGAATCTCCTGATGTGTTGATAACGTAATGTTTATTTTGAAACGCTATATAAATAAAAGTACGCTTTTAAAGTAAGGCAGAAGACGTCTTCCGACGACTGCAGTGATGATTACGATAAGTGTACATGTGTGATACACATGTAAAACAAAAAACAATCAACTCTATGGATATTTTGAAATCCAAGCTAATTAACTCGGGCTAAATTTCGAGCGAGCAAGTTAGAATGCGCTATATATATAAATGCTGTAAATGGAGTAAATTAAAATGTGAAGTATTAACGGTTGTTTAAATTCAATGCCATCTTTTAATAATTTGAACCAACCTAAACTACCGTGCTTGTTAAAAAATATTCTGTATTATAAATAATGTTAGTTACCCTACACGTACAATGCTTCTATTAGCATATAACAGTTACGTCAGTAATCACACAAAGTGCTCTTACGTATAATTGTTAAATCCGGTGAACATCGTCGCTTTTGTATGGTAGCTTTTAAGCTATTGTTGTGGCCTGAATGTTCATGTATCCAAATTCCTTTACGTAAAATTATAATAACATCGCCTCACGGTTTTATGTCTCAAAGAGGTAGACAGAAGTTAATCCATAGTATTCATGTTATGCCAGCTATGTTGAACTCAATGAAAAAGTGGCAAGTCTGTTGTTATTACCATTTTCATTTTGTAATAATAATATGATAGGTACGTATTTTAGTAAATTCACTACAATGATATCTCATGCTCTATGCTCTATATGCTAATAGTGCAGACCTAAATACGTATTCTATTGTTGTCTCAATAAAAAGTAAACTAATAAATCAGAACAGAAAAGGCAATATCTGTCAAATAAACTTTTATTTTACTAGAACCCGAACGAAAACCCGAGAATTACGACAAAAGTAGCGATCTAAGTTTGTTGAATCACAACGTGAGTTTTATTTTCATTATTTGTAAAGTTCTGATAACGGGTTTTACCGATGTTGTATATATTTTCTAAAGGTTTATGCAAAGTCACGTTTCGATGTGCACACAATGTGTGTTTGCTAAATTTCTTGGTAGATTTGACAAATACTATTAAAGTGAGTTAAGAAAAGAGCTCTGAGAAGAATCATCGTCTTCAGACTGCTTCTGTGGTTTGGTGGTACTGTGGACGGACTACCACGCAGAGGTCGCTGGTTCTATTCCCGCTCAGTGCAAATATTTGTGTGCATGAACATGTCTATTTGCATTGGGTTGGGTGTTTCTATGTATAATATGTATGTATTTAAAAAAAGAAGTATTAAAGTATGTATAATAATATATGCTTACCTTGGGTCTAGATGGCGTTGTGTGTAGTTGTTGTGATATTATTATTTTATTGTCTCTCCCCCATTCATCTTCACCTTGACAATCCTTATCTATTAGTTGCCCGTCACCATTACTATATAATCTGAAAAGCAAGCAGTTAATTAATCACTTAAGTTTAAAGAATAATTTAAGGTGTATATAGAAAATATGGGTGCAGCTAGTATCATGAAATTTTTTTTATATATTAACAATTAATTGGCACATATATTATTTTGACAACATGTTTTGTTCTTGTATGTGTAAGAGATACACAGAGGATTAGCACACAAATATACATACGTATACACAGTCGTAAAACAACAATAGATCATAAAATACGAATGGAGTTGAAAATGTGCAGTATAACCGTTTGGGTTTGACGTGCTATAGACAAATTGGTAGCAGTTTAGAAGTTCCCTTTATTAAACATAGTTAGTAACTATGGCAGAAGACCACAAGATTGGTCTAGGCGAGTATAATTGACGAGTTATTTTGATGAGTTTCGTTATTTATTTGTTAAGACGGTTGTTCATTTTAATTAAGGCGTGTGAATGATAGTAATACATTAAAATATTAGAGAGTATTTAAGTCTCAATGTCTATTTTTGGTCTACAAAACTAATAATCATTTTAAGGTCAAATAATAATGACGGGATGTTGTGGTATCGATAAATTGTGCTTGCTCAAGGAGATCTTCTCTTAAGGTCGCTAAGACTTACCTTTGTCTATAAGGTATAATATTGAGAGAAAGTTTTGTATAAGCTGACTTACAGTTTGTGATATTGTTCTAAAGACGTGTGTATGAAACGATTAACGAATGTTGATTGGCAAGGGAGGTATGTTTGGATCGCAGCAAATGGCGTTCTATAGTCTCTGCTTACCCCATTAATGGGAGACAGGCGTGAAGTTATGTATGTATGCTCTACCTTATCATGTTGTTTATATTTGAATACATTTTCTAAATTCAGTAGACGATCGTGTAATATTTAGTTAAATTCAAAACTAATCTTATTTAGCACGTCTACGTGATGTCTGATCAAAAATAGTTTCATGTTTTGTTTTGTATTTTATAAAAATTGTGAATAAAAGGTGTTTTAAGCAAACAACCAGTGCAATATAAAAGATTAAAATACTAATTATAATAATTCTGCCGTTATCATCCCACTGTAAAACAAAAAAAAAAGATATAGGTAATAGCTTTATGTAAAATTTTGCCTTACTTTATCGTAAAGCACTTTCGCGATAATTTGAGAGTATTTTGTTCAAATGTTTGGTAGATTAAAATGTGTTTTTGGTTTACATTTTCTAAGTACTAATTCATATAATCAAAGTGAGTAAAATACTTCGAGTTTTAAGAAGTAGAAAACCATCGTTAAACATTTTCTATGGTAAACTGAAATTAGTAACAATCTCCATTCCAGTAGTAAGTACCCAAATACAAACATTAAACTAAACTTTATTACTTTGTGACTGCATTGTTTTATTATTCCTTTTAACTTTGTGTTTTATCACCTGAAACATTCCACAACATGGAGTCAACAGACACCCTGGATACATTCTACAAGAACTGCAGTGATTTTAGATGAAACTATAGTATAATAGTGTTTGAGTCACATACAATGGAGGCAATCAGAGGTTTTGAAAGCGTAAAATCTAAGCTGGCAGATAGCTTTACTATGAACACACAAAACAGGTAACTTTTGGAAGAGTCCACAAGTTTTTTTACAACAATTCATGAAATGTAGACTCGTAGCACTAGCTACGCATTGCGTAGTACTAGTTACGCAGATTCGTACACTCTGACGGTACATGTGCTACGTAAAACGGCTACGGTTTTTCTAAAAACTACGAAATTTCTTTCTAAACCTAATATTGTGACTCAAGAAAATAAACATAACATACCAGCCAACATTGTGCTGAAATCTAAAATAATACATCACATGAAAGCTTAATTAAGACAGCCGTATCTAGTCATCGGTTTGTCAACAATATATCTTCGTAACGTCAGATCGAGTTAAATTAGTACGAAAACGTGTTCTGGTTTTATTATAACCCCAAGGAGATTTGTTCCCACTGTAAATGTACTGTATTTATTCTATTTAACATATTGTTTAATGAAACTGTCTGTTCTATAAAATGATTTGCTTATCTGTAGTTTTTTACTATCAGTAGAGTTGTCGATTTTAAAATACATCATTGTGATATTCTTGTTAACCTTTTCATATACACTACTGTAGACACAATAAAGGTTTGTCATCACGTTTGTCATATATACGTTTACTGTCTCAGAAAGTGTTAAATTATTAAAATTTAAATTATTAAAAAATAAAATTCGGTTTCTGTCTTTCGTATCTTCAATCATAGAAATAAATTATCTCTTTTCATACACTCTTTATAGACGCTCTAAATTAATTACTTTGTCTGTTCGCCTAATTCCCGCCATCCTTCTTTAGCAACACATTTCAAAGTCTAATAACATAGTTATTTCAGGAATCTAATAGAATGGTTATTAATTACACTTTCTTATCATACATCGATTCATAATGTAAACAATGACTCCAAGTATTTCATTAATCCAGTGATCGTTTCAGTATAATAAATCACACTTAATCGACAATACAAATTAAAGTTTAATTACTGAAACACACGCACAGCAAAAATTAATTGCACTTCATTTATCAATTAATTATGGACATCGACTCCATGATGACATTTAACATTGACAATGACTTCACAAATATTACAATAAACTTGTTAAAATATTTGTTGGATAACCAACAAATATTTTAACAAGTTTAAATTATTGATAAGTTTATAATTGGATCCAGTTAAAAATATGCTCTTAATATACTATTTTGTTACTAACTTGTTATGATCTTAGATCAAGTATTTTAAAAAAGTAGGCAAAATTCAGAAGAATCAGGCAAGAAATATCTGCAATATATTTGAAAATGCAATCCAGGTTATAGGCTATAAAATATCACGCTACTGGCGACGGGAGTAGAGAAGTAACCAAAGACGCGGGCGAAACCGCGCTGCGGAAAGCTAGTATTCGCATATTATTAATAATCTGTGTTATTTCACACAATGACATAAACAATTTTTTTGTAACAAGATTATTTCATCTTAAAAAAATTTTTAGAAATGCTTTTAATAATAATTATAATTTGATTATATTTATCGAAACTTATGAGACAATCGCGTTAAGACCCACTTTTAAGAATAAACAACCAAAATCTCTACGATATCTGTCTGAATGTAAAATCTGTATCTGCCAATAATAGGTACGGACTGTCTAATAAAGTAGGTAGTAACAAACAATTATGTTAAATTCTATGTTGATAATTAAGTAAAAAAGCTTTGCATACTTAGTAACGCGTGAAGCAATGATATTACACAGGGAGTGTGATAAAGTAATTAAGAAGCTTAGATTATTTTGGAATAATTAAAGCCACCTAGCTATACTTGGTACACTGTAATATGAATTGCGAAAAAGATATTATAAGTATGACGAAGAATACTTAATAACATAAACCATACTTCAGAACACTCAGTATCAAAGATCTGCAAATAAAGTATATGAAGTATTATAATTACCCTGTAATGTATTATTCACACTGTAAGTTTAACTTATTGCTCAGATGATACGTTAAACTAAGCTTCGTTGATACAGGCATAAGGTTGAAATTCAACCACTTTGTGCGCATATAAGCCATTCAATACAACTACGAGTATGTTACGTATTGTTAGACAAATGAGTTTCCTCTAACACACTTCCAAAGGTTTTCACGAGGTAAGTATTTCTAATGGAGTAACAGCCGATTGTTTTCACGTGAATGAAGATAATCAAGGGAAGTTTCCATTTTAGTTGCGTGTACCATTGTTTTATACAAATTGGTGACAAACAATCGTACGAACTACCTAATTGTACGTAGTAAACGTAACTTATGGCTGGCTGTATTTTCGAGGCATTGCAAAAATATAACATGCAGGACAATGCGGGTGGTGCAAGATGATAATTGAGAAAAAGGACTAAGAAAAAGAATATGTTTTGTAAACATGTTAATGTGTACTTAAAACTTTATGCACATATATAATCAAATATGAAATAAAATGTAGCTACACTACTGCGAACGTATTATATTTTATTATTCCTTGGGGCACAGTTTCAGCAGCCGCAGCCAGGCTGTTAAGTTCCCCTCAGAAGTATATTTATACGTCATTTCACATCAAGACTTAATAAAACATTCTCACAATACAAACGACTACAAAACTTCATTAAGTAAGCACGACTCGTACTACCGAGGTAACACAATCACAAAACAATGAAACAAACAGCAGTGCACTAATTTTACGATTAAATAACAGGTCGCTTTTGCCAGAGATTTAATTACACTGACCTAAAGCAATGCGATCTTACCTTAGACAAACATGTACTACTTTTAGAGACGTAGGTAGTTGCAAATGTGAAATAATTATGTTACATTACAGTTTATGAAATACTCAATCACTCACGGTGAGATTAGTAAAACAAAACAAAACTACAGTAAAACAAATAACAATTCGTGGTTTAAATTTTATGTAATTACAACTTTTTTTATATTAGCCTACCTACCAAAGTGACTCAACCACGTCTGATGGTAAGCAGTCAGTGGAACTCAGAAGTAGCGGCCACCATACCAAAAGCCATCGTCTTAAACTTCTGGTATGGTGGTCCACTATGGCAGTTGCGAATGGGGTAGAGAAAGGGAATGATGGAGGTAAGGAAAGAGGAAAGGGGGAAATTGGACCTCCGGCGCTCTCATTCACTGAAAGAAACGCAGTAGTATGGATACTACCACTCTTACGTCGATCTTCTATGAAAGGGTAGTACTTCGCCGGTTGATCCGGCCTATTCGTTCTGAAACTAGCGTGGATCTACTACCGTACAAATGAAATTAAAAGATGAACCGTCTTAAATTATGTCTCCGTGGGTTTAAAGTGTATTATTTATATGTATTTGTAGAGTAGTAGGTTAACCGATTTACTCGTACTTTGCCAATAATATAAAATCGAGCGTTGAGCTGAACTTTTGATACCCGCCCAAGACAATAATTTTATGTATCTTGAGTACCTATACACACAAATTTCTACTTACCTATATATACTCTCTAGATTTTAAATTATTTATGAATAGTTATAATATTGTAATCATTATTATAAGGTTTATTATTCATCAGTGTCACGTTGGCTACAAAACAGGAGTGCATGTGAATGAACATTTACTAAAGTAACGTAATTTCCATGCAGCCTGATTATTGACTGGTAATGAAATAACTGCACACAACAAGAGGTAAATTGTGCATAAATCGAACATCATTGTGTTCCTATTATGCCTTGTTTGTACTTGATCTCTTTACCACGGTGATCGTTTTAATTAAAACTGATATGTTAAAGCAGTGTTGTCATCATGTCAAGTTTTACTATTCGAAATATTAGGTAATCTTTAAATATTAAGGTTTTTTAACTGCATTTCTATGCAAATGCATTTTAAAAGAAAACCTGAGCAACAGATTTACATGTTTAAAAAAAAAATAGCAACAACAATAACGACAAGATCGTGGAGAATATGGATAGGTTTAAAATCTACGATTTATAGACTTCTTTGTTTGATGGACAATATTAAATTAACCATTGTTAGAAATAAAATTAGGTATTAATAACACTACATACTTCAAAGAAACTTCACGAGACATCTTTTCAGTAACTATTGACAAATTCAATTATAAGAAAACACTTTGGTTACTTAGAGTTTACAAATTCAAGAAGCTCACAAGTATAAAAAACCGGTCAAGTGCGAGTCGGAATCGTGCACCGAGGGTTGTAGTCATTATAGTCATTATAACTTTTTTTTTTTTTTTTTTTTTTTATAGTATAGCCTACCAAAGTGACTCCACCCCGCCTGATGGTAAGCAGTCAGTGGAATCCAGAAGTGGCGGCCACCATACCAAAAGCTATCGTTTTAAACTGCTGGTATGGTGGCCTCCACTATGGCGGCTGGGAATGGGGTTAGGGGAAGGAAATGAGGGACGTGAGGAAAGAGGAAAGGGGGGAAATTGGGCCTCCAGCGCTCTCACTCACCGAACGAAACGCAGTAGTACGGATACTACTACTCTTAAGTCGATCTTCTATGAGAGGGTAGTACTTCCCCGGACGGTCCGGCCCATTCATGCTGAAATCAGCGTGGATCTACTACCGTAATAACATGTAGTCAATATAAATAACATGAACAGCCATAATCATATCTTTTGATTGCGTTGATATATAACTTTCGAGGTTGTACAAGAGGTTGCAGATATGAGTATTCGACATAAGTTTCAGCTTCATATTAGTATGTCCACGCGTTACTAAGAAAAAGGTCTTACAAGGGTTTTTAAAACCAGCGCCAAGGTAATATAAAAAGACATTAAAATAGGTAATTAAATAGCTCACAATTCCTAAAGGAAATCATTACTGAGGCACTCAGCCTTTTATGAATATGAGTTGAATATTTCATCTCGTTTAAAATTAGTGAGAACATTCACGATAAATTTATACATCGTAAATTAAGTGGATAAACTTTAACAGGGGTGGTTCAACCTGTTTTCAGTTTGGTTTTATTTATATTTGTACATACAAATGTAAATTGAGCCAAATATAAACAATGCGGTAATGAAAACAGTTTTATGTAATCAATAATCATAGTATCACATAGTATTAATATGAGAAATTGAGTTGCAGTGCGACGTGTTTGCGGATTTGTTTTCCAATTTATTAATATCAAAAATTAGACAAATTTTGTTTTAAACGTGAAGTTTAAACTTTTTATAATAACTTTCCAGATTCCATGTTGCCTACTGAGTTTAACATTAGTGATTTCTAAATTCTACTAGAGGTCAACCCTTGCTTCACTTCGGTATATAAAGTTTATTTCGATCTGACAACACACGCCAACGAAAAAAATCATAGCAATAGTGACGTATTGCATCATTCAGATTTACAAAGGCGCTTAAAATATTGACATTCTGAAAATTACTAAAAAACATGTTAAAATATAGCCATATATTTACCCGCTCAACTTATTGATTTCTAAAAGTGAAAGAACAAACAAACATACGAAAAATCAAATCTTTTCTCTTTATAATATTAGTTTAGATAAACGTGGTCCATTGTAGACTAGATCATCGTCTAACATAAGACAAGATCATGTGCAAACTTAATCCTATCTGTAAGAAAAATAACATAAGAGAATTAAAAACAAATTAAGTTTTAGTATTTTAGCTTAATAATAAATAATCTTTATGTTTATAAATCGTCTCTTACCAAACTCACAGACAGAAATAGAGTGGTTCTAATTATTTTCGGTTGAAGGTCATACGACTGCCATTCAAGGATTATTTGAAGTAGTGTAGATTAAAATAATATGATTAAACTGAAATCAGTTGATTAAATGCAGGCAATTTTTCAATAGTTCAGCGTTCAATAGTGTAATTTGTCTAACGCTCCAACAATACTTTTATTTCTACTTACATATAAATCAAATAACTTTACACAAAAAATTAAAATCTGACATACACGAACAGTATCCTGTTGAAAACTGCTATAAATCCGTTTGCAAATTAGTTTTCAACGACGGAATACTCATCCGTAGAATATTAATAGCTTTCCGATTATACCAATAGTTGGTAAAGTTAACTTGTTGAGTTATAGCACTTGAAAACTCATAAAATGTAAGAACCTGAAGCTAGCAAGGACTGTTACTGAATTATATACGAATGGAGGAGCTTGTGAATTTTAGCACTCTTTGCTTCAATGTTTTAAGTTTAATGAAATAAAGAAGACAAAGCAGTTGCCATTGCCATTTTCATAAGAAAACGTAGTATACTTAAATCACTTTAGAAATGTTTTTGTGAAAGTTGTGAAGGAGTAGAAAACGTACATAAAGAAGAAGGAGCTAAATAAAGTACATTGACAAATTTATTTATTTGTCAATGTTGTTATTCAAAACATTAAAACAGACTTGCAATTTACATCACAGACTACATTTCTATCTATAAATAAACATAATTATGTTAAATAAAAAGAGCACCTGTGTTTTTAACTGACTTCAAAACGGAATAGGTTCTCAATTCGAGTCGTATATTTTTTTATAGGCAATTTCTCCTCCATTTATGAATGGATTTTATTGATTCTTTTTTCATAAGGTCATGTTTCAGACGAGGTTGTATAAAAATGATGAAAATTGATTTAGCACTTCTTGAAATATTTAACAAAAACAAAATATACGTATGATGTTTTGGTTTGTTAGTTATTGAGGAATTCTACTTTTAGTTGTACATATAGGTATTTGATCAAAGAGATATTTTTTTTACTCGTATTTCAAGTACCTACTGTACGGTTTTGTTTGCTATGCATACCACAGTATGAAGTTCATTCTGTAGGGACACTGGTATTAAGTCTCTGTTTGTGTGCATTTGTATAATGTCTGTGTGTCCGTGTAGAGGCGGCTGCGACCGCCGTGTAAGTAGAATAAGTTCCAGTCGCAATTATACCTCACTACAATCAATACGTGTATTATTTAGCATACAACTATATATATTACCTAAAGTATCCAACCATAAATTACCTAAACATTCTATAAATCGTAGAATAAATTAATGTCATCTTGAAATAAGTGAGCATAAATCTATTGGAATTATGATGCAGTAATATTATTGACTTTAAATCTATGTAGAGTCCTATCTCCTTCATTTGAAATTTGAAAACGTAGTCCATAAATCACATTAAAGATACATAACTAGAAACTAATAAATCAGGTCTCTTACGGGACCCTTAGACAAATATTGTAATCTAAAACATTTATTTTATGACTACACTTAAAAACATTAAAAGTTTAGTTAGCTTATCGTTATTCAAAGCAATTTACACATCATTTAGTATTTTGAAATTACTTCGAGCATTATAAATTATCATTTTTTTTGTACTTTGTTTTAAGTCTTAAAGAAATAATTTGTATGCAAAATATAAATTATAATTTCTTCATTTAGAGATTTTTTTCATTGCTTAAGATCAAATTTTACAGATCGATTACCTTATTATTTTTTTTAGGATCAATTTGAATCCTGCGTTTTGAGATATTAATCAGTGGTTACCCGTTTTGATCAATTTAAGTAATTAAAAATGAAATAAAAAACAGAAATTAAGTTATATTAAAAGTAAACACTCGCTATACGATAGATCGGTCATATTGAAACATATATGCCAACAAACGCGATGTTTCAATTAATGACTTTGAAGAGCTTTTCAACAATTTAATCATCCATCGCTGGTATTGAATCAGAAAAATGATAGCAATAGATATTTTTCTTTTCTACTAAAAGTGACAAAAAAGGTTTTTTGATTCAATATTTTAGTCATTATTATTATTACTATTTATTTTTCAAGCATACTTTAGATCCTCTACTATATTAGATAGACCAGTAAGTTATATCATGTTTACTTACAAATAATAAATACAATTTTAATAAAATTTACCAAGCCCTTATTGTCGATTTTGTTTTGTTCGTTTATTTTTATCACTCAAACCAAGCATACTTCTTGCTTTTAAAAATAATAGGTACGAAGTACAATACAATGAATAAAAAATAAAACTCTGAGTCTAAGCTTAAATGGTGAACTTTAACTAAAACGACGCGTTAAGATTTTTGAATCACATTATATTTTTGTACCAAAAAGGGAGCCAATATTCAATCAAATTTTAAAATTGAGTATTATATTATTTGTACATATATGATTAAATTTAGACTATGTCGAAGTCTAGCATTAATCAAGATCATTGTCAACCGTCTTCATCGCTAATAAATAACGGAACAAATAAAAAACTTTCAAAATCTTTTTTTGACGACGAAACGAAATGTTCTACGGGTGAATACAAATGGATATTATTGGACACGTCAAGTCACATACAACTCAATTACTTTTAATACATCGGTATTGACAGACGCAACTTTGCAGTGTCCATTGACCCAAATACTTCTACAACTGGATTACCACAATAAAGCTATATTTGTCAAAGGGTCCCTTTAGGCAGTCCATATTCAGCAATGAACGTTCTGCTGACATCTCAAAGTATATCCTTTATAATTCTAAGAAAGTTAGAAAGGACCGATGATATAGTTTGGGATGTTTTGAGCCTGATGTATAATTACATTACATTTATGTTCCTGCAGGTGTAGCAGTGGCCGTCTTCCTGCTCAGATGACGATGAATCTTTAGCAGAAAGGTGTAATTCGTATCACTTTTTCTTTTGATTCTTGTATTTGAATTGGACTCTGCTGTTATTGAAATAAAAACAAAATTTTATAATTTCCGTTTAATTTTACCTATATCTGTTTTCTATACAAACATTTAATTTTCCCTATACTTATGTGTAGAATAGATAGCTACCATAAGAGAGTCTAAAAGCATATTATGAGTTGGGTCTTTGTGCCTATCTGTTCTTAGGACATTCAACAGAAAGTTTATTTCGCTCAAGTCCTCTCATTATGTTTTTCTACGACGGCTATTTCAGTCATTGACATGGGTCACACGAGCTTTGACAGACGTAACGTTAGATTTGTAACAGCTATAATTTACAGATAAAGTTTGCTATTCGATTAGGGCAATTAAATTTTATTTCTGAGCTATTTCTTACAAATTAACAGCAAAAATATTAGAGAATTTCTTTCCCGATATTTTCATCACCATGTCAGCCGAAAGACGTTTATTGCTGGACATGGCTCTCCCCAATTTTGATCACCTAAGCCAGTCGTGAGTCAACCTCATTTTATCGGTTGCGGATATTCCTATATTGCACTCTGAATTGTTTTGTATCACTATAATAAAAATGTATTGTGGCGGCATTATCGCTAAAAAGCAATTTTTATACGACAACGTAAGGACTTTATTTAATAAAAGTTACCACTTTTGATTTTAATTGTGGAAAAGTGAGTACTTCACCATGTACTTAATATTTTTGTACTTTTATTGCAATCTTTACTTTTATGTTTTTATAGAAAATTATTACTTTTATTATATATCTTCTGTTTATCATTACCAAATTATTTGCTTGCTTCTAGATTATTTTGAAGCAGTCTTAATTTAGGTATTACATAATTGTGGGGCACGTGATTTGATAGATGAAACTCTGCTTGCAACACAATAGCGGTAACAGAATAGATGTGGATTATAAATTTCCAACCTTGGTACCCAATTTCGCTCAAATTCTGTGTACATAAACTATGAGTTCATTTTGCATCTACCACCGTTAGCTGTGGTTAATTTAGACCTTAATTTTAAGTAAGAAAATAATATGTAAGTTATATTATGATAGTTTCACTGAAAATACCTCCTTTTGTGAGAAGACTTTTATGTCCAACAGTGGACAGTAGTTTATTAGGGTAGCGATGTGAGTAGAAATCGAATCATCAAGTTCATATGTCACGAGGAACGTGCTTCCTCAATATGCTCTGAAGATATTTCTTAGTCAGTAAATCCATGCAGTGACATTAAAGAACAAATTTCGCCATTCGATCTCTAGTAATTCGTAAATTTCCTACACCAAAACTAACCTAACATAACTAACGTAACTAAAGTACGTTACAATAAGTGTAAGTAATATGGCACGATATTAGACTGCATATTAAGTTCACGAGAAACAGACATCCCCTTTTCTAAGAAATTGGATTCCGAACGTACCGTTTGAACCAATACCATAAAGAGTCGTTCAATATTGTCTTTAAGAGTATTGATGATAATTCCTGTTTATATTCAGTAGAAGAAAGGGAACAGCGATATTGGACTAATTTACGGTATTCTCGTGTTTAAACGACTTGCATAGGTACTAAGAAAACTCACATTTAGTCAATAATCGGTGGATATATAAGTTTATATAGGCAAGAACATTTGGAGAAATGTATATTTGTAGTTAGTCATAAGTTTATGTTATACGTATTTTATATAATATGCCACGTGGTATCTGGTTTGGGATATGAAACCTCATTTATTTTCGCGAGAGTCGTATGTGTAAACTTAGGGCATAACAGGTAATGTGCAGCAGAATGATACTTGTGTATCAAATCACTTTACTGGCAAACATCGTCCTTAAAAAGGCACATATATCTTACAGTAGATGTCTTAATGCTGATTGATGATAATAAGAATTTTATTTGAAAAAGTATATTATGTAACAACACTTATTAAGATTAAGATTATTGCGCTATTGTTTATTAAATTTATGATATGCTGTAAAAACTACTAATTCAACGCCGAAGTTCATCTAAAGGTTGTCTAAAAGGCATTACTTTTAACGATTGAACCGTCTATTGTACAGTTACTATCTGGCTTAATGTGATAAACAACAAACAATATTATCTATACTAACTATTATATAAAGCGAAACGGTTTGTTTGTTTGTTTGAACGCGCTAATCTCTGGAACTAGCAGACGGATTTGAACAAATCTTTTTGCGTACGATAGCTCAGTTCCTGGTGTAGGTTATAAACTATATAACATAACGATACTGGCGACGGGAGCACAGCAGTAAGCAAAGACGCGGGTGAAACCGCGCTGCGGGAAGCTAGTTCTATAATGTTTAGATGTTTTTATACAACTTTGCTATCGAAAATGACATCACCTGTGCTAGCAGCTTACGAAGTAAAGTATGTATTGACATCCACACTGATATTTCAATGAAGTGAAAGTATCTACTACTGACAATTAAGAACACAACATAGAAAATTTATATTATAAGTATCATAATAAGTCTGTGGTTTAATTTGAACCACCTATAAGGTAGGCTACTGAATAATTCACAGCGTGCCTCTTACTTCCATTCATGGATGTTGGCGCATTTGAGCCTGGCCACATAAAATCAAACTACAAAGGAATTTAATTTCTGGCAATAGGATAACAAATTCATCTTTGAGAAAGGGAAAATGGAAGCACATTTTAGATTGAGAGATTTACGTTCCCTTATTTGAATCCCGTTGATTTAAATATATATGGAAATGTTAACAGATTAAATTATTTTGTACATTCAAAGGTGTATTCTATTTTTATTTCGACTGAATTGACAAACAAGCTTAGCAAGCTTATTGGCTAACTGCACATTTCCTAAAAAATACTGTTTTTATAATTATTTCTCAGCCTCGGTAGTAGATTAAAACAATAATCATTATTTAAAAAAAAGTTTATGTCTAAACGAAACAATTTAAATTGCATTTGTGTAGGGTCAATCAGCAGGCACAGTTATGCAACGATTAAAGACAGCAATGATATATGTCAGTATATCTTATATTAAAATAGAATTTGACATAGGTATTACTAATGTCAGAAACAAGAATAAGAATTATTGATGAAGCCTAAGCCGCGAAGTTCAAAGTCCTGACAATGGATTTCTATAAATAGGTACAACTGCCAACGACTACCCGGTGAACACGATACATTAATCTCTTTTCCATTATTTAAGAAGTTCCTTGATGCTTGAATTTTTACAAAGTTTATACAAGTTTAACACCAAATAAAAAGTTATCTTAAGTTAAAGATGTAAGACGTCATTTTTAGCACCACAACTAAAATACTACAGCTAATAACTAATTATAAAATTTATTTAAATCTGATAATGAGTATCTGGGACTATTAATAGATATCAAACCCAGCTAAAAAGCTTGCAGAAAAGCTACGCTTATCGATTGATCGATTGCTAAATTTAAAGTAGGTCCACACGACAGAAGAGTTAGGTTGGCAGCCTCGCAAGGAGTTAGTTAGCAAACCTGTCAACCTAACTCCTTTACCGCGTATACATATTCGTAGCTAGCTTTCCGCAGCGTGGTTTCACCAGCATCTTTGTTTACTGCTCTGCTCCCGTTGCCAGTAGCGTGATGTTACATAACCTTACTCAAGAACTTAGCTATCATACGCAAAACGAATTCTCAAATCTGATCTCTGGAACCACCACCAGAGATTAGCGCGTTCAAACAAACAAACAAATAAACTCTTCTGCTTTATGTAATACTATAGATTGCAAATTACATTTCGTCGCTTATATAACGATACCACGTAAGTTAAATTTTATAAGTTTTTAGGAGAGACATGAAAATAATTATTTCGAATGAATTACGTCAGAAAGTTGTAACTGAACCTAACGTAATTTATAACACTATTGTATAACGTAATTTACCTATACATATATTTTGTATCTACACTGTATATTTTGTAAAAATATACCACGCAATATTTTTTGTTCCAAATAAATAAAATAAATTTTGCTTCAGATAAAATACTTAACTTTCCGAAGTATCACACGCTAAAAGAGACGTTGACAAAGTTGTCGTGTAGTGCGTAAAAAAACCTAAAGCGGACGCGACGTTTCAATATCAAACTGATACAGGTAGGTAATTTATTTTCGTAGGAAAGTTCGCATTAATGTCAGGAGCAAGCAATTTATCTTGGCGTAATTCGCGTAAAACGCTTATTGGCTGTCTTAGGCCACACGGAGATAACATGATTTATATCCTGCAACTAATTATTTTGTGCGATGGGAAACACCTTTTTGCTGTGCTGATATGTCGTTTAATAGTTACTGGGTACGAAAATAATGATTATTTCTATCTAAGATAATAATTAGGATGTTTAATTAAATTCCTTCTTAGTTGCATTTTCAGATTTTCTTTTTCACTAGGCAAGTTTAATTTTGTTCTTTTAAAACTGCCACAACCAGATCAGATATCTATTCATTACTATTGGTGTGGTACTATAGGCGTACTTCCTAACAATTTAAATTATATTTTTTCTTCCAAGGAATCGATGTGGTATGAATTTCCCACATATTCATGCAACTTGAACGGAAATTGACTTTATCTTTATCATGATTTTAGACAAAAGATGTCGACTGTTAAACTTATTATTTTAGTAGCTGTCACTACCCTATTAATTGATGTAGTTTATTGTTAAATAAATAAACAAACATTTTATTACCTGTTATTTAAAAGAGAAATTAGGAAACAAACTAAACTCCTTCGCAAGCAGCTGAATTAACAGAAAAATTAACGGTAATGAAATAGCATAAAACGTTATTCGCTCGACGTTTCCACCTCTTTAGTTACATTTGCACGACTCGTACAAACAGTAATTCAATAGGAGATTAAACAGTTGGTATGACGCGAGCACTAATGGCCGTTACTCGCCACCAACAAAATATGCACTCACAGCCGCAATGCAGTTTATGTCACTTTGCACAACACTACACACGAAACGGTGATTACTTAACAAATTACGGGAATAATTTGGCAAGCAAATTTGGCATTGCTTATTTAATATAGATGTCAAGACAAGATTACGAATGTTTTTGCAATTGTTTAAACCATTAGTTTAATGTTAATTATTAATGTCAAGATGTTTGTTAGTAACTAGGAACTCGCTAAATTATTATTTTGTTATTTTCACTTTTCTTTTTGTGCCCAAGATTGTAGATGCATAAGTAGTAGGTAAGTAAGAAATGTTACAAGGCAATCACAGGTCTAGCTCACCTGTGCACTATTTAATTACATTAACTGTTTTGCTGTATAGCTGCATAGTGTATTTGCTTACCATCAGACGAGTAAGAGGCTTGTTTGCCAAAACGTTTCAATCAGGTAATTTATTGAAAGCTGCCTCATTGGTGTCTAAAAGCGAAATAATCTAAGAATTTAAGTAAATTTACTTATACTTAGTGTAATGACGTCTTTTATGAAGGTATGCGCAAACCATTCACGATCTGTCAGCTATATTATTAATATTGAATCGAGAAGTTTATTTACATACTAAACACAATTTCAGGTTTAAACCTAATCAAAATTAACACTCGATGAAAAATCGAACACTGGTCTTAACTCAACCATACCACACCATCATATACCATGAATACCATTACGACACCATGTAACACCCATAGCATTGTTAATGAATTTTGCATAAACTGTTGACGCCTTATAAGAAAAGGCCTCTGATTGAATTATGTAGGTATAATAATAATATTCTACCACATTCACACAGCGCCATCTAGCCACAAATTAAGCAATTATATTTGCTTGTGTTATGGGTACTAAACAACTGATATACTACTTATATTTTTTTTTGTAAATACAATTATAGATAAATTACACCCAGACAGAAAAAACAATCATGTTTATCACACAAAGATTTGTCCTGGGTGGGAATCAAACCCCGACCTCCAGCTTAGCAGTCAGGGTCACTAACCACTAGGCCAACAGGCCAGTCATGGTTTGGTATTGAACTACGCTTTGATCGTAGTTCAATACCAAATCGTTATTATTTGTCAAATACAAAACTCAATTAAAAATTTTGTTATTAATTACACGTTTACACCTGCAAAATATGTAGACTTCTTCCTGAAACAAATTTTAATGTATGTAAGTGAAAGATGTAGGCAAAGTTGTTACATTACATGACTAACACTAAATAACCTGTTTTTTAACCATATTTAGAGTGTTTCTATTTAGTTCTCATAACCATGAACTAAACTGTCAAAGTAAAAGATCAATTTCATACAACAAATCTAATAAGTATAACAATTCTGCGGCCCAGTTTCACAGTTGTATCCGACCCTCGACGGAGCACTGAACTTTTTAGTTCCTAACTCTTTTAATGCTCCACGCCAGGTATCATCGTTGACCTAGCTTTATACAAGTTTGTTAAAATTGAGTTTTATTTCTCTTTGTATTTTAGGCCGTTGTTGTTTAGTAGAAAATTCATTAGTGTCCAGTATTTTTTGATTCATTTCGTTTGTTCACGAATCCTGTGTGAGAAAGTATTTAACAAAAGCTTGATATTTTACCAATGATGGACTTAGTTAACGAAATAGTGTACACTCGATATCGCAGGAAAGTTCATCTATACTACCTGGACACTATCTCGTCTAGCACGGTTCGTTCCCGGCCTTCACTTCTCCTACATACGTGCAGGCTCTGGATCGAACTGCAAGCTGCGGTGTTTCTCGAGCACTATGACATGTCTTTTTTCAAACGGGTTTAAAGAAGCATTAATATCACGGTAGGCAGCGACTTTGCGGAGCACCTGGTATTGCAGAGGTGATACAAAATGAGGCAAGTTCAAACTAAAACTAAAATATTAAATAAGCATAAAAACGTTTAGTGCATATTAAAAACAATTGAATCGTAATGAATTTAAAAACTGGTTACATAAAACTCCTATTCGTATTCATGCCATTGAATTATAACCAAACATGTCATCTAAATTTGCATACGTAATGAAACCTTTTCATTAACGACCTTATTTTCCTACCATAATATAACCATTTCTTGATCCTATAGTAGAAAATAAACTAGTGATTTCTATGTGATGTTACATTATCCATTTTAAATTCTAGTAGATAGATCAATGTAGGATGTTTAACGCTAAACAAAGGCATCGTTCATTAATAAAACGATCGTTGTTGTGTGTAATTTTTCTTTCATTTGCATTCCTCTTTCTACTAATACTTGATATTAAAAATAGACGAGTATATTGGTCTTTATGCGTGTAAGGTCGTTTTGTGTATGCGTTGTTTCGCGTATTTGCTGTTTGTTGAGGAATCACGTCGTTGACGGTTCCTCAGTAGTTGTTATGTTGTGGAAGGTGATAGAGAAATAATTAACAGCACACGGTTATAATATGTCACTGTGTATTTCACTATAAAAGGTTCTGTTTAGTTCTCTGAGTCGCACTTTACGTAATAATATTACGATTATGGTTAATGACACTACACATTAGCGCGTCACGGTAGTTTTGTTACGACTCAATTAAAGTAATTATTTTGGCGCATAAGCATCCATATAAAAAGTGCTGTATGAGCGTTATTGGCTCGTACATGCTCCCGAGGGAAAGGTAAAGTACATACTCAGATTACTAAACTTGGATATTTTACAAGTTAAATAGTTTCAAACAAATTCAGTTGTATAAAATGTTATAAAAATAGTAGATCTGTAAAAGTAAAAGAGTAAAGATAAAACATAAAACAATAGTTATAATTCAAATCTTGTTCCCATCGTTGGTTGTTGCCGAAGATTCTTCATGGGACGTCTATCTTGTACTTTCGCGTAAATAGGAATCGCCTTCATTTCTATATTTTCTGTTTTATTTCTTGTATCTAGGCTATTGTTCTCCTTTCGTGATTTAAGGTATCTTCTTACTAGCCATACTATTAAAGCGACGACGCTTCCTCCCACCAGGCAGGCGCTCATCGCGTAATTACCGATGTCGTGGACACTAAGGTCGTTGGGTAAACTCTCTCGTTCTTTTTGAGTATTTATCTGTTTATCCAATAATCTATGCTCTTCCGATAAATTTGATTCGGCTAGAACAATCTTTGTATTATTGAACGTATGCCACATATCATTCGGAGAGTCAATAATTGGAACGTTTAAAGTCATTTCAATATTTGTTTTGCTACTATAAACGTTATATGAGTATATCGAAGTATCTTTGTGCTGAATAATGCAATCCTGACCTAAGGCAAGGAGCCCCGCCTTCGTTATGACGGTCGGTGTAATATGATTCTCGCACACTATACGAGTCGCGCACTGGTTGACACAATTATACATCCATATGTTTGGTCTCTGTAATTTCTCCCATTGGTCAGTACATTGTTGTACCATCCTGTTACATGTTATATTATGTACAGATTGACTCAGCATTTTGGCCTCGCACGATGCTGTAGCTCCATGCAAGTTTCTTATTGGAATATAGGCGTGACATATGTAGCTATCGTCTGTCATTGTTGTACATTGTTGTAGATCAACCTCTTCTAATTGTATATAAGTGTTCTTCACGAAGTTTGTTCCAATATATTTTGATGCTATCGCTATAGTCTGACATTGGTTGTCTGTGTGCCATCTTAGTATAGGTATATTCCGATATAAGGTATATTCGTCATCGCTTAGTAACGGGATATGTAATTCGAACAGTAGGTATTGTTCGGTGAGCCTTGCTTTGACATAAATAAGTTTGTAAATATTCTGTATATATGCTTCGTTACTGTTTTTAATCGGCAACGTTAACCTTTTCGATATAAGACTGGCAATGTAATTGAGTTGTTGCGATAATTGTTTGGGAGTAAACAAGTTCATATCCAGATGTCCTCTATAGATATCTGTCAACGCATCTAAGAGCGTTTGTTGGTTTCTTCGTAATACAGAAATCAGCGAGCTGGCAGTTAATGCGCCCGCGTTGACGTCATTCATGGTCTTCATAATTTGAAATCTGTTATCTAACACTTCTGTCCTGTATACCGTTGTATTTATAAATTGTTGTAGAGCACTGAGTTGTAACTCTACAAAATGCTCATTTTTCTTAATAATGTTGTTTTCGGACTCGATAATAAGCGTTTGATTTTTAATTAGTTGCAGTAAATATTGCTCGTTTGTTTTGATTTTCTGGATGTCCTGAGCGTATTTTTCGGCAAATTCGCTATCCAATACACCAAACAATGTCCGTGCAAGGTTTCCTACGCCGTTGACGTAGCCCCGACGCCTTCTTTGGTTATGTTGAGACAACAATAATGTGTTGTATTCGTTAACTTGGTTCATTTCGAATTTAAGTTGTCGTATTGTAGAATGACAAGTCTCGTTAGGCATTGTCTCACATAGCTGATCTAAACAGTTGACAAACTTTTCAACTTTTGATGTACTTTGCCAAAAGGTTGTCATGTTATAATATACTAAAAGTATCCACTCATCGTGTATAAGTTGGATATTTCCAACGAGGTCAAAGTAGACTGGTTGGTCTTCAGATAAGCGTGTTATCTTGAAATGTTCTACGGGTGATCCTAGTGCGCTTGTGAACGTTGTAAACGCTACTAATAGCACCATAAGCAAGCTGTTGACGCTATAACCTTTTTTAGGCGGTTTTCTAGAGTTTTCAAAATTTTTGCATTGTTCTGCGTCAGTTAACGGGGTGAGCTTCGTTATGGGACGTTTTAATTCTCCATTCTGAGTCTTAAGCGTTACCACTCGAACTAAGTTATCGCTACCGGGATGTAATTCAACCACGCGACCCATGGCCCATTTTCCCGGGGGTAGATTGTCTTCTTTTACGAGTACAAGCTGTCCTTTCTGTATGTTTTCTTTCACTTGTTGCCATTTATTCCGATTTTGTAATAAATGCAGGTATTCCTTTGACCAGCGGTCCCAATAATTTCGCCGCATTAGTTCAATGAGTTTCCAGTTGTTTCGGAGATCTATAGACTTCATTTCTTCTGGTTCACTGACAGGTAGAGAGAGCGTTGGAGTCCCTGTTAGAAAATGCCCGGGTGTAAGGTAGTCCAGGTCATCTACGTCTTCTGATAACGGACCCAACGGTCTGCTGTTCATGCACGCTTCAATCTGTGTAAGCAGGGTGGTAAATTGCTCGAAGGTTAGCTTTTGCTCCCCGATTACTCTCTTCAGGTGAGCCTTCATGGAGCGAACAGCGGCTTCCCATAATCCTCCTGCCGATGGCCAGGATGGAGCATTGAAATGCCACTCTATTTGTAGTTTGTTGACCTCTCTAAAGAACTCTGAAGCCAAAATTGTTTTGTATATTTGGAACTCTTCATTCAATACTCTTGCAGCCCCGACAAAGTTAGTTCCGTTGTCGGAGTACATGTGTTTGGGGGTGCCCCGTCTTGCACACATTCTTTTCAAAGCTGCGATGAAAGTCTGCGTAGATAAATCAGAGACAAGTTCAATATGTACAGCTTTAGTGCACATACATACGAATATGGCTATGTAGCCTTTGCAAGTTTTGACTCCACGACCTTTGTTACATTTGATGTTCACATAACCCGTGAAATCGACCCCACAGTGTGAAAATGGACGCGATGGGATAATTCTTTCTTTAGGAAGATTACCCATTAACTGGTCAGTTCGGGTAGTTGCATAACGACGGCATTTTATGCACTGTCGTAATATTTTCTTCACGGTTCGATTCCCGCTTAAAATCCAATATTTATTTCTAGAGTAAGCTAGCGTTAATCTAGCTCCACCGTGCAACGTTTGTTGATGCGCCTTTTCTATAATTAATTGGGTCAGTTTTCCTTCTCCTGGAAGAAGCACTGGATGCTTTGTTTCTTCAGGCAAATTTGAGTAGGTTAAACGTCCACCAACACGTAAGAGCCCGTCCTTGTCTAGAAACGCGTTAAGTTTCAAAATGGTGCTCTTGTTAGGAAGTTTTCCATTTTTCTTTATATGTTCGATATCGTTATAAAAATAATTTTCTTGTATTGCTCGTATAATTATACTTAATGCATTGTTTATTTCCGACAAGTTGAGTTCACTGCGCTTGATCGACCTCCTTTTATTTCTAACTGCATCAGCAAAACGTATAACCCAGGCAAGTGTTGTTGTAATGCGATCCAACTTGCTATGTCGCTCAAGTAATGAATTAATTAATTCATTTTTAATTGACATAGGTTCCGTACTGTTTAAAGTGTAACAGTTTTCTAAAATGTTCTCGTTAGTTGTATAATTTTCGTGTGGGATATGGTCTTCCTTTTCTTTCTCCTTAAGCCATGGAGGCCACAAGGAAAAATTCACCAATTTTGATGGCAGCAGTCCTCTTGTTGCGCAGTCGGCGGGATTTTCAATACTTCTTACGTAACCCCAGTTTATCGCAGGAACGATGTTTGTTATTTGAGTTGTTCGATTTGTTACGTATTTTTCGTACTTTGTTTTATTGCCTTGAATCCAAGCAAGGACCACTTTAGAATCGCTCCAGCAGCTTATCTTGAGATTATAATCTGCAAGGATCTTCAATATTTTTTCTAATAGTTTCGTTAGTAAAACTGCGGCACATAATTCCAACTTAGGTATCGTAGTTTTTGTTTTTAAAGGCGCTACTTTAGTTTTAGCGGCTAATAATGTAATTATATATTCGCCGGTCAACGATACCGTTCGGCTATAGATAACGCACGCGTAAGCGTGTTCGCTTGCGTCACAGAAGCATTGCAATTCTATAATAAATGCTTTGTTCTCGTTTTTCATCCATCTTGGTATTTTGATGTTATTTATGTATGAGAGTTCTGATTTAATTTTAATCCATTCCTTTTGTATGTTATCGGGCACAAATTCATCCCAACCAATGTTTCTGCAGCTATGACTCCATAGTTTTTGGAAAATAAGTTTTGCTTGAATAGTTAGTGGAGCCAGCCAACCAAGCGGATCGTATATCTTGCTTATTTCTGATAATAGCCTGCGTTTTGTGTATGATGACGTATTGTATGACGTCTCAGTAATGAAATGAAATGTGTCGCTTGCACTATTCCACGCAATCCCAAGGGTTTTGCTGATTTCTTCTTGTTTGAAATTGAAATCGGCGGTAAACTTTTTGTCTTTTGACTCTACGTTCTTGAGAAGACTAGGTTCATTGGTGGCCCATTTTCGTAAAAGAAAGCCACCTTTCTTTAGTAGCTCGTAAAGCTCCTTTTGTAGTAATTGTGTTGTTTTTGGGTTCCAGTGTCCAGTGGTGACGTCATCCATGTAACACTCGTTTAATAGAGCCTGTTTAGCTAGCGGGAAAGCGTTGCCTTCTTCCTCTGCCAATTGTTGGAGCGTTCGCATTGCAATGAAAGGTGCCACTTTCGTGCCATAGGTTAGTGTGCATAGCTGCATCTCTTTCAATGGTTCTCGTACAGAGTCCCTCCAAATAATTTTTTGAAGACTCTGTTGTTCTTCATGTATTATAATTTGACGATACATTTTCTCTATGTCCGCCGTTAAAACGTATTTATAGCTTCGCCATTTAATAATGATGGATAAAATGTCCTTTTGTAGGTTAGGTCCCTTTTCCATCAAGTCGTTTAGGCTGTAGCCTGTGTCTGTTTTCATCGATGCGTTAAAAACCGCTCGAAGTTTAGTTGTTGTTGAGCTATTTCTTAATACGCCATGATGTGGTAAATACGCTTGTACTTGGTTCTCGGAAGCTGTCGCTGCTGTCATGTGACCTAATTCAATGTATTCTTGAATAAAATCTTTGTATAGCCGGGCAAAATGTTCTTGCTTGGCCATTTTCTTTTCCAATTGAAGAAATTGTGCGACAGCCGACGTTTTCGAGTTACCAAGCTTTTCTTCATAATGCGCTTTCATTGGCATCTTTACAACATATCGCCCATTGCTTAAGCGATATGTTGTTTTCTTGTAATAGTTTTCACAGTATTCGTCTTCCTGTGTTGCTGGGGGTTCTGACGCAACTTCCTCAGTCTCCCAAAACTGTGATATGTTGTCTATCTCCGTAAGAGTAACGAGACAGTTAAACTGCCTAGTGATACCGCACAGTATCCAACCCAACTTAGTTTGCTGGGCCAGCGGTGAGCCATTGCTCGGCTTGATTATTCCTTCTAAGATGACCTCAGAATAAATATCTGCCCCTAGCAGTAAATCAATAGGCCCAGAGATATTAAACTCTGGATCAGCTAACTTGATGTTGTCGAGATGGGTCCAGTTCTTTGTATCGATGGTGAAGTTAGGCAGGTTGTTGATAAGTTTACTCATGACCAATGCCTTTGTTTGGAACGTATAATCAGAGTGCACAGATTTGCATTCCAATTGTATTGTACCTCTGCTCTTCCCCATTATAGAGCCCACGCCAGTGATCGCGGCGTTCAGTTTGCTTCGTGGTAAGTTCAAACGTTGATCTGCGTTTTCTGTAATCAAGGTCACTTGAGACCCTTGATCAAGTAACGCCCGAAGGGTGACGTAGTCACCTTCCTTGTTTTTGACCCTGAGCTGAAGAGTCGTTAAGAGTATCTCTTGGTTGCCGTTTATATGGTTTGCTGATCGCTCAACTGCCGCTGAAGTGATTGGCTTGGTTTGTTGTCCTTTCAGATTATCGTCATGCAAAAGGGAATGATGTTTCCAGTTACAGGTTCGACATCTTTTCGTTGAAGTACATTTATTTGCACCGTGGCTAAATAAACAATTTTTACACAAATTTAATTTACTTTGTGTTTGATTTCGCAATGACACATCCATATTTAAGAATGTAGGGCATTGTCGTAATGCATGATCGTTTTTGCACAGTGGACATTTTCGTAACGTTACATGGTAGGTTTTTGTACACTTTTCTGCGTCTTTAAAGTTCGTTGACTTTGTATTATTATAATTATTTTTATATTGTCCGCCCTTTTTTGTACGAGACGACTCCAATGTCATGAACTTCAATTCTAGGTACTCCATAAACTCGTTCAAGTCTGGAAGCTCTCTTGAATATTTCATATTTTGTATATAATCACCGTATGTGACGTCATCGAGTTTTGAAGATAATAAGTGGACGATAAGTGGCCCCCACACGGGAATATCTATGTCTATGTTTTCCAGAGCGTTTAGACATTCTTTCGTGGTGTCGTGTAATTTCTTCAAGTTAGCAGAGTTAGGTTTGTCGATGGATGATTGATTGAGGAGTGTATCTATGTATGACGTAAAAAGCAATCGCTTATTGTTGTAACGATGCTGGATGATTTCCAAACACGAGTCGTAGTTTTCGGCACTAACAGGGAGGTGTTTAATCAACTTTTCTGCTTCACCTTTCAGTTTAGACTTTAAAAACTTCATTTTTTGTGTTTTATTTAACGTTGGGTTGTTATGAATCATCTCAAAGAATAAGTCTCTAAAAGAAATCCAATTGTTATAACAGCCATTGAACTCCGGTAATTCCATACGAGGGGTAGTTTTCTCGTAGTGGGATGTTTCGAATATTTTTCTATTTAATTCTTCCTTAAGCTTGTCGTAGACTTGCTCCCAATGATCGAATTTTTCTTCATAATCCTCGTCGCTTCCTTGCAACAAGTAATTTATCTCCCAGTGAATCTTATCGATTGCTGCCCACTTTGATTGCAAGATGCTTAGTTGATCTTGAAGTTGCCACTTTTCTCTCATGTCCTCAAGGTTTGTTTTGGCCACTGCCCGCTGCAAAGCGTTAAAATTGCACATTTGAAGTCGCAATAGCGTTGATAAGTGTTTATCCGACTCATCTCCAGTTATATCAAACTGCTTTTTGCCATAAATCATGGGTGATTTCGGCCTTGATGTACCCGAAAAACTAGGTTCATTCAATAACTCATTTTGTAACTGAGTCATCGATTGCATTGTTTCATCAAACATGATTTTAGTTATATCAAAAACCATCTCCTTGAAATATTGGTGGTCACTGTAAGTTGACTCATATTTCCTAATGGTCTCGTGGTTCGCTCGAAATTCATCCCAGAGGGATTGTAATGCTTCGATGCGTTTGTTAAGGTACTCTATGGACTTTCTACTCATAGAATCCTTTTTGTAGTTGGATTGAAGAGTTTTTATTTTCTCATAACTGATTTGTTGTTTGTTTATGAGTTCTACAAACTGAGCGTAGCTGTCTTTCGACATTGTAAAGAGGGTGATTAGCTAGTATACGTTATATACACGCAAGTTCACTCCGGTTAAAGATGTTGACGTACCAGTAGACGTTATCTCTGCCACGTCGGTTGATGTGTATAGTGGTAGCCGCAGTGGACGCTATCCCCGCTGACAAACCAAACGATGGTATTTTTCTGCTAGTTTATTTATGATCGTACTCAGTGCAGCTTCCTCTCCTTTACGTTATGTGCAACTTCTCAATGTTACTGGTGAGACCCGCTTGTGGGAGGCCAATAACACCGATTTGCTAACGTAACCGAGAAATACTACGCTGAATATCCGGCTCGAAGGACCAAAAGATGTTGAGGAATCACGTCGTTGACGGTTCCTCAGTAGTTGTTATGTTGTGGAAGGTGATAGAGAAATAATTAACAGCACACGGTTATAATATGTCACTGTGTATTTCACTTTAAAAGGTTCTGTTTAGTTCTCTGAGTCGCACTTTACGTAATAATATTACGATTATGGTTAATGACACTACACATTAGCGCGTCACGGTAGTTTTGTTACGACTCAATTAAAGTAATTATTTTGGCGCATAAGCATCCATATAAAAAGTGCTGTATGAGCGTTATTGGCTCGTACACTGTTGGTCATTTTGCATATAAGTCGTTTTGCGTATGCGTTGTTAAGCGTATTGGTCATTTCGCGTATGACTTCAGTTCAATATGACTATTTGCTGTTGGTCATTATGCGTAGTCGTTTTTGCGTGTGATCGACAGAGGCATCACAGATAACACACTCGTCTACTGCCTAAGGGTCGATTAAAAACAGCCTGTAATAAGTACATTAACACATACACGGTCGCACACAATAAGCGACCAGCATACCGACTAAAACCCACTGTGTTCCTTCAGACGGCAATATGTGCCGGGGATATAAGGGAGTCGCTCACGCACTCATTCTCAACCCCGGCAGGCCACGGACCGCCACATCCTTCCGGACCCATCCGATTTCTCACGAGAGGCGCACACAAAACACGTGCGCACCACCGTCGCCTGTGTGTATAGTCGGAAGACAGCTGCCCCCCAATCGCCGCCCACAGGCCATGGGTAATATTTATAGAATTTTTCTTCCTCGCGGCCCTCCCCACGACATATATTATGGCGGCGCTCGTTCCCGACATGAGTCGGGTTTACGAGTTGAAGGACCTAGTAGCAAGCCAGAGCCTTTCCTCCTCGTAAGTGTAATTGAGGTTTTCTTCCTCGCAGCCCACCCCTAGAGGTAGCAGCCCTCGTTCCACCTAGGAAAGTCAGGTTTACGAGTTGGCAGGGCAGTTTCAGGAGCACTGACATAAGCCAGGCTCCGACATAGCCCCGCCCCATACGGACTCTCCACTATGCCCTCTGCTGTTCAGACGGACATGCGGAGAGCTCCCAACTGTGTTTCTCTTGGTTCGCCGTGGAAAAGATTTTAGATACCTAAGCTTACTCGTGCAGTATCATTTAACGTCAGACAAGACAACCTAACACTAATAAAAGCACTCAAAAAAAGATACACCAACTATTACGAGGAAGTAGCACAGAAAAGTTTATCCACTAATTATGGAATAAATTGTAGTGAATGAGAAACAGAGTTTGTAAATGATTTTTGTAAAATTTCCAAAAGTTGTGGTATGAAGTATACGTCATTTTTGATAAAACAGAACAGATGTAACGTCATAATTTCATTAAATTCGAAATAGAGCAGAAACAATATCACAGCTATTTCATTTGCACTGTTATTTTTACAGCGTTGTAATGAATTGAACTTATAGAAAATGAAAGTTTAAATTAGTAAAAGTTTAAAGTAGTTTATAACTTGATGGATTGCTCTTTCTGAGTGACTATCAACGTTGCTTTTGTGAATATGTATTTAAATTTCCAGTTGAAATTTAAAATCATTCAAAAATCAAAATAATGATATATTACTATGTAACAATCAATTTATTTAAATTAGAGAACTAATTAGCAACAGTATTTTATATTGCGGGGGAATTTACAAACATAGTAGTCTAGGGTCGAAGTACTTATATCCAGTTTTGTTCAGTGCGGGAATCGATCAAACATTTTCTTGCTTTAACTTTGCCATCTAGGCAGTCTCTATTACATTTTAAACTACTTACTAAAATATTAGAAACATTTTGAATGAGTTTGAATTCTGGAATGATTGATTAGATCTATTCATCAACATCTAAACACATTTTATGTGAATATAAACTAGTTTATAATTATTCATAAGTCAATACAAAGTTAAAGTCATTATGAATACTTTAGGGTACAGAAAAGATGGTTGATTGATGACAGAAAAATTAGACTAACACAAGACTTTAATAATAAAATTCATAAAGAAATACGTAAAAAGCCATATATATTATTAAAAAACATAAAGATTGCTTGCCTAAAACAAAATGAAAAGAAAGAAACCCATTTTTTTTCTCGTGCTGATGTTACATTGATATTTTTTATACCCTATGTCACTCCCACAAGTAATATGAATCTAATGACACCTCATATGTTAAATCCATCAGTCATCATCACATACATACTTATTTACATACATACATAAATACGCTTGTAAAACATCACCCTTCTTGTCTTCGGCAGTCCGGCAAAACCAGTATTATTCTAACAAGTCGTTATAAGTGCAATTATGGCTAAAAGAGGTACCCCTGCTGGGTACCTCTTTTAGCCAGTTATTAGTTCTTTTAGTTAGTTATTAAACACAAAGAAACGAATAGAGATAATTATGTGCATCTCTTTATGAAATTGCAAAATTTACTATTTATTATCATGTGGTAACCACTGCATCTTGAATAATGACAATAAATAATAAACACTTAAAATTAAATAAAAAATATACCACAAAAACCAACAGTGTTGACAGTTTTTGTTTTAGAAATCAATATCTATGTATTTACATTTCAATTCTATTCAGTTTTTTTTACGGCAATATTGACCAAAGCAATCTAAGACGCAAATTAACTCGTGAATGAACTTAAACTCTACTCCCGGATGACATGAAAGTGTAATTGTTTTTTCTGTAGGTTATACAACCCAAAATACATACGTGTTGCGGTCAGGTAAACGAGTTAAACAAACCTAACTAATTGATTCCTGGTGTGAATATCCATGTTATTATATTCTGGTCTCTTGTTACTAAATAGCTATGTTCAAACGTTAAAGGAACGTTTAAATAGAGATACTTTCATGATGTCTAAAATAAATATACCAACATATTTGTTTTTTTTTTATATGACTTTAATGGCAAACAAGCATACGGCTCATCTGATGGTAAGTGGTAATTGTATCCTATAGAGGTGACTGTATTTTTCAAGCATTCCAGAAATAATGCTTAGAAAACACAACTAAGCCGTTGCAGAACAAGGTAATAGGAATAGAACCGAGAGGGTATTTGGGCTGCCGGCGCTCTCACCCACCGAGCGAAACACATTAGCATGAAAACTAATATTCTTACGTATGATAGCCTTTTTGCGTATGATAGCCCAGTTTTTGAGAAAGGTTATAGTGAAACCGCGCCGCAGGAAGCTATTCATAAAATAAACCTGTTATTTTCTTAGTTACGTCCATACATTTTAAAATCAATACAATATATGATCTTGTATAGCTCTGAAAAGATACACAAACAACAAAAGTGGTTACTTTTCCATTCATAATGTTAGTTCTAATAAAAACCTAAGCAAACATAAACACACTGGAAAAGCACACTCACGATACATTTAGATATAAATGGAAACACTAACATTAAACAACTCAAGTTATTTATATAAGTAACTATAGTCCTCAGTTTGCTCTACTCAGTAAACTTGTTAAGGCACACAATAGATGTAATAAATAATGCTTGAAAACAAGGCAGTTCTTACTTTAAACAATAAGTACATACTGTTCTTAACGGTACAATATTTCAGCAAAGAATATTATTACTAAGCAGAATATTATCTCGACAGGAAATGAGCAAATTAATTTAAAATATTATCTTCACTCACAATGAGGATTGTGAAATTGCTAAGTAGTTCTTAATTACCTACTCAATCACTCATATTTTTGCTTAATTTTCAACTAAAATTTATGGAGAATAATTTTGTGTAATGAGGCCGGTTTTCATGTTATTTAAATATTGTGATTCTTACAAATTTTCAAACTGTATGCAATATAAGCGCATATTTGAAAGCTTCCAAATTAATGTTGTTTACCCAGATTTTACAAGAAAAGCTGCTGCAACTTGTCACTTCATTGCTACTAATGAAAAGGTATCGATCAAGCGGAAAACACAAATACAAACATATTACGCATACAGGTATTTTAATGATATAACACAACGTATCATTACACGTTTTGTTTTTCTTGACACGAGTTGGTAAAGGCATACAATATATCCTACATATTTCCTCAATTAAAATTGCAGGTAGCAGGTAGTAGCAAAGCAAAAGCTTAAAGAACACTGTTTTCGAGAGACGTACTGTCTATTTATTTTATACCTGCAGTTCTTTAAAAATAAAACGCAATAATTAGCTTGTAACATAAAGGTATAAATTAAGGCTGTTTGACTCACTTAACGTTAATACTAACGAAACTACAGACACGTATGTCTTTGCAATTACAAAATAATATATAAATGCCAAATCTCTAAAAATGTTACTGCTATAGAAGAATCTTGAGATACAATATATTTCAAGAATTCGTCATCTAAAGTATGTTGTCATAGTTTTCATTGCGTACCACATTTAATGGTCTTAAAACTTTTACACTTAAGACACTTATACCAGTATTGCGAGCGCGTAATAAACTGTCTGTATGAACACATCTATCAAAGAGTGTCAAGATTTCCGAGACCGTATCCGACTCAGCAAACGTACGATGGTTTACCGTTTCTATTCATCTCTGACTTCGTAAACCGAATCAAACCATTCAATTGTCTTTTCAAAACGAAATATTAAAAGCAGAAAATTCTCGATATCATTGCATCGACATTTCATGCAAATACTTTGCCGCGCTTAGCCTCTTAGGGCTGTCAAAGTGTCTATAGACTTTAGACGCTTCGATGACACTGAACAATAAAATATCACTTAATTCGTTGAGTGCTTTCATATCTTTCTTTGATATATTTTCTTAGAAAAAATGAGGCTGATTCTGACGTATTGGCTATATGGAAAATCTATAAACAGATAATAAAAACGTCTATACGGTCATAAGATATTATGGTCAACTGAGCCCACAGCCCGTTTAGCCCGCGGGCTCAGTTGACCATTCTTGGTTTTTAATGGATGACTTAGCCCACTAGACGGTTAACTCAGCCCGCGGGCTTAGTCGACCACTTGCTGTGACTGAGGGTCTACTCAACCTGCGGGATCAGCCGACTACTTTCTAACCTTTCGTGGTCAACCCAGCCCACACTTTCCTACGCTGACACAATATCTATTTAAAATTACTATGTATAACTATCATTGAATGCTTCCTTAGTTTTCTTTATAATAAAAATGTAAAGACGTGAGTGGTTTTTGTATATGTAAATTTTATTGTACGGCCTGTGGGCTCAGTTGACCACAAAATCGGTCATAAACATAAATAAATACTCGTATCACTGAACTAAATAATGAGCTGTGGAAATGTGGCAGTAAATTGCCGCCTGTACCGTGGTTTCCTTTTGGGAATAACAATCACACTGTTTATGAATCAGCCGACATTGATAACTGGTAAAATATTACTTGTACTACATTTTATTTGTTTTTCTATAGGTACCATTGAGCTAGCAAACAACTATAAATGTATAATCTGATAATATATTATTTAATTACACAGTTACATAAAGTAGTCTACATTAATAATTGAGATCATTGAGCGCTGTGAAGTTGCATAAATAAGTACGGCAAAGTAAGATTTCGAGGCGTTGTGAGTCAAGGGCACCGTATTAAACGTATGTCTGCTACTGGAAGTCGGCAATTCGTTCCTAATTCTATGAACAATAAATCAGGCCCACACGGCATGTAGATAGCTAGTTCTGTAGCGTTTATTACATGTTGAAGATCTCATTAATAAAGTGCATACAGAGAATTAGGGTGACCTATAGGTATTCTTTAGTCGGTTAAAATCTCTATTTGTTCGTTAATTATTTCTATTTCAGTTTTATGATTAGTTTTGTGCTTTAGATTTGTTGTTTGAAAACTTTAATTTTGCTCTTGAATATGTTTTGGTTACTTTGATAATATTACCTTAAAATTTTAGGCAGTGCCTTAGTTTTAGTTTTTGTCTCTTTTAAGTTTCAATTTCGAAACCTAAACCAAGTTTTCAAGACTTCAGAAATTAAAACAAACGGTATTAGCGAGATTTAAATAATTTATATAGTACACACACACACACACACACACACACACACACACACACACACACACACACACACACACACACACACACACACACACACACACACACACACACATAAAATTTATTATTATTATTATTATTATAGAAGGAATAAGCAGACATGAGATTTACTTACGTTTTCTCTGCTTTAACAGCTTGAGCTTAAGCCATGTTCTAGTTAAACTGACTGGTGCACGTGAGTAATACCTAATCTATTTTTTTTTAGTTTAACATTTCTAGCATTTATTCTAGATGGCATTTACACATAGGACACAGAAAACTCATTATTGACTAAACTTTTAGAACCGTTAAGTAGAGGAGTCATGAATCGCAAAACTATTTTAATAAAGCGTTTCAGCTATATTTTCTATTTTAACTGTTACTATGGCGTTCAATGTATCAATCGATGATGAGCGTTATGGTGTTGTTCATCTTTCAAATAAAAAAGCAGTATGAACTCATCTATAGTTCCTGTTATTTATACCGTTGGAAATAACGGGCAAATCTTTCATTGTTATACAAACAGGGTTATAAATAACAAAAAATGCTTTCATTGTTATGTAACAAAAATTTACTATCGACATAAAGAAACGGAGATTGGAATACAATTCAGTTGGCATTAAGCGTATGGACCGATACAGTTAGCTGTTACCATAGCCCATAGCTCTAGTCTCTAAACATTAAAAAATTAATACGAGTAGTAACAACGGCTCTCACGAATAGTCTGCAATTATTGTAGCAGCTTAGGTATTGACTCTTTAAGGACATTTTACCATGCGTTTCTTGTGGTTTTGTGAGAAGTTGTTTTTTTTTATTGCTGACAGTGACAGACAAGCAAACAGCCCACGTGATGGTAAGTGTAACTGCCACTCATGGATGACTCAGAGTCCGCAATGCTAGGGACTCTGCGAAGCCTCTGTTTACCTGAAGGGAATGTCGTAGGTGAAAGGATTGAGTGAGGCGAGAAAAAAGAAAAGAGAAGAAATAATTCCTCCGACACTCGCACTCACCGAACGAAACGCCATAGTACGAATGCTATTACTCTTACATCGATCTTCTATGAGAGGGTACTACTGTTTAGTGCCATAGTAATTTTTCAAATGTAACGCTACTTGAAACCGCAGCAAAGTCCATCCCAGACTCTTCCCTTCGGCGTAGAACATAGTGTCCTGCAGTCGACGTCATAGACTGATGATGTGATTATGTTTTCAACATTATTAACAAATTAGAATTGCTAGATAAACCATAAGTAAATATATTACATTTGAAATGGCCAGTACTATAAAATTGCAACGTCAGGTTATTTTAAAACAAAGCGAATCTAATAAGAAGCAAGTCATTAGATAAGATTATTAAAGTGAACATTCAAATTTCTACGAAACATGAATTAATATTATAAAATTTTGCAAGTAATAATACAGTCATTTAAATAATCTTTTTTAGTATGAAAGTAATATGACAATCAGTGGAAGCCCTAACAAGTCGAGACAGGTATTGCGCGGTGAGCAATTATCTCTGCAGATGGAGCTCCCTAGCATGGAACAGAGTAATAGCTACAATACTCGCTATTTGATATTACCTCGGTTTTCACTTCCTACAGATAACGAACAGTACTTGTTGATGTAGTTTTGTAAAATAAACTATTGTTAGCTGGAAAATAATTAGATAATTTTGCATTAGTAGCTAAAATATTGTTACAGCTTATATATCTCACGATGCCACGGTCTGGCTGGATACTACATATACTATGTCATGCTCATGTTATTCAACATCGTTACATATTTAACTAACACTGTTCTCGTAATTATGATATTATAAAGATATTAATAAACTTACTGCTTGGTTGTGGAGTTTAGATAATACTTATAGCTTCATGTATTAATAGGAAAAACGCAACCTGATATAGTATTAAACAAATTTCACAAAAGATTTTTGAGAAGTTACGTTTTGTATATGCGATGGTAAAGTTTAAGTCTGTAGTTTTATTCGTATAACTAATATTTATTACTTCTATTATTTTTTCACTTTTTTACACAATCACGTCTACCTCCATTGTTTTTCATTGGAAAATGTTATATAGCTATATATTTTTATACCTGGGCCATTATATTGATAATTATTGTGTTATTGATTACTTACGTTGTTTTTTTGGTAATGACAGGTGTTGTAAACGCTGTTCATAGACCAAGACATAATTTCTCTGTCAATACCGAACTCGCCCTAGAAACACTAAATACCGCTGCTCACTACTAGGGCTCTATATAAATTTGTATTGTTATAACTGTACAAGAAATACTTATATTCTTCCCGAATCGCGTCAATTAATATTTGAGAGAAAATAAATATGTATTAAAAATCTAGCTGTTTATCTCTCTTACTATGTAATTGACTTATTATGTAAAACCGTAAACTAGTAACAATAAAAAATCAAGTTAATAAAATATATATTAATTTTGGTGTAAAATGTAAAACCAGATTTGAATAGAAGATATCTCTATTATTTTGTTGTAATAATTATAACTAATAGCTAGTCATTATTGTATATTTATATAAAAAACAAAACAACCTGTTGCTGTATATATAAAAACAAATAATTAGCATTGTCAGAATTAGCGTGCGGTATACCCTTGCACACCGTGTGGTTACGAAGGTTTCCTACGTAGAAACCGCAGACAGGAAGATGTACAAATAGTTGGGCATACACCAAACATACCCTCGTAATTAGATAGTATCTCCCAAAGTAGTAATTGTTAAGTTACGATGTTAAAATATATACTTTAAAATACAAGTTTTATAATATTTAAACAAGTTATAAAGAAAAACTGTCAACTATGTATTATGCAATTATACGATCTATATAGCAATGTACAATTTTCTATACTTCTACTCTAACACAACATTGTTATCGACAATCTAAATGAAAAATATCACAACAACCACACAACGCCAAAGTAAGCATATAGGTACTAGTAGCTTGTAATATGGGTTCTAGAGTGCGGGTAACAACATTGCACTGAGCGGGCATTGAACAAGCGACCTCTGCGTGGCAGTCCGTACCATAAAGGTTGTCATAACTCATAAATAATCGTTACAATAAGACAAACCACCAGTGCGACCTCTGATTCTGACTGTAAATGCAGTCAATACGGAACACGAAACATCACTCTGCCATAATATACAGTTCTAACCTCCAGTGAAAAGCGTACTATACTTACAGTCGTATAAAAATATAGAGCGCAAAGTGCAATGCTGTGTAAACTGTTTCTAACATGGCAATGCAGTTGAAAATACTTTTAATTTCTGTATAAAATAAATCGGTATTGTAATCTAGATACTTTATGTTTCTGTTTACAGTTCACCTAGCGTCGTTCCATGCTATACGATCAAACACGTTTTGCTGACTCAGTAATTTACAAAATTAGTCGCATTGAGCAAGCGTTTAATTTAGTATTGCTGGACAGCAAACCATTTGTGCTCGATTTAGCTAAACGCCAATTAAAGTATTTAAACGGGTAAAATCTTTCAGTAATAAATTTCAAAACCTTATTGCACTACATCCATAAAATTATTTTACTGCCAGCATAACAGAGCTTTTCGTTTTTTACACTGCATTTGAAGTAGAGCTCAGCAAGCACGTGCAAAACGTTATCGCTTACAAAACTTCGTAAGTTTAGCAAAGCCAAACATGAATATAACCTATTCTTATCATAATATTATCATATACAATTGTACAGCTAGAATCTTCATAGACTGAGTGTAATCTACTTTTAAATAGCTTCGAACTTATGTTAAATTTAGTAGTAAAAAAAACCATTTACTGCATTAATAATTATTTAAAATATCGTAATTTATAATGTTTAAACCTCGTTTCATATAACTGCAGTATTATTTTATTTCCATTGATATTCAAACATTGGGATTAAGCGTGGTTTTACAAACAATTGCGGTAAAAATTAATATAACATTAACAAATTAAAACAAATAATACATGTAAACAATAAAAACAACACAAAGTGTCAAAATCGCGTTCCATTTGTTCGATACGTACACAACGTTTCAACAACTTATGAACAGTGAACACTGTCTGGTACCTAGCGATCCACTCTTGTTTAACGAACTACTGTGATAGTTGTCAGCTCAAGGAAACCGGCGACAAGAAATGTTCCAGTTAATAACAACTTGCGGTTGTTAGCATCGGTACAGATTCTCTCGCTTGTCCTATCAAATTATTTTGTTATTGACCAATAATTTGCTGAATTGTCTTTCTCGCAAAGTGGATTATAAGGGATGGAGTTTACGAACCGCGAATGAGAAATACACTTTATGAAATATATTGTGATATCAAATTTTGCCTTATCATATCAGCTATGTTTAATTTTAAGAAAATAGGTAGGTATACGTGTCACATTTTGCTAATCTACTAGTAAAAAATAAGGAACTTTTACTCAATTCACGCATTACAATATCGACTAACAACGTTAAGTCCCAGATAAATTACATTTAATACAATTAAGGCAGCAAAATTTATACAAACCTGTTTAATTTAAAAGGTAAGGAAGCTCCAGAGTCTGAGCCAAAAACAAGTACCGGCAATTTGTTATATTAATTTCATTAAATCAAAAGTGGAACTCTAAACGGGTGAAACTAGAGCGAAAGAGGAAGAAAGTCGTTGTCCATTTAATGGCGCACAACTCGTCAAATCCAAAAGGATCATTAAATCAAAACTGAGCTGTCCTTTGGAACAACAAATGCTTAACATGCACACCCACATTCGTATTATGTACGGTTAGTCCCAAAAAATGCAATATTTTTTGTTATTAGATAATTTGTATTATTTGGTGTATTGATAATACTTCGTAGAAAGAAGTAAAATGTCCTACTCCGAATGTGTAAGTACAAGATATTAGTCGTTTTATAGATCTACCAATAGAAAGCACACAAGATTTGTTATATACGTATCTAGCTTTCCGCGGCACAATTTTCTGAATTTTTCAAAGCCGACTGGTACTTCCAGAGATCAGCGCGTTCAAACAAACAAACAAACTTTTCCGCTTTATATATAATAGTATAGATATAGATTATTTATTGTTAGGTATATTCAATCCTATTTTAGATTTATCTGTGTATTACAATTGATCTGACTGATCTTTTATATTACCATGTCCATTTTATTCATCTCTACTTCTATGTTAAACAATAGGTATCTTTTCAATACCGAACCGAAGCTTCACGACATGATCGAAATCTTGAATGACTCATTGTTACGACTACGAACTATAAACTAGTAGCCTATTGAGAGTACAACGTATACAGTTGTTGGTGTTTTAATTAAACCTTTACACATAAACTACTTAGGTAAAACACTGATGTAATTTACGTTAAGTTTAAGTCAATTATCTAAAAAACCTACTAGCTTGACTGTACTTGTAATCACGAGTCCCCGTTTTATTTTTGACGAGTTACTCTGCTCGTGACATTAGTGTAATGGGATCGAATGTTCAGTGCATGAGATATGAATAAAAAAGATTTTTTTTAGCACCGTTGTATACAAAAATAACAGCTTCTTCATAAGCGCTCTCAGCTTCAATAAAGCTGAAGCAACACGATATGAATTATATATTATATGCGTTTTTTAACCGCAGTACCTATGTTTATACCCAAAGAAGTGAGTTTGCGTGTAATATAATCCAAAAATGGTATGGATTTGTTTTACGACTGAGATTCATTGAAGCGATAGACGTTTTTCATGTCACTTGGATAAAAACAGGGCGGTATGAGTTAACAAAACTGAAAATAATGGATGTGTGTGATAGGAAATTGATGGATACACACATCATATTTTTAAAGTACGTACTTCTTAACTTTTGCTTGTGCAAACATAAAGCTCTTTTATCTTTGAAACGAAAATTATGTCCGTGACTAAATTCGAAAACAAGCAATATATATATTATTAAAAAACAAAAAGTCTTATCTATAATATAAAAATGAATCGCTGTATGTGTTGCTAAGCGCAAATCCCGAGAGCAGCTGAACCGATTTCGCTAATTCTTTTTTTATAATATTCCTTGAAGAACGAAAAGGGTTCTTACGGAGAGAAAAATATAAAAAGTTGTCTGAAAGAAATTACACTTTTCTATATTCCCATACATATCATTATTTATCCCAAAATGTTTAAAAAAAATGTCCACCCATGCGAAGCCGGGGGGCTGCTAGTACAAAATAAAAAGAGAGAAACCACTGATGCTACATTAAAATTTAATATACCCTATGTCACTTCCACAATCAATACGAATCTAATGACACATGATACGTTAAAATCCATCAAGCCATTTAGGCTGTAGAGCGTGCCAAAGAAATAGTATATATTAATACATACATACATACGCTCGAAAAACATTACCCTCCTTGACTTCGGCAGTCCGGCAAAAATTAAAAGTACAGTAGTTTTCAATACGTTTATATCGTTCTAATATTATGCTACAGCTACCAACTTATTGAAAGTAGTTCTACATAATATAAGAAATATAACACTGCCTTAAATAATTATTAAGCCATGAAAACTTAAAACAAACCCGCTGTTTATGGGTTACCATGAGATCCTAGAGCAATGTAATATAAAGATTACATGCTCAGTTTGATGTCAGTCTGGTCCATTAGTCTGGATTGACTTGACTGAAGCCAGAATAATGGATGATTTTCACGGTTACACGGTCAATCCAGACTGACAGTAGACTGATGAAAAGTACGCTAGTGGCCGTTAGAAAAACGCGTAAAAAGAGATAGAAGATAGAATAGAGCGTAGTTATGTTGCTTGACTTGTCCTTCTACATAGTCACGCTGATGGTGACTGACGCGAGAATGGTACAAGCGGTTTGCGCGATCATTCTCCTTTCAGTCTTTCATCATTTAAAACGGACTGACAAAATTATTAAAATATTTAACTTTTATCAGTCAATCCGTGGGTTACACGATCATCGTCTGATCATTCGGACAAGACTGATGCCAAACTGAGCGTGTAACTTGCTCTTAGGCTTTCGCTCACTATGAGTAAGTATATAATATAAGCTTTTGACATCCTAATTTTAATTATTAATGGTGGCAAAATAGGTACAATGGTCCATCCGATGATAAGTGGTAATCGCTACACATAGATTTTTACAATACCAGAAGCGTTGCCAAGCGTTGTCAACTATAAATCGCTTTTCCGGCAGCTCTAGAGACAAACTGCTGCCAGGCTATCGATTTACTGTCCATTCAGGAGCTCTGGACACCCATACCTACTCATAACATATTAAATAATAGCTTTCCGCAGCGTGGTTTCACTCGCGTCTTTGCTTACTACTCTGCTCCCGTCGCAAGCAGCGTGATTTTATATAGCTTAAAACCTTCCTCGAGAACAGGGCTATCATACGCAAAAATAATTTTTCAATTCCGACTGGTAGTTCCAGGGATAAGCACGTTTAAACAAACAATCATTCAAACAAAGTCTTCCACTTTAAATAATAGTTTATATTCCCAAAATGATGTTATTATGACTGCACTCAAAATCAGTCAGTTCAAGAAAAATCCCGCTGACATCTATAAAGATTACGACAGACAACAAATACTTACTTTTCAATTTAAAATTTTCTGTACCTTAAATAATTGTTAAGCTCCGAATAAATTCTTTGCCCGTTGTTATTAAGTAAATAACACGGGATAGATTCAAATTAGTCAGTAGTGAAGTAGGTATTGATTTGAAATTCGTTTCACATTTTAGGAAATTCATGAAGTTCAGTTTAAAAGAGCCGGTAAACACAAGTCTTATCGAGAATCAATATCAGTGTAATTCTTTCCGACTTTCGTATAAAACCGACTGGGATCTCTAAAAGCAAAACTTGTCGACTATTTTTAATATTGAAACGGAGGCGAGGTCGTTAGCGCGTGCGATATCGAATGAAAAATAATATAGTGCGCGTTGCAAGCATTGTGCGATGCCCAGAACAGGATAACGGTATTCACAGACTTACGACTTTTGGTTATTAACACGCTGCAGAATATTTTTCAAAATTTATTTATTTATTTATTTATTGGGTTAACCAACGATTGTTTACACAAATACATTTAAACTTAATTGCTAAAATACATTTACATGTGTAACAACCACTTACTGGCTAACTCCTCATGCACAATAGACGGATAAAGTATAACAAAATTGTATTATACTAAATTATTATTTTTATTAAACATTGAGAATACACAACAAAATACATTGAGAATAATGAAAATGAGCTATGATTAAGTTTTCGTTCTCCGTTTTAACATCAGCAGCTAATTCTGTAAATTGAATAATAGTTCATTTAATACTACTAGAAACTGTCTGTATGCAGATGTTCCAAAGGTTCCCTCATACATAACTTTCGGTGATTTGTTAGCAATAAATCTTCATCTATACATATACATACGCTGTAACATTGTACCCTTTGGGCCCTTTCATGTTTATGCAACAAACTCGACTCCAATTTGTACCAAATGTTTAGCGAGCAATCGCATTAAATACCGCATTTTAGAAGCAATTTTTTTATACTTAAATCATTTGTTGAACGCACGTTGCGATGTAGGTTTTATTTTTATCGGTTTACGAACAGAAAATTCGGCTAATCTTTCTAATTTATGATTTAATCTGATAGAATTAATGACACCGACAAATAAAACAACTTTTAACATAGTTGTCAATTAATCTATTAGTTTATTCTATTTAAAATCGTGCTTTTTGAGTCCATAGCATCCATAGGTGAAGGTAAATACCATGAGGTACTTATATTTAGTCTAAAATTGATATTTTACATTTAGCAAGCGCGGTGATTGATGCCCATTCCTTCTCTAAAGTAGAGAGCTTTAAGTAGTAGAATAATAACAAGCTGAAATTATCATAGTATTTTTCTGTAAAAAGTAAAATGTTACTAATAAAATTAATTGTACAGCGATTGCTCTGTGAGAATACTTTCGACAGTCAACCTCCATTTAAGATAGCAATGACGATTTTAGCAACAATTTACCGACAAAGCCCGTAGCATATCGCAGCTGCGTGCGCGAACCTTTAAATAAATTTTACGATATCACCAATAACCTTGAAATGGTTCAGTACTTATTTCGAGTGTCTACTGTTATTTTTAAATTTAACGGATTATTGAGTAACCAGTTTATATTCTGCAGTATACCGTAAGTAGAGGAACTTTAGTCAATAAAAATGTAAATAATTCACGTCCACTGAAGAGACCACGGCCTCGTCAAAGTATATGAACAATTATTTTTTTCGATACGCTTTTCAGACTTACTGGTCGACGATCATAGTAGGGATATCATTACGAGATACAAAGTAAGAAATGCCACGGCTGATTATACCAAAATTGAATATTTAAAATATTAGTTTTATCTTTCTGTTTTGGAAAATTATGGTAACATTTTCATAATTTTAATGAGTGTTCAAGTCACCATATCGGCCCATTACTATTCCACTGCAGGAGAAGACCTCTTCTTATATAGAGAAGTTATGAGCATTGATTAGATACCTCACTATGTTTTCCTTCACCGTCAGTCAGTAAAATGTTTAGAAAGTGTTCAAGTATCTAATCAAAACAAGATTTCTCGTTTATTTCTTACAAAACTATGTAGAAAATGTTCTCTTCTTCCTTCACAATGGTTTCATTGATTTTTTTATGATGATTGATAAACAATTTGAATTTGATTTGAATAATCAATTTTATCCTGTTTCGGTGTACATCCCGTTAAAGCAATAAATTTACAAAAAAAGGAGGAAATTGTTTCTGAAAACATACTTTGTTATGCACCAAATGATGATTTGATGGTTGCTATAGGATTACCTGGAACCAGACACTTGTAGCAAAATAAATTACAAAAGAATTTTCCTGCTTTGTTATCGGAGGCTGCCACAGCTATGAAGTTATCTCGCTAAACCACTAACACAGTAAACTTGTATGTCGGTTTCATTATATTTTGGTCAACTTGTTATAATCTTATTCAAATATTATTATTCAAAAATATGGAACATCAAGAAAACTTGTAGATGCTATCACAATACGCATCTTTGTTATTGTTCCAGCTCTTTATATTTATATTCTCACTGCGCGGAATAAAGAACTACTTTTCTAATACTCAGAGAACATGATCACTACGCTTGCCAAATGCGGATTTGCACATTTTAGACTTAGCTATATTTCTACGTGTTATTAATATTATTATTTTTGTAATTAAACATCAAGTTGTATACTCAATAGTTAATTTTGTTAGTAATTTGCATTTGAAACTTGCACTCTCAGCGCGGTCCAATGACCATGTAATTTGTATAATTGAAGCTGTAAATGCACGGATTTTCTAAGCGGTCTTAACTGTTCTGGCATTTACTTAACTTTAATCTAACAAACAATTAATTTCACAATAACTGAATCTAACGATGAAAACACATATACGTAGGTACTGCAAAATCAATAGAAATAAAATTTCTGAAAATGCGTTTCGATAAAATAAAATTGCCCTTTTCTCTCGAAACTAAAAACGATCGAAAAATATACAGCAGTAGTATCCAAAACCGAATGCGAACATAACCTTGGTTTTACCTTTCCTTTTGTGCCCGTTTGTAAATTTAGCCTTTGTAAATACACCTCCGAGTTTTATATCAAATATATCAAAGCCAGGGTTCATTCTAATGTCTGTGGTGCTTCACACCAAATCAACAAGATTGATGATACTTGTTCATTGGGTTCGAACAAATTTACTATTATATAGAAATATTTAGTGGCTGCTTGTAAATTGAGAGTATTGGGGCTTGTTCTACGTAACATAAATTGTAATAATACTTCAACCAATTAGACATTCCATTTGAGTGTCATTCAACTCAAAGTAATCAAAGTTCAATCAAAAGGGTCAATGGGTATTGATAGCAAGGTTTGGTATCTTTATCAAATTTCAGTTTTTAGACAAACAATCAGAGGGTCCACCGGTGTATAATTACCCTAGCCTATACAGTAGGAGCTAGATATGTTCTCTTTTTGTTTAATATTGTATAAGTAATGTCAATAAAATAGAAAAGAACCGAGGAGATAAATTGGCTTATGTACTTATTATTATATAAAGAGGCAGAGTTTGTTTGTTTGTTTGAACGCGCTAATCTCTGGACCTACCTGTCGGATTTGAATATTTTTTTTTGCATATGATAGCCCAGTTCTCGAGAAAGGTTATAGGCTATGTAACGTTACGCTACTGGCGACGGGAGCAGAGCAGTAAGCAAAGACGCGGCAAGCTAGTGTACATAATATTATTTAACACGTGGTTCAAACCTTATGGTTTAAGTCGAGTAAATTACTGCTTTATTACTATTTAAACCAAATGATAATTATGTAGATATACTTAGAATTTAAATAAATGAAAACAATTTTTACATAATCATGAAGTATTTTACATAATTAATCAGTAATTTAATGTATTAACTATACTAGCAATGAAGTATATAAATTAATTTGTATAATAATTTCGATTCAGACAAAGTGATACTGAATTTACGTTGTGAACGATAAATTGTGTCGTTTTAATGTTTAGTAATAGATAAGTTCGATTTCATATTTATAATACCCATTAATAATTAATGTTATGCTACTAGTTACTTAATCTTATAGACTTTCAACAGTAGACTTTCTTATAGTATTAGTTCAGGTTTCAGCATGAATGGGCTGGGTCGCCCAGGCAAGTATTTGACACTTATAGAAATTGGCGTAAAGTAATAGTTTCTATACTCTTGATGCGTTTCGTCTGCTGAGTGTTGGAGGTTCAATTTCTCCTTTAGACGTATATCGTCGGTAATCAGCTAGGTCGTGTTTTCTCTGTATTGTTCATGCAAAGCTTAGAAAACACAGCCATTCCTATAGGTTATGGTTACTCTTTTTAGACGGGCCGCATTCTCTTTTGCTGGCAAAGTTGTGTCAAAAAGATATTATACATTTTACACAGTGAGGTTTCAGAGAAACTTTCTCCCTCGTACGATAAGGTTGTGGAATGAGCTCCCCGTCGAGGTTTTCCCGAGAGACTACAACATGGAGTTCTTCAAGAAAGGAGTTAAAAGGTTTTTAACAGGGTCGACAACGCGCTAGTGATGCTCCTGGTGTTGCAAGCGTCCATAGGCTACGGTAACTGCTTACCATCAGGCGGGCCGTATGCTTGTTTGTCACCTTAGTCGTATAAAAAAAAAAAAAAAAAAGTTAATTTCTACAGTTTTTTAAAGTTGTTGTGATATTATTATTATTATTATTATTATTTTGTTTCTAATTATCACAAAATAAAGATCCTTTAGGAGGCTAACACAGGGACACAGGTCCAACGTGCAGTGGCCTTTTGAAAATCTTAATGTAGATGGAATAAGACAAATGCCACAGACATCATCATAAGCCAAAAGACGTCTACTGATGGACATAGGTGTCTACTCTTTCTTTAGGACATAGACATGTCACATCCATTCTAATTATTATTTTATCAGAGGTTTCAGTTAGTCAACGTCCTTATAACAAAATAGGTTTAAAAAATAGATTAGATTAAGCTAAGGAAATAAGGAATGTTGTGTTTTAACTTTGAGCGTGTTTATTATTTTAAGATTTTAATCCAGTATACCTACACTATTTTTTTATTAATTTGCATTGTTTTTTCAACCATTTGATTTTATTTACTTTCTTTAAGCTATGCTTTGATATTTTTGATTAGATACCTTTGAAAAATATTTTTAGATAAATTTAAATCATATCAAATTATTTTAAAGATTTAATTTTAATAATTCAAAGTTCTATTTCAATAATATTAACTCTAATAAAAATTTATAGTTTCGCATCATTGAATAACGCCTGCTTTAGGGCACTGGACATAGACGTGGGCTAATAGGGTATGTGATTTCACTAGGGGATTACCTACTTCCAGACCAGACCTACATCCAAGTCAAGAACTAAACAAAAACACTTTGCATCTCTGAAGATGCAAAGTGTTTTTGTTGAGTTACGTTACTAACTAAACTACTAACTAACTAAATACGATTATTTTGTAAAACATATCATCTTACTGACACGGAGCAATAAATTATTAAATCATACTTTTCATTATTATATCAGTTTTCTATGTGCGTGCGGTCTCTTGGTTAAAATTATACGAACGACCTTTGTGAAATGATAGCGTCGATACGATTACATTTACTGTTAGGCCACACATGCTGGTAAAATATCCAGTTTATTCAAATATATATACACAAGGCATAAACCCTGTATTCTTATAAATTTATTCCAAAACCGCCGTAAAATGTACGCACAACATTATTCACATTCAGCAAACCACTAAAAAATAATGTTAAAACATAAAGACTACCGAATGTAGTTCGTAAAGACGGAATAAGTCGATATGAATACTTGTTAAATGAAAATGAACTCTATGCGTGTTCAATATGTGTCAGAATATAAAGGATCGATAACAGCAACTTCGATATGCTCACTGAAGATAATGACTAGTTGTAATGATGCTCATAATACTAACCTTGTGTATACCCCCTTAGGATAAATAAATGTCCTTTTAGTTTTTAAATGTTATACTTTGTTCTCTTAAATGTCCTAGCTGCCGGTGCGATGTAAAGATCTTGGGTCTACATGTTATCTGTTAAATGGCTTCAACGTCAGTCAGCATCACCTCGGAATAATTTACTAACCAGTTCAGTGTGACAATGAGAGTTATCAGTAATAGACTAAATTATAATAATATAGTCTCCTTAATTTTCTTTCTCCTCCCTTCTTTCATTTTCTTTAGTCGGTAAATAATTAAACTTAGAGAACACTATTATTTCCACAGGTTACAGCACACCACTTACCATCAGGCAGGCAATAAGAAGTTGTTCACAAGATATCAAAATATTATGATCGATTATCTCAAATTGTGGCTTTTATTTTTCTGTATACGCAACAGAAAGACCTGCAATAAAAACACTTACAGAAACATTGATAAGAAAGTCTGTCACACGCAATAACGATCTATGAAGAAGTAACAAATTAGATTTATAAAGCCATAATAAACAGTATTGGCCGGTTAGAGTACTATATTGTCTGTTCTATGTATTTCGTGAGACGACATATTCGAGGAACTTACCAAACTCGTATATAATACTTGCGATATCCTTTTCACTTCAGATCTACTTGAAAATTGTATTGCAACCATAAATTTAACTGTATTGTAGGGACGGATTTATGTTGATGAAGGCAAATTTAAACAAGAACAAATTTATTAACATTCCACATCTCAAACATACATAGGAAAACGTAACAAAGAAAGAAAAACGAATAAATGCTTTTTCATTTAGGATCCCTTTTGTGTGTTAGGTTAAAAACGAGTCACGATATATGGGAGCATTAAGGAAAACAATGCCCTATTGTGCTCTACGTGTTGTTGTATATCAAAACTTTGAATAAAACAGATTGACTGCCATTTTATCATTGGACTTTGTTTTTCTCGGCCTATTTGTGTGTAGAGGACAATGCAATCACAACCTTATCGTTCTATCACATATTATTACTCCAGATAAATGTCGAGATCTAACCTACTTGTTTACCAAAAAATATCAGATATCTACGAACATTACCTTTGTCATGACAAAAGTTGTTGCCCTCGAGAATTCGAAATCGGATTAGTTCTTCGATATTAATTAAAGAAAAGACAAAGTTTTATTAAGTTTCATCACTTCCTTGGCATACGAAATTAGTTGTTCTTTTGAAAATGATCAACAAAGATAAACAATATCAAAGCCTTTTACTTTCAGCCACTCAAAATGTCAATTTACATTATTTGTTTTGTTAAGAGGTTGAAATATTATCTTCAGATTTGTTTCAAGTTAGTTCATCTTTATTTTGAGGGAATTATAACTTCTTAATTATATTTCATATTTCTTCGTTACTAAAAGTAATACAAAATGACACCTGTATCGAGTTCAAACAAAGAGTTATTGATAGCTAGTCGAGGCTGGCCTAATTATTATTTGCAAGCTCATTGTCAGCCTGGCCCCTTGTGTTAACAAAAATATTGTTCTACTATGGTAGTATGTAGGTATACTTTTGGAACAAATATTGGTCAAAGGTTTATTATTATAAAATCGATAAATTTCTTGCGTGCTACATAAATACTTTGAAGACAATACACTTGCACGAGTTAGTGATGAAAGAAAAGCATTTTGATGAAAAAGTATAAAAAAAGTAGTTTTGACTTAAAAATATTGGCTTAATAAAGTTTTTCATAGTTAACATAAGGTAGTTTTAGCCAGAAATGTGTGGCAAACTTACAATTATTGTTGGTAGGTTACTAAAACAAAATTTGCGGTTGTTTTGAACACAAAAAGATTATTTGAATAATACAGCTAGCCAAATATCTCCTCAGTCTTCTTTCTTTTTCCTTTTCCTTCCTTATCTCCTTCTTTGTGGTCGGCAACGGTTTTCTAAACATTATTACTTCTGCAATGCTTTCAAAACATAGCTATCTCTTTAGGTTACTGTTACCACTTACCATCAGATGGAGACGTATGCTTGTTTGCTAACAAAGCTAGTTTGTTATTATATTATGAGTATTAAACAACAATAATAACAGTTAGATTAAGTAATACGACATAGAAATTTAAAAGAAGAGTTAGGCTCTGTTTCACCACTAGCTGCTAAAGTATCTGATATTATATCTTACAAACAAAACATCTTCTACTTAAACCTTTCTAATATTTTTAAAGACTTTATTAGTCAGTTAAGGTTATAAGACACTTGTAGAGCTTATTTTTGAGTACTATCTGACAGTTAAGTTTTGAATACTTATCACGCACTTTATCAGCAAGTGGTGAAACAGGGCCTTAAGTTATTAAACTTACATATGTTACTACATCACATGTACGGTGGTAGGTATGGATTTAAATAAGAAATGCATTTCAATTTTGCATTTTCAAATTTCGCGCGTAATTTGACGAAAACGCTGGAAGCAGCGGGCTCCATATTGTGTGACGTCAGTTAGCTTGTAAGCAAATGCACTATGCAGTGATATTTTGTATGTTTTATTTAAGTTAATTGCTTATATTTTAAAAATGAGTTATTATTCTATCGTTGATGTGCTGTTCCTGTATGCAAGAATACTAGTGTGAAAAAATCGGACAATTTGTGGATTCAAGTGCCGTCTGATTTCAATATGAGGAAAACTTGGTTTAAAGTTGCGAGAAGGAATCCTGAACTATTATCTCATAAAACTCGTATGTACTTTTGTGAAGATCATTTTGGTGTAAGTATCTAATACGCATTACCTATCCAAATATCTTTCACAATAGATTACATGAAACTCTAGGTACCTACATATTTTTGAATTGAAGTTTATATTTGGAGGTTATAGAGGTGTGTAAATAAGTTGCAAAATTATTTGTTACTTACATTTTGTTTAGAACACGATATGGAAAACTAAATGCAGTTTAAAATAATGGGTTTAGTAAAAAGAGGGCTTTACTTACATCGAAGTTTTAACATTCCTTAGCTGAGCAGAACAGAAATCGGAATTTGCAGCAAATAGTTTACCGACCAGCTGATGGTTGACAGTTGACACTTTAAGTTTACACAGCGTTATGACGTATTATCATGGCGACTAATTTATATTGAATAAATTTGTGTTAAGAAACAGATTAAAAAAGTTAAAAACTTTGAATTTAATTTTAAAATTTAGTTTGCTATTTTATGAACTAAAACTAACGTTTTCCGACTGCTTTTTGCCTAAGCTATCTCAATAATATATTTTAGATTTTTTCTCATAAAGAGTAAAATACCCTATTCTAATTAGATGTTAAGAGGTATCTTCAGAATTTAACATTCGGGACAGATACAAAAAAACTAAAAGAAAACTGCTATTTACATAGAAAATACCAAGGTACCGTCTTCCACAATAATCTTATAAAGTTACGTAAGTAGAATAAAAGAAATAACACTCACAGCTGAATGACGCATGCAAACTGTTACTTAAAATCACAGACATTCTCCTTCAGCAAGATACTACTTATTTTAAATTCAGTAAGTTCCTTAGTTTATCTTTTCGTCTCATTCGATTATATTGCTACTGCAGAATACAGACCTCTACTCATACAGAGAATGCTTGAGTATTAATTTCACGCTTATCTACTAGGTATATATGACCAGGTTTTCTCGCGATGTTTTCTTTCACCGTAAGTCCATACTGGGATAAACTTAAAATATATAAACGCGAAAAAGCCACCTTAATACTTGCTAGATTTCGAATCGTCAAACTTGCGTATTTGAAAGTTTTTACTATTACGCTAAGATAATACATTACATAAATGTTAACAACAGCATAATTTTATAATTCTATTTAAAAAACACGATTCCAAAAGAATTTAACACAACCGAAAACCTTCGCAAACAAACTAAAAAGAACGTAGTATTGTGTTCCAACTTGAAATATGAGCTTGGGTATAGAATAAAACTTCGAAATTGTACAGTTGCTAACAGATTTCGGTCCATAATCTGTCAATCTTGGGACATCTTATATTTACATAATCCTTTCATCTTGGTCATTGTAAAAAGTTATAGCCAGTATTTGAATTTTTTTTACATTTTATAGGACATTTTGTAGTATAAACATTTTGAGAAATAATTGTCGCCAACTTTAAAACTATCTGCTTGAATGCGGTACTCGAAAGCAATAAGAATTTGCTAAATTATGACTGCCATTCTGTAAATTCGAAGCTTGGGATAAATTGAACAGGGAAATTCATAGCGTCGTGTAGTAGTAGTAGATAGTGATTTAGTCACGATTTATTTGAAAACGGTCATAAACAGAATTTTATTGTATAATTATGCATACCTACGTAATGGTAAATAATTGTATGGTAGTATTAACAGTGTATAAAATATTAACAGTGTGGCTAATAATATTATGGCCCGCAGAACTAAAGTAGAATATTTGCAATGTTCCTAAGGTTACTGTATTGACACCTTATGGTAAGTTGCAAGCGTGTGTTTTTGTCGGTTCAAAGAGCGAGAGAGTTAGTTATTAAACGAGAAATCAATCCACCATAACCAATATTAAATGAAATGAAGATTTCAATTTTCGTTTTTCTTCCACGCACATATTGTAATGAAGAAAACCGCCAATTTTAATTTAAATGCTGACAATGTAATTCGGTGGATAATACATATAAATAGCTTTTAGATTTCTATGTAAGAACAAAATTAGAAAAAGCCTTTTATTTGACTTAAGCCGTACTATTCAATAAATGGGAAATCCTGCAAATAAAAATGTACTGATACACTTCTAATCGGATTATATTTGAGAAAGTTTCTCTCCTATCTTTCCATAAATAAAAAAGTATTTTATCGTAAGCACATGGGACTACATTTTCCGAATTCTTAACATTATATTTCTCTTGTATTTGGGTACGGTAAATATGCACTAATATTGATTTAATTTACTATATTTGGTAAATCATAGACTTTTCTGTATGACAGATTCTGTGGATATCAAGAGCACAAAGGCACCGAACGACCATTCACAAGATCTACTGATGACCTTACTAACGTTGCTTGGAAGGGCCTTCCTCGTTCAAGATCTGTCGTTGCAGAAGGGTCTTCAATAGCCTGTCTTTGAATGTGAATGAATGCAGGTTAGAATGTGCACTAGGAATACTATTTAAATGAATCTCTTTAATAGTAGACATTGTTACACTAATGATGATTTTAGAAAAAAGTCGTTTGCTATATAAAAGTTATCAACTGATCTTATACAAAATTCACCATGCTACGAGTATTACAGCCAATTTAAAGACGTTGTAAGTATTTAAAAAAACAAAAGATACTAAAGAAATTGGAAAATATTTGAACTCAGCAGTGTCTTCAACTGTACTTCAAAGGCCCCAGCTGTTGTAGCATCAAAATGGTTCCGTGCTAAAGTTCCACATCAACACTTCTATCCAAACTTTGCAGACGTTATAGAGTTACGTTACAAAGCGTGTGTCGACCATTTGCCGTGACGAAAAGCGGTACGTGAACCTTTTTTCACAAAGACGTATTGTTTTCCCTTGTTTTACAATGTACCTTTACTATTTGCGTGAACTGCTACTTATGGTCAGTTGTAACGTAACACAGATAAATGTTTATTGCTTTTTTATTGTTGTTAAACCCGAAGAAATCTTTATGGAACTGTGATTTTTACTGTATAGACTGTGATTTTATATTTTTTAGTTGCAGATTTTGCCAAAATGCCAAGCAATGTGGCAAGCAATAATATAATTAAAACTTAATATAATATAATTTTTTAGATATAATATTTTTTTTTAGATTATGTATATTGTCCAAACAAAATTATTAAAATCCAATAGTGAATTTTTATTTTTATTAGAATTCTGGAAATGCTATCTAAAATAAAAAAACTTTCAATAATAAAAACATATTTAAGATCAGCAATATCAACAACACTTCCTCCAACTGAAAAGAAATATTTGAATCTTCACTCCGTTATATTTCTACAATTATGAATTTAATAATGGCGAAGTCGGTGTGAAAATTGCACATAATTTGTTATCTTAAATCACTGCTTCCGACCCTGAATTGAATGAAATTCATGAAGAGAGATAAAGGACTACACTTTATAATGATGAAACTGCAACTTTTACAACGGCAGTTACTTTGTATTGTAACATTATTCTACTGATTAATAAAATTGTTTTAATCTAAAGAGACATCATTTACTGAATGACTCATAAAAGCTTTGAACATTGTTTTCTCTAATATAGGAGATAATTTCAATAAAAAAACCTTTTATTTTTTAAATGTTTTAAAACACAAACAAAAATCACATGTAGTAATGAGGGTAATGATACTTGTTTTGGAAATAGAATTTGCACTCATTTTTTCTGGTGGTAATCATCTTTTTCAAACATGGCAAGGGACTATAATATAAGTAAGTATTATAGTCTCTTCATATGTAATGTTACAACTTATTACTGTATAAACATTTGGTTTTTCAGTGTAATTATTTAAATAGGAATATAAAACATTTAATTTACATTAACTTGCGCGTTAGTGGTGGTGAAATATATACCTATATACCCATATTTCTATTGCGGTTTATTTTGAATCATTAAGTTTAAATAGTAAACCACCAACATATACATGCGTTGTGTACCTACGTTATTTTCCAAATACTTTTGATAAATATAAATATACATACTGCAACATACGAATAAGGAAAATCACGTAATATAGAATCAGGTCGCGATCACTAACCTCTATCGAAGTACAGCGGTTATGGTACGAGTATTACCGCACCACAGGCTGTTCGTTATGACTATCGAAAGAATGCTTACCTTTAGTATATGTGTTCCTTCGATAAAAAATCATGCTATAAGATAAAAATTTAAGACGTAGGTCTCTATATTATTACTTGTTTTAAAAAGATTGATAAACCGTTTTGAATATAAGAAAAACAAGCTCTATTATACTACGAGTATATATTCTATGTCAATTGTGTAATCATAAAGTCCTCCGCAATACAGAACCTGATCTATAGTGTGCGTATTTTTCTTCAAATAATATTATCGTGAAAGTTATATTACATAAATACTGATAACAATAAATTTATGTTGATGTGTTGCTGTAGTTGATTTTAGTTTAAAACCCGCCACAGCATGTGGGCTCAGAATCGATTACAGTCAAATCGATTCTGAGCCCACATGCACCGGCTGCTAACTTTTAACAGGCCGTACCTTATGGGCAGTTGGTTTTCCGATTGGCGACCGCAACTTCAGAACTTACTTATTCAGGTTTAATTGGGACGCTCGATGTTCGGAATGTGAAGTTTAGTTAACCAATGTAAGGTAACTTAGACCCGTGTTCTTACTAGATCCTGTTTAATTAGAAACTCAGATTTAAATTACTACAAGCTTAAAATTTATTAATACTAGATTCAAAAACACGAGCTTGGGGAATTTGAAGCCGGGCAAGTGTCAATGCAACATTCTAAGTCAAGTTTATGCCTTCTCTGTATGAAACAGACCTTTGCAGAACAAATAACAAGCTAGTATTATAATTATTTACTGCCATAAAATATGTAGTAGGCTCTAATAAGCATATGGATTATTACACACTAACATAAGCAAGCCAATCATTATTTTACTAGGTATTAGTTCGGTTGATGTATCATTAGTTTAGTACATAGTTATTGTTTTAGTTAGTACATCATTAGTCACTGTAGTCACTTTAGACATATGGCACTGAAATAGATTGCTTATGGTCATTATAGCGCCTTAATGGACATTTGAACATTTCAATGTTGAGTCAATGATAACATAATTACAGTCGATTATATTGTGGCATGTTGTGTTTCTAGAAGTTAACCTAATGTACTAGTTCATGGCTTTTAAATATATAACAAAATTAGCTTTTACCCGCGTGGTTTCACCAGCGTCTTTGCTTACTGCTCTGCACCCATCACCAGTAGCGTGATGTTACATAGTCTATACCCTTCCAATAAAAAAGTAAGTAACCATGCATTATGGTAAGTACAATAAAAATAAAACTGTAAACGCAATGATTTCTTACTTTTTATACAACTTTTACCTAATTCTAGCATATAGACAAAACATAATAATTATTAAAATATAGCCCCGATTTAATGATATAAATTGGAAATCACGAAATATGTCACTAAAAGCTCCCGCACTCAATACAATACTATTTATAATATTAGTTTATTCTGATAAGAATCTCTTCCTTACAATAAGTTTGTTTATCAAATAGACCGCTATAACCATTTTTCAAATGTGTGTTTCAATGCATCTGAACAACACTATTGGTTGGTAGTCCGTGCTCAGACATCCGTGCATGAAATATAATGCATTTCAAATAATATATTGGACATTATTTGGTGATAGTAAAGTACATACTATTGGGACAGTCAAAGTGTTATATAAGTTGTTGGAAAACCCATATTACACAAATAAAAGCTTCAAATTAAACAAAATTGAATTGAACTGTCTCAGTAGCCGTGTACGTATTACAGAAAACATAGATCGTATCTTTAACAACATCAATATTCAGTATAAATAGGTATTGACCGTTTCGATGTTAGTGGACTGGTAATGCAATATTCGTGCTGCAGTTTCAACGTAGGAATCGAGTAAAATCATATTGATTTTTCTTGTCGAGAACCGTTGTTAGGAATCTGATCCAGTAAAATATATTAAATTATACCCCTAACAAAGTTATTATATCAGGCTAGTGACATATTTTAACCATATTTATTATTCTTATTTTTGGGTTCATTACAGACGACAGTGTGTACCTATATAATCATAATGTCATTTAAGAAACAAATTTTAAATAAATAGGTACTTGCATGTATGGTCTATTCAATACTTAGAGCATTAAACCAACAGGAGTGGACACGCGCTCTATTTCCCTTGCGCAAAAGTCTGCCACTTTCGGCGGGGGACGGGGTAACGCGAGCAACGCACACTAATTACAATGTTAACTACTAATGCATTTTTAAATCGCGTCGTTATACACGCACACAATAAAATTATTACACACTAGCTTAAACTAAACACACACAATCACATTCACACACAGGGACATCTATCAGTTTACGCTTCCTTAGCGTAAAACAGTTAGAGCTTGACTCTGTCGATATTTAGTATCGATGTTTAGGATTTCATATAAGTACGCGAAAGATTTAATTATTTTCATGATTATTATGTTTGCTTATTAAAATGAGCATTATCTTATATTATATAGAACAGTTTTAGGTAATAATAATCTATTATAATTTTAAGGTTTTTTTTTATTTAAGCACTTTGAAATAGATGAAAGTAAAGTAAATAGTCAAAAAGTCGAAATGGTCCAGTGGATAAGGCACCCGCTTCGTAACTACGAGGTAGTGGGTTCGAATCCAGGCAAGTACCGATGTGATTTTTCAAATCATATGTACTTTCTAAGTCTATCTTGGACATTTCTGACTGACGGTGAAGGAAAACATCGTGAGGAAACCTGGACTTAAAACGTCCGAAATTGCCAATCCGCCTTGAGCAAGCGTGGTGATTAATGCTCATACCTTCTCTATATGAGAAGATATGAGCCACTACTGTCCCACTGCAGGCCTTTGCCCTGCAGTGGGACAGTAAATAGGCTGGTATTATTATTATTAAAGTAAATAGTTCATAAACATGAATTAACTAGAAGTAATTCTGTTAATTCATGTTTATGTCAATATTACAGGAAGAATAAAACAGTGTTTCTAACTAGCACACTTTTTTGTAATTATTATCAAAAAAGCCCGTCATACGGTCGGGCTAAATTTATTTGTTAAACATTGTTCGACAAACAAATCTGGTTATGCGGTCGGGCTCTCCTACTATGTTTACTAATGTTTATTCAATACTTCCGATCCCTGATAGTACGGAACCCTCTGCGCGTGAGTCCTACTGGCTTTTAGCCGTTTTTTTTGAAGTTATACTTTTTTTGGCGCGATTGGGAAAAATGATGAAAGTGAATTTTTACGATGCGCGCGCACACCGACAGAAAAAAGCAACACCCTGAAGTTAGTTGCGAACCTTTTACACACTGAAGTTAGTTGCGGATCTTTGTGTGTCGTATCAGTACAAATAATCTGTGTGAATAAATAAAAAATATATTGGCGTTTATATCAATTCAAATATTTATGTATGTATGCGTTGTATTATTATTTGGTATTTTTTGTATTGTTATGCCAAAGAAGTATACTTCTTACGTGCGTACATGGGTACCCACTCTTTTTTTTTATTTTACTACTGCGCACAAGGATGTATGTTCAATAACCACCACCTGTTGAAATTTGTTCTAGTGTGGATTAAAGATTGTAATTAATTATTACGTGTCAATTTTACGTGTATTATTCCTAAGTATGTATGTATATTCAAACCAAATAATACTTTGAATTAATTGTCTGTTGCTATTAAATTTCGTTCCAACTAAGCAGAGCTTGTAATTGGAGGATTTTGTTCTGATTACATAATAACAAGACACTGACATGAGAATGTATGAGTAGATTTTTATTAGAGAGATATTTTATCTGTTCAGATAACAAAAAAACAACAGAATATATTTCAGAAAGTCTTTATTTAAGTAGGTATAATAAAATACTGAAAAACTGTGCAATTTAAATTAACCTTAAAAATCTAGTTTAACTAATCCTAGGTAATGCAATAAGAGGAGGTAGCGCACAGCGAGTTTACTTGCTAAAAACTGAGCTCTCCGCCGCTTGGGGGGTAGGGAGGAGGTAGCAGTGCTGGCAGCACAAAAGGCTTTGTCTTTTAAGCTGTTAGTCAGATACTTGTACGCTTAGGAACCCACTTATATGGTTCCTACAATATTGGACCCAAGCGACTCGAGGCGCTGCTTCTTTTGAAAATTTAAAACAAACAAAAAAAAATAATTTAATACTGGAAAACCAATATCGATATTTGTGATTAAACTGTCTCATCTCTAATTATGTTAAAGTGTGACCAGTTTCTTAAAAATAAATACGCTTATTTTTGTAAGAAATGAGCAATTATCTTTCGGAATAAAGTGCACTAATCTTGTATATTTGGATTTATAATCTCATTTTACTTGTTCATTTAATATTATTTGTGCGTTACTTGGTAAAAAAACATTGGTTTTAATTAAAAATAAATAAATATGGGAACGGTGACACAATAATGTACATTCAAAATGAAACTTATTAGATAAGTCAACAAGGCGAGATATAAAAAAGGAAAGGTTAGTTTTTATGTTAATTCAACTTAAAATATTACCCCAGATTGGAGTATTGATGATAAGCCTGGCAACACTTGTTGATTAACATTTTATTTGGTTAAATTGCTAATTTAATGCCTTATTTAATAATATTAGAACAAAATAATACTTACAGGTGGAATGTAATATTATCCTTTTGTAGACTTGATGTCGCTGAACGCTTTTTACACCAAAATACACTGCAATTCGGCATTTCTATTGAGACGCTATTACGCATGCACTGATAGGTGACTTATGATGCGGAACGCGCGTCAACTAGTTTTATATAACGGGTATGACCGGTGGGCTGGTACCTTTGGCAGAGGGGTACGCCTGTCAGTGGCCTCTCCGGTTGGTTTAATGCTCTAAGATTCAATACGTCTTGCGTTTGTATGTTATCCTTGAAGGGATCCCAGCCAGTAGGGCTAATAATAAAGAGGGAAAAAGACAATTTTGTACGTAAACAGCGTATTCTTTGTTTCTTATTTATTTGGGTTTTCTAAGGTTCGTTCTTATACTATGTTTTATACATTATAGGTACTGTTCACAGCTGTAGCTTGTTTAGTGTAGCACATCAATATGAATATAATAAAGTAAGGTACCAATCAAAGGTACTTTTTACCAGCGCCTGTGTACCCATCTAATTATGAGCCTGGGGATTTTAAGCGGGGCCGTGATAAAGCATCTCACGAAGCCGCCATAGTGGAGTCCACTATAGCAGTAGTTTGGCTTTTGAAAAGGTGTCCACCACTTCTGGATTTCACTGACTGCTTACTAGTATAATATAAAAAAAAATAATAATAATGATAATATGCAATTAAGTATGGATTGATATGCAACTTTGGAGAAATACTTCAAATCAGGTCAATCGTTTGGAGATTTGAGATGATAAAATGTTTTGTTTTTATAACGTCTTATTTTGTGTTTATAACATACGTCGCCAAACCCTAATTTAAAAGATACTCTATTTTGAACTTTAGAAAAATAAATATTGCACAGTTTTATCGATACATTTGTGTTACCTATCTCAAGAACTAAAAGTAGAAAATTCTTTAAGGAAAGTTGTGATTGGATCAGAGAAGTAGTTTTGATTCTTGGATTTTACGATCGTTTGAGGAGATAACTTTAAAACGTATAAAACTGTATCGGACATCAGGGAGCTAGAGACAATAATAAATTGGTTTAGATATAAGAAAAATATATTTTACGAACGATTTATTGATTTATCTGTGGACAGACGAGCCACCCTATCATGTCTAACGTTTAAACGTTATAAATAAAAATGTATACTAAACGTGAATTTAAAAATATTATGTTATTTATGACTTATCGTCGTATCGGTTCACAATGGCAATACGGTTGGCAATAATACATACATACATTCACGCCTCTATTATTTGGGTAAGCAGAGACTATAGAACCAACATAGCTCCTTGCTTTTATAACAAGGTCTTAAAATTAGAGGATATGTAATCAAGCAATATTTGCATTGCTTGGTGCAATGCAATTAAGTCTTTAATCGCCATGTCAGTGGAAACCGCAAAAATTAGATTTTCTAATGTGTCTGGTTGCATGACGTTCAAAGTGTTAATTAATAGTGTTTGATTAAGGAATATATTTTTTGCTTATGATTTAAAATAAATTATCATCATAAGTAATCGTCATATATCATTTATCATGCTTCTTTTTTACATGAGGAGCATAAAAACATCAAACGCGGAACCTCTTTGATGGTCCCAATGTATGCCTACTTTCTGTTTCACTAACCAAAACATCGTTAAAGTAAAAACTAACATTTTATGTTAGTTCAAGGCAAGTTTTGCGGTCTTTGATTTCAAAGTAACCTGATTTACCAACTTGTTGAAGATTGAGTTTATCCGGTAAGGTTGTGGCACTCAAAAGCTTGATATTTCTAAAGAGCCCTTACTTTGACACAGGATGAGCTAGCCAAAGAAAGATTATACCTTATTTCTTTACCCACTTTTTGAACTGACATTACCTCACTGAACTACATTCCAGGTATGCGAGGAACGGACGTAACTAAGCATATATACTACGTAAATGTCCTAACTTACTCCGAATTTAATAATAAATCTTGCATTTACGTAATCTGAAACGGATATAGTAGAGCGAATACAACGTTCATAACTGTTCTACAGTTAAAGAGTTAAATTATATCTCATGTAGTGAATAGGTGACTAATGTTTTTATGAACTACTTCTTCACAAAGCTAAATGGCAAATACTTTATCTTATTTTATTGACTGGCCTGTTGGTCTAGTGGTTAGTGACCCTGACTGCTAAGCCGGAGGTCGTGGGTTCGATTCCCACCCAGGACAAATCTTTGTGTGATGAGCATGATTGTTTGTTCTGTGTCTGGGTGTAATTTATCTATAATATGTATGTATTTACAAAAAAAAAATGTATATAAGTAGTATATCAGTTGTTTAGTACCCATAACACAAGCAAATTTAATTGCTTAATTTGGGGCTAGATGGCGTTGTGTGAATGTGGTAGAATATTATTATTATTATTATTATTATGAACAAAAATGTGTTACATATGTAGGAAGCATACCAATTCACGTGTATTAAGCGAGACTGTAAACAATACTTGAAGTAATCGACATCACTATCACGAAATGCCCCCAAATATGTATAATGAGCTTATTGGGGCAAGCAAGCTTCGGTTGCAAGTACATCGATTTTACCGGGTAGTAAAAAGTAGTGACACTTACTTTTTACTACCCTTACTTTCTTAGGATTGCAAGCTGCCACTAATACGGCCGATATTAGGTGCTAAGACTATGGTAATTGGCTAAATGTCGTTCTTGTATACTTGAACATTATCTAAACAAATATTTTAAAGAGAAAAGATTTGATTTCATGTTTGTTTGTCTTGTTCTTTGACCTTTAGAAATAAATAAATAAAGTGGGTAACACAGGCTTTACTTCATTATGTTTAGCTTATTTTGAAGCAATTTTCTTAATTTAAATATTTTTAATACAGCAATAATATTTCGCAGACGTAGGTAATATTGCAATCATTTAAATTAGGCGATTGTTGTGAGAGCGAAACTTTTAATACCGAAGCGAAGCGAAGGCGGACGTCTAGTAAAGGTTTTTTAAAGTATTGTGTACAATACCATTAAATTATAGCTTGATTAGATATAGAGAACTCATAAGTTTATTATGCCCTTGTATTCTTTCACTTTATTTTGCGCATTTAAATTTAAAAAAATTAATTATCTTTAAAATCCATTATTTACTAAACTTATTCATTTTTTTAAGATATTCAAAATATTGATGATACGCAATACTTAATGCTTGCATAATGAATTCTATTAATAGTATAGTATGAATAGGTATTTAATGTAAACTTACCCAATTCAGTACCCAGATTCCATGTCAAAATTGAATAGGTAGTAATGAATTGTCCCGCCATCCACTGCAGGCACCTGATTAATAAAAGAACACCTCATTATCAAACAAATATAAAAAAAAAATTACGAAAATGTTAAAGACGTATCATATAAATATGACACACAAAACATAATGTCTTCTTTGTTTACGAATAAAGGTTTTTATTTATATTTCTATTTGGATAAAGTTGACTGACAACCACGCAAATCAAGTAAATTGTGAAACGAGACATTTAAAATTTTTGTTTCTAAATGACACTTCTCGGAGGGTTTCTTTGAGATTTCTTTTCTTTTATTTTCTTATATTAAAATATTGATTCTTGCTCATTGAGATAACCTTGTATGCTTTAAATATGTAATTAACTTATGGAGAGGACTATATCTGAGACGATGATGACGTAATCATTTTTAGTTTTGTCTTAGCCAAGTAGTAATGGAAAAAATAAAGCCTAATGGTTAGGGCATCGGTTTTTAAGCTCAGAGAGCCTAGGCAAGTGGGATGGCTTTCTATTATATTTGTCTAGGCTCTCAGGGTTCTGGCATCGTATGTACAACCAAAGCTATTCTTTTGAATACATTATTGCATTATTGTATTCTAATTTTTTTGGAATTAATAGTTTAAACATTCAGCGCCACACCGGTCACCGGTGCCCGCTAATCATAGATTTACTGTTGTGTCTGGTTGCATGGCGTTCAAAGTGTTGATATAAGGTTAAATAAAAACTTGTTGAGGAATTCTAAACTTATTTAAATTATAAAGAAAAAGATTTGATTTTTTGTATGTTTTTTGCAACGATTTAACTAAAAATGCAAATCAATAAATGAAGCGGACAACATAGGCTATATTTTATTATATTTTACATATTTTTAAGGAATTTTCAGTATTTCAATATTTGTAAATTTGCAATACAGAATACATCAAAAGTTAATTTGCAGTATACCAATAATATTACGCAGACTTTTATTGTGAGATCAAATAAAACTTTTAATACATTGATTTATTGATTTGAAGCTAAGGCGGACGTCTAGTACTAAATATAACTCCGATAACACCAATCCACCATGAGTAGAAATGGCAAGCAAGACTCATAATAACTCTAAATGAGGACTTTGCCCTATAGTAAAACAATAACAAGATACGAATGTGATGTATTAAACTGGCTAATAATATGTATATTAAAAGCTAGATAGCTTTTGGCCGTAACCCACCTGCGTAAATGTCAGTTATATCTATGTTTATACATTTACGATTTTTCATACAAACTTTCATCCGCAATTTTAACCTATATTAGCCATTTTATCACGATAAAAGGTATCCTATGTTTTTCCTAATAAAATTTGGTTCAGTAGTTTAGGTGTGCAAGCGTAACAGACCGACAGAGATAGTTTCGAATTTATAATATATTATTAGTTACTGCTAACTAGACGCTTATTTGAAAACAACATGTGGAAGAGGAGCTTTAACTGGTCGGTTTGTGTGATAAATTTTGGTCTAACTCGACCAACAGTTTACGCATGATAGAATTTCAAACACGTAAACACCTAATATCAACAAAAACTTTCATATTTGTTAATAGTTGTATCGAACTTAATCAATAGGTTTTAATCTCTCCTGGTAGTCTGGTAGGTACTTGTATACCTAATATTATTAAACCATTTTACCTTCTGTTTTTGATAAGGAGCTTAGTTTGCAAATACAAATATTAGCGAAGTATATTTTAATGTGCTTACACTTAATTATTACTGTCTTATTAACTAACACAAATAGTCAAATAAACGAATTTCGTTCATAGGTGTTCAATCATCATGAGTAGCAGCGTCCTATCTATAAAATCCATGCCTATCAAACAAGTTGATTATAGCATAATATGGATATACTATTATTATAGAAAGCTCCTAACTATGTAGCAGTAGAAATATGAAACTATGCCTACAGAAAGCCAAACGAAAAGCCGTTACCATGACATATGGAATTGTTTGCAATACTAGGGGCGTTACTTGCTTTGCCGACCGTATGACATTTTTATTGATACTAACATTGATGTAAAATACAGCCAGATTGCTCGTAGCAGATTATCGATGAAATACTGGTCCTATTTCATTTATTTCCGCTGAAAGAGTAACCACGTAAGTATACTGTTGTATTTTGCTTCTACTATTCTGAAAGAAACTGACCAGCCAATGAAGGAAAAGTATCAATAGCTTACCCTATAACACAACAAATGTAATTCCCGCTGCAGACTGACAGCCTCTTGTCGTACAGAAAAGACAGACCTTAATTTTTTTAGTTACCGAATTCAAACATTTAGCAGATTAATTAGTATCTATACTAATATTACACATAATTATTATACATTACATAATAATCTATACTTTATTATAAAGCGGAAGAGCTTGTTTGCTAGTTTGAATGCGCTAATTTCTGTAAATACCAGTCGGATTTGAAAAAATTCTATTTGCGTATGATAGCCGTGTTCTCGAGGAAGGTTAAAGGCTATGTAACATCACGCTACTAGCAACAGGAGCAGAGCAGTAAGCAAAGACGTGGGTGAAACTACGTCGCAGAAAGCTAGTAATATTATATCGTTATGGACTATACCTACTGCTCTAGCAAAGAGAGACTTACCGCCCCGGTTAAAGTGATGTGATTGCAATAACATACAGAACTTTGTTTTCCAAATTACTTATATTAAAAATATTAAAAAGAACATAATTAAGTCAAAGTTGACGCAAATACTCGCACCACAGTCACAGGCGTTTTTGCTTACTGCGCAGCTCCCGTCGCCAGTAGCGTGATATTATATAACCTTCCTCGAGAACTGAGCTATCATACGCAAAAAGAATTTTGCATAGACGACTAATAGTACCAGAGATTAGCGCATACAAACAATCTCTTCCGCTTTACATAATAGTATAATGAACTAAATAACAATCATGAAAATTGAAAACTATAGAGTTCGTAACTTAGTTCATTTAAAACTTACTTATTTGTATGAAATTCAAGCTCCATATTCAGTAACGCACGTTAGATTTTATATTTGACCATCAAAATAGTTAAAACATTATTTAAAATCGTTTAAAATAAACGAACAATATTATAACACGTTCAAATCCCCAAAATTCAGTAGTCTACAATTATATCTTCGGTTGTACGCAGTGTATCGCATCCGCGGTTCAAAGTGACGTATACGTCAGAGAGCTCCCGTTCGCCCCCTATTCAGTACCACGCAGCCTCTTGTGGAGGTAGCATCGCGGTAGACACCCGGACTGTTCGACCTCGTATTGACGTGTGGAGTGCAGTGAATAATCGTGGTAGTGCCCCAAACTTATGTTACGGACTTAAGTTTTTAAATTAAAAATGTAAGTACTGTTTTAACTGAATATATTTTTGAACACAAAATGTTATTTCTTAACGAGTTTAATATAGTAGTAACTAATATTAAGTTTAAAATGTGAATGATTTTATTTATAATTTTAATTACTTTCGTACTCGTTATTGCAATAATATTACGCCTCTCATTAAAGACCTCGGAATAAATTAATCATTTTATAATTAAATAATTGCAAAATAATGACGGTTCAAATTAAAATCGTACATTACTTTGCTTTTCCCTTATATATTATCTACACTAAACTAATAAGTAAATGTAACCTATAACTGCATTGCAAGGATTGTCATAAAATCTCTAACTTTATTTTGAAATATAAAAGTAATTTAAGTGTAATAATTTCTTAGGCAACATGGCATTCTCAGAAATTTAATATTTGTGTTACGCATTTAGTTTCTAATCTATTCGGCCTATATCATAAGCTAGTGGCAAAAGGACCGGAACCCTATTTAATATTTAGCTCCTTACGTTACCGGTTTTAATTAACATACTAATAACTACAGTTTCAAATGACGGAGAACCATCCTATTCCTTAGTAGATTAAAGTTTAATGTGTGAAAATAAAATACAGATTCTTAAATTTTAACATAATCAAATTAAAAATAGTGTTTTAGATAAGAGAGTAGAATAGAATATAAATTTAAATTTATTGCAGCAAATTAATTGAAATTACAAATTTATGAATAAAATCATCACCATCATCATCTTAAAAACGTCCACTGCTCGACATAGGCCTTTCCCAATTAATATTATTAGATACATTTATGTCCAATTTAACCTTTCGCTATATAAGATAGGAACAATACGCTCAGTAACAATGAAAGTAATTAATAAAGATGTTATGAAATAGAAAATGAATAAGCGGTACTAAATAGCTATAATTTAAGACCTCGACAAATCGATGTTCAGCTTTTCATATTTTGTCTGAAACGATGATGATAGTACCACTTTCCTTAACAAAATAGTACTTATTGTAAAATATTTTTTAAATCTTAATATATTTTCATCGATTTTCTCCCGGGGGGTGGTTCACGATCGGTTAAGGTTAGGTAGAGATTCTTAGAGAAGGCCTTTAACTAAGAGTTGACGTTTTTTGACTTTGTATCTGAGTCAATGCTAAAATTTAAAATAATAATTAAAGTTCTGATTAGAAATATTTCACCAATATTTTTAAAGAACATATTACAATAATAGTTTTTAAAAAGAACAGTTTTATTAAAATAATTTGACTTATACCATAAGCAGAAATCAACCCTAGCTTCGACTTTGCTTGATAAAATAAAGTTAAATTTTGAGTCTATTTTGAAGGACGTCCTTTGACATTATATGAATAGCTTAGTAAACCACGACGAATAGCTAAAATAACTCACTGTGGATAAATCGCCTGTAAATAAGGCTTAAGCCAACTATTGAACTTTCAGAACATTACAACCACCTAGGTATGTAAGTTTGATGCCTCTGAGAACTTTCGTATCAACTTAATGGTCATCATCATCACCTTATCAGCCAAAAGACGTCCGTCCACTGCTGGACCTCCCCCAATTTCCGCCACCTATACCGGTCGATATTATACAAAATTTATAAACAATTAATTAAACTATAATTCTTTTGTCCGCCCGGTCCCTTAATACTTCGCATATTGGTTCAAAATGTGTTTCGCGTAATTTTGGCGAACAAACTTTTTACGACCACTTCACCACATCACTTGGTGAACCTCAGCAGCTCTCGTTGCTGGTACATCCACCACCTTCAGTCATCTGTCTATTGTCTCTATACAATTTACTTCATATTAAACCAGTCGTTAGATTCAAATCTTATCATTATAGTTTTGAATCTTCAAATCTTAGCCGCTAACTGCACGGTTTTTTTAGTAGGTTATGTAAAAAAATACAACTGTTTACGGCGTAGCTGATGTAATTTGGCACTTTGGTTTTATTTCTTCGTTTGTTTGTATGTTTTTCTTCATAAATAAAGTGAATAAGAACTAATGTCCCAGGTGTATATTACATTGAATTACTTTAGTTTGAAATCTGAGACTGTAAGTTTTACTACAAGCATAACTGCTAATACAATCAAATCATATATTTAATTTCGTACTTAATTTAAAAACAAAATACTCATAATTAGTTTCAGTTCTAATAATATTTGTTTAAAATTTTGCTCAACAACGACCACTCTCTCGATTCACTGTGTATCATTTTCAACATTCTTCAGACGTAACTGTTATATTATACAATACGTAGACAAACAAGAAAAGCTCAACATTTCACAATTTTATTTGTACTTTACTTACAAAATATACTGTTTACGGTGCCTTGCTGTTGAAACTCGAATTACGCACTAAAGTTGTATTGTGACAGGTGTTGTGAGGATTAAATTGTAATAAATTTGGCTACACAGTTGAAGTCGTAAATATTTTATCACTTTATTATTGTTATGATCTTTAATCGCTGAAATTGTTTCAATTGTTTGCTCTGTATTTTTAGATACTGTTTTTTTATTTGTGAGGCCGGCGACTTCGCCTGCGTGAAAAGGCATAGGTACTACAAAAAATAAAGCCTATTTTACTCGCTGATATTGTAGCTTTCTATATGTGAAAGAATTATTATAATATTAGTTAAGATAAGAATTAAGAAAGCTTCAACGGCGATGTTTTCAACTCTTTAATTCAACAGAAACTTTCAAAAGATTATTTTTTGTAATGTCACCAATACATGACTTTCTACCGTAATTAGAGAATGATGGTATGGTATTGACTATTTTACGCAATTCCATGCTTCAGTGCGTATTTATAATAACTATTTTTTAACAGCACACACAGTTTATTTTAAATAAGCTTTACTGCCATGATGGTATTTGATGTGATGAATTTATATTTTCAAATTATTAGCCATTAAAGAATGTTCAAAAAAATTACTACTACAGATTATAGGTTTCCGACAAACTTTATTAATTTATAGCTATTTGTAAAATTCAATTAAGTGACACTAATCTTTATATAATAGCTGAAACCCTTTTGTCGATTCTAATGACACCCAGGGGATGCCCTAGGGTGGTAACAGATAAAAGAACAAATTATTATGTCGTTTTGCCACAACAATCATAAACATTTGTTTGATTTACAAACGTAGAAATATGCTTTTTCCTTCGATATTTACTAACTTGTTATTGATTTTTACATTAGCTGTCGTAAATTGACTACGTATATTACTTATCATTATCACGGCTATAATCAAAACATCCTTGATACTGCCTTGTTTTTTATCTTTTGATTTGGATTTTGACCCTTGAGATTTGTGGATTATATTTATTATAGTTCCGCTTTTCTTACTGATTGCCATCACGTATTTAATGTTCAAGGTAAACTTGAAACACACATATTATGGTTTCGTAAAGTCATATCTACTTTAATATAATTATTTTTAATGCGTTTTTAAAGGATTTTGTTCATAGTTCCTTAAAATGTATTTTAAAGTGCATGAGCTCTGTGAGTAAGATTAATATTACACTTTCGTATTTAACTAAAACTATGCCTACAAAGCAGACATAAAATATTGGCCCTCGTTATAAAATAGCCTTTGTTCTTTGGCAGCTTTCAAACAGCCGCAAAAAATCACGTCCATCCGCTGCAACATTTTGATAAATAAAACCGAAATAAAACATAGTTTGGTATGTGTATAAAACTAGTAAATTTAATATTTGAAACAAAGTCAGTTAGAGGAGATATTTGAGTTTTATGAATAAAAATGTATTCTATTTTGAAACGTCTTGTTTGACTGGGTTCTTTGCACTGCGTTTGAGTAGGCTTTGGTCCTCCGGCTTTTGCGGTGACTGATGGACCGGCCGCTGTGGCCTTTACAAATATTACTGGCTATATTTGACTATATTTTATTCAAACGTAACGCTTTGTTCTCTTGCCTATTTTATTTCCAGAATTCTAATCATAGGTATAAGTTTCATAGAAATTAACATACAAGAGTCTTTTTTCTGCTGTGAATCGTAACTAAGAGAACTTTTTTTCACATTTTTAGTGTAATAATTGTGAATGTAAACTGTACATATTATCGTATGTATTGTAACTCTGTTATAGGTGAAAATTATAATGATTTTATTGGACGATGAGACTAGATCAAATCGATTGTCACAAACATTACAAACGATTGTAAGTAATGGAAACATTCAGCATATTCTCATTTTTTATTTACGAACTATGAATAGGATTCAGGTTTCCAGCTCATTTACATAAAGATATTGTAATTTAAGAGATAATCTTAAATTATTAGATCTTAAGAACAGAATTTTGCCAACGAAAATTAAATGAAAAGCTACTTAATACTAGGTTCTATTAAGATAAAGGAACCTTATCACTACCTATGGTAGAGGATATCTTTACAAAGGCAAATCTGGAGCTTTGGGTTTTAGACTTAAACTTAATATAAAGATATTATTATGTAAGCGTAAATAATAAACGTAGGTACTGAAACTACTACATCTTTAATTACGATTTTGAAATATAAAACTTGGAAAATACGAGGACGTATGTATGTGGTTTTCTTTATGACACATGGCTGCCATTAAAAACACACCTTGAGACATTTTATTCGTAAAATTCTACTAATTTCAAGTCATTTTTGGAATGTGGGCAAAATTTCAAGATAAACAAGAATAAATCGTCGAAAGGGATGACTGAATAGTTTAAATAATTTCGCTTAATTTATCACTGTTGAGGCGTTTCTTAATATCTTCGTTTTTCATCTATTTCGGCAATTTCTTGGCATTTTCAAAGACTTCTTACCTCTTAAAATGTTATTCTTGATACATTTTCTCTGACTACTGTTAATGAAAGAAAATCGACGTCATCATTAATAATTAGCGAATTCATTTTAGAACTGTGTTGAAATTTTAAGACATCGCATACTTTAGATTTGGCATTCTTGTAAAGGTTTCATACCGATAGGCAGTTTTGTAGTAATGCTGAGCAGTTTGGTGGAGCAAGGTGATGCAACCAATAATTGATATGTCTAACAGTAGACGTGTTTTGGCTGATGATGGTAAAAAAATAATATTATTTTAGCTGTAGATAGAGCTGTGAGCAGTGTGAGCGTGTGAGTGTTACGTAAATATTGGGTGAAAAATTAGCTAATTAAAATCTACAATTTTAATATACTTGTGCTATATAAATTGTTCATCTGTTTGTTTGCCATAATATTTTTACATAAAGCTTTATGTTCTCCCGAAAGGTAGGCAGAGCTGTGTTACAGCTATTCTTCTCCAGGCTATGTAGAAGAATTGTTACCTATATTCCAGTCAGTTAGTAGTTAGTCCTCTTGTATGACGACACACATAGAACTAAAGAATTGCGGGTATCTTTACCCGATGGCTACGCGTAAAAATCATTTATTTTCTTTAAATAGTACAACTTAATGTCCGCCCTCGCTTTGCTTCAGTAGATTTTGAAACATACAAAAAATCTAATCTTCTCTCTTTATAATATTAGTTTAGGGAAAGCAAGACCGTTGTTTTCTCCTGTCTCTTCGACGCTAACATTTTTAAAACCATACAACGAATTTTAATATAATTTTTACTATAGTTTAGAGAAGGTTTATGCATACATAAATGTATTATAGTTGACCACATAGCATCCATTTGCTTTACCACTTTAAAAAAAAAGCCATTAAAATAAAAATTCAATAAGACTCGTTATGACAGTGACAACTGTCACTGTACTGAGTTAAATTGCGAGCAACTACAGACATTATTATTTTGCGATATGCAAACTATATTTTACTCTAAGGTAGGTAATTTTATAGACGACGACTTATAAAACATGAATATAATATTAGAGAAACACCGAGAATTTCAAAGTCTTTAACTATTTTGTAAAAAATGTATTTTCATAAAGTCCTAGATAGATAGATGGCTAGTAGATATAGTACCTACTTACAGTTTTCGTTCTCTATACTTAAAGTTTATTTAGTGTAATATACCTACTATTATAAATAGGTTCGTGTCTCCCTCACCGTTTTTAATCAAAGGCATCATTAGTCTTTCGACATCTAAATAAATGATACCTTTTAAGAACTTTACGTTTCAAATGGTTTTAATTCTGAAAGTAATACCACTCCGTGTCACGTGGTAAAGAAAAATTAAGGGATAAAATCACAATTGAAAGGATTGGGTTAGCTTCTACCATATTAGTATTTGTAAGTGCTGTATTGTAAAATGTATACGAGCATTTCAAGCAATTTAATTTATTCTTGAGATCGTATCATGTTTACTTAATCCAGAACTACATTTGTCATGAAAAGTAGAATTAACGGTTAACGTTTCACACAGGTATTGTGTTTTTATCTATATATCGCTTATAGCGCTATTTATATAAGTAGTATTTTCACAGGTGCACTCTCTGTTCCTTTAGACCGATAGTCCGATGGGACGACAATCCGAAACGACCACCGAGATTACTCACGGGACCGAAGTCTTAACTTGTTCAACGACTTTTCTAATATATAGACGCCTATTACTTTATCTCGACGGTTCAAAGATTTATTTGTATTTTTTGTACTAACTTTTTGTACAAAATAAGTAAAACAAGAAGGTAGGTATAGGATTGGTCTTCAAAGTACTTACTATACCATACCATAGCTAAAGGGTCAAGATACATTACACTTAGTTTTATAAAATTGTTAAAATTAATTTCAAAAATTAAAAAAAATATATCCAAGTATTATAATTATATTAGATATTAATATTATTCATCTTCATTGTCAAATATTTCAGATATTTTTGCGCACTTGTAAATAGTTAGTCCGTTTCTTAGATTTTTTTAGTTCGTTGAATCTCATTTAAAAATTATGCGTTTTAACAAAACCTGACGTTGTCTAGTATTCAAAATTGTAATAAACGACCTTTTTACCCATCTAAGTTGTTATAATGGCCAATTATTTCCAAAATATGGAGAAAATGTGTTTAGAATTATGCATAATTATTTATTTAATTACAGTTTTAAGATTTCGTATTCATTGTTGACACTGTTATATCTTATTCGAATTTTAGTTTACCGTTATTATGTGTGTTTAGTCTAAATACATATAACGGCAGTAAGCTGAAGAAGAGTATAAAATACGCTCGAAAAACATTACCCTCCTTGACTTCGGCAGTCGGGCAATAAGCTGAGGGTAACAAGTTCAAAGTTAGGGGCTATAGTTACACGACATACGCATGCGATACATTGCATGTTTGCACTTCATTTTGAAATTTCGTTACACTCATATAGAGCGTTACGCAGTTATCTCGAAAGAGGTAGACCGAAGTGTTACTAATACTATCCTTCTATTAGGCGCAAAATATAAATATTTGATAAGAAAACCTAGCTGATTTTTGTACTGGTAAAACGTATGTTTGTAAAGTTTATCGCGACAAATATCTAGATCTCTTGTGTGGCAGTTGTCTTCTTAGTTCATTCTAAAACCTTAGGTATAAGTAATGCAATCCATTTATTTTCAACTCTATCCATACAATCAGGCTAATTACAATAATTAAATAATTTATATGGCGATAATTTAAATAATATAAGATAATAATAATGTCTCCATAAACTCCAATAATATAAATGCTAAAATTACACAGATATGGCCTCGTTCGTACATGTTTGCTAAAAATTAGAATACCAATACTTTTTCAAGTAGTAAGTATCTAAGTATTACAAAAATCAATTCGTCGTTATAACTCAAATAAATTACCAATTCATATCAGTATTCAAGTGACCACCTACCTACTAAGTGATAATGTCTAAGGCGTGCCGAGCTGGTGATAACTGGTCCAATCCTATTAAATGGCTATAATGGCCCAATTCACAACGAAAATTAATGTTCTAACAAAAGAATTTTACTGAAATTTGTTTATTTACATTATACTGTGGAATTGTGTTGAAAAATAATAGTGATTTTCGTCGCTTCATTGGTAAATAATTTAGTTTATCACGTTGTTTTTCCTTATTGACCGCAGCGTATTGTTTTGAAAAATAAAGTAGGACACCCATGTTTTAATTGCTATGACAGTCTAGATTATTTATTAAAAAAATATACGTAGTTATGGTATAACTAATTGTATAGTTGATAAAATAATTACAGACAAACCACCCATATCAATCGCTTTGAATTTAAAAAAGATGCGTGACGATAGATTGTTGCGTAAAAATATGAGGCGAAAGAAAGTACATAAGGGAATTGGCTTAAGTGGTAACAGTACGTCTCATGTATAAATTAAGGATGAAAGTGTCAAGAACAAAACATTGACAAACTCTGTGGTTCGGTGTATACGGGGTCGCGGGTATGTTTATTCGCATTCTAGAACTCATATCTCAAGCTATTAATATATATGTTTACTTGTCTGAGTCTAGATGGCATTGTGTGGTTGAAAAAAAATTAATATTGCTTTATCAAAGTCACGAATATTACTAACATACGGATCGGTCAAATTGTTAGTATTAGCAGCCATTACCGTACGGGACAAATTAAGTGTTTAATTGATATACAAATATTTGTTTCGGTATGAGTGACTCAAGTAGTATGTTTGTGAAGTTTCTCGTGACGCGGGACTCGCTCTCTAGTGCAAGAGATTACACAAAAATAATCATACAATTTAAATTATTCTATTACACAACACAATCGTGAAGTATTGATATACAGATAAGGCCATCATTTAACTGCACATACTCTGTATTTCTATTCAGACCTTGTGTATTAGACAGGACTACCGTGATTTATGGCTGATATGCATATTAGTTGTTGTACCAAAGCTCTAAAATTAATTGTAAGTTCCGCTGTGCATGCGGTATGCTTCCTTTCATGCCTATAACCCAGTAACTTGCTAGATTGCTTACGGAACTTTGTCTTTAAAATTATTCTACTAGCTTTCCGCATTGTGCGGTTTCATCCGCTTTTTTGCTTACAGCTCTGCTCCCGTCGCCAGTAGCGTGATGTTACATAGCCTTCCTAAGAACTGGGCTATCATACGCAAATTTTTATTAGTTTTAGTTTATTGTTATATTGTAAAAGTGAACGACGATTTAAATACGTCTTTCGCAACTTCTACGTTTGTAAAGATAGTGTTTAAAAAACTTGTCTAGTATACGATAAAGCTTTGGAAAATAAATACGCCTACTTTGTTTCAATAAAAATGTAGTGTTGAGAAACTAAAATATATTTTGCAAATTGTGTTTTTAATCCTAAGCCTCCAAGTCTTATAAAAGTATAAAATAAACCACCTCGTCCCAGTATTCTATACAGTTTTTGCCAAGTCTGGTGGCAGATAACCGCATCTTTCTTATTACGTAGTAAGTAGATGTGCTTTTTGAGAACTAGTTCCTGACCCATTTCAACTCTTGTGACGTAAATAGAAAATGAAATTTTATTCATAATGCTGCCTTAATATAAAAATAAATATTTAATGTTGTGATGTTTATGATTTCATTTTTTTGTCTAGGGCGTTCGGATGACTTGTCAAATAACAAATGACAATCTTTATGACCTCAAGTAGATTTATTTGTGGGCGTCTACGGCTAGACAGATAGGTGCGTAACAAAAATTGACATATTATTTAGGTAGATTGATAAATGCAGGAAAATTATATTCAGTGGGACAGAAAACTGCTGCCTGCTATCTCTCTAGGCCATAGTGTGCCGGGCCAACGTCTTTGACATGAAGATTCAGTTTATGTAAATGCGCGTTTGCATCTTTTGTATGCATCTAAAAAACGTAATTGAAAATCTAGTTGATTTTGTTTTATTTTTATTTATTTCCTTTACAATTTTGATAGTGACTTAATCATAACGTAGTACATAATAATACGAAAGTAACGTAAAGAAAATCGATTGCCGTTTGATCTGTTTAGAGTGATATTGACAAGTAGATATTATCACACAATTCCATTCTCCTACAATCCAAAACAACAAAGAGGCTGACTTCAAAAGCAATTTTATTTCTCCATCACACATTGTATACACTTATGTAAATAAAATTGATGATACACTAAAGTGTGTCTGTATTTCTTTCTTTTTGTATATGTTGCGAATTTGATAAATGACGTGTCATCGGGGAAATTTATCATTCCATTTACTTTACCAGGAAGTCAGATAATACTACATCGTATAACATTACAAAAGCTGAAACAGTCACAGATATTCACAAATGTTTGTATTTGAGTGAGACTTCATAAATTTTGCGTAATTCCTTTAATTCTGTTTTGACAAATGAACTGTTATACGACTCACAAACTACGGAAATGAGATGGAATATGTTACGGTATACGGTGGTTTATAAATCTTGCTCAAGTCATTTTTCATGTCAGTGATGAAGTTTGATCTGAATTTGTGCATGTACTCGGTAGCTATATCCCAACTTAGCTCTCATACATCTTTGAGAAAGGCTTTGACAACTAGTAGACATGTTGCTGATTTTTCAAACGCTCTAACTTTTTCTGTTTGATTAAGAAATAAAAAGCTAATCTCAGTATTATGATTTCGGATTCCGTTATCGATTCGTATATTAGTGTAACGTAGCAGCTATAAATTTGTACCAAACAAATTGAAATTAAGAACAGTATGATGATGTGCAAATTAAAACTAACTCACAATGTTACCTCTTGGGTATGTTTATTAAACAGTTGTTTTATTCAAAATAGTTTTCATTATTCATAACATGTAATATTATACGTGAAGTGTTATATGTATTAGTTAAATGATTTTGAATAACTGTTAATTTACCTCATCTTCTGAGTCGTAATCTTCAATAATGAAGGTCGTGTCTAGTTAGAAATGTTGTTGATCTCTTGATGCACTATGCTCCTCCATATGTCTCTGTCCTCGGCGGTCTTTATGGCTTTGGGTATGGACAGGCCAGTGAGCGTCTTGACTTGATCGGACCAACGGATAGGTGAGCGACCGCGTGGTCTCTTACCGTCAACCTGTCCAACTACCATAAGCTTCTCCAGGCTGTCAGGGTCTCTACGAGCGAAGTGTCCAAAATATTTAAGTATACGTTGGCAACAGATGGTAGACAGTCTCGTCGATACTCCGAGCTCATTAAGAATGAAGACGTTGTTCGGCGTGCCGTTCAAGGAACACGAACAATTTTTGTTCTTTCTTTCTTTCTGATCGTCCAGGATTCGGCGCCGTAAAGGAAGATTGAGAAAACCAATGCATGCACCGTTCTCACTTTGGTTTTGCAAGATATATTGCGGTCTTTCCATATCTTAGTGAGTTTATTCATTGCTCCTTTGGACATTTGAATTCTCCTATTGATCTCCTTTTCACTGCCACCCTCGTTGCTAATAAGGGAGCCGAGGTAAACAAAATTATCAATATATTCTAGGTTTTTGAGTTCATTGGAGCGAATTAGTGTACCTGATATGTCTACAACTAACACCTTGGTCTTTTGTTTGTTAATAGTAAGGCAAGCAGTTTTTTTTCTTTTTTTATTTCTATTAGTATCCTCTACAGGCAGTCTCATCTAATACAATCAAACGCTTTTGAATAGTCAACAAAGCACATCAGCATTGGAATGTTGAACTCGCGGCATTTTTCCAAGATCTGCCTGACATTTACAATCTGTTCTCTTGTGCCTCGCCCTTTAACAAATCCCGCTTGCTCTGCTGAAATCTGTCTCTGCAAAAACGCTTTTAGGCGTTCATTGATGATGTACAGTAGAATCTTGCTTGCGTGAGATATGAGCTCTACAGTCCTATAGTTTACACAGTACTTGTTTGATCCCTTTTTGTGTAGTGGTACCAGAATGGATTCCTGCCAGTCACTGATCCATTTGCCTGTTATCCAGATCTGATTGCAAAGGTTTTGTAGGATGCTCATACCAATATCTCCTACGACTTTTAAGTCCTCGGCAAAAATACAGTCACTTCCGGCCGATTTATTACATTTGACTTTCTTAAGAGCAAACTCAATTTCAGACTTCAAGATGTTAGAATTTACCTCATAGTCCTTGTATAAAGAACAATGACTAAAAAAACGAACACAAAGTTTTGAACATTTAGTTGTGAATTTCAGTGACAAATTACATTGGTAATTTGAGTTACCGTAAAACTTTTTTTGTTAATAATAAAACCAATTAGTATACATTTTTTCTACTTTAACTTAAATATTAGTACTTATACATTTAAGTAAACTTAAGTAAGGGGCAACTATACATATTATATTACACGATTTTTTTGCCACTAATCCATTTTTTGCTTCACAGCCATACAAAGACCTTTTCGCATACAGAGGAGTGAGCATTAGACGATTCACACATATACTGCCCCGCATCACGGAGCGTAGTGTGGGCATGCGTGTTCTTGCGTTGTTTGTAAGTATATCTTACTCTTATTCACAAAAACGCAATCACGCACGGTGTAGATGTTCCTTCACCACGCACCCCGCAGCGTAGTGCGGGTTGTGAGTGGATCGCCTCAGCGCGCTCGCTCTTCAAATTGACATCTCAGACTTCTATTTTTTATTAGTTCAGGTTTGCTTGAGATGTTTTCTTTTAACGTCAGTTCCAAGTAAACTTATAAAGTACAACAACTCTGACAAGTCACATTGCCCTAATTAACCACTAGGTCATTACAACTATTACATTAGGTATGAATGTAAGTAAGTAAATAATATACTCAAAACTGTGTTTACAACCTAAGAGCAGAGTTATAAACTAACATCATTACACTTACAACGTAAAACAAAGTACAAAATGTTTGCATAAACTTTGTCTACGCCGTCCATTACAGTGATAGAGTAAAGTGTGTCAAATGTCAAAGAGAACACATGTCTACAGCGTACAAAGTGACATGTGACTCCTATAAAAATGATGTATTCTCCTTAATATTTGTTTGTGCTGATACCAAGCCCGTGTTACGCAAAGTCAAGAGGCTAAGTTAAAAACTTTTTGCCGTAAGCCGACTTTTTTGTTTATAACGAAAAATAAGGGATAAAACTCTCGAAGTAGTAAAGTCACATGCCGGTAGTAAGACGTTAATTTATTTGCCAGAGCTTTTTGGGACTTAGGTTTTATACAATTTAGCTGTTACTAGAATATTTGTTTAAAATATTCTAGTAACAGCTAAATTGTATATTATAATATATATTGATAAGGTCAAAAAATAAAAGAATATCTACTACACACGGTTATACAATCAATGATCTCAGTAACTTATACAATTACAATACATAGTAGGTACAAGTAAAATAAATATTTGCCAAGTATTTACTACAACGTTCACTCAGATTATAGACAAAGTTCTTGGATTAATCACTTTGACACTGTATTGGGGCACATAGAGCCCGGGTCTTCAGTAAATACTGTCCTATGTGGACAATACAATGACACATTGCAATGTTCACAGCGTTAGTATTGTTTGGTCTTGAGCAATGACGATGTAGTGATAAAATAGAAAGCTACAAGGCAAACAAATTAAGTTCATTTTATTTATTTATTTATTTATTAATACTTCATACACAAAAACACATGTATAGGCGGACTTAATGCCAAAGGCATTATCTACCAGTCTACCTTGGGGTGATGCAGAGATAAATGAAGTAGGTGCATAATAAGTAAGGTAAATTTAATAATAAGTTATAAATAAATATATACGATAATTAATAAATACTTAATAATAGAGTACATATATTATATATAAAGATACTATATAAAAAAAAAAAAAATATATATATATATATATATATATATATATATATATAATACACTATATACCATATATAAAATACACAACAGTATGAGATGATTTTGCCACATTATTTTGCTAATAATAGTTCTCGAACTTTGACTTTAAACGTGTAACGGTTGGTGGACTTCCTGATTTCAAGAGGGAGGGCATTCCAAAGAAGGATAGATTGGACAGGGAAAGAAGAATGAACAAAACCACTGGTATGTGAGAGACTTGCAAGAGTTAGATTATTAGATGAACGAAGGTTTCTATCATGGGTAGAGCTGAGATATTGAAAGTAAGGAGTTAAGTAGGGAGGTGAGTTTGGGGATGTAAGGATGGAGAAGAGTGTAGTGAGTGCACGCAAACTACGGCGTTTGACGATAGGTAACCAATTCAAAACGGAACGATAGGTAGACACATGGTCATACTTGCGAAGATTAAAAACGAATCGAATGCAGTTATTAAGAAGACGGTCAAGTTTGTTGAGAAGATCTGCATTCAGGTCGTAGTAGCATACATCACCATAGTCGATCAGCGGAAAAATTATGGCCTGCACAAGCATTGCCTTAGTCCTGCATGGAAGAAAATTTTTGAGACGATACAGAGCACGCAGAGTACCGGTAACCTTTTGACAAACATATGTCACTTGGGCTTGCCACCTTAATGTGGAGTCAATTATTAGACCGAGGTCTTTTACAGTTGTCGATAGATTTATTGCTGTCCCGTCAAAGATAATCAGTGGAAGATTTGACGTGTCCAACTTGCACGTAAGGCGTTGACTCCCTACGATGATTGCTTGACACTTTGACGGGTTTACAGTTAAACCAAACCTATCTGACCAGCATTTAATATGTGCGAGGTCCATATTAATAAGGTTAACTGCTGTGGATATACTGTCCACACTAGCCTGCGTATACAACTGCAAGTCATCAGCATACAGATGATACGAACACTGAAGATTTTTAGTTATGAGATTAATGAAAATAGAGAATAACAAAGGAGAGAGAATACCGCCTTGAGGGACGCCAGAGTCTATGTCACACCAACTAGACGACTTCTCATCGAGTCGAACTGACTGCTGACGCCCTCGAAGATAGCCAGAGAACCAATCCAGAGCCTCGGGAGAGATCATAAGATAGGACAGGATGGATAACAGGATATCGTGACTGACGGTATCAAAGGCCTTGGAAAAATCGATTAGAGCTAGTATCGTGACTTGGGTGTTTTCCATACCGTCTCTGATATCGCCAGTCACTTTGAGGAGTGCGGAAACAGTGCTGTGGCCTGGTTTGAAGCCGGACTGAAACGGGCTTACCAGTTTGTGGTGATAAATGTAGTTAGCCAACTGCTTGTGCGCGCAGGCCTCCAGCACTTTGGAAAGGAAGGGAAGAATTGATATGGGTCGGAAATGACTGGGTAAGGAAGGATTTTGTATTTTAGGTAAGGGGATAACGTAGGCTTGGCGCCACGTTGACGGAAAGGTACCGGAAGTGAGGGAGAAATTAATGATGTGGGTGATAGCTGGGAGGAGATGATCCAGAATGGTGACAATCATGCGGCGGCTAATACCATCGCTACCTACCGCATTGGATTTAATAGCAAGGATTGACTTTTTGATCTCTGCCTGAAGAACCGGAGAAAAGGAAAAAGATTCAATGTCGAATCGAGGTAAACCAGCTAAATAGTTGATTGTATTACACTTAGTTTGGTGATCCAAAGAAGTACTAGTGCTGAAATATTTATTGATATCATCCAAACTAAGTGTCTTATGGATGTCTACGCTATGCTGTTTGCCGATACCTAGGGTCCTGAGGAACTTCCAGATATCGGCGGGAGATGAGGAAGTGATATTGTTTAGAATGTGTCGGCGTTTTGCGTTTCGTATCATCTGATTACACCGATTTCTCGCAGTCTTAAAGGCAACCCAGTTGTCATCACACCGAATTCTTCTATACTTGCGAAAAGCTCGGTCCCTGCGCCTCATCGCCATTCTTATACCTGTTGTGATCCAGGGTGCAGGCTGGCGTTTCAATTTTACTTTCCTTACAGGAGCATGGACATCGTAGAGAGCTGAAATATTTTTGTTTAGTACACTCACCTTTTCGTCGACTGTAGAAGCCTCCAGTAAGTGGTCCCAATTCAACTCAGATGCGTCTTTATTTAGTTCCTCGATGTCCATGCGTCCAAAACAACGCATGTGCAGTACTTTAGGCAGAGGTTTGGGAGGTCTAAGGAGGTATGATAAGAAAATAAGGTCGTGATGGGAAAATCCAGGAGCAAGAAGTTGACCATGGGACAGAACTAGCCAGGTGTCTTCCCCTGTCATGTTGTGGTGAGTGGCTTGTAAAGGTAGGACGTGAAGGCTGGCTGACTCAACGATCTCTAGGAGTTTACGAGAACGATGGGAGCTAGAGGAAAGGAGGTCGGTATTGAAATCGCCCATGATGATGTGATGATGATACTCGGACCCTAAAGATTCCAGAATCACTTCGAGACTGGAGAAATAGTCGACAGATGGGGCGCAATAAACAACACCGAGTACTGTTTTAGCCCCTTTGACATCAACCTCAATAAATAGATACTCCGCAGTGACCGAAGATTCAGAGTCCGAGGAAGCGAGAATCTTATGTGGAAAGTGGCTTTGAAGATAAATAGCAACGCCGCCTCCTCTTCTTCCGATCCGGTCACTACGTAGCAGAATGAAGCCAGGAAGAGGATAATAAGTAGAAGGAAGATTTGGTTTCAACCAACTCTCTGAAATCAGGACGGCATGAACGTTAACATTAGAAAATGTATCTAAGAAGTCACCATAGTGACTCGGTATGCTTTGTGCGTTAATGTGGCATACATTTAGCTCGGAGCGAGAACCACTGGAAAATTTTTGTCGCACGGTGTCACCCAGAGTATCAAGTACAGAAGAAAAACTATTATCATTACTACTGTCATTGGCAGATAAATATACCTCATCATCGGATTGTGTAAACATTAAAATATTTATTATATAAATAATTAAAATATAATGAAATAAAATATAATATGAAAAATATTAAAAAATAAAATAAAATTCTTATGCACTTTGGTGGTAGCAACTAATTGCCTCTGCACCACCCGCCAGCTAACACACAGTTAATAAAACGTTATGAAAAAACAGAGTAGTTAACAATGTGAATTATTAAACTAACTAAACGTTTTGACAGCTTAATTACACTTAGAAATCAGATTGAAATGACAAGTGACAAGATCAAATTCCTCAAATTCTATTGTAAAAGTTAAAGGTAAACAGAAAATTCAAGTTCTAGTTGAAAAGTAAATGTTTTAAAAGTGAAATAAAATGTGGGTGACAGAGAAATTATTATCGGAGTGAAGTTTTTGAATGAAACCAAATAGAAATCAACCATACACTATAAAATTGGCTATTTACGTGCCTTTGAAGTTTCGCTAGACGCAGTTGTACTGCCGGCTCCAAGCTGCCCGCTTCGTGAAGATGACGTATCCGTGGGCTTAGGATGTTTCTGTTTCAGAGCCTTTAGTTCGTCAGCGGTAGTTATCTTGTGGCGCGAACCGCCGGCTTCGACTACAATTATGCCGTCCTGAGTCCAGCATGAACGCATGCCGAAATGCTGCCTGGCTTTCGCGAAGATCAGTTGTCGTGGACGAGTAAGGAACTCTCGCACTGACACTGATGTGCCCTTTAGCCGCGATTTCGACCTCCAAATTGCCGACCTTGTGCTTACGGTAGTGAACCTTACTAGAATCGGCCACTGACGATCTTTACTCGGAATGCCAATCCTGTGGCAGATGCTGATGTCAGACTCCGCAACATCTTTCACCTGCATTTTTTGGACGACGCTCATCACCTCAGCCCTGCAGTCTTCTTTTTCCGCTTCAGGCATTCCCAGAAAGATAAGCGCCTTACGTCTATGCCTCGTCTCAGCTGCGTCGATTGTACGAGAGCATTCGTTTATCTGCATCCGAAGAACAGTGAGCACTGAAAACAAGATCTCTCGAAAGGTGCGAAACTCCTCAGCCACTTTAGCGACCGTGTCTTTTGCTGTTCCACCAGTCTGCAATTGTGCTTCCAACTCATCCATCCTTTTCGAGAAGCTCTCCTCTAGGTTGTCCTGTGCTGCCTTGATCTCAGCAAGGTGAGACATTGCACACTTAGTGGCAGTCAGTTAATCCTCAAAAAGTGTATTAGTGATATATTGGTATGCTGGCAGGTGGTGTAAGTTAAATGTAGAACTTACATAAAAATGTGTCTATACTTCCACAAACGTAAGTAGTTAATATTTAAATTGTTTGCACTCGAATTTAACTAAAAAAAGTAGATAATTGTGTACTAAAATAATTAAAATAAAAGCTATAAAGTTTTATAAGTGTTGTAACTTTTTTACACCTACCGCCTTTTCACATTTTACAACGAATTAAGGATGTATTGGATCGTCTTCTAGAATAAAGAAAGAAAAGAGAATACTAAAGTACAAAAGATGGAGTATAAAAGAGCAGACCGTGATATGATACATTAATGAACATTGAATAATTCTTGCAAAGCTGAAATATTTATAGACACCTTCAAATATCATAATAATATCACGCTAACGGTCGCCTAAACCCTAATCTACAACAGACACACAACCTTATACAACATTCTTACAAACGAGCTGTACCAGTTACCTAAATCTAAAAAAAATGTGGCTTTACGACTTCGCAGAAATAATTTTAAGATTTCTATTTTTTTACAATAGTCATAGAAATAACAAAATCTTATATATTTATTCTATCATGTTGAATATATACAGTCTCGCCGTCTAGTGAATACAAAGGATAATATAAGGTTCAAAAAACTGGGTAACCCACCAATCATATAACATGCATTGTAAACGACAAACCTTCTTTCATTTCTCTGAATTCAGACTTTTATTTCATTCGAAAGGATTTACAGGATATTTAATTTTACAGCTTTTTGGAGCGAGAAACGAAAATATCTGACTGTAAACTTAATTATAAATCTACCTAATCGATGCCCATTGAATCGAGATTGCGGGATTTTCGCAAACGTGCAATCTTTACAAAAATTAAATAAGTTGAAAGCAGTTTTCTTATGACGGGCTATAAATAATATTGAGTAACATAAAAGGTTTATTACTCAATTTATTAAAGTATAAAAAATAAGACAATGAATTATTGTTTTCAAATTTTTCAATAACTACAACGCCGACGTTACCAGCAGGAAACAAACTTCGCGTTGCGAGTAACTTTATGAACAAAATAATTAATGAATGTAAATTACATCCTGACTCCGAAAGAAAGTATAAAATATAATTATGTGGATCATATGTAGGAGTCAAAATCACGATACAACCAGCGGCGTCGCAGTAGTGGCGAGGAGATCATCTTAATCTAATCGAATTAGTTCCCATTATTGCTGGGTAACAATATTGTTAAAAACATAAAAATTTGTTTCATAAATGTTTATAAATTAATATATTCTCATAACAGTTTCAAACGTGACGTTAAATCAAATTATGATGAAATTCTATATTCATATACAGCTGCGTATGCTGATAGCTAAAGTTAAAACTACTAAACCTTGTTGTTGTTGACCGAAGTAAAACACGGCTTACACTAACAAAGTACCTACTAAAGGTCAGAAACACGTTAAAGGTTGTTTAACCAAAATAAAAAGAAGTTAGACAGACAAACGCTACTAAAAATACAGCAGGCGACAACTAAGAATAATACAACAGAATAAAATAATATTAAAAAATTAAAAGACCTTTTTTAATTCATATTTCAGATCACTTTTGTGTTTAAAACATTTACATCATATTATACGAACCATTCTAGTGTTAATCTACATAGAAAATTAGAACGGAAAACGAAATGCCGCCGATCCGATTAAAATACATACATTTTTATTTCTTAAATTCGTTAAAAGGTCCAAAAGCTTTTTCAGAGGGTAGAAAATACAGCAGCGTTCAGAGAGTATAATTAAAATATACAATTTCATCGAAATCGTTCATTTTTATAGGCACGAGTAAGCCGCTTAAGGTCATTTATGTTTCATCTCCTATATTGTAAAAAATAAGATATATTTTCGATTAACTATGACCATTAGAGCGTGTTTACCTTGACAACATAGTATCTTTTAGTAGATATCTACAATTTCATATTTTTAGGCATCCATATCTTACGCGAACGAATAAGTATGTAAGTTCATTTATCACTCTACAATTGTTCATTTATCATTTTGTACGGTTACGTAAGTATGTTTGCCTCGTCACTCTATATACAATCTTTCGTGTTTACGTGGGTTCAACCCATTTCACGACCTTAGCAAGGGGATAAAGGGTTATGGTCCCTTACACATATGATTACAAATATATTGTTACTGACGATTAATGTCAAAATTTATATATTAATATGATACTCGTAGTATAACTACATCATTTATTTAACCTTATCTTACTAGAAAGAAATCTATTGCCGAACAAAGATCTTGTGCATCGATTTCTAAAGGAGCCGATTAAAAGCAGCTTGCATCCAACGTCACACCGGCAACTTTATCAGGTTCGTTAAAATCCTCATAGGTCATCTGCTCGTCGTATGAACAAAGAACACATTGATAAATTACTACATTTAAGCTTTGTAAACGTAAAATTTAATTCTCAGATATTAGATTTTATTACAATGCGTAGTTTCACTGGAATGATTTTAATAATATGATAACATCCACTGTTTTAGGTCTTTCCCAAATGATTTTAAACAACCGATTTTGACTTTTCTTTAGTTATTATCGTGGTCGCTACTTGAATTTTTCTTTCACATCCGTTATTGGTTTGTCCAGTAGGGCGGGTTTTTACCGTTCCACTTTCTTTTTTTAAAGATAACTGCCGCAGTAGGTAACAAACCATGTGCTGCGGGCAACTTTACAAATATTAAAGGAAAAAAGTGAAACCCAGAGTCGGAACAAATATCAAAGTCAAAGTCAAAGTATTAATTTCATTTTGATCATAAAGTATGATGCTTATGAAAAGTCAGCCAATTGACTTACAGTCAGTTTGCTGACGAGGTAGAGCTGTGAGAAGAACTAGCAAGAAACTCACGCCACTCTTTTCAATCGCCAGATAATTACAGTTATTTGTATGAGTTACAATTTAAACATTCAACGCAACCAAAGAACCATCCATCCAATTTATGGATCACAGAAAGTTTTGTTCCGTGTTAGGATCGAACCCACAACCTCGTGTTCAGCAGTTGCTACTTACTGCGCCACAAAGGCAATCACTTGGTTGTTATCAAATATTTTATCAATTACATGAACTCCAAGCAATCAGTCGTATTTTCGAGAATTTTGTAACTTTTACACTTAATTAAGCTGTGTGGTGTTTATCAGTAATGTCAATCTCAATACACGCTTGGCTGTAGGTACTGTTCAATATGTGGCGACTTGCCCGTTTAAATATATTATTGGCTTATGTAAACATTGTGAACATAAAAGTCAAATAAGAATCAACTCAAAATAGTTTAAGTATTAACATTTACTTTAACTTACTGTAATTTACGTATTTATTTATTAATTAAAATAAGCTTAGGTTTCTTTAATAAACACTACCTGCCGCAAAGCAAATGGAAAAGATGTACATACATAGATTGTGGCAAACATAATTAGTTTTTTACTTCAAAAAGATAATCCTTCCATTTTCTGTCATATAATCTTGAACTCGTGTAGCCCAACGACTCATTTGCATGATACCAATTTCATATAGCAAGATTCACAATATTGTATTTAAAGCAAAAAATACAAAGACGAAAAAAGAATATTTTACAATATACTGTTCTTACTGAAAAAATGTATCCTTCCGTGGTTTTTTACATAATATCCTTATTCGATTACAAGTTAGATTTTTTGTGTAACCATTGTATACATGTGGTCATGTTAGAGCTTTTCTGTAAGAAATTTTCTACAATGAGTATCAAGATACTTAATTCTGATGTTTGTCCTAAACTCGCAGTTTAAAGTAGATACATTTTTTTTACACAACGCTAAATAACGCTGAATATCTACCTTTCCCAAAAATTACATTATTAAGGTGGCGGGCAACTTCAGAATTAATAGGTTTATACGTTTTGGCGGCTCTAAATTTTAAGAGAATAGAAACGCCCTAATAACATATTTTTTAAATCTGTTCGTTTTAACGCCTACGGAAAATTAAAAATAAATGTATTCTATATTTATCCCTAAACTTCTTTAACTTTTTACATAATTTATAAAAAGACTAATAAAGTATTATAAGCACGGCCTTAATTTTTTATTCATCAATCTAACTCAAACATTAACGCCCCATTAACTAAACAAGAGACTAAAGATCGCTGAGATATAACAAAAACTTCTAAATGGTTATTAGCAGTAACGAAGAATTATGTACAAAATGTTAACTAATTCTCATTGAGTTTCTCTAATAACAAACGATTCATTTATAAGCTACAATAATTACTGAATATGAGACAAACATCAATGTATTGCGATTGGCTGATTGAGATTGCGAACTAATTTTACTTATACATTAGAGACACATTATTATTATCACAATATCATTTCAGTATTCTTATATAAACCTTTAACAGCGCGTTTGTATAAATACGGCTATATTTTTACAGAACAGACTGGGTAATGTCTACGTACCTTCACATATTTTATGTGCTGTATTTTTCATTCTTCAGATTTCCTAGCAATGTTTGCTTTCGTAAAAATAACTAAGGCTTTAAACACAGCTTTAGGCACATTTGTGTTGCGGTTGTAAGCTATTCAAAATATCTAAAAAAGGCTTATTCATACTTATTTTATGAGTATTTTGTTACAATTAAATGTACGCCAAAATTATGCGTCCCTTGCACAGAATCCCGTACATTCCGTGGTGAGAGAGTGAACGAAAAAGGCTCGATCTTTTCTGTCAACCATGAAACATTAGTCTAGATATATCGACATTCTATGACAACGTTGATACTTCACTGGTAGATACCGTCAAAAACATAGTATTGCTTCTACTCTGTACTTGGGGCAAAACTATTGAACATTTGTAATTTATACACAACACAAAACAAGGCTGAATCAGTATTTACTTTATTGTGTAGTTCAAATATTTTAAATGAAATTGAATTAAAATAAAACAAATAGTATTTTAACAAATAAAACAATAAAAAACAATTGTATACATAATTGCAGAATAAAAGTAAGTTAATAATAATTACTACTTGACTATAATTATAGGATTATAATGTTCAAGTCGAGACTTATAATTATCCGTGTTTAAATACTTGAGCCTTATAAACGGAGAGAACGGAAATCTTAAGCCCGTAGCATTCAAACTAAAGCATGTTCGGACCTATTTAACACATAATTTGCAGCATTTAAAACAATTTACTCATTTATGACAACATTGCTACTATTTTACGATTAGCTATGATGTATCATAATACCTTTTAATGAAGGGGAGAACATTAAACACTGTGACTGTGGCAAATAAGTAATCACCTATTTATCTATAACCTTTGTTATTATATTATTCTACTAAAATGATTTCACTATGCCTGATGGTCAGAAGTCAATAGGATTCAAGAGTAGTGTGCACCATCCTAAATGCAATCATGACAAATAGTTAATATGCTGTCTACCAACCCTACTATACGCGATGCTTTTTCACTCCGGCTTAAGAGACCCAAGATCAACATTCAAAGGAAACACATACTGGTAAAATTTACAGGTTTAAATAAGCAGAAATAATAGCTAAAACCTAAGGGGAAAAATACGCCAAGCAATTTGTAACACGCCCCAAAATCCTTTTGCTTTACAAATAGTGAATTCAAGTTCGTTAATATCCAACTTTACAGAACATAGGTAGGCCCTTAATTACAAAACTCTTCACCCACCCAACCTAAATTAAATATTAAACCAAATGTACTCGTACCGGTTAACTATTAGTTAGTTCTTTGTAACAGCATGAACTAATTTTGATTAGTTCATGTTAGGTTCTATTTGTGAGGCACATTTACTCTTAATGATAACTATTTATTAGATACTGTACTCGTATTTCGCTTACTGTTAATCTCAAATACAATATTTGAGATTAACAGTAAGCGAAAATAATAAATATATAAAAATAATTAAAAGTAAGTGATAGCTACTTTTCCGAATGTTGAATTATTGAAATTAATTACTGGTTCGTATAAAATACTAGCCTTCCGCGGCACAGTTTTATCCACGTCTTTGCTTACTGCTGTACTCCTGTCACCAGTAGCGTGATGTTTTGTAACATATAACCTTCCTCGAGATCTGGGCTGGGATGCACAAAAAGAATTTTCAAACCCCCTTTTTCAACCCGACGTTTATGTCTATTTAATTATGTACCTGTAATTATTGTAAATAGTGATATAAATAAATGTTGCCTCTCTGATCTCAATTATCAGGCTAGAACGTCAAAACATTAATAATAATACCCTAGCTAATATTAGAAATTAATTTCGACTTTGATTTTCTAATATAATATATCAAAATACCTACGCAGCTTGCTCCTAAAGCTCTAGAATTGAATAAAGTTATTAAACAGCCCAATATACACCAAGTAATTAGCAAGGAATAAACGCTGAGTGAAATTTAATTCGCGCCGTACACCTGAATAAGAAAGTGCCAATATCATTAAGGTACTAATTACTTAACAGAGTTATGGAAGCTGGCTAAGAGCGAATAATAAGCTAAGAAAATATATAAGATAAATATTTTTCAAAAGCTGAACTAGATGTGTGTAGAGAAACAGTTTGTAAAATGGGTGGAGGTGAGTTTTATAGTCTGAGTAAGACAAGTGCTGCTTCTTTTTACACCAATAATAATTGATGTTAAAAGAATCGAAGTTACATATTATAATGGGTGGTCTGAAATATGCACAACTTTGTACTTTTGAGTAATATTTCGTTAGTATTTCTTTACCATAGTAAGTGTCAATAACTTGACTTAAAATATCATTTAGGAATGTTAATAAAATATTTTTTAACAAAAAGAAAACCGACTTCAAACAGGAAGAAAACTAAAAAGTAAAAAATAAATTTACATTGCGCAAAGTAATTCATATTTTGATTTAGTTAATCAGAAATAATTAAATAAGTATTATATAATTTTGAAGTTGGTGCCAAGTAAATACTCATTTACGAAATACTATAAAAAGCTTACTACAATAGCAAAATAAGATTAATAATACCTATAGGTACCTAGTTATTGTTTTAAATACTATATGAACCTTACTACAATACTTATTTAATTATTTCTGATTAACTAAATCAAAATATGAATTACTTTGTGCTATGTAAATTTATTTTTTACTTTTTAGTTTTCTTCCTGTTTGAAGTCGGTTTTCTTTTTGTTAAAAAATATTTTATTTTACAATTTTTAGTGATGGGTAGACCTAAATCTTACTTTAGGTATTATTTTTGTACACACTAAACATTTTGGCATATTGAATCGTCTGAAGTAAGCCCGACATGACTACCGTTGAGGAATTCCCTCGACTGTCTATGGTCACCTGTAATGGCACTTATAACCCATATGGGAGCAAAGTTCTCATCATTAGAAATGAATTAAGTCCAAACACCAAATAATTGCTGTAAATCGTTGATGAGTTCCCTCGACTCTCTTTGTGCTTTATCATCAGATAGACTTCAAACCTTCACTAAATAGTAGTGCCTTAAAATACTTAATGAAAAACATAACAAATGCACTATTCGTCAGTACGATTTTCGAAAGTTCCCCTCGATTTCTCTAGGATGCCATCATCAGATCCTGGTTTCCTTATCATGGTACCACCCTTGGGGTATCTACTTTCCAACAAAAAAAGAATCATCAAAATCGATTTATAAACGACGGAGTTATCCGCGAACACACACAAAAAAAAAAATATACGGTCGAATTGAGAAACTCCTTTTTTTGAAGTCGTTTAAAAATATGGTAGTATATTATTACCTATTTAATTTTAAAGAGGTTCTATATTTTGTAAATGTATTTTTAACCTTATAGCAACAGGATTGACTGTACTACCTATGGTAAAAAAGTATAAATAACATTAATCGAAACTAATATTATAAAGAGAAAAGATATGTTTTTTTATATGTTTGTTTGTTCCGATTTAACTCAAGATCTACGTAACCGATTTCAAAAATGATTTCACCTTTAGTAAGCCACTACGGACGGGTAACATAGACTATATTTCATTATGTTTAACATATTTTTTAGTCATTTTCAAAATTTCAATATTTTAGGCGCCTTTGTAAATCTGAATGCAATACGTCAATATTGCTATGATATTTTCTGTAGGCGTTTGTTGTGAGACCGAATGTAACTTTTAAAACTGAAGCGAAGCGAGGGCGGACGTCTAATATTCAATAAATTCAATTGAAATCAAACAGGTTCTACTAATTCCCAAATCGAGAGAAAGTCAAACAGAATTTAATAATAACTTATTCTATTTAAATTGACATCAAGAAACAGAATCTCAAATAAGATAAAAAACGTCCCTTTTTTCTTAAAAAGAGTTCGATAACTCAATGAAACTTCATGTTAAAGGCTATCTTCAAGTTTGAATTTACAAATTGTCCCGACTCGATAAACTGATTGCTTTTTAGATTCTGTATGCGAATTTAAAATGAGTTTGCCGCCTTAATATTCTACGTTCTGTAAATATACATCAAAACTTATCCTTTCATACTTTGCTGTGTAAGGTCTATTTTTTAGATTTCAGAAATGTAATGCATATATACGTCGACTTTTTATAATATATGTTCTCTTCTTTACTTGGCACGTACAATTTTTTACATATTTCAACTTTTACATTTAAACTTTTTTATTATCCAAACCTTTCTAAAATCAATAAGCCTACAAGCATTGTAAACAACAAGGTGAACCGTTTATTTTATTACTACTAGTACCTAAGAGCGTAATACCCTAAAGACAGCTAAACATGAAATGTTTTCCTTTCCCCTTTCCTGTCATAATAATATTTTTTTTCTTTTGAAGCGGTGAAATAGTTGTCATTTGACTACCAAAATTGTTTTGATTTAATGCAATCGTAATTCTGATGTTCCTTAAAACGAGATGCTTGCTTTCTTGTATTCAACAACTTGGATTCATAATACGATTGATGTTACGAGAGTATGTGAAACATTAGTAATAAAGGTTCTATACATCTGTATTTATAAAAAAAAACGTAACAATTCAATATCACATATAACGAAATACGAGCACACCTGTGTTTTTAGGCATTAAACTCGACCAAATTCTTTAATCCTAATCTAGAAATGAGATGCTAGTATACCCGGTCAAGACCAGCATTAAGTTCTCTAACCTTAATTTCTATATGGATCTAGGATTTATTAACTATCCAGTTGAATATTTAAAATTTCTGAGCACTGTAATTACATAAGGCTGCAGAAAACAATGTTACAATAATTACACCCTTACCGCACGTCAACGCGGACGGAGTCTGCACTGCTAGTAACGTAATAAAAACCTTTAACGTTTTTTTTTTTATATTACCCTACCATAGTGACGTCACCCCGCCTGATGCTAAGTAGCCAGTGAAATCCAGAAATGGTGGCCACTATACCAAAAGCCATCGTCTTAAACTGCTGGTATGGTGGCCTCCACTATGGCGACTGGAAATGGGGTTAGGGTAAGGGAATGAGGGTGGTGAGGAAAGAGGATAGTGGAAAAATTGGGCCACCGGCGCTCTCACTCAACGAACGAAACGCAGTAGTACGGATACTACTACTCTTACGTCGATCTTCTATGAGAGGGTAGTACTTCCCCGGACGATCCGGCCCATTCATGCTGAAACCAGCGTGGATCTGCTACCAAAAATTGTATTTAAATAACACAGTGGCAAATTTACGTTACGTAACTTTAAGGTTTTTTAAATACATATTGTATTCAAAATAATATGAATGCACAACCTATAGGTTAATTATAATATATATTTATTTACATGTCAACACCTCTCAATTCGAAAGCAAATATCACCTATTTGTAATAGGTTATTCGTAACACGTTCCTGATATCCACCGAACTCCATTATCCCTTATCGACGATGCGTTCTATCTAAAACCTGAACTATCTTATACGGTAACCACTAGTTGTGGCTTCAGCCCTGGCTAGCAAAGTGGCTACTTAATTTCTCATACACCTACAAACCTCTGTAATATAAAATGGAAATTGCCCTGAAACAATTTTACTAGCCAACTAAACTGTGTTAAGATGTGGCTTGATTTAGCTTAGAGTTTGCAGCTTAATATTTGCTGCATATTTGCTTCATATTGGATTTAGTACATTTTCAAATTGTCGAAATATTTCGACTAAACCAAACGTGAGATAAGGTTGACTTGTGTTCGAAACGTATCAATGTTAGATGGTTAACAAAATTTTTTCAGATCTTGATAAGATCATCATCCGTTATTCTGTATACAAAAAACTACTTACATTTTTGACCAGGACAAGGAAATTTATCACATATTGTAGTTGTTAATAAATTATGAGCAACAAACCATTAGCCTCTCGTTACCTGACCATAACAAACCGCAACCCCGAAAGTTTAACCTAAGGTAACGGAAGCATTCCTTATTTACAAACACGCACGAACCAATTACTTACATTTTAATTATTTAGTGACGTATTTGAGAGGTAATCTAAGTTTGTTAACTATTTTGTAACTGTATGTTTATTTAATAGTTCTCGCCTTTGTAAGCTTTACGTCACCATCGGTTCTAACTGTTATACAAATGTCTAGAAATTTCCGGAGCGAAAAAATAAAATTGGCAGTAGATTTTGACGACTGGTGCATGGCACATGGAAAATCAATTTTGAGGATCGAATATTTTGAGGAAAATATTCGATGCCTACGACAAGTTTTACGATAGTAAGATAGTAGATAGCTTAAAATTTGTCTTCCGCTTTATAAAAAAGGGAATTAGATTATATTATTTGGAAATCCTGTATTTTACTTCTGATTAAATTTTGATGAACCCCCGTGTGTCATAGCTTGGCGATCCAAAAAGCTTCATTTTATTCAGCGAAGACATGAGCATTGATCACCTCTTGCTCATTGACAATTTTGGAGTTATCTATCTATACTATTATATAAAGCGGAATAGTTTGTTTGTATCTTTGATCTTTGAAAGTACCAGTCGGCTTTTGAAAAATTCTTTTTGCGTATGATAGCCTAGTTCTTGAGGAAGGATATAGGTTATGTAACATCATGCTTACTGCTTTCCTTACGTCGCCAGGGGAGCAGATCAGTAAGCAAAGACGCGGGTGATACCGCGCTCCGGAAAGCTAGTATTTTTATAAGTTGGATTTCCGTTCTGTATTATCCATCATTCGTACGTCAGAATAATAGTCCCAACCCAACGAAATTCAAAAAAACTTTCTATTCAATATCTACTACTATTACATTGCATAGATGCACGTTTAAACATGCATGCAAAACTTTAAAATCGATACGAATGCGTTGGGAATCATAACGATCAGAATTACCGTCGAATTTCAAACTGCTTTCACACTAATGGCTTGTGACGTAATAAAATTTGGCTTCAGAGTCATTTCGCTGTAATTTCTACAGCTCAATAGGTTAATAGTACTAACAGGATACTATAATGAGTAGCCGAAGCAATAACCTTAGACCGTTAGAAATGTTTAAGCGCGCCGATTCGTGCCTTGATTTCGTTTTTAATAATTCAAGTCGATTAAGATGCTGTAAAGTTTTGATATAACAAAGCTGCAAACATAGTTTATTATGCAGTATTCATATTATTATTTGGATAGCAAAAATCAAACTTGTAGTACGAATAGCCGAGCTAATACTATAAGGTTATAGTTATTCAGTTCTATGTCAAAGGTATAAAACATCTCAATAAAAATGTCGAGCCTTTTGTCTGAAGTTCTGATGTAAATTAAAACTTATTTTAAATTAAAAATACATTCACTTTGTGCTTCTAAATAATACAATCGCAGTAGTAAAATGTTTTTATACTACGAGCATTAATAGTGAAGCATTTACAATAAACTAAAGTAAAAAACAACAATTCCAAAATTAATTCATAATTGGTTTGACTTATAAAACCTCTATGCTTCTTAAACAAGTCGGTTTCCAACTTTAGAAACAATTCTAGGTCATTAAACCTATCGATCTTCAGAACTTATGAAACCCATAGTTGCTAACTCAGCCAAAGTTAATAAATCATATAAAAGGGTTTCGCTAAAGATATTAGATTTCTCACAGTAGACGAATATCTTTGAAATGAATCGAAACTAAATTTAGAAACGTAAAAAACTAGTACTTAGATAGTACCTAGGGGTAGAAGGTCTTATGAAAAGTACAGCTGCCAAACGGGCAGCAGTTTTACTTGCTTACGAAATATCACCTAAATAATGGTCACCTACATAGAATGGTGATAATGACACAAATTGTTATTTCTAAACTTACTTTATGTAGTCCAGGTGTGTGTCAATAATAATGTAACTAAACAACTAAACAAAATTTAAAAAGTATGTTATGAATTTGAAGGAGACGAATTCATGAAGGTCACATAATTATGACCTTGCCTGTTGTTGGTAAGCGTATCTATAGTTACTAAGAGGTATTGACAGTACGTAGTTTGTTTGTTTCACAAAGTTCGATATGTTTCGTAACTTTCCATACACAGTTAGTTACGTTGAAAAGTGACGTCCTGACCACCCACTAACAAAGTTGAAACAACCTAGCGAGTCTTAAACTCAAACAAGCATTTAAAAGATGACTGGAAAATTTTATCCTACACAGAATGGACAGCAATATTCAGTGATAAATTGCCGCCACTGCGATCGCCAACGTTAAGGGTGGCGACATTGGCAAAATACTTAAAATGTAATGCATGGTAAAGGCCTTTGTTTAAAACCTCATTAGACTGGAGTGATGACACACTTAACGCCTTATCTTCTACGGCAAGCTACATAAATCCAGTACAAATTCTCTTAAAGTAATAACGACGCCAAAATGCTAGTGCTTTTATTACTATTTTTGGAAGATTTTGCTTTCAGTACTTACGTGTGCCCTGAAGGTACTACATTCACTTTCTATAAAATACACAGTGTGTTAGTCAGCGTATGTGTATTTAATACATTATATTAAACCTTTCTTTGTTTTGACAATCCCATATTATATAGCTCGGGTGTAATAAACTGTTATTATGACACTTTACTTGCCAACCCGTCTACAAACTTTAGATATTATTGCCAAGATTTATATTACGAAATATACTCTTAATAGTAACCTTATCTGAGACTATAGCGTACCGAGGCTCATAAAATATTAAACAATATTGTACAGTTATGGATGGATAATGTAAATTAAAATTAAATTAAATTAAATTTTAATTAAATTAAATTACACTTACAATATATTCTCTTCGAAGAATCGTTTTCCATCAATTCACGTCGACATAAGTTGTGGGAAACCTGAACTGGGATTATGCTAACACTCATATCTTAGAACATAATACTTGCTTTAGCGTGTAGTTTTTGACAAGGAATAAAATAATTATATATCACACTCGATGTAGCAAAAAACCGTAATAGACGAAATAAATTGTTGGATATTTTTAATCTTGTGTCAATTGACATTGTGTTAATTTTTGTGTCATTTTACATTTCTTATCGAGACCTTTTTATTATCTACTAAGTAATACAGTACTGTTAACTATATTATTATGTAAAATGCAAGCAATTTCAAATGAAATTACAAGTTTTGAAAAACTCTTTACCTACCTACTTAATAATAGATAGACCCGCTGCAGAAGTACTAATTATTATTATATTGTACCAATCTAACTTTTTTGGCGAACACTATTGGTAGCACTAGTTACGTTCCATTTGTGTTTTATAATACTTACTACTTACATGTTTAATTTGATTCTATTTTTACATTGCACTAACGACGGGGTTTACAGCTAAGTAACAGTCACACACAGCTTTGTAAGTTTTGAAACGAAAGATAATACAAGTTTCCGATGTTATTGTCGATCATTGTTTGGCAAAGGTCCATATCAACTTGAATGGTAGTTATATACGCTCTAAGAAGTAGTAGCTCATCGATAACAACACTCCGTTGACACAGAGTACCTTTCTTATCTCGGCTACGTTTCAGTTCCCCATTGTAAGTCAACGTTGCTGAGGTAAGACAGGTCAGATAAGGGTACAACTTACATAAGTTCTACCCCTATCTTGTCGAACTGTGCATGTTCCGGACTATTATTTTTTTGGGTTAACTACGACTTCGACCGCTTGGTAACTACTATTATTGTCGTTGATTTAGAAAATTCTGGGTATATCTTGCGTGTAAAAATAAATATAATATGATTACGAATTTACTTGTCATGGCAATGCAATTAAAATAAGAATCAAATTCTTTTATTTACAATACAATTTTTTTATAATTTTATAATCTTATTTTAAAATAGATTACATTTTAATTGATTATAATCTTATTTTAAAATAAAAAAATTATAAGAAATTTTGTATTGTTAGTAAAAGAATTTGATTTGACCAATTTAAACTTTTAAAAAGTTCTTAATGCACAGATTCAATTCTAATTTAGATTGTTTTGTTAACATTTCTTTTACTTTGTCTACAGGTGATCGGCGAGAGTAATGCGCCTTCGCCTGTGATGACACTAATATGCAGTGGGACGGCCTCTACTTCGTGTTTCTAGCGTTATGCTGCCTTCATACTGCCTCTGGTAAACACATACCTTACTTAATATCAGTAATAAATACTAAACATCATGTAAATAAACACAAAAATATAAATAATCTGGAGTTTAAACGCACATAGCCAAACTTAGATGCATAGCAATTGCTTCTACACTGTTTGCCACACAATCAACTAAATAATTGTAAATATGTACACAGTGCACTTAGTGTCATCATAGAATAAAACAAAACTAAATTAAAAATAAATAGAAATTTACTAAAACTTTACGGCTCGTAAATGTATTTTTGCTGGAACAACTCAATTTTGTGTACCGTTTCTCATTATAATTTATTGTAGCTAAATTATCTTTTACAATGTTCTTGAGGTAGAAAAATTACAGAGAGAGAGAGACTGATGGACAATAACGTTATAATATGAATTTCTCGTCGTAAAATCACACCGTTGTCCATCCACCCTGTCTGTCTGTCAAGACCCTTTTTGCCAAAACATCAGACGTTTGTCACGTTAAATGTATCAGACATTTGATCTACATACTGCCACTAAAATCTGCAAAAAGTAAAGCTTTTTCTGACAAATTAAAAAACTGTGGTCATGTATGCCATGTAATCATACATTAATTAGGAAGTAAATATAGAGACCTATAGGATGCTTTCTAAAGCTAGATTTTATTATAATGCAAAATTCTCACAGAATTTAATACTTAGGTATATTTGATACTCTTGAACTTGAATAAAGCTACGTACACTTTATCTAACTGCTACAAGTACCTATAACTAAACTTTTTTTACTATCACAAGTGATAAGTACTCGTTTGTTTTTATAGCATAAAAATATACGTAAAATTTCCTTTGTCCCCCTTATAGTTTATGAATAATTTTGTCACAAATGTAAAAATATCGTTTACAAGCAATTATAGTTAATAATTTAAAATAATAATAGTTTTCTTTTAAATTACACATTTTGTTATGTCATTTTAAATATAGCTTCCGATATTTCTTATAGCCCAGGCGCGTATTATTTATTTATATGTATTATTTTATTTATTGCACCTTCGTAATTATAAGTCTGACGTGTATGTGTGTGTGTGTGTGTGTGTGTCTGTGGCATCGTAGCTTCCGAACGGATGAACTGATTTTGATTGCCGTTTGATGAAAATCGATCAAGATGGCCGGCGCCATAAAATAACAGATTTTACATTTTTTCACAACTCTCTATAGATATGGGTATCAAATGAAAGGGATTGACTAGTAGAATAATGTACACTATCTCCCAGTTTCTGAAAGGGTATTAAATGAAAAAATAACAAATCACCTGTTAAATCTCATGTGAAGTACCTAAAAGCATGCTAAAATCATAAAATAAAATCATAGGTAATTATTTTAATTCGATCTGATTAGAAACTAATTATATTAAATTAAACTAATTATTCATGCTTTTAGCAACCCAATTGATTAGTCGAGGAATTTTTAAAGTTTCAATTTATATGTTATTATTAAAAAACGGGTCAAATCATTCATCACATAACTAATTGAATTAAAAATAAACCTCAGTAATGCTCTATGTTTATGAATTACATAACTGTATCGTGTTAGCAAATGCACTCATACTGTGTGTTCTACTACAGAAACGTTCAAACAATCATGTGTGTTTTGTAGCAATATGTTTCGTTTCAATTAGTTAACGTAACTCATGTGGCTGACTTTAGGCCATTCGCATACTGCCCCGCATGATGCAGCGTGATGCGAGAGTGCGTGTTCTTTCGTTGCTTGTAAGTATCTTCGTTTGTATCGAAAACACGCACGATCCAACATACTAAAAATACATCCATTTGCGTTCATGCAGATCACGTGCCAAATGCGGCGAAACACGCACCCACGTGCGTGGGTGCGGGGCGAGACACAAAGTATGACACACTGAGTCCCACAGTGCCGTGCGTGATTTTGGAAGGACTTGACGTGTGTTTAAAAATGCATCTTGATATCGATCAGTTAGTATAACTGCAGCATCCTGAATGAGTACACACTAATAAATATTTTTAATTAAAACTGACGTGACGCTCCACACTGCACTATCACGACAATGAACATCTTTTAATGAATCGCGTGCGTGAATTCACAAAACGCATTTACGCGCGTAGGTGCGTCGAGGTGTGTGGCAGTATGCGACCCGCCTTAGGTAGAAGGTAATTTTTACAAGTGCACACTGTAAACATACGAGTATACTTTGTTAGTAGATAAAATGAAGACTTCTTATGTCTACTAAAATTACTTTAATATCTCTCTTATGGCAAGCATGCATTGATCGACGCTACTAATAGCACAAAATTTGTATCCGAGTTTTGGTCTGACAAAGTCTAACTGCCGTCGACATGCTAAAAAGAAGAAGAAGCAATCAATGGGATCTATTAATAGTAGATACCATTAAACTTGCTAACATGGCAAAATAACAGTAACTATTCAAATATAATCCAAATAAAATGATATTCAACAATTTTAAACTAACTATAATCTATATAAAATTATAGTCTAGGCCTTGCGGTTAACACTTTTAACAATTCAATCATTCAAAAATTATAATTCAAAACAATTTACTAGTTTGAAGAAGACCTTGTAACTCATTGGTCACAAAACAAATATCACTCATATATAATTATAATTAAAAGTTACGAATAAACTTCTAAAACTTTGTAATTAAACACAGCCATTTAAAAGTTTGTTAAATAGAACTCGAGCAGCATAACCTTTAATTTGAAGTAGGTAATATCAAGTGTAAATAAAATTAACGTGTTGAGTTTGTTCATTAATATTGAGTACAAGTTTAAATTTAAGTACCGCTATCATGTCTATACAAAAGCCCGATGGGAATTATATTTCTTTTACATCTCTCATATTCGGTAAGTAGGTCCTTATTACCCCCAAATAGGGCTTGTAAGTGACCAATTAGCGCTCTAGGGTAATAATGTAGCTAGAAAAGCCCTAGGGCGGTAAGTAATTAAAAAAAAAAAACACTTCACTCTTTAACCATCATACTGGCAATAGTCATCATATCATGCATTCAGCCCAATAACAAAAGTGGTCGCTTCGCTATTCATTCTGTCTTCGTATGAGTATAATAGCCATCAATTTTAAATATCGAACAGCGAAGCTAAATTTCGTTCTTAAAAAAAAAAGATGGAAAAAGGCGAGAATAGAAAACTTTTATTCTTGTAATGCCGGTTTTTTTCTACTTACCTCACAATCGAGATGTAAAGCAGAGTAGTTCGGGTGTAAGCATCAATTGCACCCTCGAACTATAGGTGCCCTCGCTGCGCTCGTGCGCCTAAATATCTCGGGCTGTAATAGATGCCTTACAGCCCTTGGCTACTAATCTACTATTATTAAATATTTTACGCATCGAAAATATTTTTATTATATTTTCATTCTACTGTTTTTAATTATTACTAGGCATGTAATCTTTATGTATTTATATTTACATAAATTTTACTTTTAATGATCTCTGACATTTATTGTAGGTATTTACTATTATTATCAAAAAATACTATTAGGATTTGTGGGCTACATAATCAAAATTATTATTGTTTTTTGATCGCCACATAATTATAATTTACACAGGTTAAGAATAATTAATGTCAAACATTATCACACACTGTCACTGAAGTTACTAATTAGTTCTAATAGTAAAATTTATGAAGCCAAGAACAGATAGAAGCTTTGTTTTTGGTAGACTGCTGCTCTAGAGGTATGAATTATCTATGCTATTGTAGTGTTGTTTGGTTTAAGATATAGAACCACCCATTTATGTATGTTTATGAAACGACTAAGAGTTATCAGAAAGAGAGCACAGCAGTCTTAGTAATATTATCATTGTTAAGAGCACTATTATTTCAGAGTTCTCAAAGAATAGTCCTCGTATAAGTGTCAGATTCGAAATAACCAATTAGTTAAAGAATCAAACGAAACAAATAAAACTAAGAAAATTATATTGGTCAACCAACGAAGAAAAAGACAAAATATTGCTTCGGTCTATGATACAAATACCAAAAATGGTTGACATAAATAAACGTAGCCGAGTTTCGGAATACATAACAAATGTTAACCATTTATTTGTAATATCCCTATTACTTTCAGGAAAATATTAATATCCAGAATACTTTCTTTTAAAATAAGATTTATTGAAGGCTTAAAATTTGCTTATAAAGGTTAAGAAGTTTGAATAACTTTAAATTGAGGCTGATATTAGAGTTGTAAAGGCGATTTTTGCTCTATTTATTTAGAATACAGGACGTTAATTTGTATATTATTGTTATTACCTTTATCAGAAATTAGTTTCTAGTACTTAGTAGTACTATGACAGCATTTTTGATTTTGTAAGGAATGTTAGTGTCAGCAAATCAAGAGTCTGGACTAGAAGTTTTCATAAAAACTATCGCTCAGCAATACGCTAGAAGCAAGTTTGGAGTTCTAAGAATACTATTAACTGTCTGCAACTGTATATGAAGAATAATGAATTTAACATGTCACTGAGCCGACAGCCCGTCGGTGATGATAGGTGTCATCACTCATCAATGTTAAATTTCGAACAATAATTCGTTCTGTGATTTTTATTACACTATGTTAGTATTATTTTGGATAAACTGCCATCAATCACAGATGTATTTAATTTATAAGCATATTTGTTTATGTTTTATTCTTTATACAATTTAAATAAAATGAATAATTATAACATGTTCTAAAATACATGAAAAGAATAGGTATTCATATTGTATAGGAAATTCAACGGTTCTCAAACAAAACTGAACGAATCAAACATAAATAAAAGAAATATTAACTATATTAAAATTCGTTTTAAAGCAAAGCCTTGCTTTGTGCAGAACCATTGCGCTTTCCCGAAGATTACCGACCGAATGTTATTCGGAGGCGTCGAAGCGATGACAAAGACAGTCTCGCCTTGTCCAGGGAGATATTCAAAAACATCACCAAGCAGCTCCGCGAAAATATCAAGCGTGAAGGAGCGACTGACAGGAACGATCATTTGTTACAGAGTGAGTATCGATTTTCGCGTCTGCTGTTAAACTTGGACCCTCACGTTCTTACGTTTTAAGAAATAAAATATGCCTAGAAGGTATTGTTAAAGACAGCTTAAACGCGAGATAGTATCTGTTTTCAGAAGTTCCTTTTTATATACAGATCTTATCGGAAAATAAAGCACCGTTCCTTGTTGATTAAAAACAGATTAAATAAGCCCACGTTATTTTGAAGCGAGGTTTTTCAGTTACCTGTCTCTTGCAGACATCTTGTTTGCCGAGTTTTAATATCCATTAGGACGTTCAAAGTTTTGATTGTTTGTTTCGAAAGCATTGTATAAAATGTGGTACCTACTTATTATGTTTGGGTACATTAAAATGAAGAACAAACAAACATACTTGTGTAAGATGTTTTCACAAAGTTATTCTTGGTCCTGGGAGTAGGTATTCAACAGAACTTATCAAAATATATGTTATTAATTTGTGTCTTCTATAAGTTAGTTACTATTTAACAAAGAATTGTTTCTATTTATTTAAAATGTGCGTATGATCATAATTATATTATGTAAGTATGACGCTACATAGACGATTTTCATTTAACCTTCGGCAAGATAGCGGGGTGACTCATCACCCCACTTGTTCAAAAAAGGCTGTAACTTTTAATTTATTTTTATTTATACGTTTTTTGCAGGTATTTGTGATTTTCTCCTAAGCATACATGATTCTGCTATAATAATCTTGCTGGGGTGACCAATCACCCCACTATTCTTTTATATTTGTGTTTTATCGTTTAAGGTCAATTGAAGTATATTAACCATTTGAAAGTGAACCTCCATTGAAACTACAAAAACAGGCTTGGTGCTCAAATTTCCCAAGAAATAATAATAAAAAAGTTAAATTTTTTGTATTTAAAATGTCATTTGCCTGTGTGTTTCTTTAATCGTAAAGATATTTATCTAACCTGTATTAAGCCGTATGTATATATAGATATATACGCACAAACTAATAAAAATTAGTTTGCTTTGGTTGGAAACTATTTATTTATTATTTATTTATTTATTTATTTACTTTAATCAAAACGGTATATAAGTCCAATTACATTAATTAAAGAACATATAATATACACATTTTATACAGCGAAAAAGAAAATATAATAGTGACACATTACAACATATAATACAAAATAATTTAATGTAACTCATCCATCTTTCTCACAAAACCTCAAACAATCCAACAATATATCAGGCCATCCATTAAATAAATATATTATATATTATATATTATATATTACTATATTTCTTGTCTCATTAAAATTAAAGATTTTTTTTTTGTATACATAATGTTTCATTTTGGCAAATAAGTTGTGGGGTAATGGGTCATCATCCCCTTATTCTTATGTGTATGCAAGAAAACCTTATCTTGCCGAAGGTTAAAACAGGTATAGCATAAAATACACTTTAATAATTCAATTCAAAGGTTGCAAAAGATACAATCTTTTACTATCTTTTTCGGTAGGTATGTCGCTTTACGTATTCATATTCATGCACACAAAATTAAATGCTGATCAGGAAATGCACTAATTAAATTATTTTAATTAAAAAACAATTTAAATAAATACATTCAATCAATTAACAAAACTTTGTGTTTATTTTTTTTATTTGATGATTAGTCATCTCATTTAGCTTTACACTCACTAATTTTAAGGCTATAAAATAAAAATTAAATAAACTGCGTAAAGGTCGCTGCACACGTAACGAGATAATTCCTCAGACGAGACGTCAACGGGGCGGGAACGTCATTGTCACCGGTCACCCTGTTTGCTCGGTTCCGTGAGTGCCACGTATCTCCGTGACACATGCTGTTTCATTATACATTTCGTATGAAACAATATTTCTAAAATTCCCCGTTCCGTCTTGTCTATATAAAAACCCGTCACGTATGCAACGACCTGCAATGCAATTAGCTGCTAATCGTTTTAATATGTTCTATTACATATCTTAACTTTCAACAGACAAACCAGAGGAGTCTCGTCCCTACCTCCCGTATCAGAGTTATCATGACCATCACCACGAACATCACTGGGGTCCATACTTCGAGGAGGAAAAGTATACTCAAATGACAGCACATGTGGGGGCTGACGCCCTTTTGAACTGTAGAGTCGTTATGCTAAAGGATAAAACGGTAATTTTCATTACATTTTTTTATACAATTAAAATACAATCTTTATAGAAACTGTAAATTTAAACTGTATTCTTAAATGTTACTGAAGAAATAATAATAAATAGCCATAGGTATACAATGGTTCTCAGCCTTAACTGTACTATACTATACTGTATATAAAGTTTTTAATTGATAATTATTTTTGATTCAACTCAGCAAAGTTATATATTAATGGAAAACATCATTATTAATTTATTGGGAGTGTATTTAACTATCGCCGGCTATAAACCAAACCGATTCCGATATGATAAAAATAGCTAAGGTTTTACGAGGAGAAATATTACCCATAAAACATAATGTTGCGCCTTTTTCCTTAAAGAAGTCAGTGATATATCACACTCACGTTTCGTTAGCCAGATTAGATTTATTGTAAGAGAGTTATTGTCACACATTGGGTCATATCTAATTCTGGGTCAACTGCTGACCATTTCTTGATAGAAAACCTAAAGAATTCTTCAAATGAAGAAAGCTCGGCGCAAATAATATTCATATTATTTTTTCCGATAATGGATTTAGCTACAAACCTAGCACTGCGACAGATAAACACACTACAGAAACAAAAAATGTTACACCAAAAAATATAAAAAAGAACAGTATAAAATGAGTCACAATTCTTAGCTGGGGGGCGACTAATAAAATATACAGACGTTCCTCCTGTCAAATGTAATGAAAGTGGATTCTCTTGGGTGTATTGATTGACATGTAGGAGGTCACTAGAGACATTATAAGATACGTATTGTTCGAATAATGTGAAGAAATCAAGCAGTGACTGGAATCGATTTACACCGATATTTAAAGACGAAATGTCAAATAAAATTGGTTCATGTTGATTAAATATACAAACTTTGTTCTTGGAATCTTAGCAGTTCTTGTTATATTGGTGACGAGCTTGCCGCGGCACGGTTTCATACGCGTCTTTGCTTACTGCTCTACTGCCGTCGCCAGTAGCGTATTATTATATGATCTACAACCTTCCTTGAGAAATGGGCAAACATATTTTTCAAATCCGACTTGTAGTTCCTGAGATTAGCGCGTTCAAACAAACAAAAAAAAAACAAACTGTTCCGTTTTATATAAAAATAGTATAGTATAGATTAGTGTGGCTTTATATCAGAAGCGAATTGAAATAGTGTACCAAATACCACTCGTGTTGTTGTGTAATTTATAAATTTGTGTTTGACTCACATAGTACACCATTAGAGGCGCAGAAATAATAGAAAATTATATAAATTGTAGGGCAGTGTAACTTTTATTTTCCAGTTTTGGTGTCTAACTTTGTCGAAATCAATAACGTTCGAGTTTCATAATGAGGACAGACAATCAATATCGATAAATAGAAAGGTCAATGCAGTAGATGACAGTTAAATTATTATTGTCTAAATGTTACAAGTATACCCAAGTAAATTGATGTAATTGAAAAAGATCAAAAAGATTATAATATTTACAGTGATTTTGGTTTCGCCGTTGAGTTTTAAAAAGTTAAAATAATCTAATTTAACTTCGAGATTCGTCTCAAAGTTAAATTAGATTTGTTTTGCTCTTCAACCCATTATTTCGAAGAAGAAGCAATGGGACGAACCGATGTGCAACATGGTAAAAAAGATCGTAATGCTTTAGTTTTTAATTTTGCTGAGTGCGATTGTCACCTTGCTAGGAAATGTGGATTGCGACTTAAAGTGGTTTAATGTGCTATTTTGACACAATACTCCGTTTTGGCATTAGCTTTTACGTAAGTCTTATTAGGCACTTAGTTGCAGAAAAAAATCGAGACAGGCAGCGGTTGTATATTATTTCTATCTTTATTCTTTTATACTTGTACTCTTATGTACAATTGGTGCTACGTTGCTACTACTTAGGATTAAATAGATGTTAGAGTGTTTTTGACATTCATCAACAAACAAAAGATATCAAAAACAATTCTCAAAGTTAGAATATCCTTAAGATTTACTAATAACTTTACTGTAAACGTCAGTACCATTCTAAATTATTAGAAAGTACAAGAATTATTTGCATTATGATAATATAATTACAAAATTTCTGTACAGGTAATGTGGTTGCGTAATGCTACAGAGTCAGCACAACTACTGACAGTTGGGAAGACATTGTATGCCGGAGATAATAGGATAGGAGTTAAGTTCCAGTACCCAAACAATTGGAGACTCAGCATAAATCCTGTGAGATTCTCCGACGCTGGCCACTATATGTGCCAAATATCAACACATCCACCTAGAACGATATTTACTAACCTCACCGTTTTATGTAAGTTTATACAGTAAGATAGTAATTTTAGTTTTGCTGGTAAGTACCTAATGATAAATTTTGTGTTGAAATATTTAAATCAAATCGTTTGAAACTATTTTCTATTTAAAACTCAATGCCAGTTTATTTAAGGCTTTACTAAGAAGCATTTAAACTACTTTTGTATTCGAAGGAGGATATGTGAATTTTGTAATAAGTAACATGCAGTTTCCAAGTTATCAATCAGCAACAACAATGTCCTCAGTTATCCGTAATAGCACTTATTAAACGAGTGGCACTACAAAAGATCTTCCTGTCTCTTTTAATGTACATCTATTGGTATCATATAAACAAAAAAAAACAAAGGAATTAGTGAGAGTTTGCAAACAGCTTTACCTTTATTTTAACTAGACCGCAATCATGTATGTTTTACTTTTACTATTGAAAGGCATTTGTTTTTGTCTTTATCTATATTTATTGCTTAATTTTGACTGAATAAGTTTACTACTTCACTTCGTATTTCGGTTTTATAGCTAAAATGATTATATATAACACAGCGTCGTCGGCCATTTCTCACAACTTATTACTTGAAACCTGACGTAAAAAGATCTTATGTTGTTCATTGTGCCCCGGGGAAATAAATGGATGATAATTATTTAGGTCGTCGTTGGGACATAATTCAAAATTAGTTCATGAAATAATGTACCTCAAGTATGAAAGACCGTAAAAAAATTGAGGGAGTAAATTTTATTTAGCAGACAATGGCAAGGCGCAGAATGTGATGAAATTTTTGCAAGGCGAAGGATGAACTTTATTTTTTCATTAGGTACTAGAATTTGTGGTGATGTACTGCGTTTACTTGCCACGTTCGACAAAGACTAAGAAGCTCAAAAGAGGCATCTTAGTTACAGCTCAGTATTGAACCAAAATAGGGACTTGTGTCCCCAATTTCCAATACATCTGCATCTGCACGCGAGCTTGTGTGAAGTCCATGGTACTTGTTTTTTTGTCAGTTTTATGTTTTTGTTTTTTGACTGTGGCTGAATGTTTATTTTTACTTATTCTTGTGTGTGTCACCTACATGTGAAAAATAAACTGTTTTTCTTTCTTCTTTTTCTTTCTTTTAGATTGTCATTCTTTTACGAAACAGTCCGGATCTATGTCAGGTTTTGGCATAATGATAGTTTGCTTTTCGATAAATTAATCTGATTCTCAAGACATGCTTTGATTTTTTGTTGTTGTTTACGTAAATACAGAATTCATTAATATTGATTTTTCTCTTTCAGCGCCTGTTATAACAATAAATGGTGATGAAACGCACGAAGTAAGAGACAGATTTTACAAAGCGGGTAGTTCTATTAAATTATCATGTATCATATCAGATCAATACGTTTCATCTTTACCAACTAAAGCACCACCAACAACTGCTTTACCAACTACTACATCTTCAACTACCACAACAGAATTAACAACAAGAATGAGTACAATATTCAATAGAATAGATATTATGATGAATAAGAGTTGGAGCGTTGAAACTACAACAATTACTTCAACGGTTAGTTTAAGCACTAGTACTAAGAAAGTACCAGAATTGAAAACAACGACTGAGTTGACTACTGTGATGCCTGTAGTACCGCCGGTCGAAAACAATATTTATGGAATTGTTTGGAGAAAACAAGGCAAAGACTTTTTTGATAATGTTACTTGGAGAAATATCAGGTATGTAATGAAGTGACAACTAATCATTAATACATTTGGTAATTTCGTAGTAAAATAGATGTAATCAGAGACTAAGAAATAGACCTTAAGCACATGTTAACTACCCTTAAACTCCTCTTACTGCTTACTGTCAGGCAGAATGGAGTCCATTTGGTAGGTTAATAAAAAAACAGGTATTTATAACTTTCGTCGCTAATAAATCAGCAGTCACTAGCCAGTTATTGCAAAACCTTAACCAAAGTCTTAACTACAGGATAACATAAAATTAAGAAGACAATATAATGTCAGCGTATTACAACAATAAATAACTGTATTGATTAATTTTAAGTTCATAACACTGCTGATACCGCGCTGGTTGATATTTGATATTTCTAATTAAACTCTATAGTTCACCGTACGTTACACCTAGCACAAATATGTGAAAGAAATCGAGGAGTTCAACTTCATCTTATCTACTAGTTGTTTTCTGCTATAAAAATAGAAAATGCTACAGTTATTTTACAGTTTTATTTATTGATATTAAATATTTTTTATTTATTTATTTCTTAAAAAACTTCACGTCATACAGTATATATAGGCGGACTTAATGCCAAAGGCATTCTCTACCAGTTTGTCTTTTGAGGTAGTGCAGAGTAACAAAGTAGGTGCACAAGAAGTAACACAGTTTTAATCAAAAATTCTAATAAAACATATTAATTATATACTTATATCTAATACTTAAACATACATACATGGAATAGTCTGTGTACACATAAATAAACATAAAGATTAGAAAAAACGCTATTTTAGGCGAAAGGCTAAACAAAAGTCTGTCCCGTAATAAACAGTAAAACATTCACCATTCGGATAAACTGACTGATTATAATTAGTTTACATATTACTATGTATTTAATTAATTGTTTTATTTTCAGTGCCACAATCAGTGTAGCATCAGCATCTCAAAACGACAGTGGCACGTATACGTGCTATTTGCAGAACCATTCCCAAGTTACTATAAATGTACACGTTTTAATTGGTAAGTCTTGTTTTGTATTGACATAAGTGACGTTGATAAGATAAAAACAAAAGTGGTTTAAGTTTAAAGTAATCTATACCATTACATAAAGCGGAAGAGTTTGTTTATTTGAACGCGCTAATCTCTGAACTACCAGTCGGATTAGAAAAATTCTTTTGAAATGAAATGAAATATATGAAATGAAATATATGTTTATTCATTTAAGTTAATTAAATTAACACTTATGAACGTCAAAAGTTTACAAAATGTCAGCAAATTAACCTACAGCCAGTTCGCTGACGAAGTAGAGCCATGAGAAGAACTGGCAAGAAACTCAGGCCACTCTTTTTAATCGCCAGGTTATTACAATTTTTGTAAGTTACAGTTTCAAGTAGCATGCAAAGTGACGCAGGCAATACACTTAACTCTATAGATACTTAATTACTTACAGCTTTCTATGTTGTAAAGAAAATTAAAACGTAAAATGTGTGCTTTACAGGCTGCCTCAATTTGCATATTGCTACAAAAGGTAAAGGCAACATGTGAACTGTGATAAATGATTTTTGCGTATGATAGTCCAGTTCTCGTGAAAGGTATAAGGAATACTACTGGCGATGGGATCAAATCGTTTTGTACCTATTTTCTATTGAACAGAATCGTTTACTGTTTTGAAAGAAAATTAAAAATATTTTTATATTTTTTTAAACAGTAATTCTACCCTTTCATGGATACTAGAATAGACACAATAGATGTGTTATTGTCATCACGGCTATATCCGTTTACTGTCCCGGAAAGTGTTAAGGAAAGGCTAAAGGATTTATTATAATATGGTAAGATTAACCTGTAAATGGTCTATGGCCTAGATAATTTACAGGTTAATGGAAATAGGTAGGTAATAGGTAGGTAGGATAAACACAAAACAAGATAAATTATGAACGTTCGCGTCGTCACAATAACATTGATATAAATAATGAACGTTCGAAGACCGAGGACTCTTAAGAATAATTGAGTTGCGTAGAAATTTCGATTATTTATTCATTATAAATGATGTACCAACGGATACAAAATATTCATCTCTTCCATGCTTCAGCTTACATATTTTAAGATAACTATATTATTTAGTTTAATATCATATCTGTAAAAACGTATTCTGTTCATTAAATACATCTAATTGAAAGATAGGTACCTATTTACTTTACAGATACACCTTTGATAGGTATTCTGAAACATAATATATAAATGTTTGTATATATACTACAAAGCAGAATAACATGTGCATTGAGGCTTCAATATTCTTGTTTAATTGTAAATTCATTAATTAGGACTTGATTCGTATTGAAAATGATTCAAAACCTGTCATCGTTAGACGCGTTAGATTATAAAATATCTAAACTATTTCACTCCAAAATCAAACATTTAACTATTTATAACTGCTATATATATAACTCCATAGATAGATAGATAGATAGATAGAATATTCTTTATTGCACACCACATAATATTACAAAACAAATAACAGAACAACACAATAATAAGTAGTGACAATGGGCGGTCTTATCACTAAAAGCGATCTCTTCCAGACAACCTTTGGATGGACTTGAGGCAAATATTAATCGGCAGTTATGGTGTACAGGTACATTAAATAATAATTCGAATCAATAAATAAAGTTATATACAAACAAATTAACTGTCTAATATATATACATAATACATACAATATATAATACATATATATAAATATTATAACTTAAATACAATATATACTTACATACTAATACATATTATAATAAATACAACGTGATTGTGACACTAGAGATAAAATATGTAGAAGTGACAATGCTTGATGTTATGTATTGGATAAAATGTAACAAATAAGATATAACAATATAGATATGCATGCGTATAGGTGTTTTATAGTGTACGTTGTGTGGATATCGACGTTAAATAAAATTGCTTGACCATTGTCTTAAATGAGACCAATGATTGAGCTCGTCTAATTTGGACCGGTAATGCATTCCACAAACGTATGGCATTAACTGTAAAAGAACTGTCATAAAATGTTGTGGTATGTAATGGCATTTTTAATTTTAGGTTTTCTGATGATCGTAAGAATCTTGCATGTGTATCATGAAGAAACTCAAAACGTTCTTTAAGATAGGAGGGTGACGAAGGGTTAAACAGTATATTGTATAATAGAGAAAGGATATGAGCATTCCGGCGAAGTCGAATAGGTACCAATTAAGCTTTTCTTGAAATTCAGAAACATGATCATATTTGCGTAAACCAAATATGAATCTTATACAGACATTTTGCAGTCGTTCTAGTTTGTTTAATTGGTTCTCGGTTAGATCTGGATAGCTGGCGTCGGCATAATCAAGAATAGGAAGTAATAGGGAGTTTGCAAGCGTGATTTTAGTGGCAGTTGGTAGAAAGTTTCGCAGTCTCCTCAAGGATCCAGCTGATGCAAAGATCTTACGGCTAACTTCTTGTAACTGTGGGTTCCATGTTAACTTACTATCTATAAATAAACCTAAATTTTTCACAGTGCTACTGAAGGGTACAACAGTACCACTCAAGACAATTTGAGGTAACTGAGACCACACAATTTTTGAGATCATCCTGGAGCTGCCAACAACAATAACTTGAGTTTTTAATGAGTTCAGTTTAAGTCCATAGGATTCGCTCCATTTACTCAGTGTCACTAGATCTTTGTTAACATTTTCAATAGCTTCTGATAAATTTTCTAGGGAGGCTTGAGAATATATCTGAAGATCATCTGCATAAAGGTGGTAGGAAGAAATAAGTTTGTCAGAGATTGAATTAATGAATAACGCGAAGAGAAGAGGAGATAGAACGCCACCCTGGGGTACACCAGCATGTGTGTCACACCAAGAGGATGAAACATCCTCGACGCGTACACACTGCCGACGACCGCGCAGGTAACTACGAAGCCAATCAATTACCGTTGGAGATATGTTAAGTGAGCGGAATATGTTGATCAGAATGTCAATATCTACGGTATTAAATGCATTGGAAAAATCGAGGAGTGCAAGAACAGTGAGGTTTTGATTTTCCATGCCATGTCTTATGTCATCCGTAATATTTACCAAGGAGGTGACGGTGCTGTGACCAGGACGGAAACCAGACTGGAAAGGATTGAGGACGTGGTTTTTTGTAAGGAAGGTACTGAGTTGGTTATGGACTAGGCGTTCAATGACTTTGGAAAGGAATGGTAAAATGGATATAGGACGGTAATCAGAATATGTTGTAGGATTCGATTTTTTGGGTATAGGAGTTATTTGAGCACTTTTCCATAACGTCGGAAAGGTACCACTAGATAAAGAAAAATTAAGAAGGTGACAAATAATGGGAAGGATTTCATCAAGGATGGGAAGGATCATATTACGGCTGACACAATCACTACCAACAGCGTTGGTGGTGATAGACATAATGCTCTTCTTAACATCACAAGCGGTAACTTCAGTGAAAACAAATGGATCATATCTAGGAGTTGGAAGGGATGACAGAAAATTTATTGTACTTAATTTAGTTGTCCTATCAATGTTAGACGAAGCTGAGAAATGTCGATTGAGTAAATCAATGTTTAAAGTTTTAGGAAAGTTGTTTGCACAGGGTTTTCCAACTCCCAATGTTTTTAAAAATTTCCATACCTTAGTTGGTTCGCCATTCTGAACCGTGTTGTGAATATGTTGGCGTTGTGCGTCTCTACACACCTTATTGCAGTGATTTCTAACAGATATATATTTGCGCTGGTTGGCTTCAGTAGGTCTACATTTGTATTTGAATTTTGCAGTTGCTTTTTTTGCCATGATTGCCTTGATACTGCTTGTTAGCCAGGGTGCCGGCACGTGTTTTACCTTAACTGGTCGAATTGGCGCATGTCTATCGTACAGTGAGATAATGTTTGTTGTAAAAAGATCAGCTTTTTCGCTAATGGAGTTGGCATGAAACAATGGTACCCAGTCAATGTTGTTGGCATCTCCACGAAGGTCATCAATGTTCATACCACTAAAATTACGCTGCATGAGGATTTTTGATTTAGCCTTCGGTGGGCGAATTTTGTAGGACAGATAAAGCAAATCATGATAAGAGAACGCGTCGGCTGAGCATTGACCATGCTTAGCAACGCGCTCTCTAGAAGAGACCATTATAAGATCGAGAAGTGAAGGGACAGAGTGTGGAAAATGATGAGTTGAATTAAGTGGTAGAATGTGTAAATTACAGGATTTTGTTAAAGAAGACAGGGTTTTTGAACGGGAATCATTTTTAAGGAGACAGGTGTTAAAGTCACCCATAATAATAGTATGACAGTAGGAAGGAATAAGGTTTTCAAATAGACATTCTAAGGAGCTAAAGAAATTTATGCGTAGGGAAGGACAATAGTAAACACCGAGTAGGATTTTAGTATGTTGAAGCTCCACCTCAATAAAAATATGCTCACCAGCATTTATTGGTGGTGGTTGAGGTGACACATTGACGATGCTATAGGAGATGTGATCACGAAGGTAAATGGCCACACCACCTCCACCACCAGCTGTACGATCATTTCTTATAAGGTGGAACCCTGGGAGGGAATACAAAGTGGAAGGGAGACATGGTTTTAGCCAAGACTCTGATATAAGAATTGCGTGTAAATTCTTACAGTCGAAGCTTGCCAGCATATCTGAGAAATGTGCCGGATTACTTTGGGCATTGATATGTACAACATTAAAATTCTTAGTCACATCAGAAAACTGCACCTCCAGTGTATCAGATAGAGAAGGAATGCTAATAAAGCTATTATCACTACTGACAGAGTAAAAACTATCATTATCACTATCACTAGTCATATATTATAAATATATACAATATGATAAAATATAAATAAATACAATATACTTATACCTATTGATATAAAAATATATACAAATTATTGGTGATTACAAATAAAAATTGTCCACCTGCCAGTTGCAAGCAAATAAAACAAAACAATACGTTAAAATGGAACGAGGTACAATACAAGACATATTAAAATCACAACAAAAAGATAAAAAAAAAGACAAAAATAAATAAATAAAAAGACAGGAGTAAATTGTGAAAACAAAGGACAATAATTAAAAACTTTTAAGATAAAAAGACTCCTATCCAAACCTGGAGTTTTGACTTTGACGTTAGTCGTCATTGTCATGCTGACATTGATAGAATACAAAACAAAATTGAAGTTAACAACAAGAGAAATAGCCATCTTTGGTTTTCACAGAAGATGGTTGTCATTTAATTTCATCCACCTTTTTTCTATTTTTATCATTGTATTATACCATAGATAGTGACACCACGAAATTTAATAGTATAACCTCAGCACATTGAAAATTTAAAGCAAACTTTAATAATATTCGACGAGTTTAATTTAACGTAAGCTTTAACAATTTAGACGGCCTCGGTGGCGTAGTGACAGTGAATGTGACTATTGGTCCCTGTAATATAGAGCTTGTACCCTATTGCGGCATAAACTTTAAAAAAATAATGTGATTTCTTTTTGTCAGGTGAGAATCAAGCAGCGGTTCAACACAACACGGGGAACCAAGGAACACTTTTTTGGCAGCCACGAGATTTAACTTTAGTTTCTATCGCATCCTTATTACTGTTTTATCCCTAAACTTATTCAAAATTGTATAAAAATTTTAATTAATCCCTAAAGAAAATTGTAAATAAATATATAAAACTGTAATTATGATAAAACACAGTATACCTTAATAATGTTTCCTCATATTTAATCCAAAATATTTGTTGAAAACTGACCACAGAATATTTCGCGCCTTTTTATTTCAGTCAATAATATTGATTTTCATATAATCTTCAAAAGGTTATCAAAGCGCGAAATAGTTTGTTGGCATAATTGTACTAAGCATTCGACCATGATTTAGATATAATGTATAATTAATCCTGAGGCATATAACTAGCTTAGAAAAAGATAAACATCTAAGTCTGTTGTGAAATGTCGTTATAGGCCATTGATCGAATAAAGTGCTCACTTTGAGAATTTTTGACATAACAGATGTTTAAGTGTATTTTTACAAATTATTTTATATAATTGACGACAATGCATAAAATGCTAGTAAAAAGTTTTTATTACCTTTTTTTACATTGAGTGATATTAGGAATCTTACAAAAGCTGTACTTTAAAGTTGAAAGTGTGTGCTGTTTATGTTAGACATTTTTAATCAGTCTTCTTTTACGACAATTCGTTTTCTTTATTTTAAGGAAAATTATGAATTAGAGTTATTATTTTATCCTCGTCAATAATGGGTAGCATATTTTAGCAATTAATTCATGATGGTAAAATGTGCTACTTAGGTTATAAATTAAAAAAATGTATTTATTTACAATATGACGTAAATGTACATAACAGATTCTAATAAGATAATGTACGGTACATATGAGTGAAAGCCGTGTAATATCTGTAGATTAAATATAACTAAACACGTATTTTAATACGAAATGTACAGATAATTAAAACTCTTACTGTAAGTAATAGATACCTTTCTTGTTTGTAATATAAATTAAGAAATGAATGAGGCGAAGCCAAAATAGTACATAAACTCTAAGATATTTTATATGTTGTTGCACATTTTTGTTATTAATACACAAATCTCTCATCTGTAAAACAAAAAGACTATGTGTTAAATGACTGTAAAACTATAAAATAAACTTAAAATATACTTAACAGTATTTGATTTTCATTTTTGTATATTCCTTATCATTTCAAATTAAGTTGAATTTTTATATTTTGTTTATGGTAGAAATGCACACACATCAAAACATTTTATGGAGAAATGGAGAAAAAATATAAGAAAAATAGTAACAGGTTCATTATTCTGTCTTTATAAATTAAATTTGAAAAAAATACAATTTGAATAAAAATTTAATATGCTTTGAATTTCGTTCACACATACATGAAATTACATAGACACGAAAGTAAGATGCAATCACTAAAAAAATGGTGACTGTAGAAAATACTTTTAGCAAAATTAAAACCTTTCGGAGATGTAAAGCAACTAGTAAGCCTTTAAAATCTCAACATGCATTGATTTCAGCAATATTGCTGAAATCAATTTTCATTCAACAATTTTAGAGTAGAACCGTGCAACGAAAATTGTTCCATTCTTCGCTAGGGTCGGTAGTTTATCTGTGAGAACACTCCTTTGAACCCTTTGAAACGGCACCTCATGAAATGCAATATACTGAGTTTTGTATTATACGTAATGCCTCGAAGCGGATGATATTATCTTCACCTTCCAATGAAAATGGGATAGAACGTCGACGACGCATAAAATCAATTATACAGCTGACTTCAGACTCCAATAAAGATTGTACTGATGATGTTTCTATTAACAATGAATTGTTTAGAATTGCTTACCCTGTTATCATTTTGGAAATCTTATTCGCGTTGCGTAATTACGTGTCGAAGTGTGACATCATTTTGTTCTTTATTCAAAGAGGGTCGCAGTTATTTGTGTGTTAATATTAATGTTAGAGGAAAATACAATGGGGTACAACATAGACTTTATAATATGTAAATCGGTCGGTACGATCGGATATGTTAGAGACGCGCATTTACTCGTAATGATCAGACCTTTGAACTTATCGCTCACTTTTCTCAGTAATGTAGCAAAATATCAATGTGTTTTGCTTTACAAAGACTTCATTTGAAATTCCTTAATAGCAGTCTTCCGCATTCTATATGTGCAAACATTGGTTTTAATGTCTGCAATAAGAATTAATTACTTACAGTTTTCAACCATTATACTTCCGAATACCTTTCTACGACTTGTGTACCTACTTTGAATGGGCAGATAAGTTCTATGTGTTTTATTATTTTGTGTTTCCGAATAGGTACCTATAAGGTTAAATTTTAAGTATTATATTAACGAGCTACATTATATTTTAATTTGTTTTTTATACTTTAAAAAAAATCTGGAGTTGGAAGTATGCAATGTGTAATGAACTATAATTAATAATTCATAGCGTGAAAAGCCTTTAAATTAGTGCATCCGACTGTTTAATTCTAAATTTCCTTGAATATGTTGTCACGTTTATTTTTGGAAGGGAGTTATATATTTACTGGTTTAACTACTTAATTGATCAGCTTATTACAGTTCACTGCTACTTATTTACGCCATGGCACCCGATAAGACTTCTTTTGCCTTTGTGATTAGCCTTCTGATGTCTATTTTCTTAATTAATAGTCTTCTTAGTTTATCCCGGTGACGTGGTCCGATTTTTATATCTATTATATTCTTCCACTTCGCTTATCGTGAGCATCAGCACAGTATTTTATCGTCAACTTACTTGTAATTTAAAGAAGTTCGTTCACTCATTAGCTACGTAAAAACATAAAAGTTCTACTAAAAATCAGCAAAAAATATTGAACACGTTTTCACTTAAGATACGACATGCTAAGGTAATTTGTTAAGGTACAAAATATATCAGATAAAACCCTGTTGCGGCATTAAAGTAGATACCAAATTGATTTACAAGTTACTCGCTAACCTGATTTGAATATAAATTTACCTTAAATTTGATATAACAAACGATGTAACTTAGAGTATTAACATTAACTACCGTAAATTTGATAATAATCCATATAATTTTCACTATAAGATTAAAAGTTATGTTCCAATATCAATTAGCGTTGTTCATGTTACATAATGATAAACTTATAACGTTACGTACCTGTGTTCTAATTATCATTTTACCGCCGTCATCAATTTTATTTACATTTTAAGCGTGGTATCTATGGCAAATATCTTGGAGAGAGACGAATCTCTAATAATAACCTCTTAAGGTTGATGAGGATGAAGATAACAACTAAATCCACATTTACATTATTAAAAAACGAACACAAAAATAACCTTTTATTTAATGCACTTGAATCATGGCTTTTCAGCTAAGTGCTCTTGCAGCAGCTTGACTAAAATAGTATCACTTTACTAAAGATAGCTAGGTAATATTGGAAAAAGCTCCTGACGAGAATTTTTTATATCTCATGTTACTGTGCACCCGTTTTCAATTTGTGGTAACCGTGTTGACAACGCTACCGACATTTTCTGACGTCAAAGGTTTCAAAGCTGTTTACCAACAGGCGAACAATATGCTTAATTAATATAAATTTATTTTGACTTAATTTTATCCCCCGAGAGAATAAAGTATAAATGAAATTGATTCTTTAACATCTGTCATGCAAGAGAATGTATTTTAAAATATTGATCTAATAGGGATAAATAGTTGTTCATAATATCGTTTTTGATATTCCTACTGTGAATTTAAAAACAAAAGAGTATTCTCTACTTTATCAAATCTTCACTTTTATTATTAACTATCTGTTGCCCGCAGCTCCACCCGCGTGAATGTCGGTTATATCACATTTTCCATACAAAGTTTCATTATTTCAACTCATTCAAGTCATTTTTCGCGATAAATGATTGCCTATGTTGTTCCCCAAGGTCTATTCTATCTGTACACCAAAATTCATCCAAATCGGTTCAGTGGTTTAGGCGTGAAAGCGTAACAGACAGACAGAGTTACTTCCTGTAGTATACCTAAAGCACTTGGATTGATGCACCTAGGTGAATTAAGTATACTTTATGTACATTTAATACACTTTTAGCATTAGAAAGAATTTCATAGATATTTTAAGTAAAATTTGTGCAACTGTGTAGGTGCATTAAGTTTACTAAAAGATCCGTAATTGATGCACCTAGGTGAATTAAGTAAACTATAAGTACATTTAAAACACTTTCAGCATTAAAATACATTTCATAGATATTTTAAGTGAACTTTTTGTACACGTGTAGGTGCATTCAGGTTAATGAAATTCCCGTAGTATACCTAAAGCACTTGGATTGGTGCACCTAGGTGAATAAAGTAAACTATAAGTACATTTAAAACACTTTCAGCATTAAAATACATTTCATAGATATTTTAAGTGAACTTTTTGTACACGTGTAGGTGCATTCAGGTTAATGAAATTCCCGTAGTATACCTAAAGCACTTGGATTGGTGCACCTAGGTGAATAAAGTAAACTATAAGTACATTTAAATCACTTTCAGCATTAAAATAAATTTCATAGATATTTTAGGATTTGTCTGTTAAATACCATTGATTTTTAGTTTAATTCATCAAATGAGAATAAAAAGACACAAAACGTTTTATTTATGTTTTCACCATTTAAAAAAGTATTGTATCTAAACATTTAGAAAACTCAAAAAAGGGTTTTTTTAGACATCTGTCTAAGTAATTATAAATTTGACTATAGAACACTAACTACATACACTTACGTGTGTAGATATGCATCATCACGTGTGCGGGGATTTTATTTTATGGTGTATAAAGTACACCAAATAGTTAACTCACACCCATGCCCGCTCACGAGAGCAGCAAGTAAACTTTTAGTAATCTTGATGCACCTACTAGGCGCACAAGTTAATCAAGTACACCAAAAAGTTACCCTAATGCACCCATGTCCGCTCAAGAATGCATTAGGTAAACTTTTAGTGATCTTGATACACCTACTAGGTGCACATAGTGAATAAAGGTTACTATTAGTATATTTAATTTACCTAGGTGCATCAATCCAAGTGCTGTAAGTATACTACAGGAGTTACTTTCACATTTATAATATTAAGTATGAATTCTTCAGCTGTGCACTTTGTTTGCTTACACACGTCTAACTTATGCTTTAGTACTAAGGATCTTAGTACTCATAATAATCCATCAAGATTACTATTGAATAGAAATTAAATTGAATATCACTGTTGAGTTTTAGGCGTTTATCATAATTGCCTGTCTATCATACATACCAATACCGCGCTATGTGAGGCAAGTCAAAGTCAAAGTCAAAGCATTTATTTCATTTTGATCATAAAGTATGATGCTTATGAAAAGTCTACATTACATTTTGTCAGCCAATTGACCTACAGCCAGTTCGCTGACGAGGTAGAGCTGTGAGAAGAACTGGCAAGAAACTCACGCCACTCTTTTCAATCGCCAGATAATTACAGTTATTTGAATGAGTTACAATTTAAAACACTCAACGCAACCAAAGAACCATACAAAGTAATTATTACAAATTAACAAATTAATATAATACTAAGATTAAAGAAAGAAAAGAGAGGATTTAAATTATTTAGTTTCATCTAGTATGGTAATTTGACTACGTATTTTAATTAAACTGGTAAATGCACCTCCTGGTCACATTGCACGACAAGGTAATACTGGATTGAATATTAAAATTATGCCATGCCAAGATTGACCAGTCATCCCAAGTAGCACCCGTTCACGAGCATGACGCACGGGCCAGGCATCATCACCCTCGCCATATTAGAGGGAAGGTGATGACCCGGCCAATACGACACCACAAGCAATGACATTTTAGTGAGCATGACAATGCAAAGCATGGGTGGTAAAAGAACCCTAATAAAATGTATTATGCCTTACGAACTCATAATGATCATGATATGCATCTACTTCACATTAAACTTTTACTACAATAGTCAACATAATTACAATAATAGTCAATATAATTACTATAATAATAGTCTATTCTAATTACTATAATAATAATCAATATACTTAATGATAATAATAGTCAATATAGCTACAACAATAACAATCAATATAGCATTAATCTTGCATTAAACGAGCAACTATACCCATGCTGCTTTATCATTTAAATAATCATTAATAGTATAATAACCCTTTTGGATAAGGTAATATGAAGTAATCCTATTGGTAATAGTTTTCACGCACTGCTTGACTAACTCGACAAACTATGGTTAAGTAAAATTAAGGAACCCTATTTTAATTTTATAAGCAGACAATTGTACTACTAATCAGATACTACTCTCTTACAGAATATTGGCGTTAAATATTAGTTTCCATACTAAAGCGTGTCCACCGGTGAGTGAAAGCGCTGGAGGGCTTATTACCCCTTCGATCTTCTTTCCTCTCTTATGTCCAAAACGCAAACAAACCGTTGCCGAACGACATTGTTTCTGCAATTTATATGTTATGGTTGCTACTTAGCGTCAAGTGGATCGCATGACGACAACCTGTATCTATTTAAACACAAGCTCAAGGAATTTTTAACAGAAAAAGTGTTTTATAGTGTTAAAGAATATTTAGACGGTAACCCCTGTCACCTATGGATAATAAATATCATCATCTTTATTATTTCAAGACATGTATTATTTCTTAAATTCTAATAATATTAACTTTATTTTATTACAATTAAAAAAGACTACAAAATATTTTTTGACAATATTTAATTTCAAATACTATTATTAATTCGTTTCTTGGCATTACATTTATTTCAAATATTATTTATAGTTCCATCAAATTTTCTGTTAATACTAATTTTATCATTATTATTTCTTTACCATTAATTTTAAAGATATTTGATGCCTATGCATTGGCAAAACATGGAGAATCTTTATTATGCTATAATTACTTATACCTATGTACCTACCTATGTTTGCAAAAAAATGAATATATTTTATTTCTTTACCTTTAATTTTAAAGATATGATGCCTATATGCATTGGCAAAACATGGAGAATCTTTATTATGCTATAATTACTTATACCTATGTACCTACCTATGTTTGCAAAAAAATTAATATATTATGAATTATGTCTGTAGGACAACCAAGTTGTATGAAATAAATATAATTCTAACGCACACATGAGTTGGTGTTTCACGTATATGGTTTTATGCGTCGAAAGGACACATTTTCTTAAAATTCACTTTACCAAAAGATAAAGTTATGCCAATAAGTTTGCACAGTCACTATGGGTCGATGCCAACACTGATCCATATCTTACTTTGGGTTTACTTCACAGAATTGAAATCTGATAGTAACAAAAAATATAGTACCTAAGTGAAAAGTGTCTGAGTAGTCTAAACTAATATTATAAAGAGTAAAGATTTGATTTTTTTTATGTTTGTTTGCAACGATTTAACAAAAATCTACGTTACCGATTAAAAAAATTCTTTCACCTTTAGAAATCAACAAATTGAGCGACTTAACATAAGCTATATTTTATTATGTTTAACATATTATTTTCAGTCATTTTCAGAATTTCAATACTTTAAGCGCCTTCGTAATTCTAAATGATGCAATACGACACTATTCCTATGATATTTTCCGTAGGAGTTTGTTGTGAAATCGAATGAAACTTTTAATATCGAAGCGAAGCTAGAGCGGAACTCTAGTAAAATTATAAAATAGATCAATGATGTAAAATCAAGTTGTGAATATACAGTACTTCATATAATACTAGCGGCCCGTCCCGGCTTTGCACGGGGTTTCATCTTTTTAAAGATTTTGTTTTTTGTAGATATTGATATGTTCTATAATATTGTAGGTAGAACATTTTTATGTGTTGTCATTAATACTTTCCGCAGCGCATGCGATAAAAGACATTTTCTTGGCTAATTTTTTACAACTTGGGCTTAGTAAGGATTTCTAAGGATCCTTATTTTTTTCTATTAATATATATAACCTATAATACTCAGTGATAATGTAGCTTTCTAATGGTGAAAGAATTTTGAAAATCCGTCCAGTAGTTTTTGAGTTTTATCGTTGCATACAAAAATACACATCTTTCCTCATATATTCGCAAGATCGAATGATTTGGTTCCTACACGTCGAGCCGTCACTACGTCGAATGGGCTCGTAGCCGTCACTACATCTACCGTTTGAACTATTGTTCCAGTAGACGTAAGGGCGACTCGGTTTAAAGGAACCAAATCGATTGACTGACATTTTTATCCCCAGACACAAAAAGGAATGTTATAAGTTTGTGTCTGTTCTTATCTCTTCGAATTGTTACTGTAAGAGGCGACTAAAACCAAGCAAGCAAGCACATACAAGTAACGACCTGCTTACTGAACCCGCTTTATTGCTTACTTCAATCAAACTGCAAAGCGTGAGTGATCAATACCTTCCTATAGGAGAGCCCTATGTCCTACAGTGAAAGTCTTTAGGCTGACGAAGTAATGATATACAAGAATAACAGCGCAATCGACACTCGAAAGAAAAATAAACAAAAACACAAGTAAGATTATTTATAATTCAACAATTAGAATTTCATTAAGCCTTGTAGATCCTTTAACTAATTTATAACGATACCAGAAACGTTTAGAAGCGTCACTAATAAACAAAACATTATTCAGTCAGTTATTAATGGATACACAATAAAATATACAGCATTGCGTTAAAACAGGAACTAAATTTCCAACAAGATTATTTCAGTGCTTTTAGCAACCTCAAATTTTCACCAGCAGTGTACAAACTAAACTACACTCTTACAAGTGAAAAGCTCAAAAGCATTTCCGTTATCACAGGGATGGAAATGAAGGGAGTTTTGAGAGCGAAATTTTAGCACAATGTTATTAATAAACTTATAGTAACGCTAGTTGTGCCTCACGGCTTTTTTATATATTAGCCTACCAAAGTGAATCCACTCTGCCTGATGGCTTCGCTCTTGCGTAAAATATGTTTTGTATCAATTAAGTAAGTTTTGTAAAAAGTAGCCTATGTCTGTCTCCGGCACCGAATCTATCTACTTATCAATTTCCGTTGAAATCGGTTAAGCCGTTTAGGCGCTGAGTGGTAACAAACACACATACACATACATATACAAAAACTTTCACATTTATAATATTAGTAGGTTTTCTAAATTATAATACAATGTCTGTTTGTTTCGCTGCTAACATCTTCTAAAACATGCAACTGATTTTGTAACGGTTTTCACTATCATTTAGAGCATTTCTTCTAGAAAGGTTTATAAGCATACTTGTTGCTGCGATGTCGCGTGAAAATTCTAATATTAGGTGATGTGTATATCAGTATGAGAATATTGCCTGTCTTGTCTTACGGCAATCGTACATTGTATCAGTAATAACTATCAGTATTCATCTATATTGCGAATCTCATTTAAATCTAGTCACCCGCTATCACTAAAACTGACAAAATGTCACTTATACTTGCCTATTTTCCCATTTAATAAAAGTAGTTTCTAAATATTAAAAAATAATTATTTTCTAGTAATTTAGAATCCTACTATAAAATCTATAGAAATTTCATACAAACTTTGTCACCCATTTATGGGATGAATTTCGCAAAATCCCAGTCATAATGAACACCTGTATCCTGAAAAAACCACCATACAAAATTTGAGACTCCTACCACTAGTGTGTGTGTGTGTGTGTGTGTGTGTGTGTGTGTGTGAGTGAGAGTGTGTCAGTGTGTATGCGTGCGTGTGCGTGTGCGTGTGCGTGTGCGTGTGCGTGTGCGTGTACGTGTGCGTGTGCATGTGCGTGCGTGTACGTGAGACAGACATAGGCTACTTTATATCCCGGAAATCGGTCTGGTTCCCGAGAGATACATGAAAACATATTTCACGCGCGGGCAAAGTTGTGGGGCTTTTAGTATAAATATAGATATTTGAGGAAAAAGTATGTTAGGCACCTACTACGAGTCTGCAGAATTCTTTTTTGAAGACAAACTATAAAAACTTTAACCTCTTTAAAATAATATATTTTAGAACTTGCTTTTCGAAATATAATTTTATTCAATAATTGATTGATATTATTTATTTTATTGCAAAAGTCTCAAGTTAAGATCTCAATATAGTATTTTGATTTCAATTAATAGTTAATCAAAAGTATAAATAGTTTTAAAAAACTTTTTTATTTTTCACATGATGCCTTTACTTTTTTGTAGCAATATGCAAATTGAGGCAGCCTGTAAAGCACACATTTTAATTTTAATTTTTTCTTCACAACATAAAAACTTGTAATTACCTATAGCTAGGTGAGAGAGCCTGTGTTACTTTGCATGCTACTTGAAGTTGTAACTATCAAAAAATTTTAATAACCTGGCGATTAAAAAGAGTGGCTTGAATTTCTTGCCAGTCCTTCTTATGGCCCCTACCCTACGTCATCGAACTGGCTGTCGGTCAATTGCCTGACATTTTGTAATTTTACCGTTCATAAGTGTTAATTCAATAAACCTAAATGAATAAATGTCTTTGACTTAGGTTTATGTGTCACACCGTGACAGACTATAGATGTGTTACACCCACGTTTTGCTACTTAGAGAGCGAACATATGGCCTTATTATGTGCTCAATTCCAAAGAACTGAAATATACACAAACTAGGGTTGGGGCATTAAAATCACCCATTAATTACCAAATTAATTCTTACCCAGCCACCACATGAAGAACTTGGGTTTATAGTTGACAAGCTTTACGTTAGACTGAACAAGGCCAAAAGTTTCCTTAAAACAATAAATAAATATAAAAGCAATCTCGAACTACATTTACAATATTGTATTTACTTAATAAATAGTGGCCCAATTTATTTATTTTTATGTTGTGGATAATAATTAACAGAATTATTATAAGGTGTCATACCTCTTTACCCGACGTTTCGGTCGAATTACACCGACCATGGTCACGGGCTGACTGATATAGCCAGGCGTCGTCTTCGCCTTGAAGCTCGGGATTCGGCTTTTATAATAATTCTCTAACCCGAGTAGACCCGTTTTATAAATATAGTTATGTGTAAAAATCGTGTGAGTTTAAAATATTTAATAATTAACAGATTTTAATTTTCTCAATTACTTCGAAAATATGTCTAACGATCTAATAACCTTTTTTTACAATATCCTACTCGAATTTCTAACTAAATTCCAAATTGATAATATTAATTAATTTAACTTATAAAATTTAAAAGTTTAGCATCTTTGAAAACCAGGAAGGCCTTTACATTTTTCCATGATCATGAGTTTTTTCGACTTTGAAACTTTTCTGTACTTATCAGATACAAACTAATCTTTTAGGAAGGCAACATAACTGTTTTGAAACACATCTTAGTAATGTTTAAAACATGGGAGATAGACAAGAGATAATGTATATGCTTTATAACTTTCCAGTTTAATAAATTCTTAATAATCGAAAAAACTCTTGTACATATACTTGCCTAAGTAGGTACTCGTATGTGCGTGGCTTATTAATATAATTAAGGCTGCTTACCCGTAGGACTTTTAAGTTTGGACCTCGTCTACAAATATGACCCTTTGGACCTCCTTGTACCGTTTGAACCTTCAAACTTGGATTGTGAACACTGAATTAAATAAACAAATAAATACATCTACATGTGTGCTTATTGCATAATAATACTAAATACATCAACTGGTAGACTTTATCATACTATTCAATAACACATAAAGAAAAGCTACTCGTGAAAACGACGAAAGTGTGAGTCATTAATTTTTTTTTGTTGTCGACATAATTTTTGGGTAGGTATGTTAAATAATAGACATTTAAATGTAGGTATATCATTATACATTTTATGTTAACCTTACTTTAATTATAAAAATCTAGAATGTACAAAAACGTTTGTATATTTTTAGTGGTCAAGCCCGCTCGAGAGTATTCTACCTACAGAAACAATATTTACGTTGGATTATATAACATTTTCCATGTTAATTTAAAAATTTATAAAGAATCTAGACACATTAATAGCTTTGCGCATATAATAAATTTTAATTTTATAAGCTTTGTACAAATTTGTATTAATTGGCTTTTACTGTATATGGTATAAATGGAAGGTCGAATTGCGGTCATTTTATCTGATATTCCCGATTGTTTGACATTTTGTTTGTATTTGTCAATGGTCATCTCAGGTGTTATTACACGTTTCAAATTGTTTGATGTTATTATTAGTCATGGTTTGACGAGATCATTACTTGTATTACAGCAAATACATACGATTTTGTCTGGTATAAAAAAAATAGATACAATAGTCATATTATTAGGGAATTTTAAAAGCGTGAATTATGATAGCAATATTGACTACCGCTATCATCAGTTCTCATTTGCAAGACCACTTGTAGTTTTAGATACAGGTGTAGACCACTTGTAGTTTAGGTGATTATTCATTGCTTTAGTCAATAAAATAATCTAAGGGTACATACCTATATAATATTCCTACCACCTACCTAACTGTTAAGTGTTTAAATTAATTATGTTGTATACATTAGCTTCATTTTAAACCACACGAGATACCTGTGGAAGAGCGGAGCCTCCTAACACCGGATATGTTATGCCTAAAAGAAGTGTTTCAATCGACAAATATTTATTTAAGTAAATATATTTATGTAATAGCCCCGTTTAAGAGCTAAAACTGAAACACGTCGGTCGTTAATATTGTCTCTGAGGATTGTTTACATGTTCTTTCTACTTCTAGAAGTTGTCACCCGCGACATATAATTTGTATGTATTCTGCACAAATTACTCGTAGATACTAAACGTACTTTAGTCCACTAAGTTATTGTAACAATTCAAAACAAATTACAGAACCTTTTATCCAATGTGGAAAAATAAAAAAATATTATAATCCATTTCGCTGTATTTTGTTAAATAAACCGAAAACGTTAGGTCGTTTTCGTAGCGCCCTCTATGTACGTGACGAGAAACTAAAAGTAGATACTTTACACTTCAATTTAGTTTGCACAGCTTTTATAGGTCGGTGTTTAAGCCCCTAAGATATCGTAAATATAGGTAATAAAGTAAGGGATCCTTAGTGAATCATATTTGCGTGGGGGTTTCTTACACAAAACGTTTTATGTATACAGATGTAAGAATGTGTTTAGTACCTACTGTTTAGTGTAGTGAAGCATTCCGTTGTACTTTATTTGCAGCGCGAATTTTCCTGAAGAGAATATAAACGCCCGATACGTAAGGTTATAAAATCATAATGATATCCTTTTCCTCGTAAAGTTTACTTTTATGATTTTACTGCCTAATAGGTACGTGGTTACAAACAAGTCCCGAATCGGCTTAAAGTACTTTGTTTGCCAAATAATGTAATGAAATGAAAATATTTTTTTTTATAGCAAAAAAGATAGCACCAGCGAAATTATATTTTTTATTCTCCGGATAGATTTGGTTTCGTTGATAATTAAAGAAACAGTAAATAATAATATTGACTGTTTTGATGGCGCAATGATTGTACTGTGCAAGCGAATCCGATTTATACATGGGAGAAAACTTTGTATCATTCATAAAAATGTCCTGAGTACAATACATTACAATAATTTTTTTGTGTCCAATATTTGCGTTTTGGAGTCTCCCGCAACAAGCTCGTAGTCTAGTATACATGAGATGTCTTTTATAAAGGAGATTTTTGTATAATTATAGCACTTTTGGGGATAAAAAGGCGTCACGATATGTATGTCGGGGACATGGCGTACGGGGACAACGGTAATAAACCGTACTTATCACATCTAAGATATTTCCAAAGGAACTTTTGAAACCGCTGGCGCTGACTGCTCACTTTAATTACAATCCACTACTACTAAATGAAAAGAAAAGTAACTGTTTTACTTTATATCCAAAGTACGACAGTATTAAGTTCATAATATAAATCAAGGACCCTAATAACTATTCATTGTGACGTCATTTACAAGACTGTAGACATTCAAACTAATATTATTGGTAGGATTTCGTTGAATAATGAATATTTATAAAGTGCTATCACTTCTCATGAATAGTCATCAGATTATACTTAAATCTATGTAGATGCTTTAATTTTAGCTTTAGAGTATTGTAAATAAATAATATCGTACCTGCACTTAATATCTGTGTAACATGTCATTATAGGCTGTTTTTTAAGTAGATGACTATGTCACAAATATCTGAAACGAAAGACTGAAAAAACTAAAACGTACATAGAATGTTTTCATTCTATCAATATCATTTTTATTTAAATATAACCTGTAAATTAAGTATTAATATAGGTATGTGTTTAAAGACAATACATGTATTGCAAAAGAAAAATAAAATCTAAAGATAACAAAGGTGACACACCTTAAAAATCGGATCCATGATAACACCCAACGGTAGCGGTGATGACCTTAACCAATACGACGCTACAAACATGCTATTAATAGACAATAGGACAATTATTTGTGTGGTATTCGAACACACTCGTGCATTTCACTCACACTGTGCCACTCAGGCAGTCAAATCTACGATCCATAAATAGGGAAACACGGCATGTATATAATAGGTTTATTTCTTTGCAGATGTCCATGAGTGGTGGTTACTATCCAGCTTTGTGATTTTAAAATTTGCATTTCCTCGTCTGTCAATGTGGAAAATAAAAAGGTAGAGATACTATTTAACATCAGCCAGAGATATGCTTGTTTAACAACTTTGTGGTTATTTCAGAGGTAGTTTACGACTGAAATATAACGTAAATATATTATCAGAATAAGGGAAGAAATGATTGCACAGTTAAAAAGACTATTATAAGTACCTACTATAATGTTTTCGGCTTAAGAATAAGCACTAGTTAGTATCTCCCAAAAGATCTTAACAATCTACATAAAGTTGTTTATGAGCAACACTTACTTATTTCATGATCATGTTTTTATGGTTACCTATCTTTATTTATTTTTATTTCCTTTGCGAAAATGAGATTTCATTAAGTTGGAATAAAAGGATTTTTTTTTTGTACCGTTTTATATTAAGATACCTACTTTCCGGACCCATTTTCTTGGAATAAATTAGTTGCCTTTCCGATAAGATTAGATTTTAATTGCGACAGTGCGAAAATTAATAGAATTATCGATTATAATTTAAGTAATTTTTAATAAAATTCGTTTTGTAATTTTTATCCTTGACATAATAATTATTAATTAATTGATTTATTATTTTATAATATATTACTTTGTGTTTTAAATCTTTATTTTTACTATATTGATGTTTCAAGTGAGAGTCAAACTTTTATATTAATCCCACTCTCTATCCCTATCCAGAACTACAAGTTCCGGAATGCAGTCACTCTTTTACAGTGTTAATCTAAAGGGTCTCGAACCTGAACGAACCGGTACTTTGTACTTATGTTACTCAAACAAACCTGTCAGCTGCAGCAGCTCTTTATCAGTCTGTTACAATCAAAACATTATTTAATGATTATAACGAGTACAAGGCTTATTGCTAAGATATTTGCCATGTAGTATTAGTGTTGTAAAAAAAATACTCGCTACTTTACTAAAAAAATTGTGTAAAGAACTTGTGAAAATATGATCACTTATTTTTAGCTTAAGCTTCTTAGCAATAATGAGAACTTTAGGCTATTAGAGTATCTCCGAGTTATCAGGTAAATAGACAGCCACAATCTAGTACATGAGAAAATAACCTAAAAGGTACCTAAGATAAGGTAAGTAATAAAAGCAGGATCCTGAGTTCTTGACGTGAGTTATAGCGGTCGATAGTTCTTCTAGCGGATCTCATGTCTTGAAATGTGAAGTGAAGTTAAAAGGGTCTGTAAAAAGTAATAGTTGGAACACTCGTTGAGGTACTGCTGTGTAAAAGATATATGCTCTATATTAAGTTCATAATTAGGACATTTATTCCACATCACATAAGGTATACTTACCAATGGAGTCTACTATTTTGCCCGCGACACTTTGCATTCTATTTCAGTTTTACAATTCACAAAGATTGTAATATTCTGGCCATTAAAAACAAACTTGATCTAAATTAAGCGAACCTTTTAGACAAAATTTCACTCAGGTATACACACGGAATTTCAAAAACGATTTGATTTATGAGGCTATAAGCTAGGCTAATCTTCATTTGTGGTAAATGCTTTAACTATAAGAGACGTCAGCCAAAGAGCCAATTTTCTGTCAGCACTGAAATAAGGGACATCTATTTAAGCGAGCCTGGCGTGGAGTGCTATTCTAGTATGAAAATGCCACATCGATTTAAAAACATCTTACTAAACCCATATTTGTGTAGTGTGTATTATTTACCCTTATTGTGTAAAAATAGTTGCCTCTATTTACCAAATGTAAACCGTTGAGTCAAAGAACTAATTTCCTACCATTGATGATGGTCGCATAGTAAAGAATATTACTTAGCTGGGAGTGTTATACTTGACTGTTCTGTAGGCAGATAATTTATGGCACAGATTGTACCAAATCAAGAGAGCAATCGCGCAGTAATGTGAATTTAAAAATAAGTTCTTAACCAAAATATACCAAGACTGATATGGCAACAAGCAATATATATTTATAAAAAAAATAGCTCCCCTGTCTAAAACAAAATAAAAAGAAGAAACCCATTACTAAATAAAAAGAAGAAACCCATTTCTTTCTCGTGCTGACGCTCCATCGAAATATTATGTACCTTAGTCACTCTCATAATTAATACGAATCTAATGACATTCACATATGTTAAAATCCATCAAGCCATTGAGGCTGAAGAGCCTGCCAAAGAAATATACATACTCACATACAAACATAGGTACATACATACATACGCTTGAAAACATTACCCTCCATGACTTCGGCAGTCGGCCAAAAAGTTGCTCAATCTTTGATCATTTTTCATTAGACATGTTAATGCTTACTTAGTATACTGCCACGGTCCATTCTCAAATAAAGTTTAGTTTGGTACCGGACAGTTCTGGAACAGTTTGAAAACTGACAAACTGAAACTGGGGTGGCGTTAATTAAACTAAAACATGCTCAGGTGTTAGCGATTGAAACGGAAGTCTGAGGGTGAAAGAGTAATATTTGTAAACTGATTTAGGCGACACTATTTTATATATTACACTGCAATACGTATAATAAAATTAATGTAATGTGGGTTTAGCTTTTCATTGAATTTCGTTAAACTAATCTGTATATTTTGTGACTCATAGGTATTTTTAGCTGATTATGTTAGAAATAAACCAATTATATTCCTTGGTATTCTTTATTTTTCTTGAATACAATAAAGACTAAGACGCTGTTGTACAAACAAAATAAAATATGATGACCAGATGTATGTACTCAAGTAGGTATTTACTTACATTCGTCTATTGTCGTATCTTTTAAATTCTGGTTCGAAATTCCCGAGGAAGTTATTCTGTTAGGATTTTTGTCCAATTTCTTTTATACAACATACATACAACATAATACTTAACAACTCAATTAAAATGTCGATATACCAAACAAATAAAGACGGTTTTTTATTAACACCATTGTTTTTCTTCTAACAGAAACAATCTTTCGGCACGTTCAAATAGTCCGTTAGCGAACCTTTTAATCGTTCCAAGATAAATATTGTCATAAAGCAATAGTTAGGTTTGAATATTTTAACAACAAAAAGACATCGGACTTGAAAGAGAACAAATTAATTAAATTTTGTCGATTTCGCTCAAATAAATTGGAGGGTGACGGCGTGGCGTGAATAGCAGATCAATTGTCAACAATATTGTTTTTTAAAGACCCTTTTTTTGCCTTTGTAATTTTTTACGATGGAAAGGCTGTAATTAATGTATCAAATCATTGTTTTATATATTTAAAGGTATGGGCTGGGTAATGTGATATCGGGTTTTTTTATCGAAAAAGCCTAAGTATCAGCCAAGGGCCTTAAGTCGTTAATTTTACATATTATCTACTTAGAACGATGACGTTTTAATAGTTCAAGTTCAATGTAGACTTTTCTACACGACTACTACACTTCTATACATACGGATCAAAGCCACAAATGTGGACATAACTAAAAAACCTAAATGTATCAATCGCATATTTACCTGGTATTTAAAAAAAGGTCAGTCAGTTTCCCGTATCGATAATTCTTTAGTCTATTTGTTTTATAACTTGTTCCAGCACAAAATATATTGTTATAGCATAAGTTGATTTATAAAAAAAAACATTATTGTAAAAAACAGTATAAGTACCTACCGAACTTTATTATTACCTACTTAAACTTCGGGAAGTAAGCCGATGGTATTAATTTTTTATTAAATGTTAAAGTTATTGCGTCATTCACAACAAAAAGTTTAACATGTGTAAACGTAGAATTTTAATACTCGATATGATCTAGGAGCAGCCACTTTAAATTAGCGTTCTAATTTGATTCTATTTACCGATAAGATGAAATTCATTTATTTTTAATTTGCATTTTAAATATTAGATATTTTTACGAACTATTTCACTTTTCTGAAGTAATTAGCAATAACAAATAGCGGTTTAATTAATATAAAGTTTTTTTACTTATCTATACTATTATATAAAGCAGACACGCACACGCACACGCACAGGCACACGCTAACGCGCACGCACACGCACACGCACACGCACACGCACACGCACACGCACACGCACACGCACACGCACACGCACACGCACACGCACACGCACACGCACACGCACACGCACACGCACACGCACACGCACACGCACACGCACACGCACATTTATAACACCCTGTCGTGTTTGCGTCAACTATTACTAAAATAAATTGTCGTTATAACGACATTTTAAGCTACTATATTCTTTGGGTGCTTTAGATGTTTTCCGACACTGAGATACACTGCCTCAACTTTCAACATATGCAGTACTGCGACATTCTATCATTCTCTTTGACTTTTGCAGTAACTAAAGGCGCAACTAAGTCAGATCAACTCTAGGGAAACTGTTGAGTATTCACGTATTCTCCACAATTACAAAGTAAACTGTTTCAGTGTTGTGACAGCATAAAGAATGAAGATAGAATTAAACTTTTATATACTTTGTATTTATTATACTGAAAAGTTAAAAAAGGGTACTTCAGGCAATATAGTTATTAGTACTTATAATCTCTCGATAACTTCGTTAAACGCCACAGGCATGGCATAGGGGTATTGTGGAGCTGTTCTTCAAGAAGGGCGATAAAACCCTTCTGAAGAATTACAGACCTATCACACTCCTGAGTCACGTCTACAAGCTGTTCTCAAGAGTCATCACTAATCGTCTCGCAAACAGGTTCGACGACTTCCAGCCTCCCGAACAAGCCGGTTTCCGAAAAGGTTTTAGTACCATAGACCACATACATACGCTGCGGCAGGTTATACATAAGTCCACAGAGTATAACCGGCCCCTATGCTTAACGTTTGTGGACTATGAGAAAGCCTTTGATTCGATCGAGACCTGGGCCGTGCTGCAGTCTCTCCAACGGTGCCATATTGACTATCGATATATCGAAGTGCTGAAGTGTTTGTATGAAAACGCCACCATGTCAGTACGAATTAATGGTCAGAGCTCAAGGTCTATCCAGTTGCAGCGAGGAGTGCGACAGGGAGATGTCATATCTCCGAAACTGTTCACCGCTGCACTGGAGGACGTGTTCAAGCTTCTGACCTGGAATGGACTTGGCATCAACATAAACGGCGAGTACATCACTCACCTTCGATTCGCGGACGATATCGTGGTCATGGCTGAGACCGTGGCGGAGCTCAGTCCAATGCTCGATGACCTCAGTAGAGTCTCTCGACAAGTGGGCCCAAAAATGACCAATATCCATGTTACACCCACTCCTATTACGATCGGAGGCTCGATACTCGAACTCGTTGACGAGTACATACCTGGGACTAACAGTCCGATTAGGTAAGTCCGATTTCGAGAAAGAGGTCACTCGTCGAATCGGCGTCGGCGTTCGGGAAGCTACAACATATCTTCTCGTCCGCACTACCACAGTGTCTTAAGACCAAGGTCTTTGACCAGTGTGTGTTGCCAGTGATGACATACGCTAACTATGGGTCTTATCCGAAGGCTCAAAGTCGCTCAGAGGGCGATGGAGCGGGCTATGTTAGGCGTCTCCCTGCGCGATCGTTTGAGAAACGAAGAAATCCGCAGGCGAACCAAAGTGACTGACGTGGCTCGCAGAGTTGCTTCTCTGAAGTGGCAATGGGCTGGACACATAGCTCGCAGAACTGACGGCCGCTGGGGCAGAAAGGTTCTAGAGTGGCGACCACGAACCGGAAGACGCAGCGTGGGCAGACCCCTCACAAGGTGGACCGACGACCTTATAAGGGTGGCGGGCAACCGATGGATGAGGGCGGCGAACGACCGGCTACGATAGCGAAAATTGGGGAGGCCAGCAGTGGACGTCTTTTGGCTGATATGATGATGATGATATGAACTTCGTTAATGATAAACTATTTGAAAAAGCAGAGAAATTTAAATATTCTTAAGTTTAATACCGCCTAACTAGACACGAACAACAAAAACTGCTTGTATAAATATATTAAAATAAAATTAACCCTCTTAATGTTAATATTTAGTTCTAGGTATTGCAAAGTGATATTTTTGTAATTGTAAGAACGGTTAAGACAAAGCTACTATCCGAACACACTAGATTAATACGGGTTTAGAAACTAACAGAGTACTCGGAAAACGGACAATATTATGCCGGATCCCGCTCTTGCACGCACTTCGAATATATTACACCAAATATTTACACACACAAACACGTTTAAATATATTCAAAAGAAAATTTTCTACTTTATCACGTCTCAAAAGAACTTTCGTTCATCTCACACCCAAAACTTTACTTCATTCTACATTCATGGCACACGTAGGCATAAATAGTTTTAGTGAAATATGTACGCAAGCAACAACGAGTTTTGTTAACAAAATGCGCCTAGATTTTACGTGTTTAAATTATTTTTTAAATAAAATTATGACTGAAGGAATATTTTGCCTTTGCCAAATCAAATATAATTGATATTTTGATGCCATGAATGAGTTGATTTCATTCGGTAAGTGGCAGTGCCAGCACTGCCATATAATAAAGGTTTAGGTTAGATCAAATTACTTCCTCGTTCAAATTCAACTCACTGTTGGCAACTGCTTTTTAGTGTTTCTGAAATACTTAGGCTTTGGTCGACTTATTTTAGTGCTTAGCTAGAAAGCAAGCATATTATGACCCACGTGATTTTAGGTGGGTAATGTAGGTATGGACGAAGCTGTGTTCTCTAAAGCTCTGGGGCTCTACCACCACCTCATATAGCAATATTATTTTAATGTTACTTCGTATTTTGTCATTTTCTTTTATTTGTAGTAGATCCACGCTGGTATGAATGGGCCGGATCGTCTAGGGAAGTACTACCCTCTCATAGAAGATCGACGTAAGAGTAGTAGTATCCGTACTACTGCATTTCGTTCGGTGAGTGAGAGCGCCGGAGGTCCAATTTCCCCCCGTTCCTCTATCCTCACCTCCCTAATTTCCTTCACCTAACCCCATTTCCAGCCGCCATAGTGGAAGCCACCATACCAGTAGTTTAAAACGACGGCTTTTGGTATGGAGGCCACCACTTCTGAATTCCACTGACTACTTACCATCAGGCGGGGTGGAGTCACTTTGGTAGGCTAAGATAAAAAAAGATTGCTTGAAGAGGTTGTGGTAATGCCCCTGTTCAGACAGCAACGTGGCAACGTGTCGTGTACGGTGATCTAGCAAAAGGTAGATTGCTAGATCGCTGCCTATACCTAATTAAAAAATATCGTAACTACAATTATATTATAATTGGCCGTTAGTCTTTTGGGTTGTAACTGTTAAATGATCATCTAGGAATACCTAATTACTAGCTAATATCTATCGCTATTCGATGGTTAGCCCATTAATCAAATCTACCCAATTCGTACGGGTATCATACTCGTAGTTATGATATTAATATGATTACTGATTCCAATTGTTTACCATTTGCACGGTACGAGAGGTCACGATTCGTTTTATTAAACAATCATTCATCAAAAAAAAAAAAAAAAAAAGAGTCTTTTAATCAATTAGTCATACATTCATTTAAATTTAAACGAAAACTAAAGGTTTATGTAAATATTTGTATGTACTAAATAAATAAAAAACGAATAATCAGATTATACACCGTTGAGCTTTGAGTACCTATTTACAAATCAAAGGATTTTAATGTTTGCTATTTTCTAGACGTTAACGCATGAAAACATTTAAGTGGTATTTATTTTTATAAGTAAAACAGTTTTGTTTATTTGCTAATGAATAAAAATACCTATTTTTTATAGTAAAATAATTTACAGCTCATTTCTATTTTGTTTGCGGTAGGTATATTGTGTTACCGCCGAATACAATACAATGCCATGTGGTTAACGGATGTTTACCAAGGTGAACCTATTTCATTTGCGCCTCATTTGCTGCGTCTATAGTTTATACTAATGCTACTAAGTTCTAAGGTAAAGATGAAAGGGATAATAAAACTACAGCCTTGGTATAATACGGACCGTTAACTATACAAAAACCCAAATTACAATACAATGCAAGCAAACGCATGAATGACGATTCCACATCCATATATCATTACAACCAGGCTTTCGTATATACTTCACTAACGTTAGTGGTCAAAAAATTACATAAATAGGCGCCAGTTAAATTATTCAAAACAGGTAAGACAGCAGCGTATTGTGCAACTAGATGCCGATGACAAATAATAAATAAATAATGAATAAAATAATAAGTAAATAGTCATCAGACCAAGTGTTGTACCTTGAATTACGTGGCTTCCTTACCTAAACCCAACTTAGTCTGTCCTTTTAAATTTTCTCCAGTTGCACCGGGTGAAATCAAGAAGATAATCCTGTCCATCAAGTCTAACGCGGTGGGATGCGACGGCATTAGTCGCCGTATGATTGTCCAGATTCTAGATTGTCTCTTGCCTGCAGTTTCACATTTGATTAACTTTTCACTAGAATCTGGGCAGTTCCCAGCACTGTGGCGCAAGGCGTTTATTATTCCTTTACCTAAAATCCCTAATCCTACAGCTCCCAACCACTTTAGACCCATATCCATTCTTCCATTCTTATCGAAAGTCGTCGAGGCCTGTGTGCAGGAGAAGTTAGCTCGGTATGTCTTTTGCAACAACTTATTGAGCCCTCTGCAATCTGGCTTCTGACTAGGACACAGCACAACTTATGCTTAAAGTGACTGGCGATATTAGGGCGGGCATGGAGGATACCAAGGTCACAGTACTCACTTTGGTCGATTTCTCAAATGCCTTCAATACCGTCAGTCACGATATCCTACTGTCTAACTATATTTATAAAACGGGTCTACTCGTGTTAGAAAATTATTATAAGGTGTGATACCTCTTTACCCGACGTTTCGGTCGAATTACACCGACCATGGTCACGGGCTGACTGATGTAGCCAGGCGTCGTCTTCGCCTTGAAGCTCGGGATTCGGCAACTACCCTCACTTTGTCTTTTGTTACACTGTTTTGTAAAAAGTCAGTACTACGACAAACAACACTCACGACGTCTTCACCTTGGCCTACTTTGTCATAACTGCGACGCTCACACCTGCTGATTACAGGATTCGAAGATGGAGGTAAGCGGTATCCGTCTTCTCGGTTGAAATTTCGGTACTTTTTAATTTCAACCGCTTCTCGAGCTATCGCGGTATACTTTCACCCCTATTGTTTTCTATCTTTATTAATTTTCTAAATCTAAATCTTCATTGTTCGTATCATCTTTATGCTGATGATTTGCAACTGTGTTCTACAACAAGTGTGGATGATGTGTCGGTGGCCATTAGCGATATCAATCGTGATCTAGACGCTATAAAGTGTTGGTCTGATAGATTTGGCCTTTATGTAAATCCCACTAAGTGCCAGACCATTGTCATAGGTAGTTAGCGCTTAATAAATAGACTGGATATCCGATATGTACCACCGGTTGTTTTTGATGGATCGACTATACCATTTAGTCATGTTGTAAAAGATCTTGGACTGCTCATTGACTCCAATCTCAATTGGCAAGCTCAGGTCACCAGTGTAAGTCAAAGAGTAACAGGTACCCTACGTGCCTTATACCGCTTGAAGATCTTTCTTCCGACTAAAACCAAGGCAATGATTGTGCAGACTTTAATTTTTCCTTTAATTGACTATGGTGATGTATGTTATTTTGACCTGAATGCAGATCTGCTCAATAAGTATGACCGACTTCTCAATAACTGCATTCGATTCATTTTTGGTCTTCGTAAATATGATCATATCTCTTCCTCTCGTTCTGACCTACAATGGTTACCCATACGGCAGCGCCGAAATCAGCGCGCTCTTATTACCTTATTTTCTTTTTTACACTCTTCCACACACACAGTTATTTATCTCCACACTTCCAACCTTTGTGCTCATTTCATGACCGAAATCTTCGCTCTTCTAATAATCTTCTTCTAGCATGCCTCTCTCATACTTCGTACAATCTATCTTACTCTGTAATGCGCTCCCTCTTGAAGTCAGGACGGTTACCTACGGACCGCTATAAATTCAAACTAAAGGTACGGGATATACTCTTCGACAGATTGGCAGAATTAATAGTATAAGTAGGTATATATGTATATTTATATATCAGTATTTGTGTATGTATTATATATATATATATATATATATACATATATATTTATATATATATATGTATATATATATATATATATATATATATATAATCTATATATGTTATAAGTATATGTGTATTAATTATATATTTATTTACGTATATTACCTATATCAGGCAATAATCTTTTGTTGTTAACTTGCACCTACTTCGTTTATCTCTGCATCACCCAAAGGTTGGCTGGTAGAAAATGCCTTTGGCATTAAGCCCACCCATGTACGATTTGTGCATAAAGTTAATAAAAAACTAAATAAATAAATAAAAATGTTTATTTCTCATCACATCACTAAGGTATCTTACACTAGTTTAAAGAATTAAGGGCAAAACCTGAGAGTCTGGTGCCTGTAGTAGGTTGAATAGGAAACCACCTGTATTATGGGTCACCAGGCCCTCTCCCCGCTGTTAGCCTGATAGCACTAGTATAACAGAACCATTATTGTTATGATGGAGATATTTAAACAGTTATTATAATTAACTTAAAATTAGAATAAATAAAACAAGAATAACAAAGCTTCAACATTGACGCAGGTTTTATATAACAAAAATCTAAATGAATATAATATTATATTTTAACGATAAATTTACTAAATGAGTGTAATTATAAAATTTTAAAAAGAAGACTTTCTTGTACTCACCTCGTCAAAATAAAAAAAAATACATTTTGATCACAAAAACCATGCAAAATATGAAGGCATAGTATAATTTTGAATTAGCAAATCATGAAAATAAATGTGTGCAATGATTTAAAAGAATCACTGATTAAATTTCGAAGGCCAAAGTCCAAATCTAGCACCCATGCTGCTAAGTACATGTAATAGCAATTGCAAACAGTTGAATAGTACACATACATACATAATCACAATGTTGTTTGTAAAGAAAATTAAAGCTGAGTAGTAGAAAATGTAAATACAACAAAAGACCAGTTAAAAGTGGCTCCTAAGTAACTAATTATTCGTATCACTTCTCTTAGAATGTTAACATATACGCTGTGTTGATTCTGAATTAGAGTGAATCATAAACGTTGTCAATTCATATATAAGGAATTAACGAATGGAACTATATGAAATTTGAACTAATGTTAATACTATTTAGTTTTATTATCCTCTCACTACGGTATCAAGGCCTATGTCCTGACTTTATTTCCCAATTTTATGTATGGCCCTACCGCGATTCCGGTCGTAGGTTATTGAGAAATCGCTCAAATCAACATACTGACTTTGGCTCAAGACTTATCAAGCATACAATAAACGTGTTTAATTTAAAAAATAGCGAGAGACAATTATCTCATTAATAATATAGGTACGAGTAGATCGTACCCACAGATTATTAGTATGTCATATAGTTTCAGGTTATTGCTATTACACTACTGATTTTGTCCGAGGGGATAATTGTGAGTATCGAACTGATAATTTTAAGGTGCTGCCACACTGCTGTCAACATTAGTTTGCAAAAAAAATTTTTAAACACAATACATCAATTAACATATGTTAGAAACTGTTGAATTCTGATAGAAATTGTTAGATTTTTGAGTGTTCCTACACTGATGGAAAATGTTGAACAAACTTTTATAAGATTTGAAAACATATCATCTCACAGTTTGGATATATCGATAGAAGGTTTACTCATAGTTATAGTCATAGCTTTTATTTTTTGTTAAAAAAAAAATAGCACGATAGACGGCCTCTTCGCACTTTCCGCTTACGCTGCTGTCGCCTCGATACACGTTTACAAACAAATTTTAGCAAATATTTTATTTTGTTACAATTTGTTAACTAATAATTTTGTTTAGAAATGTTTACTTAGCTATAATCATTTTCTTACATTAGAAAACGTTTTCTAATATTGTGATCAAATGTTTTACATACAATGTTCAGTAACGTCTGTAAACATTTGTTAACAGCAGTGTGGCAGCACCAATAAACATACAATGCGCAGTCATGTAGTAGAATCAGAATTGAAACCTATCTCTCGACGATATCAGCAAGATAAGTTTAATTTTAACAGTGTGGGCAATTATTAGCTAATAAAATGTTTTTGAGTTGTAAGCTAAACAATATCGATAAATTCTAATCTATATTATATTAGTGGTCGGTATATTGTGTTCGTAAATTTAGAAACAATTAAGTCATTTGTTATTTTGTATGAATTTACTCTTTGGTTATTCTTCGACTTGACAAAGTGACTGTAATATATCTAGAGAAAGACGCTATTATGCTATAGTCCAGAAAGGTGTGACACCATCTAACCGTAATCTTATGTAATTTTTTTTTATTTATTTATTTATCATACAAATTAAACAGTAGGGTACATAGTTTAGGTGCTTACAAACTCATTAGAATTTTTAAAATGTACCAGAGTCGTCTATAACTATACTTATATATTACAATGTAAACAGAAAGTTACTACATAATTTTTTTTTTCACTCGTTTCTTATGTGGGTAATCCTAAAACATTCATTATATAAGCAAAAGCAATGAAGTTGTTTGCCTCACTCTAACATATGGCTGTGCACGTAAGGGCGTTCTTGTTGACGTTTTTAAAACAGTTCCTTTAAAGGATGGCCAGAAAAGTTAAATATACACAAACTGATCCCTGATCAAAAGGTGGTTGTTAACCCTAAGAAGTCTTACAACTCTCAAGGTATACAAGAAAAGGCGATTGGTATTATAATGCCGTCGCCTTCACGATTATTTTTTAATTTATTCCAACTAAATTTGCAGCATAAACTATAAAAATAATGTAGAACGCAGAAAGACAATTTGTAAATTCAGCTGCCGTGAGGCAAACATATTTCGCAAATTTCATTTGCCTTAAGGCCAACGGCTGAACTTAATAGAATTTGTTAACAAAGTTTAAACAAAACATTTTGTAATAAAATATGTCATCAACAGAAAGGTTGAAAGAAATTATTTGACAAATCGTTGAGTTTCCTTTTCTTTTATTGTCGATTTCTGCACACACCAAATTGTCATTTAGTTGTCAATCCATATATGTTTGACGAAGCGATAAAATGACGTCAGCAGTTCCCGCTTTTTATAACATTCGATATTTTACACACGCAGTAAAAGGACGTGAGCCGGTTTAATTGCGATTTTTTACATTATTGGTAAGCTTTCGTTGCAAGATCGTTCGCAGGGGTTCTTCACTGGTAATACTGGCTTACAGGAGTCAGAGGAATGGGCGTATAGATGAAATTGTCCAAAAAAACTGCTGTCATCTATTATTTTTAAGGTAATTATTTTCTCTGTGAAATACAGTCGATATTTTGAACGCCATTATGTTATTATTTCCAGAGGGCCACAACAACTAGCATACATTTCTATTCTATTCATAGAATAGATAAAAAATGTATGGGATTGACATAAGCTAACGCCAACATTGTCGTAAGCTTATGTCAATCCCCTACATATTTAAACCTATTGTATGAATAGAATAGAAATCTATGCTACATGTGTAAGGGCCTCTGACATTGTGTCCAATTCATTTCGTTATAGACCAAAATAAAAAAAAAAATTCATTGAATTTTGTTATGTTACTTTTAATTTTTTTTTAATTTAGCTGTTTCAGTGATTTAATTTACTCGAAACCTATGAAGTAAAACATTTTTCGTACTGCAATTGAGCCCACAACCTCTTGCACAGTTACGTACGTAACCTTGAGACCTCGTAGTAGTTAATTTTTTTCATGAAAGAGTACTCTTGTAAACATTTCATGCAAGTATAAGTAATTCCCGAGGACGTACCGCTGAAGTGAATTGGCGTTTTCAGTTATTATACCTAGTATCAAAATGATTAAGAGCTTTAATTACGGCTACATGGTAAAGATATTAATTAATAATAAAGATTTATTTTAAACAGTGTCAATGAAGATATTGTCCAGTAATAATCGCTCTCACTCGTCGGTTGTCTATCGAAATCTACCTACATACCTAAACATACTTAAATCTTGTCTTATGAAAATGAACTAATCACTAACTTGTATGTCAAATACCTCTCTTTATCGGTCTGAATGAACGTCTATAAGCTGATGATAAAATGAAGATAATAATTAATAATAATAATAATAATATTCTACCACATTCACACAGCGCCATCTAGCCCCAAATTAAGCAATTATATTTCCTTGTGTTATGGGTACTAAATAACTGATATACTACTTATATACATTTTTTTTTGTAAATACATACATATTATAGATAAAGTACACCCAGACACAGAACAAACAATCATGATCATCACACAAAGGTTTGTCCTGGGTGGGAATCGAACCCACGACCTCCGGCTTAGCAGTCAGGGTCACTAACCACTAGACCAATAGGCCAGTCAATTAAGAATAATAAAACGAGTAAAAGTAACAGAAATATTTATAAACTGTTTTGTCGCAGCATGGCAACTCCAAAAAGTCAGTTAACGAGTTTTAGTAGTTTTGAAAACAAAGGATTAAGTTGTTTCCAGTATCATATTTCAGTTTAGTCTCTAGATAAAATATTTGGCATCGGAACAACATTGTTAACATAATAAAATAGTAAGAATACTTATACTGTATTGTCTAAGATATTTCGAAGATAAGTTTACATTTTATTATAATAGTAGCAATGTAGCATATTATTAGAGATCTTTGACAATGCATTTGGCTATAATTGCCGGCTTTTTATCTAATTTAATAGTGTATAGTTTTTTAAAGAGTAATAGTAAAAATATAAGGCTATTATAGTGCAGGTGTCCGTGCGATCTGCAGTCTTAGAATATGAAACCGCATTGTTTTTTTTTCTTATTTTCAACATTATAGACTGGCCTGTTGGTGGTAGGTGGTAGTGGTTAGTGACCCTGACTGCTAAGCCGGAGGTCGTGGGTTCGATTCCCACCCAACACAAACCTTCGTGTGATGAGCATGATTGTTTGTTCTATGTCTGGGTGTAATTTATCTATAATATGTATGTATTTACAAAAAAAAAAATGTATATAAGTAGTATATAAGTTGTTTAGTACCCATAACACAAGCAAATATAATTGCTTAATTTGGGGCTAGATGGCGCTGTGTGAATGTGGTAGAATATTATTATTATTACTATTACTATGTTCAATAGAAGTTACGATTTTCATTATTATTTTCATTATGATTTACCGTCGTATATGTGAAATCACTACAATTGGTGTCAATTCCGTCATACCTTCTCACGGGTTCATTAAATAAAAGTTAATTTACCTGTGATGCAAACAGTCATGTAAAAGTTACAAAACTTCAAATCATCTTTTGTTCACAATTGCTTAAATATTTCAGATGAAAACATACTATCGCATTACAACAATAAACAGTTCCTCTTTTTACATTTTAGAAATAATCCATTAGAAAAAGTTCGACAATAAATTGGCCAAACAATCTAAATAGTGCAATAGTTCTCAACACAAGGACACAGAAGCGACGCCGAGAAAATCAAATAATAATTCATAAACTTATTCTTGAAATTTGTGTTTCCCATCAAACAAATTACACTCTAAATTAACAGGCGGGCCACAAATTCTACTTGAATATTGAAGTTAATCTGGTTAAATAAGTTTTGAAAGCTGTTATATGAATACAGGAGTTTCCTACAGGAGCTAAGAACTTAAATCTGTGCTTCAGTGCTTATTAAATGCATTATATGCTAAAGAAAAACTGCAATTAGGTACAAGAAGCCGCCGCGTAATTTTATATCTTAACAAGTTCTGAACACTTTTTATCCGATATCCAAGCTCCGCACTAGTTTCGAACAACTTAAAGCCAGTTAATAACTACTTTGGATTGTTGTAAGAACGTGTTTTAAAAACGATAAATTGAGTTATAGTGAGGCTGGTTTTATGTAACCGATATATCTTAATTTCATTCTGTACATACAAGTTTTTGTTTGTTACCGGACCATTATTTTTTGTGTCTGAAAATAGCCAAACCAGATCACGTCAGCGTCTATTATGTGCTTTGCTAGCTATAAACAAAACATGCGGGCATCCTTGTAACTTCAGCGTCTACTGGTGCAACTCAATAACATAATCGTAAATAAACTGAATACTTGCCAATTCAGAAATATCATAATACAAATATTTTTTATTGAAATATCGCTTTTAGATTATACTTTTGTTATAATGCTAAGTTAAGGATTATGAAAATAAAACCAACGTTTAAATTACTATAAGTTTTAGATTTTTCCCTGTTAAAAGTATAGTACACAAAAATAAAGTGCGCCCACTTATCCGATATCATCGACAAACATTTGTATCGAGTCATACATTATACGATATACAATATCACTACCCAATGGAGACAACAGACCTGTGTCTGACGCGCTGGCCGTTTCAACTATGCAAATTAATGGCCATGCCACATACACTATGAGAAGTGCCAACCTAATTCTAGGTTATAAAGTAAGGTAAAATTTTATAACACCGCCTAACTATCATATGAATATTTTACTTAGTTTATAGACGGTTCAACTTGCACCATCTATTTCTAATATGCAAATGAGTTAAAATTTATCTTTTTGTTTCTCTTTTATGGATGTTTTGTACTAACTATAAAAGTTTTGTAATTGAATTTTGGTAAAAGTTTTTCTGTTTGTCATTGTATGGCTCTAAAAGATTATAAATTGCTGAGTTTCTCAAAATACTCAACTTAAAGGCATTGCGCTAAAGAACTAAAAACAAAAATAATGTAAAACTGTCTATATAATTAAGCCGCCGTCATAATCAACAAATTCCTAAAAAAATTAATTAACACTTTTAAGATAATAAATAATCTTAGAAGAACAATGAAAATACATGGGTAGAATGAGTAATGGGTAGAATGACTAGTCTTAATTTATAACTCTACGTTATTTCGTACGACACCATCGAGTGTTCAACTTAATCAAAATCGCACAAACTATCATATATTATTTAAAATTCACTAAAACTAAAAGCTTCTTCAATCCTGCAACCAACTTTAGTCAAACTAACGTATGAAAACAAGAGATGTTGCTTCTCAGTAAATGCGAATATTTTTGATTACAATTAGATCATAATTTTTAACTCAGCGTAGGATTTCACGATCTTTCCGGCCTCGGTGCAGGCCTGACCATGTTTATTAATTATTCTACACGCATTTAAAGTAAACATGCAAACTTTGCTAGCGAGTAAGCCTATTCTAAAATGTACGTCGTGTTGCTGATTCTATGCAGTGAATACAGCTGCATTGGCGATGTTTCTGTAAAATATTTTAAGTAATTGCAAGGCGTCTGAGTTGTGATTAATTATATTATTATGGAATCTACCTACTAATTTCAAGGATAAATTACAAGTAATATAAGAAGTGTCATAAATATACATAAGTAGGTATGTGTTTTGCCTACACAACAGCAAAACATAGATTATTTTAGTCTCATTGTGCCTTTGACCAAAATTTTGAACAAAATCTTTGACCTCGTTTACATTGCTTAAAACTGGTTTTTACTGTTCTGACTGTTTAAAAAGTTGGCTTTAGAGGTTCATCCATGAAATGCCGTAATTTACCCCTGGTTATTTCAGTTACTAACTGCTTTAAATGTTACTTTAGTACTTCATATACCAATGCTCGTTGTGAATGTTGTGTCCTAATAAATTGGTACGCACTCAGATAAATCTCAGCTACATAGTGAATTTGTCTAGGAAATGTATAAGTTGAAGGACGGATGGACAAAAGGCACGACTGACATATTTATAAGGGTGCCTAGTAGTTTATCTTCAAAATACAAAAATGAGAATTTTCTTGTATGCTGAGATGTAAAGCAACAAAAGCAAGATTTGCTAAATTAATAAGTGTCAAAATTTGTTAAAAGTTGGTCTTTGAGGTTTACTTTGGTACATAAATATATTATATGAGCTGAATTAGTAATATAAATTTTAATCTATTTTGTAAGTATTTCGCTAGAAAATTATATTATGTAAATACAATTTATCTAAATCTACTTGGCATTATAATACATTATAGTAAAATATTATTTTGCTTACGAATAAATCTTACACTTCTAGGAATTTAAATTTCTCAACGATGCTCCTATCTTATTAACAATCAAAATTATTAATCACATGTAGCAGGCTATACATTATCAGCATGAAGACCTCAGACGAACTCTCAAAACAAAATTTACGTCAAATTATTATGAAAATAACTATCATAAAACAAAGTAGTTGTTTTAAACTTACCTTTGTTATAACAATCAGACCAAAAACCAAATAAATTGCATCTATATTAAAACTTTGTACACTGCATATAATTTTACTTAAAATAACAATAAAATCAAAATAATTATAAACTAAAAAGTTGTACACCAACACAGTGTGAACAAAAAACTCATGGCATCATAAAACATTACTGCAACCTAGATTCAGTTGGGTTGGCTCCTACCTTGCTAGCTAATTAAAACCACGTAAAATTAAACACTGGTATACTCTAATTATGAAATACACATCGTAAGTGTAGTAAGAATGAAATTAATATGAAACTAATTTCAATACACTGAAAGTTTCTGTGGTACAGTAGTGCTGTGTACGGATTAACGTGTAAGGTAAATTTTTAGAATTGCTTGAAAATGACAACAGGCCCGTCCCTGTAGAGTAAAATGTAGGTATTGCACAACTGCCTGCCCCCTCGGGTAGAAGCGTGATACTATGTATGTGTAGAAAAATAAGAGGTTTTAATACCGTGTGTTCTTTGATTATTTATATTTATTGTTTTCTGTTGTACTTTGTTTATCGCATTCCTTAAACCCTAATGTAATGATATACAACCTGTTGATTTTATCTATTTCAAAATTATATATATATTTTTTATATTATGAACTTCTAAAAGATGCAATAATTTAGTAGCACAGCTGCCAACTGTGAAGTCACTATCTTGATTTCTCGTAAAACAGACAATAGAATACACAAAAGCATTTGGTTTTGTTACCTAACCTACTAATTTAATGAAAGTAAATAGCTTGTAAAATGTTGTTCCTATTTGGCTCTCCTCAGTATCAGAAAATACTTCAAATTTTCTCTTTATCATAATTGATCGATAGAACTATATGTTACTGCATTCGCAGTACAGGTTTACCTAAGCAATTCACATGTTCTCTCACTTCATTTAAGTTTGCTGGCAGTCAGCACTAGTTTGAATTAGTATGTTAAGTGAAAGATGTTGCGACCAACATAGTTCTAGTTTATCAACATTCAAACCTCGGTAATTATGTTACCCGTCGTTTACAACTTGTGGCACCAGTTAGCTCCGACTGTACTGATTCTATTAGATAGCAAAACGGTATAATTTATTGTATGAAGCTGTATAGAGTTGGTTGATAGTAATATTTATGTAATGTCCTCCGCCCAAAACATAACTGGCACAATGAAATACAAATTCCTCGTACATAATGTGTTATCTCCAAACAGTTATCAAATAATATTATTTTAGGTTATGTTTGTTTACCACGCGTTGATTTAGGTGCCGTCAACATATCTTGGCACTTGCCTAAAACGTATATACTCACATAACAAGAAACATGATAAAATATGGTATCTGTTAGATTGTTTATGTAAATTGTCGTATGTAGAAAAAAAGACAAAATATTATGTGGCAAACTACATTTATATAAAAGTGACGCGGGCGAAACAAAATCCCTGTAAAAGAAAAGATGACAATTTAAGATCAAAGTTTGCGTTTATACCACAAAAGTATGGGTTATCGAATTTCTTATCCGATTCCCGTCTGCCAGTGCCAAGAAATACGAATTTAAAACTCGGCACATACTAATGCAAAATAGTTTTGCAGCGCCGGCTGTGAGCCGTGAGTGCACTGGGTAATTTACAAAGATTCTAGAGCAAAAGTTGAAAAAGTCAGTTCGATTGACTCCGCCGTATATTGGCACGATATTTCTCTTTCCTCTGACGTCACTTGCGCGCGTCATCGCGCTTTTATAATGTGCTGTGTCAGTAAATGGACGATCAGTCTCTCAAAGTATGACACTTGAAAAATGTTTATATCTTATACTGTGGCGTAATAGGACCACCATAAAACTTGTGTTTTAGAATATTTATTTTTTCATTTTCGGATGAAAAATTGAGTAAGGTGGTAACGAATTGAGTGTGACAAATGCCGTAGTTCTCTTGGGAAATTAGCTTCGTGGAGAAAAGCTTTACGGAATCCTAAGCTGCACTACAGTGCCTAGAACAAAGAATGTTGCAGTTGTACTTAATTAAAGTGAGAAAATACCTTTTCATTTACTTGGACCTCTTTGAGTATTTTCATTAGATAGGGTTTCACTAGCGAAATTAGAAGCACATCAAAAATTAGGTATTACAAATACGTTTTTAGAACACCTTCTCGGAGTTGTACGTTATGCAAAAAAAACTAATATATTTTCGTTAACAATAGTGGGTATTAATTCACGCCGTAAACAAGTTTAATGATCCTTGTCACTCTTTATTCGATCTGTTTCCGATGATATTCGAGTTAGAACAAAACAAATAAAACCGTGTCACGATCGTTAAATTCGTTAAATGAGGTAAACCTATTATTACGGACAATAATATTATAATGTTAAAGAAATGGACTAACACCATAGATATTTAAAATGATATCCCAAAAATAAATAATGAAATATTAAAATAAATAGTCTTTTTAAATAAATTTGAGCATTGGTCGCCATCGCCAACCGCTTAAGACGGATAGACGGATTGGTGATTTCAGACTTTCTCAGAAGTCCACGTTTCCTCACGATGTTCTCCTTCACCGTAGGTTAGAAATGTCCAGATAAACTTACAAGGATGATTTGAAAATTACATTGGTACCTGCCCGGATTCGAACCTCCAAGCTCGTGTTTACGAAACAGGTGCCTTCACCACTGGGCCATTATGGCGATCAATGCTGATACTTTCTCTGTATGAAAAGAGGTCTTACCCTGCAGTGATATAATAATGAGCCGAATAGTGAAATAAATTTTGTAATTATAAATCCAAACCAAATTTCTCTCTTATCAAAAACACTTTTCTTCCAAGTCTTTAACTAGAATAATTTTAATGTCAACGTTTTATTTCCAAGTATAAAATCTGAAATATGTAATTATTTGTTTGTATAGATTTAAAGTGCAAATTAGTTTTTAGATGTTAATACAAAATGGTGCAACTGTATGAGCAATACTTATCGAATGTTTCTTCAAATTTTAATTAGAACTTAGGCACTTCTAATAAATAAATTTAGTATTACGCAAGTCCCGACTCAGCTGTTTGTTTTAAAAGGTATTATATTTCTTAGATACAGTAATAACGCCCTTGATTACGTTCAATTTAAAATACTGTTTATGTTTTCTTCCATATTAAAAATAAAATTAATAATCAGAAACACAAATGGAATTCCCAAAATATTTGGAATAATAAAAAAATGTCCCTAAGGCCGATCACAAGTCCGAGAACTTAGTGGAATATCTCTGAATTTAAAAGATTGGAATTTATTCCGTATTCCTTTGTTTTCCACTTATTATTTTCTTCAGGCCTCTGTGCCGAAGATAACGAGGCCTCTTTCAAGGTGCCTCATTTCCCAGTAGGTTTGTTATTTTTAATTTTATCCCACCCACATTATTTCGAACGGTGCTTAAGGAGTTACCATCTAAGATTAAAATTTGTATTTATTTGATAAAGGTACCGTTTAATATTCCAGCCAGGTACGTAATAAAAATTTTACGTCAGAATTAATTTATTTAGTATAATATTAACGATCAAATAAAAACAGTTTACGCACTTCAGCCAAGGGAATTATTTCGCCAAGCAGAGTTTTATTACATAATAAAATATTCGGTTAATTTGTCTTGTCATGTAATAATTGTCTAATTATTCTGATAATTACTAAAGGCCAAGGTTCTAATTTGTTCACCAATGTGTGTAGCAATTTTATGAATATAAAATTTATTGAATGTATTACTTGCGGTAATGAAATTTGTTATCGTTTTGCATATCATTTGTCCTTATTATTGTCGACTAAGTACATAAGTTAATTAACTTTAAAAAAAAAACATGATTGCTTGCAACATAATATGTTGCAAACAATCATGTTACTCCAATCCAGAAGATTATTTATCTCGTAGGCATCTGTCGTAGCAGTTACCGTAGCTGACTCAGTTTGCTACGCCTCTAATCTACTTACACAGAAGTACGGTGCTACGAATTCCAACAATTGAACTAACTACGTATTATTATCATGGGGTAAGTTGAAAAAATTTCATAGACTCTCATTGTATAAACATTCTCAAGGGTACACGTAACAACTGTATATCATAACGTTTATGACAGGAACGAATGATTTCTCAGGAGGGAAAAAGCTAACGAAAACACTTAGTTATCAAAATCATACTTCAAGAACTCTGAGATTGATATTCCATGCAAGCATGTGTGAGATTAAGAACACGTGACTTCTTCCGTTTCATAGTGTAACCTTTGATACGGAACCGCATGAGGCATCATATATTATGATAAAGTATTTTCAGTAGAGCCATTATTCTTGCTTTCAGAAAATCTGAGTGTTAACATTTTTTTCAAACTTGGTTTTTGTTAAGTTTATTTTTGAAAATATAGCGAGGCTTGCTTGTAAATGTTTAACGATACCACGGATTAATAATCAACATAAATTTACTTAGAGAGTAATCTTTTTGTACAGTTTGAACAAATATAGGTAATTATTTTTGTAACTAAAATACTGTTATCTGTTAGTTACATAATTTTTACCCTAAAGCACATTTTTGAAAGCTATTTTAGAGTTCATACAATAAGAGGTAATTTATTGCAGTCTGGTCTACATTCTACTGGACCTAATGTCTTTTTTAAAACACTGTAGTACAAAACTGTGTATCAATTTTCAGACCAGGTTTTATGTTGTTTCTTTATTTAGTAACGTTTTACAATCACGTGTGTAATATTTAATTTATGTGATGTGACGTCACCTTAATTAAATTGATGTAAGCTTTACTTTGTGTCCTGACTGCATAGCTTTAAAATCCCCTTAGTCTAAAGGAAATTTTAGTTTGATAATAAATCATGCATCTTCTATCGTCATTAAAATTTTATCTAAACACAACTTCCATAATCTTACTAGAAATGTAATATTATAGTAACAATTAATATATTATCAAGATTTGCAAATAAGATAACTATTGATTTACGTCTGCCGCAGTTATTACCATTGGTCGGATATTAATTTACAAACAATAGTCATGATCTATGCTTACTCAATAGTTTCTGACCCGAAAAGCGAATCTGGGGCGTCTCATGACACTGGAATTCTGTTACAATGCGACGGGAATGTTAATGGGCTGACACATTTACACTCAAAAAGGAAATACGTTTTTGTTGGTTGTTGTTGATGTTTTATAATATTAGTAAAACTTTTTTTTATGAAAGTAAAACGCAAGAATATACTTTAGATATAACGATTAGCACACAATTTACTACGACAAATCGTTTTGTCGATTTGATTTCTACATGAACCAAATTTTAGAGTGATTCATGATCATGATTGTTATTCCGTGTGACAATGTAATACAACATTGTCACTTGTTATTGCAGGAAAAGATTTCAAGATAGCTTCACAAGAGAAATACTGTAACAGTTTTCTAATATATACTGAGTACCATCCTTCAAGTTAACGTATTTTGAATATTTAAATGTTGACAATAAACAGCATAATAAAATAAATGTAAAAATAACGAGTGCAAGCAGCAGTACTGCAAAATTTTAGGTAAAATTTGAGCAAAAAACTGGAGCAAATATTTTTACGCAAATAACTTTATGACCTTGCATAATTTACTACCTACGTGGACCAGTACCGTATACGGGCTGTCACGTAAAGGTATCGCGATCAATCCTCAGGTTTTTCAATAGTAAAACATCTCAGCTAAGTGTGGATTTGTAGCCGTAAATTGCAATATGCTAACAACGCCTTATTACACGAGATCCAAACATAGCTGGTACAAAGCCGGATTGTTGATCACAGTGAAATCATTAATACTACTATTCCTTGACCTACTATACCCTTCTATTAAAGCTCATTTAACTGCTACAAGTGAATTTAGCCTATAGAAATTACCAAACATAGCTCAGTCAAAAATTAAATTAAAGCCATTTTACAAGTGAATAGTTAAATTGTACATTCACTGTCAGGCCATCGTATCAAATGGCGTGATGCTCCAAATCATGAAGTCAAACTTTGACTACAATCACGAAATTGCCGTACCACAATTTCGTACTATTTGATTCGTATTGCCTTCAGTACTCACAGCTATTCAACTTGATTTTATTGAATAAAATGCCATGACTTTAACACAATTAAGACTACTCAAAAAGTATTGAATTGTTCAGTCAACAGAATGAAGTAATTACGTACTTAAAAGGATATAAAATTATTTTAGAATACATGCAGTTTGTAAATTTTAACATTTAGATAACCGAACCTGTCTCAGTTTTAAATGGGACATTTTTGATACAACGTGGGTTTAATAAACATCTACTTACAACTTAAAATAAAATTAAATCGACACTTTAGAATAGGCCTGCTTTCCTTTGCTACTTTAAATAATAGAGTGAATGTTAGTACAAACCGTATCTATCTCCAATCTACCTTCTAAAGCAATGTACTTCCCTACCATCATAATATTAATCTATCAATGTATTGTGCCACGGTGATACCAGTGTAAACGAAAAACATCAATATTCAAAGCAACAATAAATATTCTTCTGTTAGTAAACAAAGGATAGTTTCCGAAGTCATTGATATGCAATCCACAATGTGAATATGCAGATCTCTCATACTTTGGCTCTCGTATTGCGATTTATCATCTATTGAGTAGCAACTCGCGTTGTTACAATAAATCATGTATCAGAAATGAAAGATGCTAATTTTATTGCCTTCATGAAATTAAATTTTACTTGCGTAACAGTATTTTTTTCATATGAAAACAAGAAATTTAAATAATATTAAAGACGTAAATATGTTCTGATAAGATAATAAACCTCTTTCTTTTTTATCGCAAGATACTATTTGATGAATATTTACTATTAGCTAAAGCCGTCTTAAAATGTATGTGTGTGCAGAGGTCTTCAGTCCATCCAGAGGTGGACTACCCTGCGCTTTTACGTTCGTGGTCTTTATTCGACAGCCATTAACTAACTATTTGTATAACCGTACTGCGATTATTTATTTAATATTTCAATATACAGGTTAACTTAAATACCTTTACTCAGAGTTGCCAAAGCAGCACTGTATTACGACAGCTTATGTCAATAGAACTAATACCTATCAATCAGTTATACATGCACACAGGGGCAATTGGACGTCTAGCAACGTCCAGCAATAAACAAGTAATAGTTGTTCTCTTGGCTTGCTACCTTATTGGCAAGTGACTAGGTGATTTCAGTAAACTTTAGTACCTCAGTTAAAATTATTGCTACATGAATCGCCCACATTAGTCTGGACACCGTTATTTTAACATGTGACGTAAAAAAGGAGTTTTATGTTTTGAAGTGACGGTGTATTGAGCGTTTATGGCTATTAAGTAAACAATATGTAGTTTACTATTTCGTTTCAAGCCCTGAATATGGAACGGTCTATCTTTTCCCGTGAGATTTGTAAGAGAATGGGTAGTGTTACTTGCGTAACCTTGGGTAAATAAATAAACGGTGATAGCGATATGAATAAATATAATATATAAAGGGTAACACGATACCCACTATCACCACTAGTTAACTTTCTAATAATTTAATGCAATCTGTAGCAACACACCAATTTTTATATTTTTTTTACATGTTATTAGAACCATATAAATTATCTTGAGTAAAATAAAAATTGTTTGCTAAATAAAATTCTATTACGTGATTTTCACTTTTTGGGTACTTATTAGTATTTTATTTAGCAAAAAAAATATATATGTGTTTTATTTTTGTTTATAAAGAACCTCGCAACCTTTAGGCTTATTATAATTTATAACTATTATAATAATTATTAAATAATAGTATACATTATATTTGCACAAGTATGGTGGTGACCGCATATTATATGACACGAATAAGCACAGATTTTATCATGCGAATAAACTCCGGTATTATGTCGGCTGGTGCTTACCACTGAACGTTTGCGGTACCACAGAGTAATGAAAACAGATACTTTACACAGTTTGAACGGTACTGCGAGTTTAATTGTTTTGTATAAGATAGCTCATGAACGCTAACGTGATCTAGGTATTACTATTAAAGTTAAACAGTCTGCGTTCAGAATATTTAATTTTTACGCAGTCTGTGGTTACGATGACGTTTTAAAATAGCAACAACTAATAGCATAATAAGTTATTGTTCAAGGGTAGAACTGTAAGCAATTGGTATTACGTAGGTCATTTACATTATCACAGTAAGGTGACGCTCGAATAAAGAGTATGGCGAATGCAGATCGCTCTTTTATTCCCTCTATTAACAAATAACACTTGCTGCTTTTTTTTTACAACTTTGGTGGCAAACAAACATACGGTCTACCTGATGGTAAGTGGCAACCATGACCTATAGAGATGGCTGTGTTTTCCAAGCATTACGAAAGTGATGAAAAGCATTATGAAAGTGATCGACCACGGAGAAGGGGATGAGGAAGAAAAAGGGGAAAGGATCAGGGTCGAGGGAGTATTTGAGCTGCCGGCGCTCTCGCGTGAGTATAACTAATATTCTTACTTAGATCTTCTATGAGAGGGTAGTACTGCCCCGGTGGAATCGGCATTCATGCTGAAACTAGCGTGGATTTACTACCGTAAAAACGTGGTTACGGCATTAAAATCACACCAAATAATATTAAATTTAAAGTTAAGAGTAGTAAGTATCATCGTCGGCGGTGTAAGAATTGTACGTAGGTATTCGTATGTATTTAGTTGATGGCTTTTATTACATAGTCTGAATAATTTCGAAATTCGGAATAGACAAATTCCACCTTTAGGCAATTCAAATTCAATTTCGTAATAGCGCAAATTTGTATAACCCATATTTATACACGGGACGACGTTTTTTAAACACAAAAACACATTGACAATTTTCACAACATTATTTTACGATCTGAGGGACCCTAATAAAACATTCAGGTTACTGCCCTTGTGAACTTTTTCGCAGCAAAGTTGTCCTCATTTAACGCTCACTTAAAATATTGTAATTACCACAACCAATCTATAACGGCAACGCTTTTATCAAAATGTACTAAACAAATTCTCATTAGCTACTTTGAAATATTCGACACTCGCCAAAATCTTGGCAGCTTGGCGCCCTAATGAACGAACTTAGCTACTGAAGGAGTTAAAACTAAGAGTCATTCGTAATGAACAAAATTGGTAATTCATTGCGTACATTTACTTTACTTCAGTAATGCGAGTATCGGTAAAAGTTTTGAGACGCTATTATAAACGTATGACAGTTCTAATGTTAATAATGCGAACCAATTTCAACGCACGCTGAAATATGACTTTTGCGTCTAAATATGCCAATAAATTTTACTGACTTTTTAAATAAAATATTTGAGCTCTCCCACAAATGCTGAATATTTTACAAAGAAATTATGTAAAAGGATTTTTGTGTTATAGAAATTGTGCGACCCTTTTCCGATTTCATGTACATCCTGTGGGATGTCCGTTGTCCTACGCCATGTTTTCCGATTTGAGGTCGCCAAACATGAACCTTCCATTCCTATGTAACCGGCTCATTGCCCCAATGAGTGACATGATAACTCAATCCAAAATTTGTATACAGCGGAACAGCTACTACATTGGTAAGCAAATCGCAAAAATTAATGTGGATCACAAAAAAAAACACCACTACCACCATTCATTTTTGCCATTGTACGTTTACAATATTTGTTTTGTTACTTACTCTAGTTGGTTTTGTAATAGATTTGTATTCTATTTGAAAACTCAAGTACGTTTTAATGAACATAACGGTCATACTACATTTCATCGAATACCAAAATTAATATTTTTTTTAGAATCGGTTTTATTTCTTTGATACGATTATTATGAGCCAATAGCTAGCCATGTAGCAATTATACTGTTTTGAATAGAAGTCTTGTTAGTAATCCAATTTATTGCTTGTTTCAATATTTTTATATTTTAACAAAATTTTATCTTTGATATAAAATGTAATATTTTATCTTGTTAAGGTAATAAGAACAGCTGACTTCTTTGGTGCCGTCGGCGTCGCTATACTAGTCAAGTATTATAAGTAATAATATATGTACTAATAAAGTAATTTAATTAATCTATTAGTCCAGTTTAATTAAAGAGTGAACAAAACGCAGACTGAGCGTGAGTAGAGATATTGCGGTCCTGATACCTATGTGAGTCGGTAAAGGTTGCGTCTACAGATTAGTTTTATTGGCATACTGGAGTGGAATATAAAGAATACCTTATCCGTTTTATTTAATCGAACTATGTATTTTAGTACTTTATTTTTAACTGTCTGATATTTAAAAGCTGGAACTTTTTACGCGTTAACTAACTATGTAAGCTTTTGTTTTCTTCTGAATTTGATAGGCGATCTTTTAGGGCAGTGTAAAAATATCACACAAAACTGACGCAGTGGAAGTCACCACCATAAATAAAAATGTGATAACGAGCATATAAGCAAAAAGGCCGTGCCTCTTCTAGTTCGTAATAAAAAAGTATTGGCCAAATATGATGGCGTCCTTAAACACATCTTCAAACTTTATGCAATACTTTCACGAAGCTTTCAAGTAGAAGGGACGATATTAGGTACCTCAACGTCTATATTGTGTAATAAAAAATCTTGCTCTACCTGTTTAGTTCAAAAACTAATCCACGCTGTGGACTGTGTCTCATTAAATAAAAAAAACCATGTACGTGTTATGTTCGTGTTAGACTTAAGCTTTTGATAAGCTTACCAAAGGTCTAACTACGTTGGTAATTAAATTTGATAAAAAAAACAATCATTGAGGTTAAAAAAGTACCTACCATAAGTAAGTATTCAATGTCAAGTGTTCAATCTTATGGTAGTAGATCCACGCTGGTTTTAACAACTGGGTTGCACCGATCGGAGAATTACTACCCTCTCATAGAAGATCGACGTAAGAGTAGTAGTATCCGTACTAATGTGTTTCGTTCGGTGAGTGAGAGCGCCGGAGGCCCAATTTTCCACTTTCCTCTTTCCTCACCTCCCTCATTCCCTTCCCCTACCCCATTAATTTCCAGCCGCCATAATGGAGGCCATCATACCAGCAGTTTAAGACGATGGCTTATGGTATGGTGGCCACCACTTCTGGATTCCACTGACTGCTTACCACCAGACAGGGTGAAGTCACTTTGGTAGGCTAATATATAAAAAAGACTACAAAATTAAGAAATGTTATGTCATTACGAAAGCCACCATCTTTATTTTGAAGGCAAGAAAACGAGTTATGAAAAGTTCATGGTTTCTTATTACCACGGGTCATTTTCACGGTGACTTTGGCTATGAGCCAAGTCGAGTTTGTCCTACCACACCGTAGTGGTTAGTACGGTGAGTTCACAACTACGGAGAATAATGTCGCTGTGACTGAATTTTGGCCACGACGGTCTATCTCAATGACGACTAGCTATCTGTAAGCAATATAATATCTACGTGTATACTTGAATGTAAACTCAACCTCTATTTCCTCACGTTTGTAGAGCGATAATTTACGGCACGTCTCAAGAAACTTTGACTGCCTTGGTGGCACATTCGCATGAGTGACTCCTTCTTGTAACTACGTGTAATTGTAAATTTAACGCCCATACCTACAAAAATTTGTCTAATGTTTACATTTCCAATTAATATTTTATCTAATTAGTTAATACATTGACCTAATTAGACAAATATTAATTGGAAATTTCTTCATAAATTACCAATAAAACGAATAAAAATTATCTTTGATGTAAAAATTTCGAGCAATTACATATAAATTATTATAGGTGTGAAGCAACTCAGCATTATAATAAAACCTTTACGATATCGTAAAAGGGTACGATAACGATATCGTATAAAGCTGCAAGTTTATTGCAATTCATCAAGTAATTTATCATTATCATTGCGTTTCGGAAAAATAAAACTGATATACATAGGTACTTATATTGAATGTTTTGTGTACCGGTTTTAATTCTTATTTATTTGTTATGTTGATATTGGATATTCTGTTGCGGGAAAATAAATACAAAATGCAAATGCACACATAATATAATAATAATATAATAATATTTCAACAACTACACACAACGCCATCTAGACCCAAAGTAAGCATATTATGCTTTTGTTATGGGTTCTAGAATGCGGATATACATACTTTAATACTTTTTTTTTTGTAAATACATACATATTATACATAGAAACACCCAGACCAATGCAAATAGACATGTTCATGCACACAAATATTTGCACTGAGCGGGAATCGAACCCGCGACCTCTGCGTGGCAGTCCATACATAGTACCACCGAACCACAGAGGCAGTCAATAATGGGCACACTATGCATAGACCAGTATAATCACTCACTTAAATTCAATCATTATTCTATTGATTTTGACTAGGTGTCGTACTTAGTTGTTTATTAGAAACAATTTTTAAATTCAATAGAATAATGATTGAATTTAAGTGACTGATTATAGTGGTCTAATCAATATGATTATTTAAATATACCTCTTGTTATTGTTGGTTGTGCTAGCTATCTGGTTCCATGTTTATTAACATATTCAGGGTACAATTTCCAATACAATTATCCTAAGCCTTCATGTGCCATACCCACAGACAGAAAATGTTGAGTCCTTACCCAGCTTACACACCAAATAAAATAAAGAAGAACTTAACCTCGACATCTGTTTTGTATTAGTAACGTGGCTTTTTCTCAATTTTATCATACGCGAGAATAATAACGAGGATACTAATATAACACCATCTTATTACTATTGTACAAGCTCAAATCTCAAAAGCTATTCATGTACCCACATGGCAATATTCGCTGAATATATGACGCGATGATGTGACACGTTATATTTCGAATACGTTAAAGATATTTCAAACAATCGAGTATTTTATACGACTTAACTCATCCGGATAAATCTACAAAAGAAAAATGTCTTTCCTTGTCATGTGTCAAAACTAAAGGCACATAACATGAAGATAAAATAACATTTAGGTCTAATCCATTTAAACGCGATAAACCGTTGACCTAAGATTAACATAATGGATAATGCCAAAAGGGACTGAGAAATACGTTATCTACTTACGACTATGTGGAAAAAAGGATGTAAAGAGATTCCCCCCTTTTTGTGGACGCGGGTTTAACTATTGTCGTTGAAGAAAAGACTTCGATTTAAATAAAAGCATTCATCTTTATTGAATTCTCGAAATTATGTTACTTTTCAGTGGTAAATATTTTAAAGATTAACATTTATTTGAAGTTATTTGCTACTATTATCTTCTCCTAAACGAATAGATGCATCTGAGTATAATATCAGAAATACATTCACGGCGGTTAAGCTTCCACAGCCAGATGCAAGACGTGGTCACGAAAGAAGAAGAAGATCAGAAAACGGACTGCAGCACTACATATATGTACCAACTATCATCTTACTGCGGTTATCATGTCGCCACTAAGTGTGGTGACAATGGCAACGTTTTTTAAACTTATTTCTCAAACAAACTTCGATATTTAGACATACTTCGATATTTAGATACTTATATTTATGTAGGTTTAATGCGGTATTTTCCAAATGCACAAATATTTTTTCACAGTACAACAATAGTTGCTATTGAACAAAAAAAACCCAAAATAAGTTCTAAATTCTAGTTAAAATTTTCTTAACACTTTAGAAGTCACTCATTTAAATGTATAAAGTTTTAGTTTTTGGGATCAACTGGCTAATTTTTGGGCTTCTTATGAGATAAGCTTGAAAAGAGTGAACTTTATATAAACCTACTGTAACAAAAAATGTTTTAATCAACGTTTATCTTACAAAGATATCAACATTACGTTTTAGCAAGAACCCAAAATTGAGCCATTTTTCATCAATAGCTGAACCTAGGTCACCAGTGACAACATAAAACATGTATTCGTGTTTAAAATTGAACAGCGTCCCTGTATTTACTCAAAAAACTAAATACTCTAATAGTTTAAATATTTTATAGTGATACTACACCGTTACGCTAGTGCTTTAAAACGGTTTGTCATAGCACATTCATTTATTTTATTCCGTACAAATAAAAATTAATAAAAGTTTAAAAATATGAAAAATTACTTTATACATACCGTCGTTTATTGTTCACCTAATAAACAGAGTGAACATATTAAAGATCCGCAGAGAAGGTACGAGTATTGACCATGCTTACTCAAGACGGCGACCTCAGTTATTATTAATGGTGTCTAGTTACAAATACACATAACATCAGAGTGCCTACTGGAAAATGAGATCAACAGCAGAATTGGGGCAGCCGCTGCAACCTTTGGTAAACTCTGATCCAAAGTGTTCCGGTCGCATGACATAAAGCTATCTACAAAAGTAGCTGTGTACATGTCAATCGTTCTGCCGACTCTTCTATATGCCTGTGAAACGTGGTGTCTGTATCGTAAGCATATCCGCACATTAGATAGATTCCGTCTTAAGTGCCTCAGAGACATTATGAATATTCACTGGTCGGATCACGTGCGGAACACAGAAGTTCTACGACGAACTAATGTCTGTGGAATAGAGGCGTATTTAATACGACGGCAGCTGCAATGGGGCGGACATGTCTCCCGGATGAATGAAGAAAGAGTGGCGAAGCGCATCTTCTACTCTGAATTGCAGGATGGCAAGCGCAAACAAGGTGGCCAACTATTGCGGTACAAAGATGTGCTGAAGCGTCATATGAAGCGATGTGACCTAGAACCGTCGCAATGGGAGACATTGGCAGCAGACCGACCAATGTGGAGGCGTACTGTGAGCACTAAGGTGTTTAATTTTGAAAGAAGACGTAGAGCAGAGCTCGATGCTAAACGAGATGAGCTCAAGGCCCGTTCACCTGTGGCCATTAATTATAATTATATCGGAGGAGTGCTGACTTGCAACGAGTGTGGTCGTACGTTTGCTGCAAAAATTGGCTACGTCAGTCACTTAAGAGCACACCAACGAAGCTCACAATAGTCAGGCATCAGTCGCCGTGACCGGATACGGTTAGGATAGGATATACACATAAAAAAAGTATCAGTACTTATTTGAACTTGCTGCTGAATTTTGAACATTGCTGTAAAAAGTTATGGCATACACTACCTTACAATTTATTTACGTAAGTTCAATCGTTAAGGGTCTTCACAAAGTCAAAGTTTGATAATATCAAACTCATTTTTCTTTTAGATCATATACGAGCCTTGCGCAAAGTTTAGACCTGGAAATTACTGTCGACCCCTGACGTCATGAATCAGCGACGCTATAGCAGTATACTAAGTTGGATAATAAAATTTGTTCTGAGAAAAAGAAAAAGAATATATGTTTCTTAGACATATTTCAGTATCTTTTTTATTTTCTTCAGTACTCAATTATCTTACAGAATTCTTTCGCGACTGTTTGTGACAGTTAGTTTATCTCATTTACCTGTTTTCGAATTCATGTATATATAATTAAGGTTTCGATTACCATCAATGTCTTTCTTAACAGACAAGGGTTGACCTGAGCTATGAGAAGGACATGTAAGAAATTCAGGTCTCCTAGATAGTTACAATTATGATTATATATTGACATCTAGCCAAATTTGAATACAAATGAAATATAAATTCGTTAATGCTGTAAATATTTTTAATTTTATTAGTATCAATTACTAGTCACACGATTACTATAATTACCTTACATCTAGTTTCTAAAAGGCTGATCAAGAAAAAATAAGTGATCACCTGTTAAATCTCATCATCATCATCACCATCCAAAAGAAGTTCAGTGCTGGACGTAGGCCTGCCTTTAACCTCGCAAATCCATCTATGCTTGTAGTCGTTACTTAACTACATGCCTTTTTTAATAAAATTATTTATTTATATAAAACCAATACCTTTTTTTAATGGTAGTCGATCCACGCTGGTTTCAGCATGAATGGGCCGGATCGATCGGGGCAGTACCACCCTCTCATAGAAGATCGACGTAAGAGTAGTAGTATCCGTACTACTGCGTTTCGTTCGGTGAGTGAGAACGCCGGAGGCCCAATATGCCCCCTTTCCTCTTTCCTCACCTCCCTCAATCCCTTCCCCTACCCCGTTCCCAGCCGCCATAGTGGAGCCCACCATACCAGCAGTTTAAGACGATGGCTTTTGGAATGTCGGCCACCACTTCTGGATTCCACTGACTGCTTACCATCAGGCAGAGTGGAGTCACTTTGGTAGGCTACTATAAAAAAAACCTTAATATGACTAGAAAACAAACTAGTAGTAAGTGCCATTGATTTATTGTAAAAAACATTCGCTTCGGATCAGAACCTGGATAGGTACATTTCACGATTTGTTTGACACGTATGAATATTGACATGAATTATTACCACCCATACATTCGCGTCAGATAGATGGAACCCGTTTTTATGACGAGATATTACGAGTGGGAAAAGTGTGATCCCTTTCATATAGAATTTATTAAATCATACGTTATTCTAAAAATTATACTCTCGATAAATCCTAGCTGGTAAAATTGGTGTGAGCCACAAATCTTTATCCGCATCTTTATCGAACGCACAGCCCTGTCTGTTTTGTCTTCATAAAGAGCGGTTGTCCTTGTAAATTTAAGTAAAATTTTTTATTTATGATCTATTTAGAAAATAATACAGAAAACCCAACTGACAAATATTTTAGATAACAAAGAACACGGCAAAATATATATCTAGAATCGAAGATAGAAGAGAATATCTTATTGCATTATATCTTATTACATTACATACTGTTTGTTGTAGATATACGTGGTCGTACGCGGTTACTTTAAAATATAAGTTAACCATCAAACCAACATTTACAAATAACCAATGATCTTTGTTACTAAAGTCATCATAGCACCTTGTTTTTTTTTCTGGAACAGAAGTGATGTTCACTTTTCACCTGCTATTTTAGCTCCGCAAACTATAACGCTAGTCGTTTGAAATAGTATTAGTCATGCCCATTCTCATATACTCACACAATTAATTAATATAAATTAGCGTATGAACTGAGCAGGCTCTGTTAAAAGGCACTACTAAATGCGGTGACTTTCCTTTTTTTAAGAGAAGCATAAATTTTACTGGTAACACTGCACTCTACTCTCTAGCTTTTACAGAAACAATTTTATCCTTTGCTACTAATTTGTCACAAATTTATATGGTACGAATTATTTGCCACAATAATACATCTAAACAAAATGAAAAAAGTAATGTTACGGGATGTTAAAATAACATCAAATATTTACAAAGATATCAAACAACATATAACCATTCAATAAATAACATGCCACAAACATTACATACCTATATGAAAACAATTTGTGCAAAAACAAAACATTTAAAAACATTTCATCGTTCATAAATAACACATAATCATTGAAATGAAACGTGACCGTTAAGGCGATTGCTCACAAAATATTACACCAAACAAATAAAGCGGCTATAAACATAGATAATATTGCTTACGTATACGACGATAAGGATCATAATATTATTTTTATTTACTTTTCTCGGCGTGACTCCGGACCATAGGTAAACAGAAAAAACAAAACGGAACGGGAGATTAAGCGTGACATACACTGGCTACGAGTTAAGAGTATACGAGTATTGTACTTTTAATTTGTGACATGTAGCGCAGTAATAAATTATAAAATGTAGCGTGTGTTGTAAAATGTGTAAGTAAGTTCCTACATATTTACACATTTTACAAGAGTCATATAATTGATTTAATTATTATCAGTTACGGCGGTCATCTTAATTAATAGCATTAAAGTTTTTAAATGTGGACTCGACTGAAAATATGCTATTGATGACAAATCTGGTCTAGGTCTTAGGATAATATAAGAATCAATGTTTATTTTTCTTTGTATTTAGTAGATTTTAATATATTTTTGTATTATTAAATTAACGACAATATAGAAATAAAAACAAGCGGGCACTAAACTCACAAATAAACTTTTGCTTCAGATATTTGTTTCAGTATTGTACATTTGCCGATTGCAACGGTTGCTCTGTTCATCACAGGAAACACCTGGCAATGGTTTTCGAATGAATCCCATTTGTAATAACACATGGACACTTACATCTATGTACATAGCACAGATGATTTTAAACGAGTACGTAACTATATTATTTTTGTTATTAATACTCTTTGGTACTAATTCTAAATATTATTCGCATAATGAAAATATCTTACTGGTCAATGCTACCAGATATTTCAAACGACCATTCGGTTAAGGTACTAATATGCCTTGGTTAAATATTTGTTTATTTTGTTAGATGATAAAATCGGAAGACAACCAGTCTGCATTTATATGTGCACTGACGAAATTTCTGTAGAAACGACCGACAGTGTCCTTATTATTGAATTTAGTGAATTTTGTCTATAGAATATTATGTGGATATACTACGTTATAGTACCGCATAGTAACAGTGTGTCTCAGCTTTATAGTGGGCGAGCAACGTTAGCTGCCTTAATCCCCGCATATGAGGGCTCGAGACTAAGTCTTCATCCCGCTCTTGTCTCACTAACCTCTATTAGAGAAGAGACGCAAGCACGCCTACCCTCATGCATAATTCATTCAAGGATTGCCCGTCGCACAGTCTTGATGGATGGCGTCGTCAAATCAATAAAACCTTCAAATATAACATCAGGCATTATATCAAGATTTTATTTCAGGTTAGGAGTGGTCTCATTTAGATGAATGAGATTTTTATTAGGTAACTATCATTGTTATTATTTAAAAAAATCGACAGAAAACACACCTATCAACTGTTTTTCTAGCGGATGATATAAACATTTCACACACAATTTTTCTCCCCTGGTGGATGTTGGCTGAGACCTGGGATACAAGAAGAGTCTCTACTCTACAAAAATAGTGTACGTTAGCGTGACCGATGATGTGTGTATTGTCATATACATTTCCTCTACATACAAGTCACATACCCAACTTTGTACTACAGGTACCTACAATAATAAAATTGTTGAATAATGGTGAAGACAAGGCATGGTAGCTTTATTTTTCAAAGTAGTATTGTTTGTTGTCTGCACTGCATAAAAACTGTATTCTCAAGAAAATTTCTAGCGAAAGAATTAATTATGAAGAAAGCAAGTGCTGTTAAGAGACGTTATTTTATTTTATGCACAAGATATTATGTTCCGCTCTTCATTATCTCGTATAATATATTGCAATTATATTCAAAGTTGGTAAACTTCGCTAAGCTCATAACACCCGATCTCCATAACATTATAACTCCAATTCACATCTCAGACAATTAACAAGTAAATTCACGTAATACCAAAAGAGATCACTCGTTGAAAACATTATACTGAAGAGTACTTAAAACTTTGGTCCCTTCCGTTGTCGCTCGAAGTCATTTATTCCCTGTTTCTAGAACTGTGGACGAGGCGTTAACCACCGAGGAGATTTATTAAAGTGGCATGTCTTTTTAAGGTACTCGGGGCCAAAGGGGAGTTATTATCTATGTTCGCCGTCGCCTTAATTTTGTTTCTCCTTTTTAGGGCGTTGCTTTTAATTTCGGGGGCTACAAAGTTCCGTTGAACTTTATAAAAGTAAATATAGGCTATTAAGGGTCCGAAATGAAACGCCGTCTGGGAACGGACTGCTGTTCGACTAAAATGTTTCTGAAAGCAATTTCAAATGTTCATGTTTGGAATGGGGATAAGATCAGCCACTTATAGCAAGTTTACTGCTTTTCGCTGAGCGAGATGGGCAAGCTAAATCGCTAAATATTACCCTCATAGGTTTGCTTGAAATTTATGACGCAATTTTCGTATTATAACAATATATAAGTGAAACTTGTTAGGTACTGAAAGTCAGTAGTGCGTATATTCTCCTTACATGTGAACTAGAAGTATCTCGTATTTAACATGGCATAAACATGGCTATTTGCAATGGTCTAGGTGTTTCTATGAATAATATGAATGTATTTACAAATAAAAAAGTATTAATATAAAAAAGTATTTACAATGATTATTATGTACATTGATTATAGCTGTAAGTTTTTAAGTAAGTAAATACATACCTAAATAAGAAATTGACACCTTAAGAACGAGTTACATTATTGGAATAACATCGCTACATAGTTGCAATAAATCATTAGTTATTTGTTTATCAAGCCGCATGATACATTAGTGGTGCTATAACTTATGAGATAACGAATGATTTAATGAATTTAGGCCTTTGGTTTTTGAGTATCATAAAACAAGCCGAATGTTTCATTTGTAACCACGACTACGCAATTTAATGATATGAAACTGATGATAAATGGTTTAACTTGAGAAAATTGTATTGATACAATTACATTTATACATTGATCAAGAAAAATCATTAGAAATAACATATATTGTGTATTACCTTTTTTTTGCCCGACTGATGCAGTCAAGGAGGGTAATGTTTTTCGAGCGTATGTATGTATGTATATATATATGTATGTATGTGAGTATGTATGTCTATTTCTTTGGCACGCTCTACAGCCTAAATGGCTTGATAGATTTTAACGTATGAGGTGTCATTAATTTCGTATTGATTGTGGGAGTCACATAGGGTATATAAAATTTTGATGTAGCTTCACGCAAAAAAAATATAAACAGCACGATAAAAAAATATTCTTTTCTTTTCACTTTGTTTTAGGCAGGCTTGTTAGATTACTTTGTTCAACTGAAATACAAGTATAGTGACTAAATTATGTCAATGGGTTATATAAAACTAATTAATGTTTTTTATTTCCTTAAAATATAGTCGCTCCTCAAGAACATGTTATGAGTTGTGAAATACTTTACAAACATAGAGTTAGACAAAAAGTGAGCGTAAGTTCTCAAAACTAATTTATATCTTAGTGGGAAATCAAACCCAGGCTTTCAACATTTTTAACTCTAGAATGTACGTAGAAGTAACCTATATACCTACCTACATAAACTACTCTTGGCAGATATAATTATCATATATTGAATTTACAATACATGTCATATCTACTGAAGTTTGCCACTATCTGGAATTAATTTAAACTTCACTTCCCCTTGCATATCAATTAGTTCTCAAACTTCGCGGATAAACGGTAAAGACTACCATGATTTAATTCAATAGAAGAACCAATTACGTCTATTTGTGTTAGGGAAATGATGTAGCTAATACTGGGTCTGTTAAGACTGTAAAATTACAGGGAAAATACCACTTATCACATAGAGAAGGGGTAAGCATTGATTACTACACTTGCTAGCATAACATTTTTTTTCAAAGAACAGGTATAATACCTAGGTATGTTTCGTCAGCTTTGTTGCGTTTCAAATAATAGGACGTTTGTCCCGTATACCGAACACTACAGAAAAATCATAATAAATCAATACTGAAAAATGTTTGACAAAATCTTAATGTCTCTTTAACTAGTTCGGACATTGGGACTTCTACGCGAAACTAGTTCGTATACAGGGTGGAATTTCGTAATGCCACCTGAAGGGAAAGTACTCTTAATACTGTAGATAGAAAATTTTACTCAAAAAATACATTCCTTTATTTTGGAATTGAAAGAAAACTACATTCCAAGATTTTCAAAGATTCGCTTGCCACACCCGGGAATTGAACCGACTGAAATCTGTAAAAATTACACCCTGAACTTTTATTGGATTTATCGTTAGGATCAATTATAAGAAAGAAATCTCTCTAACAAACTTAATAGATAATAAATGATAGAAGTTGCATAATAATTTGTGTATTATACGTGTAGTTTTGGTTTCGTCAAATCTATATATTAACATTACTGACTATACTTTCCTTCTCAATATAGATTGCTTCCATCCAGTTTGATACTGTATGTATTATATTTAGTCTGAATCAATCGGTGTACAGATACCCGAATATTCTAGATCATATGATAAACACTATCTATTCAATGATTACTTGATACAATATCGCTGTGACCTATATATACTAAACATTGGTATCAAACTGTAGTTTGCTTACCTCAGTGTAGTATTGAATGTGTAGATAATATCTGAAATTGTTAAGTAAATATTGTTCATGTAAATATATAAATGTTAAGCTGAAATAAAATGAATAAATTTAAATACTCATTATACCTAACAATGCCATTTATTCTTTACTCACCACGTCTTTCTTGGAGTTAGGTCGCCACCCGTCAGTTTCTCTAATTGGTCATTTTAATTATTCGTCAGTTTTTTAGATTTTGTTAAGTTGTCAGTTTCGCTATCTAGTCAGTCTCACTAATTCATTAGTTTCCCTTACTAGTCAGTTTACTTGATTCGTCACTTTTCTCATATTAGTCAGTAAATGTACTTACAGTCATTAATACATGTTTATTGTGCAACCAATGTATGTACCTATAAAAGGATTTATTTTTATCTCTATTCTATTCTATTTAATACTCATATACGAGGAAAAAAATAAAAATCCTGCTCTGGGGGCGCTAAATTAACTATAATTATGGCAACATTAAGTAATGCATAATGCACATGCTAATTGGTCAGTGTACATATATTTTATTTTATATTAAAGATTATTGCAGAAATAAAGTTTAATTTACAAGAGATTATTTAAATTGCATTTATATAAATATTAAAGTACACAAATTTATATTGTCATTTTTTACATCATAACAAACAAACAACAAACTCAGATTCTAAATAATGAACAGATTCATATGATATTTCATGATCTTCTAAATAATTAATAGATTCATATGATATTTTATGATCTTGGTGGTCAGATGGTAATGGGCCAATGTCAGATATCTCAGACTTACTGTCACTTCAAAGACTTCTTTACGGCCGGTCGGGATATACCTAAAAAAACACAACTTTTATATTAATTGATTGTTACAAATACAAATCAGCCAATTCACATCGCACTTACTATATGATTACACAACAGTCATGTTGACAACAAGATCCGTGATGTTATTTACAGGGATAGATTACATTCCTTCAGACTTTCCTTCCGACAAGTAAATATGTATATTGTAAATTACTTTTCTTCTGGCTTTTAATAGTTTCCGGCATTCTAACGCACAATTATATAAAAATTCTTCTCATCTTTTTCTCCTTTTTTTGGCAACAGAGCTGACGATTGTGTCAGCTATTTCTGCCAGCGTCGAGTGTAGAATATTATTCTTGTTGATGATATTAATGGTATATTACAATGATAAAATAGAAAAACTGTGGACGAAATTAAATGACAACCATCTTCCGTGAAAACAAAAGATGGAACACTCTATAAAAATTAAACCACGCACATAACTGACAACACACTGACAGATGACAGTAATGACATATCAATATAGACTGTTGCCAGTCAAAGAAATTAGTTCCAATAGTTTTCCGAAATATGGCGAGGGTTTTTATTTTCCTGGTCAGGCTTTACTAACAATATGGATATCTACGACCTCTTTAGAAGAAAAATATAATACTTTTTCTGTATGACAGAGTTTTACATAAAGTTTTTATCTAAACCGCTCGCTCTGACAAAAATGTTTATATACATTGTACATTATGTCATTACATCACATAATCATTACTATTGATAAACAAGTACTTCTGCTATAAAATTGTTTGTCATAGCCACCAAGCTTTAGTTGGTAAACTGGTGACTGCAGTAAGCTTGATAATTAGTACTCAGATAGAACACTAATCCCCATTCTGGTCTTCCCTTACTAGGTAGTCTGCTACGACACCCACGATAAAAATAAAATTAAATTTTTAGGCCAAAGGCTACACGACCTGGAATATTGCTTATCCTCGTCTAAAAATAATATATCATAAAGATGTAATCAAGAACTTTAGAATGTATTAAGTCGCGCGAATAGAAAGTTATTGCTTGCACTAGCTCGGCTTTTCTCAGTAGAAATTCTGTCAGGTCAAAATATAACGTACTTACTTAAGCAAAGCTAGCACTCTACGTACATCGCAAACAACTCTGATGATATAATTTTTAATTTATTTGCGTATTCTACTAAAAGCTGTTGTTGTAATTAAAAGTGCAACTTTCCTTCAGTAATCTTTATCACTGAACAACTTTCTAATTTTAAATAATATGTAGGCGTTTACAACCTCTCTAATGCGTGAAGCGTAAGACCTATAAATATGTATATAACAATACTTGTATGTGTAAATATTTTTTTAAGATTAGGTACATTTTGTCATTCATATTACACCAGCCCATTATTATCCCACTGAGGGAAAGGGCTTCTTTTCATACAGAGAAGACATGAGCATTGATTACATACACATACGATAACATAACATTTATTATTATCTTAAGCCTTCAAGGTCAGCTTAAAGCAGAATAAAAAACTAAGTAAAGGTGAAAAGCAAGCTAATTTAAATATTCACAGACCTATATTAACATTAATCTTTTAAAGCCATCCTGTTCTAAAGGGATCGTCCTAGGACATTAAAGGTTCTACGGTTGTATAAGGAAAAGGATCGCAGTAACAAGACGCCATTAAAAAAATCGGTTCACATCAATCTGTCGTCCGCATACGGGCGCACGGATCCTTTGAAAAGTCAAGCAATTTCTCGTAGATCTTCAGTTATTCGGTTGCGCTGTGTGGCAAACCACTTTCAGTTATGTAAAAGAACAATATACAACGTTCATTGTCATGGTAAGTTATTATTCTTGGTTAGGCATAAATATGTGGCACTAAGATCATGTTTTTACTTGGCACACATTTTGTGACAGTCTATTTGCCACTTCAGCAGAGGATACATAACAAATATTTTTTAGGCCGCGTGGTCTTTAGTTTAGAATAAGGAACCACCGTGTTTCTTTAAGTGGGTGTCATAGACAAAGACAATATTTTACGATGGGTTAAAAAAATGAACATTAAGGATCGTACGAGAATTACTGTTGATGCGAAGAAATTTAGTGTGTATAATTTCATTGTGTTTAGCCAAAACATTTCCATTACTGCCCATGAGTTTTAACGCTGTATTGGTGAAGCCGAACCTTATAGTTGCCTATAAAGTAAGCTGAAATCTCTCATTGTGCAAACGATTTGCAAAGCCACAACGTACCCTAAGGATGTTGTTTCCAAATAGCTTGTAAACATCGATGGTGAAAATAATGGCTTACTTTATCATATGCATATATTGAGCAGCAATAACAATAAATTATTATGGGGTTTGATACAGAAACCGAATTCGGGAACAAGTATGCAATAAAAAGAGATTATGGTAGCCATATTATGGGTGTATAATATTTAAGCGGCTGAAGTTACATAATAGGATTATGATAATATTCATTGTTAATGAAGAGTAAGTCTAGGAGTAAAATAAAATGTATTGAACAGCCGATTGAGGAAATATTACCAGAACTATCTTTTATTATAGATTTCAAGATATTCACAAGAACTAAGCTCAAATCTATAACATATAAATATATAAGCAACAACTATAATAAATAAAGCTATAACATCAGATCAAAGCTTTTTTGTAAAGTTGATAAAGATTACTTAAGTAAATATTTTTACGGTAGTAGATCCACGCTGATTTCAGCATGAATGGGCCGGATCGTCCGGGGAAGTACTACCCTCTCATAGAAGATCGACTTAAGAGTAGTAGTATCCGTACTACTGCGTTTCATTCGGTGAGTGAGAGCGCCGGAGGCCCAATTTCCCCCCTATCCTCTTTCCTCACCTCCCTCATTCCCTTCCCCTAACCCTATTCCCAGCCGCCATAGTGAAGGCCACTATACCAGCAGTTTAAGACGATGGCTTTTGGTATAGTGGCCGCCACTTCTGGATTCCACTGACTGCTTACCATCAGGCGGGGTGGGAGTCACTTTGGTAGGCTATAATATAAAAAAAAAAAAAAAAGAAGAAAAAAAAAAAAAATATATTGTATTCTTTCATTATGTAACCTACACAAATCTATACTATGATGTAAAGCGAAAGAGTTTGTTTGTTTGTTTGAACGCGCTAATTTCAGTCTACTACCAGTCGCCGCGGAAAGCTATAATATACGAGTATTGTCTCAACAACTAGGGACTGGGTTTCAGCAATTAAACCATGCAACACAAATTATTAAAAGTAATTCTCAAGTTAGTAACAATTACAGTAACGAGCGTGAGGCTTTTTGGAGCACCGTTTAGTTCACAAAAAAAGGAAATATTGACTTCCATTAGTTGTTTTGGCGTCATGCCAAATGTATGAAAGGGTTCTCGAAAGGCCTTTGTTTTTAAAAGTCTTTGTCAATATTGTTGGCATTCAAAATGTCTACTGCTTCACTGGAATAAGAATTCTTTGACTCGTTTAGTTTCTTTTAAGTACCCTGACACCTAAGAAACCTGATGTCGTCTAGTAAAAAATTGTGTCTTTATTCGCCCTACTAAAAATAATCTACGTTATCTCTTCTCAGTAATATAATAACGTAATTTTTGGTGCGCTGATTACAAAAATTACCTTTAAATACTTGTATAAGTCAACCATTGGCCAGCTAAATGTGTTACTAAATGTCTCTAAAATTCGATCGGAATCTCGATCTCAGTTTGTTTCATTGGCTGCTTGAAGTAGAGTTTATTTATTTATTTATTTATTTATTTATTACTCTTAAACTTACATCTATCTTTACAGGCAAGCCTAATGCGACAGAGAAGTTGAGCTTTTTATCTAGTTTATAACTATATTTATTTCTACATCCTAATACATTATTAAAACTAACCTAAGTACTGCAGATGCAATAAGCAGTTTTAGTAAATTCGTTCAGTGCACATGAAAACAGATCTATCCGGTCAGAGTTCTAATAGTGCCTGGGTTTGTTTGAGATTCTTAACCCGTAGTTGTGTTACCTTGTGAACAGGTGGATTGGCGACTGCACATGGTCTGGTTACATGGGCAAAACTGAAAAATGTATAAACAAGCGATGACAATTGTCGATCGTTGTCATTCAGTTGTTATAATATAGGTTCTTTTATAATGTCATTCCGATAACAAATGCTTTACGAAATCATGGCACGTTTGGTATAGACCAATAGCTTACGATGTTGGAACCAAGTCGTTTCTAGGCAAGTATTTTTTATTTTACAAGGCAAACTCTAACTAAAAATGCATAGATTGTAATGAAAAATGATATCAAAGTCACTCATGGGAAAGAAACGATGACTTTCTTGAACTGATTGTCTCTTAGTGACAGATGAGCAAACTCAACACATGGGGGCCTACCACTACCTCTTCCAGTATTATTTTAATCTTACTTCGTGTTTTGTCTTTTTCTTTAGTACCATTGAAAACAAGGATAGAGACAAAGTAAGGTTATAATAGAGTGCTATAAGAGGTTGTGGTAGGGCCCCTGATGGGATGCGATAATCGTTATGTTCTCCAAAGCTCAAAGTTAATATTGCCTTTATTTTGTTTTGTTTAAGAACACAAAGAATTATTTATGTTATTTTATAATTTTAATTATTAAAATATAATAATATTATATTATAAATATTATTAATTAATATTAATCAGTGTACCTACATATTAAGTAGGTACATTGGTTCATGAATAAAATTGGTTAGATCAGTCATTATTTCAATCATTAGGTATAATGCGGCAATAGAGTTTCTTGTATTCATTTAGTAAAAATTGAAGACAAAAAAAAATTAAATGTTGGAATCTTTTGCGACAGTTCAATAAAATTGTAACACAGTATGTTCTAAGTGTCGCCACACATTTATCCGTATATACCCACTAAAACAGATTATAATTTTTCATATTCACACTCAAACTAAAAGTATAAAAACAAAATACAACATCTGTTTCTTAAGTCGCATGAAACAGTTACAGACAATTGAGGAAAATGGTCTTTCTAATGTTCGTAGTCTTCGCTAGTAACGTTTTACTATTGTGATTCATAACGCCATAACTATCGCGCTAGTTATCTTTTATGGTTCCAATTTAGCTTTTAGGATGAATAATATCTAACAATCAGAAGAAGGAGCTTTGAAAATATTAGCTGCGGTTACGTATGGAACAAATTAATGGATATTTTATTCTAAATACAAAGCAATCGTAAAAAAAAAACTAATTAAAATTTAAAGAAAACTATAGTGTTTATGTTGGTTCCGGCATGACTTCGCCAGAGCGGTCAAAAGTGTCTACCCTCTCAATAAACGACTTAAAGATTTACCAATTTTATCCGTATTACTCTTTCTTACACTATTGTTATTAATGTTTATATACCTACATAATTATTGCCTCATTTACGACTGTAAAGCAGACAGATAAAAATGAAAGTAGAATTATAATTATGTATTATTTTAAAACATCTATTAAATAAAACGTCAGGTGTGGTATTAGTATAAATTAATGAAAGAGTATTTACATAATTTGTAGTTTTATTCTAATTTATTGTGTATTAAATTAGACATAGGTACTTTTAGGTCTCATTTATAAAATTAGGTTTTAAAATTTTAAGTAAGCTATAAATAATTAATAACACAGCTATTATTTACTCTATTTTTGGGTTTGGGTATAAGTTACAAAATAAACCAGTCTCTTTATAAATATCTCTTGATTTTTAAAGTCATGTCAACGTCAACGTGCTAATAAGTCACCATCATCTCGTTTTAGCTTTTTTAACTTGGTTTTGCTAAATTATACAATTATCTTGTGTAGTTTGTAATCAGCAAACAAATCATGATAATCTCATTTTTGTAAATTAGCTGCACTCGAAAACATACGTGCCATACTTGTATTCACCAAATATTCAAATAATGATTGTAATAATGAAAAAGAATTTGCAATCGTAAAAAAAAGTACAGTTTATGTTATTTCATAGAAAACTACGGTTATTTCTAATAAGGATAAGTAAGAAGGACATAATAGGCGCTAGCGACGTTGTGTGAATGCCGTCAAAATGATATAAGTATTACCTATTTGTTACTTTTAACCAACTTCAAAAAGCAGGAGGTTCTCAATTCCTCGGAACCTTTTTTTATGTATTCGATTACTCGAAGATGGCTGGACCGATTAGAATTTTATTTTTTTAATTGATATGACATACTTCCCAGGTGGTCCCATGAAATCCCAAATACCCAAAATGTTTGAATACACTATCTAATCATTTCTGAATCACTAAATTAAATTACAAATTACTTTATGCTAAGTAAATTTATTTATTACTTTTTAGTTTCCTTCTTCTTTGTTTTAAGGTGGTTTTTTTCTTTAATTTAAAATATTAAATTTTTTATTTTTTATTTTCTTTATTTAGAGACAAACAGTCACAATACATCTATTACATTTTGAGTTTTTATAAGACCTAAACCTATAGTCTCCTAAATTACATGGTATGGTTCACAAATTATAATTACATACAAATTAAAAAAAATAGCAATTAACGTCACTTAACAAATTTATGTTGACAATTCTCTCATTACAACTTCTTTAAATTTAGAGAGTGAAGGGTGGAAAATGTCAATGTTATCGTTAAGTTTTTCGTTGTACAAACCGCAGGCACGTCTGAGAAAACTATTTTTTGCATAGCATGTTTTACAAAGCATCAAAGAGAACAATTTATTTTTACAACAAGACCTGCCTTGTCTACGTGGCACATTAAAAGAAATACCTTCCAGCAATTCGGGTGCATCCACCAAGTCATTAAGTAGTTTAAACAGAAAGACAACATCAGCACAGCTACGTCGGTGTGTTAATAACTGTACTTTGTGTCGTTCGGCTGATGACGCGTAGTCCAAATAAAGATTGCCGGTTCTATAGTCAAGTGCTTTTATAAATTTCTTTTGAATCCTCTCTATTCTTTCAGCGTGAATGTTATAGAGTGGGTTCCAAACTGAACTTGCAAACTCTAAATGACTACGTACAAAGCTATTGTATAGTAGTTTATAAGTATGAGAATCTTTAAAAGATTGCCCCACTCGCAAAATAAACCCTAATTGTTTGTATGCTTTGTTAAGCATATTATCGATATGGGGAACAAATGTTAATTTAGAATCCATAATAACACCTAGATCGCGTATTTGGGTCACTTCATTCAAGGGTTTTCCTAATAACTTATAATTATATTTAATAGGGTTACGTTTTCTGCTAAAGGATATGAAATGACATTTATTTGAATTAAGTAATAATTTATTATTTCTGCAATATGTTTCAAAATTTATAAGGTCTCGTTGTCGCAAGTCCGAGTCATCAGAGCAACGTATAATTTTGAATATTTTAATGTCGTCAGCGTATAAAAGTATGTTTGAATTTGTGATATGTTTAGTGACGTCATTTATAAACAAATTAAACAATAAAGGACCCAAATGGGATCCTTGTGGAACACCAGAAGTGATATATTTATAACGGGAGGAGAAGCCTCCCAATACTACAGCTTGACTCCTATTATCGACATACGATTTAATCCAACGAAAGAGATCGCCGTGTATACCAAGTCGCCAAAGTTTTTCCAATAGCGTATTATGACAAATTTTATCAAAAACTTTTGGGAAAACAGTATACACGGTATCTACTTGAAACCCGTTGTCCATGCCATTCAATATGAATTCGCTAAAAACTAATAAATTACTATCAACACTACGTCCCTTATGAAATCCATGTTGTTTTGTGATAATAATACGTCGCACAGCTGAAGATATTTGATCAGTCACAATTCTTTCCAAAATTTTACCAAATTGACATAATTTTGATATTGGCCTGTATTTTTCAACATTTTGATCAATGGGGCCTTTCGGAATCGGAGTCACCCATGCACATTTCCAGACATCAGGAACAACACCCTGCTCAAATGATTTTTTAAAGATAAAAGTAACTGGTACTATAAGGGATTCTGCACATCTATTTATGAACAGGGGATGAATCCCATCCGGGCCAGCACCTTTATTGACGTTAATCGACTTGAGGTATCTGTGAACTAGTTGTTGATTAATATTAATAGTATTAATGTCTAATAAAGCATCATGTGGCGGCTGCAAGTTATAGATATCTAACGCTTCTGGGGACGGTGGCTCAAAGACAGAATAAAAATGTTCATTGAACAGATTGCAAATCTGTTCAACGTTACAAGCTGTAGATTCCTTATAAAACATGTTTTGTGGTAGACCGTTGTTGGAAAACATAGATTTAACGTAGGTCCAAAAGAATTTTGGATGTGTTCTAATTTTCTGCTCAGAATACCTTAAATAATCATTGTAACATTCCTTCTCCATTTTATTAGCTCTTTTCCTTAACATTTTGAAGCTATTATAATCTAACGGATTATGATACTGTTTCCAAAGTTTATGATATTTTTCTTTTCATTTAATAATTTTCTTAATGGCCTACTATACCATATGGGAAATGAACGGGCAGAACGTAGAATATGACGAGGTACATGCCTCGAAAATAAATCATATATTAAAGCATAGAATTTTGTTAAGCAAGTATCTAAATTAGAGCTAGAAAAAAAAGTATTCCAATTAATTTTTAAAAGTTCAGAATTTATTTCAACAAAGTTTGCCGCTCGAAAGTTATAAACGTAAGTATTGGCTGGCTGAATAGGAGCTAAGTAGCTAAATTTTAAATCTAGCTGCAACGATTTATGATGAGCATCCTCGGGTGTTAATGGTGAATCGGCACCCAAAACAATACAGGGTGAATTACATAAAATTAAATCCAGAATCCTATTATTAATATTACTTAAGCTGTTGTATTGTTTTAGATTCGTTAAGGACATAAATTCACTTAATATCTGAATAGGGTAGTTCCCACTAGGTGTAAGCGATAGTCCCGGGGAGCGTGTGTTAAGCCATTCAGCATTGGATAATAATATATTAAAATCGCCTGTAATTAAAAATGTATCATGGGGACGGTCAACAATAATTTGACTAGCGATATCGAAGAATGTAGTGAGGGCATCACGGTAACCTTGTCCATGAGGCACATACACACACGCGATATTTAAAAATACATGTTTACGTTCAATCGGCAGCGAGAACCAAACGCAGTCCGCAGAGCCACGAGGCGGGCAGGGCCAGTCACGGCGCACAGGCTGGCAAGCGCTGCGTACGGCCACCGCGACCCCCCCACCCCGCTCCGCCCCGCTCTCGTCTGCAGATCTATCACAACGGAACACTAGATATCTATTATCAAAATATTCACGATCGTAAAAATCCGATGTCAGCCAGCTCTCTGTTATACATATAAAATCATAATTACATTGTGCAACCTGTGAAAAGAAACTTAATGACTTGGTGCGAAGCCCACGAACGTTTTGGTAATAACCTGCTAAACAATTACTAGCCATTTGGAATAAGAATATACCTACATATTATATTATTTTTGTATTTGTATTGTAAATATAATAAAATATCGAGCCTTGTAGATGTGATTGACATAATTAGAACTTTATTAAAATATTTATATGATATAAACGTTTTATTGTTAAAGAAGATAGTTCGTACGCAGTCTGATTGAAGTTGAATGTAAAATAATATTACCTGGCATATCGTTAAAGTAACAATGCGATAATCCTCAAACAAACAACTTATGAATGTGTTAATGTTATAATACCACAACATTATCATTATTTTAAATCTGTTTGTACTTGTATATAATTGTTTATAGAAATAACACTTATGTAGACATAATAAGAAAAAACTTAGAACAAAGTATGAAATGAGTCACTTTACTTTAGATAAATCAGAATCTTTACTAATTAAAATAACTTTTGTTTTTTCATTCTTTCTCATAAAGATTTTACAGTCCCTAACCCATAAAAATGAAAAATGCAATTCCGCCTTGAGAAGTCTAGCTCATTTCAGTAGGAGTTTGTTTGTCGGCGTAAGATGGTCGCTAATGTATAGGGCAACAGCTGGTCCTGGTAGTTCGATGTCAGCGCTGGACAGACCACGTCGCGCACGGACAGCTGAGAGCAACTGGTCCTTGAATGAACGCCTGGAGAATTTAATGACTATAGCTGGAGCACGAGCGTCTGGAGATTGTGCTACTCCCGCACCCTTATCTTCAAACCGGGCACTATTCTCAAAACGACGCACGCGCTGGATGAAATCTCGGTCGTGACTTTCACATTGAATGCCAACTTTATTACATATGGTTTGTAGAATATTATACAAGTTTTCACCGTGCGTTACAGGAACACCAGATATTTCCACATTGTTAATTCTGGAATACTGTTCGCGACTGTTGCTGTTACTTTGCAAGATGGATATTTTCTCATTCGCAGCTTTCAAGTCTGACTGTAATTTTGGAACAGCTGACATTTTATTTTCCAACAGAATAACGCGATCTTCAATGTTTATGAATCGCGATTCCAATTCATTTAACTTTATGTTAATATTTTGTATGCAGGTAGACGTTGTTTGAATATCCGTTTTTACACTAGCAAATTCTGACCTAAATTCTTTGATTTCGTTAAGGATGTCTTGTATACCGAGATGTGCTGAAGTTGCCGGCAAACCCGGAGAAGATGAGCATCCCTGAGGAGTGTTACGACACTGAACAAGTGAACTTTTTTCTCCGGACCCATTTTTCTGTAGCTTGTCTCCGCTAAGCCACCGCAGTTGTAATGAAGGTGACCTTGGCAGCTACCACACTCAACACCGTCGGTGACACGCTCCTTACATTTCTTACAAATCATTTTTATTTTTATTAATGAACCGATAAAAATCTTGCAAATAACAGTGAACCTTAAGCTAATTAGCAAACGGTTGTTATTTAAGGTACGACGCAACTACGTAGTCGTAATAATCGTACGATGACCGTTCGCTATGAATCACCGATCTATACTGAATTAATGACTAAATTAATAATATTAAATTATAATATTTTTTAAGCTCTATACGGTACTTACATTGTATTTAAGTTGGTGAAAATTCGTCCTATTTTTTGGTAATAAATCAAAATATCTTAAATACTAAGGTATTTTTATAAAAAAAATACGGAATACGTATTTATTTATTTAAACTACCTAGTCATTAAGATCAATGTTCTTCGCTTTTTTCCTAACCCAAACCAATGGAATGGTTTTAATGTTCTTTTCCCCTTAACGACTATGTTTAGTGGTCTTAAACCGACATTATTAGTGACAAAATAGTGTCCGGGGTACTATTAAACTGACTCGTTTCTATTACCATGTCCCCGATAGCTTTGCCGATACGTGCTTAAACAAGGTAATGTGTTACGAACTGTTTTCCAAAGATTAAATGCGAGGGTCCGACTTCATGATAAAGTTTCTATTTGTTAACAGCTAAGGAACATTGATTAAACGTGAGTGGAAAGTGGTCGTAAGTTCTGTTATGTAAGGTAATTCATTTATATTATATCTAATTAAAATATTTCAACGAGATTTTCTACTTATTATCTACTAATAAAATTAAAGTAGCACGTATTAAGTTTTGACTGGTTTAACTGTTTCATAAGAATCGATTAAAATGGTGCCTCATGTTACTAGAATTGTTAAATTGTAAATTGTATTTTAAATACCCACTACCACTTACTAACATTGAATAAACTATATATTTTTCAAAAGTGATCAAGACGGTTAGTATCGTTTCTTAGTACTTGATTAATTTCAGAGTCTCAAACTGAGATTTGATCTAAGTACCTACCTCAATTATTTTATAGTAATAATATTCCTTCAATTGTAGTAACAATATACCTATTCCTTGCAGAATAAAGTTTATACCTACTGGATACCGAGAATATACTGTATAGTTCCATTTAATCTCATAAATAGAAATAGATTATACTATAGCACATGCTTGTAGATTTTTAAACAGAACAATGTTGGTTGAAATTAAAGCGTAGGTACCTACAAATTACATCGTCGCACGACTTTTCTGCTGTGATTCATTTCTTGGGAAAACTTTTTACGAGTACTTACTATTCATTGTGAACTTTAGAAGAACTGAGAAAGATAAACCCAGATGTTGTAGCTGAAATAAACGACTAAGTACGAAACAGATCTGCACTTTGACAAAAATAAAACTGAGATTCACCTCATCTAGTCTTTGTAGCGTGAATTATTCAGAAAAGATTATTTACACTCATATAATAAAATGAGTTGTAAAATATTTTATTACTTTTATACTCTGATCAAAAGTAAAACAATGGGTATTGTACCAAGGGTGATTTAAAATTTGAGAGTACCGAACACGCTGGTTTATGCGTTGAAATTTTGTGACGAAATAACTTTTTTCGAAATTTAATTGCTAGTTTATTAAATCTTTGAAAAAAAATTAGTAAGATGCTCGAAATTTGAGTGTTTCTTTTATATTTAGAACTATTTTATGTAAAATCAAATTTTGCATTTAAAAAAGGGAATAGTAACGATTTTTCCAGCGTTGGCCATGCGAGTGATCCTGTGGACCCAAACTAGATTTTCGAGTCGCGGTCGCGCAAGAATTATATACGGGTTATACTATACAAAAAATTCAATAGCAGCTACAACTTGGGATGCTTCAGAAATCTGACCTTTGTGTGCCTTGAAAAGCTAATCTTTTCCCAGTCGTGTTGGATTGCCATTTCATTGGATTTAGTAAGGAATTAAAGTATGCAAGTGTGTTTGGAAACATAATGTACTCTACAAAGTCTGCATTATATAGCACATTTGATTTTATTTCTGTTGAAATGAGTCAATTAAAAAGTCCAAGGTTTCTAGATCCAAATTAACTTTTGATGATGTTTCTTGAAAGAACAGTAGTATCAGTCTTGATATCTACATTTTATAAATTTTTGTTGAAATTTATTATTCATAGCAGATATTCAATCAGCCCTAAAATGCAAAATTATGAGCATCATAAAATAGAACAAGTATAGCCCTAGTAAACTTGTTTGAGTCATAAAAATTGAGTGAAAGATGTAGTAACTGTACTCATCTGACAAAGGGCCACGGGTCAAGGACCCTTAGGAAAGAGTGCGCCCCAAATGCGACGTCTGCACTTTATAGGAAGGACCTACAGATGAAACTGGGCTACTTTTGGTTATTTATTTTGGTCAGTTACTCTTTTGTTGAGTGGTTTTTACTGAAAATAAATTGACGATAAAATATGAATTCTTCCCAAATTTAAAAATGTTTTGCAAAAATTGTTTTAAACAAAAATAGCTCATATTTTCTCGAACAGATATGTCACATCGTACACCTATATGTAATAGTTTAATAATAAAGTTGTACTTTAGTGCAAAATAGCCGTAAAAAGAAGTAAATAACTTTGTGAAAGTAAAAAATTGGATGATGTAATAGTTAGTCTATTATACCGAAAATTTGATAATAAGTTATAAATATTTAAAGCTCACACAATTTGTACATATAACTATATTTGTGAAACTGGTCTACTCGTGTTAGAAAATTATTATATGGTATACATACATATAATACAATAAAGAGGTATGGCACCTTATAATAATTTTCTAACACGAGTAGACTTGTTTCACAAATATAGTTAAGCTATAAGTTCCAATTTTGATTATATTTTTAATAGTCATGACGTGTACGAAAATACAAAAGGAACCTGCAAACCTAAGAAGTTTCTTACAAAGGTCTCAAAAGTATATATTGTGATATCTGTAAACCCACATTTAGGCCATATTTTAATAAAAAGGTCGTTTCCTTAAATTTATAGCTAAAGATTAACTGTGTATTTTCATAGCAAAATAAATTCTTTAGAATATTAATACAAAGTTACGAGATATTTATGACATGCGTAAATACTACAGAGGCCCTAGACAAGTGTCAAATATTTCTATTCTATTCATAGAATAGATTAAAAAATGTATTGAATTGACATAAGCTAACGCCAACACTAATGTCAATCTCATACATTTTAATATCTATTCTATGAATAGAATAGAAATCTTTGACACTTGTCTAGGGCCTCTGGACGGAAATAAACATAAACTTTTATATTGTCTTTCTATTAGAAATATATCTTACTTCGTAATCTTAAATAAATTCAGTGATCTTACATTAACACCAGTGTGTCGTTCCATAGCATAATATGCAAGTCGCCAAATGTGCAGGCTACGCAAAACATCCAGGTCGCAAATATGCAGGTCTCGTAATGTTGTTTGGAAAATCAATAAATTTAAAATTTGTATGTCCAAGTGGGTGAGCAATATTTAGCTATGAAAGAAGTAATGCATTGTTTATAGTATATCAGAAAAATTTAAGGCGCCTTCACCTTTATGCAAAAATAAGATTTCGATCTTATATTAAACATTAATTTTTTTCACAAATACTTTCTTTGGAAACGACCTTTTGTTCGGTGTGTTTACCGCCAAGTAAAGCTTTGAATTTGAAATTATCTTGAAATATAAATCTTTTTGTTGAGACGCGAAATTTTGTACGAACACTTTTTGCCTTTCGCTGTTAACCTTTGCTTCACAGCGGGGGTCAGAACTACCCCGGAACGCTTAGCAAAAGTTTTTACTTAAGATTTAATGTAACGATACAGCAAAATTAAGAGCAAAAATTAATATTATCTTTGTTTATTTAATCTTAAACTTGGTTTTCACTTATTATTATCAAAAATAATGGTAGGCTAAACTTTACCAACATTAGAAGTAAACTTAACAGATACCTCGCTACGCTATTTTATAATTTTAGAAATATTTTTACCGTTGTAAAATGTGTAACGAAAAATTTTGAGTCACAATTATTATTCTTGCTCATAAATTTGGCTCCGTGAGGATTAAAAAGTTAAGCGAAGACATTATTTTTCTCACGTAATTACTTTGTTAGCTGAAATAAGAAAAAACGCCTTTTAAGCTGGTTAACTGTTACGGTGGGATGAACGTTTATTATTGACAGATAAGTCTTTTTATACATTGCTGCCTCTAAAGCTCTTTGGGAGAAGTGTACCAATTTGTCACATTTTTAGCTGTCCAATTAGCGGTAATCAGTTTCGAGCTTTTAGCGTACAAATCAAACTTTACCAGTCTTGGTCTTGGTGCTAAAAATAATTATCATGAATCTAACGTGAACTTATTTAACGTAACACTGTATAGTGCTTCCGTATTTCACATTAAGTAGTTTCTGGGTTCTTTAGTTTAGAAGTTGGGGTTTTTAAGAACGTTGATGGTAGTCATCCAAAACTTACTTAATTAGCTGTTGCTTCTGTTAGCTATTTTTATACGAAAATATTGCTGAGAAAGTTAAAATAAAGTTTCAGTTTGGTATTTTTGCATCATCAACCGAAGCTTATTTATTGTACTATAAGTTTTGTACTTACGTAATTTGAATAGATAAAAAGCCAATAACAAGATTCTTCGCTTATAAAATTTCTTTATTAACATTTTTACAAGAGTATATAAAATCAATACTATGTAATACAATATTATGTAATACTTAATAGACTACAGTGTATTTTCTCATTAAAACAATATAATTACGTATGTAAATCGCTGAATAACGAGGAAATTTAAGTGTCTTAACCACGTGTTTTGCATATTCATAAGGGATATACACTGCAGTTTAGTACTATGACGTATAATAATAAAATGAGGATATGTTTTTAATAACACATTTTTTATGTTTTTCTTAAACAATTTTGATCTCTATAGGTACTATTATGTTTAAAGCAACATTACTTGTATTGTATGGTATTAAAGATTTTTATTATCTTTGTCGGGTTTTCACCTGGCAAAAAATAAATTTCTGTGAACATATACGTGTATATCCAGGTTTTAGATGATCATAAAAAAGAAGTAGTAGTTCTCATTCCGTTTTACAATATCTACACACTAACAAAACCTGAAATGACTAATTTGCAAAATATTTAGGTAGATACCTACCAACTGTTTAATCTAGTGAATGTAAGCAGTTATATAATTTGAGCTTATGCTAAACTTTAATGTTACTGACAGTTTCGGCCAAAATTAATAATCAGATTCATGTAATAAACTCATTTATGTCAGAGCCTCTCGCATAATTTATTTAATACACTGTCTAGACTTACAATAAACAGCTAATAACACTATTTTTATATATTTGACATTCACAACATTGCGATAAAAGAATTATGATAAATTCCAAATCAAATTCGTATATTTAAATGGTTAAGGAATTGAATTGCAGTTTTGAATAAAATGACCTTAGGGTGTGTAGTTTGTAATAGATTTTATGACAAAGATTGTTCTAAAAACGCAATAGTAAACTCAAACATTTCATTTCGTAATTACATTGTAGGTTCATCCCCGGTGTCGGTCGGGTGTCAAGATCACAAATTTGTATTCCAGACTCACAATAAAGTTCATTTAAATATAAATGCGACAAGACCTTTACCCCGTAAATGTTGTTACTGCTATAAACTCCATCGTGTTTTTTATGACGATCCTCAAAATAACTTTAGACATTTAACAAGCTTTGGCAAGCAAATTATAATGATAATAGCATGATTTTTGATTAATTTATTAAATTTAAAGAGATGAAAATAAATAAAGTTATATCAACCTTTTTTCAGGATTTTAATTTTCATAAGTAGTTTATCAGTTGTTTAGTACCCATAACACAAGCAAATAATATATAATTGCTTAATTTGGGGCTAGATGGCACTGTGTGAATGTGGTAGAATATTATTATTATTATTATTATTATAATAATACCTATTCATAATATGTAATTATTTTCACTTACACCAAAACAGTTCTTATATGTAGTTTATCTGAATAATACATAGATAGGTACGAAAACTCTTAACAAAAACAGTTTGAACCTCATGACCTCAAAGCCATAAAGAATATGCGTTATATTTTTCCAATAAAGCCGAACACAAAATGAATACAAGGAACTATAAAACATGACAACAAGACCATAAATCCGAACACGATTTAAAATTTCATACTGCGTCTTCGCTTACGTCAATTTTCATACAATATTCATGGTTGCACCATTCACCGTTTAAGCAACAAAATCCAGGCGTTTCTTTCTCAAGTCTACAATTTTATTTTCGTGAATAAATTTGATTTCTTGCAATTTCCTGGTACTTATACGGCAATAAATATTTATTAGCCACCGCAGTATCTCACGATTGATCTGCAATTTAAAAACACTAGGCTGTATTTAATTTTTCTTCGTTATTTTGATATAAGTATTTTAGGCTTTGATTTATTTAAACTTGAGACTTCAATAATAAACTGTAGCAATTGGATTTAATTTGAATTTACTTGAAACTTATCTAGGCAGTTTAATTACCTTTATAATAGAATTAAAGGGATTTTTCTACGTAAAAGTAGTGTAGACAACACGATAGTTTTAATTCACGATTTATTTTTAAAAAGTTGAATAAAGGACAATTATTTACATTCACAGAAAATAAAGGGAATGGCACGGAATGTGGGCACAATCGATACAAAGTTAATTAGGTTCATCTATATTTGCGGTCGTGCTCCGAGAGTTGTGTCAAAAGACTTATTCTGGTGAGATTCACAATTTTAATTTGGTTACATGTACTGATCGATTTAAATTTGTACCTCGAGAATGCTCACTTTGTTTAGTGCTGATTTATGCTAAACCAATCATAGTTTCTAGAACTGACGGCCGTTGGAGCAGAAAGGTTCTAGAGTGGCGACCACGAACCGGAAGACGCAGCGTGGGCAGACCCCTCACAAGTTGGGCCAACGACCTTTTTTAGGGTGGTGGGCAACCGATGTATGAGAGTGGCTCATGACTGGCCAAGTTAGCGAAAATTGGGAAAGGCCCATGTCCAGCAGTTGACGCCTTTCGACTGATACGAGTATAAAGATGATTATGAAATTATCATATCCAGATAATTATTTTAGATATAATGTACTCTAATATTTGTCATATTTTGCTTTATTGTTGCGCCAAGAGTAGACGTTTTAACATTTTTAGATCTGTTTAACATAAAAGTTTTAGAATGCTAATAAAAATATTTACAACAGTACGATACCCTATTTTATTTAGAAACTTTGCTATAAAAATGAGGGACTTCATTTTACTTCATTAGGAATGAAAGTAAATAAATATTTTATGAAGTATTTAGTTTGTTTGCAGTTAGAACTGTGTTCGATGCCAAGTGGAAAATCTATCTATAGCGGTGTTTGTTTGTTTGTTTGAACGCGCTAATCTCTAGAACTACCGGTCGGATTTGAAAAGCCCAGTTCTCGAGGAAGGTAGACTATATAACATCACGCTACTGGCGACGGAAGCCGTGAGCAAAGACGCGGGTCAAACCTCGCCGCAGAAAGCTGGTGAAATTATTATTCAGAAAATCAATGCAAACAAAAACCGACCTATTGTTATGATATAAAATTTATTAATAAGTTTAAATCTATAGTTACCGATACTCAATAAAGATAGTGTTTCGATTCAATTTCAATTTACAGAATAATGCTCCATGTTTGGGATTCAGATGTTTACATCGTAAATTAATCCGATTTCACGCCCAACTGACTATGGAACGGGTGCAGATGCATGAAGATGTAAACCAAACCTCTATAGAAACCAATAGTACGTAATATTTGTACTAAGCCGTAATTTGTAAGTCGTGGGTTCAGAACCGGGGTAATACTAAAAGACCTTTTCAAAGTTCATCAGTTTATCTTAGACAATACTGACTTACGGTGAAGTTATCCTTAGAGTAAGTCAGGATCACGATCGGCTTTGAGCAAGCTTGGTAATGCTCATGCCTTGTCTTTTCATAGTAATTACAATAGAATTACGTTCAGCATAAAAGTAAATAACTTTTCTATTCTTATCTTCGGTAATCCATAATTTTTTTTATAAATTTCCTACGAGATGTCTAGTTAAGTTTAAAATAGTCTCGTTCTACCTACTTTCCTTACGTGGAAGCGCAAATGCACTATCGTGAAGTGTGGTCGTCGGAACGTAATAAAGTTCTGCCGTACATCAATTTACTTCAGCGTTGTGCATTATTAATGTGGTTAGGAGTATATTATTGCGATTTTTATTTGTAATAACATTTTTCAATATTAACTTAGTTTTTTTTACAAGATTTATATTTAATTGAATATAAGGAATAGGTAAGTTTTTTTTTTCAATGAAATGCTTGTGTTTATTCATTGTTCTTACTATGACGTATGCTTTCGTCATCATCATTTAGTTCAAAACTGCTGAATACTGAAACTTTGCATTTAGAAAGTTTTCCATATATATCACGCTTATCAAGTGTATTTGATTATGGCGAGGGATCGTCCTTTCCCGGTGTCTATGTTAAAATTTAGTTATTTTTAATTTAATAATATGTTAACTGTATAAATAAAAATATGTACATATAAACGACGTAGGTAATAAAACATGAATAATCGTAATGAGGGATGAGATCTTTTTATTACATTTAAGTGTATTGCTCTCCTCGATGTAATTTCTTCCACTGTCATCTATTGCAAATTCTTTAACTTATGGGCCAAGCTAACGTTTTACTAAACTGTATCACAATCGTCTACAATTTTTTTTTAATTATCTGTAATTATTTACTTACTACATTTTTTACATTTTACTGATGCCAACTTTATACCAAATTCCAAACGTATAATACGAGTAAGTAAATATGAGTAGTTGATATTACGTTCGCACGCAGTTAATAATCACCGATTGAAAATAGACCTGGCTCAGTGTTCGTTATTGCATCGAACGATTACGAGCGGATATTGCTATGATCACTTGTGTTGCGTTTGTTCTGGAATATATAGTACCATTGCTCACTATGCTTACTCGTACATTCAATCTAAAGCAATATTGGTAACTAAGCCAAGGATTAAATATGTTGCAGAGATAATTGGTCTTTATGATCTATGTTTTTAGATAGTTATGATATAGTTTCATGAAAAAATATTCAGAACTAATATTCTATAACCGAACATATTGATCTTATTTTGGCCTACGTAAATATTACATGACTAAGTTGTCTATGTTGTGAAGTATGTCCGCCATGGGACATGTCTTATTCTTGACAACAACAAAGAAACGTCTGTAAATCATTTGAAAAAAAAAATCTCTTTTCAGATTACTGTCTCTAAAGTACAAGCCCCATTTTTTCAAAAGAGACTAGCCCTATTCTTACTAAGATTTATTCCGGTCTGATCCCTTGAATCTGATACCCTGGGGGATCGAAATTTAAAAAAATAATTTCATTCGATATTCAAATGTTCTATTATGTTCATACGCTCATTTAAAACTGCAGCGAGCCAGAATTTCAATCTCGCTGATATTACCAAAAGCTATACAAAAACATTTTTGCTACAGAATACCGGTTTCAATTTTAATCTTACGACAGTAGAACGTCGATTTTTGCCAATATCGAGAATATAATAATATCGGCAGATACCGCCTAATAACGACACAATCTCGCATATTGTCGTAAATCATTTTCGAACATTAGTAAAGGAAATTTTAAGCATGATTACATTTCAAATATTAATCTATACAATCAATGGATGAATACCATTACCAATACAATATTTTTTAATTACACTGTGTACCAATCAACCGTTATAGTGTGGTCAGCAAACAAAGCGACTAAAATTTATGCACTCGATTGTTCATACTGGCAATAAAATCGATTTAGTTTTTTGATATCGTTCGTAAATGTTATGATAAGTTTATTTTGTTTCAATATTTTTCTGTGTAAAGCTTATTTTGCAGGTAGTTAGCGTTTGGGAATGAGAGATAAATAATGAATCGCTTATGAATAAGTCTACGCACATTATATAAGTAATTTGTAAGGTTTTCAAAACTAAACGATTTTTAGGTAAAGTCTTATAAAATGTAAGTAACTTAGTCTTATACTGGCCTTGTATTGCTCAAAACCTAATAAAAAGGATTTTTATAAAAACAGCATCATCTATACGGTTTGCAATTACTTCCTCAATCTCCTTCTTTAAAAATGTTACAAATACAGTCTAATTAGGAACCACGTATTAAGTCTATATTTCATATCTATATTAAATTTCATATTCAATAGTAAGTTTATAGCATTTCAATAAACGGTTCTACACAGTTTAATCTGTGTTTGATACTGTTTGTCAAGCGTTTAGTAATATTGTAGTGGTTAGTGCTGTCTCTATTTATGATCTATTATTCCATAGTGAAGCTATTGAAGTAAGATTGATGAGGGAATCTAGGCAAATATTCTTAGCATTGTACTGTGCTTAGGTTTTTCATTAGGCATAAATCTTGTGAAATGTTTATTCATGTTGCTCACTATATGAAAGTGTATAATTTGCTCCCAAAATAATAGGGTAGGTATCGGTTTTTCTGAAACCTCACACTAAGAGATTCTAAAGTGTGATTTTTTTATTTTCTTGCCATATTTAGCTTTAGCCTTTTATTAGCCTTTTGTTCTTCTGTAGATTTCATCGTTTGAATCTCAAATGAAGTCACCACATGGAGCTCTCGTACAAGACTGAAATTAGAGAACTCGTCACATATCATTTAACTTGTTTCAAGGGTGAATGTTATGCAGTAACAACTGTGAACAATTTTATCTTCATTTACAAAGTTTCAGGTGTAGCTATCAGATTTGTTCGCAGGTAAAAGCCTTGCCACATGGTATGTAATTAAAAGTCTTTGTTTCGCTGCTGGCGAAAAAGCGGCAGGGTTTAAACTCGAGTATATTATGACAAATTGAATTGCTCTTTTTTAATGTTTTTGTATTTTTCTAGTAATCAAACTAAATTTAATCTTACAAATAACAGCCTTCTTTATGCTAGAGTTACTTGACTCCTGCAGTCTCATAAAATCATTCATACATACATATATAGCTTCACGCTTTTTATCCCCAAAGAGGTAGGCAGAGGTGTTTAACCACCTACTGTTTGCCATTTTAATTTATTAACTACAAATTGCCTAATATCCCTTTTGGTTTGATCCGTTTTAAAACAACCTGTAGTAAAGGAAATGATAACCGAATGAGTGATGAATAATATCATAAACTTACTTTCGCTACATCGTCATCATCATAACCCTATGAAATACTTTAGCATAGATTTACTTTCGATACAATAACTCATGAGATTGCCGATACACATCGTTGCAAAAGTCTATGAGCGACTAACCACTTATCGTCTATTACAGTAGGCAAAAATACATATTAGTACAAATTTACTCTCAGATTACAATTAATAGTCCTTAACTGATTGATACTACGCGCCTCGGTGATTGCGAGTAATCGACCGTCGCATTTCACGCTCGATATTTTCCCAAATTGACAGGCCAAAGCGACTCATTGCTCATTGACTCGTTTCTAATATAACTTTCGTTCGCTTTCCGCTACTCAACTGAGCCAGTTGTTATAGCAATATCTTCGTATAGGTGAAACGTAATAAAGTAGAAGTATACGTAATAATAGTAATATAGAATGTAATTACTAAGAAAAACTAAGTTTACTCATAAATTTTATTTTGGCGCTTCAGCCCTGGCCATTGTACTTGTGTAATATTGCATGTATTTATGTACGCCGCATCATTAATTAACATCTTTTCCAACAGAAATATGATATCTTAAAGACTATTATTTTGATTTGTAATCGGATCTACGTATTTATCTCTCTACTTAGGGCAATATCAAGTTCCATTCACTTTTTAACCAACTTCAAAAAAAGGAGAAAGTTTCTCAGTTAGACCGTATACATTTTATTTTTGTGTGTGTTCGCGGACAACTTTGTCGTTTATGAACCAATTTTGATGCTTATTTTTTTGGTAGAAAGAAAATATCCCATGATACCACCATCATGGAAACCAGAATCTGATGATGGCATCCCAGAGAAACCAAAGCAAACTTTCGAAAATCGTACTGACGACTAGTGCATTTGTTATGTTTTTCATTAAGCATTTTAAGGCACTACTATTTAGTAAAGGTTTGGAGTCGATTTGATGATGGAACACAAAGACAGTCAAGCGAGCTCCTCAACGATTTACAGCAATTACTTGGTGTTTGGACTTAATTCATTTCTAATGATGAGAACTTTGCTCCCATATGGGTTATAAGTGCCATTACAGGTGACCATAGACAGTCGAGGGAATTCCTTAATTCGGCAAGGCTGGACCACTTTAATATGGCATCCTTAGAAAGCCAGACAGGTTTATGATTTAAACTTGCTACATAAAGTCATCAACGGATCTATACAAATCCCTAGCCTTCTCACAGTAATAAATATATCTGTACCTCGTCACTGTTCACCCAGAGTTATCCGAGAGCAGATTGTGTTCGCTCCTTTTTTTTTTTTTTGTAGAGGTTAAATGCGTTTACGCATACCACCCCGTCCGGGAAAACGAGGTGGCTATGTCGGGCTCGCTGGCCTGAGATGGTTGGCGGCCAAAATACCGACTAAAACCCCCCTGTGCACCTACTCTCGCCTTAATGGTTGGGCCGCCGGAACTTGATACTACATTAGCGGCCCAACCAGCGACAGCCCACATCGTGCGGGCACCAACACCGGTGACAGCGTCCGGGTGCACCGGGAACGTTGTCCCTACGGGGAAGGTTGCGGATCTACCCGCAACCCCACTATGGCGGCATCGCGCGCGCGTATGCGCGCCGACGGCGCCCCGTTCGCCGGCGGCGGATCGGATCAGCGAGGAGACTCTCCTCCCTGAGCCGCTCCGCCGCCTCCTTCTGCGAGATGACGTCCTCACAGAAGGATGGGACCGCACTCCAACATCTGTCGCTGCCGACCATGGAACGTAGCATGGCCGGCAGCGAGAGATCAACGCCAATGACTGCGACGAGGTCCCGACGCTGAGATGCCCACGCCGGACAATACTCCAGAGTGTGCTGCGCCGAGTCATCGTCGCAGTCACAGTGGTGGCAGGCAGGACTCCTCTCCCTCCTCGCGACTTTGTGCAGGTAATGACCGAAGCAACCATGCCCGGTCAAGACCTGCACCAGCCGGAACGAAAGGGTCCCGTGCTGCCTACCAACCCACAGGGACAGGATCGGCTGGAGTGCCTCCACGGTCCTAAAACCAGCGCGCGGCACCTCCAGTCGAGCCGACCACCTGGCCATCAAGGCTACGCGAGCAGCTTTGCGCCACTCGCAAATTTGCTCTGGCAGAGGGGACTGTCTTTCTGCCCGAACTTCGACCGCACGTCGATACACATCGGCGAGCACTTCCGCCTCCAAATCCCACAGGGGGGTTCCGGCTAATGCGCACGCCGCGTCTGCCGACACGGTGCGGTAGCCCCGTATAGCTCTGACCGCCACGACACGCTGCGGCCTATTCTGGGCGGTCAGAGACTCTGCCCACACCAGTGCTCCGTAAAGCGCCATCGACCGGACTACCTCCGCGTAAAGCCGACGACAGGTGACGCTGGGTCCGCCCAGATTTGGTAACAGCCGTCCTAAAGCAGATGCAGCCCTCTCCAGCCTCGGCGCTAGTTGGCGGAAGTGCTCGTCAAACAGCCATCGCCCATCCAACACCAGACCCAGATACTTCATCTGGGCCTGCACCCGTACAAGGACCGAACCAATGACTATCGAGGCGCCAGCGGGAGGACCGAGGCGGAGCCCGTGGAATAGAAGGGCCTCCGTCTTATTAAGGGCCACCCTAAGCCCCAGCGCCTCGATGCGCTCGACCACCTGGGAGACACCTGTAGTGGCCAGGCGTGCCGCTTCCTATTGTGTGTTCGCTCCTAACACAAGCAGAACTAACCTCGGCCGCTCAGCACCATTGAACCGGTCGATGAGGACGTACAACGAGCACCAAACACGCTGCAATAGCATTGACATCTACGCTAACTCACAGCCACATTTTCAAAGGCAATTGTTATTGATCAGTCAGCAGATAATTTAATTTGATATTTATGTAATATTCCGTTTAACTTAAATTTAACCAAAATTTTAATTTTATTTTCAATTCCATGTATTTTACTTATAATTTTTAATTAAATGTAATTTAATTTATTTTGATTGAATTTGTTTTAAATTTTATCTCACTGCATGTTATTTATTTTTCATTTAATTTATTGGTGTACATATTGAAATTCTATTTATAATTTAATTTAATTTATTATTCTATGACCAATTTTATTTGTAAATACTGTGCACATCTGTAAGTGGCAACTTCACTTTAGATAATAATAATAAAATGTAAACAGTCATGTATTTGTGAATGCGCCGTTGGAGTGCCATAAATAAATAAATAAATCTCAGAAACTACAAGTGCTAGGAGTATCGAATTTTGGCTTCTGGTCACGTGGTTCTACAGCATGGTTCGATCAATAGGACTACGTAAACTTTTTTCCAGTTAGTTTGATTTTAGAAACTTACCTGGCAAACTACTAAATCTTTGGAATGTGTAGTTCGACTCCGTAGTCGAAGGTGGACACACTCACTGAGACGGGATTTGCGAAAGGTGTTTAAAGTAGTAACAAAGTTTGTATAAAAATTTCCAAACTGCTAGAAAATACTCATATTTGCATATTTAAAAACTACCTTTATTAAGTGGCAAAATAGGAGTCACAAGTTTGTGTGAAATTTTGACAGTTTTAGTACCACTAAAACTGACGAAATTTAAATGGATTTATATGGAATTCGCCATAGAGACGGATTATACTGATATTTATTACGGATACAATGTATGATTGTCGTAAGATTAAGCAACCAATATTCTCATACACGCATACATCTGAATTTTCACGCGAACGAAGTCGCGCGCAACCGCTAGTAAGCTTATATACAAGAGCCTCAATTATAATTTTGTGAAGAAAAAAACTCTTAAACCAATACCCGTTATCGGCGATAATCGAATAAAAAACGGCCATAAATCATAAACCAACAAAAAATATCAGATTTATCATTAGATCGATCGTCATCACTCGCTGGTTTCACGAATGTTTGTCCACGGCAAACAAATAAATATTTTAATACCCGTTAAAATTTGTGGAGAATTTTGTCACAATCATCCTCGGGAGGACAATTGATTACGTGCCCTAACATCCGTTCATCAATTGTAGAGAGATAAACGTCAAGCCGAGTTTGGAAATGACAAATGTTTGCTAATGACTCGCCCACTGAAAACCGAATAATTTCGACAAATATTTTACAAACTGGCCATTATACTTGATGGAAATAATAATTATTATTGTTGTACGCCTATCTTTTGAGAGTGTCGTTAACAAAATCGAAATATATTTTTGATTGTCTCGATTCCTTTTGAAATGGTTGTACAAAATGGATTTATTCAAGTCTTGAACAAGTCGTCGTGAAAACAAAATGTTGTTTAATATAAGAAAATATTCAGTAATTAGTTTAACTAATGTATTAGTACGTGTATTACTTAAGAGTTGCCCTTAGAATTATTTTTTTTTATAATTTAAGATAGTCGGTAATTTATCTCACGTGTAATCGGTATAATACATGTGCCACGTTTTTACTAAGTTTAAGTATGAAAAACATATTACTATAGTAGGACATGTAGGCCATAAAAGTTGTAAAAGTTATTTAGCCGGCAACAATATTGTGCCTAATTTTCTGAAAAATAGGAGCACATTATTCTTGTTTTCGATAAAAGTAAAGCTAAACGTTTACGTGATTTTTGTACCGTGATATATTATGTATAAAAGGCGAAACGTGACGCGGCGTCTGATGTATTTATAAATTATACATTAATGTTAGCTTGTTGTCAGTAGTCACAGCTTACGCAATCGAAGTGGCGATAATCCACAGTACAATGACACAAGTAGTTACGCACTTAATGGTCACATTAAAAGGTACTTAACACTCAACGGATTGTGCCTGTGTGAATAATGGCTAAAGCATAGCTCGGTGCCATTTTTAACTTCGGCTGAAAAGACTCGTAACTCGGTAGTCATTCAACGCAGTAATGTGAACTACGTGATGTCGTATTGAGCACGTACCTCGGATCGGTTCCCTCTGGTTTGGTGCTTCACTGCGTACAGTGACGCATGCGTTTTATTATGCTTATAAAAATTTCACGTGTAAGACCTTTTTTATGATTTAAGACTTGATATCTGATGTGGTTGTTTAACTAATATTATGTAGAGGGTACATAGTTACGTCAGGTGACTACGAATGCGTGAAATTTGTAGGATTCATTCTTTAGACCTACACATACGTATAGTAATAGCGATAATACTGTCTCAGTTCGACCTTTTTCTACTTTACAGATAAGATTAGCAAAACAATCTATTTTGTTGTAAAATATGCGTACATAATAAATTTATAAATAATAGTTAGGTGAATGTCATGCTTTTGTCGCTCAATAAAGATTACAATAATAAAATAGGAGCCGTTCATAAATAAAAAATATAGTTGTAAGAGTGGTTTTTGAATCCATGCGAGTTTGTAGAGTACTATGCATATTGTACAGAGTAATTAAAATAAAGTCTATTTTTATGGTACACGTACAAAATACAAATACAGACATCAGTACGTAATACTTAGATTGAAAGAAAGATAAAATTAAATAGCAAGGTTGTATCAGAAAACCATTTATTTCTAAAAGCCTGAAGACTTAGGGACCTCTCGACCTAACTGAACCGCTTGATAAAAATAGGCAATACAATCTACAATTGAGCAGTCAGTGCTATAAAACTTTCGTAGAATTCATTTTGGTCTCAACATTAACTTTATTACTGACCTCAATCACAAAATTAATTTAAGCAATAAAACCATAAAAGAAATGAAAACGTTCCTAAATTAAGAGCTAAGAAAACAAAATGTTATATAGTTAGGAAAGAATATGAGACAAAGGCAGATAGGAGGCCACTTAAGTATATATCGGTATAAAAACGTGATCATATTTGCGCAAACCAAATATGAATCTTATGCCAAAATTTTCAAGTCATCCGAAGTTTGAGATAAACTTTGTGTTAGGAAACTCTCTTCGGGAACGTGAAATTTGAAATGATTATAATATAGAATGCCAGGGTCATGATGTTGTTACACTTTTTTATTTACCGAAGTCTTACTAAGACCACTCTATACACCTATTTGGCGTATCAATCGCTGGAGAGATCCAGTTACAAGTGTAATAACATAAACTATATTCCACCAATATTCTTAAAAGCCACTGCTCAAACAATTTATCTGCCTGTGAGTCATATATTTAATACGTGCCTTAGGGAGGGTTATTTAAATCTGCTCGAATTGTTCTAGTTTTTAAAGGAGGTGACAAGTCCAAAATTGAAAATTATAGACCAAAATCTATTTTATCCACTCTGGCAAAGACTATCGAAAGATAAATTCACAACTATAATTATGTACCCATCAATTCATAAGACAATTATTGATCAACAACACGGTTTCGTAAAAAAACGTTCTACAACTACAAATTTATTAATGTATACATCATATTTATTTGAAAGTATGGATAATTATAAACAAATAGATACACATTACACTGACTTTCGAAAGGCATTTGACAGAGTGAATCATTAAATACTTTTAGAGAAACTGGCTTTTAACGGTATTCGAGAAAATCTTTGGCGTTGGTTTAAATCATATATTACCAATAGAAAACAAAAATTTGTACCAAATCGACGTGAGTCTGACTTTGTTACTATAACTTCAGGCGTGCCGCAAGGCTCAATATTGGGACCTCTTCTTTTCATTATTTTTATCAATGATATTAAAACCTGCTTTAAATTTAGCCATTACCTGCTCTATGCTGATGACTTAAAAAATTATCATAAAATTGAACAAATCGATGACCCTAATAAAATTCAACAAGACCTAGACTGTTTTGCTAACTACTGTGTCAAGAACAAACTAACACTCAGTATGAATAAGTGTAACTGTATTACCTTCACAAAAAAGAAAATATAGGTAATTACAATTATAATTTAGGAGGGATTTACATTAATAAAGTCGAGGTTATACGGGATTTAGGACTCATGTTGGATATAAAGTTGCACTTAGACATACATGTGGATACTATAATTAGTAAAGCATTTAATATGTATTGATTTGTTATTCGCTCCAGTTCAAATTTTACCAGCCCTTCTACCTACCTTTATTTATATAAATCTTTGGTCCGATCACAGCTTAAATATGCCGTGCCCATCTGGAATCCGTTTTATGGTAAATACGTCAATGCCATAGAAACTGTTGAAAGAAATTTTTTACACTGTATACATTTTAAGTGTTATCGCATTAAGCCTTCATATGAAGAATTGCTTGAAAAATATAGATTTTTGACTTTAGAACAAAGGCGTCTGTATTTACAGGCGATGTTACTGTATGACCTTTGTCATAACAACTATGATTGTATTCCACTCACAAATAGAATATGTTATAGAATACCCATAAGAACACATAGTCCTAATTTATGTAAAATATTTGTTACCAGTAAATGCAGCACCAATGCTGGTAAACGATCGCCGATGTTCCGCTTGGTTGAATCATATAACAATCACTTCAACTATATAGATCTAATGGTAACACGTCATAGTATGTTTAAGAAACTATTACTTTCTAACTTAGATTTAGTTTAGCACATTACAATTTCCTGAAACTGTACCTTATTTGCAAAACAAATTTATATGCACTGTATCTCGTCTCAACAATAATCAATGTTTTCTAAACCTCTTAGTAAATATGTGGTAAATGTCGCTGGTGGCACAATTGTTTGATTACAAATTGTCACATTGTGTAAAAGTATGTATTGTACTGTATCATTGTTTGTTTACCTAATTAAATTAAAAAGTGTTCTCGTCTAATAGCAGTGTTCCACACACTATGTACGAAGACCGAAGCGACCTATTAAAAAGGAGCCTTATGCTATATTACTATGTTCTACTAATAATATCTCTATAAAATGTTCGCATATTTACTGGTTATAAATATCTTACTACAAAAGTCATTCAGGTGTGCCACCGTAGTACATTACATTCTATCGTTCGCCATTAGACCACAACGTACTACACTAAACGCATGCGGACTTGCAAACTTTACACTCCATTGAAAGCAAGGTATGTTGAACTCAGGCATACAGATATTCTAGACAATTTTTTCTATAAGCAGAACTAGGTTACATTCCATACAAAACATACAACGTTCGCTTATTTTTCATAGCTCACATTCATATGTTACGTATCACAACATATCAATAAACTTTGGTGTCTAATAAAGAACCGTTTACTGCATAGAAGCACGTGAGCATTCAAGGTGATATCCGTTAAATATTACTCTGGATTTTACCAGGTACCAAAATTCACGTTCGTCAAACCTTTTTACCGATATCATGATACACTACAGATTCTGATCACGTATCACTATAGAGCCATGAAGCGTCGATGCTCTTGTAGACAAGAAATTGCCTCTTTACAGCTTCATGGCGAGGATTTTATGCCTGCCACTTACGTACATTGACTTCCGAGGTCGACAATTTCCTATATTCCAACCTTATTCCCTGTGTGTTCAAGTGGGTGCTAAGTAAACGTTTTTTTACAATGTTAGTTACAATGAAAAACATTCGGTCAGTAAATCATAATTCCATAATTCCGTGCCTACGTAGGTACCTACTATTTAAATTGAACATCGTGCTAGCCACAGTATTATCACGGTAATTCTTAGTATTACTGTGATATTATCTCCACCTTGCGCAAGTCCTTTAATATTGTATGACTAGCAACAATAGTAGATACTTATATAGTTACTTATGATGTTCCTGTAGGCAAATTTTATAGACAGCGTGACATGATTGAAATATTTGAAATTTGTACTATATACCTCAAAATATTTACTGCTGAAAAAAGTTAAGATTTGCCATTGTCCCCACGCTTGGAATGCGGGCTAATGATCGTAATGCACTCAGAAATCACTGCTATACGTTTCCTAATATTCCTATGTATAAATTATTAAAGCACCTATTTGAAAAGTTAAGGTTGTTATATATTTTGGCCCCGAAATGATATGAACAAAAGTAAATGAAATTTTATAGTACCTAAATATATTTTTTTAAATTTATTTCAATGACTTACTTTTAATGCTGATAGGCGCATCTATAGACCATTTTGCAAAAAATTAAGTAGCTGTCGTCAATTATGGACATTAAAAGTATCTCATATCCCTGCCAAAATACTTTTGAAAAGGAAAAGGTTCAAAGGTCAAGACAGTATTGCAGCTTTAGGCCGTCCGTTCACTAGAGCGAAGGAGCTGTGCCAATATTAACTTCGTACCACTCTAATGCCTCGCTTCGCATCATACAAAGGTGCCCTGAAAACTTTTAGTATCAAGAGTTTATGATTTCATAAGAAAAGAAAAACGCTGTATCCAAAATAAAAAATAATATTATATCGACAAAATCATATAATCATAGATATTTTATCTACTAAACAAATATTCCTTATTACATAAACGCTTCGACGCGAGTATGCTATCTAAAGGTTACAAAAATTTCCTCAATATATTATACAACAATAATATTGCCATAGTTATTCAAATTCCTTGTAATACAAAAGTTTCTGATGTCGAAATTCGGAATCAAATTACATTAGATATCGAAAAAGCGGAATTTCAAATTTCTCTGTGCCATAGCATTTTATATGCAACTTTAGCTTAGCAATACAAAGCTCTAGAGATTGAGATTGCTTATGAGTTTCTGGGTTATTCAACATAGATTGGAGAAAACGGAAGTTTACTTTTGTATAGTCGCTGTATGCTAGCAGAATAGGTATGAGTACGAACAAGGTTGAATCAATAGTCTCTAAAGTTTGATTAGGTATTAATATTATTGGGTACTATTTTGCTATGAAATAAAGCAGAGCCTACATGGCTCTGTTTTGTTTGATCAAAGTAGTTGGAAGACCAAATAAGGATAATTCTGTTATAGGGTTAACGTGATACGATTTTTTTTGTTTTTTTAGCAGCACTATTTCTCATATTTGTGTGAAATACTTGGAGAAGACCTAAGTCCTTGTACCTAATGTTATTAGGCAGTAATGAAGGTGATTGCTTTTCGTCCGTTTAAAATAGCAACAATACTACTACATTGTGCATATCAAGAATCAATATAAAATGAAACTAAAGAATTGCAGCTTATAAACAATTTTTTTTTTTTTTTTTTTTTTTTTATATTATAGCCTACCAAAGTGACTCCACCCCGCCTGATGGTAAGCAGTCAGTGGAATCCAGAAGTGGCGGCCACCATACCAAAAGCCATCGTCTTAAACTGCTGGTATGGTGGCCTCCACTATGGCGGCTGGGAATGAGGTTAGGGGAAGGGAATGAGGGAGATGAGGAAAGAGGAAAGGAGGGAAATTGGGCCTCCAGCGCTCTCACTCACCGAGCGAAACGCAGTAGTACGGATACTACTACTCTTAAGTCGATCTTCTATGAGAGGGTAGTACTTCTCCGGACGATCCGGCCCATTCATGCTGAAATCAGCGTGGATCTACTACCGTACATTTGAATTTGAAGAAGACAAGTAATAAAAATATAGATCCTTGGTGAAGGAGACTTACGTTCAGCAAGAGAAGAGACGTCCTTTGGGTGAAATTTATAACATTGTGATATAGTTCAACGGTGCATAGAATATAAATCAATAAATCAAAAAATTGTAATTGTATGCCGGCAAAAAACAAATGCGATACTCATACATACGTTGACAAACAATATGAAGGAATAAACCAAACATTTTTAAACAGGGTTATTCTATCTCAAAACTGCTTGTTTCATTCAGATGTGAACTTCGTTGTTCATGATTCCGTTTATGTATACTCATTTGGCTTCCATCTCATGATCATAAATAGAATTGTTTTATAATGATAGATATAATAACTCTAAGCATCAGAGTGGAAACAGTGGTATAAACATTGTTGGATCATATCCAAAACAATGTCTGGAATCGAAGCCAAAATGAGCGGATAGTAGCATTTCGCTAATAAATTAGATAGCTGACTCCTCTTTTTATAGTCCAATCACTTTCGACATATCCAAATTATATTGTTCGTTAATCAGTTTTATGAAGTTTCATGTAATTACATGTAAGGGGACACTTGGTCAAGAGTACATCGTTCTATTATTATATTTTGTTGGCACGAGAAGGGTTGTCCGGCTTTGGGGCTTGAAAATATTAGTTTTTTGAACTGTTTTTTTTGCGTTATAGACAGTGCCAAATAACGCTTGTAAAATATTGTTAATTTCATTAAGTCTTCGTAGATTTGTTGCATAACAACAATTTTTGTATTAAATCTAAAAAGTATTTTGTTTTCATAGAAATAATTGTAAAATGTATATTTTAAATTGTTTATTCATGTTTGAAGAAATGTAATTTAATAAAGCTTATCACATACTTAGCACACCTTTTGTCTCTGAAGAGGTTATAAGCGGCATATACTACGTTTCGCCAGCTGGGTATAATTTTAGACTACCAGTTAATATTGAGTAATTTCTGACAGAAAAAATCAATATCACTTTATCCGACCTTTTATTATTAAAAAACCTAGATCAGATTTAAACCTTGTTCATCAATATTATAAAGTAAATAAAAATAATCATATTTATGAACTATTTCTATATACCACAGATATCGATTGAATAGACTGAGACGAAAAGCTGTCGGAAAGTAAAGAGAAGAAAGTATGTTCGTAGAGCTGATAAAATGTACAGGGTCACTGACCGTACCGACACAAAGTTTGCTTAAAACCTTAGTAATTAATATGCTTGACGCAGATGTTCTTTCTACACATTAATTTATTAAACCTGCAAACTTTTTATACGATTTAGCTAACATTGTATTCTTTAGTTAAAAATTGTAAAAAATTCAACATTGTCTTTTGTAGGTAAAAGAATAATGTTGTAGAGTGCCAAGATGTTTAACCTCACCTGCTAGCCAGATCACCATTATGATATTGGTGCCTGTGGTAGCTTTTTGATTGATGACTTTGTCTATTTTATGAACAAAAGCATTAGTATTGTCTTCACCTTTATCTATTTATGAAAATTGGTATACAGTTTGTAGACTGAAACCTAATGTGTCATTGAAAGCATAAATGCTACAAATTTAGTATCAAAGCTAAGATAAGCAAATTTTTATAGCCTAAGGCCCTGTTTCATTACTTGCTGATAAAGTGCGTGATAACCTGTCCAAAACTTAACTGACAGATAGTACTCAAAAATCATCAAGTGCCTGATAAACTTAACTGACAAATAAACTCTTTAAAACATAAGACAGATTTATTAGGATATTTGATTTATCTGTTAGATATATATCAAACACTTTAGCTGCTAGTGGTGAAACAGGCCCTAAGTGTTCTTTGTGTTCGTCAACTTACTGTTATGTAAAGTTATGGATTACAAAGTATGTTTCCTACTGCTGATTTAAGTTTAACTTGACTATTCTATGATAGAAACTCTCATAACCTTAATTTAATTTGAAAGAGATTAATTTGGAGATATACTCATTAGAGTGGACTTATACAAAAACAAACATAGGTATATAAAATAATCAAGGATGACTTTTGACCGTAACGAAACGTCGTTAAAGTCTAAACTCGCTTTTAATTAATTTTGAAGTATAGAAATTTCGAGTTCCGTCTTTAAGAAAGTAAACGATCCTTCATAAAATTTATAGAACGCTTAAAATAATAAGTACCTATTATCAGCATTTTTGTTTATTACGCCCTAAATCCACAATGAACAGTAATGAGGCAGGCTAAAATTGCTGCCCTTGTACTTTTTCCATCCCACGAAAGACAGTTTATATTAGTAGATAAAGAGTTTTGGCGGTAAACGACCATGTATTAAAAGGCCATGTCTCCGTGGGTGCCCACTTCGTTAATATAGATTACGGAGTTAATGCCCTAAGGAGCGCAAAAGCCTCTTTTTGTTGCCCTACGTATACTTTATATTAAATCCCATGTGTTGGAATAGAGAGATTAGAACGAGCAGCAACAAAATGACGTGCTATAAACTTGATAGGATTAGTGCAAGATGAGCAACGTTTGTTTTACTGGTAACCCAAATGGCCCCTCGGTCTTCCTCTTTTACCCTTTTCCTTCCTCACCCATACTCCGTGGTCAGCAACGGCTTGGTTGTGTTATCTAAGTATTATTATTTCTGCAATGCTTAGAAAACACAGCCATCTCTATAGGTTACGGTTACCACTTACCGTCAGGTAGACCGTATGCTTGTTTGCTACCAAAGTAGTATAAATTAATCTTGATCGACTTTATTGAGGATTTTATATGAATATTAACCGACACTTTTACCTTAGTGTAGGGCCCATATTTTTAAAGATTGAAATACCTATTAAACTATCGTTTTTAATACTAAGAATGGATATAAATAAGTATTAATATGATAGGGATCGAATTTACATCACATTATAAGTTTGATGACGTCCATTATAGCTGGACGTAAGCCTCGTTCGTATCTTAAAGTCACCATGCATGCCACGTGGTCTGGTGTCTATAGTTTGACGAAACTTTCAACTTAAATAATGTTGCTACCGTTCACCTCTTACCATACGATCACAAGAAATCTAATTAAAGACATTATTATTAAAATTATTTCTGTTGTTTGTCTTTAAAAACATAATAATATGGTAAAATATTCTTTCTTCATTATTCCTGGTACGGTTTAGAAGCAAGTATTTTTTTAGAGATTTTTCAAATATAAATTTATGAATAGAATCTCGAAATAGCCCCGTTATCTTTCCCGATTATGATTGTTGAGCCACCCTCGTTACCATGTTCAAGAGACTTTAATAAACAAAGCAGAGACTTTTATTCAACATACAAGTATTTACTTGTAAAACGTTTTGACCAACACAAAAACGTTTATAAATACACTTTCCATGATTGCTTTGTGGGAAAAAAAAAACAAACTTGTGCTATGCATTTTAGCTCGGAAAAATAGGTGCACGTTCTCACAACGGCAAAATAATTGTCGAGTTTTATATTAGCCTGTTTATTAGCTGATGTTTAGGTTTGAAAGGTTATTACTCTTCTGTCCGTCAACCACCGAATTAATTTGAAGTTTATTTGTGTAGAACTTATTTATGTTATTTTTTATCAAGTGCACGGCGCGCAACGGCTGGATAAAGGCTCTTCCTGCATTCATACGTAATAGATGCATACGCTACGCACAATGGACCAAGAGGTCTAGGTACGCGGGCAACGAGCCCGCCAACAACTGTCTGTCGTCTATGCGTTACGTCGATCTCAGTACCAACCGCAAGGATGCCAATACGCTTTACCAAGCCTTTAAATAACAATTATAATCAAACATATACAATATCACGTTAATTTTAAAAATATTTTACATACAATTTACATTGTTGAACACTTAGTCTTAAACTGTCCGCCGTGAACGAGTCTTTAACCATAAACAGTGATGAGTCGACGGACTCAAAGCGGCATGATGACGTCACGTTTGTTTCTTTGAGCCCTGCAAATGAATTCAACGTCTAAATCTCCATTGACGTGGTTCGCATTTTTACGATTTATTTTAAAGGCGGAAATGAGTGACATAAAAATGCTTTTCGCTTTGAAATAAAAACGATGCTGAAGGTCCAACTTTTTGATGTAACAATGATAAATCTGGGGTACATTAAAAGGTAAAAGCATTGTTGGTGCTTACAAAATTGGTATTTAACAATACAATTTCTTAAAAGGTTGCCATTGAGTATGCAAATTTAGTGTATTTTTATTACCTCTGTGACAAGCATCTGTTATTAAGTGAACGTCCTCAGAATCAGAGAAAGTACACTCGGGTATGCCACAGATGCATTGCATATTATTAGCATTAATATAGTTAGTGTTAATGGGAACTTATGTAGCGTGAAGGTATTTCAGTCTAATTAAATTAAAATTAATGCTATTTTAAGAGTAATTTTTTGGTCACTAATTAAATTTTCTATTATAAGTTATAACTATCTTAACCATGAATTCGCAAAAACTTATCGTTGATACACAAATAGAGTCAACTTAGCACATTTTACTAAAAACAAAACAAAATCTTGCAACGAAATACCGAAACTAACTATGATAATATAGTCAGTACTTATCTTTAAATTCACAAGTTCGTTCATCTCTTGAAACTTAACAAGTGATTTCAGAATTTAAGTCTGTAGATTACAGTTTATTTTAAACTCAGAATTGTAAAAAATACGCCAAATTAAATAAATATTACTTTAAACTGTTCGAAATCAAGTGGGTGCCGTATAAACCCGATAGACAACAATAACCACAATTGCGTCGAAGCTTGCCTTTAAGTAACCAATGTTGCTTTCAATTAATCGTTACGACAAAAGTGGTCACACGCCACATATTCAAACGCCTTAGAATTACAAGGACTGCTACCATCAGCATTAAAATATCCCAGGTGCATAGACAATAACAGTTATCACGTAATATAGGTATTTCTTATTTAAAATATTGTGTGATGATTTAATTTTAATATGACGTGTACAACAATCGTAGTATGAATCTGTAAAATACGGCAAAATGAAAATGGTCTATATTTACCAATGGACCGAAATGTTAACGATCATTCATCAAAGTAGAAGTCTATAATCGTATGTTAGGACTACAATAATGTAACCCTGCCATCATCTAAACCTCCGTTTCTTCCACGGTCTATAATATAAACAAATCGTGCATTTCCTGCCGTGTTTCCTGCCAGTACTTCGCTCTTCCTTGTTTATGAATATTGCTCAACGCTACATAAAGTGCCACGTTACTTATACTTGTTGGGTTATGTGTCATTATGTAGTAGCTTATAATAAACTTATTGTGAGGTTTATTCATGAGAATCGTATTACAAGTATTTCACATGATATGTTTAATTTGCCTAGTCCTTACTGAATTTAACGTGTTAAACACATTATTAAAATAGCATGATGGTGTTTTTTTTTTTTGAAACGGTTAATAGAAGTGTACGGCCACGTTTCGCCACTTATGTCCAGTTACACTTAAGGATCCGAGCCTGTTGCTTTTACCTGACAATACCGAACTCTATGTTATTATATATTATATGTTCAAGTTGAAAGTTAAGGATGGGGTTCAATAGAAATACGGGGTGATGAGCTAAACTAGAGCATATTTAATTCAAATGTTTCGCGAATGCACCAAGTGCAAGAGCAAGAGCTGAATAATCAACTGTCATTGGAAGGAGGTTAAAGTTTTACGGTTGTATATTATGTCTTACTTTGGCACTGCATATCGTGTTAACTTGATAAACTTAATAATGTGGAATGTGTAGGTTTTAATAATGAATGAAAATAAGGGCTACAACTGACAAAACTATATAAATATACACACAATAGCCTCACTGGCCGAAATTACCTACCTAATATAAAAAATCCGATATAATGATACCAATAATACAAAAATTCCAGCCTTAAATACAGCTATTAAACCTACAATAGTCCTACAATAGACTTATGGATATTATTTTTTTCGATATTCACATAAATTTAATTTGATACGAGCTAAAATTGATAAACATTAAAACTTGAAGATAATAATGTGGACTCGAATTTTGTCTCATTCAAAACATTTTTTTATAAATAACTTGTCTTGAATTGACTTCATCTTATGAACAGTTAAACATGCTACAAGATTAATACAGAGCTGATTAGAAGATTCTGTTAACTTCGATGATCCATCAAAATCGTTGACCCGAATTTTTATTCGAGCCATTAAGACTTATGCTCCTGACATTGTCAGCTAATGTGACATCGAAAAATTGTCCAAAATGGTTTTAGTAAAAGATTTTTATTGATAAGTTTCATATGAGTGACTTTACAATTATTTATAAGACAAGTAGATTTATTCAGCACAGCCTAAATACACACATATAAAGACATGCATTAGATAAAGCAACTATTATCAAATAACACTACGAATGAGCAGTAAAAAATTTCTCGATTAAAAAAATCTTGCAGCGGTTCGTTTAAAATAATAGCAAAGAAGATCGTCGTCCAAGCTTGCTTACATTTTAATGTGTGCTTAAAATGAAATATGTAGTCATACAGAGTCTCTTAGTGTTATTAATAACATTCCTGCTTCGCCAGAGGTTGGACTGCTAGAGAATGTGGTAAACAAGGGAGAAAAAAATCTTTACTGTAATGAGAGTAGGCTTTGAGTAACAAACGAGATGGTTCTCATTCGTCACTCTATTTCACCTGCTATCTACTTGAAGGACGAGTTTGCACCAACGTTCAAGTTGATTTATTTCCTGATCGATATTAGCAATTTGTTTCGAGCAAATTTCGACTAGGATTAAGATAAAGAGGGGTTTTAAGGAACTCTACGTAGTAAAAGTTCTTTCATAGGTATTTAGGTCATAGATTCAAGCTAAGTTACTGTGTGTCCCTAAAATAGTTAAACTCCTGTGATATAAACTAGAAGTTGTCTTATTAAAAAAAAAGTACTATGTTGACCTGTTGATAAAAATAAATACCTACAGATTTTAGTTTTCGAATAATATTTTTAATTAATATCTTTACAGACGACCTTCTGTATCCCGCTTTTATGTAAAATCCATTGTCCGGTTACGCCATAGAAATTCTAAAAAGTTTATTTTGTTTGAGGTAACGTAGTAAAATATGTCCAGAACGTGATCGGGACAAGCGTGCATTTTTGTTGAAGTCGAAAGTTTCTTATCTTTTTCCAGTTATTTGTTTCGCTTGTTAGCTTGGAAAAATTGTTATTGTGAATTTCTGTTATGAAAAAGTTGTAAAGTTAAAAGTTTTGAAATTAATACCATTACATAAATCTATTTACTGTAGTAAATGGTCAATTTATTTTAATAATAATGTATTGTTAGAAGACGAAAATATTGAAAATATCTGATATGTCTGCGAAATTAGGTCTGGTGGTAATAGCCAAACTAGAAACGGATCTGATGGTACTTTGAACCTTCGGAAGGCCTAGAATAAAATTGCCATGCGGGCATTTATCATTTATTTAAATAGTGACAGAGACAATAGATTGTCTCTGTCACTATTTAAATAAATTAAAGTATTTACACTTGCAATCTAAGCACTCCCTTTTTCTCTAATAGGTAAGATACTCTTTAGAAGTACTAGAACTGCTACGCAACATAACTTAATCATTATTAAATTACGTGTGCTTACAGCTACAATACGTTGCTAGTTGTTGTAATTTAATTAGGAGAATATATCATTCTCCATACAAAATTTAGTGACAAAACATTTAAATATTTATTTTAACTGCGACAAGCTTTTATCTACGGGCGACGTGACTTTTGAAACGTGCAACCGTCAACCGTAAGCGATTCAGATGAAAGCGAATATAAAATGTTGCGAAATAAAATTATATTTTAAATTTCCTTTATTCTGATTGCAATTGAGAAATTTCTATAAATTCTAAGTACAGTAAAAATATTACTCAATTACGATGAATTAGATATTATTAACAACAGTAACACATAAAAAAATACCTCAAGCTCATTTACGAGTAAGTGTACAAAAAAATAAAATCGGTTTAATGAGATATTTTATTTTATTTATCGCCTATAGCAATGCTCATACTAACTGCCAAAAGAACGATCTTAGTAAGATATTTTCAGTCAATTTTCAGTTGAAAGAAAGTATTTATTCCAAACAAATTATTTAACGAATAAGTTGACTCGTTGATGTTTTTATTACTGCGTGAATGAATGTTTTTTTTTATTCAAGAGACAAAATAAAAATAGGATACGTATTGAGTAAATAAAAACGGAGTAAACACTTGCTTAAGTGACTCTTGCCAATAAAATATTTTGTATGCACTACAAAATATTTTATTGGCAAGAGTCACTTAATAAAAAATCACGTAATTCATTTCTATAAAAGCCAAAATAGCCTACTGCTCTCTTGTTAGCGGTAAAACAGCTGCCTTCTTTGTTGAAACAAAAAAATATTTTTAAACATAGTGGGACGTTTTGAATGTTGGTAATGTAATTAGCTCTCGCGTCTAAAATGTACGCCGGTATACTCGTACGTGTACATTTAATAATGCAAAGATTTTGTTTTTTTTTATGAAGAATGAATGAAATGTGTTAATTTTAAGGTAACTCAGAATACAAAAATGGAATGGTAGTATTTTTACAACGTAAAATATACAAAGATAATTATATGTTTTTTATCGTTCTTGTCTTTGTTTAAATTGTAGATACTTTACGCATAACAAGTAGTTTTGTAGATAATGGACATACTTAAGTAGTGACCCTTATGAAATGACAGACATTGTCTGCTGCCCTTAGGTGATTTTTCAGTTTATTCGTTCGAGGTGAACTTTTAATGCTCAGTTATAATATAATATCTTGTCATTCAGTTTTTGTATTAGTAAAGATATAGTTACAATAAACATATTACTTAAATCATTTTTAGAAACCAAATGTTTCCTTAAATGTCTGAATCGTTCAGTAATTAATTAAATCTGTTCTCACTCTTACAAAAAAGATGTTAATTCAGCAAATGTGTACAGAGTCGTGTTTTCGAACAAACTGGCTTTGGTTTGCTTGTTTAGGCTCACATCAATCAACGTCAGTAGTCCAGATAACTGAAACAGTGATCTATAGACCGCCGTGAGAATGAGACTGAATTGAAGAACACTGTTTAATTTCATTAATTTATTAATTATCGATAGAATATTAATACAAGTATCAAATATCTTATACTTTATAATTCCGATAAGTCTTTACTTAATAGACTCTTACTGTTTGTAAAAGACAAAACAAAAGTTGTTTTATCACTATTCTTGGAAAATAAATAGTAAAATAAAAAGTAAAGGACTTTTTAAGTGTCTTAAATGATATGGTACCATGAAAAAGTAAGACATCAAATCTCACTGAAAACCTTATACATCACAAGAAGCTTACGTGAGCTGGTTCAAATATAACTTTTAATTGTTTTTATTAAAATAATTATATTTATAATTAGTTACTACATCACAAATTCCAAGACATCTCAATAATAATTGGTATTTTGTTTACAGATGTTCGAGATATTTCGCTAAATTTAATTTATAATGTCCTCTGTTCTTCTTGAAAATATTACGCAGTAATTTACTTTCTCAATTATACTTTGTCAAACAGTTTTCATTAATTGCAAAACTGATGGCAAAAATCCCAGACAGGATATTTGATTCTACAAAGATCTTGAATATCTGATTTCTCAATCGTCTAATAATTCAAAAGCAGTAACAAGCAACGGCGTGCATAAAGAATATTAAAATGTACATAAAGTTAGTGTCAGGCTCTTGCCTCCCCGTCGAGTACAACGTACCTTGCTTTCTTCACTTGCATTATTTTAATACAAGAAAATGTTTGCTTATTAGCATGAAGATATACGTAGGTATATTATATGTCAATTTAGCTGAAGTGTACTATCGAACCAAGTAAATCATAACCCATCATATGCTAATTTTGCCAATCTATCTAAATGCAAGTAAGTCGAAATTCGTCTGAAGACAGATTTCCTTGGCAATGAGCTTGTTGTCATTTTATTACACACATTTTACTGAGTACACTGTTGTTACTTATTAACTGTTTATTTAAAATGTCCTAAGTGCAATATATACGATAGATCTTACAAGTTTGACAGTTGTAAGCGAAATATTAGCAAAATGGGTTATGATTCAGCTGGATTGATAATACATAAGCTTCCATATTATAAAAATTGTATGGACATCGGAGTGGTTACAGATAATCTAGCAAGGCAAATATTTGTGGTGTCCAAGGATCCTGTGGTTTGGTTCACAGTATGTTTAAGGACTTACTCTGCAAGGGAATATATCCCTTAATTGTAATTGAAAGATTATCCCATGTATGAGGAACATGCCCTTTAGAAAACAATAATGTTTTTTTTTTTTTTTTTTTTTTTTATATTATAGCCTACCAAAGTGACTCCACCCCGCCTGATGGTAAGCAGTCAGTGGAATCCAGAAGTGGTGACCACTATACCAAAAGCCATCGTCTTAAACTGCTGGTATGGTGGCCTCCACTATGGCGGCTGGGAATAGGGTTAGGGTAAGGGAATGAGGGAGGTGAGGAAAGAGGAAAGGGGGGCAATTGGGCCTCCGGCACTCTCACTCACCGAACGAAACGCAGTAGTACGGATACTACTACTCTTAAGTCGATCTTCTATGAGAGGGTAGTACTTCCCCGGACGATCTGACCCATTTATGCTGAAATCAGCGTGGATCTACTAAAGTTTGCTCGAAACATTCTTTCCAAGGACAGCCTCAATTTTCCCGCATGAAGTACTTTATAAAATAGTAAGTTTTACATACGAAAGAAAATCATATGCTTGAGTAGGCATTTGAATTTTGTAAGGTGTAAAAATTTATTTCATAATTAATTCAGCCGTGAAACGTGATGAATTTGTCCTTTACCGCTAACGACATAACTTTACCGATTAACTTGGATAAAGTTTACAAAGGAAATCGGACATCTCTTTGGTCGTCGGTGGTGTTACCGGCGTGGCCAAAGGGATCGCCGATTTCCTATATTATTTGTATCGACAAGAAATGTTCAAATTTAACTCCTTTTGGTAAAATTATTAGTCAGAAATTATTTTGCGATATTTCACGATGTATTACGATTATTGTATCCATTATACACTATCAATAAATACATTTGAAAACTTTTTTCTTTGACACAAACTTTATTCTTTCTAAAACCGTTCAATTCTTCATCGTCTTAATTGCGTGAAACGAATTGATTCAAGTTAATTTAATCTTAGCATTGTCATCAGCCTGTAATTATGAATGTTTAAAGTATCGCAAACCGTGATAAAATTCATAAATATATTTAAATTCCTTCTATATCATTCTCGTAAACACAACAATGCTATGCGAAGTGCAAAATTACTTCAGCAGTAAAAATGTAATGGCTTTTACGAGCTGAAATTGTATGTGCTATAAAACTGTGTTTGTAATATATTTTATTAAATTACAAAATGTGATATGGACATAACGATTTAATGGTAGTGGTTGGTTTTTGGGTTAACCTTTTGAAAAAATTTTAATTGTGAAATACATCAAATTTAATGCTTAGGTAGGTACAAAAATATTTCAGGTACCTGCTATTACTTTTATAGCTACGTTACATTATTTACTATTTTGGAATAAAACTGCAAATTGTTAATAAAATATGCTTAAAAAGTAGTGCAACATAGGTATTTTAGCCCCCAATTTGCTGCTATTTTAATTATTAAAAAAAAACTTTTTTGTACCTTTAACCAGATATATATTTATAACTTATCAGGGTTAAAATTTAACTATAAATTTCAGTTACCGCTTGAACATCTACGTAATTTTTTTATAATATCATATTATATGTTACTATTTATGAACCTCTGATAACAACGGCCAGCAACCTATTACGTTTGTTTATATCTGTTTCACGATAATACAAAAGGCCTATTGTTCGGTGTATTCTTTGCAAAAATTACGTCCAATAAAGGACACGTCGATACGCCAGTGTTTCCCAATTTGTCTTCTGCATTGTTCTCTACCATACTATTTGTGCTTGGGTTTTATCGTATGTTTTCGACCAATATAAGAAACTCGTTATCTTTCTAATTTTCTGATTACACCTGCTTTGTAAGTGAGACGATTGATACTGCGCTAATAAGTTCGTAAAATGAGGAGGCTCATAAATTACGTATATTTTCGCTAGAGAATTGTATCAATACATGCAGCGAAATTTAAAGCTCAAATGCAAATGTAATTGTGGCGGAACTATCTAAAACTGCATATTGTGCAGTTGGGTTTAGGAGTTAGAGGCCGAACACAATTTTGTCTCGGACAAAAACCTTGTATTGCAGCAAGGCATGTAATTAATTTATTGGATTTCAATTAAATACAAAATACGATTTGTTAATTCCTTAAAAATAAGGTTCCTTGTTTTTCACAAGTGATTATGATCAAAAATATTATATTTTATTATACTCGTCATGTCGTCAACTGAAAGACGTTGATGTTTTGCAATATTTCTCCAAGCCAAACTTATTCGCTCAAAGGTAATACCCGAACGAAGTGAAAGTATTCGAAAATGAAAATAAAATTTCGATGTTGCTAGCATAAAAATCTGGTTTACCAGTAAAACTTTTTAATAAGATAAAACGTTATATTTTGCTTACTTAGATCAGAAACTCTGTTTGATCTTGAGTATTTAATGGATTTTCTTAACTGCTTACGCCTAAGTAACTCGATTTAAGGTAGTAATAAAAAAGTTTTTCATGACCATCAATATTTTATAAAACTTATCAAGATTTACTTAATGAGTGAAGAGATCTTAAGTAAAGAAGTTTATTTTTCATAAAAAAATCTATTTAGAATATTTTAAATGAACAACCAACAATCTTTAATCCAATTACTGTGATCTCAATATTCGATTTTAAAACGTGTTTTATAAAAATATATTTTATTAGGTTATTAATCAAAGTTCACATAATTTTAAATTATTACAATATCTACGAGATTTTATTAAGTAAATTTATGTAGTTAGCTTTAGATAAGTTTAACTATGTGTTTAATGTAACTGAAAATGTTAAACCTAAAGTGTATACACTTGTGGTAAATTTAGTTCTATGCCCCTCTACATTGCTTGCTGTCGTCTATCTATCATAGTGTCCTGAGGTGAGGATCATCATAAAATTTTATTCGAAATACTATAGAAACTATTACTTAATTCCAGTGCCAAGAATTCGTTAAAAAACATTTCTCAGAAAAATAATAAGTATCTATTTATTCAAAGATTACTTAGATTTGAACTTAAATTTTTTTTAAAGCACTGATAACAAAGCTACGGGTAATTTATTTTAATGTTGGATATTTCTTAATTTAAGCCCAAGGCGTCGTTGTTTATACATGGTTTAAGTACGACGAGTAATATTTCATACAGTGACTATTAACTGGCCACTCCATCAAAATATTTGAGGGATGGACACAAAGGTCGGTAGTTTCCTTCACATTAATGTTTCGGGACACATTTATACAAACCCAGGAATTTCATTCTACTGCTGGGTTAATTCTAAGGTAACGTTTGAAGTATAAAATATTTTAAACTAGCTGTTGTCAGCGGCTTCGCCCGCGTAGGTAGGCATACCACAAAAATATAGACGTTACTCGCTGATATTGTAGCTATTTATATGTGAAAAATTTTTTAAAATTGGTTACGTAGGTTTTGAGTTTAATCATATCAAACATACAAAAAATCTTTTCTCTATATAATATTAGTTTCGATTTCACACATGTCCTCGGAATTCTTTCTATCCCATTTAAGGGTACCTATTCGTGTTTACACAACAATATGTAATAAATAGACGGTAAAGACGTAAAAATTAGTAACAACGGCTATTATATCTTACTGATTCGCCAGAGCCTCTCGTCTGTATGTCAATGCTTAAGTACCTACTATAAAATAACATAAAAATAACTTCTATGTTTTTTGACATTGTTTTGTTTACAAGAAAAAATTGATATTTTTATGTGATATCATTTTATTGTTATACATACATATTATAATATATTTAAATACACCAAAAAAAAAAAATTCTCACTTAAAACATAAGTTTATCGGTAATAGGAACCCGAGCAACTCGTTTGAGAAAACAATATAAAGGAAAAATGTGAGTTCATCGAATAAATGATTCAAATATTTCTTGCTGAAATGGTTAATTATATTCATCTTAATAATATATACTTCTAAAAAAGTAACAATGTTCTAGAAACTTGAATTCAAATTTTCCTTAAATTTCGTTCACATTTTCCGCAATGCGTATTCCTCTACAAATATCTGGTTTTAAACCAACACGTATAATGTCGTTTAAAACAAAAGATCGCTTATCCCACGTTATGTTAGAAATGTTTTATACTCGTAAGTATGTCAAAATATTTATTACGTCATGAGAGTTACGAATGCGTATAAACACCGCAATTTGCAGAACATTCCAGTGCCTATAACAGAATAAGAGCCTTCTAACGTTCATAATCGTTTTATGTCTCCGCCCTGAATATTGTTTTTAGACGTTCTTGTAAATATATACTCTTAAAGTATAGTGTTTCATAAATTAAGGCAGCTAATATAGTGATACGAACAAAGTGTTTTACCGCTCCGTATGCTTTAGCTGTTTTATTCAGTGACAGTATCTACTTGAAATGTAGGTGTCTTTTTAGAAATTTTACGTTATTCTGGAACGATAATATATTAAATTCAACCACCTAACGTTTTATATAATATAAACATATTGCGATATTGCAGACACAACATTATTTTTTTAACACAAATATCCTTTTGCCTCATACGAGAACGATAGAAAGAGTTGATATAAATACTATAATTGCAGTACGTACGTCCCTAATAGCATTTATTGTTGGCATTTGATTGGGCCTCGTGCACGTCGTTAGTTGGCCAACAGTTAGAATTGGCCATCTTATAGAGGTAGGGCCTACAACATAGGGCCATTGTAGAATTTGCTACTGAGGGCCATTGGTTGTTTTGCATTGTGGGGCCTTCTTACACAATATTGACAGTTACCCTACAGTTGGCAAACAGTTAGCGTTTTACTGAGGGCCATTGGTTGTTTTGCAATATGGGGCCTTCTTACACCATATTGACAATTACCCTACTGTTGGCAAACAGTTGGGGTTTAGTTTCATGTAGTATTCCAGTATCTCAGCTGTGGGACAAATTTACTTAATAAGAAATAAAAAATAATATTAAAATAAACCTGTTTTATTGAATTAAAATTAGTTTCATTTTATTTAAATGACATCATATTAGATACCTATCATAATAATAAATTATAGGTGTCTAATATGTGTAAAAACTGTTTAAAAATTACAAAATGACAATAATTTATTGTTTTTATGACTGACTTATTGTCATTTTGTTATTATATACTACTATTACTAAATACACACCAATGATAACTTTAATCAATTCTAGATTTTTCAAACTAAACTTATTATTCTTGCCAGTCCAGTTACATAGTATTGCTAAAGAGTTTGTGAAAATGCGTTCAAGAATTCTTCTGGTAATTGTTCCAGTCCATTTGCCACCAATATAGCTTAAATTATTTATCTGCAACAAAAAGCACATAAACAAACAACTCATAAAATAAACAAACAATAAAAGCAAAACAATGTATGTATGATACTATATAATAATAGTATTAACTACTTGTCTGTGTTGAGACAGATTAAGAATACAATTCACCAGTCCATTTTATCCCAAGTCATAACAGGCGACTAAGGGAATAAAACAAGCAGACAATGTCATTGTCTGCTTGTTTTAGCCGAGAGAAGGAAAACTCGAAATAAAACACATCTGGCCAGCATGGTGTAGTAGGCCAAGTTCCCTCACACTTAGAGGAGGCCTGTGCCCTGCAGCGTGACATACATGGGCTAGGATGATGAGTATTAACCACTTATTTATATTATGCAATTATGCATCGTCGAGTGGTCTTGATTGTTATTTTATATGTATATTTCTATTAGAATATTAATAGACTGACCAATTGTTCATTGTGTTCTTCTTCTTCAAGCCAATTTTTTATGTTTTCAAGATCGTCGAGTGATTTCAATGGCATGTCTATCTCTACCAGTAAAGTGGCTAGAGCAGTTGAAGTATTGGATGATATTCTCAATAAAATATCATTTTGAGTTTGCTTCAGTTCCTCAATTTCGCTTTTCATATATTCTAGACATTCGGCAATGACATCTAGAATAATAATAAAATTATAATTTCTTGTAAAGAAGATTCCAAAGTCATATAAATAAAATATATATAGTATAGTATCCATCCATAGTCATCACATTATTTTAAAAGTTTTGCTAGACCATTAAAAACAATAATGTTTTCATTTTAAACTATAGGACAAGAAACCCTATGTAAATGCAAAAATTAACTTTATTTTCTTATATTTACCTAAAGAAGAATTATTTTTTTCTAAGACCGGCTTTTGTGTAAGTTTTGACCGCATGTTGTTGGTGTGGTTTCCTCATTAGTTGGAGTTGGGATAGGTGAAGATATTGGAGAATCTGTAAAGTAGGCACTATTATTGTAGGTAGTGATAATTATAAAAAATCTCACTGGACACATATACCTACCTATAGTTAAAGTGTAAAAAACTAGCCAGCCACAACTCTGTCTTACTCTAAAGTTGAAGACTTTGTGTGCAATAAAGTATATTGAACTGTACTCTTATTGCATCGGGGTGATATAACCTATTAAGATTCTTTGTTACTTACCAATAAAAAAATCTTGTAGAAGCCTTGGTGATGAACTGGTTGTACATACTGGTGGCAAAATTATTTTTGGTGGTATTGGATATTTGATTTGACATTCATCATCAATTCATCACTGTCATCATGATCATCACTGTCAATTCGAAAAGAACAAACTTTCCTCTTCCTTTTTCCTGCTTCGACTTCTACATCAGTGGAAGCCAATACAGATTCACTTTAAGCCTTTTTACATTTTTGTCTGGCTTTAGATATGTCATCTGTAAAATAATATTTTATTATTATGATATTGGAGCAATGAATCTGCTTAAATTACCCACCATTTTGATACTTATAGAGTACAAATCAGCTCTGCAAAACTTTGGCTAGGTACCTATTGAAAAGTGGAGTAGACCAGGTACGACACAACAGCCTCCACCACAACAATACAAAAATCTAAATTTTTAAGCCGCTTAGGTTGTCAAAGCCGCCACATTAAAAAAGGTTGTTAATGTTGAAATTGAAACGCTTACCTATAGCGGCAATTTTTTATGACTCGTAAGTGCTGAGAAATGTGATTAAAATATGATACAACTTTAAACTTACGGAACAATGTTACACTTCTACCCAAAAATAATTACCTACCCTGGCCTGGCGGGCGCTCGACATAGGAACTTCTGGTGGGAGCTCAGAGCTGATTCACGATTTTGTTGAACTACCGGCTTTTTGAAATTCGACATAATATGTTTAAGCTATTCAAGTGAACACGTTATGAAGAGGCGCGTTCAAGCCCAGTATGTAAAATGTACTCTGTGTTCAAGCCCGCCATTTATTGCTTGCGCGGCCGCTCAACCGTTCCGGTTTCGGCGCGAAAGGGCCCTACCAAGAGTAGAGTACATTTGTAAAATACTACGTCAATTTACGCGAACGGTAACCATAATCCAACGACATAAAGTTTATTAGTTTTTGGAATGGTTTTAAAATAGCGCCCACCAGTTTAAGGTTAAGTCCAAGTAGGCAAATTTAAAACCTGTATACCTAGTAAGTATAATAAGTCTATGCTTACCTGTTTCGTAAAAAGTACGCCGAATTGAATACACCGGCCAATTTTCATCTGGCACTGCTTGGGTCAATAAGCACTTTTTAAATTCGGAAATGATTTTGTGAGGTTGCCACAGACATTGCCTTTTTCGTGGAGTCAACCATTCTTTGCGGATGATGCCTACACTGTCGTCTTGAAATTCTACCACTTTAAACATACTTAGGTATTCACTTTAACTTCTAGCACAAAGCACGAGCACTGCCAATGCAATGCGTTCCAAAGCAAAGCACACAACAAAATGAACAAAATGGCCGCGACGCGCGCGCATCTTCGAATTAAAATCTAAATTGTCTAAACACTTGCATTGGCCCAACTTTGGTAATTGCTTGGGCGTAAGGATAATATTTTATTGCATTGGGCCAATGTTAAATGATATCTAACAGGGCCTACGATAATACACTGCAGAAATGCCAACAGTTTTTAACTGACGGTAGGTAGTAGTAGCATTGACCCAACGTAGGTAAACGGTTCGGCGTAATCATAATATTTTACTGCATTGGGCATATGTTAGTTTTATGTAGGCAATCTAACAACTATATCCCAACGTATTGCCCACTGTTGGCCAATGGATGCCAACATAAAATGCTACTAGGGACCCACCTATTTATTATAAGTACTCATAGTAAACCAAAATAGTATGTATTATGGTTTACTTATTTGGTTCAGTGGCTATTAATTTTAAGGTACATTTGCCTCTAAAATGTTATTAAAGTGAAACAATGGTCTTAAGAGTTCAAAATTTTGAACAAAATTATCATGTTTATTTGTCAGTGTCTTTCCAAAGAAACAAACACGGACTTTTCAGTAACTTCAATTTAAGAAACTGTCTAACTTAAAATTGAAAAGCCAAACAATATACCTACCTAAAGAAAGTATTATTATAAATTCAGTTTCCAATAACTTTAAATTTATTTATTTCTATACCAAAATAAATTCTGATTTGTCTGCATAATAAAAATATTAAATTAAATAAATCGAACAGCATTAGTTTTATAGTTTCATATAAAATTTTTATTACAATACCAGCAGACTATAATACAAATAAAATTTTGTTCGCTTATACCTACATATAGAAATTCAAGCTTTTATCCGTCTGTTCGCCGGAAGACCTTTCCATTCGCTATTACGTAGAAGGGATGCTGGATATGAGGGGTAGGACGTGATGCAATCAGATGCGAATGGACAAGGAAATACTTAGAATCTATGTAGCGGTGTATTTTACATCCAATTGTACTATGACATTTCTAAAGTATTTTGGTACCTATATAATTGGTATTTTGTGTATTGCAAGAACTACCTACCTTTTAAGTGTCTTACGAACATGTTCAAGTAAGGAGTTAATTTTTTTTTACACGTCGACAACGCGCTAGTTCTCCTAGTGTCATAAAAGTCATTATTATGGTACCTATAGTAACTATCTACCATTAGGCGAGCTGTATATGGTTTGATTGTCACCTTAGTTGTATAAAAAAAATAAGTTGATAAATGAGACAATTAATTCAATTTATTTTCTTATTTGTAGAGTACCTATATTAGGTAGGTACTAGCTTTCCGCAGCGCGATTTCACTAGCGTTAAGTTGCATTTTTGGTCACTGCTCTGCTTCCGTCGCCAGTAGCGTGATGTCATATTATAGTCTATAACCTTTCTCAAGAAGTGGGCTATCATACGCAAAAGTTATTACTTAAATTCGACTAATAGTTCTATAGATTAGTGCGCTCAAACAAACGAACTCTTCCGCTTTATATATTAGTAATAGATAATAGATACCTAAAGGTATAAATCTAATCACCATCTAACTATATTCTAGTTATTAGTGTTACTAAAAAAACGACATATAAGTTTAATTTTTTTTCAAAATAATACATAAACAAGTAATTATTAAATTTAATGTATTTAGGTACTATACTAGGTACTTACATATCAATGAAATTTTCAACATAAATGAATGAAGAGTTAAAGCAAAATTCGTGTCTCGACAACATGTATTACGGAAGACAGCTCAAAAGAGAAAGTTTTCTAAAATAAAACGTAGAAATATACGAACTAAATCTTTTCGTCAAAGTATAAATCGTTTACAACAAAAACTTGCAAGTAACTTTATATAAAAATAGCCGGTGAAGAATTTCACAAGTAAAAGTAAAGAGGATTTTCTTAAGGCGTGTATCCGGCATGTCATTATTATTTTATACGTACTTTATGCTGTCTCATCGAGTATACCTGTAAGGAATCTTTTGTTAGAAATGATCCCTACTTGTTAGAATTTCTGCAAAGAAAATTATGTATCTAATTGTAATGATCTTTAGATTTTTCATTAGAGTCTGTCGTTAATGATCTCTATCTTGCGCCCTAATTAGTAACTTAATTTTTAAAATATAATTATGCTTACTTAAATGTTTGAATATTTTCGTGATTTATTTTAATACTAGCTGACACGGCGAACTTCGTTCTGCCCAGCAGTCGATCAACATTACTTTATTTTTCTAAAATAAACCATTTTGACGGGACGGGAAGTAACTTAGGCTACCTAAGTTACTTCCCGTCCCGTCAAAATGGTTCAACCATTTCAGAGATTAGCCGGAACAAACAGACAGACAGACAAAAATTGTAAAAAATGTTATTTTGGTGTATGTACCGTTATATATATTCATATACATGTAGTGAAAAACGGTTATTTCAATATTACAAACAGACACTTCAATTTTATTATATGTAGGTATAGATGAAATTATTACCTACGTTTTATATTAGACGCAGACCTACATTTTCTTTAGTAAGTTTTAACAGCATCCTGGGTAAAGAGCTTGAATCTACTCTAATATTAGGCTCCAAAACAAAATCACACAAATCCTTAAAACACATCTGATCTATCTATCACACGATAATATTAAATTTCATTTACATAACGACCTTCAACAACAAGAACTTCGTACACGTTCGTAGGCAATAATCATACAAACTTCTCGTTTAGTACAGTGACATGCGACTGTTACCTGTCGAATTACAAACTCAGATAGTACGAATACCTACGAATGTCAAGTACCCGCCATTACCGACGTTCGATAGTATTTTATTATGTTTGAAGATAAAAACTCTACTTATTGTCTCATTAATTGTTATTAGTCTGATATAATGAGAAATTAATTATTATTGGCCTACACCAGCTTGCCGCGGCGCAGTTTTACCCCCATCCTTGCTTACTGCTCTGCTCCCGTCGCCAGTAGCGTGATGTTACCTGGACCTGGACCTGGGGAATCCAATGCAAAAATAATTATTCAAATACGACTGGTAGGTCCAGAAATTAGCGCGATCAAACTAATAAACAAACAAAGCTTTTTAGAATTATACCTACTTATGAGACTTTGAGTGTTTTTACGAAATATTAAAAAAGAGTTTTGCTAGTCGACAATGTGCCAGTGGAAAAATTAACTGCGATAAGCCGATTGATTGAATATGCGAGTGAAAGTTAGTATGTTACGGTAACTGCCCGCTATCTGTTACCTAAATCGTTTTAAATACATAAACTTATTTATGTATTTTAGTAATTCTTAAAGCAGGTACTTATTTTTTTTTTATAGTTGCTTACCAAAATGACTCCACCCTGCCTGATGGCACAGTATTAGTAAGCACCTACCAGTAGTCCAACTCCTTTGTTGTTTATTACATGCCGCCATTGCGTATACCTACGCACCGAAACTCAGTCGAGGGTCAGGGTTGTCACAACAAAAATCACTTAAATACCCTATTAATATTATAAATGCGAAAGTTTGTGTATGTGTGTGTGTGTGTGTGTGTGTGTGTGTTTGTTACCACTCAGCTCCTACACGGCTGAACCGATTTCAATGTAAATTGGTTAGTTTCTCCCCGAAAATCGGCCTGGTTCCCGATAGATACAACAAAACATATATAACGCGCGGGCAAAGCCGTGGAGCGCAGCTAGTTTTACATAAGTTTTAATTTGAAATAACTAGGAATATATGTAGTCATATAAGTACATAATATTAAAAAATTATGAATGCGTAACCGATAAATATTTTCTACTTATTCTATCTTATTTTATTTCTAGATGTTTTTAGAGTTCTGTTATAAAATTTTACTATGTAATGAATTCTCATGCTAATATACAATTTAAATAGAAACTCTAATGTGAATCAAACGCAGCGCCGTGTTTTAAACTCAACCTTTTTTAAAACATCATAATATTTTATATGAATACTAGCTTTCCGCGGCGCAGTTTCACCCGCGCGTAAAATATGGATTGTTGTATCTCTTGGGAACCAGACCGATTTTCGGGATAAAAAGTAGCCTATATCCGTTTTCGGCACCGAATCTATCTACATGCTAAATTTCATCGAAATCAGTTCAGTCGTTTAGGCGCTGAGTGGTAACAAACAAACACAAACACACACACACACACACACACACACACACACACACACACACACACACACCACACACACCACACGCACATACATACACACATACAAACTATCGCATTTGTAATATTAAATAAGATCGTTTCCAACAAAATATCTGAAAAGTTACATTAAATTAGTTTCCAGTTTATCGCAATAGTCAACGAAATCAGCTGGAGGCACCTGCAATCCGCCAAACGTATCACGACTAGATTTAGAGACTCGTCCGCGCAAATATAAGTAAATAAAGTCGATTCATCGGAGTGGTTGAAAACGTACTTTTATAAAACTCGTTACACTAATACCCCTTCAGATTACAGAGCGCAAACTAAGTAAGATTGCGCTCGTCGACCCTGCCGCTCACTTCCCGCATCCCCCTCATCGTTGCCCCGCGCAAGTACATGAGTCGGCTGACTGTTAGTAATAATAAGACTGTGCTGATGGTAAGCAGTCAGTGGAATCCAGAAGTGGTGGCCACCATTCCAAAAGCCATCGTCTTAAACTGCTGGTATGGTGGCCTCCACTATGGCGGCTAGGAATGGGGTAGGGGAAGGGAATGAGGGAGCTCCGGCGCTCTCACTTACCGAACGAAACGCAGTAGTACGGATACTACTACTCTTACGTCGATCTTCTATGAGAGGGTAGTACTGCCCCGGTCGATCCGGCCCATTCATGCTGAAACCAGTGTGGATCTACTACCATTAAAAATTCTACTTTTACTTACTTTAAAACTTAAGTACTTACTTAATATAAAATGTCGACATCTTCTTGACACCTCATCATTCAGTGATCACGGGTTCAATGCGTGCATAAAACAAAGTATTCACTGCTTACAATTTTAATTAAAGTTTAAGAATGTTTTATCACTTCACAACAATTATTTTTACAGTTAGGTTCTAAATTAACTTTGCTAAGCAACAATATCCTTATATTGGTCCAACTCCATCGATCGTATTCACAGTTTTTTACCAAAATTATCTCCTTAACGCGGTAAAATTGTATTTACTGTGAAAATCAAGATGGCGCCCTTGCGTCTTGACGCGCCGCACCGCTTAAGCCTCTGCTCTCATGGGCCAAAACGTAGTTATATTAATTGAATCTTTTAATAAATTAATAAGACTTTAGATAATTTAAAAGATGTAATAAATCAAATTAAATTTAATTAGAATTTTTCAAAGCATTTAAAATTTAAGTTTTGACATCTATTGTAATATGCAAACAAATCGTCACTTTCTTCGATAGGTACGTGAAGGAAGGAAAAACTTGTACTAATCCCTTTATACGAAAATTGCGCGGGCAGTATGAAATTTCGCACACTTATAGTTTATATGAAAATAAATGCACAATGATAATATTTTTATTTAAGTAAATAAATAATTAAATAAATAAAAAAAAACATTACACACCTACTTAATTGACAACAGTTATGTTTGACATTTAGTTTGACATTTAGTAAAACTGTAGACAAATAATATTATAGACCAACAATAAAGACTTTAAAAATAAAGAAAAGTGTATATCAGTAAGTATGCGTGTAACTTTCATACATCACATTCCGCGCATTTACTCTTTTCTTTATTTTAAGTCTGAGGTCAAATTGAGAACAGATTAATATTGTTTGTCTATATAAGCTACTAGCGGCTCGCCCCGGCTTCGCACGGGTGGACATTTTTTTTAACATTTTGGGATAAATAAAAATAGAATAAAAACAATAATCTTTCTCGCCGCGTTGCTCACTGCGCTGCGCGAAGCCACACCAGCACAGTGGCGTGTATTTTTGCCCGACTGGCGCAGTCAAGAAGGGTACTTTTTTCGAGCTTATGTATGTATGTATGTGAGTATGTATGTCTATTTCTTTGGCACGCTCTACAGTCGAAATGCCTTGATAGTTTTTAACGTATGAGGTGTCATTAGATTCGTATTGATTGTGGGAGTGACATAGTGTACCTATATAATATTTCAATGTAGCATCCGCACGAGAAAAATGAGTTTTTTTTCACTTTGTTTTAGGCAGTTGGGCTTTTTGTTTTTTAATAATATATATTGCTTGTTTGATTATTTGACATTTTAAATTTCGTAATATCTTTTGAATGGAATGTCTGATTTAAAAAAAACAGTCAACAGGTATTAAAACAGTTTTGAATACAAAATAATTTATTTGGATAAGAATTATTATATTTATATATATTAGGGATATAACATCGTCTGATTTTGATTGGCATTTCAACTTTTAAAATGTAAAAGGTAGTTATAGTGACATAACTACGATAGTTGGACATATTATGGTCTCGCAAAGTTTTTTGTAGATATTGATATGTTCTTAATTATTGTAAAACATTTTTTTGCTTTATCATCAATACTTTCCGCAGCGCATGCGACAAAAGACATTTCTTGACTAATTTTTTTACACCTTGGGTTGGTTTTAGTAGGTATTTCTAAGGATCTCTAATTTTTCTATATAATTATAGCCTATGATACTCAATGATAATGTAGCTTTCTAATGGTAAATTAATTTTTAAAATGGGCTTCGTAGTTTTTAAGTTTATTCGTTACATACAAAACACAAATCTTTCCTCTTCATAATATTAGTGTAGATTGTATAGTGCAATACCGATCGCTTAATATATATAAAAAACTCACTAAAAAGAAAGTTGTGTAGCTATGTATGTATGCTAGTAATCTGAATTAACAATATCAATTATGGGTAAAAATATTTAATAATATTTGTCTTATCGATTTCAGTAATTTCATGAAAGTTCTTTCTACTTTTATTATGCCTCGACATGAAACATTATCAGGTCGGAGTGAGATACAAGGAAAAAAGAATCTATATTCGCATATAATAATAGTAAGTAATGAAAATTCATTTATTATACAGAACGAAGAATTTATGAGATACATTTAAATGTGTGCGAATTATCATTCCTAAAGTTTTTTATAGTTAAGATTGTGGATTAAAAGGGTAATTTGATACCTAAGGTTACCATTACCTTAGGTATCAAATTACCCTTTTTATCCTTAAACGCAAGATGCCAATAAAGACGTTATACCTTAACATATACCAAGCCGCTTTTCTTTTCCAGTTACTTTGTAATTAATTCGAGTTAAAATACAGACTCAATCAACAGTATCGTTTGATTTGATTGAATACTTAGTTATTTTATAAAAAATAACACTATGTAGAAATAGATACCTTTGCCTCAATAATAATCATAAATATTAACAACAAATACTTCATTACGTAGACCTAATAAAACGTAAAAGGTTTAAAGGAGAAATGGGCTTTTGGGCCAAAATGTAATGTAATGAAATATGACTTAAAAATTGCTATATTTTTCTTAATAGCATATTTAAAAATCAGCTCAGTTGGCAATCTGGAAATTGAAATAATCTCAAATCAAATTGGTAATTATTAATCCTCTTAACGATTACAAAATATCGATTACCAAGTTACTTTAAAATCAATACTAGTTTTAAATAACTATCTATAATCATATTATGGCTATAAACACATAGATCTATTTCAAATAAAATCATTTCAAATTGTACAGTTAAGCAAAACAAAATATCCTTAGAATAGAATGAATCTGAAAATCGATTTGCCAATCGATCAAGTTATTTAACTTTGTATTTTTAATCTGTGCTGACAGATGACAGTACGCAATAAAACAAAGTAACAAGAAAATCGGGAATCATCTTTTGTTTTCACGAAAGATGGTTGTCATTTAATTTCATCCACATTTTTTCTATTTTTTATCAGTGTAATATACCATTAATATCATCAACAAGAATATTATTCTAAACTTGACGCTGGCAGAAATAGCTGACACAATCGTCGGCTCTGTTGCCAAACTTAACTAGGTAGGTAGGTAAAGGTTTTTTAACAGAGGTTGTATTTTATAACCTTACTTTCACCAAATCTTTTAACCTAAGTAACTTTTCACTCAGATTGTCAAAATGTCCAGAGTTTTCAGAGAACGTTATTTTTATACACTAGCTATTAATTGACATAAGTTTTATCTTATTACATTTGGGCCCAAAAATGTATGGAAGGGTATCAGTCTCCTATTTAGATATTTGTCACGTCCGCGACGTCGTGCAACTAAGTATAAAATTTTGGCTGTACGTGTTACCGACTAGTTAGGTATTACATTGCTATTAACACTTCCGAGTGTGAGTTCGATCATCTGTGGAATGGGAACTTCTCCTACATATATATTGTTTGAGGTTGAGGGTTCACAATGCAGGGTTTGTTATCTAATGCAAGGATCCTCTTTAAAGTTTGTTTGTTTACACAATTTTGTTTAGAACACAGTTGTGGGCAACATTGTTAATTGGTGTATCAATCATGTCTTTACATTATAGCGATTTTTAATACAAAAATCGTATTTTATATTTTTTAAATATTTATTTGTTGGAAAGATTAGATACAAATCATTTGTTGCGTGTTCGGATCAAACTCCAAAAACCTATACAAGCAGCCACCAACACGAATCCAACTCATAAAAAAAGCAGAGACAAGAGGATCAAACTAGCATCGGGAGATCAACATCACAGATCATATCCTGTTAAATATTTGTTGTCTTATAAAAAAATAATATTTCTTAGTTATCTCAAGTCATTATTGGTTCTGTTGCAGTTCATATACATGGTAGGATGAAGATTGAAGAACTTTATGAGAGCTTCAAACCACTTGTTTTCCACTATCATGGCCTTAAAAAGTCTATCCCGTTGTGGTAAGTTTAACTTTACTAATTAAATTCATGAGAAATGACATGATTAATACTCGTAGTTGTCATAAACATTGATATCACTAGACAGTAAATTTATTATGCATTAATTAAAATAAAATTAACAGATAAAATGGTAATACCACAAAATAACATCTACTCTTGTGGGTAATACTTTAATAAAAATTAGAGGTGACTTAATACTTTATATACTCGTACTTATATTAGTATAAACGTGTGCTAAACGTTTCACATCTAACATTATAGACATTGATATTAATTTTAAGAATAAGTCATCACTGGTAGGTACCTATACTTAAAACGAATTTTCTGAGGAAGGTACCATTACTATGATTATTCCTATCTATACATGATACTAAAGGTAAACAAACAAGTACTATAAATTTTTTGTCGTACAAAAACCAACGCATAGCCTTTAAATTTAAGTGCAGAAAGAACACCCTTACTCATAGCCACGTCAAATTGACAGTGTTGACAATATAATATGGAAATGGGCCAGATGTTTTCTCTGTTATTAACCTTTGCAAATAAAACAAGCTAAACTCGCAGACAATGTATGTACTTACATTCACTGTGACACAAATGTTTCTTGTTTTTATTGAACCCGACATAGAAACAACATGTCTTTTTCTGTTTACTGTTCAAAATATAGTAGGGGTATTTTATAGGCCGCGCAGAAGAATAATTTTGTGAGCTTTCACTAGCCAATATTTTTTGTTTTATAGGTAACCTATCAGATTATAGTAAAACGACAGTAAAATAGATGTAGTGGCAATAAGACCGTACTTTATTTCATATCTAGAGGTTGACTAGCTACTCAAATATTATATTTCATCGTATATGTATTGAACGTAATTTATAGCAACTATTATAACTTTGGCAGTAGGGCTCTGCTATGAATAGGCCGTTTAGACAGCTTTTGTGGAATGGTTCTAACTACTACGTAACTGAAGGTTTACGTCTGGTATGGAATACCAAGCTAATGGATTACTTACTGGTAATTATTGATATTGAAAGATGGCGTTATAGACATGGTTTATATACATGTCTTTAAAGCTTTAACAAATAATAATCAAATTTTTTTAAATATATTTAAAAAAATATTTAGTACCAGCTTTCCGCAGCGCGGTTTCACCTGCATCTTTGCTTACTGCTCTACTCCCGTCACCAGTAGTATGAATCAGCGTGATTTTACATAGCCCACAACCTTCCGCAAGAACTAGGCAATCATACGCAAAAATATTTTTTAAATCCGACTGTTAGTTACAGAGATTAACGCGTTCAAACAAACAAACAAACTCTTTCGCAATAGTATTGATTATCTAATAATTAAATACGACTAAACTGCCATCAAATTTGTAAGTTGTCTTCATAATATGTTATGTATTTTCCACGTCATTTAACGAATCAATTTTGAGGATAAATAATGAATACGTTTAAATTTAATAAGCTAGACTGAACCCATACCAGCCAAATAACATAGTATAAAAACTTTAATTATTAACAGTAATAACAATTTAATGAGATTTACTTTAAAAGCCTTTGTAGCTCATTTTAAATGAGATTTGCAAAATAAATAAACATAAATAGCAGAATATCCTATGAAACAACATTTTCAAAATAACAGACAAACTCTGATTAATTTTATAACTAAACCAATTAGTTAAATAGATTATTCTATATAATTGAAAGTTTCTTAAAAATAAACTACTACTAATTTCCTGGTTTAGATAGTAGGAAACAAATGAATGAAGGACGGCACAGAACCACTGAATTTGGTGCTCAGAGGATTCTTCTCTGTCAATCCTGGCATACAGGAGTGAGAGTGATGTGCAGTGAGTGTGATTGTTAGGAGCCGCAAATATTTTTAAAGAAACTCTATACCATTTACAAAAATAGCAAAAAAATAATTTATTGGATTATATGCCAGGAACACGAGATTTAGTCGTCCATCGTATCGTCCAATAAACATTTTGCTCGGCAAATCTGAGTGTCACATCACTACATCACTATAATTATTTTTAATCCTCCTAATTTAGTCTTACTTACGATTGAAATATTTCAGAGGATGGACAATATTACCTTTTCATCTTAGCCGAGCATACGCTTACTTAAAGTACATGAAGTACCAATTGACGTAAACATTTTAAAAGTTGAGACTACGCATTTTATTTTTAGTGCATCATTTTTAACAAATTCAGGTGCATGTTAATATGCTAAACTCGGAAAATTTACAAAGCAAAAATGCAACAAACTTCTATAAAAGGAGTTTTACATTTCTACCAGTTTGCGTGTTTATATTTACACACCTTGCTGTTTACATCATAAAACACGTTGTAGTTAATATGTTAACCCTATCTGGGTTAATTCCATTAATTCTAAATAGGTATCGTCAGTTACGTTGTTTATCTACGCTTTACCCTAACCTCAACGCTATTTGAAAATAACTTGTTTACAGCGTATCCCGTTGTAAAAAATATTTTTACAAACTAGCTTTAGATTTATGACATTGGAATTTCAACAAAAAATAGAATATTCATATTTTGAAATTTAAAGTAAGCATGCAATGGAATAAGATCCATAACTCTTTATTGTATACCAAACGTTTTTTAAATAATTTATACACTTTGTTACGTATATTTTTTAGAACGATTTCTTATGCTTTGTTTTATCGAAATAATATGTTGAGTCTAATCCTGTTACATAAGCAATAAAACTTTCACGACGAATCTACGATAACAAAGGTCTTGGCCTGCCTGCATCCACTACCGCCCTAAAATTCTAACAGGGTTTTAATCTCTCACATGCATTGTCGCCACCTTTAAAGGTAATCGGCATCGTAATTTGTAGTCCCTAGTTCGGCAGACCATTACATTACTACAGTAATCCTTGGCTTCTATTCAGCACACGCAGGCCTACATAAATATTACTTAAACCTATTATAAATCTTACACCAGGTGGTAATAATCCTCATAAACCACAATCTCTACGGACTTTAAGAAGTACCTGTCAAGATTTAGTATATTACTAAATTACTAAATTTGAATTCACTTTTCAGAGTTCACCTTTTAGATATACTCAATAATTTATATATCTATTTAAAATGAAATATTGCACAACAAGTTAAGTACTAATAAATTTGAATTTAAGGACACATTTATTTAAATTTAAGTTATTTAGTTAATAAAACTTTATAAAAAACAAAAGTGTAGGTCCAGCAAACCAAGTATTGTAAATATCACTATAAGGTTCTCAAAGTCTTTTAACACATTTTAAGAGCACTTAAAACTTCAATTAGTTGTTTTAAAGTGCTGTTTAGAGTCGCCGCCATTAAGGAGTACTGGACTTAAAGTCAGATTCCTCTACTAACTCGATACAAACCATTAGTTGTACTTCTATCATGACGGTTAAAGTTAAATAATTTAGCTCGGAACTTTTTAAAGAGACTCTTTGTTGTTTTAGACGACAGTGTTAGTATGACTGCCTCTGTGGTTCGGTAGTACTGTGTACGGACTGCCACGCAGAGGTTGCGGGTTCGATTCCCGCTAAGTACAAATATGTGTATGCATGAACATGTCTATTGCATTGGTTTGTTGTTTCTATGTAATAAGTATGAATTTACAAAAAAAAAAAATTTGTTGTGTAGGTATATGTGCATTACATATGTCAAAGTACATTTTAATCATACATTTTTATTTGTTTTCCAATAAATTTATTATAACAATCGGTGAGACATGCTGAAATTTATTTTTTAATAACTAAAGTGATAAACAATCGCAGGACTCATCTCGTAAAAGTCTATGCAATGTTCTTTACGGATTTAAAATTGTTTATTAATAAATACGCTCTCATTCTTTACTTTGATAGGTCTTATCCTACGAATGTGCAGAACCTGCACACAAAATTATTACGAATTTAATTTATTACAAAAATCTCTGTTTATAAATGATGAGTCTAGTGTTGATTTAACACCCTTCTTATAAATATTAGATAAGGTATTAGTTAAATAACAATATCACAAAGTGTATACAAACTTCGCTCTTTAACAAACACTCTTAAAAGGTTTCTGAGATGATAACAAACTTTTGCATTAGTATTTCATCAGTATCTAAAACATAATATGAGTATTATATATAGACTTAGCTGCCAAATATGATTTTTAGTAATCCACTACGATTGCATTGCTACAGACTACTCATTCTCACACATTGGTTAAGAACAAAGTATTTCTACGGTGTATCAAGTTGAAGATTTGACTCTCAGATAAGTTTTAACTAAAAGACTATAACAGCCAATTCCAAAATCAGCCAATTTCAGAGGGGGAGAAGGGAGAGATAAGGGAATCAAGCATTCCTAAACGCATCTGTATACTAAACAAAATTAGATGAAGCCCTCCAAACCCAAATCCTAAATTCACTATGATGGCAGCTACTAAAGCACGAGCAAGTTTATACTTTTGTTCACAGAAGAAGTTAATATCGTCAACAAGGTCAATCAGTCACTTGTCGTCAGAAAAGTGATCTCATAACTATGAGTCCATACATATTATAATATTATGATTCTGTTTATACAAAAATACATATATTTAGAATTTTGTTTATGCATTTTATTATGAATATATCAATTTATTTGCATAAAACATAACAATAATAATTATAAAGTTATTACCAATGCCTACATTGTAAAAAGTACTGAGAACTCTGTTTTAGTATTTTTTAAGCACGCATAATAAATGTCAAGCAACTAACAATAAAAAAATAAGCTCGTAAAATTACAAAACTTAACGAGCCACCCCAAATTAAATATTACCTATATAGCAACCATATAAGCGTTGAAGTAAACGCCCTCCGTAAATTTCATATTGAAACATAAAAAACCAGCCAAGTGCGACCACACAAAAGGATCCGTACCGAGCAAATGTTCAGGACTTCACTTAATTATTATTTTCTGCGAACATTTCATCTGTCTACCTTTTACGATTTATGAGATATAGTCTTCTGAAAAACGAAAGGACGCACGTACAGCAGAGGCTTAGTATTTAAGAAAAGAAAAAGTTTCACTGGCCCTTAGGTACGGAATCTTAAAAAAATCATTGAATTTTCCATAAACCTTATAGATTAAATCTCAGAATAGCGTGCAACCAATCTTGTATTACAACTCAACAATGTAGTAAACTAGTATAAAAAGCTTATCACACGATAAGAATAAGGAAAGTTAACAGCCTGTTTAAGGTTGATATTAATACATCAAATTGGTAGAACGACAATTTATCAAGCGGACAAGGGACGTATCGGGCCACGATACTGTCTTTCGCTAAAATTACTTGTAACCTCCACGAGGTTAGCCTTCATTCATCTTGTTACTCAATCAATTGTTGAGTGATGAATACTCATAGTTCATAGGTCTGGTTAGTAGGATTAGTAGATTTGTTGATGATTATTTTTAAGTTAACTTAAATTTAAGAAAGTAGATATGGCCTATAGTATTATCAAATGTATATTTATGTTATACATTTTATATATCAGGAATTACCTATTATGTGGAACTTTTCTTTTCGAATCACTCTAATATTAGGTGGCGTAAATGAGTATAACAAGTTTAGAAAATAATTAAAAACCAAATTAAAAACAAATGATTTAAAATACAATCAAACAAGGTATCAAAAAATTAATTAAGAAGGGTGAAAATTATTCTCCGTGTTTTCTTTTATTTACGAAATAATCTCAAGGAAACAACAAAATTCACGGAAGTAAGTTTCAAGTTTAATTAGCGAGGTGAAAAGTTTCCCTTTCGGCGTCGCCCAGGTACGCATTTAATCGATAAGTAAAGGCAAAGTTTCCAATGCTGAATTCAAAGGTACACTGATAAATAATTTTGATATTTCAAAGTGAAAAGGCCTAATAATATTGAACTGACAGTGTATGATGACCATATTATTACTAAAATACCTAGACCTGAAGATTGATGAATTTGCATAATATGCTTACTAGAAAATATGAGCGAATTCCACGAAAATATTTTCAAAAGGTCAACACAAATACCAACACGTTAATAGGGAATAAGGATATTTTTTTTGAAAAGCAATACTCACTTGTCCGTCGTTCATAAGTACATATATTATATGTATGTGATCTATATAAAATAAATGCTTTGACCATTAGCTACTTGTCATATTTCAGAGAAAGCTTTTATAATTTTCGCTGTCATAAAATCACACTTGGTTCGCATAATGATCTCTATACATACAATATAATGATAATTTAATAAACAAGTACCTATGTTTAACAATGATTTTCAACTTTATATTAAAAAAGTCTTTCATTTAATAACTCGATTAATTAAACAGTTACACGATATTCAAACATATCACAGTATGTCAATTAATTCTAAATATAATTTCAAAAGAATCTCTTGAGCTGTCGTCAAATTCTGAAAAATGTTCCGCCTCAAAGGACTGAATATTAACAAATGCCACGAAAATGGTATGCAACGGAAAAGGCCACATACGTTCTTGTCACAGTACAAAACGTTACTCGTCGAGAATTTAATGCAATATTCAGAGAAACGGTTCATTGAACTGACTGCAAGTACCATATAGTGCAGAATGTTGTTGACGTCTGTTTGTACGCGTTTTTTGTAATTATAAAATTATTAAATTTATAAGCATTATTTATTATTGATTGTGCTTAAAAAAATATTGTATTTTTGAACACTTATCAGATTACTTTTTCAGAATAGTGAAATGCTAAATACTTAATGTAGTTATTGCTTTAAAATTAAAACTTATCGATTTGCTTATCTATAGTTTATAATATAACTAGCTATTAAAAATATTTCGCAAAACTTGTTCCTTTTGAAATAGTCGTTAAACTTAAATATGAAATTATGTAAAATGTGGTAAAACATAAAAACTTTTACGTAACAAAAATCCAGTGACAACAAAACAAACACTGTATGATGATACTTTTTTATCTGTTACTTTGTGTACGATTACAAAGTATTTAAAAGATTTCAGAATACAAAACAGAGTCTATGTTAAACATACCTAATTATATTGTATGCTTTATTAAACAAGCCTAACCTTGCAGAGTACTCAACTAGTAGTAGATGGAGCTAATAAAGTTGGTACCTACATATTTAAGTCAAAACTTTTAAAATAATAATGATCGCTTATTCTAAAATCGCTAAACTTTTATAGCCTATTTACATATTTCCTTTCTTTAGTAAAACTTTAATTATGTACTAACTTCCCGCGGCGCGGTTTCGCCCGCGTTATTGCTTACTGCTTTGCTCCGTTGCCAGTAGCGTGATGATACATACCTTTCTCGAGACGTTGGTTATCATACGCAAAAATATTTTTTTCAAATCTGACTCGTAGTTCCAGAGATTAGTGCGTTCAAACAAACAAACTCTTTCGCTTTATATAATAGTATAGATGTAACAGTATCTACTATAATAACATTATTCAAATAGGTATCTAAAAAAAACGTTAGTTATCTATTACGTTTTTTACTAAAACTACAAGAAACAGACAGCGAACCAAAATAGCGTTTAACAGAACCCACTGCGTACGGAATTTTGTAATTGAATCGCCATGTTGATCTTCAAACAATCCATGTCTGAACGATTATTTATTTTTTGGATTTAGCAACTTACTCATAATCATCGAAGTTTTGTTTCAATTAATTAAGTATTCAAAACGAAAAACAAACTCAAACTTAATTGAATGTCATGGTTGCCAAGACTATGATAATAAGAGATCAGCTAATTTCCCTACAGCCCGTTCGCTAATTTAGTTAACAGCCATGAAAAATAACAGGCAGAAACTCAAGTTTTTGTAGGTCAGAAAGTTACAATCTTTTATGAGTTGATCTGAAGTAACTTTAAAAGTAATGCATCTGTAAAATTACTTGATAGCATGAGTTAAATAAAGAATCGCTCGTAAACAAAAGACGAGTCGTTTTCGTCATCTCGTCAATGCTTCTGTGATGATATTGTGACAAATAATGAATTGTTTCCAAAACAAAAAAAAAATACTTCTGTTATAATAATTGTATTTTACGAACAATACTTCTACCGCATATATTGCTATAAGCTTGCAGAAGAACCTAGCCCTTACATTCCTTTAGAATTCCTTTACAAAATACCAACTATTTTTATACTAGCAACCAATATCCGGACCCGTGTCACGAGTCCATTTCCTTCAATTCTCATTTCAGTGCTTGCCATGACCTCTATTAAAAGTCAATTGGTTCTCATATCTGCAAACATTGTAAGAGCTTAAGATCCGGTAGGTAACATTACGGTCGGAAGCTTTATGAGTACTATATCGTTTTTATTTAATTTTCGAATTTATTCATTAGGTTGTTTACTTATCTACACTATTATATAAAACCGAAGTTTTTTTTTTCTTTTTTTATTTATAGCGTACCAAAGTGACTCCACCCCGCCTGATGGTAAGCAGTCAGTGGAATCCAGAAATGGCGGCCACTATACCAAAAGCCATCGTCTTAAACTGCTGGTATGGTGGCCTCCACTATGGCGGCTGGAAATGGGATTAAGGGAAGAAAATGAGGGAGGTGTACTTACGTAGAGTTTGTTTGTTTGTTTTTTTGAAAGCGCCATACTTTGTAACTACCAGTTGGATTTGAAAAATTGTTTTCGCATTGCCAGCTCACTTCTTGAGGAAAGTTATAGGCTACGTAACATCACGCTATTAGCGACGGGAGCCGAGCAGTACCCAAAGATGTAACTTAACGCGAGTGAAACCGCGCCGCAGAAAGCTTGTTTATTTAATAAGATACAAGTAAAATCTAATACAACAATAAAAATTAACAATTAAACACATCTAATTTTAGTTTAATATTACAATTAAGCTTAACTTTAACATAGAACGTTTAATTTTAATTTGGACTACGTCAGGCTTCCGATAGTAGGCTCTCGCTAGCTAAGTATAGGTATCTATAGATGCTGCCACCACTGCGACCTCCAATCTCTCTGTTAAGCGAGACTATTAAGGCATAAAACCCGCTGTTCAGTCTATATCTAGGTGAAAATCTATATTTGGTACTGAGCCGCACTAATCCTTTAGTTTGTACTTTCGGCTTTCGGATGCCAATCGAACTTACTACTTAGCCACCACGCGTGCAAAGAATATTATAACCGATATTTTTCTCATCATGAAAAAGGTCCTATTTTAACTTATATGTAAGGTTTAAGACTTGTGGCACAACTTTAATCCAAACACGAAAAAACTTTTAATTTGATTAGCTCTCTCTCATCTTAACTTCTAACAAGCGATACTTAGTTACGAAGCCTTTTTCCGGCTTTACTAGTTAACTAGTTTAATGCTATTAATTACTAGCTCGTGTCTCTTACATAAATCTGTTTAAATATATCATATTAATATCCTGTTTTTGTTTGTTGTCTATAATTCTAATAGGCATGTGGTGTATCAATCAGAGGCGTGCACTAATAATAATATAGATGTAGTAAATCTATACAGAAAACGTCATATGAGATTATTTCTTTGACAATTTGTATATCGTCCTCGAAGAGCGAAAATAACTAACTAACACAAAGTAAGTTTTGAGATACAGCCGTTTAAAATTTCGTAAAAAAAGAAAATTTCTTAACTTTTGAACTTACTGACAAAACATCTCAACGGCAAAATCGTCAGCTCTACGGGGACGACATTCTTTTATTTTATCTATTCGTTTTTTATAGCAATTAGGTAGCAAATTCATACTAATATTGTGAATGCGAAAGTAGCTCTGATGATGTCTGTTACGCTTTCACGCCTAAACCACTGAAACGATTTTGATGAAATTTGGTACAGAGATAGTTTAGGCCTTGGTAATCAAATTATGTTGTTTACCAAGGCCTAGTCTATTTCCCTCTTTCTTCAATTTTTTATTAGGACAAAATGACTACAAGGGGTTTAATTAGAGGATAAAAATTAGCATGGAAAATCGTCGAAGTAGAAGATAAGTAAAATCATGAAACATGATAGAATCATGAAAAAGGAAATAAAATTTTATGCGATAACCAACAACAGCCGAATAACAGCTAGTTAATCATAATATGTTCTTACCGTAGCCTATGGATATGGCTGTGGTCTTTGATATTGTATAAATAATACAAAGAAAACACAACTAAGCCATTACCGACAGTGAAGGAGAAGGCCTTTGGTGTTTGGGTTTGCCAGTGATTAATTAGTTTCTAAACTGATGAGATAGATTACCTAATACATACTATTGATTTGTTGCACGTTTACGTTGTTCATAAATGTAACAGTATTTAATGAGAATAGATTTTAACGCCAACAACATTATTATCAGACATCTAAAGAAAACTGGTACGAAACGTAGGCCTCCCCAAGAATTCGAACATACATTTTATAACACACTTGAGTGCATGCAACGGCATTCCCAAGTTACCATTTGAACTCAATTTAAAATAATGGTAACCATAAACAGTATTGTAAATAGCCATCTCTGGATTACAATTAAGTAAATGGGTCCCAGGGCAGACGAATCAGAGGCACTATAGAAATCATACTTATGCTGCGACTACTGAGGCCTCAGAACAGCTGAGGCCCTAGACAAGTGTCAAAGATTTATATTCTATTCATAGAATAGATTAAAAAATGTATTGGATTGACATAAACTAACGCCAACGCTTAGGTCAATCTCATAAATCTCATCTTTACATATAATAAAATTGGAGTGTCTGTTTGTAATATTGAAATAACCGTTTTTTACTACATGTATATGAATATATATACGGTACATACACCAAAATAATATTTTTTACAATTTTTGTCTGTCTGTCGGTTTGTTGAGTAATTTAGGCTACGTTTATTTTAGAAAAACTCTTTTATATTAGAAAAATAAAGTAATGTTGATCGACTGTTAGGCGGTCAGCTAGTATATTATATATTTCTAGGGCCTCAGTAGTTGCAGCATAACTATGACTTCTATACTGCCACGAGTTGAACCACATTAAAATTAATGCTACTATTGAAAAAAAAATATTTGTTAGTAATAGTACAATGATGCAACTTAAGTGTCTTTCTTTGACTTCAGTTTCTCGTTCTAGGATTTTAAGGTAACTTATTCTTTAGTCAAAGCTTACATAGTAATTACATATTACATTAATTTGTAACAAGGAATAATAGGGCTGGAATGTGTACCATGCGAATTCTGAACTAATCCAAAATGGAATACCTTAAATTTCCAGTGGAATCTGCCCCACTAAAAACGATTTTAGTGGGGCAGTTTACTTTCAGCCACAGTCTGTCACGATGCGTCCTTTTTCCACAAAAAGAGTGTGATTGGTAAGTTCTGCTATAATCCTCTTGTGTTTAGAATAAAAAAAATATAATTCAATGGTTTTTTTATTTAATGGTATACAATGAGTACTTATCAAAATATTTTTCTAATTAATTTTGTAAATAAGTTTTGGTTTGACTTATTTGTAATCTATATTCTATACTATTATATAAAACGGAAGACTTAGTTTGTTTGTTTGTTTGAACGCGCTAACGGTAGTTCCAGAGGAACTTCCAGTCAGATTTGAAAATTCTTAGTAATAGCCCAGTTCTCGAGGAAGGTTATAGGCTATGTAACATCACGCTACTGGCGACGGGAGCAGAGCAGCAAGCAAAGATGCGGGTGAAACCGCGCCGCGCAAAGCTAGTGTTTGCATCTCATATTAAAGGAACCGGCACCATTATTATACACTTTAAGCGTAAATTTGTAGTATTTTTGCAATTTCATTATAAATAGTGATTGTTAATACAATACATATTGATAATGAAGGACCTGCATTTTTACTACATCTATGCTGTATTTAATGTAGACCACTGCAATTGGTTTTAATCTTATTAAAAATAAAAACTTTAATTTTTCACCAATAAAAGACATATTAAGATGAAAATAGACTGTATTGTTAATACAATACAGTGTTTTTTATCTCAATTTCATGCTTAACCCAAGTACAAAAGATCATTATGGTTTAAATAAAGCTATAATACTGAAAAGCAAACTTCTACCTACTTCATTAATAATTTTCGCAACAACAGCCGCGATTATAATTTTCAATACCACGAGTATCTTGTGCCTTCCGCTAAATTAGATTCAAATAATGAATTAAAAAAATGTCAAGCATTGATAGACCGATGATTTATTATAGTTATAGGACAAAAAGAGTAGGAATGAGCTTTTATATGTTGCTAACCTTTAAGACATATAACATAATTATGCTTATTATACAAGATATATGTCCATCACTGGTTCCGTGTTCATTACTTTCAATCCATACATATTATAAAACTCTTTGTCCCGACTGAATGTATGACTGACAGAAAATGCACAGCCTAAACCGCTGGTCGTAGCGTCTTGAAATTTAGAGGGTGTGTTTGCCATTATGTAGAAGTGTACTAAGAAAGGGTTGCATGAAATTTTCTTTGTTTCTATCAAAATAAAAAATACTGTCGTCAATATTTTTGACAGGGGTAACTTCAGTAGGGTGAAATTAGGGATGAAACGTTGCATGAAAAGATCTTTGTTTTTGAAAGTATCGTTGTGCAAATCAACATCTCGGTTTTAACTCATTAGAAGTGAGACGCTTGTGTGATCAGATGACTGTAACTTGTAAGATCCTAAATGGGATGATTGATGCGCCGAATCTTCACGATAAAATCTGCAGGCTGTTTGTGCCTAATAACTATCTCGTGGCAGGAGTCACAGATTGCTTGCGGTTCCGTCGTGCCAAACCATAGCTTGCTCTAATTCTCCTCTACATAATATGATTTGAAAAGTCAGATTGGTACATGCCCGGATTCGAACTCACTACCTCGTGTTTACAAAGCGGGTGAGTTATCCACGGCCATTTCGGCTTTTTGTTTTAATATTTATTTATCCTTTATTTTTGAATAAATTGACCTAAATTAAAAGCCCAACTACTATTAAGAAAATAAAGAATTTTAATGGTACCTCTTGTGAACTAAGTTGAGCAAGCTATGTTAAAAAGAGTCGTCAAAGAACTTTATCCGTAGTAAAATGACTGTGTACAATTCAAAACAAACATAAATCAAATAATTTGAAAATTATAAACAACTAAACAAACTTGTACATTTATCTTAGATCAGAGATGTTGAACCCCTTGGAGAATTGATTGATTGAGATAAAGGTTTTTGGACCGTTGTATTTAGTGCTTGTTAATTGACTCATTATTAAACTTAAACTGTTGGGACTTAGCAATTTATTACTTCAACTATAAATTAAATTGTAATCGTGTATTGGATTTTAGATAAATGACTTTATTTAAAAAGATAACATCTAAAACATTTATTACTTAATATTCTTTTCTTTTAATAGTCATGTCACTCTAGATGAGTCTTGTGTCAAGTGGGACTTAATAAAGCTGCAATTAATAGACTGAAACACCGAAACCTGGGACAATTATTTTTACATTTTTGACCTGCGTAAAAATCGAATCCACTGTGCAAACGAGGCAGTCTTCATTACTTATTACGGTACATTAGTATTACATTTCTTAATACAGTTTTCATACATACCAATATTTTATAGTTCGATAGTTTATTAGTAGCGTTAACTTTTATTGTTAGTTTTAATTTCAATTTTCCAAAAAAATACACGGTAGTAGATCCACGCTGGTTTCAGCATGAATCGGCCGGATCGACCGGGGAAGTACTACCCTCTCATAGAAGTTCGACGTAAGAGCAGTGCCGTAAATAGCCTTTTTTGCGCCCTGTGCGAGCTTCTATAATTGCGCCCTTGTTTTTTTAGATATTATAGGTACCCTAGAGCAATGCTATGTATAGGCCCCTACTTTATTTCATTCAGGGTGATAAAATAAAGCACAAGGAACTTGGTGTTGGTGGACTAATTATCTAATATTTTGGAAGAAAAATCTTTTTTTTAAAGAACTGATGTAGGCAAACAAGCAGACGAGCCATCTGATGTTAAGTGGACCCTTCGCCTATTATACCACCCACTGTGTCTCACTCACTAAAACTCAAACGCAAGTTCACTAGTGCAAATGCGTTGCCCACCTTGATGCTTAAGATTTAATTTTTGGGCCACTATGGTTTTCATACTTCTATAATAAAATAACACCCTGCAAAGTTTCAGTAAACTGTAAATTAATTTAATTTTAAGTACTTGGTATGGTAGAGTTTTGAATAAGGAAGGTAGCATAATATAAATTGCGTTTAAGTATGAATTGGTGAAGAAACGTTTATTCGAAAATATTTGCAAGATTATTCACAACTACACAATACACAAATAAATGAGACCACAAATGAATGAGTTCAGATAGTAAAGATTTATTAAAGCAAGCCATAAACTTTTTTAAAGATTTACTTTTCGCGCTTTCTTCATTGCGAAATCGTTGATAACCTTTTCATACGACAGACACCTTCCTATGTCGCGTTCAATCGACAAAATCGCTAAGCCCGTCAACCTTTCTTGGCCAATCGTCGAGCGCAAGTAAGTTTTCATTAATTTTAGCTTACTAAATGATCTTTCGCAGGAAGATACAGTCACTGGCATTGTTAAAAAAATCTTTATAGCGCCGCGCCCGCCCGTAACCGCTCACAACAACACAAATACGCTCGTGCGCTGCCAAAATAATGAGCGCGATGTTTTGTCTAATTTAATAGACGTTTCTGATGATACTGGCATGTAGGTACGTATGTGTTGGAATCGAGCACTAGCGCGCAGCGGGCACTTATCAGGTGCAAACCGAAAAAATAATAGTCCTGCCTGGTCTGGCCATTCTTGCGCCCCCCAGAGTCTACGCCCTGTGCCTGGGCACCGGTGGCACCGCCCTATTTACGGCACTGCGTAAGAGTAGTAGTATCCGTACTACTGCGTTTCGTTTGGTGAGTGAGAGCGCCGGACGCCCAATTTCTCCCCTTTCCTCTTTCCTCACTTCTCTCATTCCCTTCTCTTACCCCATTCCTAACCGCGATAATTGAGGCCACCATACCAGCAATTTAGAACGATGTCTTTTGGTATGGTGGCCATCATTTCTGGATTCCACTGACTGCTTACCATTAGGCAGGGTGGAGTCGCTTTGGTAGGCTAATATAAAAAATAATAATAGAAGAAACACTTTTGTTATGGCAATTTATTTTGTGCTGAACTAGTTAAAATTTTACTACTGTTTTAATGGTCCAATAGTAGGTAAGTATTACCTATTATTAATTATAATAATACTTTCATCTACACAATTTCGATTCCCGAGTGAATAAATTATAAATGAGATTTTTTTGTATGCTATACATATATATCGATACATGTATACATGCATAGATACATGCTTTATATCAGTGGATCTGGAAGTTGTAGTCAAAGGTGACGTAAATTGTAAACCGTAAATTGTAATTGTAAATAATACACCTTAATATCCCACCACTTTAATAAAAGATAATAAATCGAATAAAAATAAATCAAGTTTTATCACCTTACTTTAACAGGCCTGAGAAATGTAAGACAAAGAAATCCATTACTTTGCATCTTTTAAAATTTCAATTAATTTATTTAAAATATACTAGAATTTACCGCTGCTAACGCTTCGAGCATTCATGAATATTGAAACAGAACCAATAAATATTGAAGACGGTCAGCAAAATATGTATATTTTTAATTAAAAGATTTAAATAAAAATGACGTTTTCCTGTTTGCATTTAAGTGAAAAAGCTGCCATTGTGTACCCTCCCGTAACTGCTTTCTGAAAGAAATAATATCCCAATTCCAAACGTATAGGTGTTTTCTTTTTGATTAAAATTTTTGCAGAAGGCTTACATAGTCGAACGATTCAGAACGAGCGTAGCTCTATCATGAGTTGGCGTTCCTGTTCTCCAGGTATTTGTATGAAATAAAAACGACAACACTTCGGTAAACTATAAAGAGCGGTCAGATGTATAACGACATGAGACATGCGTGACCAACTTTGTCCGACCAGATGGATCACTGACGCGCAATAGCAATAAAAAAACTTTTGAAAGGAGGTAGTACCCAAATTAATATGACAGGAGGCACATGCAACTTCGTCTCCTTCTGAAATCCAAATGCACTACCAGTTTACAACACTAGTTCATACTAGTACTACCACCCACGGTAAACCATGAGTATATCTTAAATAGACTGAATACTATTAAATGGAACTGACGCGTACTGGTAATAAGTACCATTTAAATTTAGAGTGCGGATATTATCCAGACTGTAAAAAAATAATTATTATAAAAAGAAGTTTGCCTCATCGTCGTCGACACTATCTAGCGCCCATATGCTAGTTTCGTAAGTTCCTACAGCTGTCATTACGTATCTATAAAGTTAAACATCTGCGAGCCCAGAATATTAGCGTAATTAAATTTTATCTCTTATCAAAACTACATAGTTGTACAGCATGAAATTGATAGATGGAGTGTGTTAACAGTCAACCGTTATAATAGTTGTTGAACTAATAATATTCTTGTTTACTATCGAATCAATTCATACTAAGCTGATAGATGGGACTGCAATATATTATTTGCCTTCAATTGAAAAGAGGCATTAGACAAATTTCGACTTATCAAATAACTATCTTCTGTAAATTGGTATGAAGTTCAATCGCCAAATCGCTTTTCTTATTTTCTAGTTATACAACATTACTACTGAAGTTTCTAATTAAGTTTTAATATATGATTTCTAGTATATAATTAAGGATTTATATTAAGCTCAATATCAATGGCAAAGCTTAGTTACAAAGTTACCGACTTTCTCAATTACCGGTTAATTTTCGAACGTCATACTGCTCACAATATGACAATTAACGAAATTAGGTTTATTAATTTGCACGGAGCGGCGGCAATTTTAGTTTTAACTTCTTTAACATTGATTAGTAGGTAAATAATGAACATTAGGCAGTCGTTGCCTAATTATGGGTAAAGTAATCAGCGTGCGGTTGATTGAAGTAGTATTATGGATTGTGATTTGAGAAATAACGTTTAAATTTTAAGCAATCGGTCAAAATTTATCTAAATGTGTACCTTTTTCAAACGAGTAGAAAGATGCTGCACTTACAGTCCCTTCATAGACCGACGAGTAAGAATCCAGTAGAGAAAAATTACAATGGATATTTTATTATCACCATTTTCTCAATTTACTAGCAATCTGGCATCATGCAAATTTAGTAATGTATCAAAAATATAAATATTATTGTCACGTTCAAAATGTTGGCAAGCCAGTCTGTACCTTTTCATAATATAGTGTCAAACTATGGTTGAAATTTTTGACGCTATTTCGAGTTAAATTGGCTTGAATATCAATGCGCTTTAAAACTTGTTTGTAAATGTCATATTTTACTATACCGCATTGAACAGCTTAGTGAACATTAATATCAGTTACCTACCTACTGCCTACATATTAAATAGAACCTAAATTAAAACAACAAATATGTTCGACATTCCTATCCTTTAATAAAGCTTTCTATTGAAATAGTAATGGGCACGGTCATGTGCATAATAAAATTAACAACTGAATACTTTGTATTAGGTAATTACTCTCACATATGAACGTTTTAAAACTATTATAATGGAAGCCACAGTACAAGTTTTGTTTACATTTCTCTTCGCACTGGGCTACCTATATTGTTCGTAACTTCAAACTAAAGGCTTGAAGAAGTTTAATAGATTTAACCTTCTTTTTGTCTATACCTATTAGTGGTGCAACTATATTTTCTCAAGTAAGATTGTATGTGTCAATAACGAATACTAAATATAAAGATATTGCTTTAATAATTTAAGAAACTCGCATTCTCTATTTAAGAAAAAGGCTCTTTCAAAACTGTTTCGGGGCAAAACTTTTAATTACGTTCATACATCACACGAAACAAAGCCGCAGTAAAAATAATTGAACAAATCGTATTGAAACATTCAAATAATGTAACAGAATCCGAAAAACATAAAACAGTATTGTCATAACTCCATTAACAATAAATGAACACCCATAACCATAACAAACATTAATTAAAATCACTCTCACGGCTCATCACTATCAAAGAATGAAGTATTCCAGATTTAAAATGCTTTAAAATGAACCGTGAATAATAACGATGCTAGGCTTTTTGCCTCGTTATAAAGTAGTTCTTCTACTGCCATTTAATCTGCTATTAGTGAAATAAAACTTCCATCTTCATACAATTTCGAGACTAATGAGAAATTACGTACATAAATTCCAATCAACGATTACTGAAACTACATGAAATTGGTACATGAAAATACAGTATCGTTTGCAAGCTAAAATTGCATATGTAATTAGACATTTTTATGATATTTTAAAACGGTTGTGTAATAAAATTGGTATGCAGATAGATTCGGTGCCAGAGACAGACATAGGATACTTTTATCTCGAAAATCGGTCTGGTTTCCGGAGGATACAACAAAAGCTAGTTATAATAATAATAATAGAGTATCATGCACTATCAACCTTAGCTTACTATCTACTTTAGGTAAACTGCGTTATAAAAATTAGTTATGTTATGACGCAGCATGAAGCCAAGTTATAAAGTTGACGGACGACCTAATAAAGGTGACAAGCAAGTGATGAATAGGAGCGGTTTCTGACTGGTCATAGTGGAGCTTCATCATATTCTATTTTCTATTTTATAAATTTTAATTTATTTAAGAACTTTCACTCTTAATTATTTGGTTATTTAATTATTACAAACATATCACACACCCTTCCTTTGTTAACAAATTAACCTAAATTCTCTATTTGCAAAATTAGAGCAAACTAATATTTGTTTATATTAAAGGAGCAAATGAGATTATCTTTGAACCAGGTAATCAAATTGTAATATTGTTTACAGTGTATAATAACATTGTAAGTATACTGTTGGAGTATTTAGTTAAATGTAAACCTTTACAAAATTATATTACCCGGTCGTCATACTCGGGAACGCTACGGTGACTAGTCAATCTTGACGCGGATAGTTTTCAAATTTATAGAAATCAATAGGTTGGTATACTTAACATTATTCAATACCAGTTTATAAGTAAACGTAAATACGTAGATCTTTTAATAAAACCTTAGATTTATCAACTAGTTATAATTTAAGAATTTTTACCACCACTGACCTATAAAATTTTAAAAGTTATTAAATCTAAGCGAGGTATTTTTAACATTTATATAATTTAGTGACCCGTTTTGTGTACTTATGTACAAAGCCCGTACATTATTGTTAACACAATAAAATTTTAGATGTAGCCTTTTAAGAGCCTTCATTTAGGTGTTTGTGTTCTCTCATTATTGTCATTCTTGTGCGTAATTATTTGTATTAAACATTTGAACATTTACGATGTATTTTACTGTACATTTATTTCGTAATTACCGCTTTATTTTACGTAATTTATTTAATTTATTATTTATCTGAACTACTTTCTTTTTAACTTAAAATTAATATGATGTATTTATAATCAAAAGTATTTTTCTTTTCTTTAAGAACACATTAAATAATTATTTTATTCATTCGTTTTTAACACATCATTTGTTTAACACAGTTACTTTTTATGGAACCAATAACTGGCCATATTTGGCCAGTTAAGTTAACCTCAGTTTGAACGGAGTTTATCTTACCATGTGAAGCTCAGAAATGCTTTTTTGGAAGTTATCGAGTCAATAGTGTCAAAGGACAGATAAAAGTACCTCAGAAACCGGGCATTACTCCGTGCCTGCAACATCCCACTACTATGTGACCTAGCCAATGTAGACTAGTTTTGTTTGCTTTGTCCAACTCACCTCATCATCTTTATCTCATTTATTACACACATTCATACTTGACAAGGTATAAATGTGCGAAACAATTAATTTGAAATATAGTTTAAATATAATAGTAATCCAAATAAATCAATGTTTAGCTTCGCTCGTTATTTCCTGATATCAAATGTGTTTTCGATTCGCAAGCTATTGTCTATATTGACAATTAGTTAACATAACTATATAACGTATTTCCTCAGATTTTATATAAGCGAAGCCACGCAAAACTAGTCTTAAAAAGGCTTCTAATATTATATAGCGACGAACGTTATATCAGCCCCTGTGTAAACGTTGTTATTCCATAGGGTAATCCAAACTAGGACGGTCATGTAAAATTGGTATTCACCGAACAAAAGGAGCCTACCACGTTACCTCTACTACGAAATGTTTGTTGTATGTCGATAGCGACTGTAGACAAATGAACCGTGTGAATGTCTAGTACCGCTTTCGGGTATCAGTGACAATATGAACAAACTTGTGTGTAATGTTAGGATAAAGATTAATTGGTCCAAAGGCATATAATGTTAGCTCATGATACAAGATAAAGGCATTAATTATGTACTGTGTCAACAGATTGCAATTATGTCAATAATCGCTCATAATTCTTGCGTTGATTGGTGAATAATCATCTCTTTATAGTCGCCTGGATTTTTGAGCATCTGAAGACTACGGTAACGATTCATGATATTTAATACATGTAACATAAACTACAACTACATAATCATTATCAACATGAACTGCGTGGTCGCGCGTCTTTACAAGGAACAAATCTTTAGAGAACACAAAGATTTTATCCCGCAATCTGCCACAACCGTAGACAAAATATTCTTCAGTGAAGTAAACCACGTTACGTACAACACGTACAGCTACGGTGGTATAGTAACAGAATCCTAACCAAATTTATTTATGCAAAGCACATGGTACGTGTACAGGTCGCAACGGATTTGCGGGCGTGTCGCAACGACATGAATTTGCCTTCCAAGAGAAAATTAGCTTTCCATCTACATCGATATTTTTCCAATGATTCAATTTAATGCTCTAGTCTGCAGCAAACATTAATTTCTATGCTAATGGACCGCGGGATGGGTTTTTGTTCCGCTCAAAAACTCGATTAACAATAATTTTAGGTTTTTTGAGAGAACTTGTTAGCGTTTAACCAGCGGGTTTATTATAATGTTATTATACCAGTTATTTAAAAGATATTACTAAAATAAATAAAAATTGGTTTAATAAAGTTACCTTTTTTTGGATATTTTTTTCTGCTTATCAGGCAGGATACGTACATCTTATTTATTTTTATAGTTTTATTTATCGACTTCACGCTAGCCGATGATAATCAGGCAGGTTAATCAAATACATTGGTGGTCAACATCTCAATTGCTATCACGGGATATTACTCGTAATATACGGAGTACGGAAACTGTTCACCGCTACACTGGAAGACATGTTCAAGCTTCTGACCTGGAATGGAGTTGGCATCAACATAAACGGCGAGTATATCACTCACCTTCGATTCGCTATCGTGGTCATGGCTGAGACCGTGGAGGAACTTAGTGAAATGCTCGATGACCTCAGTAGAGTCTCTCGACAAGTGGGCCTAAATATGAACATGGACAAGACTAAAGTCATGATCAATTGATGTTCATGGTACACCCACTTCTATTACGGTCGGGTCGGAGGCTCAATGTTCTAATTTGTTGACGAATACGTATACCTGGGACAAACAGTCCAATTTTGAGGAAAAGGTCACTCGTCGAATACAACTCGGCTTGGCAGCGTTTATAAAGCTACAACATTTCTTTTTATTCGAACTACCGCAGTGTCCCAAGACCAAGGTCATTGTACAGTCGCTATCTATGGGTCTTGTCAGAAGATCGTTGTGAAACGAACGAAGAAATTTACAGGCGAATCAAGGTAACTGACATGGTTCGCAGAGTTGCTTCTCGGAAGTGGCAATAGGTATGACACATAGCTCGCAGAACTGACGGCTGTTGGGCCAGAAAGGTTCTGGAGTGGCGACCACGAACTGGAAGACGCAGCGTGGGCAGACCACTCACTAGGTGGGCCGACGACCTTATAAGGGTGATGGGTAACGCGATGGCACCGGCCACGGTGGCTAAAATTGGGGGAGGCCTATGTCCAGCAGTGGACGTCTTTTGGCTGATATAATGATGAAGATGAATATTAGTATAGTGACGGTCCTGCTTAGAAGCCTAAGGATTACAATCACATTCGGTGGTGAAAAGTTCCAGGTTTTATTGGTCAACAATTGTATAAAGTATCAAACCATTAAGTTCGTAACCCTTTATTAACTGACTTCAAAAAATAAGGAGGTTTCTCAATTCGTCCGTATAAATATATATTTTTTTTATGTGTTTGCGCATAACTTCGTCATTTATAAACCGATTTTGATGATTCTTTTTTTTTTTGTTTAGTTTTTATTTTTCACACACCGCCATTTAGTCCCAAGCTAAGCAGAGCTTGTGTTATGGGCACTGGACAACTGAAATATAATACATACATTTTTAAGCTATTGCATAGCTTTTATCGCGGGCTTTGAGCGCGGCGACCGAATCAAGAACAAACGAACGAAAATAAAACCTAACACCCCCCACTCCGCCTACATTTAAATCTCGCGGCTCCGTTTTAATATCGTGATATCTTTTAATGACATGATATGACAGGTGTATATAAAACTTAAGTCATTGGAATCGTCATTTAATACTTTAAAACAAAACATATATTAAGTCCGTATTATGAGTTTTTTTATTGTTAATACTCATTTCAAAAAAGGTCGGTACTTTTTGACGGCTAAAGTTATAAAAATCGCTATTATTCGATAAAAATACCTGTATTTGGAAAAAGTTATGTTTAATATACATTAATATACATTAACCTCTATATTTAATAAAAAACAATATACCATTTTCATACAAAATATCATATTTTAGCCTAGCAAGCGAAATTCGAGAGATTGCGTAAACAATCGATTCAAATTTTTTAATATAAATAACACTATCTATCAAGCACTAATGATTACGGCGATTTGGAATGTTTGTACTTATTTTCAAAAATGTACAATCAAAATGTTTGTGTACATTATTGATTTTACAACATAACTACTAAGAATCAAGATATCTTTTTTAACCGACTAAAAAAAATGGAAAAGGTTTCTCAATTCGACCGTATTTTTTTTTGTGTGTTCACGGATAACTCCGTCGTTCATAAACCGATTTTAATGATTCTTTTTTTGTTGGAAAGTAGATATCCCAAGGGTAGTACCATGATAAGGAAACCAGGATCTGATGATTGCATCGTAGAGAAATCAAGGGGAACTTTCGAAAATTGTACTGACGACTAGTGCATTTGTTATGTTTTTTATTAAGTATTTTAAGACACTACTTTTTAATGAAGATTTGAGGTCAATCTGATGATGGCGCACAAAGACAGTCGAGGGAACTCCTTAACGATATACAGCAATTACTTGGTGTTTGGACTTAATTCATTTCTAATGACGAGAACTTTGCTCCCATATTGGTTATAAGTGCTGTTACAGTTGACCATAGCCAGTCGAGGGAATTCCTCAACAGCAGTCATGTCGGGCATAATTCATACGGTTCAATATGCCAAAATGTTTAGTGTATACAAAAATAATATCTAAGTAAGATTTAGGTCTACCCATCACTAAAAATATTAAAATAAAATAATTTTTAACAAAAAGAAAACCGACTTAATAACTAAATACTATAAGAACCTTACGACAATAGCAAATTAAGATTGATAATACCTATAGGTACCTAGTTATTGTTTTAAATACTATATGAACCTTACTACAATAGCAAATTAAGATTGATAATATCTATAGGTACCTAGTTATTGTTTTACTTGGCACCAACTTCAAAATTATAATAATACTTTGTGCTATGAAAATTTATTTTTTACTTTTTAGTTTCCTTCCAGTTTGAAGTCGGTTTTCTTTTTGTTGAAAATTATTTTATTTAAATAAATAAGTATAATTGCATAAGTTGATAAAAATTGCTATGCAATAGCTTTACCGCGGCAGTGCCAGAGTGCCACAGGTTTTTTTTTTGTAAATACGTACTTAAAATACATAGAAAACACCCAGACTTAAGGCTAATACAAAAAGTATAGTAGTAGTTATAGTAGTTAGTAGTTGATTTTGTTATCAATCAAGTAAGTACTTACCAAGTATTCTATGCTCATCCCAATTTTTAATGTAAGACTAGTATATAGTAATTGAATCTATCACTGTCAAGTTGATTCAATTAGAATATCTTAAGGCGTATCTATCAGTGAATCTAAAGAAAACAGTAATATGTTTACAATTGATTTTTATATACGATTCTATTCAATATTAAAATCAGCAATGAATTTTTAGACAGTAGTGTCTTTTATTAAGGTTAGGTGTTAGTTGAGGTGCTTGCCTCTCAGGCAGAAGTTGTTGTATTTCAGACTGGTAATTTGTGTTTATAAAGTCAAATGTAGTTTTTAAGTTATTTGAGAGTTTTTGAGTGCGTAAAACACCGTGAGAAGCCTATACTACGAAATATAAGTTTGAATGACACATATTTTCTTCAGAAAATATGTGTCATTCAAACTCTAAAATGTCCTAGTAGAACAATAAAAAAATTACTTGCATTTGACACCTTTTCTTATTACAAACTCACAAAACCTACTTGAATTCCGAAATATCAAACAACAGTAGTGCTCATAAATTAGTACATTTAACATCTGTTTCTATGACGTGCATTAATTATAATTAATCTTACTAATTTATTTGACAACTGATAGTTTCAATTATGTACTAATTAGATAGTCAATTACATTATGTCGGCTTTGTGCTTTACTGATATTGACTTATGGGCGTTACGAGGTTACATATGTAGCTGTGCAATAGACGGTTATTGCCGCTTGAATCATAATTGTAACAAAATAATTGCAATTATGGCAGAGAAACCTTTACTTAAGGTGGTTCCGACGAAATTTCGACGAAATCCGCTACTTTCATCTCGATAATTGAGTAGATTCTAATGCTATTTATTCTTTTTTTTTTTGCCAACAATATACTTTGATTCATGAACTTTAGAATAGTAGAAGAATTATTTACAATAATTGATTATATAACTTATACCAACGATATTAAAACAACGTGATTTCACTTATTTCGAAATATTACTTTGTAATTACTATAGTTATAAATATAAAAGTTATATTGAATCAACCGGAATAAACCAAATGTCAACTCTGTAGGTTTATTTCATTTATTAGGATAATGTTTCAATAGTTATTGATAATTTGGCTGAATCAGCGTCGCAGGGGCTCTGCGCGGGCGACGGGAGGCAGAACGGCAGAGCGGCGCAAGCCCTTCTGACGGACGGACGTATGCGGTTTTTTTAAAAATTATTTACGTAATTCAATAATTGCAAATAAATAATATCAAAAAAAATATTGTGTGGATAGATTTAGTGTTGCAAATAAATTAGATTAGTTATTTAGATTTTTTTAGTGTATTAAATACGTAGGTATTTACCTACATTTATTATTATTTTTCATCAAAATGACTAAAATTTCACGACTGAAACAAATACAAATGCAAAGGATTCAATAATAGAATATCCTGTAAGTAGGTATATACCTACCTTCATATTTTTAGTAAAATACCTTCTTTGAGATACTTACCTAGGATATCCTTTAATTATGTTTAGTTCCACGTAAACTAGGTAGCAGGTGGTGAGCCTATTGTCGCTCGTGATAAGATCAAGGCAACACCAGGCCTCAAGAATCAGTAAATTCCTGCTGTTATATACCCTAGGGGTATGAATATGAGCTTGCTACAATATTGTCTATGTCTACTATCATTTCGAACTAGGTGTGTGGTAGGTGGGCACATGAGTAAAATATCTAACTTGGATATTTACTCATGTGGCAAGGGCGCTTTCCGATTCCGACCGACGCGACGCGACGACGGCGACGCCGGCGTAGGTACGAGGTGCTTCGGTCGGAACACGAACGTCGGCGTCGGTCGTACAACTAGCATAGAACTCAAATTACAATGATTATACGTGACATGCGTCGGTTTGCGACCTAGTTAGGTACCTACACAAAACAACCATACACGCTGCTGTTAGCTACCTAACTATCTACGTTATCTTGCACGAGCATAAATACCTATACATTCTATATATACATACGGTGTGTACTTGAATATTCTATCGGTAAGTAATACCGATAAAATATTCAAGTATTTACCTCGTTAGATTTTTTTTCATGAGCTGATAAAATCAGTGATAAGCTGATAAGATACTAGGCTAAAGTAAATACCTACCCTTCTACTTTCAATGCATCTTATTTTGATTTATTTATTTGATTGCAAGAAAGGAAGAAAAAAGGCTTTACAAAACGTCTTAGTCTCTAACCAAACTAAAATATTTGAAGACTGTGAAATTATCACAATTAGGTAAATTAAAAATCCTACTCTCTATTCCTTTATTATCGTACTATATGAATTTTTAATCCTAAAATTAAATAATATATTGTTGAGTGCCTACTGGACATAACAAAACTAATACCGTATTTTTCGAGTAATAGGTGTATGTAGAAAGTAATAGACCCGGCACGGTGGCACAGTATTAAGAATTCTACTCTTTTTTGTACAGTCTTTACCTAACTAGGTAAAGGCAAAAGAATTATGGTTTAGCACTCTATGTATGTATGTATGTATGTATGTATGTATGTATCTTTATTATATTATATTATAAGTGTATGTACTGTAAAACTACCCCGTGACGTCGTCCGCATGGATCCGTTACTTAGCGATAATATTACATTAGTTCTACTTTACCGATTTTGCATTATATTATACATTTACAATACTACAATATGTACGTACATACAAATATATGTATGTACACATATATTTGTATGTACATATTGAAGTAATCTATACTTATAATGAATCTCTAGCGAGGTAATTTTCACGGTACATCCAAATCACTCAAACAGTGGGTACAATGCGTCTACTTTGGCAATTGTTCGTGTTACTTATTTTGCTAAGGGTACATGATATTGTGTACCTTACGTACGGGCACTTACTAGAAGATAATCAACATTTATTTATTTATTGAAAAAGTATTTACAATATCATTACAGATAAAAACCCAATACGATATCATAAAAAACCTAAAATTAAAAACACTAATTACTAAATAAATATATCTAGTTATCCAATACTATACATTTTTGTGCAACATCCTTGAATTTTGATAGGGTACATTGAAAAATATCAATTTCTATAGAAATAATGATATACACATAGGAATGATGACGCTTTGTTTAAAGCATGTGTAACTGAAAATCCTTATCAGCTCCGTCATTTGAATTCAGTTTTGCTGGTGAATGGTGCTGTTTCAAATTCAGTGCAGTGGTGGCCATACAGAGTAAAGATACTGTGGGAGAAAAAGGAAATAAAGAGGACCGAGGAGGTAACTATGCCTTCGGACCACTGACTTTCAGACAAAACTTACACTTTACGTCGTTATGTACATCTCCAGCCAAACCGTCCCGCTTATTCTAAAAGATCTACTTCCGTAAAATTTTTGCTAGCTATACAATATACAGAACGATTTACTGAAGTTATATTTGTGATATCCAGTTGAACCGAAAATAAATAAGGAAAATGAAAATATGTTAATTCATATAGGTTAATTAAATTAACACTTATGAACGTCAAAGTTTACAAAATGTCAGCAAATTAACCTACAACCAGTTCGCTGACAAAGTAGAGCTATTAGAAGAACTGGCAAGAAACTCAAGCCACTCATTTTAATCGCCAGGTTATTACAATTTTTGTAAGTTACAGTTTCAAGTAGCATGCAAAGTGACACAGGCAATACACTTAACTCTATAGGTAATTAAATACTTACAGCTTTCTATGTTGCAAAGAAAAAATAAAAAGTAAAATGCGTGCTTTACAGGCTGCCTCAATTTGCATATTGCTACAAAAGTACGAAAAGTCAGGGAGAAGTCAAGAGGAGTCAAGGGAAAGCCAGGGAGAAGCAAGGGAGAAGTGAAGAGAAAGTGAGGGGAATGTGAGAGGAAAGTGAGAGGAAAGTGAGAGGAAAGTGAGGAAAGTGACGGGGAAGTTAGGGGAAGTGAGGGAGAAGTGAGGTGGAAGTGCGGGAGAAGTGAGGGGGAAGTTAGGGGAAGTTAGAAGTGAGGGGAAGTGAGTGGAAGTGAGGGGAAGTGAGTGGAAGTGAGGGGAAAGTGAGGGGGAAGTGAGGAGGAAGTGAGGAGTGAGAGAAAAGTGAGGAGTAAATGAGGAGGAAGTGAGAGGAAAGTGAAGGGGAAGTAAGGGAGATGGGAGAGGAAGGGAGGGGGAAGGGACAAGGCAGGAGCTCTCGAATGCAGGGAAAGGGATAAGAAGTGATAAGAAGGGAGAAGAAAATGAGGGGAACGAAGGAGAAGAAATGGGGAAGTGCTAGAGAAGAGAGGAGAAAGCGAGGAGGCAAGGTAGAGAGAAGTGGAGGAAAGGGCAAGAGATGCTCGAGGAGAGGCAAGGGATGCTGAAGGAGGTGAAGAGGAGAAGAGGGAGGTGAGGAGAGAAGCGGAAACTGTGGAGAGTGGAGAAAAAGGGCGATAGGGAATGAGGGGAAGGGAAAAGTTATTGTAGTGAATATTTGCTTTTGTGTATTGTATTTTTTTTTTACGAGGGATATCTTTAGGTAGGTGAAAGAGGGTTTGTATGAATGGGAGATTAAAAATACTATGGAAAACAGTATTTAAACAATATAAAAATATCTATTGGAAAAATCAATATTCACGCGAGCGAAGCCGCGGGCAAAAGCTATCTATATACATAAAAGCAAAAGGTCACTCACTCACTCATCACGAAATCTCAGAAACAACAAGTGCTAGGAATCTCAGACTTTGCATGATCGTTCCTATTAGGATATAGGTGCTCACTTAGACGGGATTTTGCAAAATCCATCCTCTATGGGTGTATAAAGGGGTGACAAAGTTTGTATGAAACTTCTATAGTTTTTATAGTAGGATTACCAAATTACTAGAAAATACTCTTTTTTTAATATTCAGAAACTACCCTTATTAAGTGAGCAAATAAGAGTCGAAGTTTGTGTGAAAGTGGTTCATCAGTTTTAGCGGTAGCGGGTTTAAATGAGATTCGCCATAGAGATGGATAATACTGATATTTATTACTGATACAATGTACGGTTGCCGTAAAATCTGGCACCCATCTGAATTTTCACGCGAACGAAGTCGCGGGCAACAGCTAGTCTATAATATGTATGTATTTACAAAAAAAAAAAGTATATAAGTAGTATATCAGTTGTTTAGTACCCATAACACAAGCAAATATAATTGCTTAATTTGGGGCTAAGATGGCTCTGTGTGAATGTGGTAGAATATTATTATTATATTATAGTTATAAGGTGCATTTTATGCTTTTTGTTTAATTATCTCAATTTTGGCATATGTGTGGATTGGTTCCTTTTTGCATAAGTAGGTCCAATTGTTTTTTTATGCTTATTAGTTTAAAGTGTAAGTTAAACTTACTTGTGATTTTTATTATTAGTATCTACATTTGTTTTTATTATAAAGTGGTTTGTAAGTCAATTTAAATTTTATAAAAACCATGTTTTAAATTTATAATAATTGATGCGATACCTATAATCTTGTTTTAAGGGAAGTTTTGTGTTAGTTGTAAGTTTAAAAAATGAGTGTATTTTAATAACTTTTAACTTCAGTTTGATCGATAATGATCTAATACTTTATAATTCTGTTGCGTTAAAATGCCGTTAAACTATAAGGTTTTAAGTTTAACCGCGTTTAAGCGTAACAATGAATCAAGTTTTGTACTCTTATTTAAACACATTTATAGACTACCAGACTTAAAAGCAGTGAACGGACGTTAACCACGTTTAACATGAGGTAGTTCCACAAGTATTAATGATAAGCTAAATTGACATTATGTGCTATACCGACATTTTAGTTACAATTAAGTTCTTTTGTTTTTTAGGTTTTTAACAAACAATATTTTTTATGAAATAGAGACACTAAAATGCCGTTACGCTAAGCGTAGTGGCATTTTAGCCGCTGATCTATTAGATTTTTGTAACACCAATGGTATACTAAAACGCAAAAAAACGTTTTATTATAAAATTTAATTATATTTACAAACTGACAGGAGAATAAATTGAAAGTATTTCATTTGATCTATATCTTGGTACCTTTAAATCTCAAATAATTGTTGTCATTTGTAAGTGACAACGGTTTCAATTTTTGCCGCGTTTTTTGAGTGTTTACTCAAAACTCGACTTTGGCAGTTAACGGCATTTTAGTTATACCACGGTAGAGCTGGATTTTGAGTTTATTGGTTTAACCCACAGTAGTTATTTTTATTTCTACTACATATTTAACAAACGTCATGATTCTAAACACTCATCTTTGCTTTCGCTACTATATAAATAATAAATATATAAATAATATATACTAAAAAATATACATACTTACTAAACGAAATAATAAAAGATACTAAAAAAATAATTCATTATTTTCGCGTCTATCAGATTTTAGCTCTGCGGTTTCGGACAAGTAAGGTCATTGTCTTATAGTTGTGCTACTGCTACTTGACGCTAGAGGGCGGACTCGCACGCAATGTTTTTTTCGGGTGAGGCGCGGGGTGGTGAGGAAGCGAAACGCTCAAGGTCATATGTGACGGAACGCCCTTAACTTACTTAACAATAGTGTCATATTGCATCACTAAGATTTACGAAGGCGCTTAAAATAATGAAAGTCTGAAATGACTGAAAGTAATAGGTATGCTAAACATAATAAAATATAGCCTATGTTACCCGCTGAATTTTATGATTTCTAAAGGTGAAGGAATTTTTCAAGTTGGTGACGTAATTTTTTTGTTAAATCTTTGCAAACAACAAAACAAAACAAAAAATCAAATCTTTTCTCTTTATATTATTAGTTTAGATATACGGCGCAAATTTAAAAAGTTATGAATAAGGCAACTGTTGAAAGTTAGACACCACATGAGAATCCTTTGATTTGTGAATTGCTGGTAATACATAACTTATAACATTGTTTTGTAAATAATACGAGTTTTGTGTTATAAGAAGAATGTGTTTGTGTGAGTAGGTACTGTCAAAATCTGAAAGTATTAAGTATTATATTGTTTAGTTTTACATTTTTGGTTGTAAATTACAAAACTAAAAGTTTCGATATGGGGGTAGGTATTTATTTCTAAATGACAATTTTCATGGCTATTTATGGTTATATAGTACGACTTGTTTTAATTTTATTAAGATTTTAATGACAGATCAACGACTTATTCCCTACAGAATTGTTAATCTTAAAGATGTAAATTTCTCAGACCAAAAATACGGTGAATTTTAAAATATTTTTACAATCTCATATATTACCGTTCCTTAATTATGTTAAAAAAGTTACCAAGAGTTTTAAAATTGTTCTAACATTTTAAACGAGAAGGCAGACGAGAGGTCTTATTTACCTCTAGAATAAACGACTGTAAAGTATTGCCGCGCCTAAAACACCAATGAACATTATTAAGCGCGGCTTACTCGGTGGAAAAAAGAAAGAAAAACGCCCGCTGATTTTTCTAAATTTTCAACATTAGCACTAAACGTAATCCGTTCAATTTTATTTTCCACAAGAACTTGAGGGTTTTATCGCAAATAGCAGAGATATTTCGAGTATAATTCGCGTGCACTTTACTTAAAATCTTACGTATAGATACGAAAGTCTCTGTTGCGGCCAAACGCGCGCCCGCGTAACATTAAGTTACGTGGTTACGCACCATTAGCGAAGATTTTGCAGTTTCACCCTGTCTCAATTCCGTGGACTATTAAAGAGGAAATTTCATTATAAGAATGGTTCCTCTGAATAAGCGATGAACAGGAACACACAAGGGTATACCTAAGTCTTAACTGTCGCCTCTGATTAAAGATTACATGCGTAGAGCTGTCTTGGATGGTGTTAAATATAATTTGCATCCGCAAAGGTATAAGGCATAAGCTTTCTCGATTTGGTTTAATTATTAAATTGAGTCCCAACAGCATTAGCTTTGAAGTTCTACATGTTTTAGGTTTGCAAAGTTTTGAGTTAAGTGTATTGCCACTTTGCATGCTACTTAAAATTGTAACTTACAAAATATTGTAATAACCTGGCGATTAAAAGGATTACCTGAGTTTCTAGCCAGTTCTTCTCATGGCCCTACCCTACGTCAGCGAACTGGCTCTAGGTTAATTGGCTGACATATTGTAATTTTTAACGCTCAAGTGTTATTTTAATTAACCCAAATGAATAAATATATTGTATTTGGGCTTGATACCTAATGGAATGCATAGTTTTCACTATTTAAGGAAATTTGATTTTTTGCACCCTAATAGGTATTGATATTTAATAAGTAATAATAAAAATATTTTTTATTCTGAGAATCGGATTTGAAATCCTTTTTACTTGATACTTAATAAATACCTTTTAATAGATATCTATTAAAAAGCTAATATTTGCCGTAAGATATTATTAAAACACATGCAAATTTATTAGAGAGCTGTACATACAAAATACAGCACGTGCATCAAACGAGTAGCCGATACGAATCCATTTCAGTATTAGGGTCGTATTTACATGACGATGCAAATTCTCTAAGGGTGTTCAATTCATCAAGAGGGAAAAGTAAAAAGCGTCCGGCAAAAATACCCTGATGAACAAAGAAACTAAGAGCATTGTTGTTGTATATCTATTTATCTAATGTAGTATTTCTAGTTTTCGCGTTTGATGCTTGTTGATTGTAGTAGGGTCTTAAAACAGACTTTGTTATGTGTGCTTACTCATATTAGTCAAAGTTAATCATTGCCATCTACAAACAACATTATTCGTAGATTGTGATCATCATTATCTTCGCTGTAAAACATGTATCTACTACTAAACATGTATGTATATCATCGATTTATTAAAGGAGTTGATTAGAAGCGACCTAAACCAGGTCATTAGATAAAGTCAAAATTAAAATGATCAAATTACAAAATTTTAAATACGGTTCTAACTTCTGATTGCTAATAAATTGGCTTCAGTTAATTGATCGAAATATATAATAAAAAAATAAAAGTAAAAAACATTTTAATAATAATACCAGCCTGTTTATTGTCCTGTCCTGTCTTGCAGGGCAAGAGCCTCTTCTCATATAGAGAAGTCATGAGCAATAATTACCACGCTTGCTCAAGGCGGATTGGCAATTTCAGACCCTTGAGTCCAGATTTCCTCACGATGTTTTCCTTAACCGTAAGTGAAATGTTCAAGATAAACTTTTATAAAGTATATACGATTTGTAAAATCACATTGGCACTTGCCAGGATTCGAACCCACTACCTCGTGTTTATAAGTCGGGTGCCGTGTCTGCAGGACCATTTCGACTTTTTCAATAAAAAAATGAAGGCATATAAATCAGTGATGTGACGCGGCATTCGTTGCCAATATTTTTCATGCTCTTTGTGTCTACAATATTCCAGAGATTAAAAAATAGAGGACCGCGAAAACCACCCGCATTCGCTTTATGTTGTCCAAACAATAAAGTTTTTTATCAAGGGTGTGTTTGCAGATAAAAGAATATTACTTATTGTATTGTTGCCGAAAGTCGTAATGACCCAGTGGTGAAGGCACCCGAGCCGGGCAAGTACCAGTGTACTGTGATTTTTTAAATCATATGACTTTTCTTAGTCTAACTGCACATTATTGACTGACGGTGAAAGGAAACATCGTGAGGAAACCTGGAATTCTGACGAAATCTAAAAACGCCAATCGACCTTGAGTAAGCGTGGCGATCAATGTTCATACCTTCTTAGTATGAGAACAGGCCTTTCCCTGCAGTAGAATAACAATGGACCAATCGAAAAATCGATGTTGATAGAAATGTTTCTTTAACAGCTAGCATCTAGATGATATTTTCTAAAAAACAATCACAGATTTTTAAAAGTTTTGCTGTTTTTGTAACGCATCTTACATTCGCGTGTAAAATACACTTTACATTAACTATAACATTTGAATATTTTGAAATCCTATTTTATAGATACAAATGATTCTGAGATAGAACATTGGTATTACAAAAGTTGAGGTATATACATATTATTATGCTGTACTTAAGTATATTATTGAATAGTACTTGATTAAGTTTATTTCAATATACAGAAAACATTGTTATATTTAATAAACAAATACTTAGTACACACAAATAATTAATTAAGAAATAATAAACTAATTGTCCAGGTGTTTACGATACTGATCAAACGTTATTCCGGGTAATTTATAATGAAATATTACGGAGTTCTAATTAAACTTTGCAGATTTCGATTACAATTTTATTCATAAATACCATAATATGATAGTAAAATTTATTTAGGTAATTAGTTTGAATTATTACCCCGGTTTTACTGTTTATAATTAGGTACATTTCTTGTTTGTTGACATTTGCAATATAAATGTGTATTTGTGTTGTTATTACTTTACTTTATTACTGACCCGAGACCTTTTATTTGTTTAGCAAATTGCAACGAAATAAATTGAAATATCACGAGAAGAAATTATATAAGTGTTAAAGTAATTTGTACCTACTGTAGCTGCCATATTGATCTTTGATCAGGTACAGTACCTATGGAAAACTCTATAATCTTGTCTTGTAAGCCAAAATTTATATATCTTAAAGGTAATCATCATAATAATTTCAGCTAATTGAATCCATTACTTCTATGCCTTTCTCAAGCATCACCACTTTGACCGACCCTGAGTCGTCTTCATCAATCGGATGCCTCCATTTTTAAAAGCAGTCCACTGTTGTAAGGGCCTGTTCCCGCTGGGTCTAAATAGATGTGAGAACTGTACCTGCTTTTATTTTATCTTTTACTTAGAGCTACCGACTTAACTTCGTGTATCTCAATAGAACAGCGTACGAACTTTGTATACAACAGACTTTGAAATATTTCAGTCGAACTGCAATATAAAATTCTATTTAGTTGTTAGAAAAGTAATATCTAGAATATTGACTGTTATAAAATATAGGCAAAAATGCAATTTTGTTTCAATTTTATTATAAAACGGAAACTAATAAAATTAAATAATACCAATTGCTCTCACGTAATGCCGAATCATTTACTTTGAGTTATTCCAGTCATATCCCCTGTATCTGATCCTCGGAGGGATTGGTTTTTCATAAAAGGCAAATTATCACTGATTTAGAGCGATGTAGATGCCACGTGTATCTGTGATCTAGTAGTTAGTCTCTAGCCGCGAAATAAGGTCTAAGAATGACACATAAGTTCGATGTACATCATTATATTCGCGGACTGGCTGTTAAATTTTGTACCTTGTAGTGTACGAAAGTTAGAGTTATTCCGGTCTAGGTACTACGGTTACCCACTATTTACAATATTTATAGTATCAAAATGCTTTATTGTTTTCTCCCCAGTTTTGTTTTCATCGTCAGAAATTTTATTCTCGAGCATCCCGATACTCTATAAAACATGTAGGTAGTGAAACTCCTTGAAACTGTGAGACACCACAAAGGGATCCTTTCTCGCGTGTTCGTGAATGCATGTACTTGAGTCTATGTGGAGTTGTCCTCAACTGAGTTGTTTTATCCCATATAAATAATTACTCTAGACGGGTAACAATTTACGGCAGTAACAAGCAATTCTAATAGCTAAGTATATAGAAAACTAATTGCCATACATTTGTTTGTGTTTTATTTCGTGTATTTCTTTTTTTAAATGTGCCTTTGAACCATTTGACTTATAATATATAATTTACATTGATTTTTGCTTCCCAATTATTTATCAGCAGTTACAAGTATTCGGTTATAAAACAAGCTGCTTTTAAATTATTCTTCGGATCCCCATATTTTCTGCCACTTAAACATTTATTCTAAAATTGCAAGCTAAATGTACCATTTATTTCATACAGTCCTTATAGTCTTCCAAAGTAACGGCATTTATACTTCAGTGGCTCTTTCATTTTGCTCGCTTTCACGGCCAAATGGAATTCGCGGAACATTTCAAAGTAGACGTCGAAATAAAAAAGAGTAAAAATCACAGTCCACGATATAAATCATGTCATTTACACAGTTTAAAAGCTTGGTTTGACTAATGGCCTTTTGCGAAAGCTCAAAACGAAAATTGTTGACATAGTGCCATCTCTTTCTAGCTTATACGTTGGTATTCGAACGATTATTGCATCGTCTGCGATTTGAAAAAGTGAAAAGTAATGAAAAAGAATTATTGATTTTTCTTTGGTAAATAATGAAATACTAGTTTGAGTCTGTAATTATTTAATTACGTACGTAATGTTACCCACAAGTGCGGCTGGTATGCTAAAGTCCTGGGTTCTATTTCCGATTAAGACAAAAAGTAGTAAACGTTTTTTTGTCATTGCTCAGTGTTACGTCAGTAATAACTAATAGCAATCTCATCCTTTGTAAGACAATAAAGGGTGAAAAGTAAGTAAAATGTCACTCTATGGAATTAAAAAAACGTCATATAAGCAGCTATAGCTATATTAATTTATTTTCTTGTTAATAAAAATAGTAATTCACCGAAACCCTATACACGAGTCATTTGGTAATATTGTGTATAACTAGCTCAGACGTCTGCTAATGAAAACGAGTCAATCGTATGAATTTTTTGGTTGGAATCATTATTAAATCTACTTATTAATGCGGTTCGAATTTATACCCTTTCTTTATGTAATTAAAGATAATATAAGATAGTAGTTAAGAGTGTTGTTCAAATTAGTTTAAAAAAAAGATATAGTTATATACAATTTAAAAAAATATGTACATTTCCAAATGGGCAGCAACCAATGAAGAATAATTCACCAACTGTCACACACGTTTTGTCTCATATTTTATTTAAAAAGCTTTAGCCTGCGACTATGTCCGCGCAGAAGTCGAAAATTGTTCTAATAGGATTTTTAATTGTTTTTTTACGCTATTAATTTTTGTATATATCGTAACTACATACATACATAACTTCACGCCTGTCTCCGATTAATGGGGTAAACAGAAACTATACAACTCGATTTGCTACGATCCAAACATTTATTAATTTATTTATAAACATTTAAAACACCATCTCAGTTTTCACCAATTCAGAGTTACAAGCATAAAAACACTACATAAAACTATATAAAGAAACAGAAATAAGATTAACAATATGAATACATTTAGATAACAATTGTCAGCCTTCTCTCTCTATAATAATAATGTATACCACAGCATTTAGAGGAGGCTTCCGGTATATCGCTACAAAGTGCTGGAATAATATCCCCCCGCCAATAAGGCAATTGTGTTCCATCTTTAGTTTTAAAAAGAAACAAAAAATATTTTATTACTTGCCCAAAAAACCAGCACGTAACTTAATTTAAAATCACACCTTTAAATGTCCTTCAAATGTTGCTTTTAGTTATTTTATTTTTTTTCCCCTTATTAAATATATTTAATGTCATAATGCTATTTAACTTTGTTGTATTGTTTATTTACTTAATTATTTAACTATTATTATCTACATATGTTATATTATGCCCTTCTTACCTCGCACACATACATATACTTACACGCACTAATTGTCATGTGTAAGAACGCTGAACACCGTACATGCACCCGTGACTCACTCAAGGCTTCAGCTGAAAATCAGCGCTGCGGTCCTCCGTAGTACATGCTGAGCTGCTGCCTTTTAGACACATTTTAAGTTATTTTTGTATTTCGTATTGGTTTTTTTTTGTACTTTATTTCTTTTTGCTTTTGTTATTATCATGTTTATTTTTGTGTCTAATAAATTTTATTTTCTTTCTTTCTTTCTTTCTTTCTAAATAATACGTATACATATCTATAACATACCTCCTTTGCCTTTTCAACATTTATTAAACGTTTCTTACATACCTACATATCGGTTACGGGTGCTTGTAATTGTGCCCTTTGTCAACATATCTCCTATTTGGTCCGTGTATGTTCGTCTAGGGCAACACCAACCTACTTTTTAGTAATTTTCGCTCCATAAATCTCTCTCGATATCCTACTTTCATTTTTCCCCTTTACATCCTTTCCACATGTCCAAACCACCTTAGCATACTTCTTTCAATTAACAATAATAATATAATAATATTCTACCACATTCACACAGCGCCATCTAGCCTCAAATTAAGCAATTATTGTGCTTGTGTTATGGGTACTAAACGACTGATATACTACTTAAATATATTTTTTATTTGTAAATACATACATATTATAGATAAATTACACCCAGACACAGAACAAACAATCATGCTCATCACACAAAAATTTGTCCTGGGTGGGAATCGAACCCATGACCTCCGGCTTAGCAGTCAGGGTCACTAACCACTAGACCAACAGGCCAGTAAAATTTTAGTCACTATATCAACATTCAATCCACAGTCTTTTCTTATCACACTATTCCTCTATATGTAAGATTAATTCCACACATGCTCCTCATTGCTTTCATGTCTACTGCATTTATTCTGCTTTCATGCTTTTTCTGCCATACCCAAGATGTGTCGGCGCTAGTACAGCTGCTTGGACTATGGCTAGGCGAGCTTTGCTTGGTATTATTTCGCTAGCTATTACCGAATATAAAAAATATTATAAAATCCAATCTTAATTAAATCAAAACCAATATTTCATTATATAATCTCAAATATTTGTGTGCAACAAACTCTTGCACTTTATATGATAATATAGATATAGGTAGTCTGACAGCCTATTTTCTGAAAAGTATGCAGAAGTGTGTAAAACCGGGTGTTATTCACTCCTGCCTTTCGCCAGCTATGTTAGGTCCAATGAGTGGGCCTGTTTCCATTTTGCAGGTACATTTCCAAACTCCGAGCCTGATAATTTCTCAACAGAAATTCCGAAATATCACTTTTACTCGACTCGAGGATCAAACTCCGAGACCTTTACGTGGCCGTACTCTTTATTATAACTTGCACTAAGTGTATACATTACCTAAAAGAGAGACTCCTAAAAATCTATTGTCTCATTTCTTGGTACTGACTATTTGTACAGCAAGTTATGACAGTGTACAACTTATTACAACAATATTGCAACAACGTACTATCTAAACATCAATATTCGACGGCATGGCAGCGTAAAAATACAAGAAAACAACGAGCTTTTAAATCTTTTTATTCGTAACGCGGATATTAGGTAATTTTAAATTCACACTACGATTCAGTGTCGTACAACTGCGGATTTATGGCGACCCTCAAGCCTCTAAGGGATTTAACGGATTATAAACTCGCTTGTATTTTAGGTTACGCTACTTATAGGTACTTTGAAACAGTTTCGATTTGGAATCAGTTTATAATGTTTGCATGGTTTAGAGTAAATGTTTATTTATATAATAGATTTTACGCTGATGAATGGTGCTTTATATAAATTATTATATGAAGTCCTAATAGTGATAGTGTCATCATTCAATCATACTCTTTCGCGCCAGTGGACAGATAATACATTTTGTAGTTTAATTACTTGACTTCAAATAAACATGCATCTACTCCTATTACTTGTTACTTATTTTATAACAGCTTATGATAATAGTGTTATGATTAAACCTACTGACAGAAATAATAATTCTGCATCATCTGACATCCTAGGGTTACCTCTATAGAAAACTACGCTTACTTAAAGCCTATTATGTTAAAAGATTTTCATGTAAAATAAGTAAGTACCGTCTCAGTCCTATTGTTCAATAGAACAGCAAATCACGCAGTGTTCTAAATTTTAAATTAATAACTTAAGGCAGCCATTCGAAATAATAGCCAGAAATTATAGCCAGATTTTCGGTTTAAAACAATTTTCAAAGAGATTATGAAACATAACAGTAGGAAATATGTAACTTAGTTAATCCTTTAGTAACAATTTCGACAAGGACCAAAGGGTAGAAGGTCATCAGTGAAAGTTACCAAAATTAGTTCCAAAGGAGACAGTACCCGCGACGCTTAACTTCGTAATAATTTAATAGAAGCTACTGTTGCGGTCTATTGAACGAATGAATTGAAGTTATAATTACTCTTTACTTCTCTAAATATTATAAGGCAAAATCACTGTTTTGTTCTGTTTGTTTCACCGCTAACTTTGAAATCTATGCAACGGATTTGAATACTTCTTATTTTTACTTCTAATTGACGTGTGTGTGTTTGCGTGTGTGCATTCGCGTGTGCATGTGGGTGTGCGTGTACACCCTCAATATGGGTATCAAATGAACGGGCGTAACTATAAGAGTAATGCGTACTATGTTCAATAAGTATTTACTTTGAAAAATATTCAATTTAATTCATAAGGAAAAAATTCCTTCACTGTATCCATTTCTTCATCAAGTGTATAGGCTTCCTTCTAATCTCTACTTCGACAATAATCTGATTCTTTCTCAAGTGGGAGCCCAGCAGGGGGATCCGTTGGGTCCACTGGTTTTTAGTTTGGCAATACACAAAGTAATTGTCGAGATTAAATCTCTTTTGAACGTGTGGTACCTCGACGATGGCACTATCGGAGGTAAACCGGAAGAGGTGCTCCAGGATCTAAAGGTTATTATTCCACACCTTAAAGAGCTGGGTTTGGAAGTGAATCCCTCGAAGTGTGAATTCTTCCCCTGCGGCATCGAGGCTCGTAAACACTTCACAGATTTTTGTTCTCATTTACCAGGCTTCAAGGAACTTACTTCTTCCGATTTCAACCTTTTAGGTTCTCCTATTTTTCTTAACGCAGTTCCTGAGGCCATTAACACTAGAAAACATATCCTTCTTAACGCCAACGAACGTCTCAAAGATCTTTCCGCACACGTTGCAATTGTCTTGTTGCGTATGTGCTTTGCCCTCCCGAAAATATCCTACCTGCTGAGAACCACTCCTACTTGGCTTTGCCCCGAGGAAGTTTCCTCTTTTGACGAGACCTTGAAATCGGTTGTGGAGTCTGTCATCAATGTCTCCTTAGATGAGACCCAGTGGACTCAGGCGGTTCTCCCTGTTCGGTGCGGTGGTCTTGGGGTGCGTCGTGCTTGTGATGTGGGCCTGCCAGCCTTTCTGGCGTCGGCGCACGGTGTTGCCAGTCTTGTCACTGTCCTATTAAATCCCAATGGTGATGAGGTGGGCATACCGTTTGTGTCAAGTGCGGTATCAGCTTGGTCGGCCCGCAACCCGAGTGCAACTATCCCCGTTGCAGTGCACGAACAGCGGGCGTGGGATGACGAAGGAGCGAGGAAAATCCAGGGGAGATTATTAGAGGAGGCTTCGGGGGCCGATATGGCTAGACTACGAGCTGTGTCGCAATCCGAATCGGGAGCGTGACTGCACGCACTGCCGTCGCCTCACCTGGGCACCTTACTGGACGATGACTCTTTGCGGGTGGCGGTGGCCTTCCGCCTGGGCTGCAGAGTGTGTGAACCCCATATATGCACCTGCGGTTCCATGGTGGAAGCCGATGGCTATCATGCTCTGAGTTGTCGTCGCTGCTCAGGTAGGTTTCCACGACATCACGCTCTCAACGACATAGTTCGTAGAGCCCTCGTATCGGCCAACGTCCCGTGCATGCTCGAGCCTCCAGGTCTGAGCAGATCTGACGGGAAGAGGCCGGACGGGCTGACTCTGGTACCTTGGAAAAATGGCAAGTGCCTAATTTGGGACGCCACGTGCGTCAGCACCGTTGCCGCCAGCCACCTGAGTCGGACCGTCCGCTTCCCGTCAGCCGCTGCGGAAGATGCTTCTTTAAAAAAGAAGCTTAAGTATTCGGCATTAGAGCCTTTATACAATTTTGTACCCATAGCAGTAGAGACCATGGGCAGTTGGGGCACAGAGGCAAAGAACTTCGTTCAAGAATTAGGGCGCAGACTCAATAATGTGTGTGGTGACTCCCGCTCTGGGTCGTTCCTGGTGCAAAGGTTGGCCATTGCCATTCAGCGCGGGAACGCGGCAAGTGTTATGGGCACCTTTGCACCGGGAGCAACCAGGGGCGGGTTATTTGATTAAAATTATAGAATTATTATTTTTAAATTTAGGTATAGACTAAGATATTAAAATTTTGGCTTAAATACTTACATTAAAAAAAAAAATTTAATTCATTTATATATTTACATAAAAGTTAGTACGATAGAATTGACGCACGATTCAGACTCGCACTTTCGCATTCTTTTGTTTCACTTGTGCTTAATATCTTGCTTTTCCAAATTTTTAAAAGTAAAAGCATCGTGTGATTTTAAAGAGTCCGTGATGTAGAGCAGACAAACAGAGCTATCGACCTGAAGCGAGCACATGAAAGATTAAACAGAAAAAAGGCACAAGATGAGTTACACAGTTGAACAAATTTAACCCTGTGCTCAAGTGCATAAAGTTCACAACTGCTAAATGATATTTTTCTGGTAACGTCTTTATAAACTGAAAGCTCGATATGTACGCCAGTAACATGATGCTTAACGTACCTGTGATTAATGTTAGCTCCATTACGTACACATTGGTATCTAAAAAACAATTCGCCTAAACGTTTTACTTTCTTCTTGTGATAAACCTAACCTACTAAATGTAATACTTTCAATTAAATTTAAGAACTAACACTAATATAAGTTTAGGAGGACATTATCATGTTCTTGCTAATAAGTATTGGTTTATACCGCTCCTAAATCAAGCATGAGATTGTGCTAAATTATTATGGAAAACTGGAATTTGATTTATCTAAGTCTGAAATTGACAATATGTACTAAGCCAGCATGGTGACCAATGCTCATGGCTTCTTTGTATAAAAAGAAGCCTTTGTCCTACAATGGGTTTTCAAAAAGAGATTTTGTGACTATTAGACCTGCAAAAGTAAAGGGCACCTTTACAATTAAAAAAGTATTGGTTTTTGTAACAAAATACGATATAACATTTTGTCCTATCCAGAAAAAGCACTAGATGGTGCTATGCAGCACTTGAGTAGTGTATATTAAATCAGAAATAACAATTTGTAATATTATATTCTAAGGTCAATAGACATAGACATTATAATAATAGCAGTTTACACTAGAATAACCTATTAATTAGTTACCGCTATGCATCAGACGATTAACGGTGGTTTCTAATTAGAGGCAACACAGCTGACGCAACCAACTGTTTAGCATGCGTGTATGCTAAACAGTTGATGGACGTATCCCTGACTGTGTGACAGTACGGGGTTATCTCTACGTGCTACATTCAGTAAAGAAATATACTAACTTGTTCTATCGTAACCTAAGCGGTCGGCAGCCTGATGACTTTATCATACGGGGACGGGTATAAGTTGAATATAAAAACTTCGCCTACATACAGCCATTTTCAATCTAAAATATCCAGTTTTTGTTTCGTACTAAATGTCACAACAAAAATGCTAGCAGATGAAAAAGATTTTAAGAACAAAATCAAAATTTAAAACTTAAAATATACTCTATTTTATAAAATTGTTTCAATATTTTAAACGATTGCAATGAAAAACTGTTAGTTTCAAGTTCAAATGTCACAACTGTCTACCCAGTGTTTTAAATAATGTTAATATGAAATTCTAATTTTAGCCGACTTTAAAAAGGAGGAGGTTCTTAATTCATCGAAATCTTTTTTTATGTATGTTCCCCGATTACTCAAAGATGGCTTGACCGATTTGGATTATTTATTTTTTTATTTGAAAGGGTATATTGCTCAGGTGGTCCCATGATCATCAATTCAGGATCTGATGATGGGATCCTGGAGAAATAGAGAGAACTCTACAAATTTTATAGGCTCACTTGAAGCGATTTGGGTAGTTATTGAAAGAGTACTTTCTCGGAGTGGTCCGTTTTTAATTTGGTAAAGAGCTGATGAAGAACTTTTGAGATGGGCAACAGAACTCCTCAATAAATGATAGCAAATGGACTGGGATTGCTGAAATCTCATATCTGTCTATTTTTTACACCAGTTCATAACATAACATCACGCCGGTATGCTGTGAAGAGGTAAGCACATATATGACCCAATAAAAAGTAAAAAAATATTTTTAAATATATAACTAAATACTTTAAGAACCTAGAACAACAGCAAATTAAGATTGATAATACCTTTAACTAGTTATTGTTTTACTTGCACTAACTTCAAAATTATAAAAAAACTAATTTAATTATTTCCGATTAACTAAATTAGAGTACGAATTACTTTATGCTAAGTAAATTAATTTTTTACCTTTTAGTTTCCTTCCTGTTTAAAGGTGGTTTTTTTTATTTACAAATGTTTTACAAATAAATGATTCAATATAAATGAATTGCACTGTCACAGTTGTAACAGTCATACTTCAATCGAATTGATTGTCTTTCAGTTTGCAGTCGTTCAATCATTTGAACTAGCAATTTGTATTATTTTTTCTTTGCTAGATTACTTACTAGATCGATGTTTGCAAATCTAGAATAAATAACAACTTTATAAAATGTTTTTGCATCTCAACCCATTTGCAATCGATTTGCTAATCTATATTTTGTTTCTTTCCATTTCTCTAGTTTTTGAACTTTATAAATAGAGACAAAACACTGGGTACTCTGTATTTATTAGTAAGACTGTAAGACTCTAAAGAAATGTTCCTTACTACAACCTCACGATGCGATAGTGCAATAAGAAATGAGTGCTGAAATAAAATCTCCATTTTAATTTAGCTGAAATTAGAATTGAAAAGAAGCAATGCAGTGCATTGAATATAAATTTCGTAGTGAACCTGTATTGAATATTGGTCAGAAAGGTAACATATTTATTTGTTATAGGTTAGACCTATATTACATGGTTCCAACAAAAAGAAATGATAAACAAAATAATGTAGGTAACAATAGTTATATAAGAAACGATACAGGTAGGTTAAGAATCAGTGAGATCTGTGAAAAAAATAGTGTCGCTAATTTTGAACAGTATTTTCTAGTGTTATAGTGTTAGTGGGATTTTATTACAAGGAAGGTCTTTTGGTAAACATAAAACCATTTAATATTCTACCACTAAGTAAAAGTATAGTGCAACATCAGCTATACCTACCTAACTGCAGTTAGGTATGCATTTAGTCAGACTAACCTGCCAATTCGTAGGCCTGACTTTCCTAGGAGAGTCGGCAACGAGATCCGCCGCCTGTAAGAATGGCGCTGCGAGGAAACGGGACAATCCCACCCACATGCCTATCACTGTGACTCCTGTAAGCCAGGATTAACAGTGATATCCAAGAAGAAACACCGAGCTTTGACACTCGGGAGTCCCGGGGACTGCTAAACCTACTGTCTTGGACCCCGCAACGAATTTAATCAGAAGTAAAAGGAGGAGTTGGAAATAAAATGTCCACTTCCCTCCATTGCAAAGCGGGAGACAAATTTAATCTGTATAGGATTATGACCTATTAAAAGAGAGCAACACGGACAAGTAATATTAAGGGACCTATGTGAGCTATATCTGATTCCAGTAATATGTATGGCAGAAACGCTTAAAAGCACGGAAATTCACCCTAGATGACACAAGATCCTCATAATAAACTGGTCCTGATGTAACTTGTAAACTATTTAACATTATTTCGCGGTCTTTACGCCAAAGAATACACTCCCAAAGAATGTGATGAGCAGACTGTTCTTGATTGGAACACTGACAACTCGGCGAATCAACTAACTTAAACGAAAATAGTTTGGCCTTAAAGTTACCATGACCCGTAAGAAATTGGGCGACACAGTAATCTACCTCTATCCATGTTCCTTCCAACCACTTTACAACTGATGGAAATGGCGCCCCTTAGTTAAAGTATCCCAGCGCTGCTGCCATTCGCCTATAAGACTCTTATAAACTTCATTTTCTTCTTTAATAATCTAATGATTTTCTGGCGATCGCGCGATTGTAAGAAGTCACTATTCATGCCTTCGTAAGTTGTATAATACATAGCCGCTCGTCTCTGAACCTCAAGATCAACCGGTAGAACACCTGCCAGTACTGGCAAAGCCTCAGTGCTAACTGTCCTATATGCCTTACACAGAAATATTAACGCAAGACGTTGACTTTGAAGCAATTTGCGCCTTACAGCACCTATAGTTGCCCTATCAGCCCATACAGGCGCCCCATAACACATACTTCCTAAATAAGTAGCACTATAAATCGTTTTAAGAGTATTAAAAGAAAGACCCCATGTTGTTGTTGATATTCTAGTTAAAGCGTAAAATCTATTTTTAGATTTTTTCCCAATTGTAGTGATGTGATTAACAAATGAAAAGTTTCTTTCTAATATGAATCCTAAGTAACAAACTGAATCCTTACTTTTAATGCTAATATTATTAAATTTTATTCGAGGCGGTGTTTTCAGATTTCCTTTTAAAAGAAGCTGAGCGAACAATAATCGGTTACGTTTTCCCCAGTCAAAGACTAGACGTAAACATTTATTCGCTAAATCCTCTAATCCAGCCCTGGTATTAGATTGTATAAGTAAAAGGCCATCGTCAGCATATCCAGTTAATGTACAGCCAGTTGGTAATGGCAATGAAAGGAAATCATCAAACCCTAAGTTCCAAAGATACGGCGCTAGCACTGATCCCTGAGGACATCCCATAGTCAGTGGCTTCGACACAGCATGGTGACCAAGTTTTAGCTTAGCTGTGCCATGCATAAAATATGTATAAATAAGCGAATAAATGTTACTAAAACAACCTCGTGATTTTAATTTCATAAGTAATATTGGCCACCATGCGTTATCGAAGGCACCAGAAATATCTAAGAAAATACCTATCACGTATTGACAAACAGATTTAGTAACAGTTTTTCTAAAAGATATAACTGCATCGACTGTTGATCTACCTATTGTAAAGCCAAATTGGTTATCACTAAATTTTACCCCTCCCGGTAAAAGCCTAGGAACTACGAGACGTTCTAACAATTTTCCTAATGATGGTAGTAACGTAATTGGTCTATATGACTTAGGGTCGTCTGGTGGCTTGTTGCCACTCTTTGGTATTATTCTAATATAACCACTACGCCAAATACTAGGAAATACACCCTCCCCAATACACCGCCTAAACACACACAGAATTGCATCCCCAGAGATCCTACACGCCTTGTTAATCATTTTATTTGAAATCTCATCATCACCTGAAGCTTTGTTAAGTGACAGAGATCTAACAATATTAATAAACTCGTCAGTTGATGGTAGGTCTGACATAGGCGACACAGGCGGTACAGCAGCCCATTGTCTGATCTCTTGGTGATACTCAGTGTCGTCCTCCGGCCGATCGTCAGGTATAAGAGTATGCAAAAGATATTTAGTTGTTTCATCTATACCTATAGAATGAGCATTATTGATTTTTATGTTTCCTATGTAAGCAAGTTCAATAGATCTATTAGCTTTGAATTCATGATATATAGGTGACCATGGACCCTCCCTATCAAGCCTATCAACTATTTTACGCAACAAGTTACCTTTAGACTTTTCAACAGCAGCTCTGTAACGTGACCTGGCAACCCTAAGAGCAATAAGCGCGTTGTTATAAGTATCGCCCGATATGTTACGTTTCTTAATGGTATTAATCTTTCTACGCGCCCTACGGTAACATCTACGAAGTTCAGCTAAATAATCATTCCACCAATCACATCTACGAGTGCTTGTGACAGATTTTCGGCCAAAAGCAATATCAGCGCAATAGGTAAAAGTATCTGATAAGATCTCAGCACTTTCTTGTGCAGACAGCTCGTTACGAGTGAAGTCTTTAGCATGCATACCAAAAAGAGTACCAAAAAGCTCCCAGTTTCCCCCTCTAGTTTTATATCTAAAGCTAGCAGCATTACCTTGAGGATCCCGCGACACTAGTAGTGAATTCATACACGATTAAACGATGATCACTACACGACGCGTCCGGCAGAACGCGCCACCTATTAATAAGAACGCCTCCACAAGAAAGTGTGACGTCAATAGAAGATTCGCCCATTGGGCTCCAGAAAGTAGGTGGTGCATCAGGGGTATTGTGTATGAATAGATTCATCCCTATCAGTTGCCCTATATTTGCCATACCATAGCGTAGATGACGCATTGACGTCGGCGCCAATGATAATTTTGTGGCCTGCAAGAGACCGCAAAACGTGGCGAAGATGATGTAGGTGAGGAGCGACAGGATGGGAGTATTGGAAGTAGCAGCTCACGACATAAACCCTGCAGGACGAGGATGTAACCTCCGCAACTGCACAGTGTGGCGTCATAAGATTAGACAATGACGTTACAGTAAAATTAGAACTCGATACGTATATCCCAGCTCGTGATCTGCCATTTAGCTGCACAATTTTCCTACGCAAATGAAAAAGTTGATATTGCTCCTGTACTAAAACAATGTCCAGCTTATGTTCCAAAACTAATCGATCTAACTCTGATGTTGCCACCCTATCGTTATGTAGATTCAACTGTACTTTAACAAGATTTGCCATTTCTAACTATTAGTTGTGAGTGTTGTGACTAACTGGTTTATTAGTAAGTAGTGCTTAAAAAGCTGCGAGAAAGTAAAACCTCTATAAAATATTACGCGTAGGGAAGGATCTGCCTTGCTGCTGGACCCTTCAACTTGTAAACCCGTGTCATGTCGGGAACGAGGACCGCGACCTCTTGCAGCGGAAGACCGCGAGCAAGAAAACCTCTATCAAAAATTATCCGTGATGGGCGCCCAGCATGCTTTATAGCTGTATAGTCGTCGCCCGACTATACAACCTTGAGACGGTGGTGCACACGTGTTCCACGTGCGCCTTTCGTGAGAGGAGGGATTCAACCTAAGGATTCAACCCTCCAAATCGGACGGAGTCCTTCAGGATGTAGCGGACCATGGCCCGTCGGGGTTGCAGATGAATGCGCGAGCAATTCCCATAACCGCGGCACATCTGGTCGTCTGAAGGAACACCGTGAGTTTTAGGCGGTATGCTTGTCGCTTATTATGTGCCGGGTGTGTGTAACCACCCAGCGCCCGCGCGCTGTGTATGTGCGCGTAATTTGTTGCCCACGAAAAAAAACAAAAGGACTGCCGGTCAGTCTTAGAGGTGGCTACTAGTTAGGTTCATACATTAAATATACAAGAATCACTCTGAAGCTTTTTTATATTCGCCTATCAATATGACTATCCTGACTGATAGTAAGCAGTCAGTCCAGAATTAGAGAAAATTTGTAAATTCGGTTAAAGTTGTTTAAAATAGTTTCCACAAAACTGCGATAAGTTTTGGCTCAGTGCCGAGTAGTTTGTAGATAAGGCGTGACGTAAGATATTCAATAATGTAATGAGTTCTGAATTTATAACCCACATTTATCTGTAGTTAATATGGTATAAAATACTACAAAATTACTTATTGCCTTTAACTTAGATACTTGGCATCTTGACAAGTGATTAGTCTACGTCGTCGTCATTTTATATTTTGTGTCATAAATATTTTTAATAAAAAAATATTAATAGTACCTAGTATTAGCGCTGCCAGATTAATTTAATATAGTAATAGTTGGATAGTCTTTACAGTCTACTGTACTGAATATTCATAAGAATCATATTTTTTTTGTTATGAATATACTGCAAACAAACTTTACAATAATTTTCATTTTATGATTGGTATGTAATGCTAATCTAAAGAAACTTTAAGTAGTATATACCTGTGTGAATAATCATAGCACTATATATACTCGTAATTGTAGTATTTAAAATTCTCCATAAAATTATAAAAAACATTAATTGAGTTAAGGTATATCATTACATATTCAACAATAATAATATTACAACAACTACACACATCGCAATCTAGACCCAAAGTAAGCATATATTATAGCTTGTGATAAGGATTCTAGAATGCGGATATACATACTTGAATACTTTATTTATAAATACATACATATTATACATAGAAACACCCAGACCAATGCAAATAAACATAGTCATGCACTCAAATATTTGCACTAATTAATTTATTTAATGTTTATTAAAATTGCCGCATTGGAAGTTTTCTTGTTGCATATTTTGCGTGACAAGCAGATAAGTGTCTTTGATCTCATTCCATAAGTATCACAATCACGTATATTTAATAATAAGATATTCCAAATTGATATTCAAACATTGACTTCATTCAATTAAATTTGAATATAATCTACACATGGCCTTGTACATTTCAATTTATGTATTCAAGTTAAAGAGATCGTGTTAGTAACTTGAAGTTCCTCGTCGTCCTTTGAAGTACAATCTTGCACTAATAATGCACCTAGTATGAGGGTACAGAAACCAATGTTGATTTTTAGGCAGCGCCATTTTTTTCTTGGCATTTCTTGGCATTTCTAACGTGTTTTTCATCTTTATTTAACAGACAATATAAATAAATCTAATATAAAACTATCAACACGTTTCCTTTAGATACCTATAAAATATACCTAATGTACAGCTTTATACGATGATGTATGATCTATATATTAGATTTAATGATGATATTAGTTTATTTCGTGTTAACATTGTGACGTTAAATTCTACTAGTATAGAATTTTAATATTAAGATACAATCAATAAAAATGTTAAAAATATATTCCTGTTCTTAAAACTCTTATCGTGGTTACATACGATCACACGAATCTGCGCAAGTCAATGTAAAATCTCGACCTTCGTTTCCGCAGACTAAACGTTACGAATGCACAATGTTTACCGAAGTGGAAATGGCTTAGTGACTCTCAAATTGGTTTCAGCAACGCAACGTCGTGGTAGTAAACTAAATACTTATATAAAAATATTTTTGGTTTAGCTTAACACGTTGGTGTTATATAGGTACCAACATACATTTCTTCTACATCAATTGTATAAACAAATACTGTTAAGTTGATATCTAGAAAAAAAAAGATTCTTTGTTATTTAGTTCATGCATTTTCATCTTGAATGAAATCTCCAAGATGGAGAACATCTTGCTCTGCTTGTCATTTCTATAAACTTTTCAAGGTATGATCATTCACAGACTTTAGGTACCCGCTGTGGGGTGTAGGCCTTCCTTTGTGAATCCCACTTACGCCGATGATGTGCTGTGCTAAGCCAGAAGTTATTAAATTTCATATACCTGATACAAATTGTTTTTGAACTCGTAAGTTCATTTTGTAACTGGTGAGTGAATCGAAGTGGAAGCGGACAAAAATAAGGGAGTTCTTTGACTATGCATTTCTTCGTTTCACGATGGACAATTACAGAAAACTGCACTAAAATAAAATAAAATATCAGACAATCCAATCAAAAGAAAGTTTTCTTTAAATATAACTTTGAAAAACGTACTATTTACATAAAATGGACTGAAAATTGCTTCCAAAAACATTTTCTACAGTACTCAGCTAGTAGCCAGTATAAGTTTGAGTACGCAACTGAGCCGACATACATATTCAAAAGTATCGAACTCCTGTTGAATTGCATAGTGCGGCACCCAATAGCACAAACGTAGCTTTTGTGTGTACAATCGATGCCACAATACTAAATAAATTTATTGTTTTAATTGTATCAAGAAAGGTAAAATTGGTTGCTGACCGATACCTGACAAGGTCACACATTAAAAACAGTGCAAACAATAGATTTATACCGTTTTTACTTCTTAAACTTTGATGGGGAATGAGCTAAGAGTAAATTAAGAGATTTCAAAAATGATGACTTGCTAGCTTAGAATTTCGTGAATCCAGCTAAAAACCTATTTTTTTTTTTGTATATTATAGCCTACCAAAGTGACTCCACCCCGCCTGATGGTAAGCAGTCAGTGGAATCCAGAAGTGGCGGCCACTATACCAAAAGCCATCGTCTTAAACTGCTGGTATGGTGGCCTCCACTATGGCGGCTGGGAATGGGGTTAGGGGAAGGGAATGAGGGAGGCGAATAAAGAGGAAAGGGGGAAATTGGGCCTCCGGTGCTCTCACTCACCGAACGAAACGCAGTAGTACGGATACTACTACTCTTAAGTCGATCTTCTATGAGAGGGTAGTACTTCCCCGGACGATCCGGCCCATTCATGCTGAAATCAGCGTGGATGTACTACCGTATAAAGTTGTGGTGGAGTCCAGTGTTGAGTATCATATCTCGGTGTTTATCTGTTTTAAGTTTTAAATTATGTGATATTGTAGGATACTACAAAACATTATAATCTAACCCTTTGTAGCTTTCCAATACAAAAGTCCTCTTTCATTTTTTATTTTACCCACATTCACAAATTTAGAGAACAAAACCCTTTTTCTAGCTATCAGTCACTTTGTCAGCGCCAATGGATAGAGGCGTTTTTATTTCCTTGATTGTCCGCCGTTTGTATTGTGAACTAAATAAAACGATTTCATTTACAGTGGCCAGTTTCATTCATTTGATAAAAAACGACGCAATAATTTGAAACTTTGAAGATATCAACTTTGTAGATTGTATGAATTACTAAGTTTAGATAAAAAACGTCTACTGTTAGACAATATCATTGTCAAAATATTTGATGTGAAATTCGTTTGATATAATCGCCGTTCTTTACAGACAGTGACAATAAGCTTATCACAGTACAGTACTTACTTTTCAATCTGTGTTGAATAATTTGCCGTCTTATTGATAGGTTGATTACCATTGTGCTGGTAAATTATATATATACACCGATAGGTTGTATATAAATACTTCGTTAGTGATAGTGTTGTTACTTCCCGACGAGGTCTTAGTAAATTATGCGGTGTGAATTCATGTTAATAATGAATGATTGAGGTTCAGACGTGTAATCTAATATTCAACAGAATATATTTAAACAAAGACTACTTCCTTATTAGAAAACAAGCCTTGTGACTTTAAAAAGTATAAATTAATGGATTTAAATACGTGGAGACTTGAAACAATTATTCTTGGATCACACTGGCATCACAGTTGTAGTGAGATGAACTATTCATGTGTGTAGGTGCCATCAAAATACCTACACTTACATAGACTGAACTACTCTAGAATATGTATTGATGTAGTGACCAACTCTCGAATAAAACACATACATACATAACTTCACGCCACTCTTCTATTAATGGGGTAAGTAAAGACTAGGTATAGAGCGCCATTTGCTACGATACGAACAAAAGTTTAATGTAAATCTTACAGATCTTTGGCGAAAAAACTCTGTTCTGTTCAGCAGTGAGATTTAAAGACATACTGCCTATTTGTTGACGTAAATTACATCATAGGCAATAACGCAGTGCCCATCTCTTCATTTTCGAAAACCGTCCACCACCCCAATTGTGTCTAATACTTTTACGAAGTTTGCAAATAGGAAGGTTGAATGGGAAAGTATATAAAAATTGTCTTCTCTATATGAGAAGAAGCCGGTCCTTCAGTTAGATAAGCGGGCTGGATGATTTCGTATCAAATTTTGCTCTATTATATCTATTTTGTACCGGCCTATTTCAAAGACCAATGCCACTGCTACTACGAATAGCACTGGTACAGGTCAAAAGAAAATCTCTTTTTAAATATGATGGAAGTACAATAAAGACCTATCTATTTTTATCAATACGAAAATAAATTCCTCCCTTCAAATGAGATTGATTACATAATAACGTAATTACATGTTATGTAGCTATTTTTATCGTTTTTTATACACTGGCCTAATAGAGTAAGTGAACTGGATAAATTTATTATGATTGATAGATACTTTATGGGAATATTGACCTATATTTGTTAGTTATAACACGTAAGCTACTGTTGCAATCCTTAGAAAAAGATATTGGTTAATTCTTAGATAACAAATATCAGATTTTTATATGTTAGGTAACATTATTGAACGTGCGTGAACATGCCTGAAAGGAGGAAGAAGAAGGAAGCCCATTTATGCTTACCTACTCGAAACAAATACTTATAGATCACATAAATATTTACGATAATGCTGCTAGCTGTTCCTGATATTCCCTAGCAGGTGGTAACGACACATAGGGGACGATACGGAGGTTGGTTAACTAGACGAAATAAGAAACGCTGTAGTAGGTATGTACATAAACATAGGTCTCATTCAGTCTTCTTACCACACCGCTCGTTAATCAGTGGTTGTGTAGTAATAAGAATTCATTATTATCTTTTCATCTATCATATAAATTATGTTTTGTAAAGTGTGAGTGAGAGTGCTTTTCATAGAAAGTATAGAAAGTTGTTTGGGTACATAATACAATAACCATCTAGACTTGCTATTGACGTTGCTAGTTATAAAAAAGTTATTACTTTTACAAGTTATGTCGCTCATATCTCAAGTTCGAGGTCTGTTAGTACCAAGTGGTAAATGTAACTAATCAAAACTATACAGCGGTTTTCATTTTGCTTAGCAACAGATCCATCATTACCATTATCAACTTGCTACATAACTATACACGTGTTTATGATGAAAATAGTTTTCAATATCCGTCGCTGATCTCACTGAAACCCTGTTAAACGAATATTCCGAACAAACTTCTACACTAAGCTATTGTAAACTTGCTGTTAAAAGTTTGTTTCAAAGTTCACTTCGCGGTATCGGGCCTCTTCTTTGAAGTTTAAAGTCACCAAAGTAAAATGTTTCACTTTTGCAGGTAAGAAAGGCAGACTGGAATTCTTGTTTAACTTAAACGACTTCATTTGTAACAACCTTTATTTTATAAAAGACTCAAGTTATATTGCATTGATCGGACTACATGTCTATTGCTTAATGGAATCGGTTCGTTACTACTATTACGATATCGTGGATTCGTTTCTAAATTTTTGCATAAATTTTAGACAAATTTAAATATTAGTATACTCAAATTTTTTTAAACATGTTTAAGTGGGGTTTCATAAGTATCAATTTTGTCGGTTTGTGTGTTGTGGCCTCGAACGATATCACCTTTTATCGTGCCTTGCGTGTACTTAATAACATTAGAACACCGATGGACGTAATAGCTGCTTCTAACAATGCAGTCAATCTGTTAAAGAAAAGTCAAACTAAATGCATAATTCTAGAATGTCGTTGTTGCTGCGCAATAAATTTTAGCTTTGATAGATTTTAGTTCCTGAGCGAGACACTAATGAATAGTTAACCCTATACTTTGAGCAGGGTTAAAGCGTATTAAAGCAGTAAAAACTTTTAATTAATGCTACGAACTATGACAATAAAGGTTCTTTGTGAAAATTTAACAAAGATTTTGATTGTTGTGTGAAATTTTGCTGTATTTTTAACTTGACCATTAAAAACACAACGAAACAAAATAATGTCAAAACCCTTAAAGGAACGTTTTTGTTTGTTTAAAACTATTGTAATTAGAAAGCTGCTTTTTGAATATAAAGAAAAAATATTATGAATGATTATGTTTTAAGTTAAAAAACATCCTTATGTTTGAACGGTCCAAACCACCATTCACTGGTTGTATGCTTTCTTAGGTCGTCGGTCTACCTTGTGAGAGTAAAATAATGACTTTAAGTATTTCGTTTAGGAAAAAGTGCCATCGGTTTGAAATCGAATAAAATACTTTAAAAGAGTTTTAGCCATAAAGGCTATGTTTCGGAGCTCAATACATATATTTCTCAAACATTGTCGATCTAATTTAGTTGCGGTCTTTTTGGCACTTACCCTGTTAATGTTTATGGATTCCAACCACAAATGCCGTTTCAGATATTTAAATGTAAACGGGCTTTTGAAAATAGGCGTCAAGAGGGGTATTAGTACAGTTCAAATTAGCTTTAGGCGGTTAAGCGTAACTAATGAAAGAGTAATATTGCTTTGTAGGTAAGTACTATGAGCTAACGTGGGTTTCTCTCTGACAGTAAACATAAAGCATTTGTATAAATAATGTTCACTACACTCTTAGCAGATACTGATAATTAACGGTCACATAAAATTATTATATTTAAGTAAGAAATGAATATTTGCTAGACTCCGGGACAAATGATACTATGAATACCAAAACAGCGTGGCTTTTATTAGAAAGTATATTTCAAATTGAAAATAGGTCAACTTTTGCAGACTAAATGTTGTTAGTACAAATTGTTCGATTGTGGTTGAGTGTTTGAGACATTATAGACATTATGATACTGAGTGAAATAGAATTTAAGATAAGTGAGGAATATTAATATTAGTTGAATAACCTTAAATTTTGTTTAGCGTATTATGTTTGAAATTATAGGTTTAAAACTAAGTACTTATATGTATATACGTATCATGTACAAACAGACGCTTGCTTTAAAATTAGACACAAATGTCCACAATTTACTCCACACACTTTACACTACTTAGTATTTATGTTTATAATATCCTATTTACACGTTTATTCTACATAATATTATTTATTTTACATGAAATTTCATTTATTATTTTAGTAAAAACAGACACAACTATGGCGCCGGCGTCACTAATCGGATATCGCAGAATATCAGTGTTGCGGTTTATCATAAAAATCGCAACGTAACTGAGCGATGTCCAGATTTTTGGCACTAATGGGACACACACTCACACATTACAAACTTTATTTAAATTATTTTTTTTATTTTTATTTTTATTTTCTCATTTAAAATTTAAATTAAAATATGCTCGCTGACAAACTGACCTTTTCTTTTGTTTCGTAAACATACACATACTGGGAGATGTGGTGTTGCCAGTGAGCATATTTATTTATTTATTTTTTACTTTATTTTCTTTTTTAGTTTTGTTGTTTTTGTTTTTTTCTTTGTAATAATTAAAGTGTGTTTCTGTGGTGAACAAAAAATAAATCTTTTTCTTTCTTTCTTTCTTTACTTATCACATTTCACATTCTGTCATACGTACTTTATAATCATTATTATTATATATTATGAACCGAGAGGCGTCCACTGCTGGACATAGCCTCCCCCAATTTTCGTCACCTTTTTCGGTCGTGAAACGCCCTTATCCAGTGGCTACTTTTCTAATACTCCTAACATAAATACTTTGAATAATACGTCATCATCATTACCATTTCAGTCGAAGTCATTGACTGCTAAACATAGGCCTTCCCATAGGCCAATCATCATAAGGTAAAAACTAGATAACGTTAAGATTATAGATATTACATATTAGCCGTTTTTCATTACCTATGTATCCGAGTAAATTAGATTTAATTAACAGTGTCACCAATATTGTCTATAGATAAACCTGTTAATTAGAAAGGTCTTATCTATCATTATTCTTCCTTACGCAGCGTAATCAGAGACCTTCATTACATTCAGTTGTCGTGTTTCGAAAGGTTCTCGGAGTCACGTTTGAACGTAAGGCTGTCGTACATGTTTGTAGTATAACAGTGTGTGGTTGGCTAATTACCACGTCAGCTATAGATAAAATGTGAATTCAAATTCGAAAAGCCTTATGTTGGCTGCGCAAGGTATTCAGAATTCCTTCCTTCAATATTGCGGTATTAAATCTGACCGTCTCATACTACTTATATTTATGACAAAATTTTGAATTATTGCTGATGAAAGAAAATAATAAAATTTGGTATTGAAATGCAGTTATTCTGTTTTGGAAGCGAATTCGTTGTGCATACAAATTCTCAAACAAGCTACATTAGAATTTGCTTGAACTATCTAATTACCCGAATATTGTGCAGGAACTAAGTTTATTGAGGACTCACAGACTAAATTCTCTTGCATAACGGGTCATCATCTCAGAATTATTATCGTACTTTAGTGTATAATATTAGCTCACCATGCAAACTTTGATAGCTCGATTCAAGTCCAGTCATTAAAGTTTAGTTCCGTTATTGTTTGCTACATCACTAGTGTTTTCGCATACTATTGCCAAACTTATATAGCGTTTTAAGTATAGTATATAGAACAAGGCATGAAAATAATTATATTATAACATGTTAGTAATATCTAATGTAATCATAAAAGAAACGCGTGTCTAGTTGAAAACGTATGCCCACTGCGTCTTCACCGAGCTGGTCTTACCAGACTGTTCTGAGTAAACTATTATTATAACTATTAAAATCATAGTAAGTTCATTAATTATATCTCTTAATAGATTCGTAATTCATTTCAAATGGTATATTACGAATGTTTTTGAGTCGCCGTCTCAGCTAGCTAGACAAACACATAATATCAAATTAACTTCATCATTTCACGTAGCTTAATTGAGCTATATTAATGTCTTCATCACGGTCGTAATGTGGTGTTATAATTAATTTAAACACCGGTTTGCAGGTAGGTCGTTTGACCATGAATAAGCCCTGTGGTCTCGTAAAGGATTAAATTATTATATAGCCTTATGGTGAAAAGATTAGCTCGGTATATTGCGTTCGAATGAATGACCTTTGAATGTGTTTTGTGTCAAGAAGAGCTCTGTGTCTTTGTCTATGAATATAATAATACTGAAAACACGATTCTGTATTTTATTAGAGTTTTTCATTACCTCAAATAAAGAGAAAAGCTTTTAAAACGTAAAGGAATATGGAAGACGTCTTTACTTACACAGAATGTTATAATGTAGCATTTATCTTATTTAATCCCGACATCTGAGATTGATAGGTAGAGTATAAAGGTTAGGTTTTTAAAATATTCTTTTATGAATACATAGCGAACACTGAAGCGTAGCTTGAACAAGACTAAAGATCTAAAGATATCTAATTAAATTAAGAGAAATCTTAGTTATTTTAAACTTATAATACAAAAAGTAAAAAGAATTTTATCTGGTGTGGTAACAGTCTTAACTAACAATTATTGTTTTGATAAGACCAAACTTTTGCTGTTGTTTAAAGAAAAACCAAAAAAATGTTTTAATGGTATAAGTTCTTAACTCTATACAGTTTTCTTTTAATATAAATTTATTTAATGCTGTTAGTTTTATAATAATTAAAACGGTAAAGCAATATTTATAAATCTTTCTTTTAAACAAAATTGATACATAAATCTCTATAAGAAGTTAAATATAAAATTACAGAGAAAGTTGTTTTTAGTTTGTTCGTAATGGGAGTTCACAAATTGTTTTTGGCATTATGTCAGTTTTCTTTTTTCGGCATAGTATGTGCTTTAGTGAGTTAGTAAGTGCTATTAAAGTATAATAAACAAGGTTTACTTAGTAACCATTAAATCATTATATATTGCGGCTTGCCCAAGTATAAGTATTTTAACGATATTCTTTGTTTAGTAAGAAATTTAGGGAAGCTGTTACTGAATGTATTTATATAAGTATGAATTTAGTACTTTTATCGTTTGCTTTGGTAAACATTGTTCCAGTTTTTTCTGTTTAACTAAAGGTTTGTTTATGAGTCACTGGAATATAGTAAGACTTTTAATCTAAGAAAACTGTCACTTACGTTATCTAGGATAACATACGCTCGAAAATCATTACCTTCCTTGACTTTGGCAGTCGGGTAAAAAAGCCTCCATTTGTGTACCCGGTGACGGCATATTTCTTTTAATATAGTCACTATAGTCAGTGTTTTTGTCAGTGAATTCTCGAATTGATTAACCTACCATTTTTCCTTATCTTAATCGTAATTAAAACATTATTACCCTACAATATCATATTATATTAGTCTATATATTATCTGCCACATAGAATTAATCTTAGTTTCAGTATCCAGTATCCCTATTATTTTCCTCAATGATTTAATTAACACATGGCTACATGGGTATGTTATATCATAAGACATTCATACATATACAATTGTATTTTTTTACAAATTTACTGAATGAAAGGGAAAAATTAATATGTTTATAGATGAATATTTGTGTGCATGAACATGTATATTTGCATTAACAAAAAAAAAGTATTTATGTATGTATATCTACATTCTAGAACCCATAACACAAGCTATAATTATTATATGCTTACTTTGGTTCTAGATGGCGTTGTGTGTAGTTGTTGAAATATTATTATTATTAAGTACTTAAAATAAAAGGGTTCGTAGACTTAATTCACTTTGGCTAATTCACCCAGGATAATTAAGTATACTATTTAGTAGACTTAATAGCCAAGTGAATCTAAAGACGATCTTATTGGGCGAATGTGTCAAGAGTAGTGGTGAGCGTTGAATGAACGAACCGTTTTTTTAGACTGTTTATCTCGTATGAACGGTAGACTAGTTTACGGTCTACCAATAAACTAGTTCACTCGTGAACGAATAAACCGTGCGATGACTCGACGAGAACGAGAATGAACGACCGACAACATTCCGAGCTTATGAACCTGAAGGAACACGAACTAATCATCAAAGACTAGCCGTCGACACAACGACGTGTTGTTTTGTCGACTAGTTTTGGTCGTCGACGACTGTCGACAAAATGACATGTTGTTTTGCCGACTAGTTTCGGCCGTTGACGACCGTTGACAAAACAACGCGTTGTATAGTTGACGGCCGAAACTAGTCGAAAATTAAACTGTTTTTTAAACTAGTTTATCGTTGACGCTAAACGGTCTCGTTGCGTTGTGTCGAAATACGTCAACGACCCATCACTAGTCAAGAGAACATGGCATGTATTGTAGGTGCTTATCGTTGAAAGACGAAACGTACTAATTTTGATACCAATGGAGATCTATTTTTATATTTTTCAATATTAATTTCCATTTAATAACATAAGCTATAATAATAAGAATAACTAAAGCGCTAATACTTATAAAAAATAACTCTAAAAGCCCTGTGTTGTCAATCTACAAACGAACATGACATAACAGTATAAACAAACTTTACAAGGTAAGTTACATTCATTACAAAGAATAAAGTATACAAACGCAATATACTTCAGTGCACCGTTTCTTGGAGAGTTTCATTAAGTTCTCGACCTCTAACCGTCATTCTACTACGCTGAAAGAAGACGTTTCTTATTGCATTCATTAGAACTGCGGACCAATGCTTCTTGAGTTTTTTGTTCAAGCCTTTTTATTGTTTGTTTGGGTTTCAACGGGTTTATACTGCGTTTAAACTTTAAGCCTATTTAGACAAAATGGAACTTATGCCTTTAAAAACCCTTCAACCACTTTGAAAACCAGTTTCCAAAACAGAAGAATTATTCTTTTTAGAAATCTGATTTCCAAACAAGAATCAATAATTCTTTTGTTTAAAAACAATGTTTCTTTGAAGAAAAGGCGTTTATTAGAGGCGAACAATGATGACCTGGTAAAACTTGAAGACAACCGGTTTTGGATATAAGCCTTTCTTCCTTTAAAAAAAGTTATTATTATATATTTAACACTATTAGCCGCTCCATATTATTATTCATGTAAGTTATTATTGTACTCAACAAGACTGTTTAATCTAAGCTGAGGCGACACCACAATTTGTTCCAGAAAAAATGGAATATTCGAGAATTTTCACAGCATTTTGCAGCTTTACAAACCGACTTAAACTTTTATTTGGTGGTTAGCTGTAAAATTGGAATTGAACCTCGCAAAGCTCGCACTTCGTTCTTAGCTCAGCAAATAAATGTTTAAATGTCTGTTGGCCGGCGGGACAAATTCATTTGAAATGAGATGAACATGGGCTTTATTATCTTTATAATAGGCTCAGAATATAGCCCTGATAGACCTATCCGATATTTTAAATGAATGAATTTGTACCGTATAGACTTCGGTTCGAAACACAGCAACATTTAGTTTCTTTCCAGCAGCTTGGAGAGAGTACTAATATAACTTTAGTGCACCAACTCGCATGCCAAGCACGATAAATATGGCACCCTTTAGGAGAAAGGCAGCTTTTACTTGATTATTTAATTAAGTATGTCAATGTTTAAGTACCAAGATGTCGCTCTATGCGCCCTTTGATGCCTAATACATGATTCAATGACAATTGAATTTCAATTTGGAATTCGTCCTTTTTATCTTAAACAAAATTCTCTGTTATTTTGCAATACCCTTTTATTTTCATATTATTTTATCTATCCAGCAATCGTTTGACATATCGTAATGAAAATAACTTTTGACGACCTTTTCAGTTTATTAAAGTAAGAATGGTAGCTAAATATGTCACAGGTTTATTATTGTAATGCTTTGAATTTTACATATTCAAATATATTGGAGAATTATTTGACAGTATATAACTATTTATAATGGATTGTGGATATTCACAAAGTCAGTTATACGGCCAATCAATTAAACGTCAAATAAACAAATGAATTTTTATTTATGAAAATTTATTTCTATGACAGTACACTACAAATGTAAATATATAAATTACATTATGTGTAAAATACTAGAGTTAAAAAGTATTTTGCTATCTGAAAAAAACTTTGAACAGTTAAGAAAATAGTTTAGGAAGTCTTAAAATTTCTAAGAAAAGCTAAAATGCGACAATTTGACTTCATCCTTGGCCAAAAAAGCTTTTTGATAAAACTATTCTCTTCCATGTTCCGTCTCTCTTTTATCGGATAAAACTTGGCATAATTTTTTGAAATGTGATAAAAGTCTTATGCAAGCTGTATTAATCTGTTCGCTTCGTGCACCGGGTCGTCGATTTAACACGCGATAAACTCGGAAAAGAATCTTTCTTTTTTTGCCATTGTTGATCTTCGTGGACGCAATTATCTGAATAGAAATGGGTGCTTAAAACTGCGAAGTAATCTGAGCTGTAGTTTCATAAATAAGCAGTTGTTTTCAAACGTTTTCTGTGAATATCTGTTTACGCATAATTGTGGCGCATTGCGTATTTTTTTATTTGTGCCAGTTACTGTACCTTCTGTTACGCCAACAAACTGTTGCACATGCATTTAGTAACTATTTTGTAAATTAATTTCTTAGTACCAAATTACATTTTATCTGAATTTAAATTATCAAAATTGATTTTATAGTTGAATTCTATTCTAGTTTCTATTTTCAAGGATATTATTAAAGAACAATAAAGCATTGTCTTATAGACCCATAATTTAACATTTTCATCTTTGGTTTCATTGAGTAGTTTATGAGTCTACGGTAGTAGATCCACGCTGGTTACGGTATTAGATATACGCTGGTTTCAGCATGAATGGGCCGGATCGATCGTGGAAGTACTACCGTCTCATAGAAGATCGACATAAGAGTAGTAGTATCCGTACTACTGCGTTTCGGTGAGTGAGAGCGCCGGAGGCCCAATTTTCTCCTTTTCCTCTACCCCATTCCCTGCCGCCATAGTTGAGGCCACCACACCTGCAGTTTAAAGCTTACTTTTGGTGCGGTGACCACCACTTCTGGATTCCACTGACCGCTTACCATCAGGCAGGGTGGAGTCACTTTGGTAGGCTACTATAAAAAAAAAGGTATTATTATTACATACGAGTTAGTCTCCTGTGCCTTATCTCATTTGATTTAAGACTGATTAAATCTTTAATATCCATTTACACTTCTTCAACCCTGTAAACCGATCTTCAATTTGAGATAAGACTTCTCTCGTTAAAACTATTTATCTAACAACGATAGTTTTTGATTTAACACGTTCTCTAACAAAATAATTAAATTTTGCGTTATTTTTTTAACTCCATTTTAACGTGTTTTTTTATGACTTACCTCACGAGCAAATCTTTTTCATGTATTTAATATTGTTGCAAAACGTAACTCTGAATTTCTAGCAAAATTTACAAAATCAACATATTTAGCAGATATATTTAAAACAATTTAAATATTACGAGCCTTTTATGTTTTTAAATCTGTTGAATTTCGTGTAGTTTCTAGCGAGAGTGTGAAAACCGCTTTATTAAGCAAGAGTAAGAAGTAACCGCGAACTCAGTCTGAAAAACAATTTTGCTAATTTAATTAAGAAAATAAAAAGAAAATTGTGTCCTGAAGGTTACAGAGCGACAGTTGTAAAAGTCAACCAAGATAAATGGGTTACTTTGGGTTTGTACGTAGTCACAAGCAGGCTGTCACAAGTTTTAGAATCTTAGACTTTCCCTTGTAGATACGTACCTTTTTCTTATTTCTTCGAATTATAATTTATCTTTGCTTGTATGAATTTCTGTTTGATTTCATGAATTGCTTTTACCCTTCCAGCGTATAGATATAATACATGATGACTAAGGATGAACCTGTTGGAAAAATACATCAACCCTTTGGAATTGTACCCTGCATATAGGTAAGAGGCTCTAGCAAGTTTCGTCCCCTATTACATTTTTTATTTTATTTGACGTTATATAGCTGGCAAGATTTGCTGGGTATAACACGCCTCTGTATAACTCTTCCAGGATAACACCGCTTAGCTATGTAACTTTAACTCACGTCTTCTAACTACCAGCATTTTTTTTATTAGCCTCCAAAGTGACGCCACTCTTCGTGATGGTAAGCAGTCATTGATATCCAGAGGTGGTGGTCACCATTCCAAAAACCATTGTCTAAAACTGCTGGCATGGCAGTCTCCACAAGAGTGCCTTAGTGGGATGCTTATTAAAATTTTAGATTTATTGCAGAATTTCGGCTTTGTATAAATCAACAGCTCAAAAAACAACTGAACCACGTTCTTTCATTTACACAAGAAGAATTTTGTAAACAACAACAGAAATGTAAAACATGTTTCATATACTCGAATTAACGCAACAATTGTATAAGAACAAAAAAAAATACTTGCATCAATTTACACAAGCACCGAACACGAGTTACAAAACGAAAAGCGATGAAAGCAAGCAGATAGTTGCATTTTTATCTTCAGAGCTCAGGCTGGCTATGCAAACGACTAGAAGCTGAGAAAACGGGATGTTTTTATCTAAGCCAGATGCTGAATCCAGCCTCTATTTGGTTTACAATTTAGTATGCAAATTGTGGACTTCGCATTTGTAAGTACTCCGAAGCGAATTAAAGACGGCGCTTCATAAAATCTTCGGCTTCGTATATTGCATTAGAAAGAAAATTAAACTCTCGCCTCCGCTTACGTCGAGCCACGATTTAAAGGGCTTTGAATATTCAAATGAGTTTTGTGATTAACTAACACACATGTTTGGGTTTGTGTACCTATGAAGTAACATGTAGTTCCTTCTAATTGTTACTTACTTTGACAATTGTGCAAAGTTTTTGGATGCTAATGGTGTACTCAAAATAACTCATTCTTTTTATCCGTGATTTCAATGTGTATCAAGCTGGTTTGAGATACAGAGACCTATTTTATAGTGCGAGAGAAAGAGAGGACAGAGTAAAATGTTACAATGTCGTCGTCCCCATTATATTTCCATTGCAGGGTGAAGGCCTTAGAATGAAGAAACATGGTTCACCACACTTGCTCAAGGTAAATTGGCGGTTTCAAACTTGTGTATGTATTTTTATATAAGTCCAGATTTTCTTACGAAATTTTTTTCGCAGTAAATCTATGATTAACATAGAAAGTGGGTGTGACTAAAAAAGGCACTTTAGTGCTAGGTTAGTTTCCAGACGAGTAGAAATCCGGTGACTTAACAACTAGACTATTACCATAAATGTTCAAACAATATTTTATTTTAATAAAATATTTGTTGCCAAAATAAAATGCTAGTAATAATCGCCATGTTAGAAAATAACTTCTACCTCTTTATGAAATAAATCCACGTGAGTCTATTTGTTAAAATTTAGTATCTTGGCTGACTTCCAAATTTTAAAAGGTGCAGTGGTTACCCAATTAGTCACATTTTCATATAAATATTTATACTTCTCACTGCAGGTTTTTTTTTATATATATTATAGCCTACCAAAGAGACTCCACCCCGCCTGATGGTAAGCAGTCAGTGGAATCCAAAAGTGGCGGCCACTATACCAAAGGCCATCGTCTTAAACTGCTGGTATGGTGGCCTCTACTATGGCGGCTGGGAATGGGGTTAGGGGAAGAGAATGAGGGTGGTGAGGAAAGAGGAAAGGGGGGAAATTGGTCCTCCAGCGCTCTCACTCACCGACCGAAACGCAGTAGTACGGATACTACTACTCTTAAGTCGATCTACTATGAGAGGGTAGTACTTCCCCGGACGATCCGGGCCATTGATGCTGAAATCAGCGTTGATCTAGTACCGTTCAATTATACAAGGTTTTCTCTATTTTCTTTATATATATATAGTTTCCGCTATGGTTCCGCTTACAGCTTTACATTTAAATAGTAATGGCATATTTGTTTTAAATCAAGCAATTTGTGACGGATAATACTTTCTATTTTCACCACATGCACAGCATGTCATAAAATGATTTTCCGCTGATGCTGATCTTGTTTTGCGCGCAGTCGCTTTAAACAATAAATAAGTATTATAATTATCATAAACTTAGTAGTAGAACAAAACATTTCTTTTAGAGAAGTGAAAATCCCTGTCAAAACATATATGACATACATAAAACATAAAAAAACTGTGTTTAATTAATAACGGTATATCAGTTGTTTAGTACCCATAACACAAGCAAATATAATTGCTTAATTTGGGGCTAAATGGCGCTGTGTGCATGTGGTAGAATATTATTATTATTATTATTAAAACGGTAATAATTAAAAAGTACCAACAGTATAGTATAACAACAAACAAATAAATATTAAGGTCATTTAGTAATCATTGTGATATTTTTGAATATAATAAATAGTTAAACCTAGCACTAGTTTAAATATTGTAAATAATATTCATAAACATAATTGTTGTTTAAATTCTTTTCTTTCTTTGCCATAAGTACCGGACATGAAAGAATAACTATTATATGAACCTGAACTTATATTAGAAAATTGCTATTAGCGACAACGCCCAATTTTGCATATTTAACTTACTAAATGCACAAAAATTTTTAGCTACTGAAACTCTGGATAAAACTGCAACCTATCTATCGTAGTTATTGCAAAGTCAAATAGCCTCTAGCAAAACCAATAATATCATTGTTCAATAAACATCGTAGCGTTATTGTACGTATGAGACTGTGCAGCTAAATTTCCTAGTAACTTTGAACTATTTTTTTTATTTTTTTTCATATACGTGTACGTGTCACGTCAAATATTCTGCCCCCCTAGAGAAGAAAGTAAGTAACATGATATAAATTACGGGATAAGCACCTATATCTGACATAACAGTCATTTCTCGACATTCTCGAAACGTAGTTACGTCATTTGTATTAAGTAGGGCAGTATTAAGGTCCTCAATATAAAAGAAACTTAGTAATTCAATCTCGTCCTACCACCAGGTTACTTTACCCGTAGATAAGTTTTTACAGGCTGTTTGTCGTGAAGGCAGTATTTAATTTCACTTTAGTCAAGTCTCACTCTTTGACGGGCTTAAACCAAACGAGTAGTAGGTAATGGAAGCGTTCTTAGGTTTTTAAAACAGTAAGGAATCTTATTTACTTAAATATTATTTCTGCTTTCGTTGTTGCTACCTTAAGACTTCACACCTTATTTAAAGTAAAAGAGCTGCAACGAGAAATATAAACTACTTTTTAAAGCCAAGTAAAAATCAGTAGGAATAATACTTATGGATACCTATAATGACAAATATGAGTAGCACAATGGCATACAGTAAGCATTACCGCTAGTGCACCAGCTTAACATACTTTTACATAAATCTCTCTTTCTACGTCTATTAATATTTCAACCAGAGATTTTCTCATTATTGCAAATATGTAAATAAATGATTTAGAAGCTCGAAGTATCCCACTATAGGGATAGACCTCTTCTCATACAGAGAAAGCATAAATATTGATCGCCAAGCTATAAGACTACAAATTATAGTACCTTCTGTTCGAGCCAGCTTCTTTCCATATGTAGTGTTATTCAATTAAAATCATTGTCATTAATAAGCTATATTATGTCTTTAAACGCTTCTAACCTTGAAAGAGCGGAGAACTCATCTGGCTGTGAAATTTTGCATGAGAAATAATTATACTTACATTCAATACCAACGTTCATGTATGTTTAAAATTAACGTTTTAGTTATTTAGTTATCATCCATCACGACGCTGCCTGTATCAGTCTGTTGTGACGTGGACTGGTTTTCTCCGAAGACTGATCGTTGCTATTAATGAATCTTTTACACCACCTCATCGTATGTTTGTTAATGCTAGCTCACGTCCCCGTATTAAAAGGTAAGATTCATTAATCATCAGATTTAATAATTCGATTATACGTCATCTCTGAAGTTTAATAATGGGGAGATGGATGCACATGTTAGAGAGCTTTAAATATTTTAATTATATTGGAGAGCATGGAAATTTTATATTAAAATGGTAAAAGCTTGTCAGTCAATAAGGTCTGTGAAAATGTAAGTTTAATAACGTTTTATTAACAATATAATTAGAATAGCGGCATTGAACGTTCAGGAAATTAATAACAGAGATATTTAACTGTGATTAACTGAAATTTCACTCAAATTTAAGTCGCACTTATAACACATGCTATTTTTGTCGCTTCAGTATGAATTTATGCGACAAGAAATCTTACATCAAACCTGAAACCAAACCATCAAATCGTCACAATCATAAGTCATTTAATCATAAGTATGTTTTTAATTGTAATAAATATAATTAAGTTTTGTAGTGTAAGTATTGTCTGGAAGAAATCGCTCTAAGCGACAAGACCGGCCATTGTACTTACCTACTCATTTGTATGTGGTCTCTTTAACTTGTATTATTATGAGGTGTGTACAATAAGGATTATTGTAGTGTAGTCAATCAGTTCGTTAAGTATAATTTTCTAAATAATTATACTACCTGTATATTGTTTACTGATCTTAGATTTATTTTCTTTGTTGTAGATCTAACATGAAGCATCAGGTTTCATAATAACCTAAATACTCTATTGTATGTTTTGTAAAGCTTTGTGTTCCTTAAATTGTTTGAGATAAAAGATAGGAGTTCCATTTGTCTTACAAAATGTATCAGATCGCTATAAAACAATAATAAAGCAATTTTTAATAGCAGTGGATTAAATGGTAGTAGTCATGTCTATCTATTACGAAATAATGTAGGTATATCCCATGATTTGCGATGAAAATCTGTTGAGTGTTTTAGAAAGAGATAGCGGAGAAACAATCAGGAAAAGGCAACATGTAGTTTAAAGCATAGTAGGTATTTTATACTATTAAGAGATGTTATCGTTTCGGCAACTGCGCACCATAAAGCAGACTGAATGCTTATTTATGCTAATAAAAAATCCTACTACTTCAGCACGATACTTTTAATTCTTTTATTCTTAGCAATTTTAGTAAAACCGCAAAGTAACTAGTATATAATTATACCGTCATTGGGTGTTCATTGAGTCTATAAAAGAACCAAGTAATTTTAATAATGCCAATTGAGGTAGGTACTTTAAACGCTATTACCACATTATACCCTGGCGCCCAAGATAATAACATTTAACACTAACGCTGACACACTGCGGGAAGCGATTAAGTTTATTGCATTTTAAAGTGCTGAAAGCGAATAAGTAGTTGTATTCGCTTGCTTTAAACGACACTACATGAGTGTCACTTTCATTGTTCGTCTAGACTTTTCAGCGATAAACGTCATATTAAACACTATAGTTATAGCTTTTCAAACCACTAGAAGATGCTATTTTTTGCTTATGCACGTTTGAAACAAAAATATTTCATTTCATATGATTCTGTTATATAGTAATTATTGAAGTAAATAGCTGCTACAAATCGAATCAACGTAGCGGCTTGATCCGATACTGCTACGTTGATTCCATTTGTAGCAGTTTTCAAAATCTTGGTTTTGGGTTATGGGGCGGATGAGTTGAAACGCCAAAGTAGGTTTTTTCATGGTAAGTAAAGTAAGGTAAACTATAGATTCAGAAGAGTATTGGGAGAGCTTGAGCCCTCTAGCCTTCTACCTTCCAGGGTCCGCTAGTGAGACGAAGTTTTATCTATCATGAATGTGGCAGTAGGTAGTAGCGAAGAACCATATAAAACCAAATTTTAATACGTGTAAATTCAGAACGTAAATAGTAATAAAATTCATGTTTTTACTTTTAATTTATTAACAAGCAAACTGAAGGCTGGCGAGTAAAAGAGTAATATTTTATTTCAGAAAAATATAATTGTTGTGTATGTACCTACATAAGTATAGCTATATACGCGCGGCTGCGACCGCGCAGTGTTCCTAGCAATAAATCAGTGTGAATTTAACTAGCAGTTGTTTCACTTGTCTCTGCCGCGCTCCGATATAACATTGGCGACGAGGATGGGATGGCCGTAATTGTGTGCAAACGTTACACGAACCTATCAATTTCTCCAACGCCTCATCTATGCCTGGATACCAAAAGCGAGCCCTCGCCGCGGCTTTAGTTTTAACTATACCTAGATGCGAATTATGTAGTTCTGATGTAACTCTGCGTCTCAACTTAGCTGGCAAAATTACCTTATGTCCACGCATAAGGCACCCGTCCTCAAAAGAAACGTTTATAATCAACTTTAGGTATTTTGCGAAACATCTTGTGGGTGAGCGGATTGCCTCTTTCTACATTTTGATTTTCATTTACCGCAGTATCTTGGTTTTCCTCTCCGTTGTTGCTCTTTACAGAAGATGTAGGCAATTCTGCCACCACGCCGCGACTGTCGTTATTTGGGTCTGGCGTGGTCCGGTCGGGTTCTGCCAACCTGTCGCCCTGTTGTTGTTGTTGTTGCCGAATCCGCAACGTTTCGGCGTAAAATGGTTGTCTAACAACAGTAAAATATCTTCATATGGCACCTCTTGCAACTCCTTTGGCAAGGCCAGATCCGAGGCCAGCTTGTAGGTAACATTGGCGACGAGTACTTACCTACGAAGGAAAAAATAAATATGTCTTCTCATCAATTCGGCATTTTGTCCACGTTTGACCACAGTTTGGACTCGTGGCAAACGTACAAAAATAGGCTGACACAGTGGTTCATAGCGAACGATATTACTACAATCAGCGACGCGACAGGAATTAGGAGACGTGCCATACTGCTGAGCGCACTCACGAATGGTACCTACAAGCTGGCCTCGGATCTGGCCTTGCCAAAGGAGTTGCAAGAGGTGCCATATGAAGATATTTTACTGTTGTTAGACAACCATTTTACGCCGAAACGTTGCGGATTCGGTGAACGTGCTAAATTTTATTCAGCTTCGCAGCACGTGGACGAGACGCCGACACAGTGGGCAGCGAGACTTCGCGGGCTTACCGCACACTGCAGTTTTAGCAACGTGGAGGAAGCGCTGCGGGATCGATTCGTGATGGCGATGTTGCCGGGACGGGTGCGAGATAAGTTATTCTCGCAAGACTTAACAGAGCTGACATTGGCAAAGGCTATCGAGGTAGCAGAGACGCTACGAAGCGCCAGCGCCGGTGCCGCTGCTACCGTGCATCACGCGGGGCAGCCTGAGCAGCAGCTGTTCAAGATTGATCAGGCAACAATGAAAAACACGGTATCGAAAGAAAATTGTTCGGTGTGCGGTCGTTCGAATCACGCGTCATCAAAATGTCGTTTCGCGAAATATAAGTGTAAAAAATGTAACGTAACGGGTCATCTTAAAAAAATGTGCAAAAAAGTGAACCATATAGCCACAAGTGACGCGGATGAAGATGATGATGGTAAGCTTTTTAAAATTTATTGTAAAAATGGGGAACCAATGGTGGAGACGGTGACTATTCTGGGTGTGGCCTTACAATTTGAAATCGATAGCGGGTCAGCAGTCACAGTTATTTCTAGCGATACTTATAATAAATTTTTCAACAGCGTGTCATTGTCACCAACTAGTAAACAGTTGTATACATATACCGGTAATAAAATAAAATGTGTTGGGGTAATACAGTTACCTATCACATATAGTGGACAGACTCATATGTTAAACGTTTATGTAGTAAGCAGTGGCACAGGTCCGCCGCTACTTGGTCGGGATTTTATATCAAGTTTTAAATTGGAACTGTTACCATGTAAATTTATAAACAATATGGATAACGTGGTTGAACAATTACAATCACAGTTTCCAGCGGTGTTTTCTGACACATTAGGAAAGTTTAACAAGTACAAAGTTAAATTACAGGTAAAACCCGGCTCACAACCAGTTTTTTTTAAAGCGCGCCCTATTGCTTTTGCTTTAAAAGATAAAATTAATAGTGAGATCGATCGTTTAATTGCGTTGGGGGTATTAGTGCCGGTCGAACATGCGGAGTATGCGTCACCGATCGTTCCTGTGTTAAAACGTAACGGTACAGTTAGGTTATGTGTAGATTACTCGGTCAGTATAAACAAACAGCTGATCGTGGAACAATATCCATTGCCCACTATACATGAGTTGTTTAGTAAATTACACGGGGGACAGCAGTTTTCTAAAATTGATTTAAGTATGGCTTACAACCAATTTGTATTAGATGAAAACTCTCAGAAGTTAACGTGTATTAATACACACCGTGGGTTATTTAAATATACCCGTATGGTGTTTGGGTTGTCTAGCGCGCCTTCAATTTTTCAAAAAGCGATGGAATGCGTTCTGTCGAATATGGAAGGGGTACTTTGTCTGCTTGACGATGTTTTGGTTACGGGCCCAACAGTGGGCATCCATTTGCAAAGACTTAAAGCTGTATTAGGCCGTTTACAAGACGCGGGATTAGTTTTGCAAAAGGAAAAATGTGTTTTTTTTAAAGATGAGATTGAGTATTTAGGGTATAAGATAGATAAATATGGTCTTAAGAAAACGCCGGAAAAGGTAAAAGCAATCACTCAGGCGCCTGTGCCCACAAATGTAAATAAACTCCAGTCGTTCTTGGGATTAGTAAATTACTATAGGAATTTCGTAAAAAATGCTTCTAGCGTTTTAAGTCCGTTGTACGATTTATTAAAAAAAGGGGCTAAATGGAACTGGACACAAGTACATGAACAATCTTTTACCAAAATAAAAAAATTGTTAGCATCGGACCAAGTTCTAACACATTTTAATCACAATGCAAAACTGATTCTCACGGTTGACGCTTCTCCTAGCGGTTTAGGAGCGGTGTTGTCACAAATAGAAGCTGACGGGTCCGAGCGTCCCATATCTTTCGCGTCCCGTACACTTAATTCGGCTGAAAAAAACTATGCTCAAATACAAAAGGAGGCCACGGCTATAATTTTTGGTATTCGCCGTTTTCATCAGTATTTATACGCTAGATCTGATCCCTTCGTGTTAAGGACAGACCATAAACCTTTAATATCAATTTTTGGGCCGTATAAGGGCATTCCAGAAATATCAGCAAATCGGCTTCAAAGATACGCTTTATTTCTCAGTGGCTACAACTTTCTTTTGAGGACGGGTGCCTTATGCGTGGACATAAGGTAATTTTGCCAGCTAAGTTGAGACGCAGAGTTACATCAGAACTACATAATTCGCATCTAGGTATAGTTAAAACTAAAGCCGCGGCGAGGGCTCGCTTTTGGTATCCAGGCATAGATGAGGCGTTGGAGAAATTGATAGGTTCGTGTAACGTTTGCACACAATTACGGCCATCCCCTCCTCGTGCACCACTTTCCCCCTGGGCTTACCCGCCGTGTCCCTTTTACAGGTTGCATGTAGACTTTTTAGGGCCTATTCAGGGACACTCGTATTTAGTAGTGGTAGATGCATACTCTAAATGGGTCGAGCTGTACGATATGATAAATACAACTACCTCTACAGCAGTGATAGACAAGATGTATGATTTTATGTCAAGATTTGGAGTACCGCAAACTTTAGTTAGTGACAATGGCACTGCTTTCGTATCACAAGAGTTTAAAAACTTTTGTAGTTCTAATGGTATATCACATGTTACATCGCCTAGTTACCATCCAGCTAGTAATGGTCAAGCCGAAAGCTACGTGAAAATTGTAAAAAAAGGCATTAAATCGTGTATTTTAGCAAATGGCAATGCACGACAAAACAAATTAAATTTATTAAAGTACCTTTTTGACTACAGAAACTCTGTTCATAGCACTACAGGATTGTCACCGGCTCAGTTGGTATATGGTAGAAATCTTAGGACACGGTTAGACATATTTAATCCAAAAATACTTACTTCATTGTCATCGTCATCTTCATCCATCGTTTCTAATGTGGTGAAAAATAAACAGTGTTCGCAGATTGATTCATATGATGGTAAAAACAAACAAACATTTTCTGTTGGTGATAATGTTTTATATAAGAATAATGTTATAAATAAACCTAAGTGGAGCAGGGGTACGATTGAAAAACGAATAGGTAAAGTAATGTATCTAGTAAAAGATAATACTTCCTTATTACTCGTTAGGAAACATAAAAATCAATTAGTTCTATATAAAGGTACAACAGTAGATGATGAATCGTTTTGGGATTGCAAAAGCCTTTTAGGGCAAGGATTGCCACAACAGGACAACAGTACATCAGAGAGTTCAAATGGATCTATTGTACCAGTGACGGAGGAGGGCGACAGGTTGGCAGAACCCGACCGGACCACGCCAGACCCAAATAACGACAGTCGCGGCGTGGTGGCAGAATTGCCTACATCTTCTGTAAAGAGCAACAACGGAGAGGAAAACCAAGATACTGCGGTAAATGAAAATCAAAATGTAGAAAGAGGCAATCCGCTCACCCACAAGATGTTTCGCAAAATACCTAAAGTTGATTATAAACGTTTCTTTTAAATGATCAAAATTAAATGTAGTGTGTAAATATGGGGAGGAGATGTTGTGTATGTACCTACATAAGTATAGCTATATACGCGCGGCTGCGACCGCGCAGTGTTCCTAGCAATAAATCAGTGTGAATTTAACTAGCAGTTGTTTCACTTGTCTCTGCCGCGCTCCGATATAACAATAATATTTCATTCTTCTGACATGTGGTAAACAAGTTGCATACCAGAATTACTGCATTTCAATTTTATTCGAAAAAGTAGGACACCAATACTGGCAGTGGACGTCAACATTTTTATATTGGTAGTACCTAGAGGAATGGTTCCGATTTCTATTTAAGAGTTTATGATTAACGAAATCTAATATTCATGGCGATAAGTAGTCGTTTTCAGTGTTCCTATCGATTACGTCGTGCTGGCTACAAGTAAGTATATGTAGTTAGTACTAAAATGGAATTATTCTCCCTAAAATTACCTACGCATCATCTTTAGAGAGTTGTCCTGTGAGTTTCAATGGAAACATAACATTATGATTATAGTATTAATACCTACTCGTTTAAACTTGACAAATAAAATCCAAGAATCGAAGTGCTGGTATTAAACTAGCTTGAGCTGAGATAAGAAATGTCTTATCTCAGCTCAAGCTAGTTTAATACCAGCACTTCGATTCTTGGATTAAATAAATAATATAATTTTGAAAAGTAGATCAATGGATCTACTTTTCAAAATTATATTATTTATTTAATACTTTGTACACACACATGTAAAGACGGACTTAATGCCTGAGGCCTTATCTACCAGTCTACCATTGGGTGATGCAGAAATTAATCAGGAACAATAGAAAAGCTTTATAGCTGAAGAAGTTGTGAAACAGTGGCTCACACTTAAGTTTATGTTTAAAGCCAACAAGTCTTAAAAGCACAAAAACATAGTGTTATTTGAAAATGGCTCATTTTTTTTTCTTTGGCATCGTAGCATTGAAAGTGGAATAAATGGCTTGGACTAGTCTTACCAAAAGTATTATCTCAAAGGAGACTTTACAAGCGCAATATTCAATATATTTTAAAGTTTAGTATTTTAGAATGTTTTTAAATAAAATAAAATTAAAGTATACAATAGTTCGAATTTGATGTTCGATTTTATCAAGCTACTATACGTTTTTATCTTTTGAAATATTATCATTTCTTACATATTTTTTTCCGTTCCAGGGCAAATATCGATCTTCTTCTGATCATTTTTTGACAAACTTGCTCTGTTTACATCGCATTTCATGATTTACTGCATCCTTATCTGGCTTTGTTAAGACCTAGTCTAATTTTCTTTTTACTAATGTTTTTTTTTCTATGCATCATATTTACCTAATGAGTGTTTTTGTAACATTTTGTTATATCCTGAATGGGTACTAACATTAAGCCTTTGAGCAATTTCTGTTAGCATCATTTGTTACTTAGACAAGGTGTGGGTGTTTCGCCCACACTCTTTCGAATGATGAATAGTGAAGGCATGAATTGAGAAGCGTTAGAAAGTCTTTTCAAATAAAATAAAAATACAAATAGAAAGGAATTGCGACCGATTTATTTTTACTGCCCCTATAGCGCAATTAGTATCTAGATAATTCATATAATAACTACACTCTAGATCCGAGTTTAACCTTCAAGTAGGGCAAGACATTATACACTGAGTTTTGTAGTGTACTGTACTGACTATAAACTACTGAGTTCAGAATCTTTATTTTACCCGGCACATGGCAGTAGACAAGCTAAAACGTGTAATATAGCGGTTTATAGAGCCGTATTATTATATACCTAAGTTTTACTATTTTACATAAGTATTTGTACACAGCAAATGACATACACCATGCAACTAATTCCCTACAATTTACCATGATAGCAATAAGAATGCTGTCTACCACTGCTAGACGTACTGGCTGTTTACTGCTATAATGCCTTTGCTAATTAACTGTAGATATCAGTCAGTGTATCAAGGACTCTCGTTCGCTCAATTTTCACCCAAATATAATTACAGTTGATATCTTTCCCTACATTATGATGATCGTTAGGGGAAATTAGTTTAGTGAGCGTCAACAACCTTAAACGTGAACGTGTCAGTGAATAGATACATTTAACTATACTAATGTGAAAGTTTGTGAAGATGATCAGATGTGTATAAACCACCGATTGAATTTGGCACACAACATGTGCGTTAGACTACGTACTATACATCTTATAATAATAATAATAAGGCGATACTTATATTTAAAAATGTAATTTTGTGAATGATTTTAAATAAAGAAAATAATAATAATAATATAATATAACAACACCTACACACAGGGCCATCTAGACTCAAAGTAAGCATATAATTATTATAGCTTGTGTTATGGGTTCTAGAATACGGATTTAAACATATTTAATTTTTTTTAAATACATACATCATCAATGCAAATAGATATGTTTATGTACAAAAATATTTGCACTGAGCAGGATTCGAACTTGCTACCTCTGCGTGGAAGTCCGTACACTGTGCCACCGAACCACAGAGGCAGTCAATAGTGATACTTTTTTGTTTTAAAAATAGTTGAGCTTGGGTTGTTTTTTTCTTAGTCGCCTCTTATGATACCTACAAGAAGAATGTTCCCGTTATGTCGAGTTCCTGCATTTCGAGTCTTAGAATCTATTGTTCTAGAACAATAGGCTATTAATATAATATTCGGCTCAACGTAAAGGTACTCCATATAAAGGGCGGGTTTCCATTATGTTAAACCGGAAATCACACAAATAATATCAATCAACAAACTGATATCCATAGCCCGTGAATTTTTGCTCTGCCAAAAAATAACTTGCCTCTTTTTAAGCTGCGTTTGAAGAAATATATGCACCGTATTGTACTTGTATCCAAATACATGATCGTTGGCTAAATAAACGTTGTTACTTCATACCTTTTTAAAGCTAATTTCATCCTACGATTCTGTGTAATTCAGAAAGTGCAGAAATCCAATTAAGGGAAAAATAGACAGGTAGTGTTTAGTAAATGTGCCTACATGCGAGCGTGAACAAAAGGTTCTCGCAACTGTTCTAATAAGAGTTTTTAGGTCACAGAGAGTTCGTTATTAGCCAGACTATTCTAGGGCAGGCTATTAACTACGAAGAAATTCTGCACGTGGATATGTCCCGACAATATTTTACCCTAAAATGGCTTTAAACACCTTTAAAGAATCGTAATTAAACTAGTTGTAAATTAAGGCTTCTTCAGGTATTGTACCCCATTGTAAATATTTGGAAACAGTGTCATTACTTGAACCAACTTTATATAGGTGGCGTAAACGAAGTGCAAAAGATTGTGGGCCCGATTCTTACAGGCGACTTTGATACCAATTAAAAGTTGTTCTGTGTCTGGGTGTTATGCTTGTTTGGGTGAGAACATAATACATTTGCATAATAAAATTTAATTTTAAGGTAAATACTATGAAGATTGTTATTTAAAATTCAAATATTTTATGCAGTCATTAGTAAAACTGTTTCAATGGTTCAGTTATAATTGTATACGGACTGCCTTAGCACTTACTTACTTAGCACGATAGAGATACGAGTCTGCTATTGTCCACGGCAATCGGTAATAGGTAATATTTGGTTCCTATTACATATGATCTATAGCTGTTCAAACGTGGGTGTTATAAACCTCTACCTACTCCTTCGCAATCCCCCTTATGTTATCAGTAAAACAAACGTTAACACATCGTAAAGCTACAGAACGTAAAATTACATAATGTTTACTTATCGAGTTGATCATTAGAAAGCGGCATTCTGTAATCAACATAACAGCCTCGTTTAATGTCGTGTAAACATATAAAGAAGATAAGTGACTGCCACAAGAACTGAGCCTTAATTTTGTGAGAATATGGTTATGTTTTATTTATAAAGATCTATTTAGTTATTATGATTGTAAGGTGGGAGTATGTTTAACGTATACATATACGCACATCGTACTCCCAGTACAAAATTAGTCATAAATTCAAATTCTTTATTTGACTGAATATAGTAGAGATACAATGGTGGTCATAAATTAAAACATATGAACATATATTCTGCCAAGAAATGGCGTACAAAATTCACAATATTAAAATTAAATAAATTACCTATAAAAAAAAAAAAATGATTACAAATGTCATGCATCCAAAACAGTCAAATTAGTCCAATATGTTCTGATTGTGTGTACATAATGTCAGTACATATTGCATACAAATATTATATTACGATATTTATAAATGTTAATTGGTGAGACGGCGTTGTCATAAAGATGGCTGGCAACCTTAGAGCATTAAACCAACCGGAGAGGCCACTGACAGGCGTACCCCTCTGCCAAAGGTACCAGCCCACCGGTCATACCCGTTATATAAAACTAGTTGACGCGCGTTCCGCATCATAAGTCACCTATCAGTGCATGCGTAATAGCGTCTCAATAGAAATGCCGAATTGCAGTGTATTTTGGTGTAAAAAGCGTTCAGCGACATCAAGTCTACAAACGGATAATATTACATTCCACCTGTAAGTATTATTTTGTTCTAATATTATTAAATAAGGCATCAAATTAGCAATTTAACCAAATAAAATGCTAATCAACAAGTGTTGCCAGGCTTATCATCAATACTCCAATCTGGGGTAATATTTTAAGTTGAATTAACATAAAAACTAACCTTTCCTTTTTTATATCTCGCCTTGTTGACATATCTAATAAGTTTCATTTTGGATGTACATTATTGTGTCACCGTTCCCATATTTATTTATTTTAATTAAAACCAATGTTTTTTTTACCAAGTAATGCACAAAATAATATTAAATGAACAAGTAAAATGAGATTATAAATCCAAATATACAAGATTAGTGCACTTTATTCCGAAAGATAATTGCTCATTTCTTACAAAAATAAGCGTATTTATTTTTAAGAAACTGGTCACACTTTAACATAATTAGAGATGAGACAGTTTAATCACGATATCGATATTGGTTTTCCAGTATTAAATTAATTTTTTTTTGTTTGTTTTAGATTTTCAAAAAAAGCAGCGCCTCGAGTCGCTTGGGTCCAATATTGTAGGAACCATATAAGTGGGTTCCTAAGCGTACAAGTATCTGACTAACAGCTTAAAAGACAAAGCCTTCTGTGCTGCCAGCACTGCTACCTCCTCCCTACCCCCCAAGCGGCGGAGAGCTCAGTTCTTAGCAAGTAAACTCGCTGTGCGCTTACTCCTCCTCTTATTGCATTACCTAGGATTAGTTAAACTAGATTTATAAGGTTAATTTAAATTGCACAGTTTTTCAGTATTTTATTATACCTACTTAAATAAAGACTTTCTGAAATATATTCTTTTGTTTTTTTGTTATCTGAACAGATAAAATATCTCTCTAATAAAAATCTACTCATACATTCTCATGTCAGTGTCTTGTTACTATGTAATCAGAACAAAATCCTCCAATTACAAACTCTGCTTAGTTGGAACGAAATTTAATAGCAACAGACAATTAATTCAAAGTATTATTTGGTTTGAATATACATACATACTTAGGAATAATACACGTAAAATTGACACGTAATAATTAATTACAATCTTTAATCCACACTAGAACAAATTTCAACAGGTGGTGGTTATTGAACATACATCCTTGTGCGCAGTAGTAAAATAAAAAAAAAGAGTGGGTACCCATGTACGCACGTAAGAAGTTATACTTCTTTGGCATAACAATCCAAAAATACCAAATAATATTACAACGCATACATACATAAATATTTGAATTGATATAAACGCCAATATATTTTTTATTTATTCACACAGATTATTTGTACTGATACGACACACAAAGATCCGCAACTAACTTCAGTGTGTAAAAGGTTCGCAACTAACTTCAGGGTGTTGCTTTTTTCTGTCGGTGTGCGCGCGCATCGTAAAAATTCACTCTCATCATTTTTCCCAATCGCGCCAAAAAAAGTATAACTTCAAAAAAAAACGGCTAAATGCCAGTAGGACTCGCGCCTGGAGGGTTCCGTACTATCAGGGATCGGAAGTATTGAATAAACATTAGTAAAAATAGTAGGAGAGCCCGACCGCATAACCAGATTTGTTTGTCGAACAATGTTTAACAAATAAATTTAGCCCGACCGTATGACGGGCTTTTTTGATAATAATTACAAAAAAGTGTGCTAGTTAGAAACACTGTTTTATTCTTCCTGTAATATTGACATAAACATGAATTAACAGAATTACTTCTAGTTAATTCATGTTTATGAACTATTTACTTTACTTTCATCTATTTCAAAGTGCTTAAATAAAAAAAAACCTTAAAATTATAATAGATTATTTATTATTACCTAAAACTGTTCTATATAATATAAGATAATGCTCATTTTAATAAGCAAACATAATAATCATGAAAATAATTAAATCTTTCGCGTACTTATATGAAATCCTAAACATCGATACTAAATATCGACAGAGTCAAGCTCTAACTGTTTTATGCTAAGGAAGCGTAAACTGATAGATGTCCCTGTGTGTGAATGTGATTGTGTGTGTTTAGTTTAAGCTAGTGTGTAATAATTTTATTGTGTGCGTGTATAACGACGCGATTTAAAAATGCATTAGTAGTTAACATTGTAATTAGTGTGCGTTGCTCGCGTTACCCCGTCCCCCGCCGAAAGTGGCAGACTTTTGCGCAAGGGAAATAGAGCGCGTGTCCACTCCTGTTGGTTTAATGCTCTAAGCTGGCAACCGATGGATGAGTGCGGCTTATGTCAGGCAGTCTGATACTGAAACGATTAATATTAATACAGTTAATACCTAAAAGGTAAAAGGCTCATAGTACCTATCAAAAAAGGACTTAAATGATAGAGGCAGAAATCTTAAACAATAATAATTTCTCATGCAAATAATTTTCTCAATATTATAAGTTGGCGTAAAAAATTAAAACGTAAAAAGTTTCAGAGCACAGAAACAGGATCAATAATTATACTTTTTCTCATTAAAGGTAATGACGAAAAGTATCGAGTATCGACGAAATGTTATAAAATATATTGTACGTTAGTCCCTAAAATTTCTTGACTTTATTATGTCATTTTACAATCTTCAACATTCTACAATTGCTTAACTTGTGACACTCGATTGATAACGTTTATTGTTTCGAACTGGGTCGACTCCATAACCATAGACTATTCTCAGTATAACTAAAACCAAATGTATTGTAATGCCGTCACCGGTAGCGTATTGAGTAGCGATCGATCGTCAAATTTAACGATGCTAAACTAGGTTAAATGTGTATAAGTTTGTTTTAATTTATATTAGGTGGTAATAAATTTGAGAAAAAGCGAAGGGCGCTTTGATTAATTTTTATCGTGATATTTAGTACACTTACGCCAAGATTACATGCTAAGAGAACAATGTGGCCATTCTTATGTTGGGCACTATGATAACTAGATTATATATATCTATATCTAAACGTATAACTTGCATTGCTATAATAAACTAAAAATATTGAAATATTCCAATATCTCATTGTATCGAACTTTAAATGTTTTACTTGTTATTCTTTGCAATCTGAGAATTTAAAGATTGAGAGGTTTTAAGCCGCTCTTAAGATTTAAGTTGCCTCCTGAGACGCCTACAAGATTAATAAAATTCATAAGTTCCTAAAGTTCTTAAGATTGTGGGTTTTCTAATAAATCTAGGATTTATTCGAGAAAATATCTTTGAGGCTTTTATTTCAGCTTTAAGAATTGTAAGTGATTTGCGCTGAAAAACTTTTACGTTTTCTGTAGTAACATGTTTTAGTAGATTGAAATGTTAATCTACTGCAATAAATTGGAATCAATACTTTGGTACGAAGTCAAAGTCAAATACATGCCAATTCATCTCAAGCTAGTGTGGTGGTCAATGTTCATGTCGTTTTTTTTAACGCATCAAGAATTATATTGGGCTAGTCCGATTCAATATATTCAGATGTCGTTAACTGGAATTGTGCCCGTTAAATGGCAACAGGCTAGCCCTCAGTTACATGGGACCCAAAAATAAAATAGCGAAGCTTAGGTGGTTAAACGCCTCTGCCAACCCCTTCGGGGAGAAAAGGCATGAAGATATGTTTCGTATCAACGCATTGTATATTTACCAAAGTGTGATTCTTCCCTAAATTTTCAGAACTTCAATGACGATAGATATTTTAGTGCGGTACATACATTAAATTACAGCTTTAAGTCCCACAGAAAGTGTAGGTGTCTTATGATCTCTCGACGCTATCGCCGACATTCCCGCTCCGAATTTTAAAATGCGTGGAATATGAGAAATAATGCAAGCATTGGAACATTTCCAGTGTTATATTCCAACAGAAAAATGCTCCGTAATGCACTACGTCTTTACGGGCTTTGAGTTTCATCAGTTACTGTTATTTTAAAAAGGACGTTTTGCACTAAGTGTGTGAATTTTGTAATTTATGATCTACAACTTCTACAAGAGCAGGACCGTAAGAAGAATGAAATGAGTAACTCGAATTAATTGATCAGCTGTCATTTATGTATTTCTTAAAATCTTTTTAACATTTAATTATAAGGTAATTTTAAATTTTTACTGTCTGACTGACTCAGTCAAGGAGGATAATGTTTTTAGGCATATGTATGTATGTGAATATGTTTGTCTATTTCTTTAGCACACTCTATAGCCTGGTCTATTTAAGAACGTTGCCTGCCTCTGTGGTTTGGTGGTACTGTGTATGGACTACCACGCTGAGGTCGCGGGTTCGATTCACGTTCAGTGCAAATATTTGTGTGCATGAACATATTACATTGGTCTGGGTGTTTCTATGTATAATATGTATGTATTTACATAAAAAAAGTATTTAAGTATGTATATTCGCCTTCTAGAACCCATAACACAAGCTATAATATATGCTTACTTTGGGTCTAGATGGCTCAGTTGAAATATTATTATTATTTATTATTATTAGTAAAATTAACTGAAATAAAATGCACCTAAATTCTAAGAATCTGCAAAATGAAAATTGCTTTTAGATATTATCTATGTTCGTATAATAAAATTAGCATATAAAATGTTTTACAATTTTTAATAGACGTATTCGAACTGCCTCTCCGTTCTAAGCGGCTATTTATCAGTAATTAAAGTATTTAAATTATATATACTGAACATTACAATGCTAAATGGAATATTCTATTAAGTAAGGTATGATATTATATTATATTATATATATATATATATATAGGTATATATATACATAATTAAGAGCAGTAAGTATTTAGCACCATTCTCCCCGCGCGTCATATCGACGGACGCGCCTTTCAAATGAGCTCAATGACCTTGACTTACTACTTTGGTAAACTGCAGACCCTTGAAATTACTTATAAAATTTTTTAGAATATAAACGATTTAAAATTATTTTGCACATCTTATGCAAGAAACTGTAGAGAGGTAAGTTAGAATTACATTAGTATCGACATTATATATAGGTATTACTAGCTGCGCCCCACGGTGCCCGCGGTTTTATAGTAAAATAACTGTAAGCATTATGGTTACTTACTTTTTATACAGCTTTCACGTAATTCTAAAAACATTTTTATAATATAGCTCCGATTAAATGATAAAAATTTAAAACCATGAAAATATGACACTAAATTGCGACGTTACGGTACTACCCGCAATATTCCCTTAGGAGTACTAGATTACCCTTAACAAATAAAAATATATTATTTGTCTTTAAAAGATCGCTTTTAGGGATAAAATCGTCCATTACACAGCTACTTATCTGCCAAATTATATTTATCTTCTTTTGTATAATATTGACACAAATGACGAATATTTTGGCTATCTATTTAGTTTGTGATGTCATAAGTTGTACACGTCAAAGTTCTTTTAATACACTAAAGTAAATCGATTTCTTTTTTCAGCACGCGTTTAATTCCATCCTAGATTAACAGTAATTTTCGCTCAGAGACTTGGAAAGGTGACCTTTCTCGACGTAAAAGAAATATGTTGTTAACTATTTAGCCCCTTTAGGCCCAATTGCCCCCTTTCCTTTTTCTTTACTTCCCTCAATCCTTGCCCCTACCTCACTTCCTTCACGGTAGACAGCGGCTTCGAAAGTCTCTGGCATTGCAGGAGCAATGCTAGACTCTGAGTCGTCCATGAGGTATAGTTACCACTTACCATGACGTAGGCTTTTTGTTCATCTGTCACTGTCAGCAATAAAAAACCCTTACTGATTGTTACTTTTCTTTTTTTTTAAAGAGCTTTTACACTGTGGTACTTGTTCAGTGTTCTCGGAAACTTTACAAACATACCAATTAACGAACACTATATACCAGTTTCTGTACACCGAGTATCGAAACAAATAAAAAAAAAGATTACACAAAGTCTCGACCGGTGTCGAGAATAAATCGAAATTAAACACCTGAACACTACAGCAGTTATTCAATTATTACGCCGCGACATCAATCGTAATTTTATAAGTACAGTTGGTCTTATTACTGTTATTGATTGGGCTAACTGGGATTTAGAATGACTCCTATTTAGTCACACCATCATTCATAATCTTAAACTTAAAACATTGTTTACATACAATTATTAATTAATATAACAATCTAAAGAAATCAGTGACTTTTTGTAGTTATAAAGTTTAATAGGTACCTTTTCAGTTCTGCTTTAAAGAATGTGGAGAGTTATGGGTTAATTTAAATCAGGTCATTAGTAATTTTTATACAATCTCAATTAGCTTTATACCAGTTTTGCATTTTCTTTTTAATGACATGCAACTTAATATTAACTTTATAATAAAACTAGGTCTTAAAATACAGTATAATAAAAAAATTATATCACAAATTGACATAACAATGGCCATGACATACCTTGTTGTCATCAATAATTTATACTAATATACGCACGGATGCCCGGTTAATAGCCGGGAACGATTTACCTGATTCTCATGACTTTATTTAGGGTAATATAGGTCAATTACCTTCCACTTTACTTTATACTCATGCCTGCGGTAACCACTAATATTAAGAGCTTCTAAATTAACAGTATTAGGTTACACAGAACGTACTTAACACAACTAATGTTGGGTTTTAGAGGTGCTATAACGTTTGTTAGGGAATACGAGCAGTTTTGGAAAAGGATTTGATAACTCTTAATACAAAAAAAATATTCTAAATAAAAAAAACCACCTCAAACAAAAAGTAAAAAATAAATTTATAGAGCATAAAGTAATTCGTATTTTGATTTAGTTAATTAGAATTGATTAAATAAGTATTTTATAATTTTGAACTTCCTTTTTGAAGTTGGTTAAAAAAGTAAGGCTAATTTTACAAAATGACTACAAAAATTTACTTTTGTCTAAATAATCATAATTAATGTCAGGTAATGTTTACTATGAATTCGTATTTTTGAGACTTTTTAGTGACTACGAAATGCCAGGTTGCTACCTAAGCGGATAGGAGATGAGATGTGTTATTTTCACCAATGGGGAGAAGACATGCGTAACGTACGCTATACCTGGCTACGCATGCCCTCTCCCAATTGGTAAAAGCTAAAGCTAGATTTTCTAAAGTTTACTTTGGTCTCGTTTAAATGATGGTAGCTGCAAGATAGCCGTGGATGTTACGTGGAGACGCAAAATACGTAAGGTATCTGTAGAGATTTACATTATTTTATATTTTAATAATACTTTACTGCATGTATAATATATATGCATACTACATTCCAACTTACACACAACTTCTATAATGGATATATACCATTCTATACACACAACTGACAGTTTGGAAAAATCAAATTAAGTAAGGGTAGTTGCCGAATCCCGAGATACTCCGTCGTCAGGTAAAACATACGAAACCTTATTATAATAATATTAACTATAACAAAAATGACGTGTGCAAATCGTGTGAATTTAAAAAAAAATATTGAAATCAAAAACAGGTCAATGTTTGTAAATAAATCAAAATCTAAAATTCTTTCGCTAACATAAGTGGTTAGAAATGTCAGTGAACTACTCAATAAAGTGTCGCAATTCGGTTATAGTGTAGAAGTGCGTGTTATGTCACAAAAAGACTACACTTAAAGCGAATTGTAAAGCAAGATGTGCGTCTTCTCAGACAATCAATTTTGAACGGTCTGATACAGACAGGGTATTACTATATAGGACCGATATTGCTTGCGAAATGTACTTGTAAACTTGAAGTTCCTTTTATGTTTGTATTTTAGAAAGGCGACTCCAGCGGTTCATTATACCTACGCTAAGGTAAACGAACAACCAAATTCTGAACAACTATTTGTGGATCAGGACTGAAGGTTAAATCCATAGGCTCAGATTACCCCTTTGTTGTTTACCTCTGTTTTCTACACGAGTACGAGTACCTGAGTAGGTACCCTATTTTCTCAAAATGTTAATATGTAACCAACTTAAAATAAAGATAATTATGTAATAAATACTGGTCTATAATTTGGTCTTTATAACTTTAAATTAAGTAATTGTGTAATAATAATAATAAAGAACCATTAATCTTAATTTTTATATTTTACCATAAACTTTATTTTTGTGGCATAAACTCTGGTTGAATTACGGTTTAGTTTATGAGCGCGTGAACAATTTTAAAATCATTTGTCTCAAAAAAAATTAGAGCTACTCTAACATCGTTATAATGTCCTGTTGCACTATACCTACAATGTATTGTACGGTGATGCGCTTTTTTAAACACGTGTTCTGCTTGTGCTTTGTAAGCAAAGTTTTGTATGCATGTGCTCGCTGTCTTTTTTCACTGCGGCTCTAACGTCGCTCAGTTTGTAGATAACTATACCTACTTGCGTTTTGGGGCGGGTCTGGGCCTACGCTTTCACGGTTTCCTATACGACATGCTAGCATGGTAGCATAGGTGCAGGCCTACCCTACCATCTCCTTCTGAGACGGTAGGGGGGCGCTGGTCTTGGGAGTAGCGCAGGTCGCTAAGATCCCCAAGGCAAGTTCGGTGGACTAACCTTCTCGAGGTTGCCAGCCCTGTTGTTGGTCTAGTTCACTCTGAAATAGACATAACTGAAACCACCGAGCGCTTTTTAGATATATTACATGCATGTATGTCTATTCATATCACTCATTTATATATGTATTAATATATAACCAATCTAAGGTGTGATCCGAACCGTGCCAAGAGATGCATGGCTGAGGGTGTGCTCAGTCGTCAACGGTGGCTACTCGACACCAGGACGAATCGGGTAGTATTTTAGTCCTCCCTTCGGCATGCGGGGCTCTGCTGTTGGGTATTTTTAGTTCCCTAGCTACTCGTGGGAATCATATGGATGAAACCGCAAAAAACCAACTAAAACCGTCTTCTCCGGTTAGAGAACAGTTCTCTCCTCTATTAGGGGAGACTATAGTACTTATGGAGGAGGTTCTATTAGCCTCTCCTCAAAGTACCAATATGACGTTGGAAGGGACTAGTCCGGCTAAGGCAGGAGGCTCCTGTGACTCTGCCCCAAAGACGGAAGAGAACCCGAAACGTCATACCAAGCTAAGTGGTGCAGCACGGAAAAGATTCCGAAGGCTATTAGCAGCCAATGTGCAGGTCGACGACGCCCGTAAATTGGCTATAAAGCGTTGGAAGGAAATTCCAATCACCAACCTACCTCCAGACCCGAAGGCCAAAAAAAGGCCTAGGTCGGAGGAAGAATCTCCAAAGGAGCAGCCGAAAAAAGCTCTCCGTGCGGAGGAGCCCGTAACCAAGCGCAGCTTCAAATTGGTCGTTGAGCAAACGCGCGTGGGTATCAGAAATCTGAAACCCATGAGCGAAGACCAAATGAAGCTGGTGCATCGCTCCCTGACCCTGGCGATGTTAAACATCGCTGACAAGGGAAAGGGGCCTAAATTTACGGGCTTTACACACAGACCAGGGTTTATTATTGTCACTTGCGAGGACCAGGCTAGTCTCAAATGGCTGTCTGACAAGGTCCCCAGTATAAAACCCTGGGATGGGGCTTTGCTCTCGATCGTTCCGGAGGGGGAATTACCCAAGCCGACGGTAGGGACCATCTTCATCCCCAGCACTGAGGCAGAGTCGCTAGACGAAGCTACCCAGCTGCTGGGGATACAGAATGAAGGGCTAAACACCGAGCTTTGGAGGGTCGCGCACAGTAGGGTTGAGGGAAATGGACATGTGGTGTCCTTCTTCCTGGATGAACCCTCTGTCTCGGCTCTCCGGGCTAGGAACTTTGAGGTGGCTCTTGGTTTTAAGAAGCTTGTTTTTAAGATCAGGAACGACCCAATGGTTGGCCCTTCAACAACTGCTCCTGTGGGACCACAGCCTTCTACATCGAGGGGCTCTGAGAGGCAAGACAGGGCGAATCCTGAAGTGCGGTCAGCCGCGGCCAAGGAGACGCCCAAACCAGCGCCTCGGAGCAATGAAAGGCCTGTGGAACCACAGCCGAGCACATCAAACAGGTGCCCAGTCCTTGTGAGGCAGGAGAGAGTCGCGACCACGCCGCAGTCTGCTGTGGCTAGGGGGTCTCAAAGGACAGTGCATCGGGGTAGAGGCGGACATAAGCCTAGGGTAGCAGTTTCCCAAGGCGAATCAGCAAACGCTTGGCGTACGAGCCGAGGACGGTCGCGTCCTAAGCCTGTACGCACCAAGCCGGCGGGAAACTGCTAGCGGCTACCCAGGTGGGAGTGGTGAGGGTCCTGCAAGCCAACCTCCACCATGCTGTGGCAGCAACTGCGGTAATGGAGTGTTGTCTTGTTGAGGGCAAAGCTAGCCTCGCCTTGATCCAGGAACCTTGGGTAGCAAATACTCAGGTTTTAGGACTCAGTGCTGCTGGTAAGATTCTCAGTCATAACAATGGCAATAGACCTAGAGCCTGTATTTTATTCAATAACCTTGTTGACTTTTTACCGATTACAGAAGTTTGCAATGACGACTTGGTAGCTGCTTTTGTCAACCTCAAAGGATGGAATGGGGCTAGGGTGATAATGTGCTCTGCCTATCTATCTGGAGAGAGAGACAACCCGACAGAAGATTTGGCGAAAGTGGTAGATTATGCCACCAAACACAACGCCGAGCTACTAATCGGATGTGATGCCAACGCCCACCACACATCTTGGGGCAGCACAGACATCAACAGAAGGGGTGAGTTACTTTTTGACTTCCTTATCTCTAACCATCTAATAACGCTAAACGTAGGTTGTAAACCAACCTTTGTTACCCGTACCAGGCAGGAAGTATTAGATATCACGATCGCTACGACTAACTTAGCCAGACACATTAAAAACTGGCAAGTCAGTAGTGAAAACTCAATGTCAGATCATAGGCATTTAAAGTTTGAGATTAGGGCTGCTCTAGACACCCAAATCACAACATACAGGGATCCCAAACTAACAGACTGGGTTGACTTCAGGAGTCAACTCAGGCTTCATCTTGAATCCTTTCCCAAAGCCATCAGATCAACTGAGAGTCTAGAGATTGCTGTGACAATCTTGACAGAAGGCATACTTAAAGCCTATGAAGAGAGTTGTCCGCTCAAGACAAAGACCTCAGTAAGGAAGGTACCTTGGTGGAACTCAAAGCTGACGAAGCTTCGAGATAAAACCAGGAAATTATTTAACAAGGCTAAACAGACTCATATGTGGGAGATCTACAGTAAAGCCTTGACGGAATACAATAAAGAGATTAGGAAAGCGAAGAGAGAATCTTGGAGGAAGCTCTGTGAAGAGATCAATAGTCTCCCACAAGCAGCAAGACTTCATAAACTGCTCTCAAAAACGAAACCTAATCAGATTGGGCTCCTTAAAAAGGACGATGGCTCCTTTACGAATAACGTGAAGGAGACCTTAGAGTTGCTGGCCACGACCCACTTTCCTGGGTCCAGTGTAAGGGACTCGACATGTCAGCAGCCAGTGCCTCACAGTAAACCTCGCAATGAGGACTGGCGCATGGCTGCAAAAGTCGTAAGACCCAGGCAAGTCCAGTGGGCCGTTGACTCCTTTAAACCAAATAAAGCGTGTGGTGAGGATGGAATAAAACCTATGTTCCTACAACAAGGGATTGACATCCTTACCCCCTATCTGATCAAAATCTACAGGACGAGCCTCGCCTGGGGATACGTACCAGAACAATGGACTTTGGTCAAAGTCATATTTATACCTAAAAATGGAAGGAAAGATTATAGCCAGCCAAAGTCTTTCAGACCAATAAGCCTCTCATCATTTCTACTAAAGACAATGGAGAAGGTTATAGACAGGTATATTAGAGATGTAGCTTTGGATAAATACCCAATCCATCACACCCAACACGCCTATCGCAAGGGAAAGTCGACAGAGACTGCCATCACCAGCCTCATCGACAGGGTGGAAAAGGCTACAGAGGACAAGGAAATAGCACTATGCGCATTCCTCGACATTGAAGGAGCTTTTGATAACTCACCAACCACACTGTTGGTGAATGGGCTGATAAGTAAAGATGTCGACCCTACAACGGTGAAATGGGTGAATTCAATGCTTGCACATAGGAGTGCAAAAATAGCCCTTCATGAAATCGCAATTGTAGTATCTACAGCAAGGGGTTGTCCACAAGGTGGAGTTCTATCGCCACTACTCTGGACCCTTGCTGTGGACGAACTCCTAGTTGATTTGGCAAAACTTCAGATTGATGCGCAAGCCTATGCAGATGACTTGGTAATTATAGTCAGAGGATTTTGTCAATCAACCATCTCATGTATTATGCAAAAGGGACTGAACACTGTTAGCAGGTGGTGTGTCAAAAGTGACCTCTCCGTTAATGCTGACAAAACAGTAATCGTACCTTTTACACAAAAGAAGCGATTGGATAAACTAAAAATGCCAAAGCTTAATGGTAAAACGATTGCGTTTTCCACAGAAGTCAAATACTTGGGCGTCACAATCGACCAAAAGTTGACTTGGAATTCACACTTGGACAATGTACTAAAGAAAGCCAAGATGACGATGGGAATTAGCGGCCGTATGATGGGCAGCAATTGGGGCATAACCCCTAGAACAACTATTTGGCTGTACACTGCCATTGTGAGGCCGATCATTACGTACGCATCAGTTGTGTGGTATAACAAGACGCGTCAAACGACCACCATAAAGAAATTAGACAGCTTACAGAGAACTGTCTGCCTCATGGCCTCGGGAGCTATGTCGACTAGCCCCGGAATGGCGCTAAATGCTTTGCTTGGATTACCGCCTCTTCATGTATTCATACAAAAAGAGGCGAAAGCTAGCATGTACAGGGCTCATATCCAAGGCAGAAGCAATTGGATCTCCCAGAAGTTGAGGACTTTACAGAACTCAATACTGGAAATACCAATACTTTGCATGCCTACGGATGCCACCCTACCCCGGTTTGTATTTGGAAAACAATACACAATAGAATTGCCATCTAGGGAAAACTGGCTCGAAGACCAGATATCTTTTGAGTCTGGTTGCCTAGTATGGTATACCGATGGCTCCAAAATAGGACAAAAAGTAGGCTGTGGAATATATGGGGAGCGACCAAAGCTCAAAAAAAGCGTGTTTTTGGGACAAAACGCCTCCATCTTCCAAGCAGAAGTATACGCCATTGTGGAATGCGCGGAAGCCAATCTGCAAAAGCGCTACACCAATCAGACTATATATATAAATTCTGATAGCCAAGCCGCTCTACTAGCACTGGATTCGAACGTAGTAACATCGAAACTAGTTGAAGAGTGCATGGATCGTTTAAACTCTCTAGGTAATATGAATAGAGTAGTTCTCAGATGGGTACCAGGTCATGCAGGTGTCATCGGTAATGAGTGCGCCGATGAACTTGCGAGAGCGGGAGCTAATGGAACTCAGCAGGGCCCAGAGCCCTTCTGTGGAATACCAAAAAGCCTAGCTCAAAATGCCCTTACAAACTCATGCATCGAAACAGCCATCAAACTCTGGTCGGAATCGCCAGGAATGAACCACTCTAAAGCCCTGATCAAAGGCTTTAACAGAAGGTACAATAACCTTATCCTTGCGTTGAGTAGGAACAATCTACGCATTGTGTCAAGAGCCTTGACAGGTCATTGTTGCTTAAACAAGCACATGCATAATCTAAGGCTAAGCGAAACACGCACCTGCAGGCGATGTAAAGAGGCAGATGAAACGCCCCTCCATCTTCTGGGGGAATGTGGCCCGCTCATACACAGGCGTCAGTTTCTTCTAGGGAAACACACTCTGGGCCCTGAAGAAATTAAGGAGCTCACCCCTAAGCAAATACTGCAATATATCATAGCTGCAGGGTTTAGTGGTGAACTCTAGCTTGATAAAGCGGCGATCACAATAGACCATTCATGGTCGCAGTGACATTACAGCCGCATCACAGAAATAAAAAAAAAAAAAAAAAATACTTGCGTTTTCGTTAATCAAATTAGTACACAATGCAAGGCAGATGGTAAATTATTTGCGATAGTAAAACAAGCGTTACTGTTTTATTTAAAATCTTGTCACAAACATAATAAAGAAATTATTAAATAAAATAATAATTTCTTACATTTCTTATGCATCATACCAGCCAAAAGACGCCCACAGATGAACATAGGCCTTTCTCAGGCATCTTTAATTTATTCTTTTAATTCTTATACCTCCAAATATAAGCACGATGTTTGTATTATCGAGCATACTATTATTATTTGGGAACCCCGTTAGACATCACGCCTAAAACCCATAACTTCATAGCCATAGTGGAGGCCACCATACCAGCAGTTTAAGAAGATGGTATCACCACTTTTAGATTCCACTGATTGCTTACCATCAGGTGGGGTGTAGTCACTTTGGAAGGCTAATATAAAAAAAAAAAAAACTTCTGCAAGCGACAAAATTATATAAGAACCGAAGACGAACAAGAAAAACTCAACGGACAATTTTATAAACTCAAAATCGATTCTTCTTTGTTTTTCTATTATAAAAGTTTGTGGAATTAGTTTATTGAATTAGGAATTACTTTGGCGATGTTGAGCGACTTTGATTCTAATTTATTCTGTAGACTGCTGATTTAAGTAGCAATATTTTAATGCTGATTTATTTTTTATAACTTGAGTCAATGCAAAACTGTGTATATCAGAGAGTAACTTATTGGAATATTTATGTAGAATCTAAATATAAATAACTTAGACAGAAACAGTATTAATTGCTTTTATTTAAAAATGGTACATTAAAAAGTTCAAGTTAAGTTAAAGTTTTCTATTAGAACTGCCTTAGTAGCACTGTGGTTCTAAGATGTTCTGGATTTGATCGCAATCACGTAAAGTAGTCAGTTAATTATAATTTAAGCTGAATTACATGAATGATTAAGATTCTTGTAATAAGAAAGGGCTACGGTATGGTGAATCCTTGGTGTTTCAGATCTCTGTCTACACCTGCAAAGAAGAAAGTGTGACCCTAATTTTATATTGTATTACAATTAAAAATAGAACTTTTAAAATAAAATTAAAATTTATTGCGAAAATGAGTTTCACAGGGATTGTCATTTACATTTGTGGCGCCATAATTCGCCTTTATACAAAATGCATTCAATAATGCATTAAAATATTTGTTTATAATTTTTTAAAAAAACGCCCGCGTTTTTGCGTTGTAACTATGCATCGTCAAGCATATCGCAAAACCGTCGTAGATACGTATATATAGATTCAGAATTGTAACTGCCTCTGTGGTACGGTAGCACTGTCCACGGATTATCACGCACAGGTCTGGGGTTCAATCCCCGGAGTTCGGCTGCCTACCGCTTCGAGGATAAAAAAGTGTGAAGCTGTATGTGTGTAGGTATGTATAACTAATGGCTATAATTTTTCACTTGCCAGATTAGTTATAGGTTTAAGTTCTACTTTTATTAAAATAATAGACAAATTTATCTTACAAATTCCTTCATATAATACAATCATAATAGTTAATTCTACGATTTAAATTTTGGTTGCATCTAAAATTAGCAATTAGTCATCACCAATTTCAATAGCCTGCCCTCTACACAAAGGCTCATTATGTTTCCATAGCACGTGGTCACTGGAGATCGATTTGTAACCTCAAAACAAAAGATTACATTCGGTTATATTTAAAGTAAAAACAAGCCTTCTTTTCTGTAACTCTAAACCACACAATAACGTCCGTTTTAAATTAAATACTCATATCAAAGTTAGGGATCTAATTGTAACAGCACAACGCAATGCTATTGTGTGCGGCACAAATACTGAATCCTAAAAGAAGGCGACAACATTTCTTTTGTTCAAAGAAAACCTTCCAACTTCAGGACGCAATTTGGCGTAGTGCAATTGCACTTAACGAGTCGACACAAAATGAGATTATACTCGGCACCAGCAAATGGCGACAATTGGAAGATTCATTTACGGCTTACAAATGGTTTTGTGGACTCTATTTAGGTTAGGTATGCACATTCACAGTAAAAATAAAATAGTTTGTTGTGTTGAATTTTAAACTACAATTACTTATTAACATTTTGTTAAAGATTTTGAATATATTTTCTATGTTTTTAAATAAAGAATGGTATGTAAAATAATTCTTCATGAACGCCATAAGTATAGTAGTTAGAGCTTCCCGTAATAACTTCCATATTATACCTTTATTCTTTGGTATTTATGGTACAACTATGAAAGTATATTCACTTTACAGAAAACTGCAGCTGTTTAACAATTTTAACAGTTTATTGATGATTTTATCGATAAAATACCTACCTATTTACGTAGCTAATGTTGGTTAGGTCATTTTAAGGCTTTGTTCATTAGCTAATCCATACTCTATTTTCTTATACAGTCTGACTATTGTAACCTCTCAGCATCTAGAGGGCTGGATGCAAATTTTAAATAAGACAAATATAATATAGTTATTCTTGAAATATACGAGTAATTTGGCTAGCTCTTTATTGTAAGAGATTATAAAGAATAAGATGTATAATAACTTTACACATTCTTAGACCGGGACAGTCGCACATTGCCACTAAGCAGTAAACGGTACAATAAAAATTCAAGAACATTCATTTCAAAATAAGTCTTATTCAGTTCTCTGATGGTAAGACAGCTAACAAAATACCTAATTCCTTAGAAAATAACGCTACCGGTCGCCATTATACGTCGGCTCGTTAAGGAAGCGTTCTACAAAAGCATTTTGCGTCGGGCCTATGTGAATTATTCAAATATATTCATATGTCGGATGGAAAGCTATGAGACGTGTAAAGGTGTGTATGTATATATTTATGTATATATTTACTGCACGATTTAACGGCGATTTTGTATATTTGACCTAGTATTATACATGCACAACATGGAAATTACTTGAATATAGATCACGGTATTGTTGCATGATGTTGAAATATTTATATCATGAGCGACATGGTGCGAAATTTTAATTGATGTCACATACTTATACATGAATAAACGTTTTTTGTTATCGAGGTATTTTATGCAGTATATATATTTAGGTGTCGGACACTGATATTTGAAAAGGCTATGACTGACATTGTCTAGTCTCTTAACTACACAAAAGTAAATAGCTACAGCTGTAGCGGTAGGTCGCAAATGATTGTCAAACTGGTTGCAACAGTTAGAGAGATATAAGTAATCTGTTAAGAAGTATTTCATTGTACCCTACTCCTACATAATCTATACTATTTTATAAATCGGAGGAGTTTGTTTGTTTGTTTGTTTGTTTGTTTGAACACGCTGATATCTGAAACTACCAGTCAGATTTGAAAATTCTTTTTGCGTATAATGGCTCAGTTCTCGAGGAAAGTTATAGGCTTTGTAACATCACGCTACTGGTGACGAGAGCAGAGCAGCAAGCAAAGACGCGAGTGAAACAGCACTGCGGAAAGCATAAAACAATTTTTTTTTTGTGCTGACGCTACACTGAAATATTATGTACTCTATGTCTCTACCACAATTAATACGAATCTAATGACACCTCCTATGTTAAGATCCATTAAGACATTTAGACTGTAGAACGTACCAAAGAAATAGACATACATACTCACATCTATCATACATATATATATATATACATACATACATGTTAACACTCGAAAACAAAAAGGCCCGCCTGCCTAAAACAAATACAAAAGAAAGAAACCCATCTTTATTTGTGCAATTGCTATAAAAAAAATTATATACCCTATGTCACTCCCACAATCAATACGAATCTAATGACACCTCATATGTTAAAATTCATCAAGCCATTGAGGCTGTAGAGCGTCCCAAAAAAAATAGACATACATACCCACATACATACGCTCGAAAAACATTACCCTCTTTCGGCAGTCGGCCAAATACTACATTTGAAATTAAACAATATAAATAGACAAAACAGCTACTTTACATCTTAAAGACCGTGGTAGTAGACAACAGGACAATGAATGAAAAAACCTCTGGAATATTTTCTCTTGCATCATTTTCTCTCATATTAAGTATTCTTAAGCAGAGAATCGCTGGCACAATGAGCACTGGCGTAAAACGTCACAATGAGACTTGATAATGTAAGTTGGTGCTTAGAAGGGCTTATTAAAATTGAATCACCCTCTCAAGTGAAATTCTCACGTATCTCGAGCATTCGTTGAGTGAAACCACTTTTGGTTGAGATTACGGACGGTTATCAAGAGATAGCTTTGTTACGGGACCCTTAGTTGCGTACAATACCTACGCCGAATATTGATAAAAAGAATAAAAAAGGTTTTTGCTAAAGGTTTTGGGTTTTATCTAATAGATAGAAAGTTTTAAGGTTCGATAACTTTGAAGAAAATAGAAATGCTACTACTTTTTATAACACTTAAATTTTTTGATAATATTGAAGTCTAAATTATAATAAGAACCATAAACAAAAATAAATATTTTATCTTAAAATATTATTTCGTCGAGAATCTTCATTTTTAATTAATTATGATGCTTAGCAAATTTCTAAAGTAACTGTACAGGCTAGTCAACATAATATAAATATTTACAGAAACTAAATCTAGTATAATTTTTCATAATTAACTAAGCTATAAAACATTAAAAATTAATGTTACTAATCTAAGTGAGTACCGCTATAATTACTTTCTGTCTTATCTACAAAGTGAACCACTATAACAAAAGTACTGAGATTATAACTCTATTCATAATGTAGAACATGACAAAGTAAATTAAGTAAATACGTATATAATTTGCTATTTTTATTTTATTTAACGTTCAATTGTTCTTAATTTAAAAAGTTAAAACCATATACCGACAAAACAATAACGCTTACAGCAATTTTGGATCAAAGTAACTTAAACTGTCTAAATAACTTTTGTCAATCCAAATTTGATTGTAAATGACAATCGAAATTTGCTGTCAGCACATTTATATTCCGTCACTATCGTAACCAAAAATAGACAATTCTAGAGCAAACTACTCTGAAATTATGACTAAATTAAGAATAGCGCGCTCTTCTACAAGGACATACTTATCTCAAATCCACTAATCGCATATTATTAAACCACAGACCAGGATTATTTGCACGAAAAGTAGAAATCTCTGACAACCGCGTTTACGACATGCTTTGTAGCCTGAAGTACAAGCCCTTCACGTAAGGCAAACACCAGACAAAGAAAACACTACTAATCTAAAATAAGAGGAAAAACAGTTTACTGCATCTCTCGTGTAGCTTATTTACGTTTTAAATAGCAGGTAAATATTCATGAACAAGGTAAAGAAGTGTAATGTAATCGCCGTTATCTTAGCGAGTCTTATTCAAGCTTTTAACACTATCTCGAGATATTTAGATATTTTCCTGTTTCTCACTGCTAGGTACTTTCTATAAATTTTAAATCTCATTTACTGTTGTTCTAAACTTTATGTAAATCACAGACGTGTTGTAGTTTGAATGGCAAAAAGTCATAAGGTAACACATTACACAATGCAAATTTTAACTTTTTGCTAATAAACCTAAGTTGACATTTGTCGTACCGATATAATTATATCTGGTTTTACGACCTCTTTGTACCAAGAGTGAGTATATTTTACCGTTGTGCCGGTAACAATTTATTTTATTCTCTTAACTTTGATCTGGCTTGAGAACTAAATTGCCATAATATCTTACGTTGTCAATCTGGCAAAAACGCATGTTTACTACTTCTTTCAGCAGGTCGCATATAACATTATACCTACTTTATAAATCTCTAATATCGATAAAATTTGTTAGAGAGCATACATAAAGATCTGATGTTGACCTTCACTTGAATTATTACATTGTAAATAAAAAAAATTACTTATACACAAGACAGTCGTAGATTTGGCCTACGAGGCTAATTGTGCAATCCAGCTGGGTATAGTTTGTGTTTCTTAATTGTATGTGAATACTAGCCGTGCTTGTTACCTACTCTAGAATTATCATTGCTCTATCAAACTCATTCGTTTTATCCCTGAAATTATTACGCAACCCAAAATAGAGTAGTCATTACCTAGCAAAGATCAGGGATTTAGAGTTTCTTGGTTAACAAACATGTATTTGGTGTAAACGTTATATTCAAGGGCTCTTGTAAGTTTAGTCACGAAAAAGAACGGTAACTGAGAATTGGAGTATAAAAAATATTGGTTTGGGCTCGACGCTCAATATTCAAGCCGAGATCAATTGACACTGACGGGTTTAATTTGAAACTTATTTTCAGATAAAACTAAGAGACTATTTTCGGTAAATATTAAAAAGGTTATTTGAAGATCATTAAATTTGCATTAGTTTGACAATTGCATATCACAAACCATAGTATTAGATTCAGAATTGTAACTAAAGAAGAGAAAACTAGGATATCTTTACGTTATATGCCTACGTAGAATACGAACACTATAAAGAAATACATCACGACAACGATCTGTTATAGTGAACAAGACTATAACTATTCACATAAGCAAAACGGGTTGTGTTATTGTTGGCATCTCACAAATACTCATAGCAAAAAAACGTTTGGGATTGCAGAGTGCAGAACTTATTATTGTGAATATAATAACATGGTGAACTTTGAGAAAATCCGCACCGTTTTGGCTGTAATACACTCGTCATTCTCTCCATTTTGAATCGCGGCTTAAGCTGAAGCACTCGTCGCTTAATGTAATTCTCTTGGTATTTATTTTGCCGCAGCTTACGTCCACAACGCTGACCCCATTACCAGTAAACAAGTCTCCGCATCTTGCAGGCAGTTTAATAGCCTCTTTAAATGTGAGACTTGGCTGCTAAACTGTTGTTACAATTATGAGTTTTAGTTACAATTTTGAACGCACTACTACTTTTATAATAAGAGAACTATTTAGTACTTTATAAAAAATGTTGTGCGTCTACTAGACTCTACTAACTGCTTTCCATCACAGACATGAATGAACAATGATCATTTTTGTACCATATAGATATAAAAAAGTATAATATTTTTATTTTAGAAATGAAAATATCTATTCACATCTCTGGTGTGTACAGATTGCTAAGTAAATATTATCACCGTGTCTATCAATAACACGAAAGCAATATGCAAATAATTACAAAATGAAACATGAATAGAACAACAGGATCATACACTCATCAATACAGTATGTGAATGTACACTCTGAAATTAACGAGCATTTGAGGTTCAAATAAACCACGATTTCTCATTCACAACGCCATACATCTTCTTCATTGCTTTCCTGTATAAATAGCTGCTAATTATCGGGGTATATAGTCACGAGTTTAATTTATAGACTGCAATTTACAAGCCCATTCGTCAGTACTTACATTTACTAGCTACTGTTTCATCATAGTCATAGCTTTTATTTTATATTTTTGTTTGAAAAGAGATCTAGGGTATAATTATTTATGTGAGTGTTGATACTAATAATATTTTGAATAAGCTGAATCTCACTATCAATATACGAAATCATCATCAATCTATTCCAAGTAAGTTAATTTTAGAAGCTAATGGGTCTTTACTTAAAATATCGATAATTTTTAGAATGTGTATCCATTTATTAATAGTTCAAACCTTTTCTTTATTATCTTTTTATTACATAAAAGCATTAATCTAATATCGACTAATATATTTGTATTCAAACTTATGTACCTGATTAAATACACAAATCACTTTGTTTTCAATATTAACCTACAAAGTGACTCTACCTAATCCAGAAGTGGTCAAAGAGTAAAAAACATTGAACTATATTTTTAACATTAATAAATGAATAACAGTACGACTACTATATACTATCGCTATAATAATAATAATAGACCAATGAAAATAGACATGTTCATGCACACAAATATTTGCACTGAGCGGGAATCGAACCCGCGACCTCTGCGTGGCAGTCCATACACAGTACCACCGAACCACAGAGGCAATCAAAGGTGCCTTAACTATAACTAACATTTGTTTTATGTAAACAGTCTTGTTGTTGTTTATAGTTTGTTAGGTATATGATTGTATCCATTACAACTACAACTTATTGTTATCTTAGCTCAACTTGAAAATTTTGGACTTTGATAAATAGTCTGCTTGAAGATACGATATTGTATACAAATGACACTTGCTTAAAGATGCTATAAATCATAAAAAGTGCTAAAAAACAAAATATATACTTAAAACTATATTCGTATGTTAAGTATTCTTATATACTTAGTTCAGCTGTTCTTTTTAGGGAACAGAAAATATGAAATTACTCTCGCCTTTAATTAATTAGCGATAAAGATGGTGGAACAGTAGAATAAAAATTATCTAATTGATCTATTTAGAAAAGGCAAAGGATGGGTTATTTTTCTAGTTAGAGTTTACGCTCCTATTTCATTTAAAATTCTTATTAAATCCGGCCATATTTTAAAATATGATGAAACCTGGATCATCACAATCTATCTATACTACTCGTATTATATATAGCGGAAGAGTTTATTTGTTTGAATGCGCTAATCTCTAAAACTACCAGTCGATTTTGAAAAATTTTAACATCACGGTACTGGCGACGGGAGCAGAACAGTAAGCAAAGACGCGGGTGAAACCTCGCCGCGGAAAGCTAGTTCTATCATAAAGCCAAGGCAAAGCCTACTGTTACTGTCCCATTGCTGGGCAAAAGCCTCTTTCCACGACTTTCATTCACCTAGATCCATAGCAAGTGCGAACCATGATCTATTCATTTTGTCCAACTCATCTAGATAAAAGCTAAAACTAACAAACACTTGTACTAATATTATCTGCTACTTCATATCGATTAAAACAACATTTAAAGTATCCAGACCAATTTATTACATTTGCCGCAGGTTAATACAAGCATACAATGCATTAATTAAAAATCTGTTTACACTGTCCGTCAACATTATTCTGGAGGCCATTATTCTGATATTTTAATTTACCGCCATTATTATGTACGAAACTGTGGGTTCGAACATGAATCTTTAATGAATCAGTTGTTTTAATAACTATTATAATGATATTGTGTACTTTAACAGTAGGTATGTATTACTTAGACTGGCCTGTTGGTCTAGTGGTTAGTGACCCTGACTGCTAAGCCGGAGGTCGTGGGTTCGATTCCCACCCAGGACAAACCTTTGTGTGATGAGCATGATTGTTTGTTCTGTGTCTGGGTGTAATTTATCTATAATATGTATGTATTTACAAAAAAAAAATGTATATAAGTAGTATACCAGTTGTTTAGTACCCATAACACAAGCAAATATAATTGCTTAATTTGGGACTAGATGGCGCTGTGTGAATGTGGTAGAATATTATTATTATTATTATTATTATTATTACTTTACTATGCATTGTATAGTAAAATTAGCTTTCCACGGCGTGGTTTTACCCGCGTTTTTGCTTACTGCTCTGGTGCCGTTGCCAGTATGATGTTACATAGTCTATAACCTGCTTCGAGAACTGGTCTGTCATACACAAAATATTTTTTTCAAAATTCAACTGGTAGTTCCAAAGATTAGTGCGTTCAAATAAACAAACAAACTCTCCCGCTTTATATAATAGTATATAGATTTTATTACAAGTTTGAATTTTAAAATCTATTCTAAAACGTTACAAACTAATTTTCTTTTTTTCCTACAGCTGCTAGTCTCTAATTTACTGCTACTAATTTGAACGTTTTTATAAGAAACTGCGTTCATATTGCATAACACTTTGCAGAATCATTCTATTATTGTTCCTAGGCATAACCTCTATACCATTGCATAATATGCGATGTCATCCAAGTTTAATCAAACCAACAACACATTATTAAACAGTCGATAGCTGAGCCACAGCCGCTTGACTCGAGTGAGAAGGTTAACTGTCAGCACCGTTCGGTCAAGTAATTACGAAAATGTTCCCTACGATATTATAATATTACATTCGTGGTATCATTTTTAAACTTGAATTACATTTATTCACATACAGTGTTCGTACATTGTAGTACATTAAATACTTTTTATTCTATAGTTGAACTAACCCCTGCTTGCTTTCGCCCGAAAAGCGCAAAAGTTCTTTGGGATTTTCACAGGCTTCGTAGCAGAACTTCGAGGTGCGGAGGATTTGTTGTGTCGTCACTCCCTCGCATTCCGAAATTTCCAGATCTCTCATTCTTCTCACAAGACGCAGATATTGCTTTGTTTCATAGTTGACTTAAATTCATAGCGGTACGGATACCGCTTAAATATTTAAAAAAATATGTATTGTAGTACAAGCGTTATTTGTCAGGCAAAAGTATTGTTGTTTAAACCCAGCAATTGATTGTCTGATTGACTTATTAGTATTGCAATTCTGATATTAAAGTGATATTCTGATATAAAGACATTAAATCAATAGTTCAATTGCTGCTCGATATCGCTTCATCTAAAATTCAAACGGGTTAATAAAGCGTTAGCCATTTGCAGCCATCATAGGCCGTTAAAGGAATCGCAAATAAGATTTAGATTTGACATCTGATTGGCCAAACTAAACCAAAATGGTTGTATGGAATTCAGCTATTGGTAGAATACCAAAGTTATATAAAAAGTTTATGGCTTACGTGTCTCTGAAGGAAATGTCGGTAGAACGGCTTGCTTTTACAGTTCTTTTGAAAAGAACATTTCTTAAATTGTTTAGTAATTGTCTTAGTTGTTTTTGAAAATTAAACACACTAATAAATACTTAGCAAAAATAATATCGCTAAAATTTAATTACAAAGTCAACTTCAAGTCGTTCTTTGTTGAACGCAGACAGTCGTAAATAAATGGGGAATTGTCGCACCTGGCTGCCACTCTACTGAGTTGGTATTTGGTCCGCAGGTACTCTGTTAATATTTCTGTAAAATATCTCTTAGGCTACTCACAGAAATAGTATTTTATCTAACATAGTTTAAGTTGCACACAATTCAATACTGTGATTGTGTTATATAATTATTATTTAATTGGTCTATGTAAATTGTAACTCTGAAATTTTAAATTTTGTATTTAAATTTTAATAATAAATAATAATAACGTCACAATAACTACACACAACGCCATCTAGATCCAAAGAAAGCATTTATTATAGCTCGTGTTATGGGTTCTAGAATTCAGATATACATAATTAATTTTTTTTTTTTTGTTATTACATACATATTATACATAGAAACACCCAGACCAATACAAATAGACATGGTCATGCACACAAATATTTGCACTGAGCGGGAATCGAACCCGCGACCTCTGTGTAGCAGTCCTTACACAGTAGGTACTACCGAACCACAGAGGCAGTCTATTTTATCTTTTGTTTTGTTTGTTCTTTGTATTCTATCTTTATTTTTTATGTAAAATCCTGTTTAATGTGTGTTATACATATATGTAGTTTTATATATTAGGATAAGTTGGTTGTAAATAAATAAACAAGTAATCTTAACTTTACTAAAATCTAATTAATAGTCTAGCTCTAGGACGACAATGACAAACATCTTCCAAATAAATATAAGCTATAGGCATAAATATAATAGAAAAGTATTGTAGCAAAAATTACTTTTTCTATTGTGTCTGATTCGCTCACGGTTGAAACAATGAAATATTGAACATTAAAACAACAAAGTTTGAGTAATATTGAAGAATTAATTAAAACATGTGACGTGACGTCTGAATAATATGATGCCTCAATGACTTCATACCATTGTTAAGGGCACACAATACATAATAGTCTCTAAATTTAGATAAATTTGAAATGAACTACGAAACTAATGTGAAACCACTTTAATAACAGTGACTAAATATGTACCTCTAATATGCGAAGCGTCCATAGTAATTTTCTATGTATAATATAATAGTAATATGTGGACACTATCACACACCGTCATCTAGTCCCAAGCTAAGCAGAGCTTGTGTTATGGGCACTAGATAACAGAAATATAATACATATGCATACTTTTTTTTTGTAAATACATACTTAGAATACATAGGAAACACCCAGACTAAAGACAAATGCAAATGTATTAATATGTACCTATGTATTAACAAAAATTATTACTTGCAGTATTCTACTCTCCTAATCTACACGTTGACTATTTTGACTCTTTAGAATCCAATCTTGATAACCTTTGCCCTATGTATGAGCATGAATTTTTAATGGGTGATTTCAATACATGTCTATTAAAAAATGATTCTCGCGCACTTAAACTTCGTTCTCTTCTATGCTCTTTTAATCTCCAAATTCTACCGTTAGCGGCAACACATAAATTTCCTAACTGTACGCCTTCTTTACTTGACCTTATGATTGTTTCATCACCTAACAACGTCGCTGAGTTTGGGCAGCTCGCTGCAACTTTCTCTTATCACGACCTCATCTATCTTTCTTATCGTATCCGTCCTCCCAAACGTAAACCTCGGTATTGCTATCTTCGTAGTTATAAGGGTATAGACGTGGAGGCGTTGAAACATGATGCTGGTGATATCGACTGGTCGCAGGTTGTCGACAGAGCCAGTATTGATGAAAAGGTTGATTGTTTTAATGCCAAGTTGCTGGATTTGTATGACAAACATGCTCCGCGTCGGCGTATTAAAATCAGACACAATCTTGCGCCGTGGATGACTGCTGAGATTAAAAATGCTATAGCATCTAAGGACAAAGCTAAAAGTAGGTACAGGCGTAGACCTTCGGATAACAATCTCGCTCATTTCAAAGCTGTGCGTAACCGCTGCAACTGTTTGTGTCAAGAAGCTAGGAGACGCTACTTTCATGAATCCCTTGTTGACCGTAACTCTTCCGATGTCTGGAGATTTTTGAAATCAGTTGGTGTCGGCAAATCTACTACGGATACCTGTAAAGATGTTGACTTGTGTGCGCTAAACATGCATTTTTCCCTACCACCTGTCTCTCTTGACCCTAGTATTAGATCTTCTACTTTATCTGAACTCTCTAACTTGCCTATACCTGATTGCCCAATTTTTAATTTGAGCGCTATCTCTGAAGACGCTGTTAAAAAATCTATTCTTGCTATTTCGTCTCCCGCTGTTGGTAATGACAATTTGTGTTCGCGAATGATAACCCCTATTCTTCCAATACTGCTACCTATCCTTACTCACATTTTTAACTTTTCTTTACTCTCCGGTACATTTCCTTTAGTTTGGAAACTGGCGCACATAATACCACTGCCTAAAATAAGCAACCCTACTTCTTTATCTCATTATAGACCTATTTCTATTCTACCTTTCCTTTCTAAAGTTCTCGAGCACATTGTACATGGCCAAATTTCCAGTTTTCTTTCATCTAACACTCTTAATTCTCCCTTCCAGTCTGGATTTCGTGTCGGTCACAGCACAGTTTCTGCGCTGCTTAAGGTCACAGATGATATCCGTTGGGCAATGGATAATAAGTCGCTCACTGTTTTAGTTCTACTTGACTTCAGTTGTGCCTTTAACTCAGTGGATTTTGATATCCTGATAGGGATCCTTAAATCTATTAACTTCTCTTCCTCTGCGTTATCCTGGTTTGACTCATACCTTCGGGATCGCTCGCAGTGTGTTCGCCTCAACGAGACTTTCTCCAACTGGTGTGCTCTCACTGCTGGTGTGCCTCAGGGTGGTGTCCTTTCGCCTCTTCTTTTCTCCATTTTTATAAACACTGTTACCAAGGTAATCTCTTCTAACTTCCATCTGTACGCAGATGATTTGCAGCTTTACAGACATTTTTCATTAGCTGAAGCGGACGCTGCGATTAATTCCTTGAATCTAGACCTGGATAATATCAGTAATTTGGCTAAGTCTTTCGGCTTGCAAATTAATCCAACTAAGTCCCAGGCTATGATTATAGGCAGCAGATACTTTCGCAATGTGCTTGACTTATCTTCTCTGACACCATTAACTGTCAACGGCTCAACAATCACCTTTTCTGATACGGCTAAGAATCTTGGTGTCTTACTTGACAGTAATCTTTCGTGGCGAGCTCAAGTAAATGAGGTTAGTCGGAAGGTGCACTTTTCATTTCACTCGTTAAAATGCCTCCAAAGCGTCTTGCCCTTTAAAACTAAAATCTCTCTAGCCCAAACGCTCATTAAGCCGATAATTGATTACGCCGATGCCTGCTATCTGGATGCCACTGAGGAGCTCTTAAATAAGCTTGAGCGCCTGCAAAACTTATGCATCCGTTTTGTTTTTGGTCTGAGAAAATACGACCATGTTTCTCACTTTCGCAGCGAACTCAAGTGGCTCCCTATCCGCCTTCGCAGGAACACTCGAATATTATGTCTACTTTTCAACATTCTTTTTAATCCTAACTATCCTGCGTATTTGCGCGAGCGTTTTTCGTTTGCTCGCCCTTCCGATGCTCTTTGCAGATCCCATCTTAGAACTCTTCTTAATATCCCTTCCCATAAAACTGATTTTTATTCCTATTCCTTTTCTGTTCATGCAGTTCGGTTGTGGAATTTACTTCCGCCTAACATACGAGATTCCAACACCATCTCTATCTTTAAAAAACGGGTTAAAGAACATTACCTTTTAACACTACAGTGATTATCTACATTTATATTTATGTATGTATGTATATATATTATATTTATATTATTTAAGTACGTTCATCTAATATATTGTTTATATGTATGTGTATTTATATTTAATTATATTTTTGCGGTTTTTGTTTTAGTTTAGTTATCTTTATTTAATGTATCTACACACTGTGTCTATGTTTCTTATCAATTTTCCTGTCGCAGGTCTGCTGGAAGAAATTTCTGATGAAATAAGCAGTACCTTTGTGCTCTTGTTATTTTATGTACTATCTTTATAAGTTTTGTGTGTGCATATAAATAAATAAATAAATAAAATAAATAAATAAAAAAGTATTTAAGTATGTATATGCGCATTCTAGAACGCATACTTGTGTTACGCGTTCTAGAATGCGTATATGCGCATTCTAGAATGCGCAATACTTAAATACTTTTTTTATAATAATATGCTTACTTTAGGTCTAGATGGCGTTGCGTGTAGTTGTTGTAATATACAGTGACCACTGACTGCCAATTACACTGTACAATTATTGACTTGTTAATATCGTTTGGTAAAACCATCTGTCAAATAAAATTCGTCATCAAAATAAAACATTTTTCTAGCATTTTTTTATTGTTGATGTCCTGACTTCATTCTATCTTGACAAATTCATACTGCCTACAGACGCTTTACCACTCGCTTTTCCCAATGAGATTTGTCATTGGTAGTCATCACCAGTGATTATTGTGTTTTAACACCAAGGTAGCAACTTTTATGCTTATTCCAAACTATTTACAAAAATATAAATTTGTAAATAACTAGGCATAATAACATAATAATTATAAGGTTACCAATCAAGAAAACCAAGTCAGCGGAGTAGTGATTATGTTAAACTTCTTTAGCTTTTGTCGCAAACAATATTTGCCTTTAGTTTTTTTAACAGTATCTTGACATACATAATGTAGCCTTACAAGCTTTTTACATTAGGGAAGTTATCGTTAGTAGTACAATGCACTTTGCGTCCAGGAGTGACGTAGGCTGTTATTAAAATAAACAGTGTTAAATATCGCAGTAATAAATCATGTCATACAATTTAGCTACTAGACAAAAAATTCTTAAAATAAAAATAATTATTTTGAAGACATACGAAATAAACATTTCTCAGGCCAAAAAAAATGCGTTGTAAGTTTTCTTCTATACCATAAATTTGACCAATTACTGGAGTAGGAAAGGAGCCATTTGTCACAGAGTAAAAAAAAAGGTGGATGGCTACGACCCGTCAGTCCTTCTGTCTGCTATGGACCTACATCAAAAAATGTTGACTGACAGATCGTATATAATTATAAGACTGATGTATAAAAGTAGATGACCCAAGCCTAAACAATTTGAAAAATATTTTTTATTGTATTATTCAAGTCGTCGGGCTACCACGCATTGATTATATATCTCTCTGTTTTTTTGAGTACTCTCTATATATTATATCTTTAGCAAGCTTTTATTTTGTCTTATATTTTAGTTAGGTATTGTAGTTGCCTGTCTTATGTTAATAATATAGTCTATAGAAAAAAGAGACTTGTGTAGATTTGATACAAAATAAACGATTTTATTAGGTCCCAATGACATAATATGGTAACATAAATTACATAGGGATATTTTATCAATTACGTAAAATTTGAACTGGCAAAATAAGCCATTTTGAGAATATTAAAATAACCTAGCTGTCTATAAGATATATAAGAACTATATATAGAATAAGAACGTCTCTAAAAGATCTTAAAACGCTAGATTAAAGTTGACTTAGTTTCAAACTCTACAAATAAAACTATCCAAATATCAATTTATCAAAATATATATAAAAATAATAATAATAATATTTATAAAAATATCTACTTAAGTTGCTGAGACTGTTTAATGATTTCAGCTTAACTAGTCTAAATTCAATTGTATTGTAATTAATTTTATTTAATCTTTACCTTTTGTGGTAGATTTCATTGAACCATGTTCTAATAAAAGAAGCTAGAGATCTTTAACAAAAATGCTAATTTAAAAAGAAAAGAACAGATTTTTAGACGTCGAAACAACGACTTCCCTCGCACTAAGGAAGAAGTCCGAGGCCTGCGTAGTACTTTACAACAAAACATTATTCGATTCCCGCGGAAGGCAAATATCTGTGTGATGAACACTTGTATTTGTCTTTAGTTTGGGTGTTTTCTATGTATTCTAAGTATGTATTTACAAAAAAAAAGTACGTATATGTATTAAATTTCAATTATCTAGTACCCATAACACAAGCTCTGCCTTCCGAGCGCTATGACATGTCCTTCTTCAAACGAGGTTTAAAGAGAGCATTAATATCACGGTAGGCAGCGGCTTCGCAGAGCCCCTGGCATTGCAGAAGTCTATGAGCGACAGTTACCACTTACCATCAGGTGGGCTGTTGGCTCGTTTGCCACTGTAGGCAATAAAAAAAAAAAATAGCTTGGGACTAGATGACGATGTGTGATAGTGTCCACATATTAGGTATATTATTATATATTAAATTAACCGACACACATTACACCCAGACTTTTAAATATTTTTTATGCATCATACAAAGTTTTTGTAGCAATCGAACGCATTCACACACGTTTTTTACACTGTCGATGCAATTCCGAGACAGGATGACAGTTGAAATATTAGTTGAAAAAATCACAATACCAAAGAATTGTGTGTAGCTTACCAATACGATTGTTAAAACTTAGTTTACGATCTAAGCTGCCAAAATATCCTACCAGAATTCTAAAACACCACTATGCAATAAAAAATAAAAGTGGCCACAAAATCGGTTCACGACTTCGTTTAGACACAACACTAACTTTGCAGGAACCAATAAAATGGAACCTCTGCCTACTCTTGTCATTTACGACTAGGAAGTACCTACGATAACAACTGGTACTCGTATATTTAATGTTTTTTTTTTAACAGAACATTGATTTCGCTTTGAAAACTTTATATTATGGCAAAGTGTATGGATCGACCAAAAGATAACTTATTAAAATTTTTAATTAATAAATAATACAAAAAATTACAGCCGAGCAAGGTGGCGAAAATTGAGAGAGGCCTATGTCCAGCAATAGACGTCTTTCGGCTGATAAATATGATGATGATCCATCAGTTGCCCTCCACTCTCCTAAGGTCGTCGGTTCACCTTGTCAGGGGTCTGCCTACGCTGCATCTTCCGGTTCGTGGTCGCCACTTTAGAACCTTTCTGCCATAGCGGATGTTCTGCTCATTGCCACTTTAATGAAGTAACTCTGCGAGCCACATCAGCTCCCTTGATTTGCCTACGAATTTCTTCGTTTAATAACGATCGCATAGGGACTAACTTAGTCCGCTTCATCGCCCTCTGAGCGACTTTGAAAACATAGTGTAAAGGGTTTTGCAGTTGTAGTGTAGTACAACAGTTGTATTGAGTCATATCAATTAATACTACATCTAGGACATGGTATTGTTGATTTAATAGTTACACACAAACATGATTGTGTACAGAGATTGCTTATACATTCAACTTGTACGCCATGGGTTGGTTGTAAGCTGTTTGCGTTAGTCATTTGTCCACTCGGCTTATCGGGTATTATTTGCTCTTGCTTGCCAGATTCAATTTCCTAGCTCGACCTCAATACGTATACGTATCGTACGTACGGTATGGTAACAAGCACTCGATGAAAGCAGAATATGGTTTTGTATATTGCTCGCCGTAATGGGCAGTAAAAATGTAGTCCTCAGCGAGATATTTCTGCATGTATAAAGGGAATATTCTTGCGTATTATGTACGGATGACGAATGTATCTGAAATAAGGTTTTCTATATATTTTGTAGATAGATTTTTTCTAAAAAGAAATGTATACGACTAAGTACCTACTGATTTTATGAAATTCAATTATACAAATAAAGCTTTTAAATTATTTTGTAGCGATCGGAAATTTTCTAACCGTTTCTGTCGAAATCATTTATTTGTTGTACTACTCCGCTGTTTTTTATCATTGATAATTCAACATTTGAACAATTATAGAGGGATCAGAAGGAGCATCTCATAAAGCCATTATAGTAGAAATACCATCGTTTCAAACTGCTGGAATGGTAGCCATTCCAGCAATTTGAAACGATGGTTTTTTTAGAAAGGCGACCATTATTTCTGAATTCTACTGACTGCCTACCACCGAACAGTGCGGTGTCACTTTGGTAGGCTAATATATAAAAAAGATCTTCTTCGGCGTTTTATTCTGTTATCACACCTTAAATAAAAAACGGAACCCTTATCGAATCAGCTAACAGTCCACCTGATCTGTCTGCCCTGACCCTTTTTCTTAGAAACTCGTAGAGATATCAACCTAAAATTAATCTTACATACGTTTATGGTCCTTTAAACACTGACTAAAAGCTTATAATAATAAAGTTATTAAGAGTATTTGGCAATGTCGTACTAGGACTTCTTGATACATCTAGGTATGATATAAAGTCTTCTGCTCAAATTTTTAGTTTGGTTTTTACCTTTTGAGTTGTTTAAGTTGTACTTGGGTATAAAAAATAAATGTTTTGCCCGGGTATGGTTAATACATAATCAAAATAAGTCAACCCATCATCTTGTTTATTTCCTTTCATTGCAAAAATTTAACCTTCGATTCCATTCCAATCTATGTTTGTCAATCGCTATTGATGGTGGCTTATGTCAATATTATTTTTTTTTTATTTTTTTTTATTTTTTTTTTATAGTATAGCCTACCAAAGTGACTCCACCCCGCCTGATGGTAAGCAGTCAGTGGAATCCAGAAGTGGCGGCCACTATACCAAAAGCTATCGTTTTAAACTGCTGGTATGGTGGCCTCCACTATGGCGGCTGGGAATGGGGTTAGGGGAATGAAATGAGGGACGTGAGGAAAGAGGAAAGGGGGGAAATTGGGCCTCCGGCGCTCTCACTCACCGAACGAAACGCAGTAGTACGGATACTACTACTCTTAAGTCGATCTTCTATGAGAGGGTAGTACTTCCCCGGACGGTCCGGCCCATTCATGCTGAAATCAGCGTGGATCTACTACCGTAATTTGAACAAAGAACATCTTTAAGTATGTTATGGTCATGAGAGCCACTCAAATTATTACTATTGAATCTTTTATTTCTTTGATACCAAGCAGTAAATGAAAGACGACTCACCGGTGTTATTGGTGTTAGTTAAAATATTTTTCTGTTGTCATTGTAGATATTATGAATGTTTTAATGTTAACGACCTTAAATTAAAAGTTGTAAGTTTTTTTTATATAAATTCCAATTCTTACAAAATCATACACAAGTTGTTTCCGCGATACATTGTATATTCTCTAAACAAAACGATGTAAAACGTTTGACTATATACCGATGTATTTATAGCCTTAGTTTTATGTATTAAATAATTAAAAATTTGTGATAAAAAAAAACAATAACTACTAACTACTTGTTTGCTCATTGTAAACTGTAATGCATGCCGTGGCAACTTGTAACTGAAACAGCACTATTGCTTGAGCCACATAACAAAATTTGTAATACTTAATCATTTCCTAAGTGTATGTTTTGTAAGTTGTCCTATTAATAAATAAATAAATCACATATTAAGCATCGATCACCACGTTGTCTAGAATAAATCCTTCTGTGTCTAGTCCATTCTTTGTAAATACTTATGAAAGATCATCAATAGCATTGATCACCAATAACTACGTTGTGTATAATTAAAAGAACCCAAAAGTTCAGATAGATGTTGGAAGGATTAGTTTTATTATCTACTTTATCCTTAACTTTAGTTTTGAAATTTTAAAATCATTCTTATACTATGAATCAAGCAATGCATCAAGACGTACCGAAGCAATCTTAGTTCGTAAGCACCTAAATATTTAGTTATTCAAATAAATTTTCATTAACTTCATTGATTCTTGTATGCTTTATTGCTAAAAATGATCCCAAGTAATAGCTTTTATGAAATGTTTTTTCTTGATTAATGATATTATGTCTGTAATTTACCAATACGTAATACCTACATTTATAATATAAACTTTTTTGTTGTTAGGTAGGTACTTAGTATATTTGAATTGGCACGTGGCAAGAGGTATACCTATGTAGTTTTAATAATACTAGTGACAAGCTGTACTGATGTTACGTTCGTAATGCAGTTTATGGACATCGTCTAAATTCTTCTTGACAAAACAATATTAAAAAAATAAAAGCCAACCGACCACGAGTGACATGAAAATGGTTGAGAATAAGGAAAAAGAAGAGCACCGGACGGGTAATTAAGCTTTAAAGAGTAAGGCGCTATTACTCATTGTAGGAAAAGCATGGGTACTATTATTTTACGATTTTTTAAGAACAGTAGATACTTTTCTACCAATTTGGCCTATTTATACCGTAACGAACTTCTTTTATATATTTATGTCTAGTGTGCACAATATATAAATACTCGTATGTGTGGATCACGATTCAAAACCCACGATTATCGTGGTACAGGGACAAGTACTGGCACTCTATATCACTTAGTCGTTACGTTTGTTTATCTCTTCCCTTTAGCCTGAGTGTGGTTCTGATTTATGTGTCTGTGTTGTTCGCCACACTAAGGGGTATTATTTACTAATGCGGTGTTTAATCAAACATGCAAGCAACAATCTAAACAGCAATTAGGTACTATGCTCAACTGACGCATAATCTTGAGAGCCGGATACCTGTATTGGGATATTTCTGTGTACATGTGTAATCTTAAAACACAATTACTTATTGTATCTAGAATAATGGAACTACTTGATCTCTTTCCGTAAGTAATGTAAAAGACGAATAAGGGTATATACACAACAGCTAACTGAAAGCGACGTTATCTTACTAAATACTACCAGTCTTTGGTCATTAACTCACCTGTCATCCAGTGACAATGGTATAGATCACGTATTGCTTCCTATCTGGTTGATAGTAATCGCACACTGTCTTAAAGTTTTCAAATAAGATATCATCTTAATGTAAGATCACAATTCGAATTAAACATGCTAAAAGAAACTTCTAAAATCTCGCATTCTGGTTGTCAATCGCAACAATACTGTAAAATGTTTCAGATGTTGACATTCAAATAACGCAGTTAATAGGCAAACAAAGCCATTTCCATTCATGAATAAAAAGTTAAAGGAGGACTTTGAATATTATTTGACTAAACATTCATTATCGTGTAAAACGAGAATTCCCTTTCCAAAGTTTCACATTTTCCGCAAATATTTCCACACCGTGTTTGATAAGACAGTACAAGGAAGGGATTTTGTTTCGAATCAAGTTTATATAAATACTAGCGGCCTGCCCTCATTTTGATTCGGTATAAAAAGATAACATTTTTAAAAGTCCCATCTTAGCGTACGCTTACGATGCAATTAGCCTATGTTCCAAATTTAAGCTTTCGAAACTTAGTATTTTTATGTGTCCTGCCCATCGACACTATTTCAGTGAGGTCTGAACTCTGCAGGCTATTCTCTTTTCCTTTAGATCATAGTATATGGTGCCGCAGGTAGATACCTAACATAGCCCGCTCTGTCGTCTTCTGAGTGACTTTTTTGAAGAACAATAACACCACATCATTACTTTTCTCTACCTGCTGCATTATGCCCTCGAGCAAGTTATAGTACCAAATGCATTGAAATAATGTACTACCTGTGCGTTTTAGTTAAAAATTACAAATTCGGTAAAAGGTATACGTCTGATTTATATTGTGTAACGGACATTTTTTTATCTACGTGAAACAAAGTCTTCTCATGAATGATGCAATTTATTTCTTTAATTATAACGTTTTATTAGCTGAAAACTACTCTTAAGCCATCTCTGAACCTAACTCATATTTATAATTCAAAATTAAAAGGCAAAATGCGTCTATTAGAGTTTACCTTTTGTAGATACATATATACTAAGTATGCTATTGCAAAATTTTTTTAGAACTTCTTATTTTAAACATACATTCGATTTTTATATTTTTACAGAGTTTAAACAGTGCAACACAGTTAATATAACATCTGTGACAACACATTAGAGTGCGCTGCGCTGGCAGCTAACTTTTTTTGGCTTGGTTTTATCGTTACTGGCTCGACTCCTATAAGTGATAGGTTAATGTATTATATACCTATACATTCTCTGAGTAACCGACAATATAATAATGAAAACCGCATATATGCCGCGTGGTTCACGAGATTAGCGCGTTCAAACAGACAGACGCTTTCTAGCTACTTACACCTGCTGATTACTGGATTCCAAGATGGAGATAAGCGGTATCCGTCTTCTCGGTTGAAATTTCGGTACTTTTCCAGTAATCAGCAGGTGTGAGCGTCGCAGTTATGACAAAGTAGGCCAAAGTAAAGACGTCGTGAGTGTTGTGTGTCGTAGTACTGACTTCTTACAAAACAGAGTAACAGAAGACAAAGTGAGGGTAGTTGCCGAATCCCGAGCTTCAAGGCGAAGACGACGCCTGGCTAAATCAGTCAGCTCATGACCATGGTCGGTGTAATTCGACCGAAACGTCGGGTAAAGAGGTATGATACCTTATAATAATTTTCTAACACGAGTAGACCCGTTTTATAAATATAGTTATATATAGAAGTTTCATACAAACTTTGCCTCTTTTTATGCCCTTAGGGGATGAATTTCACAAAATTCCATCTTAGTGAGCACCTACGTTCTAAAAGAAACCCCATGCAAAATGTTAGACTCATAGCACTTGTAGTTTCTGAGATATCGTGACAAGTGAGTGAGTGATCTTTCGATTATATGTACAGATTGTTTTTTTTTTTCGAAACAATAAAAAAAGACTGGTAATATAATTTGTAAAAGCCTTCGCCCATGGCGACTCTTTGTAAATGCGACTAACGCGCGTTAGTCACATTTGCAACTCGCTACTAATGCAGTACCTACATACAAACGCGTGACCTTGTCGGACGACATCGGCGAGAGGACGGAGGGAGGGTAAACAAATCATTTTTGTGCTGTTACTGAATCGCGTTGCATCGCTTCAAAAGCACGACAGAATCGCAACTGAGAATCGTAGTGTGAGCGAGGGAAAACAGCTAGCGACCGCATCTCGGCTGTATCGATGCGAACGCGCTTCTGCATCGCTACAAAAAGTCACCGTGGATGAGGGCCCTAATACTATCATTGGTTTACGCGTCAGTGTGTTAGTTACAATAAAAGTAAAAAAACAAAGAAAATAATATTACGAATGCAATCTAAAGGAAATTAACCATGAATATATAACGATGATAAAGCTATGGATTCAAGAATTGGCTAACAGAAATCGAAAATGAAATAAAATTGAGTTCCTTGGAATAAGGAAAACTCACGTAATTGCCCAAAAAGGCTATTATCTGCCTCAATATCGAGGTTAATTTTACGGATAGATGATTTAATATAAATTACAATAAAAATCGTGGCATGGAAAATATGGTGCAAGATAATGCTATTACTAAGTAATCATAAATTCAATTGAATGATAAAGAACCACTTGAAAATGTACGCGTCAAATAAAAATCTAAGGCGTTTATTGAATTTTTATTCGACAACCGCATGAAATGTAAAACTAACATTGAATTAATTTTGAAATATTGAGCATGAATTTAAAAAGTCAATATTAATATCGACGCGAGAGGCGATACTCGTCAGAACCGACTCGATCGTGTTTGTTCTCAATTCCAACGCAAATATTTATTCCGAAACTCTGGATTATCAAGCCGTGTCTCTCCCCACCGTTTTCTACTTATTTGCGTTGTATCTATCTGTATACAATGTTAATATAAAAGAAAAGTTTTACGTGCCTTAGCAATTGAATGTATTTTGTTTTCGAAACTCGAAACACATTTATTCATATTAAGAAACAGATAATATGTAAATGTTGCAATGTGTGCAAATATTTTGATAGTTTAGAATTCAAGGTATAATATTTATTAAAATTGTAGTGTGTAATTTACCGCCTTATTGTAAGTGTTTTATTGAACTGCAGGAAAATTTTATCTTAATAAAATATTTAGACTGGTAACAGAATGAAATTTGAATAAATTGTAATAATAAATTTGCATATTTATTCCTAATGTGCACATCTGCACATTAGGAATAAATATTGATTTTTTCATCATCCCATAAGATACAAGCAAGTTAAATAACATTGGCTTACTCTAATAAAAAATTTAATGAATTATCAAGATTACTATCTTGTAATATAAGAATGTAATTAATAGAAAATAGTATAACTCGGAAAAATTATAATAATATGGTCTAACAAGATTACTAATTAGATACATAACGAGTCTAAACATGATATATAACTTAATAAAGTTACAATATATTTTATAAGTAGTGTAATTAGGCTCACTGTTAGCAATTATTTCTGAAATTTATTTTGTTATTTGAGTAATAGATAGTTTATTGTAAAAATAGTACTACCTTTTCTCAGTAAAAAACGAAAATCTCGAACCAAACGGTCTTGTAAGTTATAATATATATATGTCGCTCAGTTAAACCCTGAAACTGCTTACTAGCTCATGTGCTTTCTTCCAATTTTAATACCGGCAACATCAATAGGGGTGTGAAAAAGCATCCTACAAAGTCTCATGCTGGTAAACTTTTGGGATAGCGTCCACCATTACGAAACCCCACGGACTGTTTACGGTCAGGCAAAGTTAACAAAAAAATGGCGAATGCAACATGTGAAAAATAAGATATTAGAACCCAAACTGCTACGAAGTTAGTGTAATGTATTTCTATTAATACTTCGTCATTAAATTAAGACCAATATCAATTTTGAAGAAACGCAAAGTAATGTTTGAAAATTTGCAAATTTTGTATAAACTTTCTTGTTTCTGCGAAGTTATGATGTTTACGAACAAATACCATAAATACATTTATAACAAGTACATACATGTAAAATACATTTATTTTGACATTACATAATACATTATTGTCAAGAACTTTTAGGTAGGTAGTAAATGAAGTTCCTTTTAAAATTCAAACGAATATTATCAAGTTATTTTAGTCAGCAAAAAATGTTAGGTAATATTAGTAAGGTTGTTCATTTAGTAAGGATAGTCAGTGTGATTGAGTGTGATGTGAAGGTGATTGATAAAATATTTTGAAAATAATATTATTTTAGGTTTACTATGTTTTTGCGTTATACCGTTTAAAATACCGTCACACACAACTTCTTCTTCTTCTTAATGTGCCTCTTCATTATTGAAGGTTGGCCGTCAGCTCTTTGAATTTGTCTCTGTTCAGTACGAGATGAAACAGTCTTTCGACGGTGGTAATTCTAGTCCACTCCCGGATGTTTCGCAGCCAAGATTTCTACACACACAACGTCGCTGAAAGAACACTGCCGAATATATGGTTTATATTCCTGCCTTGCATTTCTTTCATGACCCAGATTTCGCATACTATCGTAGACAAATTAAGTTACCTACATGTCAATAAGCTCAGGATTAAGAGATATTGGCAGCTCCTTCATTAGCGCGTTGAAGTGCCCCTCGGTGCTCACGAAAGTTTTCGACACGAACTCCTTTCATTTACCCATTTTCAAAGAAAACTAATTGCTGTCTTAAGTTAACATAGAGAGAGTAATTTCCTTGTTCATTAGTTTAATTTACAGTTTGTATGGGAACAAGAACAGCTGATCTTTTCTTATAAAAGAAAATGACTTAACAGGTAACATTTTATGACATTTCATAATGTCTTAGTAGTAGTTTGTACTACTACTGCGATGGAAGATAGAATAACAGCCTTCGCGTCAAATAAAAATAACTATAAACACATTGACGACGAGGTACTTTTACTCGAGGTTGTCAAACGCAGGGATAAAATTGGCACGTTAGTACGTGCCAATTTCCCTGCATAGTCGAAAATTATGTAATAGTTATGATCAACGAACAGATTTATCAGAGATTAGGATGTTGAGGTATGTCTTATAATTATCCTTTTTCTAATAATGTAGGAAAAAAATATAAAATTAATCTGTACAACCTAAGGCAGCGATCTAAGTCTGGTATTGCGAATAGGTTCTGAGTTACATAAAACCTAATATAATTGTCGAAACGTGGTTGCAATGCATAGAAGAAAATTACAATATGTTTAGTTCTTGTATTAGTAATATTACACCCATGGTACCACTCTTTCGACGAAGACTTGATGCCATGTATACTAATGAACCTATCTATGTTTATTATCTAAACCAGTTCGAAAAAGAAGTCTCAAGGGTTTAAGGACCTTATTAACGTGACACATTTTTTCTACGTATATTATAAGGCTTTTTGGATAGTACTTAGACTAAGATAGACTTGTTGGTCGTATACTGAAAGGAGATTTATATTTAAGGTATGAAAAATGATTTTAGTAAATTAAATTAAGAGATAAACCCGTCACCAAAATGTAAATTATTATAATGAGGTGGCAATAAAAGCTTGTTTTATCACATGAGATATTTCAGAAAACACATATTTTAGGTCTTAAACATAATCTAGTAGAGGTTGACCAAATAAACAATGAACTAAATGAAAAAAATTGTACATGAATGACGTATGTTAGGAAGGTGTAGTAGAAAAAACATACCTAACTGACAAGGGTACTCTACCCTCGTCAGCGAACGGGCCATAGGCAAATTGGTTGACATCTTGTTCTGGTTACCAAGACGCTCATGAGTGTCATGTGATCCAAATGAATTAACGAGTTTGAATTTGAAATCATCTGCCTAACCAGAGAGCCTAGACAAGTGACATAGATTTCTATTCTATTCATAGATAAGAATAAGCTAACGTCAACATTGTCGTTAGCTTATGTCAATCGCATACATTTTTAAACTATTTTATGATTAGAATAGAAATTTGTTGACGACGGATAACAAGTTTTTTTCCTACACTTGACAACGACTCTTTGCATTTTTTTTTCTCAGTTAATGAAACGGAGAAGCTGATAAACCAATACGGACCCACCGTATCGGTTTATCAGCTACTTGTTAATTTTTTTCATGACTCTCATAATAAAATATAGATATTTTGTCTATACAATTAAAGCGGTAGAGTTTGTTTGTTTGTTTGTTTGAATGCGCTAATCTCTACTAAGTCTACCAGTCGAATTTGAAAATTTCTTGTGTATGATAGCCCAGTTCTAGAGGAAGGTGATAGGCTATGTAACATCACGCTAATGGTGACGGGAGAAAAACAGTAATCAAAGAAGCAGGTGAAACCGCGCCACGGAAAGCTGGTTTTTTATATTGAAAAATAATTCAATATCAAGCTCAAGTTTAAGTTATCATTGGCTATTTAAATATTATAAGCAATGAACCCTCCTTTCTTAAGCTTTTCGAAAAAGGCGTGGTGATATGCAATTAAAACAAAGAACAATCATATTTTACTTTTAATGAGTTTATTACATTATTAAAACAATAAGGGCTATATTTATGTATTAAATAATCATTGTTACCTTCCATTACGTGCACAATAATTAAAGCAACAGTTGACTGAGTTATTATCAAACTATTTTGTAGGTAGATACGTTAATTTCAGTGCAATGTAGTTATGGTCTTGCAATGAAACCGTTGTGCCGTTGAATAATAACATCTGATTTTAATTTATAAAATGAATACCAAAGGTATAGATCTATCTATATAAATAAAAATCAATGTTTGTATATTGATATGTTTGTCATCTATGCGTTCCGAAACCATTGATCAGATAGTTATGAAAGTGTGTTTGAAACTTTGGTCAGGTGTTCTGGGGACGTCCAAAAAGATTCCTGGTCCAAAAAAAAAAAATATATATATATATTTTTATGTACCTTACGTGGCATTTCCGGGGTTAGCTAGTAGGTTATTGACTGCTGACGTACTTATTATTACTGATGAATGTACGTAGGTACTCCTCGTACGTATACATGCGGGACACTTATGACTACTATTTTGAATTAATTACTTCAGTGACGTAGTACATACATAATTATGTTAAATAGGTTTAAAAAACTTACATGAAAGCACATGGAGGATTCCAATGTTCTAATGATAACGTTGTATTGGCAACTGGCGAGGATGTATCGAAGAGGTGACATTGTATTTTTTTTTTATGAATGCTTAAAAGCAAATAAACAATGTAATAATAATATGACGTAGATGGTTGTTTCGTTTTTAACAAATTGATATTCGTAAAATAGTTAAAACATTTTAAAGTTAGCAAGGTTAAAATTAAATGTTTTATTTAGCGCTGCTTTTAATGCAACGCAGAGTAATGGCCTTATTTATCATTATTAGAATTTTACGTTATTATATATATATATCTAGTATTTGAGATTTTTAAAGTAATTGATGTACTTGGCAGCTATTTGACAAGTTTGCTTAATTATTGTCATCGTCAAACAAATAAAAGCAAAGAAAATGCTTGTATCACATAATAACAGCGTTCCTGGTATTTACTCTGAGAACTAAGTGAGTTTGCTAAATCAAGACAAACTTAAAATAAAGTTACATGTTTTATTAGGCGCATACATACGATTGTTATCAAGTAGTGTTATTATAGGAAACGCTTGAAATAATTGATTTTGTTAAACCTTCAAATAATTTATTAAAATACTGTTTCAATTGCAAAAGCACGTTGCTGATTTGCATTTATAAATACCCAAATTCAATATTTCGCTAAAGTATAATTAAACATTAAATATTTGCGTTAAAAATAATAATTATATTATAAATAATATGTGGAAAATGAATAAATGAATACAATCTAGATTAAACATTTTTGTCCGACTACCGAAGTCAAGGAGCACCCTAGTCTGAGCTAGGCCTTCAGCAAAGCAGTTGCACCCTTTACTTCAAGTGGTCTTGTATTTTATGCTTCTAAAAATAAAATTAAAATTGAAACTATGTAGTTCTAACAGAAATACTTAGTAAATTTTCAATAAATCTTCGGAAAGGCTAAGGTTCAGCTTTTATTACGTCCATGTTCCTATCGGCAACACTATCTCTCTATAATCTGTTACGAAGGCGGGTACAGGAGAATTCATCGCTCCTGCTGATTCTGCGTTTAAGGGGATTATAAAATTTCTTTACCTTTGTGTATTTCAGGAAATATCATGTGTTTATTTTGGGTATCGAGTGTTAAAATACAATATTTTAAAACAATATGATATTTTATCTTTGCTTTAGGTTAACAAATTATTCAGTTTGTAGCAAACCAAATAATTTAAAAATTATTCAAATATGAGATTCAACTAAAACCTCTGCCGTATATTTGAAAGCTATTTAATATTATAAATATGAAGCCAGCGAACAATATTCTCCTACTTTTGTAGCACGTGCTATTATTATCGTAGCATAAGTGCTACGACAAGCTAAAAGGTAGTAGCACTTGCTACGCCTTACTTTGTACTTAATATTAACGTGAAACGTGCTTAGACCTTCCAAATTAAGAACTTGGCACAGAAACTTGTCAAATTTACTTCGTTCTAATATAATTATTATCAATATTTTAAAAAGACGGTCAAAACAAGGTTTCTATTATTTGTAACTTACTATAATAGTTTCATTTTCAGTAAATTAGACATCTTTCTTCAAAGCAATTTGTAAGCCTTAGGTCTATTTACTTTTTCTAGCCACTGAACGAACGAATGGACAGTTCAATTATAGATCTGCAACAATGTCGTTTACGTTCCTTGAATGAGTTTTTTTATGCAGTTAGTACAGCTACTATAGCCACGACAATGGTTTCATTATTACCTTTGCACAAGCAAGCGATCTATTTCATGTTCAGCTGCAACCATCGTGCATGCACGTCCCTGACTTTTCGACAGTAGTCGTTTCTAGTCAGTACGTCGCGAATTTAAATTCTAATTTTGAATAAATATGAATCAATCAATTGCTTTACTGAATTTGGGTTGGTTTACCATTGTTGGATCAAAATAAAATACGTCATATTCACTTAATTGCATAACACGGAACAGAGTCAACAAAAACATTACCCTCCTTGACTGCGGCAGTCGGGCAAAAATCTTTTTGTACTACATGACTTGGTATAGCACGTTTTTTGCCACACTACCTTGCACGATCAAATTCTGGAGTTTATCAAAACGGGACAAAAAGTCACTGTTGCTTTAGCCTATCGGATATTACATGCATGTTGACACGCGGTGAAATTGTCCACTAGCCTTTTGTCACACGATTTGATACGAATGCGCAAAATACGTTGCTTGACAATACGAATTCAATCAATCAAATCAATCAAATCATTTATTCATAAACTTACTTAGATACATATTAATATACGACTTAATTGTGTAACTATACGTATTATAATGTTAGATGCCTGTACTAGGATATAATTCCTGTATCACAGGCGAAAATAGCGCTAACTTTTATTTAATAAAATGCTTTTACAGCAAAAAATACTAAAATAAACATGAGTAGCCTCAGACGTGACATACACATTATTGGCTTTAACCTAGATTATAAAATACTGATGATGACTACACTTCCATAACTCACTTATGTAAATAATAACTCGCAAGCAATAAAATTAAATAACTCTTACTTTTAAAATTTATAATAAGATCCTAATTATTTTTATTTTGTAAGATAATTTAGTATACTGACACAAGTTTAATATTATAAGACTTGCCAAAATAATCAGACATAGACTTATTTACAATAGATAATTAAGTTAATATATATCTGTAATTTCATTGTGATGTATATAATATATATTTCATTGCTAAACAATTTAAGTGTACATGTATCTGATACTATAAAATTAGCACATAAACTGCCTGTGATACAGGAATACTCCTAGTACAGGCACCTAACATTATTATACCCGTTTTGTATTAATATAAGGCCACTAAAAATTGTACTTTTATTTAAACTGATTAAATGATTTGATTTGATTTGATTTGATTTGATAAATATCTATATTTATTCACATTTTAAGTAAAAGAGTTATATTGTACAATCAAATATGAAATACTTATCAAATATGAATTGTGTTGAATCCATAAAAAAGAAATTGAAAAAAATATTACGAACCGACACAATGTCAACTCTTTGCAATTTTGTGATTAATAGTAAATATTTTATAACTGACTGTAGCTTTTGTGGTTCAGTAGTATTGTGTACGGACTGATTCGCAATTAAACTTCATGTCGCATAACCCTACCTCTTATAAATGCCCTTGTTTAAACACTCATTACAAGCTGTTATAAAAATATAGTAAGGACCTTTTGGAAAGGTGATTTTGTTCCTGAGACTTTAAGCAAATCAGATTAGAAGATAAAGAACTGTCACGTAATAGATCCGGAGGTGTATCGGTAGTCTTTTGAGTTAAGTAACGATCTAAGTATTAACACTTAATCTGTTTGTAAAAGCACCGTGACAGGAGCTTTGTACAAAATAATCATTATTAAACAAACCGTCTATTTAGATGAAAGCGTGGCATTCCGAGATTAAGAACATTTTAAGACCCACATAATTTATTAAATGAAATAAATTATCCTTAATTTTACTGTCACATAATTTAATATTATTTTACCATTATTCTGTTGCGTTTTAGTTAATATTTTGATATTTACAATGAGAATTAATAGTATAGTAGGTACTGGCACTATCCTGCAGTAGAAAATACCCTAAGGTATGATCTATTATAAGAGCTGACATAGAACCCCATGCCTTCTCTATAAGAAGACAATTTTACCTAGTAGTGAAGATAATAAGACGATCTAACCTGTAGTTATGTTTGAATTATTCAAGATAGTCTTCAAAATTTTCAAAAAATCGTCATCTATTTATCTAGTGACCATAAGGAGGGTGTTTAGGAAAATTTTCGCCACCAGTTGGCGCCACTTTGATAAAAGGTCTTCCATTTTGACAGCGCTATCAAAACAAATATTTTTCATGTTTATTTCAGAAATTTTAAAGTTTAGTTCACATTCAAAATGGATAATTCACGTGCTTATAAAAGAAAATTGCTGAGAGGCTTTTCTAAAATGGCGCCCACAAGATGGCAGCACCGATGCGTCAGGTCTAGCTGTCCAGCGCTGTCAAAAAGTTTACCCCTGATTGGCCCAATGTGAAAGTGAAAGTGGCGCCCACTGGCGGCGAAAATTTTCCTAAACACCCTCATTATTTGTTACTAAACATTATTTGAGTGGTACATAAACATACATATTCGTAACACATAACATCAGTACAGAGTTTTGATTAATCACGTTCGTTATTCAAAAAGTCTCCTCTGCGATTTTCATACGAAACGTGTGCCTGTTTTATATTAAAATGGTAGTGTATGAAGAGCTTGTGAGAAAGTTGGTCGTTCACGAGCTCTTAATTAAACCGTCGCCCTCTGCTGACTCCAGCACTGTATTAAACACAGACACTATTTTTTCAATAAATATAATATCCCTCGTGTCTTGTAGTCTTTTTTAATGTTAGAGTATTATTTAAAAAAGTATATCTGGTAGAAAAAAATATTATTACTAGCGATACAATAACAGTAAAAAAAATGTTATTACAAATCAAATTGTTGTAATTATGTATATTTCTTTGAAATGTTTTAAACATTGGTAAAACATCCGAAGCTATAAACATTACGTAGTGACTGACATTTTATGTATACTATTATATGCAGCGGAAAAGTTTTTTTGTTTAAACGCGCTAATCTCTAGAACTACTAGTCAGATTCAAAAAATTCTTTATGCGCATGATAGCCCAGTTCATGTTCATGTAACATCACGCTTCTGGCAACGGAAACAACGTAAGCAAAGGTGAAACCGCGCCGCGGAAAGTTAGTTATTTATAAATGGAATCTGTCAAGATCATTATAAATAGTTTTTTTAATGCCATAATCTCTTTTCTTTATTACACACATTGATTAAAAATAGTAAAATGTACAATGTAATAACACAAGAAACAATAAAATTGTTTCATGATAATAAGAACTGGCAAGAAACTGATCAAAAGCAATGCTGAGTTAAGTAACTACTATAGTAAAATACATTGCAACATTTAGAAGGAAAAACCTATCATGCTGACGCCAAACTATAAGATGAATGTCAGGAAAATCATCTCAAAATTAGCTTATTTGCACATTTGATTACATGAATGACACTTATGCACGTCTTGATGATTATAATCTGAACTAGCTTGCCGCGGCGCGGTTTCACCTTTGCTTACGTTGTTTCCGTTGCCAGAAGCGTGATGTTACATGAACATGAACTGGGCTATCATGCGCAAAAGTAATAATTCAAATCCGATTGGTAGTTTCAGAGATAAGTGCGTTCAAACAAAACAAACAAACAAACTCTTCCACTTTATATAATAGTATAGATATAAACAAAACGCAAGCGCACAAATGCTTTAACTTGCATAAGATTTTCAATGCCGGTAAACAAGATATTAAACAACAATATTTTACCATCGCCATACAAAACTTCAAACTAATCATAATAATGCTCTTTGAACTGTAGTTGTATTATTCTGTAAGTCTCGTATATTAAGTATACGTAAGCATGATACATAAAAATGCAATAAAACCGTGACTACCGTGCAAGCATAGTTTAAGCAATTGTTTTCATTGTTTGTTCGCTTACTTCGTATAATGTTAATGTAAAAGTTGGGCAATACGAACTAGGACACTGTATATCTTAACCTATATAAGTTCTAGACAAACTTTTCAAGTTATTACACGATATGGAATGAAAATATATACGTAAAATACATTTAAATTAAGATATAAGAATCGCTTCATCCTAGCAATCTGTCAAGAATATTAAGTTGTGCTTAAGCGACAAAGTTTCTATAGCGTGGATGTATAAAAAAAACGTCATTGTTAGTTGCTGCGTGGTTTTCACTAAAAGTCAGCTGGCAAACTTGAGATACTTAAAATTAAATATAGTATGACTCGAGTAAAAGTAGGTGACATTGTTCTTGCTACAGTAAACTCACCGTAAATCATGTCATCAATATATAACACAATCACAATCCTTGACAACTTTACGTCGTTATCAAGTTTTAATAACCAAAAGACGCAGCGTGGGCGAGGTGGACCGATGACCTTAAAAGGGTGCCGGGCAACCAATGGATGAGGACGGGGAACGACAAAAATTAGGGAAGGCCAATGTCAGCAGAAGCAGTGGACGTGATATGATGATGAAATGATCAATTTTTGGCGTTTTCATTGCCAGAATGTACTTTGTGTAGTCCTTGTTCTGAGATGTTTATTATTACAATTAAGATGACTCTTGAAAAAAAGTGCATGAAGGTGTACAAAAATACAGTAAATACATTGTTTGATAATTGTTTCCTTCTATTACGTGCAACAATTATTACGTGGGTTGCTCTCCGTACGACATTGTTAATATCGAAATATTTCATACTGTAATTGTGAACGCGAAATAGCAGCCTTGCAATAAATTGTAGATTAATAAAGTAATAACAGCAGGTTTAATAATACTCAACGGAGCGTAACTTATATAGTGAATATTTACGGTGTAATCAAAGTTGTTGAATTTTGGGACAATATTTGTAATTAATATATCGAAGTGTGTAGTATTTTCTTCAAACTAATTTCGTAAATAAAAGATAAATACAGACTGCAGATAATAGTTTGTGGTGAGGTATTACTTTAGGATTAATAATAATAATAATAATCATCATTCGGTTAAATTCAAAAAAAAAAATGATTGGAAAATCTTTGAGGAATGGGTTAGGCACGCAATATCAACAATGTGTCTGTCAAAAATCAATAAATTTGAGTACATACACAGTACCACTTCGTGATCCTTCGTAATTCGACAAGGGTAGGCTGAACTGCGTTATCCACATTTAATTAGTTTAATAATTCTCCTGTAAATATCCAAACCTATTTTCAGATTCAGAATTTCAAAAGATTGATGTATTTTTCACAATATAACTATCCTTAGTCGCATTATACAACACCTATAGGTTTCTTTGTTGGGTTGGGAAAATTCTTACGCGACTCCCACTCTGAATTTATTTAATTATCACCAAGTAAGCTTTACTAATAATAAATCTATATCACATTTTTATCTACGCTCATATAATGTTCTTTGCGCCAATATTAAAAACATGATTGCTAGTAGGCTTGATTGTGCGTACTTGAATCGCTATTGCGCCATCTCTTACGGGATACAGCAATGAGTCGTATACCTACCTATTATTACCTTGTATTTATGTTAGGTATGTAGCTGTCTTGTTTTTAAATCTTTATTTTTATTATTATTATAAAATCATACATTAAATGTTACAGCAAACAATCTACAAAACTTTATTACTTTTATAACAGAATACACGTGCGACTTGATATATTTTCATATTTGGCACCAGTGAGATAAAAGCACGTAACTGATACTAATCAAACTTCCTTATCAAGAAGTGGTTCAGATATTTGACTGTTGTTGTAACATTTGCGATAATCATTTCGTCACTCACACTCTATATAGTATGTTATACGCTTGATACCTATTAAGGAGAAATATTTGTTTTTTTTATAGAAACGTAAAACGCTTTTAGAATCTATCTATGTATATAGTTCTTCTATGTAGTAATAAACGTAACGTTTGTGTACAACATGTTCCAAAGAGCATAACTCGTAGAAATGTAATGTTCGGTCATGTTGCCAAATAGACCCCTGAGAAGAACGACCACGGAATCAGTCATGCGTATCGATAATATATCTAACTGTGAGGCTGCCGACGTACTCCCGCGATATTCAATGTACTGTGACCCATATGTACGGTACGTACTTGTGTGCTGTATGATGTATGTAGTGTATGACTACTGTAGAAACCAACCGACTTCAAAAAATTGTAATTCCTTCCCGCAGCGTTGTTTCGCCCGCATTAATTTACATTAGGGTTACTGCTCTCCTCCCGTCGCTAATAGCGTGATATTACATAGCCCATAACCTTTATTGAGCACTGGGCTATTTATAAAATATAGTATAGATTTCTTTCTCTCTTTGGGAGTCGATAACATCAAAGCATAACTCTAAGTGAATACATTGGAGGATGGTATGTAAATAGCCATTACACGTTATCCTATTCATATTTTAATTGTGTGTGTGTTTGTTACCACTCAGCGCCTAAACGGCTGAACCGATTTTAATGAAAATTGGTATGTAGATAGATTCAGTGCCGAAGACGGATTTAGGCTTTTTATCACGAAAATCGGTCTGGTTCCCGAGGGATACAACAAAATATATTTTACGCTCGGGCGAAGCCGTGAGGCACTGCTAATCTAATATAAAATAGAAAAAGAAATAAAAGCAAAAAAAGTTAACCGAAATACAATAGAATGTTTGAAATAGCTATCAATAAAATAATCTTAATTTAATTTTATTATAATTTATTAAAATACCGTTTCTATTGCAAAAGCACGTTGCTCATTTGAATATTTAAATATCGAAATTCAGTACCTAGCTTAAAACTTCAAATTAAATATTTGCATCTAAAATTGATTAATTCAATATAGTTTAAGCTTTATTTTTTCAGTACATTATGCTGAAAGAGATTATTTATTATCAGGTATGGCAGTAGCCGCATGTTTATAATATTAAATTTGTTGATGTAATCTAATCGTAAATTAATTTTAGTAATATATTTTGTGGCATGTCGACACTTTATTGCTTTTATAATATAGACAATAGTAATATGTATAACTATATAAAGAAGCGTTGGCATATTGGATCTATATTTGAGGTTGTAGGTAAAAATCTGGCAACTGTAACTTATTCAAATACAGGTATACTCAGAATTTTTGTACAGACAAACCCAATATCGACTCGGAGGTCGAACCCTATACCACTACTAGGTAGTCCGTACACTGTGTCAATGAACCACCGAAGCAGTCCATGGTCATTGTCCGAATAATGACTATATAAAATATTACAGCAAATTATGTTATATTGTTTGTATTATTATTGTTTGTAGAATCAAATTAAAAATACCTTTAAAAACTTTCATTATAGTATATAAAACCATAAAATAATAACAGCAGAAATATTATTAGAACTAGACCTTGCTACTTTCGTAACACGTAATACTCTTGTCGTAGCAATAGTGCTACGCCAACGGATCAGGACGTAGCACTTGCTACGCCTTTCGTAGTACGTATCCGAGTTGAAAGACATTCAAATAAACTCTAAGGCCCTGTTTCACCAGTAGCTGCTAAAGTGTCTGAGATATATCTAACATCTTCTAGTTAAATCCGTCTAATATTTTAAAGACTTTAATTTGTCAATTAAGCTTATCAGGCATTTGTGGAACTGAGTTTTGAGTACTATCTGTTAGTTAATTTCGAATAGGTTATAACTTTCTCCCTCGTACGATAAGGTTGTGGAATGAGCTCCCCGTCGAGGTTTTCCCGAGAGACTACAACATGGAGTTCTTCAAGAAAGGAGTTAAAAGGTTTTTAACAGGGTCGACAACGCGCTAGTGATACTCCTGGTGTTGCAAGCGTCCATAGGCTACGGTAACTGCTTACCATCAGGCGGGCCGTATGCTTGTTTGTCACCTTAGTCGTATAAAAAAAAAAAAAAAAAACGCACTTTATCAGCAAGTAGTAAAACTGAGCCTAAGACTTTCAACTGTATTAACTTGGCTAAGAATCTTAGTAATTTACTTAATACTAACTAATCTAATAAGTCGCAATGGCCCTGTGGATGAGGCACCCGATTCGTAAACACGCGGTAGTAGGTTCGAATCTGGGCAAGTACCAATGTGATTTTTTAAATCATATGTACTTTCTAAGTCTTGGACAATTTCTGACTAACGGTAAAGGAAAACATCGTGATGAAACCTGGACTTAAAAGTCTGAAATTGACAATCCGCCTTGAGCAAGCGTGTTGATTAATGCTCATGCCTTCTCTATATGAGAAGAGGCCTTTGCCCTGCAGTGGGATAGTAAATAGGCTGGTATTATTATTATATTATAACTAATCTAATCTCTTGGTAAATAAGACTTATACTATATTAAATGTTTTAATAGCAAGAATTTACGGTTTCTCATGATCTTATAGTGTATAATTTTCAGTAACTTAGACATGTTTCTTCGAAGCAACTTATAAAACCTTAGTCTATTTACTTTTTCTAACCACACTAAACCAATTGGCAGTTCAATACTTATACAGCTACAACAATATCCTTTAGGTAAATAGCAAGTGCTTTCTTTTTATATGCTTAATATGACTACTAGCCATATTAAAAATTATAGAAAATTTCTGCCGCAAAGTTATTTAAAGTTCGTATTTATTTTTGAAAATCTTCCATGTTGCATCAATCCACCTATTGTGCTGGCTTTTACAAGATTGCACTCATGAATACATAATGTATACAATGTCAAAGTATGTTATTTATGGCAAGTACATTCAAATTTATGACTCACAAAATGGTACTGTCTTGAAATATTAATTACATAACTCTATTCAATCACTCAGAACTTAAATTTAAAATAATAACAGATTTGGTCTAACGTTATGAGCGAAGATCTTCTAAGGCGGATATTACATTATCATATATAAATCATATAAATATGGTTTCATATCTGTCAAATTCTATGATCATAGTTATAGGATGACGTTCTTCATTTTTACATATTACACTTATTGATCATAGAAATGTCATATACCATCAAGCCGTGTTTTCCATTGCTATGGGATCATTTCCCTTCTCTTCAAATCAACACACTAGCACCGTCTATATACATACAGACTCTGCTAGTGTGTTGAATATGATCCTACTTGTACGCTAGCTGTCAATAAGGATCCCCTAACTATGATCATAAAGAATATGAATCACATGTAGTTATTATACCTACATATGCTCTTCGTATAAAAATGACTTACACATCTATGATCATATTTCTATGATAGTCTAATAGTGGCCTAACGTACTAGAGATGCAATGTAAAGGCGTTCCGTCTCCTTACAGTCTTAGCTGTACATATTCTAGATTAAAAAGATAACAATAAGATATTTTTAAACAGGTTTTTATTGAAAACCTAACTACATCAGGCACTATAGTTTCTCTCAATAGTGGACTACTTTGCTTCTATACTGTAATTAAACCTTAGGACAACACATGGTGATGAGTATATAAAATAATTATTTCATTTCATTCGGTAAACTCAAGTTAAATGAATCATTTAGAGAAATTTGGTACCTACCTCTATATCACAGAAAATCCAAAAACTTTATCTTACTTCTAAAGAGTCATAGATTTATTCATATTAGTTTTCATATCGAAGAATAAAATAAAAAAGAAATGCGTACTAGTAAAGAGTGGCTACTACTGCGTACTGACTGAGAAATGAACGATTTATATCTTTCATAATGAACGTCATTAAACCATAGCTGCGACCACAAAACCAATATAAATATACCAACTTATATAATACCAATTCCGTTGGCTCAGCATAGTACTAATATAATCTGTGTTTACTACCCGTATCGCTGTCGTTTATACAAGCAATTATTGTTTTTATTGAATGAATTTTATTGCAGCCAAGTCCTAATTTTCCATGAATAAATTCACTGAATCGTTTTAGTGAATTTGTATTGGTTTTCTGATGTGACATCAAAATAAAATTCGTCGTATTCACGAAATTGCATAACACAAAACAGTGACAACAATAGTCTAACATTGTGCAAAAGTGAACTTTTGATAGAACTTTATCTACTACCTGGATATTCTCACACATTGGTGTGTACAAAAAGTTACACTACCTAACGAAACGATCGAATTATCGGAGTTGTTCAAATAGTTAACTAAAGTTACTGCTGCTTTGGTCTATCGCTTATTACGTGCATGTCGTACGCTCAATAAAAAGTGATATAAAAGGGCAATTTCAAACTATGTAGTAACAAAGAGAAGACCTACATCATACGTAATACTTCTCGAACAATCGACAAAACTTGCCAACCTAGGGTTTAATGTCACACGAAATGATATGAGTGGGTTGAAAAGCTGTTTGACTTTAAGAACCGAGAGTTAGGTCAATAACCATCACTCCTGAATTCCACTGACTGTTAATAGATATATGTATATAGATAGAGTAATGTTGTATTAGTACGCATACACAATGAATAAATAATAACAAACTCGAAACAAAAACAAAATATTACAATTCGATACACGGGCTTTTTGGTAATCTTGTTGCGAACCGTAAATATTTTATAGCAGGTTACACAAAAATCGTTCCAAAAAAGTCGCGTAACACAAATATGTGCATAATTCTTTAATCTTCTTACAACGCCAATATAATGGACCATCAGCTTCTTATCGCTCCGTCGCAATATTTTATCCATGCCCGGAAAATTGCTCCCTAGATATACAGCTTTGGCTGTGGTGTTTTCCTTTGGCGAAAAGCGGGCGATAAATGTTTGTGCATAAATTTTAAAAGCTCATCGAGGCTCAACATCCTGTTTACGAGCCGCCCACGTGAGCCTTCTACGTTTACATACCCTATGCCCTAAACCTATATGTTTAATTCGTCACAGTTCATTTGCTTTGAATGTTTTAATGTAGCGCTGTTTTGTTGTTTTTTATTCAGAAAATACAGAGCGTTAATGAGGCCTAGTCTCTTTAAATAATAACGCCCACCCATTATTATTCCACTAAAGGTCCACTGAAGGGTCGCCTCATTTAAAGGTTGTACAGAGCGGGGTTCAATGGTCACTGCATTTGCTTAAGGCGGATCAGCAATTTCAGACCTTTTCTGTTTTTATAAGTTCAGTTTTCTTAACCATTTAAGTCGGTAATATCCAAAGATTGCTTAAAACATAACGTCGTAACAATACACAAACTAACATTAACACAAAATCAAAGTCAAAGGTCTTCACATTCATCTACTGTATTAGTAACAAACCCTTATCTGCATTTGTATACAGGGCCGTTAATAGATAATAAACAAGTTTACTACCACTTTTACTACTACCACCTACTAGCAAATGTGTTTAATTACCAATATTGTGCTGCACATTCGGAAATATTTCTCTAGACTTCTTATCCTTACGTCTATCTTCTGTTACTTATATACGTATCTATAATTGCCTAAGTATATAGTTTCAAATGTCCGATCTAAATCAATAGGAACTAAAAAAGTAAGTTTATCGGAAAAGGAGTTTATATATTTAAAGGAGTAAATCATAAAATAAATAATTAAAACTGTTAATTTAAAACACGCGTATTAAACTTTTATATTATATTTTACTGGCACTTTATTTCTAGGAGATTACTTCATTGGCAATAATGGTTTTTAACTTAAATAGCAAAATAGAACATAAATTATTAGCTCTAACACTCTAATGTCCAGGTAGCCACAAATCCACACAGCTCAAGCAGGCACTTTCTCTAAAACACTGCTCTTGAGTAAAAGTTAATCAAACGTGAATTTCACTTACTGGCCAGAGGTCGTTCGTTTTGAAGGACCATTACATTGGCGATGGAGTGACCCATCAATTTAGCCTCATGCCCACCGCACGCGGTCACCGGGAGTGTACCCGACATGTGAAACGTTTTATTACGGTTCACGAAAAACCGTTACAATAACGCAACTCCAGAATACTTACTGAGCAAGAAACAGCTGGAACATTGTAATACACGTCACTTTTTTGATGGATACTCAAATTATTCAGTAAGGAAGGATATTAAATTTGTAAGCTTTAAGATTAGGAATTCTCTTGATATTATAACACTTTTCGATGTGTTAAAATTTTGTGTGTAATAATTAACGCTTAGACAGAACTAGGTCACACGTCAGGAGTATACGATGATGTGGTCAAAATTATAATTGATGAGCCTTGCAAAATTGTAAAACACTATCGTTAGTAAAGGCGAGAAGAAATCTAGACTGCTTAGAAAGAACTCGCTTCAGTTGGCAATTTATGGCGTAACATTGTAGCCAAATAAAGTTGAATTTAGGCTAGTCGTGCGTCGAATAACACGGATTGTTTATTTTAAATAAAAGAGAGTAACGGTACTCTGTTGATAGGCCACATCAACGTTACTCTCTTTTATTTGTAAAATAAATATACCTAAAAGTGAGATAGTACGAGTATGCTTGTAGTTATTTTCACTGCCATGTTCACGGCTATTTAATCACATTTACTAAAATATTCAGTACTTAGGCAGTTTTAAATTTGTATAGATATTCTAAAACTCCAACACTTATATACAGATGAATCTATAAAGTGAGTATTGGAGTTTAAATCAGTGAACATATATCTTGTGAAGAAATTTAATCTGTTTATGTACAAAGTTATGGGCGATATTTTAAAGGTATATAGAGCGAAACAGTTTAATTTCCGTTAATCCGGTGCAAACTTCCAGGGCCAAGATTGCAATTCAAAAGCGTGCGTATAAATCGACGCAAGTCTTTCAATTTGACGCAAAATCAAAGGAACAATGGTTGAGCTATTTAATAAATGCCCCCGATTCAAATTTCTAACGGCACCAGATGGTGTGCGATCGCCGTCGCCTCGAGCTCGAATAATTTCCGTCACAACATTACCTCCCCGTTCCCCTCCAATTACCGCCCACCTAATAACTTCATTCTTTATTTTCCACAAGAATGCCGTCACAAATAAATTGAAAAGTCACCAAGAGACCCTCTATTCAGCAGACGATTTAAATGTTCAAACACGCAAACACTTTATTAAATGTTTTAAAGTCTATCAGTAGCTTCGCCCGCGCTTCTCTTTGATAAATTTTAAAATAAAGTGCTGTTTTATTGACATTATAGTCAAACAATTTTACTGTAATATTACTTTGTCGAAATGAAAAATTACAACTGTGTTTCCTAGTCTAATCTTGGCTGGCACCGACTCCAAAATAACTGATTAAAAACTATAAATAGTAAAGTATTATAGGTATCAAGGATTGCGTTGATTCCCCTTTAATGTTCTTTGCTATAAAGTAATTAAAATATTATTTTCTACTTTTTAGTAAGAATTAAACATGTAGGTATTGTTTGAAGTCGGTTTTCATTTTTTTTCTAAAAATAATTTTATTTTTAAATATTTAGTGGGAATTAATTGTGTATAAACATATTCAATATGGGTAGACCTACTAAACGTGCTGCGCAAATAAGACAGCGCCGCACCGTTTGAAAGAAAGTAGAGACGAGAGGTAAAATTGTAAATAGAGATATAAAGTCCTTGTCAACACTTTTGCTGATCGCTAAACCCTGAATCCAAGAAACAACAAATCAAAACAAAAAAGTGATAATCTACCAACAATAAAGAATCATCAAAAATCATAATTTAACTGACCGAGCAATCGCCTAATAAATGTACAAAAAATAAACAGTGGTGCTGTAAAGGCAGGTTTAAGGCCGCCCGTTACTGTTGTAATTTCTCACGACCATAAAACCTCCAAAAATAATTTTATTTTTAAACTTTTAGTGGGAATTAATTGTGTATAAATATATTCAATATGGGTAGACCTACTAAACGTACTGCGCAAATAAGACAGCGCCGCGCCGTTTGAAAGAAAGTAGAGACGAGAGGTAAGATTGTAAATAGAGATATAAAGTCCTTGTCAACACTTTTGCTGATCGCTAAACCCTGAATCCAAGAAACAACAAATCAAAACAAAAAAGTGATAATCTACCAACAATAAAGAATCATCAAAAACCATAATTTCACTGACCGAGCAATCGCCTAATAAATGTACAAAAATAAACAGTGGTGCTGTAAAGGCAGGTTTAAGGCCGCCCGTTGCTGTTGTAATTTCTCACGACCATAAAACCTCCAACTTGGGTTAACGACTACCAAATTATAGTGATAACCATAGTCCACTGCTTCTAAAGAATGAAGACGCTGAAAATGAAATGACACAAATGGTCACTCATCCAGGGCCACTTCGTTTCTAACAAAAAATGAATTTTGAAAATCACTTCGCACTTGTAGCATGGACATGTCAATGTCAGAAAATTCGTTGCAAAAGACATCGACGTGTTGCTTTACACGTCTTCACTCCTTGCATACGTTTTGTTACAAAATATAAAATTGAAGCCAAACCACTAAACCATTGTTTATAAAAAACATGGGACCCGATTTCAGAGTATACCCTTTCAAATAAAAGAAGAATTTTCCAAACTGGTTTATAAATGACCGAGTTCTGTTGTAACAAACGTACAACTACTGAATCATTTCTTATAATAATGAAATGGGACCAATTTCAGAGTATACCCTTTCAAATAAAAAAAGGTTTTTTCAAATGACTGAGATATGAAGTTACAAAGATACAAAAAAAAAAAACATACGACCCGAATTGATAACCTCCTCCTTTTTGAAGTCGGTTAAAAATAGAAACAGGTAGTAAAACAAATCAATTAATTGGACCAATGACGTGAATTCTATTATTGAATTCACCCTTTATCCCACGCGTCACTTTGAGGTGTTCACTTCGTTGCTAAACTACGACCGACCAACCCACACTGCAGCCAATTAGCAACAAGCGACTGAGCGATCAACTAATTGCCTACAAATTAACCCCTCAGCCATGATGTCATAAGTAATAAATCAATAGTTATTCAATCTCACCATATGTTGCCAAAGAAGCGGGTTATAAAAGTTCCATATGCTTACACGTCATGTTTTGTTTAGACGTTTAAACTATGTTTATGAAAACCCGTAATTATAGAGTAACGTTTCTGCGCCATCTAAATAACATACTTGTTATTTTAAAGGATCAATTTAAATATTTCCATGACCAGTGAATGTTTGAGGAAGTCCTATGTTTGTAGTGTGTGTATCACCTCCTTCGCATATAGTATATAAGGAACGTTAGTTGTAAGTTAATACAGTATTGTTCGAGCATTAATTCGTTTCATTACTTCTACCTAACACCTTTATACATTGCATGGCGACCCTGCCAGTGCTGCCTTGTAGGCAGTGCTGTGCACGAGTACATTTTAAGGATTAGTTACAAACTCAAGTGGATTTATTTATACAATTGAAAATTTTAAAGAAAAGGACTGAAGGATTTGGTATTTTAAAGGAAATGATTTAAAGGACTTGAATATTTCTTACATTTGAGATTGTTGTGCTCTCGGAGCTTGTGTCTCGTGTGTCGTGGTGCAGCGGCAGAATGTTGGAGCTTTTAACGGGAGGTGGAGCTCGAAACCCTAAGGCTCCTTCTCGACACGGATATAAGGAGGACTACACTTGAGTGTTATGAACTTATGAGGTGACAAACAATTTTTTTTTAGTGAGTTTATTTTGTGTTTTGATATATTTAGATTATAATACATGTGTAACAGTGATAACAGTATTTAAGCAATTTTAACATACAATATACTTTTTACATTTTATATACCACACAATAATTACTTTGTAATTTAAATTCAATTGTTTTGCCGATTTAATTAATTAGCCTCAAGTAAAATGACATTCGTTATAATATTTTTATTCAAGGTTTTTAAGAAAGACAATCTATGTTTTGAATAATAAGAAATAAATACATTAAATATTAATTCTATAAACAGGTTTCCTTATAAGATAAAAATAGAATTGAGATATTTTAGTATAAAGATATTTAATGATGTCACTGTGAAAGGAATGCACAGTGTTTAAGTTCATATTTCATTCCCATAAAATGTGACACTCGGATCATTACTGCGAACTGCATTCGAATCATTGCTGCGTATGCAAAAACTTGGTCACACGATGACAAGTTTGTTTCGTTTTATAGATATTGAAGTACTTACTGTGTATTGAAAAGTTGCGATTAGGTATTAATTAGAAGAATATGGATTTGAATTGAGATAGATATTGTGTTTTGATTGTTAGCTTGTTAAGGGATTGATTTAGTAAATAAGGTTTGGACTAGCTACTGGATTGATCACCCAAATGCAATGCTGAATTCTTATAGACTAATTTAATTACTTGTAAAGGTGAAGGTTACAGTTTGTTAAAGATACGATATTGATTGATACACATAATATTATGTAAAGAAAAAGGTACAAGTTAGGGTTCCTTCAATTTGATCATGGTGCAGACGAGTTCTCTCTGTGAAAATCGTTGGAGACCAAGAAGTCTTAAAATATGCCCTACTAATTATAATGACAGGTACCCAGAGTCCTGCATTTAAATAAAAAGAAGAATATGATATTAAAAATAAATGAAAGTAATGTACCTACATGTTAACTAACTAGCTAAGCTAGTTCCTTCATAAAAATGACCATGGCTGCCCGCGCGGTATATGGTATGACATAAAATTATCAAAACAAATATCTTCAATTGTAATAAATTACCCTGCTATTTATGGAATCGATACGTTTCTTCTTTTCTTTAAAATTCTCGAAACACGAGTGTTGTAGTTTGTACTAGATTTTATTGTTGACTGGTAATAAAAGAGCGGACTGTATTAAAATGTGTATATAAGTGTATAATTAAGTACAAGATAAAATTTAAACTATTAAAAGGCGCGTGTCACGGGTGGTCTGTCGGAAGAGTGAGGTCAGCGACCCGTTCCGTTGCCCCGCTCCATCCTCTTTTCGTCCTCCCCCGATGACGATGTTGCTCCGACAATGAGAATATGAGAAACAAACATTTTATTTGCAAAAGTCGTGATAGCCTAGTTAGCCTAGCTTATATATATCCGCATCCTATACACAAGATCGTTACTTCCAACTGTGCACTTTTAAAAAGTTAGTAAGGTATTTATTCGTTTCTCTATACTATAGTCTTCTACTCTTCTATTACACTAAGAGACTAACATATTCATAGTTATAATACTTTCCAAGTTTATCTCAGACATTACCGACTTAAGGTGAAGGAAAACCTCGTAAAGAATCCTTGACCCATCTGTCTTTAGCAAGCGTAATGATTAATGGTCATGCCTTATCTATATGAAAGTGGACTTCACACAACAAAGAATACAATTTCGCGGCTAATTTAAATCAACCAATAAAGTGTATCCATATACAGGTCATTAATCGGTATTCACGTTCAATCTAGTGATTCTATTTCATCCATTTCACTCACGAATAGAGTGGTCAGATTTGTAGCACTAACATTCAGAGCGAATATTTCAGTGCACTCTAAGTTAAATCTAGTATATCCTTCTGTTTTTACAAAGCTGTGTAAAGAAACTACGCAGTATTGGGTGTACAATACTGTGTAGTAACACAATGCTTGATTTGGAGTTAAGCCTTCGTATGTCACGTGGTTTAACTAGTGACCCCGAAACAAAAGATTTGCTATTCTGTTAGAATTTTGAACGCCATTATCAAAGTATCAAGAGGCAAAGAAGTAGCAAGCTCTTTACAGACTACAGAGTTTTCCAGCTGTTGAAGACGACGACGGTTTCGATACGATTACGGTGTCATTTTATGGTGCATCCATCACACTGTGATTCACTTTATTTATAGACCAAATATATAGGCCATACTTGAACTATAATAGTTGATCATTATTGAAAAGTAAATTTTTCGATACAATTAAGTTATATTACATACATGTATTTACAAAAAAAAAGTACGTATATGTATTATATTTCAGTTATCTAGTACCCATAACACAAGCTCTGCTTAGCTTGGTACTAGATGACGATGTATGATAGTGTCCACATATTATTATTATTCTTCATATTAGTGACACATGAGCCACATGGTTGCAATTTATTCAGTGCCAAAGGCTGCAAGCTGTTTTCTATCGTGAAGTCGGTGCTCTGTTTTAACCTCACTTAAAAAGGAATATTTCCTATAGAGAATACACCATAACAAGTCTTTGCACCCGTGATTCATATGAAACAATACGTATAGAATGTCAAGACGGCAAGACTTGGTTCTCTGACAACATTCTATTCATTTATCATTACTAAGTATGTTAACGCTTGTGCATAAAGATAGGAATTGTATTGCAGTTAACTTTCCTGTTTAGAGAGAATCGCTGAGTCGATTAAAGTATCAATTTGGTCTATTTATGACTTTTTATTTTATTTAATGGAAAAGGTAGGAAACATTTAAGTTACTTTTTATTACTTTTACTTTTAATTGTTACGATTTTTTTCTGTGAGTTTATTTGTTTTTATTCATAAAATTTGTGTTATTTAAGTACAAAATTTGTTTACATTTTTACACCTTTATAAACAAACTCCTTCTTAATGAAATACAAACATTGCAAATGCATGCACGTTAAACCGTAAATTATCTAACGACAGTATAAAATTAATATAATTAAATAGGTTAATTAAAAAGACCAGCTCTTCAAAATACCATTGCTTATATTTCACATTTATGAAACTTAATTTACTTTGAAAACAAGTAGTAAGCAATAAATAATAACGAACTTTCATATATTTGAGGTAAACCGTACCAGAATAACGCTAATTAATCTAAAATGGTTTTATTGTTTTACATTTGATTAAATTGCAAGTGAACCACATGTTTTGTAATTTTTGTTGGCAAGTTGGTACCTACGTTTGATATACAACTTTCATCAAACTTAACTTAACATAGCTTTAATCTTTAACTTTAATTATATTTATTGTCTGCCTTGGTGGCACAGGTAGGAGTGCATACGAGTATTGTGCAAGATGATTTTTACACGAGACAAACTTTGTGTGATTCATACAAACTGTCCGAGTCTGACGGAATCTGAGTGCACTTTTTGTCCGCTAACAGTTTGTTTGGTGGAGCTTAGAATAGAAGTTATCAATAGAATAATCGGTAAATTTAAAAATATTATAGGATGTAATCGCCATTAGCATTATGATAGTAAGTAGCGAGGTTATCGTATGGTGTTATGAGCATACGCGCAATCAATACTTTTACTATTACTTATCGGTTGCTTACCACTGTTTACGTTTGTTTGTTTAACAAAAAACATACCTATTCCATAAGGCATATGGTCCATTTGCCATTATCATAAGTATCAGGTAGGTAAGTGTTATTGAAATAGAATCTAATAACTTTTTTACTATAATACCTACTTTCGTAGTTGCGTCGGCGTTCTTTAGTACGGTAGATATATAGGCCAATATTTCGAAATAGAACAGTTTTTTATTTCCAAAGGTCGCAAACAAAAGACTATTATAGATTGAAGGATTAGATTAGCCTTCCAAAGTGACTCCACCCCGCCTGATGGTAAGCAGTCAGTGGAATCCAGAAGTGGTGGCCACTATACCAAAAGCCATCATCTTAAACTGCTGGTATGGTGGCCTCTACTATGGCGGCTGGGAATGGGGTTAGGGGAAGGGAATGAGGGAGGTGAGGAAAGAGGAAAGGGGGGAAATTTTGCCTCCGGCGCTATACATCTATACATATAATAAAAATGTAACCGATCGCTGTCTGTACATGGAAGATATATGAGAAAAAAATTATTGGGGCCTTTATCAACGCAAATAGAACCCAAAACAATAATTGTTACAATTTTTGTCTGTTTGTCTGTTTGTCTGTGCGTTTGTTCACGCTAATCTCAGAAACGGCTTATCTGATTTAGATATGGTTTTCACTTATACATTGTGGTAAGCTTCACTTAACATTTAGTGTTTGTTTCATGTAAATCGGTTCATAAATAAAAAAGTTATGCCAATTTAAAGAATCACGTCGAACATTTTCTGATAGAAACAGAGACTTTAATAGGTTACGGAATAGCTGATACCGTTTTTATTTTTCGGATTCCTCTCATTCTAAACAATCTTCCGTTTAGTTTTAAATGAGTCCAGTTTCCAGTAAGCCTATGTTTCGCGATGACAATTAATGAAGCCCAAGGTCAGACACAACTAAAAGTTGTGGGCGTGGATCTAAGTATTAGCTGTTTTTCGCACGGTCAGCTTTATGTGGCTCATCACGTGTTAGCATTCCTAGCAGCCATACAGGCTTTGATCCCCGATGGTAATACGTCTAATCCATACATCCATACACCCATACATATTATATAAGGCTTTGTCCTGACTGACTGACTGACTAACAGACAACGGACAGCCTAAACTGCTGGTCGTAGTGACTTCAAATTTGGAGGGTGTGTTTGTCTAAATATCTAGAGGTTGTACTAAAAAAGGGTTTTTAAAATTTAATTCCTAAGTGTGAAAGGGGATGAAATCGATTGTATGAATCTTCTTCATTTTTTAACTTACAGTTTTGAAATTTTGTTTTGGAATACTTCTATTTAAATAAAAAAATATCATTAAAATTTTATTTTAACAGGGGTGGATTTAGAGGGGTGAAATGAGGGATGAAATATTCTATACAAAGATCTTTAGCTTTTGAAGCTAGCGACTTGAAATTTACAGGGAGGGGCAGGGAGGAAAAGGAGGAATTAAGGAGAAGGAGGAAGGGAGGGGAAAATGAGAGGGAAGTGATAGGGGAGTGAGAGGAAAGTGATGGGTAAGTGAGGGGGAAGTGAAGTGGAAGTGTGGGGGAAATGCGGGAGAAGTGAGGGGAAAGTCAGGAAGAAGTCAGAGGGAAGTCAGGGGAAAGCCAGGGAGAAGTGAGGGAGAAGTGAAGGGGAAAGTGAGGGGAATGTTAGAGGAACGTAAGAGGAAAGTGAGGGGAAGTAAGAGGAAAGTGACGGAGAAGTAACGGGAAAGTGAGGGAAAGTGAGGGGATATTGATGGGAAGTGAGGTGGGTGTGGGGGCAGTGAGGGGGAAGTGAGAGGGAAGTGAGGGGGGAGTGAGGGGAAGAGTGAGAGGAAGTGAGAGGGAGTGAAGGTTAAATCAGGGGTGAATGAAGGGAAAATGAAAGGAAAGTGAGGGGGAAGTGAGGAAGACAGTAGAGGAAGGGAGGGGAAGGAACGCGGAAAGAAAGGAGTTCTCGAATGGTGGAAAAAGGGAGGGGAAGGGATAGGAAGGGAGAGAAAAGGAAAGGAAGGGGAAAGGGAGGGGAAAACGTGGAGAAACGAGGAGGCAAGATAGAGGGAACTGGAGGAAAGGGCAAGAGATGCTGGAGGAGGGGCAAGGGATGCTGAAGGAGGTGAAGAGGAGAAGGGGAAGGGGAGGAGAGGAAGGAGGAAACTGTGGAGAGTGGAGAAAAGTGCAATAGGGAAGAAGGGGAAGGGGAAAGTTATTGTAGTGAAAATTTGCCTTTGTGTGTGTATTGTTTTTACGATGGATATCTTTAGGTAGGTGAAAGAGGATTTGTATGAATGGGAGATAAAAAAATAGTATGAAAAACAGTATTTAAACAATATAAAAATATCTATTGAAAAAAACGACATTCACGCGTGCGAAGCCGCGGGCAAAAGCTATCTATATACATAAAAGCAAAAGGTCATTCACTCACTTATCACGAAATCTCAGAAACAACAAGTGCTAGGAATATCAAACTTTGCATTGTTCCTATTAGGATATAGGTGCTCACCACTTAGACGGAATTTTGCAAAATCCATCCCCTAAGGGGGTATAAAGGGGTGGCAAAGTTTGTATGAAATTTCTATAGTTTTTATAGTAGGATTACCAAATTACTAGAAAATACTCTTTTTTTAATATTCAGAAACCACCCTTATTAAATAGGCAAATAAGAGTCGCAAGTTTGTGTGAAAGTGGTTTGTCAGTTTTAGCGGAAGCGGGTTTAAACTGGATTCGCCATAGAGACGGATAATACTGATACAATGTACGATTGCCATAAAATCAGGCACGCAATATTCTCATAGAGGCACCCATCTGAATTTTCAAGCGAACGAAGTCGCGGGGAACAGCTAGTATATATATATATACATAGCATCACGCCTATTTTCTCGGAGAGAAAGGTAGTAGAGGGAGTTTTATGACTACGTTTTACAGCTAATATTGGTCCAATATAGGAGTAAGTCTACACTAATAACAATATTACAACAACACACAACGCCATTTAAACCCAAAGTAAGCATATATATATTATAGCTTGTGTTATGGGTTCTAGAATGCGGATATACATAATTTAAATATACATACTTAAATACTTTTTTTTTGTAAATACATACATATACAAATTTTCATGTTCATGCACACAAATATTTGCACTGAGCGGGAATCGAACCTGCGACCTCTGCGTGGCAGTCCCTACACAGTACCACCGAACCATAGAGGTAGTCCGTAGTAGTCTATTGTCATTTATGAGCACAATATTCAAGGGATTTATGTATTAATTACCTAGACGACATTCATAGCCTGTTAATGCTTGATGCGTTTCTTATTGGAGGACTTCACACAACTTTGTACATACATACGAGCTAGACGCTTTAACTGCTGTACAGTTAGACATTAATTAATTTCCTGAAGTATCTTTGTCATGTATTTTCATACAGTGCAATCACACTAGGTGTAACTAATTTTCCACTATGAAATACTTTCGTGTTCATCTACCTCTTCACTTCTTAGAATCTAACAAAAAGACAGCGCGTACTCCTTCCATTTGTCTCCGTCCCGTTTCCAAGGGTTCCCAGCCTTACTCAAGTATAGAAACAAAGTATCCACACACATATATACCGTTGAGATACAACGCTCGTTGCACCCTTGTTACGTACCCGGCAAATGCCCCATGACAGGGGTCGGAGGTACTAGACGAACCTAATAAGCACATCCTATTATTAGTCCTACGTTCGGGTTAATGTAGAAATGTAAACTTAGCTGTTTATAACACTAGGTATGTTATCTTGTAGATGTCATGTAGACTGTTTTTCAATTATTTTTATAGCCAACAAATATTATTTTATGGAAAGTTTTCGTTAATGAAATGGGTATAAAATGTACATAATACAATTTTTTTGTGACAGAGGTTTGTGTTAGATACTCGTACTTCATTCGGTGCACAATTTCCAACTACATATATTAAAGTCGTGTAATATATCAAAAGAGTTTTGACAGAGCGACAGTTGTGCAGTTGGCTGGCAGTCCAAATCTTAATGCAAGCGACAAGTTTTAGCAACAACTACTTCTGCAGTAATTCCTGTGCCAGATGTCAACAAGTCATTATTTCTTTACGTCATAAATATTTTATTCAATATTTTGTGACTTTTAAACCAAATAACATCAACACACACAGTAGTGCTACCACACTCACGGGACAACATTCTTCTTATTAAAGTTTGACTGACTAATCAAGACGACGAACGTTTTCAATTGTCATCAATACTCACACATCTCGGGTGACAAACCGATTCGCTTGCCGAACTCGTAATCGTTTTTATGTTGACTAAAATCATCAGCATTAAGACATCCGCTGTTATACTCAGGGCATCTAGGGATAATAGCGACTGCTATTTGGACTGGTCTTAACCACCGCGCTCGCCGGTCAATCTAGTAACCGCAGCAAAGTGATATAACTACCTAATTTCCAACTGTACTGTCATAGTTAGAAATTAGGTAGTTATATCACTATATCATGTTCGGTTGTTCGTACACCCTGTACGAGTTGGAATACTTTCACTTATTGAAGCAAAAATTACACGATCAGTTTTTTTCACAAAAATGAAATTCAAAAAAAAAATTAAATTCCGATTTCAGTTAAAAAATCAATGGTCATACTCCACGTCGTTTTCAAACACGTCAATAAACAATTTCTGCACGTATTTGAACGTGCAATGATATTCGGCACCTTGTTGAGAATGGTTCAACGGTCCACAAGTTCAAGCAAAGTACGATCCAATAACAGCGTCAAAGTCAGTCGATCACCTTGACTTTTGGAAAACCTAACTCAGTTTCCGCAGTGTTGAGTTCACACAAGCACACCTGGAACAAAACTGTCGTAATATTGAACTGCTCCGTTCCATACTTTATTACAAGTTTCAATAATGTTTACTTCTAATTTAAGTCTTATTAATATTAATTCTACTGATATGCCACTCGTACCTGAATTTGAAGTCTGCGGTAAATAGGTATATCTTATAATGCGCTGTAATTCTTAAAATTCGTTAATATTAATGAAGAGAGATAAAAATTAATTCGATGTAAGTTTAGCTAACTACAAATATTACCTACTAATTGCAAAATATGCCAAAAATATATTTATTTTTGTATGAAAACAAAATTATGTTTACAATAAAAAAAATACATAATTACGGACATAGCCAATTACTATAGGATTGCTAAATTGTTAATTCTTAGGTATTTAAGTGGCTCTAACAGTCTACCCAGAGGCCCTATACAAGTGGCAAAGATTTCTATTCTATTCATAGAGTAGATTAAAAAATGTATTGGATTGACATAAGCTAACGCCAACGCTTATGTCAATCTCATACATTATAATATCTATTCTATGAATAGAATAGAAATCTTTGACACATGTCTAGGGCCTCAGTAAATCTAGCGTTTATTCTAACTACGTGAAAATAAAAAACGATCAGAAGCCCTAGATGAGTGGCATAGTTTTCTATTTTATTTATAGAATAGATTATAAAATATATGGGATTGACATAAGCTAATGACAATGTTGTCGTTAGTTTATGTCATTCCTATACATGTTTTAATATATTCTATGAATAGAATAGAAATCTATGTCATTTCCTCGACAAATGGCCTCAGGTATGTACAAACATTCGACAAATTTAAAAATTGCACGTTATTCAATTCTCACGTCAATTGTACCGGCCTCGTTTCACAGTAGATTCACTCCATACATCACTTTGTTAGTTATCTGTTTAGCCAGTTGACATTGATTAATGTTTCAGTGAACAAGCGGTATTCCGTTGTACACGCGGTGTCCTGGCTTAGGGTTCCGTCGGTGCACAAACTTCGCATCTACGAAAACAATGAGGGATTCCTCGTGTTAGATTAATGTGGGAAATAAAGGAAGGTTTCGTTGTGTACCTATGTTTCTTTTTGGGGTGTTAAATTTGTATTTGTTATTGCTTTTAAGCTTATTGTCGAATTAAGACAAGTGTATCTGTATAAATGTTTTTGGCTAGTTACAAAAGTGATAACATATTTATACCTATTTGTATCGCAGTTATTAAAAGAGCCATCTCGTATTTAACATAACCACGAGGGTTGGATTTCATCGTAGCATAATTCATTCATAGCACTTTTTCCAAATAATCGAAATCGTGCTCTGAGAAAGTCCTAACCATCCACAAAAAAACTACTAATAGTTTTGCTTGTTTTTACAGGGATTGCGAGAGTGATGTTAAAATAATAATAATTATGCTCAAAAACCATTACCGATAACACTTTTAAAACTTATAATCAAAGACTACTACAGTTGCTTGAATAAATTTTAAAATTAAGCATAAATAGTATAATGAAACTTCATTAACTGTAATTAAATGTGTCATCAAGCAACTGTAAACAATTCATATTAATTTTCTAAGCACTTCAACAAACAACTAACTGTCCTAATTACGAAAAATAAACAAAGATATTTTAAATAATTTGATTCATAAAAAAATCTATTAATTTGGGTACCTATACGTCTCTTACACTCTCTTTAGTTAATGCTAGTTTTATCAACAGTGATCATTCTTGACATCTTGCGTTTAAGGTAACTCGATCAAAAGGGATTTTATCAAGTCCGATTAACCAACAAAAGTCAGTAAAGTAACGTATATCTTAACACAGGGTAGCCTTAACAAAATAAACTTGTATCTATTTACAAGCGCATAGCATTCGCCATAAATATTAGTAACACTTCTAACCCTCGTATAGCCATTTTATTTAAAGGCGCATGTGATGCGAAACATTCTAGTTAGTGACGTGAACAAATTTAATTACAATCAACTGGAAAGATTAACTTAAACAAACGACAAAACACTGTTGATAAAACAAATTCGCGTAATCTCTTTCATTCAGCGTCATGTGTTTTTACTTACCTTTACTTACTTTTTACTTACCTACATTCATATCCCGATCCTTCTTGAAAGCGGTGTTTGAAGCTTGCCGCGATCCTTTTGATTGTTTATGCTATATTTCAGTTATAGTCCGAATTTTTCTCATGATGTTTCCTTTTACTATCTACTAATATAAATTTTTAAATATTATACAACTTTTTTTCAAAAGTTACAATTGATGCTCAGTTTTGAGCCCATAACCTCGTGTATTCTACTAACCATTAGGCCTAAGGTAAAATAATAATGCCAGCATATAATGTAGGATGTTTTTATTTACAAATCTGTTCATTAATTCATTACATAATTTTACATAAAATCTCACATCTAACAAGAAAGATCTTCCAAATAAAATAAATAAATATTGTTACAATATTCCCTGTTACACTTTATTCCTGTACACGAATAACTAAAACTTACCTATAAATTGTAGAAAGATTGATGACGTAACAATTCATTCAACAACTTTCAGCCGTCACTTTGATTAAGTCTACAGTCCATCTGTAGAGGCACCCATACAATATTGTCCCTTTTTCATCGACTTGATCAATAGTTGTTGGTTCTTTCGAATTTTGACGTTCATTTCTGTTTAAGTTACGAGTTCTGTACTCGAATAAATATTTAGTGTTTTATGAAGTTGTTAGAGGTGAGTAGATGAAGGGTCTGGTACGCCAACTCTGATTCAATCAATTTATATCTAACTATCACTCTATCACTACACGCTGAATAAAATATTTTGACTTAAAAAAAAGATCACATAAAGTTATAGTTAGCATCACATCTGTAACACTGATCTAGTAATCCCGACACGAAACGAAGGTAAATATCAATTGCACACATAATATAAAATATATTTTTATCAAAACACGCTTCTAAGCAAAAACATTATGTAAATCACAGTTTGTGAACAGAGAGCACGTTTTATTTGCTTTTCGATTGCCCTCGTTCTTTTGTGACGAGAGCCGTAGAAAGGCCATTTGAATCAAGAGTATTTTGGATAATAAAAGAATCATCCACTTGATTCTAACGAATATAACGTACAATGCCGGCCGGGGAAGTCAAATTGTAAGAAATACTCGAGATATGCCGATATTGAGCAAATTGGGCTCTCATCTACATGCGATTGAATTAAATTAGATGCGATAAAAGCAGAAGCTTTCATTATTATATTTTATCCAACGCGTGATAAAAGAATTGCATTAATATAAAATGTTTCATGTTATAAATATAAAAGCGATAATCTTATATATACGGGTAATGTAGGCTCTAAAGGAAAATTACAAATGAACACAAAATAACAAAAAGAAAAACCTTTATAGAGGAAAATTTTAGTTGGGTAACGGTCTATTATAACATAACCCAACAACACTTGTGTGTATCTGTCCGAAATTTGGGATAGCGTGATATTATACCTACATTTTAACCAGTTAAGTATTGTTATTTAGATCTCATGAAATAGAGGCGTACCTATTATCTTCAGCTGAATACTGTTTGAGGCTGTGAAATGTTATTATGATCCTGGCTTATCATATTGTTAAGTTGATTGTTATGGATGCCTTAAATTTTCAACCTAACAAGTATTCAAATAAAAAATATTTATTATTTTAGGCAACTAAGCCGATAAATTTGAGGCCAAACTTAAATAAAAAGAATATAATCTGTTTTTTGAAAAGCTTTAAGAAATAAAATATAAATAATATGTCAATATTTTTAATTATGTAAAACGACAATACATACAATAGGACAGAAGACAATGGCCAAAAAGGGTCTCAAATTATTTTAATTTATTTATAATTATCATAAAGTGAGAGGCATGCATGAAGTAATGAAATAAAATTTTACAAGACCTTGAATACGCATAGCATTAAATAACTTGAATTTATAGTAGTGGTAGGCACCATTCTATTTCTTATTTTTCAACTATACATTTAACAAATATACAATTAACAGGCTCAAAGCATAATCTTATAATCAAAACATCTTTGAATCATAAAATGATATCAATATTAACATAAAAGTTTATCAGAAAAAAATCTTACTAAGAATTCTCACTAAATATAAAAATGCCGTCATGAATTACGTTACCATACTCTTGTGTGCGAAGTTCAGTGTTCAAAACTAGACTGATCTCTCAGATTTCGGTGGATTTATAACAGCTAATTAGCTTATTAGTTAAAGTTGCTAAGGCCAGCCTATATCTGATGTAATAATTAATTAAGTCTTCAAAAGAGTTCGATTGCTGAATAGATTTAACTTTATTTGGCCACTTAATACGTCTAGTTAAATTATAATGTAAAGTTTTAATTAACACAAAACATTTTGAAAGGAACATCGATATATATATAGATTGAAAATACGTGTGAGATTAATGATAAATAAGTTAATCAAAGTTGTGGAGTAAATTATTCAATTGTGAGTGGCAACCATGCTGATTTGCAATGATAGCAACTGGGATGAGTTAAACCAGTCGTAGGCATAACCCCCCCAACGGGGTTCTCGCCTTGTCGCGGCGAGGGGGCTTAGTAGCCGTGGTTACCAAGGACCACGGTGAACCAAGAGGAACCCCAAGGAGGCGCCGCTCCTCTGGGCTTTGCGCGTAAGCCGGCGATGGAGCGGCTCTGGTGGGTTGCGGTGCTGTTTGGGCGGCACCGCAACTGGGTCGGGCTGCAGTGTTGCTTCGCCGACACTGCGGCTGAGGAGTGGCGGGGCCGCGGCGGGAGAGGAGTGCCGCTATAACGGTGCGCCGCTCTCCCTACCTTCCGCGGCCGCAACCGCCAGATTGCGGACGCGGTGGGGCCGCAGGGGAAGAGGAGTGTCGGTATTGCGATGCGCCGTTCTCCCTATCCTCTGCGGCCGAGTTAGGTGGCCTACCCGAACAGCACGGGCCCGAGACGGCAGTGCGCGTGTTCCGCACGCGCCTCTCGAGGGAGGGGGGCTAGGCCTCCCAAATCAGACGGAACCCGCTCGCGTGTGGTGAGCGGATCGTGGCCCGTCGGGGTCGCGGATGAATGCGCGAGCGTCTCCCGTGACCCCAACACTCTGGCCGTCTGGAGGAACACCGTGGGTTTTAGTCGGTATGCCGGCCGTGCTTTGAGTGCGGTCGGAGAGTCCGACATAACCCCCGCCTGGCCCGGGCGGGTGCGTATGCGTAAAAATAAAGTCGTAGACATAACAGACTAGATTTATTTTAGTAAAAATACAAAAAAAATCATCGTCATCCTGCGCACCTTTTACCAACTATGGTTATTATGTTGTGATGATGTCCTTTTTTTACTTATTTTATTTAACCTTTAATTAACCCTAATAGCTGTAATCGAAAATAAAATACGAGAGAAAAGATATGACAACTTTCATCTGAAGAAGTTATAATTCTTTGGCGGCAGTGCTCTAATATTTTGTATAAAATGCTTTTCATTTTCACTTCACTAATAAATAAATTACTTAGGGTTAAAACACAAAATTGAGAAAACTTACTACCGTTCCTAATCCCCTTTTTGTTAAGATGATAAGATTATAATTTCAAGCTCTTTCGTGCTTAAACTTAAGTGCACGGAAGTGCGTGCCGCCAAGATCCTGAATAGACGACAAACCCATTAAGTAGCATTCAATGTTTATTATTATACAAATGGAGATCCTGTAGCTGCGCATTACTATGCAAATTGAATATTAAAACTATCTGTATAGCATAATCATAATGTAAATGAGTATAATGACGGCACGGAAAGCGGGTCATTAATTCCGTCAGCCGGTCTTTAGCATACAAATTCTGTTCTTTTGTCTACTTAGTCGTCTTAATAGGTGTAATCAATAAATATTTATCTACTTTCTCTGATTCAGCTTGTCTCATGACATCTCGTTGACGTCAATAAGATTTCTATTACCCTTGAATTTCATTACCATACTTCGTGAGCGAAAGGAAATGATCCAATAAGATAAGGATTTCTCTAGAAAATGATTCGAAAAAATACCAGTGATAAATTATGGACGTTTCGTGAGAAAAATACGGAATGTCTTTTATAAATTATAATTTATGAATATGCGGGAACTTATTTTAATAAGAACATTGTTTTGACATTTTTCTCATTTAGTCAGTTAAGTACTTTTAAAATATATTAGTAAGTATTTAGTAGTCCCAGCGTCGAAATCAGCCATCAGCTTAATTAAATGTTAATTGAATTACAAACATGTTGAAAGAACATTACGAAAACATTTTTATTTTAAGAATAAAACCTTTTCTATGTTTATAAAGTAACTAAATTTATATTTATTTGTTGCTATATTTTAACAATGTATTTTTTTTTAATATATTTTAGCCCACCAAAGTGACTTCACCCCGCCTGATGGTAAGCATTCAGTGGAATCCAGAAGTGGATTCCACTTTCTTCATAGTGTTCAAGTAGCTTTTTCGTACGTACGTAATTATTACCTAAGAAATGGACTGGATGACTATTTTTGAATATTTTTTTAACGTAATACAAACTGTCTAATTCGGTCTAAATATGCCTAGTTTGTTGGCAGTTGTTTAAATAATTTTATTAATTTTCGTACTAATAATATTATAATTTACATAATTTCCTCTTTGTTCAAAATTCTGAAAACTGTTCACGTAGCCTATCGACCGTTTCAATAGTCAGCACTGAATTGGCTTAGACCTTAATAGAGAAGGCCTTCGTTCGTTGTGGAAGAAATTCTGATATTGTTTTAATATTAAATTAAGCTATATTCACAATTTTGGTTACACTTGAGTAAATTTACTGGAGGCTGTGTTCTTGACGTGCGCACTAGCTTGTTCAATTCTCTAAAATTACGTGAGCGTTAACAATAAAGAAAAATTAAATGTGAAAATAAATCCTAGAAGATGTTACAGTGTTTTGGAGAGCGTTCACCGAAAAGACAATCAACCTTGATTTTGATCTCGTACAAACTTTGAAGGACTTCATGCTACACTCTAGGGAAAAGTTGGATACGAAATTTATTTTGTCGCTCCCTTAAAGATAGTATATTAAATTAATATATACCGCCAGTATACATTAGATAAAAAAATATAATATTTACCAAACTACCCTAATTTTACCCTCAAAGAGAAAAGCCAAAGAAGCTCACGTCCTTAATAAAACGTACGTGTCTTCCTAGAGAGGAATGTTGGTTAAGTTAGGCATTACTGTCACTCTATATTGATATTGTACGTATTTTAGGGGCCTATCAGTTATTCTCCTAATGAAAACTATTCAAGATAAAATATTCAACATCTTTTTTTTTTATCGTTCAATTTGCTTATAAAAATTTGGTCTGCACAATGGTTGTAAGCCACAATACTTATAGCTTACTATTGATAACTCACCAACCACACTGTTGGTGAATGGGCTGATAAGTAAAGATGTCGACCCTACAACGGTGAAATGGGTGAATTCAATGCTTGCACATAGGAGTGCAAAAATAGCCCTTCATGAAATCGCAATTGTAGTATCTACAGCAAGGGGTTGTCCACAAGGTGGAGTTCTATCGCCACTACTCTGGACCCTTGCTGTGGACGAACTCCTAGTTGATTTGGCAAAACTTCAGATTGATGCGCAAGCCTATGCAGATGACTTGGTAATTATAGTCAGAGGATTTTGTCAATCAACCATCTCATGTATTATGCAAAAGGGACTGAACACTGTTAGCAGATGGTGTGTCAAAAGTGACCTCTCCGTTAATGCTGACAAAACAGTAATCGTACCTTTTACACAAAAGAAGCGATTGGATAAACTAAAAATGCCAAAGCTTAATGGTAAAACGATTGCGTTTTCCACAGAAGTCAAATACTTGGGCGTCACAATCGACCAAAAGTTGACTTGGAATTCACACTTGGACAATGTACTAAAGAAAGCCAAGATGACGATGGGAATTAGCGGCCGTATGATGGGCAGCAATTGGGGCATAACCCCTAGAACAACTATTTGGCTGTACACTGCCATTGTGAGGCCGATCATTACGTACGCATCAGTTGTGTGGTATAACAAGACGCGTCAAACGACCACCATAAAGAAATTAGACAGCTTACAGAGAACTGTCTGCCTCATGGCCTCGGGAGCTATGTCGACTAGCCCCGGAATGGCGCTAAATGCTTTGCTTGGATTACCGCCTCTTCATGTATTCATACAAAAAGAGGCGAAAGCTAGCATGTACAGGGCTCATATCCAAGGCAGAAGCAATTGGATCTCCCAGAAGTTGAGGACTTTACAGAACTCAATACTGGAAATACCAATACTTTGCATGCCTACGGATGCCACCCTACCCCGGTTTGTATTTGGAAAACAATACACAATAGAATTGCCATCTAGGGAAAACTGGCTCGAAGACCAGATATCTTTTGAGTCTGGTTGCCTAGTATGGTATACCGATGGCTCCAAAATAGGACAAAAAGTAGGCTGTGGAATATATGGGGAGCGACCAAAGCTCAAAAAAAGCGTGTTTTTGGGACAAAACGCCTCCATCTTCCAAGCAGAAGTATACGCCATTGTGGAATGCGCGGAAGCCAATCTGCAAAAGCGCTACACCAATCAGACTATATATATAAATTCTGATAGCCAAGCCGCTCTACTAGCACTGGATTCGAACGTAGTAACATCGAAACTAGTTGAAGAGTGCATGGATCGTTTAAACTCTCTAGGTAATATGAATAGAGTAGTTCTCAGATGGGTACCAGGTCATGCAGGTGTCATCGGTAATGAGTGCGCCGATGAACTTGCGAGAGCGGGAGCTAATGGAACTCAGCAGGGCCCAGAGCCCTTCTGTGGAATACCAAAAAGCCTAGCTCAAAATGCCCTTACAAACTCATGCATCGAAACAGCCATCAAACTCTGGTCGGAATCGCCAGGAATGAACCACTCTAAAGCCCTGATCAAAGGCTTTAACAGAAGGTACAATAACCTTATCCTTGCGTTGAGTAGGAACAATCTACGCATTGTGTCAAGAGCCTTGACAGGTCATTGTTGCTTAAACAAGCACATGCATAATCTAAGGCTAAGCGAAACACGCACCTGCAGGCGATGTAAAGAGGCAGATGAAACGCCCCTCCATCTTCTGGGGGAATGTGGCCCGCTCATACACAGGCGTCAGTTTCTTCTAGGGAAACACACTCTGGGCCCTGAAGAAATTAAGGAGCTCACCCCTAAGCAAATACTGCAATATATCATAGCTGCAGGGTTTAGTGGTGAACTCTAGCTTGATAAAGCGGCGATCACAATAGATCATTCATGGTCGCAGTGACATTACAGCCGCATCACAGAAATAAAAAAAAAAAAAAAAATAATATAGCTTACTATACTTTAGATAGACTATGCATCACTGATTACATTGTAAATCCGTTAACAGGGGTGAAGTTATCAGAATATGGGCTAACACTCAGCATTTTCAACTGAAACGTTTATTAGAACAGCGGCAAGCACTAAATAATATATCACCATGTAAAATCTTTAAAAAATACATGTAACATGAGAGCTATAAACAAATTAGATGACTAAACAACCAAATAAGAGCAAATACAAGGCACTCAAATATTTATTTTGTCCTTTGTCACTTAATCCCACTAGTTAAATCTTGTGATCGCCAAATGCATTTCAGGCATGTCTCTTGAGCGTTTATTTAGTAAATTCTATTTAATTGTGTAAATTAACTACCACTTCAGTTTAGTTATATGATTTATGAGCTATAATATGTAGAATTTTAAAAGCTAATTAAAGACATTTGACATTGTTGCTACTGTGTTATTAACGAGCTTGATTGAAAACCCTCGTCGGCATAAATTGCTATTTCATTGCTCGTAAATAAAGCCACAAAACAGAAGCTTTGTGTAAATTAAAGCACCGTATAATATTTAAAATCTTTAATTGCTATGCTGCACTATTCTAGAGAGAGGTAGAAGTAGGGAGGTCTTTAGAAGGGTACAGCTTGACTGGGCCGCGTTCGGAAAGCTGGAAGACGTTCTGCGGTCGAAAAACGTTCCACAGTGCCTGAAAACCCGTCTCTCTTACCAATGTGTTCTCCCAACCTTAACTTACGATGCCGAGACATGAACGCTCACTAAGAAAACTGTGCACATAGTTCTAGTCGCGCAGAGAGCCATGGCACAAGCTATGCTTAGCATTAAACTTTAAAATTGAATACGTAACACTAAGGTTCAGCGACGCACTAAGGTCCAGTCCACGTCGGTGTCAGTATTACGAATTTTATGTAGGTCTGGGCAGGACACTTGGCCAGACGTGGTGACGGCAGGTAAAGCAAAGCTCTGACCGAAAGGTCGCCAAGGACCGGCAAACGAAGTCGTGGTGAGCCGATGAGTCGCGGGTAACTCCTGGCTTGACACAGCGCAAGACCGGCTTAAGTGCTAATAGCAAAGGGAGGCCTTACACCCAACAGTGGGTACCTAGGGGCTGTGAATGATGATGATGATGCATCATGCTACACTACACTATGGCACACGGGCAAAAAGATAATACTATCTAGGTAGTATCTTAATACAAAGCAAACACTAGGTAATTATTTTATCATCACTTTGGACAAAAGACGTTAGTTGCTGTACATCCCAAATACAAATTGCTGCTTTGACTAATCCTGAGCCATTTGTTAATAATTTTATAAAATTAGAATTAAAATATACCCGTTAAGTAAAATATTTTACATCTAAAGAAAAACAGCGATTATGATATTTACTCCGAGATAAAAAAAAAATCATTCAAATATTTCATGTCGTAGCTGTAGAAAAACTCATGGTAACTCATGATAAAGGTCTATAACTTTATCATTAGTTACCATGAGTTTTTCTACCGCTATTTATGCACTCCACACACAATACATTCATAAGACATTAATTGTGAAAAATTATACAAAAAACGTAAAAACAAACAATAAATTAAAGTTTAAACTTGATAAAAGAGCGGACGGCCATTGTAATGAAACATCGTTACTGGCCAGACATATCCGCTTTTACGGGCGTATGTTTACGGCCCCACTCTACGTCATGTACACCCGTCATAACTTTGTCGCGACGTCATAAACTCTATGCATCCTCAGTAAGCCAATGATTTTGTTCTTACCCTACCATGAGTTCTGGTCTTCTGGTATATTCAAAGCTAATTATAGTAAAGAACACAATTCAAAATATATTCGTGATCGTTCTTAATTGTATATTGTTTCCTTATGCGGACAAATTTGAAAAAAACACAATTGAATCTAAATCTATGTCACAAGAATTTTAATGCAAGCATATCTAGAGTTAAGGAACTCTCAGTTCTCTAAAAATGGTGAATCGGAAGAATTAAATTAGTTTCCCGGTTTATCAGTTGTTTTCATTACCTAACTATTTTTACCATAATTATGAAGACTAAGCTTAAACAAATCTTACTTCATGTAATTTTTGGAATTCTGTTTTCAGTTTGTTACGCATATTTAATTTCCTTATTATCAATTTGTCTATATCTCCAGTTCTCCACTGTATTTAGTTTCTTTCATCAAAGGGTGAATGATGAACTAGCTATAGTAGTAATATCACAAAAGCTCATAGTACAGATACTAAAGAATGCAATGTAGATGCATTGCCACTCAAAAACAGCTATAAAATAAAATAACTTTACACAATACTTTAGTGCAGACCAGATCGTTGAAGCTTAGTATTACAAAGATGTTTTATACATAAATTTATCTGCAGTTATTCTTTACTTTAAGTACAAGGAAATAGCATTCAAATATCTTTAAGTTTATGTTGTCGCCATATACATGTTCGGAAAGTTTTTGTGGTAACTTAGACTGGCCTGTTGGTCTAGTGGTTAGTGACCCTGACTGCTAAGCCGGAGGTTGTGGGTTCGATTCCCACCTAGGACAAACCTTTGTGTGATGAGCATGATTGTTTGTTCTGTGTCTGGGTGTAATTTATCTATAATATGTATGTATTTACAAAAAAAAAAAAATGTATATAAGTAGTATATCAGTTGTTTAGTACCCATAACACAAGCAAATATAATTGCTTAATTTGGGACTAGATGGCGCTGTGTGAATGTGGTAAAAAATAAAATAAATAAAATAATAAATAACAAGACGGGTGTAGAGTAAGGACCAAGATCAAAATCTTTCTTACATTTTAATGATATACTTTAGATTGCGGTAACACTCGCAGTTACTGGTTGTTTACTGTATTTTAGCGTTAGACTGTAAACCAATCATAAACGTAGTTGCTGTTATTTAATTTATTGGAAGGACTTTATACTTGTACTAGCTTTCTGCGGCGTGGTTTCACCCGCGTTTTTGCTTACTGCTCTGCTCTCATCGCCAGTAGCGTGATGATACAAAGTCTTTCTCGGGAATTGAGCTATTATACGCAAAAATAATTTTTCAAATCTTACTGGTAGTTCCAGAGATTTACGCGTTCAAACACACAAACAAACTCTTCCGCTTTATATAATAGTATAAATCTCAAAAGGAGCGTGCTCGTTTGTATTATTATTATATTTAATTAAATTATATGTTCTTCTGAAACAAAAATAAATATTTGTATCCTTACTTGCAGAGACATTGAGTCAACTCAGCAAAACCGTAGACATAAATACATTTCTCTGAATACACACACGAAACACAAATTGGAAATTAAATAATCTTAGTCTTGCCACATGAAATATTAAATTCTCCATGTGAACTTCCACCTCATTTCTTCAGCAAACAACGTTTGTAGTAAACAAATTAAAGTATGTATACAGTTCCTAGACAACGGAAGGTGTAATTAAATTTTCACCCCAAGTATCCAATAGAGATAATGCTGCCGTCACATCCAATTTCAAAGGTAAACAATACTAGGGAGTAGAATCGACCTCACGTCTTCGTAACCCCTTGTGTTAACAGCAAAGGTCGAATAAACAAGAATATTCATTTCACAAAAACTATGATATCTGGTAACATGGATACGTGGGCTTTGAGCGTGATTTTTATAAGAACACTAGTTTTCTGCGGCGCGGTTTCACCGGCATCTTTGCTTACTGCTCTGCTCCCGTCGCCAGTAGCGTAATGTTACACAGTCTAAAACCTTTCTAAAGAACTGGGCTATCATACGCAAAAATAATTATTAAAATCCGAAGGGTAGTTTCAGAGATTAGCGCGTTCAAAGAAATAAACAAACAAACTTTTTATTTATAATAGTATTAGCTATATACCTAATAGTATTAGCTTTCTACAGGCGCGATTTCATCCACGTCTTTGGTTACTGCTCTGTTCCCGTCGCCAGTAGCATGATTTTACATAGACTATAAACTTCCTCGGGAACTGGGCTATCATGCTTAAAAAAAATTTTGTAATCCATCTGGTAGTTCCAAAGATTAGCGCGTTCAAACAAACAAAGAAACAAACAAATTCGTCCGCTTATAATACCATAGATAGATAGATAATTTGTATTTGAATCTTAAAGTCTTTGTTGATGAGTGAGAGTGTAATCGAGATAGTTTGTGCGTAGCAAGAGTTCTCATCCAAATTGGATACACTCAGACAGAGAGAAGTACTTCTCACTTAACCTAGTTAGAGGATCCTACCTTTTAGTTTGGTGCCACCTTGTAATGCAGACAGATCTAAATTAACCAGATCTTTGTCATTGTGTTAACGAAGAATCTAATATATTTTTGGCATAATAGCAAGAGCATTTGAAGACAAGGAAATTCGTAATAATAATAAGGTTAACAGCTATAATAGATAAACTATTTGGCTAAGTAAAGCACATAGCGGAAATCGAAACAGTAATTGAATGGGCTATGATATCAGATAATACCATACAATCGATAATCAAATAAAGTTATAAGATTTTTGCAAAAACTTTTTGGCAACGTCGTGTGACAGAATAACAATAAGCATAACTAATACTAAGTGAAAGAAGAATTACTTCTTTTTCACTTAATCAACCAAAAAGTGTTGCTTCATAAAAAAAAATTGTCGCTGCTTACGATACTTCTTAATTTCATACAATAGGCGACACGGATTTACTCCACGAGATCGCCAGGGACATCAAGAATCTGATGGCTTTCTCGAGGAGCTGGGATGGATCGAGTGATCGCCGCTCACCCACACTCAAAATATGCACAAAGCCGTGGAGTTGCGAAAAATAAATCCGTTGATACCATTACCAATAGTAGTACCAATAATACGATACTTCCTAAAAGCAACCGGGTAGTTGCATATACTAAAACTTCGGTTTTAGTCTATGCAACTACCCGGTTGCTTTTCCCGGATCACACGCCGAAACTCACTTACTTTAACTAAATCACTAAATATGCTATGAGGTTTTGTTTAAAATGGTGAACCTTCTATTAAATTAATAAGTACCAAATGTAATAAGGTAACAAATAACAGACTGACAATATTTACTGCAACTTTCTTAAATCTTATGAAGTAGCTAGTTTCAAGTTTTGATGTACACACGAAGTTTCTCATACAGAAGTCTATTTATATCTAGTTAATGTTATACGAAGTAGAACTATTTATCTTAAGCGACACGATTCGCTGTTCTGTTCTAGGAAACAGATTGCTGACTTTGTTCTGTGGGACTTTGTCTTTAGTTTAAATTATCTATAATATTATAGAAGACGGAAGAGTTTGTTTGTTTGGTTGGTTGTTTGTGTGTTTGTTTATACGCGCTAATCTCTGGAAATACCAGTCGGATTTGAAAAATTCTTTTTGCGTATGATAGCCCAGGTCTCTAAGAAGGTTATAGGCTATGTAACATCACGCTACTGGCGACGGGAGCAGAGCAGTAAGAAAAGACTCAGGTGAAACCGCGCAAAGGTAGTGTAATGGTTGGAACAAATACACGGGATGATGTTGAGTAGTAGTAGAATAAGAATCCGTCAGGTTAATTTAGCTTGGTGCGCTCAGACCTTAAACAGGGTTTTCTAAAGTTATAGCAGTGTTTGTGGCAAAAAGCATATAGGACGATTCTATACACATTATTTTATGAAACTTGATGTTATAATAACACAGAAAATGTCAAAACAATTATACGAATTTGTAGCTTAATATTTGTACCAACGCATCGTCGCAAATTTATTTGTCTAAAATATCATGGAAGAATGTAAAATATTGATATAACAATGTAATCTGAATTTGCATATGCTTGGGTTACTGAAAAATATAATATTTCCTTTAGAGCTTTTAAGAAATTGTACTTTCATATATAATATTTCTTTGATAAAGGAGCAAGCAACAGCGCAAGTAGGATTTGTCATTTTTGTCAGAGTTGCAACTGTCGCGGGTAAACGTCAGAGTAGTAGTGATATCAATTTTATCTGATGCGCTGGTGCTTTATGAAAATACCGAGCGAGAATACAACAGTGCTGATATATTTCATTGTAAACAGTTTTTTGATGAAATACAATCTAAAATGTTGCATTTAATTTCGTATAACTTGAGAGGGCGGCAGTTCGTATAATATAGATAATAATTTATTTATTTAGGTCCACCATTTGTTATTAAATAATAATTCACGTAAGTATAAAATATGTTTATATTAAAAAAAACGTTAACTCCGATTTTTTATACACTTCATATATTTTTTTCAAAGTCATTATATAATGTTTTTTTTTCTATTAGCCCACCAAAGTAACTTCACTCTACCTGATGGTAGCGGTCAATAGGATCCAA